>OY998177.1:171108520-175908520 GCA_963921935.1 Galeruca laticollis
CCTTAGCGGTGTATAATTTTCATAAACTTCGATTTGTCTCCGTTGAGTCGCAGATTCGTTGTATCCGCTGTTTCTATGAAAGCTCTGCATATCATCTTAAATTCATTTTTCGATTTTGATAGCAGTACGTGAGCGCACTAGTGAAGAAACTGAACCAGTAAAGAAACAAAAACCTATATTGTAGAATAAATTAAGAAATGAGTACTTCTTAAATTTCCCGCGAGTTTGATGCCATGTAAGTTGGCATTCCTCCTTTTAGCGGTATTTGGTTCTTAAGTTTCTCGTTATATTAGTAGCCTGTAAAACGTTGTAGAAGAAGGTGCTATTTTCGCGACTCCATTTTGGATGCGCAAAAACTAAAGTAAACCGAGGCAGTGCCTACTTTAAATACTCGTATTTCGGATATAAGTCAGCATGAACTTATCAAGAAGGCTTAAGCTCATTAAGATTGTTTATAAATTGTTGTTTTAGAGGTTATATAGTCAAAATCCTGGAAATTGATACTTGTTTTGGAAGTGTTTCTGAACTGGATCTGAATAAACTCAAAATCCAGTGGAGAAACAAACGGTTTCTTCACTAGATTTCAAGTGAAATAGTAAAATCGTATTTTATTTGTCACATAGAGTTACAATAATGTCCAAAGACTCTATATTTTGTCGCTGTACTTGTGAATATTGGCGAGTCCAGTGAAGAAACGTCATTTAAATGGTTTATCTACTGGGTAAACTGAAGGTTTCTTTACTGGGTATATTTAAGAGGCCCCATACGGTGATCGAAAATTACTAAAACAGTGTGATCTAGTTAGGTAGAACCGGAAAACAGTCGATTTTTTTTTGCATGGCCCTAAGAAGAATTGAGTCAATAATGCATTTTTGGAAAGAACGTCGTCGGCGGTCGTCTTAGAAATTATAATATAATCCAATAATTTCTATGCTTGCAGGTACTGGGGGCCTTAGAGTAGATCACAAAAATTACGATTTTGTTTGGTAATTTTTTTATGTAGTTGGTTAAATATAAGATTTTAGAAGGGAACTCTGTTGTGTCCATTTTTTTAATTTGATATCACTCGCTATTTAAATTAGTCTGAACAATACCCAATCTCTGTGATTTTTGATCCTCTATAGACAGAAATTGAAAAAAAATAAAACAAAAGATCCCTCTATCTAATATTGTCTACTTAATTATTCTTAGGGAGATGCAAAAAATGATCTGTTTTTCATTTCTACCCTAAACTAGATCATTCTGTTTTGAGCATTTTATAGCGCCGTGTGGAGTCTTTTAATGGAAACCACTTTCCCTTATATCAGAGATATTAACAAAAGAAAAAACAGAAACCTAAGTATGCCTGGAAAAGATGTTAGAATTAATGTTTTCAGTCGCTTCAGGTACAGTCAAAAAAACCTAGTTAAAGCAGTTCAGGCAGTAAAGCTTAGAACACAAACTTACCGATGCAGCGAAAGAGTTTCGAATACCAAAAGGTATTCCGAGCAAAAAGCTAGAGGGCTTTCCCTTCTTGCCCGAAAAACGGGCCCACCAACTGTGCTCAGCGCCGACGTTGAAAAGAAAATTGCAGACTGGATAATATCAAAAGCTAAGGTTGGATTCACCATTCATTCAGAATGTGTTTTTAACTCTGTGCAGAAGATATTGGTGGATTCTAATGCCGAAACCTCATTTAATGAAATCAGACCGGGTGAAAAATGGTTTCGACGTTTCATGCAACGGCACCCCAATATTGTTCCAAGAAATACCGAAATAGGCTAGGGCATCTGTGACCGAGAAAGCCTCAAGAAATTGGTTTTCTGGACTTCAGCAATTTTGTATCAATGAAAACTGTGAAGACGTTTTACTGGAACCTACCAGGATCTATAATACCAGGATAAAATGGGGGTTCAACTTTGTCCAAAATCCGGCAAACTGTTAGGTCCTAAATCTTACAGGAACTTTTATGAAATATCCTCGGAAACTGAAAAGCAATAAATTACAGTTTTATGTAATTATTCAGCGGTAGCTCAAGCAGTTCCACCACTGATAGGGCTGCCATATAAAAGAATTCCTGGAGATATTGCAGACTCTTTCCCGAACGACTATTTTTGTGGGAGCTCCGACTCTGGCTGGATGACGTCCGATGTCTTTTTTGAGTACATTGCAAATTGCTTTTATCCATGGCTTTTAGATAAAAATGTTACCTTTCCAATAATTTTGTTTATTGATGGTCATAAGTCCCATTTAAACTTGGCCCTATCAAATTTTTGCTCCGAGAAGCAAATTATTTTGTACTGCTTATATCCGAACGCCACCCATATCCTACAACCATGTGATGTGGCAATATTTAGACCAGTCAAAACTGAGTGGAGAAGAGTTGTCAGAAAATATAGGCAAGATATCGGACGATACATCACAAAAGTGAAGTTTGCTCCACTTTTTAAAGCAGCATATAATCAGTTATCTCTAAAAACCATTAAAAATGCATTTGAACGTTGTGGTCTATTTCCGTTTGGTCCAAACGCCGTGGAATACAAACAATGCATTTCTTTCAGACAATAAGAACTTAATAAACAAACATGCAAAGTCATAGATCGCGACGACATTCAAGCAGCTCTATAAGTTCTTAACATATACCTAACAGACGAGCAAAATAATTACTTCAGAAGTTTCAAATTATAAAATCAGTTGTATGAAGATAGTCTATATAGGTTTTGGAATTTTTGTAACGATCATGTCTAGGAAAAAACAGATGTCAGAGGAAATTTCAATAGCTCAGTATTTACAGAAGATTATATAGATTTAATGCCAGTGGAATTCGACGATATCACTATTTCCAATGAAAGACTGTTGTAAGAGGACAGAGCTGGTTGTTCATTTTGGGCATGTGACGATACGACAATTATAGCGACAACAGAAAGTACTGAAACTGTGGGATATTTTGACAGAAAAACATATGAGTGAACTGAACGACAATAACAATGATGAAAAACCCGATTTGGAGCATTTAGTACATAACGCTTTCGACAGAAACTACTCTGACGACCGCTCTGATAATAATGATATTAACATCAATGAAACTGTTAAACCAATATTAAACCAAAATATGATAATATAAATCCAGAATGAAGGTTAATGGAGCACAATGAATGCAGACATACGCAAGAAACCTTCAGAGCAGATTATGTAAGTTAAATCAGAACCAAAGAAATATCCGAGATTAGTCAGAATGTTATATTAGATAAAAGCGATAAACTTGTACAGACTGAAGAAAATGCTGAAGATAGCAATTCCGTTGTATCGCAAAATACTGATAAATCACAATACAGACAAGTTGATATCAAATTAGATTTCAGAACAGAAGAAAACTCGAACGAAGACATAGGAATAAAGAAAACGAAAATTAATATCTTATCTGATATTTGCATAAATTCTTCTTTATGGGACAAAAACTTGACAATGAATGATTACGACAATAAAACAGTAACCAACGCACAGAAAATGAGGAAAAACTATATGCCTTATGCAACAACAAGCAAAACGTTCAAAGAATATGGTAAACAAAAAGATGAGACTAAGAAACAGAAGGCCCAGGAAGTGGAAAATCGAAAACTACAAAGGACTTCAAACAAACTTAACCCTAGAATACTTACCATACTAAACCACCTTTTAATACTAACCATCGTAAGATTTACGACGATAAAAAGAATCAACTCTAAAGAAAATGTTCCTAAGCTTTAATAAATTCGTAAAAATTTTCTAACATAGAACAGGGTATTAACGCACTAAATCTAATAAAAAAAGGATATATTTTATATATTTTGACTGCAGGACACACAAAGAAGGGCGCGATGTTCCCCGCAAAAAGGCCGATGGCAGTGTTGGCAATGATGGGTTGTCATACGACGTTTTTTGACTGAACAAAATTGACACATTGCTTGTTTCTTCACATTTTCTGTTGGTGTTTCCTGCCCTAGCTCCAGATTTGAAATATTTCCTATCAACAGCCTTACTGGACGGTTTAAAGTTGGCCATTTTACGCGATGCTCCAACCACTGTTTCGAGAGCTGTTCTGAGAGAATGGCCATAAACTCTTTTCTTTAAACAATTTTACATCCCTTTCTTCTTTGATTATGATTATAAATTATACAGGCGTTTATGCAGGAAATATTGATCATACCATAAACAAGGCAGAGCGGCCATCTTCTTGTTTTTCGTGGAGTACTTCTGCTTCCACACATTTGATCAAACGTATCGACGCCGTATTTAGTTTTGTTATAAAACTTAACTAAATCTGGTTTTCCTGATGTCATGTTTCGTACCTCCGAACTATCATGCATAGTAGATAGTGAAATAACTACTTTTGACACCTTAGTTTTATAAGATACCATTGTTGTCTCGTTATCAAAGCAATGTAGTGAGCTTCCAATAGGTCGATTTTTACTATCCAACATTTGTGGCGTAATCTCTTTTTTGTTGCTTCTTAGAGTGCCTACCAGGGTCAAGTTATATGGAGGCTTTAATAATTCCTTAGCCAGTGGTATACTCGTGAACCAATTATCCATGGTCACGTTTCTGTTGCTTCCATAAATTGCTTGGGTTAATTTTTTACGTAATATTGTCCTAATGGTTGTGCATGGGTTTTGGTTCCCTTTCCCAAATATACTTCAGCATCGAACATATACTTTGTGCCAACATCACACACCATAACAATTTTCAAGCCATACTTTGAAGGTTTATTGGGTATGTATATCCTAAAGGAACATCTACCCCTGAAAGCTAAGAGCTGCTCGTCTATTGTAACGTATTGCCCCGGGTTTATATGATCTTCGACAGTTGCTCATAAGTTGGTCCCATATTTCTCGAATTGGTGCTAATGGATCGTCTATTTTTCTTTCAGGTCTAGTTTCCTTGTTGTCAAAACGTAAGCAGTCTACTAGAAACTCGAATCTTTCGCGACTCATAGTAGCTTTGTATATGGACCCGGAAATTTTGTCATCAAACTTCTTCCGTGTAGACGAATGATTATCTTTTTGACAACCAGCAAATATCAATAGTCCAAGTAAAGCATGAAGTTCCTCCAAATTCACTTGTGAGGTAGTCAATTTTTGGGTAGTGCGAACGGATTGAAATTTCGTGATTTGTGTACTCCACTATTTTTTCTAGGATACTTGGATCCAGCAGACAAAGAAAAACATCCAGAGGGGTTTAAGCCGCTTTAGCATCATTTGTAGGACCTTGTATAATATTCAAAATATTACGCGATGGTATTTTAGTTACCGCCTTCGCCACCGAGGACCACCTATGGCCGTTTTTCCCCTTAGGACTTACAGGTAGCTTGCATTCCTTGACTTTAAGATTTTTAGAAACTGTAGTATTATTCTCTTCATCTGTAAATGGAGACTCTTGCATAATATCATCGCTTTCAGTAAGACCTACAGGCAGCTGGCATTCTGCTCTGTTTAGATTTGTAGGAACTGTTTTATTGTTCTCGTCATCTATAACTGAACACTCTAGCATATGTACGCTTTCAGTAATATTTGTTCCAACGTTATACTGATCCCCGCTCTTTAGGAATTTGTTTTTTACCTTTTCGTCATGTTTGATTTTTATTTTTTTTATTTTTATTAGTTGATGGTTTATCATAACCAGAATCGGAGTCACTTGAAGGGCTATTTTCTGACCTCGATGGAACAAATACTTCAACGTCGTCATCCAATTCGGAGCCGCTATCCGATTCGCAGGCATTTTCATCACTTTCACCAGGAAAAAGATCTTGTAAACACTTCTCCATTTCAAATTCCAATTCTTGTGGGTTTAGTGGTCTTAACATATCTAACATATCTAATTTGTTTTTATTCATATTTATTTACTGTAAAAAAATATGAAAAATCGGTCCCGATGCCAAATGTTTAATAATAACGGTAATACTTACCTTCGTAAGAAATACGAGACTACCGCTGAAATAACCCACTTCCTTGGCACTTTGCACCATACTAAATACGTGGCAGGTCGAACTAAAGTCTACTAAGGCATAGACCGGCGCTCAACTTTTATAGATGCTTCGTGACGATAAGCAAGTGGACAAACTAGATGCCCGTCCTAAAATTTACGATGGTAAGTGTTCTAGGGTTTTAAAAAAGAAAAATTGGAAGAGACTAATGAAACAAATAGAAAGATTGAAGTATCAATGAAAGAGAACAACAATAATAGTTCTAATAAAATGAACCAGACCAAAACGAGTAATAGAACAAAGAGAAATAATGCAGTTAAAGTTAAAAGAAAGAAAAAAGATTTGGAAGACGATGAATTACCTCTATCAAGCCTGCAAAGAAAGTATAACGTTGGTGATTATGTCATTGTAGGTTACGAAATAAAACCATATCCCGGCTTAATTAAAAAGTATGATAACCGCAATGAGTTCGAAGTGAGTGTTATGGAAAGGCGACATAACAGACTGTGGAAATGGCCGATAAAACCTGATCAGATATGGTACCTTGAAAAAGATATCGTGAAGAAGATAGAGCAACCTATACCAATCAATTCACGAAAGCTTTTTTTAAAGTGCCAGAGCTTCCATAGGAAAACTTTTTAATCGAAATTATTTTAAACATACCATTTTTTTATAACCAATAGGGATATGTTTTATTTTACATTTCCAGTTTTATATTTTGTCTTTTCAGGACAAAAATTGTTTATATTGATTCAGTCAATACTTATTTGTCTAATAGAATTCCTTAAATACTTCAGAAAAGTATGTATTTCTTTATTGGAATCTTAAAATTGCTCTACTAGATTTCCTGTTTCTTTACTAGGCTTTTTGGTATTTTTTGAATATAAAACTTCTTTAGAAAATAATCTGGTATCCTATTTGTTTCACAGCTAGTTATATTAAAACTAAATAAATGGATCTATGCCATCTAAGATAAAGAAAAAATATACTTTCATTTAAATGCCACAAAAAGATACAGTGAAAATAAAGAGTCCCTTAACTGTTTCTTCATTGGTGCTTTCACCCTATATCGTCCACGTATGCCACTAATTGTGTTCTCTAATTTTTGGGTGTCCCCATTCTGTTCATATTGATTTTGTGTTCTATCCATTCTAATACAATAACAAACAGTGTGGTATATAACGGTGTTCCTTTTTTTGTCCTGCGTTGGTCTCCAAGCTTTATGATATTTTTTGCTTTGCCTTGATCTTCGTCATTGTGTGTTCGAGTGGCATTTTAGTGAGTCTTATCAGGTTTTTAGCGATGGTTAGATCATTCATAATACCTTATAAATAATTTCTGTTAACTATGTTCTCGTGATTAATCTTCTAATGTTTGGAAAAACATACTGTTAAATTTCTATCGCTGGAGGCAAGGAGTATGAAATGATAAGCTCGAACAACGATTCAAAACTTTCAAAAGGCAAAATTTACTTTAAAAAACGACAATTTGAACAAGATCAAATACAACTAAGGTGAAACGCGAACACGCGAGTCCGTAACAAATAAAACTCACGTCATTCTTGAGTTGTCAACTTAATTTTTCTTAAACGGTTATTATTTCGCCCACGTAGCTCACAGTTTCCAACACATACCATTTACCAACTTGAAGAGTCAGTCACCATTCAGTTCAAACCATTCTTTTGAATAAAAACATCGAAAGATAGCGAATCGAATAAACAATTTATTACTAAAATACTACCTTTAAACATTCACAAAGAAATACCAAATTTTGTCTTCGTTTGGGAAGAAATTGTCTCAATGCGTTATATGAGTTTACTTCGAACAAATTACATCTACTAGTCGAACGTTGGAGTACAAATTGATTTTGTTCAGGTATAATGACGCCAATGACGGTATGAATAATTTAAGCATGATCGATAAATACTGAGGTCATTTTGAGCATTCCAAATACACCGTCGATTTCCAAGGCTATGTCTGGATATATTTTCAGAATAGAATGTGTGTGTGCTTATTTCACGTGAGTTGCAAATGTGCGAGATGATTATGCGATAATACTTAGTTATTACGAACACGGCATAATATTTGGAAAAATACGTTCAACTGCTCACTGAATTTTTGTGTATATTCTGTTTCATGGAAAAAATTAATAAAAAAACTGGAATATTTGGAGCTAAATATAAATTCCACATAATCACAAGTTGAACTTACAAAATAACATATTGCTGGAGCACCATAAAAATCACTAAGAAGTTATTAGATTGATAAAAATGAAAACTGGCAAACTGAATAATATTTGTTGGTCATTTAGAAAACAGTAATCTAAAAAAATTTGACAGCTTTCACATTTAATCATTTATTGAAAAATTTGAATTGTAGTATGAATAATGAAATAGTTATTTGTAAAACAAGTGTCACAATGACTCGTTTTGTAGTACGAGTGAAGTTTGCACAACGAACCGCGAAGCGGTGAGCTGTGCAAATCACTAGTACTACAGAAAGTCATTGTGGCACAAGTTTTACACAAAAATTTTTTAATTCGTATTTATTTATTTATTTGAATAAAATAGAATCTCATATAATCTCTGTTTTTAAACTAGGAGGAGTGGTTTGAATTTAAGTTGACAATTCTGTAGATTCCTAATTGGTCAGATCACAGATGGTTTTATTCAGCACTTCCGACTCTTGACATATAAACGAATAATTGTGTGAATTGTAAACAAACTTTCATTTAAGCAAAAAGAGGATGATTATTTGTTTGAAAAAGAGCTTCTTCGTGTATGCTCTTGCGATCTACTTATATTATATCATGAACAGAATTATTTCTGTAATACATTTTCACATAGATATCTGGTAATTTATCTCAAAAATGTATACCTATATATTGATCTTATACATTATAAAAATAAACAATTGACAAATCATTTATAAATAAACGTTAGCGTACGTTATTCATTAATATTTCTAATATATAAATCATTCTAATTTACCTTTAGTATATTAATTTGCTAGATAGAACAACGCTAGACAATTTTATTTATAATTTGTGTCAAGGTTAAAGTCAAATGTCAAATAAAAATATAACTAATTACAATAACCAACTGTACACTAAAAATTACTAAAACAGCGTTCAAAGAGCTTCATTGTGACACTGTAAACAATGTTATAATGAAGTCTCTTTTATACGCGAATTATGAAAAAGATTATTAAAGACTAGTTTTCGACATTTTTAATATTTTTCTTTGGTGAAGTTTATCTTGGTATGGATCAAGTGTAATTCAATAATAAGTTCTCATCTGAAAATCTCTGAAAATATTTTTCGAAAATCTTCGAATATGGGCAGAAAGATTCGTCATTCAATTTAAGGAGAAATACTAATGCAGGAACTGACTCTATCATCATATTATTATTCTTCATACATTAGGGCTAGGTCCCGTATTAATTGAATTAAGTTTCTGTTATTCTTAGTAGCCGTTTTGTTATTATGTTATCCACTCTAGTTTCTATCGCGTACGTCATAACTGGTCTTACGCAAGCCATCTAAATTTTTAATCTACTTCTGACGCTCTTATACTTATATCTCCAAGTTATATTTCTGAAGTATTCTGATATTAATGATGGCTTTGTGATTTTTTGCTCTTACTAATTTTTTTTTAATGATACAAATAATATTTTGAATTTTCCATAAAAATGTTAGAACAAAATCTATCAAATGAATCTAAGAGATGAGAAGACAATAAAAAGAAGGAAAGAGGAAGATAAAGAGATTATTGAAGTAGGACAGGGTGAATGAGTAGAAATTGAAAGGGATGGCAAAAATTCTGAAGAAAACACAAACTCAAAACAAAAGGGAACAGCGAATAGAGAAGATGCAGTATTGAAAATGTTAATACAGATGGAGAAAACTTACAAAGAAGATATGGAAAATTTAAAAGAAAATATAAAGTAAATGGACGGAATTAGACAAAACTATATGAAGATGTTGAAGAAGAAAATGAGTAACAAAGAATATTTAAAAAGAAATGGAAGAACTTAGACAAAACGGTATGAGGATGTTGGAGCAGAAAGTAGTTAACAAAGAAGATTTAAAAGGAATGCAAGGAAGTATACAGAACGAAATAAAGATACAGGAGCCAAATATAATGGTTAAAATGGAAGAAAAATTAGAAAATTTATATAGACAAATGCAAAAATCTAAAATATACACCAAGAATCGTTTCAGTGCAACAAAACAAGAAATAGGAGAAGAAACGATAGGAATTTTGATAAATGTTGAAAAAATACAATCAACTGAAATAGAAAAATTAGAAGAAATTGGTGATGAGATGAAAAATGGAAAAAAGAGAACACAAGAAAGATGAACAGAGAAATTGTTAAAACAAAGAAAATTATTCAAATGTTGAGAGAAAGTTTGAATAAAGAAATTGGAAAGAATTTCGAAATAGAAGAAAAAGATAATTACAAGACAAAAGGTATATTATAAATGGATATAGTAAATATTGTATACCAAGTTGAGAATATGGAAGAAATACAAACAAATTTTGAAATAACAGAAAAAGAGAATTACAACATAGAAAGAGATATATAGAGAGAGACATAATCTTTATTGTCTTGAAAAATTTTACAATTTTTTGGACAAAGCAAAATAATTTAAAAATAGATAAATATAAAAAAAGTATATAAAAAATAATATGAAGATGTAAAAAATACTGATAATACTAACGATACAAAACATAATATATAAAAATACAAATTTAAATTAATAAATACAATGTTACCATCGTACATCATACCAAATATTGAACTATGCCGATGTAGCTCAAAAGTCTAGGGTAGATTGCAGAATTCTGTCACTGAGTAATAAGGTCTCTCAAGCAGAAACGCCGTTGTAAATCTCCGGAGCCTATTGAATGTATTTGCCACTTTTAATTCTAAAGGTAGCTGATTGAATCGTTTTTTGGCATTGAAGGTGATGGAATTTTTTACTAGATCAGAGGTGGGTATTGTTAAGTACATATCGAAATTTTCTCTTCTAGTAGGGTAACTATGAATTGGCCTCTCAGTTAAGTTGTGAAAGTGTTTGCGAACCAAACACACGGATTCCAAAATGAATAGAGCAGGATGAGTTAAAATTTAGTAGTTTTTAAAATAGAATTCGCAATGCGTCCTACGACTCAAACCATACATGTAACGAATAGCTCTTTTTTGTAGTTTGAAAATAGATGTGAAGAGGTGTAAAACTACAAGACCCCCAGAAAAGCAAACCATAGCGAAGGTGCGATTCGAACAAAGACTAGTAAGTTGTTAAAGCAGTACAAGAATCAAGCTGTTTAGATTCAGATTTAATGGCAAAACAAGGGGGGGATAATTTTTTCGCTAAAATGTCTACATGTACAGATCATCTAAGGGCACTGTGAATATGGAGACCAAGAAGCTCAATCGTATTTGAAGATCTTATTACGTCATTGTTAAGTTTGAGCGGTTGCAAAACTCCTTTGTAAGATAAAACTAAAGTTTTCTCAGTGTTAGAACAAAGTCCGTTCGAGTCAGACCAGGACTTAATAGTAATGAGATCTTTGTCTATGGTAGAATGTATGGTTCGTATATCTAAGCTGCTCCAGGTCACACTAGTGTCATCGGCAAATAAAGTGAATTTACCATTTATTCGTAAGTCTGTGACATCGTTAATGAATACCAAGAAAAGAATTGGACCCAAAACTGAACCCTGGGGTACACCACTGCTAACTGGTGAAATTTTCGAAACTTTCCCATTTGCTCGTACCAGTTGGTTTCTACATTCCAGGTAAGATTTAAACCATTTTAAAGGAATACCACGAATGCCATAATATTCTAGTTTGTTTATCAAAATTTCATGATCAACACAATCGAAGGCCTTTGCGAAGTCACAAAAAACCGAAGACGTGAAGAGTTTATTATTCAGAGAGGTATATATTTCATTAAGAACAGAAAACAATGCGTCATTAGTACATTTATTAGGTAGGAAACCGAATGTTGGGTTTTCAAGGTTTTATATTTGAAAAGAAAAGGCGGTAGACGGTTTTTCATTAGTATCTCGATTATCCTCGATAATATTGGTAATAAGGCAATAGGACGATAGTTACAAGTATTCTGTTTCTCGCCACCCTTGTGGAGGGGAACAATTATAGCTGTTTTTAGACAGTTAGGGAAGAGACCTGTTCGAAAGGATTCATTGAATAGAGAACATAAAACGTTCATCACCGCATCTGGAATATTCGAAAACAACTTAGCTGATAACCCATCAATGCCACAGGAAGTTTTGTTTTGAATGCTGAATATGGTTTGCGCTAGCTCAAATTTATCTATTGGTCTAAGGAAGAAAATATCAGTGATTCTTTTAGAAGGAACGAGGAGAGAAAAAGCATCACGACTTGGATATATTTTAGAGCTGATATTCTTACTAACGTTTATGAAATAATTGTTAAGTTCGTCTGGGTCGAGTTCAATAAAGTTTGAGGAACGAGTCTTGTTCCTTAAATAATTGAAAACAGACCAAGTTTCTCTCGTGGAATTTTTAGCTCTTGAGATGCGATTGTTATGATATATTTGTCTAATAGCTTTGATAGTTTTCCGGTACAATATTTTATAGTAATTAATATAATTGAGCACGTGAAGATTGTCTGTGAAATTTTTTATGTACATGAGTGATCTCATATTCTTAGATGAAGTACGTGTTCCTTTCGTAGACCATGATTTGTGATGTTTAATTTTACGAGAGCGAAAAGGAAATGATGTATTGAAGCACATGATAATTTTATTAATAAAGTCCAAAAATTTAGAGTCAATATCTTCAGAAAGATCAATCCAATCAATTGCTAAACATAAATTATGAAATTTGGTGAAATTTTGTTGAGAGTTAATCCTCACCAACTGAGTGTTTTTCTTTAGAGATTTGCGAGGTAATACAAATTCGGCAAAAACTGCTTCATGGTCAGAGAGACCTGAGTTAAATACTACTACTACTTCACATCATGAGGTAGAAAGTCGGAAACTATGTAATCTAAAATTGACGAAGTCGTTTTAGTAGTACGAGTTGGTGAATCCACGTGCATATTTGATTTATGGTGTAGCCTGCAGGGAGGTTGTTGACTATCACATAATGCCACCTTTGATTACGGCTCGGAGATATGTTGTTCGAAACTTCAGTTATATTGGCTACTGCAGGAGATGTTTCAGTTTGTGTAGAGAATGATGTAATATAGGTGGGACGCTTCTTCTGATTATTGATATTATTATGGGTGTTCATCTCCTTTACTAAGCTTGATATATGAGTTAAATCACTTTTCAAATTATGCAAATCTTCTTTTGTCTCCAGTGATGAGGAATCATGGGATATGAATTTTCGTTGTTTCTCCGGAATCGTTGAAAAGCTTCTCGTAGTCATCAGTTTTTTCAACGGGTGTCTGAAGTACATCTAAATACACCTGATGCCAATGTGATATTTTTATTATTTATTTAAATAGTTTCTAACACAACGGATGGTATAAATTTATCCACGGGGTATATCTACTTATTCAATTTATTCATACACTTATACATTATTTATTTATCCTCAATGTATACCTATACACAATTAATTTATAATACACTGTTTACAGTTCACTTTCACTGTTAACTTGTTTTGCTCCGTTTGCTACGAAGTCAAGCTGTATACTCACTATCACTTAATTTATAGAAATACTTCACTACTGTCAATATTTATGTTCACGTCTATTCACAACGGGATTAAATTGTGAACTGCCCCCTAGTTCGCAGGTAGTTGCTTATATATTAAATGTTTTTCTAGTACCTTCGAAATCCGGAAACTTCTAGTATGCGGCTCCCAACAAACAGTCGACATTCTTAGAAATGTCTATAAAAACAATCACAAAATTAAATAGTTCTCTCCAAAAATCGGTACGTTCCCGCCATAATTTTCACTTTTCTGTATCGAATTAAGCAGAGTCGATTTTAGGGACTACTAAAGTGTGCAGTTTTGTGACAATATGGAATTTGAATAGAATATTTCACAGAGTCCCGGAATGATTTGTTGGTGATCCTATGACGTTACACTATAGTACTTTTCTTAGGGAAATATCAACACTAGTAGACCTAGACCATCAAATCTACCCACTTATTCACCCCGTTTCACGTCGTTAGATGCGGAGTTATTGATTGTGGTTTTATCTGTAGTTCAATTCAACTCTCGATCTCTTCCTTTCAGTTCTTCCCTTCCAATTTATTCATTTTGTTTGATATGCATTTCTTGTCGTTCTCAGCCTTCATCCTCTTCCTTTATCATTCAATATCATTTCCAAAATACACCTGTATTCCTTCATGCATGCTTGTTATGTGCACATATTATTTTAATTGTAGGATGTCGGGATAAATTCATTGTTGCTGATTTAAGATACCCAGATCAGAAATTGCCAAATATGTTCTCATTATATCATTCTATTGGTGAAAGTAACTGTTCCAACGTATCCACTAACTTTTGCTTGAAATTGAATATGTTATGGAAAAGCAGTAATATTTGAACATTAGTCAATTAAGCATCCTAAAAATAGCTTTTGTATCTCTCTAGTTGACCAAATAATATATATTAGGTATACAATTCTTTTATATTCACGTGGAAATAGTGAACTAGCTTCGTTTCGATTAGTTTTAGTGAGGTAACCAGTTTAAGTTAGAATTCAACAATTTTTCACAGATATCCGGACGATAAAGAGCCAGAGACGACACTGGTCCTTGTTCAGAGTTTGCTGGATGAAAATTGCTATTCTTATAGCTTCTTAACACGTGCAAGGACATCTTTACAGTTTATTTCAGAGCTTTTAACAGCAGTTCATGTTGAAAGTTTAGTCATTTTTACATAATTAGCAGCACTTTTGGTCTTTTGTAGCAGTTGAAATTTTTCTTACACAAATTACTAACGGGAAACGATTGTCCTCTGCTAATACTCAATCTATTTAGCAGTCACGATCGTGATAGAAATTGAACATTCTTTGGTTATTATAGAGTTTTTAACTACAATTTATGACTTCAAGTCATCCACTGGCTAGCAATTATACATATAAAAGGCGAAATGTTAAGAAGACAAATATATTAACATTATTTGTTTTGAGTCTTATCCACATCAAATAAGTGATGAAAAAACTGGAGGAAAATTAAATTTCAAAAGCGAAACCCACAATGTAATTTAAATTAATTTACGAATATCTGCATTGAGTTCGTTGGACGTACTTCAATTGTTTTTCGGTTTATAAATTTATTTGAATGGTGGAATGAATAGTTCCATTTCCTTATTGAATTCAAAGACTGTATGTTTCATCAAATTAATAAGTTGATTTGGTAGTTGCTTTGAGAATGTTTATTATCATTACATGTTTCTTCGATTACACATGGACCCAGTGACAGATTGAATCAACAAATTCAAAAAAATCTACCATTATTTCGTTATGGGAATGATATATAATATTACCATACCATCTCGAGAGCAATTAACTGACATGTGAGCTCTAAAGAACGTATCAATTGCACCATTGGGCTCCATTTAATTAACGTCAAGTTCTTCTGTAATTCATGGAATCGGTTCATATATCTAATTAATAGAAACGGAATTACCCCAATGTTTACATACTTGATTTTTCGTAGCTGATAAGTAAGGAGTAACTACAAGTTACTCAGAATATTTTGAGGCTTGAAGTTCTACAGAGAAATACTCGTAAATTGCCCCCGTGGGTTACCAGCATGTAGATAAATTCTAGAGAATCTACACAAAAAATACAATAAATAATGGCTTGATACCCTATGTGGGGTTACGCCGCGTGTGCTTTCTAGATCCGTTTAATTGAGGTGGACTAGTCCCCGTTGAACATTTAAATTATTTCACTTATGAACCTCCATCATTTTTTATTTTTTTTGTCTCCTTCCAGTTTGCTACTCCTGATCTATTAAGATCCACCTCTACCACATTTTGCTACTTTCACCTGGGCCTACCACGTCTCCTCCTTCCTCCTGGGTCCCATTGCAAGATATTGTCCATTTAACTAGTTGCACTTTCATTCTTTTTGCAATATCTTCACCTTTCATTTCGTCCAAAATTTCCCGATTCACTCTAATTCAATATTCATTTTCGTTTATTTTTACAGGTCCCAATATCGTTCTCATTATTTTTCTTTTGGTTATTCTTAATTTTTCATTTGTTAACGTAATTGTTTCTACTCTTCATTATTAGCCTTATTATCGTTTTATTCATATTTTATTTTGTTACCATTTAGCTTTTAAGTAGTTTCTTATTACCGTGGTAGGCCCTTTTTGTAGCGATTATATTTTCCTAAATTTCGGTGCTTCATTCTCCGATGTTGTTAATCACAAACCCCAAATATTTATATTTTTCAACTTCTTCAAATTCGAAAAGATTTATTTTCCTTTTTGGCCTAAGTTCCCAATTATCATTAGTTTTCTATTACTTTTATTTATTTTTAGTCCTATTTTTCCTCCATCTGTGATTATCTTCTTTAACATATTTCCATTCTTCTTCTTCTTTTGGTTATAAGCACGATGTCGTCCGCATAGGCTATTATTTGCCACTTGACCTCAAGCTGCCCTTGTGTAGTATGATCATTGTCTATTCTATTGATAAATTAAATAGCGTTGCGGATGTCTATGAGTCACCTAGTCTTACCCCTTTATTAATCACAAATTCTTCTGTTTCTCCTTTTTGCGTTATTATACTGACCCTTGTTTAATTCATTGTCTTTTGATTAGTCCTCTTAGTTTTGCGTCTACTCTTTGTTCTTTTAATGCTGTCATGACTTCACTTCTTTTGATTAAGTCGAAGGCTTATTGAAAATATATGAAGAGCTTTTATATGTGTAATCTCTATTCATGCGCTTTTTTCATTATTTGTTTTAATGTGTGTATAGCATCAGTTGTTAATCTGCCCTTCGTGCAGACGCATTGGTATTGCCCTATCACCTCCTTTGTACTTCTTATGAGTCCTCTGTTAGTGAATGGAGATAGTATTTTATACGCAATATTTAATAATGGGATTCCTCTGTAGTTTTCACATTCATATTAGTCTCCTTTTTATGTAGGGTGACAATTTGGCCAATTTCCCATTCTTCCGGCATGTTTTTCACGATCCATATTTTTTAATTAGATAGTATATTCTCTTATGTAGAGTATTCCATCCATATTTAATTAGTTCTATGTTTATTCCATCGTTTTCAGAGGCTTTTCCATTCCGGCTTTTATTCCGTAACTTCCTCATATGTTGGTTCTTCTATTAATGTCTCTTGGTTATTATCTTTTCTTAGGTCTCCGTCCTCATCCAAGTAGTATCGTTCATTTAATAGTTCCCTGAAGTGATCTACCCATATTTGTATATACTTGTGTTCTTCTTCTATCAGCTTTCCTTCTTTGTTTTTTATTCCTTACGTTTTATCCATTTGTTTTGTTGTTTTCGTTCATTTTTCTATATAAGCCTCGCCCCTCATACTTCCTCTCCACTTTTCCCTTTTAATTTCACTGATATTACTATCTATCGACTCTCGCTTTCTCTTTCTAATTATTTTATTGCTTTATTTGTTTTCCATATTCGTACCTGTCTTCTAGTTTATTAGCTTATATCCACTGTAATCTTGCTTTAGCTTTCTTGTCCACCATATTATTGCATGTCATATCAAATCACTCTTTTCTTCTCCCATTTTTCTTCTTACTCAACTGTATTTCCGCTGCTGTTTTCAGACATTTTTTTATATTGCTCCAGTCGGACTTTATCGTTTCTTGTCTTTCGTCCTGTGATAGAAGGTTCTCTATTTTTGTTGCGCATTGTTCTCTCATATTCCCATTTTTTAACTTTTCAACGCTCCATTTTTTGTTTTTATATTTAATATACCTTGTATTCCTTATATTTCTGAACACAAACACACATTCGACTATCACAACACAAAAATACTACGAACCGAAAACCATAAAAAAGAAAGTTCTACGAAATGATTGAAATCCAAAAAAACAAATATCCCATCAATGTCAAGTCAGATACAGAAAACTTATCAAAGATTTTTTCAATTTAAGAAAATGAGTATCAACTTCAAAAATGGTTATAAGTTGGAATTACAGACGTTCACATGACAAGCACCTTATGCCAAAAGCATTCCCTACCACATATCTGGAAAAAACAACAAAAACGTGCATCAATAAGTTTCTGCTTTCTTCCGACATAAAAGCTAAGCTCATCCCACGAGAAAAATCATCCCGTATTCCTCGAATATACGGTGCATTTAACTGCCCCACCCAACTCTTGGCTAAACATCTAGCTGAAACCCTTCAACTAATTGCTGAACGGTCCCAATCCTATGTCAAACAAAAATTCTCGCCATTTCATTGACCTACTCAAAGGATTCGATATTTCTTCCACAGATATCCTTGTCAGCTTTGATATTGTCTCCTTCTTTACAAACATCCCTATCGATGAAACTTTGTCTATCTTAGATACTAAATACCACATCGCCTCAGATTGTCTTTCTTCAATCAAACACTGCTTGTCCAACACCTACTTCATATTCCAAGATAACTTCTACAGACAACTGAAAGGTGCCCCTATGGGATCCCCTATCTCTCCGGTTATGGCCAAAATTTTCATGGAACACTTAAAAAATTCGGCACTATCTTCCTCTCTCCTCCGACCAAGCTGTTGGTTACGATATGTTGATGACACTTTCGTCATTTGGCCCCATGGAAGACACACTTTGAATTCCTTCCTACTCCATTTGAACAGTGTACATCCCTGTATACAATTCACGATGGAAGTGGAAGATAACTCATCTGTACCATTTCTTGATGTCATGATTAAAAAAATTTCACCAAATGGTTTCTCACACTCCATCTATCGCAAACCCACCTGTAATGATATTAATTCATTACTAGAAATATCGATTCAATAAACCAGTTAAGACAGCGATGACGTGGTACCCCACCAGAATAGCAAAGTCCCTCACGCCAAGATGCGCACGAAGAATCGACAGCAGAAGGGAAGGAGACTTAAACCACCACCGCTAAGATGTATATAAAAATGCAAGCCGACAGACAAGACGACGACTTGGTTACGGACTCCAGCTCCTACAAGTTCAGCCGCCTCCAGTGCGAAGCGTAGGTCGAAGGTACTGACTTTAACCTTATACGCTTCACACTATTCACCGCCGAGTGTTGTACTTAGTCGAAGTATTGATTCGACTCTTATACATCATTCACTTGAACGGCCGTTTGTTTCTGGTATTGACGGAAACGAGAACGATTGTTCACACTGTTAGAAGAATTTCGGTGTGGTATTGACGCATCGAAAACTCTGCAGTATCTCCGTAGGGTTTTCAACGTTGAGCCGGGTATTGACCGACTGTAAACGATTGCTTTGAGTGTTAGTACAATTTTGGTGTGGTATTGACGCGCCAGAATAACTACATCCCTATAAAACTGAGAGAGTCGTTAAGTTGGGGATTGACTAACTATTAACGATACTCTCACATCTTGAGACTATAACCGAAAGAGTATTGATCTATCGGTTGTTCTCAACTTTGGCTGTCTGAACATTTCATAGGACATAGAGAATCCCGTACACCACAGTTGAAGTTTCGCGTCGTTACACCTACCTACTTTCAGATCGTCAGTACACATCGATCGACAGAGGAGTGCGGACCGTCGGAACGTGATTTTCAATATAATTACGTACCAGAGTAATATATATAGAATATTGTATTTTACTTTAATTTCATCTTTGTAAATAATATCTTTAGAAATAAATCAGTTAATTTAATCGAACTCTGTCTCCTTTGGGCTTACCTGGGCAATAAGCATCACACACCCACACCAACCGTTTTCTCAATGCCCATTTCCATCACAATCCGGCCCAACTTAATTCTGTCATGAACACACTCGTATCCCGATCCATATCTCTATCTGACGAATCCAATTGACTATCAGAAATCAATTTCCTAAAACAAACTCTAATTCAAAATAGTTACAAAGAATCCCAAATCAACAGGAGCACTCAATAATTTTCAACTCCCACTCCATCACCTTCCACCATCGACTTAGACAGTCAATTAAAAATATCTCTTCCTTACATAAATGGAGTGAAAGTTAGATTCTGTAACATCTTCAAACCCCACGGCATTCGAACAATCTTCAAACCCCAACAAAAAATCTCCCCCCTAATCAGATCTATCAAGGATAAAATTCCCAATGAACAGCATGGAGTATATGAAATACCTTGCTTAGATTGCCCCGCAATCTACATAGGTCAGACCAAACGACGTATCTCGGTTAGAGCAAAAGAACACTCATTGTCTGTCAGAAATTCCGATCCTTCTTCCACCTTGGCCCAACATCGTGCCGAAATAGGGCACACAATCAATTTCGATAAAACCATAACTATCGCCCCAACTCGCTCCTTTAAGTCCAGAATATTTCGAGAAGCTATCGAAATAGGAAAATGTCCAAACTGTTTAAATATCAGGGACGACAGCCAGAGATTTCCATCAACCTGGAAACATCTTCTCCACCCGCGCATTCTGATACCACCCCAGACAGCACACAATATCCATTAGACATCCACAAGATATCCTTCATGGATATCCAGTATACACACTGGATATAGATGGATAGCCTATAGACATACAATGGATATCCATATGTCCGCCTATATCTAGGATATATGTATACATGGATGTCTTTGGAGATATCTACTGGTTATCTCGTTATTATCCCATGGATTTCCTATGTTCACATTTGGTTTATCCACTTAACGTCCCATGGATATTAATAGGATATTTTATATTCACGTTTGGTATATCCTTCATCCTCAAACCTGAAAATCTGAGATTATATAACTAGTATCTATTGATGGAAATACAACAAAAAAATGTAAATCAATTTTTTTATGTCTACAGATCTGGAATAAAATTAAGAGAAAATAGTTTATCCAGTCAACCAGTACAAAATATAATAGATACACAGACAGGGTGGATAGTCTAGTGGTCGACTGTAGAATATTGTGGTCCAGTGAAAAAGATTCAAATACTCATCGCGTATGTCTGTTATATTTTGTACTGATTGACCAGAACTATTATTTCCAGTTAATTTTATTCCAGATCTGTGGATATATACAACTTTTGGTAAACATAGTTTTCGTTTGCCATCTTGTATTTCCTCCAACAGGTACTAGTTAGATATTCATCTGTGTGTAAGAAGGTTCAAATGGAATTAAATTCTTCATAATAGTATTATTATTTGACATATATACATTTGAAATGATATACTATGGAATAGAATGATAGAAAATACTTTATTTTATATAGTATACATATTTGCATATACATCAAGAATTCTTCTTCTTCATCGCCCAGCATGTACTCTGCACTGTTATTTCTGTAAGAACGAGAAAAGAAAGATTGTCGATTTTCAAGGTCAACTATATACCGTATACGCCCGAATATAAGATACACCTTTTTTTGTAAAATAACATTTTGAAAATTGGCCCGCGTATTCGAGCACATACCTGTAATAAGAAAATTTCTTATCACCTGAACTCCATCATTATTATTGAGCTCAAAAGAATTTTTACTCAAATCAGCCGAGTTACCAGCTCAGTTTATCATGAAACAAAGTAAAAGCCGAGGTAAAACTTATTTTACATTTCTACACCATGCTATTTTACATTGTATAAATATACAAAACACGCTTTTAATGTAGGTAATCAATCATAAATATAAATAAAATATAGGAGACGTAACAATATTCAGAATTAAGGTAAGAAACATATACATACCTCATTGTTTTCCAAATCCAAACTACCGATAAAAAATAACCAACTACTTTGCACGTTCCTAAAACTATGATAACCTAACAACCAAAATGACGAGGGGTCGAGACTACATCAAACGGTCAGACGCGGCATCGACCAATGAGAGAACAGTGTATAGTTGGTAGCATAGTTTTGCGGGTATGTAATATAGAAATCCACTGATATATGCATTATATTTTATTATAGCATTAAATGTTAAGTTATGAAATATTTTTGTTGTGTGTTAAGAACATCACGTATTATGCCGCATTCGTATTGTTGATCAAACTCATTATAGTCTGATACAACTTAGGTATATCTATATTTTTTCAATTCCACTTGAATAAAACTAAAAATAAATTGAACACAGACAAAAAATGCGACAGAAAATAATAATAGTTATCCATGGATATAATATCAGGAGATTAAGACATTTATGCATTGAAGGTATTATGTATTAGAACTTCCTTCTCAATAATTTTTTATGTGATTATTCAATATATTATCAGTAAAATAGGAAAGAATTTTTTTTCCATATCTATGAAATATATTCAGTGGATATCCATTAGATATCTCACATGGACTGGATATTCAGTGGATATTGGGCTATCCACTGGATATCTAGTGGATATTGTATGCTGCCTGGGACCTCACCGCCTTCCACCATGGCCTGCGCCAAGAATAACAATTACCCTCCTAAAATATCGCAGGATAACGAACGTTCCATATCTATTACCACTTCCGCCAGCATCACTGGCACCGCGCGCGTCAAAAAGACCATACCCGCCAATAGGTCCGCATAAATACACGGTCCACACAAATTATCGGTCGGTAGGCTTCAAGCCAGTAGTGAGTGTTAGTGTTAGTATTTTACGGTGATTTAACTGGTAAGCAATTTTTTATTATTTTATCTATTTATTTTATTTTCTTGTCCTTTTTCGGTGAAATTCCAAAGAGTAGGCAGATAAAGACCTTGGAATTAGCCGAAGGGGTGTTTCATTGCGTAGAGTAGGCAGATTGAGACTACGGAATCGGATCAATTCCTAAATTAATGAACGAATAACCTAACCCCAAAATAATTTCAAACTTCTCTTAACATTTGATATGATAATGTTGCGAAAGAAGCTCTTGTTCTCACTTTCAAGTCACTTGGAGTGTTCGACTTGGTATTATAAACGAAAGCTTAAGTGTTTCCCCATAAAAAGAAATCGATAGGGGATCTTGGTGCCCATTTATTCGGTTCACCTCTACCAATCCATTTTGGTGGAAATAACCTATTTAAACAATTTTTTACTCTTAACCTGGATCCACATTTTTCGTATTACTACTAACGGAGCGCCTTCCAAATGTTCAGGAAATTAACGCAGTTAGAACCTACGAAACTCTGCAGCATTTAAATTTCCAGTTAAAAAGGTAAGCATCTATCACCTTAGATCCGACTATTCCTCCCCTTACATTCAATGACTATCGTTTTTGATTGTCGAATGTCCGGATATAGTGGGGATTGTCATCGCGATAGTAATGAAAATTGAGTCTGTTCACGATACCATTGCTATGGAATGTAGCTTCATCAGTAAATATTAGATACACAAAAGAGTATTTAAGTTACTGCCACCTTTTCCATTACCCATAAATAAAATCTATCCGTTGATCAAAATCTCTATCGTAGAGTTCCTGGTGTAGCTATATGTGATATACTTGAAACTCGTATTTTTGTATTATTCTTCATCTACTTTTCCCATTTCTTGACGAATTTGTCTTTGGCTTATATGAGGCTCATCTACAAGTGAGCCAATTACTTGGAATTCAATATTCTCATTGCCCACAATCGTACTTTGTTTATTGGGCTTTTCAAAAGATACACTTCAAGTATTTCGAAATGTGTTGAGTAACTTCTGAAAACTTTCTTATTTCGGATGGTTCATGTCGGGGTATTTTAGCGCATATAAACGTGAAGCTAATAGGCAACTTCCTAGACACACACCCAATACTAAAATCATGTCAGTTCTTTCATGCATTGAATATGGCTTTAGTCTGAATATTATAATGAACTAATTGAATCATTCAATGTAGTATTTAAATTGACAAAGCTTCATGGAAAATATCAACAACTAGGTATACATAACACTGACAATAAATTTGCCATTTCAAGTATTGCTTAGAATAATGCACAGACTACTACTCCTTTATAACATAAGAGAAAGATACAGAGCTGACTTCAAATATATTTTCTATTGATTACGTGAAAAATACCAAACTCAGCTCAGAATATTTTTTTAAATTGTTATGGTTTGGGCCTCAGGTTCCATGACATATGGGTTGCCCCACCCTGTATATATATATATATATATATATATATATATATATATTTTTTACTTATCCCTTTTTTCTTAACTGATAACTACGTTAGTCCATTTTCATGCCGGGTCGTATTCTGTTGTTTTGTGTTATCATTTGCAATATATTTTACTACTTTTTCTAGCTTATTATAATTATTGTTCCATCTCCACTCCTCACCGTTAATGATCACTTGGTTGTATCCTATTTTTACAACTTTTCAATTTTATTTTTTCTCTCGGTATGTCCAAGTTCTCTAATTTTTTTTTGTTCTCCATCTAATTGTTTGTTAAGTCTTCATTGATGTATATTTTATCAGAAGTTAGATTTTTTTCATAACTCTGTCTTTATTTTCTCTCCTATTGCGTAGGTTTTAGAGCCTATTTTTTGACAGATATGATATTAGCCTTAATTTTCAGGTTTTCAAAATGTTCGAAATCAAACAAACATAAGCTACAATTGTTTTTTTAAATACGTACCTTCCTTCTCTTCTCTTCTTTGTTTTTCAAGAATATGTAATTTTATTGCTGAAAGCAATGAATATTGCACTGGCGTCACTATATAAGAAACTCTTCAAGAAAAGTGAAATTATAAACTAGACAATTATTATTTATCAACCTGCTCAGTTGACTTGCTAAATCGATCTGAATATCTAATATGGAAATTAAACTCTTAAACTGAAAAAGTAGGGCTTTTAATGTACTGCGTCACTCTTTCGAAAAACATATAAGGTAGCCGACAAAGGTGCCGAAGTATGCCGGGTTTTCGCCACGTTCATTTCAACTTCTTTGATTACGCCGCAAATCTGTCAATCATCTCCAATATAAAAACAAGTCTTCCAGAATATTGCCACAATTAGAAGAATTTATTCTGTGATATTGCGAACTACAATTGGACAGCATTAAGCAGAAAGGAACCATTGTGCTAAACCATAACTTTCGGTAAACAAGCAACAAAGTTAAGATGATGCTATAATGTTATATTAGAATTTATTTTATTTAGTAGATTTGATTACTATTTCTTCATTATTGAGGGTTGGTTCCTTTTGATAGAAAAATGTACACAGTGTGCACATTTCAACGGCAGTCTTATCATAATTTGAAAAAAAATATGGATTGGTTCCATTCTGCTTAATGCTGTCCACTTATAATAATTATTTTTTAGATACGTGCTCTAAATATTTTTTTTTGGTGCACAAAGAAATATTTTTATATATTATGCAGGGAATACTTATTATTGGTCCAAGATTTGACTGCTGAGAACCGTTTATAAAATTGCCGGGCTAACCCAGCTAACAAGTAAACATGAAAACGTAGTATATTATTTTATTCACAGGCTTAGCTTTGGCAAACCTACAGAATCGTACAGCCACCGTACATTAATTAATTCATGTACGGTGGTACAGCAACGAAACAGTCTGCTTTCATAGTTTTCACAATGCTTCATGCCTAACACAACATAGCTAATTATTGTTTGCATCAATATTTGGTCGGCGTCCAGTATTAATTACCACCCATTATCGAGCAAGTATTTACTTCAAGTAAACCTTAGATATTTCAAGTACAATTTTCACTTGAATTAAAATGGAATATTTGAAGAACTCTCCAAAATACTTGGCAAAATCAAGTAAAAATTCAAGTATTTGGGAGCATCTATTCTAAGTACAAGTATCTAACATAAAAAAGTAATTGAAGTATTTAAACATACTTGAAGTACATTTTCAAGTGATTTACTTCAAGTATTGACAGCTCTGATTAGTTTGCATATTTCCTTTGAGACATTCTTTTGTTCCATTCTTATCTCAAGTATTTCATTTTTTATTTCTCTTTGATCCCTCTTGACTTCTTTAATGTCAGCTTTTTTATTTCATTTTTCGATCCTTTTATATCTTGCTTCATCTGGAATTTTAGTTCTTATAGTAGTTCCGTTAGTTCTTCCATTTTTTATATCTTCTATATTTTCTTCTTCCTTTGTATATGAATCTCCATTCAATTTGCTTTTCCTAAACACTTTTCCTTCTTGAAATGAGTTATCGTGCTCCGCTTTATCTCTTTTTCTATTCATCCAACTGCATGAAGTTTCGGGTGCAGTTTGCCCGCAAGCCTACTTAGTGCAACCCAAAGCCTGCACGCAAACTAATCAGTAATCAGTAGATATTACAGAAACTTGCAGGTCAGTTACCTAATATTTCAATTCATTGTTATTATTTTAATAGAATTTAATTTATTTTGGTCATTATCTTTTAGATGTGTCTTTAAATTATATGTTAAATTTCAATTGTGCTGACAATGTTTTATATACCCGCCTATGTTTTATTATTGATGTTTTATTCTTATCAGTTGAGTACTTTTACAGAATTTATATTAACCACGGTACTTTAATATTCAATTTTACATATG
Organism: Galeruca laticollis; assembly: GCA_963921935.1. Lineage (NCBI taxonomy): Eukaryota > Metazoa > Arthropoda > Insecta > Coleoptera > Chrysomelidae > Galeruca > Galeruca laticollis. The sequence goes on from OY998177.1 coordinate 171,135,056, forward strand.
TTTACGATCTGTTTTCACTATTATTAATTTAATTATTCCTATTGCCTACCTTTACGTTTAATTACTTATCTACAAAAACTACTATAAAGTTAGATATTCGTATCAACTGTAGACCACAAAGTTATTTTTATGATTGAAAACTTTGTAAAAGACGTAGTATATAATGAAATTGTTTATGAATGTTATTTGTTAGTTAACCATTCAAGGGCTTCGAAATTAATTGGTTCCGCTACTGGATAGGTCACTTTATTGAGTGGTGGTTCCTGCATACAAAGTAAAACAACATTTTTCTAAAGTTCAACCATCAAAAGCCATGGAAAATATCGTTGGACTTTCAAAGAGCATTGATTACCCTGCGGTTAGATTGATTTACTGTTTTGTCGGTAAAACGTGCTTTGTGTCAGGAAAAGCTAAAGTATATATTTTGCAAGGCAAAGTACACAAACTTCACTCATTTTTTACAATACATTCTAAAAGTGCCAGCGAATATGATATGAAGGATATCCAAGTAAAAGTTATCCTGAATTTTTTCATCTTATTGTTTTTATTGGATGGAAGTATCATCGTAATAAATAATTGTTAAAAAACGTATCCAGCACATGTATCTAAGGCAACGTCAAAGCAGTGTACGTGGAAAAAAACATTTGTTTGTTGAGTTAAATGAAGTGTCGCTTTCATTGAAATTATAGTTGTTTTCTTAAGCTTTTGACTCTCAAATAGAGATACATAATATAATGAACATAAACAACATATTGTATAGCTCAAATTTTCACTAGATATCGAAAATGATGTTCCGTATAGAATTCCTAATGTTAATGTTTTTGGAGGACAATAACACATTTTGTTTCCGCGTAACTCAGTTGTATCAATGTGGACTGCTTTTTTTACTTACCAATACACGACGTGGTTGCTTCTTGTTATCACTTACTCCAGAGAAAAAATGGTAACGAGGGTTTGGGCGAAGGAAGGCCAAACGGAAATTCAAAGGGGGAGTAACAACCACTTAATTAACTGTCATATTGTTTCAAGAAAAGTTTGTTTTTGTGATAAATTAAAACCGATTCCGACAGAATTTTGCCATTCGAAATACCGAGACCGAAAATTATATATTTTTCTATTACTGAGCCGATCAATACTAATAGTACCTACCACTATCCTAGCTAGTAAATTTTAAATCGTATTTTTGGGCGGTGTTGTCAAGCTGTACCTATAATTTTTACTTTAGCAAAATAAATCGCGTGAACACATTTTTTAAATCTGGAACTACAGTAATTAGGCTGAATTGAAGCTATTGCCACATTTCAAGCCAAGTTTCTTAAAAAATATGACAACAGTAAAAAGGGTAGCTCTCTTACTCTACAGTAGTAGTGCAAAACGTATTGAGTAAAGTATACCGGCTTGGAATGGAACAAATTTAAAATGCAATTAACAAATTTTTAATAGAGTTCGGTATTGTAGTAAAAAGTTTCAGATTAAATAAACCACTGTCAGATCATTTTCAAACTTACTTTGCTACGGTACAGAAGCGAAAATGGTTGAAACTTTAAATAGTTGAGCTCTACGCTACAATTACTGGAAATTATGAATTGAGTTTCGAGGCAAGCTCGACATCTGGACAAGCAATCGCACTACTAAAGTTTGTGTTTTCATTGGTGAACTAATAGAAACTAATCACGAAAATGGTGGAAAATAGATCATTTAATTTGAAAGGAAATCTTCGCCAACTTAATAATCAAGGTAATTTTTTTGTGGGGATGTGGCAGTAAAATACCAAAGTGTGCTCTTTTTAATATATATTCCAAGCTTTCAAATATTATACAGTGAGCATGGAAGAATGGAGAACATTCGTAAATTTTTATTTGGCCATTGAAGAAAAAAGCTCAGACTCGTTTATTATTTTTCATTCGCGCATTTTTGTTTGTACCAATATTTTTGTTGACGTCATCACAGTTCGAGTTATGATGCCCTTATCATTTTTTAATGGGAATATCCTGTTCTGATAGTACCATCAGAAAGAACGCATTTTTCTGTGTGCGCATATTTTATTTTACATATCCGTATGTTAGAGAAATAGAGATATTTCATTTATAATCATGTAATTTATAAAAATGTAAACGCCTACAAAGTATCAAATAAAAAGTTCAAATTGGAAACCATTAGCCTCTTGACAATATGCAAGGTGATGTTAAAACTCTTGCAAAACCTTATCAGGGTATTAGCGTTAATTTAGTTAATTGATGACTCACCAATATGAGGGTAGAACGAAATTCTAAATGCATCCAGTTCACAACTGAAATAGAGGACAACGAAAATTCCGTACCATTTCTTTTACATAAAATGTTTCCGAACACTAGAAAACACAATTGTTTCAGATTGGTATAGGTACTCAAATTGTCAGTTCTATCAAAAACCCTATTTTTTATTATTTTTTCATGGAAAGTAATATTACACCTGGTCGAGAACTATGACCAACCAGCAATTTTGTCTTATCCTAAATTATATATACAATCCTAAAGTTATAATCCATTGATGTCAGTTAGTTTTTGACTGTGAGTTTCCACTTATCACTGTGCTCTGCTTTCAACACTTTCACTTGTTACCTACACCAGGTCTGAAAGTTTCGTCCTTTTCAATCTTCTCTTTAGGTTGTGTGGATCGAGTACCTGGAGCATCTCGATGTTAGCATGATTATGTAACCTGTCTTCGTGGTTTTGGGCATATCCCATGATTTTTTCCTTAACTCTTGGTACATAGAGGTCTCTGTGCAGATTTGAATTTCAAATATAGTATGGAGCGTTCACAATAGTACGGAGTAATTTCTTTTGAAATCTTTGTATTGGTGCTATGTTGGTTGAAATGGCACAGCTCCAAAAGCTGTGGTCCATATGTCTAAATGGGTTTCAGAATATGCTTATATATGAGCAATTAATTCTGTGTTGACATTCGGGATTTTCCACCTTTAAGCCAATACATTTTTTTATATTTCGTATGTAGTTTTTTCCTTTCCTTCTTCACATGCTCCTTCCATATTAGCTTAGCATTCAGAGTTATTCTGAGATATTTTGCTGTGTTTCCATATGGTGCCCCATTTTGGTGGTAAGGTTTATGTTTACCGATTTCGATTCATTGAATTTTATTTTCTACTTTTTGGTTCATTCGTTGAATTGATTAGTGGCTCCTTGTAACTTTTTAGTAACTTCTTCTACATTTGTACCTGTTGCAAGAAGAGCGGAGTCATCAACAAATTAATATCTGGTATGTCATAATATGTATATAGTAGATATAGAGCTGGGCCAAGCACGCTCCCTACTTTTAGTTGTTTCAGTTCAGAGTATTCAGTTTATAGTTTAACTCTGAAAAATCGATCTGTTATGTAAGTTTCCAATAACTTTGCATATTGTTTTGGGAGAATTTTTTCCATTTTTTTTATGAGCTCGTCATGCCAGAACTTATCGAACGCCTGTCTTATGCTTAAGGACAGAGAAGCGCATACTTCTTTTTCTTCATAGTCTTTTTCTATTTTGTCTGTGATCCTGTGCACTTGATCTTTTGTCGAATGTTCTTCACGAAATCCATACTAGTAGTCTTTTATGAGCATATTTTCTTTTATAATATTTTAAAGTCTCTTCAGAAATAGCTTTTCAAAGAGTTTTGATATTACAGGGAAGAGGGAAATTGGCCTATAAGATTTAGCTTCGCTTGCGTTTTCCCCTGGTTTTAGTATCATAATCACCTCAGCTATTTTCCAGAACCTTGGAATATATTTCAGTATAAAAACTTCATAGATCTAATTAGTGAGTTTGACAATGCCCTTTCTTGGTAGTTGTTTTAATTTTGCTCGTGTGATTAGATCGTATCCAGGCGCTTTTTTATTCAGGTTTGTTTTTATTTCGTCGGCTCTTCTCTGGGAGTGACCAATTTGATATCCTTTTCTCCAGCTCATTGTTTTTCTCCAAGAGAGTTTTCTGATGCTAGTTCATTAGGTTGCAATACCCCTTCAAGGTGTTTTGCAAATAGAATTGCTTTTTGCATATTATTTTCTCCCCAACGGCCCTCTTCTTTCCTAATTGCTGGCGTTGGGGTGATTGGCCTTTTAAGTATTCTTGTTACATGTTGGGTGCAATCTTCTGACCATTACTTTTAAGGATTTATATCTCTTATCTTCATATGAGTGCCATTCGTAATTTTCTAATTTTGCTACTGCCCTTCTAATAGTACTCTTCGTTTTAGACGTTAATTTTTATTTGGTCATTATTCATCATTGTAAGTTGATGTTTGACACTTTCTTCATTGAGCTGTCTTTGAAGTTCATTGTAATTTTCCATTCTACTCACTATTATTGGAGAGGATGCTGTAGGCTTCTAAGATACCACTTTTTGGATATTGGAAGTGTTTTTGATGCTGGAAGAAGCTTGTTCGATGTGTGATTTAATTGGCGGGGTATCCATTCTCTTCCTCTTTTTTCTGCTCTATTTCAGCACCCATTCTGTTTCCCTGGCTAATTCTTATTCGTCTGTTTCATATCTTATTTGTCTGCTTGTTTCGGCGTTGTTTTTAATTTGTAATTGCAACTCATTCATTCGCTGTTGTAGTTGAGCAATTACTTTTTCAAGATTTTTTCGAGCGGCTTTTTCATTGATCCAAAGGTCATAATAATTTATATCTTCGTTTGACTTAGCTCGATTCTCTTGTAAACAGGACCTGGTTGTGTCGAGCTAATAAAACTTTAGCTGGAATCGACGGTATTCTATTGACTGAGCTATTTAGTTAAATTAATATAAAAATGGACAACTTACCCAAATGATATGAATATCGATATTCATGGTTACTTTTACTTTTAAATATTGTTACGAACTCGCATACCGAAGTAGATACTAAGTACGGTCCTATAACCTTATGTAACGGTGTTATATGAATGGCGAGCCCACCGAATTCTGGGAAGGTCTATTGGGATTTTTTGTGACCATTTTTAATAGACATGTTCTCCGAAGATCTTTCAAGGGTTGAGCCGGCATTCGATAAACATCCCGAAAAAAGGATATTCCAGAAGGCCCTGTAGTATATAAAGAGACTGTAAAGTCAGTTTATAAAGTGATCTCGTGAGATAAACAAGTGAACAAGTGAATAAGTATTTATATAAATTAGTGAATAATTTTGTGAATACATTAATCAAGTGAGTAGACCTATCTTGTGTATGAATTTATCCCAGCCGTCGTATAACAACTTTTAAATAAATAAGAAAAATATTACATTTGTGTCAGAAGTGGGATAATATAAATAAATAAGACGTAAACATGGCCAAGAGACTTAGTGACCTGAAGGTGACGTCCGGTAAGAAAAGTGAATTAATAGAAAGACTAAAAATGGCACTAGATAGTGACGGCATGGATCCAGAAACATTTTCATTCAAGGACGAAGCTTCCACCTTAATCTCGTCAATTTCTGCCACGGAAGAAAATATTTCAAATATTATGAAGAACGATACATCTGCCATGGAAGAAATTATTTCAACTAATGTATAGAACGATATTTCTGCCATGGAAGAGAAGATTTCAACTAATGTGAAGATCAATATTTCTGCTAACATGGACAAGATTTCTGCCGATATCTTATCGTTGAAAAATGACATTGATGCTGACGTTCAAAATAAAATTTCGCCTTTAAAATCGGATATCGAAAATGAGATGACAACGATGAAAAATCGGATGGACGAGAAAATAAAACTGATATTCAGAAGAAGATGACAACGATGGAAAATCACATGGGCGAGAGAATCACGGAGTTAGAAAGAGAGATGAGATATTTAAGAACTCAAAACGCGTCAGCAGAAGAAAAGAAGACCGATCAAACAAAACCTCGCAAGCTAGAAACACACCCTAGAAGACATTGGCAATTTTACCCGAGTCATGGCCCCAACGTCTGATGGAAAATTGTCGTGGACCAATTATGGGAAACAGCAGCCTCTAGAGTGAATAATTGGTATGATTGGGAGAAAGCAGTGAACCTAACTATAGTGCTTCGGGGAGATGCCTTAGATGTACTTCAGACGATACCTCTGGAAGAGCAGCTGAAGAGGAGGTGGAACATGCGATATGGCCACGAATATCTAGAACATTTTTACCAATCCCAGCTAAAGCACCGAAGACAGAAAGGTGACGAAGTCCTTCGAGAGTATGAAGTGGAGATTGCCCAATTAGTTCGATTCGCTTATTCATCAGCACCAGAGAACATGATGGAATGTCTAGGCATCCAGGCATTTACTGATAACTTACGCGACTCCGATATGCTGAGGACGCTTCGTTTAGCCCATCCAAAAATATTAGTTGACGCATTTATAGCTCTTGAGTATGAAGCAGTAACGAAGGCTTCAGGTTATGAAAAAGTTACGACCAACCGAGAAGAAAGCGATGAGGACATGTTTGACCAGATCGTCAGCTTGATAAAAAGTATGATGGAAAAGAAGCCGAAGAAGATCATATGCTGGAATTATGGCAAGTTAGGGCATATACGAGTTCGTTTAAGCGCCCCAGGACTTCTGCAAACCAAGAACCCCAGTCACAGGAAAACTAGAACGGGTCGGCTACAAGAAGGCAGCACCAACCCATGATCGTTCCAAAGACCCTCTCATACTGATAGCTTCGCTCAGATGTTGCAACGACCGTGTATATGTAGATGGCGAAGTGCATGGCAAGAGATATACTCTGCTGTAGAGTGCCAACGTTCACAGTGAGACACAAATCCAATTGGGAATTGGCGCAGAAAAGTTCACGCATATGGTAGTCGTAGCTGACATCGAAGAAGACGTGATTCTGGGGATGGATGTAGTGGATCTACATGGTTTCCAATTGGACTTCAGAAACAGAACAATTAAAGTGGGTTCCGAAGAGGTATGCATTCATCCATATGAAGGCAGCAAGGTGTTGGCAGCTGTACAGGAAGATAGCGTTCTACCTGCACGAAGCGAAACCATGATAGTAGCGAGGCTACAGGGAATCATGGAGGAAGGTACACCGGTTATGATGGAGCCAAGGAACCACGACGAAGGAGTTGGCAAAGGAGTACTAATTGGTAAAGGAATGGTTACGTCGGCGAAGGAGATTTATAAACGAGAAAGATTACCCATCAAGAGGGAAACCAAGATTGGATCCTGCATACCAGTGACGTCTATAGTTCGTCATACACCGAACACTGACAATTCTAATGCCAGATTTGAACAAATGTTATCAGTAGCTGGTCAATCCTAGAATCGAGCTGAAAAAAAGATAATGAAATGAATGAAATGAAATGTAACTTCTGTCATTCTGACGATGATATTCAGTTATCGAAACAATTGTCAATTTTTTAGAATTTTTATTATTTTTCATTATATTGTGGAATTAGTTAGAAACGTTGTGTTTCACTTAAATCACTAACAATAGTTACACTTACCTGGTTCTTCCACAAAGTTGATGATTTCCATTAAAAGAATAGATGTCATTTCACAGTCAATGTTGTAAAATATAGGCTGCTTCCACGGCTTGAATATGCCTTTGATTATAACAACCTGAACATAATTATAGGGCTTCATGATACAGTCATTTGCCTGATCATATTGATATTCCCTTTTAACTTTCATCTCACGAAAAATAATGGTGCATACCCGTTCTTTTTCATTCATAGAAGCAAAGCCAGCTATTTCCAACGCATTTTACAAAATCCATGGTTCTAGTTTTATTTTTGTCAGCCACTGCTTGAATATTGAAACAGCAGGATATGGAAAACCTCTTTTCAAGTTGAGCCTGTGCGCTCTTGGGCCAGCAGCGTATAGTGCTATTGCATTTGAGATTTCGCTGACCGACCAAGGAATTCTCTTCTGGCTATTCATTTTCTTAATTTGGCTTTCACTGAAAACATGTTTGACACCAGCAAGTTGAGGTCTTAATTTTTCATTTTCCTGTGACACGATTAACAATTTTCTTCTCAGTTCTTCAACTCCTTCATATGTATCATTTGTTTGAACCCTAAAAATATATGGTAACTTAGCAGCACTGCCATCAGGAGGTATGTCACTCATGCACATGCACTATCTACATTATAGAAAATTCAATAAAACCACTACTTAATTAAATAGGTATATAGGAAAAATCACCCTGTATCAGAAGTAGTAGTACCATTTGCATTCAATTCCATCACCAAACTATGATCTAGATTTTAATCAGTACCAGTATTATCATTCGTGCCATCACCAATATTGGTTGCAGGAATTTATTTTTTTCTAGAAAAGTCCACAAAGTCCACCAGTTTTCTCTTTTCCCCGGACTTTGATGGTACTAAAACGAGGCACTGAAAGCAGCTGGGGAGTCGTACAAATTTTGGGAAGGAACAACATCGACCTTTAGTTTAGTAGTTTGAAAGGGTGCATTCCAAGTTCACCTTACAGTAACTACCACAAAAGAATTTTACATCTGGGAATGGATTATTGTTCGAATTATTATGCGAATTGCACTCAAACACAGGAAAACGCATTTCAAAAAGTTTTTATCGTCCATAAACGTCCACAAAATCCACCAAAAGGTCTTTAAACTGATCAGGGTTCACTTAAAGTAATCGAAAACACGAGTACTCTTGAGAAATAACACAGACAAACAACCATTTTAGATCTTGAGTGACGTCACACGTTATATTAAGGACCGCCTACTCATGCGCAACATCTTATCTCTGTGTCAAGGGCGTACCCAGGTAGTGGTAGGGGGGGTGCAGCTGCCCTTCTCCACCACCTCCCCTCCCCATCCCCCCCTAGAAGATAAAATAAACGTCAATTTTCCTGACAAGTGGGAATTAAAAACGTGTTATCTACTTTTCAAAAAATGAAGTGTTGGAAAAAAGATATCTTCTCAGTCAGATATTTTGATTTAATATTTTTTTATCTATAATCAAATATTCTACAACATTCGATATAATATACTGTTAGCGAAACTATCGCATCTCGTAGTTTCCGCTTTCGACGAGACAATCAGAGCCATCTAGGATTAAAGCCGAATATAATTTGGAGAAAACAACATCTAGCGCTATCTAGTTACGGACGACAGTACTTTTTCCAGTAAAGAGAAATAGCATCAATTTGTACGGTCAATAGCAACATCTTGTATTGAATAGCAATACCACGAAGAACGTTCTAGCATGGACTATTCTCGAAAGGAAAGACAGTGATAGCAAGTATGAGACAAGGATGGAAATAGAGTCGAGTATTTTCTACGCTTTTGGGGAGCTCTTCTAATATTTGTATATATAAGCGGGATCGTGAGGCGGAGCAAAGCAACTCAGTTCGAATACAATTCAATTCAGTTCGGAGTTTAATACGAGCGATATTTCATGCGCCATAGTGTTTTATAGTTTAGTTGAGGCGACACGAGATTTGCGTTTACTGCGCAACAACTGGAAATATTACTCCGTCAAATTGATATAAGGAAATTCTTCGAAAGGTGAGTCAAAACAAAACACATATGTACCTAATATGATTATTTGATTTGTTTAAGGGGGCTCTCTTATAGGAAGTAAATGATATTTTAATGTGATGTTTTTATAGGTATCTTGATCTTTATTTCCGTTCTATGCCTAAACACCGTAAGCGTAATCTTGTGTATCCATTTTTTAGGGACAACACGCGAAAAAAGAAAAAAAGGTCCGGAAAGTAGCAGTGGAAGCGATGAAAATGACAACACTGATAATACTACTGATGTAATGCCAAGATCATTGCATGCTAACATTGGACAAGCGTCACATTCTCCAGCAGAACCTGGAAATATATCTCTTGCCGACTATTCTTCTCTATCGACATCCTCACAAACTTATGACGTCAACGTCGATCCTGAAATTATAGTGAACGATGGCTATCATGAAAATGATCTGGGTCGTTATGTTGGGTTGGCTACCCAGCTATCGACGGAAAAGGAAAGGGAGTTACAAAATCCTTGGATCCCGCCCAGAAATTACGATTTTGGAAGTGATGCATTGAAAAGAAAATTTAATCATGCTTGGTTGGATCAATATGCACCATGGCTAGTATATTCCATTGTATTTTGTTCACTCCGCCCATCAGCACTGTGAGAGGAATTTTGGGATCATTTATGGTCAGGCCATATATAAAGTTCAAAAATATGCATGGAGACTGCCGAAAGCATGCAACGACCAATCTTCACCTAACAGCGACAAATGCTGCAATAAATTTTCTTGAAAATGTTCCTGTGGACATCCAACTGCAAAGTGGACACCAAAAAGCAATCGATCAAAACAGGCAAATATTGTCATCAATAATTTCATGTATAGTATTTTGCGGTACACATGATATGCCTCTTAAGGGAAACAAGCAGATGAGGGTGTTTTACTAAATTTATTGAAGTTGAGAATCAATTCAGGGGACGACAAATTAAAGAGTCAGCTGGAAAAGTGCAGTCGCAATGCAGTTCACACATCGCCAAAAATACAAAACGAATTGATAAATTTATGTGGCCAAGTTATTAAGGAGAATATAATAAGTGAGGTTCAGAAGACCATGGCTTACGCAGTCTTAGCTGATGAAACAGCCGACGTAGCTGGGAAAGAACAGCTGTTAATAGGCGTGCGGTTCTACGACGAAAGCAAAAGGAATATCAGAGAAGAATTTGTAGGGTTCGTTGGACTAACAGCACAAAATGCTTCAGCAATTGCCGAAGCAATTGACAATTTCTTGTTTAGTGCTGACCTCCCAACCGAAGATTGCGTAGGGTTTGGATTCGATGGCTGTTCTACAATGGCGGGGAAAGAGGGTGGTGTAAAAGTCATTTTGAGAAAAAAATATCTTCGTGCTTTATATTTTCATTGCTCAAGTCACAAACTCAACCTTGTTGTAAATGATGCGAACGCAGTGCCAGAAATTAGAAATACTGTCGCGACTGTAAAGGATGTTATAACGTTTTTCAGAGAATCGACTACACGTCGAAACTACGCTCCAAACCTATCACGTTGTCTGAGACGAGATGGTCCAAAAAATATAAATCAATCATAAATTTATCTCAACATTTCCCAGAGCTTGTGAAATCTCTAGAAACGTTATCCGTAGAGGGAAATTATGCCACCAGAAAATCTGCATATCAGTTGCATTCAGCCGTTACAAAACCAGTGTTTATTGTTGCTCTACAAACGATAGTCAAATATTCAGGAGTTTTAGAACCAGTAGTTAACGCACTGCAAGCTAAATCGATCGACATGATCTCGGTGGGAAGACACATCAAACATATCAAGGTCATTCTCAGAAATGACCGCGAGTTGCCTGATAGCGCAAAAAGCACGAGCTAATGCACTGGATTTGAACATAGAAATTGCGGTTTCACGTTTTGCTCACAAGCAAACACATAGAAGTAATCCGCCATCAGACAATGATAACGAATAATGGCGGCGTTCCCTGATTATACCATACATTGATTCACTCATTTCATCGTTGAATATTGGATTCGCCCAAGAAAATACTCCGGCGTTTGCTACATCCCTTGTATATGACCAAAACCAGCATTACAGACTTACACAAGAACGCAGAATCATTCCAAGAATTTTATGACCTGGATATCACCGGAGAACTGGACCTTTTTGGCATAATTTATGGGTGAAGAAGGCTTTATCAGATGATCAATTAAGGGACATAGAAGTAGTTGATCTGTTCAACGAAGCCAACATTTTTTACCCTGCTGTCAGAAAGGCATTGATTATTTTAAGCACTATCCCATGCACCACGGCGACCGTAGAACGGTCCTTCAATACGCTGCGAAGAGTTAAAACGTGGCTTAGAAGCACCATGGGTGAAGAAAGGCTAACAGGTTTATGTTTGATGAGCGTACATCGCAATTATTTAAAAAAACAGTGAGTTTATTGAAAAGACTGTCATAGACAAATTTTCGACAAATCCAAGAAGATTACAAATAAATTAATATATATATATATATATATATATATATATATATATATATATATATATATGTATGTATATATATATATATATATTATGATTTTTATATACATAATATTTTGTTTTGTGTCATAATCAATCTAATTGATAAAAGTCAATTTTCATGATTTTTTGTTTCAATATACCCGACCGACCATATTCTCGAAACAGGTATGAGCTGCCCCCTCCCTAGCTGAAATCCTGGGTACGCCCTTGCTCTGTCTGCTTATATCGTGGTACTTGACACCAAAAATTCATTGTTACCCAACACAGAACTAGGAGTATTACATATTTGTGATAAGAAACATGAACTGGATTTCCTTGAAGATTTATAAAATAAAAATCACTTGAAACACCCACAATATGAAGTCGTCAATGAACAGACACATCTAAAGAGTTATCCACTTTTAAAATATCTTCCTAAGTAATAATCGTGAATATCAGCAGATATAGTTTTCCTGGTTTTCTATATCATTTCACAGTTATACTGATCTTGAATGAGAAAAGAAATCCAGTATATCCCCATAGGGCTAATAATATCTAAGCTTTAATATTTGTAATATCATATCTTCTCCTTTTTTTCTATTTATATATATTAAGTCAATAACAGGGTAGGTTACTTCTTGGTTCAAACAAAAATAATTATTGAACATCTGATTTTCAATAATGCCCAATTTTCACCATTTTCTCAATATATCGTGGAATTATTTAGAAACATTTAGTTTCAATTACAAAAATAAAAAAAACTTGCGTCAGACTCATTGCGCACTGATTTTACAACGTAGCACGTTATGAAAACTATTATAGTTGATTATTTTCTAATAGTGGAGTGATTTGTTCTTTATAAATATTAAATGTACACTAAAGACACCTTACTGCTTCATTGAATACACACTACTGTGCACTGATTGAGTAAGAGTGTAACCTCAGATAAACATATCAGCTGAGTATGAAATATCACACGGTAGGCACTAACCATCCGAAAAATTTATGAAAATGAGACTGTAGAAGCCTCGAAAACAAACAATAATATCCGCAACAATAGTAAAAGATTGTATCTACTAGTAGCGAAAACAACCGTTTTAACACTCAAATCAATATCTGTGAGTTTCATAAGAATTTGAGTTATGATTTATCGCCAGGAAGTACAACAAAACTTCCGAAAAGTTTAGACAGGATTGAATACGAAATGAGAAACCCATCAGTCAATTCACAAAACATTGCAATATTTAAAAGGTAACTGTCCATTTTCATTTCACTTAGTTTCCGGCGATATCTAATTTTCAGTAAAAGCTTAAAACTAATTAATACTATAAATAAAACAGAAAATAAGGAGATACTGTAGAAATAATTGAGATTATACTATAACGGAAATATTTCGCACTTGTTAATGTTACGAAATAGCACACTAATGTAGACCCTGAATCCGACTTTGTCTAAGCCATGTATGAAAGTTAAAATTATGGGGGATGCGCAGGGTTTTTCTTAGAACTGTTTACGATTGTGACTATCTTATCGAGACATTGTTTTTGTGACCAGTCTTATCTAGAAAATGCCAGATAGCCAATTGCCAATTGTGTCTGTGTAAGCCGCAATCTAGAATTATCTAGTGAAAAAGGCACTAATATATAAAGGACCGACCAGGGAAAGTTAGTTTAGTTTATAATTTAACATCTTGAGAAAAACAGTAAATAAGTGAATATAAATTAAAGAAGTGTTTATATAAGTTAGTTTAAGTGAATATAATGTGTATATAATTAGTGAATAGTGTAGTGAATAAATAAATTAAGTAAGTGAACCTACCGAGTGTATGAATTCATCTCATCCGTAATAAAAACATTTTAATAAATAAGAAAAACATTACATTGGTGTCAGAAGTGGGATAATATAAATAAATTGCTACGTAAAAATGGCCAAGAGACTATGCGACCTGAAAGTGACGGAACTAAGAGCATAATTGGAACATCGTGAGTTGGAAACGTCCGGTAAGAAAAGTAAATTAGTAGAAAGACTTAAAGTGGCACTGGAAAATTACGGATTTGATCCAGAAACAGTTTTATTCAATGACGAGACTTTCACCTTAATCTCCTCAATTTTTGCAATGGAAGAGAAGATTTCTTGGTATGTGAATAACGATATTTCGGCTATAAAGAACGATATTTCTGCTATGAAGAACGATATTTCTGCTAATATGGACGAGAAGATTTCTGCTATGAAGAACGATATTTGCCGATATCTTATTAATGAAAAACGACATTGCCGTTGACGTTGAAACTGAAATTTCGTCTCTAAAATCTGAAATTGAGAATAAGATGACAACGACGGACGAAAAAATCAAAGAGATAGAAAGAAAGATGACAGATATAAGAACTCAAGACATGACAGCGGAAGAAAAGAAGACCGAGCAAACAAAACATTGCAAGCCAGAAACACGCCCTAAGTTAGAAGACATTGGTAGTTTTACCCGAGTCGAGGCCCCACCGTTCGATGGAAAAATGTCGTGGACCAATTATGTGAAACAGCCGCTAGAGTGAATAATTGATCTGATAGAGAGAAGGCCGTAATCTTAACTATCGCGCTTCAAGGAGATGCCTTAGATGTACTACAGACGATACCACTTGAAGAAACGGATGACTTCGAGCAGCTGAAAGAGAAGTTGGGCATGCGATACGGTCACGAACATTTGGAACATTTGTACTGATTCCAGCTGAAGAACCGAAGGCGGAATCGTGACGAAACCCTTCAAGAGTATGAACTGGATATTCCCCGACTAGTTCGATTTGCTTATACATCAGCACCAGATAACATGATGGAATGTTCAGGCACCCAGGCCTTTATTGACGGCTTTTGCGACAACGATCTGGAGAAGACGCTTCGATTAGCCCATCTTAAAACATTGGTCGATGCATTGAATGCTGCTCTTGGATATGAAGCAGCCACGATGGCTTCGGGATACAACAAAGGTAGGACCATACAGGAAGAAGGTGACGATGACAGACTTGACCCGATCGTCAACTTGTTGAAAGGTATGGTAGACAAGAAGCTGAAGAAAATCAGGAGTTGTAATTGTGGCAAGGTAGAGCATGCACGCAGTTTACAAGCGTCCAGGCCTTTATTAACGGATTATGTGACAAGCTAAGAATGAAGAAGACCAGGACAACAGCATTACATACAGAGAGATTGAGACCAGTATCTTTCCCTAATCGCATTGGCTTATAGATCTGCCGTCAATGAGTCCACGGGTGAAAAACCTGCGAAAATCCTGTTTGGAAGTGAAATGAGGCTTCCTTTTGACCTGGAATTTGGCTGTCGGTTTGAAGAAGATCTAGCAGGAGAAAACTACGTGATCCAATTGAGAAGAAGGCTGGTAGCCTAGCGCTCAAGTAGCCGGCGACAGAATGAAAAATCGGTACGACACGCAGGCCACAGTAGGCGGTTTTATAGAATGGGACAAAGTATGGTTACACAACCCGACGAGGAGAAAATGGAAAATTACAAGAATCCTCAGAAGGTCTATACATAGGAGTAAGGAGTAAACCATATTCGAGATGTGTCTGACCCTACCATCGATCAATTTATGGGCGCGTATGGAGGTACCGGGAAAGCTACATATGGAGTCACCACTTCAGAACAACGACAAGATTTGTTCACTCTCCCGGAAGATTATTCACTGGCATTCATCATTCCCGTCTATATCAACAACGCACGAGGGTGGGCAAACGTTTTTCGAAAGAAGTTCGGGCAATTAGAAAAACTTGAAGACCATATTCCAGCCCCTGGCAAGACACTGAAACTGAAATATAATTCGCGGTACGTCTTCTACGTGGTAACTAAAATGAATTTCAAGATAGATCCAACTACCGCGATGAGTGAAAAGCACTTCGAAACCTCCGAGACCATGTGTTAGAATCAAGCGTGAAGAAACTGGCTATGCCTAACATAGCGAGTAGCCAGTGGGATTGACGAGTCATCAGGAACATGGTAGATATTATTTTCCAAGATACCGCCGTCCAGATGATAATTTGCAGCTACAATCCCCGTTATCATTATCCGATGAAGACGGTGCCCTGTTATTTCCATAAGATCGGAAAGTGTAGAAATGAGACCAGTTGCCGATTCAAACATCCAGTCTCGGCTTCACAAAAGTTCCAGGAGTTACTTCCATTTAAGAAGGGGGTGATGTTACGAAATAGCACACTAATGTAGACCCTGAATCCGACTTTTTCTAAGCCATGTATGAATGTTAAAATTATGGCGGATGCGCAAGGATTTCTTAGAACTGTTTACGATTGTGACTATCTTATATAGACATTGCTTTTGTGACCAGTCTTGTCTAGTAAATACCAGAGAGCCAATTGTGTTTGTGTAAGCCGCAATCTAGAATTATCTAGTAGAAAAGGCACTATTATATAAAGGATCGACCAGGGAGAGTAAGTTTATTGTATAATTTGATATCGTGAGATAAACAGTAAATAAGTGAATATATATTAGTGAAGTGTTCATATAAATTAGTTTAAGTGAATATACTGTGTATATAATTAGTGAATTGTGTAGTGAATAAGTAAATTAAGTACATGAACCTACCGAGTGTATGAATTCATCCCACCCGTAATTAAAACGTTTTAATAAATAAGAAAAACATTACATTGATATCATTAGGCTTTTCTGATGACATTAGGGTGAATATGCATAAATTATGGTGTATCTGAGCCAAATGGAATGATCTCCATAATATTAAAGAGAGATGAACAACATTAATACATGATAATAAAGGTCTTTCGTACTTAAACCTGTGGACATTGATTCAGTTTTTTACGATATGCTATCGATTTCACGTGAAAAAACAAACAAATTTTCTCACTTATTCCAATATTTTATTCATCTGTAGAAGTAGATAGATAAGGAGCGCCGCTAGGACATTTGGTTCTACGTCTTATTATAAAAATCAGTTGTCAGGGGCGTCTGAAAGCTTCTGCAAAAAATATGCTCGATTAAAAGGTTGCGCTAAATACAGATTCTTGATTTATTAACTTATTCATAGGACAGTCTTTCTCATGGACATACAGAATGGACTTATCTTCACAAAAGGACCACTATATAGAAAGAGACAAAGCAACTGAGTGGCTAATATCAGTCTGTTTCCTGTAAACCTGTATTAATTTTATCAATCAGAAATATGACAATATAAAAAGTAGACGTTCCAAAAGATACACTCCTGACCGCCCACTAAACAAGAAACATAACAAGTATTTTTTGTGATGTTCTTTCTAGTGTTTTTTCGTGATGTTTATTTAAAACGTTAATGAGATATCTTCTAGATGTCTTAATTTTATTACCAACTCTATTAACATCCATGTCATGTAATTAAAACATATTTTTGGTGTACACAATAATAATTGAATTCGCAATTACATACACATCCTATGAACTTCTTTTTAGTGACTTCCTATAGTAAACGTTAATACGATTTTAATTTCTATACTTCTCACTAATGTCACATACAGAACATTACTGTAATATTACAAATTAACATGTTTCTAAGATGATCACATGTTGCAGTTACTTTTACATCTTTCGAAATAATTTTTAGTAACTTCCTGCGATGACGTCTGTACGACGTTAGGTCATAAAACTCTCAGTAATATTTCATATTAAACATCACAGTAACATAAAAAAAAGAAGAAAACAAAAGAGGAACTGACGAACGAAACAAACAGTAGTTATCTGTGGAAACAAATGACAAGCATGAAATGGCGAATGGTTTTCAGTTTTGTGTTATATTTTATTTGCAGGAAGCACATTTTTTGCAAGAAGTACTTGAATAAAGTGGTCTTCGTTTTCGTTAGTTCCTACTTAGCTAGAGTTTCTATACTTAGTTATATTTCTTGTTATAATGGAACGAACAACAGTTGTTAACGGTAAGTACCTATTCCAAAATCATAATTATTGAAACATAATACTCATTCAATACTATTGTACATTCAAATTCCAGGTGGCGGAATTGTACACTAACATTATATAATAGAGTTTACAAAATATGGGTTTTTTTTAACTTTTAAAATATTTTAGTTAGTAAGTATATTTTAAAAACGATTCACATTATTTCAAATCCTAGATATGCATTATACCCTACAAAAAACTTCATATTGCAATAAGGAGATATTATTATTAATAATAAATCATGCTCATATGTTGGCAGAGATTTGAATCTAGAAGATAATATTTTCAATGTTCAAGATGTTTCAGAAGCTACTCACATAAATAAAATGAAAAACAATCAGTTGATAATTATGTAAAGAAAGGGGAGTAACTATTTCAAATAGTCTGATAGAGACATTGTATTAAACAGTACAAAAAATATTGAATCAAGTATCTCTAGTTCTAGTTTTTGTAGTAGTAGTCATAGCCATCAATATAGCTTTGCAGGTTTAGAAAATTTTAACATTAATACTAACAATTCTTGTACTTAATTAGAGACTCTTTAAGACTTTGAAAACAGAAATTTCTGTTAAAAAGCTCATTTTCATTTGAAAATACACTGAATACAATAAATAAGCTGTGGTTGTCCCTTACAATGGTACCTTCATTAATCTAGTTAAAGAATATGTAACTTATGACACTGGATGCTCCAGTCAACAAACAGAATTCAATTATTTATTATTGTAGAAACACAGCTATTGGATACCCAATTGGATACAATTAATTATAAACCCATTTAACTTGATAATATGTTCATATCTCTTCTCCATAAGTAGTTTTTTTATATACAATGTCTTAATAATGCTTAGTTTTCATTAAGTTACAATTCCACGATGTTAATATACAATATGTTCCAGGATGAAAATAACAAGATGAGAATAAAATATTATTTTATTCAGAAAAGAAGTATGAATTTTCATGTCACACCTGAATTTACCTGCCAAACGGAGTGAGGCGTGTAATAGAAAGTAAATCATGAAAAGTCACTTCTCGAAACAAAATATGATCTTATTCGTTTGAAGAACCCCGCATGTATCTCATGGAAAATGGGTCCCAGTCAATTGGCTGAAAATGAAGTTTGATGTACTTTATGATTATCGATCAAAGGTCTCCATGGGCACAACTTGATCTAAAGTAATTGTTTTATTAGCTGCTGTTCAAAACACCTTTAAATGTTTCACAGAGGAGGAGAATTTTGAAGTGTACGTTATGGAATGGTTGAGGCACTCGAAACAGCGACTCTTGCGTGAGAAAAAGTAAACGTAAGTAAACGATAGAATTTTCTTTAATCAGATTGGATTTCTGTTGATTTAACGTAATGTTCCATAAAATCTTTATGGTGTAAAATTTTTATTAGTTTTAATACTATTAAGAAACTATTCTAATAAATTTTCTGTAAACTAGCTGTAATGTATGTGTATCTGTTAAACTTTATTAATTCAGTTTAAACATATGTTACGTTATGGCAACTACAAATTGATATATCCTTTTTTATTTCCTGCTTTCACTGAATTCGTTCAATAGTTTCCACTTTCCACACTTGTTTTGTAATATTCTCACACAATTCTATTTTTTTAGGTTGGATTCCTGGACAAGATATTTTTTTTCTAATTTTGTACGTTTTTTTCAAATATACTGTACCGCTCATTAAAAGTAAATGAACGTTTTAAATCCTTTATTTTTTTTTGCTATTTTATTTTGAATGTACAGGGTGAACAACTAAGAACGACTGTAGGCGACATCTCAGAAAAGAATCCCGGTACAACTTTCAAAAACATTTCATTGAGGTAAGTGACCCTAAAAAACTGCTGGAAAATACTTTGCAGTCTCTAAAATATCCGCTAGGGGTTTAATGAACACTCGAAAACATATTCCAAAAAAACATACGAAACGTGTCCTAAAAATACAATTTTTGTAATCTTGATGAGATTATGAAAAAAATTAATTAGGGAGATTTTTTGCCATTATTCTTTAAATGATGGGTGGGGAAGGTTCAAACTTATGAACAAATGTATAACTTCTCCGTTTTTCAACCGATATTAATGATTTTAGCTGCATTTAAAAGAGTTTTTCTGTTTAATAAGATTGAAAACAAAATTAGATAATTTGGTATCCACTCGGAAATTTTACATGTAAATTGAAGCATTTTTTCAATTTCTATATCTGATATCGTAAATTTTATATCTTGGAATAGATTCCTTTATTTTAACCCCTTTTCATCATAATTCAAGAAATGCCCCATTACATATGAAATTTCCGAGAAAAATAGGAAAATTGTCGACTTTTTCACATAGCGTTTACAAAATTGTTCAATTTTGTTATTTTTGTTAATTAAAATTAAAACACAAAAAAGTGTTACATTTGTTTTTTAGGTTGAACCTTCCCTACCCCTTACTTGAATAATAAGAAGAAAAAGTCCCTAACTACATTTTTCATAATCTCATCAATATATCAAAATTTGTATTTCTAGGATACCTTAAGTATGTCTTTTTTGGAGATAGTCACAGTATTATATTTTTAAGTGTTCATTCCACCCCATAGCAGATATTTAAGGAACTCAAAAATATTTTCCAGCGATTTTTTAGGGTCATTTTCTTGAAGGTATTTTTTTAAAGTTGTACAATGACTATTTTTTGAGATATGGCCGACAGCCGGCGTTCTTAGTTGTTCACCCTGTATTTGCTAATTAGGCACAGAAACATCTATAGGATGTCATCTAGAACGTTTGAAGTATATTATTTAGAGGTTTAAGTAATGTCCATACAACATCTAAGAGAATACACTGTATTGTTTTTGAAATGTCGCATTTAGATCATTGATAAGATGATATTATTTAGACATTGCATCGACAATGAGTTAAAAGGCATTTTAGAATGTAACAGAAATGTTGTTTTTAGTTCATAATAAAGACTTCCTTTTGAGGAAGTTCTAGTAACATCTCAGTAATGTAAAAAGGCAGCGCTTTAACATCGCTGAGAAGTTAAGTTGAAACATCACAAAAGTTAACAGCCACAAGCTAGGCATAAGCGGTTGTATTGATGTGCATGTGATGAAAACAAGAGGAAAAAAAGGAAGAACATTTTCACAATGTGATGTTGAATAAAGTTAACTGTAATATTTATTTGAATAGTGGACGTGTCGTGGATTAATCAGAAAGAGACAACTACTGGTCGCACATTCTCTTTATCTGTTTCCTAATTTTCGGTTTGTATTTAGTGCTCAAATATTTTCCTAATCTCTTCACTATACTGAGTATCGATAGGATTTATTTCAAGTTAGATGTGTGTTACTGAAACAGTAGAATAAAGGACTGATAGTGTTCACTAAAAATAAAAGTAATAATAATCTCTCAGGCTCCAAGAATTTCAAAAGAGAAAGAATATAGTTGAGTTTGACATAATATTTGATATAACACTTGACACGATATGTGAAACTTGACGTGACATGCCACATGATATTCGATGTGCTGCGTGACGTTTCTCGGGATAAAAGACATCCTTTCCGCTAAGGTCGCTTAACAGATTATCTATTGAACTATTTTTTTGATAAACATAAAGCGGCACCTTTTTTTTAATTCGAACGGTTACGAAATTTTAGTGACACAGTACACTCAGGAACATTTCCTTCCACATCTCACTTCCGAATCATACTTTATGTGACACTGGGTAAGTGAATAAGGAGCAAATACATCTCGCTGCGATGAGATATTGAGTATAAATATGACTTGTCAGATTTTCTTCCATTTTTCCTGCTACCGTCTGTTGGTAATGCAAAAAATTTAAATTTCAAATATTGATACTTTAGGTAGGTTACCTTGACTGGAACTCCATTATTTCAGATACTGTTATTATCATATTTGCACAAGACAGATAAAATTTCCTTTTTGATCATAGATGTGTAACATTTTACATTGAAATATTAATTTTTTTTTCTGGATAGTATCGCAAATATTTACAAATTTATACCCACCCAAAATCCTTTTCTTTGATATAAAATTAGTGAAAAATGCCTAAACATACTTTGCGAAAAAAATGATATAAGATCTATTTTACATACCTCCAATTGAGGACCTAAAATTTACTCAGAACGAGTATCAGAAGAAGCTATCCAAATCCAGAAAAGACGCTATGATATCAGTCAAAAATCTGTTCAAAAAAAGTCAGGCAGCGTGGTTTCCAAAAACGGCTAATATCCACCAAACCTTCAAAAAATACGCAATAGCTTCCTGAATGAATTTACACAGGACTTATTAATATCCCCAACTGTGATGGTTTCAAATACCATATCGTTACCCTAATGCGCAATAGTCGTAAGTCCACTTTTTCGTCTAAATTACAGTGACTATATACAAGACAGTGGCGACAATTATGGTTACCTATGTCACGTGGTATCGGCCGCCATTAGTTTGCTAAATGTTTGTTTATTTACCATTTGGTTCTATTGTGTTCTTACCACAGTTTTTGATTTTTGGAAGTTTTGGTGCAAAATTTGGTGTTTAAGTGCTATTTATTAAAATTCTGGACTGAAGACTTATTTATACATGGTTAAGAGTACCTAACAAAATATTTAAATAAATATGGATATTTGCTTTTTATAACCAAATTTCCTTGGTTGTTACAGTGGATTTTGAGCATAGTTTTAGACATTGAATTCATTGATTAAATTAAAACATAAATGTATTCTCGAGTTTTACCAGTTGTTTCTTGTTATATCTAAAACCGCTTAGATCTATAAAACGTTGCATAAGAATTAAAGTCTTTTAAAAATTATTTTGTTTTTATTTGTAATAGCACAATGCCTTGCTGTGCTGATGTAATTGCAGTAATTCCTCAAGAAAGGGGTTTATTATGAAACACTTTCCAAAATATCCTGAAAGAAGGCAGTGGCTCATCAAAACCATGAGGGACAAGTGGCACAAAAATGTGTGAAAAAAATTTAGTTCCAAATATACTCGATTGCCATACATTAAAAAATAAAATTGTTAAACGATACATTGTATTCAGATTAAAAATAAGTTCAAAAAAGAATAATAGTGCTTCTAAAAAATTAGCTAGTAAGTCCGCTGGTCATTTGTTATGAATATTCAATAAACAATTGCAATAGAACACTTTTTATTTTATTATTTATTTGCTCGATGGATGGAACTTAAAATCTCTGAGACAAATTCAAAAATATTGGGGCATTATGACATGTACAATGGCCAAAAATATTAGATATAAGCTTCATGTTATCTTCTTTATTATTACATAAAATATTAAATGGGTTCCTTTTTTTTGGTGGAGTTTCAATATCAGAATTGCAGGTACAGTCTGTAACATATAGAAACATTCATTGATTAATTCCAAATTAGATGAAAAAGTAAACAAAGGGTAATTATTTCCTAATTATGTACTGACATTGGATAGAATTCTGACTAAAACTATAATTGTCCAAATTTGTATCCCAACAAGTCAAATTGAAATATTTTATTACTTATTTCATTTTTTTCTATTCACAGAAGAATAGTGACACTAACATCCCTCTGCGACATATATCTATCTAATTAACCACCTCCTTTTGTTAAGAGGCCTGGTCGTGAATTATTTCCGCTCCGAGTATATAATCATAGATTAAAGAAAGGCTCTCTACTACATATATCTACACTACACATTACGATTTAATGTAGTATCTATTTAGCATGACATTTAACATTATAATCCAGAATTTAAGAGTGTTTTTAAATGAAACTCAAGGTCTCTAGTTAATTCCACAATACAACACAAGTTATTGAAAATTCCAAAAAATTGACAATTGTTTCGATAAATCAATATCATCGTCAGAATGACAGAAGTTACATTTCATTTTATGCCTACCTGATGTTTAGTAGTTGGCTTAATATATGTTTATAGAAAAAAGAAGAAGATGTGATATTACAAATATTGAAGCTTAGATATTATTAGCCCTATGGTGATATCCTGGATATCATTTTTCCAATTAAGATCAGTAGAACTGTGCAATGATATAGAAAACCAGGAAAACTATATCTGCTGATCTTTACAATCATCACTTAAGAAGACAGTTTATTAGTGGAGAATTCCCCAGATTTAACTGTTCATTGACAACTTCATATTGTGGGTTTCTTAAATGTCTTCTAATTTCCAGTTCTTCAAGGAAATCCAGCTCTTGTTTCTTTTCACAAATATGCAGTACTTCTAGTTCTGTGTTAGGTGTCTATGAATGATTGGTGTCAAGTAGATGTGTTGCGTAGTGGGATTTATCTGGTTGTTTTAATCTGTATGCTCGTAAGTGCTCACTGTATCGTACTTCAAAATTCCTAAGGGTCTGACCCAAATAGACAGCATTACATTCTGTACATTTGAGTTTTTATATACCTGACTTCTTTAATAGTGGTATTTTTGTTTTTACATTTAACAATTTTGTACTTACGTTACTTTCTGTTTTAAAAGAAATTGTTGTATTCGTTGCTGAAGATATTATCTTTGAAATATTATTAGAAATATTTCCTGCATATGTGATGGTTTTATAAGTTTTAATTTCATCAGCTTGTTTAGGATATATTAGTTGTAATGCCACTTTTTTCTCTTTTTTACTAATTAGCCTATTTATCATATCTAATGGATAACCGCTATTAAAGAAGTCAGGTATATATAAACTCAAATGTCCAGAATGTAATGCTGTCTATTTGGGTCAGACCCTTAGGAATTTTGAAGTACGATACAGTGAGCACTTACGAGCATACAGATTAAAACAACCAGATAAATCCCACTACGCAAAACATCTACTTGACACCAATCATTCATTGACACCTAACACAGAACTAGAAGTACTGCATATTTGTGAAAAGAAACAAGAGCTGGATTTCCTTGAAGAACTGGAAATTAGAAGACATTTAAGAAACCCACAATATGAAGTTGTCAATGAACAGTTAAATCTAGGGAATTCTCCACTAATAAACTGTCTTCTTAAGTGATAATTGTAAAGATCAGCAGATATAGTTTTCCTGGTTTTCTATATCATTGCACAGTTATACTGATCTTAATTGGAAAAATGATATCCAGGATATCACCATAGGGCTAATAATATCTAAGCTTCAATATTTGTAATATCACATCTTCTTCTTTTTTCTATAAACATATATTAAGCCAATCACAAGTTAGGTTACTTCTTGGTCTAACCAAAATTAACTACTAAACATCAGGTAGGCATAAAATGAAATGTAACTTCTGTCATTCTGACGATGATATTGATTTATCGAAACAATTGTCAATTTTTTAGAATTTCCAATAACTTGTATTATATTGTGGAATTAACGAGAGACTTTGAGTTTCATTTAAAAACACTAATATGAGCATATTCCTCGAAGTAAGGGTCGAGACAGTCAATTTCAGAATTTAAGAGCTTACCTTATATCTTCATCAGATGGTAAATAAAGTTACATCCATAATTTTGTATGCAACAACATTCCGTCCTTGATGATTTTGATTAACATCCGTCCTCTTTTCCAAAATTATTTTGCGATACGCCTTATAAAAGAGCTTTTATTTAAAATTACACATTCAAAACTAGTTTAAAAGTGGTAAAACTCTTTTAAAAAGGGTTATTTAGTTGCATGTAGTCAAATGTAAACAAACCAAAATTAGCAAACTGATGGCGGATGGGCGGAGCTTATATCCAATTGTCGCCACTGTCTTGTATATAGCCACTGTAGTCTAAATATGTTTTTGGCACCATCTGTTACAGAGAAGTCAAATCTCTCGACGTTTACAGTGCCACACCAAAATAACAGTACCCGTTACTCGAAGGCCTGTTTTAGAAACTGTCGTTAGTCTAAAGCATGCACAAGAAATTAGCGTCCATTACCGCCCATTGTAGTAAAGAGTACACTTATTGGTGCTTGCGATTACAGAAGCAATAGCGGTATCAATTTATGTTTCAAAGCTTCATGTAAGTATAAGTTAAATAATTTTGCTAAACTTATGATAAATAACCATGATACAACAAAATAGAAGATATGATCCCTAGCCGTTCGAAATATCGTTCGCCGCGCGCATGACGTCACGCAGAGAGTACAATTTAAAACCGTGAGCGCAGGCTAATGCATTTGATGTAATAGAACTTGCGTATGATGCGTTTCTAATGCATTTTGAAGGAAAAAGAGGATGGTTCAGATTGAATGAGATATTATCAGTGTTATAAAGGCAAAGAGAACTCATGTAAAAGTGTTATATGGAATCGGAGAGCCTACCAAACCAAAACAATAATTCTAAGATCTGATTGAAATATGTTTGCTCACTTCGTAAAGTAAATAATTACTGTACTGATACAAAAAAAAACATACTATTATACTTCTCGGATTTTTTGACATGATTTCATAAACATTTGAATTTGTAAATAAATTTAAGGAATAAAACAATTAGCAAATTTTAATACTTATTCCAAAATAAGTATACTACAGAACAACAATAAAGTACAACTCAGGTGCTGTGGAGCATTCTTCAAAATAATAATAATAATGAAATTGTTATTGGTAATAAGTAATAACAAAATATCAAATTGAGATTTGAAAATACTATTTGTCAACTTGGATTTAAGAAAAGATTTATTTATTTATTTATTACGGGAAAACCCCTCTGTTACAATACAACAATAAATAATACAATAAGGACAGGTATAAAGACTGATACAGCATAACCAATTAATTTGAAATACATAACACTTTCCATGTAGCTACAGGTAAAAAGCAATACTTATATAAATAAAAAAAATTAAGGACACAACATAACTCAACAAATCACAGCCCTAAGCAATATTTGAATTGGCCCAAAGACGTATTGGAATTCAAAATCAAAGCTATTTAAAAGGCACAAATATCTATTTATAGGACTCATAGCACCATATGGTGTTCTATAAAAGGGCACATGAAAGGTAACTTGATGGCGAAGACCCTGACAAGGAATGCTAATCCCCATATGACTCAAAAGATCCGCACAATCAGCCTGCCAATTTAGGAGAGTTTGAATATAAATATAGCCCACAACATATATCTACGATTACCAATTTCAATTTCAGCATGATTATATGGTCTAATATTCTATGGTATTAAATTGATTTTTGCGTTTAGACAAATGGATCCACTCCCGTATTATTTTTTTGTCTTTTGGAAAGGTAAAAAAGCTGACATCGTGTGCAAAGACTTTCACGTGATTGTCTGAATCACAACCATGCACTACACATCTCATTTTGATTAATTTTTGCTAATTTTCAACAATAAAAATGTAAAATTAACCGACATAAACATATCCAATAATGTAACTGCAAACAATTCAAGGCGTTCACTCTCGGCGTGACGTCAGAGCCAGCATGCGCGAAATCATATCTTCTATTTTATTGTATCATGATAAATATCAATGTCTGTTAACCAAAAAATCGTATAGGAGTGTAACTTGGACTTACGACATTTTTTACCGTGTTAGTGTAGTGGTGTTGTACAAAAATAACCGGACATACGATTTTTTCCATAATTAAGTTTCTCAAAATTATCAGCTGTTTCTTGTTGTTTACAGTAGAACTTTGGGACTTTTCGATATGGCGCAGTACAGTGACCGGACCAACAAATTATTAGAGTTGGCAGTAAACAACAATATAGAAATATTCTTCGAGACACTTTTAACTTTTTAAAAAAATATTTATTTGAATTTTATTTACAAACAACTTAGAAATACAAAAGTAACTTGACAAAAATAATAACTGTTAATAATAAATGAAATGGATAATTGAACTGGATTAAAATAATTGAACGAATGAATTTTCGTAGTCATCCACCGATATTTAATACATCGGTGTTATGAAATTGATGATCGCGTTGCTTGGTTGGAGTTCGCTGACCATGGGACAGGGTTGGAGTCCATTCACATTTCTCCTTCCTCCTTTGGTCCAGACTTCGTCCTCGAAGTCTCTGAGAACAACTCTTGAAGAATCTGGATTTGAGTTGGTTGTAGCTTGGGCCCATATAAGAATTTGGAGATTCTCTTCCTTTTCTTCACATCAACTGTTATAAAGATGCCTAAAACAGTTGAAATTATTATAAGGGAAACAATGCTAAGCCCTGCGGAAAATTGTGGCAGAAGATGTATCGGTTCGATGGGTTGAAGTTGACCGTGCGTCTCTGGAATCTGGAGTTTTTCTATCTTGATTTCGTGCTTCGGGTACAGTTTGATTGGGACTACTTGCGGTACTGGGAGTTCTTGGACAGTTTTTCTGTTGTACTGTATTCCTTCTATGACAATCGGCTCATTTGTAATTAAGATGCTACTTCTGCTAATTTCTTCATTTTGAATTTTTATTGGGTGAACTATTCCCAATAAAATTACTCTCCTGGTTTCTTGAGAAAAATTCTCCGTTGAGATTGATTTGGTACAATTTTCTACATTTGGAATTTGACACTGAGATTTTACAGGTTTTGTGCAGATAATTTGTTCGGCTAGGTTGGTGCAGGCTTCATACCATTTACCATTTGCGAAGTAATGCACAGGTGGCAGAACCATTATGTGATCATTATTAGGAATGGGGTAGATTCTAAATGTGAGATAAGCCTCTGGATAAAGGATAAAGATTTTTAATATTTTGAGCATTGTCTTGGTGGTAACACAAACTAAAGATTTTGATGATTCAATGAGTTGGTAAGGATGTTCGTCACTGACTAAAAGGGCTTTTTGAGAATATATTTCTAACAGTGTTTGTTTTAATGTTTCCAGTTCGTCTTAAGTAAAGAGCTCAATATTTGAAAGATCTAGTTGGGATAAGGTTATGGTTCTAATTAGTTTTAAAAGGAATTCATTTACAATTTGGATATTGAGAATTTCGTTATGAAGAGCAACGTATCCATTGAAACCGGATGATAACTTATTTACTGCAGCAACAATTACGTTAACATTATTGTTTAATTAATTCAAAAGGTTATTAAATCTCGTATCAATAGAATGACCAAAAGAGATTTTATTGTTAAGTTTAGTTATAATTTTATTTTCTATTGCAGTAATGTGTGATTTTAATAATTCTAAGTCGTAATCGTCGGGATTTCCAGTTATGTACTTAATTGTTGTACCTAGAAAGTTAAACAATCCTCTTTTATGCTTACGAGTTATTTCATGAAGATTGTCTTTTGCTTCATTTAGGAGGTGATTGTATTGAAATTTCAAAGAAGCTAATGGTCCGTTTTCTAAGGGCGAATCGAAAAGGTCATTGGGGTTTATTTCTAAAGTGTTAGCTAATTTCTCTAAATTAATATGTAAAATATGTCTATGATAATGGTTAATTTCATTCGATTTGCCAAGTTCTTCTGCATAATAACCGTTATTGGGGATTTCCTGTATCTTAATAAGATGTCCCAGGGATAGGGTCGTCCTGCAAAGAAGGTATTTCTAAAATATCCCTTTTTTCACTTTACGAAGTCTTTTAGCAAATTTTAAGTGTGTACTTGTTGTGTTTTGTTTATTCGTCTTACCGATAATTTTTGTTCCATTTTGTTTTTTCGGATGTAGTCTAGAATAAGGGGACCTCAATTTAGGTCGATGTTTTTTTCTGGTTACGTAGAGAGAGGAAGAGGGATCGATTACAGGAATTGATTCGGCTTCTTCATTTTGTTTATCTAAAATCTTCTGACGTTTTTCTTTTTGTTTATTATATAGGTCAGTTATAAAGGGTTGCAGTTCGTCTTTATGTCTTTCACTGTATGTTTTGTATAATGGGAGATCAAAATCAAAATGTATTTCTTCGGCATAAGGGCCATAGAGAATTGAAAAAGGTGAGAAGTTAGTAGAACTATGAATGGACTGATTATAAATTAAAATGGCATGTGTGAAGGTATCGTCTAAGGGGTCTTCTGGATTTTGTTCTCGTAATGTTCTAAGTTTTTCTATCAGGGTAGAATGGAACCGTTCAACAGGTGAATTAGAAGATGAGTTATTGACTGTTGTGGAATGAATTTCAATTTTATGAAGTTTCATAAATTCTTTAATTACAGCAGAATTAAATTCAGTTCCATTGTCACAAACAATTTTTTTCGGATAATTATGATGAGAGAAGTAGTGTCTCAATTTGCTTAGAATTGAAACAGAAGTTTTATCAAAAATTTTATAGCATTGGGCATATTTGCTGAATGAGTCGATAATTGTTAAGTAGTAATTTTTGTTAAAGTGGAACAGATCAATATGGATTATATCAAAAGGTTTTTGTCCTAATAATGGACCTAATTGAGGTAATTTATACGGGTGCCGTTCATATTTATTTTTTAAACAAATTTCACATTGGTTAATGAAATTTGAAATTGTAGTTTGCTTGGAGGGACAATAAAATTGATTTTTCAAGTGTTTATAGGTTTCAACTATGCCGTTATGATTTTCGTTATGATACTGTTTTACACACTCTATTTGTCTTTGTTCTTCTTCTATGTCATGTAGTAATTTATTACAAAAAACGGCCTTAACTGTCGTGTCAAAAGTTTTCTTAAATATTTACAAATAAAAGGTCGAAATTCATGTGGTACGTGTAACGCAAATTTTTCATTAGGTCTAAATATGTTTTTAAGAGCATCAGATATTTCCATTCTCCAATCATCAGTGACAGTTACGGTATGTCTATGTTTATTAAAACATTTTTTATAAATAATGTCATATTCGCTGGAGTTAGGAACAATAAGAATTTGATTGGTAGCAGAATTGATAGGATCTTCAGATATAGGGTTTCCGGAAATCGGATTTTCGATTGCAGTGTGATTAGTATCATCGCTAAGAGACTGGTTTTTCTGGAAATCTTCAAGAAATTCGTGTGAGTCAAAATTGTCTGGAGGTTCAACACATATAGAAGAAGATGAAAGTACATTGACCTGTACTCTAGAAAGACAGTCGGCAACTTGATTTTCTTTGCCTTTTTGGTATTTTACGTCAAAATTTCTAGTCTTCATGTTTCAGTCGCCATCGGGCTAATCGGGATGTGGGATCTTTAATTTTGCAAATCCATACAAGGGGATTGTGGTCACTTTCGACTGTGAATTTTTGACCATACAAGTACGGACGGAAATGTTTACAGGAATCTAATATTGCCAAAAGTTCTCTTTCAATAGTTGAATAATTTTGTTCGGGAGTAGTAAGAGATTGGATAATTATTTTGTGATAATACAGAGCCTATGGCTATATTGGAAGCGTCAGTTGTCAAAACAGAAGGTTTTGAAAAGTCGGGATATTGGAGAACTGGGGCGTTGCATAAGAGTTGTTTGCACTTCTCAAAGCACTCTTTATAATTGGCGTTTGTTGGGTCTATGACAGCTCCTTTGCGGGTACATCGAGAAAAGGGGGATGTTATTCTTGCAAAATTTGGAATAAACCTTCTATAATATCCAATAAGTCCTAAGATGGATCTCACTTCTTTGACCGTTTTTGGTATTGGAAAATTCTTAATAGCCTCGATTTTGCTACGATTGGGCTTAATGCCTTCGGGGGTTACGATATGACCAAGAAAAGCGACTTCTTTTGTCAGAAATTCAGATTTGTCTAATTGGATTTTTAAGTTAGCTCTCCAAAATGTTTCAAAAATTGCAGCAATGTGAACTAAATGATCTTGAAGAGACTTAGAAAAAATAATGACATCGTCCATATAGACGAAACAACATTTGTGGAGAAAGGGTCTGAGGATGTTATCCATTAATTTTTCGAGAGTAGAGGGTCCATTTTTAAGACCAAATGACATTCGTAGAAACTCATAGTGGCCGTGGGGTACGGAAAAAGCTGTTTTCTCAATTGAATTAGGATGAACTTCAATTTGATGGAAACCTTGAGCTAGATCAAGAGTAGTAAAATACATGGCTTTTCCTAGGTTATCTAGTATGTCTTCGATATTTGGGAGGTTATATTTATCTTCGACAGTGTTCTCATTTAATTTACGATAATCAATAACCATACGGAATTTTTTCTTGCCAGAAGCGTCTGGTTTTTTCGATACAATCCAATCAAGACGGAATAAGGAGATATTGAGGGCCTAATAATTTTTTTATCGAGTAATTGATTAACCTGTCTAGTAATTTCCTGCTGCATCTCTTTCGGATGTCGGAAACCTTTAACGTTAATAGGATTTTCATCTTTTGTTCGGATTTCGTGTTTAATGGCAGAAGTAAAAGTTAAGTCAGAGTTATCGACATAGAAAATATCTTTGTATTTATTACAGAGTTTTAAAATTTTTTCTCTTTAATCTATGCCTGTGAAATCAGAATATCCAAACATACAGACCAATTAGTCTCCTTAACCATCTTTATGAACTCTACACCAAAAACATTGATAGAAAAAACCATTGAATATAACCGCACTCTAGCATTGATATTTGTCGATTTCAAAAAGGCTTTTGATACAGTAGAATAAGCAGCCATATTGAGAGCACTGCTAGATTGTAGAGTCGACCACCGATATTGCGACATAATTTAAAATATATATGAAAATGCAACAACATACACACTCTACAACCAACAAGATAAAGATGGGAAGGGGAGTTAGGCAAGGCGACACTATATTACCAAAGCTGTTTATTACTGTGCTCGAATATGCATTCAAAATACTGGCATGGCAACAAAAAGGAATACTCATCGATGGAGAGAGACTCAATCACCTACGCTTCGCGGATCACATCGTTGTTTTGTCAGACTGTCTGGGAGAGGCCAAAGACATGCTCCAAGAATTCAACGATACCATACAAGAGATTGGGCTGATAATTAACTTTGAAAAGACCAAAATAATGACTTACATGGTTCCCAGTGAACAAATACAAATTAATAACAACAAAGTAGAATTGGTCGACAAATATATATATTTGTGTCATGAGATTAAAATAACCAGAGACAACCAAACCTACGAACTAAACAGGCGAATTACCCTGGGATGGGTGTCGTACGAAAAAATGAAGGACATCCTTAAAGGAAATATCCCAATTAGTTTGAAACGAAAAGCATTTAACCAATGCATATTACCGGTTCTGACCTATGGCGCAGAGACACTAACTTTAACGAAGAAAACCGCAGAAAAACTAAGAGTAACACAAAGGCGAATGGAGAGATCGATGCTTGGCCTGACCCTGAGGGATCGAGTGAGAAATGAAGAGATACGCCGACGTACTGGAGTAGATGATATTATACAACGAATCACTACATAGAAATGGAAATGGGCTGGGCACATTGCTAGAATGGACGACGGGCGATGAATCAAAAAACTGTTGGAATGGAGACCAAGAGCTGATAAGCGTAGCCGAGGCAGACCTCCCATTCGATGGAAGGATGACCTAAAGAGATAGCGACAAATTGGATTGCAACAGCCAGGGACAGAAAGAACTGGAGACGTTTGGAGGAGGCCTATGTCCAACAATGGACGTGAAATAGACTGAATGATGAAGGAAAAGAAGACAGATCAAAGACGTTTGCAACTGTAAATATTCAACTAATAAAAAAACTATGCAATGTAAAATATTGACGGAAAAGGAGAGTAATGAAATATTTAAAAGTTTTTGGTCAGATATGTCGTGGGATCAAAGTAAAATTTATATAAACTGTTTAATTGAAAAGCGAGAAACGAAAAGGCACAGAAACAGAAATGAAAGACAATTATCAAGGAGGAAATTTAGCTGGGCCTACTATTTAAGAAAACCAAACAATGACGGAGAGCTGCGTGTATGTAAAACAATGTTTTTAAATACCTTTGGATTGAAAGGAAGGACAGTAATAGATTGGAAAAATGACACATCTAGATCACAAAATTACAACAACAAAAATAGTGACGGACATAAGGAAGAGAAAATCAGTGACTCGAATGAAGTTGTGAAGAGTCGTAAAGATGTTTTGAAAGAACTTTCTAGAGATCTACCAAAAGTAGAGTCACATTATTGCCGAGCCAAATCTTCAAAATTATATTTGAAACTGAACTGCGAATCGAAATATACGCTATATTAAGTTTACAAAGCTTGGTCCAGTGAACGCGGTTGCCGACCAGTCTCAATCGCCTTATGTTTTCATGTCTTTGAGGAAATAAATATCAGCCTATTTAATTAAACCTAAGAAATATGAGTGCGACCAATGCGTAAGTTATCTAAACTAAAATATATCAGAAGAAGACTACACATTCCATAAGATTAGAAAAATGAGGCAAGAGAAGCGAAAGAGAAAGATAAGCTTCTAATAACAGAGTTTTCTGTATGGATATGCAAGCTGTCATGTTAAGCCCCAGATCAAACAAATCGGCCCGGTATTTTAAGATGAAATTAATTGTCCATAATTTTACTATTTACGACATGCAGTCACGTCGAAGATACTGCTTTATCTGGCACGAAGCAGCTGGTGGTGTTTCCGCCAACAACTATGCTTCCATAATTTGCTCCTTTCTTGAAGAGCATGTGTGGAGCAGCTTAGGTAATGATCAAAGTATAATTCTGTATAGTGATCGATGCACATCCCTGAACACAAACGCCACCCTCTCAAATGCGCTACTTAATATTGCTATGGAACAGAACGTACTAATTGAGCAAAGATTTCTTGAAAAGGTACATACACAAATGGAAGTCGACTCCCTCTATTGAAAGAAAGTTAAAAAAAATGTTAATATTGTTTCAGCTGATTATGTAGACGTCTGTCTGCGTGCAAGAACCAACCCGGAACTCTTTATCATCAAATATCTGGATTTCAATTTCTTTAAAGACTTCAGCTCCATTAAACTACTGACATCAATTAGACCGGGACGTAAAGCTGGAGATCCAGTTGTAACTAAGAGCTCTTAAATACACTCCAGATGGTAACGTACTTTACAAACTCAGGCATATTAATGAATGAAATACTTTGGAACGAAGACTACTGAATAGAAACAAAGAAACAACTACTTGCTCTTATAATTCGTTACCCAAACTTTACAGGACAGCTCCGACAATAAAAAAAGGAAAGTGGGAACATCTACAGGCCTTAAAAGCATTCCAAATGATTTTCATACTTTCTATGATAATTTGCCCTATCACTTAACAAATTCTTTGTTTCTTCATGTTTACTTGGTAGTTACCTTCATTTTTATGAATAAAGTTTAATTTCCTATTTAATTGTCTATAATTTATTTCAACTGGTGAAAATATCGTAAAGTCCTTTCATTATAATACCAACTGTCGTAAGTCTTATAAAATACTTTGAAATGGATGGTTTATAATAGTTTCTATACATTTGCATTTATAAGAGTTACAAATTATTATGTAAATGTTTACGCAAAAAAATAAGACAAACAACAAAAACAGTTTATTGTCTCTCCTGTAAAATTTGTCAAAACGGACGATTTTTGCGAGTTAGGGTAACGATATATAATTCTAGAGCTTACTGACAATGATGTAGACATCTTGGAGTTCAGATTAGAAAGAAGGTCAAAAGTCAAGTATGCGCCAATAACACATTAAACTCAACTTGTTCCTACAACCCATACTCAAGTAAGTTTTCCAACCTATAGCAATCCAGCTGACAGGAATTCGTCTTAGCCACAGATCATAGAACCACAATCCGCTTAAGGCATCGAACAAAATTCGAGTAAACCCAAAAATATCAACAATAAAAGTTCGCATATTATCTACGAGGACAACAGAGAGGAAATATGTAGGCATGAATGAGTTATCTATTACTCGTAAAGTCAAACAGCAAATACTAGACAGAGATCTCGACTACTCCCAGCGCGAAGCGACAAACGAACGCAGCTATCCAAGACGTATCTGTCATCGTGCAAATTGTCAATTCCAACATAACCAAAACTTGTCAACAAATAACACTACAATGATGCTTCTGCATTAGAAATTATTTAAATGATTTTAAACAATAATAGTACCATAGTACCCCCGAATATGTTAATGTACAAAGCCAAAATACCCGGAATTATCACATAAATCAGATGTAATCAAACATTTAACGCTTTATGAGATAATGTTTACAATATATTCTAATGACATCCACGTCGCAAACAGAAGTTTCTGACCAATATGGAAGGCATAACATGATATATAAATGAACATCAAATATACAACTATCTCGAGAGACAATTATGTATAAACCAATCAGCAAATTTGCTTTACACTAGTAAAATGTTTTAGACAAAGTCAAGGAGAGTTTGGACAAACAACAGTCGTAAATAAAATATAGTGGCAAGGGGAACCGCCATAATTTTGATTATTCTATCTTCTTTCCATGTGAATCATTGCATACATTACAAATTGACTTATGTTAATAAAATTATTCTCACTTTTTTTCCTGACTTGGGAGTTTTTGAGCAACTCGTATAATATAACATATTCAATATTTCCAGTTTATAAAATAATCCAAATATAATGGTGAGTTGAAACCTATTCAGCATAGGCACAAAACAACACAAAAAAGCAGTTGTTCGTGCTAACGACTAATATCGTTTTTATCTCCACATGATCATTACTGAGCGGGACTGGAGGGCAGCAATTTTCCCATGTTCTCATTTGCTTTCAAATCGTAATCGTCTGCTGAAAAAGTTCAACTTAGTATAATCATATTATATCGGTATAAAACATTTTTTTACCAGACTCTTTCAACGATATACGGAAATTGGTCTTGAAAACTCTATGAATATCATAAAAATTTGTCAGAAAGAGTCGCCTCTTCAAATGATCATCACTGTTATCCAGCGGTTTTCAACATTCACCAGTGGGCGCAGGTTGATTGAAAATGTGATGTTTTTTCTTATTCATTTAAATTGTTTTTTATCAAGACGGGTCGGATAGATTTATATACAGGGTATATCTACTTACGTGATTTATTTATACACTTAACTTTTCACTGATACTTAATTTATGTACACACTTTGTATTAAATAGATTATATATTCACTTAGACTGTATATTCTGCATACAAGAACTCAAGTGTTAGTGTTTGGTCCAGGTGAAAGACTTATTTTGTTACTAATATTCCTTATAAATAGTCGTAGACAGTTAGAAAATATGACGTATTTTTCACTCTTTGTCATGTTTTGTAACTTTTATGTGTTTTTACTTTCATCCATCCTCATTGAAAACTCACAATTATTTTATTCATTTGTGGCAAATAACACGTGTCAATGAACTTTGTAATTCTTCGAGAAATAATTCGCACTTGTTAAAAATTGCTTCATGCAATCAAAACTTCCGGTAGAAAACGTGAATATATTACACTGAATAAATGATAGGTATATATTTATGAACAAAATTCATTCATGGCGGCAATTAACGCAGACATCATGGCAATTTTGAGGACACACCCCGTTGTGACATATCGCGCAGCTGCGTCTTGAAGTTTTGTTTCGGGCTCTTCCACAAAGATAGCATCTTTCCATGGTACCTGATGGTTTTGGAAGTGATAGTTTGAGTTCTTCAATTCCAAGATGGACACGTCCTCGTCTTCTCAGAGCCTTTGGTAAGGTTTCAATTAGGGTTCTCCGTTCTATTTGGGGTTTGATAAGCTGTCATGGAATTTTTTCTAGGAACTCTCTTCTTACTATTTTTCGATATCCTTTATTTGCAGAATGAATATAAGCTGCATTTATTGCTGCAATCTTCAGCAACTCGTAAAAAATCACTAAAGGCCAACGTCTACAGTTGCGGCTGATGTACTTTGCGCACAACTGATCTAACAAATCAACTCCTACCTTTGTTCTGTTGTAGAACGTTATCATTTCAGATTTTTGCTGCTCGCCAGTCATTTCATCGATTTGATCATCGTTATGTAAAGATGAAACTACCAAAACTGTTTTATTTTTCTTCGGGCAGTGAGAGACAAAAGTTATATTTTTCTGGAATCGAAAAATAGAGGTGTTTGGGTTTCTCTCTTTGCAGGGTAGGAACTTCTTTGGAATATCGGTTTTATTTTTTTCTGAGTGTTCCTACATATGCTAATTTTTTCTGAAACAATGAATGAACGAGATTAATACTCGAAAACCAATTATCGCCAGTGATATTACGGCCTGTTTCCTCTACTGGCTTGACAAATCTCATGATGATTTCTTTGGCAGAATTATCAACGAAGTACGGTCCATGTGGTTGCTTTCCACAGTACACTTCCAAATTAGATAAGTAAGCAGTTTTAGCATCAACGAGAGCAAATATTTTAATTCCATACTTTGCAGGCTTGCTTGGTATGTATTGTCAAAACGGACAATTACCACGGAATGCTAGAAGTTGTTCGTCCACAGTCAAATATGCACCTGGAGAATAGTATTTCTTGAAGTTGAAAATGAATTTTTCTAGAATATCCCTTATTTAACCCCAATTTATCAGTTACTTTCCGATTTTCTCTATCACGAATATCATCCATTCTTATAGCACGCATGAGAAACCGAAATCTTTTGACGCTCATGGACAAGTAGCAGGCTTCGATACCACTACCCTTTGAGTTATCCCAAAGTTGGCATATATTCTGTCTGCTGCACCTGAAGGCTCCAATCGAAAAGAATATTCCAATTAGTGCTCTGATTTCCATTTCGTCCGTAAGTCTTGCATCTCTGACTCTGATGAACTTTGATTTCTGAATTGTGATGTACGTGTTCGTGCATGTAGTTATTAGGCGAATAATTTCATCATGTAAAAATAACTTCAGGTAATCATATTCTGAATCAGCTTGTCTTGCAATTCCCTTCGGACCTGGAAGATGGGTGATTATACTATGTGAGCCACTACGCACCGCAGTGTTCAGTTTATGTTTTTCCCATTTGGTTTTCTCATTTGCAAGGTCGCTTCTTGGACGGACTCAGAATTGTGGTCACTAAATTCCATATGATCGATTTCACCTTCAGATTCGCTCTCGAAGTGATCAGAGTCTGGAGCCTCCTCAAACCATTGTAATAGCAAATCAATATTATGGGGGTCGATGTCCGCTACTCTCATTTTTTTTGCCATTTGCTGAAGTAGAAAAATGAATTATTGTCATGAGAAGAACGAGGAAATCGCAATTTATTACTCACCTGAGATCGTAAAGTAAGTACTCGCGTGGATCACAATGGGGATCCAACGTATATGCGAACTTCTTACAACGTTTCTATCAGTGGTTGAACTACGGCTGGTGTCGCAATCTATGTCTGGGTCAATTACAGGAAGCTATTAAAATCCCCACCCATATCCGTGACGATTTCAGAGCGCAGCATCGAATCGAAGTACGGTGGATCACTGTTGTGATCCACGCGACCACTGGAGGGTTGAAGATGAATTCAAGGACCAAAAAAAACTTCACCATGAAACTCAAACCAAGGAACTCACCAAAGAACGAACTATAGTACCTGATTTATTAACTGAATACTGAGATGATAAGGAAAATCATGACGGATCTCTTTTTAATATATTGACGATGCCAGTTGACATTTTGAATGTTGATAATGCAATAAATTAAGAAGAAGCTCAGGCTGTGAGTAACATACTAGTATTACCACAAAATTTGAATTATCAATGCGAAGCTGATAATGAATTTGATTTGCTAAAATCCGACTCCTCTGATTTTCAAAATTTATTGCCAGTTTCTTTACCAAATCCACTGACAGTACAAGACGACTATAAGGAAAATTATGATAGCCAAAGAAATAATCGAGAAACAACCTTATCTGTTAACATTGATGAAGAAGAAGTTGGCCAAGAAAATGACACCGATTATGACGAACCACTAACTGACTCAACTAATAGTACCAGTGAATCTGGTGAGAATCTGAGTGATAAAGAAAATGAGAGTCAGAATAATGTCAATTTAGAAGAATCCAAAAATAAAAAACGTCGAATAGGAGATAATATCAAAAAGAAGAATCAATGAATATGAATGAAGGGTAAACAGTACTTGGGTTAGAAAAGACCTCCAAATCAGAAGATAACTTTCCAAGATAATCAAAGAGCAGAAAGAAAATTAGGACCAACTTGCATTTCAAAATTTTGTCAGAAGTCTAGTAAAAGAAAATGTAATGAAATTTCTGAGACAGTTCCAAAGGAAATATTTTAAAACTTTTTGGGCCATTTAACTTGGGATCATATTGGCTGCAATTTAGTTAGGAAGAAATTGCTCAAAGTAAGAAGAAATTCCGAACAAAATTCAGATTTTCGAAGAACTGGAACACAAATGTACAAAATTAATGTTAAAAATATCAACATTCAGGTGAGCAAGCGGATGTTTCTGTCCACATACAGGCTCAGAGAATGGTAAGTCAATAGTTGAGTGAACAAAAATGTGCATGGCATGCATGAAAAAAGATTCGAAAAATCTGCAAAACAGGAAATTTTTTCCAATCGAGTCCCGAACGTGTTTATGAAATATTTCTTAGATCGTTGAAATAAGTTAACTTCGCACTACTGTTGTAAATACACTAGTAAAATGTACCTGGAGCAGCCATTCTCTAATATTACAGAGCTTTATCGTGTATACTTAGAAAAATTCAAGAATCTAATGAATCCGCCATGTGTCAAAATTTCCTTACCAAAATAATGAAGTTCAATATTGTTCTCTAACAGCCAAAGAAAAACGAATGTAACATTTGATGTCAATATAAAGAAAAAAAACTTGTCAAAAGAAGACTGGAACAAGCATAAAATGGAAAAAGATAGGGCAAGGGAAAAAAGACAAAAATTAAAGTTTGAATGAAATTCGACATGTGGTCACTATGGATTTGCAAGCAGTGGGAGTCTGCCCATCTATAATGGTTAGTTCAGTATACTTTAAAACTAAACTCTGTGTACATAATTTCACTGTCTACAATTTAGCAATACGACATTCAAACCGACCTTCAAGCATCTACTTTCGTTTCATTTATAATTGATTATATTTGAAAACATTCAAATGATGGTAAATCCATCACCATCTACTCGGACGATTGCACTTACCAAAACCGAATCAATGTAATGTCAAACCTGGCTTGTTGAAAAGTGGATTTATGGACTAAAAATTGTAAGGAAAATTATTTTGAATATTTTTGAATTTAAAAAATATCTGTTGCATTAGGAAAATTGAACAGGATGGAGCTATACTCACATACTTATAAAAGAAACAATCATTTTCAAGATCTGGAAGAATGTGTAAACATGCGAAATCCGTCGTAGTTTTTGATGATTTTGTCCTGACAATTAATGAACAGGAAAAATTAATGGAACTCCCTTGTGATAGCATACTAAAAGATCAATTCAACCCGGATGACCTGTCTCTCTCTTTCTCTCTCTCTCTTTCGCTCTCTTTCTCTCTCCTTCTCTCTCTTTCTCGATGGTTGGATGTAAGCAAGCAATATTCCATTTGGTCATCAAAGGCTATAGAAATTCTATTACTTTTTGAAACGTCATTTATGTGCGAAACAGGATTCTCCACATC
Source organism: Galeruca laticollis (assembly GCA_963921935.1). Taxonomy (NCBI): domain Eukaryota; kingdom Metazoa; phylum Arthropoda; class Insecta; order Coleoptera; family Chrysomelidae; genus Galeruca; species Galeruca laticollis. The sequence goes on from OY998177.1 coordinate 171,176,365, forward strand.
AGCTACCATCAAAACAAAATTTAGAGAACGATTAATAGTGAAAAATGAAATCAGAGTGGCTTCATATAAACCACCATTTAAGGAATTATATGATAAGAAACAAACTTCACGTTAAACTAGTTTCATTTGACAATATATATAATATACCATACAGGGAAATTCCAAGATAATGCTAAATATGAACATAAATTTCAAAATATATTTAAGGAACTATATTAACACTGAGACTAAAATTTAAAAAATGCAATAAAGTTTCATTCCTGAAACAAATTGCTAATTAGGATTGTTAAGAGAATTAAGTTATATGTGTAATCATCTTATTCTCAATTGTGTTGGGTACCTGATTGGTAACACTGTTTAATGTTTTAAAAAATAATAAAGGTATTTACGGAAACCTAACCTGCATCAAGCACTGGGTTCTTAATTTCATGTGACGGGTTGTTACTCGGTTCTGGAGGTATCCGAAAGCATTCTATTATTCGTTCTAGAAACCATTTCTGAGCTGTGACTATTTACCGAAGTGCAACAAATTTTCCACCTCTTCCACTTTTTAAAGTGAGAGGTTATGTATATAACAAAAGTCAAATTTTTGTTTCTAGTAATCCCACAATAACCCAAGTAACCCTACTGCTCTAGTGGAGTTAATGGAATTAACTCGTTCCATAACCTATTCAACGTTTCGTAAGAAGTTTGTTGCATCAGATAAAGTCAATTGTAGATCACAACCCGATCATGTTTCCGTAAATACCTTAAGTCAATTTCTTCTATCCCCCTGCATAAATTCAACAGGTTATGAACCCAGATGCATTTCTGTGATAAATTGTGTTGGTCGTTGAGTTTTTCCGATTGTATGGTGTTATCAATGATTTGAGGAATAGAGAACTTGAAATGTCTGAAAATAATCAGTCACCGGGAATGAGAAAACTGACAGGAAGAAGCAATTATGGTTTCTGGATATTTGGAATGGATCTGTATCTAGTCAGTGAGAATCTGTGGAAGCAGGTTAAACTCGATGAGGGAATTAAGTTAGATGAAGAAAAATATGCTAAGGCCAGTGCCAAAATATGCCTGATGCTATCTGAAAGTTTATACCCAATAATTAATAGTTGCAAAACGGCTAATAAAGTATGGTATGAATTGGAATCTACTCCTCCAGGCGTGTTCCTTTACTATGAAAACTGTTTAGAATTTCGCTAGCTAACTTTCAAAGTTTGTAGAAATACTTGAACTCAATTGAAGCACTTTGTCAAGGTCAAGTCTAAGATGAATTCATTGGTAACATATTGAATGCTCAGTTGACGCAGTAGAGAATATGAACATATACTAATGGCAGGACAGAAAATTACTGAATACAAGACTATAGACATACTCCTGCAAAAGGATTTTAAGAGGGACATTCAGGAGAGTGCCCTATCTCTGGAACTGAGGGGTAGTACATAAACTTATTCTAAGGGAAAAATTATGGGAAATTGTTATAAATGTGGGAAAACAACAGTGTGATAAATATTCACCAGCCAATAAGTCAAGTTATTTTATCCCGTGCATAAATACAACAGGTTTGCGTTATCATCTTCCTACAACATTTATTGGTCTTGAAATAAATAAGGATAGTGAAAAAGTCAATGTATCCCAGATCAACTATATCAACATAATGTTGGAAAATTATGGCATAGAAATGTACCAATGATAAAAGTAGCTCCGATAAAAACCAGAACTTTCCCTACAGAGCGGCTGTGGGAGCACTGCTTTATTTAAGCAATCATACCAGGCCTGACATAACATAATATTCTGTTGTTGGATATGCAAGTAGTCATCTGGGGGAACCATTAAAATGTGATTTTAATGTTTTCAAGCAAACAACAAAATACCATTCTACACATAGGAATTCTACACCATGAATGATAAAGATATTGAACTTTTGGGATTCAGAGTGAGCTGGCGACGATACGTGATCTTTTATCCTAGCAGACCAGTGGCATGGCATTCCAGGAAGCAAGCCCATAGCCTCTCTTTCAACTACTGAGGCTGAATATATTGCTGCTGCAGAGTACTGTAAGGAACTAATGTTTTTGAAAGATCTGCTTGAGGAACAGGGAAAGGTCCTAAATTTTCAATTGATTTGATTGATTTCAATATCATTCAATTCTCTCAATACAACATTTATTTGTTTACCTTCCTGATGACGTCACGATCATAGCATATCATGTTCAGAGGTTTGAATTTGATATCTTAACATTAAATTTAACCACTTTTATGAATTTATATTGATATACATGGGTTTCTTAGAACAAATATTTTATGAATTAAACATTTTTTTAACACATTTTGATATAGTAGAAAGTTATAATTTTAATTTGTAACAAATTATTGTCTAATGCTTATTATTTCAATTTCAAAATTGGTGATTTATGAATTATTTTTCCATTGAAGAAATTATAATAAATCTTTTCATAGTGGTGAGGCGGCAGAGTTAACATTTTTTCAAAGCAGTAAACGTGAGTGCACAAAGTTTGGAAACTTCTGATGTAATATAAATTTTTCAGTGTAAAATTTCTGGCTAACGAGCATATGATTAGGACCATCCTTTAATTTGAAATAATTCTCGAAATTTCAATTTCTATCAGATTGCCAAGAACATTTGAAATTTCCTTGCCCTTTCAGTCACAGTGTGTTTCTTTAGTTAAAAAGACTTGATTTTCTAATGTACAAGAAAAATAAATAACAAAGAACAAAAAAAATTGTCTATTTTTTGAAGTGAATATATGTGCCAATGGGTTTAAAAGATATACCACTGGTAATTATTATTCTAACAACGCCAAAAATCTATAGAATTTTCATTTGTTTATCATAAACTAGGTGTGACAGGGAGTAAAATAGCTTTTGAATAATGGTACATTACCGGACGCACAATTTGTTGTGGTTATTTTTTCCTGCTTCCTCTTAGTGCAGCTGTAATTGCCGTGGGTAGTCAAGGGGTAGAACATAAAACAGCTGATTGGTTAGAATTGTCTTTATTCAACAATAACTCATGTACCGTCATTTGGGGTGGAATAGATCAAAAATAAGTTAGTTTTTTATATTCTGCGCTCGTTATTAGAAAAAATAGGTCAAAGAAGATGTGGATATCTAGTAGATGTTGATATAAACGGAATTGTGAAATATCACGGACATCAACTTTCAAATATAAAAATAGTACAGAAATGAAGTTGTGAACAATCTCATACACGTCTTGGGGTGAGATTGTTCACAAACACTATATTGAACAGGCTGCAAGCTGGCTAGACCATAGATGATCAATCCCAACCACGCTGCTCTACGTCAAGTACTTTAGAAGTTAGAGCTGTTTATGCTGTGGGGGGTGAAATTATTCAGTGAGGGTAATATTGATCATGAGAATTATTTATCCTACATTACTCCTTCCCACCAAATTGAGATAGATTTATCATTGATATGAAACCTTTCATTACATTATAAAAATGAAAATACATCAACTCAAAAAAACTGTCTCTCCTGTATTTCAAGACGAAACTAATTGAAAATCACTAAATCATCTCAAAAACGTCAATTACTTTTTCGAAGAAGTACTTGTCAGTACCATTAAGCTGTTTTACTGTCGGATTTGGAAAAATTGCTAACACATCAGATACATCTGATATGAATTCGTCACCGTTTTCAACTGCAAAGTTTTCTTGGATGTGTCCAAAGACTTCATACCCAATAAATCAATATCCTTTCTTCCTTCTTCGTCCACTCTCACCTACTGTACAATAGCTGTGTACCGAAAGATAGTTTTTTTTCCTTGATCCACCGTAAACCTTATCCAAAACAAATTTTCCCGCCGTAACTTCATTGTCATCTGGTTTGAAATACTCTGTTTCTGCTCACCCGTCATCACTCTCATCTTCCAGGGGTTCGTTGTTGGAGTTGTCATTGGTTAATGGATCATCTATATCTGAATCACTAGAATCTGCATCAGTACTTAGTGTAACGGTTTTGCCAGGTTGTACAGATAGTTTTTGTTCTCTAATATTCCTTCTTGATGGTCCTGCTGTAGTAAACCGTTGCTGCTGCAAGTAATTCACAATAATGTTATTCACAGAGCCATCAGTATCATTGCCAATATCCTCAGTTGGGATTTTCTGCAAGACTCGTTGGGGATGAAAAGGTACAATTCCTGTCGGTTTGAATGAAGCTATCAGATCTTTTTTCATAGCATTTTCCAATTTGTTATTCATTTCAAGAAGAGTGGAAGCCAGTAAATGAGGAAAATCGTTTTTGTCAATAGCAGTTTGTTGTGAATAGGTATCTTTTCAATTCAGTAACACCGACCTCCAAGCCATTTTAAATGGGCGGAAAAATCCAACATCAAGAGTTTGGGTGAGATGTGTCAAATTTTCTGGAAGTCAAACAAAGGCAATATCATTTCCTTGGCATTGTTTTAAGACAGCGTCCGTGAAATGGGACGAGAGGTTATCGCCCAACAGCACTTTGCGACCTGGCAAACGTTTCGTGTGAAGTAAGAATGTCGACTCAAACCAATCGGTAAATGTCTGGGCATCCATCCAACCATGGTGGGTACGATTGTAACGAGAGCCTGAACTACAACACCTGTCCTTGCAACAAGACTCTCCTTTTGGACCCAATTCTATCCATTGCTGCCACATTTTCTCTGCCTTGTAGATGACGTAAGGAAGCAATAGTACTCCAGAGGCTGAACTGCACATCATAATTGATAATTGGTGTCTTGGTAAAGTTGCATATTCGCTCGGCGAAACAACATTTTTTGCTTGCAAGGGTCATCTTGTATATTTGTTTCATCGTAGGTGAACAGGTTACAGGCTGGTACATTCTGTAGCGTTTCCCTCAGATTATTAAAGTATTCTAGCATGATATCTCTTGAAATATAAGCACGAGATATTTTAATATTCGCCGACACTTTTTGACTTATCTCTCCTTTGTGTCTCTCTGACAAGAACCGGCCCAATCTATCCCAGGCATATTTAACTTGCTGATATTACGACCATGGCTATGTGAGTAATTTTTTGCCAAGTATCGTAACTCGATAAGTGTAAGAGGGAATCCCCACTCTCCACAGCAGTTCGCTACCTTCGTAAATGCATTTTCTTCATTAAGTGTGAAAACTGTTTGACCTCCGCTTTTCTTAATATGGCTGCCAATGTACTTATTGCGTAGCGTGTGAAATGGAATTTTATATTCAGCGGAATCACGACTAATAGACCAATCTTCTTCATTGAGTTTTTTAAGTGCCAATTGAAGGTGGGCGTCTGGATTATCCATGTATGAACGTGCCCCTAAGTTTCTTTGGTACTTTCTAGGCATCGCTGAAACAAACAAAAAATATAAGACGAATGAAGTAAATTTTAAGTTACAAAAAATAGATAGATATATTCTATTATGTGGGGTGAAATTGATCAACGAGAATAATGAATCTCACCCCATATACATGATCAATCCGACTTCACATAATAAAATGGCCAATATTATGAAATTTGTTGAGCCGACTGTAAACATCAAAACACACGAATGTTACAAAGCATAAATACACATGTATATTTATTGGAAATTAACAAAAACTAGTTGAATTCTGACTTACCGGACAAATTTCTGAACGTTCACTTTCGCAGAAAAACAATAACTATTAATGACTTGCAGTTTTCTCACTATACAGGCAGCCGTTATAGTCCACTTGCACATACTGCCGTATGCCATATTTGTACTGTCAATATTGGTCGAAAGTAGCGTGTTCGCACGGTTGATTCAGGCGATAAATTCAAATATGTAAACGGATGATTTAGTGAACAATCCCGCTCCGGATGATCAATTTCACCCCAAATAACGGTACCAGTGAACTAAATATCAACAAAATTCTTATAGATCATTCTATGTACAGTTAAATATGTACAAGTATTAATTAGCGGTTTCACGCAGCTTCCCTGTGCGTGGTCGTCTGATCGGTTCGTCTGTTGATCACCTATTGTTATATGGCTTTTGTGTTGGAAACAGTCTGGATCGGTCATTAGGTCGACCCCTTGACTTTTACGATGAAGATTGATTAGTGAATCAGTACAGTGATGTAACTTACTTATTTTCGTCGACCTGGAACGTTCGTTTCACCCTCTCGTTCTGGTTGCCTAAAACGGGATGTGTTTGGTACCTGATCTCTCGTTCAACATACAGTGGGGCTTCGGTGGGGTGGGAGTTCGCTACCGTCTCAGGTTCAGCACATACCGTGTCACCTACCGTTATCCACACTAGGATTCTTCAACCTCAAACTCGGTGCATATTTGCGCTATTAGGCGTTGCCTCTAACTTTTGCGGAGACGGTGGGGGTCCGTTGTTCGAAGACTGAATAAAATGTAAAAGGGCGCCAGGCAAACTTGCCTCCCGACAATTACCTACACAAGTTTTCTCACCCTAAGACTACCAAATAGGTAGAGAGATAAAAGACAGATGTCACTTACCCAAGTTTAAGTTTAATAAATGACTTAGTACTGTCAAGTAAATCTTACAAAGTCAAGATAGTACCACTACTACGTACAATTGTATCATAAAATTACAAAAATTACAAGAAATTTCTCCAAATTTCCTAAAATCCCATAAATCCTAACCACGATTTTTCATAGGTAAGTGAAAATCCCCCCTCGATTGGATGACATACAAAAAAAATATATTCACAAATATATATATACAAATATCCCAAGCAAGAATATATATCCCGTACCTTTAAAACCAATGTATCCCTCACCAGTAGTAACTCAGTCCCTGAGTACCATAATTTGTACGAAAGAATTATGACAGGCTGTACCCTCGAGTACCTAATGGCACCTTAAATTCCTATAAATTCCTCTATTAAAATCCTATATAGGTAAAATCCTATATAACTTCTCTAGTAAAATCCTATATAACCCCCCAAGTAAAATCCAATAATTCCCTCCAAGTAAAATCCCACAAACCCCTTAGTAAAATCCTATATAACCCCACAAGGAAAATCCCATAATTCCCCCCAAGTAAAATCCTATAAACCCCCCTAGTAAAGTCCTATATAACCCCCAAGTAAAATCCAATAATTCCCTCCAAGTGAAATCCAATAATTCCCCCCAATTGGAATCCTACGTTGGGATAAATATGTACAGACCAGTATTTACATACAAATGAAATTTCTCAAACGAGTACTCAATTACCTGACCAAAATTAGAAAACTGTATACTTGAGTCTGGAATATACTATAGGGTTGAATCAATACAGCATAGGTACCATACGTATCTATGGCCCAGAATAACGTTAACGCAAATAAATATGAAATTTGAAAATATTAAAATATAATATGGCGCAATAATGTCATATGAGCTCATAAGCTTACTACCACCAACTCGAATAAATCAAAATATTAAAATTGAATAGCCACAGTAACGTTTACATAACCTTACAATGGGTGTAGTTATCACCAACCCACATTCGCAAATTATAAATGATATGACAGCTATAATCTAATATTATATAACGTGTAATTTCCATTATTCTACCCCAAGCTAAAATATCTCATAAACTCGTACGAGTGAGACTTCTATTAATTATAAAGCTTAATCGATCAATATTATTATTACTTAATATTGCTGGCCAAAGTTAACGAATGAACTGATATATTTGATATTTGATCAGAAAAAACTATCATGCTATTTGAGCTTAATATATTAACTATACTTTTTTACATTCAACAAAAAAAATACCAACTTATATGAAGTCAATAACTAAGAACTAAGTACCCAAACTGTAATGAATGATGACCTTATTATACACTCTTATGGTGACTCTATTGTAATACTTTGGCCCTCAAACGTGATAAATTTGACCCCTTCTATACCGGGCCCGCTCTCACCAGTCTAACAAGTGCTGTCACCAACTTTTTCTTAAATATGCAGCCGAGCGTGTAAGGCAAATCCAGTCCAATTTAGGCTGGGAACGTCTGGTCTTAAAACGGTTTGATTTCCTTTGCCAGGATAGGATTGTTCTCTCAGTTCGTCCTCGTATCCACTATGTATACACACTCTAGGGAAAATTTGGGGTAGGATTATAAATAAAGTATGGGGAAACCACAAAGTTGTATAAAAAATATTATAAAACTTTCACTGTATATATATATATATATATATATATATATATATATATATATATATAAAATCCCAATATCAAAACAAATCATTAAATTTCCTCACTATAAAAGTAACAATACACTTATCTATAAATTGTACATACTAAATCTTTCGCTGTATAATCATATGACTAACAGAACAAATATAATATCCCTCACAATGGAATAGAACAAACTATTACCCACTTATCATTTAATATGTTTAACGGGTGCGAGGGGCGTATGATTTAACCCTTAATTCGAAGTTCCCCTGCCTCGATGCGAGAAATACTTATTTTGCTCCGGAACCAATACTATACAAAACGACTGTGGTTTCGAGTCATTGCACTTTGTATCAACGGAAAGTGAAATCAGAGTCGTTAAAAGGAATTTTGCTGATCTATGAATAATAAATGTTTATCGACAATCCCGTTCATTGCGTAAGTGCCGAGTTGCAAATTTTCGGTATTTTAATAACCTATAATGTTTATTTATTTTACTTAATATGAATGAAATTACCTAACCACGTCTGAAATAATTAGCTTTTATTTATCGTAGCGAAATTTCACTGGAAATGGGACTTCAAGGAGACAAAATCATTCGCTCCGGCCCGTGTTACTAGGTACAAATAAATCTCGGTTTAACCCTTGTTTACTTCCATCTACGAGGTGGAAACGAATCATGTGGCGTAAAACAATAATCAAATAAATAGTGCCTACCTCCTGTCGGTTATATATATATACCCTAAAGAAAGCGAAATGTTCCTACAATTTTGAAAAGGACCTTACTCTGTCATCACACACGATAAACTCATATCTTATATAACGAGCGTTGCCCAAATTGTGAGCCTGGACCTGCAGTACCTAATTGAAACCTGCCAACTTATCAAATCCCCGTGAAAGAATAAATAATAAACTAAATATACTGTTATAGCTTCTGCCTATGTATATAGTTATGTTATAGATACCAAGTTTAGAACCAGCGAACAATAATAAAACTAATAAATTTCTCCTCAGCAAAAAAAACTTTAAATCTCAACTTGTTTAAAAACTTACCGCGTTGGAAACTCCCTTTCTCCGGTCTTAGATTACTGCCTCCGTTCACTATCTTTCTAATAACCGCGGATAACGCTAGTAACCGGTATAGATCTATGTTGAACTTCGAGTAGAGGGCGAGTTTTCCCGTTTTGTGTCACCGACGGGGAATAGTGTTCACCGTCAAGGATATCTAAGTATCCCTTTCACACCCTGACAAAACGGAGAAAAACTTCTTCATCTCAAGCCGCTAACACCAAGAAAACTGATACCCGTTACCCTGACAGGGAAAGGATTTCCCCTTCGCGTTTTTCGGCCGACACTGTTTGTCGCTCTGTACTTGATTTTTACTAACCCCCCGAATTAGGTTTGGGTTTTTTTTGTTGAATTGCAAAAATCCATTTTCTGTTTTGAAGCTGCCTCCATTTTTCGTTATTAACTAGTTGTATACAAAACAATTATTTAATTTTGACCTAGTAAAATGTTTCATTTGTTTCAAAGCTGTTATGGTTCTGTATTATTTTTCTAAACCAAAAGTGGGTCGCATTCCACTTTTTAATTATATTTGGAATAAAATATGTTTTACGTGTGTTCTGAAAGTTACTTATTTGAATTTTTCTATTTGGTATTCGAGTTTATTACAAACATTTATTAAAACTAGTTAACCTCCAACCAACAAAAAAAAGGTTCATTATCCAAAGAAAATATCGTCGAAATTACTAGAATATTCAACTCTATACAAATAAACTGAAATATTTCTTACCAATTGGCCAGATCGGGTCGTAATATAGGGCTGTTATCACCCTAGATGTGGTAATTAAGGCCTACTTAATTGATGTTTCACCTCTGATACTTTTTTGTATGCACTATAAAAAAATCACTTCATCAGAGAAGGGGGCAAATTCTCTAGACATAATTAGGAACAATCTAGTAAATGAGACTATAGAAGCATTCTAATACTAACAATTAACATCTGACAGGAATTACACCATGAAAAAAACACCTTTCGCGTTGAAATCTCAGTTCCCAAAAAAATTGGTTTTCCACGGGTCTATAATCTCCACCAACTCGAAAAAATCTTCAGCGATACCCGTGAAATACGTTTCATACGTCGTTTATCTCTTAATATGAGGTGAAATATTCAATTATTTCATCCGAAAATGTGATATAAAATTTCAACAGCTTTCACCATTCAATACCCAACGAACAATGGTCGTTCACTGACAAACTAAAAACCTCGTGTTCAATCCAACCAGCCAATCAGAATACACTCGAGATATCAGAACGTTCATTAACCAATAACGTTGCGATAGTTATACGCCACAGATCAACATACGCATAGACACGTAACAAAGATATGTTCAGGAGTAGTGCGTTCGAAGCAACACCACGGGGACAAAATAAATACTTTGACGTTTGGTTATAGTTGCACGGTATGATAAATAATTTCCGAAAATAGATGACACTGGATTTCCTAATATACATTTCGTCAGAATAATGTTAAATTGAACGAAGAATTAGATTTTAAAGTTTCTGTAACTAAATTTGCACAACCACAAAATTGAAACGTATCAACCGAGACTTTTGATAGAGGGGAAGGCTTTCGTCCTGGGCTCAGCGCGTACCATGAATTCGGCTGAAAAGGTTGGCTTCCGTTCTAGGCTCAGCTCACACCATAAATTTTTAACCTTAGGTTCAGCGCACGCCAAGGGGTCGACGATAAGCCGGGTGTTGATCACGATCCTATATTCAACACAATCCGGGATGTAGATCAACTGGGTTAAGCGTACTCCCACAATATTAGCTCTCCTTTCACTCATAGGCGTATGGATTGAGCTTGACGATGTATTGAACTGATTGAGGGTTATTCATGTCGGACGTGTTAGTGAGATTTGGAAAGTGCTGCCCTCTAGGTACTGGTCGCTCAGCTTCTCCTACTCTGAAAATTTGGTTTAGTAGTGTTCTGTATCCCTTCGTGGCGAATATGTTGTAGTAGATATGTGTGGAGGGTGTTCGTTTATCTTAGATGACAGTGTCATTACACAGCGATAACACCTTCTTCCAGTGAGTCCTTCGATAGGTGAGTGATCCCTCATATTCATAAGCTTGGAACTTGACGATGGCCAACCACGTTGTCTTCGGCGTACCACCTATGCGTACTGTCGACCAGATTCAGCAAGAGGAAGTGAATAATAAAAAAAAATTATTTCATTGCCCCTTTTGTTCTCTAAATACGATCCAAGAGTTTACAGCAGATGTAAGGGAAACAGGGGATGGATGGTGAACTTTTTATTAAAAAAATTAATTTTTTTGACATTTCTTGAAGTTTTTCTTTCGAATTTTTTTAAATAATTTGTTGAAGTCTTACCTTTATCGTATAAGAATATGAAAAATAAGTGACCAAAATTGGACACTTCCTAAGTATTGTATTAATCCATTGTTTAGTGAACCAACCTACCCCTCTTTTGGAGTTGGTTGACTCAGACTAAGGGGTAGGTTAGCATAGAATAAACAATAATAAAAAACTATACACAAACTATTATATTAACCCATATTTAGCAAAGAAAAGTTTACTTCGAACTTAAACATTGACTGAAGTCTTTTAGTTCCCCCCGAAAAGGAAGGTGATGGTAGGATCATTTTAATGTCTTTGCAATGTACGATGGATATGTCCTCTATCACAGGAAATATGAAGGATCCACTAACTTTTTCACTTTCACGCGAAAATAAGACCTCCCATTCCTTGTCAACGTCCCCTTGGCCAATAATTTTTCCAATAAAATATTTTCCCTTTCATCGGGTATGTTCACTGTCTAGCAATTTCACCAACACAAAATCATCTTTTTCAAGATTTCTCTGCACTCTTCAAAATCATCAGGGTTAATATTCGCCCAGTCTACGTCTTCGTCATCGCTGTTAGTTCCAGAATCCCAGTCGTCATTAGTTGTTTCTTCAGTTTTTATGTTCTCTTCATTTTTTTGTTGTGTTTTATGTGCTTTTTTTATTTTCTCGCAATGATCTGCTTCTTTTTGCTTCAGCCTTCCCTTGTTCCAGTGCGTCCTTTATAGGAGTGTCAGTCAGTATAGCAGATGATCTTCTCTTTCTACCTTTTACCTGATTAATTGGGAACGGTCGTTCAGTTGTCCGTTCTTCTGGTTTTCACTGATCATGTGCTTTCTTTTGAATCTGGTCGATCAGAAGGGCCTTCTTCTGGATCTCTTCGATCTGTTAAATTGCTAGGTAAGAATTCAGAATTATCGACAATTAATCTGTTGAAGGGAAAAATGCCTGATGCACTGAAACCATTTATAATATTCATCTGCGTAGCTGCCAAAGGAAGTGATGTATTCACGATACCAGAAATATCATAAATTGTCATTGTAGAACCTGCATGATTCCTCATCCAGGCATCACATGCTGTATTTACACATTTTTTAAAGGACCATATACGCTTCTATCCAGTGGTTGTAATTTGTGGCTGCAATGAGGTGGAAATGACAAAACGCAGACTCCGTTTTCTTTTAAAAAATTTGAAGCATGTATAGATTAGTGTGAGTCATGGTTATACAACAACAACAAAGCTGGATGATCTTTTGAGCATCTGACATTTCTGACAAAATGTTGAGCAAACTTAGCAAATTGATCTTCTTGCATCCATCCAGAAGGATTGGCGGAACCGGCACTTCCAGCAGGTGCTCCGTTTAAAAATTGGTCTTTAAAATGGACTCGTGGAAAAACAAAAAACGGAGGAGTCGAGTTACCTATTGCTGAAACAGATATTGCCATAGTTATCAGTGTCCCCCTTTCAGCAGAGGTGATTCTGCCAATTTGTTTAAAGCCTTTCCGAGCAATAACACAGTCCGGTTTTTGAACTGAGGTGATACCAGTTTCGTCCATGTTCCAAATATCGCATGGTTACAAGTGGTAGCGATCCATTACTTTCTGTAAGTTATCAAAAAAAGCATTAACATTATTGACGTTGAATGCCGAGGCTCGGGCCAAACTAGTGGCTTCAGGAGTTTGAATAGATAAAGTAGAGTTCCTTTTTAAAAAAGAGGTGAACCAATTTAAAACAGCCATTTTAACTTCTTTCCAGGAAGGAATATCTTTATTTAAAAATACACCATATTGGTAGGCAAACATACGCACTTCTTTAGGACAAGGTCCAAAATACATATCCGCTGCTTTTTTTTAAGTACTTACTTAATTCTTCCTCATCAGCGGTTGAAAAAATCTAAAAACAACACAAATTAAAACCCTTGAAAAATAAAGGTTGTTTTTCATACCTTTCTATTTGGTTTGTAGCCAATAACCTGATCAAATTCTGCAACGATCAGTTTTTCATCAGAAATTTTAGCGCAATACCTTGCAAGAAAACTGAACGGAATATCATATTTAGTAGCAGTAGCCCTAATGCGTCTTTTCTCGTCTTTAACCTCCTTAACTGCCCTTATCACAATATCAGGGTGTTTACTAGCTCTCGCAGTTTTTAGTTTCGGATTTCTCACCATTTTTCTAGAAAAGAAAGGAGATCAAAAATTTGGTGTATAACGGGGGTTGGTTGGCTCGCTGTGCCAACCTTCCCCAAGGCACATGTGCTTACCATCCCCACAGTGTTTTACAATATTTAATATGTCATTATTTGATACTTGAGCTAACTTTGATAAAAACCATAAAATGACATGAAACTTTGTATCCCAATCTTACAAAACCATATATAAAACATTTGGGAAAATTTTTAGTTCTCACATAAAAATCATTTTATTCACTCCAATTTTATTTGCTCATGCAACGTCATATCATAAAACTACTTACCGAACTAATAATACCACATCCACGGTCACCAGCGTTTTACGGCTGACTGAAGAACACTTTAGTCGACTAACATACGGTATGAAGTCGTACTCTAGCGGCAGTCTACAGAAATAATGAGAGTGTGCCAACCAATCCCTGTACTCAACCATCCCCGGTCTTCCCTAATCTATAGCCGATAGAAGACTCTTTTCCACCATTTACTCGTCTTTCTGTCCATGTCGTAAAAGCCAAAAAGTTGATCTCAACGATCAACTCCTCCCATATATTTATCATAAAACTCAATTATCTTCGGACACAGAATTTCTCTTCGAGTACCATCTTTGGTCTTTCTCTTCACCTCAGTCATTTTATCCGTATGACAATTAGAAAGCACTGTGACATTCTTAGTGTTATTTCATTAAACATCACACGTGCAGTACTAACTGCACATAAACTGAGATATACCACGTTCCCTTTTTTATCTACAACTGATTTAAGCAATTTTTTCTGGTGAATATTGATGTAACAGTGGCCTCAAAAGACAGTATTGATAATTTCAGTACTTGTAATTTAAAAATATGTCAAAATATCGACTAACATATGAATCTCGAATTGTACTTGCTTACTTCAAGATAAGATCTTCTCCTAGAGTTGAATTTTGATTTCTATTTTATCCCTTCCCGAATATATATGTGGCCAGTATTTGAATCACATCTAACCCATTATTTTATGCCTCTTTTGATGGGATTTAGGGGAAGGTATTGTTTCCGGCTGCTTCTTTCTTTGAACTTGGACGTAGCTGTGTCGATGCTTTGGTACGTACTTTCACTTCTTGCTACTAGAAAAGTGCGTTTAAAACACGAGAGCACTTTTTCCACTTAATAAATTTTGTTGCTACCGTTTGGCATTTCTCGGGGAAAATTGAAATATAATTTCGAATGAAGATGTTGAAATATATTTCTAGAAATGGCTTGTTTGATTGTTGTGTTGCCAAGTGAAGTATTAGTAAACTAATAGCGATGTTGTGCAGGTACTTTATTGTACGAAATTGTGAAGAAGTAACCAAGTACTATTATCATTTCATTCTGATCAGTTTTTGGTATCAGCTTTTCATTTTTGTCCTGTAATGTTTAACCTTCCATTGGTTTTTCAATCGATCCATAGGAAAAGGCTTTTAGGAAACAGTTTCAGGAAAACCTCAAGCTCTGAAGGTTTCCTCTCAAGTTTTGCCAGAACTGTAGTATGTTTTTCATTTGGAATACGTAATCTTGGAACAAAATTGTTGTTTACAACTTTTCATTGATCAAAAATTACTATCGGCCTATTTGTTACTGCTAAATTATCATCCTTATCTTCAGAAGCGTCCGATGAAGAACATTCTGTGGAATGTAAAGTTTTACTTGTTCAAACTTTGATGGAATTTTCCTTCCTATTTTGTTTAGGGGAGACGAACATTTATACAATGTAATTTTTTGGTGGGGTAGATGTGATGCCATGTGATGAATGTGCCCCACCGGTGGTACACATTCAACTTCACCATGGGGTAGTTCCGACAACTCCTACTTTATTATTCTTGTCAAAAATGTGAGAAAAAGAGGAATTCAAAGGCCACAAATTCTAAAATACATTATATTTTTCCACATTAATCTTGAACGAAAAAATATTGTGAGTTCTTCATGTTGCTTTATTCTCGGCAGCTCTCAGTTTTCCAGAATATCAGAACGATCTACAGTCGAGATGTCTTCAACATCTGGAAATAACAATTGCATTGATTGTCTTCTTCGTCTCAGAAATTTAATGGCATACTCTCGTTGACTGCAATTTGTGACTTGACCAACGCAGTATTTGGTAGTAGTTT
This sequence comes from Galeruca laticollis, assembly GCA_963921935.1. Lineage (NCBI taxonomy): Eukaryota > Metazoa > Arthropoda > Insecta > Coleoptera > Chrysomelidae > Galeruca > Galeruca laticollis. Next base: position 171,192,200 of record OY998177.1, read on the forward strand.
TAGTACAAAATTTGCCTAGTAGAAAATATTTTGCATCGATAGTGTCGTCATCCAAAAGAGTCAAACTTTCGTGGGAAATGGATTCGTTTTCACTGAGACCTATCCAATCCACATCACTTTCCTCGTCAACTTCTAGTTGCATATCACCGTCACTGGATGAAGAAGAGGATGGCGTGAAGACCTTCCTTTTACATGGCCTCTTGTTTTTAAATCTAGTTGCAACTTTCATCTTTCTCTTTTGTATTTCTCTTTCTCTCATTTGCAACTGAAGTTTATCAGGAGTGTCAGTATAAATTTTTGATTTTTCCTGCAGTTTTCTTCTAGGTTTAGAGGATTTGATTTAATTCTCAATACCTTCTCGGATGTTTTTTTAGAGAATTATCTCCCCTGCCGGATCCGGATCTCCCTCAACCATGATCAGGGATCGAGCTTCTTTTGCATTGTACAGTTGACTAGTCAATAGATCCTCCGCCTTTGGAGCCAATTTCTTGGCCCCAAAAGAGTGCCCTTTCACTTATCAACTCTTCCACCCGTAGCTGTTGGTCAGCAAGTGGGAACTACTTATTAGGGCAGTAGTTCGGTCATCAGAGCCTTATCAGTTATGTAGCAGTGTACACCGAATGACCTAGGTCTTCACACGAGCAGGTGATGTTGATTTTTGGGCTGCTATTTACTACTGTACCTTCACATCTTACACACAAGTTGAAATCTATGTATTTTTATTACGTATAAACCACAAAAATACTTTTTAGAAGCAGGGTTATATATACCAAACAAGAAATTATCAATAATCTCAGGAATAAACACATCAATTTTCGGATAAAATAGGATAGAAGAGTTAAAAGTTGGTACAATTTTATATTATTTTATTTCTTATTTGTTATTTCCTGTATAAACACTATAGGGATTATCAGTTTGATCCACTACTATATTTTATTCCGTTTTATGTTATTTAATTGCTTTATATGCCCAATTTAACTCAGTGGTGGTATGGAAAGGAGTATCATGAGAAAGATCAACGTTACGAGTTTTTAAATCGAATTTTATCGAAAACCCTTAGTCGTATTAAAAAATATCAATGTTTTCTTGTACTCAATTTCTTAAGCTTCAAAAATGATTAGGCACAACGAACTTATCGAAAGTAACCGTTAACGAAATATTCGCTAAGAACTGTTAGTTTGGATATTTGACGCCGTGAAACATTTTTAGCGGCGCATGTTTCGCTTGTGACTTTTGTCATTTTGTTTAAGTTAACAATAGAAAGGTAATTGCAAAAATCCAGCTTTCTCCTGATTTTACTGTTGTGCAATGTCTGTATTACCAGAATTATAAAGAATGAATCAAAGACTCAAGTGAACAATATATATTTCTCTTGCAGTAATAGCTTGCAAACAATGAATAATCCTTGTATTCCATTCTGTCATTCATGAATCATATATTGCGCAGTTCAGTAAAATTTCTAGAGGCCTGTAGACGTGTCTTAATAAATCTGAAATATTGTATCCAATTCAATTGAATTAACAAAAACTTTTCCTTCACAACAGATTTGGTTTTTGCTGGCCTTATAGTATTCATGCTCCCACTGGGAAAATCAGCTGAAAAGAAATATGATTTTCAAAGTCTTCAATACAGACTTATTCTATATGTAAGTAAATAGTTAGCCAACGTTGTGAACTGAAACGATGCAAATATCAATTATTCAACAAACAAATCACTATGTTATAGTGGCGGAAGTCAAAGAATCCGAACTTTAATGAATAAATATTTAGCGTGCCGTAAACGAAAGGCTTTAGCGCACATTGCCTCTAATAATAACGACCCTCAAAACAACCCATTGTATCATAAATAAAATAAGGAAGGAGAACATTGTAAGCATATCCAGGAAGTCTGAATTATATCCCGTAGAGAAATCCATCAATTATTTCTTTCTATATAAGGGTTGAATTGGCGCCTGTCGGTATCGATTTTCAGAGGAAAATAGGTATATTTTTAAATTCGAACATGGCAAATAAAGGATAACTAAAAACTTTTAATTTCATGTTGGCGCCATAGTCCATTGATGTCGTTTACAATATTTATTGTAATGAGTGGGTAATCATGAAAAGTGAGAATAAATATTTCGTGAACATACTCATTGATTTTTAAATACACTGCGTAGTAATAGTTGATGTGTGTTTGGATGTTGCTTCACATTCAAACTGTTATGGAACCACCCTGGGACAGGAGTAGAGGCCAGGTCCAAAAAAATGTTCTCCAGTGATTTTTACAAGCTTTCGAATGGTCTATACTACAAGGCATAAGACGTCACCCACAATGGGTTAAGGCTGGCCGACGGATATAAATATACCATGATTCTATAACTTCACGTTTCACATCAAGCAATATCTAAATATCGATTTTTCCACGATTATTATCATTCGATCATCTTGACTAGTTTCTAAGTTGAGCCATATATAATCCAGACGTCAACGACACGCTGATAAATTTTATTAAATACCCTAAGATTCCTTTGATGAAAAAAAGTTTTGTATAATTTTGCAGAGTTTATTGTAAAATTATGTTTGCAGAGTGCTCTCGATTATATGCCATCTGTTCACGCATGTGCACGTAAGTTGATAGTTAGTGCACAGTTTTTCCCAATAAAAATGATTGTGATTAAATATTAGTATATTACTTAAGACGCTTTTTACGTTCGAAGAGAAAACTTAAGCACGAAGCCGCATAGCCGCAAGTGCGTAGCTCCGGACCAGTCAGCTTTGTGGGCACGTCTCTTTCTGTGTTGTCTAGGTTTATACTTAACTTGTTTGTTAATTTCACCAAATTTTTTCCTACTAACTTGATAAGTAACAGCATGCACCTTCTTAACAACTTATCTAAAATTAACCTAAGAGATGATATGACTATGTTATCCTTTGATGTAACTAACTTATTTACCGCCGTCCCTAAACAGGATACTCTTGCTCAGGCAACTGAACTTTTACATGATTCTAGAATCACTCAACAAAATTCTTATTTAATTGTTGAACTACTCAAATTTTGTCTTCCTCAGGATTTCTTTGTATTCAATAATTTATTTTATCAACGACTAGAATGTCTAGCAATGGGCAGTTGTTTTTCTCCCTTTTTGGCAGATTTATTTATGGATCACGTGAAAAACAAACTCATTTTGAAGAATAATGAAGTATTGCATTGGTTTGGATATGTAGATGATTGTTTAGTTTTCATAGAGGGTGACCCCCAGATAGCTAATACCTTATTAGACAAAAATAATAACGTACACCCTAATATAAAATTAACTATGGAATTAGAGTCAAATTTCAAAATCATCATTTGGGACCTATATATTAATAGAACTAACAACAAATTTGACCACGTCATTAATTCTAGTTCATTCCACACTATACAGCATAAATTAGCGGCTTTTAACAACTATGTACATATCATCTCTATGTCAAATGATAGTTACAATAAATAATACAATATAATAAAACAAATTGCTGTTAATAATGGTTTTAAGCCAATTTTTCTTGTTGGCATCAGACGGAGGAAGAGAAAGTTGCTAATTCATAGTGCTACTCTGCTCTGCGCTGATGTCACCAGCAAGCACGTGACCACAACTTGCGCAACAAACTAAGTGTTTGTATAAAAGAATGTTTTCCCGACACCCAAATATCTCATATTGTTAAAAACAGTTTGAGTCCTTGTCTGGTCAATGCCAGGGGCAAATTACATACATTGCAGAGGAATTGTTTTTTCAGGCTTTCTTATTCTGATTGTGATACTACATATATTGGTAGGACTTGTAGATCCCTAAAAACTAGAATTATTGAACATGTTGAACTTGAAAAAACTCCGGAGAAGTCCGTATATTGACATCACTAGAAATTTAACAACCACAATATGAGAGTGGGGTAACACTCTCACACAAAATTACATCCAAAAATTGTTTGAAACTTGATTTGTACGAGGATTAGAAGAGATCATGTAGTTGTTTGATAAAAACAATAAGTGCCTTAACATGTACAGACAGAAATTTCACCCCTCTACATAGAAAACTCTCTGATGGTGAGATACAACGCAATGATTATAATAGTTCACATCAGTAGGGAACAATACAACGCGCGACCATAACACCTTAATTCGAGCTACATCTCCAACTTCCATGGCGGGAGGTTTCGTGCTCCTGCGCCTCTCCTCTTCAAGGTCTCTTCCAGAGGATCGTCCAGTTTGTTACTTCAATTCCTGTCGGAGCAAACAGCTCGAGGAGTAGTTTTTTTCATCAGATTGGGATTCCGGGGTGGGGTGGTATGTGGACTGGATTCTCATTGTCTGTCATTATGCACGCATAACTTTCCTCACACTCAACAAATTTAAACAGTTAATAGCGCAAAAAAGGGATTAATTTACTGAGTGTTATTAGACTAGTGTCAATAGCCTGCGTTGATTAGAACTCTAGTTATAGAGGTTTGCGTGAAAGAAAGTCTTGAGAAAATTGAATTTATAGTTGATTGTGAACACATAACATTCCTCAATCTCAACGAACTCAAACAAATAGTTCAAAAGAATGGGCTTGATCCACTGAGTGTTCACAGACTTGTGTCAATAGCTTACGTTGATTACAACTCTAGTTATAGAGGTTTGAGTGGAGGAAAATCTTTAAAAAATTGAATGTAAAGTTGAATGTGCACCCATAACTTTCCTCAAACTCAACAAATTTGAACCGTTAATAGCTCAAAAGAAAGGGATTAATTTATTGAGTGCTATTAGTCTAATATCAATAGCTTAAGTCAATCAGAACTCTAGTTATAGAGGTTTGAGTCAAGAAAAATCTTGAAAAAATTGAATGGTAAGTTGATTGTGCACGCATAACTTTCCTCAAACTCAGAGAATGGAAGCAGTTAATAGCTCGAAGGAAAGAGCTCCATCCACTGAGTGTTCTGAGACTGACACAATCAATATCCATTCAAAAGAAGAGGAGCTATGCGAATTTCTATTGCTTGAGTGAATGTGTCCCATAAAAAATGTACAGGGAAGAATCGCATTTGACTACAACTTGAGTAAGGTGTGATTTGAGTAAATTTTAATGATTTATGACATGTTTGTATCTAAATACCTTCCATTTGAAAAAAATGAAGGAAATCGGCCGGATAAAATGGCCAAATGGACTGACTTCAGTTTTAATAATTTTTTTTAACACATAAGAAGTTTTTAATAGCTAGTGACTGTGTTTTTAATATTAAACGATGAAATATAACAATATAGTTTGTTCAAATCTTCAAATGAAGATTTAAACAAACTATATTGTTTTATTTCATCGTTCAGTATGGATCTTCATCAAATAAAAGCCTCATCTATTCAATTTTTAAATATTACATTTCAATTTGTTTCAAATGTTTCTTCCAATTGTGAGGATTTTGTGTACAGCCTGACCATGTAAGTAAATTGAATCTAACTATTTTTAGGCCCTTCAAAACCTTTTCATTTCATCTGGATACTGTAAGATTAATTTCCTCAATCTTACAGGAAGCAATAATGATGAATTCTCAATAAACCGGAAGCGCTCTGCTTACAATTAGATCCTGTACCAAAATACACACTTGGTTTCTTTCCAATAATTATTTTTCTCTGGTACACTCAGCTGACTTCACTCATTCAATATTAAATGCAATCTGATTTATGGTAAATGTTATCTACCTTTTATATATAGACTGAAATTCATCGTCTAATATGTGAATAATAATTTTTTAATAAAATGGCTACATCTATTGACAGTTGCTAAGTGGTTGCTAGGGAAGCTGTGCGATTTACTTTACAGCCGTGCGTTTCGTTTTCCCGTGCGTAATAGCCGTCTTACATTGATTGTCGACTATATGTTTCTGACTGTATACAGGGGTAGTCGAAGGAGAAAAATCAAATTCAGACACTATTACTATATTCAGAAATAATTATTACATAATTTACACTGATTACAAATTAACCATGTTCCTTTGATGGTAACGAAAATGTGCTACTTGATACGTACTCGACTTCTAATCGAGATAAAGAGAGAAAGAATAGCGAAGGATTCCCGAGAAGTCTCAGCTCAAATAGAGAAACTCAAGAAAGAGAAGTTTAAGTGTATCAAAATAAATACTAGATTTACTTCAGTTAACTAATGAGATGCAACTTGAGCTCAACTCTAAGCTGGAGCTGAACCGATTCACTTGACAAAACATTCTAGACTGGTGTTAAAACTGATATCTTTTTGCAAGAAAGATCGTATGCCACCCATAAAACTCGTAATCCCAGAAATGGTCACACGTGCAAATCGAAGTCGAAAGGTTATATACCACCCAGAAACCTTTCTAGAAAAGGATTTAATTTCATCAATAACGAGAGTATGCTACAATTACAACTTGTTTATTGAACTTTTTATGAGAACAAATGGTATATGTCGATCGTGGCCAATAAAACTTGAAGATTCTGAGAGGAACATACAAGCGATCACAGTAGTTCTCGCCGCGCGGACAATAGTTTTCAAGATACTAAAGGGGCTGTAAATTCTGCCACGAAGCGCAAAAGGTTGTACATATACATTCGATACAAAAGAGAATTTATCCGAGAGAAAAAGGTATTTTCGAAAACCATCATTGGTACGGTCGTTGTTAATACACAAGATTGAAGGTTTTTAGAATATCCATTGTATAAAAAACAAATATCACAACTAATATAGTGAAGGGCTTAACGAAATTACCGTTAACTGGCGGATGAAAGCATTAAATTTGGTATTAAGGTACCTTAGGGTATACTAATAAATTTTAGCTTAAGAGCTCCTTGGAATTTCTAAAAAAAATTATGTACGGCTCTCAAATCCAAAATGGCCGATAAATACGTCAAAATCTCTCGTTTAACACAAGCTATTTTCAATTACAGCGTCTAGCCAGCTAATTATGAAACAAAATTTAAAGCTTTTGATTCCATGGAATTTAGTATGCAATAGTCATTGTAAATTACACTTGCACTTGCATAGTGGTGAGCAATCCGAATTTTGGCTTTCCCGCATTTGCAGATACTGCAATCTCCTTTGCAGGACCATTCAATCAATTTCCGGCATGACCGGGAAACCTCTGGAATTATCATCCAAACTAGTACCCATGACTCTAAAACCTTATTCCAAGCAAAATGGCGCGGTGAAGAAATCACTTCCTGTGTTTGTGTGCTAGTCGTCCAAATACCGGCTTGATAAACTGCCCTACGAATATGTTGCAGAAGAGTATCCTCAGTCGGAGAAAGTTTGTCCATTGCTCTGACAGAAGAGTTCCTTTCTTATCTAGTGATACTGCAGAGAGGCGTGATCTTATCACACAGAGCAGCAGTCAGTCGCTCCAGCTTCTTTAAGTATTCGGAGTCAGCTTTCAGCAGTTGAAATGGATGAGTAGCTAAATACATAAATGTTTCAGTGACGTCTTGGAATGCTTCTCAAATAGACTTCTTACTCTTACCTTTGAAGGCGGGGGTTGTGTCACAACCAGAGAATGAGTGAAACACACGTAGTGCTCGTGATTTTGACTCCACCAGGCTAATATAGATCGCGCTGATAAACCTGTAATGCTTGCCCATCTTAGATCATATATACTATCGTGGATGCATCAATGCCATAAGAACTACATACACGTTCCTGTTTCCAACATGTGCAACATGACTAAATTACACTATCTTCTTCTGCTGTATGAAATTCAGCATAGCTTTGTCTTTATTTCGGTCTACCAATTAAGCATGCGTTTTAAAAATCTAAACGTATGACTACGTTCAATTTAAGAAATTGTCTCCTTGTTCCTTGTTGCCAGATTCATTCACATTTATTGTTATTCTCCACTGTTTTAATACTTTTTTTGTTCATTATCTAAGATAGTTATGTTTAAATTCAATAATGTTATTTTATTGTAAATACATTTTAACCAACTAATTTTTGTACAAAATTATTGTTTGATTATTTATTTTTGTAGTACGGGATAAGTAGAAATAAGAAATAGCTTAGATATTTGGCAATGTTGATAGCGTTCTTTTTTCGTATCGGCATCACAATAATAACATGGCAAGTAATTTTTGGGGGTTTATCAAGTGTTTAGTGTCTGCGATATTTTAAGGTTATCAAATATTGATTTTTATTTTAAGATAAGAATAAATTGTGAATGTATATTGAAAAATAGTGGGATTGTTGAGTTAGAAATAAGTTTGATGTTTCATTTTAGAACGAATTAAATGTGAAATGTTTCAAACATAAAATGATGTATTTTATAAACAATTCCTAGTTTTTTGTCAATAATTTTCACAATTTAAGTAAAAATAGGTACCTATATTAAATATTAAGTTTTATAATAGTTTAATGTGCTAAAGTAATAAACCAAAATTAATCAAATGAGACGTGAAAGCAAAAATACGCAATTTTATTTAGTTAGATGATATTGCTTATTGTATTTATTTTGATTTAAAAACCAAAACTACTCAACCAATATTTTGAAATATTTCCTTTCAAATGAAAGAAAGAATTTTCAAAACTCGTTTGATAAATAACAAAGTTCTAATGAAAGAAGCATCACAAAAATACAACCGAATGAGAACCTCCACCTTCTTAGAAGTCATTTCAACATCTAGATTTGAAACATGATTATTTAAATTTGGCGCCGACTATGTACGTTAAAATAGTGAAAAGCTCCAAAACAAAGAAGCAACGTTAGAAACTTGTAAGTGTCAAACAAGGATGGATCGTAAAAGTACGTCGTGAATATGTTGGAAACAGAGTTTACGGCTGTTGCCTGATCCACGGTAGTATATATGATCTAAGTTGCCCATCCCAAAAGCCACCCATATACCGGCCACTATTAGTTTATAGAAGGTGCCAATAAGGATGACACCTGTGTCTACAGTACGCACAAGAAGACTCTTTGAGTTGTAAACCATCCACTGGCCAATGGTTAAGCAAACCCGAGAGTCACGTTTCTCTTGATTTTGCAAGCTTGAACCATTTAACATCATATAAACAAGTGACTCAGGACTTGCAGGCAGTGAGTCTTCTCGACATTGTGCTGAAAAGCAGCCATTAAACTTGAAACCTTGGTCATAATATCTTTCCTGACTATTGCTGCTGCTTTGGCCAGGATATTTGCATCTTCTGATAAGTCTCAAATCATCTGAGCTTTCCTCAACATGTTTCTCATATCTTAATTGAATATGATTACAGTGTGTCTTCCACCAAACTGCTCTTGGTCTTCTGGAAAATGCTCTAATAATTGATTCTTTAGTTTTGTGTTGATGATTTGTTTATTCATGCCCAGTTCCTCAAAACGATTTATATACATAGAGTGAATCTCAGATACTATGAAAAGGAGAATGCCAGACTTCACTGATGTATTAATGTAACTGGTAAGTTCTACGAATAACCGTCACTCATTCATTTGCTCATTTTGTAGATTTGCCTTACGAGTTAGGCTTCTGTAGCGATTTCTAAGCTGGACCAAACATGCTTGGTGGTATTTGGCTTCCTTTGCTACAAGATCTCCTAAAATTATTCTTGTCATCAGCTCTGTGATCAGGGACCAAATTTTTCTGTCGGTATCAAATGTTGAAACTTGATGGAATGGACCTTCATCTTTGCCCTTCTTACAAAACAAGCAACAATCTACGTCCAATGCGACGCGTTTGCTAGGACGTGGAATTTGTCAAACAGCCGTTGGCATTCACTTTATTGCCTTTGCCAGCTTCGAATTAATAAACTTCAGACGACAAGATTTGTGCCATGAAGCGGAATAAAAAGCGAAGGTACTAGTATTTTCATTTATTCCAAACGACAGTTCAACTGGGAGATTATTAATGCTTCGAAAATGCTCTACAATGTTTAGGAATGTAGTGTAAGAATCTGCTTTGTCATTACTTGTACATGGAGTCAGTAAAGCACATTTCAAGCTTTCACCAGTGTCATACTGGGAAATTCCGCAGCAATCCCAGTTCACATCGATGTCAAATTATCCCATATAAATAAACTGAAACGAAATACAATAATAATTAATTGAGGTAAATTAATCCAGGGTTAATTGAGGTAAAAAAGTGGATTAATCCAAGATGGTCAACATAATGCCATACAACATTACAAATCTGGAAGTACTACAGCGTTGTCAAAAGGTACCGTGAAATATGAAACTGTATGACTGTTTTTAAATGAAACTCACGGTCTCTTGTTAATTCCACAATATAATGAAAGTTATTGAAAATTCTAAAAAATTGACAATTGTTTCGATAAATCAATATCATCGTCAGAATGACCGAAGTTACATTTCATTTTATGCCTACCTGATGTTTAGTAGTTATTTTTGGCTAGACCAAGAAGTAACCTAACTTGTGATTGGCTTAATATATGTTTATAGAAAAAAGAAGATGTGATATTATAAATATTGAAGCTTAGATATTATATAAAAATGTATGTTCCGGTACTTGGACAACGTTGACGAATATTAGGGTTGGGGTCTCCCACGGTACAATGTACTCAGGTACTGTCTTCGTCGGTTGCGAAATATAAAAAAAATCGAGAAACACATAATTTTTCAAAATTTTTTCGAAATTTCAGAGGCCTCCTAAGGATAAGTTAGTAAGTATACCCTAAGGTACCTTCATACCTAATTTGGTGCATTTATCCATCAGGTAACGGTAATCTTAAAATGCAGCTCTAAACCACCTCACAAATATTTATACATTTAAAATTGTTAGAATGGTATTGTTCGAATAGTTAAAAAAATGTTGTAGTTTTCAAAAAATAATCAAGACGTTGTTTTTCACACAATGGATTAACTAGAAACTTTCAATATTTTGTTTTGACACACTGATGATGGCATATAGCAGAAAGCGCTCTGCGAACATGATTTTAGAATGAACTATGAACAATTATACAGAAGTATCCTGTGAAACAAGTATCACAGTGAGTCATTTTGTAGTACGAGTGCGGTTTGTATAACGAATCGCGAAGCGGTGAGTTACGCAAGGCAAGAGTACTACGAAAAGTCATTGTGGTAAGAGTTTTGCATAATATTTTTTTAATGAACGTGCAAAATGGTTTTTAATGAAAAATATTACAATTTGGGATTTTTGGGCTTATTTATTTATGTTAGCAATCTTCACATATACAAGTAGTGTAGGCAAAATAGATAAAAAAAATTCCGTGCTTCCCGAAAAATCGCTCAAAGCTGGAAAGTATTTTAATACTTTAAGAGGGTTCCAGATAAGAGTCCTGTAAGTTTACGATGGACTCTGGATTCTGCTTAAGTTTTGAGAGTAAAAAAACCACAGAATTTTCTCACACGTATAAATTTTTTGCGTATAACTCCTAATAAACGCATGAAACAGAAAGTTGTACTCTTAGCTTGTTTAAAGAACATTAAATTCCGCGTCTAATGGTGTTTAGTTTGTTATATTTGGTGTACTGGTTTAGCCGCAATTGATTTTTGAAGTTGGGCCATTTTTACAAATTTGGTCAAAAAGTTTAGCTCAGTGGTTTAGCCACTCTGGCTGTGAAGATCATGACTGACAAGGTGGAGAGAGCAGTACTGCCAAAGTCAGCAGATTTGATCTGGTAGCTTGGGAAGTGGAATAATATCGACCTTCCAGGGTGGAGCGGCTTCATGGAGACCATCACATCAAATGAGCCTTACCAGACCTCATGTATACTGTCCCTCCCGTTCATTAGATCCCAAACCTCACATTTCGATATAATCTACACAGCCCTGTTTTGTCGTAGTCATAGTAAGTCCCTCATTTGATTGAGGTTTGTCCTATTCCAGAGGTCGCTTTTGGAAAAGAATTTTGCCTTGGCGTCCTTACCACCTACAGAAGCGGCTGCGCGACAGCACTCCTTCAGAACTTATTCACAGGTTCGGCAGTTCAACGACTGATCCACCGGCCCCACAAGAACTTCTCAACTCCATATTGTGCACATGTAAAAAAGGGTGAACAGCATCATGCTCCTGTAGGAAGGCAGGGATAAAATGCACCACCATCTCCATAACCTTCAAAGGGCACGCAGGCCTCAATTCCATCCCTGACCTGAAGACAACGAGGTTAGTATATTGGATGCTATCAAGGTTTTTTAATGGTTCCAGAATATGATTTGCAACTGATTTGAGGGTTTCTGATATGATATTGTCTATACCAGCAACTTCTTTAATTTTCAGTTCCTGAATTATACTGCGCAGCTCTTTAGAATCTATTGGAAGAAGACTCATATAATTGCACACGGATTTATTTGCTGGTGTATAGGTTGGCGTTCTGCTTATCTTGTTTGCCAGTGTTTTTCCAATGGATGCAAACACTCCGTTAAATTCATTGGTAATATCTTTTTGTCGGTTATAAGTTGACCAGTAATATTTTCAACGGCGTCAATGTTTCGTTGTGATTCATTATGTTTGCTAATTTTTCTCAGTACATTCCGTAATTTCTTTGAATCCTTATTGTTGTTTTCTATCTGTCTATTGTTATATTTTTGTTTAGTAATCTTAGTTAAGGAGGTCAACTTATTTTTGTAGTTGTTATATTGCAATTTCAATTGTAAGTCGTTAGGATTTTCAGTCACATTTTTATGTAGTGTGTTCTTTGTATTTATGGATTTAAGTAAAGCATTAGTAATCCACGGAGCGATTTTTGTATGTTTCCTTTTTATTTGGCGTTTTTCTGTGGATTCTTTGATTGCATTGGATAATGTTTCTATCAGAACGTTAGTAGCAACATCTGTATTTTTTTCATTGTATACTTTGGTCCAAGGAGTGTTCTCTAGTTTGTTATTTAGGGTTTTTATGTTCATTGTTTCAACGTAATTTATGTTGTCTACTTTAATCATTTTTTCCTTATTAAATATCACTTATAAGATAGTAGTTGAGTGGTCTGTTATATTTGCTTGGAGTACGATTGGTATTATGTTCTCAATAATATTATTTTTGGCTTGTTGGATTATTAATAGTTGAGATATAGCTGAATTCGTTTCGAAGGTTTATGTATTCAATTGTGGTGAGGTCGAATTCCAAGATATTGATGTTTAGATCTCCAATGAAAATGTATAATTCTTCTGAATTTGTATCATGTGTGTCGAGGTGGTTTTGTAAATGTGTAATCAATTCCTATGGATTTGTATCGGGTGATCTGTATAACGCATAAATTATAGCACAACGATTTCTATATAGATGTATTTTCATCGACAATATGTTTATATTATTGTATAGTTGTATAATTTCGTATGAATAGTTATAATTGTTTTTTATATATATTACAACGCCGTCGTTCTGGTTGTATGTACTATCATTATAAATTAATTAACTTGATGCAAGCTAGTGTCTGCTATCTTCCAGGCTTCAGTTAAAATGATTAGATCAATATCGGAATTCAGATTTGTTAAAAATAGCTTGAATTCGTCTAGATTTTTGTTTATGCTTCGTTTGTTATTGTGTACCGCCTTAAAGTTAGAGTTACGTTTATTTACATTCAAGATTTGAGAGCATTCTTCTGTGGTTTCTAGTGTACAAGTCTCAATTTTTTCAACAATAAATTCAGGAAGATATTGATTCGTAATCCTTAAAATTACGAGTGATATTTCTAAGGTGCATAATATTCAAAGAATAAAATTTTGTGTAATTGTATAAACAAGAGAAATAAAATCATTTTCAGATATTATTCTATAAGATGAAATTATTAAAAATAAAGTTTCAGTTAAGAATTATTAGTGCTTCTTATGGGGTTGTTCGTTACCTTAGAGCGGGTTTCAATTTTAGCTTTGTTGTGTGAGTCTTTTTTCGTTAGGTTTTTTTTCACTGTTTCGTTGGGTGGTAGAACTGGAGATTTGGTGGATGTTTGTTTTTGATTCCTTGTCATCAGTATTTTTTCAAGTACCTTTGGAAATTCATTCGTATGGTTTTGTGCAGAGGGTGTTGCTGGAGCACTATTGGATTTTTCATCGCTTTCCTTGACGTTTTCGCTTTGTTCTGGCCTCAACACCATAGATTATACTGTTCACATGAAGTTTGTTGTTTTTTATGTAACAGTTGGTATTTTTATCCTCTCTAGCCTGGTACATATGCTGTCTCAGTATTTTGTAATCTTCTCGCTGTTTGATGGTCATATCATTCGAGATAGATATGTTCGTTCCTTTGAGTTCCTCTGCATTTGCTAGTATCGAGGACTTTTGCAAAAAAGAAACGAATTCTATTTTAACTTGACAGGACTTCTTTTTGCCAAGTGTGTAAAAGTTGTTTAGGTCTGAATGTTGTACTTCTACTCCAACAAGTCTCTTTATTGCACCAGTGATGAAATATGTTGTGATGTTCAGTCCCGTTTGCTTCAATCCGCATATAATGATGTTACTTTCTCTTATTTTTCCTCTCCAGTCAATCCGCTTTCTCTTCCAGTTGTTGGTTCACTATTTCAAGTTTAGTTAGTCTATTTTTAATGTCTTCAACCTTCAATATGAGCCGCACTTCCGCTGCTCAATTACTGGTTTTAACTCCCGTTTTGTTTCTCCGATTTCCTCTATTATCATTCCAATTGTTTCGGTCATCCTAGCGATTTTTCTTCACAAGTGTGTGGGTTGCTTCATGCCGGAGACGGTTTGATTACTGATAAGGAGAATTACTTCTAGTTTTAAGTCTGCCGATTTCAATGTTTACAATTGTATATATAACAAATTACTTCGGTTTCTTTCATTTATTTCTCTGAAACTCCTACTTGTTCGAAGGATCTAACAGTATAAAAGTCTTTTTTTCGTTTTTTTTTTAATTTTAAACAAGCACATTTTATTTATATTTAAAAGGATACAATGTATACATGAATATATAAATAAATTTTGCAGACAAAAAAAACAAATAAGACATTGGTTCACAATGAAAATATTCAATTCAAAAACTAATAAAAAAATTATCAAACCGTTATATTCGTGACACTGTCCCGTGTAGGGATGTCGGCAAAATGCTGTGTAGTGACCATTATGAGTGGTTCCACAGTAATTTGATATAGCGTAGAGTTTGTACATACAAGGTGCCACATTATCAGCCGCGTTATGGCTCATACCAAGCCCTTCTATTGAAAAATCTATTGAAACATTTAGTTTCTCACTAAATCTTTCTGTTTGCGAAAAGCGCTTCAGGTGAATAACCAATATTTTCGGAAATTTATGAATTGAGAATTTTTAATGCATCGTCTTCGTTCCTTACATTTCGAACAAGTTGGTTTCTCATCACCGTCGAGTATTTCTTCTCTTGTAAACGAATCTAAACATTGTAAAAGTCGTAATTGACATGTTCTTTGTGGTATCGAAAGAGATAAATCCCAAAAGGGATCGTAAGTAACTGAACAGTGACCACAGTGTGTGCACGGGATTGTTGATTTTAATTGACCGACAAAGTTATCCACAATCTTGGAGTTGTCCATTCTCGCATATCTTAACCAAAATTCTTGTGCTTTCTAGATATCACTGAATTTGTCATCAATTTCTGTTTAAATGGGCTTTGGTTTTTCATATAGCTTATTGACATCTTCGTGAAGTCCTGCTAATAGGTAACGAGGAAACTCCTGTGCATCATGTTGAGAGTATCCCATGAACCTTGAAGTAAATCGCTGAATCTGACTTTTGAATGATACTGTATTAACCACTCTGTCTGAACCGTCTTCAGACCAAAGCTCTTGAATAACTTCAGCAAATGCTTTAATTAGTGTTCCTTTCATGCTAGATATGTTTATGTTAATATCTCTTATGTATGCGTCGTTCTTTAGATATTCTAATAGCCACCTTGTGTTTGATAGGCATTGGATAATACCATTCATGAAACATGTGTCAACAATATTTTTGAGGCCTTTGAGACCCAAATATTCTTGGGGAATACCCTTTATGGATCTGATTGTGGAGATATTGTTAAGAGCTCTTTCGCAACTACTATCATTGTACCAATAGTCTCGGATTCTATTAATGTCTTTCTCACTTGATCGGCGTGATAAGGAATTTGAATTGATGTTGTTTGCTACTGAATTGGATGTAGATATTACGGATTTGGAAAGTTCGGATGATGTCGATAGATCATTGGTCTGGTTCACTTTGTTATCTACATCATTTTTAGACGTGTCCTTTTGTTCTTGTTGAGTATCATTCCCTTTCTGATAATCTTTAATCGAAAATGAAATGTATGAAGAGAAGATGTTAACACTAGGATTAGTTTCAGGAAGGGAATTGATGTTTATTGATTCCTCAGATACTACGACCCTATCGACTTCTGAACCATTATTTTTTTCTACGTCTTCATTCTCTTCCCATTTTGAATTTGACCGCAAAACATCGCGGTTATTTTGACACTAGTTGTAGGTAATGACATTTTTTTGGTCAGCGAAAAATTATTACTAGATTTTTTAACTCTGGTTGATATAGATTTTGTACTTATTGGTTTCACTCTATTGGTCACATCAGATTTGTTGGATCTAACCTCAGTTGTCTTATTGGCGAGGTTAGTACCATTTATTACTGTTCTGGAGAGTATGTTATTAAAATTTTTACTCAAATCGGCTATTGATGTGTGATTTCCGTTATCATCTTCATCATACAAATTGTCTATATTAGTATTGTTAGAGTATGCCACACTGTTAGTATAAATAACTTCCATTTGGTCGTTTACCTTTTTATTTGATGTCTCCAACTCTATTAGGGGTAAATAAGTTTAAATTATATTCGAAGCTTGTAGAATATAAAACGATGCTTCGATAGTAGAAATTTGTGATTTTCAAAAATATGTTCAATACGTGTACTATTTCAATGTAGTTATCTTCAAACCAGTTTTTTCGTCTTTATGTTAATGGCTCACAAAAACAATGGATCTAACAAAATGCAATAATAAAGTTGAACTGCTCTCTTTTAGCAATAATACACTAAACCAAAGTATAGATGACGGTTTTCTGCTTAATTTGATACCAAATTTGTGTACTAATTTGCCTCAAAAACCACCCAAACTCACGGCATTTAACAGAGCAGTAATATAACGCTGCTTATAATACATGCATATAGATGAAAGATGTATTACAGTACATTTACCGTTCCTGTAGGTTATGAAAAATTGTTAGACGTGTGCTTAGAACGGAGAGTGAAATATTTGAAAAGAGTTATATGGATTTTACTTTTTCCACAAATTCTACAGTGACTACAGATGAACGAGGCTTGATGGTCTTTGTTTTGGGTATATGAACAATCAGAATTATTTATTTGTGCTCTGTCACATATTTTTAAATTCAAAAGGTCTTAATTACGTAAAGATCCAGCAATTCCTGATAAAATACTAATTTAAAAAAATTACTACATTGTATCATTTTGGTTTTGAAAAATTTGTTCAAATTTCAAATTACTAATTACTCATCATCAAGTATATTTCGTACGGTGCATCTAGTGAAAATTTAAGCATTTCTTCCTGTAAGAGAGTTTTTGATTTCTTTGGAACATGATTCCTCACTATTGGTTTGAAAAAATCCGGTTTCTATATTCACCGATGTTAACGTCTTACTCCACTGAAAGGGTTTCTTTAAACATGGAATAATAGGACTACATTGAAGAAGGGCAATAATTATTTGATGAATCGGAAAATTATACCAGTAACACGTTTCAACTGCATTTCCTTACTTTTTGTTAGTTATACCACTCCACAAAAATGTCGCACTGGTAGTTGTATTATTTTTCCGCCCCACCTATCTAATATGCGAGAAAAGTATTGGTTAACCCCAAAAAAAGTTGGAATTTTGTAATTTTTTTTAGTTATTTTAACGTTTTCCATCAACAACAGCACGAAAAAACGGTTTTTAGAAAAAAAATCCTGTGTGTATGTCGTCGTCGTCGTCGTAGTCGTCGGCCACTTCTCCTTACATGTCTTGTTAGCACGATACAGCCTACGGAGTGCAATAAGTCACCAATTTTATGATTGAATATTGTTAAGGACATGTCACAGATGAACCCTATCGATTTTCAGCTCACCAGAGTTAGTACAACGGGTGCTATGGTACTTGAAGTGCGACATTTTGTCATTTTTTGAGATGTTTAAGTTTGTTAGCACGATACAGCCTCTGAAGTTCAACAAATCACCAATTTTATGATTGAATATCATTCAGGACTTCTCACTGATTAACCCTATTGATTTTCAGCTCACCAGAGCCAATACAACAGGTGCTACAGTACTTTAAGTACGATAATTTTGTCATTTTTGGAGAAGTTTCAGTTTGTTAGCCACCGGAGTATATACAAGTGACCAATTTTATGATTGGATATTATTCAAAGCGTCTCAAAGATAACCCCTATTGATATTCAGCTCACTAAACCCAGTACAACGGGTGCTATGGTACTTGAAGTACCAAATTTTTGTCATTTTTGGAGAATTTTCATTTTATTAGCACGATACAGCCTCCAGAGAGTATACGATTGATCAATTCTCACAGATGTACCCTATTAATTTTCAGTTGACTAGAGCGAGTACAGCGGCTCCTATAAATCCAGATATACTAAATTTTTGGTTATTTTTGGAGAAATTTCGGTTTGTTAGCACGATGCATCCCCCGAAATGTATACAAGTAACAATTTTATGATAGAATATTGTTTAGGGCCACAGATGCGGAAACGTTAGTTTTAATCTTTGAAACAGTTTATTTTTTTATAGATTTTTCTTGCAGAAGATTAAACGACGACTAATGACTTCTCTTGAAGGCATGCATTGAATATCTTCCATAATTTGTTATCAACAAATCGCTCCTCCGTTCTGTGTATCTTGGCACTCCCGGGAGAAAACTTCAAGAAATCACTAAAATAACAGGCCACTCCTCATCTGAATCTCTGAAAGCGCATTTAAAACTTAGGGAGGAGCGAGAATATAAACATTATTCATAAACTGAGAAACGTACATCATCCATCGATCTCAAGGATCACAAGCAGTACCAACATTGCAAATTCGTGAAACGACAAATATTTATTATAATCTTAAATTGTACCTTCAATATTAATCAATTAAAGATCAAAATCTTCTTCGTTATAAATATAATCATAACGAATACCAACTCGAGCATAGACAATATATTTCGATTATACTAACCTCTTTACTCGACGTATTTAGCGCTCGTGACTCGGAAGTATAATCGAATATTGCTTATGCTATTATAATATTATAACTGATCATCCCATTTTGTAATCAGTCAATAGTTCTTATATATTTTTAGGGTCTAACCGAGTAATCAAATGATTTTGAATCGTAAACATTCAAATATGTCAAGTCGTAGAAATAAATCCTTAAAAGAAAGCTGACCTGGGAACACTAAACAACTATATCCGTACCTTAATTTATCATGTAACTTCACTTAACTCCTCGGGGTCAGATCAAGATTCTTAGCAATACTAAGATCCAGTTTTATTGGCCACCAGACTCGCTTCTCACCGGCGATATTCTGCCTTCTAAACGAGATCTCATCACGAATATCATTTGGCCAAAACAAAGTATACATATGAACCTGATATCCGATTAAAATAATAATGTTCAACATTGGAATGCAATTAAAAATCAAAAATACATTTTGAGTTCGATGAACAAACGAAGAGCAATCGAAGTGAATAGTAGTACAAAAGACGAAGTGTGACGATTCTTGTTACATTGTCAGCGAATAATAGTTACGCGATGAGTATAGATATAATAAAGTACCGAAATAACGTAGAGTGACTCATACCATTCTTATCGTTTGAAGAGGTGCAGACTCGCATCTTTATCACCAACTCATAAGCGTACGATGACATTTAATATTTACAGACACAAGTATTTAATTATTAGAAAAAATTTATCTTTTAGCAATGTAGATATGAATGGTTTTGAGCATTAAAAAAATTATTTTCTTTTAAAAATGTTCCTACCAAACCACTAGTTGAGGGCAATTATAGCCAATAACAAATCTTGACTACTAAAAAAAAATTAAAACTTTATATTACAAACTGTTTCACCTTATAATATGGAATCAATTCTATAACGAATTATTTTAAGAATAACAAAAATATTTATTAGGTTATTATTAGAGCAAAAAATTGCAAAAATAGTGCTAAAAGCATAAAAATATTAAACAAAAAGTACTTGAACAGCTCAAAATTTGCAGAAAAAGCAATAAATCAGCATATTAAGCAAAAAATAAATTTATAAACCACTGAAGAAATTGAATAAAATAAGTAATACAAGCAAATCAAAACTCAAAATAAGTTACGAAAAATATAATAGTGCGACCATCACCTTCTTTTAAAAAACAACTCCTCCTCGGTCTAGTGATACATCAGGCATTAAATTATATGTAAAGGTCGACAGGTGGAATAAAAATCTATTTTTCAACTCTCAAGCTTCGTTTTTGTCTTAAATGGGGAAAAGTAAGTGTTGGACCGGTTTCCATCTTCTCGTAACTAACTAAACATTAAAAGGCATGGCACAGCACAAGGCAGTTGGGGAAAAAGAAAGCATTAAACTTTAAAAATAGCATAAAACAGCTAAAGTAAATCATTCATGGTTGTTTAAAAAGTAAGCAATAAGCATAACGTTTAAATTCCAGTCGCTAATTATTATAATTCTTCTAAAATATCTTCAGATCCATCAAACATATCTTCATATTCATCCTCTGTAGTAGTATCTTCGTTAATATTCACAACCACTAGTTCTATAGTGATTTCAATGTGGTTATCAAGATCCCACATCTTATTTTCTTCTTTTATGACATTTTTTATACAATTTGTCCATAATTCTAATGTCACATTATTTACAGCATCATTAAGAAGTTCTTTAACGTCGTTTAGTTCGAAAGTGACATTTTTCTTTGCTACTTCATTTTTTATTTGAGTCCAAACAGGTCTATTAGGTTCAGCTCGCAATGATAGGGCAGCAATCTGAGAAGAATTACGCCTCGCTTTTGTGCCAATTCATCTACTGCGTATCGAATATATTTGTGTTTGTGCAGCTGCGCCCAGTTCATTGATTCTACTTTAAACAAATAGGGTATCGTATGGAATATTTTTTTCATTAAGCAACTCTGCAATGTGGGCTTTTCCTAGTTCAATTCTCATGAGAATCTCAGAAAACCATTTTTCATAATGTTCCGCATTCATTTCTTCATGGTAATCGCCGAATGCGTTTAAACCTCGTTCGGCAAATCCTGAATCACTGCCGATAAGTCTTATAATGGGGCGTTTACCCTTTCCAGATGTAGCTTTAATCCAGTCGATAATCCTTCTATGAATGCTTGTCTTTTGTTCTTTATATTTAAATCTTGCCATACTGTGTGACCTTCATTTAACCATGTTTCATCGGTGTAATATATTTTTCAGTTATCTCTTCGCTACTCTTCTATGGCTTTTAAATATTTTCTGCGCCAATAAATTATCTCCTGTTTTTAAATTAAGGCACTATTTCGGCTTCGCTCTAAATATCTAAGGTTCATGTTACGTAATGTGCGTAACAAAAGATTTCTTGATATTGGTGGCAAAGCTTCATTAGACTGAAGAGACAATGCAATTTTCTTTAGAGTTGTTACCTCATTTTTAAAATAAAATCCATGTACTGCGCGACGTATCATCTGCTTTGTTGATGGTCTAGTTTAATTTTTTCTTCCTCTAGTTTCAGGCTTAGGCGTCGACGTATTTGACTAACTAGTTCTTTTAATTTCTTTGTATACAGTGCTGTCTCCCTTTTTGTCAAAATACTACATAATGTAAACTACTTCACTTACTGTCACACGTCACACGTTTTTCATCGTCGTTTTTTCGCGTTAAATGATGACATCGTTTTTTGGCTTCTGACACACCGCTAATACTTGGATTCATTATCAATATGTTGCTAATACCAATTTCAAAACTCAAAATTCAAAACTCAAAACTCAAAACACAAAACTCAAAACCCAAACCCAAACTTCACAAAATTCAAAACTCAAAATTCATAAAGTAGCAATACTGACCGTTACAGTATCAACAACTAAATGTAATGCAATGAAATAATTTGTTTCATTATTTTTTTGTAAACTATTTTTAAAAAAATTATGTTTTTACCTCTTCACCGAATCGATATCTACGTTTATGGACGTCTTATCAGTTGATATTGAGGATTGGAATTTTATACAGTTCTATACTTTGTTATCCGGTAATGAAAGCTACAGTACTTTAACATAAAGGCTAATTTTGTATAAATTATTATTAACTTATTTTTGGTTCACAATAACATGTAGGCGGCCTCATAAAAGGTTTTATTTTTATAGTTAACTCATTTTATTCTTAAGAATAATTTTGTTCCGCTTTAGTTTGATTGTGAACCTAAAACATTAGTGACTCTACGTTATTTCGGTACTTTATATAGATATATGTTGGTTGACTTGTTTATCACACCAAAACAAAACAGGTTAGTCAGTCTTTCTGTTTATCCGCTAAGTCCTCCTAAAGAACGCAACGTACTCTAATGCTGTTCTCACTTCACTTCCGACGATGATACTTGATGATATCGAAACAATTGTCTATATTTTAGAATTTTTATCACTTTTCATTATATTGTGGAATTATTTAGAAATAGTTTCATTTATAACTGAAAAAAATCCCAATGGCATAGGACCAATTGGACAGGCTTCTTTCAGTAACATGTTTACATAAAACCCAAAATAAAAAATTAGATACAAAAGTAATAGAATGTTTTAAGATGTACAAAAAACCAAAATAACATTCTGGCATCAAATCAAAAACAAAAAAATAAAAAAATTTCTGATAAATTTGTGAATTTTCGTAAATAAATGTTTTAATGTACGATTTAGAGAAAAATGTTAAATACAAAAGTTGTAGAACGTGTTAAGGTCTATAAAAAAGCTCAGTAACTTCTTTGCATCAAATGAAAAACAAAGGAAATACGATTTTTTTCAACTTTGACAGGCCGCCATTTTGTTTTCACTGGGCCGATTTGGCTCATTAACGAACTCGTCCAAGATTTTGTCCAAACAGATTTTTGTAGCCCGTTTGGTTTCGGTCCGTCAAAAAATACGCCCTCTATCGTGCTTACAAATTCCGTGATAACACACACACATTATATATATATATATATATATATATATATATATATATATATATATATATATATAAAAGAAGATGTAGGAATATCGCGTGATATGTTAACAACAACAATAAAGAGATTCTTGGGTAGTTCACGCAAGAAGAAAAAGGGCTACTGACACAGAGTGGTAACCGCGGACATGCATGTTTCTAGCTCATTTGCCTCCTCCAGCACGGTATAACCAAATAAGGATGTGAAATTTGGGAGCCAAAATGTTAATTGAAACATGGGAAAACACAAAACAACGGATTTCAGCAGGGAATTACCCAAGAATCTCTTTATTGTTGTTGTTACCATATCACGCGATATTCCTACATCTTCTTTGCTATTTACTATGGGTCGGAAGGTTCAGGCGGGGGGACTATATGCGCCTCCGTGTCGATGTTAATTGTTGTCCTGAAAACTCGGGATCTTCCAGTTGAAGGCACAAATGAGCGTTTGGTTTCCCTGCTGGAATACGTTGTTTTGTGTTCCCAAATTTCACATCCTTATTTGGTTATATCGTGCTGGAGAAGGCAAATGAGCTAGAAACATGCCTGTCCGCGGTTACCACTCTGTTTCAGTAGCCCTTTTTCTTTTTGCGTGAATTACCCAAAAATCTCTTTATTGTTATATATATATATATATATATATATATATATATATATATATATATATATATATATATGTATATATACATATATACATAACCCTTGGAACGGAGGGTGATTTTGGCATCTAGGAACACTGAAACACAAACTGAACTCTAGGGGTAAAAAAATATTAAAGAAAAGGAATAAAATAAAAAGAGAGTAGGTTCTTTCCAAACTGATAATGTGAATGGAGATAACAAAGCCAGTTCTCAGGGCTCTGTTATCAGAAAGAAGTTAGATAAACTAAAGAAAGAAAAGGAATAAGATAAAGATAAAATGAAATTTAATTAAGGGCGCCACTAATTTTTGTTCATAAACCAAATTAGAAAAAAATCATTCAAATATATCAGCCAACTCTTAACTGCTGTTACCTGCTAGATTTAATAAATGTTCACAAAAAAAATGTGCTGAAGGCAATTTTTCAGGTATTACCTGTATAATAAATAAAACTCCTGGATTAAAATATGTATAAATATAATGAAAGTAAAATAAACGAGTTAAAATTTCATAAAAAGTGGTTAGTAGGTGTCCGTATGAGCGAACAAACATATATTTTGACCTTAAACGAACACATAAAAATGATAGTGGTGAAGCCATACAAAATAAAATTACTTAACTTAAGAGTTGTTGTTCGAAGGTTGTATTCCGGAAAATCTTCAATTGTATAATTGTCTGTACTCTATACAAGTGAACAGCTGCGTCCTCGATAAGCTCTCACAGTACAACCATTACTGTAATGTCATGCTATTTGGAGTTAATACAATAGCACACTTCTTATGTCAGGTACTTTGGTAGAATTTACTCATAAAAGTAGATTACTCCTGGAGTTTCCGCAGTAATCCCACGAATTTGTTCTTAGAGAACAAGTTTTATATTGGATCAAACTTTTATCAGAATTTCTGCGTCAACTAACCTCTCCAAAGATGTATCGTATAGTAGCGCATTCCGAATTCCTATTAAGGATTTTTTTTGGAACGAGTTAACCTTAACGTTAATTCCACCAACACTCAATTAGTTGAATGCAAATTCATCATTCGTAGCAAAATTATTTATTTAAATCAATATTCGAAATGTTGACTGCTAAGTTAACGTTTCAACACCAAAACGAAAAACTGCATTAAAATTTTTCCGAAGTCGGGTCATGCTACTCTCTACAATAGCCCTATTTCATTTTGAAATAAGCCTAAAAACATACTGTTGTTTAGTTTTGACAGTTATCGCAGTAATAATAATTGGCATCAGTGATATTAGCACAAGCTTCATGAATCCATTCGTCAAATGTTTTGGACCCAATCTAATCTTCATCATAGCTCTCACCACAAACGAGACAAAAAGTTTCTATATCAATGTCTTTTGTTACACTTTTCTTTGCTGCTTTTCTTCCCTTTTCCCTTTTTCCGCCGATTAAAAATCTACATCGCTGTACACAAAACGGTCAGGAGGCTCTAATCCGGTTTTTCTAAATCTATAACTTTATCCATGCTAGCGCCAGTGAATGTCACTGCGAATGATTTGAAAACAATATTAATTATTATAAGTGCGTAATAAATTATTCCAATACGTGCACCGCGCATATCGGCTAGAAATGCATGTGTCCTTGTCGTGATGTCGGCTGCTGTTTGCTGCTGCTGCTGTTTGAGCCGAGAGGATGGAATTTCAGCGTGTATTGAATATAATACATTTGATTCTACCATATACTGCAGCTTGTATGGTCTTCATTTTTGTTTGTGTGGATACCTACATCTGTTATCATTATAAGTATTAGTGTGGCTAGTAGGTTGTATTATATTTGATTGTAGTTTTGTGGAATCTTGGTGCATGGTTATGAGCATGGCTGATCCGGACTTCCAGCAAGCCCGAAGTGACAATTTGCCCAAAATAGACTCATATATGGTAATTGACTATATTGGAGCGAATCCAGACTTTGCTGGAATTAAGAAAATAAAAGTTGCCAGGTATGTCCACAAACTATTGAGGTGTAGACGGTGCTGAGAATCGAAAAATTATTCCTCTCTTATTTCCCGAATGACGTTACATATCCAGTTGAAATCTAGTAGTGTTATTTCTGGCCTAGGATAAAAGGTCTCTATTGTTTTTTATCAAAATCGTTATAGGGAGGGCGGTGAAAAGTGGGTTGAAATTATAATTTTACACAATTCTCCTTGATATATTCACATTAATTGAGGTATACTTCAGTCAATATTTTTCAGGTATGCAAATAAATTTCATTTATCACCTATATGAGGGTGCAAAGAAGGTTGAATCGGGTGATATATTGTTTCCTATATCTTTGAGGATGAAGAAGCCAAATATCAGGTGCCTTTGGTAGGCGTAAGTCGAAGATATGGAATATTTATTTACCTTGAGTGACCATTGTGGGTGTGCTGATTCCATTGGCAGTGACCTTTTTGTACCTAATATGTTTTCAGTAACGGTCTTTATGAATAAAAATTTTGGCTCACGTACGTTTATTTGGCTATATCTTTTACAAAAGAGTGATATATCAGGCCCATTCGCAACAGATTTTGGTATTAGGTAGATGTTGTTTGTCAATTGTCCGTAAAATGACTAGTCACGAACTTTTTGAAAGATTTTATCATTACTACTTGTAGATCTGCCATAGAAAGATATGGTGAAAATGCGGTAGGATACATACAAGTAAGAAGAGAACGAAATATATGTATAGTGAAAAGCAGAATTACACACGAACATAATATGACCAAGAAACCTTACACCATAGTCTATTAAGATATAATAAAACTGAGGAAACCGAAATTTCTGTATAATGTGTCATTATAAACACCCCCAAAAGACTATTCTTATACAGCACTTACACAAGCAAGCGTCTAACCGAAAAATACCTAGTGTGTACTATAGTGAACTGGCACCGTGATGTACGAAAGCGAGCGTCCGGTAGGTGACGTCTTGAAATGTTGTAGGTTTTTAAGTGGGAGGAGTTTAGTGCAAACTTCAGCCTAAGATTTCACCGTAATTTTAGAACCGATTTCAATTTTGTGACACTGTTTTAATAAGTAAATTGAGATATATTTACATAGTCAATAAGAAAAAACCATGCAACTTCCTTCCCTAGTTTTTTGCCAACTTCTTCAACACCTCCTCATTCTTCCAGCCTCTAAACAATTGCCCCATAATCCTCCACCTCACACCTCTCACACAGTCCCAACTCCCTTTTCCCAATCTTGATAAGGTACTCTACTCTCTACCCATGTCCAGTAAGTACCTGTCTCAAGAAGTAGTTCACCTCTCCGAATTTTCGATCCATTCAATCTTTCCTACTCCGAATACCTCCTTTAAGAGCGCCTTTATACTATTCCCACCTTCTCACCATTTCCTCCTACATCCATTTCTGTACTTCCTCTCTGACCGCACCCCTACAGTGTTTATTTCACTGGGTAGGACTTAGACAGCACCACTGCTGCCAGTCCCCCCACTGTCCTGTAACCATGCACCACCTTAAGGAAGATCTCTCTCTGAATCCGCAGGAGTGTCCTAGCCCTCGAATTCACCCCCGCTCTTTCTTCCCACACTTCCGCACCATACAGCGTACTCTGCTCTATTGTCCTACCAATTTCCCTCCTCTTCCACTCTCCCGGCCCTTTCACGTTACAGATGAATCTTCCCAGCCAAGTTGCCCTCACTGTCGCGTTCTGTGCCGTCTTAGCCGTTTGCGTTTTGGAGGATAGTTGGCTATCCAACCACACCCCTAGCTATTTTACTGACCCCTCCATACGAATTCTCCTACCCTTCACCATCACCCCCCCCCCTTCCCTCCTCTTGCTCCGTTCCTTCACGAGCAGCCCAGCTATCTTTTCTTCCACCACTTGCAGTCCAAACTGCTCAATCTTCTCCACAATCTTCCTACACATCATCTCCGCCTTTCTTTCTGTCACCGCCTCCCCCTTTGCCGTACATACCAATCATACGTCATCCGCATACACCGTAATCGCACACCCCTGTTCACATATTATCCCACAAACCTTATCAAAATCACAATTCTAGAGCGTCGGTCCCAGAACCGAGCCCTGAGGTACTCCAACCTCTATTTCGTACCTCCTCCCTACTATCTCCCGCCCCGTCTAATAATCCTCTACTAGACTGACCAAGCTGTTTAACGCGTTCCCGGCGTCGAATAACACGAGTAGGGCCAATTTTTTGTCCCTCCAGATGCCCTCCCCAGCCCTTTCCACCAAACTCATCACCCTGCCCAGCGCAGAGATACATGATTTCCCCATCATAAACCCGTGCTGGTTTTCCAAAAAACCCTCATTCTTATCAACATCCTCCTCAATCCTATCCTTTATTCTCCCCTCCATCAATTTACCCATACTGCTCAGCAGGTGAATGGGGTTCAAATAATATTCTGACTTTTCCGAATAATGTTTGTTTCGATATCCCTAAGGCGAAGCATAATATCGAGAATCAAATCCATCTGTCAACTCGTAGTAAGCCGGGTAGAAATTTGGAATTTCAATTGTTTATTTTTAATAATGAAGCTCATCACCCTGTATGACTGCATTAAAATTCAAATATGAATTCCTTCAAATAACGAAAATATTTAAGTGTCTTCATCTTAAATACGACACACTGTATATAACACAAAATTGTATAGTATAATGCATCCAATTCCATGAAAGTTTCCCAACCTTGTTATTGAGGAAATTTACTCATATTCCTGGAAATCGCTATCTTGACAAATAAAAAATCTAGCAGTCGATGCATCCCAGTCTCCTATCATGTCTCTTCTCTCTCATACTGTCTATCGATAATGTTCATTTCAAATAATAATTTAGAGGAGTTTGGAAAGCAACAATTTGATAAGTAACTAATATTATGTACGTAGATTGAGTAGAAAACTTCAAATGTTCAAAAAAGTTTTTGGTTCCGCTGTTTTGCATCGATAGCTTTCGTATTTCTGCTCTTCTGTTAACGGAACCGTGAAAATTGGCACAATACCTCTTCTTGTCAGCCAATAGTAGCTGCAATCTAAAAACAACCGTAGAAGTCCACTCATGTGCGCGTCGCGGTGCCGGACTACAAGACGGCCATGGCGCCGGCATCGACCCCGTGACGTAAGGCGCGCAACGGAACAAATGCACGCCGCCTGCCTCGTTGCTACTCCGTGGTGTACTCACTGTACTCGCCGCTGTTGTACCTGAAGTGTGCTGTGTTGACGAAATCGCGAAAAACAACGCGTGTCGCGGCACATGTGATCGAAGTTGTTTCATGTGTATTGTTTTTTGCTTGGCTGGCGGCGATAGTACATCAATTTTTAGTGGAAACTTTTCAGAGCTTTCTCCTGACGTTTGGTAAGGGAATAATAAAATTTTGCGCCAGTGTTGGATTGCGAAAAAAGGGTTGAGTGAAGTTAACTTCAAAATTATTCTAATTTTCGAAAAAAAAATCGCAAAACAAGTGAATTAAAGCAGTTTTTACATTTATTTTTTTTTGTATCGGACTTCACATGGTGATAATTTTTTATAATGAAACTTCTTTGTTAATATCCCATTAATAATATTGCACAAAAATGTGCGTAATGTGAATGTAGAACTGAAACATAGAAATGTATGACTATCTTTAATTTTTTTGTGTTAAAATTTCTCAACATATTGTATTTCAAACTTACAGAACCATCTCAAAAGTGAGAAGCTATAAATTAACAAGAATAATTGAGAAAAGCTCGTTTCCAATTTTTTTCATCGTCGTCAATCCCGTCAAAATATGATTCCTAATTCTTTCCAATTCTGATTAAGTAATTGAAAATTGGATATAACCCTAACCCAAGGATCGAAGATGTAATTTACGAAAGCAATAGGGAAATTAGAAGAAATAACATGAAAAATAACATTCAGGAAAAGTATAATAGTAACAAAAAAATAATAATCATTAGAAATCTTAATATAACATATTTAAAAAATTATTCGTACTGTAATATCTCTTATCGGATGGCATGCCATAATGACAACGTTATGTCACTCAATTTTGATGACATAAGGAAGCTCATTATGGTACTTAGTTCCATAATGAATTCATTATGGTACTAAGTACCATAACGAATTTCTATATGAAAAACACGTGATGGTGAGATCAAAAAAGTTTATTCAAAATGCATAACTATGTATAAAACTATTCATTCTAAATAGTTGAAGAGCAATTACTACAATTGGACCCCGTTATGCAATAGAGAACCAACCAACAAAAACATGTTTCTGAGTTAAATAAGAAAGTAGTGACAGACTGGTTATTGGAAATAATGGCTTATATAAAGAAATAATATGTATTTATTTCTGTTGTTTTTATTGACTTATGAACTCAATTACCAAACTGAAATAAAAATAAAAAATAAATGTTATACGTAACTATAAAAAAAAATCACTTGGTTCCATCTTGCAAAACTGAATTTCCGATAATCATTCATCTTCTACTTCAAAGTCTAAATTTATATTATTATATTCTTCTATATCTTCTTCAATTTTATCATTGCCAATAAGGTTCAAGTAAAACATATGGTCTGCTAGGGGAAGGAAATGAAGGTAGCTCTTAATACCTTAAGTTTAGCTTCTGCTACAGGATTTCCGTTAGGCAAAGAGTTGTTAGATATTTTTGAAAATATTAACGTTTGTTGTCTACCTTTTCCCCTTTGAATATTTATTTTTGTATAGTCGTCAGTGTCTTCGTAGTTTGTTTTAGTGAAGATACTGTAGGGGTTTTCTTCCAAAATCTTAATCTCGTTCATTTTCAACCAGTTGATTTTTTCTTTTTCACAGTTTTTTTTTAATTTACTATCTCCTTTTCAATCTTTTTAGTACCAACAAAGTCTTCACCTTTCATAGAAATTACTGTAGTGGAACGTTTTTACCGGCAGGTTTTCATTACACTGAAAGAAATTTCCATTAACCGTTAGCAAAAATTGAATAACAGTTATTAGAAACTTGCATGAAATAGGCATCAAGTAAGTTCATGATTATGGTTATTAAAGTCACTTTGTTGGACACCACTGAATAACTGTTAATAGATATAATTTTTAAGAATGTCGTATAACCGTTATCGAGTGCGCTTAATAAGTATTATAAGATTTTCTAATAACAGTCATACTGTCCTATAGTAAACGTTACTAGATTTTCAAATAAAAAACAGAATTTCGTCCAACTGTTATCGAGTGCACTTAATAGATATTAGAGGATTTTCTAATAGCAACCATATTGTCATATAGTGAAGGTTACTAGATTTTCAAATAAAAAACATAATTTCATATAATTGTTATTGAGTGCACTTAATAAATATTATCGACTTTTCTAGTAGCAATTGTACTGTCATATAGTAAAGGTTATTAGATTTTCAAATAACAAACGGAATTTTGTACAATCGGAATCGAGGGCACTTAATTTAGATTATGGGATTTTCTAGTAACAATTATACTGGTAAAAAGTAAACGTTATTAGATTTTTTTAAGAATGTGATATATCATATAACCGATATCGAGTGCACTTTTATAAGTATTATAAACTTTTCTAATAGCGGTTAGACTATAATACAATAAAGATTACTATATTTTCGAATAATCATCTGATATTTTCAAATAAAACTAAATTTGCTATAAAACATGTATATTAACAAAATATAACAAAATATTTAAATTAATGGAACTAACTATAGATAACTACCAAAATACAACATGATAGGTATAAAATCAAATAAACATATTTTCCAGTTAAGTTTAGATATCAAAGCTCCCAAAAATTCTTAGATTGAAGAAGCTTATAACAAAAATACAACAATTCAAATAAAAAAGTTTTCCACAAAATAAACTTAAAGAAGGACGAGAGATGTAATTTTTACATACTTATAAATGTTTTAGTATTTCGATTGATTGGTGTCTAAGAATCGTGAACATAGTCAGATATATAGTCACTTAATCGTCACTGTATTAATAGGTTTTTGAACGCCATTTATATACTAACACTGTCGGCGTATTCAACCTAACCTCACAGTTAATTGCAAAAACTGAAAATGATCACTTACACCGCACACAAACTTTCAACACTCAACACTCTCGAACCAAATGTGAAAGTAAAATTCACGGCGCACGGGTGTTCCAAGGTTCCAACCACAAACACCGAATACTACTTCTATTCGGTGAACCACAAATAACCAAAAAGACGAGATCGACAATCACATCGGTAATGTTCGGACCAGAAAAAACTGCATTTTGATGCTAAACAGCCGTTTCTTTTCAAAAAATTATTGGATATCTTAATAACCGTTATACGAGGACTGCATAATTGTAAGCAGGTAATCTATTTTGTTGGTACTGAATAGTATTAAGTGGGTACCTAATTAGGACTAGTAGGTGCTGAATTGAAACAATTCAATGAGGTCTATAATGAAATGACTATAATAACAGCAATTAGATTTCCAGTTAACAACATAATTTTATCGAATAACTGTTATAAAAATGTTTCAACAAAGTCAACATACTTGTGATAATTATGCACATGCTAGTAATCACTTGAATTGTTTTAACCACTATTTGATCTTTTGTACCAGTTATTAAGGGCATCTTAAGAAAGAAATCTAATTAGGGCATTTTGCTCAGTGTACTTCGATGTAATATTCTGGGGAAAACAATTTGGAATGCCTCTTGAGGGCACATTCGATATCGCCGAAATTACTATGCCCTGAAACTAAAAAGCGTAGTCTGATCGTTTCCAAATGTGTGGAATCTTTAAGCACACATTTCAACATAAGAACCAATTTTATATTACGGTTTTCACCGCCACAAGAGTCACTCCATAAAAAAAGATTTTTGACAGTTTTCGAAACATGATTATTTGCAATATAAAGCCGCAAGCAACAGCCAACTTCTTGGGACCCTCGACCTACCTATCCTTCCAGCCACACGTTAAAAGTGGATTTTGCTTCTTTTCCCGCATAAATACTACAGTTTTATAACCATAACTTCCTTTTGTAGAAAATTATATTAGTTGTTAGACGTGGCAGAGGAAGATTTTTGTTTCTGATCTGGCAACTGATCTTTCTCGACTTCTTGTCCATCATACTTTTGATCAAGCTGACGATCTGATCAAACTTGTCCTTGTCGCCTTCTTCTTGGATGGTCCTAACTTTGTTGTAACCCGAAGCCTTCGTTGCTGCTTCATATTCAAGAGCAGCTGTCAATGCGTCAACTGATGTTTTGATATGGGCTAAACGAAGCGTCCTCTGTATATTGGGGTCACGTGAGCCGTCAATAAACGCCTGTATGCCCAGATATTCCATCATGTTGTCTGCTGCTGATGGATAAGCAAATCGAACCAGGCCGTCAATATCCACTTCATATTCTTGAAGTGCTTCGTCACGTTTCTGCCTTCGATTCTTCAGCTGGGATTGATTCAAATTTTCTAGAGGTTCGTGACCATATCGCATGTCCAACCTCTTCTTCAGATGCTCGAAGCCATCTGTTCCTTTTAGTGGTATCGTCTGAAGCACATCTAAGGCATCTCCCCGAAGCGCGATGGTTAAGTTCACTGCCTTTTCCCTGTCGGGCCAATTATTCACTCTAGAGGCTGTTTCAAACTGTTTTACATAATTTGTCCACGATGTCTTTCCATCAAACGTTGGGGCCTTGACTCGGGTAAAACTGCCAATGTCTTCTAACTTCGTTACTGAAAGATGGATATGGTAGAAATAACAGAAAGATCTTACGCAGATATATTGATATCGTTCGCTGAGAATAAAAAATGCGTTAACGAAAATCATGAAACATATAGTGTTCAAATGCTCAAAAAATGTAATACGACTATAAGCATAAAGAAATCCAAAACAATTATAACAAACAATAATAATCATGAACACAGAAGGAAAAAGCCACACGATCCAAATAAGAAGTAGAAAATTAAAACAGACAGGAAAATTCGAGTATCTATGTATAAGGGAAATTAGATAACAAGATTACTGCAAGATCTACTAGTACTCGAAAACTTTTGAACACTATAAAAACCACCTTCCTAGGAAACAAGGAAATTCCTAAAGAAGAAGAACCTAGAATGCAAATCTATTAAAACGTAGTTATACCATTATCGGTTCGGACTATTGGACTTACAGTAATGAGATTCCTCCATAAAATTGGAAATAAAACCTAATTACACCTTTTACGCAACGGAAGAAGTCCCATAGAACAATATATAGAATAAAACAAACTAATATGGTTCGGATATGTGAAAAGGGTGGATGAACAGAGGATAAAAGAAGAGTATTTAGAGCTAGAACAATGAATAGGACAAACCAGAGAAAGGCCAAGGAAAAAAATGGATAGACGAAAGAAATAGAGTGAACTTTGGAAAAAAGACTCTACGTCTAATGCTCCTGAGCTTCGCGTCTTAAACTCAAAAAGGTTAGGAAGACATAAGTAGTAAGTGAGTAAATATGACAAAAACTATAATTTTCATGAATATTAATTTCTCTGGAGTGATCCATTAGGGAATATATCATGAAATATTTATTCAATATAGCTGTTTAGGAGCTTGCCATTAATTGCTTCGATTATTCCTGTGGATTCGGATTTGATTCTATGATATAAATAATTCCAAGAACATGAAATATTAATTTAACACTAATATTATAATGTGGACTAACAAAAGTAGCAGTCATAGAAACAGCAGTATTTTCGATTAAAGTAAATAGATTTTCAATTTTTTTTCCATACCTTTACCAATTTTCAAATTAACTTTTATTGCTAGCAATCCCAATTCGTTCATAGTTATCCGAATTAAGAATTCCAACTCCTTCAACAGCATTTACCTTCGTTGGAAATTATCATTATTTCCCAATTCACAAAATTATCACCATTAAGTTGTATAATTTGTGGTGAAAAGCTTTATTTTGTTGTTAATTTTTCATGGAGTTTTTTCCAATATTTTGGAAGATATTAAATTATTTTCTACAATTTCTTTTGTACATATTAAGGTTGTATCGATTATCAAGTAAATTTTATGGAACATTTTGAAGGTGTAGTCAACTTATCTATGACAGGATTATTTGTAAAAAAGTTTTCAACACTCGTTCAGATAATTTGAGTGATCAGCTTCCAAAATGTTTTGTAAAAATTTTATGATAAGTTTACTGAATTTCTCATCCAATCACTTCAATCTAGAAAGTATGTGTTACCGTTAAGACGTAGCATATTATGTGCATTATTAAAACAGAACAATATCAAGCGACGTAATAAATTCAAAGTGATTGATAACATGCAGCTAATATGATTATGTAAGAATTGAATAATCCATTTTATAGGAAACAACTTGACAATATCAAAACATTTTGCTCAACTAATAGCTCTGTATATTTTGACATATTGTTCCGTACTTCATTATTCTCCATTACTCTGCTGAAAATCGGGGCAACGAGCAGACTTGAAGCGTTTGTAATGTGGTTACGTGAAAGAATATCAGAAATATCTTATAAGGCGCACTTAACTATCGAAGTTCAAATTCAAAAATGTAAAGTTATATTACTAGTCAGGCAATTAAAAAATATATACATACAAATATCCAACTAAATCAAACGCGAATTAAACAGAAATGTACAGGGTTTCCCAATAAGAATGGCTCTCGGCCATATCTCGGGAACCGTTTTTACTACAGCTTCGGGAAAAAAAATTATAACGAAAGTGAACTCGAGAAAAACCTGGAAATTATTTACAGAGTTGTAGGTCCGACGCCAGAGGGCGTAATTAAATACCAAAAATTATAAAATGAATAATTTACAAATGTTGCATAATTAAGATGCATTTAAACTATAATTATCGTATTCTCCAAGAAATTCAGCGTATATTTGATTTCACAAGTTCTAGTCTATCTCTTCAAATAAGAGGTGAGGGGAAGCGGAAACTTTATTATGAAAAAAACGACTGTAATTTCAGTTCTACTTAACCTATCTATGCAAACTTAGTCTTTTTGAAAAGAGCTCCTTCCTACCATTCTAAGAGTTATAATTTCGCTAACAACCTAATGAGTAACGTAACCGCTAGAGGGCGCTATTTATTTATTTTTTTAAATCTAGCTATCCTTGAAAAATGTTGAATGGAAACATGCAGTTTTATTTAAGGAATAAAAAAGTAGACCAAATTAGCAACAGAATAGTGAAAACTGCATGTCGATATCTTCTTAGTATTACGAGATATCGTAAAAAATGTGTAAATTTCAAGCATTTTCCTTTAAACATAAATTACTCCGGTTTGACTGAACAGATTTTAACATTTTTTGACTCCTCAAAATTGTCTCTCCTTGTTTTATTGATAATAGTTCCAATTATTATGTCAATATAACTAATGCTGTCACCGGGAAACTGCGTTATGGAAGTTAAAATGGAAATAAAACTTAAGGTACCTCGCTAGTGACGACCTAAATGTTGAAATTGTCGCCCATCATTTTCGATACAAGCGTTTATTCTTTGGAGAGTAGATTGAACAGCAGTCTCAATTTCTGCTTTCGAAATACTCTGAATGGCGTTTCGTATTCTTTCGATAATGTTAACTCTAGTAGTGGGTCTAAATCCACAAACAAGGTCTTTAATCCGGCCCCAGAGATAGAAATCTAAGATGGTTAAGTCTGGTGACCTGGCTGGCCAAAAAATAGGCATCCTCGTCCTATCCACCTATCAGGGTAAGCATTCTCTAAAAATTCTCTAACTTGTCTGGAGAAATGCGCCGGACACCCATAGTGCTGAAACAACAAAAACCTACGAGTTGCTAGTGACAGATCTTCTAGAAGAAGTGGTAATTCATCCCTTATAAAATTTAGGTAGCGTTCCCCGTTAATTGCGTTGTCAAGAATAAAAGGTCCAATTATCTGACCGTCTACAATACCACACCATACATTCACCGACCATCGCCCCTGATACTGAACTTCTTCCATCCAGCGTGGATTATTCTGTGACCAATAGTGCATATTATTCCGGTTAACCGTACCATCACTACTAAATGTAGCTTCGTCTGAGCACAAAATACGTGACAATAATTGAGGGTCGTCATATACCATATGTAGTAACCTGTTGCAATAATCCAACCTTCTGTCGTAATCACGATCAACCAATTGTTGATGCAGTACTATATGATTAGGATGAAATCTAAAAGAAATATAATGTCCTATTAAAAATCTTTCCGGAATGATAAATAAATTATTATTTTAACATATAACCATGATCACAAATAGTATTATGCGGGTGTATTCTGTTTAAGAAACATATCTTTTTACATCATAATTTACCTGTGTCCTGTCAAAATACGTTGAACGGTGGTTATGCTTATTCCCAAGTCTCTACTTATTGCTCTAATACTTAAATGCGGATTAAATTGCACATATGCCAAAACATGTGTTGTGTTTTCCTCTGAACGACCTCTGCCGCGTCTTCTAAATACAGGAAGATTTACATTTCCAGTCGTTCTTAAACGGTATATGAGTCAACGAAAAACTCTGCTACCGGGATGACGTCTTTGGAGATATTGTTTGGCATATACCCTAGCCGCAACAGTTGCATTTCTCATACATTTTAATACATTTAAAGTAAATGCCCATCATATCAAATGCTTCTTCGTTTGTAGAAATCATCTTAGATATAACTTTTGAGTAAATTTTATATCAAATTTATTGCACACAAATCACAATGACACATAAATGAACAAATTTCTAGGTTTATTAATTTGACACAAGACATATCTTTTTGTTTTGTTCTTTTCACGGTCCACTACTGGTTTTTATATATTTCCATTTTAACTTCCATTACGCAGATTCTCGGTGACAGCATAAGTAATATTGACATAATAATTGGAACTATTATTAATAGAATGAGGAAAGACAATTTTGAGGTGTCAAAAAATGTTAAAATCCATTCACTCAAACCGGAGTAATTTATGTTTAAAGAAAAATGCCTAAAATTTACACATTTCTTAGGATATCTCGTAATACGAAAAAGATATCGACATGCGGTTTTCGCTATTCTGTTGCCAATTTGGTCTACTTCATATTCT
The DNA here is from genome assembly GCA_963921935.1 of Galeruca laticollis. Classification (NCBI taxonomy): domain Eukaryota; kingdom Metazoa; phylum Arthropoda; class Insecta; order Coleoptera; family Chrysomelidae; genus Galeruca; species Galeruca laticollis. The sequence continues at coordinate 171,229,996 of OY998177.1, forward strand.
TTAATTAAAACTGCATGTTAACATTCAACATTTCTCAAGGATAGCTAGATTTAAAAAAATAAATAAATAACGCCCTCTAGCGTATACGTTACTTATTAGATTGTTTCGAAATTATAATTCTTACATTGGTAGAAAGGAGCTCTCTTCAAAAAGACTGAGTTTGCATAGATAAGTTAAGTAGAACTGGAATTACAGGCGTTTTTTCATAATGAAGTTCCCGTTTATCCCCTCCCCTTTTATTTGAACAGATAGACTAGAACTTGTAGAATGAAATATACGCTGAATTTATTGAAGAATACGATAATCATAGTTTAAATGCATCTTAATTAGGCAAAATTTGTAAATAATTCATTTTATAATTTTTGATATTTAATTACGCCCTCTGGCGGTTAACCTACAACTCTGTAAATAATTTCCAGGTTTTTCTCGAGGTCACTTTTGTTATAAATTTTTTCCCGAAGCTGCACTATGAACGGTTCCCGAGATATGGCCATTCTTATTGGGACACCCGGTACCTACATATTAAAATTTCAATAAAATTATTCAAAATTTCCAACCCATGAAGGGATTATTATGAATTAGATGTTGACATGATGGAAAGAATGAAGCGAAGTCGACTAGTTAACACATCCAATTGCATACATGGAATGAATGACATAAAATCCCGACATGGAACAATTAAATCCAAGAACCGAAGATCACAGACGAGAAATATTATCACCCAAAACCACGGACACAAAACATAGATAAAGAGAACAGTCTAACGAGAGCCAACTCTTGACCTAAATCAAGCAACTGGACAAGGAGCAACAGCAAAGTTTTATGAAATGTAAACTCAAACGAGAACTCAACAACGGAACTCAATACAAAGAAGGAATGGCGATCAACAGATGACAGTTGAGATGAGACAATCAATTCCAAACAAACGGATCTCAAATCTCTGAAATAAGAACAGAGATAGGAGGATAATCCAATGAACAAGATATTGGCAATCAAACCAATGAATTAATATGAAAAATCAAAAAGTAAGGAGAGGTTACTTACTTCTCAAAAAATGCAAAGCTATATCCATTTGAAATTATCCATAAAACATCCAAATCAAACACCAATTATGCAATAATATAAGTTTTAAAATTTCTAATAAAGTTATTTTGAAAATTATTCTCCAGAACTCCATCCCTTGGAGGGCATATTGTAGACTAACCCACTATGCATATAAATATTACAGTTATTTTAATTCAACATCACATTGTGATAATGTTCTTCTTTTTTTTTTCCTCTTGTTTCCATCACATGCACATCTATACAATCGCTTATGCCCAGCTCGTGGCTGTTAACTTTTGTGATGTTTCAACTTAACTTCTCAGCGACGTTAAAGCGCTGCCTTTTTACATTACTGTGATGTTACTAGAACTTCTTCAAGAGGAAGTCTTTATAACGAACTAAAAACAACATATCTGTTACCTTCTGAAATGCCTTTTAACATCTTGTCAATGTTAATGCAATGTCTAAAAAATAACGTCTTATCAATGATCTAAATGCGACATTTCAAAAACAATTCAGTGTATTCTCGTAGATGTTCTATGGACATTACATAAGTCTCTGAATAATTTACCTCAAACATTCTAGATGATATTATATAGATGTTTCTGTGCCTAATCAGCAAATACAGGGTGAACAACTAAGAACGCCGGCTGTCGGCCATATTTCAAAAAATAGTCACGGTACAACTTTAAAAAAATACCTTCAGGAAAATCACCTTGAAAAATCGCTGGAAAATATTTTTGAGTTCCTAATATATCTGCTCTGTATAGGAATGAACACTTAAAAACATATAACTGTGATTATCTCCAAAAAAGACATACTAAAGGTAACCTAGAAATACAATTTTTGATATATTGTTGAAATTATGGAAAAATGTAGTTAGGGACTTTTTGTCCTTATTCTTCAAGTAAGAGGGGAGGGAAGGTTCAACCCAAAAAACAAATGTCGTAACACTTTTTTGTTTTTTAATCGATATCCATGTTTTTGGCGTCATTTAAAAGAGTTTTCCTCTTTAATAAGTTATGCTTAACAATAATAACAAAATTGAACAATTTTGTCAACACTATGTGAAAAAGTCGACAAACTTCCCATTTTTCTTGGAAATTTCAAATGTAATGAGCCATTTCTTAAATTCTGATGAAAAAGGGTTAAAAAAATAGGAATCTATTCCAAGATATAAGATTTACAATCTAATTTTGTTATCAATCTTATAGAACAGAAAAACTCTTCTAAATGCAGCTAAAATCATTAATATCGGTTGAAAAACGAAAAAGTTATACATTTGTTCATAAGTTTGAGCCTTCCCCTACCCATTATTTGAAGAATAATGGCATAAAATCTCCTTAATTAAATTTTTTCATAATATCATCAAGATTTCAAAAATTGTATTTTTAGGACACCTTTAGAATGTTTTTTTGGAATATTATGTTTTCGAGTGTTCATTCCACCCCTAGCAGATATAGCAGATATTTTAGAGACTGCAAAATATTTTCCACCAATTTTTCAGGATCACTTACCCAAAGGTAATTTTTTTGAAAGTTGTACCATGATTCTTTTATGAGATGTGGCCTACAGTCGTTCTTAGTTGTTCATCCTGTACATTTAAAATAAAATAGCAAAAAAAGCAATAAAGGATTTAAAACGTTTATTCAACAGTAAAAACACAAGAGCTTTTTTTTTATCGGATAAATTTCTCTTTGCAACGAAACAGTTTTGCCAATCACTAATTTTACGAGAAAAACTGACATGATAAAATCGCGACACCGAAGGTGGAGCGATTTTATCTAATGTCAGTTTTTCGAGCAAATTTAGTGATTGGCAAAACTTTGAGTCAAAGAGGAATTTATCTAATAAAAGAAAAGCTCGAGTGTTTTTTGGCAAGATAAATTAACGACAGAATATATGGATGAACAACAACAATAATTGCGACTCATTGTCATTGTGTAAAAGTGACGTCCGCTTACTAGATATTGAGGAAGAGAAGTTTTTATCGCGATAAAAAAGGATGCACCTTTTTTATCGATGGCAAAGTGAGAATAACATTTCCAGGTATATGACATTTTAACATTGGAGTTAATTTATCACTATTAATGAACAGTACAATAAATTTGAAAAAAACAGGTACAAAATTAGAAAAAAAATATCTTGTCCGGGAATCCAACCTAAAAAAAATGTGTAAGCATATTACATAACAAGTGTGGAAAGTGTTAACTATTGAACGCATTCAGTGAAAGCAAGAAATAAAAAAGGGTATATTAATCTGTAGTTACCATAACGTAACATACTTTTAAACTGAATTAATAAAGTTTAACAGATACACATACATTACAGCTAGTTTACAGAAAATTTATTTGAATAGTTTTTTAATTATATTAAAACTAATAAAAAATTTACTCCATACAGATTCAATGGAACATTACGTTACATCAACAGAAATCCAATCTGGTTAAAGAAAATTCTATCGTTCACTTACGGTTACTTTTTCTCATGAAATAGTGGCTTTTTCGAGTGCCTCAACCATTCCATAACGTACACTTCAAAATCCTTATCTGTGAAACATTTGAGTATTCTGAACAGCAGCTAATAAAACAATTGCTTTAGACCATGGAGACCCTTGATCGATCATCATAAACTACATCAAACTTGATTTTCAGCCAATTGACTGGGACCCGTTTTCCGTAAGATACATGCGGGGTTCTTCAAAGGAATAATAACATATTTTGTTTCGAGAATTGACTTTTCATGATTTACCTTCTTTTACATGCCTCACTCCATTTGGCAGGTAAATTCAGGTGTGCTATGAAAATTCATACTTCTTTTCTGTATAAAATAATATACTATTTTCATCTTGTTATTTTCATCCTGGAACAAATTGTATAATAACATCGTGTGATTGTATCTAAATGAAATCTAAGCATTATTAATACACTGTATACAAAAAAAACTACTTATAAAGCAAAGATATGAACACATTATCAAGTTAAATGAGTTTATAATTTCTATTTTTAGCCGTTTTCTATCCTTAGGATATAGTCCTCTTTCAAACTCATCCATCGGCTTCGATCTTGCGCAACTCGATACCAGTTCAGGCCAGCGACCTTCTTTATCTCGTCGTACCATCTTTGCTGGGGTCTTCCAACACTCCTCCTCTCTGCCAAAGGTCTCCATCTGGTGACATATCCGCTCCAGTTTTCCGTATGCCTGGCCACGTGCCCTGCCCATTACCATTTTAGTGAACCAATTCATTTTATTATATCGAAGACTTTGGTTTTTTCTCGTATACAAGTATTTGTTTTATGGTCTCTCAGGGAAATTCCCAAAATACGTCTCTCTATGGCTCTTTGATGTACTTCCAATTTATGTTTTATCTTCTTGGTTATTACCCAGGTCTCACAACTATACGTGACAACAGGCAGTGTACACTCGTTATAGACTTTTGTTTTCAAATTCATTGGGATATTCATGCTGAAGATGTACTTCAATTTGCCGTAGGCTGCCCATGCCAGTCTAATTCTTCTATTAATCTCCATCTCTTGATTTTGTTTGCCTGGTGTTATAGCTTGGCCCAGGTATATGTATGTTTCCGTCTTTTTTATTGTGCTGTCATGAATCGGTATTGTATCGTCTGCATCTGGGATATTTGTCATAAACTGGGTCTTTGTGTTGTTCATGTGTAATCCTACTTTTGCCGCCTCATTTTGTAGTTCTTCCAACATGTCTATCAATTCCTGTTTATCTTTTGCAAACAGTACAACATCGTCAGCAAATCTCAGATTGTGTAAGCGTTCACCATGTACGTTCAATCCTTTGTTTTCCCACTGTAGCTTCTTAAAAATATCCTCTAGAACTAAAGTGAATAGCTTTGGAGATATTACGTCTCCTTGCCGAACTCCTCTCCTTATGTTTATTTTGTCAGATGATTCGCGAAGTCTTATCGACATTGAAGAATTTCTATGGATGTTTTCGATGAGGTTTATATAACGTTGATCTACTCTAGCATTTCTCAATGATTTTATTATTGCCCAGATTTCCACTATGTCGAAAGCTTTTGGAAAATCGACAAAAGCCATCCATAGGCTTATGTTATATTATCTAGCTTTGTCGATCATCTGCCTTACGGTGTGTAGATATTATGTCGTACTATAATGGCTTCGGAACCCAGCCTGTTCCTTTGGTTGGTAAGCCTCGAGTTTTCGTTCTAATCTGTTTGTAATGATTCTGGTGAATAATTTATATATCTGTGATAGTAAGCTTATCGGCCGGTAGTTTTCGACATCAGTTGGGTCACCTTTCTTGTAGATCAGAACAACTTTTGGGTATATATTCTTCTGTTAGGCACTCATTGAATAGTTTTAGTAGTTCTTGTCTTGTCTTGATATCGCTTTCCTTAAGCATTTCAGGCAGAATGTTGTCTTCTCCCGCTGCTTTGCCATTTTTTATCTGGGATAGCGCTTTCTCTAGTTCTTCCATATCTATCTCGGTCATTTCTTCTGAGTTGATATTTACTATTCAAATTTTGTCCTCTACTGTCGTTATCTTTGGTATTTTAGATTCGTACAGATCTCTATAGAAAGATTCCACAACTTTTAATATATGCTTTCTGTCTTCCACTATGTTGTTTTTCGCATCTTTGATCTTTGTTATCTCTTTCTTAGGTGTGCTGCGTCTTTTAAATATATTTAGTCCCTTATTCTGTTCTAATAGGGATTGTACTTGTTTCGTTTGATGTTTTAGTATGTCCTGTTTCGCCATTTTTCTCGCTGTTTTGTTGACTTCTGTGTACTCAATAGTGTCCCTTTTACCCTCTGTTATCAATTTTTTTTCTAGGAGGAGGTTTGTCTCCATCGACAGTTTACCCGGTGTTTTCTATGTGGGGCCTATTATCTGATCGGCTGTTTCTTTTATAATTTTTGTTATTTTCCTATTTCTATCATCCAGGGACTCTCCTGTTTCTTCTGGGTTTCTAGAAAAATTTTCATTCAGCTTTTGTTTGTATTTTTCTTTTCTTTCCGATATCTTTTCCCTACTTTCCCTCTTTATCGTTTGTTTCATCTTTCGTTTTCTTCCCATTTTTGCGTTAATGAGTAGTTTGCATCTTACCATCCTGTGATCACTGCCGGTACTGAACTGATTGACTACATCTACGTCTTGAATTATGTGTTTATGGCGGGAGATTATGAGGTCAATCTCATCTTTGGTTTGTCCATCTGGGCTACTCCATGTCCATTTGCGGCTCTCTCTCTTTTGAAAGAAAGTGTTCATCAGATAGAGTCCTTCTCTTTCTAGAAAGTTTGCCAACATGTTTCATCTTTCATTTCTGGTGCCAGGTTCAAACTGTCCTATGTGTGTTTCCGTTGGTTCTGCTCTCCTGCCTATTTTTGCATTGAAGTCCCCATCCAGAACAGTGTGCGTTGCTGGGTTCTCTTTTATTGCTCTTGATATGTCTTCGTATACAGATTCCACCTCGTCATCATCATGTGAAGAAGTTGGAAGATAAGCTTGTATATATTTTAGTGTTATATTTCTATTTATGTTGAGCACGATATATATTACTCTGTCAGATATTGTTTTCAGGATTTTCAGGTTTGTCGATAGTTTCTTATTTATTAATATTCCAACTCCTCAATTGCTATCATCATCATTTCCTCTGTAGAACAAAGTATGCCCAGAATCTAAATGGAGATATTGTTCTCCTCTTCTCCTTGTTTCGCCTAAGCCAACAATGTCCCAGTTTATTTTCTCCAATTCGTACTCTAACTCAACCAGACCTTCCTTTGTTCTGATTGATCTAGAGTTGTAAGTTGCAATGATTAGTGAGCAATTTGGTGTATTGTTGTAAGGTCCATTATTATTTTTATTTTTCTTAGTGGATGTCGTTCTTTTGCCTCCCCCAGAATCCATGAGTCTGACCGAGATATCGGTGTGGGATTGTGAGATACCTCTACCCACTATTTCGTTTTGAAGTCGACATATTAAGTTGAAAGGTTTTGGCAATTAAAACACCACGGTTGCCGGGCGTCTTGGTGAGTTTATGTGATCTCCCTCTCGCGTTTGTCCATCTGCTGTAGATCCGCCACCGGGGTTGGTTACCCGATCTTAAATCTCCAGAGTTGGTTTACCAGGGTCTACCGACGTGGAGATGCGAGCAGGAATTGATAGGAGAGGCTGTAAGAGACGCTTCACTACCCTTTAGACTCTTTATAATTAATTGTATCAAATTGACTATCCAATAGCCGTGTTTCTACAATAATAAATAATTGAATTGTTGGTTGACTAGAGCATTCAGTATCATAAGTTACATATTCTTCAACTAGATTAATATAGGTACCATTGTAAGGGACAACTACAGCTTTTATTGTATTCAGTGTATTTTCAAATGGAAATGAGCTTTTTAACAGAAATTTCTGTTTTTATTGTCTTAAACAGTATCTAATTGTTCACAAGTATTGTTAGTAATAATGTTAAAATTTTCTAATCCTGGAAAACTACATTGATGACTATGACTACTAATACAAAAGTAGAACTAGAGATACTCGATTCAATATTTTTTGTACTGTTTAATACAATGTCTGTATCAAACTATCTGAAATAGTTACTCCCTTTCATTACATAATTACCAACTATTTCTTTTTTATTTTATTTGTGTAAGTAGCTTCTGAAACATCTTGAACATTGAAAATATTTTCTTCTAGATTCAAATATCTGCCAACATATGAGCATGTTTTATCATTAATAATAATATCTACCCTATTGCAATATTAAATTTTTTATAGGTTATAATGCATATCTAGGATTTGAAATATTGTGAATCGTTTTTAAAATATTCTTACTAACTAAAATATTTTAAAAGTTGAAAAAACCCTTATTTTGTAAACTCTATTATATAATGTTAGTGTACAATTCCGCCGATTAAAGTATTGAATGAGTATTAAGTTCTAATAATTCTGATTTTGGAATAGGTACTTACCGATAACAACTGTTGTTCGTCCATTATAACAAGAAATATATCTAAGTATAGAAACTGTAGCTAAGTATGAACTGACGGAAACGAAGACCACTTTATTCAAGTACTACTTGTAAAATATGTGCTTCCTGCAAATAAAATATAACACATAACTGAAAACCATCCGCCATTTCATGCTTGTCACAGATAACTACTGGTTTGTTTCGTTCGAAGGTTCCTCTTCTGTTTTCTTCTTTTTTTATGTTACTGTGATGTTTAATATGAGATATTACTGAGAGTTTTATTAACCAACATCGCACAGACGTAATAGCAGAAAGGTGATAAAAATTATTTCGAAAGATGTAAAAGTAACTGCAACATATGATCACCTTAGAAACATGTTAATTTGTTATATATAACAGTAACGTTCTGTATGTGACATTTGTGAGAAGTATACAAATTAACTTCGTGTGAAAGTTTCTTATATGAAGTTGCTAAAAAGAAGTTCATAGGATGTGTATGTAACTGCGAATTCAAGTATTATTGTGTACATCAAAAATATGTTTTATTTACATGACGAAATGAAGCGAAGTCGTCAAGCCGACACATCCAATTCCATACACTGAATGAGAATGGAAGAATGGCATAAATCCCGGAAAACAAGATCTCAAGCACAAAAAAACCCTACTACAAAAAATCACCGATACAAGACACAAATCAAGAAAACAGTCTAACGAGAAGCCACTCCTAACCTCAATTAAGTAACCACGATGAGGAAAAACAACAGATATTTAAGAACCGTATGCTGATACGAGAACTCGAGCCAATTAAAATATTAAGGTCTAATGAGAAGCGATCCCAATAAACAAGCTGAGAGGCTCATCACGACAGTTGTTAAGGTCAATCATTATATATTCAAATCATCAAAATAAGAACGAAAAAGGAGGATAGTCTAATCAGAGCCCACTCTCAATTCAAATCAAATAAAACTGATCATGTGCAACAACTTTGTTCCAATTAGAAGTATAGATCCAAACGAAAACTCAAAACTAACACTAGTAATAAGTCCAGTCTAATGAGAATCGGAACCAAAATTTAAGTAAAGAGACTATCCAAACTACATAGACAACCACTGAAACAAAAACCGAATGAAGAGGACAGTCTAATGAGAACCAACTCTGATCCGAATCAAGCAACCGCGTTAAGGAGTAACAAAATTAAGGTGTGAATTCGAAGAGGAATCAGACTTAAACGCAATATTAATCCCAGTCTAATGGGAACAGAAGTCAACCAATGATTAAAATCACTCGTTAATATATAAACAACTAAATGAGGGACACGACTTTTTCAAACCAGTGTGTACAAGTGTGTTAAAAGGTTAAATATTATAAACTAGAAGAAAGCAGTGTCAAGAAAATTGAAATCACATTAAGCTACAATAGATTAAAAGAAGTAAGGAAATGTACAATAACTAGTATCTAATCTAATAAATTTCTTATATTTCCATGGGTTTCGGTCAGAAATAAAATCACTTGGTTAAAGTGGTAACGTTTCGGTTTATTTTATTTAAACCATTTTCAAACCTTTCTAAAAATTTCAAAACACAATTCATTTATTTAAATACATATAGTTAATAGTATATTACGAACGTGTGTTGTAAGAAGAATTTTACGCACGAACGGAAAAGTTACGCACGGTACTTTCATTGGCGAATCCAGCAAATATTTACATAAGAGAATTCAACAACACCAGCAATCAGTTCGAAATAACAATGCATGTACTGCATTATCAAAACATTCACTTGATAAAAATCACTCTTTTAATTTCAACAACGTAGAAATAATAACTACAGAAAAAAACAATAGTAAAAGATTAATCAAAGACATGATAAATATTAAGAAGAATTCTGACTCAATCAATTTCAGAACTAACGTAGACAACTTAAGTTGTATATATACGAACTTACTATTATAAACGAATATCTACACCTTACCTAGTTATTAAAAATTCAAAAATAGGTCTCTAATTCTAATTTTAATTTAATTAAGACAATCTTTAAAAACATTTTAACCATCTTTAACATAGTTCATTGTTTATATTATTTGCTTTTATGTATATTAATCGTCTTGTTTTTTAATTCAAGAAATACTACTGTACAGAAGTAGACAAGCCACTACGTAGGCATAATCGAAAAGTAAGTTTTAGAGAAATATATTTTAACTATATGTATTTAAATAAATGTATTGTGTTTTCCAATTTTTAGAAAGATTTGATAATGGTTTAAATAAAATGAACCGAAACGTTACCAATATAATCAAGTGATTTTATTTCTGACCGAAACCCGTGAAAATATAAGAAATTGGGAATTTACTGTCATTAAAAATATATATGTCTAATCTACTGAAATTCCTATTAGTGACCTCATTAAAATTTCCGAATGTCTATTACGGCTAAAATTATGATCGTTGAATTTCAAATGATGTCCAAAAGAATAATTCTTACTTCGATTCAAATGTTCCGATAAGCGAGTTTTCAAAGCTCTACCTATGTATGCTGCCTGCTTCAAAGTGACCTGATTCAAGTTTATATATACCACTTTTTAAAAGCATATCAATTTTTTTCTTGGAATTAACCAAATGTCTACCTATAGGATTAGAGGTTATAAAAGAAATCTTGTTAATACAACTAGCTATTTTGTTTGAAATATTGTTATTCATGAAAGGCACTTGCCTAACTGCTACATTGTTTCATTCGTGTTTTGTTTCACATATATCATATGAATAATGCTCTTTCAAATACCAATTTCTTGAATTATACCCTTTTATTTAAACATATTTGAGGATGTTTGGATAATTGTGGGCGCGTTGGTAATTTTAGTGTAAATATTTTATGCCTTTCGGGAGCTCGCTGGTCTTATAATCGTTAAAGTAATGATTTTTATATCGATCTATCTTCGTTTCAAGCTAATTTTTCTTTATTTTATGTGGATAGTGATGAATAGTAGTGTAAAATACTTGATCACTCGAATATATTATCAATTAAATTTACTGTCTCGAACCTTACTTGTTGGAATCTACTCATCATCGTCAGCATATTTGGTATCGAAACAATTGTCAAATTTCTTAGAATTGTGGAGTTATCTAGAAAGAGTTAGTTTCATTTAAAACAGGAATATATTATTAATAATTCTCAGTAAGTAAAAGTTTAACTCAAGATATATTGTAATCGTGTTCAATTCATTGCACTCCACTTTTAATCTTCACTTTATACAATTTAATTAGGCAGTAAGTAAAACACAAAATCCGTACTACAACGGATTTTGCGTTTGAGATGTATAGTCTATAGTTATATGTATATTTAGTTTGTTGAAAAAACTAATTATACATCAAAACTTGAGAAGGCGATTATGCTGCAAGATCTGCGTACAGCATTGTGATTCCTACTTTATAATGTGAACGGAGAATAATGTTTTTAAGCTATTGCATTAGCTTCTATCGCGGGCCTTGAGCGTGGAGACCGAATCGAGGAATTCCGTAACGAAAATAACCTAACACGATACGAGGATTGTCCAGTAAATTTTTATACCCATATGCTTATACGAGGGCTGTCCAATAAATTTTGATTTTCTTATGATGATACGAGAACTGTCCAATAAATTTTGATTTTTTTATACTTATACGAGGACTGCCCAATAAATGTTGATACATTTATGACTATACGAAGAATGTCCAATAAGTTTTGATTATTTTATGATGATACGAGGACTGTCCAATACATTTTGATTCTTTTATACTTATACGAGTACTGCTCAATGAATTTTATTACTTTCGTGATTATTTTATGCTGATACGAGGACTGCCCAATAAGTTTTAATACCTATATACTTGTACGAGGACTGTCCAATAGTTTTTGATTATTTTATGATGATACGAGGACTGTCAATAAATTTTAATTCTTTTATACTTATACGAGGACTGCCCAATAAATGTTGATACTTTTATGACTATACGAGGACTGTCCAATAAGTTTTGATTATTTTATACTTATACGAGGATTGTCCAATGAATTTTGATTGTTTTATACTTATACGAAGACTGCACAATAAATTTTGATACTTTTATGATTATATGAGTGCTTTCCAATAAGTTTTGATTACTTTATGCTGATACGAGGACTGCTCAATAAATTTTAATACTGATATGATTGATTAAACGATGACTGTCCAATACATTTTGATTCTTCTATACTTATACGAGGACTGTCCAATAAATTTCGATTATTTTATGATGATAAGAGGACTGCCCAATAAATGTTGATACTTTTATGATTATACGAGGACTGTTCAACAAGTTTTGATTATTTTATGCTGATACGAGGACTGTCCAATAAATTTTGATTTCTTTCTACAAGGACTGCCCAATAAGTTTTGATTATTCCATGCTGATACCAGGACTGTCCAATAAATTTTGATACTTGTATTAATATACGAGGACTGTCCAATATGTTATGATTATTTTATGATGATACGGGGACTGTGAACGTGAAACTTCTAATGCTAAGAAAAGAGCTAAAAAGAAAATGAAATTGTGAACGTCAAAGTGTAAAACTCCATGCAATAGCTTTACCGCGGTAGTCTCCGAGTGCCACACGTTTTTTTTTTGTTCTATAGACTATGACAGGTGGATGAGATATGTTGATGAGATGTGACCATAACTGATGCGCGGTTTCCGGTCTAAGGATTAGTCTCACATCATTGTAGATAGACATTCAAATTCAAGGAAAGCTCTTTACCAATCAAGCTATCACTCTGTTTGTAAATGGTCTTCATACGCTCCTGTATATCACGGTGCTTGCTTTTCAGTAGCCAATTTTTTTCAAAAATATATATTAGGATGTATGAAGGTTTCTGGTATGTCTAGAGCCGGTTCTCAGTCTCACTCTCACAGAAGAGTCCTGTCAGAGAAAATTAACTAACATCAACCGATAATAGAATTTTCCCATCCATTACTATATCTCTCACTTTATTAATCAATTTTGAAGAACTGCAAAACTGCAAAATAATCTTCTTATATGGGTAATTTTTCAGATTCCTTTGATAACCATCTAGAAATATTATAACTAGGTAAACAAATCGAAAAAATAATAGATCTTATTACCTTCCCAGGTTTGTGTATATTGGGAATGCAATAAAGTTTTTACTAACAGGTAATTTATATTGACATCACTAGATAATTTTTAGTTTACGTTTGCTTTCTTAAGACGACAACTTGGATATCGAAACGCGCGTGAAACAGTGTAATTGTGATTGTGGGTGTAGTGGTAGTAGTTTGTGTATTCAGTATAGATAATTCATCATATCTAAGTATTAGATGATATAGTCCTGAAAAAAATATCAGTATTGGGAGCTACAAATTTTCGTATCGTAGATCCTCCATATCAAAAATTCTTCTGGGCGAATTTTTGAGTCTCTAATGATTTGTGAATTTGTTGTATCATTTCCAATACTCATGGTTTGTAACTACCATTTCTATATTTTCTGAAAACATGCAAATGTTTTGCTACGTATACCTCACCTGTATACTCATTTTTACCATTGTTGATGGCCTGATGAATAACATTACACTACCATGAGAATATCTGTTAGCTTTGTCCAACAATATATAAATAGGACGAGCCTAAGAATTGGATTGAAATGGTTTCTTCAGTTTCATGTATTAATAAAAACCACATTACAGCTCTATGAAATATTAATTTAAAAGGAAATATTTGAGGAGTAGACTTGCAAAGCGCAGTTTGTCCAAAATTTCACTTTTTCAACCGAAGGTGGCGTTGCATTATTCATTTGAATGGCTATTGTTTCATAAAATCCTGGACATTCAATCGCCTTATCGCCTGCTTAAAATGTACGGTGGTGTATGCATACAAAATGTATTGAGTCCATCGACATTGTATAAACAAAAAGGATTTTGTCCCCAAGGCAAACAAACCGCGTTTAGTCCAGCCGTAAGCACGTAGATTTTATAACTGAACTGAAGTTAATGGCATAAGTTCTTTTCGAAGACTATTTATTAGGAAAAATGTTACCACCAAAGATATTGTGGTAAAAAGTGAAGTGCTTTATAGCTCTCCAGACGTGACAAAAAAATTCCAGTCGCTGCTATAACCACGCGTAAGATTTGACCAAGTAGACCGGGTCATAAAATAAAAAAAAATAGACAGTTTGAAAAGAGTACTAGTAGTTATCTGGAGAAAACTGGAACAATGATCCGAAGTTGGAATGGTTAGTCGAAATTTTTGCAGAGCACTGTAAAGATGGAGAAACAGTCGTTGAAGAAAATGAAGAATGCGAGTGTGACGATATAGAGGAAATTAATTTCATTCCAAAAGTATAAAAAATAAAATGCAATGTTTATGAAGAACATGTTTTGTTTGTTTTTCTTATAATCATTTACCCAAAAACCTGTTCAAGGGACTATCAAAACGCTGTTTGTCCTCTATAACATTTTGTCCAGCTCTATTTTTTTAAATAATAGAGCTATTTTCGCTTTTTCCAGTGTACAAATTGAGTAATTACTCACGCTATTTTTTTCTTGTTTCATGGTACAAATCGCAACTCGGCAACTAAGGCCGTTTTTGTCCATCAGTTTTTTGTCTGAAAATTTACAATTTTGGACAAACCGCGGTTTGCAAGTCTTCTCCTCATTTATTTTATTCAATTTTTGGAAAAAAATGTAGGGCGCATCGTAGTTTTAATAAAACGAAACCACTGTAAGTCATTAAAATTTGAAAGATTAGTGTGCTGTTGGTACGTGGTAACCATTTATTTTTAGGATTTTCTGTCTTTTGATGGCTCTATTCGATTAGAACGATTAATTGATGCAGAAGTGTGGTTTGTACGTTCGTGAATAAATGTTATTAATAATTAACTACTATACATTTTCTAAATAAATTTCCAAGATAGGAATATAATGTAAACCAGTCAGTACATCCATTCATTTTCTCAATCTTCTGTTCTAGAAATAGAAGCTTTCTATGTCAAGTAGCTCAACTTTCATATGTTAGCGAGCATACCTTATTGTTGTGAGTTTTTTCCTTTCTTGCATGGTTTTCCATTTGAGTGACTAACAATAACAAAAAAAGAAAAATACTTAGTTTAAGAATTGAATAACAATTAACCTTTTCTAGCGTATTTGAAATATTCATAAATTAAAAGTTAATGTTATGCCCCTAGTAAATATTTGAGTTCCATTAAAACCCTTTCACTTGTCTGACAGATACTAGATACGAAACTTCAATTAGCTGGTTTTGCTGAGTGAATCGAAACAGAAATTTCTTGTTAATTTTTACCTTTTGTTTTCAAAAGCAAACGTGAAATTGTGTTACGGCTATAATCGCGGTTTTTTCGCTAGGGTTTGGATTTAATTTCCATGTTTTGAGGATGTGCTTTGCGTCTGGAATTAACCTTATTAGACTTAACTGCTTGTTGAATTTCGTTAATTGTTTTACGATTATACAGCATTTTACGGATTTTGAAGTACATGAAAATTATATGAAAATATTCTTCTGATTCTTGCAATTCTTTATGGAATATATCTCATATGAATTAAACAAATTACGATTGTATCCAACATTTTTATTCTTATTGTTATGTTGTCTCGTTCTAGTCTAGTTTATATTCTATAATCCTCCAGTCTATTGATTTTCATGTGAGTACAGTACAGAAAGTTATTCAACAAAAAGTTCGTTAGCTTAATACCACTATCATCCTTCCTCACTAAGTAGAAGAACCACGCCTGGGACACAACCAAATACTGGAAAAACTTGTTATATTTACTTTAAGTTTCAACGATTATCACTCCCTAAGACACAAGTAGCTGTATAAATACAGAATCAAAATTTCCTACCTTGTAAAGGAAGCTGTGAAAATTTGATAACTTCGGTTTCAGAGGTAAGTATATTATCTGCCATTATTTTCACAAAATTGTGTTTATTGATAAAAAATGGTTATCTGATGGGTAATGTACGGTATGAAGAGAATCTTTGCTTCATATTTGTTATCCGGACTGCAGACAGAGAAGTCGTCCAGTGGTTTGTTTAATATTAACATGGTCGCATTAATACCAACGATGCGTTATGCTCTGATCGCCCAAAAGAGGTGGTTGTATCAAATGACATTGAAATAGTCCACAAATTCGCTTTGGCCGACAGTGAACTGGAGTTGATAAAAACAATTGGTATTTTGAATATATCAAATTTATTGTATGCGAATAGATGATGATTACAAGAATTGCTTAGACTTTTTTCGGCAGAATAAACAAACGTTTTGCGTTCATACATAATGATGGACGAAAGTTGAATCCAATAGTACAAGCCAGAGTCAATTGATCATCTCTTGACGATAGCGCAAATCCTTGAAGTAAAAAAGCATTCAACCAACAAGTTATTATTTCATTCATATATCTGGAAAAAGTATAAGACAGCGTATCGACAGTAAGATACAATTCAAGATCACGAGGTATCAACAGTATTTGATTACCAAATCTGTTAAGTAATGTTGTTGCCTATCTCCTACATTATCAAAATTTATTGAAATACTGTTGTAAAAAGCTGGAAATGGAGCTATGATAACATGGGGCTACCAGTGTATGATAATGATATAGTTCATACCGCATCGTTCGCGGACGATCCAATAGTTATCGCGCAAGGTATTGATGATATCGTTCTCATGACTCGTGAGTTAAATTCGGGAATTGGGGCTTTAAAGTAAAAATTAACAAGACAGAATAATGTGCATTGGAGAGCAATAACTGACTTTATGCCAATAATATGTAAATAAATTTTGAAAAAATCCTTTTTTTTATCCAGTTTAACGTGGCGTCGCGTTGTTTCAAGTTCTTTTCGTTCTATAGAATCCCTATTAAACTGAAAACAGTGTTCCCTACCTTTGCAATTCAAACAACGCTAATGTGTTCTTAATGGAAGAAAGGGGATTAATGTTTGATAAATCGCTCAGACTCACAATTACGCTGGTATGCGTTAATGGAAAATCGAATGAATCTGAAATAAATTGTGGTTTGTCAGAGATTTTATGGATTAGTCACATTTTTTGGATAAAACTGTTTGTGATATTCTAAAGTGTCTAGAAGAAAATAATTGAACCTTTGGATCAATAGTATCTAATTAACTTAAATATCTATAACTAAATCTTGATACCGGAAATATAATAGTATAGGTAAACTCATTCATTATATATATATATATATATATATATATATATATATATATATATATATATATATATATATAAAAATATATATATATATATATATATATATATATATTATTAAGTATTTCGTTGTTTTCATATAATAAATATTGTTTTTTTTTGAGAACTATTATTTTTTTAGAGTCTCACGTTGATTGAGACAATTATTTTGATTTAAATGAAAGAAACTGTATTGAGTTTCGTTTAAATTAATTATATGCGCTCCAGCTGATTGATTTAGAGGCAGAAAACAGGTGCTCTCAGCATAGACAAATCGAAAAGTTGCTCTCTATGGTTCTCAGGGTCAATAGTGGCTATGCGTCTGCATTTGAAAACTTTAGTGAAAACTTACTTACCAAAACGCGTTGAAAGCGTATATAACTATTTAAGATGGTAATGCACTCTCGATAAGTAAACACATTCATTCAAAAAATATACTTTAATGAGAAATAAAAATAAAATAAACGTGAGTGAGTAATGTGCAAATAGTATTATAATATGTCTATGAAGGTTACTTAGAATACACACAAATAATTGAAGAATGATCGTCGTAATTATGTATGGTCAATCTTAGGGTAAAATAACTTCACACTCGTAGGTGTAATTAAATGTTTTTAACTGTCCCAATATTCTCAAACTAATGCCCTTTTTCTTTTTGCGTGAATTACCCAACAATCTCTTTGTTGTTATTGTTAACATATCACGCGATATTCCTACATCTTCTTTGTTATTTATTATGGGTCGGAAGGTTTAGGCGGGGGGCTATATGCGCCTCCGTGGCGATCTTGGTTGTTGTCCTGAAAACTCGGGATCTTCCAATTGAAGGCACAAATGAGCGTTTGGGTTCCCTGCTGAAATCCGTTGTTTTGTGTTTTCCCATGTTTCGATTAACATATTTGCTCCCAAATTTAACATACTTATTTGGTTATACCGTGCCGATGACGGCAAATGAGCCAGAAACACCCATATCCGCGGTTACCACGCTGTTTCAGTAGCCCTTTTTCTTTTTGCGTAAATTACCCAAGAATCTCTTTGTTGTTATATATATATATATATATATATATATATATATATATATATATATATATATATAAATATATATATATATATATATATATATAATATATATATATATATATATATATATATATATATATATATATATATATATATATATATATATATATAACGCTAGTAGGAGCTTCTATCTCAAACCTAGTAGAATCGTTTTCATTTGTTGGTTGTTCGAGAGCACCTTGTGTGATTTATTACAAAAGGGCCTCAGAATCATTGAGCAATGGTGCTTGTCAGTGGGGCTAAACATTAACCCAAGCAAGACGATAGTGATTCCATTTACCCGGAAAAGAACACTTTCAGCCATGAAACCCATCTCCTTAAACGGGGAAATCATAGAATGGAAATCAGAGGTTAAATATCTAGGGATAACCCTAGACAGTAAGCTTCTGTGGAATAAGCATGTTGAAATAACTGCTAGTAAAGCAATAATAGCTTTGATGGCGTGCAGAAATCTAGCTGGTAAGAAGTGGGGCTGTAACCCAAAAATACTGCGATGTATGTACGCCATGATTGTCAGACCAGCAATTACGAATGGGGCAATAGTTTGGCACACGAAAGCAAGTCAGTACAGCACAAGGAAACCCCTCCATAAAGTTCAAAGGCTTGCCTGTGTGTGCATCACTGGAGCTATGAGAACGTGTCCAACTAGGGCACTTGAGATCATTACAGATCTCACACCGAAATGATCAGGAAAGTAAGCATCGAAAAGAATTTCACCACGATGCTAAATACGAGGAGAGACTGGGAAAGGGAATACACCACCCAAACTCTCAAAGAAAATGAAGGACATCAAATGATGCTGGTGGCTGTGTACACGTATAGGATAACGAAGAAACATTACATTTGTATCACGTGTAAAATTTAATTTATTTTTACATAGCGCGAGTTACAGTACAGTGAACCAACTTCCTGTATACGAAGCCATACATCTAGACGCTGACTTTGCTAAATTCCAATGCAACATTCGATGAAACATCCGATGCCGACGAAGCAATATTTTTATATAAATTAAACGATCGATTTGTATTATATTCAGTCTGATTTTAATTATATTATTTTTTACCAGTTTATTGTGTAGTTTGTAACAGTGTAGTAAATAAAAGTGTTTTTAAAAAGTGAGTTTTTAAGTGGCAAATCGTATTTGGCGCAGTCAGTAGGATAGTGGAAGAGTCCTTAAGTGATCCTCGTCGTTATCAAGCGTTTATCCACTATCTTCGAAAGAACAAGCTCCAGGGGTAACCATCAAGATAGTTCATCCCGAAGCATAACAAGGATTCCAGGAATGCACCGTAGCATCATCTGTATCTTGTAAGCCACTTTATTTATGTCAGACTCCTCTGTCTCAGAATCTTCTGATTCAGAGTTTAGCATAGACGATACACTACCAAGTATAATAGATTTTAATATAAGTATAGAAGACTTAGAATTGACGAATTATCTTAGAAACCTAAGTATTGACGATACAGACCTTAATAATACAGTAGAAATTAGAAATAATATTACAATGGCTCAATTCGACGTTAAAAATTTATGCATTATACCTAACTTTGATGGAAATCCAAACGAACTATTCGAATTTATCAAGATTTCAACATTATTATTAAATCATTATTATAACCAAAATAATCCAGCGGATATCCAGAACCAGATTCTTTTCCATGGTATTATAAGCAAATTAACTGGTAGAGCCAAAGAAGTGATTTCTATTTATGGATGTGAAACATGGGACGCCGTGAAAGATGTCTTAATCCAAAACTTTGGAGATCAAAGAAACGAAAATTCTCTCACTAGAGATTTAGTCAACCTTCGACAGGGTCCTCAAGAAACACCTATGCAGTTTTACGAGAAAACGATGGGACTTCTAAACTGTATCACCAATTACATCGAAGTTCATACCCAAAATCCAGAAATAAAAAGAAGCAAAATGGAATTTTTTAGACAACAAGCATTAACTACATTCCTAGCAGGCTTACGAGAACCTTTGGGCTCAACTATAAGGGCCATGCGGCCTACTAACCTAGCAATTGCAATTCAATATATTCAAGAAGAGAACAACATCCGATATTTGCAAAGGGGTAATAACTTGCCTCAATCATCAACTCCAGGACGATCCACAAATACCTTTTCGGCCCAGAAACAACCAACCTATTCTCAACGACCTCTAGTTTTTCCACAAACGATGGTTCAACCACAATCGACGTTCTCCAACTCTCGATGGCAACCACCGAGACAAATAAACAGCCAATTTACGCCTAGACAACCATTCCAAAACATCCAAAGGCCCACATTCAATCAACCAAGACCCGAAATAAGACAACCATTTAGGGCACCAAATCAACCGAACTTCTGGTCCAACCGACCAGGGACATCTCAACAACCAAGACCAATCCCCATGAGTATATCGACAGCGGCCACAAATAGGAGCAGACCGTCCATCCAACACCAAGAACCTCATCAACCTCAGCCGAAGTTTACCGTCGAAGAATTGTACAACATCGAACAAAACGACAACGAAGAAGATTTTTACGAAATAGAACAACCGCTAGAAGAATTATCACTCGCCGAAGTACAAGACCTCCCGTATGAAGAATACGAAAATTTTCCCATAGAACCGATGACAGAAGCAAAAACATAATAGAGCTGCATTCCTTTTCCGAAAAAAAAGAACTCCCGTACATCGAAATTTCTGACCCTCCTTTAAAACTCCTAATCGATACAGGCTCTACAAAATCATTCCTTAACCCTAAAATAGCTTCCACTTATTTCCAAAATTCTATTAAATATGATCCTTTTACTGTCACTTCCATTTTTCAAAATTACTCACAAAAGCATAGTGCCACGATCCCTTCATTTCCAGAATTCAAATCTCCCGAAAAACTAAAGTTTTATTTATTCAAGTTCCATGAAACCTTTGATGGCCTTATTGGTCTCGATAACTTAAAACTCTTCCATGCCCAATTAAATTTCCCTAAATCAATCCTTACTACGAAACATTCAACCATCCCTATAAAATATTATGAAACGAAGAAAACGCAATTCTACTCGATTCAACTTGAAGCAAACTCCATTAGTCAAGTTAGGTTACCAGTTAAAGAATATCAAGGAACCGTTTTTATACCAAGACAACAAATTCAAGGAGCAGTGATAAAAGAAAGCCTTTCCGACGCCCAAAACCAACTAGCTTGGACGGAAATCGCAAATTTTACCTCAGAGCCAATAGAATTCGCTATTACCGAGCCAATAGATTGCAAAAGGATTAATCTCGAAGAATATCACATATTTTCGATGATAACAACACCAGCACAAAGTACGAAGAATAGCATAGACCATCTAATCCAAACGGACCATCTTAATATAGAAGAAAAAGAACACATCCTCCGCCTCTGCAGAAAATATTCAGATATTTTCCATAAACCAGATACACCTCTTAGTTTTACGAATCAAGTTAAACACCACATAAGAACGAAGGATGAAATACCGGTATATACTAAATCATACCGCTATCCATACATCCACAAAGAAGAAGTTAGAAGTCAGATAACCTCGATGCTAGATCAAGGTATAATTAGACCCAGCCAATCTCCATGGTCCTCGCCTATCTGAATAGTGGCAAAGAAACCCGATTTCTCAGGAAAAATTAAATGGCGCATCGTTGTTGACTACCGTAAAGTAAATGAAAAAACCATCGACGACCGGTATCCAATACCCAACATAACCGACATATTGGATAAACTTGGCCGATGCCAATATTTCACCACCCTGGATTTGGCGAGCGGTTTCCACCAGATAGAAATGTCCGAGGAAGATATTCCTAAAACTGCTTTTAGTGTAGAGAACGGACACTATGAGTATGTAAGAATGCCATTCGGGCTTAAAAACGCACCCGCAACATTCCAACGGGTAATGGATAATGTCTTGAAAGGACTCCAAGGCGAAATATGTTTGGTTTATATGGACGATATTATCGTGTTTTCCACATCTCTACAGGAACACATAGTTAATCTCACCAAAATATTCCAACGTCTCCAAGATACCAGACTGAAAATACAATTAGACAAATGTGAGTTCCTAAGAAAAGAAGTTAGTTTCCTGGGACATATCGTCACTTCAGAGGGTATAAAACCGAACCCTACCAAAATTAAAGCCTTAGCCAATTATCCAACACCTAAGACAGCTAAAGATATCAGAGGATTTCTAGGACTTTTGGGATACTACAGAAAGTTTATAAAGGACTTCGCAAAAATGACGAAACCCTTAACAACTTGTTTGAAGAAGGATGCCAAGATCAAACATACTCCTGAATTCTTAGAATGCTTCAATACATGCAGACACCTTTTGATGAACGAACCCCTTCTACAGTACCCGGACTTTACAAGACCCTTCAATCTAACCACCGACGCTAGCAACTATGCCATAGGAGCAGTACTTTCCCAAGGACCTGTGGGCAGCGATAAACCCATAGCATTCGCTTCCAGAACGCTAAACGATACAGAAACTAAGTATTCGACAATTGAGAAAGAGATGTTAGCTATAGTATGGGCCACCAAATACTTCCGCCCTTATTTATTCGGAAGAAAGTTTAAAATCCTCTCAGACCACCGCCCGCTTCAGTACCTCTTTTCTTTGAAAGAACCAAACTCCAAACTAGTAAGATGGCGATTAAAATTGGAAGAGTACGACTACGAAGTTGTATATAAGAAAGGAAAATTTAATACTAACGCCGACGCCCTTTCAAGAGTGGAAATACACACCAAAGAACTGTTTGACCTAGCAAAATATGTCGATGAAGTGAACAGAAAATTAGAATCCCCAGACGAAGAAAATGCCTCTTTATATAATAATCCACCTGAAGACAGACTCTCAGACTTTGTCAACGAAGATATTCCGGAACTGCCCCCCTCCATCGAAGAAATACTAGAACAGCCGAACTTAGATCAATCACAAAGAAAACAGGAAGAAAATCAAGAGGAATCACCACAAAACATACAGGAAGATCAACGGGAAACATCAGACGACGAAACGAACCACACTGCAATAGAGGACCCAATATTAGGCATCCCTATATCTGAGAGACCAATCAACTACTACAACAACCAAATCATCTTCAAAACAGTTAATTACAACCCTCGATCTCCAGTAACATTACACATCTTTCCAAACAAACAACGCATGTACGTCCAACTCTCGAAAAGCGACCTTAACCCAGATATTATAAGTTTCTTTAAGAACCACCTCCAACCGAAAAGGAAATATGCATGTCTCTTCGAAAGCGACGAATTATATAAGAAAATATGCGAAACCATCAGGAAAATATTCAAAAACAATGCTTACGACCTAATTAAATGTAACGTACAACTAGAAGATGTGAATTCAGAAGAAAGGCAAAAAGACTTAATAAAAAAATACCATCAAGGCATAACTAATCATAGAGGAATAACTGAAACAGAACTCCAAATAAGGAAACGTTATTTCTGGCCCAATTTGAAGAAAGATATCGAAGACATCGTTAATTTCTGCGATATCTGTCAAGAAAATAAATATGACAGACTCCCACAAAAACCAAAATTTATGGTCACACCTACACCCACAAAACCATTGGAAATCGTTCATATCGACCTATTTCAAGCCAGCGGACAGAAGTTCCTAACCATAATAGACGCATTTTCCAAATATGGACAGGCCTACCCAATAGAAGGAGGAAACGCAGTAAACGTAATTAACGCTTTCCTTACATTTGTAACTCACCACGGACTACCTTCTATGATAATTGCAGATAGCGGAACAGAATTTAAAAACGGAATCATGCAAGAATTTGTCGATTCCCATAAAATATCGATCCACTACACAACCCCAGACAGTCCTCAGTCCAACGGTATGATCGAAAGATTCCACTCAACTTTGATCGAACACTTAAGAATACTCCGAAACACAAAAACGACGTTATCCATCAAAGAACAAATGCCATATGCTTTACTAGGCTACAACAACTCCGTCCACACCTCAACAAAACTAAAACCCATCGAAGTACTAAACGGACACCTAAATGCAAGAGATCCGTTCGACATAGATATAAAAAGAACCTTACTAAACGATTACATAGAACAACATCGCAAGAAAACAAAATAAATCTATAGGGAAATCAACGAACGCCTTTCCGAAAATAAAAGGGCCATTATAGAAAATAGAAATAAAACGAGACAGACCCCTATCTCATACAAACCCTCTACTAAAATCTACACTAGGAAAACTTTGAAAAGAAACAAATTACTGCCTAGATTTCAACCCAAGACAGTACTAATAGATAACGCTATAACGATAGACACTCAGACAGCTACTGTACATAAGAAAAACATAAAACACAAACCCGAAAAGAAAACTAATTATAAATCCTCCTCGCAGATTTGCATGCCTAATGGAAGAAGAAATCAAAATGAGAGATCTGAAAGAAAATCCAGGAGTGCTTCCCCTCAACCTGGGACAAGCAAAGATACGTTCTAACACGTACGACTTTATACACTTTTTTGAACTACAACCTATAATGGAAGAAATCAAAACTATCGATGATCAATATCAAGCAGTAACTAAAGCCATAGAAGACGGCCTCAGCTACCCTTATTTTACAAGCTTACAAAATTTCGATCAAGCTCTCCAATTTCAACTAAAATCAGCCAAAGAGAAAATACTATCAATTTATCCAACCTCAAGAAGGAAACGAGGAATTCTAAACGGCTTAGGAAGTATTATCAAGTCCATCTCCGGAAACCTAGACCAGGAAGACGCCGAAATTTACAATACAGCAATACAAACGCTCCAAACAAACCAGGAGAATATTATAAAAAACGTAAATCATCACATGAGCTTGAATTTAAAGATTTTGGATAAGTTTAACGGAACTGTGACTCTTCTAACACACAACCAAGAAACTATTTTCGAAGAAATAGATCAAATCAGTAAAAATCTGAACAAATTTGTATTCGATTTCAATCACTATCTGCAAGCCAGAAATGTACTGGATGAATTAAACCTATCCCTCCAAATTATCCTCCAACTCCTGAACGATCTAGAAGAGGCAATCACATTTTCCAGACTAAACACCCTTCACAATAGTGTCCTGAGAAAAGATGAATTAGAATGGCTAGTGACAAAAATGCTAGAACACCACAGCGAAGATCATCTCCTATATACCAAAGATGAAGACATCCTTAATTATTACGATATAATAAGCGTAGACGCTTACTACACGAACCACACTATCGTATTTATCCTACACTTTCCCATCTTATATTCTAAGACCTTCACATACTACCACCTATTCCCAATACCTACGCAAAATTCTACAATAATTATCCCTCCAGAACCGTACCTTTTGGTTAATGAAGATACCTTTCAATACTCCGAAATTCCATGCAAAAAAACCAGTGCCGAATACTTATGCAACGAAAAAGCGTTGCAAACAACAACGAAAACTGAAGACTGCATCAACCAGATTCTTCAACTGAAAAACACAGAAGCCTCTTGCAACTATATTGTGCAAATACAGAACACAATCATCCAAAGTCTATCGAACTCCCACTACGTAGCAATATTTACTGGACCCACAAAAATAACAACTAAATGTTCCACAACGAAACCAATGGTTCTGCAAGGAGTATACCTGATCGAACTTCCACCAAACTGCGAGTTCAGAACACTAGAACAAAGGTTTATTAATTCCAAAACCACTATTGAAGGCGAACCATTAACATTGCCACAAATTAAAACAAGCAACATACAAAAACCAACAAGATTTAAACCATTGAAGATAAACCAAGTGCCCTTAGACGACCTCCATGAACTCATTAAGCAAGCAAACCAAATGGAACCAATAGAAGCCGAAAAATGGAACCACATCCACAACCATTTCTGGATGACCCCCATCTACATAGGCGTTACAATTCTCATAATTTATCTTTGTTATAGGCTAAAGAATAACAGACGCAAGAGAAAAGACCAAAGAAAATCCAAACCAACAGAAGACGAAGAGAACACCAAAGTTTTGTTCGTCCCTTACAAAACTTCACCAGGGGATGGAGAAGTTACAGTACAGTGAACCAACTTCCTGTATACGAAGCCATACATCTAGACGCTGACTTTGCTAAATTCCAATGCAACATTCGATGAAACATCCGATGCCGACGAAGCAATATTTTTATATAAATTAAACGATCGATTTGTATTATATTCAGTCTGATTTTAATTATATTATTTTTTACCAGTTTATTGTGTAGTTTGTAACAGTGTAGTAAATAAAAGTGTTTTTAAAAAGTGAGTTTTTAAGTGGCAAATCGTATTTCGCGCTTTCAGCTCTTTAGACATAGAGCCATCATCAGTGCTTAATCTAAAATACATACGCAAATCACAACCAATAGTGTTAAATTACAAAGTTAAATTCATGTTGAGAAAGTTAACAATACTAATACATGAATTTAATTTAAAGGTGATACAAAAAGAAAATAAAATGATTCTTTGGAAGTAAAATTCGATTTTAAATGTGATGTCCAAGTTGGTGTAATGTAAATATAAAATAGAAAAATATTATTAACCTGTTTCAATATTAATGGAGGCGATGAAGCCAGGAAATTTTGTTATATATAATCTGACAGTACGTATTTTTTATCAACCTTTTTATCTTTAAAGTAAAAAATCTTTCATTTATAAGAACTTAGTCAACCTTTCACTTACTAAATTTAAATAATGGTAACTTCAATGTAATTAAAATCATTTTTATTATTAAATTTCTAATATTAAAAACCTTTTTGTATCACCTTTAAATTAAATTCATGTATTAGTATTGTTAACTTTCTCAACATGAATTTAACTTTGTAATTTAACACTATTGGTTGTGATTTGAGTATGTATTTTAGATTAAGCACTGATGATGGCTCTATGTCTAAAGAGCTGAAAGCGCGCTATGCAAAAATAAATTAAATTTTACACGTGATACAAATGTAATGTTTCTTCGTTCTCAAAGAAAACACCATTAGATGGTATACGGATGGTTCAAAAACCACCATTGGAGCAGGCGCTGGAGTAATTGGGCCTATCACCAGATACTCATTATCGTTAGGTTCCTTCCCGAGCGTCTTTCAGGCAGAAATACTTGCGATCGAAAGATGCGTGGAAATGAACCTAGAAATAAACTACCGGAAATGTGACATACCGATCCATTCTAATAGTCAAGCAGCTATCAAAGCATTGAGCTCCCATGTCATTGACTCAAAGTTGGCATGGGAGTGCCGAAGAAAACTTGATGAATTAGGCAAGAAGATCAGGGTCTCTTTATTCTGGATTTCTGGCCACTCGGGAATCACAGGAAATGAAGAGGCCAATACACTTGCCAGGAAAAGAGCACAAATGCCTTTTATTGGCCCGTAGTCTTTCTGTGATGTAGCAAAATGCTCCTACAAGGAAGAGTTTCGAAAGAAAGAGGAAACCGAAAGAGAAGCACTCACCCGAGTTGGAACATTCCAAAAAGTTCCTGGGGAACTTTGACACTGCTAGATCCAAAAAATATTTGGACCTCAGTTAAGATAAGCTACATCTCCTCACGGGCTTTCTTACAGGACACTGCCGCCTTAGGAAGCACTTAATGAGAATAGGTCTAGCAGAGATTGACGAGTATAGATTCTGTGGGCAGGAGGATGAAACTCCTGATCACCTAGTTCTGGAATGCCTCGCCATTGCAAGCCAACGCAAGAAATGCTTTGGACAAGAAACTTGTAAGAGTGAGGACCTAACCTCGTTGAAGTCGTCCCAAATACTAGAGTTCATTCGATCCTTGGAACTGGAAGGCGAGCTGTAGTAGTAGCGAGAACAGCTCTGATAGGGGGGGGGGCACAATAAACCTTTGGTTTCAGTACATTGTAACCCCGTTAAAATCTAATCTAATCTAATCTAGCTCATAGTAAGTGAAATTTCTCACGAATGGGTACTTCTTGTTAACTGGATTATGCTGATGGTTGGTTAGCCCCCTAAGTAGCACGGGAAGACAGCGGTAACTTTTATCTCCCGGTTACTTTCTATCTATTACCCTACTAGTAGTTCCAATTATTTCGTATCACCTAGGCTGGTAATTTCCCATGGACAAAACGCCTGAAGATAAAAAGATGCATTGTGCTACCCTTCTAATTAAAATTCACAAATACCAACCTCTCGCACAATACGCCTTATTGCCAGAGACGTTCGCTTTCGTTCTTCCTTAACCCTAAACCAGTTATATCCGTACCCCCGTATACCAAAAATTGTGTAAACCACAATATCCGAAATCACACAATTTTACAGAAATATTAAATGAATCCGTCTACAGCAATCAACTTAGTATAGAAAATATTTCTTCGGTGGTTGCAGGAGAACTAACAATCATTTCCTTTCAAACAAAACCTACCTTTCAATCCTTCACTCGTAGTCGCTTTACCCATGTTTTTGTTGATACGGCATTTGTAAAACACAACTAGTTCAATTGGTTTTTATTCTGCTGTTAATTATACCGGCAGTCCCGATTTATTAACGGAAAGTGATGGAATATATTTCGCATATACTTAAATTTATTGCGGTGAGATTATAGGATTATTACTACCCCAGATGCATGTTAATTCGTAACATTTATTATTATTGCGTTTTTTATATCTTCTGTGAATTCAACATTCTTTTTACTGCCTGCATTTTCCTATGCGGATTTGATAACTCCACTTTTCGCTTCACTTCTAATTTTGTATATTGTTGATTCGCATATGCCTGTCATATTATTGGTCTTTGCAATAATGTCATCAACTGAAACTGAAGGATTTTCAGTTCTTAAGTGATCATAAACATTGTTTATTATTACTTTCTCGTTCGCCGACAAAGCCGACTTTTCCCTACGCTTTACAGGTGTAAACCCGGATCCATACTGCAAATTTTCTGCCATTGTCACTATTAACCGAAACTAATAATCACAATACTCACTTTATAAAAGTGACCAAGCAAGAAAGTTCTTTCTAAATGCACTGATTGAATAATTGCTGACAGTCAACCACCTATGAAACTAAAATACACAAATTCCAAAGTCAGGTAGGAAAATTATCTCTGAAATTATAGTACCACCCCGCCTGCCTGAGGTCATTAAGACTCGCAATAGTTCTTGAAAATTGTTTCAAAAATAATAATATGCCAGTCGTTCATCTGTTCATAAAAAAATTACAGCCGAATACACCAAAATAATATAGGCATTCAATAATATTCGTAATAAATATTTCAGAAATCCGAAGGTCTCTATACCTTAAACATAATAATAGGTACCCACCCCTGAAATGACCTGTTCCGACAAGTTTATTACTCCGCGCCGATTGCGATTTTACTATACTTTAATTTTAATTTTTTTGTTTTCAAATTAAGGGTTGTTTTCAATGGCGTGTTATTTGTTGAAATTTAAAAGAGAGATTGTGTTTTTTCCATTTTTTCATTTTCCCATCTGACTATTATTTAAAGATATATTTATAAAACCAACCAGAATCGAAATAATTATGTTCTTATATATTACTGAAAAGAATTGAATTATAACCCCAAATAAATAACCTTTTATATATTTAAGGATTGACAGAGACACTTATGGAAATTATTGGGTTGAATCGAATTCTTGAATATTCCATAAAAAGCGCGGCAGTAAATCATATTTGGATAAGAATTATTGTACGTTAATATACACATATGTTAACCAATTCAATCCAATAAGAATATTTTTTCCCTATGTAAGGTAATAAAAACAAGATATAAGAGATATATGGTTTATATTTTTAGTAGCATGTTATTCGAGCTACCGATGTTTAACTACAGGATTCGTTGAATTGTTAGAAGAATCTAACTATGGTGTTTTATGAGAATAAGTTACTTCTCTCAAATCAACTTAACCCATTTTTTTATTTAAATAGGCATCACTTGAAGCATACGGGTTTTGTGACATCTGCACCTATACATCATAACTCATCATAATAAGGCTTCCAAATCATATTTAAGGAGTTTTCTAGTTTTTTTTACTGCAACTCCTAGCTCTTCTTTTATATAACATTTTTTTCTCGTTTTCCAGCGACCCTTCTGAGCTTTTATTTCCATAACCTGCACCTTGGTCATTGGCTTCTTAGGTAAAACCCAGTTTTCACTTTCCAATGTAAGTTATGGGGATGTTTGCCACATTGTATGAACCAAACTCTTTATTGGAGGTATTTTTTAGGGTATAACATTATTTCATATTTATATTACGGCACGTCCGTGGCCCGTGTATCTTGTTTTTGGATAAAAAAAAACAAAGAAAAGCAATAGCTGTACTTAAAAAATACGGTGTACGAGAAACATCACTTTTTATATATTTTTCAAATAAACGGTTTCAAAAATTAAAACTAACTTTTCCGCATCTGTGACATGCCCTGAACAATATTCTATCAGAAAATTGTAACTTGTATACACTTTGGGGGATGTATCGTGGTAACAAACCAAAATTTCTCCAGAAGTAACCAAAAATGTAGTATATCTGGATTTATATGACCCGCTATACTCGCTCTAGTCAGCTGAATATCGAGATGTACCATCTGTGAGATACCTTGAAAAATATCCAATTATAAAATTGCCACTTGTATACACTCCGGAGACTGTATCGTGCGAACAACCCCAAATTTCTCCAAAAGGGACCAAAACTGTGGCATTTCAGGTACCATAGCACTGGTTATATTAGCTCTGGTGAGCTAAAAATCAATAAGGTTCATCTATAAGATGCCCTGAATAATATTAAATCATAAAATTCGTCACTTGTATTCACACTGGAGGCTGAATCGTTCTAACGGACTGAAAATTTTACAAAAATTTGGTACTTCTAGTACCATAGCATTCGTTGTACTGGCTATAGTAAGCTGAATATCAATAGGGTTCATCTTTGAGACGCTATGAATAATATCCATTTATAAAAATGGTCACTTATATATACTCCGGAGGCAGTATCGTGCTAACAAACTGAAATTTCTCCAAAAATAACACAAATGTCGTACTTAAAGTATTATTGCACCTGTTGTACTGGCTCTGCTGAGCTGAAAATCAAAAATTGTTCATCTGTTAGATATTCTAAATAATTATTAATCATAAAATTGGTGAATTGTTGCTCTCCGGAGGCTGTATCGTGCTAACAATCTGAAATTCCTCAAAAAATGACAAAATGTCTTACTTCAAGTACCATAGCACCCGTTGTACTGCCTATGGTGAGCTGAAAATCAATAGGGTTCATCTGTGGGATATCTTGAACAATATCCAATCATGAAATTGGAGACTTGCTGCACTCCTAAGGCTGTATCGTGCTAACAAGACATGTAACGAAAAGTGGCCGTCGACAACGACGACGACGACATACACACACGATTTTTTTTCGAAAACCCGTTTTTTCTTGTTGTTCTTGATTAAAAACGTGAGAATAACTCGAAAATTCCTTTTTAAATTTCAACTTTTTTGTGGGTAAAGCAATACTTTTCTCGCATATTAGATAGGCTGGGCGGAAAAGTAATAAAACTGTTTCAAGACAATTCCAGTGAATTACTTTTGTATTAAGCATTCGTGAAATAACATAATTGTTTGAAACATAAACTTTTATTTCCTCCTAATAAAGAACAAATTGGCGACGAGGATTTTAATTACTCAATAGTCAGTGATACATTAAATTAATTTATTTCTATAGTAGTTTTTCAGAAGTGAATTTAACGTAAATAGTGTTGGTAAAAAGTTTTTCGAGTGTTCAAAACCATGCCGCAAAGACATGAAGTGAAATAGCGTCAGTTGCGTGCCAAATATAAAGTAAGGATACATTTAATTACAAAATTTCAGATTCTGTAGTATTTAAAGAAATAATGAAGCCATTATTCATTGCTATTGAAACTGATGATATTATTCGACAAAAAGGAATTCTGTTCTGTTCCTTTAGTGAAAAGACATATTTACTTTAATAGTAAATGTGAGTACTCTAGATTTATTGCACTCAGAATATAATGATCAGTTGATAAGAATATTAAGTGACTCTTTGCACCGGTTAAATCAGTTTTTGCGGAACGTTTAAAATTTAATACGGCTTTAAAATTCGATAATGAAGGTATCTCGGAGTAGTCAGCTAGAGTTAAAAGTTCAGCTGCGAGCTGCAGTTTTGGTGAGGAGTGAGGAGAAACAGTAATGATTGACATATTTACTTTTTGTTCCGGACAAAATGGCATTGCTTGAAAGATAATCCCACGAATCCAGTTCAAATCACAAGCTTTTATTTCCCGCTAATACAGAACATAGATATACTTGATGCACTCTGAGTAATTGCATTTATTCCCACCTCCTGATCTTTGTTATTCATGTTTAAACTAAAATACTATTGCTTTTAACTTCTTCTAGTTGACATCCATTCAACTCAAGATTCACATTCATGTTTGTTTTATCAACGACCGTAACTTTTGTCTTATCCACATGTATCTTTATATTTCTTTTTAGTGACATTCCATTCAAAATTTCTTGATATTCATTGAGCTACTTTCCATTGTTTGCGAATATACCTATATCAGTTAGAGATCTCCGGATCTTCCACAAGCTTCTCTAAGTTCATTTCCGGCATCCTTAACTACATTGCTTATTCTAATATGGGAGAGTAGTAGAGTCAGTTTTCTCTTTTGCATTCAACAGTCCAGAATATGTGGGACATCATATTATCCGTATACATTTTCATCGAATAGTTCTTGGTTGCTTCTCTCACCTGTGTATTTATTCATAGCTCCCTTTTTAAAGCTATTGTTGATTAGTATATCAATAATAGTCATTTATGTACTTCTGTTAGATTTTTTACTTTTTTTGATTATGGAAAATCTAGTTTGCTCCTACTTTTCTTAACCCATTTTTGGACAGATATGTCCTTTGTTCTAAGAGTATCTTATAATGTTTGTAATCTGACTGCAATCCATTTGTTTTCGTCTCTTCTACGAATTATAAAAATGTTCTTGAACATTTTCTCTTTAATCTGATCGGGCTTTCTAGCTTCACACTCCTTCGGAATTTTAATTTCTTCATTTGCCTCATTTTGATCGATTCTCTGTTCTATACACTATACCTACATTTTGCCATTCATTTGTCGTTCCAATTTGTCTTTCTTCGCCTGTGAATTCTAGTTTCTGCAAAAGTATTCTCCCTTTTTTATGTGAGAATAAGTCTATGTAATTTTTCAATTTGCAAAAAAATTCTATAACGCTTGATGGAATGAAAAGTGTTATTTATTCATATTATTGAGAGGTGTATTACCTACAACAAGTTTTTGATTTACCGTTTTTTCTTATTTCTACCTTTTGTTTTTATTATATTCCATATGTCGTTGCGTTCTTCATATGTAATACTTGTATTTTACTTGTCAATCATTGAATTGAATATGTAATCGACTGGTCACTACATTAGTTATCCAGTTTTTATATTTTGAAAGAAACTTAATTTGTGACATGTTTGAGCCTTTATTTACTTTTAAATACAATTCTTTAGTAACTAGCTCACAGTGGCAGCATATTCAGCTAATATCTCCAGTGCCCGAGCTGAACTTGTGTCTGCAAGGGAGAGGCAACGTCATCTTTTAAGTTGAAGACAAAATAGAAAGGATGTTAACAAAATTTGTCCTTTAGACTCGTCGTACAATTCAAAAAATTATAATCACTTTCCTACACTGGCAGCGTTCTTGGAATCCTCTAGTGGAGCAAAGCTACCACCACAAGTACTAGACAAAATGATTGAACACCGCCGTGCTCTGAGGTCTTTGCTTCGAGATTATTTTGTCGTTCCCGATAAAAATGAAAATTGAACAATATACCCTTACAACACACACGTTACTGACCTCTCTTCATCGAGTTTTCAAGAGAATGTATAAAAAGATTAGTAAATATCAGAAGAAGCACTGAAAAATTTTTTGTATTCCTCAATCATATACCTCTATGAAAAGTCATTCTCTGCTAGTGTATATTCTGAAAGCTATTACAGAAAAAAATTAAAGTTGAATCCTATTAAAGATTACAACTTAGTAGTAACATCAACCCAAATATATTCACTTCAGTTGCAAATAAGCAGCAACGTCATTGAATTATTTGCTGCTAATTTATATAACAGGGTTTGATTGGAACCATATGGCATATAGACATCAGTGAGTGTAGGTTTTCTGTAAATTGAATAATCGAGTACATTACTAACTCTTTAATTCTGAAATCAAGAAAGTTGATTTAGTTATTGTCATCACCATTCAATTTTTTTTTAATTATAAACACCCCAAGAGGAGAGAAATCTTCTGTGATATCACAATCTCATCAGAAAGGGATCAATGAGCAATATTATTCTAACCTAAATTACCAAGATTGGAAAACTTAAAACTAGGGTCTTACTCACTAGTGGACCTTACAGTTGAATGTTTTAATAACAATAAAACTAGTGTGTTCACTTATCCGCACTATGCTCCTCTTTCTCATTCAATAATTATTGCACTAACTCGGAAGGTTTTATCCTATTAAGTCTTCTGGTCATGCTTGTGTTGTCTAGGAGCTGGATTGCCTCGACGTTCATATGCTGAAGCAGCCGATCTTTATGGTTACTGGCAAATTTGGTTGAGATTTGGTTAACATTCTCCATTTGAAGATATCACTGTTTTGGCAGTATCAGGGTACATCCATGATGTTACTTAGTATCTTATTCTGGATTCGTTGAATAATTTCGTTGTTATTTCTACTGGCACAACCACATAGTTGTATGCCATAACTCCAAATGAGTCTCAATATTTGCTTGTAAAGAAGCAGTTTGTTGTATGTGGATAACTTGGAGCTTCGTCCCAGTAGCCAGTACATCTTTTCATATTTAACATCAAGCTCTTTACGTTTCTTTTTGATATGGGCTCTCCAGCGAAGTCTCACTTCGAAAGTCATACCCCAATTTTTTGCTGTATTAGTATGAGGAATATTAACATTCTTCATTCTGATAGGAAATTACCTATTATTTTTATTCGTAAAGTTGATGTGAATGGATTTACTTTCATTCAACTTAATACGCCATCTCTTCGTCCAGTCGCTAATTAAGTAAATTGATATTTGTAACTTTTCAGCAGCTTCTTCGTGGGTATCTCACTTGGCCATAACTGCCGTGTCATCAGCGAAAGTAGCTATTGTGTGGTGTTCAAGTTCAGGGATGTCACTAGTGTACAACATATAGAGCACCGGAAAAAGTACGCTACCCTGGGGTACTCCTGCCTTGATTCTAGACAATTTTTTTCATATTATTTAATGAATTTTTAGCTTGATAAAAGGGTTTAATCTTATTTTCCATTTGTTGTCTTCCTATGTGACAGTAGTAGTGATGTACATGTTTCATAATATTTTTACTAAACTCCTCAGTTAGTACATTATTTCATTTTTTCCTATCTTTTCATAATATATATTATGTTTAAAAATAAATTTATTCATAATTTGTTTTATATCTTCATTTTAATCTTGATCATTTCGTATGTCTTCTTATTTAATAAAATTCACTAGTTTTAAACTACTATCTAAATTTTCATACGACTCTAGCACAGGGTTTTTACCTGAAGTATCTGCCTCTATCTATATTATAATTTCACGGAGAATATATTATTTTGAAATCGAACTGTGACAAATAATACGTTAAATCTCCCAGTTCTTCGTCAGTTCTTGCTTTAATGTTCATCATTTTTCTAAAGGTTTATGGTATAATCCAGTGTTACCAGCATTTTAGCGCCTCTTTTATTGCCAAACACTCAATATATATGGCTTTTTTCTTTTCTTGGAATTCGTTTAACTTTTTGGAAAAATATGCGCACGGCTTTTAGCCACCGTTGGGTTGAATTTGTTTTAAAATTGCACCTACACCTTGTATGCTAGCATTTATATATATATATATATATATATATATATATTTATATATATATATATATATATATTTATATATATATATATATATATATATATATATATATTTATATATATATTTATATATATATATTTATATATATATATATATATATATATATATATATATATATATAGAAACAAATATTAGTGGGGGATTTGGCATCTGAGACAAAGAATACTCTGTTTAATTAGTCCGAGCTTTCGAAAATGTTTATTTCCATCCTCAGGGACACTACAATTGATAAAAATAGTCAAAATTTAAAATCAAACAATAAAATTAACACTTACATTAAGTGAGGTTATTTGTCATTGAGTTGGTGTAAATGTGAAAACAACATCAATGTGCTTTTTCTTTCCTTGAAAAATGGTTCTTACTAATTACACTGTACAAAATTGCATGTTAAAATTATCATAGTATCTAGAATTTCTCTAATATATACAATTTTTTGTGATTAAAACAGATCAGCTACCACGTGAAACTTAATAAAATTTTAAGGTTAGGAAACTGTCACTAAAGAATTCTTCTCTTCCATTGACGCCTTGATTGAGACTTATACATTTGGTTATCTAGTTATATAAATCAATGAAAGGAGGCCGCTTGAGTGAAGTTCTCTCAAAACAATACTGTTTATAAATTTATGTTATTAAAGTATGTGACAGTTGTGTATTGAAATTGATTGTTAACAGGTATGAATAAATAGAACTAAGGTTATCAATATCTGTACGTTTGTTCATAATGTTTATATAACTAGATAACCAAATGTATAAGTCTCAATCAAGGCGTCAATGGAAGAGAAGAATTCTTTAGTGACAGTTTCCTAACCTTAAAATTTTATTAAGTTTCACGTGGTAGCTGATCTGTTTTAATCACAAAAAATTGTATATACTAGAGAAATTCTAGATACTATGATAATTTTAACATGCAATTTTGTACAGTGTAATTAGTAAGAACCATTTTTCAAGGAAAGAAAAAGCACATTGATGTTGTTTTCACATTTACACCAACTCAATGACAAATAACCTCACTTAATGTAAGTGTTAATTTTATTGTTTGATTTCAAATTTTGACTATTTTTATCAATTGTAGTGTCCCTGAGGATGGAAATAAACATTTTCGAAAGCTCGGACTAATTAAACAGAGTATTCTTTGTCTCAGATGCCAAATCCCCCACTAATATTTGTTTCTAACTAGTTATTGGCAAAATAACTACTTTCTATATATATATATATATATATATATATATATATATATATATATATATATTAACATGGAAAAGAACTTGCGACACTTTGGATACGATGATATGGAATGAACATGCTACACACTATATGTAACTACAAAATTTAGAATTTAATTACCATTTAAATCGTCAGAAATATAGATAATCTATGGAACGAAAATCATTCAAGAGAGAAAATAAAAATTAATCAAACCGAAGAAACATAAAGGAAATTTTCAATGTACCCTGCAAATGCACATATGTTAGAGATGAGCATGAATCCTAGCTATTGAGAGAGAACCTTTTGGAACGTCACCTTACATAAATTGTAACAATCTATATCTCACATAGTAAGAGTCAAAACATTATGATTTGTTTTAAAATATACTAATTAGATATTGAAAGAAACTCTTTGGTAACATTAGACAATTGTTTTAGAATATGTCAGGGAATAAAGTCAGAATAATAATAACATTAAGGTTATAAATGTATTTGTGAAATTAATTGTCATTCTGGATAGAGCAAATGAAAGAAAACATAGTTGCCAGTTTTAAAGTATTTCGGAAACTATATAAAAGGAAGTAGTATATCAAATTTGATTATTTAAAAATATTAAACGGAATGTCCTAAAAGGATAAATAAACAATTTGAAACCTGAAATGAGATTTACCAACGAAAATTTTTATAACCGATATGATTGGTGAATTATAATTGAAATGTTTTGATCAGCGGCAAGCGGATTGAAAAATAAGAAAAAAATGAATGGGGAAGGTTGTGGATAATGTACACTATTAACTAGGTTGAATTTCTTTCTTAACAATGAATGGGGGTGAAAAGTTAAATCTTTGGGAAGATAATTTAAACAACTAGAAAAGCAGCACATTTGAATGGTAAATATAAAAGAAATACATCATTTTTAAATATAACTCAATAAAATTTATAAATCAAACTGATAAACAGAAATATAGCAAGAAATTGGTAAAAATAGCACTGAACTAACCTTAAATATTTATCCGTATAATCAAGTAAAGTTTTGTATGGTCGGAATGATATTTCCACGATACATTCCAGAAAGAATTGGACTATGGAATCCCATCTAAAATGTATTGATGTAGATGAAATATAACATCAATTTTGGTTCATACCCAAACACGTTACGGTTTTAAAAACATTGATACAAAATTTATTGGGACTGTAATCATGCACTTATATACAAATGGTTGACATAATAATTTCTTTCAAAAATATATTGAAATTCACCTTTTCAATGATTAGAGTGTAATCAATCACTTCAACATTAACCAAAAATCAATGGTTTGTTTACATTTACAACAGAGCTTTATTTAACTAAATCATAATTAGATATCGTATCCTCTATGATTATAAGTTGAAAACTCCAATTTACCTGGTTATAAAAATATAATTAAAACTCGTAGCACTTTCGTTTACTTCAATTTATTGTTTTAATCTCTTCTTTCCAAGTTGAATTGCCAATTTTATATTTTAACATTTGAAATCTATCATATTCATGGAAAACAATTTATTCTTTTTCTTTTACTATTTCATACCAATCCAACTTACTATTTCGCTGAATGTTCTGTGTTCTGTGACTTAACCTGAGTTCTGTGGATGGCCTACAAAACCTACTTGATTGGACTTTGACACTTCCTTCTTTTTATATCAGCTTTGATTCGGAGCACATGGTTCCTTAATTTTCGATTGTAAATCGGATCTTATAAGCTGGAAAAAGTAAACTTTATTAGATTTATTGGTCATAATTGTCAGTGTGGACAAAATTATCTATATTGGATCTAGACCAAAAATATAAAAACCTCCTTAAGGCCACTACAACTTGGGTAAGTAAAGTCATCCACCATTCACTTTTATTAAATTCATAGCTAATATTCCACATATTTCTTACTTTTTTTAGGCCTTCTCCTTTTCTTCTAATTTTCTTCTGTCTGTTTCTGTATCGCTTACTATATTTGCTGAACTTCACTTTATCACTCACCGCTTTTCATAAGTATCGCTTCCTCTATGCTGTTAACCATTTCTACATTACATCAATCGTTCGTAATAGAATACTAACTAACCTCTACTTCAAACATTATTATCGATTTATTTTTAAACTTACCTGTAAACACCAAGGGGTACCACTCGGTCGTACAAAGATCATATGTGTGATTTACAAATTAAAATGTCAATGGTTTCAATCTAACAATGTTTAATTTATGAATCCATCCCTACTCTACCGTGAATAACAGTTTCGATTCATTTGAGCTAGCTGGAATCGAGGTTCTTCACCATCGGTGAAAAACATTTAAGATAAAAACGTGAAAGTGACCCCCAACCTCTAAACGGCACACTGTTACTGTCTTCGATAGCAATTCATCAACCATAACACTTCTAGGTTGTTTCCCAAATTTGAAGGTATTTTTATGACTATTTGAGTAGAAAAATAATAATTTTGTAGTTTTGTACATTATATTTTATTATTGTGTTTTGACATTTCATTCATCTCATCTCTATTATTTGTCTGTGATTTCATTTACTGATTCTACTTTATATAGATATTGGCCTCAGTTCGTAGGGCTGGCTAGCCAATTATTCAGAGTTGAGGGCAAGAGTCAGCAGAAGTGCTTCTGTAGGACTGTAGGTTTAGTACATATATAAAATCTATAATATATAAGCATATACGTAATAACTGTATATGTGTAAGTTAATTTCTCTATGGTTTAGTATCTTCCTTGTTTACCTTGTTATATAGGTTTGCTATTATTATTAATTACAATATTGTTGAAATTGTTAATTTTTTAATATTTACAACAATTGCAGGTAAATTGGGTTTTGAACGGTATTTTAAGAGTTTCAATTCTTCTCTTTTCATAGAAACTTATCTACCGCGAGATAGGTATGAAACTGAACTTTGTATACGGGGTAATCTACTAAACAACTGTACAATTGGATATCTTCAATTCACTCATGACTTTATATAAAGTTCAAATAGTCATATATCAAAGTGTAAATATTTGATTAAAATTAAGTTACACATAGAGGGTGAACCATTATAGATATCAGACATCCCTTTAGTTTATTCTTTTCTTCTCTCGAGGTCAGTTAAGGAAGTATATTCACAAAATGTTATACAGTGTGATTGTGGTTACATGATCATTAAATTTTACTTGAGTATAAGGCATTGTTATTCAGGGTGATCTTCCCTAAATTTTAAGTGCTTTTGTTTTGAGTACCTACTTAAATAATAATTATACAGCGTGATCTTGATTATAATTTTGGTTTTATTAGTTTTGCATACCTGTAGTAAAGTTTTGATAAAATGCCATACAGGGTAATCCTAGGTAGCTTTGATACCATTAGTTTTGCTTTCCCATACGTATTCAATTTGTTGTGAAACATTTTATACACGGTCAACAAACTTAATTGGGAACTTAATGTCAATTTTTTGTACAGGGTGATTCCAAATAGCAAAATATGTTTTACCTGGGTTTAGTCAGAAGGTTGATTAACATAGTGAGATATTAGTCTAATATTGTGTTAAGTGAGTTAATAAAGAACGGATTTGCGATTTTACTTAGTTTTGAGCGTTTTGTTTTATTGGGTCTCTTACTGTGCGATAAGGATTCGCTCGTTTTTTTTTCGTTTTTTTCTTGGAAAGAGTGGAGTTGGTATTTGGAAACTCTCACCACACAAATTCCAAAATGTATATAAATCGGTTATTAGCAAGTGAATTGCGCTACGAACTTTTTATTCGTCGTTTGCCAATGGGGACAATGGACGAAAATATAGCCAGACTAAAGGATGCATCAGGAAATGAAAGAGAATGTGGAATTTCAACAGCAATCCTTAATCTAGATATTTCAGAACCGGAAGAAGAATTCAAGATCTGTGAAGACAAAATAAATACGTTAGAGGAAGACATAAGAAAATTCAACAGGAACAATAGAATCAATGAATTTCAAAGAATCTCGACAAGATTGGAACATGTATATCATAGAATACAAAGGATTCGAGAAGGATCAGAACTGGGTGAAGGACGGCTGAAGCAACTCCTATTAAACCGTTGTGGAACTGCTAAGGAAGCATTGAGGGTAGTGTACGACGGGACAGCAGAATAAATAAGGTATGGTCATCCACTAGATACTCTCCTATCGTCCCAAGGTTCATTGATGGATGATCCAAACCCCCTATTACCTGAAATTGTTCTTACAGAAGGGAGTGCCAAGAATCCTGTAGAGAATCAAGAAGAAAGGGTTACTTAGAGCATCCCCACTTATTCACTTTTCATGAATGGCCCCGAACATTTTAGGAATGTCTCTCAAGTACAGGAAGCCATCCCATCCCGTCGGTCAGTGAATTTTGTTGACAATTCGAGTTCACACCCAGAACCTTGTTCACGGGAGCCCATCCCATTACGTCGGATAGGTAATTGTATAAGTCTAACCTCAGCATCTTTTCGTCCGGGTGTAAGACTTTCTGATGAACCCATCTATTATAATACATATCAGGAACCTATACCATCTTGGCCTGGTCATGGACGTAGAAATAGTATGGCGAATGTACCTACTAGTAATCGAATGGATGTACCCTGTGATGAGAGGAATATACCTGTAAACACAAGTACCTGTTAATATGATGAGCTCTCTGGCTCCAGACTCTTCCCAAGGATGCGACATTAGCCGCAGGAGAGTAACGTTTGATGGGCAGTCCAGCGTAAGTAATTTCCTAGAACGAGTGGAAGAGTTACGGATATCCAGAGGTGTTTCGAAATGTAGACTTCTACGAGCTGCACCAGAACTTTTAACCAAGGATGCCCTTACGTGGTTGGAACTCAAAAATTTCAAACATGGGAGGAATTGGAATCTAAATTGCGACAAGCGTACCACCATTACGACTATGAGTTTGAACTGATGGATGAAATACGCCGTAGGACGCAGGGACCGAATGAGAAAATTGTCACCTATATTGCCGTGATGAAAAACCTTTTTAGAAAATTAGGTGATTCCTGCCCTCCTGAAGAAACCCGAATTAAAATGATTCGCCGGAATCTATTACCATCAATCCAAACTCACCTGGCTCTTCAACGTATCGACTCGATTGCCGATTTAGTCAGTCTCGGAAAGGCTGTAGAGGAAACTACGAAAATGATACAACAATACGCACTTCCACCGACCAATTATAGGTATCTTTTGGAACCAGAGTTAGCGTATCATAAGAATCCAGGTCCCTTAACAAACGTGCATACGGTGGCGACCGTACAACAACGGAATCAGGAGCAGTCACACGTCAACAGCAGCGCCACTGCACCAAGAGTAGAGGTTAATCCAGCTGCTAGCACTGACACCTCTGCTAGTCCCACTCCAGGGCCTTCTAGGTGTTGGAATTGTTGTATTGTATTTATTTCGCGAAAATATATACAAAGCCTTGATCTCCTTCCTCCTTATTTTTTAAATGCTAGTGTTACCGGGGCGACAAAAGGGCTATATGACTCCTCGATCAAATTATTTTGTAGCAATTTTGATACTTGATGTTCAATTTCTTTCATATCCTCAAAAGAGCACCTATACGGTCTTTTACTACAGTATTTATCTATCACCAAATCAATATGGGCTTCATAAAAGTTTTACAGTACCTATATCATATTTGTCTTTAGCGAAGACATATCAATTTATCAATATCTGATTTCTTTTGATGATCTAAATTATTTACTGAAATATCAAAATTATCGACTATTATATATTAAGTTTATTTTATATTTATTAATTATAGTTTCCTTTTTATATTTCTATGTAATATCTTTATATCACTACCTGAATTACCAGGATTTTTTTTGTGTTTATAGGTGGCTTTTCTTTATTTTTTATGTAATATTTATTATTATTGCTGAGGACATTTTGGGTAATACTTGAAATCTCATTTTGAGTTAAATTAAAAATTTTTGTATACTGTCTAATCGAACTAGGAAATCATCGTCGAAGTTGTCTTCATCTATAACACAAATATTAACATCTTTTTCAATTTCGAAAATTTCAATTTTTAAAGTTACCATTCCTATTGATTTTTTTACGCCATTAATTGTTTTTAGGCCCGTATTTTTATCATAAGTAGGTATTTTTTTAAAGTTAATAGCCTTGAATTTATTAAAGACACATAAGATCCTGAATCATAGATTCTGATATTTCCAAAATATTAATTAGTAATTTAATTTTAATTATTGGCGGCACTATTAGTTTTTTGGATCAATTTCATTCAATTCTCTCTCTAATTCAGAAGTGTTAACACTCCTTATTTGATCCTTTCTACCGTATCACTATTTTTAATTTTGAACCAACATTGGGATTCAGGGTGATAACGTATACCTTTTTTCTCTTTTTCACAGATTTTACACGGACTAACTAATGATTTTACATTTTTCTCTTTAAATTTTCTTTCGGATGTTCCTAACTTTTTATCAAATGTTTTTTTGCTTACCATATGCTCTAAACTTCTTGAATTATTAAAAGTCTTCAGTTTCCTTTAAACTATTCCCATCAATCTTATCTAGAATAAAA
This sequence comes from Galeruca laticollis, assembly GCA_963921935.1. Lineage (NCBI taxonomy): Eukaryota > Metazoa > Arthropoda > Insecta > Coleoptera > Chrysomelidae > Galeruca > Galeruca laticollis. The sequence continues at coordinate 171,274,077 of OY998177.1, forward strand.
TTAGATAATCCGGTGGTAACCATAACAATTAGAGTGAGTTTATCTATGGACTTATTTATTTCTAATAATAGTCTCTCTTCTTTTAACGCATACTCCAGTAATGAGCCTTGTCTGTATTTGAATAACATTGCATACCTGATCGGTGACCAACCCTTATCTGCATACGTCTCACAAAAGGTCTTTTTCCACATTGCCCATTCTGAATTTATTGTATGCTTTATAAGCATGGAAGTATACCAGTCTAAACTAGAATCTTCTATAAATAACCTAAAAATTTCTATTTTTTTCACATCTTCTTCTATTCCTATACGGGCACATTCCGGTTCAAAGGTAGTTATCCACTGGGACACATGAGTAATTTTGCTATTGAATTTTTCTATAAAAAATTTTTCTACCATTCTCCCTATATTAGAAGGTTTTGATGAACCTTCCTTCATTTCAGCGAATCTTTCCATGAAACTAATTTCCCATTATTATTGCCAGAGGATCTTCTGAACATCCTGTTGTACAACTATGTGGTTTTGTTTGTTCCTCCAATAGGCATCCCATAAATTGTTTATTTCCATCTTCATCACAATAAACCGCCATCATCTCTGGGCTCATGGATATCCACACATGTCGTTTCTCATGCCGTTTGTCTAATGTGACATTTACTTTTCGAAATATTTGTGTCTGTACTATTCCAATATGTTTTCACATCTTCACTGGCTATGACCATGAACTCAAATCGTAATTTTTCCATTATTCCTGGTAACCAGCTGCAGAAATGTTGTTTTATAATGTGTTTATTTTTCACTTGATCGTTACTGTTTTATAATACCTTGACAACGGTTGCTATTAACAGACCCATAACGCCCGGGGCGTTATGGATCATAACGCCCGCTAAATGTTTTTCTCTGTAGTTCAATAAACTAATCTCTCAGAAAGACAACTTCATTTACGGTATTCAATCTGTTTCCATCTTATCATTTCAGAAAATGGTCATACTCCTTCTCGTTAATGTGTTTGGATTTCACAGGCATTAAATTTCCTAACTCTTTTTTAGCTTTGAGCGTCACATTCTGTGGGAACTCCATAATTAATATAAACACAACCATTTTTAGTTTCCTCCACTAACAAGCTTGTCAATTCTTACAAAAATGCAGCGTCGTTTTATTAAATTAACAGCCCTGTTTCCATGGCAATTGCATAGAAATCACTTGTGCTCAGTTGCCGACTAGAACGCCGTAAATACTATGAGAAGGAATTTATGAAGTAAACAACGTCGTTTGAGATAATTTTTTCGTGAAAAATAAAATCTTGTATACACCACGAGCGTTACTAGATCCTAACGCCTGATATAACGCACTTGGTTCATAAATAGCTATAATGTATCCTTGTGTACTATGGTGAACAGTAAAACAATAACTGAAATTGAGTTGCTCTGAAAAGAGTACATTTTATTTAGTTACAAAAACTAGTTGTAACACGGATACATTCTTTAACGTCAATTAATAACAAACTCACCTCAAAAGAGAAACAACATTTGAAGGTATTGTTTCACCAGTTCTTAATCACTATTATTTAAATATTCGAATTACAATATAATTTTCATAATCTAATTGGCATGCTGTATCAATACGTCAATCTGACAGACTGCTCCATAAAAACTACCAATTTTACACACAGATAACCTCTACACATCAAAGTTATTACACGGCAAATTCAAACATACTTAAATGAAGTGTCAAGCACTTTGTCTACATATATTTATAAATATATAAGATCAAAATTGGAAGATTCCGATTTTGGAACAACAACCAATATCCACACGGAGGCGCATGAAGCCCTCCTGTCTGGAAAAAACCAACCCAGGGTGAAGAAACAAGATCAAAAATGGATTGCGTGCTTTCCCATGATAACACTTGTTGTTTGCTCTTTGTATATATATATATATATATATATATATATATATATATATATATATTTAAGTTGAAATAACGACCGTACTATGTTAAAGGAAACGAAAGGTAAATATTGGGTAATCGGTCTGTATCAATACTCAAACTCTTTTGTTAAAGGTGCCTCTATATTTCATTGTTAATTTACAACTTCTTCAGGAGGTTATTGCTAAAAACATCAATTAATGAAACATAAGGATTCAACAAATAAAAGTTACTTACAACGTGAATAATTAAAATACGTGAAAGCACATGACGTGAAGTCCACCAGTCAAAAACGGAAAAAAAGAACACATTGGCAATTAATTTAAAACTGTTTAAATACACATTAAACTATCTTTCTAAAACTTACCACACCAAAAAATACATTTTTATCAGGCAGAATAAAAAGTGAAGTTGGAATTTACCAGAGGAGATTACAAATTTTCTATCATTGGGTACAAAATTTGGAGTGCCAGTGGTTGGCCAGCGTTTCAATGTTAATCATTTTTGAGCTGATATTGAGGTCATAATGAATGATATTCCCTAGATTGAGAGAGATTCCCTTAGAGTTAAAGTTACCAATAATGTTACCAATTTTCTTATTAACTCTAATGTCAATTCACCTTGTTATCTCAGTAACTTATATGAAAAAACAAAAAAATTCCTTAAAGATAATCCAGACCTATACATTTTGAAAGCTGATAAAGGTGGATGCACTGTAGCTATCCATGAACAGGTCTACATTGAGAAAACACAAATGTTATTGAATGATAAAAAAACACATAAATTATTAAATAAAGACCCGACGTATAACATTCAACGGAAGTATAATGCGTTCACAAAGGAATTAAAAGTGAAAAAAGAAATAAGTGAGGAAATGGCTAGGGATCTCACTATATATAATGCGGTACCTGCTAAATTGTATTCCCTTCCTAAAATTCACAAACCTGACATTCCACATCGACCTATAGTAAGTTCTATTAAATCAGCTACCTACAATTTTTCGAAATACCTCACTACAGTTTTAACTGCTGCTTTTTCAGATAGATCTGTATACAATGTCAGTGATACTTTCACGTTTGTCAATTCTATAAGAGATTTTAAATTGTCGGATAATTTTGTTTTGATATCTTTAGATGTCATTTCATTATATACTAACATCCCATCGGATCTATTACTGTATATTCTGGATGAACAATGGCATCTTATTAAACCACATTGCAGTATTTCCAAAGAAAATTTTCTTAAACTGATTGCATTAATTATCGATAATTGTTACTTTTCGTTCAATAATCAATTCCACCAAGAAATATTTGGTACCCCAATGGGATCACCAATCAGTCCTATTTTGGCATTGATAGTCATGGACCACCTGCTGGATTCTGTCATTCCTACACTACCTTTCAATTTACTCTTTTGGTTTAAATATGTTGATGACATTATTTGTGCAGTCCCCAACCATTTGGTTGACACCACGTTAAATTGGTTTAATGCTTTTAATAATAGCATTCAATTCTCCATTGAAAGAGAGAGTAATAATAATTCTGTTCCTTTTTTGGATACGAGAGTTATTAGATTAAATGATAACAGATTAATTCTTGATTGGTATCAGAAGCCGACTGCATCTGGAAGATATATCAACTACTTCTCGAATCATCCTATGGAGCAAAAGTTTAATACGGTTATAACTTTAAAAAACCGAGTATTGCATATTAGCGATACAAGATTCTTACACAATAATTTGAAAAAACTTGTTTGGATGTTTGAAAATAACGGTTATCCCAAACGTGTATTAAATAAGTTAATTTATAGCTCTAACTTTTATGATGGTCCTATTGATAATGAGGCTAGAGTTCCTTTTAAATATAAAAAGTTGCCTTATATTCCACCTCTGACTAATAAAGTTCTCTCACATTTCAAATTATTTAATATCTTAAAGATATCCAAATATAATGTCACTACGATCCAATCACTTTTCACAAAAATGAAAGATAGAGACGAATTATTACGTATTAGTGATGTCATTTACTGTGTTCCCTGTTCAGCATGTCAGGGTTGATATATAGGTCAGACTTCTCAGAGTCTAAAACAGAGGTTAGTACAGCACAGGAGTGATTGCCGTATAGGGAAGAACTCATGTGCTTTGGCATCACATGTTAAAAATATGAACCATACTTTTGATTACGATAGGGTTAAAATCCTTGAATTTGAAAGCAATTTCAGACGTCGATTGTTTCTGGAGATGGTTCATGTAAATAGCTGTAGAAACTCTATGAATTTTAGATCAGACATAGACCAACTAAGTGTGATCTATTGCAATATTCTTAAATGTAAATAAGTATGATTCAACCTTTGTGGTGTTTGTAAAATAACTTTACTGGACTATACTACTTTCACATTAGTATTTTATATATTTTTAATTAGTTGTAAATTCCAACTTCACTTTTTATTCTGCCTGATAAAAATGTATTTTTTGGTGTGGTAAGTTTTAGAAAGAAAGTTTAATGTGTATTTGTACGGTTTTAAATTAATTGCCAATGTGTTCGTTTTTTCCGTTTTTGACTGGTGGACTTCACGTCATGTGTTTTCACGTATTTTAATTATTCACGTTGTAAGTAACTTTTATCTGTTGAATCCTTATGTTTCATTAATTGATGCTTTTAGCAATAACCTCCTGAAGAAGTTGTAAATAACCAATGAAATATAGAGGCACTTTGAACAAAAGAATTTTAGTATTGATACAGACCAATTACCCAATATTTACCTTTCGTTTCCTTTAACATAGTACGGTCGTTATTTCAACTTAAATATTTCTGTCACAGATGGGCTTTTATCAAGATATTAAGAACACCTACGGCTTCGGAACCTTCAAATTAATGAAACAATGGTCTTCATTCAATGTTAAATTAGCCAACCAGTTGAATAGGAAATATTTCCTGTTAAGATGCAGAAGGAATCGTATACAGAGTGGCACAAAAGTCTGGAAACGGCCAATTATCTCGTAAACTGCAAGTCCTAATTGTACAAAATTTGGGGTACACCTATTTTGCGATACGGAGATTCCAGATTTAATATTTGCAATGTTGCCAGATTTCCCGTTTCTCTTATATTATTAGTAACTTTGGTTTTTCAAATGCATCACCCTGTATATTCAATCATTTATGGAATCTCCTATTCAATACGAGTTCAACCATATGTAACACTTATGATTTTATGTAGTCTGGAAGGTCTTAAATAAATAAAACACAAGTCTGGCAACGCCTAATTGTCTCATTAAATGTTTTAATACAAACTATTTTCAACTACATTAAACCGTCACAATTGAAATATTGCAACATTTTTAACTCAATGGTTACTTTATCAAGTGTTCAAAATGTGCTCCATTTGTGAGTTGACAGTACCCTAATCGATGGTAGAATGCATCTACCACATTTCTCCATGATTGTCTAGAAATTAATCGAGATTCATCGATAATTCGTTGCCTTAGATCTGCAAGACTTTAGTTTTGTAAACTGAATTTTTCAAGTATCCCCAATAAAAATAATCTTTAGGATTGAAATCAGGTGAACGTGGAGGCCATTCAATTCTACCTCGTCTACCAATCCATCGTCCGGGAAATATCCCATCTAAATAACGCCGGACATTTACACCAAAATGAGCTGGAGCTCCATCTTGCTGAAACCATATATTAATAAAATTGGCTCCAAACAAGTTTCTCAGTGTAGGTACAATTTCATTTCTAAGTAGAAGTTTATATTTATCTGACGCTAAATTTCCTTCGATAAAAAATGGCCCAATTAACTGAGTACCTACTATACCTGACCATACATTTAATTTTTGTGGTCTTTGAGTATGGTTCTCACGCATCCAGTGGGGATTTACGTCACTCCAGTACCTTAAATTGTGTCGATTTACACTGCCACAAAGTGTAAAGGTTGTTTCATCGGAAAAACATATTCTGTTAACAAAATTTTCATCATTTTCAATTTTATCCAACATTACCTCAGTAAACTCTAATCTACGATCGAACTCATCTTCACTTAATTCTTGCAATAACTGAATTTTGTATGGTTTAAATTTAGTCTTATGTAGTATACGTAAGACTGAAGAACGACCTACATCATGTACTTGTGCAACCCTGCGTGAGGATGTATGTGGATCTTCAACAAAACTCTGCATTATATCTAAAGTTTTGTTGTCATTCATAACTGTTTTCGGTTTACCTGATCGGTATATGTCTTTTACTCCTCCAGATTCCTCAAATCGCTTTACAGTTTTTTGTACCGTCGCCTTATGAATAGGAGAACGGTTTGGGAAAGTATCGTTGAACAAGTTGGCTACTTCACAATAAGATATTTTTCTGTCGCCGTACCCTCTCATCATTAGAATAGTAATTCGTTCTTTTTCGTTAAGAGCCATTTTAGAGAAGCAATTTACCTTGCAGAACTTTTCAAAACACATCAAACTACTGTCAGTTTTAGTTAATAATGTAAATGGTGGACAAATGTCAAAATCACAGCATTCTACATTTAAATTACTTCAAATCTACATATTTTTTACTGTTTTATGTATTTTAGACCATCCAGACTACAGAAAATCATAAGTGTTACATATGGTTGAACTCGTATTGAATAGGAGGTTCTAAAAACGACTGAATATACAGGGTGATGCATTTGAAAAACCAAAGTTACTAATAATATAAGTGAAACAGGAAATCTGGCAACATTGCAAATATTAAATCTGGTATCTCCGTATCGCAAAATAGGTGTACCCCAAATTTTGTACAATTAGGACTAACAGTTTACGTGATAATTGGCCGTTTCCAGACTTTTGGGCCACTCTGTACATCCTCGACACATTAAAGAAGGCACGAAAAATACTCGCAATCTGGTTACTACATCCGATTGGCAGCTTACACAAGAAGTGAATAGATTTAGTGACAGGTTAGAGAAAATAATTTTGAACTTAGAAATTAAAATTTGCTTTAGAACAATTTTAAAGATGAAATCTAGTATTAATGCGGTTAGAGAAATAGTTACGGACGTTTTACCTTTGACTATATTTAATGAGTATTGCAATAGGTTAAATGTTTCTTTTGATAGACGTTTCAATGAGGTTAGACGTGTTCACGTTTCTAAATTTAAAAAACTTGCAAAGAACTCGCATAATGTTAAGCAGTTATTTGTTGATAATAGTAAATGGTTTCTGAATGCCCCTGATTACGAGATTCCAGAGGAGATTACAAATTTTCTATCATTGGGTACAAAATTTGGAGTGCCAGTGGTTGGCCAGCGTTTCAATGTTAATCATTTTTTAGCTGATATTGAGGTCATAATGAATGATATTCCAGAGGGTGAGAGAGATTCCCTTAGAGCTAAAGTTACCAATTATGTTTCTTATTAATTCGAATGTCAATTCACCTTGTTATCTCAGTAACTTATATGAAAAAACAAAAAAAATCCTTAAAGATAATCCAGACCTGTACATTTGGAAAGCTGATAAAGGTGGATGCACTGTAGCTATCAATAAACAGGTCTACATTGAGAAAACACAAATGTTATTGAATGATAAAAAAACATATAAATTATTAAATAAAGACCCGACGTATAACATTCAACGGAAGTATAATGCGTTCATAAAGGAATTAAAAGTAAAAAAAGAAATAAGTGAGGAAATGGCGAGAGAGAGAGAGAAGTTCGAAAGAAGTTTGTGGTGGGTGGTAGTTGGGGTGTTTGGTTTCGGTGTGTGCCCTGATATAGGATTGATTTCCTCTGCAGGGCTGGGTTGGAGGTGTGTGGGGGGGGGGGGGTTTGTGCGCGTTTGTACTGAGTGTGGTGAATTGGTTAAAAAATTGGGAGGTTGAGTTGGTGACTTAGAAATTTGGGGGTGGAATCGAGGTATAGGGGTGGGCTTGTTGCTAGAAGATGTTCCGGAGGAAAAGCATTCGCGTTGCCTTCGCATCTCAAAAAAGAAACAATAACAATCTCGTTGGGGGGGGCGGGTACAGCTGCGGCTGCATTGTTCCCTACGTCGATGAGAGATTGGTCCGTCGGTCCATTTGGATGGTGAAAAAATTCATCCTGTTGAATAGATTAACCGTGTTACAGGGAAACCGCAGAAAACCTGTAACCCGACGGGTGGGTGGGGTTGTTAGAAGGTTTGTCAGAAGGGTTGACTAGTGAGCGTGTTTGGAGATAGTAAGTTGTGGGTTATATAGATAAAAGAGAATCGTGTAAAGAGATATGGAATTGTATGTGTGATGGTTGCAATGGTTATTGGATTGAAATTGGGGATCGGTCTAGGTAGTCAATGTATATGTCCGGGAGGTCGTCGTAGGCCGTGGCTAGTAGCCGTACTGGGGGGAATGGAAGCTTCCTCTTGGGTATTCTTCCAAGAGACCGTCTATTAGCAGTCCACGGTGTGAGGAGGGCGTTTTTCGATATGTCGCTGCCCGATTCGATAGTGCGATTAACGTATCGGGCTTGTAGGGTGTTTAGACGGGAGGGAATGGGCTCAATGTCGATGTTGGTATAGACGGCGTTACTAGGTGAGTAGGGTACCTTATATTGGCAGTATCTGATAATAGATTGCTCACAAGATAGGAGCATTTTTACAAGGTGGTCGGGAAGGGCACAATAGACGTTTGCTCTATAATCGATGATGGGACGGATATATGTCTTATACGTATGAAGTAGGGTGGTTGGATGAGTGCGTCCGAAGCTTCCGCCGAGCGCCTTGAGAAGATTGACCCGCCACCGGACTTTATTCAGAGTGTCCATGAGGTCGGCCATCATGTTGAGAGTGTGAGTGAATCTCACTCCCAAATAAACGACTTCCCTGCGGATTTCGAGTCGATCTCCCCAGAGCACGAGGCGGAAGTTTCTGGGTACAAGTCGTTCGCTCGAGGTGTGAGGGTGTTCTAAAACGATGGCTTGGGTTTTTTGAGGGTTGAGAATCACCCGCCATTTCCTGCACCAATTTGAGAATTGGGTCAGTAGATTTTGGGATCGATTATTGAGAGAGCGAATGTCAGGGGCAGAAATGATTAGAGCGGTGTCGTCCGCATATAGTTGGATATGGTCTTGGGGATGTCGTGGAATTGGTGTGTCATACGTATAAATTAAGTATAATAGTGGAGCGAGAATCGAGCCTTGCGGAACGACAGTTTGAGGTGTAAATGAGTCGGAAAGGCTGTAACCAACTTTGACGCTGAACGATCGGTCTGTGAGGTAGGAATATAATAATTTCATGATTTGGTTTGGCAATTGGATGCTCAGTAGCTTTCTCACTAGTCCGGCGTGCCAGACTTGGTCAAAAGCCTTCTGAACATCCATGAAAATGGCGGCTGAATAGCGTCGTTGGTTTAAAGCTTGGGTGACGATGGTTTGAAGGTTGGTGGTGGCGTTCTGACAGGAGTGGCCCGGCCTGAATCCGAATTGAAATGCCGGGATGATATTGTTTTCGATACAGAAGTCCCAGATTCTCTCTTTTAACAAACGTTCAAATATTTTACCTAGGACGCTGATCAATAAAATTGGGCGGTAGGATTCAGGCTTTGTAGGGTCTTTGCCAGGTTTGGGGATGAGAACTATGTTGGCAGATTTCCAACAACGAGGGAAGTAAGAATATGCTAAACAGGCGTTCAACAGTGAGCAGAGCGGGGGGAGAATCTCATCTGGCAGGTTTTTGAGTGCCTGCCTCGAGATTCCATCGTGCCCGGGGGCACTGTTCCTCCCCGCTCGGCACGCCTGCTGAACTCCTTCGATAGTAAAAGGTGTAAGAAGGGGGGAGTTCTCATTCAGTGGAATGTGGACGTGTGGGTTTCGAGTTATATTGCGGGTGAGGAGGTTTGTTTCGATGGCAAAGTCCCTGAGAAATATTGGATTGTCAGGTGGTGTAAAGACAGTTTGCAAGTTGTTTTTAAAGGCAGTGGCTTTATCTTCATGGGTGTAGATTTTCTGCCCTTGCACTTCGAGATGTGATTCAACCTTTCTCTTGAGGCCGACGAGGCGGTTGAATTTTTGCCAAAAGACGCGTCCTTGTCTAAAGTCCAGTCCGGCTGTTTCGGCCTTCCATTTCCTCTGCTTTTCAGCATTGATTTCGTACCGGACCTGGGCGTTTAGACGGTTCCATTGTGTTTTGACTGCAGGATCTCGAGTGCGGACGTATAACCTGTATAACTGTCTTTTCTGACGGATTTTTTGAAGAATTCGTTGCGGAAGTGCATAGAAGTTGGTGTTTATGGTGGTGAGAGGGACGGCGATGTTTTGTGCATCAATTAGGAGGGACTGGAGCTCCTCTGCATGGTTATCTATGTCATCAGTTGTCTGATGAATGATGGGTTGTGGCAAGTTAGAGGAGACGTGGTTTGCGAAGGAGTCCCAGTCGGCTTTTTTGAAGTTGCGGTATGTGAAAGTAGTTGGAGGTGGTGGTATTGGTTCGTGTAAAGAGGTGTTGACCAAAAGTGGAAGGTGGTCAGATGTGATTGGATCGCCTATAAAGCATGCGTCGTCTATGCGGGTGATTAGTCTGTCGGTGCAGATTATATGGTCGACAATGGAGGAGCCGAGGTGACTTATAAGGGTTGGATTATTGTTTCTAATCCGTAAGATCGGGAGGGAGACTATTTGTTCGGCGAGTGATCTGCCGCTTGCGTTGGTGTGTGTATCACCAAAGAGAATGTTTCGTGAGTTTAAGTCACCCATTATTATGGCTCGTGGAAGAGTGGATGCATATTCGAGGAGGTCGATTGATAATACTTGGTTGGGGTGTTTATAGTATGAAAAGAAGGTGGTCGCGGTATTATTCCACGATATGTCGATGGCTATGCAATCCAGGTTCTGTTGAGACAGAAAGGGTGGGAGGGGGTCTGGGAAAGCGGAGAGTCCGTTGCGGACGAGGAGTCCGTTGCCATGACAGTAGAAGTTCCTGTCTAAGTGGAATGTGGTGTAGCCAGAGAAGCGAGGGTAGTTTTTTAAGAGAGTATCGGTGACAGATAGTATTTGTATATTTTGGGAGTGTAGGAGATGTTTAAGGAGATGTCGCTTCCTGGCTAGACCTTGGCAGTTCACGGTCCCGATTTTAAAGTCCATGACTTAATTGTGGCGTTCCGGGGTCCAGGCGAAGTGGGCACGGTTGCCCACATTGTTGGTTACGGAAACGTTGTACTCGTAAAAAGAAGGAATAAGATGAGAGAGGGTGTCGGCCACGAGGCCACGGACTGTCGGGACAGCGTTCATTATCGTGGTTGCCAAAATCTGGATCAAGACTTTGGTGTCTGTCGAGAGGTCGTAAGGGGTCAGGGGTTCCTCTATGGTCATGGAAGCGATCTCCTGAGGGTTCTGTGGGGTTTCCATCCGCTTTGGGCAACGAGGATGGAAGGCAGGATGGGAGCCGCCACAGTTTTTACAGGAGGGGGCGTTTGCCTTAGGGCAATTGTTGGATTTATGGTCGGATGCCCCACAGGAGGGGCAAACTGGTTTTGCCTTGCATTTTTCAGCAAGGTGGCCGGTGGTGGAGCATCTATTGCAGTATCTGGGTACTGCAGGAAGTGGGTTGGAGGAGTTTGAGGCCTCACACTGATGTATGAGCCCGTGAAATTGGATGCCGCGGGAGAGAGCTTCGTGGTAGGCTGTTTCAGAATCAGTAATGATTCTAAACATGGAGGTGGCCTTATTTGTGCGGAGGGCGACAAAGCGCCAGGTTCTCGTGAAGTTGAATTTTACTTCTTCGCGGAGGATGTCCTCGAAATCTTTATCAGGGACGTGTCTACATTCCTGCAGACAAATGAGAAGGTGGGTGTTCGGGCTCTTGATTGCGAGCGGGCTCGGGGGGTTGAATTGAGTCTAATGATGGTGACCTGGGGGTCACCTATGGCGTTACAAAGCCTCTGGGCGAGGGCTTTGTGTGGAATGTTGGAAGGAATTTTGAGAAGTGCTGTACGATTTAGATTGGCTTTGAGGTGGGTGATTTTCCTCCTCAGGAGCTCGTTGGTATTAAGGAGGTTGTATAGTTCCCTTTAGGAGATGTACTTAGGGGGAAGGTTTCTGATGTTGAGTGTTTGGAGTGAGAGTGTAGGTTGGGGAGGTACGGTTTGTTGTGTTCGTTGGGTAGTTTGTCGAGGAGGTTGAGTGGGCCAGGGCTGTGGCTGTTGGGGTTGAGTGGTTGGGGCTTGTGTAGGTAGGTTGGTTGATAGTTGGGTTGGACTGGTTTGTTGAGTGGGTGGGGTTCTTGGTATTAGGGATCTCTTGGAAAAGGCTCCCAAGAGAGTGAAGTTATCCTCTGGGTATTTTCTGATGGTATTGGGGGTTTCAATTAAGGAGGTGTGGGAGTGCTGAGAAGTGTGGGAGTAACGAGAGGTGTGGGAGTGTCGAGAGGTGTGGGATTTTGGAGAGTGAATTGGTGAGGGGATGGGGGAGGTGTAGGGAAGGATTTGTTGGGGGTTCAGTTGTGAGTTTATTTGTTCTAGGGTTTGTTTAAGTTGCTGGTTTTCTGAGCGGAGATCATGCATCTCCTTTTGCATTTCGTGAAGTAGGGTCTGATATGTCTCTGGATGTGGACTGTTGGAATCGTTTGGGCTGTGGCCCATGGGTGGGCGTTCATGAATTAGGTGTTGCACTGATGCACTTATTGATTGGGTTTCCTTTACTAGATTCTCGGTAGATCCGAGGGTTTTTAGGGGTGAGCGAATTGGTGGAAATTCATCTAGTGATGAGAGGGATGGAATTTTGTTGCTGTTTTGGCTGCGGGTGTTGTAGGGGCATTGACTGGAAGCCATTGCAAATGATTTTTGGGGCGGAAGGGGACGAAAACAGAAATTTGTTTCGTTTTATTGGGGGGTTATTAGTGTCGGGGGATGGCAGAAAAAAGCCGGCAGCGGACTCACTGCCGGAGGGAGTTTCCTCCCCAGTTAAAGGTTTCCTGACCCTATTATCAGCTGGTTAGTTTTTATATTTACATAGAAAATTCCTTCCTCCCTCGTCTGGATGGCAGTGGTTTTCTTAGTTACGACTTCCTCACAACGCTGTTGTTGAAAAAGAGGCAAATTTCATAAATATTGCTCTATAAAGAGCAGATTTTTCATAAATAAAAAATTCCAATAAGAGCTGTCGAAATAAGAATTTTCGCAAAATTGGCGAAAGCGTTGGTAAGTAGCAACTAGAGTGATTCGGTTTGCAACAGTGACCGAATTTCTAGTTTAGCTTCTCCTTACTAGTCGACGTTCTCGCTCGGAGTCTCAGGAACAGATGAGGAAATGGCTAGGGATCTCACTATATATAATGCGGTACCTGCTAAATTGTATTCCCTTCCTAAAATTCACAAACCTGACATTCCACACCGACCTATAGTAAGTTCTATTAAATCAGTTACCTACAATCTTTCGAAATACCTCACTACAGTTTTAATCTTTTTCAGATAGAACTGTATACAATGTCAGTGATACTTTCACGTTTGTCAATTCTATAAGAGATTTTAAATTGTCGGATAATTTGGTTTTGATATCTTTAGATGTCATTTCATTATATACTAACATCCCATCGGATCTATTACTGGATGAACAATTGCATCTTATTGAACCACATTGCAGTATTTCCGAAGAAAAGTTTCATAAATTGATTACATTAATTATCGATAATTGTTACTTTTCGTTCAATAATCAATTCCACCAACAAATATTTGGTACCCCAATGGGATCACCAATCAGTCCTATTTTGGCATTGATAGTCATGGACCACCTGCAGGATTCTGTCATTCCTACACTACCTTCCAATTTACCCTTTTGGTTTAAATATGTTGATGACATTATTTGTGCAGTTCCCAACCATTTGGTTGACACCACGTTAAATTTGTTTAATGCTCTTAATAATTGCATTCAATTCTCCGTTGAAAGAGAGAGTAATAATAATTCTGTTCCCTTTTTGGATACGAGAGTAATTAGATTAAATGATAACAGATTAATTCTTGATTGGTATCAGAAGCCGACTGCATCTGGAAGATATATCAACTACTTCTCGAATCATCCAATGAAGCAGAAGTTTAATACGGTTATAAGTTTAAAAAACCGTGTATTGCATATTAGCGATACAAGATTCTTACACAATAATTTGAAAAAACTTTTTTGGATGTTTGAAAATAACGGTTATCCCAAACGTGTATTAAATAAGTTAATTAATAGCTCTAACTTTTATGATGGGCCTATTGATAATGAGGCTAGAGTTCCTTTTAAATATAAAAAGTTGCCTTATATTCCACCTCTGACTAATAAAGTTCTCTCACATTTCAAATTATTCAATAACTTAAAGATATCCAAATATAATGTCAATCACTTTTCACAAAAATGAAAGATAGAGACGAATTATTACGTATTAGTGATGTCATTTACTGTGTTCCCTGTTCAGCATGTCAGGGTTGTTATATAGGTCAGACTTCTCAGAGTCTAAAACAAAGGTTAGTACAGCACAGGAGTGATTGCCGTATAGGGAAGAACTCATGTGCTTTGGCATCACATGTTAAAAATATGAACCATACTTTTGATTACGATAGGGTTAAACATCCTTGAATTTGAAAGCAATTACAGACGTCGATTGTTTCTGTAGATGGTTCATGTAAGCTGTAGAAACTCTATGAATTTTAGATCAGACATAGACCAACTAAGTGTGATCTATCGCAATATTCTTAAATGTAAATGAGTATGATTCAACCTTTGTGGTGTTTGTAAAATAATTTTACTGGACTATACTACTTTCACATTAGTATTCTATATATTTTTAATTAGTTGTAAATTCCAACTTCACTTCTTATTCTGCCTGATAAAAATGTATTTTTTGATGTGGTAAGTTTTAGAAAGATAGTTTAATGTGTATTTGTACAGTTTTAAAGTAATTGCCAATGTGCTAGTTTTTTCCGTTTTTGACTGGTGGACTTCACGTCATGTGTTTTCACGTATTTTATTTATTCACGTTGAAAGTAACTTTTATCTGTTGAATCCTTATGTTTCATTAATTGATGCTTTCAGCAATAACCTCCTGAAGAAGTTGTAAATTAACAATGAAATATAGAGGCACTTTGAACAAAAGAGTTTGAGTATTGATACAGACCGATTACCCAATATTTACCTTTCGTTTCCTATATATATATATATATATATATATATATATATATATATATATATATATATATATATATATATATATATATATATATGTATATATATATATACATATATACATATATATATATATATATATATATATATATATATATATTTATATTAATAAAATAATCCATCAACGGATAGGAAATCAGTATAGGCTGAAACAGGTATTATTGAACTAGAATTAATTCAAAACAAACATCCAGTATATTGTTATGTGGTAAAACAGCATTATCATATAAGCTATTCCAATCATCTAAACACATAGACATAAAAAAATCAATTTCAAATAAAGAACTAGAGCAATTAAAAAACAAACTGTAATTGTCATACAACACACTGTCCATAATACCATCTACAATCATTATCTTTTAAAGTGAGCGGGAATTTAAGTAACTAGTGATATTGTGAAGATTTGCCAGAAAAATGTATAATGGACCAATAATATAAAATCTTCATCTTTGATTGGCTATCCATGACATAACAATACTAAAGCAATTTAAGAATTTCATAAGAAAAATCAAGACACCATATGTGATATAAACTTATTAGATGTCAAAAATAGTTTCATAGCAACGGATGTTAGCAACGGAATTTATTGAAACAATTGAGAGACGAGAGATATTTATTGAAAGGGAAGCAGACATGTAAAACTTTGGTAAACTAAAATGGAAATTAACAGTGAAAAATTAGTAAGTTTCTTGAAAAGACCATATCAAAACTTTGAAAGAAATGAACAATATACGATTAACCCCAAAATAACGCATTACAACATATGTAAATTGCAAATACGATGGATAGTTGGAATACATTATGTGATCTATGAACTGAATTGGACACAGATAAGTTATTTTATTTTTATCCTTTGCGTTACAATAGACAACTGAATTTACCAATATTTTATGTGTTTGAACGTTTACAAACATGGTAGTTTATTCGTTTGGTTATAAGTGTAGTTAATATAAAATTAACTGTATTGAGTATTAGTCACAGTTTACAAAGATATCTTTGGATAGCTTGATGATTTAGTCACCTAGTATATAGTCAGTAACATTTTAATTCTTCATTTTTTTTCAGAGTAACTAAATAAATTCACTATTTTCATATAATAAATATTTCAAACATTATTAACCATAAACATTTTATTATAGGTTATAATTACGTTTTCTTATGAATCATACACATACTACCATAGATTAATACTTTTAATACTACTAAAATCATCAAGTAATATTTTAGATTGAGTCGTTATTTGTTTTCATTTTTCATATCACATATCTATGTTCTTTATTTGATACTATAAGTAAGTAATAGATGACGATATTATTTGTGTATCTTTGCATTAAATTCAGAAAACATTCTATGTTGTTTAAATTAGACAACCAATAATACACGAGTGGATTATAATTGAATGAAGTCAGTGCCGGACTCACCCATTACAAAGTAAAACTAGAACAAATATTAAGTAAGAGTCTTAGTAGTCGGGGAAATAACATTTCTGTTTAGAAACATATCATAATCAGTGGCGCAACATAATAAATTTAAAACTAAATACCATTCATCATAATACAAATAATAATTTATTAAGGGTTAGAAAAATTAAGAAAATAAATAATATAACATAATATAACAATATATATATATATATATATATATATATATATATATATATATATATGTATATATATATATATATATATATATATATATATATATATATATATATGAACCAAAATGGTTTTCTTGACGGTAGATAAATCAAAATTCTTTCAACATATACTTTATGTATAGATACTTTTTAAGTACTAATTCAAAAGGATCTTTTCAATTTGAAGGAACATTATATGTTTGTCAGAGTGTCACAGTTTGAGTCACAGTTTTTTGGTTGACATATAACCTAGTTGATGTGTTCAACTTTATAACTTAAGAGACAGTCTTCATTATTAGTATCATGACTTGTCTCTTAATCATGATCCTATGAACAAAGGAAGTCCTATATATCATATATTCTCCCTTGTCAACGAGCAAAAGTTGTAAGGTATATTACTCTCACTAATTACCCCACTCAAATCTCACGATAACAACAGTGAATGTAGTATATACACAACAACTCCGTTATAACTCATTAGTTATATAGATGTTTATATTTATAAGTTAGAAATATCTAGAATTTGATTGTTCTTATGTTGTTGGTCAAATGAAAGAAGATATGCATAAATGTGATTAACATGGTTGCTTTCTCTCTTTTTATTTAGTGACTTTTCATCTAAGGCAGTCTCGAACATTTCTAGGCAGGATCTTTTGTGATAGTGGGATTCCGAATGTATAACCATTATGTTATTAAAATTTGGATGATGCCCAGTTTCTATACTATGTTCAACCAAAGCGCATGGATTGAGTTTTATATCACTTTTATGTTGGGTCTTCAGTACTCTAGATGTCTGTCCATAATGCATACACTTTGTCACAATTGTTACAAGAGATCTTATATACTACATTCGATTTCTTCAATACTTCATCCTTATATTTTGTTTTCGTTAAAATATTATTAATTGTGAATCTATACTTATAAGTTAGTTTTATTTGATTTTCATGCTTAAAAACGTTTAAAATATTCGTTGAAATATCCTGTATATACGGAATCGCTATATGTTTTTTAGGTTCACTTTCTTGGTTATCCTCATTATTAATATTTGTCATTATTTCTTCTTGTATTCTGGTGTTGAAAATTAATTTTTTTAATGGTTGAGGTGGATAAGAATTATTTATGAGAATTTCATACTATTTTTTCTAAGTTTTTTTGTTGTAATGTTGGATGGCAGATTTTTTAATTCTATTTTTCATAGTCAGTACTAAATTGATCTTATCTTTCCTGTGTGGTTTTATAAATAATTGATGTACCTCTCAGAACTCATTGGTTTTCTACACCAGTCTAACTGTATTATATTATTTTCATTTCTTATCAATTTGGTGTCTAAAAAAGGAATGCTATTTTATGCCTCATGTTAATTAATGAAATGTACCAACATGTCCATATTTCAGCCTTGAAAAATAAGGGAAGAAAATTTTTCGAAACGTTGGGGAGTAAATAAGAGTTTAATTCAGCCCTACTTACGACGGAATCCCTAAAATATTGAAAGATTTATATATATATATATATATATATATATATATATATATATATTGAGCCATCTTCGTATATTGTTAATATAATGTTAGATGATCCTCATATTAACATTTTGAAATAACAGGAAAAGGAAGGTTAATTTATTTTGACATAAGCGTCAATATTAATGGATCAACAGAGTATATTTAAAAATTATTGTATCGTTACGAAGAATACAGTAAAGAAAAGAAAATTAAACAATTAGTTCAGGTAGATAAGTTAATTTAAGTCGGTACACAACGTTAATTACAAAAAAATGTGATTGGTGATAAGTGCGCGACATGTATAAGAAATCGTAATCGAAAGTGACCAATGACAATCAAGATACGAAATTTGCGGAAAAATATATGAATGATTCATCAAAAGTTTATATAAAAATAACTAGTAGGAACGGAAAAAAAAGAAAAATAATTAGTTGTTGATTTTGGAAAATGAAATGAGAGTAGTAACAATTTGAAAACATTGAGGAATTTTAAAGAAAAAGTATTTAGATTATATTGCGAAGAAACGATTTATTTGATTTTCAATCAAGGAAAAAACACAAATAAAAAGATTATAAAAGAATTTGAAGAGATTTCAAATGTATGAATTGTCTTATCAAGAATAAAATTGTTGATTTTGAAATAAGAAGATAGAGACATATAAAGGTTGTAAGGAAAAGTAAAATTCCCGAAAAGTATAAGTAAATGTACCGAAAATTATATTTATAAAAATAACAAAACTCACGTTGTGTACATGTCAGTGACATCATTGGGTGACAAATATTCACTAAGAAAGACACCCATATTAGAGGAAAGTCCAGACATATATTCTGAGGAATAACATATAAAACTAAGTTAATATTTCCATTAACACATAATATCCTTGGCATCTAGTAATTTCGTCAAGAAGAAGCTTGGAACATAGATTTGTCGTATATCTAAAAAGGTGATTAAGTTTATCATTAAGCCGCCATTACAACAGAGACAATTGTAAGTAATCAATTTTCAATTAGTTGTAGGGTGTATATAGTTTTATTATTACTGATATTTTGCAAAAAGTAAGGCTTACCTTTATTCCAATAACGATACAATAATTCATTTCAACTCCAAGATCGATATAATATTTCATTTGTATAAAATAAACATACAATGTAATCACTCTATGTTTTGAATGTTGTTACTGTTCATTCCCGACAAGCTCGAAGCGTTAACGAGGAGAAACGAACATCGTTTGAGTTTGCGCACTGTTGTATTATATATGGAATGTAGAGTATAAATGTTAATTAGTTGTTTGGTTCATGATAATATTAACTGAAATATTATAAAATTTTATTTGATGCATGGTTGTAGAGATAATAAATAAAGAGCTGTTTTGAATGTATTTTGCTAAAAAAAATTATTGAATATAATTTATTTCGATAGAACCCGACCCAAATGAGATTATGGATTTACGACTATACGTGGTGATATAAAATTTCATTTATACATATAATAATTACACTCACGTATACGTAGTAATATATATATATATATATATATATATATATATATATATACATACATTAAGTCAATCTCAAGGTATGTCACTTCTCGGTCTAGCCAATAATAATTATTAATTATCAGGTAGTCATGACATGAATTGTAACTTCTGTCATTCTGACGAGGATATTTAGTAATATCGAAACAATTATCAATTTTCTAGAATTTTCCATTACTTTGTGAAATTATTTAGAAACAGATAATTTCATTTGAAAAAGTAACTGCTCTATTATATTATTTACTGCATTGAACCCTTTCGCTAACTAATTCCAACACTGGTTTCGAATTATTATGTGAAAAAGAAAACATTTTTCTTTGTTTTCCAGGTCTACACAGTCCCGATGCATCACGTTCGTTATTGAACTCAAAGATATCAAATTTATAGTTTTGGAGTGATTTAATATGTGAACATATTCACTTTAAAGTTGCTTGTAAGTGGCAAATGTTATGTGTAGTGTTAGTGTATTTCTGTGGCTATTAGCCTTACCAAATTGGTCTAATTGGGCAGATGGTAGTGAGTATCCTGATCGCGAATGTTGCGATTTTCCTTCGCCATCACCAACTACTGTGAGTCCACCTACGGATCCTTCTGGTACTCTAAAATCTGGTAAGTGTAGCACGAAAAAATGATTTATTCAAAATAAGTATGTATAACTCAATAATGTATTCCTTCGAATGAAACAATCGAAAACATATTGTATTATCAGCTATCGACCTTGTCCCCTTTTTTGATGATGCGTAATTAATGCCTGTAGGGTCTGATAGCTCATATAATATTACAGATAAACTGGATCGATTAACCTCTATGTTTTATATGTCGTGTTAACTTTAATTAAACTTAATTCAGTATATATTAACATAAGCAGCTTACTCGGAAGACGTTGTCCCGTCTTACCTATAAATATTCAGCTCGAAAAGGAATAAAAACTAAAATAAAAAAAATATATTTCCTGAGAATCTCGAGAACTAATAGTCGTAGGATTTTGGGAAAACAATATTTCAAAAGAAATCGACAGAGAAAAAATCCTGGAAATATTTTTCACTTCATATATCCACCGCAAAGGAGGCGTAATTGTTTTGGACGTACAAATATGCATGCTTCTAGAAAAGATGCCGATATAAGTTTAGAAATAAATACACTCATGTTAATGCCCCAAAAATGTAGCATGATTTTGATTCATTACTTTTTATTTTATGTCCTACAATAAGAGCAGGAGTGGAAGCTAAACTTTTTGGATTGTAAGTGTCAATAACTTCATTTTGTTTTAACGGAATTTTGTGAACAAGGTCTGGCATAAGAAAGGAATGCCCTCGCCAGGGCATCACATAATTAACTATTTTTTTCCTTTTTGCTGAGAAACATAGATGGAGCAGCATTATTATTTTAGTTGATTTCCAAAGCAGACCAAACTTATAACTAAATAAGTTAAAACCGCATGTCGATATCTCCATTAGTTTAAAATATTTTATTAACGAATTTATGAAAGAAACAGACTATATATCGTAAATGGGTACTCCGTTTTTTTAATATTTCGTAGTCAAGCATGCCATAGACAAATAAAGAAGACGTTTGAAACTTAATTATGATTTTATTTCAATCACAACAATAATAATAAAAACGCTAGTTTTATAATATAATTATTAAATTTTAGTATTTGTTGTTTTCCGTATCTCCCTACATATTAGGCGCGTTTATTCAAATTTTCGAATTTGCTATCTAGTGTATATTTAATTCCCAAAAATTACCTATTCATAATTTATCCAAAAATTAAATGCTGCTTTGTTTTGCCTGTTTGACCAATTTCCAATTTTTTCTTAGAATGCCATAAAAACAATTGGTAGACAGTTTCTAGGGAAACGACAATTTTTTAAATAGATGACATTCTTTGACATTTAAATTTGTTAAGAGCCTAATTAAATTTTCAAAATATGCCGTATACGAAGGAGAAAGCCTTTGATATCTTAGCAGTTTGTTTTGAGTGTTCGCGAAATGCCGCTGTTGCCAATGCAGAATACATATTTAGATATCCTGCACGACATTATTATTTCCAGAAATGTTTTCAAAATATTAGCGAAACGCTTGACGGAGACCGGATATGTCCAGGCGGTCTCTCTATATTTTTATTTATTTCTGGTGGATAGTTCGTACAAATACATCAATAAATAACCCATAAAGATTTTTAAAAGTGTACCTAACAATTTAAAAATGAAGCAGTGGTCTAGTACAGCGAGGAGAGAACTTAAAGAAGTTGCAATAGAAACACATTTATTGCTGTGAAGATCACTTTGAGGAAAGAATGTTTATTAGAATGTGTGCCAAAATTGAATAGAAAAATGGGAGAAAAAAATAAATTAAAATGATATTTTGCTTGTTGTATAAGTCTCCAAAAGATGGTATAACTTATGATCAAATCAATCTGATTCTACGTACATAAATTCTCGTTTAAATCATTTGCCTAGAAATCGATATATATATATATATATATATATATATATATATATATTTATATATATATATGTATATATATATATATATACGACTAAGGTATAGTACCGGGACAATCGCGATGTCAATTGTATATTAAAGTATATAAAATATTTTGGTCATATATAAGTATAGAAATTAATTTCTTCATGAAAATTTGATATACACCAAAATCCAAAAATAGTATATCACTATTTTTATAAAGTACAGACTTCCGGGACATTTTTGATAAATCTAAAGAACCAGACACTGTTTTAAAATGAGATGTAGATAAATATTTGCTAAATAATGTTTATAATAATATTATTGCATTTTACCATGTGATGTCATTTGTGTAAAGTATAGTTACAGCAATAGGTATAATACACAACCGAGAAATAATTTAGTCAAGCGTACGTACATCGAGCAGATGTACTGCTCTCATTTCAGAGTGGATCCCTCTCACAATATTTACGTTTTAATAACAGACGAAACCTTTGGTGTAACGTCTGTTTTAGTTTACCTATGACTGCAGCTATACAACGCACCTAACTTACATTTGAAGGGCTCGATGATCCTTTTTATGCAGTTATATAGCAAAAGTGGATGATTTATTTCAAAAATTGTACTATTTTTATCTACAATGACAATTTATTTTTGAAAACTTGATATCCACAAAAATTCAAAAGTCGTATATCACTATTTTTATAAAGTACATACTTCCAGCATATTTCAAATAAATGATTTCTAAAGAACCAAACACTGTTTCAAATTGAGATTTTGATACATATTAACTAAATAATGTTTGAAAATAAATATTGATAAATATTGCAATTTACCAGTTGTGCAACGAATAATGCACCTAACTGGTGAAATTGATACGAATCCAGGACTCGAAGTTTATTCTTAAGATGTCATACAGAGTGGGCCACTCAAAACAATCTACCCTGTTATTTGGCAGTACTCACTCAATTTAAAAAAATGCTGAATCATGTTGATTTTTTGTTTTAATTTACTATTTTTTTAAGTAACCACCCAATAATCAGGTTGAACTTTTCGTTTTATGAATAGAGCATGCTATCTATTTTTCTACCTTCTTAATTTCAGAAATACTACTAAAGGGTCTTAACTGAATATTTACAGTTACAGAGTTACAGGGTTTTTAAAATCACCTTTTTCCAACTTAGGTCGTTTTTTTGACAAAAAAAATGAATATTTGGCAAAATAGCTCACGTGTTCGTATCCTAACTTTTTCTTTTCCTGGTCATTCGTAATAAGGAAAAAACTAATACAGGGTGGCTAAACATTCCTCATAATTTGACCACCCTATAATAATTTTTCCTTATCTTCGAATTGCCCTTGAAAAGTCAAGATAGAGACCCTATATATGAAGGATTTCTGAAACCAGCTCATCAGGGAACGATAGAAAATACAAAACCGTAAAGAGTGTTCTATTTAAAAAATCTGATGGCGTCATCACGCGTTAGTAGTTCATCCTGAATATAAGGTTGTTATTTTAAAAAAACAGTCAACTAAAATTATAACAGTTTCCTTAAAATTCACTGAATACTGCCAAACATCGGGGTGGACTCTTTTCTGTGGATCACACACCATAAGTAAAAAGTAAATAATTTCCTTTCGAAATTTCACTATTATATCTACAATGATAACATCTTTTTGGAAATTTGATATACATTCAAATACAAAATATTGTAAATCACAATTTTTGAAAAGTAGAGACTTATGGAATATCTTTGATAAATCGTGGAGAACCAAACACTGTTTAAGAATATGTTGATAAATATTAAATATTGTTTGAAAATAACTATTACATGCTACCAAATGACGTACAATGCATCTAACTGGTTAATTGATCCGTATCAAGGTGTTGAAGATTCTTTAATGTATTAATGTATATGAAAATATTATACTCCTTTCAAAAACTTCACTATTTTTATCCAGTGATAGTTTATTTTTTAAACTTTGATATTCATAAAGAATCCAAAAATAGTATATCACTATTTTTATAAAGTACAGACTTCCGGGACATATTCGATAAATAATTTGTAGAGATCCAAACAGTGTTTCAGAATGTTTTGATCAATATTAGTTTTTATACGAGTATATTATTTGAAAATAACTATTGCATTTTACCAAGTAACGTCAGTTGTGTAACATACAACGCATCTAAATACTGAAATGATACGTATTAACGGGTTGAAGATTATTTGAACTTGTCATAATGTGAAAGTAAGATGATTTCTTATTTAAAAACTTCACTATTTTTCCCTGGTGATAATTTATTTTTGAAAATTTGATACTTACATGATATCCAAAAATAGTATATCACTATTTTTATAAATTACGAACTTCCGGGACATCTTTGAAATGATGCGTATCAACGGGTTGAAGATTATTTTGAAGTTGTTGAAATGTAAATGAAAATAAGACTATTTCTTTCGAAAACTTCACTATTTTTACATAGTGACAAGTTATTTCTCAAAATTTTATATTTACAAAAAAACAAAGATAGTATATCAATATTTTTATAAAGTACAGACTTTCGGGACATCTTTTATAAATCTTTTGTACATAGTCACACAGTGGATCAGAAGATGTTGATAGATATCAGCTTTTAAATAATTTTTGAAAATAACTATTGCATTTTTCCAAGTGACGTCAGGTGTGTAACGTACAATGCATCTAACTGGTTAAGTGATAAATATCAAGAAGTTGAAAATACTTTTGAAGCTGTTAAAATGTATATGAATTTAAAATGATTTCTTCCAAATACATCACTATCTTTAACTAGTGAGCATTTATGTTGGGAATTTTAATATCCACAAAATATCTAAAAATAGTATATCACTATTTTTATAAAGAACAGACTTCCGGGACATCTTTGAAATGATACGTATCAATGGGTTGAAGATTTTTTTGAAGTTGTTATTATGTATAATATATTTGTACAGTACAGACTCCCGATACAACTTTGGTAAACCATTTTTAGTGAACCAAACAGCGTTTCAGAATATGTTGACAAATATTAGCTATCAAAAAATGTTTGTGTCGTTAATGGTGTAACTTTCAACGCATGTAACTGGTGAAATGATATGTATCATGGGATTGAAGATTATTTTTAAGCTGTTATAATGTATATGAAAATGAGTTGATTTCTTCCGAAAAATTTACTGTTTTTACATAATGACCATTTATTTTTCAGAATTTGATGTTTACAAAATACCAAAAACAGTATATCACTATTTTTATAAAGTACCGACTTCCGGGACATGTTTGAAATGATACATATCAATGGGTCGAAAATTCTTTTGAAGTTGTTCTAATGTACATGGAAATAAGATGATATCTTTCAGAAACTTCACTCTATTCAACTAGTGACCATTCATTTTTAAATTTTCAGCTTTCACAAAATATCCAAAAATAGTATATCACTATTTCTATAAAGTACAGAGTTCTGGGACATCTTTGAAATGATACGTATTAATGGGTTGAAGATTTTTTTGAAGTTGTTATAATGTATATGAAAATAAGATGATTTATTTCGAAAACTTCACTATTTTTAAATAGAGACAAGTTATTTTCCAAAATTTAATGGTAATAAAAAAACGAAAAATATTATATCACTATTTTTATAAAGTACACATTTCCGGGACATCATTTATAAATCATTTGTAAATAATCAATCAGTGTTTCAGAGTATATTGATACATATCAGCTTTTAAATGGTGTTTGAGAACAACTATTGCATTTTACCAAGTGACGTCAGTTGTGTAACGTACAACGCATCTAACTGGTGACATGTTACGTATCAAAAGGTTGAAGACCCTTTTGAAGATGAATATGGGATGATTTATTCCAAATACAACACAATTTTTAAATAGTCACTATCAATTTTTGAAATTTCAATGCTTATCAAACATCCAAAAATAATATATAAATATTTTTATAAAGTACAGACTTCCAGGACATCTTTGAAATGATACGTATCAAGAGGTTGAAAATAGTTCTATTATTCCTAGTACCGGGATTCTAGACATGATTCAACATTTAAACAAATTTTACGCAAAAGATCAAATCACAAAATTTGATATTCTGACATACTATCAATTTTTCGGAATTCAAGTGTCAATTATATGTGTTCCGAGTTAGTTTCCGCCATTCACATTCCAATACTTAATTCCAATACTTAATTCCAAATTCTTTGAATTTTTTCACCCATAATCCAAAATAATAAAATGTATATTCCCGATTTTCCTTATTTGGCACGAACGTAAACGAAAACCAATCAGAATAAGATAAATGCCGATCGTTGAAGGGAACCTATTAACTGCCAACATCATTTAGTGCGTAAAAACAATTACTAGAACGAAATGGTTTGGATGATATCATGGACATCAATCTCATTAATGCCAATGCAAAGTTATTTTAACATGCCAAACAGATCGGCATCTCGAAGTAAAAGAACCGACGATGTTCAAAATTCCTCAAAATTGTGAAATATGGATTAATAATCTAAGATATATAAACGACACTGAAATTTACTACGGCAAACCATTCACTCTTCCAAAAATAGAAACAAGCAAATTTATAACATCTAAATACTATTAGAAATCTAATATTTGTAAATTAGACATTGACGAGCTTTTCGAAATCAATGAAATATCAAGAAAATTAAAGCCCATTCTAGGAAATCGTGAACACCCAGAACCATACACCAATAATTGGAAGTACTCTTGGAACTATATTCATTATCATAATCATCTATACTGTAATCAAATTCAGATCCAAAATCTTAAGGTGCAGAAGGAAGGAAATAGAAGACTGACACGAAAAAAGAAGGAAATTTAGAGAAAAATCAATCGAAAAGTCAATCCATACTTTTCGATACTTAAGGAAGGAGAATTTATATACCCCGCTTATCAAGAAACCATGTATGAAGGTAGAAACCCGACACCATTCTGTTTTAGATTGTTTTATATAAAAGATTCATTATTTGTTTAATTCTCTTACAAATAAGTTGTATAGTTAATAGTAAAATAACTTTTCATATTAGATTATTTTTCTGAAACATATGTAAAATTCGCTACTGTAACCGACGTTCATGCAACAGATAATATGTTCGACTCCGATGTTTGAAAAAAATATGTATAAATAACGTGTATGAGTCCAAGCGAGACACTCATCTATAGTCGCTGTTCAGGCAGAAGTTGCCACTATTTGGAGGAAGTTCTCAAGCATAAGAATTAGAAGTACAAAGTTTATTTCTATGTGACTCACAAACTGAATTCTAAAGAACTCAAGAATACATGTTAAATTATTAGTTTTAGAGTTTTTTAAAGTATTTCTGAATTATTCATAAATATATAGAAATTTTAGAATTAAATTTGACAACAACGCTTTCATATTACGCTTTCGTTACGCACTTTCCAAACTTTTTTGCTTTAGTTTTTATATGTTTTAACACTAGACGTTAGATAAACTATATCGAGCTTTTTAATGCACTGTTTTTCCTATTACAGTCGATTATTTGAGTTTTTGGACATACTTCTAGAGCTTTTGCTAGTTTTGAGCTCAAAATCATTTTGTTTTACCTCGAATATATATTTTAGAATCCCTAAAGAGAGTCAGTCATTCAGACATTTTAACTAAAATCCGAACTATATCAATGTATCGGTATCAATCTCAGAACCAAAATATTATACCTTCATATAACATTTAAATCAAAGCTCTTTCGTGTCCCACTTTGTGTTCGATATTGTCAGTTAAGTATTTTCATAGGAAAAATCCAATGTTTTCGCAATGGTAGTAATTACCTATATTGATAAATTTTAGTTCCGGGACATGTACAATGTACATATATTGTTCCATTATATCCAAGACATCCCTCTACTGACGCAAGCAAAAAATTCGTGTAAATGTTTGGTCTTTGTTTTTACAAAAAGATGCATTTACTATTTAGTAAGTTTTTAGCAACTATTCTGGTCACAAGTAAAGCTATTACGAGCTAAAATAACATAAACAGTAAGTTCACTGAAAATGGTTATCAAAGTGGTCTCGGGAGTCTGTACTATACAAAAATAGTGATATACCATTTTTGGATATTTTGTGAATATTAGAATTTCGCTAGTTGAAAATAGTGATGTATTTGGAATAAATCATCTTATATTCATATACATTAAAACAACTTCAACGAATCTTCAACCCATTGATACGTATCATTTCGAAGATGTCCTGGAAGTCTGTACTTTATAAAAATAGTTATATACTATTTTTGGTTATTTTGTGAATATTGAAATTTCAAAAATAATTGGTTACTAGTTGTGAATAGGAAAATTTTCCAAAGAAATCATGTTATTTTCATATACATTATAAGAACTTCAAAAGAATCTTCAAACCCATTGATACGTATAATTTCAAAGATGTCCCGGAATTCTGTACTTTATAGAAATCGTGATATAATATTTATGGATATTTTGTAGAAATTGAAATGTATATTATAAATTGTCGCTATTTGAAACTTGTGATGTATTTGGAATAAATCATCTTATATTCATATATATTATAACAGCTTCAAAAGAATCTTCAACCTCTTGATATGTATCATTTCACCTGATAGATGCGTTGTACGTTAAACAACTGACGTCACTTGGTAAAATGCTATGGTTATTTTAAAACACTATTTAAAAGCTGATACTTATCAACATATTCTGAAACACTGTTTGATTATCTACAAATTATTTATAAAACATGTCCCGGAAGTCTGGTGTTTATAAAATTAGTGATATACTATTTTAGGATATTTTGTGAATGTTAGATTTTCAAAAATAAATAGACCTTAGTTAGAAATAGTGATGCAATTGGAATGAATCATCTTATAATCATATACATTATAACAGTATCAGAAGAATATTCAACCCATTGATACGTATCATTTCAAAGATGTCATGGAAGTCAGTACTTCATAAAAATTGTTATATACCATTTTTGGTTATTTTGTGAATATTGAAATTTCAAAAATAATTGGTCACTAGTTGTAAATAGTGAAATTTTCACAACAAATTACCTCATTTTCATATACATTATAACAACTTCAAAAAAATCTTCAACCCATTGATACGTATTATTTCAAAGATGTCCCGGAAGTCTGTACTTTATAGAAATAGTGATATACTATCTATGGATATTCTGTAGAAATTTAAATTCATATAATGAATTGTCGCTAGTTAAAAATTGTGATGTATTTAGAATAAATCATCTTACATTCATATACATTATAACAGCTTCAAAAGAATATTCAACCTCTTGATATGAATCATTTCACCTGTTAGATGCGTTGTACGTTACAGAACTGACGTCACTTGGTAAAATGCTATAGTTATTTTAAAACATTATTTAAAAGCTGATACTTATCAACATACTCTAGAACACTGTTTGATAATCTACAAATGATTTATAAAAGATGTCCCGGAAGTGTGGTATTTATAAAATTAGTGACATACTATTTTAGGATATTTTGTGAATATTAGATTTCCAAAAATAAATAGACCTCATTTAAAAATAGTGATGCAATTGGAATGAATCATCTTATATTCATATACATTATAACAGTAACAAAAAAATCTTCAACCTCTTGATACGTATCATTTCGAAGTCTGTAATTTATAAAAATAGTGATATCCTATTTTTAGTTTTTTGTATTTATCAAATTTTGAAAAATAACTTCTCACTGAAAAAAATGTGAAGTTTTCGTAAGAAATCATCTTATTGTCATATACATTATAACAACTTCAAAAGAATCTTCAACCCATTGGTGCGTATCATTTGAAAGATGTCCTGGAAGTCTGTACTTTTTAGAAATAGTGATATACCATTTATGGATATTATGTGGAAATTGAAATTTATATAATAAATTCTCGCTACTTAAAAATTGTGTTGTATTTGGAATAAATCATCTTATATTCATATACAACATAACAGCTTCAAAGGAATCTTCACCCTCTTGTTACGTATTATTTGACCAGTTAGATGCGTTGTACGTTACACAACTGACGTCACTTGGTAAAATGCAGTAGTTATTTTGAAATATTATTTAAAAGCTGATACTTACCAACATATTCTGAAACACTTTTTGGTTATCTACAAATGATTCATAAAAGATGTCCCGGAAGTCTGGTCTTTATAAAATTAGTGATATACTATTTTAGGATATTTTGTAAATATTAGATTTTCAAGAATAAATAGTCCTTAGTTAATAATAGTGATGCATTTGGAATAAATCATCTTATATTCATATACATTATAACAGTATCAAAAGAATCTTCAACGCATTGATACGTATCATTTCAAAGATGTCCTGGAAGTCTGTACTTTATAAAAATAGTTATATGCTATTTTTGGATATTTTATGAATATTGAAATTTCGAAAATAAATACACTATTTAAAAATTGTGATGTATTTGGAATAAATCATCTTATATTCATATACAATATAACAGTATCAAAAGAATCTTCAACCCATTGATACGTATAATTTCAAAGATGTCCTGGAAGTCTGTACTTCATAAAAATTGATATATACCATCCTTGGTTATTTTGTGGATATTGAAATTCCAAAAATAATTGGTCACTAGTTGTAAATAGTAAAATTTTCAAAAGAAATTACCTCATTTTCATATACATTATAACAACTTGAAAAGAATCTTCAACCCATTGATACGTATTATTTCAAAGATGTCTCGGAAGTCTGTACTTTATAGAAATAGTGATATACTATTTATAGATATTCTGTAGAAATTAAAATTCATATACTAAATTGCCGCTAGTTGAAAATTGTGATGTATTTGGTATAAATCATCTTACATTCATATATATTATAACAGCTTCAAAAGAATCTTCAACCTCTTGATATGTATCATTTCACCTGTTAGATGCGTTGTACGTTACACAACTGACGTCACTTGTTAAAATGCTATAGTTATTTTAAAAGATTATTTAAATGCTGATACTTATCAAGATATTCTGAAACACTGTTTGGTTATCTCCAAATGATTTATAAAAGATGTCCCGGAAGTGTGGTCTTTATGAAATTAGTGATATCCTTTTTTATGATATTTTGTGAATATCAGATCTACAAAAATAAATAGACCTTACTTAAAAATAGTGATGCAAATGGAATAAATCATCTTATATTAATATACATTATAACAGTATCAAAACAATCTTCAACCCATTGATACGTATAATTTCAAAGATGTCCTGGAAGTCTGTACTTCATAAAAATTGTTATATACCATTTTTGGTTATTTTGTGAATATCGAAATTTCAAAAATAATTGTCACTAGTTGTAAAGAGTAGAATTTTCAAAAGAATTCACTTTATTTCCATATACATTATAACGGTATCAAAAGAATCTTCAACCCATTGATACGTATAATTTCAAAGATGTCCTGGAAGTCTGTACTTCATAAAAAATGTTATATACCATTTTTGGTTATTTTGTGAATATTGAAATTTCAAAAATAATTGGTCACTAGTTGTAAATAGTAAAATTCTCAGAAGAAATCTCCCTATTTCCATATACATTATAATAACTTCAAAAGAATCTTCAACCCATTGATACGTATTATTTCAAAGATGTCCCGGGAGTCTGTACTTTATAGAAATAGTGATATACTATTTATGGATATTCTGTAGAAATTAAAATTCATATAATAAATGGTCGCTAGTTAAAAATTGTGATGTATTTGGTATAAATCATCTTACATTCATATACATTATAACAGCTTCAAAAGAATCTACAACCTCTTGATATGTATCATTTCACCTGTTAGATGCGTTGTACGTTACACAACTGACGTCACTTGGTAAAATACTATGGATATTTTAAAACAATATTTAAAAGATGATATTTATCAACATATCCTGAAACACTGTTTGATTATCTCCAAATGATTTATAAAAGATGTTCCGGAAGTGTGGTCTTTATAAAATTAGTGATAAAGGTACTATTTTAGGATATTTTGTGAATATTAGATTTTCAAAAATAAATATACCTTAGATAAAAATAGTGATGCAATTGGAATTAATCATCTTATATTCATATACATTATAACAGTTTCAAAAGAATCTTCAACCTCTTGATACGTATCATTTGAAAGATGTCCTGGAAGTCTGTACTTTATAAAAATAGTTTTATGCTATTTTTGGATATTTTATGAATATTGAAATTTCGAAAATAAATAGACACTAATAAAAAATTGTGATGTATTTGGAATAAATCATCTTATATTCATATACATTATAACAGTATCAAAAGAATCTCCAACCCATTGATACGTATCATTTCAAGGATGTCCTTGAAGTCTGTACTTCATAAAAATTGTTATATACCATTTTTGATTATTTTGTGAATATTGAAATTTCAAAAATAATTGGTCACTAGTTGTAGATAGTAAAATTTTCAAAAGAAATCACCTCATTTCCATATACATTATAACAACTTCAAACGAATCTTCAACCCATTGATACGTATTATTTCAAAGATGTCCCGGAAATCTGTACTTTATAAAAATAGTGATATACTATTTATGGATATTCTGTAGAAATTACAATTCATATAATAAATTGTCGCTAGTACGTTACACAACTGACGTCCCTTGGTAAAATGCTATAGTTATTTTAAAACATTATTTAAAAGCTGATACTCATCATCATATTCTGAAACACTGTTTGGTTATCTACAAATGATTTATAAAAGATGTCCCGGAAATCTGGTCTTTATAAAATTAGTAATATACTATTTTAGTATATTTTGTGAATGTTAGATTTTCAAGAATAAATATTCCTTAGTTAATAATAGTGATGCATTTGGAATTGATCATCTTATATTCATATACATTATACCAGTATCAAAAGAATTTTCAACCCATTGATACGTATCATTTTAAAGATGTCCCGGAAGTCTGTACTTCATAGAAATAGTGATATACTATTTATGGATATTATGTGGAAATTAGAATTTATATAATAATTTGTCGCTAGTTATAAATTGTGATGTATTTGGAATAAATCATCTTATATTTATACACATTATAACAGCTTCAAATGAATCTTCAACCTGTTGATACATATCTTTTCACCAGTTAGATGCGTTGTACTTTACACAACTGACGTCACTTAGTAAAATAGTTTTTCTCAAAAATTATTTAAAAGCTAACATCCATCAACTTATTCTGAAACACAGTTTTATTATCTACAAAAGATTCATAAAAGATGTGCCGGAAGTCTGTACTTTATAAAAAATAGTGATATACTATTTTTGGATACCATCCAAATAGCAAATTTTCAAAAATAAATTATTACTAATATAGTGCAGTTTTTGAAAGAAGAAATCATCAATTTAATACATTTTAACAAAATCAAAAGAGTCCTCAACTCATTGTTACATATCATTCCACCAATTATATGCGTTGTCTGTTACATAACTGACGTTACTTGGTATAATGCAATAGTTATTTCCAAACATGATATACTAACATTGGCTTTGCTTTGAAGCTGTTATAATGTATATGAAAATAAGATGATTTCTTTTCGAAACTTCACTATTTTTACATATTCACAAAAAACCAAAAATAGTATATCGCTATTTCTATAAAGTACAGACATCCAGGATATCATTGAAATTATACATATCAAGAGGTTAAATATTCTTTTGAAGCTGTTATAATGTATACGAATATAAGATGATTTACATCAATATTTTTAACTAGGGCCACTTATATTTGAAATTCTAATATTGACAAAATATTCCAAAATAGTATATCACTATTCCTAGGCAAAGGATGAGACGTTACCCTTTTCTTAAATTAATTCCACAACTTAATTTCCGATTCTAAGAATCACAACAACAATTAATTGCCACATTTTGTAGTGCCTACGGTTATAATAAAGTCGTAAATATATGAACATACACTGGAGTTGAAAACTATAAATTGATCGTCACGTGTCATTTTAAAACTTTCGGCTATTATATGTACGTGAAATAATAATACGAGTATTATTTACACACCAAGTTGAGCAATAGATGCTACCACCGTTCAAAAGGGCGGTGACGGAATTTTGGTCCAAATAAAAAGTGACGAGATTTCCAAAAAATATAGGCATCCAAAATGACTCCAAATTTGAACAATTATTCTTCATTTAGGGTTCTTTCCGCGTAACCACTTACGTATTTGAATTTACAGACACTTATTTACACTGCTGTCCTGGAAGACGACCTTAAACATAAAATATTTCCGGGACCGTCTTGAGTCCCGAAACACTACCTTAAACATAAAACATTTCCAAGACCGACCTGGAACTATATAATTGTCCCGGAACTATACTTTAGATGGGAGAAAAAGTCCCGGTACTGTACCCTAGTCGTATATATATATATGTATATATATATATATATATATATATATATATATATATATATATGTATATATATATATATATATGTATATATATATATATATATATATATATATATATATATATATATATATATATTATAATATTATTCACTTATACCTTCTTTTAATTATAATTGCCCCGCGTTGGAAGCCAAATTTATAATATATTCAATCTAATTAATAGTTATATTATAGTTTATATATGAATATAACGATATACAATTATTACTTGTCGACGTTTTCACAATCTGTGATTGTAGCGACACTATTGTACACACACCTTTAGTAGCGTACGTAACCTAATTTACTTTTGATAATAGTTGTCAAACAATGCCCGGCCAAGATAAATATTAATTTCTGGATTTAGAAAGATAAATCAATTCACAATATACTTAATCACTCTAATCTCAGGGTGGGATCAAAATTTTTAAATAATAATAATTCAAATTTTGTAATTTTCAAATATTATTCCAATCAAATATTATTCTATATTCCGAATCTCGAGTAACTGTTTTTTAAAAGGCACTTGAATTATTTTATGACATATACAAATTAATTGTCACTGCAAATTAAGCAAATGTCACTGATTGAATCGCAATTACTATAGCATGCAAAATGTTAAATACGTTGAAAATAGATACTGATTAAATACGACAGTGAGTTGGAATCAAAATTATATATTATATAAACAGATAACAAATTATAAAAGTATAATTATTTCCCAAAATATTGTAAACGAAACAAAGATAATAATTTCTACCAATCGTAATATTACTATAACCTATTCTAAAACTCGACTAATTGTAAATTTTTTAAGCAAAAGTTCAACTCGTTTAATATACCCTTGACGTATATTAATGTAAAATAACGCAAATTTGTCTTCAAATTGTCTATTCAAAATTTTTCACTTGATGTAAGATCTTTTATGTATAACGTTAATTCGGTTTTGCTAATATTATTCTATAGATGCATCTATTTTCGAAAAGTATTTTAAAAGGCCTGTTAATTCTCGAGAAATAATTTTAAACTGGAGTGGACTCACCAAATGGGACAGGAAAACTCGTACGGATTCTAAATGTATTTAGAATTCTGCAAAACTTTCTAAATATCAGATTTAGAAGCTGGAACCACTTACACTTGATACGATGCAATTCTTCTATGAATTATGCACGCACTGGCTTTACAAAGTAGGGTTTCATAATCTGATTTTATGGTTATAATTTTTATTAAATTCTCAACAAAATTTGAGACAACTCTTATCTCGATGTTGTCTCTTGAGGGTTTCAAATTCAACTAACTAAACTTCTTTCAAATAAATAAATCTCTTCTCCTGTGGTTACGAAAAATTCCTTTTTTTAAAAAAAAATATTAATTTATATTTCCCTATAACAAAGACAGATTTGAATTCTTTTATTACCATTAAAATTATGATAGCAGAGACATCTGTATTTTAAAATTTCAAATATATACTCCAAATTGTAATATAATCTGTCTATCATTAAATATATTCTACATAAACGTCATCCGAAAATTAAAATGTCAAATTTGATTTGTATACCGAATCTTTCAAAATTATTGATTATACATATAATACAGTGTGTATCGAAAGTATAGCATACAAATATGAATAGTTTTCCTTATTTAATGCTTCTTTTACATTTTAAATATAGGAACTGTATTGATATATATATATATATATATATATATATATAAATATATATATTCATATATATATATATATATATATATATATATATATATATATATATATATATATATATATTGAACTCATCACAACATCTATAAGGGTTTGAAGGTGTTGGTGTGTGAGGTTTTCAAGCATGGATTTGGTAGAAAATCACCAAGACGTCGGAAGTTGTTTGTTTTTCATGATATGAATGAAATTAAAATGAGTTATATATTGAATGTGTACCTATGATATCGTTTGTTTAATGTAAATATTGAGATGCTAAAATAATATTCAAAACATTTTTGTGTCAGTGCTTCCTAAAATAATGCACTCATAACTTGTGTATCGAACCATGAATCATCTTTAAACAATGTAATAGCTTGTGTATGTGGTATATACGTCATAAAAGGTATCTTAAACCCTAAAAGAGTGAATAAGTGTATTTGGATCATTATAATACATCATGTTTAATAAGAATTAGTAGCAAAATCATTATTTTTAATGTTTATTAATATTATGACACAGAGAACTGTCAACAAGATTGTAATGTCAAAATACTTTCAAAGCATGAAACATCAGCGGCAGAGTTCGATTTCAGCGACAGGAATTCGTTGCCATAGAACTATGTAATTCTGTCAAGCGTATAAAGCGATGATCAAAAATAACACATGAAGAATTTTTGTAAATGTAATTTTAGGCCAAGTTTATGAGAAATAATAATCGTGACCAACTTTTAATAGAAATTGAAGAGAATTATATATATTTTGAAAAGTATCAGATTGTAGATTTGTCTAATTTAGAATGGAAAAGTATTACACAATGAGAGGTTTTTTTATAAATAGGGATATTTTTGGAGAAGTAGAGTTTTAAATAGATAAATTAAATTATTTTGGAAATAAACAAAGCAATAAATATCATCAAATAGTTAAGAAAAATATGAAATTGAATGAAAACCTCTGATTTGTAAATTATTGTTAAAAAAATCTAGTTAGATGATCAATTTTGTCCATAACAACGGGAAGAAAAAACAGTGTTGTTGATTTTGAGGCAATCAGGAAGATTTGGTGTGATATTGTTGAGGGAGGATATATGCAAAGAAAAATTTAAGAAAATATAAGTATAGTCCTCATATAATTAAAAGAAAAGCATAAGAAGAAGTTAAATAAAGTTAAAGAAGTAGTTTGAGAGGATTTGAAAGATAAGTAGAGAAACAGAAGATAACTAATTAAAATAGATAAAAAATCAAAGGCTATAGAATAATAAAATATACCTGAAAGCATTATTTAAAAGGATATTTGAACGAAAGAAACCAGATTGTGAAAGAAAAGGAGATAAATAAAATAGTATAAAGTATATCAAGAAAGAGAAATTCAAAACTTACCTGGAGGAGTTGTGTCTAGATGGTACGGGCTCGCGATTTTTAATCAGTGATGTTTTTCTTACTGATTCTAACATGGTATTTGCAAAATTATCAACTGTTTCGTCTATATCCGATTTTATTTCAAAGTTTGTTATATTTTCTTCGATTGTTTGCTTATACAGTGCCCAATTTGCGTTTTTATATTGCCATTTTGTACTAATGTTTGTATTGGTTATGTTCCTGTGATTGGAGTTAATATTAATTATTGGAGCATGATCACTATTATAAATGAAGGGTAAAATGTCTCAAGTTAGAACGGTTAGTAAATTTGTACTACAAAAGGTAAGGTCTAGAGATGCCGTCTCTCCAGTGCAGGGGTTGAGCCTAGTGCCTTCCCCACTGTTCAGTAGGCAAAGACCGCAGAGATCTGTAGTTGATGATAGCAGTGTGCCTTTGTTGGAAGTCGTTTTGCATCCCCATTATGTGTTGTGGCAGTTGAAATCTCCAATAATGATACGTGGAAATGTTATTTGACAGAAGAGATCTGTTAGTTCTTGACTTTAAATTTCTTTATTGGGGGGTATGTACACATTCCAAATAAATTTTTTTCGTTCTTGGTTGATAGAGATTGCAACAGCTTCTATATTTGTTTTTAGAGATATTTCGTTGACATCAGCGTCCTTTTTTATGTAAATTGTAACTCCTCCACTAGCTATCTTTGCGTTTACTCTGATTTTATAAAAAACTGAATAATTTTTTAATCTAGTTATTTTCTTTTCAGTAAAATTTGTTTCCTGTAGTCCTACAATGAATGGGTTATATTGACTTATTAAATGTTATAGCATAGGTAACTGCGAGTGAAACCCGTTCGGGTTCTACTGAACAATGTAGGTTGATGTAGTTGATATGTTCATAAGTTTGTTTATTAGTACAATTCCTGGGATGATGATGCGTCACTTTCTATATCCGTAGATCGAGTGCCAATGTGCTTCATGATTCTTGTCCTCAGTCGTGTACAGCGAGATTTGATGCTTCTTTCTGTGAGATAAGGTCGGATTTTGTAAAGTTGCAAAGCCAAGTTGTCGGGATTATCGGTGAATTCCAGAATGGTTTTTACAGGGTCAGGGTCTCCCATTGTGTTATCGAGCAAGAGTATCAGTTGATCAAAATCGAGTTAGTTGGGAGGGTTTTGACTGTTTATAAGTGTTTGTGTTGGTAGTAGTGACACTCTGCAGCTTTTCGATTCACCAGTTTTCAGGTGCTTCTTTTTTTGTTTGGGTTTTATGAATTGTTTTGAGTCCTTATTTTCTTCTGGTGTATCTGGTGTAGAGATAATCTGTTCTATGCGTCTTTTACTTCCACTATGCGCGGTATTTATGTCGATTGGGGCTAGTTGTGGTGCAGGTATTGGTGGAGGTTTTGCAGCTTGAATCTTTTGTAATTGGTCTGTATTTTCTCTGAGAGGTTGTGTTCCAGCATCAGTATTTGTATATTGAATATTTGATTCCAGATTTTGATTTGTCATTGTACTTTTAGTAACAGCTGGTAAAAAATCGGGGCACTGGGAGGCGATATGACCATCTTTCATGGATTTGTAACAGGATAGACCGTCTTGTGATATTTATATACGATAAGGTGTGCCGTCAAAGATAAAGTAATGTAGGAAGGTATATCTGTAGAAGTTGAGATAGGTTTTATGTACACTTGTTGGCGAAAACTTAGAATATGACTATACCCAGGGTTCGACACATTCACTTTTAAAAAGGTTATAGGCGAGAGTAGGGTGAGACCTAACTGTTTCAGTTCATTTACCAAAACATCATGGGGTATAGATGAACATATATTTGATGAGACCAATCGTTGAGGTGGAGTAATGAGTCTACGACCATCAAGTATAGAGTTACCGATTTTATTAGATTTATGTTTATTCATAAAAGTTTCCACTGCTTATTTGTTTATTGGGTATATACATATTCTACCATTGGAGATTCTTGAGCAAAATATAATAGATTTTGGACCAATCAGAGACCCTAGTGCGTATATGTAATCCTGGAGGAACAATCCATCAATTGTTGTAAACACAATCGCTTGCTCCTTGCTGGGAAATGTTTGTTGAGTGAGAGCGGATGCATAAGATGTATTTTGAGACTGTGGGTGATTTGTAACTGTACTTTGGGAGGGGCCCCTGTAGTCAGAGACCCCGTCAGAGGTTGTATTCATGTTTCAATTAATAAATTTTATGTGGGAGATTTCATAAGTTCTGAGGACGGATCTGTCTGCTTTAATATTTTGGATATATAAATCAGTAAAAAACTGATTCTGTCTATTAGACTAAGCTAATTATGTTTGTTTAATTGGTTTTAATTTGCGAAAAGGAAAAAGTTCATGCAACTTACAGTTGGACACCTCTATGTATGCACTATAGTCTATTTCTTAATGTCTGACAGCACAGTAGCCTCATTAAATATTCAAATAGAAAATTATCTCTTACAGAGTGATCCTTAGAATTTTACAAGCAAGTACTAAAATTCTAATGCAATACAAGTAGGTGTCTGTATTGGTTATCTGTACATCCCTGTTTCAGCTCAAAATACAATATGGTAATAAATCTGAACAATGCCAGCAAAAGGATAAACAGTGCGGCAGTGGCGGAGATTACGATATTAGTTCATTTTGCTTATTTAATTAGATTCGGTCAACATTACAGTTGAAATAATATTCATTCGTTTAGGCCTATTAACAAGTTACATTTTCATTTTTATTAAATTGAATTAATTGAAGAAAATGAAGTTTAATTCTCATGATTCAAGTTTATTGACAATGAATTAATGTATATTAAGTAAAGTAAACATACCATTTATAAGAAATATAAAATTCAATCTATAGTATCATCCTCTTCGCTGGCCATACAAGAATCATCCGAAGACTCGTCGAGAGAGATCACTATCGGTTTTATAGTTTGTTCTATGAGGTTATCTAAAACCCACATTTTATCTTCCTCTTTAATTACTGGATTCACATCATCTCTCCAGTTCTCTTCAGTTATTGTTGTCAAAGAGTACTTCCTGAGGTCACGAACATTTTTCATTTCAAATGTTTCATTATGTCTAGCTACATAACCTTTCATTTTGGCCAATATTGACTCTATCGCATTTAATTCACAATGGTATGGCGGCAAACGAAGCACTGTTATCCCAGGATTATTGGCTATTTCATCAATAACAAACTTTTTAAATTGTAGCTTTTGCTCTGAAGCAACCTTTGAAAGTTCTTTCTTCAACATATCTTTCACGATAAACCAGTTTCTAATATCAGCTTTTCTCCAAGAGGTAGATGGAAGATTTCCTGTTAATCGCGAATGATAAGTGACATTGTCCATAACGATTACAGCATTATTTGGAATTAATTCGACCATTTGTGTAAAATACATCTGCAGTAATTTCTTCATGATAGTCTTTGGTTGATGTTGACTGAAACTACAGTAAACCACCTTCAACGAACCCTTGATTGCATCCAATATGCGTTAATATTAGTCGGCGACCTCTACCGATAGGAGTTTTCAGTCCAGTAGATAAACCTTCTATGAAAGCTTGACGACTGGTTTGAATACTTTTGTCCTGCCATATTCTTTTCACTGAATGTCCTTCATTGAGCCATGTCTCATCTAGATAATAGATTTGTCTTCCCTCCTGTCTGTATTTTCGGATATCTCGTAAATAATGGCGTCTCCAACATATTATATCTTCGTTGTCGATTAACACTGAGTTGCGACTTAGCTTCTCCCAAGTAAAATTTAATTGGTATAATATTTTCCACAAAGTTTTTCCCCCTATGTCAAGCAAATGCTCGTCCTCCTTCACCATTCTTAGAATTCTGTCAAGGGTTGATATCTCTTTTTCAAAATATAATTCATATAGGTTTCGTCTTATTGTATTTTGCATATGTTCATCAAGGTCAAATGGTTTTCTTCCAGTTGACTTTTTAGGTGGAGATATATTTCCATCATTCCTCTCTCTTAGAAGCCTGTAAATAGTAGATTCACTAACTCCTGTTATACTGAAACATGTCGAAACTATATTTCTAACAGTAGCAGCTGGCATTTGATGTACAACAGCATCATGCACATTTAAC
Source organism: Galeruca laticollis (assembly GCA_963921935.1). NCBI lineage: Eukaryota > Metazoa > Arthropoda > Insecta > Coleoptera > Chrysomelidae > Galeruca > Galeruca laticollis. The sequence goes on from OY998177.1 coordinate 171,315,959, forward strand.
ACTAGTCTTATTTTGTAAGCTAATCACGCTCTTACACTTTACTGGGGTAAAACTTGAAGATATTTTTCACAACACAGTTAACACTTATGGAACATAAGCAACTCTAAGCAAAACAAATTATACAAATTTGGGGAGACCAAGTTTCACCGTATATACCTGTAAAATTTCTAAGTAGTCATTGGGACAATCCCTAGTAGGACCCTATTGTAATGTTTTTTGGAAATGTTATTATCAACATTTCGAAAATCAGAAAGTAATTATCTGGAGAATGGACTGATAAATGGTTTGTTAATATGTCTCCCAAGAATTGACCTGCTTCAAATTCTCTAGATAATTAATGAAATATTCAGTCAGAATAGTTACGTTACAAGATTATTTCAAAAATAATTTATTGTTTTAACTGTATGTACTTTACAAATGTATGAAGGTCAGTTAGTTGTTTTAACTAACCGAATTTACATTTATATTACCTTTATATATCAGATCGGGTATAAAATTGAATAATAAATAAATTCCTTAGATGAACTGTGACGCTTATGCTTTACGACCTGACTAGCATCTGTGACCTTTTCGCGTGCTGTCAGTCAATAAGAAACAGACTATAATAATATTTTCACTGTTATCTTACTACTTTTTCACGATACACAAACTCGTACTATTAAAGCACCGATAAGTAATCTCGACAAACCTTCCTCTCTTAAACCGGACCTTGTCAACAAAATTCCGTTAAGTTATTGACACTTAAAATCCAAAAAGTTCATCTTCAACTCCCGCCCCAATTTTACGTTCTACAGTAAAAAGTCATGTATCAAAAAGATGGCCCATTATTGTAGCATTGACGCGAGAGTATTTATTTCTAAACTTATATTTGGATATGAATTTTTTATATGACTGTTCGTGTTTTAGAATTTATGTTAGTTTTCAATTTTTTTTGGTCGAGCTCTTGGCAATACTGCAATCATTCCTTTCCTCAAAAATAAAAGTTCCCTCCTCCTATATCCTATTTTTTTACCTAGCAAAGATAACTTGAACATTCGATACTCGAAATGAAGCATATACTTCAATGAAGAGACTCGTCGTTGATAGTTCTTAATTTAAGTTTTCGGTAAACGGAAACAGTGAGTTATTATGTGCATTAAGCGAGGGTGCAGATCAGCTTTCATCCCATATCCTTAGTTAGGTGATATTGTTTTGAGCTCGACTATTTGATTTTTTTAATACAATTATTATTATCATTAAACCCCAAACTACAGTCCAATTTTTCTCTCATAAATTTGTAAGAGCAAATCGATCAACGACCAAAGCAATTACGTCTCCTATCGGTGGATATATATATTTTAAAAATATATGCAGAATTTTCTCTTTGCCGATTTCATAAAAAAAATTCTACGAGTATTGGTTCCTCGTCACCCCGTAAAAAAATAGGTATGTAAATATTGTTACGGTTTTAAAACTTAAATTAAGGTTTATTGCGAATGTAATCATCCACTTATTTCCAAATGGTTGACATAATAAATTCTTTTGAAAAGATACTAAAATTCACATATTAAATGTGTAGAGTTATATAAAGAATTTCAACTTCAAACAAAAACAAACCTTACAGTAGTCGCACGGGGTCTCACAGACCTAGAATTTCTAAATTCAGTTATTACTCGGTAATATATGTATGTTACGTTCGAGGATTTTCGGTACCTTTCCAGAAAGTACCTGTTTAACCTTACACCAATTCGCATTAGTTTATGTGTGTTACTTGCGGAGTTAGCAACAGTTGAAGTCTGTGAGAACCCCTGCGACTATTAACTGTGTTATTTGTAGAACTATTTTTTATTTTGAATATTACTTGATGAGGTAGATATGTAGCACTTCTAAATTGTTTTCTTTACTTATAATTATTTGTTTTCGTAGAAAATTATAATATGTAGTTATGAAGAAGAGCAAGCTCGTCTTGCGCGTTTACTTGATGAAGCTCAGACAGACGAAGAGATATATGACAATGATGATCAGCATATGGTCGAAGATATTGATAATTACGAAACCAGATATCAAGAATCTGATACCGAAGAAGAGATATCAGATAACGAACAAGAGGACGTAGACACGGGACCGTGGTATTTGGGAAAAGACGGAAGTACTAAGTGGCGTAAAATGGCTCCATCACAAAATGATAGAACAAGATCACAACATATAGTCACTCATTTACCTGGAGTAACGGCTCAATGTAAATGAAAAAGTACTCTCATAGATTGTTGGAAATGTTTTTTTGATGAAGAAATTATCAATGTGATTGTCGAAAACACCAATAAATTTATTTCATCAAGCATACCAAACTTTGCTCGGGAAAGAGATGCTAAATTGACTAGTCAAAGTGAAATATTAGCTCTACTTGGTCTATTATATCTCGCTGTGATTCCCAAGAATGGTAGGCTAAACATTGAGCAATCTGCCTATTGTAAGATTTCGCTTTCTAATGAGATACATACGATTTGACGATAAGATACCCGAATCGCTAGGAAAACTATAGACAAGTTGGCACCAGTAAGACAAATTTTTGATTTGTCGAAAACTGTAAAAAATCATATGTTCCATCCGAGTATCTAACGATAGATGAAAAATTGCTTTTAGGGGACGGTCCAGTTTCACGCAATACATGCCAAATAAGCCGAATAAATATGGTATTAATATTTTTGCTCTGGCAGATACCAAAATGTACTATACTGAAAATATGGACATATATGTCGGATCTCAACCGGAAAGACCGTTCAAAGTAAATAATGATGCAGCTAGTATTGTCAAAAGGCTTAATGACCTGTGTGGCATACTGGAAGGAACATTACTATAGATAATTGGTTCTATAGATAATTGGTTCAATTAGTTGATGACTTGTTACTCAACCACCGACTAACAATTGTGGGTACAATAAGGAAAAATAGACGTTCACCATTTTCTAGTATGTTTGGATTCAGAAATAACTCAACACTAGTTCCGTACATCCCCAGAAAGGGCGAAGTTGTGCTTTTATTATCAAGTTTGCATGACGCCATTGATAAGAATACTGGAGAAAAACTGAAACCTGAAATAATACCGACATACAATGAAACCAAGGGAGGTGTAGATATGATAGATAAATTATGTGCTTTGTATAATTGAGCCCGCAACACAAGACGGTGGCCGATAGTAGTATTCTTTGGTATGATGAACGTGGCTGGTATAAATTCCCAAGTTATATATGAAGGAAACGTTGACCAAAGTAAATTTTTGGCAAGACGAAAATTTTTGGAAAAAATATCATTTGAACTTATTGACAAACATGTGAGACAGCGTGCGATAAACAAAAATGTTCCGCGAAACATAACTAGTAGAATAAATGCAATTTTAGGTATACAGGAGCCAGAAGAGATGCCAGAAAGAGATAACCGTAGAGGAATCTGCTCTAAGTGTAAAGGTAAAAAGCGAAAAACAAGATATTATTGCATAAAGTGTTAATGTTAATGTTTAGTGAAGTGAGATGCTCTTATATGCGAACTGTTTTTGCTAGTTCTATTTTTTCTACTTTGTGAACTTTTTTTTATTACTTCAACAGGACATATGGCATTTTAACATAAAAAATTTGGAAAAAAAAAACAAAAATATACGACGATGCCATGAAATGTGTTCTTTGCATTTTTATTTTTTTTGTGCATTTTTAATTTAGTTAGAACTTAAAATTTTGTGTCAGGGGTGTCTTAATATTCTAATCAACAACAAATGTTCTCAAATTAACGTATTTTTTTTTAAATATAAGAATAAAAAATTTAAACTTGAAGGGGAGTAGAGTATGCGCTGGTTGAGCGTGGGAACTTTTTGTGACGTCACATGACCACGCCCTTTGACCTATTTTTGGGCCAAATTGCCAAAATTTTTGGGTTAATGACAGTAGCGTCTACGGGGGTTACGCAAAAAGTTTTTTGGGGGTTTGGCCCGGGCCAATTGCCAAAATTTTTGGGTTAATGACGGTAGCGTCTACGGGGGTTATGCAAAAAGTTTTTTGGGGGTTTGGCCCGGGCCAATTGCCAAAATTTTTGGGATAATGACGGTAGCGGCTACGGGGGTTATGCAAAAAGTAAATAAGTGTGTATGTTGTTACGTTTATAAGGTATCTAGAGGGTGGTTTAGAAGAAGCGAAGGGGTTTTTAAGGGAAGCGTCTACGGGGATTACGAAAAAAGTAAGGGTGTATACAAGAACTGGGGTTATGCAAAAAGTAAATAAGTGTGTATGTTTTTACGTGTATAAGGTATCTAGAGGGTGATTTAGAAGAAGCGAAGAGGGTTTTAAGGGTAGCGTCTATGGGGGAAGGGGGGCGTCTACGGGGATTATGAAGGGTGTATACGAGAACGGGGGTTATGCAAAATTTAACCTACATTATCCAGGTGTCGGTAATACACCTTGCCATCGTAGTCATTGCCATAACGGCGCTAACAACTATTTGTTATTCACCAGAGTGCCAAAACGGCCGTGGGTAGCTGGGGTAGCTAGGCTACTTTTCCCGTATACTGCGCATGTTTTCCGTTACATATAGGTCTAAAAAGACACATTTCGACGATCTGCGCACGTGCTAAAAGGCATTTCTCCATATCTCTGTTATTATTTGTCGGATTGGAGTCTAATAAACGCCAATATGATTGTTCGAATATTATCGTATACAGGATGTACAAAGATGCCATTAGGGCACTAGCACATATCTCTGCTATTGGTCAGATTGAAGTCAAATAAACGTTATTATATTTGTAAGAGTATTATCGTATACAGGATGTGCAAAGATGCCTTTAGGGCACTAGCACATATCTCTGCCATTATTGGTGAGATTTTTATGGAAGAAAAGACATTATGATTGTTAGATTATTATCGTATACAGGATGTGCAAAAAATATGCCATTAGGGCACTAGCACTTATATCTGCTATTGGTCAGATTTTTATGGAACAAAAGACATTATGATTGTAAGATTATTATCGTATACAGGATGTGCAAAAAAATATGCCATTAGGGCACTAGCACATATCTCTGCCATTATTGGTCAGATTTTTATGGAAACAAAAGACATTATGATTGTTAGATTATTATCGTATACAAGATGTGCAAAAAAAAGATGCCATTAGGGCACTAGCACATATCTCTGCTATTATTGGTCAGATTTTTATGGAACAAAAGACATTATGATTGTTAGATTATTATCGTATACAGGATGTGCAAAAAATATGCCAATAGGGCACTAGCATATATCTCTGCTATTGGTCAGATTTTTATGGAACAAAAGACATTAGGATTGTTAGACTATTATCGTATACAGGATGTGCAAAAAAAGATGCCATTAGGGCACTAGCACATATCTCTGCTATTATTGGTCAGATTTTTATGGAACAAAAGACATTATGATTGTTAGATTATTATCGTATACAAGATGTGCAAAAATATGCCATTAGGGCACTAGCACATATCTCTGCCGTTATTGGTCAGATTTTTATGGAACAAAAGACATTAGGATTGTTAGATTATTATCGTATACAGGATGTGCAAAAAAAATGTCATTTGGGCACTAGCACATATCTCTGCTATTATTGGTCAGATTTTTATGGAACAAAAGACATTATGATTGTTAGATTATTATCGTATACAGGATGTGCAAAAAATATGCCATTAGGGCACTAGCACATATCTCTGCCATTAATGGTCAGATTTTTATGGAACAAAAGACATTATGATTGTTAGATTATTATCGTATACAAGATGTGCAAAAAAGATGCCATTAGGGCACTAGCACATATCTCTGCTATTATTGGTCAGATTTTTATGGAACAAAAGACATTATGATTGTTAGATTATTATCGTATACAGGATGTGCAAAAAATATGCCATTAGGGCACTAGCACATATCTCTGCTAATATTGGTCAGATTTTTATGGAACAAAAGACATTATGATTGTTAGATTATTATCGTATACAAGATGTGCAAAAAAGATGCCATTAGGGCACTAGCACATATCTCTGCTATTATTGGTCAGATTTTTATGGAACAAAAGACATTATGATTGTTAGATTATTATCGTATACAGGATGTGCAAAAAATATGCCAATAGGGCACTAGCATATATCTCTGCTATTGGTCAGATTTTTATGGAACAAAAGACATGAGGATTGTGAGACTATTATCGTATACAGAATGTGCAAAAAAAAGATGCCATTAGGGCACTAGCACATATCTCTGCTATTATTGGTCAGATTTTTATGGAACAAAGGACATTATGATTGTTAGATTATTATCGTATACAGGATGTGCAAAAATATGCCATTAGGGCACTAGCACATATCTCTGCCATTAATGGTCAGATTTTTATGGAACAAAAGACATTATGATTGTTAGATTATTATCGTATACAAGATGTGAAAAAAAAAATATGTCATTAGGGCACTAGCACATATCTCTGCTAATATTGGTCAGATTTTTATGGAACAAAAGACATTATGATTGTTAGATTATTATCGTATACATGATGTGCAAAAAGATGCCATTAGGGCATTAGCACATATCTCTGCTATTATTGGTCAGATTTTTATGGAACAAAAGACATTAGGATTGTTAGATTATTAACGTATACAGGATGTGCAAAAAAGATGCCATTAGGGCACTAGCACATATCTTTGCCATTATTGGTCAGATTTTTATGGAACAAAAGACATTATGATTGTTAGATTATTATCGTATACAAGATGTGCAAAAAAAGTTGCCATTAGGGCACTAGCATATATCTCTGCTATTGGTCAGATTTTTATGGAACAAAAGACATTAGGATTGTTAGACTATTATCGTATAAAGGATGTGCAAAAAAAAGATACCATTAGGACACTAGCACATATCTCTGCTATTATTGGTCAGATTTTTATGGAACAAAAGAGGCACTAGCACATATCTCTGCTATTATTGGTCAGATTTTCATGGAAGAAAAGACAATATGATTGTTAGATTTTTATCGTATACAGGATGTGCAAAAATATGCCATTAGGGCACTAGCACATATATCTGCTATCGGTCAGATTTTTATGGAACAAAAGACATTATGATTGTTAGATTATTATCGTATACAGGATGTGCATAAAAAATATGCCATTAGGGCACTAGCACATATCTCTGCCATTATTGGTCAGATTTTTTTGGAACAAAAGACATTATGATTGTTAGATTATTATCGTATACAAGATGTGCAAAAAAAAGATGCCATTAGGGCACTAGCACATATCTCTGCTATTATTGGTCAGATTTTTATGGAACAAAAGACATTATGATTGTTAGTTTATTATCGTATACAGGATGTGCAAAAAATATGCCAATAGGGCACTAGCATATATCTCTGCTATTGGTCAGATTTTTATGGAACAAAAGACATTAGGATTGTTAGACTATTATCGTATACAGGATGTGCGAAAAAGATGCCATTAGAGCACTAGCACATATCTCTGCTATTATTGGTCAGATTTTTATGGAACAAAAGACATTATGACTATTAGATTATTATCGTATACAGGATGTGCAAAAATATGCCAATAGGGCACTAGCATATATCTCTGCTATTGGTCAGATTTTTATGGAACAAAAGACATTAGGATTGTTAGACTATTATCGTATACAGGATGTGCAAAAAAAAGATGCCATTAGGGCACTAGCACATATCTCTGCTATTATTGGTCAGATTTTTATGGAACAAAAGACATTAGGATTGTTAGATTATTATCGTATACAGGATGTGCAAAAAAAAGATGCCATTAGGGCACTAGCACATATCTCTGCTATTATTGGTCAGATTTTTATGGAACAAAAGACATTATGCTTGTTAGATTATTATCGTATACAGGATGTGCAAAAAATATGCCATTAGGGCACTAGCACATATCTCTGCCATTATAGGTCAGATTTTTATGGAACAAAAGACATTATGATTGTTAGATTATTATCGTATACAAGATGTGCAAAAAAAAGATGCCATTAGGGCACTAGCACATATCTCTGCTATTATTGGTCAGATTTTCATGGAACAAAAGACATTATGATTGTTAGATTATTATCGTATACAAGATGTGCAAAAAATATGCCATTAGGACACTAGCACATATCTCTGTCATTATTGGTCAGATTTTTATGGAACAAAGACATTATGATTGTTAGATTATTATCGTATACAGGATGTGCAAAAAGATTCCATTAGGGCATTAGCACATATCTCTGCTATTATTGGTCAGATTTTTATGGAACAAAAGACATTAGGATTGTTAGATTATTATCGTATACAGGATGTGCAAGAAAGATGCCATTAGGGCACTAGCACATATCTTTGCTATTATTGGTCGGATTTTTATGGAACAAAAGACATTATGATTATTAGATTATTATCGTATACAGGATGTGCAAAAAAGACGCCATCAGGGCACTGGACCATATATCTGATATTATTGGTCAGATTTTTATGCAACAAAAGACATTATGATTGTTAGAATATTATCGTATACAGGATGTGCATAAAAAAATGTCATTAGGGCACAAGCACATATCTCTGCTATTATTGGTCAGATTTTTATGGAACAGAAGATATTATGATTGTTAGATTATCATCGTATACAGGATGTGCAAAAAAGATGCCATTAGGGCACTAGCACATATTTCTGCTATTATTGGTCAGATTTTTATGGAACAAAAGACATCATGATTGTTAGATTATTATCGTATACAAGATGTACAAAAAAAATATGCCATTAGGACACTAGCACATATCTCTGCTATTATTGGTCAGATTTTTATGGAACAAATGACATTATGATTCATAGATTATTATCATATACAGGATATGCAAAAACGATGCCATTAAGGCACTAGCACATATCTCTGCTATTATTGGTCAGACTTTTATGGAACAAAAGACATTATGATATCATGTCTGCAGACAGGATTCAACTTGTTAAAGAATTGCATTGACCGATTCGATGAAATTATCCACGTCGACGAACCATGATCAAAGGTCTTGATGACTTATGGCAAATGGATTTAGCCGAAATGAGACCTTATGCAAAGCATAATAAAGGATTTAAAATGATTTTTGTGTTTATCGATTGTTCCTCGAAATTCATGTGGATTCGTCCACTCAAGACGAAAACAGCCGAAGAAATAACACGAGCATTTTCGAGTATTATCAGGAGTCGAACGCCAAAAAATCTACAATCATATCAGGGAACGGAATTTTACAATAGTAAATTCAAATCTCTAATGAAAAAACATAATATCAATCATTATAGTACATTTAGTACGAAGAAAGCTGCAATTGCAGAAAGAGTTATTAGAACGCTCAAAACGAAGCTCCATAAACATTTCAGCTTAATTGGGAAATAACAATGGACCGATATTTTACCTCAAATCGCAAAGGAATACAACGACACAAAACATAGTAAAACTGGATACAAACCATCAGAGGTGAATCGAAGTAACGAAAAATTGATTTTAAATAAGAAATTCAGTTATTTGAAAATCGCCGGACCCAGAAAATTAAATGTGGGAGATATTGTGCGAATAAGTGAAGCGAAACATGCTTTTGAAAAAGGTTACACTCCCAATTTTACAACTGAACTATTCAAAATTACGAAAGTCAAAATAACGAATCCTGTAACGTATTTGATAGAAGATATGACTGGATCGCCTATTAGAGGTTGTTTCTATGAAGAAGAATTACAAAAAACCAAAAATCCCCACATTTATCTCGTTGAAAACGTGTTGAAGAGGAAACGTAACAAAATGTGCGTTAAATGGTTAGGATTAGATGAAAAACATAACAGTTGGATTAACACTGATGATGTAGTAGTATAGATCACCAGCAATCGACTTTAATTGAGTGGAGGACAGAGATAAACATATAAATTGATCGACATTAGTTTAGAAGTCATCATAATGAGTAGTCACGATTCTGGGTATTATAGTGTTACGATGTCATGTAGTGATAATAGTAGTTATGATGAAGAACCAAATTATGATCGTGATTTAGATCAAATTGTACTTAATTATGAAATTGCAATAAGAAAAGAAAGACATTATTTATTGCATACAGTTTTCAATGTTGGTCATCGATTTGAAGTTGGATGTTGCCTGAGTCCAGCCAGAACTTTTGTACCTGCCATCATTTTATCATCGTTTATCGTGGAACCTTCAAAAATGTCATTCAATACTTTAGAATGGGATGAGATCATAGAAGTGCTGCATAAAAGTAACGAGTTATTCTTCAATTCTCCAGATGATGATGTAGATTCTAATCCCATCATGTTGTACCAAGATTTTTGTCAAATAACTAAAGTTATTTATGATAATCAAAAATTTGTGAAAATTCAGAAAGATGATGTATCAGTTTTCCTCGATGAAGAAGAAGTAGAAATTCTATGTGTTCATGAGAATTTGCTTCAACATCACATTTCAATTTAAATAATGTGAACTTTTGCGATTTTTATTATATCATTAATTTATTAAAAACATTTATATCGAATCCAATATGTGGCTTTTCCAATTGTTTAGATTCAATGTATGCTGTTTGTGATATTTATTCTTATAACAACAGCAGTTTAATAGGAAGAGCACTTAGAGAGTATCTGTACTATTACAAAGCCCATGTAATCAATGATTTAACATTATAAAATTATGAAAATATTCTTTGTTTCATTTCACCTCTAACACAAGTAATGCTGATGATGAAAACTTTTATGTTGATTTGGAATCAGTATTGAACATCGAAAGTGAAGGATGTTTCTTTTACTATTAATAATAATTCTACCTTTAGTGGCATCTGAGAAAATTGATGTAAATTATCGAAAGAATTGGATATGTTAACAAGTCGGAACATGATATCACAAATATGTCATCGATTTTAAAAGATTTCCAAGAGAAATTAAATTTTCCTGTAGATGGCACTCTAAATCCTGCAACGATTCAACTATTAGAGCGACCTCGATGTAGTGTGAATGAAAACGACCATGATGGTGAACATTCGTATCGCGTTAGAACAAAATGGGAAAAAGACTAACCTAAATCGGTATTTTCCTCAAGCATCACCGTCATATGTTGCTGAAAAGGCATATTTGGCAACAAAATTCCAAATTAACAATTTAAACACCAGTCTAAAGGAACAGCACTTCTTACTCATGTACTACTTATGAAACTTCAAATCGACCTAATAACGTTAAAAATTCTTGAAAACCTGTGGGGAAGGAGCTAGGATAAAAAATCAAGTTTCAAGGTTATATGAAAATTGTTTTATTAATTGTATTTATATACATATTACATCAAGTAAAAAAACAGTACATATTACATTAAAGGCAAAATGAAAATTATACATTTGACAGTACATATTAAATATAGTTATACAGATAAAAGATACAGTGAAATCAGTAGGGTAAATCTGCTGCAGCCTCTAGACACTCAAAATAGTCTCATAATATGAAAACAACTGCCTCAAAATCGTTTTGACACCAATGCTGTTCAGAATTATAAAATCCTGTTGAATTTTCTGAAGTGCTCACACTAATTTCTTCGTGAAATGTGTAATTTATATTAGGCATAAGTTCAAAATATTCTTGAAAACACTCTTCGCAAACTTTTAGACCCAAAGGAGAAATGTGGTAATATTTATTAATTAGGCAGTAGAGATCGTGTTCAGTAAACACATCTAAATAAGTGAAATTTAATAAGGTATCTCGAAGCTCTGGTGAAATTTTCGTTTCATATTCAAAATCAAGCAATATAGCATCACAGTGATCAGATTAATCACTTTCTTCTTTTATCTGCAACCATTTATAGGTACGAAATTCTCGAGAAATTTTTATTTTCAAAAACTGAGGATTTTGAGCTTGTCCAAGAAAACTTGAAATTCTAGTAATACGATTACAAATTATCTTAATACATAGATCTTCCAAACTTTTCATCTGAAAATAAATTCCAATCAATTTATTATAACTCCATAATACTATAATGTCCCCACGGAAGAGTGTCATGTGAAGCAGGTATCAAATATCTTTTATCATCTGATGGGTTTAAAGCAATTTTTGTCTGTTCAATGGTGTATACATCATGTAACTTTGATAGTATACAACGTTGAGTTGCATGCATGAAACACTCTTCTTGAGGATTTTCTATAAATTTCTGCAAACAGAGAATATAATCATCAAAAGTTATTTTTTTCTTTGCCACATAAGACTTAATACCTTTAGCTTTTTTTACATCGTTTTCCTCACCTAACACTCTGTTTATTCTATGTGGTGTATACTTTGGTAAATCTTTTAGTTTTATAACGGGTTTTATTTCTGCAAAAGCAGTGCGTATTGTATTAATCTCATTTAAAAAATTCATCTGTAATAAAGAAATAATTATTTGAAAAGATAACAGAATAATAATAATTTAACAATTAAGTTTTTTAAAATAGTTAAAGATGAATGAAAAAAAAATAGTAAACTTATAAATAACTTACTATGTATTGTGGAACCTTAAACGACAACTTTTCACTGGAACACTAAGTACAGTCTATTGCCTAGTATTTACTGTGAGCACTATTTAAAAGAATATTTTATTATAGAGGGGGATGCACAAGTCCAATGAGTTATTTTTGATATCATCATCATATTTCCAGAAAACTATATTTTCTACGATTTCGTACAATCTAATCTGTTACTAACAATTATAAACCAGAAATCATGACATTCCAATCTAATCATATTTGAAACAAGTTCACTATTGTCTGAATAAATGATTTGGTCTGCACGTGCTTCCTAACTATAGAAATAACGCATAAATATTACCTATTAAGCGAATTTAATATAATGTGAGATTTCATTTATTACAATATAAAAAAACCTTCTATAAAATGATATGAATTCACACACATATCCGTTTTAAAAAAAAATGTTGGTTATCAACAAAAATTATGACAAATTTTGTAGGTTTACGTTCTAAACAGTATGCCTTCAGAGTGTTAGGTGAGGAAAACGATGTAAAAAAAGCTAAAGGTATTAAGTCTAATGTGGTAAAGAAGAAAATAACTTTTGATGATTATATTCTCTGTTTGCAGAAATTTATAGAAAATCCTCAAGAAGAGTGTTTCATGCATGCAACTCAACGTTGTATACTATCAAAGTTACATGATGTATACACCATTGAACAGACAAAAATTGATTTAAACCCATCAGATGATAAAGGATATTTGATACCTGCTTCACATGACACTCTTCCGTGGGGACATTATAGTAATATGGAGTTATAATAAATTGATTGGAATTTATTTTCTGATGAAAAGTTTGGAAGATCTATGTATTAAGATAATTTGTAATCGTATTACTAGAATTTCAAGTTTTCTTGTACAAGCTCAAATTCCTCAGTTTTTGAAAATAAAAATTTCTCGAGAATTTCGTACCTATAAATGGTTGCAGATAAAAGAAGAAAGTGATAAATCTGATCACTGTGATGCTATATTGCTTGATTTTGAATATGAAACAAAAATTTCACCAGAGCTTCGAGATACCTTATTAAATTTCACTTATTTAGATGTGTTTACTGAACACGATCTCTACTGCCTAATTAATAAATATTACCACATTTCTCCTTTGGGTCTAAAAGTTTGCGAAGAGTGTTTTCAGAAATATTTTGAACTTATGCCTAATATAAATTTATAAATTACACATTTCACGAAGAAATTAGTGTGAGCACTTCAGAAAATTTAACAGGATTTTATATTTCTGAACACTATTGGTGTCAAAACGATTTTGAGGCAGTTGTTTTCATATTATGAGAATATTTTGAGTGTCTAGAGGCTGCAGCAGATTTACCCTACTGATTTCACTGTATCTTTTATATGTATAACTATATTTAATATGTACTGTCAAATGTATAATTTTCATTTTGCCTTCAATGTAATATGTAGTGTTTTTTTATTTGATGTAATATGTATATAAATACAATTAATAAAACAATATTCATATAACCTTGAAACTTGATGTTCTATCCTAGCTACTTCCCCACAGGTTTTCAAGAATTTTTAACGTTATTAGGTCGATTTGAAGTTTCATAAGTAGTACATGAGTAAGAAGTGCTGTTCCTTTAGACTGGTGTTTAAACTGTAAATTTGGAATTTTGTTGCCTAATATGCCTTCTCAGCAACATATGACGGTGATGCTTGAGGAAAATACCGATTTAGGTTAGTCTTTATCCCATTTTGTTCTAACGCGATACGAATGTTCACCATCATGATCGTTTTCATTTACACTACATCAAGGTCGCTTTAATAGTTGAATAGTTGGAGGATTTAGAGTGCCATCTACAGGAAAATTTAATTTCTCTTGGAAATCTTTTAAAATCGATGACATATTTGTGATATCATGTTCCGACTTGTTAACATATCGAAATCTTTCGATAATTTACATCAATTTTCTCAGATGCCACTAAAGGTAGAATTATTATTAATAGTAAAAGAAACATCCTTCACTTTCGATGTTCAATACTGATTCCAAATCAACATAAAAGTTTTCATCATCAGCATTACTTGTGTTAGAGGTGAAATGAAACAAAGAATATTTTCATAATTTTATAATGTTAAATCATTGATTACATGGATTTTGTAATAGTACAGATATTCTCTAAGTGCTCTTCCTATTAAACTGCTGTTGTCATAAGAATAAATATCACAAACAGCATACATTAAATCTAAACAATTGGAAAAGCCACATATTGAATTCGATATAAATGTTTTTGATAAATTAATGATATTATAATATAAATCGCAAAAGTTCACTTTATTTAAAATTGAAATGTGATATTGAAGCAAATTCTCATGAACACGTAGAATTTCTACAACTTCTTCTTCATCGAGAAAAAATGTTACATCATCTTTCTGAATTTTCACAAATTTTTGATTATCATAAATTACTTTAGTTATTTGACAAAATCTTAGTGCAACATGATGGGATTAGAATCTACAACATCATCATCTGGAGAATTGAAGAATAACTCGTTACTTTTATGCCGCACTTCTATGATCTCATCCCATTCTAAAGTATTGAATGACATTTTTGAAGGTTCCACGATAAACGATGATAAAATGATGGCAGGTGCAAAAGTTCTGGCAGGACTCAGGCAACATCCAACTTCAAATCGATGACCAACATTGAAAACTGTATGCAATAAATAATGTCTTTCTTTTCTTATTGTAATTTCATAATTAAGTACAATTTGATCTAAATCACGATCATAATTTGGTTCTTCATCATAACTACTATTATCACTACATAACATTGTAACACTATAATACCCAGAATCGTGACTACTCATTATGATGACTTCTAAACTAATGTCGATCAATTTATATGTTTATCTCTGTCCTCCACTCAATTAAAGTTGATTGGTTGCTGGTGATCTATACTACTACATCATCAGTGTTAATCCAACTGTCATGTTTTTCATCTAATCCTAACCATTTAACGTACATTTTGTTACGTTTCCTCTTCAACACCTTTTCAACGAGATAAATGTGGAGATTTTTGGTTTTTTGTAATTCTTCTTCATAGAAACAACCTCTTATAGGCGATCCAGTCATATCTTCTATCAAATACGTTACAGGATTCGTTATTTTGACTTTCGTAATTTTGAATAGTTCAGTTGTGAAATTGGGAGTGTAACCTTTTTCAAAAGCATGTTTTGCTTTACTTATTCGCGCAATATCTCCCACATTTAATTTTCGGGGTCCGGCGATTTTCAAATAACTGAATTTCTTATTTAAAATCAATTTTTCGTTAATTCGATTCACCTCTGATGGTTTGTATCCGGTCTTACTATGTTTTGTGTCGTTGTATTCCTTTGTGATTTGAGGTAAAATATCGATCCATTGGTATTTCCCAATTAGGCTGTTCTTGTGTACACCCTTACTTTTTGCGTAATCCCCGTAGACGCTACCCTCCCCCGTAGACGCTACCCTTTAAAACCCCTTCGCTTCTTCTAAACCACCCTCTAGATACCTTATACATGTAACAACATACACACTTATTTACTTTTTGCATAACCCCCGTTCTTGTATACACCCTTACGTAATCCCCGTAGACGCTACCCTTAAAAACCCCTTCGCTTTTTCTAAACCACCCTCTAGATACCTTATACACGTAACAACATACACACTTATTTACTTTTTGCATAACCCCCGTAGCCGCTACCGTCAATATCCCAAAAATTTTGGCGGCCCGGGCCAAACCCCCAAAAAACTTTTTGCCTAACCCCCGTAGACGCTACCGTCATTAACCCAAAAATTTTGGCGGCCCGGGCCAAACCCCCAAAAATAGGTCAAAGGTCAAAGGGCGTGGTCATGTGACGTCACAAAAAGTTCCCACGCTCAACCAGCCCATACTCTACTAAGGGGTCTGAGAGACCCACTGCGACTACTAGCGTCTAACTAAGAGGTGCGACTACTAGCGTCTAACTAAGAGGTGCGACTACTAGCGTCTAACTAAGAGGTGCGACTACTAGCGTCTAACTAAGAGGTGCGACTACTAGCGTCTAACTTAGAGGTGCGACTACCAGCGTCTAACTAAGAGGTGCGACTACCGTAAGGTTAAAATAGCCAGCAGAATTGTATTCAACTGAATCATAATAAGATATCGTATTGATGCTATTATCATTATAATTTTAAAACCCTCTTTTACCTGGTTAAGGAAATAGAAATAAAACCGAGACCATTTCATTCACTCTAATTTATTGTAATAACCTCTTCATTACAAGTTAAAATGTAATTTGATAATGTGATATTCGATATCTATCATATTCACGAAAAACAATTTATTCATTATTTTTGATCAACCTGAATTATTATTTGGTTGAATATTCTATTTCTGTGACTTCTGCTGAGTTCCGAGAAAGGCTTCAAAACCTAGCAGATTGGACATTGATCCTTCTTTCTTTTTATATCAGCTTTCATTTGGTGCACATGATTCCTTAAATTTTCGATAATAATCCGGATTTTATAAGCTGAGAAGGGAAAACGTTATTAGAGTTAATTGGTCATATTTGTCAGTATAGAAAGAATTATCTATTTCGGATCTGGACCAAAATGAAAAACCTCTATAAGGCCACCCTACAACTGGGGTAAGTAAAACATTCACCATTCACCTCTATCAAATTTGTAACTTAAATTTCATATTTCAAATAATTATTTTTCCATTCGTTTAGTTATACTTGCTGATGATTCGCTTTTCCACACCGCATTTTCTAAGCTTCGCTTATTGAATGTATTACCTCAAGATTACTCTTCTGTTTTTATGTCCTTTGAAAAAAATCACAAGCTCTATTTTTATATCTAGCTAAAGTCATATATTGGAGACAAAAAATAAAAAATCAGAGAATGACTAGGTAGGTACCAGAAATAGATCCTGTGGAGCCGCTTCTTGACATATTTACTGGCGAATTCGAGTTTTCTCTTATGAAATAGTTTTCCTCTTAAAAAATCTGGACTTCAATATCTAAATCACTTTCTGGGTCAAAATTCAAATCCTCGATTTCGTCATCTCCCTCAGACTAAGCCCAGTACGTTTTTAGATCTGCGTCAGTCAGTAGTATCTTATTTCTCCAACTCATTTCATACAGAACATAAGTAAAATTGAACGAAAGTTTGAAAACTTCACCCTTTTGTCTTCACTGTTGGCGCTCAAGTGATTACTGTGACAATTGAAAAGCAGGCAGTTTTTGTGGCTCCCGTTGCGAAAGAGATAAATTGATAAGGATTAATACAGTATCCCACCTTACATTGTTTTGTTATATCTCAATGGGATTAGGCAGGGTTTTGGATGAGAGCTCTCAGGCATTTTTTTTGTAATGAAATTAACTGTCTCAACCCTTACTTCTTGGAATCTACTCATATTAGTGTTTTAAATGAAACTCAATGTTTCAAGCTATTTCCACAATATAATGGAAAATGTTGAAAATTCTAAAAAATTGACAATTGTTTCGATAACTGAATATCATCGTCAGCATGACAGAAGTTACATTTCATTTGATGCCTACTTGATGTTTAGTAGTTATTTTTGCCTAGACCAAGAAGTGACCTTATGATTGACTTAATATATGTAAATACAAAAAAGAAGAAGATGCGATATCACAAATATTGAAGCTTAGATATTATTAGCCCTATTGTGATATCCTGGATATCATTTTCCAATTGAGATCAGTATAACTGCTGATCTTTACAATTATCACTTAAGCAGACAGTTTAATAGTGGAGAACTTCCTAGATTTATCTGTTCATTGACGACTTCCTATTGTGGGTTTCTTTGGTGTCTTCTAATTTCCAACTCTTCAAGGAAATTCAGTTCAAATTTCTTATAACAAATATGTAGTACTTCTAGTTCTGTGTTAGGTGTCACTGAATGATTGGTTTCAAGTAGATGTTTTGCGTAATGGAATTTATCTGGTTGTTCTAATCTGTATGGTCGTAATTGTTCACTGTATCGGATTTCAAAATTTCTAAGGGTCTATATTGGTGGTATTGTTGATTTTACATTCAACAATTTTGACCTTACGTGACTTTCTGTTTTAAATGAAATCGTTGTATTCGTTGCTAAATATATTATCTTTGAAATATTATTAAAAATATTTCCTGCATATGTGATGGTTTCATAAGTTTTTATTTCTTCAGTTTGTTTAGGAAATATTAGTTGTAATGCCACTTTTTCCTCTTTTTTATTAATTAGCTTATTTATCATATGTAATGGATAACCGTTGGATGTCTAATTGTATTAATCTCTCTATCAAAAATACATTTGTTCATAGGAACTGAAAATGCTCTATGTATCATTGAATAATATGCCGCCAGTTTAGGTGACATGGGGTGATTGTAACTATATGGAATTGTCACATCAGTGTGTGTTGGTTTTCGTTAAATTGAATAATCAAGTACATTATTAACTCTTTGAATTTTCAAATGATGAAAATTGATTGAGTTATTTTCTTCGACTTCTAATGTAAATTTAATTTTTGGATGTAAATTATTAATGAGGTTGAAAATAAACAGTGGCAATACAACTAATATTTCCTAAACAAACTGAAGAAATGAAAACTTATAAAACCATCACATATGCAGGAAATATTTCTAATAATATTTCAAAGATAATATCTTTAGCAACGAATAAAACATTTTCTTTTAAAACAGAAAGTGACGTAAGTACAAAATTGTTGAACGTAAAGACAAAAGTACCGCTATTAAAGAAATCAGAAATTTTTAAATCCGATATAGTGAACGCTTACGAGTATACAGATTAAAACAACCAGATAAATCCCAATACGCAATATATCTACTTGACACCAATCATTCATTGACACCTAACACAGAACTAGAAGTACTACATATTTTTGATAAGATACTGATCTTAATTGGAAAAAGGATATCCAGGATATCATTTGTAATATCACATCTTCTTTTTTTTTCTATAAACATATACTAAGTCCATCACAAGGTAGGTCACTTCTTGGTCTATCCAAAAATAACTACTAAACAGCAGGTAGGCATCAAATGAAATGTAACTTCTGTCATTCTGACGATGATATTCAGTGAACGAAACCATTGTCAATTTTTTAGAATTTTCAACATTTTTCATTATATTCTGGAATTAGCTAGAAACATTGAGTTTCATTCAAAGCACTAATTTTTCTTGTGATATAACACACCTTTAAGCTCTTCAATATGAATAAGAGAACCCATGTAACAGGAATTAATTATAAATCAACGAATTATACACATTTTACAGTTTTAAATGCAACTTACGGTTTCTAGGTCACTTCTTGGTCTAGCCAAAATAATTATTAAGCATCAGATAGGCTTCAAATGAAATGTAATTTCTGTCATTCTGACGGTGATATTTAATATCGAAACAATTGTCAATTATCTTATGATTTTCAAAAATATTTTCACTATATAGTGGAATTAACTAGAAACAGTAAGTTTCAGTTAAAACAGTAAAATGAGTAGATTCCACGAAGTAAGGGTCGAGACAGTTGATTTAATTGAATTATACACAGTTTTATATGAGAACAACATCTGGTTTCTCCTATTTTCTATAAAATAATATACTCGCATTTCATGATACTCATATTGCGATAAACTTAAAACTTATTCTAGTTCGATAACGTATGTTTTGACTTTAATGCCGAAAACTAAATCAATGAGCCAGAACATTGTCATTCAAACCTTGCATTAACCATGTTTCTGCTTTCCACTCATCGTTTACAGGTCTCCCGGAAAACTTACTTATACAACCATAACGTTTTCGGAGATAATAAAGAGCCAGTATGCTTTTTTCCACTACATTTAGTCTGCTGTGGATCTTGAGAGGGAGGTTTTCGGTGAGTATTTTGCTGAGTGTTAGACGCGATATTAATTGGTGATTCATTAGGGAATTCTGAAAGAGGAAAAGTGGATTTTTTAGATATAAGATAAAACACTTTTAATGTAAGGAAGAGAAACGAGCTTAAACGGATTTATGTTATTGGTTTAATTTGATTTAATATTATGGATGATATAAGGATTTTTCCGCCAGTTTCATGAATTTGTGGTCACTGGAGAGACATTATGGGAAACGATTTCATATGAAATTGAGCAGTAGATTTTAGAAACAAAAACATGTTAGAAACATGATAATTTTATCTGAAATACATTGCCATATTTAGTAATTTATCAAACTAGAAGAAACTCCTTATTTATCGTTAAGTGAATCGTACTCTATTCCTAGATGCGGGAGAGTGACGAAAGGTTAATTTGCTATGACATTAGATAGGGTGGTTAGTTGGGAAGTTTGTAAACTTACAATGAAAGTTTGGGAAAATTTTGTACCCTAGTTATTTACGACCTACTCACCCCAAATTGGTCTTAAATTAGGATAATCTCAAATAGCATACAATTTGCTAGATGAAAGCGATGTGACAGGACGTTGCTACACACATACACTGCCGCAACATGCAAATATATTGTCTCATATTTAAAAATTTTCTCCAAATTACCTTTTTCATTGTTTTTTGTTGTCAGTAGTATGATATATGATTACTGTTAATATCCCAATGTATTAGTTATACTTTGTAGAAGTTACATTATAATAATTTTATTTATATGTAAGTGAAATAATAATATTATGTCGGTGAAAATTATAAAACTGTTGCGTTCAATTTACGAAAAAAAACACTCGATTTTAGAAATTTGTATGTTCTTCTTGAGTACTCAGAACAGCGCGAAATCTGCGTGACATACTAGAAATTAATTTGTCTATGTCTGCTTGAGGAATAGCATTCCAGGCATTAGTGAGAGCTAAAAATAGAGTGTCACAATCCTCATGTGGTGAATTCGGCCTTAGTTACACTATTTTTTATTACCTCAATTGGGATAAGGTGAATCAACAAACAAAATTTCGAGACAAATGGATTTATTTGACACAAAAATAAATTAACATAAAACGTATATTCTCAATACAATACGAACAAGGATCAGTTAATACAATAAAAATTTCTAACTCAATATTTTATGTCTACCAAAAATAAGTGAGGGACTTATCTTGGGAAGACTTGGGACGTACAGCTCGCAGCAGTATTCACGGTTTCTTGAGCCGTTGTTTTATGGACTCTGGAGCGATATGGTCCGGTGAGTGGATCGTTGGAGGGTCCGTCAGGTACGTAACGGTCCGTAAAGGTTCTTAAAGGTCCGTAGAGATGCGGAGAGGTCCGTACAGGTAAAGGCTGCAGAGCAGCAGGACGAATTAATATCACCCACAAAATTATTTGGAAACTGAGTGCTGCAGTTGATTATCAACGAAGAATGAACAAAAGAGAGCGAATTTGACTTGAATCGTAGTTTGAGTAGATATTTTAACGATGGTAAAAACGATCACCGATATGTTCCTAATATTTGAAATAAAAGGACTTGGAATTAGAGGTGGGAGTAGCCGACGATTAAGTAACGCTCCAAAATAATTGTTGAAAATAGGAACATGTCTCAGGGACATGTTACTCCCCCTCTCCTCGGAGAAAAAACGGAATTCGAAGAATTACTTCTTTTGTAAACCTGAACACTCTACAAAGAAAAGTAGCCAATACAACAGGAATGTGGTGACCAGATAAAAGAAGGTGTAGTAATGCTTACAAATTCAAGAAAACAAACATAAAATGAAAAGAAGATGAGAAAATAAAGAAAAAAAATAAGAAGAAAGGAACATATTCAATGAGAGTCCATGAATTGTTGCTTTCTAATTCAAGACTTCGATTAATTTTGAAAACTAACAAAAGTTAAAGTGTGATCAGTGCTTATGCCTATTATCGATAATAATAATTGCAATTTGAACGCAATTATGCTAAAAAAAATGTAAACAAGATGCACTAAGCAATTATAATAGGAGTTCATTCCTATGAACAGAATTTAAACAGAAATTAAACGATATCAGTTATTGGCACCGTACTGAGATTCAAGAATAACCAAAAGATTAAATTAGAGGGGTAGCCTCTACCATAATATGAGACGCTAAACGCCCCAAAAAATCAGAGGAATAACCTCTACTTAGAATATGAAATGCTAAACGCTTTAGCAATATATCTACGAAAAAATTAGAGAGGTAGCCTCTAATAGAATGTGAAATGCTAACATCTAAACGATATGACAAGAGAATAACTATATTCGTCGTCTACAAAAAAATAATCACTAAATGTGATGTGGGGTGGTTAAGATCTCAGGTAAACTAACATAAAAAGAAAAAACTAAAATAACCAAAAAGAAATTAGGAAGAAGTATTAGGAGAGCATCAATTACGCAGGAAAAACCTCGCGAGAGATCTTAATCGCGTCGTGGTTATTTATTCCTCACAATCGACTTCGCATCCCTACAACTACCGAAGTGTAGACATGATCGTCCACCAACAACATTCCTTGCAAATGGAAAGAAAAGAGTCAACAAAATCGAGAGAGAAAAGAAAATAATGAAGAGAAAATTGAAAAGAAGAAGTTTTTGAGCAAGCTCGGGTAATTAACAAACCCAGCGTTATGTAGAAACGCCACAACTAAAATGGAAATTTCCAAAGAACATGTTTTGATCTACATGCCGTGGACGCTTTGTAATGGACTTTTCCAGTGTGGTGGTTTTTGTGTGGATGTGCTTGCGTCACTCGGCAACTACCGTTCCCTTTAATAGTGTCAATAATAAAAAATATACCATGTTTTTCCCGTAGACCCGTCTTGTAACTTCCAGTAACATTTCATGTTCACAAGTGATTATTTATCGCACAATTATAATTATTAGAATAACGTTTACACAAAAAAGTCCCCCCAATGAAATATAATGCCATCCATACTCTTTTTGGGGGTCTGTGAGAAACCGCAAGCCGCAGCACTTACCATTAATTATATTTCTGGTAACCCATTATTCTAAAAGTACACTATAATGTAACGTTTTTCTAATCTATTTAAACAGTAAACGGGTGAGATCAATTTTGAAAACACGGTATAGCTACTTGCTTAATTTATTTATCGACTACACTAATCACTATTTATATACACAGTATATTCACTTAAACTAATTTATAAAAATACTTAACTAATTTATATTCACGTATTCGCTTGTTTATCTGCCTATGTCAAATTATCAACTAAACTCCACTCTTCCTGCTCGGTCCCTTACATATTAGTGCCTTTTCAACTAGATAATTCTAGATTGAGGCTTACTCAAAAATATTTGGCTTTCTAGATAAGACTGGTCACAAAAACAATGATAAGATAAGATAGTCACAATTCGCAATCAATTCTAAGAAACCCTGCGCGTCCGTCATAATTTTAACTTTCATACATGGCTTAGGCAGAGTCGGATTTAGGGACTATACCAGTGTGCTGTTTCGTAACATTACCCCCTCCTTAAATGGAAGTTCCTCCTGGAACTTTTGTGTAGCCGAGCCGAGATTGGATCGGCAACTGGCCCAATTTCTACACTTTCCGATCTTATGGAAATACCAGGGCACCGTCTTCATCGGATACTGATAACGGGGGTCGTAGCTGCAAATTAATATCCGGACACCGGTATCTCGAAAGATAACCTCTACCATGATCCTGATGATTCGCCAATCCAACTGGTTACTCGTTATCTTAGGCATAGCCAGTTTCTTCACGCTGGATCCCAACGCATGGTCTCGTAGGTTTCGAAGTGCTTCCCACACATCGCGGTAGGTAGATGGATCTTGAAATTCATTTTTAGGTACCACGTAGGAGACGTACCGCGAATTATGTTTCAGTTTCAATGTCTTGCCAGGGGCTGGAATCTGGTCTTCAATTGCCCGAACTTCTTTCGAAAGACGATTGCCAACCCTCGTGCGTTCTTGATACGGGCGAGGATGTTGTATGCCAGTGAATAATCTTCCGGGAGAGTGACCAAATCTTGTTGTTGTTCCGAAGTGACTCCATATCCAGCTTTCCCGGTACTTCCATACGCTCCCATAAATTAATCGAAGGTAGGGTCATACACATCTCAAATATGGTTTACTCCTTTCTCTAGGTCATGGTCTCTTCCGAATGGCGCTAGTCGGTTTTGGAGAACTACTTTTGGTTTTCCGTTGGAGATCTTGCTTATGCGATATATAACATTATTGATCCTTCTCTTGATTAAGTATGGACCTTCCAAGAATTTTCGTAATTTTGGAGAAAATCCTTTTCTCCTCGTTCGGTTGTGTAACCATACTTTGTCCCCTTCTTTAAAACCGCCTTCTGTGGCCCGCGTGTCGTACCGACTTTTCATTCTGTCGCTGGTAACTTGAAGATTTGTTCGAACTAATTCATGAATATCCTCCAGCCTTTTTCACAATTTAATCACGTAGTCCTCTCCTGATAAATCTTCTCCAGTCCGACAGCCAAATTCCAGGTCACAAGGAAGCCTCATTTTACGTCCAAACAGGATTTTCGCAGGTGTTTCACCCGTGGACTCATTGACGGCAGATCGATAAGCCAATGCGGATAGGCTGGATACTACTTTGGACAGGTATTTTCCAATAGTCCTGTTCATTCTCTCGACCATTCCATCTGACTGTGGAGGTAATGCTGTGGTCCTGGTCTTCTTCATTCCCAGCTTCTCGCAAATCTCCTGGAATAGATGACTTTCGAAATTTCTTCCCTGGTCACCGTGGACTTCCAAGGGCACTCCATATCGGCTGATAAATTCCTTCACCAATACATCCGCTACAGTTGTGGCCTCTTGGTTCGGGATAGCGTAAATTTCCACCCACTTTCTGAAATAATCCATTACCACCAGTATGTATTTTCTGTCGTCGGAAATGGTCCAGCGATATCTGAAGCAAACCTTTCGAAAGAGCTTACAACATTATACTGTTTCATAGGTGCATTTCTCTTGCGATGTGGTCCATTACACGTAGCACAAGTCGTACATTTCTTACACCAGCC
This sequence comes from Galeruca laticollis, assembly GCA_963921935.1. Taxonomy (NCBI): domain Eukaryota; kingdom Metazoa; phylum Arthropoda; class Insecta; order Coleoptera; family Chrysomelidae; genus Galeruca; species Galeruca laticollis. The sequence continues at coordinate 171,341,448 of OY998177.1, forward strand.
TTTCACATCATTGGAGCTGTTTATCCAATAAAACCTCACACGGATTCGCTGGAAGGTTTTCATCACTCCCAGATGACCTCCCGATAGACTGTCGTGTAACTTCTTTAGTATTTCAGCTACTCTTGTTCTCGGGATAACTAGCTGTCTCCTCATCTCAGTACAATCGTCGTTTCCAAGGACTCTTTTCAACAGCCCTTCTTCCAGGACAATAGAGTCCCACTGAGCCCAATACGCCCTGAGTTTCGGTGAAAATCTTGACACTTCTTGCCAGGTAGGTCGCCGATTTTCTTCCTTCCACTACCGAATCTTCTTTAGGCAAGGATCATTCTCCTGATCTTCTCTGATCCTGGTGGGTGACCATTCTTCATTGACTACTGTCGTTCTTGAAACTGCAACTTCCTTAGATTTCGACTAGTTGCATTATGAGTAGTCTATAGGGAATGGCCATCTAGGCACGGAGTTGGCTTTTCGGTGATTCACATCAGCTGGATGTTCACCCCTGTGTGATTTCCCCTGTAACTGGAGTTCTTGGGTTACAGGAGTCTTGGTTCACTTAGACGGACTGCGTACGTGCTCTAGCTCGCCACACTTTCGGCATTTGATCTTCTTCGGCATCTTCTCTGCCATACCTTTCAACAAGTTGACGGTCTGGTCAAGTTTGTTATCGTCATCATCTTCCTGCTTGCTACCTTTGTTGTAGTGCGAGCTCTTCGTGGCTGCTTCGCCTTTAAGAGGATCTTAGTTTGCAGGAGTCTTAGGACGCTTACACGAACTGCGTGCATGCTCTAGCTCGCCACAATTACAACACCTGATTTTCTTCGGCTTCAGGTCTACCATACCTTCGAACAAGTTAACGATCTGGTCAATTCTGTCATCGTTACCTCCTTTCTGTATGGTCCTACCTTTGTTGCATTCGTAAGCCAACGTGGCTGCTCCATATTCAAGAGCAGCCGTCAATGCGTCGACTAATGTTTTCGGATGCCTTAACATTCCATCATGTTATCTGGTGCTGATGGATGAGCAAATCGAACTAGTCGGGCAATATCAAGTTCATACTCTTGAAGGGTTTCGTCACGTTTCCGCCTTCGGTCCTTCAGCTGGAATCTGTACAAATGTTCCATATGCTCGTGACCGTATCGCATGTCCAACCTCTTCTTCAGCTGCTCGAAGTCATCCATTTCTTCAAGCGGTATCGTCTGAAGTACATCTAAGGTATCTCCCCGAAGCGCGATAGTTAAGTTCACTGCCTTGTCTCTATCGGACCAATTATTCACTCTATCGGCTGCTTCAAATTGTTTCTCATAATTGGCCCACGACATTTTTCCATCGAATTGGTGAAACTGCCAATGTCTTCAAACTTAGGTAGTGTTTCTGGCTTGCAAGGTTTCGTTTACTCTGTCTTATTTTCTTCCTCTGACGTGCCTCGCGTTCTCGAATCGGCAATATTTTCCTCTAACTCCTTGGTTTTCTCGTCTATCGTTGTAATTTTATTCTCGATTTTCTCGTCCATCGTTGACATCTCATTCTCGATTTCAGATTTTAGAGACAAAATTTCATTTTCAACGCCAGGGGCAATGTTGTTTTTCATTAATAAGATATCGACAGATATATCGTTCTTCAAAGTAGAAATATTGTTCTTTATAGCCGAAATGTCGCTTTTCACATTCGTAGAAATCTTCTCTTTCATGCCAGAAATATCGTTCCTCATAGCAGAAATCTTCTCGTCCATGTTAGCAGAAATTATGGCAGAAATTGACGAGATTAAGGTGGAAGCCTCGTCATTAAATAGAACTGTTTCTGGATCAAAGCCGTCATTTTCCAGCGCCAATTTAAGTCTTTCTACTAATTCACTTTTCTTACCGGACGTTTCCAACTCACGTTCTTCCAATTCTGCTCTTAGTTCCATCACTTTCAAGTCCCTTAATCTCTTGGCCATTTTTACGTAGCAATTTATTTATATTACCCCACACCTGACACCAATTTAACATTTTTCTAGTTTGTTTAAACAGTAAACGGGTAGGATCAATTTTAAACACACGGTATCGCTACTTACTTAATTTATTTATTCACTACATTATTCACTATTGATATACACAGTATATTCACTTAAACTAATTTATATCAATACTTAACTAATTTATATTCAGTTATTTACTTGTTTATCTCCCGAGGTAAAATTATCAACTAAACTCCACTCTTCCTGCTCGGTCCCTTATATATTAGCTCCTTTTCACTAGATAATTCTAGTTTGCGGCTTACTCAAAAACAATTGGCTTTCTGGCATTTTCTAGATAAGACTGGTTTCAAAAACCATGATAAGATAAGATAGTCATAATTCGTAAACAATTCTAAGTAACCCTGCGCGTCCGCCATAATTTTCACTTTCATACATGACTAGACAGAGTCGGATTTAGGGAATATACCAGTGTGCTGCTTCGTAACTTTAAGTAATCTTTTATACTTTCATATCGGCATTATATCAGCAAAAACCAATTTTTATACAGAAAATAGGAAAAGTCATAATTCAACGAACTAGCTCAAATGATCAATATTTCAAGAAGAGTCAAAATTGGGTAACTAATTTCTCCACTTCCGTAACCTATTTATGCAAAATCGTTCTTATGACAAGCGTCCTTCCTTCTTGGTTTCAGTTCTGTGGTTGAGATATCCCTCACCCAAATTCGTTTACGTTACTGCTCAAAATTATTATAGTGATAGGGCCTAGAATATCAAAAAAGTTCCATAAACTATCCAATTATGTAGAATATTTGGAGAAAACACATTTTATATCTAATTTCCTTGAACAAATTGTGTGATATGATGATAACAATCCAAGTTCATGCAACACTCAGTTTTAGTTTCGTACCACTTTGTGAAGTTTCTGTGGAAATAATTCTTGATTGATAATAGAATAAACTATCCTATAGTATAATAATGTACTCTTCAATATACTCGTCCAATGAAATAATTATTTCTAAATTTTCCATTTTCTTCAACTGCCATTGTGCGCAACTAAGATCTGAAGGATATTTCGGGCAATAATAAATGAACAGCTTTGATCATTCCTCTAACTACTCCTTGCTTAAATGAATAGGAATAATGAATTGACTAGAATCCTACTATTCAACATTTACAGTAAGTAAACCTTGAGTTACGTGAAAGAACAACTTTGGAAATCAATAGAGAGATTTTCAGGTAGTAGCAAAATTACATTCAGTGTAATTTTCCACAACGCTATTTATACATCAACTGGCAGAGTTAAAGCTGACTGCAGGAGCCGAGATTTTCAATTCGTTTTATTGTTTTATTTTTAAATTACATTTTAATTTTACACTCCAACTTACAGTCAAGGGTTATACAGAGTCTTTCCGTTCTCCTTTGTTACTAATGACTTCAGGAACGGAGAGTTTTTATTCGGTCAATAAATTATCATAAAATATGTATGCAACAATTAGCGCATTTATTTTGGAAAGCTTTATGAACAGCAAAATAAAACCAACTAGATTTGTGATCTAATAGAGTTAATTTTCGAAAATTTAATTTTCTGACATTTTAATTGAGTAGAATGTTTCCGAAATTTGGTTTGAAAAATTCACCATACGACGAGGTATGTTTCCACAATATAAAGATGTGTCGGTTAGCCAGCAGCACTAATTTCATCCTATGGGTATTTTTCAAAATAATACATTATACAGGATGGCCCAGAAAGCTAATGGAAAGTTACTCTTGTTGGAACTTGATAAAATAAGCCGTATGGCTGATATTTACAGTTTTACTAATACAGTTAGTACCGGTCTCGCATTCACCATTTTTATGACGATATCCCACATAACGGGTTAAAAGTAATTAATTCATGATATGTATTTCCAAACAGAAATACTATTTTTAAAAAGATATTTTATTTAATTATTACAAAGAGAGATGTTATTATCGGAGTGGTTATACAAAAACTGATTTACAAATATAAAGCAACTAAAGAACTATGATAACAAGTTTACATGAATTCTAACTAATGATATATGATACGGTGTAGGTGCAGCGAATTATGACCTCGTAACTCCTCCTTCCTCAAGAGACGAAAATAACGGAGTGATTTTCGCAAACTGCAAACTTTTCTTCGATGGTTTTGACTTTTTCTTTCTTGTATTTTTATTTTCCACATCTTCGTCTAATTGCGTAGAAGGTTACGACGATACATCCAATGATTAAGATTGCTGGAAATATTGATAGGATTCGAATTTCATGTGTATCATACTATTCTTCTATCGGTGTTAGTTCTTTTGCGATTCTATGGATTTCGTATAACTAATCGAATTTTATTTCTGAGATATTTTCTGCGTATGATAGTTTCTTCTGATCTTGATTTGTTCTAATTTGATCTTTGTTAAAATTAATGGCTTGCCTTCGCAAATTCCTTTGACTCTGGAGAATTTTAATTACTTCGTGGAGATTCCGCATCCTTCTGATATGTTAATAAGGGTTGGTTTTGCTACTTCGAATATTCTGTTGTTCCGGCAGTTTGATATTATTTCTACTTGTTTCCCAGGGATTGTTAGAACTTCATTAGCTGTTATCTGCTCGATTAAAGCATATTGGATATGGACCTTGGTGGCGTAGCAGCTGTCCGGTAGTTCTCCGCTTCTTATCAGTTCGTCGGTACAGTTATCGGTGAGGATCAAATTTCATTCATTGATGTGTAGAAGGATAAGGATGGTAATCTGAAGACATTTACAAGGGAAAGAACTGTATTAAAGGAAAATGTGATATCACAAATATTTCCTGGTCTCCCAAAATATCTTTCAGTGGAAAAGAATCCAGCTGCAACAAGTAATCATGGAATACGAAGAAAAATTATGCTAGATAGACAACAGGAACAACAAGGAGAATGGTTAAACAGTGATGTGTTTAAACTTTTGTGAACAGTTTAAATCTAAATTGAGTGTTTATTTAGAGAAGTGGCAGTGTCATCAACAAACAAACTATATATTTATATCTGATGGGATTTGATAATAATGAACCAGATGTCAGGTGTAGTATGAAAATATTTGAAACAATGATAATAGAGGTAAGATTGAGCATAATTTATTACATAAAAATGATTTAAACTGGATATTACCACCATGTCTAAAAGTGTCCCTTTGGTCACAGATTCAAAATATTTTATCACATTATTCTAAACCCTTTAGTATCAATGTTGTAAGTTTAGAATCAGCATTGAAAAATTTTCATCATAATATAGATCTAATAAAACGTAAGCTTACTGAAAGAGATGAAAATAGTAAGATAGAACAAATTGATTATTTGTCAGAACAATTTTGTCTTTTATTTGCTAATCGTAAATGGTTTCCAGCAGATTTAATTTTAAAATCATTTTTACTTTACGCTCAGTCCAGGAAAGCATATAATGCTGTGAAAAACAATAATTATTGGTCTAAATATTTACAGAAAGTTTGTAGTTCACTGAAACTTTCACCAAATAATTCTTTAGAGAAGTTGTGTCACTTCAACCTGTAAAGAATATTCATGGGGTCAATTATATGAAATGGTTCTTGTTATATTAAAAATTTTGTTGAAATATGGCTTAAAAATAAATAGTATAGTTACAGATAATGCGAGAGTGAATCAAAGCATGTTTATTAAATTAACCGAGAAGTCAGAACATAAACATTACTTTCCTTTAACCCCTGATCACCCCACATTTGTAATGTTTGATACTGTTCACATTCTCAAAAATACTAGAAATAATTGCCTCAATTTTAAAAATCACACAAAAACATTTATATTTCCCGATTTTGACTATAATGACCAAATTAGAATAGCGCACTTTTTAGATATTAGAAATTTTTATAAACTAGAAGCCAATTCCCATGTTAAAACTGCTAGTAAATTTAAATATAAAAGAGTGTATACATCAAGTATTGAAAGACAGAAGGTTTCCTTGGTATGTAATATATTATGCGAAACTACACACGGTGGTTTATTAAATTATATAGTGAAGATACAGCTGAGTCTATTAATATAATTATAAAGTGATGGTCAATTGCTAGTATTAAGAATCCATATCTTCATAAAATTGAGAGAAATGATTTTTTAAAAACATTTGGTACATTGAAGATACCAGACTTCAATTTTTACAAAAAAATTTGATTTGGCCTTATAAATGGAAATCTCTTGAAATTAACGATTCTTGTTTGTCTATCCAAACACTCAATGCTTTGCACCATTCGACATCTGTGATTATCAGTTTGATTGATTATTGCTTTACAAATATTTCTTGTAAATAGTTGCTTACTGGAAAATTTCAAACCGACAATTTAGAGTTTCGCTTTTGCAATTACAGGCAGCTTTCAGGTGGCAATTATTATGTAACATTAAGACAAACTTATGAATCTGAATGTAAAATTAGAATAAAAGCCATCTTTAATCTTCACTCTGTACAATATGGTCAAATTCAGTTCAATATTAATAATCTTGCACTGTTAAATATTTGTAAAGAAGACCAACAAGTAAGCACACATGAATTTGTAGATATTCTTAATGATAATAGTTTACTAATAACATTTTAGCAAGTATCAAATTCAGTAGTTCAGTATATAGCTGGTTATGTAAGTCTCAAAGTTTCTAGAACATTAGAATGTCCAAATTGTATAAATGTTGTTGTTAGTGATCGAACAAAACACCATGAGGAAGATCAAAGTTATTTCGAAATTTTAAATAGAGGCAGAATAACTATTCCATCTGAATTTAGTATGCAAATCACTATATTAGTTAATAATATGATGAAAATTTTAATATCTGAGCAGATTGAATCTAAATTTTTAAGGTGTAAAGCTCAAAAATTCATTTTACTTACGTTAGTAAAGGAGTATGTTAACAAAAATAGAGGTAAATTTCACTATCAGGATTTCTGTTTATGCAATCAACTTCAAAGTAGTTTTCTTTTAGAAATGATGTTACCTATTTTTGTAAATAACTATTCAAAAACAATTCAAGATAAATTACAGGCTAGTAAGAAACATAAATAATAATCATGAAACAAAATATCAAAAAAAAGAAAAATTATAAATTCTTAAATTACAATAGTTCTATCCAGTTTAATGATTTTAGATACCTACTTTTTATATTACTTCTTAAGGATTCTGTTGTACCCATATTATTGTATGTAGTTCACTTTGTATTAATAAAGGTATAAGAAATAAAAGATGAAGAAATAATTATTTTAAGGTGGTGGTCAGCTGTAGGGGATGGTGGGGGTTGATTTTCTTCATATGTTATAATCTTATCAATAAATTTCCTTTTGCTGTTTTATTTTATTTAGTCTACCTATAAATATTTCGTTTTTACGTCATTAAAAATGTTTTATAGCTTGATTTATTTCATATTTCTCACCATTGTAGTAGGGCTACAAGTGGTTATCATTGGCCCACTATTTGACATGTGCGCCACGTTGCCACATCTAGTATTGTGTTAGAGGTAGCCATGGTGTTAGGCTTGAGCTTCCACGATGCATCCAAAATGTCTTGGCGTTATCACCGTTGACCATTCTGCTGGTGTCACGCCGATAGTGATGCCATCTAGGTTCGGGACGTCCTATTTCGACTACTGTGATAAATTATTTGGTCGTTCTGTGTAAGTTGCCTTTTGCGATTTGTGGATGTGTTGTCGATGTTAGTAACAGAAGTTGTTGATGTCGATTTAGACAACGTCATTACATATACGTTTACGTTCAAAAAGTACATAGTTTGACAGCGGTCGATTTTCTTGCACCCATTATAAGGAGCACATACCCATTATTTTCAGATCGTTTGAAACGCATTCTTTTTCGACCAAAAGTATGCCACTGCCACTGCTGCATTCATCATGACTCATTTCCAGAATTTGATTTCTTCATTTGTCGCGAATTCCCTTTTCCACGCCTTTTCGACTAGAAACTAGAATGTAGGAATAACATTTTTCTCAAATAAATTAGTTCCCAGTGATATTATTGCGAGTTTGTACGTTATTGTGATGTCCAAACAGAACCTGATAAACGTTTTAACGCGTGAGAACTCAAAATTCTAGTATTTGAAGCTCTTCACTTGTTTTTATTTTGTTTCGATATTAAGGCTTCTCTTTTCTTGTCCCACTACCATTATTCTGGTCTTCTCTACATTTATAGTCATGTTTCTTAGTTTTAATATCTACTTCCATATAATTAAATTAGGTTTCAACTCATTTCCGTTTTTAGCGAACAATACTAAATCGTCTGCAAATACACATTCAGAGATTCCAATTATTTATATTTTGTTTTTACTCTTTTAAATTCATCATCCATTATCTTTATGAATAACGCCATGCTCAGTACTTCTCCCTGTCCTTGTTTTATCATCAAGTTCTCGGATTGTCTTTTAACCAAGTTCCTAGTTGTTTCATATATGCCATTAACATTATTTCTCAATATAATCCCACTATGCAAATGAATATTACAGTTATGTTAATTCAACATCACATTGTGATAATGTTCTTCCTTTTTTTCCTCTGGTTTTCATCACATTCACATCTATACAACCGCTCATGCCCAGATTATGGCTGTTAACTTTTGTGATGTTTCAACTTAACTTATCAGCGATGTTAAAGCGCTGCCTTTTTACATTACTGTGATATTACTAGAACTTCCTCAAAAGGAAGTCTTTATAACGAACTGAATAAAACATTTCTGTTACATTCTGAACTGCCTTTTAACATCTTGTCGATGTTAATGCAATGTCTAAAAAATAACATCTTATCAATGATCTGAATGCAACATTTCAAAAACAATACAGTGTATTCTCTTAGATGTTGTATGGACATTACTTAAACCTCTAAATAATATACCTCAAACATTCTAGATGACATCCTATAGATGTTTCTGTGCCTAATCAGCAAATACAGGGTGAACAACGAAGAACGCCGGCTGTCGGCCATATTTCAAAAAATAGTCATGGTACAACTTTAAAAAAATACCTTCAGGAAAATGACCCTGAAGAATCGCTGGAGAATATTTTTGAGTAACTAAAATATCTGCTAGTGGAATGAACACTTAAAAACATAATACTGTGATTATCTCCAAAAAAAGACATACTAAAGGTATCCTAGAAATACAATTTTTCATATATTGATGAGATTATGAAAAAATGTAGTTAGGGACTATTTGTCCATATTCTTCAAATAAAGGGTGGGGGAAGGTTCAACCTAAAAAACAAATGTCGTAACACTCTTTTGTTTTTTAATCGATATCAATGTTTTTGGCGACAATTAATAGAATTTTTTCCTCTTTAATAAGAACTGCTTAACAAAAATAACAAAATTGTACATTTTTGTCAACGCTATGTGAAAAAGTCGACAATTTTCCCCTTTTTCTCGGATGTTTCAAATGTAATGAGGCATTTTTCAAATTCTGATGAAAAGAGATTTACGTTATCAGATATAAAAATAAAAAAAAATGCTTCAATTTACATTTGAAATTTCCGAGTGGATACAAAATTATCTAATTTTGTTATCTATCTTATTAAACAGAAAAACTCTTTTGAATGCAGCTAAAATCATTAATTTCAGTTGAAGAACGAAAAAGTTATACATTTGTTCATAAGTTTGAACATTCCCTGCCCATTATTTGAAGAATAATAGCAAAAAATCTCCTGAATTAAATTTTTTCATAATCTCATCAAGATTCAAAAAATTGTATTTTTAGGACACCTTTCGTATGTTTTTTTGGAGTATTATGTTTTGGAGTGTTCATTCCACAATTAGCGGATATTTTAGAGACTGCAAAATATTTCCCAGCAATTTTTCAGGATTACTTACCTAAAGGTAATTTTTTTGAAAGTTGTACCATGATTCTTTTCTAAGATGGGGCCTACAGTCGTTCTTAATTGTTCACCCTGTACATTTGAAATAAAATAGCAAAAAAAAACAATGAAGGACTTAAACCGTTTATTCACTATTAATGAACAGTACATTACAATTGAAAAAACAGGTACAAAATTAGAAAAAAAATATCTTGTCCACGAATCCAACCTAAAAAAAATAGAATTGTGTAAGCATATTACATAACAAGTGTGGAAAGAGAAAATTATTGAACGTATTCAGTGAAAGCAAGAAATAAATAGGGTATATCAATCTGTAGTTGCCATAACATACTTTGAAACTGAATTAATAAAGTTTAATGGATAAATACATATACATTACAGCTAGTTCACAGAAAATTTATTGGAATAGTTTTTTAATAATATTAAAACTAATAAAAATTTTACACCATAAAGATTTTATGGAACATTACGTTAAATCAACATAAATCCAATCTGATTAGAGAAAATTCTATCGTTTACTTACGGCTACTTTCTCTCACGCAAGAGTCGCAACCATTCCGTAACGTGCACTATAAAATCCTTATCTGTGAAACATTTTCAGGTGTTCTGTACACCAGCTAATAAAACAATTACTTTAGATCAAATTGTGCCCATGGAGACATTTGATCGATCATGATAAACTACATCAAAGTTGATTTTCAGCCAATTGACTGGGACCCATTTTCCACAAGATACATGCGGGGTTCTTCAAAGGAATAATAACATATTTTATTACGAGAAGTGACATGATTTACTCCCGTTTGTCAGGTAAACTCAGGTGTGCCATAAAAATTCTTACTCCTTTTCTGTATAAAATAATATACTATTCTCATCTTGTAATTTTCATCCTGGAACATATTGTATAATAGCATCGTGGAATTGTAACTTAATGAAAACTAAGCATTATTGATACACTGTATACAAAAAAAACTACTTATGAAAAAAGATATGAACACATTATCAGGTTAAATGAGTTTTTAATTAATTGTATCCAATTGAGTATTCAGTATCTGTGTTTCTACAATAATAAATTATTGAATTCTGTGTGTTGACTGGAGCATTCAGAGTCATAAGTTACATATTCCTCAACTAGATTAATATAGCTTATTTATTGTATTCAGTGCATTTTCAAATGGGAATAAGCTTTTTAACATAAATTTCTGTTTCAAGAGTTTTAAACAGTCTCTAATTGTTCACAATAATTGTTAGTATTAATGTTAAAATTCTCCAAACCTGCAAAACTATATTGATGACTATGACTACTACTACAAAAACTAGAACTAGAGATACTTGATGCAATATTTTTTGTACTGTTTAATACAATGTATGTATCGGACTATCTGAAATAGTTATTCCCCTTCCTTTACATAATTACCAACTAATTGTTTTTTTTTATTTTATTTATGTTAGTAGCTTCTGAAACATCTTGAACATTGAAAATATTTTCTTCTAGGTTCAAATCTCTGCCAACATATGAGCATGTTTTATTATTAATAATAATATCTACCCTATTGCAATATTAAGTTTTTTGTAGGGTATAATGCATATCTAGGATTTGAAATATTGTGAATCGTTTTTAAAATATACTTACTAACTAAAATATTTTAAAAGTTGAAAAAACTCTTATTTTGTAAACTCTATTATATAATGTTAGTATACAATTCCGCCACCTAAAATTTCAATGTACAATAGCTGATTGAAGTATTGAATGAGTATTAAGTTTTAATAATTATGATTTTAGAATAGGTACTTACCGATAACAACTGTTGTTCGTCCATTATAAGAAGAATTATAACTAAGTATAGAAACTGAAGCTAAGTAGGAACTAACGAAAACGAAGACCATTTCATTAGAGTACTTCTTGCAAAAAATGTGCTTCCTGCAAATAAAATATAACACAAAACTGAAAACCATCCGCCATTTCATGCTTGTCATTTGTTTCCACAGATAAAACTACTGTTTCGTTCGTCAGTTCCTCTCCTGTTTTCTTCTTTTTTTATGTTACTGTGATGTTTAATATGAGATATTCCTGAGACTTTTATGAACTAACATCGTACAGACGTAATCGAAGGAAGTTACTATAAATTATTTCGAAAGATGTAAAAGTAACTGCAACATGTGATCATATTAGAAACATGTTAACTTGTAATATTACAGTAACGTTCTGTATGTGACATTAGTGAGAAGTATACAAATTAACATCATATGAATGTTTCCTATAGGAAGTTGCTAAAAAGAAAATCATAGGATGTGTATGTAACTATGAATTCAAGTATTATTGTGTACATCAACTTGTTTTCTATTATTTTCATAAGTCGGATCTTTAAGACACTCCCGTAAACTTTCAATACCATGCTCGGCAATGTTATGCCTCTCCAATTTTCATAGCAGAGTTCATATATTAGCAGTATCCTACTTCAGATGGCTTAACTTTTTCTTTGCTCCTTTGATTGCTTCATCTACCAACGCGAAGAATGGTGGACTCAAGATACACCCCTGCTTCACCCCTAATATGGTTTCAAATGATTATGATTTCTCTTGCTTAACTATGTGTATGTTTATATTGGATTTCAATTCCGTTTATCACAGTTTTAGACACTCTCCTGCTTCTTAGGATTTTACATACATCCCCTATTTTTAGCTATTCAAATGCTTTTATCAGGTTTATGAACCAGCAGTGTATATTTTGGTTTTCTATTATGGCTTTTTCTCCTAGTAGTCTCATAAAAAACATCGCGTCGGTTGTGCCCTTGTTTGATCTGGATCCAATCCCTAATATGTTTTCCACTTTTGGTAACGCAAAAATTTCCCGCTCGTGGAGAATATAATTTTGGTATACCTGCTAGGAACGGTATCCGCTGTAATCTTTGGACGAGGAGGCGAGCCCTATGAGAATTGTCTTAGCGAGTGGAAATACACCGCAAACCGTACCTTCCGGTGGCCATCACCACCGAAGTAGCTATTAATTATCAAGAGTCCACCTTGGAACGGAGGTTGAAATCCCCCCCCTTGTCAATCAGTTCAAGTAAGGGAAGGGAGTTTTCGTTACCTTTTTTCTTTTTTTTTCCTGAAACTGGGCCACAATTGCAGGCCTTGGAGGCGTAGTACAGCTGAGATTTGTCCGGAGGCTTGATCTCCTACCCAATTGAACGAATACCAGGAGGGCTGGCGTTTTAGAAACGCCTTCATCGAGGTATTCGACTACTGTATCCCGTAACTAGCTGTATAATTATTATTCTTTTATTTTGTTTCATAATTAGTAAATTTTATGGATAATTATTCTGAATAGTCGCCTTCAGCGTTTAAACTTTTTACTACTTTTTTTTATTAATTACCTTTCCATTTTTTTATTAATTTTGTTAATTCCTTCTACAATTTTATTAATTTCTTCCCTTTTTATATACATTTGTATAAATAGATACACTTATAGTATAAGTACTGGTATACCAACGGTGCGTACCTTGGCTATACGCCTTACACATTTTTTTTATACCAATATTTTTTTGCGGCAATTTGTACTCGATCTTTGTAACTGTCTGTTTCCTTTGAAGGTTACATTAAGGATTCTATCGTGAACTGAATTTTAAGATCCGCTATCTTCAATTAAAGTTCAGTATGAAGTATGTGTTTTTAGGGTCGGAGACGAATTTCTAGATACCCCCATATCACTTGTAGAACTTGATCAATCTTTGATTTTGTGCAAAGATGGCAAATCATCAGGTAAGGATGGTATTACTCACGAGTTTTTAAAGAGTTTACCACAGAACTGCCGTTTATATATTTGTCATTTATATAATAAAATTTTGGATTTGGAAATTATTCTTTCCGGTTGGCATGGAACAATTCTCACAATGCTCCACAAAAAAGGACCGTTAGAGGATCCTAATAACTATCGTGATATATCTCTAATTAATTGTTGTGCCAAGGTGTTTTCGGTAATTCTATTAAATCGCTTGTCTAATTGGTGTGAAAATAATCACATTCTTCCCAAACGCAGTTTGGCTTTCGAAAGAATAGGGGATGCTCGGATAATATTTTTATTTTGACTTCTGTTTTGAAAATAACTCATAGGCTCCCCCGCAGGAAAGTATATGCGGTTTTTGTAGACTTTCGGAGAGCATTTGACAGCATAGATCATACACTCCTTTGGTTAAAACTATTCAAGTTCGGAGCTAGTACTGAGTATATTAGAATACTAAAACACTTATATGATAACGCCACATTTTCAATTAGACACCAAAACCTATATAGTAAAAATTATGATATCCCTCCAAGGTGAACCGCTAAGTCCACTGCTTTCCTCTATTTTCATGTCGAATATTGAAGATTAATTTCGTTCAAGTAACTTACGCGGAATTGATATTGATGGCAAGAATGATGTGTTAATGCTTCAATACGCAGATGACATAGTAATCCTGGAGGACTCCCCAATAGATATAGAACGCAAACTGAGAATACTTGATACTTATTGTTCTACCAATAAACTCACAGTTAACACTGATAAAAGTATTAATATATGCAGAAGGAGGGCACAAACATAATTATAATCAAAAGTTCTATCACAATGGTTTTAGGTTAGAAATAGTAAAGCAATTTATGTATCTAGGTGTCGATTTCTCTTCTACAGCTATACTCGGTACCATGGCCAAGAATACTAAAATTGAAGCTTGTGGTGCCATTGGAGCAGTTATGGATATTATATGCCGATCAAAAATTAATACATGGTATTCCAGATTCAAATTGTATAATTCTATCATTTTACCTTGTACTTCTTTTGGAATTGGCATATGGGGACTACGCTATACTGATGTTATTGACCGGGTTCAGGTTCAATTTTTTAAAAAACTGTTGAATTTATCTCAGAATACTTCAGATTATATTGTAAGCCTTGAGACATATTCGCCCCATTTATCACTAATTATTTTTAAACATGCTTTAAGTTGGTAAAATAAACTTAAAATAATGGATAATTCTAGAATGTCTAAAATCTGTTATATGCAACTTTTACAATTAGCTACGGAGAACGCTAAATATAATTGGGTCACTCAGGTTAAAGAATGGTTTACCTAGGCAGAGTGTGAACATCTATGAACAAACTATTTAAATACATATTTAGGTAAATTAGATGGGGTTATTCTAGAAAATTTTGAAAACGACTTACGAAATTTGTTTTTGATTATATTTCTATCTGAACTTCGTCAACTGGCGTAGACATTCAAATAGGTAAATAATCTTAATTTCACAAAATTAATGTCGAAATTAATAATTTATTATATACAAATTTACAAAATGGTACAAAGTTGTGAATGGTGAAATTCGGTGGTTTCAGATCGGAAGACACTTTATGTTTCGATTTGATGAATATTAAACTAACTTTGTTATTGAGCGTTGAGCTCGATTCGATGAGTGTGTAAAACTAGGGTCGATGAGTGTAAAACCTTGTTATCGAGAGTATTGAACTCGCTTCGATGAGTGTAAAAAACTAACTTTGTTGTTGAGCGTTGAGCTCGATTCGATGAGTGAAAAACTCGCGTCGATAAGTGTAGAACTGATGAGTGAGAAACTGATTTCTTCACGTTGTGAGACGTGTTAAATAGAAATCTGCGAGGGGCGTGTTTACACGTAGATTGGGTCGACCAAACGAAAATAAATATTTCCTATAGGCCAGTATCATTTGACTTGTCGGGTTGCTAGACAAGAATCAACTATGGGTGCCGTAAATAGATAGTTAAATTTCTATTCAATACTCCAATAGCAACTGTAACCTTTTTACTCAGGACGGTTATTCAAAAATGTCTTTCATATCTTCCGACCGTCGACCATAAAATTCATGCAGAAGTGACACTAAATTTAGGGTTTTTACAATACAATATATAATAGGGTGAAACGTGACCCTTTCCTAACTTCTTAACCAAAGGACAATGCGACAAGATGTCGACTTTCAAAAATGTGCTATTTCAATTATTGTTGCAAAACGTGATATTTCAAAGGTATTTAACAAAAGTTGAAAATAAAATGAAACTATCCTTTGAATTTACAACAATATAAAAGATCTTTTCAATTCTGAAACATGTTTTACAACGCTATTAACTAAAATGAATTTACGCCTTAAATATATACAATGAAGAAAGGAAGCATACAAATATCTTACATATTTTAAAAAATCGTAAACAATGAAATTCAAGATTTTACAATCTAGAACAAAATTGATATGTATAAGAAGGTTACGTCAGGCTATTATCTGATATACTCTCAACTATTAATTGGTGAAACCTGGAGAAATTATTTGCGAATACCCGCATCTATATACATAACAGAACTTCCAGTAGAAATATTCTAAAATTTTCCTTTAAAGGAAACTTCTATATATTTGTTTGTGGGGAAACCTGTTTCGTTTGTAATCCTCTTCAAATGCACCATTTACAGCCCTCTTAGACAAAATAGACTTTTTAATAGTATGGATACTGTCGATGATCTGGTACATTATTTGAATGCCAATAATTATAATTTCTCTGAGCCCTCTATACTCTCCCATAGTGTTATTAGTATCTGAAAATTAAGAGCTTTCGCGTGCGGACAATAAATAATAACAGTATAATATGTATATACAATATAATAATAGCAACTAAAAACAAATATATATGTTCTAACTCAAATAACTGTAAATAATTACTGAAAATGCCGTATGGATCATCATAATAAATGTAATGTATGTATCGAACCCTTGTGGAAAGATGTATCTTATACACAATAAAATGTATCTATCTATCTATCTATCTATCTATCTATCTATCTATCTATCTATCTATCTATCTATCTATCTATCTATCTCCCCCTATCGTCTCGCTCCTCGCACTGGAACGGCTTTCGCATTACTTCAGTGAGAGGGCTGTCATACTATCCTCATAGTGATGTATTACTTGCGTCTATGGTCGTGCTCTGTCTTCCATTTCTTTCGTATCAATTATATGTCTTATTATCTCATACACTATATTCCACCCCTTCTCGCCTGAGACCAATGATGTCATCATATTTCTCGCATCGAACTTCGTTCCAGTTTCTGTTAGGAATCCTGTCCGGATTCTTTCCCACCTGACGCATGCAAACATCGTATGCTCCGCATCGTCTTGTTCTCCGCAATACGGACATTCCCCAGTAACCGATCTCATTCGGTTATACAGGTATTTCCTGAAACAGCCATGACCAGAGATTGCCTGCGTGATATAATAATCTACCTCGCCAAACGGTCTGCCGATCCATTTTTCAATGTTAAGTATGAGGTGATGGGTCCATCTTCCCCATTTACCGGTTATCCAACGGTTTTGCCATTGCATCATGAGGTTTGTCCTTGCGATGGCACTGCCGATCCCTAGGTATTTTTCCCGTCTTTCCTGTACGAGCAAGTCTATTGGAGGTACCTCAGCTAATACCCCTACTGCCTCTGTTGATATCGTCCTATACGCCGAGCATACTCTAATACAGAGTTTGCGTTGGACGCTGGTAAGTTTGGAAACCAGTTTCTTATTGCATGTCACTGAGTGCCAGGCAGGTGCAGCATAAAGGATTTGCGAGTGTACAACACTCATTAGTGCTCTTCTTTTGGAAGATCTAGCTCCACCAATATTGGGCATAAGTCTGGACAGGGCTGTCACTGTTTTCTCCACTTTTTCAGAAACTTTTGCAATATGCTCGGCGAAAGTCAGTTTCGTATCTAGCCAAACTCCTAGGTATTTAACTGCTTTTTTGGGGATTACTACTACGCCCTGTACTTCGAATTGAATCGGATTCATCTTTCTCTTCTTCGTAAGTAGAGCAGCTTCTGTCTTTTCAGGGGCTAATTCTAGCCCTTTATGCTCGAGCCAGTTTGATACTCGTTGTAGTGCGATATTGGCTGTGTTCATCAGCGTTTCTTCGGATTTTGCAACTACAACCATTGCAACATCATCAGCGAAGGCTATTAACGTAACACCCGCAGGTTGCGCTACTCTCAATATTCCATCGTAAAGAATATTCCATAGAGTTGGTCCCAAGACCGACCCCTGTGGCACCCCACTATTTATTTCTCTTATTTTTATTTGTTCCTCTGTTTCCAGGATTATTTCCCGGTCGGATGAGTAGGCCCTTATTAAACTGATGAGGCTTTCATCAATGCGTCTGCTTCTCAACTCTTCAAGAATGTTCTGCCAGCTTGCAGTATTGAACGCATTTCTGACATCCAACGTTATTATTGCACAAAGTCTTCGGTGTGCCCAAGAGTATTCTTCTTCCGCTGCCCTGGCAATTTTTAAAACTTCTTCTATAGCGCCCACCGCTTGTTTACCTTCAACGAATCCAAACTGTCGCTCTGATAAGCCGCCTGTTCGTCTTATTTCTTTTTTCAGCCTGATCAGGATCAGTTGTTCGTATAATTGGCCCTCTATGTCGAGCAGACATATTGGCCTGTGCGCTGAGGGATTCTCGATAGGTTTGTCCGCTTTCTTCAAGAGCAACAATTTGGCTCGTTTCCATTCCCTAGGGAATTCTGCTCGGCCAGCTAATCCATTACATACAGTGAGCATTAATTCCGGCTTGTTCAAGGACATAGCTTTAATTATTTCCGCTGGAATATGTCCAGGTCCAGGAGCCTTATTCACCTTTAATTTGGAGCATGCCATGCGTATTTCTTCTACGTTAAAATTTAGAAATGTCTCATCTCTATTGGAGTCAAAGTTTACCTCCCGATGCACTGGGAATAGGTGGTCAACAACCTTTTCCATTGTTAGCATGGGCAAGTCTTGTCTGGGTGGATAGCCAACTAGGCTCTTCATGACTATTTTGTAGCCATTCCCCCAGATATCACAGTCTACTTCATCACATATTGTTTTCCAGCATTCTCTCTTCATCTATCTATCTATCTATCTATCTATATATCTATCTATCTTTTTTTTTTTTTTTGACGGGTGAGGAAACTCATGTTCTACCCCTACGCTTTGGTTCTATCGCGTTAGGGAGTGTGGGACTCAGGACTTGGCCTGCCTACCCACCAAACCTCACCTCTATTGTTCACCATATTTGTTCTCCGGAACCGCCAGTGGCATTACTTCTGAACAAATAGGAGGTCTATCAATATTTCTTTCTTAACTCGTATCTGTCTATCTTAACTGTCTTAGTCTCTCGTCTAAAATTTTCGTCTGGATTATTTTTTTTATCATTTCCATTACTACGTCCCATGATTTCTGACTATCCAATAATAAGTCCGCCACGTTTTCTTCCGTAATGTCGACACCTATTCCTTTTTTGGCCAGTGCTCTAATTTCCGCCCACTTTTCACATTTAAAAATTGTATGTTGCATAGAATCTATATTTTCACAGTACCAGCAAATGTCGTTTTGTGCTTTACCTATTTTATAGAGGTAATCACCGAATATCCCGTGTCCTGTGAGAGCCTGTGTCACGTAATAGTTAACCTCACCCCATTTTCTTTCCTGCCATTGTCTAACGTTTTTAATAAAAATCTTGGTTCTTCCGTTATACTCTTCCCAGATTTTCTGCCATTTTTCCATTACTGTGTCTCTGGCCTCTTTTCCACATAATATGCCCCTCTCGTGTACAATTACTCTCTCTTCCACTTTAAGTTTGATAGGCAAGATACCAGATATGGCTAATACAGAGCTAGTCGACGCTGTTCTATAGGCGGAAGTGATTCTCATTGCCATTCTTCTATTAACTTTTTCAAGCATAAGTTCATACTTTTTTTGTTTTAGTACTTCGTGCCATA
Organism: Galeruca laticollis; assembly: GCA_963921935.1. Classification (NCBI taxonomy): domain Eukaryota; kingdom Metazoa; phylum Arthropoda; class Insecta; order Coleoptera; family Chrysomelidae; genus Galeruca; species Galeruca laticollis. Next base: position 171,361,071 of record OY998177.1, read on the forward strand.
TTGGGGCTCCATAGATCATTATAGATGAGACTGCCGACATTAAGAGTCTCCTTTTACTGGATCTGGGTCCGCTTACGTTTGCTGTTATTTTCGTTAGATCATTTAAAATTGTGTTTGCTTTGTCAGTGATTTTTTGTACGTGTACTTTGAACTTCCCACCCTTCTGTAAGTATACACCTAGGTATTTTATTTCATCGTTAAGTCCGATCAACTGATTTTCTACTTGAAACTGCATGTTTGCTATTTCATATTCTCCTGCCAGGGCAATGTATTCTGTTTTTTCCACTGCAACTTCTAGGCCTTTTTTCTTCAACCTATCTACTACAGCTTTAACTGCGTACTGTATAATCTCCTCCAATAAAGATTTCCTTTTTGTTTTAGCAATTATAACGAGATCGTCTGCATATGCTAATAATTCTACTTCCTTGCCCAGATTAAGTCTAAGTACATCATCATAAAGAACATTCCACAACAGTGGTCCCAGAACTGAACCTTGAGGAACTCCGCATGTTATTCTATGCTTCCCATTTTCTTTTTGTATGAATCTATCTGTTAGATAGGATTGAATAATTTTTATAAGGCTCCAACTGGCTTTCTGTTTCCTCAGTACCGATATTATTTCTAGCCACGACGCAGAGTTAAAGGCGTTTTTAACATCTATCGTTACCATAACGCAACACAGTTCTTTTTTTCTTGTGAATTCTATTATTTCCTTAATTCTTGCTAAAGCTGTTATTGTGGACTTCCCTTTTCTATAGCCATGTTGATTTTCAGAAATTAGTTTCTTTTTATTGAATTATTTTTCCATTCTATTTTTTATAGGTCTCTCCAACAGATTACCTGCGGAATCTAAAAGACATATTGGTCTGTATTGTGTTAAACCATCTGAATCTTTTTTTGGTTTTGGTATTAGGGTCAGTATTGAGGTTTTCCAGTTCGTTGGGAAAACACCTTGCATAAAGCATGTATTCATGACTTGTCTGATATATTCTGGATTTCCATCAACAACGGCTTTTATAACCTCGTTAGATATTCCATCTGGACCAGGAGCTTTCTTTGCCTTAAGATATTTCGCTGTTTCCGTTATCTCTTCCAATGTAAATTCTTTCTGTTCTTCTTGTGCAACTCTAATTATTGGCCAATCTACAATAGTTTGTGTGGGAAAAAGTTTATTAATTTCTTTGTCTTTATCTTCCGTACTCAGTGTTATTGTCGGTTTGTAGTTGATTTTATTTCTAACTATCTGATATGCTTTTCCCCAGATATCTTTATCCAAGTTAGCACATAGATCTTTCCAGCATTTCACCTTTTGTTTCAAAATTGCCGTTTTTAGCTCCTGCTTGGCTTTTTTGTATTCATTTGACAGCTGCTCTCTTCCAACTGCTCTGTGTTGTGCAGAATTTGCTCTTGTTAAGCGCCTTCTTTTTTTTATGCATACTCTTCTTTTTTCAGCAATTTCATTGGTCCACCAGTAATTAGGAGTGTGATGTTGCTTCGGGTGTTTACTCTTTATAAGGGTATCATTACAGAGGTTTGTTATATTTGTTATTAAATCGTTTGCCGCCTCATTAGCATCTTTACTTTTGTTCTGTAGGGTTTTACTCTTCTCTGTAAGTTTTTCCATATCTTCTTGAGATACTTTCCATCTGTTGGAGGCTGGATTTTGTTTTATACTGCATTTTTCCCATTTTACTTGAAATTTTACTGTGCGATGGTTACTCATGTTTTCATCGTCAGTAACTACTGTCCATCCTTCTATGTTTCTAGTGATATTTATTGTAGACAGCGTTATATCTATAATGGAGCTACCGTTTGCATTTTGAAACGTTGGAATATTTCCTTCGTTCATGATTACCAGACCATTAGCTTCTATAAAATCTTCCAAAGCTTGTGCCCTTTCATTTGTCACTCTAGATCCCCATGCTCTTGATTTCGTGTTGAAATCTCCTCCCACTATTTTCTCTTTCCCTTCAGTTTTCTCGAATTGTTGTTGTATATTATTAAGATAGTTTTCGAATTCATTCAGAGGTCGATTTGGTGAAAAATAACACGAATATATATACAGGTTTTCTAATTCTATGCTTACATAACCGTCTCCTCGATATACATTTATTACTTTAATTATTTTACTAACTCGGATGAAACAATCGTTCCTATTATCACAAAACAGTTTGCCTAGTCTTTTTCTACTTGGTTCTTGTCCTATAATAATGTCTATTTTGTCTTCACTTAAACTTTGTTCTAGCAAATCATGTGCGGTGCTATGTCTATCTACATTAAGTTGTATAAACTTCAGGGTCTGGGAATTATTTAATATTAGTTCGGCTCCGAATCCATAGCAGCTCCCTGTCCTACATGCTCGGCAGTATGCGATAGGACTTTTCTCCTTTCTTTCGTTTCTCGTCTCTTCACCTCGTTCAATACCTTCTTGAATACCGGACATTTGAGTGTTCCCGCTTTGTGTCCTAATATTCCACATATTGGGCATTCCTCCTCATTTTTACATTCTTTTGTTATATGTCCAGATTCACCGCATTTATAGCAGTTATGTGCTCTATCCGTACCTGTACAGTCTCTTGCAACGTGACCGTATGACCAACATCTGTTACATCTGCTGACTTTGACCCTCCTCTCGATAGAGCATCTAACAAGACCGATTGAAAGGTGATCTTCTTTTAGAATTTTGTCAGCGTCTTTTCTTTCTAATGTCATGGTTACTGCCAAGGTGTTGTTAATGTTTGGCCGTAATTCACTTAGTTTGCATTTGTCACTCCAAGTAATCTTCTCGCTCACGGCTTTTATAACTTCTTCTTGGTCTGTATCTATAGCCATGCCTCTTATGTGTATTGTTTCCAAATTCCGTGTGTTGCCTAGCATATTGGTTTTTAGCCCCTTCTTTGAGTTTTCGATAGCTTTCTGCAATTCTTCGATAGCCGCGTCATTTCTGTCAGTGGTAATTAGAAGTTTACCTTCTTTAGTGCTTCTGAGACTTCTTATTATATTATTTGATTGATTGTTTTGCACTATCTGTTTGAAAGTGCCGAAAACTTCTCTATAACTCTTATTATTATCTTCGACGATTAAGGCGTAAGTGTCCCTAATTTTTTTTGTCTCTTGTTTTTGATTAATTTCGTTTTTCGTGAAGATATGCACCCTTGAATTTGTTCCATGAAATATTGTTTCAAACATTTTCTGAAGTTCTCCGAAAGATTTTTCTTTCAGATGATGGACGGCAATGTTTTCTCCTTTAGTCTCCTCTTGCATCATTTTTAGTTTATTCCATAAGTCATAGTCTGATCCGTCGTAAACGAGTTTAATTACTTTGCGTTTAATGAGTTGATTTGGATCACTTGATTTTATTTTTGTGTACTGTTCTAGTACCTCTAGATCTCCGGTCACTTCTACTATCTCCGGATACTTGTCCCTGTATAGTCTTTGTATTCCCTTGTCCATTTTCACGTCATCGGTTTTTGTGATTACCACTTTAACTATATCGTTCCCAGTATCTAGGGGATTTCCGGTTTTTATCTCTGTGTTAGTGAATATTTCTGCATCCCATTGTTTTATTTTAACGAGGTTATAATCTTCTAGTGAGTTAACTCCTTCTAAAGTGTACAACTTATTTTCCCCCCACTTCGGTGTTTGCGTTTCCACATCACATTGAGTTGGTCTTGTGGTATTATCGTCAGCTAGCCAACTTTTATTTTCTCTTATATTTTCAGCTTGGATTTTCATCCTTGTAGCTATGTCTGTGAGTTCCTTTTTGGGTTTATATGCGCCTTGAATGAGCAGTTTTAACATATCAACTTGCTTCAACAATTTTTCGATATTTTGCCTGTAACTATTCCTTTCCGCCTCGTTGCAGTCAGTTTCTTCTCTTTTCCGCTTTGCTTGTTGCAACAAAGTATCAAAGTGCACTTTCCTTTCTGGGACCGAATTTCTTCTTCTTAATGGTGGAGGACTTCTCCTTAGGCTACTGCTTGGTTTGAAACCTGAGAGCACACCTATTTGGCTTTCCTTGTCTTGCGTTCCAGTAATATTTTTCGACATCTCGGCCTGGTTGCTCACCGAGGACGTCTCGCGGTCGCTGGCTGATGGTCGGAGGGGGCCCGCTTGACCACCCTCATCTCCGACCAGAACTGGGCTTCCGATTCCCTGCTCCGTAACTTTCTTATCCATCTCTTGATCCATATTCATTGCCGTTTTGCTTGGACTCTTTTTTCTGGGTTACCATGCCATAGCCGAGGGGTCCCCGTTTTCCGGCGCCGGGAACTCGCCGTTCGCCCTCCTATCTGGTAGGACTTGTCAGTGTGTTCGGATGTAACTTAGGCATGTTGGATTTTCTACTGGCATTTACTGGTGCTACCTACTCGACATCAGTAGCCCCGCCAGTGCCCCACTGACCATTTCGAGCTGCTTCTTAGCTTCACTCCTACCCACCCGTCCTTGCGGCGCGAGAAGGAAGGAAGTTACTGAGCCACTCCACCGACGTCAAGGTCCTGCAGCTCCCAGGAGTGGATCTATCTATCTATCTATCTATCTATCTATCTATCTATCTATCTATCTATCTATCTATCTATCTATCTATCTATCTATCTATCTATCTATCTACTTATCTATATATCTATCTATCTATCTATCTATCTATCTATATATCCATCTATCCATCTATCCATCTATCTATCTATCTATCTATCTATCTATCTATCTATCTATCTATCTATCTATCTATCTATCTATCTATCTATCTATCTATCTATCTATCTATCTATCTATCTATCTATCTATCTATCTATCTATCTATCTATCTATCTATCTATCTATCTATCTATCTATCTATCTATCTATCTATCTATCTATCTATCTATCTATCTATCTATCTATCTATCTATCTATCTATCTATCTATCTATCTATCTATCTATCTATCTATCTATCTATCTATCTATCTATCTATCTATCTATCTATCTATCTATCTATCTATCTATCTATCTATCTATCTATCTATCTATCTATCTATCTATCTATCTATCTATCTATCTATCTATCTATCTATCTATCTATCTATCTATCTATCTATCTATCTATCTATCTATCTATCTATCTATCTATCTATCTATCTATCTATCTATCTATCTATCTATCTATCTATCTATCTATCTATCTATCTATCTATCTATCTATCTATCTATCTATCTATCTATCCATCTATCTATCTATCTATCTATCTATCTATCTATCTATCTATCTAGCTATATATCTATCTATTTATCTATCTATCTATCTATCTATATATCCATAGTTATTCGTATAGTACTGGCACTTCAGCCTTCAGTTGGGTCCAGGTTTTTGTTTAACCCTTAAACGCCTAGGGTAACCATATGGTTACGCTAGTAAACTACTTTTAAACTGCTCCTACATATCTTATGTTGACTTCTGGCGCACAGATGGCAGCATATGTATGTTCATGATTCAATTAAGTATTGCAACTTTCGCTGGAGCGTCATTTTGCTGTCATCTACTTTTATGTATTCAGGTTGTAAATTGTGACTCTCCAAATAAGTGTTAAAAAACGATGGAGCTTCGATTTGAGTAAGTATATCTCCTTTACTATAATTCCTACAAATTATATTATTATTGTGATAATATAAGAACATACTGTGGTATCATGACCTAACCCTCAAATTATCCACCAATATGTACTGCTTTATGTGGGATGAGGCTTTTGTTTATGTTACCATACGGTAACGCTAGGCGTTTAGGATGTCATAAAAATAATATTCTATGATAGCTACTATTTACTTACAGGAAGGGATTTACTCTTCAAGGAGCCCTCGAAATTGCCTACAATGACGATGTTCAAGACATTTTCATTGAACCGCCAGACCCAGGATGAAGGTGGACTTTTAGACAATTTGCCGGGCTCACAGTTGCGAGCTAAAGCTGAAGTTGTTTTATCCAATAAAGATCGCATTGGAAATTTTGCCGAGCCTAACATAGAACCTGAAATCAACGAAGCCCTGCAGGAACCAGTTAAGACTTCTATTTTTAGTCCCGTAAAAGAAACGGAATGGATTCAAGGTGATCTTATGTATAATAAAGCTCGAATATTTCCAGCTGGTTCTTATATGAAATACAGAGATTTATTACCAGTAGCACTTTTTGAACAATTTTTTGATATTGAAACGATGATGTATTCAACTGATCAAATATCTCGCTACGCCCTTTTAAAAAATCGCCCGGATCCCAAAGTTACTGTTGATGAAATAAAATGTTACATTGGAATTTTATTGCTATCAGGATAGAATCAGTTACCAGGTAAACGTTATTATTGGGAGAACCAGGAGGATGTGAGGAATAACATGGTCTACAATGCAATGCGTAGAAACAGATTCCTTCAAATTTCGCAGTTTCTACATTGTGCTGACAACAACACACCTGATCTAACCGATAAGGTGTTGAAACTGAGACCCCTTATGGATAGAATGAAAGAAAAATGCCTCCAAAATTTTGAGCCAGAAGAGAAATTATGCTATGATGAAAGTATGATTAAATATTATGGCAAGCACAGCTGTAAGCAATTTATACGAGGAGGTAAGCCAATAAGATTCGGCTATAATATGTGGTGCCTCAACACAGTTTCTGGATACCTCGTAAATTTTGAACTTTATCAAGGCAATTCTCCTAGACGAAATATCGAATCAGAAAGATTTTTTGGAAAAGCAGCAGCTCCCTTTGTTCAAATGTTGGATGAGCTGACTGAGAAAAAACTTAATCTGCCGTATCAGCTGTATTTTAATAATCTTTTCACCGGTTTATATTTATTATATTACCTAAAACAATAAGGGTACAACGCAACAGGTACCATCCGTGAGAACCGTTTGTCAAAAAACTGTCCATTATCAGATAAAGAAATATTTCATAAAAATTATAGAGGCATTTACGAGTCTGCCGTTCAGCGAACCTGTGGATTATAGTTGTACGTTGGTTAGACAATAGTATCGTAACCGTAGCCTCTACTTGCCATGGCATTTTTCCAAATACCAATGTTAGACGTTATTCCCAAGCTGAGAAGCAAATGATTACCGTTCTTCGTCCTAACGTAATAGGGCAGTATAATTCATCCATGGGCGGAACTGATTTGATGGACGAGAATATAAATAGATATCGGATAGGTATAAGAGGCAAAAAATGCTGGTGGTGTCAGTTTACATGGCTAATTGACATATGCATAAATAATGGTTGACAGCTTCATAAAAAAGCCGGTGGAAGCTTTCAGCAGCTAATTTTTCGCAGAGAAAATGCCAACAGTTACTTAAAAACATATGGTTCCGCACCAAAAGGTCCTGGTAGACCTGCTACTTCGCGATCCAGTATCACTTTGAACCGAATTTCAGACAGCTCACGATATGATAGGCTAGACCGTTTAGTTGAGAGCTGCCCAGAAAATGAAAGAAGGAGATGTGCAGGCGAGGGTTGTTCTTCATACGTGCGCACCATGTGCAAAAATTGTGACGTCGGACTTTGAATACCGTGTTTTTCGATTTTTCATACAAATTAGTATTATTTTTTGTTACTTTATTTCAAAATATAAGTTTGTGAACATGTGCACATTTTGTATTACACAAGCGCCTAGTGTAACCATATGGTAACAGTATTTTTTTTGAAAAGTAAGCATTTTTTAAGACGAAAATTGTATAAACACGACTCCATGTGATTAATAAAAACGTAAACATTTAACAAATCTGGTAATTTAAAACAAAAATTAATTCGGGCGTTTAAAGGTTAATATAAATTGTAAATTGTAAATTGTAATTTTGTATTTTCTTTAACTATGAAAGGAGACACTAGGTTCAATAATAAATCAGAGACAGAGACTGTTCTAATTTTTAAAACCTTACCTGACAAATCTTTCAAGTGTGGAAAAGTGTATTGACTACCTGAGGAGTTCGAAGTTAGTTTAAAGGAGTCATGGGTACTTGCCTGAATTTCTCTGGCGCCTTATTTTCGAATCCGACATAAATATAGGAGAATCCACCCCTTCTTCGACTCGAAGCTAGTCGACTGGCAAGCACAGATTGGTCTTCGGGGCAATATGACTTCTACCCGAGCACTGAGGTAGGTATGGTGGTGATAGAAAGACTCGTTATATTTTTCCCTCCGTCAAATTTCTGACATACACTTTGGACACTGTTGTACGCAATGTGCTGCCTCAGTTACTTAGGCTTTCGGTTATGTCCATCTTTGTATATTTTTATATATTGGGGTCATCATCATAGTCACAATTTCTTGTCAGACATCTGGTGAACTCATAAAATTCATCAGGTATTTCTCCATATTTCGCGATTATTTGTCAGTTCGGTTGCTTATGTTACTCTAATATCTAGCAATTGCTTGTCGCAACCACTCAACATGTAGGAGGGCGCCCATGATGCCTTCCGTTCGGAACATGGCCCTGGATAATAAGTTTTTCCATATTATCACCTTGTGTTATATCTATAGTGGTGGAGCAAGAGATGACAGGATAGCCATTTGTTCTATGAATTGTTGATAGTGATATGACGGATAACAACCAAAAGTTTCAAGATTATGCTTTAAGTAATTATGGAGTTACCCCAGCCTGTATTATAGAGTGAAAGAAAACATCTCGACAAGTATCATTTGGTTTTATTTACACACTAGATTACAATTAAATTAACTATAGATGACCTATAATTTACTAGGACGGTCAAGTTCAACTCATACCAATAACATACATTCATTGTTATTGTTAGGGAAAATATAATAATGTCAAGCAATATTAGCTGTCAAGAAAAAAATGTAAACGTCAAATAACTTCTCTCTCAATTATTGTATATTGTGCAAGCAATAAACCTTTCTTAATTGAAATTAATAGTTTTTTATGTTCTTTGCAACATAAAATTTGGTGCCGTGACGCAATCGACATACAGTGTAACTGGAAGAATGTTAGTTTTTGTTGGTTCCGTCAGATTTCATACCTGTGCCTAATGTGTCGCCCGGAGAATGCGTGAGACAACATATGAAAGGCAAGAGGCAAATAGGAATTAGCAATATTTCAAAGAAAGTAAATGAATGAAAAATATTGATCAAGCGTAAAATTCACCGAACGAGTCATTCCGTTCAATCACGTCATCTCTTTCATTTTTGCCCATCCCTAGCGAATTTGAAGACAGTTCCGATAAAGAAGAAAAAATAACTGGTTGTGTTGTTTTGTTGCGTATATTTCAGCGAAGTTCAAACATTGAGATTTTCGATAAAATTTACGATGCCGCCAAAGGAAGACGGGTCAGAGCGAATTAGAAAGACAATAGGATTGTTTAAATCGCTGTTAACACGTACGGAAACCTTCATAAACGAGCAAAAGGCGCAAGTGCTAATAGATACTGAAGGCATAGAGGTCCGTAAGGAAGAGTTACAAAAAGCCTTGGCAAATTAGAAACAGTTGTGTCTTTACTTATTAATCATAAACGATGAAGAACCTGGCTCAGAGGATGAAACCGAAGAAAGGTTTTTATAATTATGACGGACATTAAGCGAATTTGTTAAAAAACAAAGCCCAATAATGGAGCTCCAGACAAGACTCATCCTAGCAGGCTTCCATAACTAGATATTACACCATGCGATAGCAACATTACGAACTACAAACCTTTCCGAGACATTTAAAGCTGTTGTTGATTCTCCATTAACATCAGTGCAAATATTGTTCTATCTTAAAAAGTATAGAGATTAGAAACTGTGTATCTATAGTAAGGCAACATTTGGGGCTCTACATAACTTGGGGCAGCAAATTCAACATTGGGATATGCTCATTGTACCTATCCTTCTGCAAAAACTTGACGTTTTGACTTCCAGAGTTTATCACTGTGAAGATGCTACCAAATTCCCTACAACAGAAGATTTGTTAAATTTTTTAGAGAGAATGGCAACTAGTTTTGAAGAGACACAATTATCAGCTGGCAAATCATCCAAATCTAATGCAAAGCTGTGAACTTGGCCAATGTTAGTGATAGCACAAAAACCTGCAAATTTTGTAACAAACCAGATCACAAATTGTTTAATTGTAATCAATATGAAGCAATAAGTGTACAAGAACGTATTGACTTTGCTTATAAAAAAATTGTGTACAATCTGTATAAATTATCATGTTATTAAATGTTAATACCACTTTAACTGCTCAGTATGCAAAAGTGAAAAGCATACCTCTTTATTGCACTTTGAGAAAAATGTTTGCAATGTTTCCAATTCTAGTAGTAGTAGCAATTCTATAGTTTTGTAACCAACAATAAAGGTTAACTTCAAGGCTCAAGACGGGTCCTATGTCATAGTTAGAGGTTTGGTTGACAGTGGCAGCCAAATTTCTCTCATAAAGATAAATTTATTAAATAAATTGAAGATTCCTCCATTTAATAAGGATGTGAATGTCACAGCGATTGGTCAAGTTCAAGAGCCAATCACTAAAGCTATCAATTTATCATTACACTTGAGACACGACAATTTCAGCTGCAATATACTGTTTTTTGTAGTAGACATTACTTCATTTCAACCCCAGACAAAATGTGATATTCGGGGTATCAATATTCCTTCCTCAGTCAAAGTAGCCGATGACAAATTTAGTGTTCCTGGCGAAATACAGTTTCTGGTTTCCGCCAGCATATTTTTTAAAATTTTGTTGCCAGACAAAATAACTATATCCAGGGACTTATTTTTATTGGCTACAGGGAATGGATACATACTATTTGGGGACATACAAAAGGACAATGTTTGTCTTACATCACAAGGCGTTACGGATAAGGTAGTCATGCATGCCATAAATGAGTACAAAGTGGATTCCATCTTACATTAATTTTGGGACATCAACACATTCCTGAAATCAAAACAAAAGGTGTAGAAACGGATGTATGCGAAATAGATTTTAAAAAGTCTGTCTCAATTAATGAGAATAGATTTCAAGTTAGCCTTCCTGTAAAAATACCTATAGAAGAGATTAGGTTAGGAAACTCATTCAACATAGCGCAGCAAAGACTTAACGTTTTGTGCCAAAAATGTTCTAGTAAAGAAGATTTAAAAAATAAATATATTAAATTCATTAAAGAATACTTGATCCTAGGTCCTGCGAAAAAAATTGATTTATTTAAGCTGGGAAAGCGTTTAGACTCTTGCTATTTTTGCCTCATCATGCCGTTATAAAAGAGGACAGTGTGACAACAAAACTTCGCATTGTCTTCGACGGCGGTGCAAAAACGGATTTAAATTTGAGTCTCAATGACATATTATATGCAGGTCCTGTTGTGCAGAAAGAACTTTTTGACATCCTCCTACCCAATAAACACACACACGTGTAATATACGTTTATATGTGGTAGCTGACGTTGATTAAACGTTACTGGTTGAGTTTTGCAACGTGACTTCTGGAACCCATATTCAACCAAACGCTGTTTTTACCTATAAGCAACGTATATGTCTCAACTCATCACTATCCACTACCGTTATGTTACGTGTCCACACCGTGCTTTCTCAACGTATATTCAATCAGGTGTGAAAACATTACATAAACGTTGAATATGACACTACTCACTAACTCTAACCTTTGAGCAACGTATATTCTACGTTTAAATAACTCTTTTTTCCTACGTTTAAAAACCATCGTGGAGATTACGTTATTGACCCGTTGAATGAAGAACTTAATAAGAACTAAATCATTTACGTTACCTTAAGACAACGTTTCTTATTACTTATTATTCAACGTTGTTGACTACCATTCTTCACCACTTTCATGAAACGTGTCCTCATCATCCTCTCTCAACGTATGTTAAATCAGAAGTTAGAAACAATACATAAACGTTGGATATATCACTACTCAATAACTCGAAGCTTTGAACAACCTATATTCTACGTTTAAATAACCCTTCTTTTCTACGTTCATTAAACTTTATGAAAATTGTCTCTTTGATCCGTTGAATGAAGAACTTAATAACAACAAAAGCATTTACTTCACCTTGAGACAACGTTTCTTATTACTTATTATTCAACGTTGTTGACTACCATTCTTCACTACTATCATGAAACGTGTCTTCATCGTACTTCCTCAACGTATATTCAATTAGAAGAGAAAAACATCACATAAACGTTGAATATAACGCTACTCAGTAACTCGAAGCTTCGAGCAACCAATATTCGACGGTTCTATATCCCTTTTTATCTACGTTGATTAAATTTTATGGAAATTACGTCATTAATCCGTTGAATGGATAACTAGATAACAACTACATTATTCACGTAACTTTGAGACAACGTTTCTGATTGCATATTATTCAAAGTTGTTGACTACCTCTCTTCACTACCATTGTGGAACGTGTCCTCATCATAATTTCTCAATTAATATTCAATCAGAAGTTACATAAACGTTGAATATACCTTCACAATAACTCGAAACTTTGAGCAACTTATATTCTACGTTTGAATAACCCTTTTTTTCTAAGTTCATTAAATTTTATGAGAATTACGTTTTGAGTCCGTTGAATAAAGAAGTTAATAACAACTACATCATTCACGTTATCTTACGTCCACGTCTTATGTTGCTTATTATGCAACGTTGATTCAACTGATAGAAATGTATTGGATAGGTAGGTACGTTGAAAACCGATTGCTTCTGCAGTGATAGGTAGTTTCCATTGGACATTTTCAACTTTAATTCAATTGAATACATACATAGTGCCAAATAAATTTAATGTGAAATTTTTCATAATATGTGATTCGTGTTTTACGTTTTAGCACACAATGGAAACTGTCTACTGAGAATGTGAAAAAGCCTTATCAACATTATATTCGGTAAATTTGTGATTGGTTATACTCGTATATCTTCAACATAAATTCATCCAGATCAAAGCAACGTGCAGACCACCCCCCTTCAACGTTTTCTCTTAGTGGTGTACTAACTTTGATTCAATTATAAAAATATTAGGTTGTTTCAATGTTTTTTCTTCAACGTTCTTTATACGTTGATACATAATTTATAAAATTCATATTTCTATTGCTTTTTTACTCGATTAATGAAAGTAATAGGTATGTCATGTAATTATTAATCAACCTTGTTAAATCCAGCTTCTTCGTCACATCTAAAGATAATTTAGTTCCATGAAAATTGAATATGTTGAATAGAAATGGAACGTTTCCGCAACTTGATTGCCAAGTGTATTTCGTTGCATCAAACATAATGATTTAAAAAATCTATATTAACTAATATTTTATATTTATTCTTCATTTTCTTGTCATCATTGTTTGAGTATTTATCGTTAAACATATGGGGCCTATGATTATAACTGTACAGCATACCTGTATCAATCATTCATGGAGGGACTTTATGGGTATTCTTAATATATTCATAATTTACCACTCCGTGGCAACATGCACGGTCAGTATAGTGGGGGGATCTCGTTGAACCAACACTCGAAATAGTCGCCATTTTGCATTTCCCGAAGTTTGTGTGTGCACGTGCTTGTTCGAGTGATTATAATTTGGTAAGTACCTGGTAAAGATTTTCTATATAACTGAATTCGATATTGCATAAACTAAAAATATTTCCTTGTTGAAACTCTTATTCATTCTCAATTTACGGGTAACTAAGGTAGGTAAGTGTTAATCTGTAATATTTAGTACAGTTGACTCCAATAGTCTTGTCGGGGTTGTAAGGTATAAACGCTTTTAACAGTGATGCTGAGTACTTATTATCACAGTCCCTCATCGGTAGGTACTCTCACACAATACTATGTTTTACAAAGTCATAATTTCCAGTCGAACAATGTCTATCCAATTTTAATAGGTTGATATAATCAATCACGTTGAAAATGGGTAAATGACAAACGTTGAAAACTGGTAGATACAAATATAGTAGAAAATATGATTAAGTGAAATAGATAGATTTATGAAGATCGAGTATCAGAAGTTTTCCAACTAAGTAGTTTGAATAAGATCTTTTTTTGTTCATTTTATACCTATAAACTTAAACTTATTTTATATAATTCGCGTATAGTACTTTTCGGTAGTTTAAAAGTTTCCAACTGTTTTGTGCAATAATGGCTGGAAATGCAATATTATCTCCACAAAAAGTCGATTATTGGAATAAATTATTGATGGGCTGTATTTGTTGACAAATTCAGTTAAAAGCATAGTTGTGAGAGATGAAAATGTGGTTAAAGTGTCATGAACGTTCTCAACAATGCAAAATAAGTGTGCTATTTGAGAGGTTAGCTGTCATCACAATCTACTATTTAAATCAAATAAGGCGAATAATAATTATTGAACAAGTTCACCCTTATTAACCATAATTAATTATTGTTAGCACATGTAGAAATTAACATGGTTGATAATTAAAATTATTAATAATATCTATTACAATAAAAAAAATTTATGTTCATGACTTTGAATGTATGAACTAGTAACGGAGACACGAAGTATGAGACACGTTCCAAGAAATCGATAATCGATTACCTTCAAAGATTCTGGATATGACTTTGCGTTTTTCTGCACACATTTAAATGTTTTTCCGAATATGAATACTATATTTCCACTCAACATTATAAATTTGCAGGTAACACGATTGGAATCAATTGGCGGAATCTCTTCGGAAGATCACATCAGAAGGATTTTGAGATTTTTGTTAACCAACGAGCAGGCTACCCTTTATTATTGGTAGGGCACTGATAAAACAGCTTCTAGGGATACCCGTGTAATCCAACTAATTTATGGTATGGTGCAGATATTGTGTTTGTCATAAAACTATTATACAATGCATTCCGTTTAAAACGAATAACTTTGGATACAATGATTTTCAGATAAAATAAAGAAACACGTCCACAATGATACACAGAGGGACACATTTTGTTATACTCAAACTGATGTAACTTTCACTATAGCACCCCCAGAGCACGTAATCACATTCTTTCAAATGAATCACAATACATTTTTTTGCATCAGATTCTCCTTGATGCGCAGATTTTTAAAAAGTACAATACATATGGTCTGAAGCTTATCATCCCAAATAAGTTGTAGATGTAAGCTTCAGGGCATACGTATTGTACATTTTTGAAATCTGCACATCAAGGAGAATCTGATAATATAAATGAATATAGAGTGATCTATTTGAAACAATGTGGTGGCATGCTCTGGGAGTGCGATACTGAAAGTTAAAGTGTTTCGAATGCAATGCACTGTATCAATTATTTTTTGCAGTTGCCGTAAAAAAAGAATTTGGAGCTGCAACAGACATAGAGATAGCCGATGCCACTAAAGATTGGCTAAAGTTTGCAAAAAAGAGGATGAACGATGCCAACAAATCGAAAAGAAGAAATCCTTGGATGGAACATCAATATTTGTTCAATATTGAACAAAATATTTTCAAGTTTAAAGGAATATAAGTTTAGTTTATTCCTATAAATTTTTCATTATTTTTATGTTTTGGATGGAACATTCATATTTATTCAATTTTCAACAAATTTTTTAAGTTTAAAGGAATATTAGTTTAGTTTATTTTTATAAATTTTTTTTGTTTATGTTTTGAATGGAACAGTCATATTTATTCAATTTTCAACGAAACATATTCAAGTTTAAAGGAATTTTAGTTTAGTTTATTTTTATAATTTTTCTATTATTTTTATGTTTTGAATTGAACATTCATATTTATTCTATTTTCTACAAATGATTTTTAAGTTTAAAGAAATATTAGTTTATTCTATTTTTATGTTTTGTTATTATATTATATTTCTTTAAAAATATTGACATTGTTTTTATTTTCAGGGTTGGTACAAAATCCAGGAACAGCGAAATATCTCGAAAAATACACATTCTGACTAAAATTGGAAAAAGGCATTTTCGATTCTTTTTCAAAAGTTATCCAACGACACCAAAGTCGTTTCCCCTTTCACTTCCACTGGGAATACATTGATTTCATGTGCCATAATCGACCCCCCTTTCCCTTGGGGAAGGGGGAATCAAATTTAAAACTTGGCTTAAGCCCATTTTTTTGGAAGAATTGGTTGCTATGGTAAAAAATACGCATATTTTTTCTCTAATTTTGAAATAATAATAAATTTTGCATCGTGTATTGTACAATATACTGTTTTTAATGGATATATTACTGTTTGCTTACTTACTTTCAGATGCAGAATACAACTGAACCGAACAATAACCGATTTGAAATTTATTATATCAAAATTGCAGACAGTACCTTCGTATTTTGTACCGTAGAAACTGAGAATGCCAAAAAAATAGATCTAATATAAAATTTTCAATTTATTTCACTCTTCTCTAGGTGTATGGAAAAGTGATTATGGCACATTATCTCAATGTAATTTTTTCTGGAGAATCTAATCTACATCAATACAAATAGGGTTTCTATTTATGAATTCAAACTTGACCCCTACCCCACTCCCAGGAGATAGAGGAGGTGGGTCGAGTTTTGAGTCATTGGATAGCTTTTGAAAAATAATTGATCAATAAATTTTTGTTTCGGTGGTTATTTCTCGTGATATTTCACCTTTTCAAGACTTTGTACTAACCCTCAATGATCTTCATTCGTACAGGAAATAAGTAACGTTGTGAACTTATCGTATTTGTGTTTTTTAAACGTTTATAGAACATTTCAGGGTAGAAAGTTGAATTATACTATTATAGAAACATGTAATCATCGTTCAACAGGGAATATCAATATTATAATATTACCTGGATACTAGAATTCTTCGTTTAATTTCGGTGTTATTCTAGTATCTATTGGGGTCGCTACAAATCGATCGTCAACGTTGAAAAACATATTAATGCAACGTTACATCGAAACCAAAAGGTATCATTGTAGTGAAGTAGATTTTCAATGAATAAATAACGTTGAGAAACCGTGATTGGGTAGAGTTACGTTGAAACCAAAATACAACGTTATATTTCAGTAGAATTCACATTACGATAAGTATGTTTGCAACGAGAAAACAAATCAATCATCAACGTTGAGAATTCGTATATCTGCAACGTTAGATCGAAACCAAAAGTTATCGTTTCAGTAAAGTAGATTTTCAATGGATAAATAACGTTGAAAAACCGTGACTTGGTAGAGTTACGTTGAAACCAAAATACAACGTTATATTTCAGTAGAATTCACATTAAAATAAGTTGTTTGCAACGGCGAAACAAATCGAACATCAACGTTGGATATTCGTATATCTGCAACGTTACATCGAAACCAAACGGTATCGTTTTAGTGAAGTAGATTTTCAATGGATAAATAACGTTGAAATACCGTGAATAGGTAGAGTTACGATGAAACCAAACCACAAGGTTATATTTCAGTAGAATTTACATTATAATAACTATGTTTGCAACGAGGAAAGAACCTTGAATCAACGTAATAAGGTTACCGTAAAACCAGAATGAAACGTATTGCCTAACGACATTTTGCCGTTTTTTCAACGATGAATGCTGGTGGCGTTACTTGAAAAATTCGACGTTTTATTCACGTATCTGTGTTTATTGGGTACTATTTCGTACCTACAAGTATGTAGCTATGGCGGACATTAAACAGATGTATAGTCAGGTATTCACACTCTTACAACTAATTTTGTGGAAAGAAAACCTTAATGATCATCTTTCATGATTACAGCTCAATATAGTGACTTATGGCGTTACCAGCTCCAACTTCATGTCAACAAGATGGTTGGTAAAATTGGCGCTACGACATGGCATCTGTTGTTTTGAACCATAGCTATGTTGACGACTTTCTTTTTGGGTCCTCCACTTTAGACAATCTCAAAGAGCCTTGTCTTGAACTTACTAAGCTGTCTCTAGGTAGCTTGGAGCATCATAAATGGTCGACGAGTCATCCAAGTCCATCACAATGTTGAATTGAATGTCAAGGCTCTCGGCCGTCAATTGAATTTAAAATCAGATCAATTTATAATTACTTTGTCTAGTGGTAAAATATTTGATAATTGGACAAGGCGTACTGTTCTCAGTTTCATAGGTTAATTTTTTGATCCGATGGGATTGGCTGGCCCAATAGTTATATGAGCTGAGAAATTCTTGCAAGAAGTTTGGCAATTAAAACTAGACCGTGACACACCCTTGCTAGATGAGGTTTTGTTCCCTTGGAATTCATTTTTTTGTGACTTAATGAATATTAAACCTATACATGTATACCGTGATTTGTTCATGAGTGCAGCCAATACTATTGACTTAATCGGTTATTTTTATGCTTCTAGCATTGCCTATGAAGCTTGTGTTAATGTAAGATAAGTATGTAATGACAATGTTCATGTCACATTATTGTGCAGCAAATCTAGAATAGCACTAATAAAATGTAAACAACTATACCGCGATTAGAGCTTAACACATGTTTGCTTCTAGCTACATTGTTTGATAGAGTTTTCGGTATACTAAATAATTGGAACATTAGACATAAGATTTTATACAGTAAACTCACAAATAGCTATCTGCTGGATTCAAAACCCACCTGCAAAAAGCGATTATATAAAACGAAGAGTAGTATCAATTCAACAAAAAACTAGGAAATATAAGTGGGCTCATATAAGCGGGTTTTCTAATTCAGCCGACTGTCTATTAGGGGCTTGATGCATTCTGAGTTGCACTCTAATGTAATATGGTGGCGAGGTGCACCAGAATTAAAAAACTTAGATTTTTCGCCAACTGAAATCAATTTTAAAAAGTGGAAATGTAATTATAGACACACAAAAACTGTCATTTGTAATTTGGTTGGGGGGGTACTCCCTATATCGAAATCTTCTTCAATTTTTCAAAGTACAGCGTGTTGTTGCTTATATGTTGCGATTTGAAAAAAATGTAGATCAAATACGGAAGACCATATCTTCTCAACTCAACTACTTTTTGCAGACCACAGACTTGATATGCAAGTTATAATAAGGCATGTTTAGTCTTTACATTTCAATAAATAAATTGAGACTGCTCTCAAAACAATAAGTGTGTCAAATCTAATTTAAACAAATTGTGTCCATTTGTAGATAGTGATGGATTGTTACGAGTCGGGGGAAGATTGGAAAATGCTAACATACCATTTTCTCGAAAACACCCTATGATTTTGCCAAAAAATTGTTATTTTACAGTTTTAGTTGTTCGGCACGAGCATTGTAACCTTATTACATGCTGGTTTAAAGTTGACATTATCCAGTCTCTCCACAAAGTATAACATAATAAGTGCTACTACTATTGTTAGAACACACAATAAACGAATGTGTAAATTGTTTCAAGTTTCGTGCACAGAGAGCACAGCAATTAATGGCTTCTTCACCTCAAGATAGGGTTGTGCAAGATAGAGTTTTTAACAAAGTAGGTATAGACTACTGTGGCCCTGTCAATGTGAAGCAATCAAGTGTAAGACGTTCTGTAATCTGAAAAGGATATGCCTGCCCATGTGTGTGTTTAATCACAAAATGAATTCATTTGGAGCTAGTGTAGGATATGACAACAGAATGCTTCCTTGCAGCCTTCAAAAGTTTTTGTTCGCAAAGAGGCCTTCCTCATACTACTGTACACTGCGATAATGCTGCTACCTTCAAAGGAGCCAAAAACCAATTAAAACAATTGTATGACTGATGTAAATCTCAGATTCACCAGATGGTTGTTACATATTATTGTAATTCAAATTTATTCCTAGCTCTGGTCCAACCTGGGGAGGGCTCTGGGAAGCTGGTGTGAAATCAGCAAAAGTTCATTTTGAAAGAATAATTGGAAACTCAAGTTCAACATATGAACAATTTACTACATATATTATTCATATAGAAGGGATTTTAAATTCGAGACCGATCACACCCTTTACTAGTGATGTCACAGATTTTACATTTTTAACGCCTGCTCATTTTTTAATTAGTCAGGCAATAACCGCTATTCCTGAAACTGAAATATCTAATGAAAATATAAATTATTTAAACTTTTGGCAAAAATGTACAAGAATCAGGCAAAATTTTTGGTGAACTTGGCATAAGGCTTATTTGTCACAATTACTTAGCCACCCTAAGTGGCATATTGTTAGGAACAATATCCAAAATAGATCTTTAGTATTATTAATTGGAGATAATGTCGCTCCTCTGCAATGGCCTGTTGGTAGAGTTGTTAATATATTTAAATGAAGTGATGGTTTTGTTAGATCAGTACAGATGAAAACAAAAACTGGATATTTGCAAAATAGAGCCATTAATGAACTTGCTGTGCTCAAGCAATATTAGCTGTCAAGAGAAAAATGTTAACGTCAAATAACTTCTCTTTCAATCATTGTAAACTGTGCAAGCAATAAACCTTTCTTAATTGAAATTAATAGTTTTTTATGTTCTTTGCAACAGTTATCGATAAACAAAACCTAATATTAATTGATTCATAAATGATTACTATTCATCTTATGATAGTAAATAATTGGTGTAATGTTTATAAATATGTTTACACGTAGTTACTAACATGTTTTTATTATTATATTTAGTTGAACGATTGTTTGAGTTTTATCAATCGACATAATTTGACTTCAAATCAGTTCGTATGAATTGTTTTTAACCATTACAACCTCTGAATATGGCCGAAGAACGTCAGGATGCGCGTGGAAACAATGGAAGATAGTCGCTTTGGATTGTCGAGTTCACTTTATATAGAGATATTAGTTCGGTGGGCTGTGTAAGGAACTCAGCATTCTTCTCCAGATCCACATTTCAAAAGCGTCTATGTGGTGACGATCCTCCTTTCTAACGGTCCATGTTTCAGAGCCATACAAAAATATTGAGAAGACACGATACCGGACCAGCGTCATTTTGGTGGCTTTGGGGTAACAATCCTCAAATTCATTGCTCAGGTGCTTTGTTTTCAAGTACTGCGATCCCAAGATCTGAGAGACAACTCACTGATTCTTCTGGCATTGTGATTAGCATGTCCGCAGTTATTTTGTTATGTCCCATTGCTTTCCCTTGTTTAAGTTTTTCTATAACTTCTTTGTCCTAATTTTTTCATATTTTTTCATTGGTATATAGTTCAGTTTCTTGTCTAGTGTGTATCATCATTCCATGATTTTATCCTTCTTACTTATAAGATTTCCATTTTTGTCTTTTATATTTGATGTCGTTTCGTTCTTCTCTAGTCTCATATTATCTTTTAGCGCTCCAAAGAATACTTTTTGGTTATCCTTGTATGCTATTTCCTCGAACTATTTTTTTTGACTTGGTTTCTTTGTTATTTAGAGTCCTCCCAGTGTTTTTTTTCGCCTGTAAGAATTTTTTCTACTCTCTCTTTTTATTAACCACTGCATTTATTATTCTTCCCGTCCACCAATGAATTTTTCCGGGAGAATTGAAACACTTCTTACAGTTTCTTCTGAATTCGGAACATTTTGGTAAAAATATCTCCCGTTAAACGTTCCACATAATATTACTCATATTAATATTCGATTGAACTCTTGCTTGTTTATCGAATAGAATAGTGAATGGATAAATCACTAAATTGTTGAAGTTCTCCTCGTTTGTTTCCTCGCGTGTTTGTATTATCCAAGGAACAATTTTCTTGTATATGATTATTTCAATAAAATTGCGTAATCGAAAATATTCCAGTAATATTTCAACGATATGGCAGATTATGAGTAACAATGAAACTGTTGGCATTTGAGCGAACAAATTGATAAATTTATAAATAATAATAATACATGAAAGAACTAAGCGAAAACCTAAAATTGAATAAAAACAAAATTCAACACAGCCTTATCCAGATGTTTTCCGATTCGGAATGAATATTTACCTTCAATTTAGAAGGCAAAATAAACTCAAAACAAGGTCAAATGTCATATAAACATTGCCTTTCGCTGTAGTAAAACACAAAAACGAATAAAGGAAGTTTTCGGATCAACGATCCCATGCAGCCCGACACTAAGTCGTAAAAAGATTTCCAAAACTCAATGTAGAGCAAAATAGGGTGGAATAGACATGAATACATGTTAACATGTTGATGAGGGTACCGCTGAAAATTTCTGTTGAAGGTTTAATTTTTTCGATTTTTCACAAAAACCATGATGTTTTCCAAAGAAATGTTCAACTAAAAGTTATTATTTCTATCAGTTATTGTTGAGTTGAAATAGATTGCCAAATAAAAAAGTAGCTTCTTGTGAAACAATTTAACCCTGAAGTAGTCGCGTTAGGTCTGACAGACTCCGCGTTCCGGAATTGTCTATTTACGCATTTTGACGCCGAGAGCTTGGTGCGTCCACATAGCTTCTTGAATTATGGCGTAGTTGAATAAATTAGGTGTTTGTGGACTGCTGTGCAAGTCGTTTTCTGTCAAATGTGATCTGGAGTCTCCTAGACTCCGCGCGACCAGTTGTGTTGTATTTTGATTTCTGTGATAATTTAATCATTTTGATATTTATTGCGACCAGACTTTGAAATCAGTTATTTATAGACAAAAATGGACTATGGAAAAGAGCAGCAAAGATTGTTGCGCCTATGGGAGAAAGTTGACTCTGACGAGGCTCCAATTGATGATGAATCAGATGTAGAAGATGATGTCGTGGAATGTAGATCTGATAATAGCGATACCGTCCAAGAAGATAGATAGCTCTTATTCCGATAACTAGGATCTCACTACACCACCAGCAGAAATGCCAAGAGTTGCTTTTTATCTCGGCAAAGACAATAAAACAAAATGGGAAAAAATATTCCGAATCAGGCAGTGAGAACTCGATCCTGGAACATAATAAGCCAACTTCCTGGTACAAAAGGTGAAGCAAAAAAAGCAAAAAGGCCGATCGAGTGCTGTAATCGTTTTGTGAATGACTGAATTATCGATATTATTGTAGAACATACAAATATCTACATAGCAATGAAAATGCAGACCTACAAAAGAGATCGAGACTGCAAAGAAACAGATAAAACTGAAATCAAAACCCTGATTGGTTCGCTTTATTTGTCATGGTTGCTAAAAAGTTCCAAGTTTAGTGTTGATGAAACATGGGACGGGGAGGGAACCGGAGTGGACCTATTCTGGCTCACAATGAGTAAACAACGGTTACTTTTTCTTTTGAGGTGTTTTCGTTTTGACGACCCGGCTACGAGGGAAGAGAGGAAGAAAACAGATGAACTGGCGCCAGTACGAGAAGTTTCCGATGTGTTTGTAAGTAACTGTCAAAAACAATATTCCATCTCACAAAATGCAACTATAGATGAAATGCTGCTAGGTTTCCGTGGCAGATGCGGCTTTCGACAGTACATACCTTTAAAACCAAACAAATATGGTCTGAAACTTTTTTCGTCGGTCGATTTAAAGTTGTTGTACACGTTGAATCTAGAAGTATATGTTGGACAACAACCTGAAGGTCCTCTTAAAACAAACAATGACGCTATAAATATTGTTGAACGTCTTGTATCGCCTATTTCCAAAACGTCAAGAAATCTTACCACAGATAATTGGTTTACCTCTGTGCCCTTGGTCGAAAAATAGCTAAGCGATCATAAACTTACACTGGTCGGAACGATTGTAAAGAATAAGAAGCAAATACCTAAGGAATTTACTGTAGTGAAACATCGTCCAATAAACTCAAGCATGTTCGGATTTGGAGAGCATATGACAATTGTGTCTTTCGTTCCGAAAAAAGGAAAAAATGTTCTTATGATTTCCAGTTTATACAACAGTGACTTAATTGACCCTGACACTGGTAATTAAAATAAACCCGAAATGATAACGTTTTACAATGGCACAAAAGGGAGTGTGGATTCTGTAGACCAGCTTTGTTCACTATATGATGTAGCACGAATTAGCAGGCGCTGGCCCATGGTGATTTTCTTCTCTTCATTGAATCTCGTAGGAGTGAATAGTCAAGTTATTGATGTTTCCAATCACCCCGATCCAAGAGACGATTTGAAACGGAGAGTGTACCTGAAACAAATAGCATTGTCGTTGATTAAACCACATTTGCAGAGACGTTCTTATCAGAAGAATGTACCAGAAACCGTCTGTCAAAGAAGACAAGATATAGCGGGAACCTCCACTGCATCTGGATGTAATGTAGAACAAATACGAGAACGCACCAGAAAATACTGCGTCGGATGCAAAAACAAAAACAACTCTCGGCTTTATTGACAAAAATGTAAATCCTTCATTTGTCTAACATATGCAAAGATGTTGTGTTTTTCTTGTGCAGAAGCGTGAGTCCTGGAACATATTTTTTCTCTTAAAGTAATTTGAGTTTTGTTTGATTTCAGTTAGTTGCTTTAGTTTTTGTTAGGTCGTAGACTCATTCGCTATGAGGTATTTTTATATATACAAAAAGTTTTGTTTTTATTTCGTTCATTATACTTGAATTATGTTTTGTTTACGTGTCCTGGTGTTTTCTTCAATTTATTATAAAAAAAATTATAATAATAATTTAAAAGAGGACCTTTTCGGATACGGAGTCTGACAGACTCCGCGCGACTAGTGTTGTTAGATTATCAGGCGTGACTACTCCAGGGTTAATTGATAGATGTTATAAAGCTTGAGAAAGGGATATGTTACTATTATAATGATAACAATGATGATTATAATGATCAACCTTCGAATAATCTTAACAGAAAAAATAAGGCTTTCATATTACCTGAAATATCACTAACAAGTTTTGAAACAAAAATGTATCTTCGAAATAGACCATTTTAATTATAACAACATTTGCGAACCGAAAAGTACGTAGAATAGACTTAATTTATAAGAAATGGTTTGTTAGAGAACTAGTGCCTAGAGACTCTTTTTTGCGAACCTAAAATAACGGCGAATAGACTTAACTAATAAGAAATAGTTTTTTATTAGCGAAGTAGTGCTTAGAGAGTGACTTATTTTTCTTGTGTGGCAATTGAAAATCGTTCCAGAAATTCAATATTTCAACCCGGATGCGGAGAAAGGACGATAAAATCGATGGGAGACAACTCC
Source organism: Galeruca laticollis (assembly GCA_963921935.1). Taxonomy (NCBI): domain Eukaryota; kingdom Metazoa; phylum Arthropoda; class Insecta; order Coleoptera; family Chrysomelidae; genus Galeruca; species Galeruca laticollis. The sequence continues at coordinate 171,386,027 of OY998177.1, forward strand.
CTTACAAGGTGAACTTTTCTCACTTAAATTTTTTACTACGAGCCGTCACTGACTGGAATAGTTGAAAATTATTAATTTATAATTTGGCAAGTTCCTTGAGATTGCATTGTCAATTTTATCAAAAATCATTTACAAACAGTTAGTTTCATTCATAACGATTATTATTCCAAATCATCTAATTTTTAACATAGAATCTACCTGTGGCCTGCTTCTGGATCAAAACTTTATATTTTTCAGCATGAACCTGATATGAATATCCAAAGGAATCAGTTTGATTCGATATATTGCTGGTGCTAATGTACAAATTAGTGAAGATATTGAGCGTTTATAATGAGTCTGTGATAAAAGATAATTTAGTTAATAGCTCATTTTCATTCATATATCAACTTTTCGTTGTATTGTATTCTCTCGAAATATGACAGAGTATTCGAACGTAATACATTGATTTCAGGATTAACTTGAGCAAAAAACTCTTTTTTATTCAGAATTAAATGAGTTTTGCTGAATGTGGTGCTGTTCTTTCTCCCCTACTCAACACTGTTTTGGCTGAATGCCAATGAAGAGTAACATATAAAAGTATAAAGGTAAGTTAGACACGATTTATACATTACAATCGCCAAGTAACTGTCCCGATAATATCCAAAAATCCCCACAAATTGGATACGATGAAAAATTCTAATTAAAATCATGCCAAGTGGAACTAAGTATACGCTCTAAAAAAATTGAGTATTACGAGTGATTTATCCTATGTGATGATTACTGTTTTGGCCCTTACTCTGTGAAATCTACTCACATTACTTCTTTATTCTATTCATATGTATTAAGTCAATCACAAGATATGTCACTTCTTGGTCTAGCCAAAAATATTTATTAAACATCAGGTAGGCATCACATGAAACGTAATTTCGGTCATTCTGATGATGATATTTAGTACCGAAACGATTGTCAATTTCTTAGAATTTTTAACATGTTTTCAATATATTGTGGAATTATCTATCTAAAAAGTAAGAAAATAAAGTATTATCCAACATCTTTTTTTTCCATCCATTGTCACTGCGATATAATAATGGCAAATTCTTAGTTGAGAGTTACCCGCGTAATATTTGAAACTTTCGAAATTTGGAGGACACTCTTATTCAAATCCAAGCGTTAAATAAGCTGCGAGTCAGTCGGTACACTCAGTGGAAATTGTACGTTTAAAGCGAAGATTTATGTACAGCAATTAGCCAACTGTAACATTTCATTTATTGTCGAAATTACCTTTAACTAAACTTATTTGAATAACGATATAATAAAATTTAGAACGCAGAATGTACTATTCAGTAGACCACATCAATAGATATATCGAACGTCGCTCGTATGTCTCGATGGCTAAGATGAATAACTTATTTCAGAGGGAGTAGACAAGTAGGCGATAACCACATACCCAATCATTAATTAATAAATAAGATTTGTCATGATTGTGGGCCAAGTAGGGTGCGACGTAAGACGAGACGTGGAGAAGGGATGATCGCTTGAGGAGAAACCTCACCGAATAGGGTATATTATGTTACAACGTCGTCTTTAGATAAAAAACATTTCTTGAATAAAAATAAAATTATCGAATGTAAAACACAGTTGTGTAGTATTCATTGAAATCTTTTTGCAGGATTTATTATAGTGTATTACGACCAGTATTGCATCTATTAGCTGTATTAATATGTAAAATGTCAAATGAATTCAAATAATAATTAAATTAGTTCTGATACATTTGAAATATTATTTTTTTTTATTCAATTTAACGTGCTTGAGACAGCTATGGCCATTAGCACAAGGTACAGTAATTTATAATACACTACTCCAAGAATTTAACGCACAACCAAAAACTAACCAAAAGTTTAAAGTAAATTTTTGTCTAAACTGCTTGTCCGATTTGAATGAATTTTTTTTTGAATGACAGGTTAACACTTCCAGAGAGTTAGTGTACTACTGTATTTGCATACAAACTTATTTTTGTATAAATACGGGGTGTTGCAATGATAACCTGATTTTTTCATAAAATTTGTAACACCCTGTGGAGATCAACAGTAACAATATCAACTTAAAATTAAAATCAAACTGTAGCTTTATCTTTTTGTAACATTTTGGTTTTTGATTTACTCTATTATCTTAGCCACAACAAGAGAAAATCAATTTTATAGCATAACATGTTTTTTATTAAAATTTATAATGATAAAAGTGAGTAGCAGGCTATGAAAAACAATAAGTTACAGTAAATTGTCATTAGCTAAATACAGGTGTCAAAAAGCATTTCATAGAAGTGTATTTTTAGTGTTAGCCCTTACGTTTTTTTTTGTAAAAACCTTTATTTTAATTAATATGCAACGTGAAACACGAAATCTTACTGGCGAAGAATGTGCTCAAGCATTAATATTGTTCGAGGAAGGCTGGAATTACCGAAGAATTGGTAGACGATTTAATGTATACCATACAACCGTTTCACGAGTTATACAAAGATATAGAGACACTGGAAGTCATGGTCGCAGACCGGGACAAGGAAGGAATTGAATAACAACCCCTAATCAGGAACGTTTTTTAAGATTATCGGCATTAAGACAACGTTTTGTACAAATTTGTGGTGAATCAGCTCGTCAGCGACTACGAGAACACAATTTGAGACCTATAATTGCTGCTCGGGGGCCAGCTCTAACTAGAGATCATCGAAGAGCGAGGCTGAATTTTGCCATTGAACATCGTAACGGGTTAGAAGCGGAATGGCAACAGGTCTTATCAACGGATGAGTCAAGATTTTGTTTGTACAATAATGACAGGCGCATACGTGTATATCGACGCCCTAACGAACGACATGCTCAGTGTAATTTCTCAAATAACACATTATTTGGAGGAGGATCTGTGATGGTCTGGGGAGGTATTTCTTTGACTGGTCGCACAGAATTTGTGGTCATGAATAATGGAAGCCTTACAGCTGAAAGGTACATATTGGAGGTTTTAGACCAACATGTAATGCCATATGCGCCATATATAGGGCAAGGATTTTTGTTGATGCACAATAATGCCAGGCCTCATGTTGCTGGAGTTGTGAGGAATTATCTAGAGGAAGTTGACATCGATACCATGACATGGCCAGCTAGAAGCCCTGATTTAAATCCCATAGAGAATCTCTGGGACACTCTTGGGAGGAGGTAACGAGAGGAACGGAACTTGAACACCTTGGAAGACGTGGGGAGGCGACTGATTGAAATATGGGAAGAAATTGACCAAAATGATAAACGGTCGCTTATTTTAAGTATGGGCCGTCGGTGCCAAGCAGTTATTCCTGCCAGAGGTGGAAATACTCGCTACTGACTTTTTTTACATTTTGTTTCATTGTTTTTCGTTGTTAAAGTTGGATAATAAATTTTAATAAAAAACATGTTATGCTATAAAATTGATTTTCTCTTGTTGTGGCCAAGATAATAGAGTGAATCAAAAAACAAAATGTTACAAAAAGATAAAGCTACAGTTTGATTTTAATTTTAAGTTTATATTGTTACTGTTGAACTCCACAGGGTGTTACAAATTTTATGAAAAAATCAGGTTATCATTGCAGCACCCCGTATTTATACAAAAATGAGTTTGTATGTAAATACAGTATTACACTAACTCTCTGGAAGTGTTAACCTGTCATTCAAAAAAAAATTCATTCAAATCGGACAAGCAGTTTAGACAAAAATTTACTTTAAACTTTTGGTTATTTTTAGGTGGTGCGTTAAATTCTTGGAGTAGTGTATATCATGAATACATTATGCGGATATAATTACGAACAATAATGAACTGTCTTTAAATTTTATTCACTAGGTTCTCTTCTTTTAGAAACTGGATAGCTATGGTGATTTGGTGTGTACCAGTAAGGATATCCTTAATGTATGTTTTCATTCCAAGCTGCTGACGTCTTTCGGTGTAGTAGGGTCCACGAAAATGTGTTGAATGTCAAGTAGAGCTTGGCAGTTCGGCTGGGGGGAAGAGGTTATAAGGTGGCCATGAGTAAGTCGGGTGTGACCAATACGCAGTCTTCTTGCTACAACCTTCTCGTTTCTCAGCAGATAGGGGATATCAAACTGTTCAATATTCGTATGAATTTTCCTTAATAATGTTGTAGAATGGTTCCAGTCGTTTAGCCATTTCTTCCGTATAAGTTTTTTAATAGCGAATTTTAGGTCTCTAGGAATTTGCAGAGTTATAGTGGTGGATGAGATAGCTTCTTTAGCAAGGCGATCGGCGTTTCCATTACCAGTTATACAAATGTGTGAGGGAATCCATATAATAGTGATAGTTACATCATGAGGGTTTGATATGTGTCGTGGATGCGTTGAACGAGGGATGATTTGTGAATAAATTGTTGATGAATTGAATAGATGAGAGAGAGTCTGTACAAATAACAACTTTTTGATGAGGAATCACGCAGAGATTGAAGGCTTGTAAGATGGCGAATAGTTCACCGGTGTGAACGCTACAAGAAGCTAGGATCCGGTGGGACTTCACGGCTGTCTGCGTAGTGGTAACAGCACATCCAAGACCAGTCTCGTTTATTAATGCGTCAGTGGAGAGTATCCGGTCGTATATCTTCAAGTTTAGGATTTCTAAGAAGGATTTCTCTATGAATTCGTGACTGGTTTCTTCCTTGCTGAACATGGTGAGTGAGGTGTTACATCTTGGGAGTGTTTTGGTCCAGGGTGAGTTATGTGGGATGAGGATAGGGCTGGTTAGGGATAGTTGAGTGTCAGGTATTAATTTTTGAAGGAGGAGGGGAATGGGATGTAAGCGCGAGTTGGGTGGAGGGGAGTGGAGAATGTGAGGTATTCTGGTTATTAAAGAGGAAATTGGATTAGAGGGGCTGGATGAAGTCGTGGCTGCATAAGAAAGCAGGAGATATTGACGTCTGAGCGAGAGTGGAGGTTCATTGGCTTCAAGACCCAGGCTCTCAGCTAGACTAGAGCGAATTGCGCCTAAACAAAGTCGGATGGCAGTATTGTGTACAGAGTTTAGTATTTTCAGGACGTTTTTGGACGCTGACATATATGCTATACTGCCATAATCTAGTTTGGTATACTTTCGGGAGGGTAAATTCGCTAGCTCCCTACTGATAGTGGGAGAGTGTTTTGATGATATTCAAGAGTTTTAGGCAGTGTTCTCTGGTTTCTTGGATGTGGTGTTTCCAAGAAAGTTGGGAGTCGAACGCCCCTCCCAGAATTTTGCAGTGCTCGACGACTGGGAGAGGGCGGTTAGTCACTAAAATTTCAGGGTGAGGGAATGGGGCTTTTCTGCCGAATCTTATGAGCTTTAATTTTATAGCGGAGAGGGAAAGGCCAAGTGAAGATATTCTACTATGTAATAGGTTCACAGCAGATTGGAGGAGTTTGCATGTAGTAGGAGTCGACGCGCCGTGACAGAAGACAACAAGGTCTTCTGCATACGCAGCAGATTTAACGGGAAGATTGTTACATAAATGACTAATAGTTGGAATCAATAATGCAATGCTGAGAATAGATCCCTGGGGCACACCGTCTTGTTGGAGGTGAGTTAATGATAGGTAGCTATTCACTGAGACCCTAAACTATCTAATACTAAGAAAGTGTTTGATAAATGAGAAAATGTTACCATTGAGGCCATAAAATATAAGGTTATCAATAATAGTCTGCCTTGGTAAGGTGTCAAATGCAGCTTCTATGTCAAAGACAGAGGCTAACACCTCTTGTATACGATTTATAGCCTCGGCAATGTGGGTTTGTAAGATTGCGAGGTTATCTCTTGTGAAACGGTGACGACGGAAACCGGATTGTTCTTTTGGTAAGATTTGGTGTTTTTTGATAAACCACATGAGTCGTATGTTTATCATCTTTTTCATTAAATTGCATGTAGTACATGTAAGAGAAATCGGTCTATAGGACTGTGGTAATGTAAATGGTTGTGACGGTTTTAGGACGGGAACGATAATGGATGTGTTCCATTGCGTAGGGTATAATTGAGAAGACCAAATGGTGTTATGAATGTTTAATAATTTAGTAAGACTATAGGTGGATAAATTCAGTATATTCTCAATAACTTCACCTCGTCCAAAAGTGCGTGAGGGACCCCACATACTGTTGTGGGCGTTGAAGTCACCCACAAATACAAAGGGCTGGGGGAGATCGTGAACCAAGTCAAGTAGCTCTTCTTCATTTAGTTTGTGGTAGGGGAAATGTATATGGAGCAATTGGTTAATTTTTGGGGACAGTAGGCTGTTATGGTAATAGCTTCAGTATTAGTAGTAAGGGGCAGATGAAATGAGTAAAGATCTTTGGATACAAATATGAATACTCCTCCACTGGCTCTAGAGCAGATTGTTCGGATGTAATAATATCCTTCGAAGTTCTTTGGCGTAGGGATATTGGAAGATGTAGAATTAGTTTCCTGGAGGCAGGAAATCCGGATGGTAGAGGGAAATAAGTTGTTGAAGACGTTGAAGGCGCGGATAGTATCCGTCGCAATTCCACTGAATTATCGTGAATTTATTAGTTAATACCAATAGCTGTCAATATCGTCACAATTGGAGTCACTATCATTAGAGCTAAAATATTTAAGGCTAGCAGATTCGATTGCATCGTTGGGATTCATGGTACATTGTATATTCTTTGTAAGACGAGTAATGCGATTTTTGAGTGACCTATCGGATATGGCATGATATATTTGACAAAGATCTGCAAGGAGGGATTTAATGTTTGAAGTAAATTGGTTAGCTTCAGCTAATGGATCGTCGCTTCCGAAAGAATTTTCCAGAAATGCTATTAATTGTTGTGAAGTAATTGAGAATATTGGAGGGTCTTTTTTTGTTAAATCTTCAATAATTGAGCGTGCAGAGCGGTTGATAGTTGTTGTTAGAGTCTTAGACTCTTTTTTCTTTTTGGAGGCAGGCTTGGGGGTACGAAAGGCGTTGTCAGATAGTGAATCTATTTGGTCTTGGCTGAGTGTGAGGAGAATAGACGTGATAATTACAGGGGGTGATTCGAGGCTAGAGTCAGTAGAATGAAGTCGTTTGAGACCAGAAATACTAGGAGTAGGCTGGTCTAAATGAGGGAGGATGCTGGCGGAATGATTGTCGATGGAGGATATAGGGGTAGGGGTGGTAGTAGTGAAAGTAGGATCAGTGGAAGTAGGATCATTAGAAATATTATCGGTAGAATCGTTCTGGATAGGGGTAGTTCTGGAGAGGGAGGAAGTGTCAAGAGAATTTTGGCAGGTATCAGCAGTATGTCCAGATTGTTTGCAGAGGAAACACTCGAATTTATCTGAGGTAACGAAGATCCGGAAAGCAGTATTTTCGAAATGAATTAAAACAGAAGTTTCTATTTCAAAGTTTTCTTTGTCGGGTCTGAAATAGATGGACCGACGAAAGCTTAGAATATGGGAATAATCTTCTTCAGGTGAGCCAGTACGAATATAGGTGATGGCTGATGCAAGTTGAAGTCCGAGATCGTTTTTTAGTGCCTGTTCGATGAGTAGATTAGGAATTGAGGGACATACGTTAGATATTAGTAATCTTTTAGTGGGGCTGATAAGTCTGCGTATGTGGACGATTTCTTTTTTAACGGTAACTGAAGAGTTGTTTTTAAGGAGGTTATCAACGACTGAAGTAGAAGCGAGAAAGATGCAAATACGTTGCTTATATATACGGGAAGAATTGGTGATTCCTTTTGGTGTCACAATTTCACCGATTGCCTTGATGTAATCGAAGAGAACTGTATCCGGAAGCGCATCCATTACGATAGCTTCATTTCTACTAGGATATGTTGTAGGTGTCAAAGTTGATTTTCTTGAATTTGATTTAGTAACAGCAGCAAAGCTTCGTGCAGTGGGTTGAATTGACATGTTAAAATATTTTGGATGCCAAAATATTTAATAAACTATATAGACCAAGCAACTGGCCTATAGAAGAATTAATTTCGAGTATCAAACAGTGTAATTAGTGTGAGTGAACACATGTCAATATGGCCCAGCAAATATTTGACACAAAAAACTAATCACTTGTGTTGATAACGTTAATGAGCACTCGAACGAAAAATAATACCTTCACGTTCGGAGGCCACACGTCGAATGAAATATTATTTGAACATCTGAAATATAGATTATTTTTAATAGCTTGCATCTGCAGCAACCACCAAATAAACTAAACACAAACTGAATTTGGCAAAAAGGTAGATAGAATACTACTTTATCCTGCTACCCCGCTAGATTTTTGCTGAGAATGTGAAATAATGTTGGCTTCAAGAATAATGTAAACAGTTATATCTTTTTTATTACTATATCTATGGTGATAACAACTACATTTCCAGAAATAATGTTAAATGGATATTTGGCTATTTTGTAAGTGACACTAGTTGGTTGCAGTAGTAGGGAAGCTAAATGACTAATTTATTATCAAATTGTTTACCGTGTATTGATATTATATAACAGAATAGAATTCGTTTTAGTTTATACCCGGTAATCGGTCGACATTTTCAATAGTGAAAAATGAAGATATTTTTTCTATTATTTACATTCTTTTCCCATTTATTTTCTATTCACAAACGACGTACGCTTCGGCATATTGCCATTGTCAAGTATTCCTTTTTTCTACAATGAATAATGTGTTATAGTTCACGTAAGAGATATAGTGCGAACTTTCGGCTAATCCTTTGATTTGAATACCGTCATAGTCCAGTCAATAATATAATTTAAAATGCTTATTAGACGATATATTCATTTAATAATATAATTTCCACCAACAATCGGTAAAATGTATTTAATAATTTTATAATTATAAAATATATCTTAAACATAACGCCAGACAATCAACTACTACTACTACCTTATATCTCGTTTTATTAACAAGAACTAGTAATATTATTTTCACATAACTTATTATTTTCCCATATATTCTAAACTATAAGTATATTTTGAGCAATCTTTTCGAACACAGCAGGTATCCACTAGCGATAAGCAACGCTCACTATTTAGTTGGTAGGATAGCATCAAGATAGAGCGTAGTGTGTAAGTGGTATTGGTAAAAGTAAACAAATTATTATTAACATTGTAACATGTTCATCGACCTGTTTCGATTTAATATAATAAATTCCGTGTAATTTCCGCTTGCCGTCTCATTAGCCACTCCCAACAATAGAATTAATACTGAACGTTGAGACAATTGACATTTGTCAATTTCCCCCTGTTCGCTACAAGTTAAAAATCATTTCTTTTCCGATACCGGCGTTGAAGAGAAAACACGTACTCACGTTTTCTCTTGTTCTGAAATTTCTCCTAATTTGCTGTGGTAAGTTGCACGTGGTCATTTTTTCCGTCCCGTTCTAAGGTAGAATTGAATCAAATTTTTATATATTCTCTTTTATTTCTAATCCACCCGGCTGTGAGAGCCACAGGGTATCGTGTCCGGGTTGATTAAGTTTGAACACATTTTATTTTTAACATTTTTTATATTAATTTTTTATAACATTTTAATTTAGAGTAAATTCTTCCACACGGTGTTTCTACCTTTATCGCAGTAGTTTTGTTCTTGTTCTTTCGTAACGTTTGAAACGGTAGTGGCGCCCTGAACTCTCATAGTTTGATCATCCTCTGTTATACAAAGTGTGTCATAAACTTGGAGTCGAATCACCCTTGAGAATTCTCATGCTGGGATTTTGTTCGAGTGAACGATAAATGGTCTCAAACTGGCGCCCTAAAACAAATAAATGGTTACACCATTCAGAGTCGAGCTCCGCAACATAACTATTCATAATGCCATTATTAGGATTTTTTTTAGAACGACTTAGATTTGTTTCCATATCTCAGCATTTACAACTTGTCTGATAAGGTTTCCGTTGCTATTAAGCATATTTTGCATCCAATTTTGTGAGCGCTTCTTAAATTAATTTTTAGTTGCAATCCTTTTTATGTGAAAGTCTTCATGTTTCTTCTTGTTTCCTTCTCACTATTTGTATTCACCTCCTTTCCTGTTATTAATGGATATTTCTTTTAAATTAATTTTTCAAGTTTTTCAACTTCTCCAAACATTTTCTCTTCTAATCTTCTTTATCTCTTTCATCATTTCTGTATTTCTTGACATCAATTATTTCATCAATTTCATCATGTTTTGTTCCTGTTCGCATGTGTCTCTTTTTGAGGGTGTTCATTCCATTACATTGCTCATCCGAAAATCTTCTCTAGTTCTTCTGGTTTCCTTCAATACTCCTCATTTGTGCCTGTCGCATTTCCTTCTTTTATTCTTGTGGTCCTGAATAGCATTGTCTTGTTTTGGTATCTCTTTCGCAGTTTATGTAGCGAGGGATTACTAAATTATTCCCTAGGGCTGCTCAGAGCTAACCAATCTTTATCCTTTCAGACTTTTCCTAGTTTTCAATGCCTCAATTTTAAATTATGAATTTGTATTGGTATTTTAAGTCCACCTTGCCTTCTTATTCGGAGCTAAATATGGTTTGTGGTTATTTGACGTTCTATTAAATGTCCTACCAGTTCTTTTTGTTTTTTTACTTCTGTTTTTTCTAAGTTGTTGACTGTTGTTTTGGAGGTTTCAGAATATTGTAAGGTTTGTTATAGTCCTAATTATTTTACCAACCGTCTCCAAAGTTTTGTTATTCAGATGCTATACTTTTCGTTAAGTAAATTTTGGTTCTACTCACCGTGAATTTCCTTTCTTTTCTGGAACTTACTATACTCTATCCATCCAACCAACGGAGTGCTCGAAAACATTATCTCCGAATGTGCTCGTGATCTACCAAAGGAATTTAAACGAACGCGCGGGTTGAAGTTAAATTCGATTTTCCAGCGTAAGGAAGCATGTTTATTTTAGCCAATACACCAAAAGTCACGTTTTTATCACGCATCAATCGTTGTTTGGGTTACTATCTTTGTTCGATGGATATAGTATAACACTCAATATTCCGATCGGACTACCGGTGTATAATGTGTAATGATCTACACCTACACCATCGAAACAAAAAGAACATATAAAATCATCTATGCTTTATATCTCTAAAGATGTTTTTCGGTCATGATTGCTGGCTGGATTTGGAATACAGCCACAACTTTTCTGATCAAATCAAATCAAAGATACATTGTAAACGGCGAGAAAGATGGGAATCCTATTTTTCATGTATATGGGAAACTAATTTACCATACCAAATATAACTTAATAATACATCTTTCTTGTTCAACTTCAACACTTTGAGAGCTGCTGCACATAAAATTCTTTGATTTGTTTAGAAGTTTGTGTCAAATATTTTCAGAAATTGGTTCTCAATAATTTTTTATGTCAATAAATTATCATGTAGTTAGTTTCTGATATATTTTTAGTTTGGCAATTTTGATATATGTCAATGTTTCAATATATTCACTCCTATCTTTCTTAAAATCCAGCAAAAAATATGTTATCAGGGTAAAAATGAGTTTAATAAAACGTCAGATTCTCATTCTTTGTAGTGTGTGACTTTTAAGATATATTTATCGATTCAGTATATTTTTACTTCCATCTCTCGAACTATATACCAAAAAAATTAGAGTTTTTTACTCTCTCTCTCGTACCACATAATAGATAGCTTCCTCACAATGTCATGGAAAATATTCAATTTTTCGGTTCGGTGTGTTCCACTTCTGTTCGTTTGTCTCCTCGTACTCGAACCACCTCTTCAGCATTGGATATATTCTTCATAAAGAATAAAGGTAAAGAGTCAATTCAGTATTCCCTTATGAAATATTGATCCACTGCACATGAATAAAAACATACAGAGTAAAATAAAATTAGAAGCTATGTTGAACTATTGCTAATTACGATATAGTTTCAATCATATGTCACAACAATTATTATGGAATCAAACCTTACATTCTTAATCAATCTGTAATGTGATGATATAAGAATTTTCTATTAGTGATAATTCGGTAAAGTGAGTGAATGATGAAGTAATGACATTATCGCATATTTAAATTCATATTGTAACACGGGGACACCCTATATACAGGGTGCGGCAGATAAACGGTTAATTAGAAATATCTCGAGAACTGAAGGTATCTGAATCATGAAAATTGGCATGAAGAGGTTTTGAATAATGAGCTATTTAATGAAAATATTGCCGTCACCATTCTATTTCCGGTTATACCGGAAGTTGCACATAACTTTGTAATTTTTAATGAAAGACCCTGTATATTTTTCAACATTAGAAATATTAACGTTATTCTGAACATTCTTGTTAATACTTTTCCATACCTATTTTGAACCGTTTTTGAGTTGTAATGTTTTTTATATGAAAATTACACTTCTTTACCATGTACATAAAATTCTATATCCTCTAATGTAATTTGTATAAAAGTTTAAATTTCTTAGAGACCATTCACCACATATCGTTTTATCGTTTACAATGGGAAGTTACCTTTTTTATTATACAGGGTGCTGTCAAAATTGGAATAAAAACGGAATCCACAATATTCGCGTAATTCCCTTTTTTCAAATGGTGTGTGATTATTTATTTTAGAAGAATACGTTACCCACTATCGATATGTATCACTATTCCCTATACCTATCTCCTGCAGTTTTCAAATAAATCAGCTTTATACATTTTTGTCACAAAAAAATAATTTTTTTATAAGCTATGTGGTATTCATTTATTAAGTTAAACATTGAACAATTATACAGATAGTATCAAATATAATAAGGCCCTAGCTTGTTAATGCAACAAATGTTCAAAATGTTGCCCATCAACTTCCAAACATTTATGGACTCTTTTAATCAGATTTTCATTAAAAGCTCTTGATAGTGATTCTCCATCTATTTGGTTAAAGACGTGAAAGACTTTGTTTATCATATTTTCCTTAGTAGTGACAGGTTCAGAGAATACCTGATTTTTAACATATCCCCAAATATAGTAATCTAATGGTGACAATTGTGGGGATATTGGTGGCCAGAGGAACGGACCTTTATTAGCTATCCATCTATCGTTAAATATTTCATCAAGCAATGTGCCTACTCCTCGAAGATTGTGAGCCGGTGCACCATCTTGTTGAAGCCAAGCTTCATTAGCCTCATTATCAGGTAGAGCGTGCATTGCTGGTACAATTACTTGCCGTAAGGTATTGCAGTAACGCTCTCCGTTTAAATTTTCCTCATAAATCATGAGAGCGAATAACTTATCATTTTTCACAGCACAAAAAACATTAAACGAAAAGGACAATTTACTATCCCATGTGACTTGAGGATTTTCGTCACTCCAGAAGTGACTGTTATGGCAGTTAAACAATCCATTTTTAGTGAACTTCGATTCAACACCAAATAATTTTTTTTTGTAAAATCTTCATCTTCTTGGCATTTAATGCAAATCCATTCACAAAATTCTACACGTCTTACATAATCTCCAGGATGTAAATGCTGAGTTAGTGTATACGAATAAGGGGTCCAATGATGTCTTTTTAAAATTCTGTCAATTGTTCTAACAGTTTCTCACATTCCCTCAAGAATGAATTTGGATGAGCTGCAAAATATGTCAGGATGTCTATTTGTAAATCCACATTATCGACATGGGTCTTGGGCTTATTTCTTCTACTTCTAAACTGACTAAACTGGGAACAGTTGTGCAGCAAACGTTTTACAGTTTTATGATTTGGTCGAGGCTTTTCAGGATATATCTCAGCAAACACACGGCAAGTTCTGGATACTATTCTGTTATACTCACTGTTAATCATAATTAAATTTAAAAAATCATCATTTATATATGCTAAGTGTGGCATCATTAATTTGTCAAAAAACTTAAAGGCAAACTATTATTATACCTTTCACCCAACGGCATACAACCTGGTGACTACTAAACATTAACAATAACTGACATTTGTCAGAATATTCCATGGGCGACTTGATAGATTAATTTTTTGTGACAAAAATGTATAAAGCTGATTTATTTGAAAACTACAGGAGATAGGTATAGGGAATAGTAATGCATATCGATAGTGGGCAACGTATTCTTCTAAAATAAATAATCACATATAGGTTGTCCCATTTGAAAAAAAAGGAATTACGCGAAGATTGTGGATTCTGTTTTTATTCCAATTTTGACAGCACCATGTATAATGAAAAAGGTAACTTCACAGTGTGAACGATAAGGCGGTATGTGGTAAATAGTTACTAAGAAATTTGAACTTTTATTCAAATTACATTAGTGGATATAGAATTTTATGTACATGGTAAGAAAGTGTAATTTTCATGTAAAAAACATTACAACTCAAAAACGGTTCAAAATAGGTATAGGGAAGTATTAACAAAAAATGCTCAAAATAACGTAAATATTTCTGAAATTGAAAAATATACAGGGTCTTTGAATCAAATTACAAAGTAATGAGCAACTTCCGGTATAACTGGAAGTATAACGGTGACGACAATATTTTCATTGAATAGCTCATTATTCAAAACCTCTCTATGCCAATTTTCATAATTAAAATACCTTTAGTTCTCGAGATATTCATAATTGACCGTTTATCTGCCGCACCCTGTATAAAGATTTCTAATAAAGGAATAAGTACAACTATAATATACTGCGTCGTGTGATTCATAGCATTTAATCACAACAAAGGAATGTTGAAATACTCTTTTTGATACAAATCTGTAAGAACAGATAAAGGGCCCCGCACACCTTATACGGGAAAATAGCTCTCCGTCAAATTTCCTGAGTTTTTTATATGTTGTAGAATTGGTCATTCTGGTGAAATGTTTCGATGGGCGCAACACAATCCTATGACTAGTTTTCGAGATGCAGGGTGTTGAATATGAGGAATATTCACTTTCCATCCCTCCGTGTCTCCCAAGTTATGATTTAGTTCTAATTTATCTTTGGTGGTATTATCATCACATCCTTGTATGAAAAATTCATGTCAAATTCATTTTCAAATCTTTTTGTATTACAGGGCGATTTCACTTAATAATAATGCTATTTTGAGACTTTCATCTTTTTCTTGTTCGTTGAATTATCACATAATGTCATAAATTAATTTCATCTTTCATCACAGTTGATACAATTCATACAAGGTGATTCACGAATATAGAAAAATAACGAATTTTGGTTTTTTACACACCTTGTAGTAATAAACCCACCGAAAATGACAAAATGCTCGTGAAGGTTGTTAAATGACGTGTTCCATCGTATACAGAGGAGAATGATGTTAATTTGAAAAATTACGTATACTTTATTAAATAAAAACCTTAATTTTTTTCATCACCCTATATCTTATAAGGGAGTCCGAAAAGGTAGCGACATATTTTCTTGGGAGAACTCGAAACACTTTCACTCATATCGTACAAAATTTTCAACTGAATCCTATGACGTGATTTTCATATACAAGGAGAGCAATTTGTGAAAAAGTCCATATCTTTTCAATATGTTGAATAAATTACCACTTGACTTCACTGGAATGTAGGTGTGGATCTTAGATAAGTAGACTAACCGATCTATTTGAGGTTTCCTGATGTGACTGAGAAATTACTTATGTAAGATATTTTTTCAAAACGTAAAAGTAAGGAATTCAGTGGAGTGAAATCAGCATGATTTCAAATCATTTCCACACCACCCAAGAAGGTTTTCCATAGTGGTGTTCCCATAAGACCTATTCCACTAAAAATATGGATAATTGACCAATCACAACTTGAACGGACTTGACAGATGGCACACATATATCCCATGACAATAATAAAGATGCCCGTCATGGATAATGCGGGAGTCTCAAGATATATACTAGGTAGGGGATGTATTATGTCCTATATATTATGTCCCATTGAATGTTACGATATAAGGAACATTCCAAGTGGATAAGTCATAGGCACATATCAGTATGGATGTATGTCGTAGGGTACTAGTGTTATCAGGTAATACGCAAGAATCATATGTATTACAGATATCCAGCCACCGCTGTCTCTTGTTGACATAACTATTATTATTATTATAAATACTCAAGACAAATCCAATCGTAAATCTATAAATCCGTATATGTGAGAATCACAATCGGAAAATCCACGAATTTATATACAGTATTCAAATAAATACTCACATTAGTTGGGAAATTAAAATCATCAAAATTTTTCACTTCATTGCATAGTTTCTATCGATTGCAGAATGGGAACTCTTGTTACATATCACTCATCGATATATTATATATATATATTAAATATACAAACAGTGAAAATCCATTTTTATATTCTGCTCGCAAATGTAGCACACTAAGATACGTAAATGGCTAGTTTTTTCATTAATCACTGTATATTGTTCATTTTGGTATCAACATTCTAATTTGGATATTGTTACATACCAAGAAGGTTCTTACTAAGATATACGAAATGGTAGTGGGAGCTCCCAGCTCATATTAGAAGTTCAAAGACTCTATATTTGATAAGTACCAGAGATATTGTGAGATGAGCCTGGGAATATAATTATGTATGAGACAGATGTCTAATGAATGTATGTTCGGGATGTCTCCTAATTTCTTCCTTGGGGAGATATCCTGAGAATATAGTGAGGATACCGTATATAGATACTTAGAGATGTGACTTTGGTGAATAACCTATAGATGGAATCAGTTAGTATATATTTATACATATACATTAATTGATAGTAGTTCAATGGGATGTGATACATATTTCGGATATTCATATCCGCGGATGTAGCTACTTGAATACATATCCATAGGATATAATTTAGTAATTGGATTGGCACGATCAATGCGCATGGCAAATTATGACGACAACACAACGAGGAAAATACTTGATGGATAACTGAATTTTCCACAATCGAAAAAGAATATTGTCTGTTCGTTCACTATTTAATTGATATTAAAATTATTTAACAAACTATCAACAATGTATTTATAAATAAATTTTTCAGAAAAAACAAATAAGACATTGGTTCAAAATGAGAATAAATAGTTTAAAAATAATGAAAATAGAAAAATTTTAAAGGTGGGACTTTGTGCCATCTTCTTCAAAGGGAACATATGCTTCTCCACTGACTGAAGATTTTAACGATATTAATAGCACCCTTGAATCGTTATATTCGCGCCACTGTCCCGTGAAAGGATGTCGGCAATATGCTGTGTACCATTGTAAGTGGTTCTACTGTGATTTGATATAGCGTATAGGTTGAACCTACAGGGTGCCACATCATCAGCCGCGTAATGGCTCATATCAAGCCCTTGGAAAATCTATTGAAACATTAGGTTTTTCCCTAAATATTTCTGTTGGCGAAAAGCACTTCAGGTGAATAACCAATATTTTCTGGAATTCATGAATTGATAATGATTTAGTGCATCGTCTTCGTTCCTTACATTTCGAACATGTTGCTTTCTCATTACCGTCGAGTGTTTCTTTTCTTGTAAATGAATCTGAAAATTGTGAAAGTCGTAATTCACCTGTTCTTTGGGGTATAGAAACGGATAAATCCCAAAAGGGATCGAAGGTAACTGAACAGTGACCACAGTGTTGATTTTAATTGACCAACAAAGTTATCCACAATCTTGGAGTTGTCCATTCTCGGATATCTTAACTAAAATTCTTGTGCTTTTTCACTGTTACTAAGTTTGTCATCCATTTCTGATAATATGAGCTTTGGTTTTTCATATACCCTGTTGACATCTTCGTGAAATCATATTAATAGGTAACGAAGAAACTCCCGTGCATCATGCTGAGTGTATCCCATGAATAAATCGCTGAATCTGACTTTTCAATGATACTGTATTAACCACTCTGTCTGAACGGTCTTCAGACCAAAGCTCTTGAATAACTTCAGCAAATGCTTTAAATAGTGTTCCTTTCATGCTAGATATATTTATGGTAATATCTCTTACGTATGCGTCTTTCCTTAAATATTCTAATAGCCACTTTATGTTTGATAGACATTGGATAATACTATTCATGAAATATGTTACCAAAATTTTTGAGGCTATTGAGACCCAAACATTTTAGGGGAAGACCCTCCAAGAACCTGATTGTGGAGTAATTGTTAAGAACTCTTTCGCAACCACTATTATTGCCCGAATAATCTCGGATTCAATTATTGTCTCTCTCAGTTGAACGGCGTTATAAGGAATTTTAATTGATGTTATTTGCTATTGAATTGGATGGAAATATCAAATACGAAAAAGATGATTTTTATGAACATTCATAAATGAGAAAATAACCAACAGAATTAAACTATTTCTGGACCGATATCCGTGTCCTCTAGAGGCATTCTCTTTGCAGCATCTCCTATGGAATCTAAAAGACGATTTGATGAAAAATGTATGTTTTTTTGATATCTAGCTTACCCCAAAAATCATATTACGCTAGCAACATTCGCACAAGTTCCTAAAGTCCAAGCACCGCACTTACAAGTATAATAATTACCCAAAATGGGCAGAGCAGGATTTTCTGGATTTTCGTCACCTCTTTCAGTGAAGAAAACCCAAAGCATGTGTTTAGTAGCATTCCTGAACCAAGAAAATATTCTGAAACGTAGAAAATTACCGACTAATCGATTTCTAAAATGTTGTCTACTTCACCCTCTCTTCGGATTGTATCTTGGATATATGACGCAGCCAAGTGTGAATAATATGTTCCAGTAAGTGATTTTAAATAAAAAATATCAAGGCGAGGGAACGATTGTATATGAAGTTTATTCAAACGAATCTACCGACCATTCCTAGTATGGAGGTTTTCAGCTTCAACTCGTGCCTGAACAATGTTGACATCATCGGAATCAACTATTATGTGTGTGGCCGTATCCAACATTCCAGGCATGTTTATCAAAAGATGGAATTTATTTATAAGAGCACCAGCAATCAGGTAATAATCACGTAACTTCGTAGCATGTGTTGCTGATTGGAGTTGACGGAATAATTTGAAAATTGACTTAAACTGTCCATATACAATCCATCTAATAGTGGTTATTAAACGTGCCTGTTTGACTTCATTTGTCGGTAATTGCCTTCGATTCGGCTGTAGAAATGGTTGCATATAGTAATGCAAGCCATGTTCTTGTAAACTAGTAATTGAATCTCTATAACATCTATCGATTATCACAATATCGCCTTCTTGAAACCATGTTCTCATTCCATTCAAATCTTTTTGGAATCCATGATTTCGAACACTGGCATCTTTATTCCTAACATCTGCGAAGTACGATCCGTTGATTGCTAAGACATATACATCGGGGGAAACTATGATCTCTGGTTTGGCCAAATGTTCATTCTTGTGGAAACATTATGTTTGCCTCAATACTCGAAAGTTACTGCTCTTTTTCTTTTTATTGTAGGTACAATCTATATAAACTATTGCTTTGGGAATGTCTTTTGTGGGATTGTACAGTTGATTCGTATAAGGGGTGAATGACTGTTTATATAATTTTCTCTTGTTATCGAATTGAATTCAATATTATTCATTCGGTAGAAACCTTTATATGAGAGATAATCTCATGTTATAAATAATGAGGATTGCTGCTTGTCGGGAAGAATAATCATACAATGTTTTCAAAAACTCATCTGAAACTTCATGCTCCATTTTACTTAAAAATGTGACCAAATGTTTTTTTTTGACATTGCTTCTCTTGCCACCTTGTTCAATAATATGGCAAAGTTCTAGTAATTGTCGAAAATAATTTTTTGAAATTGATGTGAGCTCCTTAAATTCGTCTTCAGTGAAACAATTGATATCCTCTCAGTTATGAAGTGGCCTGTTTCTATTAACAATTGTCCTCATTATTTGAAGAAAATGTTGAAGATTGGAAATTATGTATGGTTTATTCACAAAATTCAAAGCTCCATGCAAGTAATTTGGAAGGAAACATTGATAATCAAGACGGTGACCATAAATTCTTAAGAAATCTGGGACATAGATATCAGAAGCAACAAAAAAATCCACTCTACATTCTAAAGAAAGTCTTTGAATATTTTGACGGGCATTACAAATAATGCACGCACGACTTGATACGCGGGACAGCACATTGAGACGAAGGCAATTCAGGTTATTTCCCATAGCAATAATGTCATTTATAACTGTGTTATTACAATTGAAACATATTTTTGTATCATCCTTAATATCAATAAGCGGTTTTCCCGCAGCTTGCCTTCAATATATTACAATGTTCGGTCACAAACATATTAACTCACTCTATTTGCGATGGCCATATTGTTCAGCAAAGTTCAACAAAAATTGGAAATCACATAAACTTGAACTGTACAAAAAAACTTCAACTAGTCTAATAATTCAGAAATAGTTCCTGAGATTCATGACATCAAGAAGAAACCGACAATTGACATTAGACTTTTGTTGATTCTGCCCTCTTTGAATTGTTCTTCATGCCCACTATGAGATAAAAGGAATAAGTATATTAATAAGTGGTGCTCTGTAGGTATTCAAAGATGATTCAGATAACGTTCCAAATACAAGAATGAGAAAGAGACACGTTCTCGAAAAGGTGGGAATATACAAACATATATACGACTCGAAGATACAAAAACATAATTGAAAAATAAAACGTTACTTTGGTGAAGAAATATGCCGTGAATTGGAACCAATATAATATATACTCTATATAAACCGATAGAAAAACGTACAAATTATGATTTTATCTGATTTATCCTATGTGGTATTTTTCAATTGTGACAAATTCATGAAGAATTCATTTTCAAATCCTTCCGTATTACAGGGCGATTTCCTTTGAAAATTATGCTATTTTGAGACTTTCACAGTTTTATTGTTTTATGAAGTGAAAATTCGAAATAAGGAACTTCTGCGGATGTAACAAGTATAATATAACTTCTGAGAAACACTAAGCGTGAAAAGATAACTTCTCCATAGAAACGCCTTCTAGACGATGCTGCAAATGTTAACTGGAGTTGTGGCTTTTTTTCGAGGGATACGGTACGCTATGGTACGGTATTATTACTGATATTTACAAGCCCGCCGAAAACTGGAGTGAAAATATAGCAATGGGGAAATGTACAGAACTTAGCTTTTTTCACAAATTGTTCGCCTTGTATATGAAAATCAAGTCATAGAGTTTCGTTGAAAATGTGGTACGATATAAATGAAAGTATTTCGAGTTCTCCCATGAAAATATCGCTACCTACTCGGACCCCCTTATAGGGCGATGAGAAAAATCAAGGTTTTTATTTAATAAAGTATACACGTAAATTTTCAAATTGACATCAATCGACTTTGCATATCATGAATTTCATCATTTAACATCTTACACGAGAATTTTCTCATTTTTGGTGGTTTTATTACTACAAGGTGTCCGAAAAACCAAAATTCGTTCTTTTTCCATATTCGTGAATCACCTTGTATGAATTGTATCAACTATGATGAAAGATGAAATTAATTTATAATATTACGTGATAATTCAACCTTTTTTCGCATTGTCTCTTTATAAAGCAACAAAATTATGACAGTATCAAAATAGCATTATTGTCTAGTGAAATCGCCCTGTAATACGAAAATATTTGGAAATGAATTTCTCATGATTTTGTCATACAAGGATGTGATGATAATACCACCAAAGATAAATCAGAACTGATTCATAACTTGGAGATACGGAGTGATAAAAAGTGAATATTCCTCATATTCAACACCCTGTATCTCGAAAACTAGTGTTGCACCCATCGAAAGATTTCACTGGAATGATCAATTCTACAGCATATCAAAAATTCAAGAAATTTTATGGAGAGCCATTTTTCTATATAAGGTGTGCGGGGTGCTTTCAACTGTTAAGGAATACGTTTGATAAAATTTAATTATCAAACTCTTATTAATTTTTGTTTCATTTATTATTGATAGATTGCAATATGAAATATAAAATCTATTTTATAGTCGATGTTTCCATTCTATACTGAGTTTATTTCTATTTTTCAATTTCCCCATACTCCCACTAATGTTATTTTTAGAGACTTTTCGTGATGTTTATTTGAAGCGGAAATAAGATATCTCCTAGATATCTTAATTTTATTACCAACTCTATTAACGTCCATGCCATGTAAATAAAACATATTTTTGATGTACACAATAATACTTGAATTCGCAGTTACATACACATCCTATGAACTTCTTTTTAGCAACTTCCTATAAGATACATTCATACGATGGTAATTTGTATACTTCTCACTAATGTCACATACAGAATGTTACTGTTATATTGCAAATTAACATGTTTCTAAGATGATCACATATGTTGTGGTTACTTTTACATATTTCGAAATAATTTTTAATAATCTCCTCCTTTATGTCTGTACGATGTTAGTTCATAAACCTCTCAGTAATATCCCATATTAAACATCACAGTAACATAAAAAGAAGAAGAAAACAGAAAAGAAACTGACGAACGAAACAAACAGTAGTTATCTGTAGAAACAAATGGCAAGCATGAAATGGCGGGTGGTTTTCAGTTTTGTGTTATATTTTATTTGCAGGAAGTACATTTTTTGCAAGAAAAAAGTACTTGAATAAAGTGGTCTGCGTTTTCGTTAGTTCCTACTTAGCTACATTTTCTATACTTAGTTATAATTCTTGTTATAATAGACGAACAACAGTTTCTATCGGTAAGTACCTACCTATTCCAAAATCATAATTATTAAAACTTAAGACTCATTAAATACTTCAATCGGCTATTGTACATTGAAATTCCAGTTGGCGGAATTTTATATAATAGAGTTTACAAAATAAGGGTTTTTTCAACTTTTAAAATATTTTAGTTAGTAAGTATATTATAAAAACGATTTACAATATTTCAAATCCTAAATATGCATTATACCCTACAAAAATCTTAATTTTGTAATAGGGTAGATATTATTATTAATAATAAAACATGATCATATGTTGGCAGAAATTTGAATCTAAAAGAAAATCTTTTCAATGTTCAAGATGTTCCAGGAGCTACTTACATAAATAAAATAAAAAACAAATAGTTGTTAATGATGTAAAGGGGAGTAACTATTTCAGATAGTCTGATACAGACATTGTATTAAAAAGTACAAAAAATATTGAACCAAGTATCTCTAGTTCCAGTCTATCAATATAGTTTTGCAGGTTTAGAAATTTTTAACATCAATACTAACAGATCTTGTAAACAATTAGAGACTGTTTAAGACTTCAAAGAAATTTCTGTTGAAAAGCTCATTTCCATTTGAAAATACGCTGAATACAATAAATAAACTGTACACTGGTACCTATAATAATCTAGTTTAAGAATATGTAACTCATGACATTGAATGCTCCAGTCAACAAACAGAATTCAATTATTTATTATTGTAGAAACACAGCTATTGGATACAAATAATTATAAACTCATTTAACTTGATAATGTGTTCATATCTCTTCTTCATAAGTAGTTTTTTTTGTATAGAGTATTAATGATGCTTAGTTTTCATTAAATTACAATCTCACGATGTTATTATACAATATGTTCCAGGATGAAAATATCAAGATAAGAATAGTATATTATTTTAGACAGAAAAGAAGTATGAATTTTCATAGAACACCTGAATTTACCTTCCAAACGGAGTGAGGCGTGTAATAGAAGATAAATCATGAAAAGTTACTTCTCGAAATAAAATACATTATTCCTTTTAAGAACCCCGTATGTATCTTATGGAAAATGGGTCCCAGTCAATTGGTTGAAAATCAAGTTTGATGTAGTTTATGATGATCGATCAATGGTCTCCATGGGCAAAATTGGATCTAAAGTAATTGTTTTTGTTAGCTGTTGTTTAGAACACCTTTAAATGTTTCACAGATAAGGATTTTGAAGTGTACGTTATGGAATGGTTGAGGCACTCGAAACAGCGACTCTTGCGGGAGAAAAAGTAACCGTAAGTAAACGATAGAATTTTCTTTAATCAGATTGGATTTCTGTCGATTTAACGTAATATTTAATAAAATCTTTATGATATAAAATCTTTATTAGTTTTAATGTTATTAAAAAACTATTCTAATAAATTTTTTTAAACTATCTGTAATGTATGTGTATCCGTTAAACTTTATTAATTCAGTTTCAGAGTATGTTACGTTATGACAACTACAGATTAATATACCCTTTTTATTTCTTGCTTTCACTGGATCTGTTCAATAGTTTCCACTTTCCACACTAGTTAAGTAATGTGCTTACACACTTTTTTTTTAAACTGGATTCCTGAACAAGTTATTTTTTTCTAATTTTGTATCTGTTTTTTTCAAATTTACTGTACTGTTCATTAATAGTGAATGACCGTTTGAAATCCTTTATTGCTTTTTTTGCTATTTTATTTTAAATGTACAGGGTGAACAATTAAGAACGACAGTAGGCCACATCTCAGAAAAGAATCATGGTACAACTTACAAAAAAATTGCTGGAAAATATTTTGCAGTCTCTAAAATATCCGCTAGGGGTGGAATGAACACTCGAAAACATATTAAACCAAAAAAACATACTAAAGGTGTCCTAAAAATACAATTTTTGAAATCTTGATGAGATTATGAAAAAATTTAATCAAGGAGATTTTTTGCCATTATTCTTCAAATAATGGGTGGGGAAGGATAAACTTATGAACAAATGTATAACTTTTTCATTTTTTAACCGATATTAATGATTTTAGCTGCATTTAAAAGAGTTTTTCGTTTAATAAGATTGATAACAAATTTAGATGATAATTTTGTATCCACTCGGAAATTTCAAATGTAAATTGAATCATTTTTTTAATTTCTATATATGATATCGTAAATCATATATCTTGGAATAGATTCCTAGTTTTTTAACCCCTTTTCATCAGAATTTAAAAAATGCCTCATTACATTTGAAACTTCCGAGAAAAAGGGGAGAATTGTCGACTTTTTCACATAGCGTTGACAAAATTGTACAATTTTGTTATTTTTGTTAATCAGTTCTTATTAAAGAGAAAAAACTCTATTAAATGACGCCTACACCATTGATATCGATTAAAAAACAAAAAAGTGTTAAGGCATTTTTGTTTTTTAGGTCGAACCTCCCCCCATCCCTTACTTGAAGAATAAAGACAAAAAGTCCCTAACTACATTTTTTCATAATTTCATCAATATATCAAAAATTGTATTTCTAGGATACTTTTAGTGTGTCTTTTTTGGAAATAATCACAATATTATGTTTTTAAGTGTTCATTCCACCCCATAGCAGATATTCTAGCAACTCAAAAACATTTTCCAGCGATTTTTCAGGGTCATTTACCTGAAGGTATTATTTTAAAGTTGTACCATGACTGATTTTTGAAGTATGGCCGACAGCCGGCGTTCTTAGTTGTTCACCCTGTATTTGCTGATTAGGCACAGAAACATCTATAGAATGTCATCTAGAATGTCTTAGGTATATTATTTAGAGGTTTAAGTAATGTCCATACAACATCTAAGAGAATAGACTGTATTGTTTTGAAATGTCGCATTTCGATCATAGATAAGATGTTATTTTTTAGACATTGCATTAACATCGACAATATGTTAAAAGGCATTCCAGAATGTAACAGAAATGTTATTTTTAGTTCGTTATAAAGACTTCCTTTGGAGGAAGTTCTAGTAACATCTCAGTAATGTGAAATGCAGCGCTTTAACATCGCTGAGAGGTTAAGTTGAAACATCACAAAAGTTAACAGCCACAAGCTGGGCATAAGCGGTTGTAAAGATGTGCATGTGATGAAAACAAGAGGAAAAAAAGGAAGAACATTAT
Organism: Galeruca laticollis; assembly: GCA_963921935.1. Lineage (NCBI taxonomy): Eukaryota > Metazoa > Arthropoda > Insecta > Coleoptera > Chrysomelidae > Galeruca > Galeruca laticollis. The sequence goes on from OY998177.1 coordinate 171,411,757, forward strand.
CACAATGTGATGTTGAATTAACATAACTGTAACATTTATTTGCATAGTGGGCTGCTTCTTAGTTGCCTAATAGACTCATTGTTGAATGTTATATCTGTTGAAATTTTCTTACGATATGGTTTCACTATATGTTTCAAGGAAACTGCTTATTATCTTTATTTGAAATAAGTTATCTTCACTTTATTAAACTGAAGCAAGCGTTCCTTTTCAATATAGCCATGATGTGAGATAATGGGTTTCTTGTAATCAATAACAAAAATTCATATGTATGTCTTTGAGAAAAGTTTTAACTAGAAGAAATGATTCATTAAGAATGTCCAATTTTTTGACTGTAAACTCCAAGCCTTAAATTAAGATGATTCAGCCTGATTTGCCTCATACAAATAAATAGTAATGAAGTAAAAATAAATTAGTTTCAATTTGTACCTCATATTTTGCAATTTTACTCACGTTTCTGTATTTTCCAATTAAAAAAACATTATTTTCGTGCTGTTTGACAAGGGGATTACGAGTTTCGATTGTAATTAATCGTTGCTATTGACACGTTCTTCCTTTAATGAATCGAATTTTTTTTGTTTGCTGTTACAATAATTGAAAAATATTAGAGGGCGTTCAATTCCAGACTTTGAACATATAAAGGGTTTTTCTTATATACAGCGCTTCTCAAAAGTCCCCCACCCCTTCTTATATTTCGAACGGTGATACTTAGACTGATGAAATTTGGAGCGTGAAAATGAACTATTGTAAGCTTCTCTACTAGTGGTAACAGGTGACGTCATGGCCATCCGTTACGTCACCAGGCAACTGCAACCAATAATATTAAATGGGACCTTTTAGAAAGTGACACCTCGTTTGAAAGGTATTCAGACTACCTATTCAATCATACCAATTTTTTTTGGATTTACTATGTTTTTGATGGTTAAAATAAATAAATACCATAATTTGAGTTTCGCTATCAATTAATAAAGATTGAAAAGTCCGCTTATGATTAATTGACAAAAAAGTTTCTCAATTGACGTTTTCAGATGCGATATTGAAAGTTTAAATATTGTTTAACGAGACTTTTAAGTATCTACAAAAACAAAATGGTACGTGCTCTAGCTGACAAAGTAACAGCTATCTTAATTATCGATGAAAGTGGAAATAATTTTCTTGCGGCGGAATTCATTTTTAATCAGAGATACCCCGATCGTCTTATATCGAGGACTTATTTGAAGGAGCTTTTTCATAAGTTTCAACAAACAGTTAGTGATCATGATGCCAAACAATCGGGTCGACCAAATATTAGTATTGATAAACAAATTGATATAGTTGCAGAAATTGTAGTGAACCCTTCTTTTTCCACAGCCCAAGTAGCGTCTACCTGTGAAGTCAGTCATAGTACAGTTCACAGGTTGTTGACCAAAAAAAATTTTCATCGATTTAAAGACGACCCCGACCGAAGGCTGCAATTCTGTGAAAGGATGTCCACTAAAATTCTCCAATAGCCGCACTATGAAAGGACAATTTGTTTTAGTGACGAAAGTACTTTCTTCCTTAATAAAAAGGTGATGATTAAGCCGGCAAGTTTATCAAAAATCAATGGGATAATATATTGAATACTATTTTTAACAGAATTACTGACCACAGATAACTTACACAAAAAGCATTACTAACATGACACTAGTTGAGAAATTCTTATATATATATATATATATATATATATATATATATATATATATATATAATAACAAAGAACAGATTGGTGGGTATTGCACGCAAATAGAAGAAGGAGCTACTGAAAAGAGTGGTAACCGCAGACATGCATGTTTCTGGCTCATTAGCCTTCATCAGTAAGGCATAACCAAGAAAAGGTGTACAACTTGGGAGCAAGGATGTTAATTGAAACACGAGAAAACACAAACACAAATGTGCGTTTGGTTATCTTGTTGAAATCCGTTGTTTGTGTTTTCTCATGTTTCAATTAACATCCTTGCTCCCAAGTTGTACACGCACTATTCGTACATCTTTATATATATATATATATATATATATATATATTATTAAAACTAAACCCACACATAAGCATAAACAGTCGATGATCTTCGTCGACCTTACTACACTTAAATTATTTATCGTTGAACTGAGTTTATTGTTATACTTACAAACAGTCGTGATTCCGATTAGAACAATAACAAGCTTCCTACAACGTGTTAACGACCTTCAAGTTCACTGGACTCTGACAATACTTAACATTAAACTAACTAAATTTAATAAAGACTTTTCGGATCGTCTCATCAACCCCTCTTATAAAAGAAAAATTATCTGGGATAGTTTTTTGATACTCAATATAACGTCTTGTTAACAGTTTTTGCGTTATTTGTTTATTTACACTATCTGTCTTGTCTGTTTTAAAACACTACCTTGTTTGTTTATGTTTTCACGTCACTTTGATTACAAATATTGTTACTATTGTACTTATACAATCGATTCTTATGAACGGTTTGTTTTTTATTATTTTGAGATAAAATCTCACAGTTTACTCCTATTATTTCCGTTATTTTGAATGGACCTAAATAATAAGGATCGAACTCAGTTCTTTCTTCATTTTTCGATATGACTGAATCTCCTATCTTAAAATTTACGGATGAAGATTCTTTTTCGCTTTTATTTACTCTAATTAACTCATTTTTTAGTAAAAACTGCCTAGCTCTGTCAGGTGCGTACTGTAATCTATATTTCAATTCTTTGTCATACCTTTCAAAGTTGTAGCATGGTTCAATTTCTGAATTTAAACATTCCTGGCAGTATAGTGACTTCTCGGATCGTCACAGAAATGTTAATCCTCAAAATGTGAGCTATTGGAGTGACATAAATCCTCACATGTTTCGTGAAAAACATACACAGTTCCCATTAAAAGTGAATGACTGGACAGGTATTTTGGGAAACCACATAGTCGGTCCTCTTTTTTTGAACTCTAATTAACCCAAAGTCGGCACCAAATGGGAAACTTTTTTATAATGGGTTTTTCGATAAAGAGTTATTCTTCATAAAAAAGTTTGTGCATCCCCTAAAACTAAAAATTCACGAACAAAATATGGCGAAAGACGCGCAATATACGAAGTGCATTCGAAAATTTGATTTTGAAACAAGAGTAAAGTGCCCTTATTTCAGTAAATATCAAAAAATTTCATGAGAAAAAGTTTTTCGTCAATAAAAAATACATCAAGATTTGAAATTATGGTCATCTAGGAGAGATTTTAATTTTTATCAATTTTTTTAAAATGGTGGGCTATAAGAAAAAAGATTTGCTTCAAATGATAATTATACGATATCTTGTGTACAACAATTTATTTAAAAGAGCTTGTAATTTACAAATTGCCCAATTATTGTGCTAGTTATGGTAAATTTTTCTATTCATTAGATAAAACTTCAAAATTTTTGGTGCAAAGTTCTTTTGATTTTTTGTTGACACCAAAAATTGCTCAAAACAAGTCAGTATCTTAACAATAATATTGAGGCACTAAACATGGAAATTACTGTTTTTAAATATTCTCTAACCCTAAAAGGATTGTGTTTGTAAACTTCGTTCTTCAATATTCCCCAACAGAAAAAATCCATTGACGTTAAGTCCGGTGAGTGTGCTGGCATGGGATATTCATTAAATATTTCATTTAGAAATTGTCGTATTGCTGCACCAGAATGAACAGTCGCCACATCCAACTGATACCAAATTTTTTGTCTTTGTCTATGCGGCATTTATAATTGGAAACAAATCTTGTTGCAAAAAGTGCAATTAACGGTTTCCAGTAAGATTCTCATCAAAGAAGAATAGACCAATCATAGTATTATTTAACAGTCCCCATAAGACATTTACCTTAAATGAATATTGGTCGTTGCACTCTATAGTGGAACTAGGATTTTCTGTATCTCACCACCTTCAGTTCTATTCCATTAAGTGAAAATGTTGCTTATCAGTCCATAAAATATTTAGTGGAGACTCAAATTTCGGAAGAAAATTTCTTTCCTTTAAACTATTAATAAATTTTGGTTTAAACGCCTTGAACTTATTTTTCATTAAGATTTTTTGTACGGTAGTACAAGGTATATCAAGAGATGTTATCTGTTTAATTGATATCTTGCCATTTTCGACTATCGATCTTCTATCTTTGTAGAAACCTTTGAATTCATTTGTTTTCCAATGCCAACAACAATTATTTTTGGAACAAAGATTGTCACCATCGAGGGGTGATCAATCTGTGCTGAGATAATAATTTTATTTTGATGATTATTAGCACAATAATTGGGTAAATTACACGTTCTGTTAAATAAACTGTTATATACAAGATGTCGTTTAATTATCATTTAAATGAATTGCCATCTGCAGGTGTCAATGAAGCCACAAGAATAGTCACCGATAAGATCATATCAGCCACCGTATCAGCTGTGCCTCAAACAAAGGACGTTAAAGAAAAAAAATGGTTCCATGGTAGAACGAAGACACAGCTTTTTCAATAAAAGAAAAAAATAAAGCATTCAAGAAATTCAAAAGATCACCCACAAAAGAGAATATGATCGCCTTCAAACAGGCACGAGCCAAGGCTAAAATTCGCGATAGTAAAAGACAATCGTGAGAAAATTATGTCTCTACTATAACATTTGAGACACCGGTGTCACAGGTGTAGAAGAAAATTCGTGTCATTATAGGAAAAAAAGTATCAGATGTCACCCCAGTTCTCATAGTAAATGGACAAACGATTACAAATAAAGAAGAAATCGCGGAAAAAATTGCTCAGGAATTCGAAACTGCTAGTAGCACACTTATTCTGGACCACGAGTTTCAACAACATAGGGAATATTCAGAGAGAGAAATCAATTTTCATGAAGAAATTACCTCAGATTACAACATACCATTCACTACTTTGGAGTTTGATTACGCATTCTCTGAAATGACCAACTCAACACCAGGCGGAGATAGAATCACATACGAGTTCATAAAACAAGCACCAGAATCTACAAGGCACATTATACTGGAACTATATAATGAAATCTGGTCGAACGGAACATACCCTGGAATGTGGAAGGAAGCTATCATCATCCCTTTACTCAAACTGGGAAAAGGCGCAACATCTCCATCAAGTTATCGACACATATCACTAACGAGTTGCCTCAGCAAATTGTTGGAAAGATGGTAAGCCTAAAGCTACGATGATATCTGGAAAAAAAACAACCTACTATCAACTTCTCAAGCAGGGTTCAGAAACCATAGATCCACAACTGATCAGTTATTCATGTTGGGAAGGGCAATTCAAAAATGCTTTGCTAACAGAAGCCCTATGGTGGCTATATTTTTCGACTTAGAAGAGAACTATGATACAACCTCGCGATTCAACATACTCGAGCAACTGAACCAATGTGGAATTGAAGGCAATATACCAAGATTCATACAGAGTTTTCTTCTCCATAGAAAATTCAGAGTACGCAATGGGTTAACACAATCAAACTCACACCACTCTGAGTGTACTGCTGTTTGCGATAGCAGTCAATTGACTCCTTGATAATCTTGACCAAGCTTTAGGAAGATGCTTATATGTCGATGACCTCACAATATTCTACGCGGCCGAGACGATGGCAGAAATAGAAACAACCTTGCAGGCTGCAATAAACACTCTTTCTAGCCAAGTAAAATATCTGGGATTTAAATTCTCCAGTACAAAAACGCATTGCGTGCACTTCTGTCGGCTAAGATCAATTCACCAAGATCCAAAACTGCAACTATATGACGACGATTTTGAGTATAGAAACAACGTAGAATTCTTGGGACTTATATTTGATGAAAAACTCAACTGGAGTACTCATATCAACGAACTTGCTCTGAAATGTAAAAATCCTCTACGAGTGTTACCAAACATCAACTGGGGTTGTGATAAAGACGTCCTTCTAAAGATGTGCAAGGCACTTAAAGCCTCCAAAATGGAATATGGCTGTATGATTTATGGATCAGCCCGAAAAACAAGGCTCCAAGTTCTAGAGTCAATACAATGCACTGCTCTAAGACTAGCTCTAGGAGCATTTCGTACAACCCCTTATGCATCCTTGTGTGCTGAAGCAAGTATCCCACCTCTAAGTATCAGAAGAAAACAACTGCTAGCCAACTACTGTATGGGAATATGGGCTCAACCGAACCATCCAAACTATCCACCATACCATGATGACGAACACGACTTGTTTCAACAACGACCGATAATAACACGCCCAGCAGGTATCCGTCTGAAAGAGGATCTTGACTACATGCAATATTCCTTTCCAAATGCTCTCAATTTCGCTTCACCGGAAATACCTCCTTGGAAGATCATCCCATTACATGCAATTATGGATATTCGGATACATAGAAAAGGAAACTTCAATCGTTCTTCAAAGTAGAAATATCGTTCTTCATAGGCGAAATATCGCTTTTCACATTCGTAGAAATCTTCTCTTCCATGCCAGAAATATCGTTCTTCATAGCAGAAATCTTCTTGTCCATGTTCTCTTCCATGGCAGAAATATTCTCGTCCATGTTAGCAGAAATATTAGCAGAAATGTCGTTCTTCATAGCAGAAATCTTGTCGTCCATATTCTCTTCCATGGCAGAAATCTGCTCGTCCATGTTAGCAGAAATATTAGCAGAAATTGACAAGCCTCGCCGCTAAATAAAACGGTCTCTGGATCAAAGCCGTAATTTTCGAGTGCCAGTTTAAGTCTTTCTACTAATTCACTTTTTTACCAGACGTTCCCCACCCACGATCTTCCAATTCTGCTCTTAGTTCCGCCACTTTGAAGTCACATAGTCTCTTGGCCATTTTTACGTAGCAATTTATTTATATTATCCCCCTTCTGACACCAATGTAATGTTTTTAATATTTATTTAAACAGTAAACAGGTGGGATAAACTTTAAACACACGGTATGGCTACTTACTAATTTATTTAAACACTACACTATTTACTACTTATATACAGAGTGTATTCACTTAAACTAATTTATATAAACAGTTCACTAATTTATATTCACTTAATTACTTGTTTATCTCACGATGTCAAATGATCAACTGAACTAAACTCTTTCTGGTCGGTCACTTATATATTAATGCCTTTTTCACTAGATAATTCTAGATTGCGGCTTACTCAATAACAATTGGCTCTCTGGCATTTTCTAGATAAGACTGGTCACAAAAACAATGATAAGATAGTCACAATCGTAAACTATCCCTGCGCGTCCGCTATAATTTTAACTTTCATACCTGGCTTAAACAGAGTCGGATTTAGGGACTATACCAGTGTGCTGTTTCGTAACAATATTAGTAAATTTAGTTGAGTCAGTTGAATGTAAAATAATTTATAATAAAAAGTACTTTGTATCCGTTCCAGTTCGTAGATCTCACAATCTTCTCCAACTACCAAATTTACCGCATCTATTCATACCATGTCTCCATTTCATTCATCATATTTCCAATTTACATATGTTGTAATGAGTTATTTTAAGTTATTTGAATATTGTTTACCTCTTTCGAAGTTGTGATGTAGTCTTTCAAACTAATTCTAGCTTTTACTGATTAATTTCCAAAAATAACATCAGGTAGGCTCAAATGAAATGTAACTTCTGTCATTCTGACGATGATATTCATTTATCGAAACAATTGTCAATTTTTCAAAATTTTCAATAACCTTTATTAAATTGTGGACTTAACTAGAAACCGTGAGCTTCATTTAAAACACTAATATGAGCAGATTCCACGAAGTAAGGGTCGAGACAGTTAATTTCATTAGATTCTCCAAATTATAGATGTCTGCTTCCACTTCCAAAAATATTTCTCATCTCCCCAATTATTTTCAGGACATTTCGTTACTAACCTCCGTTGCTATGAAACCATTTTTAATTTACCCCCCCCCCTTCTTAAGCTCTTTGTGTTGCTGATACACTGATTTGACCTTCATCTTAAAATTTTTGGTGCTTTATCTATTCTCTTTCTTACCGATGTATCCAATATCTCAACATTTTTTCAATTAGTTCCATCCCCGTCATTGTGTGTAATGTGTTCCATATTGTGTTTTCAATTTCCCTCGTATTGTAAAGGGATCGTTCATTCAAGAGACAGATGTTTTTGTCATATAACAAGTATGTTTCTCTATCAGTATACCACCGTCATATGTTATTTCACGTCTTCTTTGATTTCACTATATGTATGTCTATAACTTATTCAAATATATTCATGATTTCCAATCTGATCGCAGACTCTCCAAGATGATCGGATTAAATGACTGACACGACTATGGAATGGAAAGAAACAGTAAGTTACGAAAGTGGAACGAACGTTTAATCGATTGAGAGTAGAAGAAGCAGACAAGAAGAAGATGAATTGCAACCCCATAGAGATCAAAAGAGACGACATCTTTTCTAATTGTGATCGATGAATTTTAACTGGAAAACGAGAAAAAAATCTCAGTATTGTGGTGTAGAAAATGCCAAGAAGCAAAAAATTATTGTAGTATAATTGGATTTGTCTCGAAGTAGATTGGAAACGAGATGATAAACGAAGTTAATTGGAAACTTCCATTTAGACCAGTCTATAAATATCGATATGAGTGGAAATAATCAAAAATGAGACGAATAAATCAAGCATGCACTGATAAAATGTTGATCTATCAAGTTGGTAGTAGGACTGGGATGAGAACTGAAAAATTCTACTAATGTACATTTGAAATTATTGGTATAATCAGCTAATTGAGCATAGTTGACTTCACCAAAAAAATAAGGTTTTTTCCAATGAAATAGGTGAGGTATACCAATTATGAAAGTTTCGAGATACTGGAAGATTCGTGAAGAAAATAATTGTTTCAACCTTTCGACTCCCGAGCTCAGGAAGTTACGTATTTCCCGTTGAAGGGTGGATTTGTACGCCACGAAAAAACTAGTAGCGTGCACAAGACAAAGCTTTAAGCTTTATTTTCATGAATATTTTTTACAATTTTATGGACAAAGCGACATAATTCAAAAATAGATAAAAATATAGAGAATAATATGAAAAATACTGACTATACTAACAATACAAACCATAATATATAAAATACCAATTTAAATTAATAATTATATACAATATTAGCATCGTACATCATACAAAATATTGTACTACGGCAATGTAACTGAAAATTCTTTGGTAGATTGGAGAATTCTGCCACTGAATAATAAGATCCCTTAAGCTGAAACGCCGTTGTCAATTTCCGGAACCTATTAAATGTATTTGCCAGTTTTAATTGTAAAGGTAGCTGATTGAACAGTTTTTTGGCATTGAAGGTGATGGCATTTTTTACCTGATCAGAGGTGGTTATTGTTAAGTAAATATCGTTATTTTTTCTTCTAGTAGGGTAACTATGCAATGGTCTCTCAGTTGAATTGTGAAAGTGTTTGCGAACCAAACACACGGATTCCAAAATGAATAGAACGAAAAGATTTTAAATTTTGTATTTCTTAAAATAGAATTCGCAATGCGTCCTACTACTTAAACCATAAATGTAACGAACAGCTCTTTTTTAGGCTTATTTCAGAATGAAATAGGGCTATTGTAGAGAGTAGCATGACGCGACTTCGGAAAAATTTCAATGCAGTTTTTCGTTTTGGTGTTCCTAGATGCCAAAATCACCCCCCGTTCCAAAGGGTTATATATATAGAAATATAGAAGATGTAGGAATATCGCGTGATATGTTAACAACAACAACAGAGAGATTCATGGGTAATTCACGCAAAATGAAGGGCTGCGAAAACAGTGTGGTAACCGAGGACATGCATGTTTCTGGCTCATTTGCCTCGGTTCAGCACGGTATAACCAAATGAGGATGTAAAATTTCGAAGCAAAGATGTTAATAGAAACATGGGAAAACACAAAACAACGGAATTCAGCATAGAAACCAAACGCTCATTTGTGCCTTCAATTGGAAGATCCCGAGTTTTCAGGACAACAAACAAGATCGACACGGAAGCGCATATAGCCCCCCGCCATGAACCTTCCGACCCATAGTAAATAACAAAGAAGATGTAGGAATATCGCGTGATATGTTAACAACAACAACAAAGAGATTCATGGGTAATTCACGCAATATAAAAGGCTACTGAAACAGAGTGGTAACCGCGGACATGCATGTTTCTGGCTGATTTGCCTCTTCAGCACGGTATAACCAAATAAGGATGTGAAATTTGGGAGCAAAGATGTTAATCGAAACATGGGAAAACACAAAACAACGGAATTCAGAAGGGAAACCAAACGCTCATTAGTGCCTTCAATTGGAAGATCCCGAGTTTTCAGGACAACAAACAAGAACGACACGGAGGCGCATATAGTCCCCCGCAATGAACCTTCCGACCCATAGTAAAAAACAAAGAAGATGTAGGAATATCGCGTGATATGTTAACAACAACAACAAAGAGATTCATGGGTAATTCACGCAAAATAAAGGGCTGCGGAAACAGTGTGGTAACCGCGGACATGCAGGTTTTTGGCTCATTTGCCTGTTCAGCACGGTATAACCAAATGATGATGTGAAATTTCGGAGCAAAGATGTTAATCGAAACATGGGAAAACACAAAACAACGGAATTCAACAGAGAAACCAAACGCTCATTTGTGCCTTCGATTGGAAGATCCCGGGTTTTCGGGACAACAAACAAGATCGACACGGAAGCGCATATAGCCCCTCCGCCATGAACCTTTCTACCCATAGTAAATAACAAAAAAAATGTAGGAATATCGCGTGATATGTTAACAACAACAACAAAGAGATTCATGGGTAATTCACGCAATATAAAGGGCTACTGAAACAGAGTGGTAACTGGGGACATGCATGTTTCTGGGTGATTTGCCTCTTCAGCACGGTATAACCAAATAAGGATGTGAAATTTGGGAGCAAAGATGTTAATCGAAACATGGGAAAACACAGAACAACGGATTTCAGCAGGGAAACCAAACGCTTATTATTGCCTTCAATTGGAAGATCCCGAGTTTTCAGGACAACAAACAAGAACGACACGGAGGCGCATATAGTCCCCCGCAATGAACCTTCCGACCCATAGTAAATAACGAAGAAGATGTAGGAATATCGCGTGATATGTTAACAACAACAACGAAGAGATTCATGGGTAATTCACGCAAAATAAAGGGCTACTGAAACAGAGTGGTAACCGCGTACATGCATGTTTCTGGCTCATTTGCCCCTTCAGCACGGTATAACCAAATAAGGATGTGAAATTTGGGAGCAAAGATGTTAATCGAGACATGGGAAAACACAAAACAACGGAATTCAGCAGAGGAACCAAACGCTCATTTGTGCCTTCAATTGGATGATCCCGAGTTTTCAGGACAACAAACAAGATCGACACGGAAGCGCATATAGCCCCCCGCCATGAACCTTCCGACCCATAGTAAATAACAAAGAAGATGTAGGAATATCGCGTGATATGTTAACAACAACAACAAAGAGATTCATGGGTAATTCACGCAAAATAAAGGGCTACTGAAACAGAGTGGTAACCGCGCACATGCATGTTTCTGGCTGATTTGCCTCTCCAGCACGGTATAACCAAATAAGGATGTGAAATTTGGGAGCAAAGATGTTAATCGAAACATGGGAAAACAGAAAACAACGGATTTCGGCAAGGAAACCAAACGCTCATTTGTGCCTTCAATTGGGCATTAGGTTAATCATAAATTTTTCATCAATTTATATTTTTATTTGACGTTTCGCTTCCTAATTCGGAGCATTTTCAAAAATTTTATATATTGATGTTAAACAATAAGTTGAAAACGATATATATATACATTCCCAAGAAATATAAAAGAAATATATATATATATATATATATATATATATATAAATCGCTAGTCTTTGCTGACCAGTTAGAAATAAAACTCAGAAATATTGGGAAATGCAGCAACAGGGAAAAAGAGAATTCTTTAATTGCTTTTTATCCAAGCTTTCGAAAACGTTCGTTTTCATCATCAGGGACGCTACAAATAGAGGAAAAAATGGGATTATTCTCAACTCCATCAATAAAGAGACTTACGTCCAATGTGAAATTATTTTCCTTTATGTAAAACATAAGATTGAAGACAAAAATCCTCTTACATTTGTACAAATATTGTCTATAGTATTCCTTGTCGTGATTGTGATCAATACTATATCGGTCAGACTATGAAATCGATTTCCAACCGCATATTCTCACATAAAAGTGATTCCAGGTTACACCCTGGAAGATGCGCTCTTGCAGAACATGTTAACACTTTAGAATGGACTTTGAATCAGTGAAAGTGTTGGCTACTGAGTCACATAAATCCAAGAGAACCTTCTTAGAGATGGCCTTCATTTCACAGTCAAATAATTGCATAAATAAAAAAACAGATATCAATCATTTGAGCGAGATTTATTCCTTTTTACTGTCATTGGATAACAATCACAGACCACATAACATGAACACTTTCCAAGGTACACATAACAACAACAACACCTCACTACTAACATACAATTAATTATCAGGGTGATAGTATGGGCAATTCCACTGTTTTCAACGTATATTTTTATTATTGTTATTATTAATGTTATTATTATTATTATTGTTGTTACTTTGATAATGCCTTTTTATAATCAATATGTATACGACAATACATCAACAATCCAATTGTTTACATATTAGCTGTCATTTAATTCATCTTTTCCGAAATACATTGAGAGTCAAGTTTAGAGGGAACTCTTCTTCTTGCCGTAAGTTACGGCCTGAACCCTTCCCCCTTAGCGGTTCCATTAGTGTTGGTAGATAGAACCTGCGCGCCGCTCTCACGTTTTGAAAAATTGTTTAATGACGACTACCGTGAATTGTTTGAACCAGTGATGTGAAATGCCCGTTTCCATTTCCGTCTTGGAGGGAAAGATTCCTGCTTGGTGGCGTTCTTTTCGGCTATGTTTGTTGAAAAATGATTTTACGATGTTAATCTCGTGCAAGTTTTGTGTTTTTATTATTATATTATACTATAACAGCCTCAATGTTGTTAATATTGTTGCTAATTTGAATGTCAATTTTCCCTAACTGATGCCATGTGATGAGTTCTTCAATCTAATGTTTTACATAAAGGAAAATAATTTCACATTGGACGTAGGTACACTTTCGTCTCTTTATTGATGGAGTTGAGAATAATCCCATTTTTTCCTCTATTTGTAGCGTCCCTGATGATGAAAACGAACGTTTTCGAAAGCTTGGATAAAAACCAATAAATAATTCTCTTTGTCCCTGTTGCTGCATTCCCCAATATTTCTGAGTTATTTGGTTTTTTGTACATCTCAAAACATTCTATTACTTATGTATCAAATTTTTTATTTTGGGTTTTATGCAAAAATGTTACTGAAATAGGCATGTCCAATTGGTCCTGTGCCACTGGGATTTTTGTAGTTTGAAGATAGATGCGAAGAGGTACAACCTACAAAACCACAGAAAGGCAAACCATAGCAAAGGTGCGATTCATACAAAGAGTGGTGAGTTGTTAAAGCAGTACAAAAATCAAGCTCTTTAGACACTGATTTATTGGCAAAACAAGCAGAAGATAATTTTTTCGCTACAGTGTCTATATGTACAGATCATTTAAGGTCACTGTCAATATGGAGACCAAGAAACTTAATGGAATTTGAAGAGCTTATTAAGTCATTGTTAAGTTTGAGAGGTTGTAAAACTCTTTTGTAAGATGAAACAAAAGTTTTCTCAGAGTTAAAACTAAACCTGTTCGAGTCAGACCAGGGCGTAATAGTAATGAGATCTTTATCTATGGTAGAATGTAAAGTTTGTATATCTGAACTACTCCAGGTTACACTTGTGTAATCAGCAAATAAACTGAATTTACCATTAATTCGTAAGTCTGTGACATTGTCAATGAATACCAAAAAAATAATTGGACCTAAAATTAAACCCTGGGTTACAACCACTGCTAACTGGTAAATTTTTCGAAACTTTGCTCGTACCAGTTGTTTTCTACATTTGAGTAAGATTCAAACCATTTTAAGGGAATACCAAAGATGACATAATATTCTAGTTTGTTTATCAAAGTTTCATGATCAACACAATCGAAGGCCTATGCCAAGTCACAAAAAACCGAAGATGTGTACAGTCTATTATTAAGTGCCGTATATACTTCATTAACAGAAAACATTGCATCATTTTTTTTACTAATAAAAATTTATATTTGAAATTTGAGTTCAAATAATACAATGTATATATGAATATATAAATGAATTTTGCAGAAAAAACCAAATAAGACATTGGTTCACAATGAAAATATACAATTTGAAAACTAATAAAAAAAATTATTAAACTTAAAGGTGGGACTTTGTGTCATCTTGTTCATAGAAGAGAACATATGCTTCTCCACTGACTAAAGATTTCCACGATACCAATAGCATCCTTGAATTGTTATATTCGTGCCACTGTCCCGTGTAGGGATGTCGGCAATATGCTGTATAGTGACCATTGTAAGTGGCTCCACAGTAATTTGATATAGCGTGGAGGTTGTACATAGAAGCTGCTACATTATCAGCCGCGTAATGGCTCATATCAAGCCCTTCTATTGGAAAATCTATTGCAACATTAAGTTTTCCACTAAATCTTTGTGTTTGCGGAAAGCGCTTCTGGAGAATAAATAATATTTTTGAAAATTTATGAATTGAGAATGATTTAGTGCATCGTCTTCGATCTTTACATTTCAAACATGTTGGTTTCTCATCACCGTCGAGTGTTTCTTCTCTTGTAAACGAATCTAAACATTGTGAAAGTCGTGATTGACCTGTTCTTTGGGGTATGGAAATAGATGAATCCCAAATGGGATCAAAGGTAACTGAACAGTGACCACAGTGTGGGCACGTGAGTGTTGATTTTAATTGAGCGTCAAAGTTATCCACAATCTTGGAGTTGTTCTTTCTCGAGTATCTCAACCAAGATTCTTGTGCTTTCTCAATGCCACTAAGTTGGTTATCAATTCCTGTTAATATGGGCTTTGGTTTTTGCATATACCTTGTTGACATCTTCGTGAAGTCCTGCTAATAGGAAACGAAGAAACTCCTGTGCATCATGTTGAGTGAATCCTATGAACCTTGAAGTGAATCGCTGAATCTGACTTTTCAATAATACTGTAATAACCACTCTGTCTGGACCGTCTTCAGACCAAAGCCTCTTGAATAACTTCAGCAAATGCTTTAATTATTGCTCCTTTCATGCTAGATGTATTTATGTTGATATCCCTTATGTATGCGTCTTTCTTTAGATATTCTAATAGCCACCTTGAGTTTGATAGGCATTGGATAATACTATTCATGAAACATGTGTTACCAATATTTTTAAGGCCTTTTAGACCCAAAATTTTTTTGGGAATACCCTTTATGGATCTGATTATGGAGTTATTGGTAAGAGCTCTTCCGTATCTACTATCATTGTCTGAATAATCTCGGATTTTATTATGGTCTCTCTTACTTGATCCGCGTGATAAGGAATTTGAAATGATGTTTTTTGCTATTGAATTGGATGGAGATATTGCGGTTTTGGAAAGTTTGGGTGATAGATCATTGGTCTGGTTCACTTTGTTAATATATTCCTTGTTATCTACATCATTTTTAGACGTGTCCTTTTGTTCTTGTTGAATTTCATCCTCTTTGTGAGAAACTTTAATCGAAAATGAAATGAAGGAGAGTGAAGTAGGATTATTTTCAGGAAGAGAATTGATGTTTATTGATTCTTCAGTTACTACGACCCTATCGACTTCTGATCCACTATTTTTTTCTACGTCTTCATTCTCTTCCAATTTTGAATTAGACATCTCTTTTGACACTTATTGAAGGCAATGTCATTTTCTTGGTCACCGAAACATTATTACTACATTTTTTAACTCTGGTTGATACTGCTTTTGTACTTAGTGGTTTCACTCCATTGGTCACATCAGATATTTTGGATCTAACCTCAGTTGTCTCATTTCACTATATTGGATAGTTTGTCATTAAAATTTTCACTCAAATCGGCTACTAATGCGCGATTTCCATTATCATCTTTATGAGACGAATTGTCTGTATTGGTATTGTTAGAGTATGCCACATTGTTAGTATAAATACCTTCCATTTGGTCGTGTACTTTTTCATTTGATGTCTTCAAATCCATTGGGGGCAAACCAGTTCTATATTTTGTTTTGGTCAAAGATAATTTATTGCACATATGAACCTCATCAATCTCTAGCATAGTCATCTTCATCAGTATTCCTATAAATGGGACATCATCTGGCTGGTGGTTATCTATATTTTTTAGTACACTAGGGCATAATTTATAAAATTGTCAACGCATATATTATCAAAAGGCACACATTCTGAGGGAGAGAATGAAGATGTTGAATTAGAATTTCGGAAAAAGGAAAGATCACATGTTTTAGTGTCGGTAATGTGAGAAAGTTTGGAAGTGGTAGTAGAATTAGGTTTCTTATGATAAGGTTTCATAAAAAGTTCTTCTAGAGGCTTAGAACGGGGAAACGTACCCAGAAAATATGAAGCGTTTCCTCTTTAAATTGCAATACTTATTTGTTGTATAAAGAACAATGTTGCTCATGAATCATTGGTTTCTACTGATATTGTTTTACCGATTATTGCAATGAATTTTAAAGCTTTATGGCCGAAAACCCCAGAGGTTTCAATTGCTACAGGAATGAAAATATAAATGTTGTCAAAATTTTTGAATTTATTCATTTTAAAAGTTTCGCCTTTTAAAGCTGCAGCGCCTGCGGAAGTAGATGTGGATCGTACATGGAACGGAGCTCAAGTGTCAGTGCAAGTGAATTATCATATAACTGGTCTGTCGCGTTGCCATGGAATGAGGGTCATACCATCTGGACGTTTACCATCGTCGCGGCAAGCACCTAACGGTTCCCACGAACAGGGAATCTTTGCAGATGACAGGCCTCGTTTGATTAGGTCATTTACTGCAGAATGACATGAAAAACGGCCAGCACTCAATATCCAGCTTAGGCCTTGTCTACCATATTCTCCAACATCAGCTCCGCAACGACAGCAATTTTTTACACAAATTTGACAACCTAAACGGAGACCAATAGAAATACGGAAACTTTCGTCATCTAAAAGCGTACCTAATGGGGTCGACGGTACAGCGTTCAACCATGCTCCTGATTGCTTTGAAAATGCTGCATTCAAACGAGTCTTGTCTGATGAATTGATAGCTTTCTGAAGCAGATTTTCTTTTTCGATGTTCAATAAAGGTATATCCCAGGATTCTTGAAAGGATTTATATTCATCGGGTACAACTTTGTTAGACTTTAATGACCAAATAATATTTTCTGCCTCCAATAATAAACGGTCTTGTGTGTGGAAAAATATAGGCAGAATGTAATTAAAGAATTTTTTTGTAATATTTAATGAGGACGAAAAAGGAGCACCTAATAGAAATAAATTTTGTTTGTTTGCAATTGTTATGCCTGGTGCTACAGAAATAAATTTATTAATGGTTAGATTTGGTGATTCCAAGAAAAACAACTCGCATCTGCCGAAATTGTCCCTGGAATTGTTCATAACGAAAAAGAAGGAAGAGCTACTGAAACGATTGAGCGAATTCCTTAACCAACAAATGAAACAGGTAGTGAAGCTTGTTTCCAAGAAATGTCCTCTAATTTAATGTTAATTAATGACTCTAATGAATGACGAATGGTAATGTCAAAATTGGTTAAGATATCATTATGTCACCAGGTTGGACTACATCTTAAGATATATGTTATTTTGGAATCAATAGGCAATTCTTGAGAAGGTAATAAGCAATATGTGTCGGTAACCAGGATAAATGAGATTACATTTTTTGAAAAAGGTTACTTTTTCATAGAAAGTTGATAGAAATGATTAAATTAATAAAGGATCACCTAATAGAAATAAATTTTGTTTGTTGGCAATTGTTATGCCTGGTGCTACAGAAATAGATTTATTAATGGTTAGATTTGGTGATTCCAAGAAAAACAACTCGCATCTGCTGAAATTGTCCCTGGCCAGTACTGTAACTTATTAAATCTAATAAATGTGAAGGTCCTAAAGAGTCTAAACCACCAGCACAACTTGTTTTAAAAGAGTTTACTGCGGTACTGACAAATTCTTCTGTTATAAGAATAGGAATAGGTTTCGAACTCAAAATAGGGAACGTACTATTGAGTTTCTCTAGAGGCTGTTTCGATTTTAATTCTATTAAAGTGGCTGCACTGACATCAGCAAAACTGTCATCTGAAATTAAGATTTTTATTGCCGATGTCAAGTCGCCGTCGGAAACTTTAATAATGACATTTTCAATTTTACTATTCTTTGATGAATTTATGTTTTTCCGAAATGAGAAATTTTTGTTTTGCTGATCAGAGAAATTTAAATGATGATCTATATTATCGAAGGTTTTTAAATTACTCTTGATTATAGTAGAGAGAGAGAGAGAGATACTTCTTTAATAAAATTTTTAGAAGGAAGACTTAAAACATTGTATCGAAAAAGCAATATATTTTCCCAGGTAGGAACAGAATTTTGTCCTACGCATTCATCAATCTGACCAGAGAGCGTTGAGGCACAAGGAGCACTTGAAGCTAGTGCGACTCTTCTGATGACAGATCGTTGGCTCTTTAATGTTGCCAACTTTAGATGAAAATTCGTATCTTTTATTTCCTTTTTGTTGAGACTTTTTTTGTATTAGAACTTGAATTTTGTCCACCATGGGTCTTGTTTTGGTGTGTTTTCAGGCCTCTCTTCTTAAAATATTTACCACAGATTTCACATTTTATGGTGACTAGTATTGACATCAGGCTTCAAAATATGTTAGATAAATAAATTCGTTATATTAATAAATATTTTTCACTATTTCTTGTTTCAAACTACGTGCAATATTCCCCCATAGGATGGGGAATTGTGCGCAAATCTATTGTACTTTTGAATTTTTTTTGTAACAACTACAGTATTTCTAATGATATTACTATTTAGTTATTTAATCGACTGATTTACTAAAACGTTTGGGATTCATTTTAATAATTTCTTGAAAATTTATGACAATTGTGTTTGACATAAGACAATTATTAGGTAGGAAACCGAATGGCTGGAATTTCAAGACGTTATGTTCGGAAAGAAAAGGCAGTAGACAGTTTTTCATTAGTCTTTCGATTATCTTCGATAATATTAATAATAATGCAATAGGACGATAGTAACAAGTTTTATGTTTCTCGCCACCCTTTTGGAGGGGGTTATTCACCGCATCTGGAATATTTGAAAATAACTTAGCTGATAACCCATCAATGCCACAGGAAGTTTTGTTTTGAATGGTGAGTATCGTTTGCACTAGCTCAAATTCAACTATTGGTCTGAGGGAGAAACTATCAGTGAATCTATTAGAAGGAACGAGGAGAGAAAGAGCCATCACGAGATATTTTAGAGCTAATATTCTCACTAACGTTTACGAAATAATTGTTAAGTTGGTCTGGGTCGAGGTCAATAAAGTTTGAGGAACGAGTTTTGTTAATCAAATCTCATTAATGTTAAAATATTTATGAATTTGTTACGTGCAATAGCCGCCGATAAAATCGGCATAGATTAGAGTTTTCCGCCCACAAAAAATAATTTAGCTCCCTTTTAGCCTTTAAAGCACTAGCTATAACAAGCGGTCCAAAAACAGCGTACATTTCAGTATTATACAGGTTTTTGGTGTTATCAGGGTGATTTTGATTGTAATGTTTATAAACTTTTTGATTAGTAGAATTGTCTGAATATGGTATACACACTAGATATGAATTGAGTGAATGAAACGACGAGTAATAAGTGTACAGTTTATTATAATGGCCTAGTGGCTGGAAGCACTTAGCTGGAATTTATAATAAACTTCAAACTCAGTATGTTGAGCAAATCGACCACTTTTAGCTTATGGGAAGATTGTATGCTCCGGCGATTTCAATTTTATTGTCTACCAATATAGCGATATGCTCAATAGAGGAATTATTTTGTTGCAGCAGTTGAAAATTGACGTCTTTTTTACCACCTCCGCCGACATCAGCGGGGCGGTCTTGTCTAAAAAGACAAAATTCGGGGTTTCTAAAATTAACAGTTTGGTTAACTTTGAGGAGCGTCTCCATTAAGAAGAGTATATCTGGTTTATGAATGTCGAAAAAATATCGGATCAGGTGAAGTTTATTAAAAACTCCACGTATTCAACAAAAAATTATTTCGAGACGATTTCGTTTTTGAATTCCTGTTTTACCACCTAGCTCTCGAGATGTCATATTTATCTATTCCAGCGGCGAAGTTGTTATAGATAGCGAATTTCTCCAACCTGTTGGTGGCAGCCTTCATTTCGTGCAATAAGTCAGCGACAGCCCTGGCCAGTTCGTCCAGGTTAACAATTTCGTGGAGTTGTCTAAATAAACCGTTTAGTTGTGTGAAAATATCTGTAGTGGCTTCCTTGTTAAACGGTTTGATTGCAAAAATTAGGAGAAAAGCTTTGATGGGTAGGTCTAGATACTGATTTGGTGGGAAGACTAGGAAATTCTTGGGTTACGGAATGTGTTTTCTGGTTTCATGGGTTAACAGTAGTAATGGGTGCGGGAATGAATATTGCGGCTGCTTTGTTGTGCTTTTATTCCTTTTAAGTTCTAGCCAATCTCTTTGTTTTATGTATACTTGGCAGATTATAGCATTGACAGGATGGGCACCTTTGCAATTTGCTCATTTTGCAGGTTTGCTCTCGTCCTTCGGGCATTCAGGTGTTAAAAGTGAGGCCTCATATATGGGACATCTAGGGGCTCTGCCGGAATTTGATGTGACACGTCCCCAGATCTGGCAGATGTGGCATGGTATTATAGGTTTTGTTTGACGTCTGTGCTCCCATCTGACACGTGTGTTCTCGATTACTCTTGCATTTTTGTTTAAAAAGTCCATAGTGACTTTACAATCAGTTATCACCAGATATAATCACCTACCCTTAGTGGACAACCCATAAATGTCTTAAACTATGATTTTTTATGTTTTGGTAAGTTCGTCCTTTATGTCATCGAGTTGGAGTCCCTCCGCTAGCCCTCGCAATTCGAAGGCATGCGTTTTTACCTCACGTCTGGAATGTGTGAAATGGCACTTTCTATTCCCGTAACTGAAGTCGGATACTTCTTTTGTGAATATTATGGTAGAATTGTTAGTGTATTTAATTTTAAAATAATTTTTGATTTCTCCTTTTATTGTGCTAACTAGTTGTCTGTGTTCAGAAACATTGCCATCAATAACGATGTGAGTTTTAGCTCATTGGAATTTGATGTCGACATGTTTTTTGCAAACACAAGTAAGAAATCGCGAAATATCCGTCGGAAGGTTGCCCCCCAGCCCCAAGGAATGACTGTTACCGAACATTATACTAATAGTGAATAATTTCTGTTGTGTTCAATTTCCATTGTTGTGACAATAAAACTATGGCTATTTAGAAACCAAGAATAGCCTTACCACTAACTATACTCTTCTCATTTAAAAAGTTATTCTCAATTCACGAGGACTAAATATCTCCTATTTGCCAGTGCAAGTATCGTAATTAAACTAGATTCATTTTGATTGTCGAATAGTTGAGAATATTGTTAAATTCATCACATTATTCGAAAATAGTTACATAATTAGAACTAATCTCTTTTTCTTTGTTTCAGGTAAGTGGATGATGTGATTCATCTTCCAACTGAAAATTTAATGAATATTATTGAGGTAAATATGAACTTAGATGGTAAACTACAAATTAAAGGGCTCTATTATAACAATTAACATATCAATTATCCATAGAGTCCTTTCTCTTAATACTAGAGTAGATCCTATTGAACTCGAGCAAAACGAAGTTATTGGAATGCAAATAGGTAAATGACGCAATCTCAAGTCACAAGAACGACAATGTTACGCTATAATAAATTTTCTCGAGTTATATGATATAAAATTGGGTTTTTGAGAACGTGTTTGTCTTTCATTCGATATTACACTTTGAAATGAAGTTTTTTTGTTCGTACTTGAAAATGGACCGACTATATGATTATAATCTGATAAAATATTATTTTTCAACCTAGAATTTGAAGATATTAGGCAATACATACATCTAATGATGTAACTTAAATTGATCAATTTAAAAGCTTACATAGAATGCTCCTCAGAACTTTTTTGCCGCTAAGTTGGTTGATCTAGTCTTCATAATAGCGCGGAATTCGAACTTCATATGTCTTTTTGTTTGTTAAAAGTACTCCATTTTGTAATTTCACATTGGGCCTGTAGCTTTGTTTAGAATAACGCAAATCCTTTTCTATTCTGTGCATGATTACTCTTCCGTAGTATCTATCATTGTACAATCAACCTATGGAACTATCACATATTATACTGTTTGAGGCATATTTAGCATTTATTTGAACAAATTGGGGTCAATGATAAATAAGAATCGCAATGGTTTCAAAACTATACATTATGTACCTAAGTGAATTTCATAAACAATATTTCTCCAGGCATTATAAGGAGACGCCAATTTGAATATGAGAACAGCTGGTTGATAAAACTGTAAATTAATCCATCATTATTATTTTTTATTAGCAAATAGAAACAAAAAGGTTCTGCCTTTATTCCGAAGACGCATATTTCAACAAACCATATTCACAGTAAGTTCAATTTTTCATTGATTACTTGGCTAAATGCATCTCTGTCTACTTTCTGAAATTGTAGATAAAGAGAAGAATTGGAGCGCCGGGATCGATTTCATCCTTTACAATAAACGTGAACCGTGCAAAATTTATGCGACGGTATATCTGGTCAATGAGCCAATGCTACCGATACTCCCCATGACGTCGCCGCGCAATCCTGTCAGTCACTACCGTTTAGGCTCCTTAAATATTCAACAATAGCGAATGGGTAATCTATTTATGCTTGATTTGGGTACGTGCCCCTTCCATTAACGCAGCTTACAAATCAAATGGGGAGTTGAATATAATTATGAATCCATTTGAAATAAAAGTTGAAAAAGTTTTACATGATGATCAGTTGGAATTTATGAGTGGTTTAGGTATAATAAGTTCCACTCTAAATGAAATCAACTGCAATAAACTACCTGGTTTAATCCAATTTGGTAAAAAATCGTCAAGTAAAAGATATAAATATGCTACAAGGTCTAACTTAAGAAATTTTAATTATATTTTATATAATATTGGAGATTCACAAGTAATTTATTCAAATTCTTTTCTATATTTAGTCGAGTGCCGTTTTCGTTATCCTCATCTAAATTATATAATTGGCGCAATTGATTTTACCGAAAGATACGAGTTTTAAACAGTTATAACACGACTATCAGAACTTTTACAACTCTTGGTAGGAATGTCATTCAGATAGTTCCTAATTAATTCTACCACAGTAGCACTTAAAGTCGGAGAAGTATTTTTTCCACGCACGCTCGATTTAAGTTGGTGCCACATAAGATTGAACACGTAGTAGTAGGGAGGTAGTCGTAATACTTTATGTCCCAATTCTTCTGCAATTATATCACAAACATACTTTTTCTTGAAAGAAAATGACTACAGCACTTGTTTTTTTCGTATAATTTTCCTCAAAATGTAAGGAAGTGTACGTTAATTCGACAGTGACCATAATTTCGACACATTGTAATATATTACGTGAAATTAAGAAATTAATAGAATCTTACCGTCTCATAATACGCTTAGTGACATCTATGAACATTTCTGAATATGTCGCGTAGCAGTTTTCTCTTTTAGTGACATGTTAGCGTATAATATTTACGATAGTGAATGTATCAGATAGTTGAGTTGTGGCGGTTCGAGCAAATTGCAGAGTTTCTTATAATGTAAGAGAAAAACAGACATTTTTTGAACTAATTTCAGGTCGGGAATTTCAATTCCTCTGGGGAGATTTTGTATTTTTTTTTATATTTACGTGATGAAATATAGATTATTGTTAGATATACAGCTGTTGTTTCAAATATATAATAGATAATATGATAGTTTTTAGGGGTATCGAATTTAGATAAATTAAATCTAGTTACTAACCAAATTTCGACACCGGGTGTCGAAATTGCGGACATTTTCCGTTAGACCTGAAAATTTTTCATCCTCTTCTGAAGTAAAATATATATCATGCATTGGATCTCATTTGTAGCCAGGGTGATATAGAAACGACCGGTTCTAAATTCGACATGGGTGTCGAAATTAGATACATTGAGCGTCTAAATTCGACACTGCTATATAATTACCGACTTATCAACAATATTTTTCTCAGGATCATTGGAAAGAAGTTTCAGCATGGGAGGAAAAAATGTTTTAATTATCGACACGAAGATTTAAAAATGGTACTCGAATCAATTAAAGATGGAACATCTTCCGCTACGGCAGCCAAAATGTATAATGTGCCGCGAACTACATTGATATGAAAAATAGAAGGTCGAGTGCCAGAAATACGTAAAAGTGGTGCTTTACTAGTCTTATCATCAGAAGAAGAGAAGTTGCTATCGCAATGAGTAATTAATTTGGGTAAAATGGGTTTTCCGATTACCCAGTATCAATTGTTGGAAAGTGTTGAACCCCTGGTGATACAATTGAAATTACTCAATCATTTTCCTGAAGGACGTCCGTCCTGAAACTGGTACGAAGGATTTCTTCGTAGACATCCCGAAATTGGTGAAAGAATGACGCAGAATCTTTGTGCATCTAGAGCAGCTGTATCTGTTCAGGGAGTTAGGAGATGGTTTGAAGAGATAAGAGATTATTTTGTTTCAGAAGAAATGAAAATAAATGAGCCAGAAAAAATATTTAATAGCGACGAATCCGCATTTTTCTTGTATCTCAAAGGAAATAAAGTATTAGTTAAGAAAGGAAGTAAAACTGTTTACGAGAGAAGCGGTGATGAGAAGGAATGCTTGACTGTATTAATAACAGGTATGCATATGTATATATACGCTGTGGCTTATAACTCTTCAGTATAAATAATTTTTTTTTAAGAATGCCAAATATCATAATTAATTAGAAACCCAATTCCTCTAATCAATTATTATTGTTTTTGAAGAAAGTGACCCTTCATTTTATGTTTTAGGGAATGCTGCTGGACACAGCACCACCAATGGTGATGTGTTCGTATGAAAGGATCCCAAAACATATAGCTTCAAGTATTCCAACTGGATGGGGTATTGGGAGATCCGAAAATGGTTGGATGGCTTCCGACTCATTTTATGAGTACATCACCAATATATTTTATCCCTGGTTAATATATCAGAAAATCAAATTTCCAATTATTATGTATGTAGATGGTCACAAGTCATATATCACGTCTCCATTAAGTGATTTTTGTAGAGAAAAGAATAAAATTTTAATCAGTTTACTCCAAAACTCGACACATCTTCTCCAACCAATTGATGTGGGTTTTTCAAAACCCTGAAAAATAGTTGAAAAAAGTGACAAAAGCATTTAGAACTGAAAATAAAAAAAATGGACAAAGCACATTTCGAAGGAATACTTAAAATTGCAATAGAAAAAATTAAAAATATAGAGGATATATTCAACAACGCATTTTGAGTGTGCGGGTTATGTCCATTTGATGCAGAGAATGTAGATTACAGGTGAATAATTGACAATAACTTTGCAGAGTCAACACCAAAGAGTGACAATGAATTAATCGACAATAAAATTGTTGACCATCTACACTTTATTGAGAATTAAATCGAAGCTCAATTACTCGCAGATTTTTATAACCTAGAAGGAAAGGAATGACACACCGACACAGGAAATAGAGGGTTGTATCAGCTTTGGTTGAAAATTTTCATAAAAACATGTCTATCTTTTGAAATAATAGAGCCACAACTGGCAAACGGGCAAACAGGGGATGTTCTTAATGATAATCTTATGAATACAATTGAAAATGAGCCGGATAATATGATTATTGGAGTCGAAGAGGGCTTAGTACTGAACGAAGACTGGCAAAATAGGATTATTGTTGATGATGATATAAGTATGGAAATACGAGAAATATCTTCAACAGAAAAAGAATCGAATAGTTTCGGTAATAGTGCCATTGTTAAAGTATCATGGAATGATAAGGAGGACAAATCAGAAGATAAGAAAAAACAATTATCTCTAGAAAATTGATAAATAAATGAAAGTGAAGAGAGTAATTTAAACGACATCAAACGTCAGACACTCAATAAAGACCAAAATAATTGTGCAGTTGACGATAATATTTCTAGTAAAAGCACCAATCCTATTGTAGAAGATCAAATTGGTATCATCGATGCCGACTAAGCATGAGACATTCCTCTTGTACTGATAGTAGACAAAATCAGAAGTCAAGAATGAACACCGGGAAGAAAAGTCAACATACACACGAATAGGTCTGATACAAATGAAGTTCTACCAGGTGTTGAAGTACCAAGTCCATTTGAAAAAGCCCTATTTTGGCCAGATACCTCGATTCCTCAAAATCATACAAAGAAGAAAATTCCCTCTGTCACTAAATCGAATGCCTGGCGTGAATATAATTTAAAGAAAACTGCCGGAAAAGAAAAAATAAACAATGAAAAAGAAAAGAGAAAACGGAAACGAGAGCAAAAGAAACTTGACCTAGAAAGTAAAAAAGAATTGCAAAAAACTACAACACTAAAAAAATATGAAGATGGAAACGGAGAACAAAAACTCATGTCACTGTGAACACAAACAGACTAAACTAAAAATCGGCAAAGAGATTCTAGAAGTAGGATACCACGACATTGTCAATTTCCAGGGTGATTTTTATCCAGGTATAATAACCCATGTAAGAGAAAATGAAGCTATGATTAGTGCAATGGAAAAGTGTGGAAATAATTGGAAATGGCTTCAAGAGGAGGACGAAATATGGTACAGATTGGAAGAAATAGAGGATATAATGGAACCACCAGAAATATTAGAAAAAAACCTGTTCAATGTTAAAGAAATATCAGATTTTGTTTAATGTTCGAATAAATAGAAATATATTTTATTTACATTTTTATTTCACACCTAAAAACTAAAATGTATTATAAATTATTGATTTAATTTGCTTATATCATTTGTATCGAAACTAGGAACAATTTAGTGTCGATATTAGGAAACGTGTCGAAATTAGATTCTACAGTCTGACGAATGAATTAAAGGACACTGTAAAAATGTGGGTGTCGAATTTATGTTCACATGGAGTACTTTCAAAATAAATCAATATCATTTTTTTCTCTCATATTTTGTTAGTAATTACAAGATTTCTTAAAAAAGGACTGTTCCCACTTCTAAAGTAGTTTTTTTAAGCATAAAAATCATCTTAATCAAATTAATGAGAGAATAATGACTTTTGACCTGTTAAACTGCCGAAATTTGAAACATTCACCTCATATCATTTGAAGCCATGAAGTTTTGAATCTCCAATTTCGTATTATTTGAGATAGGAATTTTTTACAATTGTCGACTACGATAGCTTGCGCTGTTCATTATTGTAATGCTGTTTGGCGGAATGATGCGTAACAGAAAGTTTTTAAACCAATCCTCAAAAAACTGTCGTATAATCGTGATAATCAACACAAAAGTCCTCAATGTTTTTGGCAGAAAGTGACGAAGCCTTTGAGATCCAATCATTCTCTTATCCTGCGTGTAATATTGTGATTCTATTTCTTTCATTTCATGGTACTTTTGTTTTACACTTATCACAGGAATCGGGCCATATAGTTGGAGAGCTGGCTACGAAAAAGTGAACTGATAAGGTGCATTCACGAATTTTGTATAAAATGTCTCCTTGGTACCTGATAAGTACGTAGCGTTGCCATCAGAACGCTCTCCCGGGGCGGGAGGCGTGGGTGGACGGTCAAAGTCGTAAATTTATATTTAGAAAAAAATGATAAGGTGCAGTCCTGAAATTTAGTAGAGTTATAGCTCTTCACTGTATGAATCGAGGAAAATTATTGTCAGAAGTCTAGGTCGGGGCTTAAAGACTGTCAGAAGTCAACAAAGTTGTGAAAAAAATGTTGGAATTTAAACCTCAAGGTGCAGTTCTGACAATTGCATTTTTATATTGTTTCTGGCTGACCGAACCTGTATAGAAATTTTCAGAAGTCTAAATAATGGCTAAGTACATGGAAATTGATAATATGGCCGAAAGTCGTTGAAGCGGTTATCGCCACGGAAAGCAATCTTTCGTAGCTTGTTTCAAATTTAAATAACAAGGTTCAGTTCTGACGATTGCAATTTTTATATTATTTATGGCTTACTGAACCTGTATATAAATTGTCAGAAGTCGAAATAAAGGCTAAGTACATGAAAATCGATAACATGGCCGGAAGTCGCTGAAGCGGCTATCGCAACGGAAAGCAATCTTTCGAAGCTTTCGTTTCAAATTTAAATAACAAGGTGCGGATCTGGCTATTTCTTGTTTTTAATTTTTACGTAGTTATATAACTAAGTATGCAATGACAGAAGGAAGGAAGAGAGATATTTAGAAAAAAACATAAAAATCGTGATGTAAAATGCCGAGTAAGCGCTAATTTATTTCTGTACTTTTGGCAATTTGTTATTTTCAATATTTTTGTATTAATTTTATCATAACAAAGGTAATAGTAGAGAAAGTGAAATGTAAGTATAAATAATTCCATAAATATTGTTTTATAATTTGTAAAAAATATATTTAAAAAACAATTGACACTCGCAATCTGACTGTTCATGTTCTTCCTAGTCACTAGCATACTCAATGTCAGATCCATCATCTGAAACATAAATTATTAAATTATTAACATTAAAATTGAATATTTTTTTCAATGTACGAATCATTTTTTTTTTTTTTTAAACTTCCCAATTTATTTACAATCTGTAAATTAAAATTACAATAGGTAAATAGTTTGTCACTAATCACATTAACATGCAGAGCAATGGTCCTATAACCATACTCTATTCTTAAATATTTTATATAAAATATAAAATTATTTGTCTCTAGGGTATTGTGCACATTAATTTAAATATACATTTGAAATCTTGTTGGTAAATCACTAACAATATAACGTTTTAATCTTCTTCTTGCCGGTATTCTCCTGAGGGACTTTGCTAAATTATTGGGGTGTTGCTGCAGTCTCTGTTGGTATTTTTGGGCGAAGTTTGATATTTCTTCTTTTACAGTGGGTATTTGGAGGTCATTTCGTATATAGTTGTTTGGGACATACCAAGGTGCATTGGTCATGACTCGAAGAGTTTTGGATTGGAACCTTTCTAAGATTTCGAGGTTAGAATTAGAAGCAGTTCCCCATAGTTGTATTCCATAACTCCAAATGGGTTTCAAGATTGTTTTATAAATAAGTATTTTATTTTGTAGACATAGTTGTGATTTTCGACCTATAAGCCAATATAAACCATTAAGTTTCAGTCCAAGTTGCTTCCTCTTCATGAAAATGTGTTTTTTCCAGGTCAGTTTTCTATCTATATGCATGCCTAAATATTTTACATCCTGTTGCTGGTTAAGCTGTTGACTGTTTAGGGTCACTGGTGGGCAGTTTCCTTTTCGGTTCGTAAAAGTAACATGCACCGATTTCGTTGCATTTGCTTGTATTCTCCACTTTTTTAACCAGGTTTGTATATTGTTCAGGTTCATTTGGAGTATTTGTGATGCTTGATTGGGATCTTCATGCATTGATAGTAGGGCGGTATCATCAGCATATGTGGCTGTTACAACGCCATTGGTGGTAGGTAAATCGGCTGTGTACAAGAGATACAACACAGGTCCCAGAACACTGCCCTGAGGAACTCCAGATTTAACAGGAAATATTGACGTATGCGCGTCTTGATATTTGACGAGGAAATGGCGATCTTCTAGGTAGGATTTTAGGGTTAGGAAGTAACTAAGTGGAAGGATTTTTTTTAGTTTGTAGAGGAGGCCGGTATGCCAAACTTTATCAAAAGCCTGAGAAATATCCAAAAAGGCTGCAGAGCAGTATTTTTTGTCTTCTAGTGTTTGGCTTATGTTTGTACAGACACGATGAATTTGTTCAATAGTCGCATGTTTTGGTCTAAATCCAAATTGGTGAGTTGGTATAATTTTACGGGCTGTTAGGACTGGTTCAATTCTTGAGAGTATTAACTTTTCCAGGACTTTGGACATTGCTGGCAGTAAGCTGATCGGTCTGTATGATTTTACTTCTTCAGCCGGTTTACCAGGTTTAAGTATTAAAATTATTTGGGCTACTTTCCAAACCATGGGAAAGTGACCTATCCTCAGAATTGCGTTATATATTTGTGTTAAATATACTACACCTTTTCTTGGTAGTTCTTGAAGTACTTTTCCTGTAATAAGGTCATAGCCAGGGGCTTTTCTAGGATTTAGATTTGTTTTAATTATACTATTGACTTGCGCGATTGTAAATTTTTCTGCTGGTAATTCTAACTGGTATGGAGATTCTAGATCAGTTAAGAGCTGTGCTTCGATGTCGTTGTCGTTATTTGGTGGATTCGGTTGAAAGACCTTTTCAAGGTGACAAGCGAATGTTTCTGCTTTTTCTTCGTCGCTCTTTGCCCACTGATTGTTTTCTTTGCGTATAGGTGGATTAAGCAGTTGTGGCCGGTTGATTTTTTGAGTGGCTTTCCAAAGTGCATATTCGGTAGCTTCGGTTGCGGTGAGCCCTTTCAAATACTTTTGGATACTGTCATTTTTGTGATTATTTAGTAAATCTTTAAGTTGACGAGTGATTTGATTAAGTTTTGTTTTGTCTTGAGGGCACCTCGTGTTCTGCCATATTTTCCGTAGCCGTCGTTTCTCTACTATTTTTTGTTTTATTATAGTTGGCAACACCTGACGAGAATAAGTAGTTGTGTTTGTAGGTGTGCTGTTCCACACTGCTGCTTGAATAATTTTGTTAAGATTTTGCACTGCATTTTCTATATCTATGCGTGACTTCAATGGTATGTTTAATTTTAATTCCTCGTCTATTATTTCTCGAAATATATCCCAATTTGTGTTCTTGCTGCCGAGTTTTGGGGGTGTTTCTCGTATTAGTATTGTTGTACTCAGCTCTATTAGTACGGGAGAGTGATCAGAAGACAAATCAAAACAGGATTCTGCTTTTTGCGATTCTTTTGGGATACCTTTGGTTACGCAAAAATCAACTAGATCTGGGATTCTACTTCTATCCGTTGGCCAGTACGTAGGTTCGCCAGTAGATAGGTGTTTGTAATTATTATCATTTATGGCCATCAGGAGTTGTCTGCCTTTCGGGTTGATTAGCCTCGAACCCCAGTGGGTGTGCTTGGCGTTGTAATCACCACCTGCGAGAAATCGATTACCAAGTTGCTTAAAGTATTGTTCAAATTCTTCTTTTTTGACAGCATGTTTTGGTGGGAAGTAGACGGCAGAAACTGTTAATGGACCGTGCCAGTCTTCTATTATTACGCTTGTTGCTTGTAAGAAGTCTTTTTTAAAGCTAACTGTTTCGTGATGTTTTATTTTAGATTTAATTATTAGAGCACTTCCGCCATGCGCCGTACCATCCGGGTGCTGGGTGTCATATATTACATAATTTGGAATTTCAAGGTAACTTTTTTTTGTAAAGTGGGTTTCTGACACCAGCATAATGTCGATGTCGTGGTTATATATAAAAGTTTTGAGTTCTTGTGAATGTTGGGTAAGCCCATTGGCATTCCATATTGATATTTTTAAGTACTTAGTCATTATTTTAATTTACTAATCACGGTTGTCAACAGATTTAGCATTGTGCCCATTTGCTCCATGAGACCTTTCATCATGTGTTTAAGTTCAGCCATATCATTTGTCGCTGGAAGGTATTGTTGTATATTAACTGGTTGTGTGTTATTTCCAGCGAATTCTTGTTGTTGTCCCTTACAAATTTGTGCATAGCTTGTTCCTGGTTGGTCAGTTTGTTCTCTTCTTTGCATCGTTGTGTTCGGTTTTTGTCTTAGGGGAGGGTACTTTTTCTTTTGCAGCTCCTTATAGATAGAGCAACCTTTATAATTTGCCGGGTAGTTCCCTTCACATAATATACATTTTACGTTTGTGGATTTCTCTTTTCTTGGGCAATCAACTGTTGCGTGATCTTCAGTACATTTTACGCATCTTGGTCTGTGTTGACAGTATTTTTTTGTGTGACCATACCGTTGGCACCTTGCACATTGTGGAATGTCTCTCTTTTGTCGAGGTGGTTCAAATTTCACTTTGTAAAATAAAAGATTCTCAATATCGTATATTTTTTTGTTGTTTACATCTGGTTGTAGGTCTATAAAGAACATAGGTAACGGTTGCTTGGTCTTAAAATGTTTGATGTTCCAGATATTTTCGACTACGTGACCTTGCTCTTCAATCGCTTCTTTTAATTCTGTTAGGTTAACTGAATTGTGCATGTTTTTTAACACAACTCTAAAGCTACGTTCTTCTTTGGGTCTGTACGTATGAAATTCTGTTTTTTTGTCTATAAGTGCTTGGGTTATTGTTTTATAATATTCTACAGTCTTTGGCTGTACTTTTATTTGATCGTAGCCTAATACCTTTATTTCATATCCATTTTTAGTTATATGATTTAAAAGCGTTGTCAGCGGAGTTATATTTTTGACTCCTTTAATAAATATTGGAGGAGGCTTAGGTTCTTTCTGTTCTTCGTTATCCATTTGCTGTTCTGCATCTACATCATTTCCTAGTTGCTCAAACCGGTTTGAAGTGGTTGGCGTATTTAACCAATAATCATTGATTTTGGTTTGTTTAACTGAGCGTTTGTCTGGACTAGTTCTATTTCTCTTTTTATTTTCTACTATTTTCCATTCTTGGGATTCGTTAGTTTGTGATTGAGGAAGGGGAGTAGGATTAGTGTATTGCAGGTTTTGCATTGGATAATAAAAATTGGGTTGAATATTACCTTGCGGCTGTTGCTCATTTGCCATTTGCAGTTGTGAAGGATACGCCACTGGAAGCGATGAAAACTGACCTGGTTGAAACATCGGTATTGCTGGACCCGTAGTGTAGTACATACCCGATTGTGGCTGCGGTATTTGATTTGTTGACGAAATGTTAAAGTCCATGTTGATGGCTTTTAAATATATATTTTGTTTCACATTATAAGGCAATTATAAACATTTTAGCTACGTTGGATTATCTTTTTCTTGGCTTGTGCAGTTGGTCCACTCCCATCATTAAAATTGATAAAAACGGGATTTCGTTTAATTATCGATTTTGTTCTTACGAACAGTCTAAGAACTAATTTGTATTGCGGAACTGTTGCAATAAATTATAAGTTACTAACACTTACCAGTGCAGTAATTGTTACAATGAATCTGCTGGTCCACTTTCACTTTTTAACTTTGTTGTTTAACTAGTGTATTCCTGATTTTAATAACGAAATATAATAACAGGTGATAGTTAGTTGATGGCTCAACTGCACTCTAATAGGTATACATGACTGTACGAATCATGTATTAGAATATTTAACCTTCAGCTCCAGATTCTTCATTTTCGTCTTTTCGGATAACATCGTTGACTGTTAAAGGTAGTTGAGGTCCTTCAAACCATTTAAATTCATATGTTGATCCTTGTTGTATCCAGCCGCAATCTGTAGGTTCGAGTTCCATTGGAACTTTTAGTTGAGCATTTCTCCATACATTTGAGATGTATCTCGCCCTTTCAAATTGCTGACGTAGTTCCGACTGACGGAGGCAAACTTGATGCATCGAAATTTTTTACAGTTTTTTTATGAAATGTTTCGTTTATATCTGTTATTTTATAATTTCTTAAAAATATCTCGAATCCAGTACTATTTACTAGTTGCAGTGGTTTTTTCGAAGTGATTCCATACAAGTGGCTCGTGTATACTTCTAAAACTTGAAAAACTTCATCTTTGTTACACGATTTGTATCCGAGATCTGAAAAAGCCTTCGTGTACTTCTGTGATTGTGACATTATTTTAAAGAGGCGTTGTTTTCCTTTTCAAAAAGTGCAGGGTTGTAATCACATCCTGTAAATGTGTGGAAGCCAGGTAACGCTTTACATAAATCGTCTCCCAGAAAATCAGATGATTTATCAAGATCAATTATCCGTCTCTTATGCGATACACCATAGTCAATACAGATGTTACTTTGGGTTCTTCGATGGGGCATGTTTTCCAGCAAAATGATTAAAATATCGGTGTCCGAACATCTAACAGTTATGTTGGCACCATAATTAATGTTCATGGCAAGAAATACAAGTTTGGTATCTGCTTCTTCGTGCCAGGGACATGAAAATTCATTGCTTTCCGTTTCAATCACTTTGTTGTTACTATCAACTTCATATGAATACGAGTAACATTTAATATTATGTAATAAAAGCTTCTTACGGCCAATAAATTCAGCAACGCTGTTGCTTTCCCAATGATCTATCAAGAAAGAAACCAGAGCTGTTTTGAAGTTGTCATTTCGGAGTTTTCTTATATCTCTCTCTTCCCTAGCCTTCTGTTATTGCATACCTACTCAAATAACTACGTAAAAATTGAAAACAAGAAATAGCCAGATCTGCACCTTGTTATTTAAATTTGAAACAAAAGCTTCGAAAGATTGCTTCCCGTTGCGATAGCCGCTTCAGCGACTTCCGGCCATGTTATCGATTCCCATGTACTTAGCCATTAGTTAGACTTCTGACAAATTATATACAGGTTCAGTAAGCCAATAATAAGATAAAAAAATGGAATTGTCAGAACTGCACCTTGTGGTTTAAATTTGAAACAAGCTACGAAAGATTGCTCTCCGTCGCGATAGCCGCTTCAACGACTTCCGGCCATATTATCAATTTCCATGTACTTAGCCATTATTTAGACTTCTGACAATTTATATACAAGTTCAGTAAGCCATAGACAATAAAAAAATGCAATTGTCAGAACTGCACCTTGTGGTTTAAATTTCAACAATTTTTTTACAACTTTGTCGACTTCTGACTGTCTTTAAGCCCCGACCTAGACTTCTGACAATAATTTTCCTCGATTCCTACAGTAAAAAACTATAACTCTACTAAATTTCAGGACTGCACCTTATCATTTTTTTCTAAATATAAATTTATGACTTTGACCGTCCACCCACGCCTCCCGCCCCGGGAGAGCGTTCTGACGGCAACGCTACGTATTTATCGGGTACCAAGGAGACATTTTTTACAAAATTCGTGAATGCACCTTATCAGTTCACTTTTTTGTAGCCAGCTCTTAGACTATTACTTTGGAAGGGGTGTCATGCGTGTCAAACCACGTCTCATTGAGGTAGATTATTGGGCGATTTTCAGACCGTTATTTTCTTACTGACGGTTTATATGTTCAAAACGCCAGTTCATTTAACATGTGGATTTCATTACTATTTGTCTCTTAATAATTTTGCCACATTTAAAAAGCCCATTGCAAACAGAGCTCGCCTAAGAGTAGTGAGGCTACAATTGATTAGAGTTTCGTCATTGATGAGCCGGTGTTTTAGACTTTTGATTGCAGCGACACGCTGATCATCGTACATAGTGTAGATTTTTCGCCTTAGTAAATCTTTCTCCTAGTCGTCTAGACTTTTTGTGACACCGGAATCTTCAGTGGGTTTTCCAACAATTCGTATAACTGAAGTAACAGACTACTTCGTCCAATTACTGGCTACACTTGTTACAGCACCCGCGTTATATCCTTGCTGAAGTAAGAAAATATATACATTTTTAACAATGATTTCTGTGTCACAGGATAAGTGGTTTTTCTCTAACGAACCACTATTACTTTTTATCCACGGACGCCACATACTGCCTATTTCGTACATTGCGGTATAAAATATTTGCTACTATACTCGATAGTCGAAATTGTGTAAAGTGAGTCAGAGCTATCTAATCAACACTTTGGTTAAAGCGCAGTTGCCATATGTATTCTAGAGAGAAATGCTGTATTTTATAAATACACTTCAAATCCATTGTGTCAATATTTCAGGTACAAAAGATGCAATGTAATTAAGTCAATACCAATTTAATATATTTATTTCAAATTTCAAGCAGACTAATAATAATTAGTTTACTTGAAATGTGAAATAAAGTGTTTACGTATATTTCTTGAACGCAAAGTTTGTTGTGAAAAACTCGCCGATTTGACAATGTTGGAGAGTCGCTTCAATGTTCCGGCTTTGAGAACGAGATAGATAGATCGAGCTACGCGAATGAGACAGTGATAGTAAACAGTTATGTGAGGTGTTTATTCTCTTCATGAGCGTAACATCAGTATTTGTGTTGTGGTTTTGTGTGATAAATCGGTTATTATTGGTATTTATTGTAATATTTATATCGGTATATTTAGTGACAATAATGGCGGAGTGTAGCGGTGTTGGCGATAAAAAACGGCGTCGTAACAATTTAATTCGGGAAGAAAAAGTCCTCATATTAAATGTGTACGAAGGACTGCGTGCCATGGAAAAACAGTTGGGTGTTAGTGACGCTGTGATTAAGTGCAGTTATTTAACTAAAGTTTCTGAGAGTACTATATACAATATTCTAAAGAAATCGCGGGACGGATCTTTGACAAGAGAACGAGGTGAAAACTGTAAACCGGAAAGTAGAGGAAAAAAGAAAATTGTTTTGGACGACCAAACACGAAATGCTATACGTAGGGAAATACATTCTTTTTATTTTAGGAATGAAATCCCCTCGGTAGCTAAATTGAGCAAGGTAATAGAAGCTGATGATACTTTACCAAACATCAGTGATAAAGTTTTGAGACGAACTTTGAAATTAATGAATTTTCGTTACCAAACAAGAAGTAGAAACAGTGCCTTAATTGAACGAAATGACATTGTGGAATGGAGGAGAAATTATTTAAAACAGATACGACAGTTTCGTAACGAAGGACGGCACATATATTATCTTGACGAAACATGGTTAAATGAAGGCCACACTGTGTCAAAAGTGTGGCAAGACATGAATATACGAAGCAATCGACAAGCCTTTATGGAGGGTTTCTTTTCCGGTTTAAAAGCTCCCTCTGGGAAAGGACGTCGACTGATTATCACTCACATTGGCAGCGAGGAAGGATTTGTAGAAGGTGGATTACTAAGTTTTCAGTCCAAAAAAACTGTCGATTACCATGAAGAGATGGATGGTAACTGGTTTGAAACATGGTTTAGATCAATTTTAACAAAGGTAACTCCTGGTTCAGTGATAGTTATGGATAATGCTTCATACCACTCTCGTCGACTAGAGCAAATACCTACTTCAGCTAGCCGCAAGGGGGTTATAATTGATTGGTTAGAGAGTAAAAGCATTCCGCACAACGAGGCAATGCTAAAAGTTGAATTATTATCTCTCGTACGGAAACATAAAAGCAGTTATATTAAGTACGTTGTCGATGAAATGGCGAAAGATTTCAACGTCTCAGTTGTTAGACTTCCTCCCTACCACTGTGAGTTAAACCCCATCGAGCTGGTTTGGGCCCAAGTGAAAAATTATGTTGCGAGAAAAAACAGTACATTCAAAATGGCTGACGTTGAGAAACTGTTTGACGAGGCGCTGCATACCGTTACTGCTGAGAGTTGGCGTAAATGTATTCAACACGTATTAAAAGAAGAAAGAAAGTTTTGGGATTTAGACATACGTGTAGAAGTAATGACGGAACCACTCATTATCGATATAGGAGGAGAAAGCGATGATTCTGAGGAGTCGTCAGGGAGTGATACCGCTTCCAGTTAGTCAGACATTTTACAAGTGACCTCGCAACATACCTATACTTATTGGTAATTTATTTTGGTCTTGACAAACAACTTTTTTTTAGTTTTAGTAGTAGTAAGTTGGAATTGACTTTTAAACATTTTTTTATTTTGTTTTAACTTACTTATGAACAACTTGTGATAAGTTATTATTTCAAATGTTAAAAATTGAAATTCCAGATATTTCAGTATTCGCACCCTTAAACTATGATACGCTCATGGAGTTCACTTTAAATCGGTAGATAACCGATGACGTCACTTTACAGAATTTCGACTATCGACTTTTTTATATACATCTTATTATAGCTCATCCTTAAAAATGTGTATTATTCTTGGTAACACCCTGTATACACATAATGATACCTACCATAATAATTTCGTATTTCTGTTCTCTCAAATTTAAACGCCAGAGCGTACAAGAACATTTTCTATTTAGGACAATTAAGAACCCTTCAAAAATGATGCGCTCATGAAGTTCGCTTCTGCAACTGATTTTATGGACAGTAAGAGCGATGAGTCACTTTACAGAATTTCGACTATCGAGTATAATGTCTATAATAATATATAAATGTATCAAAATTATTGCGCACCTTAACACAGGTAAACACTTGCAATGAAATACAAAGACTAAGATAACATAAAGTGGAAGCCGTAATCCTATATAATCCCACTCTGAGAGACAAAATTACCTGCTTTCATATTATTGTGATGCGAAGGTCATTTCCTTATATTCCCAGTATTTTGAATTCATAATCGTGCTTCTTGCATGTATAAATATCATATAATATATTTTTATCATATTGATAGCACGATTTCAGGTAAGAGACCCTAAATCCGCAATAAACCATAGGCGGACATTGGAATTTAGGCAGGATAAAATAAATCAATTGTATCTCAATTCTCCAAAATCGAATAAATATGGACAATAAGTAGGATATTTGAACACCGGAACCTAAAACCTAAATATAAAGATTACGCGTACATACTACCTACTTATACTAGAAAATTCATTTGATAATGCAGTGCTGGATGTGTGGTAACTCGACAATAATACGACTGTTTTTTCTTTTTTTGGTACAAATGACACCAATGTGTCTAGTTTTCTGTATCCGAAGAGGCTGTCATATGGGTTTCAATTTTTTGCTACGATAAAAGAGGATGGCACTTCCCGTCTATTTTTTCTAATAGTGCCAACATACGATAATTTTTTCCTCTTCAATTCCTTCACAAGCTGTTACGGTTTTTCTTGTTAGTATGAATCTGTCGCATAAAAAGTTAACAATCATGCAGTTTTGGTCATAATAAATAAACATTCTTACCTTAATATCAAGTCAGACTAGCTTCGTATGTCAACAATTTCTAGTTATACCATTAATTCTGTGATTCAATAGCCCGGCCATCAATTTGTTTAGCACCAACTTGGTTGATAGTTTAAAGGAAATAATTACACTCAGTAGAATAGTTACAGTAATCTGAATATACACTTAAAAAGAGTGAAATTGATTATAATATGTACCATTGAATGTAAACAAAACAGTCCATTAGTAGAATCAAACAGCTGATTTGCCATATGTCAATAGCCTCGTTCATTCTTCTTTTACAAACGATAAGAGATCTTTAATTCGTACGGAAGGTTGCCTACCGATGTACTGTGGGTGTACATCAGGGTATAATGTATATAATGTTTTATTTTGTAAATATAGTCATGGGACGTGGTATATTAGTGAATATAGGGTTTATTGTTGATTAGTAAATTATTGTTTTTATACGGGGGGTTTTATTATGCGAAGTGCAAGTAGAGTAAATCACTCAGAGGTCATAGAACGTATGTGCTCCAAACAGCTTGAGTGAGAGTGTCTCTCGAACGGAAAGGTGGGTTGTCAATGAAACGTGTCGTGTTTCTTCCTTTTCTGATCAGCGTGGTGTTGAATTGAGGTGTTTATTGGGAGCCCCAATAATTCTAATGAAGATTCCACATTTATACCGCAGGGGAACATGAATTTAAGAGGGTAGTTTTGGTTTGGATGGAGATAGTATTTTGTCCAGACCTCATCTGTGAGATGCAGATGAATATGCAAACCCAGTTACCTACAACGCCATGTGTTTAATGTCCATTTAACGGCTTTTAATTACCTATTAGCAGCACACATGAGAACCCTGTCCTAGCCCAACAGGTTTTCATTCATAGATTCTGGGGTATTGTTGGATTTTGGTTACTCGGATTTCCGTATTGGATTAGTTCCGGGGTCACTTGGTGTTGGTTCGTAGTACCACGGCGTTCCTGCGATGCGTGCAGCCCTACCTTAGCGATTGCTACCTCAAGAACAACTTGTGGATCGTCAGGATTTATCACCAGCGGGTGAAAACGCGCAAGTTTTAAACATTTAAATTTTTCTATAATTATTTTTTATAGTGTATATATAACATTTGTATGTATATATAATTCACCATTTGTGAACATACAAGTAGCTTGTAATTTTTCTTGGTCATATATCACTCTAGGCAGAGTAGGTAAGTTCCGTCTGAGCTCAAACGGAACGTTTTTGGTAATTTATATTGTTTTTGCTTTTGGTAAGTTTACAATTTGATATGCGTAGATAAGCCACGGTATGGGTAAGCCTTCGGGTTCTCACCGTTTTCACATTGTATGATTGTAATTTTTTTCACAAGTTTCCGAACCAACTTAAATCAGAACTGGTTTCTGTTTCAAATCCTTCTGAGCATTGTGTTATCATTTTTTGGGGTGAGGGTATATAGGATTTTAAATAACTGTATCATTGTATATATTGAACTATAAGGGACTTTGTAAACGTCCACAGTTCGTAAGGGATTTCATATCGATCTGTTTATTTTTTTTTATAGTAAGGGTTGATGGACCTTAAGTGTCCACTGTGGGAATAACTACTCCCGAAAATTTTCTAACTAACTAAATATTTGTATTCAAACCAAACCACCACCTCAATCAATCATTTCTCTTGTGAGTTGAGTTACGAGTTTGATTTTATGTAATACTTTCCTAATTGGAGGTAAACTACGGCTAGTTCATTAAACTGAGGTATTTACTCGGGTACGGTTTATCTGGCGCCTTGGGTTATATAGCTTATATTTTGATTGTCATTACCAGCGTTCGAACTTCCCTTCTTCGACTGAAGTCTAGCGGGTAAAATATCTTGTGGCATAGATCGGCCATCCGATCTGCTGGTAACTTGGTCAATTAGTAGTAATTGATTTCGGAGCCACAAGTTCGATCTATTTTCAATAGGTCGCTAATGTAAGTGGGTTAAGTGCATCGGTGCACGGGGTTTGATTTTACGTTACAAAGCTTTAGGCTGGTAAACCAATTATCGGCAGTTATATTTCTCCCGGTGTTAAAAATTGAGGTTGCTAATCTGAGTACAACAATATCAGCAGAATTATTTTGCCTATAAGGACTTTCTGGCTGTTGATCGCAATCAATTTCCATTTTATACGTGAAAAAGCTTAGCATCGCAGAGAGCGAAAATCTTGATCCCATCTTTACTGAGATTTGAAGGGATGTATTGTCTAAAGCCACAGCGGCCACGGAGTGCTGAAGCATTTCGTCGATAGTGACGTTTTGTCCAAGACTGTAATGCGACTCACAATTTTTGAGAAAAAAGTCAAAAACATCTCTTACTGCAGCTCATTTATCTGTTTCTCTTCTTTGAGGTCGAGTGTCAGATCGTCAAAGCGGATACATCTTATGAGAAATCTAAACCTCTTTTCAGACATTGTCATTCGAAACATATCCAACAATCCACCTCGCTTTTGGCTTGTTTTGCAACCTGGCCAACAACACCCGGTAATTTTACTAATATATTATGCCTAGGTGTTTGCGTAACTTTTAGAGGAGTTCTTCGCCATTTGGTGTCATCCCGACCTATAACAATATAAATGTAAGTATTGCGGCCAAGTTTTTACAAATTTATTATTTTTATGTGTGATTTGTTTTTTGCGAAACCCTAAGGTTATAAAATACCGTAGGACTTACCATTATAATGAAAATTATCATCTTCTTCCTCCATTTCGACATCCTCTATATCTTCGGACTCAATTTCATGGACTGTATTTCAATCAACTGACCTGGTTTCCAAATGATCCTCTGTTTCTGAGTCATCTGACTCTTCAATGTTATTTTTATCTTCATTGAGGCTAATACTTTCATCCAGGTCGTCCTCAAAGGCAGGACAATCAAGATCATCAATATCTTGAGGCTTGTTTAGATCAAAAATAGCTGTTTTGATCATTTTTATATAAAAAGGAATACTTACATTATGAAACTATTATTTGTAACGATAATTAAATACAATACAACTATTAAAATGCTAATACTCACTTTTGAATAACACAATAACTTTATCGATACACACAGCAAAAAATAAGCGTCGCAAATTCAAAACACGGACGGCACATTTCACCCTAACACCATTTGATAGAGACTAACGCAAGTAATCGCGCTAGATCACAGATAATCCACAGATAGATGAGACACTGATTGTGGCGCCATCTGAAGAGCCTGTCAAGTAAACAATTGAGTGATGTTGAAAAGATTTCTGTAATTTTAGGTTTTGGCGGTATATTCAAATTAACTGTATTTTAGTGTTTTAAATGAAACTCATGGTTTCTAGTTAATTCCACAATATAATAAGAGTTATTTAAAATTCTAAAAAAATGACAATTATTTCGATAAATCAATATCATCGTCACAATGACAGAAGTTACATTTTATTTGATGCCTACCTGATGTTTAGTAGTTATTTTTGGCTAGACCAAGAAGTGACCTAACTTGTGATTGACTCAATATATATTTATAGAAAAAAGAAGATGTGATATTACAAATAGTGAAGCTTAGTTATTATTAGCCCTATGAGCAGATTCCACAAAGTAAGGGTCGAGACAGTTAATTTCATTAACTGTATTTTAATTATTTTATTTCAAAAGAATCATTTATAGTCCATCATTTAACATTTCATTCAATTTAACTCAATAATGATAAGATGTTGAGCTAAATTAAATGAAATATCAAATGATGGACCATAAATGGTTGATTAAATTGATAAAATAAAACAGTAATCATATAAACAGTTTATTTATTTTGGTAAAAAAATACACAACAAATAATTTTTTTCACAAAGTACTTTTCTTAACAGACAGAATGACAACAAATAAACTATTATGTAAAAACAATGCAATAATTAAAAAATAATTCGAATAACATACATTCTAGATTGGAATATCATTGGATTTTTAAATGATATTAAATCAAGATAAAAGTAGAAAATTATTCATGATAAGTTTATATTAATTTATTATTACACTCGTATAAACACACAGAGTTGGACAAACTGCTGGAGTATAACTGCTACTTACTTAATCAAAAAAGTGTTAGCTATGAGTAGTTAACTACTATTCTTGGCAACTTTCTGTGAAAGAAAACATTTGAGTATAATTACTGTGAATGTTGGAACAAAATTAATTAAAATATTTTTATAGGAAAAGTTGTTAAATACTGCCCAGCTCTGTAAATACAAGGTGCCAAGTAATTACATATGAGAGTGCTAAACAGCACTTGTGACTATACAAAATTTAAAATAATATATCTAACATTTCATTTCCTCTTAAAACACATCTTTATTCCTTTACTGGAAGTATTAAATAGGTTCATATCACAAGCTTAAACCTAGTATATTGCATATTTGTATATTTCTACATTTAAAAGCATTCCGTTCTTATGAAACCATCGCATAAGGCAGTTTAAGTTACTCTGCAGCTCCTGGCAGTCTATGATTGTTAAAATGTTTCTTAAGGGCTTTTAAAGATCCCACCGTCTAGTGGAAGTCCTTTCTCGTTTCTGGTTGAGGTTCTACAAGTAAACACATAAAATAACAACAATAAATAAGTAAACACACAAATATGTTTGAAAATTTATGTCAACAAAAGAAAACAAAATGGGCTTACTATCTAAATAATAAGTTTACACATGTTTTTGTACTAAGCCAAACAAAATATCAAAAAATGTTTGAATGTATACATTTGTTTGGTTTTTTCGAATTCCTTTTTTGGAACTTTCGATTTTTTTAGGAATTCTTGATTTTTAACTGTTTATTTTTATTTTTTGTGTCTATTGGCTATTTTGGATTTTTGGTTACCGCTAGACCGAGTACTTAGACGTAATGCCTCAACGAAAGTTAATACTCACTTTCATTTCCCATAAATTGTCACACTATGGGCTATATATATAGCGGGTAGAGGGAATATAGCTATAACATAAAATGAAACCCAGATTATAATTTTTTCAATGAATACATTTTAAAATGGAATTGTCTGAGTATGGTGTGCACACTAGATATAAATTGAGGGAACGAAAATACGAGTACTGAGTGTGTCATTTGATTAAAATTCCAGCAAAGCGCTTTCAGTCATTAGGTCATTCTCAGAGCAGTCGACAAGAGAAAAACATACAACAGGTACAATGTGCATACAATGAAATGAAATGTTTGATGTTACATCGTTATTTAAGTAAAATTTGTTAAAATTACACTATAAAGAGGGTGTACACACATATCATTTAGTTGGTAATTTCAAATTAGACGTTTCATTATGTGAATTACAATTGTACAAGCTCTCTATAGAGTAATTTCAACAAATTTTAGTTAAATAATGATGTAACATCAAACATTTTATTTCGTTGTATGTAGCAGTTGCAGGGTTTGAGGTTTTTTGACACCTTCTGTATATTTT
The DNA here is from genome assembly GCA_963921935.1 of Galeruca laticollis. Classification (NCBI taxonomy): domain Eukaryota; kingdom Metazoa; phylum Arthropoda; class Insecta; order Coleoptera; family Chrysomelidae; genus Galeruca; species Galeruca laticollis. Next base: position 171,456,267 of record OY998177.1, read on the forward strand.
TTTCTTGACGAGAGCCTTCAAAATGTCTAATGGCTGAAAGCGCTTACCTGGAATTTTAATAAAATTACACACTCAGTACTCGTCTTTTCGTTCACTCAATTTACATTTTAAAATGTCCAAAATTATAGCATGCTATATTGAATGCAATAAAACTTACCATCAATTTTTGTTAATTTCCACTAATATGGGAAGGCAAATCAAACTGTCTTAATAACCTCTCTTCGTCTTTCCCAAATCTACAGAAACACTGTTTTTGAAAATGAAGGGATCTTATCCTCCATCATTTCCTCGTCGACAAATTTAATGATTTATTACCACTGCTTTTCAGCCATATTGATTTTATCTTTCTGGATTGGAGGAACAAAACTGTAAAAAGAAATATTTACTTTATTAATGCAGCAATTTTCAGTTTAGCTAATGTAAAGAACGACAATGATCTCTAAAGTTGTCGATTAAATTAGTAAAAACTCACTGAGTACACCACTTATTATTCAGAATACACTTTGACATTGTCTTTTCAATTAATAACAATAAAACAACGAAGCAACAGATAAATATTACACTATATCAATAAAAAAAAAACACCAAAATACCGTAACCTTAAAATAACCTCTACACTTGAACTAAGAAATAATAACAGTATAACATGTGGGAATGGGGACGAGCAATATGATATCGCGCATACGCAGTTATAAAAATCAATAAAATTTGATTACTAACGACGTTACAGTTTTCGTTAATTTTCTGGAATTATCTACCGATTTTAGTTACCCGACAGGCTCTATAGATGGCAGGGTCTGCAGTGTCCCTAGCCTGCGCTAGATCCGCTAGACCAATATCTGTTTCCCCTCCCTTTAGACGGTTATAGCAACGGAATTCCCAACTATTATCTAAATGCAGCATTGTAAAAGCCAGTGCGAATAAACAACTGAAAGATGTCATAAAGGCTCAACCTGATATTTTAATTTAATTTTTGTGTAGAAAAAATATTCACATGTATAGGTCCGCCAGACCTATGCGCGACTAATGGAAGGTTAAAATAATGAGAAGGTAATATTTTTCTACCTCAATTCCTAAAAAAATTGTAGTATCAATTTGAAATAAAGAAAAATATGATGGCAAATCAAGATTAAGTTGTTGCTACCTCGAAACTCAACCTACTCTTCATTTAAAAAGATCGTTATATACTTTTCCGCCTACCTCAATAAAAAGTATACATTTCCTGGCTTCTTTGCAGGGAGCAAAATCGTACTTTTCCTGCCTAGGGAGGAAAAGTAAAAGTGACGTCATAGTACGTTATCAATGAAATACTTTTGCAATTCCGAGACTAAAGTGGTCACTTTAGACTCACATGTTAGAAACTATGCTAAATCCAAGAGATATAAAGCGAGAAATTAAAATCCCAAGGGATTTGAAGTACAAATGAAAATGTACACCCCTGATGCATAGGCATTGTAGAAGTCCGTCCTCGATGCCCAGTCAAGTTTCATAAAAGTCCCTCATCGATGCCCAGCCATGTTTCGTAAAAGAAGTAGTATAGTTTATTTACGATAAAAAGACGTTAACGTTGCAAAACAAAATATTGTGATGTTGCCAAGCTGTAGTTTTTTCCTTCACTTAACGAAAATTAGAAAAGTCAATCTGATGTCAGATTGACAGATCTTCTTCATTGCTCCGTGTCTCGTAGGGAGTAGGTCAAAAATATTTACTTAACAATACAAGGCTTGTACGATGGGCTTGATTCATTTATTATAAATATTTATTCATGAAAAACTATGGATAAGATATAAGAAACAGTAACCACTCATTCTATATTCGAATTAACATTTAATTATTTTACATAGAAGAGGGTTAAATGACGAACTGTAGGTTCTTATACCTTATTCTATGCTCTAATAGAACCATCTTCTAAAGCACTGCAAGGGTTTACGTTAAAAGGGATCAATACAAGCTGTAATCATATTCATGCAAATTCAAATATTGCTTCTTTATACAATATCTATTATATTTATTATATTAAAAATATAATGGAGATGGAAAATATAGATACACAAAATAAAATTTTGTAACAAGATATAAAAATGAAAAATCTCCCATTTTATCAGTATTATTTATGTAGAGATACTGTGGTCGTTGTTTTAAGTTTTGTATTATAAAATAACTGTACCTAATTAATTTATTAATACTCGAAGTTATCAGTGATTTTTAAAAGGTGGAAATAAAGCAAATTGGATGAAAATATACAAAAGATAAAACACAAGATTTCCATTACTCCACTACAAAATCATCACTATCTTCATCGTCACTGTCAAAATTAATAATAAGTGGAGGCACATCCTGTCTATCAAATACTACTTCTCAATCCCACTCATATTGTATAATTTTTTTGGTGTGCTCTACTGTGTTTAACCAAATATCAGGAGTCACTTATTATAAAGACTTTTTCCAAACACATATTGCTTGATCTGTTGAAGAACCATCAGTTCCCATATGATCTCTATAAAAATTTTTAACTATGCCCCAAATATGTTCAATGGAATTAAACATACAGTGGTAAGGGGGAAGTCGAAGCACGTTGTTACCATATTTTTCAGATAATATGTCAGCTTCATATATTGTTGGTGATTTATTCCTACAAAAATGTATATATTTAAACAAAATAAGTTATCTAAGTATTACCATAATATTTTGAAAAATGTTTATATCAACTTACCGTTGTACTAAATTCAATAATAGGGTTTTGAGGAAAGTATTTTCAAAATGAATATCATTTTGTATCAACCAGTTCTGTATATCAGCCTTTTTTGTAGCTGTTGTTGGTACTTTATTGATTGCTGTAGTGTGATAATTTGCATTAACCATTACAATTGTGGCAGATTCTTCCAAGTTCACTAAAAGCTGGTATTCAAACCAATGCAAAAAAATTTCTCGATTCATTTCACCGTGGTAATCACCATCTTGTTTTTTGGAAGGAAAACCAGCACTGCTCCAGGAATAAATCCAGAAGAGGAACCAGCATGCAATACTGTATACCTACAATAAGGTAAAGACAAATTACTACTAGGTTTCCTAGATAGACTGCATAGTTCAAAACAACGATTAATACTTATATAGAATTGAAATAAAATAGTGTGACTAGTAAATATTTGAAAAGTTCTTAAAACGCCAGGAATGTTAGTACATCTTAAATTAATTGCTAAATTTTATTATTCATTTACCTTGGAACACCAATTTTGATTTTATTCACGCACCTATAATTAGAATATTGCCAAAAACGTCCAACAGTACCGTCTTTAAATATCCAAAAACACAAATTGATATAAACCTCCCCTTATTATCTTGACATATCCATGTACAAAATATACACGTTTTAATGCAATATGTGGCAACTCCATTAAACGTCGACGAAGATCATCTTTTTGGTATTTGAATCCAATATTTTTCACTGTCTTCCAGAGTGATGTTAAACAACCATTAAAGAGTTCCCGCTCCTGGAGTTTGTCTCTTAAAGTTTTCAAGTTTATGTGTTCCTCTGAAAAAATATTGTGTTAGTTAATTGTGTATAGATTAAAACCGTAAATTCAATATACTCACTGTTTCCATACATTTTGTATATAACATTTCGGAAAGCATTTTGATCAAAGTTATCAATTTCAACAGTAGGCTTTTTTGCGTTGTCTCTTTTTAGGTGGGCTTTTAGGCTGTTCACCTCTATTATGCGGCAATACGGTTAACAGTGGTAACGCTAAGCTGTAAAGCTTCTACAACTCTCTACAAAATAATTAATCCAATTTATGAAAGAATCATATATTATTAAGTTCAATTAACCTAACCTAACATTAAAAACATTCAATCATTTACATTTTAATATGTAACAATAATATTAATAATGATGAATACAAATAGCGAACACTTTTACTTACGTCTCTTACAGCAGTAAGCGGGAGAAACGGGCCCCCATTTCGGCATTCTCGTTCAAAATAGCTCAACAAAGATGTTACCATCTCTTGAAATTTCCTGCTCAGCTGCTTCGGCATTTTATTAACCATACACTGCAGATTTGAATAAATAATGAATAAATAATTAGTTATGAAAATAACCGTTTTTTCAATCTTAAACGAGCAATGACTTTAAAAGCACCAAAAAAACTTGTAAATATTAGTCGATGATCGAATGTCAATAAACGTCAAAACAAACTGGGGAATTTTACCATTTGATTTGACAACGTCTTGAAGTTTTGCCAACCCGTTAGCTAGAAATTGCCCTGGCCGTTGAAGACAAACTGTATTCACGGTTGGTAAATTAATATTTATTCAGATAAGCAGGAAAGTAACTAAAAATTACATCATCGTGTTTTCATCGTAAATAAACTATATTTATTAATTTTGTTTGTTACTTTCATAAATAAATTATTGAAAATGTCTTGTTATTTGAGGAAGGCGGAAAAATCATATGTATAACATGGGTGTAAAGTGCCTTTCCCTCCCTCAAATTATTACTGCACTCCGCTACGCGTCGGGCAGTAAACTTCATTCTCGGTAGGAAAAGTAGCACTTTCCTCCCTTGTTATACAAATAGGTATTTTTCTACAAAATAGTCACATATGACATAGATGCTTTTAAACACTGACTATATTTTATATATTTACGATACAAACATATCAAAATACTAGCTGATACTTTTCCAGGGCACTTCACTTTAGAATTATATTCTCAGTTAGCCACGTGCCTTCTCCTAATTAAAGAGTAGCACGTTCACACTATATGTTCAGAACAAATCCACCCTCTCAGTAGCACAGCTTTAACAAAGGTGAGATGCATAACATATTCCAAATACGTTGGGGTTGTTAAGAACAACTAAAAGTTGATGCCGAAGGGTGCGAGGAACATGAACTCGTTCTAGGAAATTGGAGGAATTGTTTCATTGAGTAAAAAATACTCGTCAAATTCTTTGTAAATTATATTATAATACTGTGTGTATTATAACACACCAGTTATTCTTGTCAAGATCACTTTAATGTAAGTTACAATCTCTGATAAAATACAAATATAAATTTTAAATCATTTTAGATATGTTTGGTTGTGGCAAAAATAAAAAGTCGATTATTCATTAGTACGGTGTTTACAGAGCTAATGTTAAGTTTTATTTCGTTGATACAAATGATAGGCAGTTCTTAATATAATGAAGGAGTGTATAAAATGAGTAACGTGTGAAATGTACTTTATTTTGTAAATATTTTTACAAACTAACTATACCGACAATATTCGTTCGGTTCCAACTACTGACTGACTAATTCTTGAAAGAAAATGAATGTATATATAAATCTAAATATACAACGTAAGCAAACTACAATATCATATTATTATAACTGATCTGCGGGTGAGGGTGATATAATTCTTCCCCCTGAAGATTCTGCTTCTGAGGGTTGAAGGTGAAGGAAGGCGATCATTTTCAGTGTCTCCACCACAATGGTTTTCCTCGGTTTCTTGGGTTTTTTTCTTGCACTTGATTGTTCTGTACACTAAATACACAATGAACACTATTGAAAGTATGTAAACTACTGTTTTGGTAATGAGAGGGTTATCGACGGAAACTGTCTCTAAATTGGATTGGTTCTTGATGGTTCTGGATCTAAGTGTATGAAGTTTGTCTAAATCTAAAGGAGGTAAACTGATGTTCAAATCTTGAATTGTCTTAGATCGATTAATAAGATTGACTACTATTGTGGGAAATAAAATCGGCTGGCTTCCTGTTTCAATTTCTTCTTTGTTGGTTATGTGTACTGCGTCCGCGTTAACTTGGCACGAATCAGGAATGTTGACTAAGTGTGTGCCAATTAAGTTGACGACTTCGTCATGTTGTCGGCATTTCAGATGTAGATTGGTTTTTTGTGGTAAAAACGCTATCCATTGATTAGAAACATCAAGTCTCTTGAATAATGGTTGGGAGGCAAATATCGCTACTCGATGACAGGTGGGTGCCGCTTTTAGGTCCAATTATTATTAAATATTTGACTTTCATACGGACTTTCATCATGGACTCGCACTAGTCGCTCGGATATGCGAAGTACAATTCATTTTTTGAAACGAATTTATTTTGAGGTACGATTAGTTTTGGTTCATTCTCTTTCAAAATAGGTATCGGATATAAATGAAATAAATATAATTTTATTGGATACATTATGGGAACATGTAATATGTATCTGATTTTATTATTCAGAATGAAACTAGATACTTTAATAAGGTTTTATAAATCGGAATTGAATTTAAATTTAATTTGAAAGGCATTTAATCTTCATCAATTTCTTCATATACGGTTTCTAGAAGTACCAATAAATGTTGTGTTTTTATTATACTAGGGTGCATAATACCAATCTATGCAAAGGAAATTGAATTTTCTACATCTTGCAATATAGAGTTAATTATTTCATACATTTCATTTTGTATTCTAATCATCTCTCATTTTTATTTATTTGTTGAATGGTTGAACTGAAATCATCAATCAAAGAAACAGCTAATGTATTTTGTGTTTTGAATGTTTGTGCTAAAGAATTTTGATTTTGTTGAAGTTCCTTAATAAGTCTCTCGTAACGTTCGCCATCGTTAACGTCCAAATTTCCGCTAATAGCTTTAAAAACTGAACCGAACCCATTGATTAGGCCACGTTTTGTCCTCCGTTGATGAGGTAATAATTCACTTAATTCAGTTTCTATTTTTGTTTCGATAAAGTTAATAGTATTTAAGTTGGTTGGTAGTTCTTCGATTTTTACGTTATTAATTTTAATCAAGTTGATGGTTTTTGAAGTGAATATGATATTGAATTATTTGTGCGTTGCCGAGTTTCACTGGAAGAAGGCCATGGTTATCTTGGAGATTCCGGAGAGTTATAGTTTCTTTAATCCGAGAATTCCCAGTAATCTGAAATAATAACATGTAATGTGATTAAGAATCAAAAGAATATAATCTTCTTAGTGGACGTTTAACATTGTCCATATGTACTTTACCACGTTTTATAGTTGTTACGGTTTTACGTTTCGTATTTATTGTTTTAAGAGTAACTGCCTTATCAAATTTATTAGATTAACAAAAATAAATATTCAGGTAATCTCCTTAACGACGAAATAGATATCAATCAGTCTCCTTTATTGAACCTCTTTACCTATAAGATAGCTTAGGAATGTTTGTAGTGAATGAATTTCCAGGTAATTTCTTTCAATACCATTGTTAACATTAGTAAATAGAATTCTGTATTTATGCACTGTATATATTAAGACATTTTTATATTTTACCTTCATTCGTTTTGACAAAGCTACTGTGTTAGTGAAACGCGTCAACAAGTTTAAATTGAACATTAGTTCAAATAAATGAAGATTTAAACAAACTATATTGTTTTATTTTATCGTTTATTAGAATTTTTCTGTCTTTTGTTTTTTTTTGATCAATGTGGTTTGATTTGGTGCGAATGGTGGATCTTCGCTGGTTTTTGTTGATTTCCTCTAAATGTTTGGTTTTTTGTTCGATTAAATCTGAATTAATTTTCGCGTACAATAGTTTTGATCGATCTTTATGTTGATTGACGTAATCGTTCATTAGTAATTTGTCAATTTCTAAATTGAATGGATCGTTATCTGAGATATGCCCGTTGACAATATCGATTGGTTTTAATTTTACTGCGGAGTTAATAGAATTATTATATGCCAGGATAGTGTTCACAATTTTATTTTTTATTGGGGTATTAGAGAATCCTTGTGAATTTAGTAATCTTAAATTCTCTATTATTGTCGAGTGGAAACGTTCGATTGTGGGTGATACGGTGAAAAAAAATGTAGTTTGACTTTATGGAGGCTTAGAAGTTCGGTTACAACCGTATTTTTAAATTCGGTGCCGTTGCCACAAATTATTTGGTTGGGTAAACCGTAATGGGCGATGGCCATTGCGAATTTGATTGGCGAATTATATGAGAGTCCAACATGTTTTGTATCTGATGAGCGACCTCTTGTATAAAAGGATATCTTCAGATATTCGTCCGGTTCTAGCTGCTGACTGACTAATTCTTGAAAGAAAATGAATTTATATATAAATCTAAATATACAACGTAAGCAAACTGCAATATCATATTATTATAACTGATCTGCGGGTGGGGGTGATATAATTCGTGCCTCACTCATTTGTAATTAAGTATGTCAATGTAAAATCATAGGTACATACAAAGACATTATCACGTTTTTCTCCACTGCACAAAAATCCATGTTTCTAGCAAAGAAGCTCGCACCATCATAGAATCAATCTTCGGTAAGTTACAACTATTTCTTTTGATGGATCCAGTCTCCATTGTGAAACCGTAAGATATTATCGTTGCTCTAACAAATTATCAAGAAAAATAGTTCATACTTTATACTTGGTTATGGGAAATAAGTCAAATTGTTCGTGCTCTGACGTCATCGCGGTGTTCGTAGTCACGTGATAATGTGTTATAAATAAGATAATTTATTTCAATTTCATTTAATTTAAGACGAATAACTAGGTTCTTAGAATGTTATTTTAGGTTTCTATAAACTGTCTTTTATGTGTAAAACATAGCTGCACACGAATTTGTAACAACTGTCAACATCCCTATTTCCATTCTAAAAACCAATATTCTGGAAACGAATTAATAATTCAGTATCCCCAGTCTTATCTAACATGTTTTCATTTCATCGCAAATAAATGATAACCGGATGATGACTTTGAATAGTGAATTTTTATGTTTTCTTACAAGGTAAAGTTGTTTGAACGCCATAAAAGTAAGGAACAATATTTGAAGTACCTATATAAATCAACTTAATTGATTTCCCTAGTTTGATATAGCAGATTTTAATCAGTCACTCCGTTATGTTTGATCACGCTATCCATTGGAGAATTGCATAGAATAAAAAACCATTCATTATCACTATCAGGATAATTATTGTATTCCATGAATACACACACGTATATGTAATTTTTTCAAATGACATACGCACCAACACTGACAAAATAATATACGTTAATCATAAAATGGACGCATTAATATGAGGTATACGACTTGTTTTGTTTTCTTATGTAAACGTTTTTTTTTTATATTTATAACCATAATAGTAAAAAAACGAAGATAGATAATAAAACAAACCAATTTCTCACTTAACCATACATACCAAATTTATAAGAAAATCTGAAAGAGACATTTTCACATCACAACATACATGTTCCTCATAAAGAGTACAACCTACAAAAACCAATTACACCTGTTTTAAAAGTTCAATCTCAGAAGATAACATGAGCAATATAGTCCATGAAATACCGTGTAAAAACTGTGAAGGGGTCTACATGGGACAAAAAAGTCAGTATTTAAAGAAGAGAATAAATAGTACCAAATATGACAAACGAAAAAAAAATGGCACACACTGTCCATATTTCAGAAAGCCAATACGAATTTGATTTCGAAAATACAAAAATTTTTCTTCATCTATTCTTCGCATCATGCTCTTTCATACTCATCTTCTCCAGTATTCCTATGAATTGGACATCATCTGGCTGGTGTTTATCTATATTTTTTAGTACACTGAGGCCCAATAGCTTGTTGGAGGCATAATTTACAAAATTGTCAACGAATGTATTATCAGAAGGCACACATTCTGAAGAAGAGAATGATGAAGTTAAACAAGAATTTCGGAAAAAGGAAAGATCACATATTTTAGGGTTGGTAATGTGAGAAAGTTTGCAAGTGGTAGAAGAATTAAGTTCCCTATGATTAGGTATCATAAAAAGTTCTTCTAGAGGCTTAGAACGGGGAAACGTACCGAGAAAAGATGAAGCGTTCCCTCTTGGAATTGCAATACTTATTTGTTGTATAAAGAACAAAGCTGTTCTTGAATCATTGTTTACTACTGATATTTTTTTACCAACTTCTTCAATGAATTTTAAAGCTTCATTACCGAAAACACCAGAGGTTTCAATTGCTACAGGAATAAAAATGTAAATGTTCTTCATGTTTTTGTATTTATTGATTTTAAAACTTTCGCCATGTAAAGCTGCAGCGCCTGCGGAAGTAAATGTAGATCGGACATGGGACGGAGCACAAGTCTCGGTGCAAGTGCAATCCCATATAACTGGTCTGCCGCGTTGCCATGTAATGAGGGTCATACCATCTGGACGTTTACCGTCGTCGCGGCAAGTACCTAACGCTTCCAACGAACATGGATTCTTTGCAGATGACAGGCCTCGTTTGATTAGGTCATTTACTACAGAATGTCGTGAAAAACGGCCGGCACTTAATTTGCAGCTTAGGCCGTATCTACCATATTCATCAACATCAGCTCCGCAACGACAGCGATGTTTTACACAAATTTGACAACCGAAACAGAGACCAATAGAAATACGAAACTTTAGATGCTTTCGCCAAATAAAATATATGAAGGGAATCGATAACAGTGATTGATGAAAGGAAAAATTTCAGGTAGAATATCTGCTACAAGTTTAAATAAATGATCGCGATGAATTGCATTGAAAGCATTTTTGAAATCAATTTTCAGAAAAAACTTTATTATTAACGTCTGAATGATTAGAGACGAAACGTCTTGCTGCATGTGCAACTGCTTCACAACCACCTTTCGACCCGAAACCAAATTGTAATGGCCGAAGTTAATATCCTAATTTGTCTCTGATGTTTGAACAAATTATTTTCGCTAGTAAACAACGGTAAACTGTACCAATAGCAATAGGTCTGATACCTCCTGCTTTGTTAGTTAAAGCTAATAGTGACGCTCTAAATGAAATAGGACGAATATTGACTATGTCATTTGAAATAAAATTACATAATTCACACAAAGATAATAAGATATTTTTTCCTGAAGGGCCAGCACTGTGAGTTATTAAATATTCTAGATGTGAAAGTCTTAAAGAGTCTAAACTACCACCAGAACTTGTTTTAAAAGAGTTTATTGCGTTACTGACAAATTCTTCTGTTATAAGAATAGGTTCCGAACTCAGAGTAGGGAACGCACTATTAAGTTTCTCTAAAGGGTGTTTCGATTTTAATTCTGTTAAAGTGGCTGCACTGACATCAGCAAAACTGCCATCTGAAACTAAGATTTTGATTGCGGATGTCAAGTCGCCGTCAGAAACTTTATTAATGACATTTTTAATTTCACTATTTTTTGATAAATTTATGTTTTTCCGAACTGACAAATTTGTGTTTTGCTGATCAGAAAAATTTTAATGATGATCTATATTTTCAAATGTTTTTAAATGATTCTTGATTATAGTAGAGAGAGATACTTTTTTATTAGAATTTTTAGAAGGAAGACTTAAAACATTGTATGGAAAAAGGAATATATTTTCCCAGGTAGGAATAGAATTTTGTCTTACGCATTCATTAATCAGATTAAAGAGCGTTGAGGCACAAAGAGCCCTTGAAGCTTTTGGGACTCTTCTGATTACTTATCGTTGGCTCTTCAATTTTGCCAACTTATGATGAAAATTCGTATCTTCTATTTCCTTATTTCCAAAACTTTCTTTTGTAATCGAACTTAAATTTTGTCCACCGTGGGTCTTGTTTTAATGTGTTTTTAGGCCTCGCTTCTTAAAAAATTCACCACATATTTCACACTTCACTGTGACTGGCGATAACATCAGGCTTATACCATACAAAAGTTGAAGTAATGCAGTCCCAAAAAAATTCTACCATCCAAAATATCCACAAAAAATTATTTAGTTGTTTAACGATATACAACACAGATAACAACAAGTAGTATTGCTAGTTGTCTACTCTTCAGAAACCAGAAAAATCAATAATTTACTAGTTGAACTCTGTAACATAGGTGTCTCCGAATTAATTTTATTTTAATGAAAAGGTCATTCCAAGATAGTTGCTCTTCGTTACACTAATTTAGCCTTGTTCAGATAATAATTTTTATTTCGAAAATGTTGTAATCAAACGGAGATAGTTTTGACTATGATTGAATGAGGATTAGTAGGAAAGTATGAGTGGAAAAGGGTCAATAGGTGGTAGGAAGAAAATGAGTACGCCATTGGAACCATAAATAATTTTTATTGATGAAATTAACTGTCTCGACCCTTACTTCGTGGAATCTACTCATATTAGTGTTTTAAATGAAACTCAACGTTTCTAGCTAATTCCGCAATATAATGAAAAATGTTGAAAATTCTAAAAAATGACAATTGTTCCGATCACTGAATATAATCGTCAGAATGACAGAAGTTACATTTCATTTGATGCCTACCTGATGATTAGTTTTCTTTTTGGCTAGACCAAGACCTACCTTGTGATTGACTTAATATATGTTAATAGAAAAAAGAAGAAGATGTGATATTACAAATAATGAAGCTTAGATATTATTATCCCTATGGTGATATCCGGGATATAATTTTTCCAGTTAAGATCAGTATAACTGTGCAATGATATAGAAAACCAGGAAAACTATATCTGCTGATCTTTACACAGAATTACAAGTACTACATATTTGTGATAAGAAACAAAAACTGGATTTCCTTGAAGAGTTGGAAATTAGAAGACACTTAAGAAACCCACAATATGAAGTCGTCAATCAACAGATAAATCTAGGGAGTTCTCCACTATTAAACTGTCTTCTTAAGGGATAATTGTAAAGGTCAGCAGATATAGTTTTCCTGGTTTTCTATATATATATATATATATATATATATATATACAGGGTGTGCTGGGACTAATGGGAAAAAAGTCAGGAGCGTATAATCTGAGCCAAAATAATGTTAGTAATTCATATAAACTTTTTCTATGCAGGCCCTCGTTTTCGAGTTATAAGCCTCCAAAGTTTTAATTTTGTATTTGGTTTTTTTATTTTTATTTTTTGTACTAGTTATTTGATCTTTATAAAATTACCGGCAAAGCTATGATGTACGTGTATGTTCATTTTGGAAAGGTGAACAGATTTACAGTAGTGCCTTGAAGCCAGGGACGGACTACTCGCAATGGTTAGTGATCCAAAAAATTTGCAGGGATGGCACATCCTATATGAAATTATCGAAATTCACTTCCCCACACACTAAGCTAACGAAAAGGTACTCTTGTTGGAATTCGATGAAAAAAGCCGTTTGGCTAATATTTACAGTTTTACTAATGCGCTACGTACAAATTTACCTAACTAACTTATTAATACCATGTCCAGGATTTACCTACAATACTACAAAAAAATAATTTGATGATAGCATATGATGAAAACATCAGGCATTTATTTAATGGGAATTGAATAGGAACGCAAACAATGTAATTAGTTGCTTTTAATCAGAATTACGAACACAACATTATTAAACCATTAAGAAAACCTCCAAAAACACAAGTTATAAAACATGTTCAAGATTATAAAATCTTGAATTCTATTGTTTACGATACTTTTAAAATATGTAAGATATTTATATGATTCTTTTCGTCATTGTATATATTTAAAGCGTACATTCATTTTAGTTGCTAGCGTTGTAAAAAATATGTTTCAGAATTGATAAGATCTTTCATATTGTTGTAAATTCAAAGGATAGTGCCATTTTATTTTCAACTTTTGTTAAATACCTTTAAAATATCACGGTTTGCAACAATAATTGTAAATAGTTTTGTTTGGGCATTGAAATAGCACATTTTTGAAAGTCGGCATTTTGTCGCATTGTATTTGAAATCCTATAGTTAGGAAGTTAGGAAAATATTACGTTCCACACTATTGTCTATTGTATTGTAAAAACTCTAAATTTAGTGTCACTTCTGCGTGAATTCTATGTTCGACGGTCGGAAGATATGAGAGACATGTTTGAATAACCTTTCTTAGTAAGAGGGTTACAATTGCTATTGAAGTATTCAATAGAGATGTCTATTGGAGGCACCCATTGTTGATTCTGGTCAATCAACCCGACGAGTCCAATGATACTGGCCAATAGGAAATATTTATTTTCGTTTGGTCAATTCAATCCACGTGTAAACACGCCCCTTGCACATTTCTATTCAACGCGTCTCACAACGTGAAGAAATCAGTTTCTCACTCATCAGTTCTACTACTTATCGACGCGAGTTTTACACTCATCGAATCGAGCTCAACGCTCAACAACAAAGTTAGTTTTTTACACTCATCGAAGCGAGTTCAATACTCTCGATAACAAAGTTTAACAATCATCGACTCGAGTTTTACACACTCATCGATTCGAGCTCAACGCTCAATAACAAAGTTAGTTTTAATATTCATCAAATCGAAACCACCAAAGTTCAGCATTCACAACTTTGTACCATTTTGTAAATTTGTACATAATAAATTATTAATTTCGACAATAATTTTGTCAAATGATGATTATTCATCTAGTTGAATGTCTCCGCCAGTTGACGAAGTTCAGCTAGAAATATATTCAAAAACAAAACATTAGACTAAAAAGAACTCCTAAACAACAACAAAAACTAACGTTATTCTAATAAATGTTCATTTTGAGCTTCTCCCACTTCCACGCACATTCTAAGTTTACGAAGGTTGTTTCTTTGCACTTGAACGAGCAATCCCACATTATTTCTAATAACATTGCAGTGTAACACAATTCTCTCTATTAAATCTTGCCTTGTTTGCACAGGTGTTGCGTATACCTTACTTTTGAGATAACTCCAGAGAAAGATATCCATAGGATTAACGTCTCCTGATCACGGTTGCCATTGAAAAGGGCCTCCACGACCAATACATATATTAGGAAACCTTTTGTGTAAATGCTGTCGTACATCTAAACTGAAATGAGGAGGGGCCGCAGAAACCACTGGCTATACTGAAGTCGTGCAGGATAATTAGCCACTGTCATACTGTGTACTTTTCTCATGTGAAAATGATATAACAGAACAGCTGTTCTTTCAGGACGCGATGACCAACTGATTTCGAGACGTTATGTTCTCTTGATTTTCATAAACTCGTTGATGGTTAATTATCAACTGCATTTAACAAGTCTTGTTCAACTGCCACAGTATGTACGCTTCGTACTGGACCTTCTCCACCTTTTTTGGCAAAACCTTACAACATTTAATATTTTGTTTTGTATACATGGAAAATTACATTTACTTATTCATACCTGTTTCTCGTGACCTGAGATCAATACGATCAAACATTCGTCTGTCTGGTAATACTCTGTTTGCAAAATGTTCTGCATAAAGCCCTTCTGGCCTTTAAACAGTCACGAGAAGCGAGTCCATATATTAAATGCATATCTGCGTACTCAATAAAAGTGAATTCTGCCATTGTAACAGTTAAATTAAGGAATTATTGACAAGTACTGACTACTAACTATTCAACACAACGTTGACAACTAATCGTATGGCTACTTGATAAACGGTAAAAACACTTTTAAAAAGTTTTTACCAACTATCCAATTAATAAGTCGTTGATGTTTTTTATCTTCTGCTATCGTTGAATTATTTTTTCGTAGTACTGTAGGTAAATTTTGGATATCGTATTAATAAGTTAGTTTTACCTCGTTGTGTACTTATAATAAAAATGGTGAATGCGTAAATTGGTAGTTAGTGCATTAATCAAACTGTAAATATTAGCCAAAGGGCTTATTTTATCGAATTCCAACAAGAATACTTTTTCGTTAGCTTAATGTGTGGGGAAGTGAATTTCGATAATTTCATACAGGGTGTGTCGTCCCTGCAAAATTTTTGGATCACTAACCATTGCGAGTAGTCCGTCCCTGGCTTCAGGGCACTACTGTAAATCTGTTTACCTCACCAACATAAACATACACGTACAATATTGCGACGATATGGGGTTTTACCCCAACGCTAGGATCTCGGGTTAGGTCCCTATCCGTCTACCAACATCCACGATGTCGCTACTGAATCCACTCTTTGGGTCTGGGGGGTCAGTTAAGAAATCACTCTTCTAAACTTAACAAATGTATTGCAGAATAAATAAAAATTGACGGAATATGTACGGGATAAATATTAAACAACTATAACCAGTCCGATAAATATAAAACAGATATAACCAGCCCGTCCGGGCATATATTCAACAATAATCCTCAAGGGGCAATATAATATCCAATCCCAAAATTTCAATTACAAAATTATACAAAATACATATAATGACCTATTTACTTACATAAACATCCTAGGGCACGTCTTCTCTACTCGAAGGGGCACTTCGTCTTCAGTCACGGTATACACTTCCCAGGTAGGCCTTTCCCAATTCCCTGGACTGGTCGCTGATTTTTCTCAAAACCGACTGCCCCGAAAAATTTTCTTTTTCGAACCAAGAAAGTGTTCTCTCGAAAAATGCTTAGTTTGTTGTTTTTTATATTCGAAAATATTATGCTCTAGTTTGGAGTAATTAGCAAAACATATTTTTAAAACGTTGACCTACTTTTGTTTGGCCTACCATATACTGGGTGTTATTTCTAAACGTGACATGTCCCCCCCCCCCTTCGAAAAGAGGACTGCCCCAGTCCTAAGTTACCCCTGTTACCTTTAACCTAGAATAAAAAGTTGCCGCTCCTATGAAACTAATAGTACATATCTACTATACTAAATGGTTACCCCTTTTTAAATATCTGCGTTTATACAATTCAATTCCCTATCATCTAAATTTATTGTCCGAATAGCACCGTTCACACAACTTCTTCCTACTGTTCTCTGGGCGAGTCCGGACCTGGGCCTTGCGGTACGTCATTTTCTTCACATGGTGGCTCACCATGCGCTTGATTGGAATGGTGGTCCTTCCGGGTATCGTCTTACATTTCGACTAAACTCACGGTATGTTATGGAAGCAGATTCACACCGTTTTTTGGACTTTCCGGTGCTTCTGTCCTTTTGGCTGCTTGGGCAGAATGGTATTCGGCATGCTAAACTCTTCGGTTTTCTTCGGCATTTTTTTTGCTACTTAATACTCAGCGCATTGCATCTAGATTGCTTTTTTTTTCAATCAATCGGGTTTGGTGGGTTGGAACCAGTTTGTTCGACCATATGCGACAATTCGTGAATTGTACTTCCGTTGATTACTGTGGTCTATTGACTGGGTCTGATAGTCAATTAATATTGTCCCAGGATTAACCGGGCAAGTGGCATCTGGTAGTCCCATAATGTGTCAACAATTCTAGTTCTAGCTCGAATCTACCTCTACCGGATGTTGATTAAGTACTGGAGGTTTATCTGTTCCATTCTGATGTGGGCGGAACTCTACAGCCTCTAATTCTCTGTTAGGTCGAAGGAACTTTGGTGTGGAACTTCTAACGATTTTCTTGTTCCCGGTCATCGGGGTCGTGACGATCATCTAGGGACCGTTGTGCTTCAGCCAGTGGATTTCTTCTTCGTTGTTAGACCGGACTCCACCCCGTTGTGACAGCTATCACTCTTACATGGAAAAGAAATAAAAACAAAGGTAGTATTGGGGTAACCATTTCCTTACTTACTATTTATTTCCCTTCGGGACTTAGTTTACTGGCTAGTTATGGTCTAATGTTATATACAATATTTTTTCTACCTTATGTTTACATTATTAGCAAATCTAGTTCACACTCGTTTTAAAATTTACGTGGCTGGGTCACATTTTCTTTATTTGATATCCTTCAAAGAATTATATGTATTAAGGATAATCATCTTAATAAATACTAGTAAATAAAATACCACATTGGTTAGCGAGCTTAATCTAGGGATTATCTTGGCGTTATTTAACGTGTTGCCTAACTTATACGCCTAATAGCATGGTCAAAAGAAAAACTTAACTTTTATTCTAATTGTGGCCCTTCATCCTGCACAATCCGTATGACGCATTGGTGTGGTTGGCCATCCTCCAGCGTTGCGGGTTCTTTCATTTCGATTATGAATCTTGTCTGCCTCTGGGTACATCTGGGGATACATCTTCATCTGTGGAGTAGCTTCCGACCCGTGTATCCCGCGGCTAATGTGTCGACTCATCAACCTTCTACAAGGTTATATATTGTTGCTGAACGAAATAGTTTATTGTGACGTTATTTCTTTTAATTTTAAAATATTATAATCTGTGTATTATAAAAAAAATTCCTTTTTTCTTTTCCAACTTGTTTTGAGTGTTACGATGAACAACTCAACAGGAACAAGCCGGCGCCTCCACCATATGCGACGATATGGGGTTTTACCCCAACGCTAGGATTTCGGGTTGGGTCCCTATCCGTCTACCAACATCCACGATGTCGCTACTGAATCCACTGTTTGGGTCTGGGGGGTCAATTAAGAAATCACTCTTCTAAACTTAACAAATGTATTGCAGAATAAATAAAAATTGACGGAATATGTACAGGATAAATATAAAACAACTTTAGCCAGTCCGATAAATATAAAACAAAAATAACCAGTCCGATAAATATAAAACAGATATAACCAGCCCTTCCGGGCATATATTCAACAATAATCCTCAAGGGGCAATATAATATCCAATCCCAATATTTCAATTACAAAATTATACAAAATACATATAATGACATATTCACTCACATAAACATCCTAGGGCACGTCTTCTCTACTCGAAGGGGCACTTTGTCTTCAGTCACGATATACACTTCCTAGGTAGGCCCTTCCCCAATTCCCTAGACTGGTCGCTGATTTTTCTAAAAACCGACTGCCCCGAAAAATTATCTTTTTCGAACCAAGAAAGTGTTCTCTCGAAAAATGTTTAGTTTGTTGTTTTTTATATTCGAAAATATTATGCTCTAGTTTGGAGTAATTAGCAAAACATATTTTCAAAACGTTGACCTACTTTTGTTTGGCCTACTATATACTGGTTGTTATTTCTAAACGTGACAATATAGCTTTGCCGTAAATTTCATAAACATCAAATAACTAGTACAAAAAATGAAAATAAAAACCAAATTCAAAATTAAAACTTTGGAGGCCTATAACTCGAAAACGAGAGCCTGCATAGAAAACGTTTATATGAAGTACTTACACTATTTTGGCTCAGATTATACGCCCCATTAGTCCCGGGACACCCTGTATATAAGAAGTGATGGGGTACAAGGAAAAAGAGGAAAGAAAACATCAAGGAATAACGTAGTGACATAGCGAGAGAAACATAAAAGTAGGAGGAAAAAATACTTCCGTTTTTGATGGTATATTCCCAGGGTTGGTGTCAAAAACGGAAAGTGGTTTTAGTGCGGTCGGCTCTGGTCGTGTACAACGCGGCTCGATATCTCCACTTGTGGGGTTACCGAGGGTGGTTGGCACCCGATTGGGGAGACTCCCACACTCCCGGGAAAAAGTAGAACAAGTACCCGGAGCCTGTGAGCAGGTTTCCACCCAGGAAAAAAAAGGAATGGCACACCTACAACACGCACGGTAGGTATGAATAAAACACTCAATTGACATGCAAGTGTCCCACACAAACATTATATCTATTAGGTAGTATCAAAATAGTCATGACAAAATACAAATAAATTCTAAAAATTACTTTGACAAGGCTCTAAGGGGCCAAGCTATTTCAGATCCACAAGCGAGACGTCCACTCCGCACAACAGCTTGGTTGTCACTGAGGTTGGAGATGTAAGTGATGCATATTTTAACCACACATTTACTATTTTGTTTTTTGCTAGTTGTTCTTATAAACGAGGCATCAATCCCAGTCCGGCCTCTATCACGGTGTTACTCTATGTTAAGCGGTATCTTTGTTCTAGCAATGTCTGCAAATATTATTGTCCACTTTTATGAAACTTTTTAGTTGAGCTGGGAAGTACCGATGTCCTGTTAGGACACACTGTTTCTATATTCACATGCTATCCATTTATTTGTATCTGAAACTAGTCTTTTCGTCAATTATAATTTAGTGCGATTAATCTATCTTGTCACCTCTCCATGGCTCTTTCTTGGCTTGTTCCTTAGCTCCATTACTAGTGTATTTTTCATTCTTGCATTTTCTTTACAACACATGTAGGTCCAAGGGTGATGGCCTTTAGATCATTCTGTGATAACTTCGAGATGCACTGGCTATTCGCAATAACACTTTACATTGTAATATTTCCAGTTAACCTGGTCTCCCTTTGGCATTGATTCGGATATAAGGCTATAATTGGAGAAAATGAACTCATGAAAAGATGTAAAAACCTATATATTATACATTTCGTCATAAATTAACTGTGCAATTTATCAACCTCACCTTTGAACTTATATACTGACATGCAGATCAGTGAAAAAGTATATCAATTCAACTTTACTTTGCCTGAATTACTTTGAGCTATTGTATTATTATTCCATTTTCTCCACATCTTTTGAAGACCTGTCATCAACTCATATCAATGACGAATAAATTTATGTTTAAGGTGTTCAGTTATCATTATTATCATCAAATAGTATTATTATTTCCAATTGACTCGGTTTTTCTCATCCTATACTGCTAATAACATATCCAGGATGCGGAAGCAAATGATAGAATTAACAGATATTTTCAACATTTCATTCAAAATAAACTGTTTTGAAGATTAAAACTAACTTTACCGCATCTGTGGCCCTGAACAATATCCTATCATGAAATCGTCACTTGTTTACATTTCGGGGGATGTATAGTGCTAACAAACCGAAAATCCTCCAAAAATAACCAAAAATGTAGTATTTCTGTACTCGCTCTAGTCAGCTGAAAATAGAGTACATCTGTGAGACACCTTGAACAATATTCAATAAGAAAATTAGTCGCGTGTATACACTCTGGAGACTGTATCTTGTGAACAAACTGAAAATTCTCCAAAAATGATAAAATTTTGGTATTTCAAGTACCATTGCACCTGTTGTACCGTCTCTAGTAAGCTGAATATCAATAGAATTCATCGCTGAGATGCTCTGAAAAATATTCAATCCTAAAATTAATCTTTTGTGTATAGTCCGGAGACTGTATCGTGCCAACAAACTGATATTTCTCCAAAAATGACAAAAATATCGTACTTGTACTATAACACCTGTTGTACTAGCTCTGGTGAGTTGCATTTCAATAGGTTTCATCTGTGAGATATTCTGAATAATACTAAATAATAAAATTGGTGATTTGTTGCACACCGGAGGCTGTATCGTGCTAACAAACTGAAATTTCTCAAAAACTGACAAAAATGTCGTATTTCAAGTACCATAGCACCCGTGGCACTGGCTCTGATGAGCTAAAAATAAATATGGTTCATCTGTGAGATGTCCCGAATAATATTCAAATATAATATTGGTGACTTGTTGAGCACTGGAGGCTGTATCGTGCTCAAAAACTGAAATTTTTCAAAAAATGACAAAAATGTCGTACGTCAAGTATCATAGCACCCGTTGTACGGGCTCTGGTGAGCTAAAAATCGATAGGGTTTACCTGTGACATGCCCCTAACAATATTCAATCATGAAATTGGTGACTTGTTACACTCCGCAGGCTGTATCGCGCTAACAATACATGTAACGAAAAGTTGCCGTTACACACAGGAATTTTTTTCTAAAAACCGTTTTTTCGTGTTGTTGTTGATGGAAAACGTAAAAATAACTGAAAAAAATACTTTTCTCGCATATTAGACAGTTTGGGAGGAAAAGTAAAATTATTTACCAAACAGATGGAGATAGTCAGTAGACATTATTGATCTGAAAACATGTCATGAAGATTCATCCATTTCGTTGAGTGATATTTTGAACTGACTAATTTATGAATATTCAAAGTTATTTTTTTATGTTATCACACCCAGTGGGTGCCTCGTCGATCTCTTCCATAAATCCATATTTATCCCATTGTACCTTCCATCTTGCTTCTTAACCTCACATTTAAAATGGTTGTAAAATTTGATTGGGTTATTTCTCTGTAGTCGCGAGTCCCATTTCTTGTCTATCGGAATAATTAAAATTAAGATTAATCGAAACAATTATTCTTTTGTTCCATTCAGCTGGTGTCTCAATTTATATGAAATTTTCTTCAGCATGGTTCCTCCTTTATTATTAATTCTATAATAATTTCATCGATTCCTGCAGCTTTATTATTTCTCAACTTTTCACTGGCTTCGTTAAATTCATCATATCGTGACTCTCCATCTACATCTTCCTGCTCTTGCTCAATTTCATCTTCATCTGTTAATCTATTGTCAATATGTTTTCAAAATTTCTTATTTTTCTACTCATATTTCTTCTACTTTAGTAAGTAATTTGGAATTGTAAGATGTTGTATAAACAATTATTAGTCTTTTAGTTCTGAAATTCTTGTTTGCTGTAGATTTTCATGAAACATTACGTACATGTTTCGAAGTTGATTCATTCTCAACTTTGAAATGGAAGATACAAAGGATATGCTATACATAACAACCCACAAATAAAAATAAGTTCCTTTAAGAGAGAAGACCGTGCTTGAATCTTCTCTATTGTACAATTTGCCAGAGTTGTGGAAGTTCTCTGCCACACACAAACGAATATTTTGAAATTGCTTTTTAATTCACTTAAGGAAGGGCAAGGGTTAACACTGAAAACTAAGTACGACCTTGGATTTTCCGTCTTTTTGTAAAAAGCCCGGAGAATGAATGGTGAAGAGCCCGAGGGGCGACATAAGCAAAAAAGTTTGCCGAAAACGTAAAGCACCGCTTTATCATTGAGAGTTCAATTTGACTGATTATTTAGGTGCCGGAAGGGTAGGAGTGCCACGACTTAAGAAACTTCGACTTTTCTCTTTTATACTTCGTACTATATCAATCCTGGTAAATAGCTAAAAGGCCGGTTTAGCCTGTCGGAGGCAGCTGAAACTTTTGAAATATATTTTACGCAGGTGTGTGCTTTAAGAGATGTTTTTTCATTATATTTCTCAAATCTCGAAATATCAGTTTCGAATTTTGATATGATAAAATAAATAAAATGTTATCGCAAATCACCCGTAGTATCCAAGGTGATAATCATAGGCATTCCTAAATGTGAGATGAAGATAATATTTATAAAATTAACTATCTACTTCGTGGAATCTACGCACTTTACTGTTTTAAATGAAACTTGATGTTTCTAGGTAATTCCTCAATATATTGAAACATTTTTAAAAACTCTAAGACAATTGACAATTGTTTCAATATATTGTTGAATTACCTAGAAACATTAAGTTTCATTTAAAACAGTATAATATTTATAGATATTGTAACTTGCTTGTTCAAATTGTAGCTCTGTAGCAGTTATTTGTGACACAAACATTAGCCAACCAGTTAGTTCCAATCAATATTTAATCCCTAAGTGTGTGAAAATAATCGAATCAGGCAATCAAACGGCAAAAGAACACCCTGATCTGACAGATGGAGCCTCTCCTGTATACTCAAGATTAAACATCTTCACCCCCACTCCTGCTACTAGCAACAACATATCTTAACATTCCCGAAAACTACCTCGCATATTTCGATAACTCCTATATCTGATAGATGATTTCTCTTAGGCCATCTCCACGTCCTCACTTGGAGGTGGGTTGACGTTACCTGTATCTTGTCTTAAAGCTGTTATTTCTGCCAAGAAAGAGACTACCTTGGCAGTTCTTTGCATACGTGTTTAACCCCATATATAGAGAATACTTCTAATGTTTTTTGTAGTTCTATTCAACACCTTTCCTATGGTATATAATATTTGCATATTTGGTGTACCCTTGTGGAGTTATAGTCAAAATAAATGGACCACCCTTCGATTTTTTCCGTTTTTCGAAGTTTTTTTCCAATTTATACGGGTTTATACCCCAGATAGAGAAAAAACACGCTTCATGTTTTTTGTAGCATCCTAAAGGCGCGTCCAGACCGGGCGCGCCGAACCGCGCGAAACGTTTTGCAACGTTGCATTGCATTTAGTGTGGACGGGAAAGTGCGCACAAACAGGCACTAACAATCTTCTTCGCGCGTGTTCGTTGTTGTTCCGCCAGTTGTCGGTACATCAAAAGAAAACCTAGGCTCCTGCGCGTTTTGGCGCGGTTAGTTTGGACGAAGTTTTTGAAGTGAACTCTTAACAAAACGTTTCTTTTTGTTTTTACGTGCGTGTATTGATTGTGTTCGATATCGTGTATTGACTGTTTTTGGTAATCGTGTATCGATTAAGAATGTCTGACGAGTGGACCCACGAAAAAATAATTAGATTAATAAATATTTATGAATCTAAGCCAGAACTGTGGGATCCAACCAATAACAATTACCTCTTAAAAACAATATAATGCTTCACATACTTCGGTAATTATATTTGAAATGCTTTGCTTCGGAATTTTAAACAAATACATGTAGGTTTGTTTTAGTTTGTCTAGGTAAATGATTGAATAATATTCCCAGAGTTGAATATAACAGTTTTATTCTAAAAATACCTCAATTTACAGCCGAAGTCGATTTTTGAAGTTGTCCGTCACAATATTCTCTCGTCTCTCCCTTATTGAATCCCCGGCAACCAAAAACTCTAATGGTCATAAGATGATTCTCATCAAGTGTTCTTAATGTAAATAAGTAAAACTTTAATAGAACGTTAAAAGAAAATCACAACAATAACACTAACTAAATACATTAAAAATTCAATTATCTACATACATTAAACTAGCATATTAATCTCCAGTTGCAAGGAACCTCAGGGTAACAGCCAATCTTTCTTTCACTGGAATCGCCTCCCTCTAGTTGGTATCACGTTTCTCTATTTTGGAGCCAATTAAATTTATAAAATATTCAAAGTCTTCGGATGACATTCGGCAAACATTTTTAAATTGTACAGAACCAGGCATGGATAAATCATTTAATAGATCGCTTCCACTATACTTTTTTCGACTCTGAAATAGCCTTGTTGTCCACCAACGTCATATTTTTTTTTTGAGGCTTCTTAACATGATCACATATTAAAATAAATGCAGTGGCGGCAATTGCAATGTCAGTATCACTCATATTTTAATATTGACGCTAAAATATCTTTTTAACGAGCAATAATCACCACAAAATTAAAAAAAAACTAATCGCTCGGGTTGGAACACTGACGAACAAATGTTTGTTGCAGAGCAGAGCAGCTGGTTTGGACGTTTCTCACGCAAAGTCCAAATTATGTTTGCTAACGATGCTGCAACGTTCACAAATGCTCAGCGCGGCTTGGCGCGCTTCGGCGCGCCCGGTCTGGACGCACCTTAATATTGTGTAATATTTGAGATTTTGGACGTAACCTTGTGGAGTTATAGCCGAAATAAGTGGTAGGGGAAAGTCGCCTATGGCATATGCACATGATGGCATACCGGCTGTCAATATGAATGTATCAGTTCTAACGCTGTAGTCTGTGGTGCGCAAATGAATATGTAAATTACACTCCGTCTGTGTGTAGTGGCGGTGCCTGTAGAGGGTTGTTTCTATTTTTTGTGAAAGATAATTGGTAAGTAGTGTAGTAATATTATCGACTAATAAATATCATATTGTACTTGTCACATGTTATCTACTCGAATTAATACTGCAGTTGGGTCTTTGGGTGTTTCTTGTGCATGTACGTACGTGGTTGTTTTGAGGTTATGTTCTTGTAGAGGAAGTATTTTGTGTTATTATTCAAAACCGGACTTTTGCCTACGATGGCATACTGCGCGGTCACCTATGATGACATACGATGCCTTGGTTAGATTAGATTAGATTTTAACGGGGTTAAGGTGCACTGAAACCAACAGTTTATTGTGCCCCCCCTATCAGAGCTATTCTCGCTATTGCTACAGCTCGCCTTCAAGTTCCAAGGTTATAATGGACACTAAGATTTGGAACGGCTTCAACAAGGTTAGGGCCTCACTCTTACAAGTTTCTTGTCCGAAGCATTTCTTGCGTTGGCTTGCAATGACGGGGCATTATAGAACTAGGTGATCCGGAGTTTCATCCTCCTCCCCACAGAATCTATACTCGTCAATGTCTGCTAGACCTATTCTCATTAAGTGCTTCCTAAGGCGACAGTGTCCTGTAATAAAGCCCGTGAGGAGATGTAGCTAATCTTTACTGAGGTTCAGATATTTTTTGGATCTAGCATTGTCAAAGTTCCACAGAAACTTTTTGGAATGTTCCAACCCGGGAAGGCCCCGCCAGAGTGCTTCTCTTTCGGTTTCCTCTTTCTTCCGAAACTCTTTCTTATAGGAGCATTTCGCTAGACCACAGGAAGACTCCGGGCCAATGAAGAGCGTTTGTGCTCCTTTCCTGGCAAAAGTATTGGCCTCTTCATTTCTCGTGATTCCCGAGTGGCCAGGAACCCAGACTAAAGAGACCTTGTTACTCTTGCCTAATTTATCAAGTTTTCTTCGGCACTTCCATGCCAACTTTGAGTCAATGACATGGGAGCTCAATGCTTTAATAGCTGCTTGACGATCGCAAGTATTTCTGCCTGAAAGACGCTCGGGAAGGAGCCTAACGATAATGAGTATCTGGTGCCAGGCCCAAATACTCCAGCGCCTGCTCCAATGGTGGTTTTTGAACCATACGTATACCATCTAATGGTGTTTTCATTTTGAGTTTGGGTGATGTATTCCCTTTCCCAGTCTCTCCTCGTATTTAGCATCGTGGTGAAATTCTTTTCGATGCTTACTTTCCTGATCGTTTTGTCACTGGGGAGACTCGCTGATGGGATGTATCTTGTCAGAGAGGACCAAGATCCCTGATTTTTAATACTTTCATTGCCTGAACCTACCTTAGATATTATTAGAATTGCCTCTTGAGCAGGTCTTTCTATCACCAGATGTGGAGGTATCTGTAATGATCTCAATTGCCCTAGTGGACACGTTCTCATAGCTCCAGTAATGCACACACAGGCAAGCCATTGAACTTTTTCGAGGGTTTTCCTCGTGGTGTACTGACTTGCTTTTGTGTGCGAAACTATTGCCTTTCTGGTCTCACAACATCCATCGCAGTATTTTTGAGTTACAGCCCAACCTCTTACCAGCTAGATTTCTGTACGCCACCAAAGCTCTTATTGCTTTACTAGCAGTTATTTCCACATGCTTAATCCAAAGAAGCTTACTGTCTAGGGTTATCCCTAGATATTTAACCTCTGATTTCCATTTTATGATTTCCCCGTTTAAGGATATGGGTTTCATGACTGGAAGTGTTCTTTTCCGGGTAATAGGAATTACTATGGTCTTGCTTGGGTTAATGTTTAGCTCCACTGACAAGCACCATTGCTCAATGATTCTGAGGCCCTTTTGTAATAAATCACACAATTTGCCCTCGAACTTGCCTCGGACCATTAAAACTATGTCATCGGCGAAGCCCATACATTCGAAGTACAGCTCCGTTAGCCTATAGAGCAACTCATTTACTACGAGCCTCCATAGAAGGTGAGATTTCACTCCCCCTTGAGGTGTCCCCCGCTTTAACTGAGGTGGTTCGATTCCCCACCCGTGTCTCAGCTATCCTCGTTGTCAACAACACATACATCCATTTTACAATGGTTTCATTCACTACTCGCCTTTTTAGTGCCTCTTTCACAGACAGATGAGTTGTGTTGTCAAAGGCCCCTGATATATCAAGGAATGCGCAGATTGCGATTTCTTCTTCTGACATTTATGAAGTGGTATATTCTCCAGATTCTTTGTTCTCATGTAGTTATTCACTACTTCCTCCATCGATTTGAGTACAAACGATGTTAGACAGATGGGTCTAAAAGATCGGGGATCAGTCCCATCTTTTTTCCTTATATTTGGTATGAAGGTTACCCTTGCCCTTCTCCATTTCTAGGTATTAGACCCACTGCTAGACTGCTTCTTGTAATCTTCAGCTGATCAGGGAGAATCTCCTCTATCCTTTGCTGTAGGAGTGCTGGAAATATTCCATCCGATCCTTGTAATTTATATAGTTGAAAGTTACTTATTGCCCATTCCAACAATTGTCTGGTAAATATATTCTTAGCAATGTCTCAATCTTCCTTGCGGGATTTTTTGGTGTAGTTCATTGCTATTTCGGTCTTCTTCACCTTCCGTGTATAATACTTCTGGCTTTTTCAGCGACATTGTGGGGTTAGTTCCTCCATTTGCCATGACGTTTTGTAGTCTGGCCGCTGGGTGAATGGAAGTGATATTTTCGCAAAAGGCTTGAAAATTAAGCCTTTTGGCCTTCCTAATATCTTTATTGTACTGAGTAAGCTTCTCAGTGTACCCCTGCCAGTTACCGTGACGTTTGGCTCTATTCAACAGCCGACGGACCTCTTTTCAGAGGTTTGACAGGTTCTCATTCCACCAAGGAGCATCCTTTTCTGAACGAGCTTTTGAGAGTGGGCAACTGGGATGAAAAGCTCCCATTATTGCCTCACCGATCTGTTCGACTCTTTGTTCTAAGTCGTAGTGCGGGTGATTTACCACATTCACTTCGACGTGTTCCAAATTGTCCTTCAGATTGGTCTTGTAAAGAGAACAATCAGTATTTTTAGGATTTGGGTTTGTAGGAATCTATGTGGTATTTCCCTCTATCCTAAACTCGATGATCCTATGGTCGGAAAGTGATGGCTCGCTCATCACCCTCCAATATTTTACATTTTCCCACCCAGCAATATCAACAGTTGTTATGTCCAAGACCTCTTCTCTTGCACTCGTGACAGGGGGGGGGGTTGTCCCCACGTTTAAGGTCTCAAGGTTATTTGCTAAGAGATATTCTAATAAACATTCACCTTTTGCGTTGTTATTGGTGCTTTCCCACACGGTATTGTGTGCGTTGGCATCACAACCAATTATGATTGGCAGCAGTCTGCCATTGCAGTGTCTCACTAGCTCTTGTACCTGTTCCGGCGGTGTCATCGGCCCGTCTCCAGCGAAGTAGGCAGAGGCAATGACGATGTCTCGGTCGATAACACCAATGTTTAGGTGAATCATGATTGGAACAAGGTCCCGTGTCACGTATTCTCAACACACAAATATATTTTATGTTATTTCTTATGATTACACAGGCACGTAGAGATACTTGCTGTTGATCATAAATTAATTTAGACTCCTTACATGCCAAACCTTCGATTAGACCATACCATGCCATCATAAGCGACGGTTTATGCGGGGTATGCCATCATAGGAAACTGTTTTTCTTGGTAACACATTACCTATTTTGTAGCTTATCTAAATTTATTATTGTCAACAGATTTAGCAAGTATGTCTGGCCAAAAGAAGAGGCAGGAGTGGAGTGAGGAGGCGATGGAAGAGGTATTGCAAAATATTGAAGACAAGGAAATGGGATGGCAACTTGCAGCAAAAACTCTCAACGACCCAGCGACAACATTGCGTAGAAGATTCAAGAATGGGTGTATTGCTAGAAAAGGAGATTTGGGAGGTCGCAGATCAGTACTAAGTGGATATATAGAGGAAAAATTATTGCAACATATCATTGAAATGGAAAACAGATTTTTCGGGTTAACAATGAGAGATCTGAGAAGATTGGTTTTCCAAATTGCCGAGAAAAACAAAATGAAGCACTACTTCAATAAGGAAACTCAAATGGCCGGCAAAAAATAGATCAACGGATTACTGAAGAGGAGTTCTAGAATTTCTTTGAGAATTCCAGAAAATACTTCGTATGAACGAGCACAGGCATTTAATAGAAACAACATAAGTTCATATTTTACTGCACTAGCTGCAACTATTGATCAGTATAAGTGTCCCCCAGAAAACATTTATAATGTTGATGAATCTGGCCTAATTACCGTACGAAAAAGACTGCAAAAAATATTTGCTGCTCGCGGCCGAAAGCAGGTAGGGACTCTCAGTAGTGCGGAACGTGGACAGCACTTAACTGTTGTCTGTTGCATGAATAGCATAGGAACTTATGTGCCACCAGTTTTCATTATGTTAGGAAAACGGTGTGACGTGTTCTTCCTCTTCCCCGCTGTTTCTACTCCCACTCGGAGTTAGTATAGTTGGCAGCCTCTTGCCCTACCTCTTAAGGCCTTGGAACGTCACTTTTGACACCTTTGAAACCTTACACTTTCTCGGGCGCCAGATTTTTAACGTGGTTGTCTCCACGGCCCTTCGACTTCACTCGTCGAGAGTTCCAGGTAGTCACTGATGGAGGTACGTTAAATTCCAGGGGTCTATTGTCGTCAAAATTCGGGAGGTTATTGCTAAATATAAAAAAAAACGTTCTCGCTAGTCCTGAAATAAATATTATTATCCTGGTCCACATTACGGAGAAGCTAAAATTCGTCCAGCCAAACAACTACTCTACCATAAGGAAGTACTAATCTTTAATAGGTCAATAAAACACAACACAGGTTTATTTCACTCGTCGAGTGTTCCAGGTAGCCTCAGATGGAGGTACGGTTAATTCCAGGGGTCAAAATCCGGGAGGTTATTGCTAAATATAGAAACGTTCTCGCTAGTCCTGAAATAAATATTATTATTCTGGTCCACACTACGAGGAAGCTAAAATTCATGCAGCCAAACAACTACTCTACCCTAGGGAGGTGCTAATCTGTAGTAGGTCAATAAAACAAAAAGGTTTGTTTAGGTTCTATTATAATTATATTTTCTACCAAGCCGTTACATATATGAAAAAACACAATACTCATAAGGGGAGACAATACTCTTGTATCCCAAAAGCACAGATGTATTATTAAACTCTATGTATATTGAATATGCACTAATTAGTGACGAAGCAGACAAGATATAAGCGGGAGTGGTTTGTAATCATTGAATAGCGTATATGAAAAAGAAGCGGTAAAAGCAAACAACAACTTTTCAAAATTTTGGTGGTCTTTTCATTCAAATATTTCATAAGCTTTTATGAATGAAACGGGTTAGGTATTACTTCAATATAAAAAAACTATGAAATCGGAAAAGATACTAAAGATCGGGGACTCTAGATTTAAAATATCAGGAAGCCCTAGCGTTTATGTATGCCTGGCGCTCCCGAAGATTTCAATCAGAATTCGCCCTATAAAATCGGAAAACACAATACTAGGGTCGGGGCTCTAGACTTAAATTGTCAGGATTCTCACTAAAAATAAAATGAAATCGGGAAAGATACTAAAGGTCGTGTACTCCAGATTTAAAATATCGGGAAGCCCTAGCGTGTATGTATCCCTGGCGCTCCCGGAGATTTCAATCAAGATTCTCCCTATCAAATTGGTAAAGGTATTAAAGATCGGGAACTCTAGATTTAAAATATCAGGAAGTCCTAGCGTTTATGTATGCCTGGCGATCCCGGAGATTTCAATCAAGATTCTCTCTATGAAATCGGAAAAGGTATCAAAGATCGGGAACCCTAGATTGAAAATATCAGGAAGCCCTAGCATTTATGTATGCCTGGCGCTCCCGGAGATTTCAATCAAGATTCTCCCTACAAAATCGGAAAAGGTATTAAAGAACGGGAACTCTAGATTTCAAATATAAGGAATCTCACTGAAAATAAAAATCGGGAAAGATACTAAAAATCGGGGACTCTAGATTTAAAATATCAGGAAGCACTACCGTTTATGTATGCCTGGCGCTCCCAAAGATTTCAATCAAAATTCTCCCTATAAAATCGGAAAAAATATATTAAATCAGATGAGATATGAAAAGAATTGCCACACTCCGGTTTACAAAGATATTCCAACTTATTCTAAAATGAAAATCGACTGCCTGAATATTCTTAAATTTATAATTGAAAAGACTACTTATTTTTCGGATTTTTATTACTAAAAGTTCTTTCCTTTACAGCAACGGAATTATCGAGAAATTTTTGAAGTGCAGAAAAAAACTCGAAAAGAAATTTATCTGTTCTTGGCAAAAAAAAAGCCAAACAACTTTCGGCGGACGGTGCACAATTGCTATCTCCTGCTCCGGTTAATCAGCACTTTTGCACTCCTCGTTCAATTCAAAATCTACCTGCCTTCAGCCTTACTTTCCCACCTCCCTACCAATATCTATCTCGTGGCAGTGGGGAAACCAGTACATTGAAATGTTGAGTTTAAAATCGGAATAAATATTTTCACATTGAAAAATGATTTCTCCATCGCAACCAGATAGTAAAAAATAAAAATATCATCGGAGCTTTGAATAACTATCAACCTCCTACAAAAAATTGTTTCTACCCCGAAGCCAGAGGATAAAATTAAAATGTACTCGGAGACTTAAAATAATTATAAATCTTATGTCTAAAACAATTTCTATACAGAGGTTGAAATATATAGCGGGTGTATGTAATATAAAATGAATATATACTCGGCGACATAAACTATAGAATGATTTCTATTCAAAGGAAAGAATATATAACGGGTGATGTATAATATAAAATAAATATATACTCGGTGACATAAATTATAAAATGAAAATATACTGGGCGGCAGAAAATATAAAATGAAAATACACTCGGCGACTCTAAATAACCTTTAAGTAACGAAAACCTCGTTACAACGGTTGGATGAATAGCGAAATCTTTGTAAAATGGCTTCAACATTTCTCACACTATACCAAGCCCTCTACTGAAAACAAAGTGCTTGTTTTACTGGACGGCTATTCGAGCAATAAGAGTTTAGAGGTTCTTCAAATAGCCAAAAATAATGGAATTGTTATATTTTGCTTTCCTGCGCACTCCACTCACCGTGTGCAACCACTTGATATTGGTTTCTTCGGCCTTTTACAAACCTACTATAGCCAATAGATACAAATATGGCTAAAACAAAATCCGGGGAGAATAGTAACGCATTTTCAGGTTACTGGTATTTTCAAAAATGCCTATTTGAAAACGGCAACACCGGCAAACGCCATGCATTTCGCAAAGCAGGAATAGTTCCCCTAAATGCTGAAACTTTTGAGGATTGGATGTTTGCTCCATCGCTCACTACGAATAAACCTCTTGAACAAAGAGGCCCAGAGGACTGTGAACAAGCAGTAGAAGAGTCACAAATAGACTTAGATGTCGAAGAAACCGGGTCTTCCACATCAGAAAGGGCAGGTTCTTCTAAATCGCAAGATCAAAGTCCTTCTACGTTGAGAGCAACAAGTGCATTAATAGGAAAGGTTAAGCTTACTATACAAGAGGTATGGCCGTTGCCAGTAGCTGCACCAAAACTTGAAACGAAGAGAGGAAGGAAGCGCGGAAAATGTGGTCATGTGAACAGTACACCTAATATTGTAGAATTGAAAAATCAAGCAGATCAGAAGGCTGAAAAGGAGCGAGAAAAGTGAAGAGAAGAATGATACGAGAGGAAGAGGACGAGGACAATAATAACTCGTACAATATTGATAGTGACGAAGAATCTGTTGCTGCTTGCATATATTGTAATGGGCTATACTCTCAGTCTCGTGCTAGAGAATCTTGGATTCGATGTCAGAAATACATGTCCTGGTGCCACTGTGATTGCGCTGGAGTACCTAAACAAACTAAATTGTTTGTTTGCGCGCTATGCCAATAGAATTTTTTCAAGTGTTATGTTACATCCTAGTCTGTTGCGTTGAATTTCGAGAATATTTATTTTGCTACTTTGTTTTTTAGCGCTTATGAGAATGTTACCTATTTTGATGTTGTTTATGAGAATTTTTCTTATTTTGTTACTTTTTGTTCGAATAAAACTACTTTCGAGTATATTTAATTTCTGAGGGATATGCCATCATAAGTCCTGGCATGCACTTATGATGGCATACCTTAATAATTTTTTATATCGTTGCTGTGTGAAAAAAATTACTTAAACAGAATTTGAATGACTATCATCAATAGCTGTTATATACAGGATATACACAGTCAAAACAGTAAATGTTGCGTTTGCAAATAAGCAAGTTAGAGAGCATTAAAATTAAGTGTGCCAACATAGGCGACCTTCCTCTTTGATTTTTTTTTCGTTTTTTTCAAGTTTTTCTAATGTATACAAGTAGAGAAAAAACACTCGATACGTTTTTTGTAGCTCTATTCAAGATCTTTTTATTGCCGTAGATAGAATATTCCAGGATTCAGGTGTACTCTACGGGTGTGACGACCATCTGAGTGGAATAGGTCGTTAATAAAAAATGCTTGGTTTTTCGATTTTTAATGCATTCTCATGCCTTTTCATTTTAAATGAAAATAGGTGGTCGGACATAATTTTACCATGCCTATCATTGATTTTAGAGTGATTTCAGAGACCCATGTAGGCTACAATCGGAAATTTCGTTTTTTCAATAAATACCAAAATTTTACTAAACCCCGAACTTACATTTCCCAAAATATAGTCACACATCAGGTGATAGCGAATAGGCCATGTTATCCCCTATTCCTTCCTCCCCCATTTAGGAGAGATGGCATGTTTTTCATGTTGGCATGTGAACATACACAATATCATGAATGATTTATTGAGGATTTGGAACATCAAAAAAGCTGCAGAACTGTCAAACGACTCACTTCACTGGTACACTGCACAGGATTGGTGAGTTATCAAGGAACTCAATTTGAAATATGTTTTAGTTGTCGTTTCATATTTTATCTTCTTGAGAATACATTACATACTTAGTTTATTCATTGTCACTTCAAGTGATTTCATATAAGTTCAGGGGTAATAACAAAAATATATATCAGGAAGTCTCAAATATTCAGAAAATAGCGATTAAAATTCAAAAGGTTGATTTCATATGAATTTCTAACCAAACTTCATTACTTCAGGTTAAGCAAGAATTGAAATGAATCTGCATCGTTCAAATGAAACGTAGACAAAAATTTACATAAAAGTTTCGCAATTTTCATTTTCATAAGAGCTTTTGTAATAAATGAGGTTGCACCCTATACGGTAGTGTCTATAAACTAGAAGTTGTAGAAAAGGATGCCAAAGTTCCTTAAAAAGACATGATATGTTTAGTCCATTGTTTGTGAAGAATAAACTTGACAGATAATTTGATTAATGTGAATATATAAAGTTGTGAAAATGATAGTAGAAATAAGAAGAAAATGGTTATAAGCTAGGAATTACATGGAAGCTCCATATTAAATTTGATTGCAACTATTTTGTTGTTAGGAGAAATATAACGCTAAACTTGAGAACAGTGGTTACACATTTTTTCTTATAGGGTAAAACGCCAGTAATTGACCGTCAGTTAGTGCTTCACTGTTTTCGTGGAAAACTGTAAAAAATAAGAATCCCAGGAATATTTCTATATACAAATATATAAATATCGATAAATAGTCTTAAGTCTTTTTTCCACCCCCTACTACGTGAAACGTGCGCTTATAATACCGTTCCCGCGTTTTTGTGGTTTAGTTCGACCACGCCAATACTGTAAAATTAGACCGATTTAGCACCCTCTACAGGTCTGCATCGGAAATAATGAGGAGAGGGATATTCAAAATATCGACTTCGGCGGGACATTTAAAAGACTGGTTTCGGCGGGAAATTTAAATTCTATACTTTGACAGAACTTACGTGTGAAAAAAAGAAAATTTGATATGTACCAGAAGTACCTACTTCCAATTCAAAAAATTTGGAAACCCTAGATTTTTCGGGTTAACAATGAGAGATCTGAGAAGATTGGTTTTCCAAATTGCCGAGAAAAACAAAATGAAGCACTACTTCAATAAGGAAACTCAAATGGCCGGCAAAAAATAGATCAACGGATTACTGAAGAGGAGTTCTAGAATTTCTTTGAGAATTCCAGAAAATACTTCGTATGAACGAGCACAGGCATTTAATAGAAACAACATAAGTTCATATTTTACTGCACTAGCTGCAACTATTGATCAGTATAAGTGTCCCCCAGAAAACATTTATAATGTTGATGAATCTGGCCTAATTACCGTACGAAAAAGACTGCAAAAAATATTTGCTGCTCGCGGCCGAAAGCAGGTAGGGACTCTCAGTAGTGCGGAACGTGGACAGCACTTAACTGTTGTCTGTTGCATGAATAGCATAGGAACTTATGTGCCACCAGTTTTCATTATGTTAGGAAAACGGTGTGACGTGTTCTTCCTCTTCCCCGCTGTTTCTACTCCCACTCGGAGTTAGTATAGTTGGCAGCCTCTTGCCCTACCTCTTAAGGCCTTGGAACGTCACTTTTGACACCTTTGAAACCTTACACTTTCTCGGGCGCCAGATTTTTAACGTGGTCGTCTCCACGGCCCTTCGACTTCACTCGTCGAGAGTTCCAGGTAGTCACTGATGGAGGTACGTTAAATTCCAGGGGTCTATTGTCGTCAAAATTCGGGAGGTTATTGCTAAATATAAAAAAAAACGTTCTCGCTAGTCCTGAAATAAATATTATTATCCTGGTCCACATTACGGAGAAGCTAAAATTCGTCCAGCCAAACAACTACTCTACCATAAGGAAGTACTAATCTTTAATAGGTCAATAAAACACAACACAGGTTTATTTCACTCGTCGAGTGTTCCAGGTAGCCTCAGATGGAGGTACGGTTAATTCCAGGGGTCAAAATCCGGGAGGTTATTGCTAAATATAGAAACGTTCTCGCTAGTCCTGAAATAAATATTATTATTCTGGT
This sequence comes from Galeruca laticollis, assembly GCA_963921935.1. NCBI lineage: Eukaryota > Metazoa > Arthropoda > Insecta > Coleoptera > Chrysomelidae > Galeruca > Galeruca laticollis. The sequence goes on from OY998177.1 coordinate 171,492,604, forward strand.
CCACACTACGAGGAAGCTAAAATTCATGCAGCCAAACAACTACTCTACCCTAGGGAGGTGCTAATCTGTAGTAGGTCAATAAAACAAAAAGGTTTGTTTAGGTTCTATTATAATTATATTTTCTACCAAGCCGTTACATATATGAAAAAACACAATACTCATAAGGGGAGACAATACTCTTGTATCCCAAAAGCACAGATGTATTATTAAACTCTATGTATATTGAATATGCACTAATTAGTGACGAAGCAGACAAGATATAAGCGGGAGTGGTTTGTAATCATTGAATAGCGTATATGAAAAAGAAGCGGTAAAAGCAAACAACAACTTTTCAAAATTTTGGTGGTCTTTTCATTCAAATATTTCATAAGCTTTTATGAATGAAACGGGTTAGGTATTACTTCAATATAAAAAAACTATGAAATCGGAAAAGATACTAAAGATCGGGGACTCTAGATTTAAAATATCAGGAAGCCCTAGCGTTTATGTATGCCTGGCGCTCCCGAAGATTTCAATCAGAATTCGCCCTATAAAATCGGAAAACACAATACTAGGGTCGGGGCTCTAGACTTAAATTGTCAGGATTCTCACTAAAAATAAAATGAAATCGGGAAAGATACTAAAGGTCGTGTACTCCAGATTTAAAATATCGGGAAGCCCTAGCGTGTATGTATCCCTGGCGCTCCCGGAGATTTCAATCAAGATTCTCCCTATCAAATTGGTAAAGGTATTAAAGATCGGGAACTCTAGATTTAAAATATCAGGAAGTCCTAGCGTTTATGTATGCCTGGCGATCCCGGAGATTTCAATCAAGATTCTCTCTATGAAATCGGAAAAGGTATCAAAGATCGGGAACCCTAGATTGAAAATATCAGGAAGCCCTAGCATTTATGTATGCCTGGCGCTCCCGGAGATTTCAATCAAGATTCTCCCTACAAAATCGGAAAAGGTATTAAAGAACGGGAACTCTAGATTTCAAATATAAGGAATCTCACTGAAAATAAAAATCGGGAAAGATACTAAAAATCGGGGACTCTAGATTTAAAATATCAGGAAGCACTACCGTTTATGTATGCCTGGCGCTCCCAAAGATTTCAATCAAAATTCTCCCTATAAAATCGGAAAAAATATATTAAATCAGATGAGATATGAAAAGAATTGCCACACTCCGGTTTACAAAGATATTCCAACTTATTCTAAAATGAAAATCGACTGCCTGAATATTCTTAAATTTATAATTGAAAAGACTACTTATTTTTCGGATTTTTATTACTAAAAGTTCTTTCCTTTACAGCAACGGAATTATCGAGAAATTTTTGAAGTGCAGAAAAAAACTCGAAAAGAAATTTATCTGTTCTTGGCAAAAAAAAAGCCAAACAACTTTCGGCGGACGGTGCACAATTGCTATCTCCTGCTCCGGTTAATCAGCACTTTTGCACTCCTCGTTCAATTCAAAATCTACCTGCCTTCAGCCTTACTTTCCCACCTCCCTACCAATATCTATCTCGTGGCAGTGGGGAAACCAGTACATTGAAATGTTGAGTTTAAAATCGGAATAAATATTTTCACATTGAAAAATGATTTCTCCATCGCAACCAGATAGTAAAAAATAAAAATATCATCGGAGCTTTGAATAACTATCAACCTCCTACAAAAAATTGTTTCTACCCCGAAGCCAGAGGATAAAATTAAAATGTACTCGGAGACTTAAAATAATTATAAATCTTATGTCTAAAACAATTTCTATACAGAGGTTGAAATATATAGCGGGTGTATGTAATATAAAATGAATATATACTCGGCGACATAAACTATAGAATGATTTCTATTCAAAGGAAAGAATATATAACGGGTGATGTATAATATAAAATAAATATATACTCGGTGACATAAACTATAAAATGAAAATATACTGGGCGGCAGAAAATATAAAATGAAAATACACTCGGCGACTCTAAATAACCTTTAAGTAACGAAAACCTCGTTACAACGGTTGGATGAATAGCGAAATCTTTGTAAAATGGCTTCAACATTTCTCACACTATACCAAGCCCTCTACTGAAAACAAAGTGCTTGTTTTACTGGACGGCTATTCGAGCAATAAGAGTTTAGAGGTTCTTCAAATAGCCAAAAATAATGGAATTGTTATATTTTGCTTTCCTGCGCACTCCACTCACCGTGTGCAACCACTTGATATTGGTTTCTTCGGCCTTTTACAAACCTACTATAGCCAATAGATACAAATATGGCTAAAACAAAATCCGGGGAGAATAGTAACGCATTTTCAGGTTACTGGTATTTTCAAAAATGCCTATTTGAAAACGGCAACACCGGCAAACGCCATGCATTTCGCAAAGCAGGAATAGTTCCCCTAAATGCTGAAACTTTTGAGGATTGGATGTTTGCTCCATCGCTCACTACGAATAAACCTCTTGAACAAAGAGGCCCAGAGGACTGTGAACAAGCAGTAGAAGAGTCACAAATAGACTTAGATGTCGAAGAAACCGGGTCTTCCACATCAGAAAGGGCAGGTTCTTCTAAATCGCAAGATCAAAGTCCTTCTACGTTGAGAGCAACAAGTGCATTAATAGGAAAGGTTAAGCTTACTATACAAGAGGTATGGCCGTTGCCAGTAGCTGCACCAAAACTTGAAACGAAGAGAGGAAGGAAGCGCGGAAAATGTGGCCATGTGAACAGTACACCTAATATTGTAGAATTGAAAAATCAAGCAGATCAGAAGGCTGAAAAGGAGCGAGAAAAGTGAAGAGAAGAATGATACGAGAGGAAGAGGACGAGGACAATAATAACTCGTACAATATTGATAGTGACGAAGAATCTGTTGCTGCTTGCATATATTGTAATGGGCTATACTCTCAGTCTCGTGCTAGAGAATCTTGGATTCGATGTCAGAAATACATGTCCTGGTGCCACTGTGATTGCGCTGGAGTACCTAAACAAACTAAATTGTTTGTTTGCGCGCTATGCCAATAGAATTTTTTCAAGTGTTATGTTACATCCTAGTCTGTTGCGTTGAATTTCGAGAATATTTATTTTGCTACTTTGTTTTTTAGCGCTATTTTGATGTTGTTTATGAGAATTTTTCTTATTTTGTTACTTTTTGTTCGAATAAAACTACTTTCGAGTATATTTAATTTCTGAGGGATATGCCATCATAAGTCCTGGCATGCACGTATGATGGCATACCTTAATAATTTTTTATATCGTTGCTGTGTGAAAAAAATTACTTAAACAGAATTTGAATGACTATCATCAATAGCTGTTATATACAGGATATACACAGTCAAAACAGTAAATGTTGCGTTTGCAAATAAGCAAGTTAGAGAGCATTAAAATTAAGTGTGCCAACATAGGCGACCTTCCTCTTTGATTTTTTTTTCGTTTTTTTCAAGTTTTTCTAATGTATACAAGTAGAGAAAAAACACTCGATACGTTTTTTGTAGCTCTATTCAAGATCTTTTTATTGCCGTAGATAGAATATTCCAGGATTCAGGTGTACTCTACGGGTGTGACGACCATCTGAGTGGAATAGGTCGTTAATAAAAAATGCTTGGTTTTTCGATTTTTAATGCATTCTCATGCCTTTTCATTTTAAATGAAAATAGGTGGTCGGACATAATTTTACCATGCCTATCATTGATTTTAGAGTGATTTCAGAGACCCATGTAGGCTACAATCGGAAATTTCGTTTTTTCAATAAATACCAAAATTTTACTAAACCCCGAACTTACATTTCCCAAAATATAGTCACACATCAGGTGATAGCGAATAGGCCATGTTATCCCCTATTCCTTCCTCCCCCATTTAGGAGAGATGGCATGTTTTTCATGTTGGCATGTGAACATACACAATATCATGAATGATTTATTGAGGATTTGGAACATCAAAAAAGCTGCAGAACTGTCAAACGACTCACTTCACTGGTACACTGCACAGGATTGGTGAGTTATCAAGGAACTCAATTTGAAATATGTTTTAGTTGTCGTTTCATATTTTATCTTCTTGAGAATACATTACATACTTAGTTTATTCATTGTCACTTCAAGTGATTTCATATAAGTTCAGGGGTAATAACAAAAATATATATCAGGAAGTCTCAAATATTCAGAAAATAGCGATTAAAATTCAAAAGGTTGATTTCATATGAATTTCTAACCAAACTTCATTACTTCAGGTTAAGCAAGAATTGAAATGAATCTGCATCGTTCAAATGAAACGTAGACAAAAATTTACATAAAAGTTTCGCAATTTTCATTTTCATAAGAGCTTTTGTAATAAATGAGGTTGCACCCTATACGGTAGTGTCTATAAACTAGAAGTTGTAGAAAAGGATGCCAAAGTTCCTTAAAAAGACATGATATGTTTAGTCCATTGTTTGTGAAGAATAAACTTGACAGATAATTTGATTAATGTGAATATATAAAGTTGTGAAAATGATAGTAGAAATAAGAAGAAAATGGTTATAAGCTAGGAATTACATGGAAGCTCCATATTAAATTTGATTGCAACTATTTTGTTGTTAGGAGAAATATAACGCTAAACTTGAGAACAGTGGTTACACATTTTTTCTTATAGGGTAAAACGCCAGTAATTGACCGTCAGTTAGTGCTTCACTGTTTTCGTGGAAAACTGTAAAAAATAAGAATCCCAGGAATATTTCTATATACAAATATATAAATATCGATAAATAGTCTTAAGTCTTTTTTCCACCCCCTACTACGTGAAACGTGCGCTTATAATACCGTTCCCGCGTTTTTGTGGTTTAGTTCGACCACGCCAATACTGTAAAATTAGACCGATTTAGCACCCTCTACAGGTCTGCATCGGAAATAATGAGGAGAGGGATATTCAAAATATCGACTTCGGCGGGACATTTAAAAGACTGGTTTCGGCGGGAAATTTAAATTCTATACTTTGACAGAACTTACGTGTGAAAAAAAGAAAATTTGATATGTACCAGAAGTACCTACTTCCAATTCAAAAAATTTGGAAACCCTACTACTTTTTACAAAAATAATATTAAAATTTATGCTAACTTTTCAACACATTGTTCTTCACAAAATTTGTAGTAGCCATATATTAACAGTATTATTCCTCGATTGTTTTCTTGAATCCCAAAAGTAGTCCGTAAAACATTGTAAATCTATTTAGAATTCGTTATTCTTGGGAGAAATTACAAATTAAAATTTATTCTGGAAAATGTAGTAGGGATTTTGCAAATTCATTAAATTGCTTATTGGAAATAGGTACTTTTTATTTGCAACTCAAATTTTCCTAAAATTTGAAAATTTCATTTAAGTGACTCTATCACTTGAAGCAATAAAATATTAGTCTAAAATCAAGAGGAACCACAATATTACCGTGGCAATTACTATTTCAATACCGATTTTATTTAATGGACGTTCTTTCATTTCTTTTACATGGGATAAACAAAAGTTCAACATTGCTGTTAAATAAGTTTATTAGAAAAATGTAGATAGATTCAAAACATATTTATCTGAATTTCGCAAGGGAATAGAATGTGTCATTTTAATAGAAACCAGAAAAATTTAAAATATAAATGATTTATATCTTCCAGGCTAGTTTACATTAATAATTGTTCAGAATATAACTATGAAACCGTAAAAATAGTTCTAAAATTATCTGTTCTAAGCCTTAACCGTGAAATAATTATTTTGGCTTTATATAGTTCTTATGATATCGAGGTGAAAACATTTATAAAATATTTTTAACAATACTTGGAACAACTCTTCACTGAAAAATTGTGATTTTAATATACTCGCCGGTGATTTTAATATTAACATTAAGGTAGTGAAAGTCACAAAAGAAAACTTTTATAAAACAAAATGTGAAGAAATTGAAGAATTACAATAAAAACACGACGGCTTTAATGTACATAAGAAGGTCAAACAACTAGCAGAGCTACAAAGACGAAATCAACTCAATACAGTATATGATTTAGACAGTTATTAGTACGGCTGCCATATGATTTAATTGTTCAAAATTTTGTTCAAAATTTTGTTCCAAATTGTGTTTTTTTGAATGCCTCTGCTTCAAACAATATTCTTTACACGGTTTTGTGGCTGGCTCTCACTTTATTGTACTTTTTGTACATATGCTTTATTACAGAGTACATTTTCTTATTTTTAGGTGACATCATAATACAACTAATCCCTACTCCCTGAATAATTTTAAATGGGAAAGGCAAACTATGCTTACTACCTGAAAACACATATGTAGTATTACAGGTTATTCATGGTTACATTATATGGATAAGCTTAACAATTCAACATAAGTGAGTTGTCATCAGAGCCAAAAAGGGTCAGTGGTGTTGATAAAACTAATAATGAGAGGGACAGTGTAAATGTGGTCAAATAACTGGATTCATTTCAAATACATTCATTGAAAGTATTTTTCAACCAAAAAAATACGAAACACTACAAACAAGTAATAGTTAGACATGCATGTAGTTGTGCATAATCCCGTCATGGATCATATTTAGGCCCTCAGTTACAAGAAGTTGGTTTTAAGTGTAGTATCACTTCACATTGTTTCTTTTGAATACTTTCAATTTATATATTTTATTTCATGTCCTGTATATATATATATATATATATATATATATATATATATATATATATATATATATATATATATATATATATATATATATTCAGGGGTAATTCACGCAAAATAAGGGCAACTGAAATAGAGTGGTAACCATGGACATGCATGTTTCTGGCTCATTTTGCCTCTTCAGCACGGCATAACCAAATGAGGATGTGAAATTTGGGAGCAAAGATGTTAATCGAAACATGGGAATACACAAAATAACGGATTTCAGCAGGGAAACCAAACGCTCATTTGTGTCTTCAATTGGAAGATTCCGAGTTTTCAGGACAACAACCAACATCGACAAGGAGGCGCATATAGCCCCCCCGCCATGAACCTTGTTGTTTTCCTGAAAACTCGGGATCTTCCAATTGAAGACACAAATGAGCGTTTTATTTCCCTCCTGAAATCCGTTATTCTGTGTTTTCCCATGTTTCGATTAAGATCTTTGCACCCAAATTTCACATCCATATTTGGTTATGCCGTACTGAAGAGGAAAAATGAGCCAGAAACATGAATCTCTTTGTTGTTGTTGTTAACATATCACGCGATGTTCCTACATCTTCTTTGTTATCTACTATGAGTCGGAAGGTTCATGGCGGGGGGGCTATATGCGCCTCCGTGTCGATGTTGGTTGTTGTCCTGAAAACTCGGGATCTTCCAATTGAAGACACAAATGAGCGTTTGGTTTCCCTGCTGAAATCCGTTATTTTGTGTATTCCCATGTTTTGATTAACATCTTTGCTCCCAAATTTCACATCCTTATTTGGTTATGCCGTGCTGAAGAGGCAAAATGACCCAGAAACATGCATGTCCACGGTTACCACTCTATTTCAGTAGCCCTTATTTTGAGTGAATTACCCATGAATCTCTCTGTTGTTGTTGTTAACATATCACGCGATATTCCTACATCTTCTTATATATATATATATATATATATATATATATATATATATATATATTGAACCATATATCTTATATATTAAAGAGTATCCGCTGTTTGAGAATATTTTGCTTAGTATTTAAAATGGATTGAAACTATGTAGTTAAAAACACATTAAGAAAAACACAATCGTAAGTAAAAATGCATATAAAATCAGAATATATTAAATCATTTGTTTACAAAAAATTAAAAGAGCAACAATAAATATAATGAAATTACCTTAATAATTGTCTAAAGTTTGGAAATGCTTAACAAGTATAGTGGAGAACATGAAATCTGCCCAATATGGATGTTTAGTTGTCATGAATGAATCAGCTGTTTCATCTGAAATTAAACGAGTTTTAGTTATCTAATTTAATATAAGTATTAGTTGAAACAGTAATAATATAAATCAATTTCATATTTAGTATAAAGAATTAGATAAGAAAAAAAAGATAAAAATATTAATGACATAAAGGTAAGTTATATGTCACAATGTATATCAAATTTATGAAATCAATGAATAATTAAACGATGATGGATTTAAAGAAATATTTGCTACTATAGAATTTAAATAGTATAAATAACCAAAGCAAAAGATATTATAAAAGAATTTATGTTCATAAATATAAATATTATTTACAAATTGTCATATATATGTCAAAACAAAACTAGACATTGCCATATCAACATATAACAATGAATTCAACTATCTGTAAAAGACTTGTTCTATTGAAATTCGTTGAATAGTAAAAGAAAACAGATACTTTTCAAGTGAAATTTACATTTATATATGTTTCCAAAAATTTAGTGTAGCAATTGTGAATATAGTTCGACAGCTCCAGAAACAATGGGATTGGTGGAAAAATGACAGAACAAATTTTGATCAACTAAAATTAAACCAAAACTCTATTGATAATTAGTGAGCTCAGAAACAATATATTCGTTGTTGATAAAAAAAATGACGATCAAATAGAAGCGTGGTAGTTGGTCTTGGCGTCGAAATAGCGAGGAGGTGATGGAGAATTTTTCCCGAAATGTCAAGTAAAATCACAAATTTTCATGATCAAAGCTATAGATTCTTAACAAATATAAAACTTAGAACACTCACATGTATTTGTATTCAGTTTTCCCGTGAGAATATCCAAAATTCCTAAGTAAGTACGCAGTTTGAACTTCGGAAGGCGTATTCCAGTTTCCATACGGGATAGATCCAGAATCCAGACATCAGGTCAGTGCTTCCTTAAATATTATTGGCCAATAATAAGAATAATAACTCTTGAGTATAAATTCAGTGACTATTTCCATGTATATATAAGAATTCTTGCGTCTATATGATCGATCTATAAAAAAGAAAAAAGGACTTTATGTAGTTTAATCATTAGACAAAACCTAAATATTATTTAAAAAGGCCTATTCTGTGATAGAATAATGCTTGTACTTACGTATTTTCAAATCATATAAGAAAAATGCATATTATTCCATTCAGAGAATATTTCCATTTGTATATATAAATTTTGTAACCTATTTATTCCGAATATTTTAATTTTATATGTATATAATTACTAAACGTAAATTCTTTTATGCGAATCCATCAACATTGTTATAACGAAAAGGATGCTACGTATCTAATATTCACGCAGATGCAGATCGTCGATCAGAAACGTTCGTTCCGTCTCGTTTCTGTTCGATTTTAGTTGGGCATGCGCATAAGATGGTGTATATCCTTTATGATTCTGTGTTGGTAATTTCCATAGGCGTAACTATTTTATGAATATTCAAATAAAAATTTCATTATAATATTAAATTATTGAAAGTATTGTGTTTTGTGTTTCTTTTTATTTTAAATTAGCAAAGTATATCCAAACAATGCCTGAACTGAAAGAGTAGAAGAAGTTTCATACTCCCAAACGAATAAAATGATATAATACAAATATAATTATAATATAAAAATTAATAACTGAGCTAGCCACACAAATAAATCAAATTAATCAAATAAAAAATAGAATTATCTCATATCTAATTAAATTAAAATAAATAAAACATATAGAATAATATATATATATATATATATATATATATATATATATATATATATATATATATATATATAACAAAACTTATGATTCTTGGGGATTCCGTCTAAAGGTGATTATTGAAACTCTTTTTTACTCCCCAACGTTTTGAAAATGTTTATTTTCTTTATCAAGGGCTAAAATATAATTTTGGATAATTCACTGTTATAGTTAACAAAATTTAGTACTTACTGCAAGGTGAGTTATGTCATTAAAACTTTATAAACCATGAGTTAACATTAGGTATGTTATAATACATTATATTTTAATTTTAAAAATCAAGCAGAAATTTCAACGTACAAGAAAAACAGACCACTGTTTTTATCTAGACAAAATCGAATAAAAGTAAGCGACCATCCAACAACTTTTAGTACAGGTGTTTAGGTGTGTCAATAAACGTTAAAATGTTGTCATTTGAACTATTAAAATTGAGGTGTGTTATTATTGATTATTATTAAAATTGACAAAAAATGTGACTAAAAATGATGTGACAAAACTTGTGTTGTAATATGGACTATTATGGACAAACTTCATGGGTCCTCAGGGATAGGGTAAGACAACATAAAAGTGATATTAACTAAAATAAAATGTCTTGTGAATTGGCAGAACATAGTATCTCAACTGGGCATCACCCAAACTTTAACAACATTGAAATAGTATATTCTAATCAATATGTTAACTCATAGTTTATAAAGTTTTACCTTGCAGTAAGTACTAAATTTTGTTAACTATAGCAGTGAATTATCCAAAATTATATTTTAGCCCCTGATAAAGAAATTTTCGAAACGTTGGGTAGTATAAAAGAGTTTTTATAATCACCTTTAGACGGAATCCCCAAGAATCATAAGTTATGTTTTATATATATATATATATATATATATACTTTGGTCTTGGAGGTGGTGATGTCTAAACTCTAGGAATTCTGTTCTAAATTCAGAATTCAACGAAACACTTCAATATATTATGCTAGGGTAAAACGCCAGTAATTGACCAGTTAAGGATTTTTTAACGCCAGTGTTCAAGCGAGCCTTAGTAGTTTTATTGTAGACAATTATACATTTAAATAAAATAATCAAAAATAAAATAAAACATACATGTCATTATTTTAAAAGTTACTTACCCCACATAATTAATATACCATAATGAAGTTCAATTTTTAAATAATAAAAAAGAATACGGTATTCGTCATTTTAGCGTTTGGCCACTTTCGTTATATTAGTTTTAGCCCTTGATAAAAAAAGCATTTTCGAAACGTTGGGTAGAGAAAAAGAGTTTTAATAATCGCCTTTAGACGGAATCCTTAAGAATCATAAGTTTTGTTTTCTAACTAGCCTTCTTGATACATTTATATATATATATATATATATATATATATATATATATATATATATATATATATACATTAATATGAAATATTGTCGTGTGTGTGTAGAGTTGAGTAAATTCAATTTTCTTTGAACAAGTAATGAATGCTGTAAAAACCATGCAGATACTTTACCTGAACTTTGATATGTCTTATCAGAACATCTAAATCAAAAGTAATTGACATAAACCTTTTAAAACGGCAATAAAAGCAAGCTCTAGAACAAAATAGATCATTACGAACATATCCTACGTTCCACAAAAATATCAATAGTAAATAATTTATTCTACATAAAAAACAAATTTGAAGAAGGACAATAAAAATAATTTAGCAGTACAATCAAAACAAATGTAAAAAGCTCGGTTAAAAAAGAACGTTCAGTGAATGAATCAAAATTCAACAACACCTAATATGAGCATCAGACAGATGAGAATGTCATAAGAAAAATATCAAATTAATTGCAAAAAGCATATAAAAGGTTTTATTATAAACATTTGTCAAAACCTCCTGTACATATACATTGATGAATAATACTTAACAGATAAGGTACATATTAACAATGTTAGATTTCAAAAGTAGAATAAGGCAATAATTAAAACTGAGAAAAAAATATCGCCTGTGCATAGCGAGTGTTGTGAGAAAAGTTAGTTGCTACGGTTTTGAAGTTGTTAGAGGGGATAATTTTTTAAAAGACGTCAGATTAATTAGAAAAATGGGACTGGACATTTATTCTTAAACGATATAAGAGAGCATATTAAAATAAAATTAAAGGGAAGCTGAGGATACATCATCACAGAAGTGATTCATCTATTAGTAGTATTTACCAAGGTGATAAGCAAAAACTATAAAAAAATCATTGAAGAAAATATCACTGGAGCAGACACATATCCAAAGGTATTTATACAGAAACATTTACAAATGTGTTATCTAGTTTGGAAAGTCGTTTACAACAACCAAATACTTTTAAAAGAAAATTAAACTTAAATATAATTACTGAACTGTCAATCCTATAAGATAAACTTCAAATTTCAATTCTACAAACTCAGTGATTATATAACCACATTAAAAAGTTTATATAGTCCATAATTTAGTTATTGGTTTATTTCAATTTATTAGTTATTTGTTTATTTCAATTTAATCAGAAGACACATATAAATACTGAATGTTATATACGTAATATCGAACTGAAATTTCATAAAATATTAACAGATATTATTGATGTATATTCTTGGTAAATAAGAGGTGTCTAGTACACCAGTAGTGTGAAGATAAGTCAAATTTTATGAAATTTTCAGACTCTACATATTAAACCTTTCAATAATTTGTTTGCTAGAATAATTTAGTAATCGCAGTATAGGTATTGATATATATAAACTTTGAAAAATTTACATTAATGTTTTTTGCAAGTTATTTTGAATAAAGGACAAACATTTTTATTGAATCTTTACAAAATTTTTTTAAACACAATATCTTGGTTACGTTCAAAATGAGAAATTTGTAAATAGCTTTCAAGAATTCTCCCTGTGGATTAAGAGAATTTCATGCATTGGCGTACCGTCTGAGCTGAGCTATTAAAACAGAATAAAAAGGGTAATATATTACAAAATGAAGGTTCAAGTATCCTAGCCAGGGCAAATCTGCAGTTGTGATCTGACTCAATAAACAATAAATTATTTTATCAGTCCTCAGTATATCATAACAATATATATATATATATATATATATATATATATTTAGTTAACATACAAGGTGGGCTCCTCCCATGTTAAATCTGAGGTATAAGTGAGCTCCGCGGTAAAATGGGCTCCGATATACGGAGCCCAGTTTACCAAGTCCTAAAAAAAGCATCAGCTATCTTATATTTATGTCTAGATTGATTTGGCATAGTTTTTAGAAGGAGCTAATTTTGGCCGTTTTCGTGAATTTGTATATTTTTGTAGTGCGCGTGTATATTTCTAGATGGCGATATGTTGGAAACTTGATATACATTTTATGTTATATTTCTAGGTCAAAGTAGGATCCGATAACTTTGGCACCACTGCAGTTGAGTACCCCATCACTGTAGCGGTCAGAGTGAGCTCCTTCTAGTATTATTCTACTAAATTGGTAAAGACTTACATCATCGGTTATTTCTTGTTACAGTTAAAGTATTATCCAAGAAAATCAAAGCTATGAGTCTATTTTTAAATATATATTTAGGAATGAAATACGTATATCATGCAAGGGCTATAAAGTAATTTAACATTTTAAACGATTTGGTAACGGGAGCTTTGGAGTTGACTGTTTTTTGTTTTAGATATGAATGAAAATTATAATTACTTTAATTCATTCAGATAACATAACTCTGTCATTTTGAATCTTGAAAGTAGTTTTAATAAAAATATTCAAAACATTTCAATTACATTGTATATCTTATTGACTCGAGGTTATAACATTTTTTTATAATTCGCGTATAAAAGAGACTTCATTTGTTTACAGTGTCACAATTAAGCTCTTTGAACACTGTTATAGTAATTTTCAGTGTACAGTTGGTTATTGAATTTAGTTATATTTTTATTTGACATTTGACTTTAACCTTGACACAAATTATAAATAAAATGGTCTAGCCTTGTTCTAGCTAGCAAATTATTATATTAAAGGTGAATAAGAATGATTTATATATTAAAAATATTAATGAATAAAGTACGCTAACGTTTATTTATCAATGATTTGTCAATTGTTTATTTTTTATGATCAATATATAGGTATACAAAACGTTCGATGTTTGGGATAAATTACCAGATATCTATGTGAAGATGTATTACAGAAATAATTCTGTTCATGATATAATATGAATAGATCGCAAGAGCATATACGAAGAAGCTCTTTTTTTCAAACATAATCATCCTCTTTTTGCTTAAATGATAGTTTGTTTACAATTTATACAATTATTCGGTTATAATATGTCAAATGTCAGAAGTGCTGAATAAAACCATCTGCGATCTGACCAATTAGGAATCTACAGAATGGCCAACTTAATTTCAAACTACTCCTCCTAGTTTAAAAACAGGGATTATATGAAATTCTATTTTATTTAAATAATTAAATAAATGCGAATTATAAAAAATATTGTGTAAAACTGGTGCCACAATGACTTTCTGTAGTACTCGTGATTTGCACAACTCACCGCTTCGCGGTTGGTTGTTCAAACTTCACTCGTACTACAAAAGGAGTCATTGTGACACTTGTTTTACAAATAACTATTATTATATTGTGAACAGAAAGTGTGTAATTAATAATATACCTTCTCGTATTATAATTTTACTGATTTAATAGATAAGTTCTTCCTGAATTCAAAAATGGCTGAGTAATCACGATGTTTATTTCACTGCCTTCTTGTTCCTATTTAGGTTTGAGTTCAATTTGGCATAAAGATTTTTGTTTTTTTTTTCATTATGTTTATAGATTATATCTACCGACTTTAATTTTATGGCAAGATAGACTGAATGAATATAACCAAATATTACGTTAATTACATATAGAGACTGTTAGACTATACCAAAGAAGAGGGACAATAACCTAAGCTGAAGCCTTCGGATATCCTAAAAATGTTCTAGGAAATAGGACTAAAGGAAATACTCTAGTTTCTCAGACTTTCCTCAGGAACTAAGTAGAAAAAAGGAGGCACAATAGATCTCTTAGGTCTCAGTGAATGTCTCCCCAGTAAACATTCATCTACACACGATACCAAAAATTATTTACTAAATATATCTAAGTGTTTTTAAATGAAACTAAAGGTCTCTAGTTAATTCCACAATATAATACAAGTTATTGAAAATTCTAAAAAATTGACAATTGTTTCGATAAATCAATATCATCGTCATGATATTGATTTATCGAAACAATTGTCAATTTTTTAGAATTTTCAATAACTTGTATTATATTGTGGAATTAACTAGAGACCTTGAGTTTCATTTAAAAACACTAATATGAGCATGTTCCACGGAGTAAGGGTCGAGACAGTCAATTTCATTAAATATATCTAGTTTGCACCCTAACTGAGCTAGAGTTTTTTCCAATTCTAGCTTTTATTTCTTGTACACATACGATGTAAACATCAAAATTCTTTTACGCGATTTTTGTTTTCTTCATATAATTTTCATGCTAGCATTTTAAGTTGGCGTCATGAAATTATGAGAATTTTAAGTGTCCAAACACAACAAAAATTGAAGTTGTTTATAAATACCTTAACAAACATATTATACTTGTTCAGCCCCAGTATATTTTAAGAGCTAAAAACTTATCATGCTTTGCTACACTGATTCTTAAAATGGGAAATACTAAGAACAAATTATTTATTTCTGAAGATAAGTATCCAAATTATAGTATGATCTTGATAAATACTCTTCTGTTTTTGTTGATTCGACATAATTTTGGGATTACTAATCTAATTGAAAATCGAGAGCTTCCGCTCGAGGGCTTTGATAAATTGACTATTAATATAACATTCCATTGACCAATGAAATTTCATAAATTTTAAAACAAACCAATCGGAAATAATTAATAGAGACTATTGCACTTGAGCAACTATTAGCGACTACAGAAATAGTGACTTTCATTTGGAAACGTTGAATATAACTTCAAATGATTCTGACAATTTTGACAGTAATTAAATTTTCATATCATAATAAAATTTGTCCACGGCTGTTTGATAATTGATAATGTTCACATTTTACGTGTGGAGCTTCCTAAGAATGATGACGTTCATTATTCACTAGTCAATAATAAGTATTGATATTCAACAAATCCCAGACAGGCCGTGGCAGGACGAGTTCCAGCAATTACAATACAGCTGATAGCCTAGTATTTTAATTATTATACTGAATTAAAATTAACAGAAAGTTTAATATGAAAAACGAAGACGGTGAAATGAATGTTACCCCGCCGAACATAAGGGAAGCAGCACAAATATGTAGACTCATTAACTTGTACCCGCGACTTCGTCGACGTAGATCGTCAAATTAAATATTATGCTGATATGTAACTTATCTTGCTGCAAAAAATTAGTTTTTTTTAATTCAAACAAATTCTATATTTAAAACGACACAATGTGGAATTTTATTATTATATATTATTGTGAAGTTAAATAAATTTTTGCAATTATTCATATCCACACATGTAATAGTGTGTGCGCCACATAAATTTAGTTCAGCTCGTAAGTCTAAAAAACTCCGAAACTGGGTACTTTTTTCAACTTTAACACTCCATATCTAGCAAACTAGGGTGAATATAACATACCAAAGTCCCAAAAAATGGACGCCTCTTTCCATAAAACAGCGCGATATCTTTTCAGTATTTATAGCAGTTATTTCGGGCTCCAGTGGAGTACAAACATGTACTGTACAAGGCACGTGGTTAGAAACAATTATTGTATAATTGTTATCTGAATTGTGTGAGTATGTCCACGATGACGTTTCGATTTAAGAGAATATTAAATTTGGCTTTAAATCGGGTTCCAGATTGTAAGTATTTTTACAAAGTGTGTGATGACAAATAATGTTTATATTATTACTTTTAGAAAATAAGTCAATTTTTCTGAAACATTTTTACATTGTTTTCAAGCTAAACAAAAGCCATCATATAACACATCCACAATGTTTTTGAAAAAGTATTATTTTTGTGGAAGAATAAAGTACCATATAAAATCTGCTATTACAAACCTGGTCAGAATTAAATACATTGATAAAATATCCAATGGAAAACAAAATATTTTACTCCTTAAAATTTTTCCATATCGAGTCTACAACTAAGATAGGACGGCTGGCTGTATCTGAAGAACCGATAATCGTTGATAGAGAAATTACTGAAAATTGGATTTAAATTAAAGTATTATGTATTATGGAATATCAACAATACCTCTTTTGTTATCATAAATCAATTCTAAATTATTTTGAATAAAAAATCCTCAAATAATTTGTGTACGGAAGAACAAAATGAATGTATGATTATAACCCGTTTATTTCCATAAAATTTGACAAAATTGGTTGAATTTTTTACCAAATGAATAACAAATCGGATAATTTCAAATCTCTTTACGGATATATCCAACAATTTTATCATTTCATTTCAAAAGGTTTAACAAGGTATTTAATGTCTATAGTGAAACAGAATTTTAATTTTTCTTCCGAGCAGGACATACTTTTAACAAATTATGTTGCATCTGTATATGCTTTTTATGGGGTGTTCCATTTAGAATTGTCCATATGGTAACTGGAGGTACCTATAACTCCTTACCGATGCCCAGAAAGTATTATTATAAATATCATAAAACGATTTAATCCCGTTGTTTTGACACCTTCCAATATTTTTGTGCGTACTTGGCAAACCATTCACATATGCATCATTTAGTGGTAACATATTTCCGCTATAACCAGAAGCGTCCAGTGGGATAGAATAAAAATAATAGTTTTTAATGTATATCATCTTAGAGTGAAAATTTGATAAACATCAATACGAAAAGATCATTTGAGATGGAATCAACTGAAACTTATAAATTTCATAACCAAATTAGCAAAATAGTGTTGACTAGTGCGAAATAAGAGATAAAATAAAATTAGGTATTATAAACATTCCATTTAATCTCGAATAACTTGAAAACTTCGTACTGTATCGCATAGAGACAGGAGGTTAATATTTACGTAGAAAGTAACGGAGTATCGAAAAAACATGCTGAAATCATTTTTACGATAGTGGCGTAGTATTGTAGGGGGGAAAATAAGTATGTATCCCTACCGCATGCCTCTAGTGATAGAGGAAAATTATATTTTACCACTAATTGAAGTGTCCTAATATATAAAAAGTGGAAGGTGTGAAAACAACGGACTACAATCATTTCAAATATTCATGATATAACACCCTAGATCTCAGTAAGAAGGAATAAACACTCTGTATAAATAAGCATATTTTTATATTATTGTGCGATCTACAATAACTGCATCTAATATATATTTTCTATATTGTTTTACACGGGGAATTATCATAACAGAATCTTAATTGTTCATGACTTTAAAAATCTACATTTCAAAAACTGATCATAGGAAAATCTTAAGAATTCAACACTTTCATTGAGTACCAAAACTAGTAACAAAAACATTAACCAGAATTAAGCTGAGCCGATCAGCAATTTAAGTAACTGAATCGAGTACAAATGCATATCAAGTTTTCAAAGAAAGATACCAGTCGCCACTTTTCATAAAAATTGTAGGGTCCTTATTCGGATCAACTATTAATACAAAATAAATTAGGTTTGCATAAAATGGGAGGTTGAAGGTAGCATATTCTTGTAAATGCATCAGTCAAAAATGTAAATGTATATTTCCATAAAAATATATAATAAAAGCTCGACTATTGAGCTTATTTTTGTCAACAGGTTTTCATATGATATGCAAATATGCTAATTTATAGGTATTATTACGTATTCACTCTTCCATGTTATAAGCAATCTCAGTTTCTTTAATATCAGTCAATTGTTTGTAATTTATAATTTTTATTTCTCATAGTTGTTGTTTCAAATTAACAATTTCAGTCTCAGATAAACATTTCTTACGAAGAAAGCCGCTTGCAATCGTTTTATACAATGTCAATACCGAACTGGCAATTATTGTATTGATTGTATGTATTAACTGGCCGATAGTATATGTGGCAACGCCGCAAGGAGTCCATATTACCTGAAATGTATCATATACGGAGCCTACCTTGCTTTTGAAGTATGGAAATATACACCAACGGAGCCTACAGTAACCGCTACATATAACGGATCCCACTACGACGTCAACTTATATAGTCGTATACATGAAATATACGCTAGGAGCCCAAATTGGACTACAGGTATAACGGAGTTCACATTAGCCTGCAACAGTATATATATATATATATATATATATATTCATGACTAAGTCTGTTTTTGCAATTTCAATGTAGTTTAGACCAAATCCGAAGAAGTGTAACTGACGGAAATAATAAATTTTGGTTCATTCTATATTTTGCATCCTTTGAAATATATCTGGACAAAGCCATACTTGCCGAAATGAATTTTATTAAATGGTCTCATGAAATTGAAGATCGTTATTATTTCAAGTGGCTGATCGTACATTTGTAAATTTATAATTAATCTTCTAGTCATTCAATTTTGTGGCGTTATCACAGAGTTGAATGATCTATACGAATGATTTATTACGAAGCTTTACATTGTTGTAATTTAAAAAGCATAATTACATCTGAGCTGGTTTAATATTACATGAAAATAATGACCGCAAGCCACGATTCTTTTCTTAGAAAAATATCAAATTCAAGATTTTGATTGACGTTGGAGACGGCAGAAAGAAAATGAGTGATGGAGAGAGAGATCGTCTTGCAGTTTTGTCTTTCCACAAGAAGATATAATTAAGGGTTGTAGCTTTTCGGTTCAATGCCGTAAGAATGTCTGTGAGCCGTTTTTAGGGTGTGCGACGAAAGCAAAATAGGAAAATTTTTTCGCGGATAACGTTAATTTATCATAATCCTTAGTATTGGGACGAACATATTTACTTGAGGTATGATAGTCATAATAGCGAAATTTTAAGATAATATGAGAATTGTAGATTCTGCTTTATTGAATTTGAATATTTCCAATAGTATCAGTAATATTAAAATAACTATTTAGTCGTCATAACTCTTCATACTTCATGGAGCTGGGAAATTTGTAAAATGATATTAGCTACAACTAGAAGATATTAATCACGCGAATAGGTTTCATAACATATCATAGACGAAACTTCATTATTGATTTGACTACAAAACTAAAACCAAAATATTTGGAAAGTGCAATGTCCCAGTAATGTACCCGTAAAGATGAAAGCATTGTTGTCATATTTAATTCTAAAATTTCTTCATCTTTGTGAATAATTAAGACATTTTTAAGAAAACTCGAAAGACGCCTGTATCGCTTTGTCTCATTCTTTGGACAAGGTAAAAGGAATGGACGAGTAACAAAGTTGGGACTAAACCGATTGAACAGTCACACCAGTGGCAGAACAATAATGTGAACAGAAACTAAATTAGGATGGAAATAAAAGTATTAGGAAGGTTCAATAATTTTATTTGTTGGAGTTCGATTGTATTATTTAAAATATATTAAATATTGTTAAGTAATCGGAAATTGACTTGAAAGATTAAATTAGAACATCAATCAAGGAATAAATTTACAGATATTTAAAACCACAACAATATTTATTATGAAACTATGTACCGGGTGTCCCAATAAGAATGGCTCTCGGCCATATCTCGTGAACCGTTTATAGTACAGCTTCGGGAAAAAAAATTATGACCAAAGTGACCTCGAGAAAAACCTGGAAATCATTTACAGAGTTGTGGGTCCACCGCCAAAGGGCGTAATCAAATACCAAAAATTAAAAAATGAATAATTTACAAATTTTGCTTCATTAAGATGCATTTAAACTATGATTATCGTATTCTTCAAGAAAGTCAGCGTATGTTTGATTTCACAAGTTTTAGTCTCTCTCTTCAAATAAGAGGTGGGGGGAAGCGGGAACTTTATTATGAAAAAAAGCCTGAAATTCCAGTTCTACTCAACCTATCTATGCAAACTCAGTCTTTCTGAAGAGAGCTCCTTTCTACCAATGTACGAGTTATAATTTCGAAACAACCTAATGAGTAACGTATACGCTAGAAGGCGCTATTTTTTTTAATCTAGCTATCCTCGAAAAATGTTGAATGGAAACATGCAATTTTAAATAAGGAATATAAAAGTAGACCAAATTAGCAACATAATAGCGAAAACCGCATGTCGATATCTTTTTCGTATTACGAGATATCCTAAGAAATGTGTAAATTTTAAGCATTTCCCTTTAACCACAAATTACTCCGGTTTGACTGAACGTATTTTAACATTTTTTGACTCCTCAAAATTGTCTTTTCTTGTTCTATTAATAATAGTTCCAATTATTATGTCAATATTACTTATGCTATCACCGGGAAACTGCGTTATGGAAGTTAAAATGGGAATATAACTTAAGGTACCTCGCTAGTGACGACCTAAATATTCAATTTGTCGCCCATCATTTTCGATACAAGCGTTTATTCTTTGAAGAATAAATTGAACAGCAGTCTCAATTTCTGCTCTCGAAATACTCTGAATGGCGTTTCGTATTCAATCGATTATGTTAACACTAGTAGTGGGTCTAATTGAACAAACAAGGTCTGTAATCCGGCCCCAGACATAGAAATCTAAAACGGTTAAGTCTGGTGAACTGGCTGACCAAAAAAATAGGCCTCCACGTCCTATCCACCTATCATTCTCTAACTTGTCTGGAGAAAGGCGCCGGATACCCATCGTGCTGAAACAACATAGACCTACGAGTTGCTAGTGATATATCTTCTAGAAGAAGCGGTATTTCATCCCTTATAAAATTTAGGTATCGTTCTCCGTTAATTGCGTTGTCAAAAATAAAAAGTCCAATTATCTGACCATCTACAACACCACACCATACATTCACCGACCATCGTCCCTAATACTGAACTTCTTCCATCCAGCGTGGATTATTCTGTGACTAATAGTGCATATTATTCCGGTTAACCGTACCATAACTACTAAATGTAGCTTAGTCTGACCACAAAATACGTGACAGTAATTGAGGGTCGTCATATACCATAAATAGTAACCAGTAGCAATAATCCAACTTTCTGTCGTAATCACGATCAACCAATTGTTGATGCAGTACTATATGATATGGATGAAATTTAGAAGATATATAATGTCCTGTTAAATATCTTTCCGGAATGATAAATAAATTATTATGTTAACATATAACCCTGCTCACAAATAATATTATGCGGGTATATTTTGTTTAACAAACATATCTTTTCACATCATAATTTACCTGTGTCCTGTCAAAATACGTTCCTTTATTAGAAATTTTTATACATGGAGTGTCCCTTAATGTTGACCGTGTTACACATGGGTCAACGAGAGGCACACACTGAAAAAAGTATTGCAACAAGGAAATCTGAAAAATGCATGGCAAGCAGCTATTGAAGGCTGATCAACCGGTTTGAAAATTCTATCTAGAAAAGACGTCAATAGGTAATTACACATAAAGGAAGTGATAGCTGATTTCTATCAAATTGTTAAATTGATATTTAAGTCCAAGAAAATAGGAGAGCGCCATGAAGAGATGCATGCAGAGGTGTTCGAGAAGTGGTTTGGACGCATTACTTAAAATATGAAATCAGGATCTGTCCTCGATATGGATAATGCTCCTTACCACAGTCGGCACTGCAAAGAAACGCCACAACAGGCAAGGAGAAAAACTGAAATTCTAGAATAGGTACGAGATAAATGCATCTCTTACGATGAAAGCAGTGTAAAGAACGAATTGCTTCAAATCGTAAAGATACATGCCTATAAATATAAGAAACTTGCTGTAGATGAATTTGCATTGAACTGAATCCAATTGAATTAATTTGGGCACACGATAAAGGGGAGGTGGCATGAAAAAAACGAACATTTGAGTTAGCTGATGTGGAACGCCTTCTTAAGAAATCATTGGAACGAGTGGCACTAGAAAATGGAGCAGGTGTTTTGCTCATGTTTAAAATGGAGGAAAGAAAATGTGGGATGTAAATAATATGGCTAATAAAGTTCTCGATGATATTATCAATATAGGTACTAGTGATAGTGATATTAATGATGAAAAATCGGGAAATAACAAAGAGTAAGCTCTAACATTGTTTTCGGTATTACGAGTTTTATTTTTGTAACTCGCTCATTTTTGCTTTGGTTTCCATTGAAGAATTTTCTTTATTTTATAAATGTTTCCCACGTCCAAAAGATAGTTCAGGAAAATGTAACAATGCTATTTTTAACCCCGAAAAAAAAGTCAACGCCACTGTGCAATTCCTATATCGGTACAGGCGGTGTTACCACCTACTTACTTTCTGTTACCTGTTGTTGGGTTTAATTTTTTTGTACCGGCTACTCAATTATAGAGAATCTCTGACGGAATTTTTTCCAGCTAAATAATGATATAGGAGTAGGTCTTACCGGTTCGCTGGTAATACTACTTTGTTTTCTGATGAATGACAAATATTTATTTATAAAGAAATGAGATAATTTGTAGAAAGAAAAAAATAAATTCAATCAAGTTAAATCAAAATAAGATAAGCGATGATATATTTGTGGAGAAAGAAGAAAAATAAGTTAAATTAATATACGGTAAGCGGGCGCCACCTAGAACATTATCAGCTTTGTAGTTGTTTGAAGTTGGTACACATGCACATCAATAAATAAACCTTGTGAAGAGGGTTGGAAGTTATATAAATATGAACCAAGTTATAAAATTTAAAAATGTGATTTTGTATTCATATTGCGTATTTATGTACATTGTGAACTCTGCCTTATTCATAGTCTAGTGTAAACTCGGCTTCACGTATGATTCAGTTTTATAGGTTGGCAAGACATTTGAACGGAAGTGAATCACGCCTTGGAGGGGGAATGTCAATGGTGAGGCGGGAGAATCTTATCTTATGTTTCGGGGAGTAAGAGATGATGTTTTTGGTTAGAAATTAAATGAAGATCAATTATTGTTTAAAAACAATTTCTTTACCGTCATTCTGTTCCCTACAATCTCAGAAGTGGGATCAGCTGTTTAAAAAACGCGTCTGCTGTGATTATCAGGGTACAAAGTTTTCCGTTTATGTGTGATGCCGGTGATGCAAGATGGCTAACACTAATAATGATAATGGTAATCTTTAATTATTAAAGAATATCTTGAATTTCCAATAGACTTATTCTCCATGGGACCGCATACATCAACATGAATTAATTCACATACCTTCGTTGTTTTAAAATCACCTTTTTCAAAAGAAATTTTATGTTGTTTTCCTTTTATACAACCAATACAAGTATTTTTTCACCTGCAGTAACTTTTACATTATTTTTCTCTAAAATCTTCTCTACTTGCTCTATATTTTGATGTGCAAATTTTTCAGGCCACTATTTCAACGTATTTGTAGAATGACCAATATTTGCTAACACATCCTTTTCTATGTTACCTGAATATCTAAATTTCATTTCATATAATTTTCCATTCCGAATAGCAATTGCTTCAATCTTATTGTTTTCCATAAATTGACATTTTTCTTTATCAGTTAGCATAACAAAACCTTTGTCTGTAGCACATCTGACTGAAAACAAGTTGATGACCATAATTGGTACAAATAAAACATTTTCAAGTGTTGTTACAATCCATGAATATCCGTCGAAAGCTTCTAGTTTAATTATTCCGATGCCTACAGCTCTGTGTCTGGTACCATCTCCAATTATAACAATCTTTTCTTCAACTAAATCTTGATAATCGGGAAATAAATCTTTCATATAACAAATATGTTCAGTGGCACCACTATCAACAAACCACTTATCGTTCAACGATCCACTAAGAAATGCCGTAGCTTTGGTTTTATTTTGCTTCGCCTCTCTCTTCTCTTTTGCGATACGATTTCTGCAATCTTTAATTGCGTGGCCATTTTTCTTACAATGAAAACATATGATTTCTTTTTTTTCTTCACAGTCTTTCCTAGCATGGCCATACTTATTACATCCATAACACTTTATTTTGAATTATTTCCTTTACTTATCAAAGCAACAGTACCTTCATTTTTCATCATTCTTTCTTCTTCTGATAAAAGTCTTGCTTTCAAATTATCAATTGTTTTATTTTCTTCGGCAACTGATTTCCATGCTGGTATGAAATATTTATATTTTTCTGGCAAAGACATTACTATTTTGGTCATTATAAAATTGTCAGAAATTCTTGCACCCAAATCTTTTAACTGTCTAGCCAATTCCTGTACTTCTGATAAGAAAACTGACAACTCCATAGGTACCTTCTTCATACTTATATGCAAAGAAACGCTGTTGGACCAAATGTATATTAGACTCTGCCTTCTGTTCATAAATGCTCAATAGTTTTTTCCACATATCAGCCGCAGTTTCGCATGTTACAATATGAGCTATAGTACTTTCTGTCAATCTTGTAACAATTAGACTTTGAGCTTTTCCATCTTTCGCAATTCAATATTGAGCTTCTACTTTTGGTTTCGAATTAGTTCCATCCACAATGTTATAGATTCCAAGACTTTTCAGCAAAACGGTGATTTGGAACTTCCAGGCTACCCAATTTCTTTGTCCTTCTAATCTGATCCACTACTACCAGAATTAATGATTGAATCCATTTCCGCTAGTATTATAATAATACTGAAATACTACCGCGGACTATCCTAATATATACGAATTTTAATTTTTAGTGAGCCCGTAACCTGTTAAATCTAATTGGATTCAATCATTATAAGTGGATGATATTTAATAAACGTATATTACTCTATAGTTTGACGTACATATATTATATACTGACATATCTAAAACTGAACAACTGAAAACGTAACTATTAACTACGTATGTTTAACATACAGCAATTCAGATCGTTGTATATAAAATAATCTATTGTCTACAATTTCAACGTAGTCAATAAAAATGATTACTACTTAGGATGGACTTTTACGAAACTTGGCTGGGAATCGAGGATGGACTTCTAGCATGCTTGACTAGGCATCGAGGAGGGACTTTTATGAATCTTGGCTGGGCATCGAGGACCGAACTTCTAAAATGCTTGGCTAGACATCGAGGATGTACGTTTTTTGTATAATAATACAATAATAATATTTTATGATTTCAAAGTGCATCAATAAAAAATAGCGTAAAGTATATGTATATGTGGATAACTGGTCTTTCAAACACTTGCTCTATTTCGATCACTCCGGTGAATAAATTAACGGAAAATTCATCATTCGATCCTAACACAGATACTTGACATTATGATCAAATTCTGATAATTCGTCTAATACCTCTTTTATGAATATTTTGACAATAAAATGTCTCTGATATGTGTCATGAATAACATTTTCTTGCAAGTTTCCCTTATTATTCATAAAGTTAATCTGCTTCTCTTGAACATTTTCTTACGTTCCTTAGTGTGGAATGTATCCAATATTTTACGTCAAGGCGCCAGTGAAATTAATTATTACTTTGTGTTTGACTCTGGTGAAAAATGACCGGATAACATCTAATATTCCAGTGGAATACTAGAGAAAGGGAAAGAAATTGAAAGCATAATGGAAATTATATCGCCACTTATTAGATGTAAAATAGTTAATTAAACCAAACTTAATAGATTAAAAATATTTTCCACTAAATTCAACTCTGTAGGGAGATATATCGTATCATAAAAATTTTATATGACTAATTTCTAAATTCACTTTGCAAGTATTGGACTGATGTTGATCATTTTCACAGTTCTTGTAACGTTTTTTTAACTTTGATGTATATTGGTAATACTATGAGAAACTTACTGAATTTATCACTTATTACTACTTGACTTAATGAAATGTCCGCCCAATTATGTAAAGTGTTTGGCAATCATAGCGAATATTAAATGCAATAACATAAACAGAAAAATCTCAATATGAAATTAGCTATTTGTGTACCGCGCGAAAGTACTAGTTTTCCGGGCCAACAGAAGAAATGGTCAGGCGAGGTGTAGCCGTGCCTGGTCACTTCTGGAGGCCTGAAAAACCACTTTCGCAATGGTTAGATTCTAAAATGGCAGAAACAAAGGTGGGAAATATTTTAATAGTACCGTTTAACTTTCCACAGTTAACATGCGGTGACACAGACCAATCGGTCTAAAAATTTTCGTTAACTCTCAAACCCATATGAAGACGTGGCAACGCAGCCTAGTAGCCTCATCTTTTAGTATACGTTAGTCAATGTTATCTTATCTTTCATTGATACCCACCAACTGATCGATAAATTTCAATATGGTTTTATAAAAAACAGTAGCACACTTGGTGCTGCTACTGACTTCATAGATTTTATCTCAAGGGCTGTAGATATGAAAGAAGTAGTAATAGCAATTTTGATAGATTTGAAAAAGGCTCTTGACGTGGTGAGTATTGATATTTTGCTGAGTAAATCATTTAGAATGGGATTTGGGGGTACTATGTACAGCTTAATAAAAACATATTTACTTGACAGAAATCAATATGTAAAGCTATGCAAGTAGTGCTTGGTTCTCCAGTGCCTGTGGGGTGCCACAGAGGTCGGTTCTTGGACCGCTGTTGTACTCCCTGTATGTACTCAACCTTAAACTTGCCAATCTGGAGGCAAGATATTTCACCTTTGCAGATGATACTATTCTGCTATACACCGGAACAAATGAAATCACCCTCAATAATCAAGTGAACAATGATCTTAATGCTTACCTTAAATGGCTATTTTCAAATAAATTAAAAATTATTATTGATAAAGCCAAATATATTGTATTTGAGCATAAAAATAAAATAATTAACGAATTGTATCTTAACATTAATGGCGTACCAATAGAGAAAGTAATGTGTAAAATATTTGGGATTAATTGTAGATAAAAATTTGAACTGGTCTCCACACATTACCAAAATCACTGGAAAAATAATTTCAATGCTATCCGCTTTGTATAAATGTCGATATTATCTGTCTATGAAAAGTAAATTTCAAGTTTATAATTCTTTTTTCTTAACACACTTCAAATATCTTTTGCCTGTGTGGGGAATGTGTGGAGAAGTTAATTTTGATAAAGCTCAGCAATTACAAAACAAAACCCTTAAAATTTTATTTGAATATGATTGGCTCACTAGCACAAATATAATTTATTCAGAATTGGAATTAATTCGATTGAAAGAAATTCTGGACATAGAACAATGCAAACTTGTTTATAAAATACTTAATTATCAACAGAAATGTAACATAAATATTGAGTTTTGCTTAAATGTGCACGATTACCAAACAAGATCACGTAATACCATCTATCAAATATATAAAAGGACAAATATAGGTTTAAACAATCCGATAGTAGATGCAATCAAAACATTCAATAATTTACCAAAGTTTATAAAAGGCTTGAATAATTATAATGGTTTTGTTGAAAAATTGAAAGTTTATGTTAACGTTAATTAACTGCCTTTGCATCACTGTATTAACTTTAAACTTTGTTATTCTCGAGGACAGTGTTTGAAGCACTGATTTGAGAATTTTTCACATTAGTTCAATGATATTGTAATAAATGTTGTTTGAATAAACGATATTTCAAAAAAGATGCTAAGTCGGCAGCGCCAAAGGCAGCTTCTTTTTCCGTGTGCAGTAAATTCGGTCTGAGATACCGACGTTATCTAGTTTGTGTTAAAATTTTCAAGGTGAGATATAAAAAAAACTATTAGTGTTTTAATTTAAACTCACAGTTTCTAGTTAATTCCACCGTGAATTCCAATTAAAACACTAATATGAGCAGTTCCACGAAGTAAGGGTCGTGACAGTTAATTTCATAAAAAAACTATTATTTCAACATATAATATTTTTTTTTCTTGCCAGTGGAATTTAGATAAAAACCATGAATTACTAAAAGGAACAAGATTATCTTCAAAACTTATATGACGAGTGTGGTACTGATTCTGACGTTGAAATTGAGGGTGATGATAGTTATGATAGCCTGAAGGAAGATAATCTGGAGGAACAGAACCCCAATACAGATTCCGAACAAGATATAGAGGAAGAACCTGAAGAAAATATAATAGCCGTAGTAGCAGTAGCAAACAGGAATGTACGGGTTCCTTGTGTCAGAGGAAGAGATTGAAAAGAGAAATGGATAAATCATTTTACGGCATATCGTGGAGTTCGTACACGAGCTGAAAATATCGTCAAGTTCTTACTAGGTGTAAAAGGAATAGTTTGTCTTTACTGATAATATGCTGGATTTAGAACAAATGGGACATCAATGGAAATTTTTAGATTTACAATGTCCCTAGCTCGTTACAAGCTTTTACTTAGGCATATTTGCTTTGATGACAAAAGGACCCGTGCAGATCGGTTAAGATTAAGTTAGCACCTATTCTAGGCCTCTCTATTTAAACAAACTTATTATATAAATAAATGTAATCAGTAAGTTTCAATTAATTTATATCGTTTTGCTGCTAAATTGTATTCATATAATTTAATAGAATTTTAAGTTCATAGATTGCAATCTAAAATTTTAGATAAATGACCAAATAAAATAATTTCACCTAGTGCACTGAAAGTTTGCTGAAATTGGACAGGACAGGACACTCCAAAACACACCGTCAACACCACCTGAGCACCAGATCCGCTACAACAGGTATACCAGATATTTTTTTATTAATACCTCCTTCACAGATTATTTATTCCACTGATTTTATTTTTTTTTCTTATTTCAGTTAATACATTGCAAATTTTCGTTTACATAATTTGTCTTTTAGAATAGTTTTATTTATTTTTACATCTCTCATTCAAACTTCAGAAACCGTCTCCACAACAAAACTTCCTCTTTTTTGTTACCCCCGACAAATACTCTTAACAACCAATTAGAACAATAATGATTCAATTACAATTTCTCTAACCAATGAAAGGAATCAAGTTTATACATTTGAAAATACTTCTCTTACTTTATTAAAACGAATTTAAATTTATCAATTACCATAATCCTAAATTTTTTCTCATAATCCTGTTCACTTTCATGTTCACAATTTAATTTAAAAATTATCCAATTGATAACAATTTTATTTAGAAATTATCCAATTGATTGTCAGCTCTATGTTTTATTATTAAATTGTTTGATCCAATGATCGTCTATTTTTGAATTGATTGTAATCTATAATATGTGCTCTTTACCTGAAATCTATTCTCAGTTGAATAATAATTCAGGCAGCTGTCAAATTATCTATTGTCACACATTCGATTCATCACGATGAAGTACAGAATAAAGTCATTAGTATCATCATTTTATAAAGCTATTTAATTAAATAATTTTCCTGGTATAATATATATTTTTATTGTGGATAGATTTTAATGCCCCACTTTGGAAAGTCAATTTATTGTGGATGGATTTTAATTGAGAATTTAAATTGAATATTTATAAGATAATGTTATTATTTGATCTATTATTTGAACTACCCCTTGGTGGGATTGACAATTTATTGTTGATAATTTATATATGAGATTTAATAAAAAATCGTACCACAATTTCTTCAATGCTCCACGTTGCTGGTTAATTTGTTATGGACTTATAATCTTTTTATAATAGTGAATAATAACTGAATATGAATGTAATGTTAATATTGAAATAATAATTGTGCAGATAAATAATTTGGCTAGCTAATTAATATATGAATACTATATTCATATTATATTATTTATTGGATTTCATTCTACTCATCCAGCTATTTCTAATCATGTAGTTTCATTCAATTTAAAGTTTACCTCAGCTACTCCTATTTCTCTATCACTCTTTCTCTCAGTAGGGTTCCTCACACATCACTACTCAATGAAATTTATTTTATATGTGAAAACGAAACTTTAACAAAATTATTACTGAAAAAAATGCAATTGACGATTTATACATATCTTGTTACAGAATAAATTAATGAAAACATTCCTCTTTTGCTATGCAGAGATTGTTTAGTTGAAATTTGGGGATCATATAATAAACAAACCAATGTAGATCCATATGAGTATCATATAAAAATGAAAGATTATCTTGTTTCAAAAAATACTAAATATCCTCATAACAACAAAATACTAAATAGATTATATATATATATATATATATATATATATATATATATATATATATATATATATAGTATAAACCTTAAAACTATTCATTGTTTGAGACGGCTATGCAGACTCAATAGCATAAATTTACATAATCGTTTGGGACGTTTATATATCTCTGAAGGAGAAACATCTGTATTTGAAATTATTCAATTATTATAACTTTTTTGTCACTCTAAAAAGGTATTACTGAAATATTTCGAACTATGTTAGTATCAAGAAAACCGTGTAATGGAGTGGCTTGGCTTTGATTGTTCAATCTACTTCATTTAATCTCAAAATCTTAACATATTATAACTTTGTGTATGTGATAAACTGAAAATAGTTGTGCATTGTTACTATATGTGGAAAGTTTTATATATATGATTAAAAACATGCAACACAAATTAAATAATACATATATCTACAATTTCCATTAGGTCAGTTTTTACATTATCCTATTAAATAAAATTGTTTCATTAGGTGTTTATATTTTAAATGATCATGTAATTATTATTGTTTCACTACACGTTAATTTTGGATCCAAAATATATCAATGAAAACACACCACCGACCTTTTCACACGCTGATGCCTTCAAAATGTCCACTCATGACGCTTTCCCGCTCCATGATGTAATTTCATTTCTTTTAAATTATTGGGTGATAATTGCTTTCCTTGGGGTTACTTTTTCAACACAATTATTGTCTGTGCACTTAACTAGATTTAATATTTGTTGGACTTTTTATATTACATCTTCTTCTTATCACGCCCTCTCCTGCCGAAGGTTGGCGATCCAAATGGCAATTGTAGCTCTGGAGACTGCAGCACGAAACATTTGTGCGGACGAGCGGTCGAACCATCTCCTTAAGTCCTTTAGCCATGAGTTCTGGCGTCTTCCTACTGATCTTTTCCCGTGCACTTTGCCCCCTATTATGAGGCGTAGTATTTCGTATTTATCACATCTCATCACATGACTTAGGTATTGCAGTTTTCTTTCCTTGATGGTGTTCAGTAGTTCCTTTTGTTTGTGCATGCGCTGGAGTACTTTATCGTTGGTGATCCTTTGTACCCATGACATTCGCAGCGTCAGTCTATACACATACATTTCGAAGGCTTCTATTTTCTTTTCGGTCTGTGAATTTGGTGTCCAGCTTCCACATCCATAGAGTAGGACAGAGAACACGTAGCATCTGATCATCCGAATTCTGAGTACCAAGCTGAGGTCCAATCTTGCAAAAAATGATTTATTACTCACAAAGATTTTACTCGATTGTTCAATCCTTGAAAGTATTTCCCTTTTCGGGTCACACCGACTATCGATGTTAGCTCACAAATATTTTATTGAGGTCACTTGTTCGATTGTCCCTTGACCCGCAGGTGTGCATTTATTGAAGTCTTAGAAAAGATTAATAGTTTGGTCTTGGAGACATTGAGATGCAAACCAAACATCTCGCTATAGGGAACTACGGAATCCATGATGCTTTGCAATTGCTGCATATCGCTGGCCATTATTACCGTATCATCGGCATACCTGATATTATTTATTGGGGTTCCATTGATCTTGATTCCGCCCTGGGCCCCATCCAGTGCCTCTCTAAATATAGTTTCGGTATACAGATTAAAGAGGAGTGGAGACAAGACACACCCCTGTCGGACACCTCGTCTGATTTGCATATCCTCCGATGTCGATTGTTCCATCTTTACTACCGCCGTTTGATGCCAGTAAAGTTCTGATATGAAACGTAGGTTCTGTTCGTCAACCCCGGTTGTTCTTAGAATTTCGATCATTTTCTAATGATTAACACAGTCAAACGCCTTACGATTGTCTATGAAACATGCGAATACCTTCATTCATATTCATGTCTCTACACCTTTGTGTCATTACATTCAGGGAGAAGAGTGCTTCACGCGTTCCGAATCCGTTTCGGAATCCAAACTGGGTATAGTTCATCTGATATTCGCACTTCTTGTAGATTCATGTGTGGATGATTCTAAGAAAGGTTTCCAGGACATGAGACATACGACTTATCATCCGATAGTCATTACATTGTGAGGCGTTGGGTTTCTTTGGCAGGGTTACCAATGTTGATTTAAGCCAATCCGACGGTATCTTGCTTGAGCTATATAGATTGTTAAATAGTGCTGTTAATAAATCTAGGCGTTTACTCTCACTTCCAATATTAATGTTGGATTTTAAAAATACCACTTAATGAGTTCCAACACTGGAGAATTACTTCTGGTTAGTAGATATACTGTTTTTATAAGAATGAACAGGCTTTTTCCGCCGATTTTGTTAAATATTTTGGGAACTAATTTTCCTTGACGTTCACTCTCATTTTTCAAAATCAACAAACTTTTTTTATCGTCCTGACTTCTCATTAGCTGAATACTAATTATCTCCTAGGCAAATATCAGTAAATTTATTGTTTGAAAATTTCCAAAATTATTTTATCAGAACTTTTTTTAACATTCTTATTCTTGAAAACTAATGTTCTCAATGATTTCCTTATAAAATTTCCATTCCAAAAATGTCCTATTTGTCCAGTTTTGTACTAAAATAAGGTTAGAATCGAGCACAATGTCTCTCCCTCTTGTCTCTCTTCTGAACCCCTTTCTGCAGCCCTAGACCCAGATATTGGAGTCTCAGTCTCATATATAAAGATAACACTTTCAAATGAGACCATTGGATATATTTAAACCAGCTTTAAAGTTATTGAAATCAAATCATGATTTTGTGACGTTTACCTCTCCGACAATTACTTGTATTTCTTATGACACTCATTTCTAGACATTCCATATAGTAGAATTATACGAAATGTGTGAATATTTATATCATTTTAGATTAAATTTCTGAATTGAATAATTATATAGGTATTTGTCATACTGTGTTAGCAAACATTTCAAAATATTAAATCTACATCGAAATGTTTATTATTGGTTTAATTTCAACAATATTGCTATATGAAATAAACTATTTTTATGTATATTAACAATTTTACTGTTACAAGTAATTTTGATTGTGAAAGATTTAGACAATAACAGAACAACCATTATTCGTGAATATGAAAGTTTACATACAGGGTCTTCTCAAAAAATTGACTTTTATTGATCATTCACATTATGTATAAGAAAGCTTATAAAATACATGTATAAGGTTAGCAAAAATATCATAATTATGATAAAATGTGGACCAAATTAGTTGGACAAATTATATGGTTTTCATATGTTCTTATAAAATTACAAGATAATATATATATATATATATATATATATATATATATATATATATATATATATATATATATATATTACACTAGGTTTTTATTTTGTTAATTATTAATTTAGATATTTATATGTTTATATGTTAAATAGATTTATTTTTTTATATTTGTTGTGATTATTTTTGTGGCTAGCTCAGTTATTAATTATTATTATGATAATCGGAAGCATGAGAATCGTTCTACCCTTCGAGTTCAGGCATTGATTGATATATTCTGCTTGAGTAAATAAAATGAAACACATTAATTCCAATGATTAAATTTTTTTTAAAGAAATTTTATTATAATATATATAACAGATACGCCTATGACATTATCAAAACACAGTTACAAATAAGAACATCCACCATCCTATGCGCATGCTCAAATTAATACGGATAGATGCGAGAGAAACCGAACGTTTCTTATAGACGCTTGCCAGTTGTATGTGTATTTTATACATAAAATTTGTATCTTTGTAATGCTGGTGATGGACATAGCACAAAAGAATTTATGTGTGAAATTTATATATATATATATATATATATATATATATATATATATATATTAAAGTGAAATATATCTACTAGGTCATGTTGAATCATTAACATCACTCAGAAATGTGAATCTAAGTAATCGTAGTAGTGAATATTCAATAAAAGGAAATAATCCATAATAAAAATAACTTAAATATGACAAGAAATATTTACAAATAGAATACAATTGATAAAAATTATATAGAAGACTACTATTTAATTTTGTAACTATTTTTCTTTAAAGTATAATTCAAGATATTGAAAATACAATAGTAACAAGTAAATTACGTCAAACATAAATTTTATACATAACTATGATCATCACTGTATATGGTATCACATGAATTTTGAAATAAAATTCAATTATTATAATTTAATATTTTGTAGACACTTTCAGAAACCCTGTATATTGCATAAACTATTCAATTATTTGTATAAAACTTCAAGGTCAAATATCAACGCGAAATAACGTTCTGTTATTAGTTCGAATAGAGTATTTCGGAGTGACAGTGGAAGCGCATAAAAACAAAGTGAATTTGTCTACTATAACGCAGAAACAGATATTTTGATTCAATAACAACAATGTTTATTTATCAACAAATGAACGATGAAAAACAAAAATAACAAACATTGGAAGGTTGTTGATTTTGAGCTTGAGAGACGCGGTGTAAATTTGATAAATGGAGGACGTGTTGAATTTATTCTCTCCAAATTTTCATAAAAAACTATAATAATTTAAAATATATGAAGTAAAAAGTTAACCAAAGTGTTTAGTGAAGTTTTGAACAATAAACTAACAAAAATTTATCACTCGTATGTAAATAAATAAGTGCAAAATTGGTGATAGCGTCTAGATATGGTAAGATGAACAATTACCTTTATTAATATAATCTTCGATAACTATTCACATATCTCGTTGTGGATAAGATATTTCTACTGATGAAATAATTCACATCACGTCATTTTCCACATCTGAATTTCGCTTATTCGATCATAGGCGATCGTTTTTTTCTCCGATGTACCACATTCAGGGTCAAGAAGAACCAACCATAAACTCTATTACCCATGTATATAGTGTATTTCTCCTATAAAACATTTTTGATATATTTATATGTTAGGTTATATTTGTTTGGTATCTATTAATTAGTAAAAATATTAGTATTAGATATTCAATCTCTACTAAATATCGGGCACAGAACACTAAACACATATTAAAAAAAAATTAATACTCACCAAATTCTTACATTAAATCATGATAATACATCCTAAACACATTGCTTTTTCCTTCCATTTTGTAAACTAAATAATAGTCATCACAGAGTACCACAACACAACGCCAAGGTTAACAATAGCGAGAGTAGAGGTTGAGTCGTTGTGAATGCATTCAGAACTTTTAGTAAAATAAGTAATCAAGCGAAACTTACTTGGTACGTTGGAATTTAATAATATTAATAATTTATTAAAAGCGTTCTTGCGCGAATATTTTGTCAATAATTTTCTATTCAGTTTGATATGAATTATAAACTTTTAACTTACAATAATTTCGTTATTTACATAAATATGTTCAATTAAAATCATTTGTCTATGTTCGTCTTGCGTTTCTTTGATATCTTACCTATAGTTTCCTGTTGCTGACAATCGCCAAGTGCCGAATCTCATCCCTGAGATACAATGTTAAAAGTTAAACAAATTTATAATATTTCCTAACTTGTGTAGTATCTTTGAATTGGGAATTCGTAGAAAGCGAACCAATTCTGGCGCCCATACAATCATTTATAAGTGTAAATATAATAAAATTAATTAAAAATATATAATAAAATAGCTCAACGTAGAGGCATTATTTATAAATACACAATAAAATGTCGGCCCAACGTAGGGCAAATTAAATTCCTTTAATAAAAATTTACAATAAAATGGCAAGCCCAACGTATGGCGATTGTTAAACGACCAGAATAACGCTCGTTCAACAAACTAGTAACAGGAACAGGTTATAATATTTTTGAGATATCTAAAGGAAATTTTGCAAACTATAATGGCAGACAAAACAATAAACATCGACGAACTGACAGTAGAAGACTTGAAGGAACTTTTGAAATCCAGGAACATGGACACAAAGGGAAACAAACAAACACTAAGGGAACGTTTGACGCTAGCTATCCAAGCTGAAGAAGCAGCGGAACTGGAGAAAGGAGACAGTATGGTGGAAGAAGTTCATCACTATACAAAATCTAAACCAAATGAAAATGAAGAGTTGATAAATATGATGAAAATAATGATGGCTGACATCAAAAGCACTAAAGAAGACATCAAAAGCACTAAAGAAGACATCAAAAGCACTAAAGAAGACATCAAAAGCACTAAAGAAGACATCAAAAGCACTAAAGAAGACATCAAAAGCACCAAAGAAGTCATCAAAAACACCAAAGAAGATATACAAGAAGAAATAAAAAGTACAAAGGAAGAAATTAACAGAAGGCTAGACAAACAAGAAGAAACATTTTCAGAACATATGGTGGAAATGAAGAAACAGTTCGAAGAACATAAAAAAGAACAGGAAGAGAAAATGAATAAACTATATGGACATTTAATACAAGAAGGCACCATCCGGAAACAAGAGATAGAAGACATGGGAAATAAACTACGAGAAGAAGGAAAGGAACAGATAGACAAAATGGAGAGAAACATCATGAAAACCAATGCCAGGATAGATGATGTAGAACAAGGCATCCAGTTGAATTTATCGATTGCGGAGGAGATGAATTTAAAGACTCAGAAAGAACTAATATGGGAAATGGACAAGTTAAAACAAATCAAGGAAGATAGGAATGCACAAGATTTTACAAAATTGGAGAGGGAAATTAAAGAAGACTTTAAGAAGAAAATAATGGAATTAGAAAAAGAATTTGAAACCATAAAAAACAAGACAAATCCAAGCATCAATACTCAAGGAGTAAATTACATCTATAACCATGGAGAAAATAATCTTAAATTTGACGGGGATACGAGAAAAATGCATCCAAAAATTTTCTTGAGATATCTTAAAAATAAATTAAAAGGTATCAGAGAGATAGAAGATTTGAAAGAGACAATTAGATCTCATTTGCAGGGTCAAACATTACTTTGGTTCACATGTAATGATGTAAATATAAATAATTTTAACGATTTTGAAAGTAACTTTTTGAAACAATACTGGGGGGAAACAGAACAAGGCTATGTTAGGGAAAAGTTATATTTTGGAAAATTTGATAGTAGAAGAAGCAACAACATGAGTAGCTATGCTTTGTCTTTATTTTCTCAGGCACAATATTTAGAGCCAGTAATTTCTGAGCAAGAAATTATAATATTCTTATCTAGACATTTTAATGACAATATTACTCAAGGTATAGCAATACAAAATATTACAAATTTCCAATCTTTACTAGACTATTTGAACCGAGTACAGAGAACGGTGCACAACAACAATAGACGTGACTATGATGACTATTACAGAAACGTCAACGATAGACGAGACTTTAATAGAAATAACAATCATAGACAAAATAATAATCACTATTTCAACAACACAAATAACAATGATAGACGATATGACAGAAATAACGATAGGACTAATAATAACAATAACAGGTACACAAATTATCCAGATAGGAGACAACAACAAAATAATAATTATAATAGAAGAGAAAGAAGAAACTCTGACGGAGACATAAGAAGGACGAATAATATAAGACGTGACACAAGAACTAACAGGACGAACAGTCTAGAAAGAAACACAACTAATCGTAACACAGACTTTAATCGAACTAATACAAATAGCAATAATCATAATGATGATAATGTTGTGGTTCCCGTGTCATCTTCTGGTACGGAACAACAGTTTTTCCACTAGAGGGTGAATATGGTAAGTTAAGTTGGTGCAGCTATGTTCACCCACGCGAATTTCTAAAGGTACAGGACCAGCTAGAACAAAACAATGAAACATTAATTTATATATACGGAACGATAGAAGGCACTAGCATAAAAATATTAATCGATACCGGGTCAGAAATATCTTTAATAAATAATAAATTTGTAAATAATTTGACAATATCAAAAGAAAATTTCGTCAAGGTGCCAAAAATAAATTTAATCGGCATAAATCAAAGAAAACTAACAACTTCAAATACTACGATAACTGTAGCATTAAGATTAAAGGAACGAGAAACTATGGTACAACTGTTAGTAGTGGAAAATATGGAATGCGAACTATTGTTAGGATCGGATATCTTATATGAAAACAAAGCAATTATTAATTATGAAGAAATGTACATAATCTTTAATAAAGAGAAAGTTGATTTTAATTATGAAGAGAAAAATGATAATTCGAGGAAGAGTGAAGAGTTAGTAGAAGAAATAGATAAATGTATTAATTATAATAAGAAATTTGAAGATGATATGGAGAAGAGA
Organism: Galeruca laticollis; assembly: GCA_963921935.1. NCBI lineage: Eukaryota > Metazoa > Arthropoda > Insecta > Coleoptera > Chrysomelidae > Galeruca > Galeruca laticollis. Next base: position 171,531,560 of record OY998177.1, read on the forward strand.
TATGATTATAGACAGGAAGAAAAAATGAGTGGAGATATGATGCTGGATGGTAATGGAGAAATAAATAATAATAATAATATGCCGGAATGGAATTTGGATATAGATGGGAAAATAGAATGGAAAAATGAAGTAAAAGGAATACTGAGAGGACATAGGAATTTAATTAATGAGGAATCTCGAATTGCAAGAAATTATGTACATAAAATTGAAATGAAAGAAAATCAACAATTCCAACAGCGAAGTTATCCGATACCCTACAAATATCAAGAAGATGTGAAGAAAACTGTAAATAAATTATTAGAAGATAGAATTATAGAACATAGTACCACCTCGTATATCAATCCAGTTGTTATAGTGAAGAAGAAGGATGGAGATTTAAGGATTTGCCTTTGATGCACGAAATTTAAATAAATGTACAATGCCCGAGTATGAATCGCCTTTAACTATCGAATCGATATTAGGAAAAATAAGTAAAGTTAAAGTTTTTTCTAAGCTAGATTTGAAGCACAGCTTCTGGCTGATACCACTACATCCGGAAATCAGAAAGTATGTGGGATTCAAGATTAAATATGTTCTAAGTTACAGTTACCTTATGAAGGTCCTTATTTAGTAGAAACCAGTCATGGTATAAATAGTTATAAGTTGATACATCCTGACACTCATCGAGAACGTGGAGTTTTTCATATAAACCAGCTGCATCAATTTAACACCAACCAGTCGTAACTAAAATTTAAGAAACAATAGAATTAGAAATATTATTTATGTAATCAAGTATAAATTAATTTAATTTAATCAATCTTAACTAAGGATTAGAAATAGTGGAATTAAAATTTATTAATAGACTAAGCATAAGTTAATCATGAGAATTTAAAGATTTCTTCATGAAATTAAGAAAGAATTAAACTGAGGAATTAATTAAATAAGTAATATATAATTATGAAATCAAAGAAAAAATCAAGGTAAACTTCTATAGAATATTCTTGTCGAATCAAGAATAATTCTATAGAATTTTAGGGAATGTTAAAGTGAAATATATCTACTAGGTCATGTTGAATCATTAACATCACTCAGAAATGTGAATCTAAGTAATCGTAGTAGTGAATATTCAATAAAAGGAAATAATCCATAATAAAAATAACTTAAATATGACAAGAAATATTTACAAATAGAATACAATTGATAAAAATTATATAGAAGACTACTATTTAATTTTGTAACTATTTTTCTTTAAAGTATAATTCAATATATTGAAAATACAATAGTAACAAGTAAATTACGTCAAACATAAATTTTATACATAACTATGATCATCACTGTATATGGTATCACATGAATTTTGAAATAAAATTCAATTATTATAATTTAATATTTTGTAGACACTTTCAGAAACCCTGTATATTGCATAAACTATTCAATTATTTGTATAAAACTTCAAGGTCAAATATCAACGCGAAATAACGTTCTGTTATTAGTTCGAATAGAGTATTTCGGAGTGACAGTGGAAGCGCATAAAAACAAAGTGAATTTGTCTACTATAACGCAGAAACAGATATTTTGATTCAATAACAACAATGTTTATTTATCAACAAATGAACGATGAAAAACAAAAATAACAAACATTGGAAGGTTGTTGATTTTGAGCTTGAGAGACGCGGTGTAAATTTGATAAATGGAGGACGTGTTGAATTTATTTTCTCCAAATTTTCATAAAAAACTATAATAATTTAAAATATATGAAGTAAAAAGTTAACCAAAGTGTTTAGTGAAGTTTTGAACAATAAACTAACAAAAATTTATCACTCGTATGTAAATAAATAAGTGCAAAATTGGTGATAGCGTCTAGATATGGTAAGATGAACAATTACCTTTATTAATATAATCTTCGATAACTATTCACATATCTCGTTGTGGATAAGATATTTCTACTGATGAAATAATTCACATCACGTCATTTTCCACATCTGAATTTCGCTTATTCGATCATAGGCGATCGTTTTTTTCTCCGATGTACCACATTCAGGGTCAAGAAGAACCAACCATAAACTCTATTACCCATGTATATAGTGTATTTCTCCTATAAAACATTTTTGATATATTTATATGTTAGGTCATATTTGTTTGGTATCTATTAATTAGTAAAAATATTAGTATTAGATATTCAATCTCTACTAAATATCGGGCACAGAACACTAAACACATATTAAAAAAAAATTAATACTCACCAAATTCTTACATTAAATCATGATAATACATCCTAAACACATTGCTTTTTCCTTCCATTTTGTAAACTAAATAATAGTCATCACAGAGTACCACAACACAACGCCAAGGTTAACAATAGCGAGAGTAGAGGTTGAGTCGTTGTGAATGCATTCAGAACTTTTAGTAAAATAAGTAATCAAGCGAAACTTACTTGGTACGTTGGAATTTAATAATATTAATAATTTATTAAAAGCGTTCTTGCGCGAATATTTTGTCAATAATTTTCTATTCAGTTTGATATGAATTATAAACTTTTAACTTACAATAATTTCGTTATTTACATAAATATGTTGAATTAAAATCGATTGTCTATGTTCGTCTTGCGTTTCTCTGATATCTTACCTATAGTTTCCTGTTGCTGACAATCGCCAAGTGCCGAATCTCATCCCTGAGATACAATGTTAAAAGTTAAACAAATTTATAATATTTCCTAACTTGTGTAGTATCTTTGAATTGGGAATTCGTAGAAAGCGAACCAATTCTGGCGCCCATACAATCATTTATAAGTGTAAATATAATAAAATTAATTAAAAATATATAATAAAATAGCTCAACGTAGAGGCATTATTTATAAATACACAATAAAATGTCGGCCCAACGTAGGGCAAATTAAATTCCTTTAATAAAAATTTACAATAATATATATATATACAGATAATGAAAATGTTCAGAAAAAATGGGTTACAGACTATACATACATTTGAAAATATTATATCTATTGATTTAAATGCACATTTCTTATACGATTGGAAATGAAGTAAGTACCACCATTATTTATTACAGAATGAAAAACATGCATGTAGGCATTTTTTAATAATTCCAAAATTTTATCTGTTGAATAAACTACATAAAGACTTTTTCCTTTTCAATTAGATCGATTATATAGACGCAAGAGTTATTATACACATGGAAATAGTCACTGAATTTAAATTAGTTTGATATTATTATTATTATTATTATTATTGGCCAATAATATTTAAAAAGCACTGACCTGAAGTCTGGAATCTGGATTCTAACACGTCTGGTAACAGGAATACGCCTATTGAAGTCCACGCTACATATTTTTTGAAGAATCTGAGCTATTCTCAGACATAAACTGGATATACACACAGTTGAGTGTTCGTAGTTTTATATATACGATGAATCTTTAGCTTTTATATTTATTTGTTGCGATTTAACTTGAAATGTGTGGTAAAATTTTTCTTTTCATCCTCTCTGCTACGACGCCAAACCCAATCTACCAACGCTTTCCCTCGATCGTCAATTTTTTTCTAAATAAATAAACTATTGTTTCTCAGCTCACTGTTTTTAAGCAATGTTTTGTTACTTTATAATTTTACAAATTTGTCCTGTCATATTACTCCAATGATATTCTTTCTTGAGCTGTAGAGTTCTATTCACATTCATAGCACTTTATGAAAGTTTTGAAAATACATATGATTGTGAATTTCACTTAAAAAAATCTGTTTTTTCTTCAATTTAAAACGAATTCCAATACAATAAGTCTTTTACAAATAGTGAAATTCATGGTTATATGTCGATATTACAATGTCAACTCTTGTTTTGATACTTGTGATAGCTTTGAAATAACATAAACATTTATAAACATAGATTCTTTTATCTGACATATATGTTTTTATTTCATTATTTGAACTATCCAAATTTCATAGCTTCAAATATTTACCTATATCTATCACCATCTTATGATTCATTTCCTCCATAAAATTGATACCAAATTTTGACATATAATTACATTTATGTCATTTTATACTTATATTTTATTAACTTGACTAAATCTCTATAATAAATATGAATATTATTTTTATTATTACTGTTCAACTAATAGTTATATTAAATTAGATAACTAAAGCTTGTTTATTATCAGATAAACAGCTGATTCCTTCGTGACAAACAAATATCTATATTAGGCAAATTTTAGGACAATTATTAAAGTAATTTCCTTATATTTATTGTTACTCTATTCAGTTATTATAAACAAATGATTTAATATAATATGAATTCATATGAATTTTTACTTATGATTGTGGTTTTTTAATGTGTTTTTATTAACATAGTTTCAATCTATTTTAAATACTAAGCAAAACATTCTCAATCAGCTAATGTTCTTTAAAATATAAGATATGTGGTTCAATATATATATATATATATATATATATATATATATATATATATATAAGCAACGAATAGATTAGTGGGTATTGCACGCAAATAGAAGAAGGGGCTACTGGAAAGAGTGGTAACCGCAGACATGCATGTTTCTAGCTCATTAGCCGTCATCGGTACGGTACAACCAAGAAAAGATGTGAAACATGAGAGCAAAGGTGTTGAATGAAACATGAGAAAATATAACAGAATTCAGCAGGATAGTTATATTTTCTCATGTTTCATTCAACACCTTTGCTCTCATGTTTCACATCTTTTCTTGGTTGTACCGTACCGATGACGGCTAATGAGCTAGAAACATGCATGTCTGCAGTTACCACTCTTTTCAGTAGCTCCTTCTTCTATTTGCGTGCAATACCCACTAATCTATTCGTTGCTTATTGTTCATATGTCACGCACTATTCGTACATCTTATATATATATATATATATATATAATATATAAAAAGAAAATGTAGAAATATCGCGTGATATGTTAACAACAACAATAAATATATTCATGGGTAATTCACGCAAAAAAGGGGCTAATGAAACAAAGTGGTAACCGCGGACATGCATGTTTAATATATATATATATATATATATATATATATATATATATATATATATATATATATATACATATATATATATATATATATATATATATATATATATGTAATCTAAACTTTTTCTTGGTTTTAGGTCGTTTTTATGAAATATAAATACAATAAGACAGTTTAAGTCGGGATTACCATCATTTATTCACGTTTGGGCTTACTCAAGCCTTTTTAAAAATATATTTACGTATAAACAAAAGCGATTTCTTCACTAAGAGATACAATACAACAAAAATATTTTTTACCTACCCCAAACGTAGAATAATTGATGAAATGTACATTAAAATATCCATTCACGAACACAAAAAAATATACATTTAATTTTGAAAACACAAAAATTATAGGGTCGGAACACAATACAAAAAAAGAAAATTTTAGAATCAATAGCTATCCAAAAAAGCCAGTATGCCATTACCAATAAATAAGATTTAAACAACCTCAGTAAGATATATATATATATATCAGTACTGTAAATAGTTTTAATGTATATGCACGTTATCGATTATTTGTTGTAAATATTAGTTTTCGTAGAGTGATATGAATGTTTTAAGTTTTAACGAAGTTCGTGAATGGATATTTTGATGTACATTTCATCAATTATTCCACGTTTGGGGTTTTTAAAAAATATTTTTGTTGTATTGTATCTCTTAGTGAAGAAATCGCTTTATTTTAGATGTAAAGTAAATATATTTTGAAAAAGGCTTGAGTAAGCCGAAATGTAAATAAATGAAGGTAATCCCAACTTAAACCGTCTTATTGTATTCATATTTTATAAAAACGACCAAAAACGAACAAAAACTGTAGATATATGTATATATACTAAAAAAGGTCAAAGAAAGTATCCCTCACATAAATATATATATATATATATATATATATATATATATATATATATATATATATATATACATACATATATATATATATATATATATATATATATATATATATACATTTATTGCATGACGCTTAACGTCGATAATATTAGAATCAATATTATTCATATTTCTTCGTTACAATGTGAACAGTCGAAATAAATACACTCAATGTTGTTCACCAATTATAGTCATATAATTTTTTGTAATAATTTTTAGAATATGAATATATTGTTGAATATAAAGTGATCGATGAGAGTATCATATGAAAGTTCTCAAGTGAAGGTAATGAACTCAACATTTTCATATTAGCAATATCTAGCTGGAATTACCTCATTTTTGAATCGGCTTGTGAAAACGTTACTCAAACAAATCGCAAATGGTCGCAAAATCCCGAATCACATACAGAGTGATTAGAACATAAAATCGTCTTAACGAATGAAGATCGAAGTCAAAATGACTGATTCCTAGGTTTTCTCGAGCTGTCATTTTGAATTTTTTTCTGTTAACATCAGTTGCGGTTTTTTGTTACATTCCTTATTAATAACACTTTAATCGACACACAAAAAGTGTTTTTATAAATATTGAACATACATACATCTTGAAACAGTAGGGAAAAAACCTCATTAAAAACAAAACGTTGTTCGCAACTCTATGAATTTTCCGCCCTACTGGTTACATATTCACATTTAAAACTTTATCAAGGTAGGAACAATAAATATAAAGGGAAACCGCCATATACAGAGGAAATGCTATAAACATGGATTTCAGCCCGTGCCTGTTTCCGTTGTTGCCGAAAGGTTTTTAATCAAAATTAAAAGTGGATTTAAACGTGAGCTTGTAATTTGAATTTCGAACTTAAAAGCATTTGAAAGGAAAAAATGCACTTACGCAATTGCTTGTAACTTTAATCAAGAGTTAGAAATTTTTGTTAGAATGTTTGTAGCTGAAAATATAATAGTTTGAGAAGTTGTGTGAATATATTAGAATTAAATATAATTTAGCAAACTATTTTCAGAAGAAGAATGGTACAATCAAAACACGTTTGTGGGATATACCGAATAGACCATCCTGATTGAGAAGTAGAAACAGGAAATTTTTTCACGAAAATGAGAAGCATCTGAAGAAATAAGTGAAGTTAAGTCACTTCTTAGTGAAGATGGAGTGTAAAAAATTGCTAGGAGAACACCAGGAAAAGGGAGTAAATGGATTGGAGAATTGAAGACACTAAAATTTTGGAAAATAGTATAGGAAGTAGCTGGAATTAAATGGAAGAAGTGGTTATAGCAGCTAATATGGAAGTATTGTTTTTCAAACATGTGAAATGACTGAAATGAGAAATAAAGACTAGTATGATCAGAAATCAGATTTAGTGGCAAGAGAGAAGGGGAATCTGGAACAACTCTCAATAATTAATTAAAACGGAGTAATTAAAATACAATATGAGAATAAAAAAGAGAACTAATAGGAATGAATGAGAATAATTGAAAAGTGGTCTTAACACATTCACTGCGCATGACGGAGATATCCGCCATAGATGCTCGTTAACCAGCGCGCATAACGGACGCGTCCGTCATAAGGCTAAACGATTTCAATACTTTAGTCACCAAATGACTTTGTTATCGCGTCAACGTGTGAATGAAAGTGAACTTCGTCAAAGAAATTGTTTAGTTTTTGTTCGAAATGAGTGACTCTGAGGCAGGTCCATCCGTTGCAAAACGTGCAAGAAATGTTTTTTTATCCTATGCAGAGTTGGAATAGTATATTGTACAATGAGCATGAAATAACATACATTTCCCACGAGTAGGTATATGAAATACACAGTTTCATATACCTACGAGTTGGAAATGGGTCATTTCATGCAAATTGTACACTATACTTTTTCTATGACCATCATAAATCATAAACAAACCTGTAATATTTTTCATAACAATTTTTATCATAAACTTTCCTGACGGTATTGTTGCATTGTTTAGTGAATGTTTTCTCTGAAATTATCAAGTCGGGTTCTTAACCCGTTGAATGAACCATATATTTCTTTTTTTTGTACATGTACCTACCTACGTCGTGAAATAACGTTCCAAATTTTGAAATTTTGACAACTTTGAAATAAAAATACTTTATCCAGAAAAAATCATTACAATTTACTTGCGGAAAAAGTTATCATTCAACGTGTCTCTTTAAAGAAGTTATATCACCTCCTACATCTACCAGGATAGTGACCCACGTCCTTCTAAAGCAATGGCTAGTTTACATACCGGGATCAGTATATCAATGTCAAATCATCCTCACTATCGCTACTCATTTTCAATTATTAATTTTTTTTTAAGAACGAATTTCTAAACACTGATGTGAAATGTAAAATTATTGACAGACTTTAACAACCATGATTCTATCTTATATTATAATACATATGATCAAAAAATTCGTGAATGTAATGACAGTCTAGTAGCTTATGAAAGTCACAGCCCATGGGAAATGAGAGTCTGTATTACGACGTGGTAGGTTTCTTAATCAAATACGCTCTCGAAATGTAGATTTTTCTTTATGGTCGTAGAAAAGAAGCTTTGTAGAATCTGATGACGACATCAAAGATGCGACTAGGTTTTCAGATTCTTATAACGGCTATAATAGTGGGGAAAATTCTGACGAGAATGAAGAGTTAGTGGAAATACCAGAGGATGCTGAAGAAAATGAGAATACTACTGGGGATATCGAAGCTCCACCTGTTGCTGTTGTATCTGGTGAACCACGACCGGTTTGGTTACACGAAACCACAATAAAACCTATTGATTTTATAGGGGAACAGAAATTGTGTTCACTCGATAAGGTGAGTGTTACAATTTTTTTTCGATGTAGAGATTGGCACGATGTCGAATAAATATTCTAATGGTACCACCTTTGTACGAAATATATTTCTTTAGGCGCTTGCATTTCGCCAAAAAATCCTGACAACAATGATTTGTTTCCCGAAGATCGGCTGTTCAAGATTCTCCCAATGATCGAATATTTCAACAGGAAAATGAAGACGACATATACTCCAGGACAGAATCTGTCACTGGACGAATCAATGGTCCTGTGGAGGAGTATATTGTCTTTTCGGCAGTACACTAAAAAAAGCGGTACAAATATGGTGTTACAATTTTATATAGTCACTGAAGCTGATGGTATAATTTTGAAATTTGCGGTTGATAACGGGCAATTAGATACAGTGGGTGGTAAAGGTCACGCTAGTAAAGTTGTCCTTCATCTAATTGAGGAGCGCTTAGGTATTGGGAATTCTCTATATTCAGACATTTTCTATAACAGTTATGATCTTCCTGACAAGCTTCTAAATCGCCTAACTTTCTGTATAGGTACTCCACGAAAAGACAAAAAAAGTATCCCTAAAGATGTTAAAACCGCAAAATGAAAAAGATGTGAAACTATTGCTCGGTGTTCGAAAACTAGTTCGTACTAAAGAATTCAAATAAATATTTATTATTCTGAGTTTAATTCACCCTGTACACCACATCCAACAGGTTTTGCAGTTTCCTCGTAAAAATGTTAGGTTTATTTTTTGCATTCTGACGTAGAATTTGAAAAGTCATGAAGACCTGTCAATATAATATACATGAGCCAGCACTTTCCCGTGCGGTAGTTGGCGACGGCATTGACATAAATGTCGAGTCGAGTTTTGATGTGTCAAGGTGACAAGTCGATAACGGTGAAGTTCTAGAAAGGTTTTTTTTTGGGTTAACATAGTTTTTTTCAATTCTCACTACGCAAACTAACGGTTTTTGTTGAATTAATAGAAAGGTGTATTAAAGATTCAAGAGTGATTGCAACGCGAGAGCAGTGACTGTTTTAGTCGATTTGATTTGAGTGGAAAGGTTCAATTTAATTTATGCTAGCATTGTGGATAAATTCTTCTAATTACCTCATAGAGTAACCGATATCAAAGGATATTTACACCTACAGTAGTTTACATCAAATAAGTTACATTTTACCACGTTCACAATTATACATATACTCATTACAGTTTGACAGTTGTCTTTCAAACCCTCTCAAAACATGTAATCAGCAAGGGTGATTCTACGTATATGTGCTCTGTGCCAGAAAGCAGTTCGACAGGAAGACACGGTTGTACGTGAGTACTATAATTTATAACTATTATATTGTTGCTACACATATACTGTGTTTTGCTGCGCCACCACATTCGGAACGATTCTATATAGTGAGTAATATTAGGTGACTTTGTTTTTATTTCAACAAGAATACTTTGGTCATGTGGCCAAATTTTTGATTCCTACAGAAATCTTTTCTGTGATAGATTTAGACTCATTTACGTTTAATGTTCTTTCATTGTACATTAGTTTTAATATTCATGAAGAACGGCCGTTCAATTTAGTTGTATTTTTTGTTGAATTTTGTCTGTATTTTACAGGAGATCAAACCTTTATAATCTTTATTAATTAAATTTGTTAGTTATTTAGTTCGAGTTGTTTTCAACCAATCCTCGTTTTAGTCCCGAAACTCATTAATTTAAAGTACTAATCGAATACCAGCGCATTTGGCCAATACAATTGCTAAATAAATATCTTGAGTCTATTTTTTTCATTTGTTTTGAGCTTAACCTCAAACAATAGGTATAGCATGGACGGTGTTTTAGTGGGTAAATGACGTGATAAGCGGGACGGAATTTGATAACAATATGGTTACATATCACGATAAATTTGATCGAGTGAAAAAAAAACCTAAGCCAATATACAATTACAACAAGTACATGGGAGGTATACAAAGGCAGGATCCATTTATGTCATACTATCTTATTGAAAAAAAGACACTACGCTGGTACAGAAAATTAGGAATTTAGTTTTTTCAAATGTTGCTCTCAAATTCTTATCTACTTTTCCAGAACTGTACCAAGTCTAGGATGTCTTTTTACAATTTTAGAATTTCGATTCCGATTCACAGAAAAAAATCACCTACCAAAGAAAAAACACTTCAGGCCCTACTGGAAAGGATATCTAGACAAAACCAACAAACAAAGAAACTGAAATAATAACTTGAGATACACTTTCGACACCTATGGTATACAATGATGGCGCAATAAAATTAATTCATATCGGTAAATGGAAATCGCTAGGATTCCTTCATGCATTTATTCTCTATTTTAACCAATCGTCTGGCTTTGCCCTTAACTCCATTTTCTTTATGTATTTTGATTCATCTCTCAGTTAGTATCTGGTAAGGACAATGGAGTTCCCTACGTCAACGAAAAACGATCGGAACTCTACTTTTCAAAAAAATAGCATCCTTACTAGAGTATGAAAATGAGACCGTGACCTAGCTAATGGTTACTTTATTGACTCTCTTGATATGGATGCACCTACTGGCAGTTCGTCTACACTGCAGAAAAATAAGTTCGTAACCGAACGTTTTCTGCTGACATGGGTGACCTTCGATGACCGATAAATGTTTAATAAATAACGAAATCTAGTTTTCCAAGCGAACACAATTAAATCGATAAATATAAGTTCATTGGCACTTCCATGCCAGTGCACTATTTTTTGAAAGCAACATACATAAACAAAATCGAAAGTAATATAAATATGTATCTCAAGTTTAAGTGGCGTATCCCTTATTTATATCACTGGATACAATTGTTTAAAAAAATGAAACGAAATTTTTTACAGTGTATGATTAAAGTGATATGTATAGGATAAATATCCCTGAATAAAATTGTATAATAAAACGAAAAATTTTACAATGTATAATACTTTCTAATTAAAGTAATATACGGCTCAAGTTTCAGTATAGCACTTATATGGCTGGACGGATAATTAGACACAAAAAATAATATCGTTTTTCCCAAAACAAATAAAAAAATGTTTTCAGATTCAAAAACTTACGGTTTGGATCTAACGTCTCACCACGCAAAATCGGGGTCTGGATATTTACGATCGGTCGACGGAAAATGAGCTCTGATCGGCTATCTCTGATTCCAGCACTCCACGAAAATCACTGAACGGGCACCGTCAAACCACGTGCTGTCGTATATCAACAGCCGCTGGAAGACCCGTACCCGTATATTTCATGGTGTTCATAAACATCGGTGTTTTGGTATGCGTGACAAAATTGGGACTTTTTGTCGATTGTTTTCATAATTACTTGTTTGATTTTTAACTGCCTACAATAATAGAAAACTGGGTCGCTTCAAACATTTGTATCGTTTTTTTTTGGTTTGAAATGTATGTGATTATAATTTTTATTTATAGGGTGTCCATAAATTCCTTGCCATAGTTGTGCTTATTACAATACCTTATATCAATTGTTACGGAGTGACCAATCCCCTATATTCTATAAAACTGTTGAAAATGTAAGAAATTGATGCTATAGGATCCTATTTTTCTCTTTCATCTCTGTCTTCCGGATTGTCAAATCTTAATGCAGCTCAAAGTATTTCGCACCGAAAAACGCGAATAGCGTCTCGATACTCTCGTGACATGAGTTGAATATTGAGGTATAAATTAGAAGTCCTAGAAAACCTTTGAGTTCAACCAAATCCGTGTCGTTCAAGTTGTAAGTCTGTGATTTTGTAATTGGTTTTCATGGCCTTTAGATTGTAATTTGTCCATTTAAAGATATGCGGCAACATATTGTCACTTATCAGCAGCTGCCAAACGGTTATCGGATCCGCTTTTTCACAAAGATTGTGGGCATTTTCTATCAAAACCGGCACTTCGATTATTATGTTATGTTTTCTCGTACGTGAAGAGGATCTTACTTCTAATTTACACCACCTGTAACGATTTTTTCCGTATATGTATCGACCTTCTTTAATACTTTCTTCGTTATCTTCATGGTCACTACTCCCCGATATATAGCTTTTACTGTCATGTTCAGATTTTTCATATTCGTCTTCGCTACAACCAATTAAATCATTGTCCGCTTCTCCATACCATTACAAGACAGTCTTTTCGTACTCATCGTCAGACAGACGGCCCGTAAACATGCGCAGGCATTGGAAACCAGCCGCTTTACCGTTCAACACATTTTAATGCAATATTTGCACTTTCATCCATATAAAATTCAACTCGTGCGGTACCTCAAACTGGTAGACCACCCACAAAGAAAAACATTCTGTGTGAAAATGATGGTTTATTTTTGGAATTTTGAGGGTTTGGGGAGAATAATATTGCTTGTCACTAAACTGAGATCACCCGGCCTTGTGACTCTCCTCATGTGGTGAATTCAGCCTCACTTACACTATTTTTTATTACCTCAATTGGGATAAGGTGAATCAACAAACAAAATTTCGTGACAAATGGATTTATTTGACACACAAAGATACATTTACATAAACCGTATATTTTCAATACAATACAAACAGCAATCAGTTATTGCAATAAAAATGTCCAACTCAATATTTTACATATACCAAAAATAAGTTAGGGACTTATCTTGGGAAAACTCGGGACGTACAGCTCGCTGCAGTATTCACGGGTTCTTGAGCCGTCGGTATCTGAACTCTGGAGCTATATGGTCCGGTAGAGCTGAACTGTCCGTAGGGTCCGTAAGGTCCATAGGGTCCGTAGGGTGCGTAAGGTCCGTAGGGTGCGTAAGGTCCGTAGGGTCCGTGAAGTCTGTAAGGTCCGTAGAGGCTGCAGAGCTGTAGGAGAGAAATAAACACAAGAAATAGTAGAAAATTAAAAATTCATAAGCAGGAATAAAATGAACATATGAGGAGCTTATACTCCAATACATATCAAAATTGAATTTAATTTTCAAAATAAAACCAAAGAAATCTGTTCATTTTTATCCGTCCTGTTCCCAAAATAATCAGAAAAAGCAAATTTACATAAGTGAGAAATAACCATAAAAAATCTGTTATCAATTCGCTTCATAAAATAAATTTGGACGCTACCAGATTTTTAAAGATACTTACGGCGAAAAAACTGGAAACGCCGTAACAAAAATATTATTTATTAAAAGAATCAAAATACTTTAACTGAATAGAAAAATCGAAATAGAATGATTTGTAAGCACACAATTACAATTTGAAAAGATATAGAGAAATTACCAGCCAGAAGAATTAATATCACACACAAAATTATTTAGAAACTGAATGCTGAAATTCTTCTCAGCGAAGAATGAACAAGCCCCAATTCGACTTGAATCGTCGTATAAATAGATATTTTAACACGATCGCGGACGCGTTCTCAATATTTGAAATAAAAGGATTTGGAATTAGAGGTGGGAGTAGCTGACCAATAAGTAACGCTCCAAAATAATTAATGAAAATAGAAACATGTCTCGGCGACATGTTACAAACTCACTTATATGTGAATGGCAATGCGAATAAAGAGAACTGTCGATACTGAGCCCCTAATAACAACCACGGAAAGCAGACTAAACAGCTGCACTCTAAAAGCGTAACCGTTCGGTGTGCAATATCGGTAAACGGTATAATTTGTCCATACTCTTATGAAAATGTTCGCGGTCGTGCTGTGATACTGACTAATGGACGTTACTACGACATGGTGATACAGCACATACAGCACAGTTGTCCATTAACACTGTAAGTGAATTATTCCCGGCTTGTCTCATCTCAACATGGAGAAATTGTCGGACCAATCCGATCGCCTGATCTTACTCCCATGAATTCACTTTCCTGAGATTGTCTTAAAAGTCGCGTAAACGTTTATCTCCCAGTCACCGCTGAAGAGCTGAAAGGACGCATTCGCGAATAAATCAACAACATTTCAGCTGCTCTATACCAGAGTGCTTTCTAAGACCTACGTACCTGTATCGAAGAAAGTTACGGTCAAGATGAGCAGCATATGGTGAATATTATTTTCAAACAGTGAATGAACATGTGTATGTTTAGTGTTTTGAATGAAACCTATTGTTTCTAGTTAACTCCACAGTTTATTGAAAAATGTTAAAAATTCTAAAAAATTGACAACTGTTTCGATATTACCTAAATATCATCGTCAGAATGACAGAAGTTACATTTCATTTGATTCCTACTTGATGTTTAATTATTTTTGGTTAGTCCAAGAAGTAACCTATCTTGTAATTGACTTAATATATGTTAATATAAAAAAGAAGATATATTACAAATATTAAAGCTTAAATATTATTAGCCCTATGGGGATATCCTGGATATAATTTTTCCCAATCAAGATCAGTATCACTGTGCAATGATATAGAAAACCAGGAAAACTATATCTGCTGATCTTTACAATTATCACTTAAGGAGACAGTTCAAAAGTGGAGAACTTCCTAGATTTATCTTTTCATTGACGATTTCATATTGTGGGTTTCTGAATTGTCTTCTAATTTCAAATTCTTCAAGGAAATCCAGTTCTTGTTTCTTATCACAAATATGTAGTACTTCTAGTTCTGTGTTAGGTGTCAATGAATGATTAGTGTCAAGAACTAGAAGTACTACATATTTGTAATCAGAAACAAGAACTGGATTTCCTTGAAGAACTGGAAATTAGAAGACATTTAAGAAACCTACAATATGAAGTCTTCAATGAACAGTTCTCCACTTTTAAACTGTCTTCTTAAGTGATAATTGTAAAGAGCAGCAGATATAGTTTTCCTGGTTTTCTATATTGTTGCTCAGTGATACTGATCCTTATTGGGAAAAATGATATCCAGGATATCCCCATAGAGCTAATAATATCTAAGCTTTAATATTTAATATTTGTATTATCATATCTTCTTATTTTTATTAACATATATTGAGTCAATCACAAGATAGGTCACTTCTCGGACTAGCCAAAAATAATTAAACATCAGGTAGGAATCAAAGGAAATGTATTTTCTGTCATTCTGACGATGATATTTAGGTAATATCGGAACAATTGTCAATTTTTTAGAATTCCTTACATTTTTCAATAATCTGTGGAGTTAACGAGAAACAAGTAAGTTTCATTTAAAACACTAATATGAGTAGATTCCACAAAGTAAGGGTTTATACAGTTAATTTCATGTGTATGCTTGCATATTTTCTTAATAAATCCATTCAAACGCATATTTTTGTTATAATTTTTTGGAAAAGAGCATTTTAATTTGGGTCCATAAGTGACAACATGTTAGAAAGAACCAAGTATATTCAATATATCACCTATTTTCTTTAACAAGGTATCAAAACATGCGTAAGAAGTATGGTTGCACAAACTGTTCTCTCGATTTTTTCTTTCAAATATCACTCCAGTCATTATAAAGATTCTAAAAATGAGTTGAAAATCCAATAATTTCAATGGCTATAATATGAAAAACAATAAATCGACGATAGTAACATTGAATAATTAATTACTGTACATATTATAAAATGGCAAATAATTAATTTTAAACGATTGGCGTAAGTCGCCTGTGATTCATACGCTCCTGATAAAACGATTTCGTCTAGAGCCGTAATTCGTCTATTTTTATCAATATCCTTTTTTCATTTTTAATCTATACGTTGAAAGTATAAATGCCCATACAATATTCCGTTTTAATAATAATAGAAAACATTCCTCATTTAATTCTAGCATAAAACAATAATCGCCTCATAGTCAACGGGAAAATGTAAGAGGCACATGGAATTACCAGTATGTTAGAGAGAGACATGGACAATCTAAAGTCGGCGTAGATAATTTCAGTTAAAATGGGAATACTAGAATATACGAATACGAATCGCGCGAGTTAGAGAGTAACAAAGATTATTTCTGTCTATTACTCTTTTCCTCTAACAAGATATCATAACCAAACAAAACTACAGATCCGTAAGCCATGACGATGTGTTACAGAGCAAGTATAAATTCATTGTAGGTATTAACAGGATATCAGAAACACTGAGAATATTATTCACTGAACGATTTGAAGTAAACTTATACGTTGCCGGCTTTGAAGTGTACATTTATATTAATTGTAAAATGCATTGTTCTAACACGTGAACAAGTTATAAGAAGCTTTCAATTATGATAATTCGAGAGGTTGTAACAGATCAAGATAATTTATGCGATCTATTTGTTGAACATTGTAATGTTGGAAATTGTTCTAATTTACTTTATCGAGATTTGGCAATACTTATTGCTTTTTTGTATAAAAAAAATGGTTTCACTGTTTTTACGTTTGTTTCCAAATGAGAAACGAATTTTTGGTGTTAATAGACAGTACAAATCAAAAAACTCTTTCGATAATAAACTTAAATTAAATTGAATTCTAATGTTTGAATAATAGTAAAATTCTGTTAGGTAATAAATAAAGAAAAACTGCTTAATTCTGCAATGTATTTAGATAAAATGTTCGAATAAACCCCCTGTTTTATCCAAACAGTAACAGATCCGGTTATAAAATTCTTGACGAACACGGGTGAGTATTTTAAGAATTTGTTTCCTAAGTGCATTCAGAGAACTGGCCCTGATCTCTTGGAATCCATAAATTCTCGATTTCACAAAACCCTGAAAATGAATCCGTTAGGTGCCAAATCTGGATATGTAGCAGGCCATCTAATGTTACAATTCGTGGAGATTATCCGATTGAGAAATTGTTGCTAATCAATAATCAAGCGATCCACAACAGTCATGCTGGTACCAAATATCATTGACCTTGACTCCTAATTGTATGACGACAGGAGTCATTTGGTTTTGCAGCATATCCGGTAAATTGCCGTTAATAAAAAGTGATCCAATTAAATGTTCACCTAATATTCCAGCCCAAACATTTACCTTTTGGGAATATTGAGTTCTACTAGTGTAGTGTTTGTATAGGTTTATCATGGGCCAATATCGCATACACGATGAATTATGTGCACCGTGTATGTTAAAAGTCGATTCATCTGTGAACAATAGATTTTTGGAAAAATTTGCATCCAATTGTATTTTTCTATAACTATTTCACAAAATCTATTCTACGAAATTGTTCGTCTGGAAATACTTCATGGCCCTCTTTCAGTTCAATACTACGATAGCCATTTTTTTAATACAGTCCGAATCGTTTTCGGATCAACGTCAATATCCTTGGCTAAATGACTGGACGACTGTAGAGGATTATTTTCCACACTTTCACAGATTAAAATATCTCTTTCTTCTTCTTCGGGTTAAATTTGACGATTTTGTGTACGCGGTCCATGTTTTGTATGAGTGACACATCCATATTCTTCAGACATTTTTATAACCGTTCTCACTTGTTCCTTGCTAATTAGTTGGGTATTTTCGAATAATAATAATATTAATAATAATATTTATTCACATCAGCATAATAAAAATACAAAGTAAAATATATAAAGTTCAGCTGTGAATAAATGAATACTCGATACGCGTAAAACACTTGTTTCGAGAATTAATTAAATTAAACAATGTATCACAAATGAATATTAAAAATTTCATTGCTACAATAAACAAATTTTCTGGTATGTCGATATTAATTACCCTTGTAATACCATTTTATAATTTGCACTTACTTTTTTGTGTATCAGTATGCTCATTTTATGAGATTTTCAAAGATCGGATGTCATTCGGAAACAAACAGGTAGTGACGTACAGATAAACGTCGGAACTATAGCTGGTCAGAAGTACAGCCATCGAGAGATGCGCTCGGGACTCGTATATTCTTCTATGCACATTTGAACTGTAATAATCTGCGCTAACTTTAGATTGTCTATCTCACCATCCCTCTCTGTAACACACTGGTAATGCCATGTGCCTCTAACATTATCCCGTTCACTATGAGGCGGTTACTTTTTCACGTTAAAATTGAATGAGGACTGATTTCTGTTCTTATTAAAAAGGAATATTGTGAGGGCACTTATACTTTCAACGTGCATATTGAAATTGAAGAGAGGGGATAGATAAAAATAGACGAATTCTGGCTCTAGATGAAATCGTTTTATCATGAGCGTAGGAATTACAGGCGTTCTACACTAATCGTTCAAGATTGAATATTTACACTTTTACAATATTTAATTATTGAATTGCAATAATAATTTTTTTCAAAAAGAAGCCTATTCAGTGTCACCATCGTCGATTTATAGTTTTTCGTGTTATAACCATTACAATTATTAAATTTTCAACCTATTTTTAGGATATTTATAATGATTGGAGTGATAATTGAAAAAAAATTTAACAGTTTGTGCAACGATACGTCTTTCCCATGTTATGACACGCTGTTAAAGAAACTTATATACTGAATATAATTGTTTCTTTCGAACACCTTGTCGCTAAGGGACTCTGTGTTAATCCCCATGTTACCAACGAAAATCCCTGGTACTGTATATCCAAATACTATTGAATGAAGAGCAAATATAAATAACCATCAATGACTTAAAAATATAATTTAAGTAAGTTCCATAGTGGAACAGATAAAAAATATGACGAGCAATGTGGAATATGGGAAGTTTACAATGAAAAATATTATAGATAAGGAAATGTCCATATCTAGAGAACTTACACAGTAAAGATCAATTTATGCAGTTATAAAAAATAAATGAAGATGCCGGAAAATAGCCAAATAGGGAATACATTATTCATACATATTGCCTTTGTAAATAATACGTTAAAAAGATACCAGGCTGAATTCCGAAGTAATCGATCACCTACCTATCAAATTTTCATCTTGAGGGAAATATTAATCAAGAATGGAAGTTGGAACTGTTCTCACTTTGTATGGATTCTAAACAAGCGCATAGGTATGATCGCAGAAAATGTAACAAACGTTGATTAATTTCAAAATACCGAGAAGACTGATAAGTCTCGTCGGAATGAAATAAAAGAGAGCATCTTAGAGAGAGCAAAAATCTGAGAAAGTTGAGATCAAAGAAATACTGAGCGAAGCGAAGCAACATTTCTTTATAATTTGGAGGTGGAGATAACATATTACAAATGACTATAATGATAAAACCGGTTGATGTAAGCATATGTCTTCACCTCATGTAACGAGGCTAAAAGTTTTCTCCCAACATTTTTTCTTCAAATATTTTCCCTCTATGGATTGAAAATTTCGAATGAAAAATTATGATTCAGAAATCTATGGATCTTTGCATAGGTGAGTTTTTTTATACAAGGATACCAAAAAGTTGTCAATATTTCGTAAAAAAGTTATTTCGAGTGGAAAATTGAGAAAAATTTAAGAAAATGGGATTTTCCGGAAAACTGTATATCAGATTTTGCTCATTTAGACGTTCTGAATCTACACATTAAATTTTATTGAAAAATTCGGTCGCGTTTTTGAGTTCTCGTGTTGACAGACCGACCGACATTTTTTAAAAATATGTTTTTTGGGCAAAGTAACATATGAAACGTGTAGATCCACTCGAATCTCGACACGTCAGAATCACTCCATTAAAATACTTCCCTAATATGTATACATATATCACATATCGTCGTGGTAAATGCAGTAAGTAGGTCTTAAGTCAATGTCTTAACATTTTGCGTCTGATTCATTTGACAACTTTTTTTACTAATTCAATTTGCAAAGGATTAATAATGCCAAAATAATTTGTAAATTGATTGCGTAATTACGGCCTCTGGGTTGATATAATAAAACCTTTTGTACTCCAAATACGGCCACATTTTTGACATACTCCAAATTGTTAGATATACCAGGAATTGAAAAAACATTTTAATTAGGAATGCGAAATAAAACATTTTGATGTATTGAAAACGTTATTCTTTTCACACAAAAAATGCAATTTAAAAATTAAAAAGAAAATATCAAGTATTACAATTTGTATAGTAGATTAGTATAAGAGTCGCGGTAGTCATGAGGGATTAGTTGTTCCAACTCTTGAAGGTGCAGATACTTGGATTTTTCAATTGGACAAGGTCCTTTATATACGCTCAGTCACCGTAAGATAATTGATAATACATTATCGATTAATGACAACGTGTACAGTTTAAAAGAACTAGAATGAAGGAAGAATCAATTGGAATTACATACAGGATGGAATAAATCAGCATATAAGGAAAATAACGAAACTAATCAGAAAATTTTGGATAAAATTTTCAGCGATAAAAGTTTTAAGCAATTAAGAGGTAAATACATTGTCTAGGAAAAATTTGAAATTTGATCGATTTGGAAGAAAATAATTTTGAAATACAGTATGTCAAAGGTACAGCGAACTACGCAGATAGCATATCGAGAATATCCATAGAAGAACTCAAGGATTTATATATAAATAATTCACATGTCCTGGCAATCACGAGAGCACACGCGGAAAGAAAACGCTCAATCGGGAAAGGATCTAAGGATTAACGAAGAAACAAAGGAAGAAAGAATAGAAAAACCTCCAGTAATAAAAGTTTTAAATAATCTTGAGGCACATAAATTACCAATTTTACACTTTTAAATTAACCGTATCTCGCTAAGTATGAGCATTCGGATTAAAAATAAATTGAAATTTAGTGAAGCCTCAATTACCGGAATACACAACTTCGACATTGGACGAACGTTGGAAAAGCTTGAGGAGGTATCGGTAAAAAATGGAGTAAAAAGAATGAAGATATATATACAAATGATGATATATTCAAAGAATGCACAGTAGAAGAGTTTATAGAAGAAGGAAATCAAAGGTTAAAAAATATTCAAGTATGTATATGCGAAGTACCAAAAACGGTAAAGCAGAAAGAAGAGATCCAAAAGATTTTAGAAAGATACCACAACGATCCAATGTTTGGAGGACATGAAGGAAATAATAGATTATTAAAGAAACTAAGAGCAAATTGTAGGTGGAAAAACATGGGAGAAAGATGTGAGGAGGTACGTAAAGAATTGCCATAAATGCCAAATGAATAAAGCAAAGCTTAGTCATAAAGAAATTCGTCATCACAGATACATCTATAAAACCGTTTGATATTATTTACATAGACACAATAGGTCCGTTTGTAGAAAGTAACAACGGGAATCGTTATTGTATTACAATATTATGCGAACTAACCAAATACGCGGTTATGATACCGGTCAAGAACAAGGAAGCATACACAATAGCAAAAGCAATATTTGACAATTTTATACCGAATTACGGATTGATGAAGGAGATAAGAACATATCAAGGGACGGAATATAAGAATGGAATAATGAAGAACTTAGCGGAACTTTTGGAAATACAGCATAATTTTTCAACAGCATACCATCATGAGGCAATAGGCAGTTCTGAAAGATTACATAGAACATTTAATGAGTATATAAGAAACTTTATCAAAGATTCTAGGGATAACTGGTGCGAGTTTGTAAAAATGTTTGCATATTGCTATAATACAACACCAAACACGTATCACGGATACACTCCTTTTGAGTTATTATACGGGAGAAAACCCAATTTACCAGAATTCTCAAATGTAGAAATAGAACCGTGTTACAATCTTGAAAGATATGATAAAGAGTTAAAATATAAGTTACAATACTCAAATAAAGGAGCCAAATAGTTCTTAATGAAAATTAAAATAATTATAGTAAATAATAGTGAAAAGGAATCTTCACCTATAAACTTAAGATTAGGGGAATTAGTTATTTCAAAGAATGAAGGGAGAAATAAGTTCGATTCACATTATTTAGGCCCGTTTAAAATAACGGAAATAAAAGGCGTGAATTGTGAGATTACATCTCAGGACAGTAAACCACAAACCGTTTATAAGAATAGTTTGTATAAATACAACAGCAGAAAACGATTGTGAACAAGTGAAGTGTGTTCATAAACAAAAATAAAAAACAATAAGCGCAAACTACTAACATTATAGGGACTATCGAAAAATTAAAACGATAATTTGTCTCTTCCAATAGGGGATGATGTGATGATCCCGGAAGGACAGTAGTGAAAAAGGACATTAGCATAGAAACAATATCAAATTATGTTAATATTAATTTCGATGTAAATGTAAATTGATCTATGGAGGCCAGGCTAGATATACGAAGAGCACGTTCCAATTAATTTGTAAATATCACACTATGCGGAAGGTCGTGCATGCGGGTCACTGAGCGACTGCTTCCTATAAATACACACTGTCGATAACCCATGATTCATTCATTATTATTATTCTGAATAAGTTCAAATGTATGTATAAGGTATTGTAATGTGTGTTAATTCTAGATATACTTATCCCAGTGAGTTTTCTAAATGATGTTATCTATTCAGCCCCCGAAGATCAGTTACTAGGTAAATGTTTTCTCAAAGATATAATGGTTTTATGATGGACGTAGTTTATACCAGGGACACTAACTAAGTAAACACTACAGAACGCTTCGCTCGTTTTGGAAGTGGTGCCCATTCATGATCCATGGCAAGTTTATAATTAACCATTCCACCCGGAGTATATGGGTAGGCAACTACATCGTTTACACAAGGATCTCCAGTTTTAGAGCCAGGTCTAATGCTAGTGTATAGGCAGTAGTGAATAGAAAAAAATCGTCATGACTAAGGTAGTATGTCTGATAAGGTTTGTGAATTCTAGGATTTTCAATAATATTAATATAGTCGGCGGGGACGAAAACTTCTCTACGATTTCTAAGCTTCGCTTCTATTGTTTAATGGACACAGTCTACCTCCATATGTGTATGTCCTACTTCCAAATACTTTTGTTCTATGAAAATATTGTTTTTGATACTAATCTCGAGTAATGCATTGCTGAGTTTCACAATTCTGTTCTGATACCCACGTCCATCAGATCAAATAATAATTTTTTTTTGTTGCGCTCTGTATAATTTCATTCAATATAGAGGAAGTGGCTATACTGGCAAAAACATCACTCTCGAGTCCTCCTTCCGCCTCATGCCATACATAATATAATACATCTTTTGTTGCTTGATTAAAATAAACTTGGTAATGCACCTTCAGTTTTGTTTTATATTACTTGGCGGGGGCGTTTAGTCGAGCAGTATGTCTACAGTATAACATTTGATGTATTTGTTTTTCTTTTTAATGTGTTTCTGATATAACTCTTCGTCAAGTGTTGTTTTTGTACAACGTACACTCATTGCATTGATCTTTTTTTAGAACATAAATAGCTACATTCATTTTCACACAAGCACTTTGGAATGTATCCCATGATACTTTTTGTTCGTTTTCAGAAACACATTTTGTGGCATATTCTCTATACATATCTCTGTAGCTACGCCAAACTGGCTCTAGGTATAATTTACTAGACGAAGAATGACAGTAATGTAATTCTACTTCAGGTAGTGAGTTCAGCCATGGCTCTAAGTCTTTCGTACCGCTTCGTTTAATTTTATGAGCATCATTACTCTGTAATGCATCACAATTTACTAATAACGCTTGTTGTAATGTTTGTTGGACACGTATTTTTCAATAGTCTTGTTCATTCTCTCGACCATTCCATCTGACTGTGGATGTAATGCTGTAGTCCTGGTCTTCTTCATTCTCAGCGTCTCGCAAATCTCCTGAAATAGATGGCATTCGAAATTTCTTCCCTGGTCACTGTGGACTTCCAAGGGCACTTCATATCGGCTGATAAACTCCTTCACCAGTACATCCGCTACAGTTGTGGCCTCTTGGTTCGGGATAGCGTAAATTTTCCCCCACTTTGTGAAATAATCCATTACTACCAAGATGTATTTACTACCATTTTCTGTCGTCGGATATGGTCCAGCGATGTCTGAAGCAATCCTTTCGAAAGAGCTTCCAACAATATACTGTTTTATAGGTGCATTTCTCTTGCGATGTGGTCCATTACTCGTAGCACCAGTCGTACATTTCTTACACCCGTATTTCACATCATCGGAGCTGTTTATCCAATGAAACCTCACACGGATTCTCTGGAGGGTTTTCTTCACTCCCAGATGACCTCCCGATTGACTGTCGTGTAAATTTTTTAGTACTTCAGCTACTCTTGTTCTCGGTACAATCATCGTTTTCAAGGACTCTTTTCAACAGCCCTTCTTCCAGGACAAGGGAGTCCCACTGAGCCCAATACGCCTTGAGTTTCGGTGACAGGTAGGTCGTCGATTTTCTTCCTTCCATTGCCGGATCATCTTCAGGTGATGATCAATCTCCTGATCTTCTCTGATCCTGATGGGTGACCATTCCTCGTTGACTAATGTAATTCTTGAAAATGCAACTTCCTTAGATTTCGACTTGTTGCATTATGAATAGTCTACAGGGCATGACCGCCTAGACAAAGAGTTGGCTTTTCGGTGGTTCACATCAGCTGGATGTTCATCCCTGTCTGATTTCCCCTGTGACTGAAGTTCTTGGGTTACAGGAGTATTGGGGCGCTTAGACGGACTGCGCACGTGATGTAGCTCGCCATACTTCCGGCATTTGATCTTCTTCGGCTTTTTGTCTGCCACACCTTTCAACAAGTTGACGATCTGGTCAAGTCTGTCATCGTCACCTTCTTCCTGCATGGTCCTATCTTTGTTGTATTCCGAAGCCATCGTGGCTGCTTCATATTCAAGAGCAGCAGTCAATGCATCGACCAATGTTTTAGGATGGGCTAATCGAAGCGTCTTCTCCATATCGTGGTCACATAAGCCGTCAATAAAGGACTGGATGCCTAAACATTCCATCATGTTATCTGCTGCTGATGGATAAGCATATCGAACTAGTCGGGCAATATCCATTTCATACTCTTCAAGAGTTTCGTCACGTTTCCGCCTTCGGTTCCTCAGCTGGATACTGTACAAATGTTCCAAATATTCGTGATCATATCGCATGTCCAACTTCTTCTTCGGCTGCTCGAAATCATTCGTTTCTTCCAGAGGTATCATTTGCAGTACATCTAAGGCATCTCCCCGAAGCGCTATAGTTAAGTTCACTGCCTGGTCTCTATCGGACCAATTATTCACTCTAGCGGCTGCTCCAAATTGTTTCACATAATTGGACCACGACGTTTTTCCGTCGAACGTTGGGGTCTTGACTCGGATAAAACTGCCAATGTCTTCAAACTTAGGTAGTGTTTCTGGCTTGCAAGGTTTCGTTTACACGGTCTTCTTTTCTTCCTCTGGCGTGTCTCGCGTTCTTGAATTGGCAATATTTCCCTCTAATTCCTTGTTTTCTCGTCTATCGTTGTAATCTTATTCTCGATTTTTGCGTCCATCGTTGACATTTGATTCTCGTTTTTCTCGTCCTTCGTTGACATTTTATCCTCGATTTCAGATTTTAGAGACGAAATTTCGTTTTCAATGTCAGGGGCAATGTCGTTTTCCATTAATAAGATATCGGTAGTTATATCGTTCTTCAAAGTAGAAATCGTCTCGTCCATATTAACAGAAATATCATTCTTCATAGCAGAAATCATCTCGTCCATGTTCTTTTCCATGGCAGAAGTCTTCCCGTCCATGTTAGCAGAAATGTCGTTCTTCATAGCACAAATCTTCTCGTCCATATTAGCAGAAATATAAGCAGAAATGTCGTGCTTCATAGCAGAAATCTTCTCATCCATGTTCTCTTCCATGGCAGAAGACTTCTCGTCCATGTTAGCAGAACTTGACGAGATTAAAGTGGAAGCATCGTCATTAAATAAAACTGTTTCTGGATCAAAGCCGTCATTTTCCAGTGCCACTTTAAGTCTTTCTACTAATTCACTTTTCTTACCGGTCGTTTCCAACTCACGATCTTCCAATTCTGCTTTTAATTTCGCCACTTTCCAATGACACAGTCTCTTGGCCATTTTTACGTAGCAATTTATTTATATTATCCCACTTCTGACACCAATGTAATGTTTTTCTAATTTATTTAAACAGTAAACGGGTGGGATAAACTTCAAACACACGGTTTGGCTACTTACTAATTTATTTTAACACTACACTATTCACTACTTATATACACAGTATATTCACTTAAATTAATTTATATCAACAGTTCAATAATTTATATTCTGTTATGTATATATTACCCTTCAAGTAGATTAGATATACCAAACCATATTATTGTTAGACACTGTATATAAGACAAAGAGGCATTCCAACTTTTTCAGTTTATTTCAACAAGACGCCAAGCATTAGATACCACTAGAAGAACCGAATAGCCAGTCTGTTATTGGCAATGGAGGTAACAGTAAGAATTTTGAATAAAATATGGAAGAGCTGATAATCATGTGATAATAATAATAATAATAAAAAATGGTCTTTATTGAATATTTTATCCCAATAATAATAATAAAAAATGGTCTTTATTGAATATTTCATCTCAATACAGTGGTAAGAAAAAGTACATTCATAGATGTGGGCCGGTGGTCTGGCGAATTTTTCCTTTCCATTGTGTGTGTCCTGAAAGTTTCCTATGGCTCCTTGCCATAGCATTATCCATGGATTGTCATTTCTATAATAACTTTGCACCGTGATGTGTTTATGACTCCTAGCATATTTCGGCTGTGTATTCCCTGAAAAGTAGCTAAAAAACAGGGATTCAATTTGAGAGTTCCATTAATTGAAAACATGAAGATAAACAGTAGAAAAATTGAATGCATAATTGACAAATACCCTCCATTGACACTACCTACGTACAATCTTCTATTATACTTATTACTTATAAATATCTTTTTTTTCTGAATTATCTATCCATCATCTCGAAAATAAACGTAAGGTTGTACAACCCTACGATTATTCATTATTCTAATCCTAAACTGGTAATTATTATTCTCACACTTATCGCAATTACTATTCCAAGCATCCTCATAATTCTTAATATGAACCCTTTCGAGAGATAAATTGAACGACCAGCAAACTGACATACTTTTAGTTCCACCACACTTAAACTTATTATCATGATTAATGTCCGGGCTGTAACTGTGGCTTTCATCTTCAAGGTCCCCCATAGATTAGCCCTTTTAATCTACCTTTTTCGTGCCTTTAACCCCTATGAAACCGTTCTTTGTTACTGTAATTAATTGTGTTCCAAATAAACTAACTGATTTATATAAAAAACATGAATCAGATGTGAGCATAATATTAACGATTCTTGTATTTGGTTAAAAAGTTCAATTTTTTTTGTGCGGATAAGAACCGGAAATTTATTTCATTAGCGGTTTTCAACAGAATTATTAGCGGATATTTTCATCATTGAGCTAGATTACAAAGCACTGAAAATTAATTCAGGATCATAATCCGCTGGTCGCCGTAATCTAAGTGAAAATTAGATAGAGGGAAAAAATTATCGAAATTGTGCACAATATTGAAGGAACCGCTGATGAAAGATTGGATTGCAACTTACCTGAACAATGGTGAAGTAGTACATGGGCACAATAAGACAAACTCGAAAGTACAATTTGAACTATTTAGAAAATATGGGTAATGATTGAGGAAAACGAGGTATTGACTGACAAAGAAAAAGTTAAACAAATGGAAAATTAGACAAACCAATATGATGTAATGTAAATTAATATATGGAAGATAGCTACATGGAATGTTCAAAGTATAACAGGAAAATAAATAGAATTCAACGAAAACTTCGAAAATTTGGGAGATGACATACCAGAAACGAATAAAAAGGACAAGGAATAATGAAAAATAATATATTCATATATAGCGGAATACCATGTATGAAAGTTAAAATTATGGCGGATGCACTGAGATTTCTTAGAATTCGTTACGATTGTGACTATAATATCTAGACATTATTTTTGTGACCAGTCTTATCTAAAAAATGCCAGAAAGCCAATTGTTTTTGTATGAGCCGCAATCTAGAATTTGCTAGTGAAAAAAGGCACTGATATATAAGGAACCGACTCGACAAATAAACAAGAATACACTGAAATAGTAAACATTAAATAAGTGAATATAAATTAGTTAAGTGTTTATATAAATTAGTTTAAGTGAATATACTGTGTATATAATTAGTGTATTGTTAAGTGTATATAAATTGAGTGTTAGTGAGTAGTTTACTGTTTAAATGAATTTGTGAGTAGCCATACCGTGTGTTTAAAGTTTATCCGTTTACTGTTTAAATAAATTAGAAAAACATTACATTGGTGTCAGGTGTGAGGTAATATGAATAAATTGCTACGTAAAAATGGCAAAGATAGTATGTGATCTGAAAGTGGCGGAATTAGGAGCAGAATTGGAAGATCGTGAGTTGGAAACGTCCGGTAAGAAAAGTGAATTAGTAGAAAGACTTAAATTGGCACTGGAAAATGACGGCTATGATCCAGAAACAGTTTTATTTAATGACGAGGCTTCCACCTTAATCTCCTCAATTTCTGCTAATATTTCTGCTAACATGGACGAGAATATTTCTGCCATGGGAGAGAACATGGACGAGAAGATTTCTGATATGAAAAACGACATTTCTGTAGATATGGACGAGATTTCTACTTTGAAGAACAATATACCAATCGATATCTTATTAATGGAAAACGACATTGCCGCTAACGTTGAAAATGAAGTTTCGCCTCTAAAATCTGAAATTGAGAATAAGAAGAAAAGAAGAAGAAGATCGAGCAAACGAATCCTTGCAAGTCAGAAACACTACCTGACTTTGAAGACATTGGCAGTTTTACCCGAGTCAAGGCCCCAGCCTTCGATGGGAAAATGTCGTGGGCCAATTATGTGAAACAATTTGAAGCAGCCGCTACAGTGAATAATTGGTCCGATAGAGACAAGGCAGTGAACTTAACTATCGCGCTTCGGGGAGATGCCTCAGATGTACATCAGACGATACCTCTGGAAGAAACGGATGATTTCGAGTACCTGGAGAAGAGGTTGGACATGCGATATGGTCACGAACATCTAGAATATTTGTACCAATCCCAGCTGAAGAACCGAAGACAGAAACGTGACGAAGCACTTCAAGAATATGAAGTGGATATTGCCCCACTCGTTCGATTTGCTTATCCATCAGCAGCAGAGAACATGATGGAATGTCTGGGCACACATGCGTTTATTGATGGCTTACGTGACCCCGACATGCAGAGGACGCTTCGATAAGCCCATCCCACAACATTAGTTGACGCATTGACAGCTGATCTTGAATATGAAGCAATAACGAAGGCTTCGGGTTACAACAAAGTTAGGACCATCCACGAAGAAGGCGACGAGGACAAGTTTGACCAGATCGTCAGCTTGATCAAAGGTATGATGTTCAAGAAGACGAGGAAGATCAGATGCTGGAATTGTGGCCAGCTAGGGCATGTACGTAGTTCGTGGAAGCGCCCCAAGACTCCTGCAATCCAAGAACCCCAGTCACAGGAAAACTAGAACGGGTCGGCTACGAGAGGGCAGCACCAACTCATGATCGTTCCAAAGACCCTCTCATACTGATAGCTTCGCTCAGATATCGCAACGACAGTGTATATGTGGATGGCGAAGTAAATGGCAAGAAATATGCTCTGCTGGTTGACACTGGAGCAACTAGAACCATTATACGACCAGAGATAATAAACCCCAAGAAGAAGCTTCTACCAACGAGACTGCGACTGCGGACCGCCACAGGCGAGAGTGCCAAGGATCACGGGAAAACACAAATCCAGTTGGGTATTCGCGCAGAAAAGTTCACGCATACGGTAATCGTAGCTGACATTGAAGATGACGGGATTCTGGGAATGGACGTAATGGATGTACATAGTTTCCAATTAGACTTTAGAAACAGAACCAATAAAGTGGGCTCCGAAGAGGTATTCCTTCATCCACATGAAGGCAGCGCGGTGTTGGCAGCTGTACTGGAAGATACCGTTCTACCTGCACGAAGCGAAACCATGATACTAGCACGGCTACAGGGAATCATGTAGGAAGGTACACCGTTTATGATGGAGCCAAGGAACCACGACGAAGAGGTTAGCAAAGGAGTACGAATTGGAAAAGGATTGGTTACTTCGGCGAAGGAGATCCCTATACAATTGATAAACGTGAACGATTACCCAATTACCATCAAGAAGGACGCCAATATTGGATCCTGTGTACCAGTGACGTCTATTGTTCGCCAAACAACGACCACTGACAATTTTAATGCCAGATTAGATCAGATGTTATCAGTAGCTGGTCAATCTTTGGATCGAGCTAAAAACAGAGAATGAAAGAATTTCTCTTGCAGTATCGAGACCTATTCATACCAAAAGGAGGAAAGACTGCTAGAACATCAGCCGTCAAACACGAAATCGATACTGGTAATCAGCTCGAAGACTTTCACGAGCGAAGAGAGAGGAAGCTGAAAGAATAATTCGAGGGATGGCAGAAGAAAAAGTAATAGAATCATCGACTAGTCCATGGGTGTCTCCAGTAGTGCACGTCAAGAAAAACGATGGAACTACGAGATTCTGCGTGGATTATCGCGAGCTTAACAACGTGACGAAGAGAGACAGCTATCCATTTCCTCGAATTGACTATAATCTAGATACTTTGGCCGGCAGCAAACTGTTTTACACCTTGGACCTGAAGTCTGGTTATTGGAAGGTGGAAATGTGCCCAGAAGACAAATAGAAGACTGCTTTTACCACCGGATCTGGATTAAGGCAATTCAACGTCATGCCATTCGGGCTCTGTAATGCGCCTGCGACATTTGAAAGACTCATGGAAAATGTCTTAAGAGGGTTGTCTTGGAAGACATGCCTGGTCTATTTGGACGACATCGTCGTACTGGGGAAGACATTTGACGAACACTTGAAGAATTTGAAAGACGTTTACAAACGACTCCAATCTGCTCAGCTTATGTTAAACCCAAAGAAATGTCAGCTACTCCAAAACCGAGTCAACTATCTAGGTCGTATAGTGAGCAATGAAGGAGTGGCGGTGGATCCAGATAAAATTGCTTCCATTAAGCAATGGCCGCGATCAACCGACTATCATCAAATTAGGAGTGTCCTTGGACTCTCCACGTATTATAGAAGATTTATCAGGAAGTTTGGAGATATTGCCAAGGCTCTATCTCGACTTACAGAAGAATCAAGAGCTTTTCAATAGGACGAAGACTGTCAAACGTCTCTTGAAACCTTGAAGAGGCATTTAACCTCGGCGTCAATATTAGGATATCCATTACCAGACGGACATTTTATTCTTGACACTGACGCGAGCAACGTAGGAATTGATGGAAAGCTCTCACAGATTCAAGGAGAGCAAGAAAGAGTGCTGAGATATTTCAGTGAAGTCCTCTCCAAACCGGAACACTGCGTCACAAGAAGAGAACTTTTGGCGGTAGTGAAGTCCGTGGAACACTTTTACCAGTATCTTTATGGTAGGAAGTTATAATCCGGACAGATCATGCAGCACTTAAGTGGTTGATGCAGTTCAATAATTCCGAGGGCCAGATCGCTAGATGGATTGAACGACTTCAAGATTACGATTTCAACATCGAACATCGAGCTGGTGTGAGTCACCGAAATGTCGATTCCCTGTCCAGACGGCCGTGCCCAACAGACTGCTCCCACTGCAACAAGGCGGAATCTAGGGAAGCTGCAGTTTTAAGAACTACTATAGTCAATGAAGAAGGTTCACCCACCAGGATTAGAGAAGATCAGGAGAATGATCCTTGCCTAAAGAAGATTCGGCACTGGAAGGGAGAAAATCGGCGACCTACCTGGCAAGAAGTGTCAAGATTTTCACCGAAACTCAAGTGATATTGGGCTCAGTGGGACTCCCTTGTCCTGGAAGAAGGGCTGTTGCAAAGAGTCCTTGAAAACGATGATGGCTCCGAGATGAGGAGACAGCTAGGTATCCCTAGAACGACAGTAGCTGAGGTACTGAAGAAGTTACACAACAGTCCATCGAGAGGTCATCTGGGAGTTAGGAAAACCCTTCAGCGAGTCCGTGAAAGTTTTTATTGGATGAACAGCTCCCTTGTCCTGGAAGAAGGGCTGTTGCAAAGAATCCTTGAAAACGATTATGGTTCCGAGATGAGGAGACAGCTAGGTATCCCTAGAACGACAGTAGCTAAGGTACTGAAGAAGTTACACAACAGTCCATCGGGAGGTCATCTGGGAGTTAAGAAAACCCTTCAGCGAGTCCGTGAAAGTTTTTATTGGATGAACAGCTCCGACGATGTGGAGGACTGGTGTAAGAAATGTACGAATTGTGCTACGAGTAATGGCAGACAACGCAAGAGAAAGGCACATATGAAACAGTATAATGTTGGAAGCCCTTTCGAAAGGATTGCTTTAGATATCGTTGGACCATTTCCGACGACAGAAAATGGTAGCAAATACATACTGGTTGTATTGGAATATTTCACAAAGTGGGTGGAAATTTACGCTATCCCGAACCAAGAGGCCACAACTGTAGCGGATGTATTGGTGAAGGAATTCATCAGCCGAAATGGAGTGGCCTTGGAAGTCCACAGTGACCAGGGAAGAAATTTCGAAAGCCATCTATTCCAGGAGATTTGCGAGAAGATGGGAATGAAGAAGACCAGGACAACAGCATTACATCCACTGTCAGATAGAATGGTCGAGAGAATAAACTGGAAAATACCTGTCCAAAGTAGTTTCCAGCCATCAGAGAGATTGGGACCAGTATCTTCCCCTATTGGCATTGGCTTATCGATCTGCCGTCAATGCGTCCACGGGTGAAACACCTGCGAAAATCTTGTTTCGACGTGAAATGAGGCTTCCTTGTGACCTGGAATTTGGCTGTCGGCCTGGAGAAGATTCAACGGGACAAGACTACGTGATCCAATTGAGAAGAAGGCTGGACGATATTCATGAATTAGTTCGAAGAAATCTTCAAGTTGCCAGCGACAGAATGAATAGTCGGTACGACACGCAGGCCACAGAAGGCGGTTTTAAAGAAGGGTACAAAGTATGGTTACACAACCCGACGAGGAGAAGAGGATTTTCTCCAAAATTACAAAAATCCTGGGAAGGTCCATACTTCATCAAGAAAAGGATCAATGATGTGATATATCGCATAAGCAAGATCCCCAACGGAAAACTTAAAATAGTTCACCAAAACCGACTAGCGCCATTCGAAGGAGACCATGACCTAGAGAAAGGAGTAAACCATATTCGAGATGTGTCTGACCCTACCCTTGATGAATTTATGGGCGCGTATGGATGTACCAGGAAAGCTAGATATGGAGTCACTTCAGAACAACGTCAACATTTGTTCACCCTTCCGGAAGATTATTCACTGGCATACAACATCCCCGCCCGTCTCAAGATCGCAAGCGGGTTGAAATTCGTCTTTCGAAAGAAGTTCGAGCAATTAGAAACACTTGAAGACCAGATTCCAGCCTCTGGCAAGACACTGAAACTGAAACATAATTCACTGTACGTCTTCTACGTGGTAACTAAAAATGAATTTCAAGACCGATCTACCTACCGCGATGTGTGGGAAGCACTTCGAAACCTCCGAGACCATGTGTTAGAATCCAGCGTGAAGAAACTGGCTATGTCTAAGATAGCGAGTAACCAGTTGGATTGGAGTTACCAGGAACATGGTAGAGATTATCTTTCGAGATACCGGTGTCCAGATATTAATGTGCAGCTACAACCCCCGTTACCAGTATCCGACGAAGACGGTGCCCTGCTATTTCCATAAGATCGGAAAGTGTAGAAATGGGGTCAGTTGCCGATTCAGACAACCAGTCTCGGCTACACAAAAGTTCCAGGAGAAACTGTCCTTCAAGGAGGGGGTAGCAACATAGTTTAATGGGGGGGGGGGTAATGTTACGAAACAGCACACTGAATCCGACTCTGTCTAAGCCATGTATGAAAGTGAAAATTATGGCGGATGCACTGGGATTTCTTAGAATTGTTTATGATTGTGACTATCTTATCTAGACATTGTTTTTATATAAGCCGCAATCTAGAATATTCTAGTAAAAAAAGGCACTAATAAATAAGGAACCGACCCAAGAAAGTTTAGTTGATAAAGTGATCTCGACAAATAAACAACAATACACTGAAATAGCAAACATTAAATAAGTGAATATACATTAGTTAAGTGTTTATATAAATTAGTTTAAGTGAATATACTGTGTATATAATAAGTGAATAGTTAAGTGTATATAAACTAAGTGTTAGTGAGTAGTTTATTGTTTAAATAAATTCGTAAGTAGCCATACAGTGTGTTTAAAGTTTATCTCACCCGTTTACTGTTTAAATAAATTAGAAAAACATTACAATACCAAAGAGCTGCAGCTGGGTTAACAGTAAGATGAGAAATTATGGAGAGATAGAGAGAATATTGCCAGGATCTTCACAAGGACTCGTCAGAATTGAAGGAACTCATAGAGGACAATGACGGAGTTAAAGCCGACATTAACAAAACAATATATAAAGAAGAATAATAAAGAGATATCAAGGAACTAAAAGATGGAAAAGCACGCAGGTTCGAAAAAATTGACGCAGAAAAGATAAGAGGCAAGGGTCAGAAAGGAAGATATATATTGTTGCACATTTACAACAGAGTATGAGAAGAACAAGTATTGCCAACGGTTTGGAAGGAAGCACGAATAGTACACATCTTAAAAAAAGGAGACCACAAGAAGTGCAGTAATTACCGGAGTAACATATTTCTAAGTACAACCATGAAAATACTGGAAATGGTCGTAAAACATAGTCAGAGTGAAGATCGACAGAACACTGAAAACCATAGCGCAGAAGTGAACAGCACTGTAACAGAAGACGAAAAATTGTATGTCATTTTTGTACCTTGAGAAAGCTTTTGATGCAATTTCTAGACCTAAATTATGCAAAATAGATACGGGCAGAAGAATACAAGGTTAAATTAAAAGAATAACACAAAAAAACAATGAAAGCGCAAATATAAAAAAACAACATATCACAAACATTCACTACAAGTTCAGGGCTAAGACAAGTGGTCAGCTTAAGCCTGTTACTGGACGAAATAATAGATAAATGTAAGCCGTAAAGAGAAAATTATTGTGAAGGACACTATCAATTACTAATAGTAAATATAACTGAACTAGCATATGTCTGTCGTATCACTGGCTGGAATTGAAAAATAATTGCAAATAAAGATAAAAGTATAGAACACAGTAATGAAGAAAATGGCAAGAAAATGAACAAAACCAAAGTAATGATAATAGGAGGTGACAGATTGAAACTTAGTACCTACATCGTTGGAGAAAAAATTACCCAAGTAAATAATTTCCAATATTTGGATGTAGGGGAGAGTGGGGTAATTGGGAACGGTGGGTAATTGGGAATAGCTACAAAAGTTATATAGGTTGGCAAATTAATTTTGGCAGTTGGAAGTTTGGCAACATCCGATGCGCTGTAGCAAAGACGTATGCGGATTTCAAGAGCTCTTTTCTCTGGAAGAATTCGTACCCTTCGTTTCGACATCACATTGTTGTTCATAAAAAGTTGAGTGAGCAGTGTTGTGAAACAATTATGAACGTTTTAAATTTCATGACCAAATAGGCAAACAATGGCAAGTTAGCAAAGGTACGTTTAAATTATTGCAATAAATATTTTAAACCAAGGTAATTATGTAACAAATTTACACTCGATAGTAAATTTTTTAAATCGATTTCCGTACATAAAATATGTATTTGTTAAACGATTTAAAAAAGTGACATTAGGGTGAGACAAAGTATTTTATGCACTCATATGTCAATTTTATGCACTCATGTGTCAATTTTATGCACCGTTGTGTTATCAAGACAAACAAATCGACGCCACTTTTAGTCCATTTAGAGCTACCTAATGAGACATTTTTTGGTTTTTGCATGCCTGCGGCTCATGCGTCAATTTTTCCATTCGTGAAAATAACACCACTTTTTGCATTTGTTGCATAAACAACTATTCTGTTTCTGGAATATGTAGAAGGGTACATGTTTATTTAAATGTAATAGGTTTTTTAGCTTTTAATTTTAATTATTATACTCATTTCATACCTATTTCTATTACGTTCCGGTTTCATTATATGTTTTGAACCATCTTCCGATTTCAGTTACAATTGCGGTTTGTTCATATTATAATATGTTTGAATTAAAATCTAAAGATCGTTTGGAACAACCTATGAACTGAAACATGATATAGTATTTTTGAATTTAATACTTCTTTTTAATGGCCGAACACCACGACAAAAATTTTTATTTCAAAGAACGGTCACTGAAAACAAATTTAACCACTTCCTAATTCTATTTGTATAAAAATACACATGAGTAGAACTTTTAATACAATATTTATATAGACTTATTTTATTGTCAGGTCATTGAACGAGTTTCTGCTGCTACGAAAGTTCGCCAAAGAACGCTTTCTCGAAGCTCTGGCAGCGAGTAATGCATGCTGACACTGATGTGCCTACTAAAAAAACCAAGAACGTTCAGTATCCGTATGGATCAATCCGACAAAACTGTGATTAGAAGGTGCATAATAAATTATCACACATCCGTGAAAAGTACTCACGTTAAATGTACGCCAAACCTTTTCAGATAGTTATGGCTTTGCAGGAAGTCGCGAATTTCTGCGGAAACGAATACATTCTTTGGGTTTTCGTTGGGGCAACATGAAAAACAACAGAAGTTTGTTAATGGAACGTCACGAAATCAGATATTCACGCCTACTATATTTAAGAAACACAAAAAAAGTGCAGAGATCATTTATATTGATGAAACATACATTCGTTTATGTCACACGCACCTTAAAGGATGGAGGGACAAGAGTAACGAAGGATTAAGAAAACCAGTTTCAAAAGGTAATTGGCTCATCATTGTGCATGCAGGAAGTGCAAATGGTTTTGTACCTAATGCTGGTATTATGAGGAACTCCCAATCAAAAACAGGAGATTATCATGATGAATTGGCGTACGAAAATTATGAGAAATGGGTACAAGAAAAACTTATTCCAAACCTAACTAAAAATGCTCTTGCGGTAATTGATAACGCCCCATATCACAATGTTCTAAATGAAAAATTACCTACGACTGCTTGGAATAAACAACAAA
Organism: Galeruca laticollis; assembly: GCA_963921935.1. NCBI lineage: Eukaryota > Metazoa > Arthropoda > Insecta > Coleoptera > Chrysomelidae > Galeruca > Galeruca laticollis. Next base: position 171,569,252 of record OY998177.1, read on the forward strand.
TAAAAAACTGGCTTTCTGAAAGAAATATATATTACAGTGAACAGATGTTAAAACCGGATATTTATAATGCTGCAAAAATATACAAACCGCAATATAAGACTTATGGGGGCAGTAAATGCTTTTCGGGATTTTAATTAAAACTGTCATCAGATGTTTTTTTTCACTTCTGTGACATTATAATCGGGCATAAATTGATGTTTGCTTTATTTATTTTTACCCCTTGTTCTATTGGGTTTTGGAGGGGTAACTTATCGTGATTGGCCTAGGTGGAAGACTTACTTGGCGCCCATTTACAAGAGATTCTTAAAACTTTATCCGGAGGCAGAGGGAACCACCCTCATCTCCGACTGAGCGACGTCGAAGGCCTAAGGTTGCCATCCGGAGCAACTGACACTTGTGTAACCGAGTAGATGAATATTTTTCTTTAATTCTGACAATTATTTTTAAATGAATAAATTCTTTTAAAATACTATAAGTAAGTATACTTAATGATGTAAGGCGAGGTTACAGCAAGTTTAGCTGAAACAAATCAGAAATCATCCACACTTAGTACAGTCGATGAAGGCATTAGTCAGCTAGAACCTCCGATCTCGTTGAACCCTCATAGATTTGGATGAGAATTTGGGAATGTGTACGTTTTACCCTCTACTTCAAAAGTGACATACGAGGATGTATTTATATCTAGTTAGCCTAGACCAGTTCCATGCATAAACAAAATATTGCTTTTACCATAGCAACGAACAGTAACATATTAGAAGTGTCAGTGTAACGGTTGACGTCAAAAAAAAAGCAGAGTTACGCAATAAATTAAAAGAAAAAAGATGTCCACCGAAATTGTGAAAATCGAAAAATTGGAGTATCGAGCCATCATCAAGTACCTGTATTTAAAAAGGGTTAGGAGGTAAGCAGATTCACGAAGATATGCTTAATACCCTTGGTGATCAATCTCCTCCGTATGAGACCGTGAAAAATTGGACGGCAAGCTTCAAAAGAGGTAAATTTTCCATGGAATGTGATGACCGATCGGGAAGGCCAGTTTCCGTGTCAGTCCCCGAAAATATCGATGCAGTTCATGACATGATTTTATCAGACCGTCGAATTGGGCTAAAACGGATATCGAGAGCACTGAATATTTCATTTCATACGAACGCGTTTATCATATAGTTCACGTCAATTTGGACATGAGAAAAATTGCTGCAAAATGGATCCCCAAATGTATGAATGCGTGCAAGGGTAGAAGCATCGCGTTCGATCTGTGCTCGATTTGAAAACGATGTAGACTTCTTAAACCGAATTATTACTATGGATGGAACTTGGGTACGTTTCTACGATCCAGAAACAAAGCAACAATCGATGGAACGGTGACACTCTGGTTCTCCAAGACCTAAGAAGTTTCGTGTCCAAAAATCTGCTCGAAAATTTCTTGCTTCAGTTTTTTGGGATTGCCATGGAGTAATCATGATTGATTTTTTGGATAAGGGTAGAACAATAACTGGAGATTACTATTCGACATTATTGACCACTCTACGGGAAAAAATTAAAGAGAAGAGACGCGAGTTGAATTTAATAAGTAAAAAATATACTTTTTAAAAAGATCAATTAAACTTTATGATTAGTTACAGTTGATGTTACAATTATGACTGATTTCTTTTTAGTTTACAAAAATAAGAGAAATGTAGTATAATGCTGAATAAAGAAGAAAAATATATGATAAGAAAATTATAACGATTATGTAAACAGAGTGTCTCCACGTGTTTGCTGATTAAGATTAAAATTATAAATCCAATAATGTGGGAAACGTCCCGTCAGCAATTTAACAATAATATTATATGAGTTTAACAGGATGTCTCCATATGACTCCTCTCCTCTTTGTTAAAGGCACGACCTCATGGCTTTGGCTCCAATAGGGATTGGGGTAGCTCCATTGGTTCACCCTGGGATTGTTAAGGATTTTTGATTTTTCTAAAATCTTTTCTATACAGATCCAAATAGTAGAATTAATAAAATAAAAAAAATATTATCGTTGTTATTCCTAAATGGCTTTGATGAAGTTCTATAGGTAGCAAATTTGTTTCTTGAAACTGTGGTAGTAGCTTGGTTGTATCGTTCAGATGTAAATTGTTGATGCTGATTTTGTGATGAATTTCTGTGGGTTCTTTGAGGCTGGGACATTCTTGAGTAAATGTTTTATTGGATCCCATCCAAGTATGTTTTTGAAAAGAATAAATACAATCATTGTTTCCTAGTACGATGTTACATTTTGATATTTTCAATGATTTAAAATTTTGTTTGCAGTCTTCATTGAAGGTAGTTATCTTCTATGAGCAAATTATTGTATTTCCATTAGTTAATAGTGTGAAAAGTGAAATGTCGTTTTTTACTGTGTCTGACTCAAATAGACCCTTAGGAATTTTGAAATACGATACAGTGAGCACTTACGAGCACACAGATTAAAACAACCAGATAAATACCACTACGCAAAACATCTACTTGACACCAATCATTCATTGACACCTAACACAGAACTAGAAGTACTGCATATTTGTGAAAAGAAACAAGAACTGGATTTCCTTGAAGAACTGAAAATTAGAAGACATTTAAGAAACCCACAATATGAAGTTGTCAAAAAACAGTTGAATCTAGGAAATTCTCCACTAATAAACTGTCTTCTTAAGTGATAATTGTAAAGATCAGCAGATATAGTTTTCCTGGTTTTCTATATCATTGCACAGTTATACTGATCTTAATTGGAAAAATGATATCCAGGATATCACCATAGGGGTAATAATATCTAAGCTTCAATATTTGTAATATCACATCTTCTTCTTTTTTCTATAAACATATATTAAGCCAATCACAAGTTAGGTTACTTCTTGGTCTAGCCAAAAATAATTACTAAACATCAGTTAGGCATAAAATGAAATGTAACTTCTCTCATTATGACGATGATATTGATTTATCGAAACAATTGTCAATTTTCAATAAGTTGTATTATATTTTGGAATTAACTAGATACCTTGAGTTTCATTTAAAAACACTAATATGAGCATATTCCACGAAGTAATGGTCGAGACAGTCAATTTCGGTAATTATAGAATTCCCCGTATGGTTTATGAAGCCATAAATAATTATGTCTGTACCAAAAAAACCAATTTTCGTAGAAAAATCTAATTGTTGTAATTTCCTTATTCATTTAATTAATAATGAAGAAAACGTTAATGTAATTTTGTTTTCTCAACTCGATTTTATATAGCATTATACATGTGCCACAAATTATTATTTTTAAATCCAAATTCAAAATATTGTGTTACCCTCACAACCTTTATAACTTTGCATGTACGTCGCCTGCTTTTCCCGGTAACTACGTTTATAACGTTGTCAACTTGTATGGCTTTCTCGCCCATCGTCAACTGCCAAAATAATTTGTCAACCTGTACTTACCGCTCTGCATCTATTCGACGGAAGCATCCAGCCACCCTCAGTACGTACCAGAAAGTCAGAGTGAAAGGCTGCACGCGCGCTGTTGCGTTAAGTCGAACAATTTAATTCGTCTTGTAATAGATGTATATATCATATTTTTGAGCTTAAAGACAACATAATGCGTTACTATTATGCACGTACTACTGCGGTCAATTGGGAACGGCGTTAGGCGGGTATTTGTGAACCTTCCAATTTCCCCTTGCGTTCCTAATTACCCCTAGTGCTAATGGTTGATTATATAAGAGTGTTTTAACGTTAAAATTGTTTTAGATGCCCTGAAATTATATACGAATGACTGAACCAAAATAACAAATTGAAGATCTTCGACATGCAATCGAAGATGTAAAAGTAAAGAACTCACATTGGGTCAAGCTGCTACCAAATACTCAATAACAAGAAAAACATTATTCAATCAACTAAAACAAAACGAATTTAAAATACCAAGAATAGGTCGGCACACTGTATTTAATAAAGAACAAGAAGAATAGCTAGAAAATATACTTACTTGATTGCTGCAAATCTTGGCATAACACCAAATCAATTACGGAGAATTGCTTTTCGATTTGTTGAAGCTAAAAAACTGAAACACGATTTTAACAAAGAAACCCAGCTGGCAAGTAAAGAGTGGTACCATGGTTTTATGTCTCGACATCCGTTCATCAGCTTACGGATACCAGAAGCTACTTCACTTAATAGAATATGAGCTTTTAACGCCACCGAAGTACATCTGTTTTTTGATCAACTAATAGCGATACACAATATACCTAATATTCAAAATTGAATTTGAGACAACTCTTATTATGGTGTTGTCTCATGGGGATTTCAAATTCAACTCACTAAAATGTTTCAATAAATAATTCTCTTCTCCTTTGGTTACCTAGAATTCTTTTTATTTAAAAAATTACAAATTTACGTTTTTATATACCAAGAGAAATTTTCATTATTTTATTTATAAGTGCCATTTTGCTAATAGAGACATCTGTATTCTGGTTTTTCAAATCGTTTTAAAATATATCTGTCATTAGGTCTATTCTGCAGCAATGTCATATGAAATTGAAATGTCAAATTTTATTGGTATATTGAACCTTTCAAATTATTGATAATACAGTGTGTATCACTAGTATTACAACCAAATAAGCACATTTTCTTTATTTCAATGTTTTCTTTAGAATTTAGATAGAGGATATATATATATATATATATATATATATATATATATATATATATATATCATTGACATTTATAAATTAGCTTAAGTATTAGCATCAAGAAAATTACCTTAACAACAACAAACTGCCAGAACGTGTTTGCTTAAACTACACCAATGTCCCAAAACTAATAAAAAACCCTACCACAAATACTTTAATAAAATCCGGAAATCAATAAACACACAAAATAATAAACCACACATAAACAAAACATTTGTAGGTTTATGGCATTTGCTATTGTTTTAGGTGGCACCCGAAATCCCCTAAAAAGTAGAAGAATAAGCAATACGGAACTAAACGGAGTTTCGAATTCTTCGGAATTCTAGGGTAACGCAATTTATGCGTGTGTGTTATATCACATGTTTTTCAAACAACTCAACCTACATAGAGAACATTTAATTTTCATTAAATCGGTAATACTAGAGATTGGAAGTATTTTTTCTTTTAATTTATAAGTATAGGTACTTTTAATGTACTGTGGAATGTTTTTTCTCCAACGCTTACTAGAGCATTGCTTCCAATATATTATAAGTTGCTTACATTTTAGTTTTTAATGGAACACACTATTTGTAAATAACTCCACTATATTAGTTACATTAATGAGAAATTCTAACAGAATGACAATTGTTTCGATATACCATTTTATATCATCGTCACAATATATTTTCTACTTTGAAAGCGTCATGTCGAAAACTACAGCTTAAAATATATGTTTCCAAATTTCTTTGACTACGCGAGAGTTACCTTTTTTAATAAGAGGCAAACAGCGCAAAATCTTCTTGTTTGCCATTGGCTCTAGCCTACCACAGGAATACAAATTATAACATTTTTTTTATTTTCATTTGAAATCGTAGAGTGGCGTTATTAGTCGCAAATACTAAATTCAGACCCAGTATATCTTCTGACATTTTCTTTGAAATTCATGAAACGAGCCCATTGTATTGAGATTTTAGATGGTTGTGAAAATTAATATTGGTAAAAGTTATATTTAATTTCTCTGGGGTTTTTACTAATTTATTTTGGAACTACCACAATAACTAAATACTATATATTTTGGGAAGTTCTTTCAGACCGGTAGTTTGATTGTGAATTCAACACTATTTAAGGGGAAGGGGGAAAATATAGAATAACGAACATACTACCCACTATGCAAATAAATATCACAGTTATGTTAATTCAACATCACATTGTGATAATGTTCTTCCTTTTTTTCCTCTTGTTTTCGTCACAGGCACATCTATACAACCGCTTATACCCAGCTTGTGGCTGTTAACATTTGTGATGTTTCAACTTAACTTCTCAGCGATGTTAAAGCGCTGCCTTTTTACATTACTGTGATGTTACTAGAACTTCCTCAAAAGGAAGTCTTTATAACGAACTAAAAACAACATTTCTGTTACATTCTGAAATGCCTTTTAACATCTTGTCGATGTTAATGCAATGTCTAAATAATAACATCTTATCAATGATCTAAATGCGACATTTCAAAAACAATACAGTGTATTCTCGTAGATGTTGTATGACCATTACATTTACCTCTAAATAATATACCTCAAACATTTTGGACGACATCCTATAGATGTTTCTGTGCCTAATCAGCAAATACAGGGTGAACAACTAAGAACGCCGGCTGTCGGACATATTTCTAAAAATAGTCATAGTACAACAAAAATACCTTCAGGAAAATGACCCGGAAAAATCGCTGGAAAATATTTTTGAGTTCCTAAAATATCTCCTATGGGGTGGAATGAACACTTAAAAACATAATACTGTGATTATCTCCAAAAAAGACATACTAAACGTATCTTAGAAATACAATGTTTGATATATTGTTGAGATTATAAAAAAATGTAGTAATCGGTGACTTATTGCACTCCGGAGGCTGTATCGTGCTAACAAGACATGTAAGAAAAAGTGGCCAACGACAACGACGACGACGACGACATACACACAGGATTTTTTTTCTAAAAACCGTTTTTTCGTGTTGTTGTTGATAGAAAACGTGGAAACAACTAAAAAAAAAATTTCAAAATTCCAACTTTTTTTGGGGTAAACCAATACTTTTCTCGCATATTAGATAGGTTGGGCGGAAAAGTAAAATAAAATTGTGTGAGCATATTACATAACAAGTCTGGAAAGTGGAAACTATTGAACACATTCAGTAAAAGCAAGAAATAAAAAAGGATATATTAATCCGTAGTTACCATAACGTACCATACTTTGAAACTGAATTAATAAAGTTTAACGGATACACATACATTACAGCTAGTTTACAGAAATTTTATTACAATAGTTTTTTAATTATAATAAAACTAATAAAAAGTTTACACCATAAAGATTTGATGAAACATTACGTTACATCAACAGAAATCCAATCTGATTAAAGAAAATTCTATCGTTTACTTACAGTTACTTTTTTCGAGTGCCTCAACCATTCCATAACGTACACTTCAAAATCCTTGTCTGTGAAATATTTGAAGGTGTTCTGAACAACAACTGATAAAACAATTACTTTAGATCAAATTGTGCCCATGGAGACCTTTGATCGATCATCATAAACTACATCAAACTTGATTTTCAGCCAATTGACTGGGACCCATTTTCCATGAGATACATTCGGGGTTCTTCCAAGGAATAATAACATATTTTATTTCCAGAAGAAAATTCATACTTCTTTTCTGTATAAAATAATATACTATTCTCATCTTGTTATTTTCATCCTGGAACAAATTGTATATTAACATCGTGGAATTGTAATTTAACGAAAACTAAGCATTATTAATACACTGTATACAAAAAAAACTACTTATGAAGAAGAGATATGAACACATTATCAAGTTAAATGAGTGTATAATTAATTGTATCCAATTGAGTATCCAATAGCTGTGTTTCTACAATAATATGCTGTTGTTGAATGCTGTTTGTTGACTGGAGCATTCAGTATCATAAGTTACATATTCTTCAACTAGATTGATATAGGTACCATAGTAAGGGACAAGTACAGCTTATTTATTGTGTTCAGTGAATTTTCAAATGGAAATGAGCTTTTTAACAGAAATTTCTGTTTTCAAAGTCTTAAACAGTCTCTAATTGTTCACAAGAATTGTTAGTAATAATGTTAAAATTTTCTAAACCTTCAAAACTATATTGATGGCTAAGACTACTACTACTAAAAACTAAAACTGGAGATACTTGATTCAATATTTTTTTACTGTTTAATACAATGTTTGTATCAGACTATCTGAAATAATTACTACCCTTTCATTACATAATTACCAACTATTTGTTTTTTATTTTATTTGTATAAGTAGCTTCTGAAACATCTTGAACATTAAAAATGTTTTCTTCTAGATTCAAATATCTGCGAACATATGAGCATGTTTTATTATTAATAATAATATCTACCCTATTGCAATATTAAGTTTTTTGTAGGGTATAATGCATATCTAGGATTTGAAATATCGTGAATCGTTTTCAAAATATACTTACTAGGTAACTAAAATATTCTAAAAATTGAAAAAACCCTTATTTTGTAATATAATGTTAGTGTACTGTAGCTTAGTGGGAACTAACGAAAACGAAGACCACTTTATTCATTTGCTACTTGCAAAATATGTGCTTCCTGCAAATAAAATATAACTATAACACATAACAGACCATCCGCCATTTCATGCTTGTCATTTTTGTTTCCACAGATAACTACTGTATGTTTCGTTCATCAGTTCCTCTTCTGTTTTCTTCTTTTTTATGTTACTGTGATGTTTAATATGATGTATTACTGAGAGTTTTATGAACTAACGTCGTACAGACGTAATAAGTACGATGTTAATAAAAATTATTTCGAAAGATGTAAAAGTAACTGCAACATGTGATCATCTTAGAAACATGTCAATTTGTAATATTACAGTAACGTTCTGTATGTGACATTAGTGAGAAGTATACAAATTAACACCATATGAATGTTTCCTATAGGAAGTTACTAAAAAGAAGTTCATAGGATGTGTATGTAACTACGAATTCAAGTATTACTGTGTACATCAAAAATATGTTTTATTTACATGACATGGATGTTAATAAAGTTGGTGATAAAATTAAGACATCTAGGAGATATCTTATTAACGTTTTAAATAAACATCACGAAAAGTCTCTATAAAGAACATCACAAAAAAGACTCGTTATGTTTCTTGTTTAGTGGGTAGTATCATCCAGAATCATAATCCGCAAGGTTTACTTGGTTCAAAATTAGTTAGAGAATGCAGTCCTCACATTTTACACATTCAACTACCTCCAACGCCCGGTCTACTTTGGTGTTTCGTTATTTTCGAAATGGATCTGCATGAAATTTTTAAAACTATATTGTACCATTACGTAAACTTATGCAAATTTTTGTTAACGCTGACAAACTCAACAATATGGCTAAGATATTGACTAGTTTCATTTGTACATCTTACATCATTAGTAGTAGTAGTGCAATAGTCAAGTAGACCAAATAAAAAAATCCTATAGAAACTGTCGAATTCCATTAGGAACTTTTTTTACAACAGAATATCCCAAGTTATTACTTTTTTCTGATATAAGTTCAAACTCCTCCGGCACATCCGACAGATAACTCGAACTCCAGTTCTGTAGCGACCGAAATTGAAAAGATAATCAAAAAATAAATGAAAACAAACAAAGAGGGAGAGCATAAACACATAAACGTGGGGTAGTGCGAATTAAAACAATTAAATCTAGTTACAAGGTTAAATTTTGATATTAAATTCTTGGGGGTGCACATCTGATTAATCATCATTTTACAAATATAATTATTCCTTTTTCCATACCTTTGAATATGGTTGGGAAATCCGGAGAATATATCTTACTGATTTATTTTCAATTAATCTTTTCCGAATTTCTCGCTGTATAATCCAAATATAAAATCCAAAAAATTAAAATAGAATACTTTTGAAGCTGTTTCAAAGTCGTATCTTAATAGTCATTGTCACCCACTTTGATGTTCAAATTCAAAACTTTATTCAGTTTTATTTCTCCACATATAACGATTAAAATTATAAATGCCATCGATGAAATAAACTTCGATAGACTGTTGCTCACAGCATCATCAGAAGAAAAGACCAATTAGGTTTATTCACAAAATTGAAAGAAACAACATGAAACGATTTCGTTTCTAATTTCTAGACTACTTCGAGTCCGTTGAGTAATCTATCAATTAGAATATATCCCGGGGTTAGTATGCTAGGCATACTGGCAAACGTGTATAGAATAAATTTTACAATTCGAAAACTTCCGATGTGGATTTGAAAAGTTTCAAACTTGGTTATAATTATAGCTCTATAAATGCAGTGATTTCTGGAATTACTATTGAATGAGAAGAAAATAAGAATAGCTTATGATATCATACGTCATTGAGTCTCTCTTCTCCAGGATCAAAAAAAGTCAAATAACATCTAAAATCAAATTTTTTACAAAACTTTGCATTTTTCATATAATGTTGTTTCAAAGATACAATAACAATGTGTAGAGGTTTTAGTGTCTGCAACACCCGGCAAGGGTTGAAAAAATATTTAAAGTGTGTCTTTTCGCAATTACTCGATAACGGTAAAAGTTAAACTAAAAAGTTAGATGACGCAAAAATAACAACCTACAAACTTACAAGTGAACTTCCATTGGTAACTATCAACAACAGCGTTTGACATCAGCCTACTACAATTGAATAAACATTGAGTAAACACGGTAAATGAATTGTTGAAGTGGCAGCAGTCAACTATTTTAAAACTGTATAATTAAAAACAAGGTAGAGGTGGTTATTTCCAGAATATATTATGAATCGTGTTACATTTTACATCTTTACTATTTTCCACTCAATTTATTAAAAAAAGTCCGCTAATGAAGCCCGCGAGCGCTGAGTAGCATTTTATATTTTACGTCTGCTGAACTGATTCTTGTACTCTATAGCTCGGTCTTGCATAAACATTTTTAAAACACTTATATTTCTACTACTTAAAATTTCTTACGTAAATCCCTAACTCATTTAATTTGGAAGGGAGGAAAAAGTGAAGAGACATTTTTAATGAAAAACTTTAGGCTCTATAGTTTCTGACAATAACTTTTTTGACAATCTTTTACCATTTTCAAGTAATTGCGATAAAACACTTTTAAAAAAATTTCAACCCTTGCGAGTGGTTGCAGACACTCAAACCTTTATACATTGTTATTGCATCTTTGAAACTTACATTATATCAAAAATGCAAAGTTGTATAAATCTTCTTGATTCCAGACATTATTTGACTGGACTATATGTATTAATCAGACTCATTTCACTTGATAATAAGGTTTATATTTAAAATCAAGGTTTACCAATGGAAAGCCCACTATATATCACCAATTGAGGCAAACATTTTTATGGACAGTTTAGAAAGAAAAATCTTTGAATGTAACATTTCAAAAAACGTATTATTTTATTGAGATGTTGAAGAAAATATCTCAATCAGTTAACTTTATTTAAAAATTCAAAGAGTTAATAATGTACTTTTTAGTAGTAATAACCCAAGGACATTGATAATTGTTCGAAAAAATTTTATAACAGATTTCGAAAGCTTGTTGCTTGGAAACAGACCGATGCCGTATGCGGAGGTCTGTTGCCTATAAGCAACAAGCTTGAGAAAGTTGTTATAACATTTTTGAGCATTTATTAATGTTCGAGGATTATTCGAATAGAAATTTTTTTGCTAATTATAGAAAAAAAGTACAGAGCTTCTATAATTTCAATAATATTCTCATCAGTATTATGACCAAATCATGACATATTGAAATATTAAATATTTGAAACGTCAAAATCGAAATAAATAATCAAATTGTATCCATAGCAACGTGATAGAGTGAAAACAGCCCATGGGATCTGTTTTCAGTATAATGTTGTTCTGATTGCTTGTGTTCATTCAAACGACTTCAAATTAACTGATTTTATTGGATTTTTACTAGAGCAAAAAATTTTCAGAAAAACAACACACACTGATGTGACTATACCATATAATTCCAATCAGGTACTTAGAGCATTTTCAATTCCCATAAACAAATATAATTTTGATTGTGAAATTAATACAATTAAGTAAACAGCCACATCCAATAGTTATCCTTTAAATATAGTAAATAAAAAGAAAAAAGTCGCATTACAACTATTATTTCGTAAACAGGTACTAACTTAGAACGTATATTTTATGTGGTTAGGGTAAATAAAAAAAATTATGTATACATTCGTGATTTTTAGTTAAAAATTAACGTTAAATGTTCCGATGAGTATAAATACTCCTCTTCTAAGGAACGTATTGTTGATAATTGAAGGAGAAGTATTTTTAAAATAATCGCGAGAGCAGAGTTCTAGTGGATTGTTTTATTCAATTTTAGTCATATTTTGTATTCATATTGCTATTATTTTACATCTGACAAATGTTCACTTGATTACATAGAAAAATATAGTTTCTATGAAAAGATCGAAAAACCTAGCTTACTTGGGCGATAGCCAAAGTGAGAAAAGAAAAGGCAACTCAACATAACACATAACATAATATTTTACATTTTTAAAAACAACGAAGTAATGTGATCAATGAATCAATTTTGTGTCCTTTTTGTTTTCTCCTCGTTAAAAGTGTGTGCAAATGTGAATTTGATGAATTTCCGCAAGTTTTGTGCCTTCTTCAGCGCTAGCTTTGTGCAATTTTTCCGCTAAGTTCTGGTTTATTATTTTATCTGAGATTGCCTATACCCAGCAAACACGAATGTATATGTTACATGAAAATATATAACAGGGGAGGAATTATTTTTATATAAAACGTTCATATCTTTTTTATGTAGTATTTATGTAACAAAATCTATAAATTTTGTTATATATTCTCAATATTTATATTATAAAATGTTTTATATATTGGATATATCTAACTTTATATGTATTCAAGATGTTAATTGTGCTACATAAATATGAAATTTTTTGTATATATATTTATTACGTAAAATTTGTTACATAAAATATTTTATATATTTCATATGTATTTCTTACGAACCTCGTTTAGTGTCTTTCTAAAGAAAAAGAAGAAAGCTCTTCAATATTATAACCTTTAAATTGTCACGATGCGATCTGCCCACATGCCTGCAAGTATAATAACGTTTTAAAAGACTTTTCTTTAGTTTTGTCTTTGTGTTTGATTTAAGTTTTGTTTGTAGAGGAATGGAGAACACATCATGTAAGTGTATGTATGTATTATTGTATATGCCTTGGTTAATCCTATAACTATACATATTATATTATTCCTACTCATTATATTATATTACTCATCTCTCATTCTCATACACATTTTACTTTTATACTATATGTCTTATTTTGTAGTGTTTGTTGTATTACTGTAGATTTCTGAATCTTCTGTTATATAGCATGGGCCTTGTATAGAATTAATTTGCTTATCACGCACAGGCTGTACCTACATCAACTTCCGTGATTGTCTCTGTTTATTCATAAAATATTGTACACATTGTAAATTTTCCATTATTACTGAATAAACATTATTATAGTTATAAAGTTATGTACTCTGATGTAATTCTCTATATTTTGTAATGTATATTTTTCAATTACATATTTAATTGTATATGCCTTGGTTAATCTTATAACTATACATATCATATTATTCCTACTCATTATATTATATTACTCATCTCTCATACTCATACACATTTTACTTTTATACTATATGCCTTATTTTGTAGTGTTTGTTATATTAACGTGGATGTCTGCATCTTATATTATATTGCATGTACCTTCTATAGAATCAATTTGCTCATCACGCACAAGCTGTACCTACACCAGCTTCTGTGATTGTCTCTGTTTATTCATAAAATTTTGTACACATTGTGAATTGTAAATTTTACATTATTACTGAATAAACACTATTATTATTATTATTATTATTATTATTATTATTATTATTATTATTCGTCTCTATTTCTCACAATTGTGGTTTCTTATAAATAGCAGACGGAGTTTGCACTCAAGTCTACTTTTACTCTATCTTTGGTTTAGAAATGATCTGGTGATATTGCATGTGTGTAGGATGACTGCTTTTTGTATCTGGATGTGGGTGTAATGTGTATTATTATTATTATTTTCCTTTTTGTGTCACCGGATTCACACCCGGCGTGTTTCAACGACAGTCGGCCTCAACAGCAAGACTTTCGTTGGGTGTCACTATTCTAGAAATGACCTAACAATGTTTGTCGCATCCAGGATTACAGATTTTTGCATTAATCGGTAGGTTGACTCAGGAATATCAATGTCAATATTATTATTATTATTATTATTATTATTATTATTATTATTATTATTTTCATCAGGCAAGAGGCATCGCCGATGAAGCCGTTCAATGTCGTTTACAAAAGATTATTTAACAAACGTATTAAATAGGTTAATTATATTAAAATATACAATGAAGTAAACAATTACAAATCACATTATACCTATCTCACTAAAGTACTTTTCAAGATCATATTTTCGATTTAACTTAAAACTTAGACATGATTTAACAACAATTCCCTCTGTAGGGAGTCGTTAATCCGAAACAAATACCGCCGCTCAGGTATGCACTTAGAGCTCAAATAGATTTTGTAATAATATCAAATAAAATACACATCTTTAATTCTCTGACCACAGGTAGTAAGTCAAGACAAAATATCTTGAAAGGGAATAATTAACACTCATCTGTTGAAAGTTATTCATATTAGAATACTTAGATTAATATAAATTATGAATTTTAGGCAAAATAACTGTTTAAAATGAAAAACATTGAAAGACTTCTGTGATTTATCAATAAGACAGTAAAACGATACGTAGTACAATCTAACAATGGTGATTGTGAACCAGAAATACATAATTTAGAGACATCTCACTCATGGTTAGGACATAGAATTAACTACAAAATAAGGAACTCAAAATCAAATAAGTTATTTGAAGGTATTGTTACTATGTGATTTATTTATTTAATATAATTAATATATACACCTACATTTTTAGAAACGTTGCTGAAACAGTTTAATATGACATGCACTGATTTTGATCAAATCACCTTGGTGTGGATAAGGCTAAGTAAAGAGAGTCCAGAGGGAAAAGAAGGGTGAAACTGTAACCCATCAAAACAATGGATAATATCCCTTAATATTGCCAACTCGCTTACAAGTGGACCTCGAAAAGTCTTCTAAGAGAATATTTTCCATGGTTAATTATTGTTTTGTTTTTGAATATTTATTTGTTTGTATTTTTTTTTATTTTATTATCATTTATTATTTGAATATTTTTAGTTTTGCAATATTTTTTGTCATCAGATGTTTGGTTTTTAGTTCCTTTTTTATGTTAATAAAATAAATGTACTTATATGCATCTATTTGCTGTTTTTTTAGTTCCAAAGATAGATAAATACCATTTACAATATATAAATATTAAATTGTATTAAGTTGCTTAAAGTTTGAAATATTCATAAGGTAGGTATTGAATAATATAGTAATAATAGTTCCTTAATATTTTGGCCATCAACACATCTAAAAATATGGTATTCCATTTCATCTATGAAAAATAATGTTTCAACAGATTTTTCTGAATTTATTATAAATTAAGAATTTCACATTGATAGATCAAATGAAATTAAATATTTCAGGCAAGGGGTGAGGGAAAAGAAACATTAGGTAACTTTTGTTACATCTATATTATGCAATAATTAATACATAAATATTCTCTAGATATTATCTCATTTTCTCTAGCTGTGTTGGCCTTTGTCAGTATTTAATACATAAATATTATCTAGTTGTGACTTCAGATTTATATAACTGTGACTATTATATTCCAAAAAATATGTAACATATATGTATTCAATATGTTTTTGTGTGTGCTGGGTATTCTATTCTGGAACATTTCTCGTCCCTAGCAAACTTGTGTGACTCATAATGACATATCTACCTTAAGTATATAGACCACATAAAACCTAACAATGTAGTAAACCAGAGATGATAACGCGCCGAAGTTTGATTAACTACTAACCTAACCTATTTTTATGTGGTTGTGGAAATCTTCTGAAGACCTTGCGAAGGAGTCTCAAGTTGCTGGATTCCATCAACCATGTTTTCATCCTCAACCGTTAATGGGCCAATGACACTCTAAAGAGCTATGTTCGATCGCCTACCTGCTAAAACCTACCACCAATCTGTCCGCACTCTGTACCTGAAATGTCTTATAAAAATGTGAATTTTGTCAACGTAAATCAATCCAATCTGACCTACTTATGAATATTTAAACTAACCCAATCTAACCTAACTAATTGTCAACTATAAACTACACACGATAACGCACGCGAAAACCTACCACCAGTCTGTCCGCACTTTGTACCTGAAATGTCTTATAAAAATGTGAATTTTGTCAACTTAACCTAATCCAATCTAACCTACTTACCTACTTATGAATGTTTAAACTAACCTAATCTAACCTAACTAATTGTCAACTTAAACTACACAGGATAACGCACCGAAATTTGTTCGATAATATTGTTGAATCGCGCACTATGAGTGGGACCAAACATTTACCAGCACGTAAACTGATTCACATATGTTGATAAAAATCTTGAGGACATTACCCCGCGACGCCTCAAATATTGTTTAAGGCTCGACCAGTGGCTGTCAATATGGTTCGTGCACACTCCCGTTACCGGATCCACAAAGTTTCTGGAATGGTTAACCTCCTTATGTATGTAAGGGGATGCACCTCCCAGATTTTTGAGGCCACTATATCACCATCAGCAGTCAGTTCAGATTCCAGTACCCGTCAATACATGACGAGAAATGATTGATTCCATAGTAGTGGCTGTTCGGTTGGGGCAAAATACTACATAGCCACGTTTATCTCAGTGACATCATAGATACCAAGCACTCACTGCTCTGGAATCAAGCGCCCCCTATTATATTGCCGTTTGTTCAACACGAATTCATCGATTTGCACGATGTGACCGTCCCCACCTAAAAAATGTGAGCAATTGAAGTAACCGTACAAGGAATCGATACCGGTCAACTTTCGTGTAGCTAAAATCAGCTATGCGCGAATTGCACAATCTGTTGAACTTTCCCCTTTGCGCGCATTTTTCACAATCTGTCGACAGCTGTTCACTCAATTTTTTCATTTGCAAATTGTGTATTATTCCTGACAGTATACATATTTGAGCACGTATTATTTCATAATAATGTGGATAATCATTAGATTATTGAAGATTGGATTTCCGTTTGAAATACTAAACCAGATTGATATCACCAGCGAAGCGAGCGCCCTGGTTCGATATTTCGCAATTCGCTCGAAACGGCGCGCATTTTTCAGTATATGGTCTGGCACTACACCATGACTGAGCAAATTCAAATGCTTCAGT
Source organism: Galeruca laticollis (assembly GCA_963921935.1). NCBI lineage: Eukaryota > Metazoa > Arthropoda > Insecta > Coleoptera > Chrysomelidae > Galeruca > Galeruca laticollis. The sequence continues at coordinate 171,586,380 of OY998177.1, forward strand.
TCGAGTTCTCTGATGAGAATACAATATGATTTGGGTTTATGTTTACTACTTATCACAACAATCGTTACCATGACAACAGTTTTTCAATAACCGATTTCAGCAAAGTGAAAGTTGAGCTACCGAAACTAATTTAACTAATAGAAATCTGACGAGTGTTGTAGTTCAAAACCAATCCAAATTTACTAAAATGAATGAAATCTAATCTAAAATAACTATCTATAATAAATATTTTTGTTAGTAGCGACTAATAGCTATAGTAATACCTACCAAATAAAAATAAATTGTTTCTCTCAAATAACTTCCAAGAACATATGCCTCTAAAATAGCCGTAGTACTGCACTACGGGTTTCTCGCTACAACCAACTGACATAGCACTGGATCTCGACCGAATTTCACATACCCACTGCCATAACAAATATAAAATTGTACGAATTGGCACAGTTTTCAACAAAAGTTTCCTTAACTAAGCTAATTCTAAGTTTACACCTAGAGCAATGAAAACTGTGTCCCAGCATAGCCGTCTTTCCTTTTTGGAAGATAATATCTATAATAAATATTTTCGTTAGTAGCGACTAATAGTTACAGTGATACATACCAAATAAAAATAAATGGTTCTAAAGATTGAAACTCACATTTCCGCATCTGTGAGATGCCCTGAACAATATTCTGTCATGAAATTGGTCACTTGTATACACTTCGGAGGATGTATCGTGCTAACAAACCGAAATTTCCTCTAAAGTAACCAAAAATGTAGTATATCTGGATTTATGGGACCCGCTGTACTCGCTCTAGTCAGCTGAAAATCAATAGGGTACATCAATGAGGCATCTTGAAAACTGTCCAATTATAAAATTGGTCACTTGTATACACTCCGGAAGCTGTATCGTACTAACAAGCCTAAATTTCTCCAAAAAGGACAAAAAATGTGGCACTTCAGGTACCATAGCACCCGTTGTACTAGCTCTAGCGAGCTGAGAATCGATAATCTTCATCTACAGGACGTCCTGAATAATATTCAATCATAAGAGTCAATTTTATACACTATGGAGGCTGTATCGTGGTAACAAACATAATAAAATTCTCCAAAAATGTCAAAAATTTGGTACTCGTTGTACTGGTTATAGTTAGTTGAATATCAACACGGTTTATCTTTGAGACGCTCTGAATAATATCCAATCATAAAATTGGTCACATATATATATTCCGGAGGCTGCATCGTGCTAACAAACTGAAATTTCTCAAAAAATTACAAAAATGTCGTACCTAAAGTACTATAGCACCTGTTGTACTTGCTCTGGTGAGCTGAAAATCGATATGGTTAGTCTGTAAGATATTATGAATGATATTCAATGATAAAATTGATTTCTTGTTGTACTCCGGAGGCTGTATCGTGCTAACAAACTGAAATTTCTCAAAAAATGACTAAAATGTCGTACTTAAAGTACTATAGCACCTGTTGTACTGGCTCTGGTGAGCTTAAAATCAATAGGGTTCATCTGTGAGATGTTCTGAACAATATTCAATAATAAGATTGGTGACTTGTTGCACTCCGGAGGCTGTGTCGTGCTGACAAGACATGTTACGAAAAGTGGCCGACGACAACAACGAAGATGGCGACGACATACGAACAGGACTTTTTTTATAAACCATTTTTTCGTGTTGTTCTTGCTGAGAAACGAAAAAAATAACTCAAAAAACAAAAATTCCAACTCTTTTAGCGGTTAAGCACCTCGAAGATAGGGTTGGAGGAATACTAAAAATATCCATTCTGACTGTCTGATAATTGAGAATATTGTTAAATTCACCACAATATTTGAAAATGGTTGTATAATTAGGACTAATATCTTTTTCTTTGTTTCAGGTAAGTGGATGCTGTGTTGCAACTCTCAACTGCAAATGTAAGAAATATTGTTGATATAAATATGAACTTGAATCGGAAACTATAAATTAAAGGGCTCTATTAGAACAATTAACATATGAATTCTCCTGAGTGTTTTTCCATTGCACTAGAGAAGATTCGATAGAGCTTGAGCAAATGGAAGTTATAGGAATACAAATAGGTAACTGACACATTCTCACGACGACGACGACATACGCACAGCATTTTTTGTCTAAAAACTGTAACTGTAACGAAAAGTGGCCGACGACAACGACGACGACATATACACAAGTTTTTTTTCTAAAAACCATTTTTTCGTGTTGTTCTTGATGGAAAACGTGAAAATAACTCAATTTTTTTTCAAAACACCATTTTTTTCTGGTGTAAACCAATACTTTTCTCGCATATTAGCTAGGTTGGACGGAAAAGTAATAAATCGTTCCTCTCAATCAACTTCTAAGAACATATATATCTCTAAGATAACGGTGGTACTGCACTACGGCTTTCTTGCTACAACCAACTGTCATAGCACTGGACCCTGGCCGAATTTCACATACCCACTGCCATAACAAATATATAATTGTACGAATTGGCACTTTACAGTTTTCAAAAAAATTCTCTTCACTAAACTAATTCTAAGTTCATACCTAGAGCAATGAAATGTCCCAAAATACACGTCCTCCATTTTTGAAGAGAACATTGTCTTCGACAGCGTGCAGTAGGACATCTTATATTTCGCGGTTACAAGTTCACATTTTGGAGCCTATTTAACAATTCCTCATCGTTTAAATTAGTGATCGGATTCAGTAGGAAAACGTTTTCGACTTCCATTTTGACTAGGTACTGTTAAAATAGTATCATAATATTATCATTTGTTTTTCACTTGTGACTACTAACAACCAATCATATCTCAATAATAAACTCAACAATATAAGAGCTCTCTTATCATGGACCAGAAACGAGGGAAAGTGCATCTAGAAATAACGTCGGCTTCGTTCCACGTATTATCGTTAAAGGGAAGGGAATAATTTAGTGAATATTGAAAAATTTCGCGGAATGTCGACGTTACTTAAGCGCAGGCGCAGATTTCTATAGCTGCAATCCAGCATACACATACTATATCAACCGTGGCTGCAACCGTGTACAAAAATAGATTATAGATGATTTTGCCTATAAACCATTCAAAACAAATCAATAATGTATGAAAATCGCCATAAGAGATTTATAATTTGTTGTTTATTGTTGATTCCATTATAGATGAGAGAGGTAATTGTTACAATCAAGGAGAGTGATTGGTTGAATAGCTTTCTACAAATAAATAGCCAGGTAAGGTCTGCAATTCTTTTTTGAAGCTAAATATTATATTAGCAAACATTTCAAGTATTTTATTTCAGTTCTTCATTTCATTTATTTCAAAGTAATAAACTCTAAAATATATAGGTAAAGTTTATTTACGATAAAAAGACGATGACGTTGTAAAACAAAATATTGAGTAAAGGAGCTAGGCGGGTTCTAGACCATTCCTTATGTAAATTAACATGAGAAAATGGCCAAGGTCCATCGTGGTAATTTTTGACGCAATTTCGATCTGCGCATGCGTCAATCATGAAGCGGCTATCTTGTACGCATCCACCTTGTGCTGACGTTCGATATACAAGATGGAAACATAAATATGCCATAATGGCACTAGCATCTCTGTTTGGTTGGATTGAAGTGGAACAAACGACGAGGAAGAGAGGACAAGAGGTGAATATGTAAAGCCTTAAGGGCAGTAGCATCTCAGATTGGTCGGATTGATGCCATTGGTAGAGCATTTTTACAGAATGTACAAAGATGCCATAAGGACACTAGCATCTCTGTTTGGTCATATTGAAGTGGAGTAAACAACATTATCAAGAAGAGAGGACAAGTGGTAAACATGTAAAGCCACAAGGGCACAAGTGTACCATGCTGATGACATCATATAGGTAAGAAAACCACATTACTTTACTTTCGGCGAAGAAGTTTCGGCGACCCCCACCCCTTCTCGCACCCGTTTCTGCGATAGCATAACTACGGGAAGTAACATTTTCTAACGCTCAGTATTCGATTTTCGCTGAAACTGTTGATATGTCAAGCTCCAAAATGTTTAATGTTTCCCAACTTTATGTTAGGAAGGTCAAACCGACCGTTGAGAGATTTGGATTATGGCTCTTGTTGGAAAATTTGGAATGTAGCAATTTGATTACAGATATTGGAAATATTAAATACACGGAAGGCGAACAGCCGCTGGAAGATGGACTTATACCAATTACAGAACCATTTTGTGACAACATAATGCTTGTAAAGGTATTCGGCTTAAGGACTGCGATGTAAGTTCTAAACTTGTCAAAAAAGAAATATGTGATTCTTTTAATAGTTATATACGTGGGAAATTTGGCGAATTGGTTTCTGCAAAACATGGTGTTGAAGCTAAGCTGCGTTCCCTCCTATTAAGTAACAACCCACTTGCCATTGGAACAAGAAAAGTAATCGGAGAAGATTTGGAAATTATTATAAGGAAACATACAGAACCTGTGTGCATTCCATATAAAGTAGAATTGGCGAATGTTAAACTCGACAGGTTACTTGAAGAAATACCGGATTTATTGGAGCAACTCCGAAAGGAAGATTACTACCTAATGGACTTGGACATAACGCAGGATTTTGCAGGAATTTTTGACAATGAAGAAATGATTAATTATTTAACAAACAACTTTAACTTTTGCATCCAAGGAGAGTACAAGGAAAGGTGCAACGTTATTGTAAACAATGATAAAACAGTTGGCAAAGATTGCCTTACGTGGCTCACATCTAATGCAAGGGTTAAAATATACAACAAATTTATTTGTCAAATAACCAGTCCTGAAGTTAACAAGAGCATTGGAAACCATATTATAGATTTCGTCAACTGCCCAGACGCAAGATTGAAGGAAACATTATCTACTGCATTGGCCAAGAAGCATGGTATTACCAGATTAGAAGCTACGTTATATAACTACCCAATTGGAAATTTCCATGGAGAAGGTTACAGTCCTTTAGAAGATTGCATAACTCTGATACAAGATAGTAAGTTGTACTTCCAAAATTCTCCGTTATACTCTGTTTCGATTACAAAAATGTGGACAAAGTTTACCGAGAGTCTACAGAACAGCTGTTGTCTTGTGTTTAACAATATGCTGCAATATGTTTATTGGGGTAACAGCAATACAAGAAAGTTGACGGGATTACAAATAAATTTACCAAAAGAATCCGACGCAAGGAAGAAGGTTATAAATTACATTCTCTTTGCATGCAGCTTTAATTGCCTCCCTATTAACCATATAGAAGTTGTAGAAGAAAAGGAGAACAGAGACAATGTCCGAATTATACAAAAATGTTACATTAAAGCTGGAGAAACCTACTTTTCTAAGTCCAGCACCCCATTTTCTACTATACCGGAAGATATCGACATACAGGACGTTGGACTCATATCGACAGATAATTTGGTTGCACATGTTTTAAGGAAAAGAACCAATAAAACAAACGAACTTTCTCCCTATAATATTAAAGAAATCAACCCCCTGTCGCAAGCTTACATTACATCGACAAGGAAACGAAAACAGGAAATGGATGAGCTAGATACCAAGAGGCGGAAGCTGGATTTTCTCGAAAAGACAATTGCAATTAAGGAACAATATAAAAGTCTACTGGAGAAAGAAAAGAAAATAACACAACTGAGGGAGAGATTAGGAAACTATTTTTATAGCCATTGGGCAAACCTAGACCCAGCAGGTGTGTATAAGGTGTCGGCGTTTACTATAAACAATAAAAAGAAATATACTTATGTGGGTGTGTTAGCGGAAAAAGATGGCATAAAAAATTTCTATTTCTTAAAGGGTTAGTACAAAAATATATTTCTAAGTGTTTACAACAATAGAGCAGGTCTTATTGCAGATGGTTATATTACAATACTTTATAATAATGGTATGGAGATAATATGTTTGCCTAGAGAAGAAACGTTTGTAACGTTAACTACCAATGGTATTACATCTTACCAAGGCAACACATTCGCCAAGACAGAAAATTTAAAGTTTTACACGGAGGTATGGAAGAATATCCCTTTTACCCAAAAAGATATGACTCAAATTGAACATATTACCATGCAGAAGATAAAAGATCGTATTAAATTTAGACATTGCCAACGCTTTGAACAAGTTGCCGGAGGAACAGAAATGGTAATTGCCGCTATAAAGGAAGTTAAGCACAGAGAGACTTCGTTACATATTACACGTTGAAAATTCGGAAATTTTCTATTGCTCGAACTATTGGTTCGAAAAAGAATTTGCAGAAATGGACCTAAGTTATAAAATTAAGATAAAATTAGATAAAATTAAACATACGCCTGATAGAAAAAAGGAAAGAGTTGTATTTTGTGTGTAATAATTGTTTGTATTATTGTCAATAAAAACGATTAAAAAAATAGTGTTTTGTTACTGTTTTGTTTATTCCAACCAGTGTTGTTCTGATCCTATTTCCTGAAGATATGGGTTAAGGAAGGTGGTGCGTCACTTAATACATGACAGAAGACACACACCACAGGAGTAGCAGAAGGTTAGCAGACACTCACACACCACAGAAGACAAGAAGGTAAATAGGTGACACAGAACACAAGTTTTCTTAGGTTTGCTATACAGATGATAGATGGCAGAAGACACGCGTGACAGATGACGCACCACACAATACATGTTTTCGTGGGGTTTGCTATGTTAGAATATCCCATTGTGTGCACACAATGGGCTAATCTTCCTTTCGGAGCTGCTCCAATGAATGCGGTATTTCTTCAAGTAACCTGTCGAGTTTAACGTCAGCCAATTCTACTTTGTATGGAATGCACACAGGTTCTTCATGTTTCCTTCTAATAATTTCCAAATCTTCTCCGATTACTTTTCTTGTTCCAATGGCAAGTGGGTTGTTACTTAATAGGAGGAAAGGCAGCTTAGCTTCAACACCATGTTTTGCAGAAACCAATTCGCCAAATTTTCCACGTATATAACTATTAAAAGAACCAAATATTCCTTTTTTGACATGTTTAGAATTTACATCGCAGTCCTCTAAGCCGCATACCTTTACAAGCATTATGTTGTCACAAAATGGTTCTGTAATTGGTATAAGTCCATCTTCCAGCGGCTGTTCGCCTTCCGTGTATTTAATATTTCCAATATCTGTAATCAGATTGCTACCTTCCAAATTTTCCAACAAGAGTCATAATCCAAATCTCTGATCGGTCGGTTTGACCTTTCTACCATAAAGTTGGGACACACTAAACATTTTGGAGCTTGCCATGTTAACAGTTTCAGCGAAAATCGAATACTGAGCGTCAAAAAATTTTACTTCCCGTAGTTATGTTATCGCAGAAACGGGTGCGAGAAGGGGTAGGGGTCGCCGAAACTGCTTCGCCGAAAGTAAAGTAATGTGGTTTTTTTACCTATATGAAGAATGCCTTGATACCTTCACACAGAAAACAGTTTCCCAAAATCTAATTCCGAGAAACATCTGGTCCATTCAATTATCCAAAATAAAGTAGCACTCAGTCCGGAGGATGACAAACGATTTATTATTCATGGTTCCGATGAAACCTTAACCTGGGGGAACTATTCGATTGATGCATATATGGATGTAGATGCCATTATTCCTTAAAAATTTATATAAAAAGTATTGTTATTATTTTCATTTATTATATTTTACAATTTTATATTGTACAATAAAATGTTTATTCAATTGTTCTTTATTTTGATACCCCATTATCGACTGACTGAGCATGGGTGATGTCATCAGCATGGTACACTTGTGCCCTTGTGGCTTTACACGTTTACCTCTTGTCCTCTCTTCTTCATAATGTTGTTTATTCCACTTTAATATGACCAAACAGAGATGCTAGTGTCCTTATGGCATCTTTGTACATCCTGTAAAAATGCTCTACAAATGGCATCAATTCGACCAATCTGAGATGCTAGTGCCCTTAAGGCTTTACATATTTACCTCTTGTCCTCTCTTCATCGTCGTTTGTTCCACTTCAATCCAACCAAACAGAGATGCTAGTGCCCTTATGGCATATTTATGACTACATCCTGTATTAGTGTTTTTAAATGAAACTCAAGGTCTCTAGTTAATTCCACAATATAATCCAAGTTATTGAAAATTCTAAAAAATTGACAATTGCTTCGATAAATCAATATCGAACGTCAGCACAAGGTGGATGCGTACAAGATAGCCGCCTCATGATTGACGCATGCGCAGATCGAAATTGCGTCAAAAATTACCACGATGGACCTTGGCGATTTCCCATGTTAATTTAGATAAGGAATGGTCTAGAGCCCGCCTAGCTCCTTTACTATATTGTGATGTTGCCAAGCTGTAGTTTTTTCCTTCACTTAACGAAAATTAGAAAAGTCAATCTAATGTTAGATTGACAATTCTTCTTTTTCATTGTTCCGTGCCTCGTAGGACGTAAGTCAAAAATATTTATTTAAAAATAAAAGGCTTGTACGATAGGCTTGATTAATTTAATATAAAGATACAAGAAACAGTTACAAATCATTCTATATTCGAATTAACATGTAATTATTCTACATAGGAGAGGGTTAAATGACGAACTGTAGGTTCTTATACCTTATTCTATGCTCTATAGAACTATCTTCAAGAGCACTGCAAGGGTTTACGCTAAAAGGAATCAATACAAGCTGCAATCATCTTCCTGCAAATTTAAATATTGTTTCTTTAAGCAATCTCTATTATATTCATTATAATAAAAATAGAATGGCAAAGAAAAATATAGACACGCAAAATAAAATTTTGTTACAAGATATAAAAATGAAAAATATCCCATTTTATCAGTATTATTTATGTAGAGATACTGTGGTCGTTGTTTTAATTTGTGTATTATAAAATAACTGTACCTAATTAATTGAATAATCGTTGATAGTGATTTTGAAAAGCAAATTGGATAAAAATATACAAAAAATAAAACACAATATTCCCACTACTCCACTACAAAATCATCACTATCTTCATCGTTACTGTCAAAATTAATAATAAGTGGAAGCACATCCTGTCTATCAAATTCTACTTCTCTATCCCACCCATCTTGTATAAGTTTTTCAGTGTGCTCTACTGTCTTCGACCAAATATCAGGAGTCACTTTTTCTGAAGACTTTTTCCATACACCTGTTGCTTGTTCTGTTGAAGAACCATCAGTTCCCACATGATCTCTATAAAAAATGTTAACTATGCCCCGGGTAAACTCGAAAAACTGCTGACAGGTGTTGTCATACAGTCTTTCCATCGAGGAACCATTTGTAATTCAAAATTGCACGTCTGTAATTCGTGGAAATTAAGACGAGGTTAATAGTAAAAAATTGATATGCGTTGCAGCCTTCTGTATTTCTTTTTTACTGTCAACATCACCATTCTTTCTTTGTTAAACCAGATTGGAAATTTATCATTATATTCATATTTTATACACTTGGGAACACACTCCGATTCAATATTATTTCATATTTCATATTTTATAGAAGTTATCTAGAGCCGTGTTTACATCGGATTCTAATTAAACCGCTGACCAATCGACATCTCTCGCTTCAATTGTAAGACTTTCCAAATTTGCCTTTTTATACTTATAGCGGTTTTGATTGATTCAATTTGTAGAATTCCCTTTTTATTGAATTAAAATGTATTATCAAGGCTGGTATGACGTATATCTTCTTTGATAAACGGAGTCATATCTTATAACGCATTACGGTAATGCTGGTTATTTTCTGAAATAATTTCTAAATCAAGTGTATTTTTAACATCGTTATAGAGGGTAAAGGAATCAGAATTCAAAAACTCATATAATAGGCTGGCTCAATTTATTATTATTAAAAACTCCGTTAATTATCCCACTAATTTCACTAATATTGAAATCCCCAAATATGTAGTTATGTTCAACATCGACTATCTGTTTCTGTCCAATTTTAAAAACGGTTTAATAAACATTATTAGAACTATTCGGAGGAATATACAAATTTATAAAAGTAAATTTTTTAACACCAATTTTCCAATGTACTGCCAATGCTTTTAACACTTTTTGGTTACCCCAATAAATACTCCCTCACATCTTACCTTATAAGTTAGTTCTAAATTTCTATTAGCTCTTACTAACTGATACTAACTTCTTGCTGCAACAGTGTTTCCACAGCTAAAATTATATAGCAATTATTTTCTAGAGAACTTCTGTGAAAATCATAGGTTCCACTGTTTAAACCTCTACAATTCTGAAAATACACAATAATATTATTCATTCGTATTACATCACACTTCTTTAGTGAGCTTGGTTGACTATAATTTATTCTAATCGAATAGTGGTTAATGATAATTGAATAAAAATATAAATATATTTATACATACAATAAAATAATGCGAATTAATGAAGATATTCAACGCAAACCAGGCCTAATATAAAAAAATAAAATTCGTTTATTGTAATTGACCTTGTAACCTTACCTTGCTGTTGTTACTACAAGAAGTGAGGTTACATTGCCAAAGGCTCGCTTTTCTCCGGAGAGCATAAGGCCGTGAGTTATTGAGGAATATTTGACAGCTCGTCCTGTATTATTTTTTCAAGGCGCCACTTGATTAGTAGGACATTCAAGAAACTCTTACTGATTAATCAAGAAACCAATAGTGAATAAATTAGCTATTGTAACTTTTCAAATATGTTATTTATATTGTTTTACTTTTACGTTTGTGAATCAAATAAAACACATTTCATTGCCGATGAAACAGTTTAATCAAATGTAATGGTACCTTGAACCGATGGTGTAATAATCTGTCTCCATAAATATGAGGTAATCGACTCTAATTATGCACTCATAATCAGTTATCAATGGTTGGTTAACTTAAAATGTTTAACAATTTCTAATGTTATCAACTATATGAGATTATTATGTACGAGTACAATACACTAAATCTCTTAAATGTTACTTGCGGTTAGTGTCCAAACTATTAAAAGTCAATTGGCTCAATTGACAGGCAACATCTGACTTGTGGATCAAGATTCAGCCATATGGTTAACCTTCCATGACTGGCGAGAATTTTTTGTGATCCACGACTGGCTGTGGACTGTGACTCCGCATACTAGATTCAGGGCCATTACAGATCTGTTTGTAACTATATTTGTTTATTTAAAATAAAACATCAAAAATAATTAAACAACATTTATTTTTCAGGTTAAAAACCAATAGGAACATATTTTTTGACATTATTATAAATTAAAAAAAAATTACTATCTATAAAACTAGCTACTCACAAAACCTCAAATCAACGTATTAATTGAAAAATTCAGAGAAATACTTATGTCCACAAAAAACTATTCGCTGTGACATTATGAACATATATGTGTTAAATGTTCCAAGCACAAAAACTTCCCACATGTTATGCACGAAAAACGCGTTGATCTTTTTTTCTCCCGTCGCAGATACTACAGCGACCTCTTGAATTTGGTGCATTAACAACAGGTACAATAGCATTATCTATGTCAAGAATATCTTTGATTCTTAATTTTATAGTTCGCGGAATATTAGAAATCGTTGCGCGAACACGCATATGGTTCTCAGCCAAATCAAAAGACAACAAGTGCAAAAAATTTCGGCGTGTTATATTTTTATCCACATTCTGTAGATTGTACAGCACCATTGAATTTACTCCAGCCATATTCAACATCGAATAAAAGATAACCATTGGCCACCTTCGTGTATTTCTAGCACAATTGTATGCTGCACATTTTGTCTAAAGTATCAACCCCACCTTTAGTGTCATTATAGTCCATAATCATTTCAGGCTTGCCCGTTAGTTGGGATATCTTGTCATCGTGACGGAGGGTTGATACTAGTAGCACATTTTTTTTCTTTTAGGGATATAGGACACCAATGTAATGTAATTATTATAGCCAAACATACTTGATCCTATTGTCCTTGTGTGGTTGGAAAATTCTAGAGGTAACTCTCGTTTATTTTTCCTTATAGTGCCCAAAAACGTTAGTTTGTAATCATTATATAATGTGGTTATTAGCGGGATACTAGTGAACCAGTTATCGCAAGTTACATTTCGCTTTGAATTTATAATTAGCTCTACTAGTCTTTTTTTCTACGGCAGATGCAGAATTGTCAGAAGCATAGGTTAAATTTGGTTGTGTTCCAACATAAACTTCCAACTTGATCGTATAATAAGTTTTGGAGTCAACGGCAGCATACACTTTTAAACCATACTTGTTCGGCTTGTTTGGAATGTATTGTCGAAAAGCACATTTTCCACGGAAAGCCTCCAATTTTTCATCGATTGTAACATTTTGAAATGGTGTGTATGCAGATTTACACTTGTCAGCAAATGAATCAAATATATTTCTGATTGGGGCCAGTTTATCCATTTGTCTTCTTTCCGCACGGTATCTATGTCATCAAATCGCAAATGCTGAAGCAAAAACATAAAACGAAATTTAGACATTGTAAGTCGAAATAGCTCAACACCTGTTCCTGTGTTGTTCCATAGTTCATCTACACTTAGGCGACCTGACTTTAGCACCCCAGCTATTGTAAACCTATTAGTCTCTTTCCTTTGCATTTCTCTCACGGGAATATTTTTCTGAATTTTTCTGAATGTGTTGATTGGTATACTCAAAGATCGTTCCTAAAATTTGCAAGTCAAAAAAGTGTTTCCAAATTTCAGATGCGCCTTTCAAATGTTTTGCTGCTGCCTTCGGTCCTGGAAGACGTGTGATTATATTTTCCGCCCGAGTCCTGCTTGAATGAGGAGCATGTTTTGACCATTTCGTTAATTTATCTTTACTAACAAAGAATGGTCCCACTGATACTTCCTCCTCTATTTCAGCATCGGATATTTCCTGCTCCGTATCTGAGTGCAATTCCTGAGTTTCTAACACGTCCTCTTCATAATCGTCTTCTTCATTTTCATTTATCTCTTCCTCTTCCTCATCCTCCGCCAGGCATTCTAACATTAGTTCATTCAATCTTTCTTGTTTTTTTTTCATACGTATCCACCTGAAAAAAAAGTAAAAAAAATAATTTAAATGGAAAAACAAAAATCGCGTGCTCTGTAGCTGGGCGTTTTTTAAATTTCAAAGTTTTTACAAACAATTTATAAACCTTGACCACGAAAACCCCCAGAACAATCGCACATAAATAGCGTAAAGAGGTACCATGTATTCATCTGTCATTTGGCACCCCCATTTAGAATTTCTACATTTTACAAAAAACATATCCATCAACATCTGACACTCCAAATATCAATTTTAAATCAAATAAGACCGCCTACAACAAAATATGTCGGCCATGTTGGCGCCGACATATTAAATGTTGGCACACGACTCATAAAAAAGGTCAACATTACACAATAAAACAAAAACATATGTTATTTACCTTCAATAATGTATAAAATACAATTATTAGTAGACAGGTCAAAAGTGGATTTAACTACTGGCTGCGGACACTCGCTCCGCATTCGTTTGTAACAAGAAAACAAAAACAACCACAAGCTTCAAACTTTCACAGAACACTACTATTATGATGCTCGAAGAATACTGAAACGCTTTAATTCAAGGAGTGGGGGGCTTATAAGTAAACGCTAAATAAAACGAGCTGCGGGCTGAGAGTCCGCGCGCCAGTCGCGGAAGGTTAAGAATCGTTGTCCATAATGGAATCATTCCGCAGTTATCACCAACAAACTTGAGTCCAGCTTCGTTTTTTTTATGTGTAAACGTCGTTACAAGCTCGTGTCGCTCTGTAGCGTTAACGCAATCCGAGATACGACACGTCTCTACTACCATAAACGGAGAACTATAGTCTCTCATCTCCACGAAAATATTGAAAATATATCCCATACAGAAAACATCCGAAAATTGAGGCTTCTAACACCTTGGCATGATCATTATATCATCGATTACCGTCATCCATAAAAACTGTTGAACCTTATCTAATTGGCAAAAACTTATTGTGAAAAAATTGTACGTAAAAACTATGCTGCACAGAAAAAACCCTAGAAAGAAATCGGGGCTATAGCCGTGAAAATATATACAAGACGAAAGCTTACCTTGTTACCAAGGGCTTTTCACCACGAAAATAGATGGAATAAACCATGTGCCACTGGCCATTTTTTATACTCACGTCATAATCGACACTCAACTTAACAACTCGAAAAGTATCAGACAAGTGATTTCAATAATTTTAACTTCCCTTTACTATTGACATTTGCAATCATTATTACCACTGGCTGTCAAATAAAATCCCCACATGAAATACTCATGGATTGGTTAAATCACATGAAAAATATTAATAAAAATATTACTCTAGACACCCGTTTAATTATTTAAATCCCGTTATTCCAGGATATTCTTAAATAATCTTAAAACCCATAGTTAATTCCCTTATGCAACCAACTATACAGAAGTGTGTATAAAGTTGCAGACTCAGTGGGTGGCTTAACCGAATTATCGCTCCTCCATGAGTTATAATACAAAACAAAAGCATTGTATTTTTATCGTGCTACAAACTATCTGGAAATCACAGTAAAAAGTTACCATTCAATTTAATATTCAATAATGATATAAAAATAAACTGATATTTAAACTAGTTCTTAAATGTAAACCAGGCCTAATATAAATAATTTGATGGTAGCACAAATTAAAAAATAAATAATGTTTATTTTTTTATCTTTTTGTCAATTTACAAGGAATTCAATGTTTTTTTCAGAATTTAGATCAGTTTCTTTATCAAAAACTTTTACGATGTTGCCACGTTTCACATATATTCTGCAGTTTTATGACCAAGCATCTTTAACTCAAATTTTTTTCCTTGTCGATTGTAGCAGCTTAAAATGCAATTCTGTCAAATCTTCATTAAGAAAACACCTGTTCATGTTTGGTTTGTTTTGGCTTTGTACACTTCGTTACAAACAAAATCTACTTTTACTGAGCGAGGTTTAGCATGATGTTTTGAAATTTTCAAATTCTAAATACTTTTTCAATTTCGAAAGAGTTGCATTTGGTTTTCATCCCATCGTTGATTAAAGTTAAAACTTTATTAATTACATTTTGATTCGTTTCTTCATTTATGCCAACTAATCTGATACTTTTTAATCTACATTTTTAGTTCAACTCATCTAATTTTTTCTTACCTTCTCTAATTCGTTTGTCATTATTTTGTCCAACTCTGCCATAACTTGGTGAACTTCACATCAAGGGACTTTAACGTGTTATCTCTAGTATCAAATATAGTTGCCATTTTTAACAAGCTTTCATTTATTTTGGTAAATCATTTTGAAGTTATTTTAGAAATTGTAGCTTCCAAATGAGCTTCTTCAGACATACTAGTAGATGTACTATGGCTACGAATTTTTGCGGCACTCAGATGTTGGATTATGGCAACAATTAAAAGAATCCAAAAAATTATCTCTTTCATTTTAGTTTTTGGCCTGAAGTTCACTAAATCACACAATATGACAATATGTAATCATTTATCACTAATCAAAATTAGGTTTTACAAAGATAAACCAATGAGCTATTGCCAATTTAGTATCTCATTAAAAACGTGGTGTTCAGTCTAGGACAGTCATTAGTATTATGCATATCTTCAAATATATCAACATCCCTCCTCTATTTTAATGTAGATCCACAATATTAAATTATTTCTGAAACTAATTTTAAAGCATATGTGAGCCGCTTAGTATTATTTTTTTTCAATGCGTTTGTTAGATACATGAAGCACGTAAGGAAACATTTATACAATTATATGATTGCCTTTCCAAACAATTTAGATGAAGATCCTGCACTTTTTCTTCCTAGTAATGAATTTGAAGTTTAAAAATACAAGACCAAGTTATAAGCAATAAAAAGTCCATTCCGCTAGACTAAAAAATAAGATTCATTCTTCATCATCTGAAAAACTCAACTTCCGTTTGCGATAAAAAATACACAAGGTATATGAATAATAACAGTGATATTGTTTTAAAAACGTCATGTAGGATCATACAAACGTTTTGTTCCGGAATGTTGGGTAATAAAATTTTATTAAGATAAAACTCTTGTTCAGCTACCGTTTTCTTTCTTATATACATCGAAAACTTTTGAGTTCTTTGGAAACTGAATAAAAAATGTTCAGGAAAAATGTGTACGAGAAATAAAACTCATATATTAGGTATACATTATTCAAAGTCCCAAATGGGTGCAATTACATTATGAAACATACATTCGGTAAAATAGTACGGGACTGTTTAATGTCTAATTCTTTCACAATCTCTATTCTCGTGGATTTTATTACTTGATATTACATTTCTCATATCAAGTAATTCAAGTTTCATTACTACCTTCATACTACGGATGTGTTATAGGAAGTGAATTACTCACTTTTCTGTGGAATGAAGTGAAGTTTCAAGTGGAATTTTGACGTATACTTACTAACGAAAATTGGAGAACACAGGAATCTAACTCTATCTGATAAGGAAAAGTATCGGTCACTGAAGCTCAAAATATTTTTATTCAACCAAATTCATTGAACGCTACTATCTATTTCTATGAATAATGAACTCATCAAAATATGTTTCTGAGCTTCCCTCTTTAGCCTATTAACAACTGACTTTAATTGATAATTTGAGTTTTGGGAATAGAATAAGACGACCAGAGCCATATCAGGAGAACATGATTGTTATTCGGTGAGATTTGATGAGTTTTTGTCGTTGTCGCGGTACTCAAACAATCATTAATACGACATCAATAAATTAAATTCATGAGATATATTAATTTCAGTAGCTATAAATCTTCCAGATTCAAATGACGACCGACTCCACTTTTGCACACGGAGTTTGAACTATAATGCAAAATTTAACACGGATTCTTTGTAAGATATAGGGCACTCAAGCAAATTATCACTTAAATGTCAACATGGCGTCTGTGGGGCATACACAGCTGTAGAGTGCGCTGTACAACGCTTGTTTAAAGTACTTCAAGACGTATTTTAATAATTTTTATAATATAATACAAGTCCAATGGGCAGTTTCAACACTCACAAGAACCCAGACTTTTTAATCGGGTGCATTCATCCTTTGTACATGTTTTACCTGGAAAAAACCAAACAAAAATGTAGCAGCATTGTAAATGAAAAATAGGAAGTCAGGTACATACATGCATCCAACGTGATTTGTTTAGTCACCCTTTCAATAACAATATAAACATCGTCTACTCTCTTCAATCCACATTGAGTCCCAAATCCTGCCTTAAAAACGTGTATGCATATAAACCTTTGAATGCCTTCATTCACTCCTCGACGTAGAAATTCGTTTTTAATACCAGATAACCAACAATATTCATATTACTAACGCTTTGGAAAAAGTTTCGGATTAAAACTTGACTCGCTAATGTATAAATAGTATGGGTCTAGCACCACATGTTTGTGTATTTTTTATACATATCTGGCTGCCAGCAGCGACGTCTGGATGCTGGCTTTTAGGATTGTTATGATAGTCACCTATTGTTGCCATTGTCTCAGAATTGCCAAAATCACAATAAAAACACTCAAACTTATGATAAACGTATGAACACTAACAAAAACAAGCGGTTTCCATGCCTCACAGTCACCATATTGGCTTTCAAGTAACACATCGTAGGTGACCTCTATTGTTATCCAATATAAAAAGAGCAAAACACTGAAGATTGCATGAAGGAGTACTGGAACCCTCGATGATATGCTTACTGAATTCACTATTTGCTACCACTACACAAACACACACAATTACACTGTCTGACGCGCATTCCGATAAACAAGTTATCCTCGCCAGATAGCGAAGGTAAACTTGTAAATAAAACAAGGTGAACACTCGTCTATTGAAGATTAGTGTATGATAAAAAGGTATTTAGAACTATTTCATTTCAAACAAAAACTTACTTGTGTGTATTAAACGTTAGATATTGGAACTCGGCTGACGCGTGTGTTTGGCAATCGTCTATTTCCTTTAACGGGAATGTTGTTGAATCTCGAATTATTTTCGGATTGTCTTGAATGCATAACAACTTGCATACTTATATGTATCTAATATAAGTTAATTTGTGTGAATGTGTTGCATGAAAGGCCATTGTAGATAAGTTCATATTTTCAATCTATAATAGAAAGGAATGATTTATTTTCTTTCATATGATCTATAAATTAAACAAATCAATCAATCAATCATACTGTTTGTAGATTGCATTTCAAAGCGTTTATTATTTTTATTGGTTGGTAGTGGTGCTTGGAGCTTAGAGGGTTCTCTTATATAAGACCGACAGGACCGTCTTGTAAAAAATTATTTAGAACAAATATTTCATTTCATATTTTCTGTTTAAAAAATGTAATATCAAAGATAGGGCGCTTATTGGAAATAATCATATAAATATTCAACCTTATGAACCCAAGATCATGAGAAGCTGAGTGCTCATTAGAAAAAAGAAAAATAATAGAAAGAAATATGAAGATAAGTGCACTGTGTGGCATTATTGAACTTAATAAATTTCTTAAATATACCGGGAAAATAATTTTTCTTTAAATCAAAGATACAATAAAAGTAAATTATATTGAATTACATCCTCTTCGAAAACCGTGACGTCGATCGGTCATTTTGCCGATACGGACATCCGTGGTGACTCGCAACTGAAAGCAGAAGGGCATAGTACACTGACGCGTTTCGACCTTATTGGGTCTCTTCAAGAGTGCCATAATGCCTTCCAGTTCAGAGTCTCTAATCCGAACTGCAGATTCCGTCCTCCAACAACTTCTACTTGGCTCATGTAGTTACACAGAGATAGCGCCAGCTGACTACTTCAGGATGTGGAAATGATGAGATGTGAAATTATTTCACCAATAGAAATATCTTATCAATATTAAGATATATGGATAGTCGTCGAAATTATGTTTAATAAGGTAATGTTCAATCTTACCAATATCTAGACGATATCACAATTTTATCACTTATTTATTAACGTACGAATAATATTTATATTTGGTTTACTTTTCAATATTGTACTAAACACTTTAGTTAACTTTTTTCAATGATTTTGTTTAAATTGTACCAGTTTTTTTAATTTTTGGAGAAGAAAAAATCAACACGTTTTCCATCTAATTAATTCACACGGCGTCTCCCAACCTCAGAATCAACAACATTCAAATGTTTTCATTTTTGTTTTTCATTATTCATTTGTCCATAAACAAACATTGTTTTCATCGAATCATAATACCTTTTCTTGCTTTATTGTATATAAATTCACTGTGTTTCTATGCACTTCTATAGTCACTTCGAATTACTCTACCCGAACTATGAACAGAACGTTGGTTTCCGCGCTGATATTTTGACCTTGACGTTTTATACAAATAATTGAAAATTTTATGCAATATACAGGGTTTCTGAAAGTGTTTATTAAAATATAAAATTATAATAGTTGAATTTTGGTTTCAAATTCATGTGATCCTATATACAGTGACCATCATAATTATGTACAAAATTATATTTGACGTAATTTACTTGTCGTTATGGTATCTTCTGCACTTTGGAATATACTTTGAAGAAAAATAATTACTAAATTAAATAGTAATCTCTTGAATCAATTTATCAATTGCACACTATTCATAAATATTTCTCGATATGTTTAAATTATGTCCTTATGGATTATTTCCTTTTATTGAATTTTTATTACTACTGCTACTAAGATTCACATTATCTGAGTGATGCTCATGATTTAATTCATCTTGATAGATATTTTTCACTTTCACATTCCCTGAAATTCTATGGACTTATTCTTGATTGGACAAGAATATTCTATAGAAGTTTACCTTGATTTTCTTCTTATAATTTCATAATCATATATTACTTGTTTAATTGATTTCCCGTTTGAATCTATCTTAATCTAATGAAGAAGTCTTTTAATTCTCATAATTAACTTATACTTAGTTTATCAATAAAATTTTTAATCCCACTATTTCTAATTCTTTGTTAAGATTGACTAGATTAAATTAATTTATACTTGATTACTTAAATAATATTTCTAATTCTATTGTTTCTTAAATTTTAGTTACGACTGGTTGGTGTTAAATTGATGCAGCTGGTTTATGTGAAAAATTCCACGTTCTCGATGAGTGTCAGGATGAATCAATTTGTAACTATTTATTCCATGACTGGTTTCTACCAAGTAAGGACCTTCATAAGGTAACTGTAACTTAGAACATATTCCTTTCTTATGGTTAGGTACTCTTAATGCTTTTATTATTACCAAGTCACCTTTTTCCAATGTTTTCCTATTTCTAAGTCTAGCTAGTTTCTGTTTAATGTATTTGTCAGCTTGTCTTGCTTGTCTTTCTCTGGCTATTTTAATGAGTTTGCTATAGTTAATTTCACTGGACCATGGTCTATCTGGTTCTGTTCCAGTGAATAAAGTAATGGGTGCTATTTCCGTGACGATATTCGGTATATTGTTTATAAAATCTGTGGTCTCCTTTAGACGTTCTTCCCACATATGGTTTTCGTAGTATGTAAGTATCCTCAGATGCTTTATCACTTCCTTAATTCCTCGTTCTGCAGGGTTACTACTAGGATGTCTCATACTTGTGAAGACTCGTTGGATTTTCAGATCTCTCAACCATTTTACTATCTTTTTGTTCCTGAAGTATGTTGCATTGTCCATTATGCATTTCTTTGGTTTCCCATATTTTTCGAAGTAGTTTCCTAGTTATTCTTTAATAGAGTTTTTTATTCGTTTTATTACATGGATATGTGCTAATAAATTTAGAAAAAATGTCTACGATTACTAAAATGTGTTTGATACCATTATAACCTGGTATAAGGTTTGATATGAAGTCTATTGCTACTATATCTAATGGATTTTCCGCTATAATGGATTTCGGTACGTTTTCATAGTGTATGTTCTACTCCTTAGATAGTTGACATAGTTCACACTGTTTAATGATATCCTTTTTGATAGTAATATCATTTTTCGATATATAATTCTCCCGAAATATCATGTGAGTCTTCCTAATTCCTAAATGATTAAAATCCAAATGTATCCTTCGTACAATCAATTTTGTTAAATTTTCGGATATTACATACAATTCCTTGTCATTCATCAATTTATATAGTACCCCATCCATTTCAGAACATCTTCTTTTGTATTTCTCATCTAACGATAGTTGTTTCTGTTTTATCTGTTCTAGCGAAAACATACCACTTCTTCGTTTTATGATATTAATTCCCACTCTAGCTTCGTTCGTATCTCTTCTGTTCTCTCTGTCCATTCTACTGATCAAGTCTGGTACTACATTTTGAATTCCTGGAATATGTTTTATCACGAGGTCATATTCCTGTAGGAGTAATGCCCATCGACGGATTCTGGCATTATTCATCTTGTTGGTTAGTATCGTCAGCAAAGCCTGTTTATTCACACAGAATATGATGCCAGCAAGTTCTAATTCACTTACTCCATAATTTTTCTCTGCTCTTTTTGTTATTCTAGAGACAAATGATATGGGTACATACATGTCATCATATTGTTGCACTAAAACTCCAGCTAGTCTGTTTTTAGATGCATCCGTCCTTAAAATGAAAGTTTTCTCATAGTTCGGATGATATAATTTGATGTTTCTGATAAACTGATCCTTTATTTTATTGAAAGCATCTTCTTGTTTACTGGTCCAATTCCATTTTACTCCCTTTCTCAGTAGTTCCATTAAAGGTAATTCTAAATCAGTTAAATTTCCCATCATTCTTTTGAAATAGTTTAGCATACCAAGGAAACCTCGAAGAGTTTTCAAATTTTTCGGTCTTATGTACTCTCTAATGGTTCTTACTCTCTCTGGATCCATCTAGATTCCTGTCTCTGTGATCTTGTAACCTAAATATATTACTTCTCTCTTCAAAAATTGGCATTTCTGTATGTTCAGTTTTAGTCCGTTTTCGTCAAGTTCTGTTATAATTGTACTGAGGTGTTGTGAATGTTCTTCTACACTATTCGAAAATATAAGTATATCATCCACATAGTGTATCGTAAATTGGTCATATTTGTTCAAAATTTTATTTAGCGCTTTTAATAGTGCTGATGTAGCGCTTTGTATACCAAATGGCGTTACTCGGAATTGATATACTTCCCCATTATTCTTAAATCCTACATACTTCCTGCTTTCCGGATGTAGTGGTATCAACCAGAAGCTGTGCTTCAAATCTAGCTTAGATAAAACTTTGACTTCACTTATCTTTCCTAGTATAGATTCGATAGTTAAAGGCGATTCATACTCGGGCATTGTACATTTATTCAAATTTCGTGCATCAAGGCATATCCTTATATCTCCGTCCTTCTTCTTGACTATTACGACTGGATTATTATACGAGGTGGTACTATGTTCTATTATTCTATCTTCTGATAATTTATTTACGGTTTTCTTTACATCTTCTTGATGCTTGTAGGGTATCGGATAACTTCTCTATTGGAATTGTTGTTCTTTTTTCATTTCGATTTTATGTACATAATTCTTTGCAATTCGTGATTCCTCATTAATTAAGTTTCTATGTCCTCTCAATATCTCCATTACTTCATTTTTCCATTCTATTTTCCCATCTATATCGAAATTCCATTCCGGCATATTATTATTATTATTTGAATTTATTTCTCCATTGCCATCCAACATCATATCTCCACTCATTTTTCCTTCTTGCATATAATCATATCTTTGCTTCATATCATCTTCAATTTTCTTATTATAATTAATACATTTATCTACTTCTTCTACTAACTCTTCATTCTTCCTCGAATTATCATTTTTTTCTTCGTAATTAGAATCAACTTTTTCTTCATTAAAGTTTATATACATTTTTTCATAATTAATAATTGCTTTGTTTTCATATAAAATATCCGATCCTAGCAATAGTTCGCATTCAATATCTTCCACTACTAACAGTTGTACCATAGTTTCTCGTTCCTTAAGTTTTAATATTACGGTTATCGTAGTACTTGAAATAGTCAGTTTCCTTTGATTCATACCTATCAAACTCATTTTTGGTACCTTGACGAAATTTTCTTCTGATACAGTTAATGTATTTACAAATTTATTATTTATTAAAGATATTTCTGACCCGGTATCGATTAATATTTTTATGCTAATGCCTTCTATCGTTCCGAATATATAAATTAATGTTTCATTATTTTGTTCTAGCTGGTCCTGAACCTTAAGAAATTCGCGTGGGTGAACATAGCCGCACCAACTTAACTTACCATATTCACCCTCTAGTGGAAAAACTGTTGTTCCGCACCAGAAGTTGACACTGGAACCACAACATTATTATAAGTGTTATTACTTGTATCAGTTCGATTAAAATTTGTATTACGAGTAGTTGTGTTTCTTTCTAGGTTATTTGTCCTGTTAGTTCTAGTGTCACGTCCTATATTATTTGTCCTTCTTACGTCTCCGTCAGAGTTTCTTCTTTCTCTTCTATTGTAATTGTTATTTTGTTGCTGTCTCCTTTCCGGATAATTTGTGTACCTATTGTTGTTAGTAGTCCTATCGTTATTTCTGTCATATCGTCTGTTGTTATTATTATTTTTGTTGTTATAATGATTGTTGTTATTATTTTGTCTGTAATTATTATTTCTATTAAAATTATCTCGTCTATCGTTGACGTTTCTATAGTAGTCATCGTTGTCACGTCTATTATTGTTGTGAACCGTTCTCTGTACTCGATTCAAGTAGTCTAATAATGATTGAAAATTCGTTATGTTCTGTATTGCTATGCCCTGTGTTATATTGTCATTGAAATATCGAGACAAGAAAATTATTATTTCCTGCTCCGAAATTACTGGCTCTAAATATTTTGCCTGGGAAAATAAAGATAAAGCATAGCTACTCATGTTATTGCTTCGTCTACTGTCGAATTTACCAAAATACAACTTTTCCCTCACATAGCCTTGTTCTGTTTCCCCCCAGTATTGTTTCAAAAATTATTTTCAAAATCACTAAAATGATTATTATTCACATCATTACATGTGAACCAAAGTAATGTTTGACCATGCAAATGTGATCTTATTGTCTCCTTCAAATCCTCGATTTCTCTGATATCTCTTAACTTATTTTTGAGATATCTCAAGAAGATTTTTTGATGCATTTTTCTTGTATCCGCATCAAATTTAAGATTTCTTTCCCCATGGTGATAGATGTAATTTACCCCTTGAGTATTGTTGTTTTGGTTAGTTTTGTTTTTCATGGTTTCGAATTCCTTTTCCAATTCCATCATTTTCTTCTTGAAGTCTTCTTTTATTTCTCTCTCCAATTTTGCAAAATCTTGTACATTCCTATCTTCCTTGATTTGTTTCAACTTCTTATTCATTTCCCATATTAGTTCTTTCTGTGTTTTTAAATTCATCTCCTCCGCGATCGACAAACTCAACTGAATGCCCTGCTCTACATCATCTATTCTAGCATTAGTTTTCATAATGTTTCTTTCCATTCTGCCTATCTGTTTCTTTCCTTCTTCTCGTAGTTTGCATCCCATATCTTCTATTTCTTGTTTTCTGATGGTACCTTCTTGTATTAAATGTCCATATAGTTTATTCATTTTCTCTTCCTGGCCTTTCTTGTTTTCTTCGAACTGTCTTTTTATTCCCACCATATGTTCTGCAAATTTTTCTTCTTATTGATCTAGTCTTTTATTGATTTCTTCTTTAATATCTTCTTTGGTGTTTCTGATACCTTCTTTTGCACTTTTCATATCTTCTTTGGTGCTTTTCATGTCAGCTATTATAATTTTCAACATGTTCATTACTTCCTCATTTTCGTTCGATTTTGGTTTTGTGTAGTGGTGAACTTCTTCCACCATACTGTCTCCTTTTTCCATTTCTGCTGATTCTTCAGCTTGATTGGCCATCATCATTAGTGTTTGTTTGTTTTCCTTTGTGTCCATATTCTTTGATTTCAATTGTTCCTTCAACTCTTCCACAGTCAGTTCGTCGATGTTTATAATTTTGTCTGCCATTATATTTTTACAAAATTTTCTTCAGATATCTCAAAAATACTATAACCTGTTCCTGTTACTAGTTTGTTGGACGAGCGTTATTCAGGTCGTTTACCAATCGCCCCACGTTGGGCGCCATTTTATAGTAGTATTTTTTTAATAGTGCCTCTACGTTGGGAGCCATTTTATTGTATATAATAAATAATTTCAATTAATTTAATTTAATGCCCCACGTTGGGCGGCATTTATTGTATTTTTTTTATAATTACGTTAATTTATTTTATTTAAATCATGTTAATTCATTTGATTTAGTTGTTTATGGGCGCCAGAATTGGTTCGCTTACCACGAACTACAATTCAAAAATAATATATAAGTCAAAGATATTCTAAATTTGTTTTATCTTTTTATCACTGTATCTCAGGGATGGGATTAGGCACTTGACGATTGTCAGCAACAAGAAACTATAGGTAAGATATCAAAGAAACGCAAGACGAACATAGACAAACGATTTTTAATTAAATATAAACGGTGAAATAATGAAATATTTTATCAATCAATAAATTGACGATACATCTTTAAATTCAAAGGAATGCTATTAGCGCAAATCTTCTGATATACGATTTTCTGAGTTATAATATTATTTACCCCAAACGCAAGTAAATTTCGCTCAATTATTTTAATCCTATGTGTTCTGAATGTACATCCATAACGTTCAATCCCAACTGTCGCTATTGCTAATACGATCGTCGTATGGTGTGTTACTCTGTGGTTGACATAATTTAGTTTACAAAATGAAGAAAAATGTGTGGCGTGTTTGGAATATATTATTTATTCATTTTATGAATTTAGTAAGTATTTATTTTTAATATGAGTTCATATAAATATATCGGAGTGTTTTTTATAGGAGAAATTCAATATATACACGAGGAATAAAGTTCGTAATTGGTTCTTCTTGACCCAGAATGTGATGCATTTGTAGATAACGATCGCCCATGATCGAATAAGCGAAACTCAGGATGTGGAAATGATGAGATGTGAAATTATTTCACCAATAGAAATATCTTATCATATTAAGATATATGGATAGTCGAAATTATATTTAATAAGGTAATGTTCAAGCTTACCAATATCTAGACGATATCACAATTTTATCACTTATTTATTAACGTACGAATGATATTTTCAGTTGGTTTACTTTTCAATTTTGTGCTAAACACTTTAGTTACCTTTTTTCAATGATTTTGTTTAAATTGTACCAGTTTTTTTAATTTTTGGAGAAGAAAAAATCAACACGTTCTCCATCTAATTAATTAACACGGCGTCTCCCAAGCTCAGAATCAACAACATTCAAATGTTTTTATTTTTGTTCTTCATTATTCATTTGTCCATAAACAAACATTGTTTTCATTGAATCATAATACCTTTTCTTGCGTTATTGTAGATAAATTCACTGTGTTTCTATGCACTTCTATAGTCACTCCGAATTACTCTACCCGAACTATTAACAGAACGTTGGTTTCCGCGTTGATATTTTGACCTTGACGTTTTATAAAAATAATTGAAAAGTTTATGCAATATACGGGGTTTCTGAAAGTGTTTAATAAAATATAAAATTATAATAGTTGAATTTTGGTTTCAAATTCATGTGATCCTATATACAGTGATCATCATAATTATGTATAAAATTATATTTGTCATAATTCACTTGTCGTTATTGTATCTTCTGTACTTTGAAATATACTTTAAAGAAAAATAGTTACTAAATTAAATAGTAATCTCTTGAATCAATTTATCAATTGTATACTATTCATAAATATTTCTCGACATGTTTAAATTATGTCCTTATGGTATAATTCCTTTTATTGAATTTTTATTGCCACTGCTACTAAGATTCACATTATCTGAGTGATGCTAATTATTTAATTTAACTTGATAGATATTTTTCACTTTAATCTATATATATATATATATATATATATATATATATATATATATATATATATATAATTTCGAATATCTACTACACCTGTTTTCAATTTCAATAAAATCGACATACTGGCCTGACCGTTCTTCGAAGGGAAAAACAACTACATTCTTGGCTAATACTACGCAGAATATTGAATTACATCCCCTTCGAAAACCTTGATGTCGATCTGCCATTTTGCCGATACGGACATCTATGGTGATTCGCAACTGATAGCAGAAGAGCATAGTACACTGACGCGTTTCGAACTTCTTGGGTCTTTTCAAGAGTGCCGTAACGCCTTCCAGTTCAGAATCTCTAATCCGATCTGAAGATTGAAGTCCTCCGATAACCTCTCTTGGCTCGTGTAGTTACACAAGCGAGAAGTAGTCAGTTGGCGCCATCTTCACTTTCAGTTGCGAACCAACACCTCAGATAAATGCGACCGTATTAGTCGTATGAAATA
The DNA here is from genome assembly GCA_963921935.1 of Galeruca laticollis. Classification (NCBI taxonomy): domain Eukaryota; kingdom Metazoa; phylum Arthropoda; class Insecta; order Coleoptera; family Chrysomelidae; genus Galeruca; species Galeruca laticollis. The sequence continues at coordinate 171,613,747 of OY998177.1, forward strand.
AAATGAATATAATTTCATAAAATACGAGGTGTCCATATGAAATATAAATTTCGATTTTCTACTACACCTGTTTTAGTCGAAATTTCAATAATTTCGACATACTGGCCTGACCGTTCTTCGACGGGAAAAACAACTACATTCCTAGCTAATACTACGCAGAATATTGAATTACATCGCCTTCGAAAAACGTGACTTCGATCGGCCATTTTGCCGATACGGATATCTGTGGTGATTCGCAACTGATAGCAGAAGAGCATAGTACACTGACGCGTTTCGACCTTCTTGGGTCTTTTCAAGTGCCGTAACGCCTTTCAGTTCAGAATCTCTAATCCGAACTGAAGATTAACGTCCTCCGACAACTTCTTTTGGCTCGTGTAGTTACACAAGCGAGAAGTAGTCAGTTGGCTCCATCTTCACTTTCAATCGCGAACCACCTGAGATAAATGCGACCGTATTAGTCGTATGAAATAAAATGATTTATCTGCATTTATCTGAGGTGTTGGTTCGCAACTGAAAGTGAAGATGGCGCCAACTGACTACTTCTCGCTTGTGTAACTACACGAGCCAAGAGAGGTTGTCGGAGGACGTTAATCTTCAGTTTGGATTAGAGATTCTGAACTGCAAGGCATTACGGCACTCTTAAAGAGACCCAAGAAGGTCGAAACGCGTCAGTGTACTATGCTCTTCTGCTATCAGTTGCGAAAATCATCACAGATGTCCGTATCGGCAAAATGGCCGATCGACGTCACGGTTTTCGAAGGAGATGTAATTCAATATTCTGCGTGGTATTAGCCAGGAGTGTAGTTGTTTTTCCCTTCGAAGAACGGTCAGGCCAGTATGTCAAAATTATTGAAATTCCGATTAAAACAGGTGTAGTAGAAAATCGAAATTTATATTTCATATAGACAACTCGTATTTTATGAAATTATATTCAGTTCATATATATATATATATATATATATATATATAATAAAATGAATTAAAATTTCATAAAATACGAGGTGTGTGCACATGAAGAAAAATAAATTTCGGTTTCCTACTGCACCTCCGTTTAAGTCAAAATTTCAAAAATTCTGACAAATTAGCCTCACCGTTACGAGGCATGCAATTTTTTCCGATGAGGCGACATTTTCGTCAAATGGAACTGTCTCGTCGCAACATTGTCGCTGGTGGTCTGAGGAAAATCACAATTTTGTATTAAAGCCTCATGACCGATATATGTTTAAGACGACCGTGTGGTGCGGCATTTATAATAACAAATTAATAGGCCCTTTTTTTTCGCGAATCTATGAATGCGGAACGTTATTTACAGTGTTCACAAACTCATATCAATGAACTCATGGACGAACTACCCTTAATAGAACGTCATTGTATTTGGTACCAACAAGACGGTGCCGCATGCCACAGTACAATCAATGTTAGGAACTATCTTGAAAATTTGTTTCACGGACAAGATATTCACAGATATTTTGATCTCTTTCGGCATGCTAGATCCCCTGACCTCACCCCCTTGATTACTTTCAATGGGGTTACCTGAAAAAAAAAGTTTACCAGAAGCGCCGTTTCAAGATATTGACCACTTTGTAAGGATAATTTTAGAAACATGTCAAGAAATTTCTCCCCAAAAGATGAGGAATGTATTACGTGAATGGTCCAATATACCGATTAGGTGTATTGAACGAGAGGGTGGACATGTCGAAATTAAAAATATGGAAATGGTAATGCCAATTCAGCAAATGAGGATTGACATGATCAGTTCAAAAAAACGGATGACATGATGAGTGAGATGAATATAAAATATGATTGAAGCAGAAAAAAGTAAATCACGCGCTATCAGTAGACAAATAAATTGATTAGAAGAATTGACAAGAAATCGGTTGAAGAAATAGATAACCGAAAAAAATCACTTAAAAACAAACATTGGAGGGGAAGAACAATTCTATCATTGAGGATATGCAAATAAAGACAACAAGAAGAAGAGAACAAACAACCAATTGAAAATTATTATTGTTTTTTTAAATCGAAGACAAAAAAATTGAGTTCTATGTGAAAGGAGAGATATTGGAATAAGAAGACAAACTGAAGGATGACCACAAACTAAAGACAAGTAATACAACAATGGAGAGAAATGATAGAAAATTTGACGGTTTTAAAGATTAAAATTAACTTATGCGCATCTGTGAGAGGCCCTGAACCATATCTTATCATAAAATTGTCACTTGTATATACTTCGGAGATTGTATTGTGTCAACAAACCGGAATTTCTTCAAAAATAACTAAAATGCGGTACATCTGGATTTATAGGACCCATTGTACTCGCTCTAGAGAGCTGAAAATCAAGAGAGCACATCTGTGAGGCATTCTAAAAAATATCCAATCATAAAATTAGTCACTTGTGTACACACCGGACGCTGTATCGTGCTAACATCCCGAAATTTCTGAATGGGCTCTGGTGAGCTGAAAATGGGATCATCTGTGAGATGCCATGATCAATATGCACAGGATTTTTTTTCTAGAAGAAGCAGTTTCTTCGTGTTGTTCTTGCTGAAAAACCTAAAATAACTAAAAACAATCGAAATTTCAACTTTTTTTTGGAGTAAACCAAGACTATTCTCGCATATTCGATAGGTTGAACGGAACAGTGATATATTATGTGTAGTGAACAAGAATATGAAAATACCAACATGGATCACTCTCAAATATGCCCTCTCTATTCCATCTCTCATCTAAAATATGGCATACAAACTTAGGGGACCTGTTCTACCAGGCAAAGGGTATTTGTTCTTCAAAAGTATGCTATAAGAATCATTGCAAAACTCAGAATAAGAGATTCCTGTAGGGAGTTTTTTAAGAAATACAAAATATTGACCCTGGCTGGTGTATATATATTGGAAGCATCTACTTTCATTCACAGGAATAGATCGATTTATGTGGCCGAGCGTGCTTCTCATCACTATAAAACAAGAAATAAAAGTCAATTATTGGTGCCTAGACACCATACTGCACTTTTTGAAAAAAATCTAGAGTATCTGGGATGTAAATTTCATAATATCCTCCCAGAGGATATAAAAAACAGTAATTTCTGCAATTTTAAAAATGAACTGAAGCAGTTTTTACTAGGAAAAAACTACTACACCATAGAGGAGTTTTTAAATTGATAAATTGTCTTTCTGTTGTTACCTGCTATGAATCTGCCAAAAATTGTTTTGTTTGTGTAGAACTGTTTTTTAGGGGTTGTCTGTGGTCTATGATGTAAACAATTATATATGTGTATGTGTATATATGTAAATATATATGTATGTGTGTGTTCTTCAGTTAAGTCATTTTATTATACCTTGTGACATGTTTCACTATAACTGTACAGGGTGTCCCAAATTGGTGTGTTTTCCAGGGTATTTCGTAAACTAAAGGAGATAGAAGAAAAGCAGTTAAGATATTATGACTTACTTTTTTGTTAAAGTAACGATAGCCTTATTAAATCTTTAGTAACTCCGTGCAGTTGGAAGATACAGGGCGATTATTGAAAACTGTCGAAAACTAAAAGGTACTATAACTTCTTAATTAAGAAAAATATGAGAAAACGTTATAAAAACTTTTGATAGATATATTATTAAAGAGTTCAGTGGCGCACAGAATTTTTTTTGTTAGGGGGCTCACTAAGGAAATATAATGCAAATTTATGTTGTTTTAAATGGAACACCCTGTATATTTTGACGTTTTTCGTTTCCTTTTTTTAATTTGCATTCACCTGATATGACATATTATATATCCATTGTCAATGGTTGGAGCTACAGTGTAAATAAACCATTTATGGATGTTATGAGGTGAAAGATCCTTATAAAATTGAACACTCAGTAACGAAATTTAACATTTCATTATAAGGATACTGATGGGTGACAATTTTATTTATCAAAATCATAATTAATAAAAAAGAAAACCAGATTAAAAAAATAAACTTATGAAACAACAAGAAATAATTGTAACAACTAATCTACCTATAACTAATTTTATTACAATGTAAAAATTACATTAAATGTTCAAAATGTCCCGTTTTGTTGTAATAATAATTGACACCTTTTTCTTACTGATCTTACACAATTGAGAATGTGCACTGGCTTTATTTTTCTAAATGCGGCATGAATATTTTGTAATAAATCTTCCCTACTCTCGAAGTTAGTCTTGTAAATTATATTTTTATTAAAATCCCCAAATGCAAAAATCAGGAGGATCAACTTTCGTAGAACGAGGGGGCCACCTAACCGGTCCATGAGTATCAATCCACCGATTAGGAAATTTTTCGTTTAAAAAATCTCCAATGAATAGAGCATCATGGGCAGGTGCTCCATCTTGTTGGAACCAAAATGTGTCCCTATCAGCCAACATTTCTTCCTCCAAAAGTTGATGTAAGTTTATTTCCAAGATATCTATATATCCAGCAGCAGTTAGTTTATCATCAAATATATTATGAAAAACTAATTTATTATGTTTGACATAACAACTAATGTTAAAGCCGAATCTGCCTTGTCTCCTGATCCCCTTAACTAAGTGTGGATTTGAGTCATTCCAATATAGTTCATTATTACTGTTTTAAATGAAACTCAACGTTTCTAGCTAATTCCACAATATAATGAAAAATATTAAAAATTCTAAAAAAATGACAATTGTTTCGATAACTGAATATCATCGTCAGAATAACAAAAGTTACATTTCATTTCATGCCCTCCTGATGTTTAGTAGTTATTTTTGGCTACACCAAAAAGTGACCTACCATGTGATTGACTTAATATATTTTAATAGGAAAAGAAGAAGATGTGATATTGCAAATATTTAAGCTTTTTTAGAATGCAAATTAAAAAAAGGAAACGAAAAACGTCAAAATATACAGGGTGTTCCATTTAAAACAACATAAGTTTGCATTATATTTCCTTAGTGAGCCCCCTAACAAATAAATTCTGTGCGCCACTGAACTCTCTAATATTATATCTATCAAAAGTTTTTTTAACGTTTTTTTTATATTTTTCTCAATTAAGAAGTTATAGTACCTTGTAGTTTTCTACAGTTTTCAATAATCGCCCTGTATCTTCCAACTGCAGGCAGTTAATAAAGATTTAATTAGGCTATCGTTACTTTAACAAAAAAGGAAGTCATAACATCTCAACTGCTTTTCTTCTATCTCTTCTAGTTTACGAGATACCCTGCAAAACATACCAATTTGGGACATCCTGTACAATATTTTTTTATGTGAAATAAATTACTTTCTTTCTTTCATTTAATTGTCTTCAATTTGAGGTCCCCTTTTTGACTCCATGCTTTATATTTATTCGGACGTACTGATGCCGTTTCTACCTGTTTATTATCGTGAATCCATAAACACATTTTCATGAAAACTATTTTTAGTTTGAAATATTGTGACTAGTAGTGAAAAACAACCGATCCTATCCTCATCATCTGTATGATTCTTCCGACCTCCGATTTAGCAATATTATCGGACTTTATATATTAATTTTCAACTTTTGTCTCAATGTTCCATATCCACTCAAACATTTATATGCCATTTCTAGTTAAATATGATTGATTAATCCGTAGATATCTATCCATGATAATAGTTTTCAGATGGAAGTAAATTTTCTGTATATAATGCTAATAGTAATATAACCATTCATACACTACATATACATTCTTATATAATACGAAGTTTCACCATTATACTAACTTGCGAGCGCACTTTCGCTGTTACATGAACATAAACTCGAAATTACTGAACTATAGCAACTTTCCTACACAGGAAGTCTAGTTAACAGAGATAATGCTGTGTACCTCAATCTGCTGACTTCCTGCATGTCCCTCAAGAGAAAAGGCTACATCGTTAGTTAATTTACGATAAACTTCGTGAATATCTTATAATAAATTGAGTATGTTGTTGGTACTATTCGTTTATTGTTCACATTCCCACGACACGTCAATGGATTTTCGCGATTTGTTGCCTTGACAATTGCTAGCAATTTACAATGATAATGTTCTCCAATGTAGCTTATGGAGTCCTCTAGTCTCCATTATTTCGTGTTTTGGAAATTCACATCGTCTGAGATTAAGATATCAACTGGTTTTAATTAACTTCACATTCACGAAAATACATTTTGAATGAGATACCACATTCTTTCCTAATCTAGGTCAGTTTAAACGTTGATTCCTCATTAGTGAAAAAATTACAGCAGATTAACATTTCGAGAAAAAAAATGAGAAATTTGGAATAGTACAAAATGCAGGAGGAATATGCGATGTTTCCGTTCACACAATATTGATAAATAAATAATCACATTAGAGAAACTAACTAACTAATGAATGACAATAAATTATCAAACTACTGACTAAGTAAAAATTGAATTGGAAAATGTGATAATCTAATAAGAAATGAGAAAAAATCAAACTCACCTCCAGTTAACAGCAAAACTGCCCTCTCTTATTAATTGATTCTTTTTACGAAATCAACTGAGGCTAGATACAATCTAGAAAACGAATAAAACTCTTTCTCTTCTTTCCATTCCCTCATCCTCGTCTTCTTGCTAGTGTTCATGTATTGAACTGTCGACAAACGCAATTAATATTTTTTTCTCTGCTGGTAATTAAAGGGATCAGTGCTGGAGACAAAGGGACTCCAAAGTGTGAACTCATTCGATTGGAATTAATTGAGGAGTCCAAATTCTTGGATTTTCGATTTCCTCTCTTTCTTTCGTCTGTGTTTCATTTGACACAGTTTTCATTCGTTTCAGATCGTTGAAGCAGTAACGTAGAAATATGTTATGAACAATAATACATTCCACAGTGCCGATCTCAATATACCCAAGTAATTTATCAAATTATTATTATCAAAAATTAATTTTGGTTATGATATTTTTGTGGTTCTAATGTTCACTATTGTTATTATCAATTTTCCGTCCAACTTTATCTAGTATGCGAGAAAAGTAGTGGTTTACCCCAAAAAAGTGGGAATTTAAGAATTGATTTTTTCGATTTTCAAGACGAAAGAACGAATTTAGAAAAAAGAATCCTGGGTGTATGTCGCCGTTGTCGTCGGCCACTTTTGATAACATGACTTGTTGGCTCGATTCAGCCTCCGGAGTGCAACAATTCAACAATTTTCTGATTGAATATTGTTCAGGACACCTTACAGATGATTCCGCTCACCAGAGCCCGTACAACGGGTACTATATAGTTCTTTGAGTACCACATTTTTGTCATTTTTGGAGAAATTTCAGCTTATTAGCACGATACAGCCTCCCGAGTATATACAACTGACCAATTTTATGATTGGATATTGTTCAAGGCGTCTTACAGGGGAATCTTATTGATATTCAGCTCGTTTATGTTAACGGTGTTAAGAAAATGGCGAGTGCGCCGAATTCTGTGAAGATCTATTGGGATTCCTTGTGACCGTTTTTTACTTTTCCGCTCAACCTATCTAATATGCTAGGAAATTATTGGTTTACCCACAAACAAGTTGTCGTCGTCGTCGTCGTCGTTGTCGTTGGCCACTTTTTGTTACATGTCTTGTTAGTACGATACAGCCTCCGGAGTGCAACAAATCACCGATTTTATGATTGAATATTGTTCAAGATATCTCACAGATGCACCCTATCAATTTTAAGCTCACAGAGTAGTACAACGGATGCTATGGTACTTTAAGTACGACATTTTTGGAGAATTTTCAGTTTCTAGCACGATACAGCCTCCAGCGTGTACACAAGTGACCCATTTTATGATTGTATATTCTTCAGGGCGTGTTATAGATAAACCTTATTGATTTTTAGCTCACCAGAGCTAGTACAACGGGTGCTACGGTACCTGAAGTGCCACATTTTTGTCCTTTTAGAAGAAATTTCGAGTTTAGTACGATATAGCCTCCGGAGTGTATACAAGTGGCCAATTTTATAATTAGATATTTTTCAAGGTGTCTTACAGATGTACCCTATCGATTTTCAGCTGACTATAGCGAGTACAGCGGGTCCTATAAATCCCAATACACTGCATTTTTGGTTACTTTTGGAGAAATTTCGGTTTTTTAACACGATATACCCCTAGAAGTGTATATAAGTGACAATTTTATGATATAATAATAATCAGGGAATCTCACAGATGCGGGAAAGTTAGTTTCAATCTTTAAAACCGTTTATTTATAGACATGTTCTCCGAAGATATTTTAAAAATTGAGCCGGCATTGGAGAAATATCCCGAAAAACGGATATTCCAGAAGGCCGTCTAGTATAAAAAAGATTACCTACCTGCCGTAAAGTCACTTTATAAAGTGATCTCGTGAGATGAACAAGTGAACAAATGTATATATGAATTAGTTCAAGTGCATATACTGTGTATATAATATAAATTAGTGAATTGATAGATTAAGTAAGTGAACTTACCGTTTGTATGAATTTATCCCACTCGTCAGAATAAACAGTTTTAAATAAGTGAGAAATACATTACAGTACAATTAAAATTGGATTGAATCCATCATTCTGATCTATAGAACTCAGTCGATTCGCAATGTGATTAAGGTAATCACTTGCACGTAATTGAATAATCACCAAGTTTTCATACAATACAAGTTAATAATTTGTTGTTTGTATGAAGATCAATATTAATGTCCACAGATCAGTAAGCGATCACTGTTGGTAATAATTATAATAATTCTTTCAATTAATTCATTCGCCACTGACTAGTAAATAATCATTGTCGACTTCAGTCCAATAATTCAACTTAAAGAGCAAACTTGATCTCCTCTGCCCGGTAAATGAGCATCATCAACATTAATTCAATCTTTTTTTTTATAAAGTTGAAGAAAAAACTTGATCTCTACTTGCGAGTAAATAATTATCGTCGACATCAATCCAATCATTTTGTTTATTAATTTGAAGAACAAAATTGATTACTACTGGACATATATCTTCTTTATATATATGTATATATATATATATATATATATATATATATCAAACTTCCTAATTGGGTATCCAGCCAAAGGAGAAATAAAAAGTGGACTCTTTATTCTGTTCAAGCTTTCGAGACTTTATTGACTCTTCATCAGGAACTCTACAATGAATTATTAAATGTCAATACCAATAACAAGAATTGAAAATTATTACTTACGAAAGTGAGGTTAAATATGTTTGATGCAAATAAAATGTACATAACTGACTCTATTTTTACGAATATATATATATATATATATATATATATGCATATATATATATATATATATATATATATATATATATATATATCGTGCTGATTGAGACATAATAAGTTCGAAGCGTGTATATTTTGCTGTTGTATTCTTGAGAGATACGTTTTCGGCCTACAAAGTTTTCAACAAAAATTATGTGTAACTGAACCAATACCTTCTTATATTAATGAAATTCACTATCTGCTGATTTTATAAATCAGAAGCATCACGTCAATCCATATTTTCTATCACAGAGCGGTGATATATACTACCTATAATTTGTGGCTTATGCTAGACTCACCTTGTTCCCAAAATTTGAATCATGACCAAGAATGCACCAGGCATTAATGAAGACATTAAATTTACTACAGGACATAAATTCGCGCTAATTGGACTATAGCTTAATAAAGATTCAGAATTTATATAGTGTAAAAATTATGCGCATAATTCATACAGTAAGTTAGCTGCGTACATAAAAATCATATCATTTATGATGCCGCGTTTGCAAATTTTCAAACATTGTAACCTTACCTTGTTGTTCTTACTACAAGAAGTGAGGTTACATTGCCAAAGGTTCGCTTTTCGCCGGAGAGCATAAGGCCGTGAGTTAGTGAGGAATATTTGAAAGCTGGTCCTGGCGCCACTTGATTAGAAGAACATTCAAGAAACTCTTACTGATTAATCAAGGAACCAATAGTGAATAAATCAGCTATTGTAACTTTTCAAAAATGTTATTTATATCGTTTTGCTTTTACGTTTGTCAATCAAATAAAACACATTCGATTGCCAATGAAACAGTTTAATTAAATGTAATGGTAACTTGAACAGGTGGTGTGATAACCTATCTCAATAAATATGAGGTAATCGACTCTAATTATGCACTGATAATCAGTTATCAATGGTTGGTTAATTTAAAATGTTTAACAGTTTCTAATGTTATCAACTATCTGAGATCATCATATACACTAAACCTTTAGTAATATGTAAATGGTATACCAGTTACAGCCTTACAAACTGTAATAATTAACAAGATATAACCAAATAGATCAAAAGTGTCTCTTATATAGTAAGAGTGAGCTGAAATATAATTTCAGGAGGATATGCAATAATAAAGTTAATATTTCAACTCTGCAAAGTTGAAAGAATGTAATAATAAAATTGTGAATTGATAGACGTCTTAATAAGAATGTGAAGTTACTAAATATTGGAATATAAAAGTTAATGTTTAATTAAACATTAAAATATGAAATTACAAAATGACATCTGACTTGTGGAACAAGATTCAGCCATACGGTTAAGAATCGTTGTCCATAAGGGAATCATTCCGTAAAAAATTGTATGTAAAAACTATGCTGTACAGAAAAAAACCTGAAAAGAAATTGGGGCTATAACCGTGAAAATATATGTACAAGACGAAAGCTTACCTTGTTACCAAGGGCTTTTCACCACGATAGTCCCGAAAATAGATAGAATAAACCATGTGCCACCGTCCATTTTTATACTCACGACTTGTCCTACTCGACACTCAACTTAACAACAAGTGATTTCAATAATTTTATCTTCGCTTTCCTATTGACATCTGCAGTTAGTGTTACCACTGGCAGTCAAATAAAATCAAGTGGATTGGTTGAATTACATGAAAAATATTAATAAAAATATTACTCTAAACATCCATTCAATTATTTAAATCCCATTATTCCAGGACATGCCTGAATAATTTTAAAACCCATAGTTAATTCCCCTATGCAACCAACTATACAGAAGTGTGTATAAAGTTGCATACTCAGTGAGTGGCTTGACCGAATTATTGCACCTCCGTGAGTTATAATACAATACAAAAAAGCAGTGTATTGTTATCATGCTACAACATATTCAGTGATATGCATAAAGTTGAGTGGCTACTTTTTTCACATTTTTAAAGAAGCTACCTCATTTGATATGCTAAAAAATGTAGGTATAAACTCCAACTGTTTTCGTCAGAATGTACTTACTTCTTAAGTACCGATTTTTATTGTTATATGCATAAATACGAGCGTCCTCTCCGTCCATTGAATATCTACTTTCAAAAATGCGAGACTTCTTAGTAGCAGACTCAGCTTGTTAGATTAGATGTCTATACGCAAAGGCTAAATATATGCCAATGTATCAGTCTACCAAAGTGTTAAGGTTCACAGGGTGTCAAGAGAAGTAAAGTATCGTGACTTATATCGGATTAACAGAGTTAATGGGTGATATGCATGAACTAACTAACCAACTACTGCACTTGGTGAGCGCGTACTCTGTTTTGGTACGCATAAAATGTATAACAATTAACGGAGAAACGGAGATGATACTCGGGTCTTCATTGGATTGGGTTGTGCTCAACAGCGACGCCACTTGACCTAGTTCATTGTACCATTCTCAATATTACCGGCGTCCTTGTAAGTTGATACATGAGCAAAGTATATGAGTAGGAGTTTCATCCCTCATTTCACATTTCCTACAGATAAGTTCACTGATTTTTCCCATTTTGTATAGATGTTTCCTTGGGGTAGAGTGTTCAGTAACCAAATCGGTAACTGTCTTCAAATATCTTTTGCTCGATATTAATAACCAGATAGAGAGTTATTTGTTCACCTTTTTCAGTAAGCTTTTTGTGTGAAGGTGACCTTCTGTCAGCCTCCATTTGATTTGGTGTTCCTTGTCCAGCCAGTTCCAGATTTTCTCTCATGTAATCCATTGTGCTTTCTCAGATCGGTTCCGGACATATGAAGTCCGCCAACTTATTATCTGCAATCCCTTCATATCTCGGCATCCACTACGTTGTATCTTGCCAGCTTATTAACGGAGTCTTTACAGTTTTTACCAGTCTAGATTTAGTGGTTGGATTCCTAATAGGTTGAGGAAGAGCCTGGCTGTCAGTGTATATTTTTAATCTTTGTCCGATATATCCTCTATAGTTGATTTCAATAATACAGGCTATAGAAGCAATTGTTTCTGCCTGAAATAAAGACTTGTATCTACCAAAGCTGAAGAACGTTTTCTTCCTAGGTCCATTTATACCAGTCTCAATGTCGTGGTTCATTTTAAAGCCATCGGTGAGCCAGATGATGTCTCCAGAGTGTCCCGAGTGCCACCTGTTTCCTAGATAAGATAATGATATTCACTCGTTCAGTGAATATATTATCTGGTATCATACTATCCAAACCCATTTGAATGTTCAGTTCATCTAGTATTGTCCCTGTTGTATCAGTATATTTGGGGTCCACATGCCTCCCGATCTCAGTCTGAGGAGCGCCATTATTGCCTCTGTCCTAACAAAAAGCTGCAGACGAGGAAGGTTAATAAAGGCTTCAATTGATGACGTCCCCGTTCTGTTCATTGCCCCGGTAATCCCGAGGGGAGCTTGTCTTTGGAATCTAGTCAATTTATTCTCTACTTAGGTTACTTCTGTCGTCCTCCACTAGGCTATCGTTCTCAAGGTGATCGTTGGCCTAATCACTGTCGTGTAATGCCAGTGTACCACCACAGGTGGTATTACTCTTCGACATTGTCAGACGAGCCTGGTTGAACTGGTAGTAGATTTTTCCAGTTGTGTCCTACAATTCAGTTTAGAATCGAGTGTCACTCTTAGATGCTTCACCTCTTTATATATTTCTAGTTTTTCTCCGTACAGTTGAACACTGCACTACTGAAGAGCTCTTCTATTCGTAAAATCAACTAGTTTGGTTTTCTTTGGGATGACTTTTAGGTCCTCTTCTAGGCACCAGTCATCCACCATTCGTATTGCTTCTTGTAAGGCATTCGCAAATGTCTCTAGGAATTTCCTCTTGAGGAAAATTACTAGGTCATCCGCGAATCCCGTCATCTATATGCGTTGGTCATTTAGCCTGCAGATCAATTCGTCCACAATGAATTATCACAATAATGGTGAGAGTACTCCACCTTGATGATAACCTTTAGTTGTCCTGACGGTGTACGTAATATCATGCATGTGTGCCGATAGTTTCCTATGCTATAGCATGTATTTTATCTATCTGCATGTGCTATTGTTTATCCCTCTTTTTTTATGGATTTGTTTATTGATGACATCGATGTGTTATCAAAACTACCTTCAATGACTAAAAATGCTGCAAGGGCTATTTATTTTTGGGTAGACTCATTTCGAGATCCGGGACCCAATTATGCAGGGCAGCTTGTCCTAATTTCCCTGCCTGACAGATGTATTTGTATCAGTTTTTCCATGGTTTTGATCATGATCGAATGATATCAGACTGATTGATCAGTAGGGTTTAGCCTAGGTGTACGTTCCGTTCCCTGTTTTTGCAATAAACACCACCTTCGACTCTCTCCATGCAATTGGTATAAACCCTAATGCATGATATCAGAACTGAAGGACCCATTATGATGTCGATTTCCTGTTGAAGATGTTGAGAAAATACGCTTGTCAGCGACTGGGTAACTATTCGGAATGGGCACTTTTAGGCGTTTATAGCCCCCATCCCCCTTATGTCCCAATGGACCAGTTATTTCTTGTATATACGTACGGAACGTCTCTGGCAGTCCCCTATCCGCAACACAGGGACGCTACCAATGGGTAGCTCTACCCTTTACCCTTCGATACCGAAGACATTACTCTCCTGTATCGAAGGGCAATGCTCAGAATATCGTCATCTTGGACCACCTGTGGCAGGTTCTCGAAAAGATTTACTACATAATAAGACCTATTTAGATGGCAATTTTTCCAAATCACGGTCATTTAAATATTTCAAAACAAATTACCTAAATATTTAAATGGCCGCCATTTTGAGAAAAATCGAGCAGTCAGTGGTTATCTTTTTATACCATTATCTCTGTATTTTAAACATTTGTGCCAAATTTCATTAAAATAACATCATAAATAATAAAGTTATAAATTTTTAGATGAAAAATTAAAAATTTGACCGCCATCTTGGATTTTGAGTAATTTCTTGTGCCGGGATTTTCAATATGTTGAAATGTCTATTCTTCCGCAGGATAATGCAAAAAATAATCATTTGTGTTGCAATTTTTCCCGGCGCTTAATTTGTTATTACTCCTCTAAATGACAAAACTTATTTTTTTTTCAAAATATGCTACTGTATTCAAATTGTCTCTGTATTTACCGCACGACACTGTTTTCTTCGAACCTGTAATTAAACTGGAGCAATTTCTGTGTTGAAATTGCATTACTGTTACAGTTTATTAGGATTTTGGCTGGAGGCAATCACAAACATTTTATTCCAATTGCGCAACTGGCAGCAGTAATCGAACCTTTTTTTCGCCGAACTGATTCAATTATTGCTTTATTTTCATTCTTTGATCGACCGATGCGACGCGTCGCTTAGTACGATATGGTCTCTATCGGATTGAATTCAAAGCGGTGGTAATTAATCTGTGGTAAAATCAAACACGCTTCATATACAGTGTCGAATATGTTCACTCACTCAAAGTGAATTAGAGAAAATTAAAAAAAAGCGTTGGATTAGACTTTCAATATTATTATCAACTATGAATATTAATTTAAATCAAACATTTTCATTGTGATGTTCGTTACATTGAAAAGTTGCACTTTATAATGAACTTTAACTCATTATTGGGGTTGCATGTACATAATTTGGAGAAAGTTTATAAACACCGATGAAAACGGTCATATGATCATAATACTTTTTTACTGAATATAATCTCCGGCATGCTTCTCTTTGAATTTCTAAGGCAGTTGAACGATTCTCCATTTTTGTAAATCTATCAGACAAATTAGATAATGCATTAGTTATTACTAGCCCTATGGTGATATCCTGGATATCATTTTTCCAATTAAGATCAGTATAACTGTGTATTAAGAAGACAGTCTATTAGTGGAGAACTCCATAGATTTATCTGTTCATGGACGACTTCATGTTGTGCGTTTCTTGAATGTCTCCTAATTTCCAATTCTTCAAGGAAATCCAGTTCTTTTTTCTTATCACAAATATATAGTACTTCTAGTTCTGTGTTATGTGTCAATGAATGGTAGGTGTCAAGTATATGTTTTGCGTAATGGGATTTATCTGGTTTTTTTTAATCTGTATGCTTGTTAGTGTTCACTGTATCGGATTTCAAAATTTCTATGGGTCTGACCCAAATAGACAGCATTACATTTTGGACATTTGAGTTTATATATACCTGATTTCTTTATTGTTGGTATTTTTGTTTTAACATTTAACAATTTTGTACTTATGTTACTTTCTGTTTTAAAAGCAATTGTTGTATTCGTTGCTAAATATATTATGTTTGAATCATTATTAGAAATATTTCCCGCATATGTGATGATTTTATAAGTTTTTATTTTTTCAGTTTGTTTAGAAAATATTAGTTGTAATGCCACTTTTTCCTCTTTCCTACTTTCTGTTTTTAAAGAAATTGTTGTATTTGTAGCTAAAGATATTATCTTTGAAATATTTTTAGAAATATTACCTGCGTTTGCGGTATTTTTATAATTTTTAATTCCGTTAGTTTATTCAGGAAATATTAGTTGTAATGCCAAATTTTCTTTTTATTAATTAATTTATTTATCAAATGTAATGGATATCCGTTGGATGTTGCTATTTGTTTAATTGTATTAATTTCTCTAAAAAATTTACATTTGTTTATAGGAAGTGAAAAAGCTATAAATTGAATAATAAAGTATATTATCAACTCTTTGAATTCTTAAATCAAGAAAATTGATTAGGTTGTTTTCTTCAACTTCTAATGTAAATTTAATTTTTGGGTGTTAATTATTGATATGGTTGAAAAATGCAATGCAAAAATGCAATTGTCGTTCACTACCTATAAAAAACGTTAATACGTCATCTTCATATCTACATTTTTTGAAATATTACTTTCAAAGATTTTTCTTTCTAAACTGTCCATAAAAATGTTTACCAAAATTGGTGATATAGGGCTTCCCAGTGGTAAAAATTTATTTTGAATATATATCTTATTGTTAAAAGTAGAATAATTCTGATTAATACATGCATCAAATAAAATAAGAATGTCTGTTATTATTCCTGGATTAATATTTTTAACTTCTATTAATTTTCTTACAAGTGCTACACATTATTCAAGAGAAATTTTAGTGAACATATTGGTAACATCAAATGAAATGAGTTATCTATTATTTGAATGCTTTTAATTTATTCATTAGTTCAATTGAATTTTAATTTGAGTATTTTGATGTATATCCGTAACTACTAAGTATATTGTTAAGGTTTCTGCTAATATATTATTAGATTAACATAACATACTACAGGTCTAGTTGGATTCGTTATTTTATGTAATTTAACGGTTCCGTTTAACTGTGGAAAATGAGGATTTTTATTTACGATGGACTTCTTTTCGTAATAACTTAAAAGATAATTTGAGTTATTAACAATATCTCTAACATTATTAGAAAACTTTTTTGTTGGGGGTGCTCTAAGAACTTGTATATTGCTAGATTCTATAAAGTTATATATTTTGAAATGATAATCTTCAGTTGTCAATATAACAGTGGCGTTTCCCTTGACAGATTTTGTAATTGCTAGGTTATTATTTTCTACTTTCTTTTTGATTGAATTAGAAGTGAAATGTCATTTTTTGTTTCACGTTTAATCTAAGACGGTTCAATATTTTTGATAAAGAGTCAAATTCTACTGGACGTAGCTGGAACGTGAGTTCAGAATGTACAACTTTCATGTAGTGGTCTAAGGAATCTCTTATTCCAAACCATTTTTTACATTCTTCTTCAAACCATACTCGTTGAGCACATTTTATAGCTTTTTGTTCTTGAGGTGTTTTATTATGGCTTTTTATATTTATATAATTTGGTATTACCTCTTTTCTAAGGCATTCTTGGTTGAACCAAATGTTTTGTGATGATTCGTAACACTTTTGTGGTAACTTCTGGTACCTTCGGGTTAAATCTTGTATTGTAGATTTTTAAATGAACTTAACTGTCTCTACCCTTAATTTAAATATTCATTCTACTAAAATGAAATAAACCAAAATAGCAAGTGAAAATGCTATATTTTGTATGCTCCAATATTTTTATTTTTTATTTCTAATACTTAAAAAACATTAGGTTGTATATTGATTTTGACAGAATCTCTAATGAGCATACAGAATACTTTTGGTATCAATTCACAAGGGTCATCTAATAGTGTTTATTTTGAAGCCTTATTTTTTATGTACGACAAACAATGAATATTGCAGTCGTGTATTGATTTTACTCTTGAAATTTACCGTCGTACCGCTGAAGGAGATTTTGAATTGACCCACTTGTGTCCGCGGTATAAAAATTGAGTTTTACAGCTTAAATTTTTAAATAGGATTATGGGGAAAATCGTTTTTGTACATACTGTAGAAGAATAGAGATAGAGAAAGAAAGAGAGGGAGAGAGGAGATATTTCTAATAATAGACATCTGCGTTGGGCAATCAATACCTACTTACAAAATAACGACAATAATTCCAATTATAAACCCCGAGAATTGATAGACAATGATGGGAGCAATTTTTGTATATGTTGTAGAAATTCGAAAATGTTATTATGTGGAGGAATGTTATAATATACTACAATAGGATGAAGTGCTGGCAAAATTTTTTTATCTAAGTAAATATTATAGCACAATAATTAGTAATGGAAGACCTTGATGAAATTATCAGTAGTAATACCCATAGGGTCTTGATAATAGCGATATAATTTTGCCATAGAGAATGCTGAAAGCGTGTTGCTTGATAATTTGCTATTATCCTAAGCAACACACTTGAAGGATTTTCTATGACAAAATTTTGTGTTTTATCAAGGCCCGAGGGGTATTCGATAAAATAATTTTTTACTTTGTTGATATCAAAAAATTTATTGTCAATCTGACGTTCAATAATTTTCAGTAGTAATACCACAAGAGAGTGAGAATAAATTGAAAATTATTCGACAGATTTTAGAAAACTTGTTGCCAGGTAATAGACACGAGAGCCCGAAGGGCTTGAGTGGCTATTGCCCAATGGCAATCTTCTCTAACATGGGATACTCTAGATGATCTGCATGACAGCGACTACTTCCGTATAATTATAAACCATACTTCAGATATAATTCCTGAAGCAATACCTCCACAAATATGGAAAATAGAATCAGCAAACTGGAATAAATATGCAGATTTTATTGACCTCTACACGGCAAACTACATAGTGGCATCTAACGTAACAAGTAGCAATATGTCCTTTAACGAAATTATTACAAAAGCGGCTACTGAAGAAGTAGGAAAAACAAAAATCATCAAATAGCGTCCTGTCCCATGGTGGAATCCAGAGGTAGCAGAAGCAATAAAAATCACTAAACATGCGTTCAACAAATATATAAGGCTTGAATCATAGGAGAATCTTAACGACTTCAAAAGATGTAGAGCTAAATCCAGATACTTGATCAAGAAATACAAAAAACAAAGTTGGATTTCGTACATATCAACAATAAACTAATCCACACCACTTAGTATGGTTTGGGAATAAATTAGAAAAATAAAAGGATCAAGTTCAATCAAACACATAAATAACCTTAGCAACAACAATTAAATAATATCTGACAATCAAGAAATAACAGAAGTTTTAGCTGAAACCTACGAACAAAATAGCAGTGACGCTAATTACACAAAAGCCTTTAATGAACATAAAACAAGAACTGAACTGGTAGACATTATAATACGCGACGATGACAGCTATCTAAACGTGGCCATAACATTACAGGAAGTTGAAGAAAACCTTATGACTACAAAAAACTCAGCAGCAGGTCCCGATGAAATTCCTCCAATATTTCTGCAGAAACTGCCTTTTAGGGCCAAATCAATTTCAACCGAACTTTTTAAACTTATTTTTTCCTCCCAAAAATGTCCTCCTTTATGGAGAGAAGCCATAATCATACCAATTTTTAAAGAAAATGGACCAAAAAATCTTCCTACATCGTATCGTCCTATTACATTGACATGTAGTATATGTTAAATACTTGAGAAAATCTTAAATAACCGACTCAAATGGCACTTGGAGAAACTAAATTATTTTAGCTCAATACAAAGTGGTTAAAGAAAAGGTAGATCAACAACAGACAACATCGTTCTCATCTAAATCAGAAAAAGGAATTGCATCGGCATTTTTATAAGATTTGAATAATCATGCAATCAGGCTAAATCCTCACTGTTCAATATACACAGGAGAGTTAGTCGCCATACTTGAAGCCTTGAAAAGCTACAAACAGCCAGACAAAAACATATTAATAATAACGGACTCCTACAGTGCTCTCAAATGAATAAAACAACTATTTCCCTCTCACCAAATAATTATAGATATTAAAGAAGAACTTTATAGACTTCAACTGACACACGTTGAAATAGGGTTCCTTTGGGCCCCTTCTCATGTAGGCATACCATCCAATGAAAAAGTTGACGAAATTGCACGACACTCTATAGGCAACGAAAATCTACCATATTTTGAAAAAGTCCCAGCTGCCGATTTCAAATCAGTTATAAAAGAGTTTGTATGGGATATCTGGCAAAAAGATGGGAAGGAACCAATACGCCTTTTGAAGAAATCATGCCATCAGTAAAATCTAGACTTCCTCTTCCACGGAACAGAAAAGACCAGGTTGTTTTGAACAGGTTAAGAATAGGACATTCAGCCTTCACACACCAGTATTTGTTAAATCAAGAATCGCCAAAGCAGTGTTTTACGTGTCATGTGCCTCTAATCATAAAACATAAACTATTGGATTGTACAAATTCAAGTGTTAGAAGAACAGTTAACAATATTCCGCCTAACATGAACCGCGCATTAAGTGGAAACTGTGAAAAGGTGCTCAAATTTCTGAATGACTCCAATTTCGATCATAAAATATAAGTACCTATTGTATGTTTTTTGAACCCCGCTCATAACCCTCGAGGTTGAGGCGGTAAAAATAAAAGAAAGTCAACTTTAACATAAAATTAGAATGGCATACAAAACCATCTTGGTCCTCAAGATATGAAATCTTCAATTCAATACCAATACCAATATGACAGATAGAGCTATCCAACCATCAGATCCTGAATTCAAATATTCAGCTATTGAAAAAGCAAACACTGCATTGGAAGAAAATGATTTTCATGAAGAAATCATGAATAACATATTCAAGAAAGGATAAACAATTTTAATCAGTTAATGAACAAAACAGATCCTAAACATCAAAATCTCAAACAACTATCAGTATCATATTTCCAGAGACCGTCTCATCAATTATTATCAATGTTTTTGTTGTGAAAATGAAATTAGGTGAGTAATAAAGGACATAACACATTTTCACAATATTTCAGTGATCTAAAATCAAAAACATCGAAAAAGCAAAAAACTTAACAATAAATACGAAGTTTCTTGTAATCATTGTGATGCTGTTAACATAGGACAAACATCACAATGTTTGAACAATAGATTGAAAGAGCATTTACAACCCATGAAATAGCATAAGAACATACATTTAATTATAAAAATATAAAAATTCTTGGAACAGAAACAGAAAGGTGGAGAAAAGAGTTTATATACATATAAATTAGGAATCTATTTATGATAAAAAAGTCCTTAGCAATTCAAGCAAAATATAAGAAACCTACTTCTTCTACCACTTTAATACTTTCTCACATTACCGACCCTAAAACATGTGATCTTTCCTTTTTCCGAAATTCTTTTCAACATCTTCATTCTCTTCTTCAGAATGTGTGCCTTCTGATAATACATGTGTTGACAATTTTATGAAGTATGCCTCCAACAAGTTTTTGGGCCTCAGTGTACTAAAAAATATAGATAACCACCAGCGAGATAATGTCCCATTCACAGGAATACTGAAGAAGATGACTATGCTAGAGAATGATGCGATTACTATACGCAATAAATTATCTTTGACCAAAACAAAATATAAAACTGGTTTACCCCCAATAGAGTTAAAGATATCAAATAAAAAGGTAAACGACAAAATGGAAGGTATTTATACTAACAGTGTGGCATACTCTAACAATACTAATACAGACAATTTGTCTGATCAAGATGATAACGGAAATTACGGATCAGTAGCCGATTTGAGTTTAAATTTTAATGACAAACTCTCCAGAATAGTAAAAAATGGTACTAACCTTGCCAATAAGACAACTCAGGTTAGATCCAACATATCTGATGTGACCAATGGAGTGAAACCACTAAGTACAAAATCAATATCAACAGAGTTAAAAAATCTAGTAATAATGTTTGGGTGACCAAAAAAAATGACATTGCCTCCAACAAGTGTCAAAATAACCTCGATATTTTGCAGTCAAATTCAAAATTGGAAGAGAATGATGACGTAGAAAAAAATAATGGGTCAGAAGTCAATAGGGTCGTAGTAACTGAGGAATCAATAAACATCAATTCCCTTTCTAAAAATAATCCTGGAGTTAACAACTTCTATTCATACATTTCATTTCCGATTTAATATTTTCAGAAAGGGGATGAAACTCAACAAGAACAAAAGGACACGTCTAAAAATGATAGATAACAAGGAATATATTACAAAGTGAACCAGACCAATGATCTATCGACATCAACCAAACTTTCCAAAACCGCAATATCCTCATCCAATTCAATAGCAAACAACATCAATTCACGCCGATCAAGTGAGAGAGACAATAATAGAATCCGAGATTATTCGGACAATGGTAGTAGTTGCGAAAGAGCTCTTAACAATATCTCCACAATCAGATCCATGAAGGGTATTCTTCAAAAATCTTTGGGTCTCAAAGGCCTCAAAAATATTGGTAACACATGTTTCATGAATAGTATTATCAAATGCCTATCAAACACAAGGTGGCTATTAGAATATCTAAAGAAAGACCCATACATAAGAGATATTAACATAAACATTCCTAGCATGAAAGGAGCACTAATTAAAGCAAATTGTTGAAGAGCTTAGGTCTGAAGACGGTTCAGACGGAGTGGTTGATACAGTATGATTGAAAAGTCAGATTCAGCGATTTACTTCAAGGTTCATGGTATATACTCAACTTGATGCACAGGAGTTTTTTCGTTACCTATTATCAGGACTTCACGAAGATGTCAACAAGGTATATGCAAAACGAAATCCCATATTAACAGAAATTTATGACAAACTTAGTGACATTGAGAAAGCACAAGAAGGTTGAGATATCCGAGAATGGACAACTCCAAGATTGTGGATAACTTTGTCGGTCATTAAAATCAACAATCAAATGCACATACTGTGGTCACTGTTCAGTTACCTACGATCCCTTTTGGGATTTATCACTTTTGATACCCCAAAGAACAGGTCAATTACGACTTTCACAATGTTTTGATTCGTTCACAAGAGAAGAAACACTCGACGTTGATGAGGAACCAACATGTTCGAAATGTAAGGAAAGAAGACGATGCACTAAATCATTCTCAATTCACAAATTTCCGATAATATTGGTTATTGACCTGAAGCGCTTTTCGCAAACAGAAATATTTAATGCAAAACTTAATGTTGCAATAGATTTTCCAATAGAAAGGCTTGATATGAGCCATTACGCCGCTGATAATGTGGCACCTTGTATGTACATCCTCTACGCTATATCAAATCACAGTGGAATCACTTACAATGGTCACTACACAGCATATTACCGACATCCTTACACGGGACAGTGGCACGAAAATAACGATTCAAGGGTGCTAATAATA
The DNA here is from genome assembly GCA_963921935.1 of Galeruca laticollis. Lineage (NCBI taxonomy): Eukaryota > Metazoa > Arthropoda > Insecta > Coleoptera > Chrysomelidae > Galeruca > Galeruca laticollis. Next base: position 171,636,681 of record OY998177.1, read on the forward strand.
TCGTGGAAATATTTAGTCAGTGGAGAAGCATATGTTCTCTTCTATGAACAAGATGGCACAAAGTCCCACCTTCAAGTTTAAAAATTTTTTTTATTAGTTTTTTAAAATGTTTATTTATATAAAGGTCTAGTTTGAACAAAAACGCCATAAAAAATTCTATAATGAACATGAAGGAGTCAAGCACATTTATTCAAGAACATAAATATTATCTACACCATTAGCATTTCATACCCAGATTGCAAGTTGGAAAGTAAATATTTTCATCCAATGTCTCAGAAAATATTCGCTGGTGGTCTCACAGAAGTCGAAACTCTGTGATAAGGAGTTGTAATCAATAGACGTTTAAAGGGAACTTGGCATTTGGTATGCACAAAATTAAATTGTCGACGTCATATATCTTCGTCGACGTTATCTAGCGATTCTGATGATGATGAGACACTAGGGTGTATTGTGAAAAATGACAGATATGACAATTTCTTATTTCCTTTATCAAAAAAAATTTGTTGTTTAGTTCCTTAAGATGTCACTATCTTAAATAATTGACACTCCCAGCGAAATAGTTTATATGTCAAACTTTTGACACCAGTACAATATGACGTCGGACTGGTGACGTTATTACCGCTGCCAGGTTTCTAATGTATTTTTCGGAGTTCAGACCAAGTTAATGACAATCTAGAGTTAAAAAATATTCGATTCCCAAAATTATTGAAAAATAATTTGAAAAATATTGGAACGTGATTCGGAGATATTGAGGTTTTTTATATTTCCTGGCTCAACAAATTTTAACTATTTTTACCAATGTCGAGGCATCATTTGTATAGTTTGAAATACAAATTATGTCATACTTGTGTACATATGAAAGTTATGTTAGTTTACAACTCAATATTTGGACTGACTTCACTATTTGTGGAATAAATAATTGTTAAGGGTTTATCACGTATTTGATTTGCAAAATTGCGGAAAAATATTGATGAATGGAATAGTTATTGAATTTCTAGCAGATTAATGAAATAAATGCTATGCTCAAGATAGGGGTGCGGGAGTTATAGTTAACATGTGTAGGCAAAATTATCGACAATTGATGCATATTTAAATATGGAGTTCATTCCAATAAATTTTTCAACACCATCTTGTTTCATAATATAAATTTACAATTTTGCAGGGACTTCTTATAGGACTGTAGAAACATCACACTTAATGATTGTTAATTGTTAGGCATTCACGTTTCAGCCCATGCAAAACATTCCATGATTCATGAGTAATCAATTTCCTCCCTCAAATAATATTCCAAATCAAGAATAGCTTCCAACGCCTCTATGAGTTGTGTTCAGTTATTATTACCTGCAGACTGTATGTTTCGTCATACCCTTGACTAGACAATTCATTTACATGAATATATTTGAAAGCCGATGTACCCATCCATGTTATCAATAGAATAGCACAATTTTGTGGGAAAAATGGGTATAAAATTCATATAATTATGCTCAATTTGTAATTTTCGAATATTCTCATCTTATCTTGTATTTTTAGACGTGTTCTATGTTCAGGTATTAGATACTACAAATCTCTTCGAATACGAGGTCTCTAAGATATTTGAATTTTTCCCGAATTTTTTTTATTGATTGATTAGATGGTTGAAACCATTCCATAGGGTGATAAAAACGACTTAATATATTTTAGTCATATCCCTTTGTTTTTTAGGCAAAATGTAGTCATTTTCAGTAGTCTTTACAATTACTGTTTCAATTGAAACTTACTGTTTCTAGATAATTCCACAGTATATTGAAAAAAATGTTCAAAATTATAAGAAATTTGAAAATAAAATTGTTTCGATATTAAATATCATCGTCAGAAGGACCGAAGTTACATTTCATTTGATGCCCACCTGATGTTTAATAATTATTTTTGGCTAAACTAGGAAGTGACCTACCGTGTGATTGACTTAATATATGTTAATAGAACGAAGAAAAATATATAATTCTACAAATATTGAAGCTAAGATATAACTAGCCTTATGGGGATATCCTGGATATATTTTTCCAATTAAGATCAGTATAACTGTGCAATGATATAGAAAACCAGGAAAACTATATCTGCTGATCTTCACAATTATCACTTACGAAGACAGTTTAAAAGAGGTATATTTTTATTGACGACTTCATATTGTGAGTTTCATAAGTGTCTTCTAATTTCTAATTCTTCAAGAAAATCCAGTTCTTGTTTCTCATCACAAATATGTAGTACTTATAATTCTGTGTTATATGTCAAGTAGATGTTTTGCGTAGTGCGATTTCACTGGTTGTTTTCTTCTGTATGCTCGTAAGCAGTGGCGACTTTAGGGGGTGGCGAACAGGGCAATCGCCCAGGGCCTCGCTCTTGCAAGGGCCTCGCGCAAAAACCCAAGCAAATTTTAATCAATATAAAAAAAATACGATTTTTCCATTTAAAACTTTCGATTTTGATCCTTAATCACTTATTAAGGTTATAATATAATGGTAAATTAAAATAAAGTTAGATAACTAATTCATTCATTCAAAACATAATTGAAAAATTCATTATGTACACTGAGAGATTTTTCTCGATAACCGCAAGTATAAAAAATGACAAGTCCACGATTCGAAGTTCTTAAGTACAAATGTGTGTAAACAGAAATACACTTCGAGTTATTGTAACCATGAGATGTACTTTATTCTATATTTTTCTTAATCTTAGTACAGTTTTACTTATCATAACCCAAAATTTACTACGATCTACGTACATTTTCACTTGTTGACCCCGAATCGCGTGTGTCACGTTTTGTACTTGCGGTTATCGAAAAAATCTCTCAGTGTAGTACTTGAATATCGCGCCTGGAAACACTTGAAGATCTGTTTTTTAATCGCATAACACTCGTCAGTCGGGACATATTGTTCTGCTCCTCTATCGTTCGGGGAATCCCTGTGTTTCATTTAATTTAATAACTCTTATCATCTTGGAATTATTTTTACAAAATGGTTACCGTACATATCTTTCAATTTTATTGAATATTACGTTTTTATAGTATTTAAAGTGAGCTGGAAAAGTGTAAATCTTAGTATTTGAAGTATTGAGTAAGCTGAAAAATTGTAAAAAAACTGTGTGATACTTAAAAATTTATTTCCAACTGTTTGTGTGAAAGGAAACAAGATTTACGAAAAGAGTTCGCAAAAATTTACGTGGATCTTTATATAAATATATAAAAAGTGATGGTGAAGAAACCTCTACAAAACATTTATTGATTGAAAGCTAGATCCTGCTCCAGCTGAAAACATTCCTTCCACATCATCATGGGTGCCGCCGCCATCATTAAGTTAAAACAGCGAGGATGATGATGAATTAACTACATCTTTGTCTTTTAAGTCACCGATGCCACCGTCAACGCTATCCAGTCAAGAACACGAATCTGAGCCCGAGTCTATGTCTACATCCATGACTGCTGGAACGGAAAATCTGAATCCTTCAAATGACAACGGTTTGTGGCCCATAACAATTACTGATGTATACCGAACTGAGATTGTATTAAAGGCTCCAATCCGGGTTAAAGTTGATTTATTCCACGTAAATGATAATGGACGTCGATTCAGCGAATATTATTATAATAACATATTAATTAACGGTGAAAAGCTTCATAGGCGCTGGATGATTTAGTCACAAACAAAGGATGTCGTTTACTGTTTCCCGTGTCGAATATTCGTGCTAGAAAATACAAAGATTGGATCAAGTGATGAAGTGTGTGATTGGAAACACTTGGGTGATTACCTAAAGTCTCACGAATCTAGTCGACAGCACAAAGATTGTATGTTGAAATTGATTCATTTAGAGAATGGTTTAAAACACTGTTACACTATTGACTTCTTGGCCCAGCCACAAATTGAACAAGAGAGGCAACGTTGGAGAGATTTTTAGAACGATTGCTCGCAATTGTAAATTTCTAAGCATCTCACAATTTGGCCTTCAGGGGTCATAGAGTGAAGTTAACATCTTACTCAGATTCTAGTGAGACAAGCGGCAACTTTATAGTTTTAGTAAAGTTAATAGCCCGGTTTGATCCCGTGTTAAGACTTCACCTAAAACAAGTAAAGGATAAGACGATTAATGACCAGTATATGGGAAAAGGTATTCAAAATGAGCTCATACAATTAATGGCAAGTCAAACTGTTGATAAAATAATAAATAATAAACATTTCTCGATTATTCTTGATTGTACTCGCGACGTTTCTCGTGTTGAGCAACTTTCAATTATAATAAGATTTTTTAATACAAATACAGCTGAAATTGAAGAACATTTTATTGGTTTCTCAGCCGTTCAAAAAACCACAGCTGAGAGCTTGACTAATTATATAATCACAGAATTAGAACAGTTAGGTATATCATTGCAAAACTGCAGAGGCCAAGGATATGATAATGATGCCAATATGCGTGGTGAAGAAAGTGGTGCCCAAAAACTTATTCTTAAAATTAATCCACTTGCTTATTTTTTACCTTGTGGGAGTCGTAGCTAGAATCTCATCCTAGAAGATGCAGCATCGTCTTGTGTCCAAGCAAGATCTTTTTTTGGTTTGCTACAAAGGTTGTACACTCTGCCGGCTCAAGTCAGTAGTGGGTTATTTTAAATGCTCATGTAAAATCGTTGTCGCTAAAACCACTTTCTAAAACTAAATCGGAGAGTAGGGTAGCATCGATGAAGGCCCTTAAATACCAACTAAGTGATATATGTGATGCTCTAAAGGATTTAGCAGAAAACACAACAGATTGTCAGTTGTTCAGTGAATGCCATTCTATAGAAAAAGGACTAACTACCTACGAATTTGTATTTTCACTTGTCATATGGTATGACATTCTTACAAAGATAAATGTTTTAAGTAAAATGTGGCAAAAAACATGCACTTAGATGTGGCTATACAACATCTAGACGCATTCACAAATTGGCTCGCTAATTATCGAGAAAATGGTTTTCAGTCATCCCTTGTAACAGCAAGAGAAATAGCCGATAAAAATGATACTGACAGACAGTTCAAAGAAGTCAGGAGACAACGTCAAAAAGGCATTTTGATTATGAAGGGGAAGATGAAGCTCATGAATTGAATTTTCAAAATGAACTATTTTTATGTCATTGTCGGCAATGTGCGCGCAAGTTGTCATCCTAGGTTTAAGGCTCTTATACATCATGAGAGCATATTTGGTATCATGTATAATATAAAAAAATTAAAGGAAATTAGTGATAGTGAACTTCTAAAGCAATGCAGCGACTTTCAAATATATATGACAGTAGGTGAATCATGTGATATTGATGGACATGAATTGTACGAACTCAATATCCGTGTGTATGAAGGAAACGATGACATTATCTCGGTGCTAAAATACATAATAGAAAAAAAAATTAACTTAAGTTTACCCCACTATCGAAATAGTCCTGAGAGTTATTGCAACACCTGTTACAGTTGCGTCTGCTTAAAGAAGTTTTCCAGGCTAAAAATTATTAAAACATATTTGAGGAAATGGATGACACAAGATCGGCTTTCAACCCTTGCTATTCTTTCAATCGAAAATGACGTAGCTCATTCGTTAGATTATTTGGTTTTTATTAAAGATTTTAGTATTAGGAAAAGCCACAAATATCAATTTTAAAATTTCTCATCTCTGCATTTGTTAATTTTGTAAATCTTTCAATGTAAAATATTTTGAAACTCAAATCGATTTATTTGTATAATTTTATAATTTCTCCTCAAACATGACAAATATCTAAACCAAACAACCAGACCTACTTCCGCATCACTTACTTTTCACGAAGGACAAAAGGCATCGCAAAGAACTGCTGCCCGGAGCCTCGCAATGGGTAAGGCCGCCAGCGCTCGTGAGTGTTCACTGTATCTGAATTCAAAATTTCTAAGGGTTTGACCCAAAGAGACAGCATTAAATTCTTGACATGCAAGTTTATATATACCAGACTTGTTTAATGAGGATATTTTTGTTTTTACATTTAACAATTTAGTACCCACTTTACTTTTTGTTTTAAAAAAATTGTTTTATTTTTAGATGAAGTTATTATTTTTGAAATATTATTAGAAATATTACCTGCATATGTGATTGTTTTATAATTTTTAATTTCGTTAGTTTGTTCAGGAAACATTAGTTGTATTGCAACTGTTGCCTCTTTTTAATTAATTTATTTATTTATCATATATAATGGATAAACGTTGGATGTTGCTATTTGTTTAATTGTATTAATTTCTCTATTAAAATTACATTTGTTCATAGAAACTGAGAAAGCTCTATGTGTCATTGAATATTTGTTGCTAATCTATGAGACATGGGATGATTGGAATAATATGTAATAGCTACATCAGTGGGTGTTGGTTTCATGTGAAATGAATAATCAAGTACATTATTAACTCTTTAAATTTTTCGATCAAGAAAATTGGTTGAGTTACTTTCTTCAACTTCTGATGTAAATTTAATCCTAGGGTGTAAATTATTAATATGGTTGGAAAATACATATAATTGTTTTTCATTACCTATAAAACAAGCTAATATGTCATCTTCATATCTATACCGAAATAAGACATTTTTGTAAATATTACTATCAAAGACTTCTTTCTAAACTATCCATAAAAATGATTGCCAAAATTGAAGATATGGAGCTTCCCATTGGTAAACCTTCATTTCTTTTGAATATATATCTTACTGTCAAAAGTGAAATAATTCTGAATAATACATACATCAAATGAATCTTAAGTGATAATTGTAAAGGTCAGCAGTTTTCCTGGCTTCCTATTGCACAGTTATACTGATCTTAATTGGGAAAAAGATATACAGGATATCTCCATAGGGCTAGTAATATTTACACTGTAATATTTATAATATCATATCATCTTATTTTCTCTATTAACATATATTAAGTCCATCCCAAGGTAGGTCACTTCTAGCCAAAAATAATTATTAAACATCAGGTAGGCATCAAATGAACTGTAACTTCTGTCATTCTGACGATAATATTTAATATCGAAATAAGTGTCAATTTTTTTAGAATTTTCAGCATTTTGTTCAATATATTGTGGAATTAACTACAAATAGTAAGTCTCATATAAAACCAAAATTTGAGTAGATTCCACGAAGTAAGGGTGGAGACAGTTAATACCATTATAAAAATTTTGAGAGAAGATTTGACCCGACTCTACCTGAAGTTACCACAAAAACGTTACAAAGCTTGTGGTTTAACCAAGAATGCTTTACAAAAGAGGTACTTAATACCAAATTATATAAATATTAAATGCCATACTAAAACACCTCAAGCACAAAAAGCTATAAAATATGCTCAACGAGTATGGCTTAAAGAAGGATGTAAAAAATGGTTTAAAATAAGGACTCCTTAGATTACTATATAAAAGTTATAAATTCTGAACTCTCGTTCCAACTACATCCAGTAGAATTAGATTGATTAGATGACAAAATCAGAGAAAGTGCGATGAAGCACAAGAAATTCAAGAAACGAGAAGAAAAACTACAGAAACTTGCACACAACATAGCATTCAATTCTCTAAACATCATGAAACTGTAAGTACTTTATATACCAACACATTTTGCATCACGACTTGAAAACCTATAAGACACTAATTTTACAGATAGTGAAACATAATTTATAAATGAAGGTTTAAAGTTCAGCATAACACCAAAATTTATGAATGATATTAAACAAATTATAGCTGCAGAATCAGAAACAGCTCTAAAATCTAATTGAAATTATGAGAAATTAAAAATTGCCATTTTAATCAAAAATAGTGAACCGTCAAGGGTAAACGTCAAACAAAAAATGACATTACAGTTTTAAATTCAATCAAAAAGAAAGTGGAAAATAATAACCTACGAATTACAAAATCTGACAAGGGGAACGCCACTTGCATATTGACAACTAAAGATTATAATTCAAAAATATATAACTTTATAGATCTAGCGATGTACAAGCTCTTAGTGCAGACCGAACAAAAAAGTTCTCTAATAATGTAAGAGATATCGTTAATAATTCAAATTCTGTTTTAAGTGATCACGAGAAGAAGTCCGTCGTAAATGAAAATCTCCATTCTCCACAATTATATGGAACAGTTAAATTACATAAAATAACGAATTGGACCTGTAATTTCTTATGTTAATACTCCTAATAATATATTAGTAAAAAACTCAAGCTTATTTCTAGAGAACTTACATACATTCTTACCCTTAGACAATTCGAGCATAGTTCTAGAGTGATTACTCATTCATTCTTACAAAAACAAGATCCTAGCATTATCTAGAGTACTTGTTTAACCATTTATTTCAAACTTTCACTACTCTTGACGTTAGAGCCCTTACAACACTCTACATTAACGTAGTTTTTACAACTCTTAGTTATTTACTCATACATTTCTATTTACACTTATCACTTTCCTTTGCACTCATGTATCAGAACCCTGTAGACTCTCGAGTTACATTATGATTCGATATCTGATTACATCCATCTCTATTCGTTTCTTCCCGCGCCCCCAATATGTACGAATTTGAATTAACATTCAACTTCTTCCTGTAAAATTTACATTATCTTCTTCCTGTATATCATAATTTATATATCCCACATACATCATTAAAAATATTATTCTGGTCAACTATTCAAATATTTCCTTAAATACGCCAAAATTCACTTTAACGTCCCTTTCATATGAAAAACACAGATATATATTGCTTTAAAATCATCTCCACTCAAAACTTCAAAGCATTCCATATCTTATCGCCTCCTAAAAACTACCGCAAAAGCCTTTCTTATCCACAACAAACATTTTTTTCTATAAGAAAAAGCTCCCCAGCTTATACTCATCAACCGTTTTGTACGGCCGATAAATTTCAACCTCTCTTCTTCCATTGTTCAAATTCTCACACGATTCTCCTTTTTCCCACCCACTCTGAACGACATATAAATATGACTTAGACCCAACTTTTCAGGCACTTCTTCGTCAACTTTTGCACAACATGTTATTTTCGTTTTAATAACCGACCGGCTTTTTGTCCCGGTATAATACAATATACAACCATTCATCAATATCAGAAAACGATACTTCAATACATCTTACCGTTAATAGTATTGATATTCTCAATTGCTAAGCAGAGTGAACAAATGTAAAATAGTTTTGCAATATACGTAAGTGCAAGTGTACAACGAATTTAATTTACTTAACCATCCTACTCCTATAAATCTACAGTGAATTATTGTCGCGAATCAGCAGCTGGTCCTTCGAGATATATTAAAAGTAATGAACGTACAAGTGATTGAACTTCCCGCATTTTGTGAATTCATGAAAATACCACGATATAATGAAACAAGTAGTGAAATACAATTTGATCTATTTTTCAACCATATTACTAATTTAGAGACCAGAATTAAATTTACATCAGAAGTTGAAGAAAATAGCTCAAATAATTTTCTTGATTTGAAAATTCAAAGAGTTAATAATGTACTTGATTATTCAATTTACAGGAAACTAACACCCACTGATGAAGCTATTTCATATAAATCCCGTATTACATAAATTAGCAGCATATAATTCAACGATACATAGATCTTTTTCAGTTCCTATGGACAAAAGTAATTTTAATAGAGAGATGAATACAATTAACCAAATAGCAACGGTTAGTCATTACCTATGATAAATAAATAAATTAATAAAAACGAGGAAAAAGTGACATTACAACTAATATTTCCTGAACAAACTAATGAGATAAGAAATTATAAAACCATCACATATGCAGGTAATATTTCTAATGATATTTCAAAGATAATATCTACAATAGCTATGAAACAAAATGTAATGTGAGTACAAAATTGGTAAATGTAAAAACAAATATCCCCATTAAACAAGTGTGGTATATATAAAATTAAATGTTCAGCATGTAATGCTGTCTATTTGGGTTAAACCCTTAGAAATTTTGAAATCAGATACATCGAATACTAACAAGCATACAGATTAAATCAACCATATAAATCCACCTACGTAAACATCTACTTGACACCAAACATTCATTGACACCTAACATAGAACTAGAAGTACTACATATTTGTTATAAGAAACAAGAACTGGATTTCCTTGAAGAATTAAAAATTACACTTAAAAAACCCACAATATCAAGTTGTCAATGAACAGATAAATCTAGGGAGTTCTCCACTATTAAACTGTCTTCTTAAGTGATAATTGTAAAGATCAGCACATATAGTTTTACTGGTATTCTATATCATTGCACAGTTATACTGATCTTAATTGGGAAAAAGATATCCAAGATATCCCCGTAGGGCTAGAAATATCTAAGCTTTAAGTCAATCAATTCTTGGTCTAGCTAAAAATAATTAATAATCATCAGGTAGACATCAAACGAAATGTAACCTCTGTCATTCTGACTTTGATATTTAATATCGAAACAATTGTCAAATTTCTTAGAATTTTTAACGTTTATTTTAATATATTGTGGAATTATCTAGAAACATTGAAAACAGTAATATGTATAGATATCACGAAGTAAGAGTCGAGACAGTTAGTTTTTACAATTATTTATCTAAGAAATCTCAAAGCTACGTCACCTCAGTCTTGAATGAACAGCATTTCCACCTCCTGATAAATTGAAGATTACATTCGTTTGTTATGGCCAGCACATAAGTATCATGTGGAAAATATCAGGATCGTGTATTTTACTTTTTTCACCAGATTATTTTTTAAGGATATTATTATTCTGTAAGCAATACAATAATTCCATCCTTTATAACCAAATATTTTAAAAAAAGGAAATCGAATTTCCAATATCAAAACGTTCATAACATCTTTCGTCCTATAATTGCCTTGCTGTCAAAACCGTCCTTTCTCTTTTTCCAAATAAAACGAGGGGTTAAGATAATGTTGGATAAAATGTGTGAGACGTGTCCTGCTTTAAGGGTGGCCCTGGTTAAGTGTCGATTACGTATAAGTTACAAATGACGTAGAAAATAAGTTACGTGATGTTAGAAATAATTCAGTTGTGTGGAGAGTTCAACTTCTCGACAGTGATGCCAATGCATGTGCCTTTTGGCAGAAACGTGTAATAAGAATGTTATTTTGAAGCTACCTGCTAGGATTGTGCCTCATTATTATTATCTACAAACATATTTGGATAAAAAACCTGTTTATTATCTATACAGACCATATTCAATTTTTGAATTCATATGCCACTTTTTTTAAAATAGAGTAAAATGAAAACCTCTCAAAGTTATTTTTGAATAAGAAAAAACTATTGTTCCTTTGGAGTTACTAGATCATATTATTTTCATTATATCGATAGAGTTAAATAGTATCGATTGCTTCGGTTTTTTTCTCCGGATTTGGAAAATAATATTCTTCCATACGTATCATCTCGGTTATCCACGGTTGGCTATGACAGTAATAACAATCTCTTGATTTGTAGAAACTCTAATGAGATCTGCAACATTCAGACAGAGTCGACTTATTTCCACTTTTCAACTATATACTGCGATATTGAAATACAACACCTAGTGAACATCAATATATTCAATGAATTTTGAATTACACTTATAATAGGTACATGTACTACTCCAATTGAAAGACGATTCCTAACCTAGAAAATGGGGTTTTATAGCTCCTGTAGATAGAGCAATGTAACAAGTTCGATGACAATATGATTGTATTTTTTGCAATCATATTGCCCCCTCGGCATACTAAAGGAGACATACTTGCATACGTTATGGCACTTCAAACCATAACTGCTTGGGTAAGCGGATCCTGACGTTTCAAACAAAATTGAAGTTCCCATCGTTCTCTACGTCTTCGTTGGATTCTTCTACGACTATCGTGGGCACGTGAACATAATGGAAATTCATCACAAAACACAAACCAAGCTCTAAGAGCCTTTCTTCTCAGAAGGCGTCATTATTATTTAGCACAACTTCGGTGCCTCTTAGACGGCTGTGTATTTGCCCTTCTGTCCAGGTATTCCACCATCGCATCAAAGTGAATGTATTTCTGCCTACTCTATTAGCAATTTATCGAAGCGACATTCCAGCTTCCCGCCTCCCTATTACAAATTCATTTAGTGGATGGAAATCATTGCTTCTACGTACGCGAGGCTTCATAAATGAATGTTTTTATAGTTACAGTTTTACAATGAAACTGACTATATCATTTACATCAATACATCAATAACGAACAAGTAAAACGGCGGTGAATAAACATTCTCATTAGTTCTGTCATAAACCAAAAGTTACTAGAAATATATATTTTTAACACCGAAAACTATTTTTAAAAAACTTTACTTTCACATCATAATTAAAATATTACAATACTTGCTAATGAACCGACTAATTATTATTAAACAACGACTTTTACCAACTAACTAACTATAACGACTTAAACCAAACAACTAATTTAAACAAGTTATATTCAACAACCTTTACCAAACAACAACTTGAATAATAATGAATGTGAATATATATACTAAAACAAAGCTAACTCTGCATTTCTTATCTTATTTACAGTAATATAATATTATAATTTATTTATATAAATTTCTAGTTCTATAACTCTAGACACTTTTTTAATCATATTATAACTGTAATGAATTATTGTAGTATTTATAGCCAGCCTGTTGGTTACAATCAATTGAAATATAAAAATATAATAATGTTTACTCTAACATATATAAGATATTGAGAGATTTATAAATATATATATATATATATATATATATATATATATATATATATATATATATATATATATATATATTTTGAAGTATTTTTCTTGGGAAAGGTTCAGATTAAAACTCTTGTATCTTAATTTAGTATTGTCACTGTTTTACAAATTATGTATTTTATATTTTGAATTTATAATAAAAACTTTTGAAAAAGCCTTATATTTAAGGCGAAACGTCAAGTTAACATACAAGAGTTTTAATCTGAACTTTTCCCAAGAAAAATACTTCAAAAAAATAATATAATAATGGTTCAAGAACATTCCTCCAATATATATATATATATATATATATATATATATATATATATATATATATATATATATATATATACATATATATAACTTCAAAGACTCTCAAACTCGTGGGAATGGCACCCATAAAAACTTTACAGGTTAGAGATAAAGTGAATCAATTAGTACGTTGTTACCTACGCTTTCGAAGAACACTGTCTCCATTTTCAAAGGCTATAATAAACCAAAAAGAAAAAACCGGTTAAATTAATAATGAAAATATTATTTGAAATCTTTACGACTCACTTGTATTGTTGTTATAAAATTAAACTCATTTCACAAATTCCAGGAAAACTTTCATCCACTATAGACAAAGATATCGACTAAATTTAGTTTCTCACCTACATTTTAATAATTTGAGTCAGGATATTTTTCCTGTTTTTTAATACCAAAAGACGTACAACAAGAAATTAAATGATTTTGTTGAATATTCATTTCAACGTGAAATCGACTGAATGTTGGTAAGAAATGTTACGGGAGGCGATTGAAAGGTTGAAGTAAAATTGTTCAATAAAAATCTAAACTTCTAAGACATTCTGTTATGTTTTTTGGGTTGCTTGGTGAAAACTTCGAAGAAAAACAATAATAGATCAATGCCCATACCTGCGATTGTCAAACAGCTGCCACCTGTCTTTTGCAAAATGTAAAAAATTGGGATGACGAAATAAGCCAACAGTCAGTGAACACTCAAACCTCTCACATTCGGTATTCCCAAACTGTCAATCCATTCCAGCATTACCTATTGTTAGATGAAATAGCCAAACAAAACCCACCCACAAATACTGACGATCTCCACTTTCGTCTGATGTTAATTTCCATGAAAAGCAATAATAATTATATAACATTAACAATAACAGTAATAATGTTGGTTAGGAGATCTGTAACTTATGAAACATGGAAAGGACCTAACCTCTCACATTGAGGCCCGACTGTTTGGAAATCATCTGCATTCGCACCTGAGTTGTGCTAGACATAATGTAAAAAAAATGTTTAAATAGAAATACCAAATAATGTTTGTATTCACAACATTCGACTGACCTCTCACCTCAGTCAGCCATTAACTCAAAACACTAATTTGGGAATCAATGTCCTCGTTTCCGTAGTGGACATTGTTAAAATGTAACAAATATGTATAAATCTTACTAAGTGACTCAATGTCAGACTTTCTATTCATTGATTCCTCAATGTTATTAATATGATACAGTTTTAAAAACTTTCTTTTGTTATAGTTTCTTTGCTCTCAAGAATCTTTACTTCATCAAAATCCACATAGTGGAATTCATCTATCACATGTTCTGATAATGCACATTTTCGCTTTTTTAACCTTGCATCGCTTTTATGTTGAGCACAACATGATTTCCAGTTTAGAGATGTCATTTCTACATACTTTTTGTTGCAATTTTTACAAGGGATACTGTATATTACGTTAATTTTCATCAAGGAATCCCTCGATTGGTTTCACTTAGTATATGCTTTAGCTGTTCTTAGAGCAATTTTTACATTTGTTCCCTTGAATTCTTTAATGATTTTTCTGATAGATCTTTATTATAAGGAAATGATCCAAAAGTAACCCTTTGTGTGATTGAAATTAGCATCCTGTTCATTTTCATTACTATTAATATTATCGACTATATGTTCGCCGAGTGTGTTGTAAATTAACCTCTTGAGAAGTTTGATAGGATAACTATTTTTTTGAAGGGTATCAATCAATATCTTAAGGTTTACATTAAGTAATGTTGGATGTGATATTTTTGTTATTCTGTTCTTCATCCCTAACACTAAGTTAACCTTCATTTTGTAGGGGTGATTGGACTTAAAATTGAGGTATCTACCTGAACTAGTAGGTTTCACGTACCAGTCAAGTATCACCTTGCCTTCATTGGTTCTTATTAACTTTGTGTCAAACAATGGTACACACCTGTTATTTTTGGACTGAATCGACGTTAATATTATTGATAATTCTAGTTTTATTGATAAAATTGGTGAGTACTGTATTGTATTTTGTCTCAATATAAGTCTACATTGCTTTTTTATATATTTGAAAGTTTATCTCAAGTTTGAAATATTTGTCCCTATATCTTGTTCGTTCGAATATAGCCATATTTATTTTCAGAAAATTTCTACACGTAACAAAAAGACCCTTACTCATGAAGAAATTCTGAATTACTTAGAAAATGATTAAGTTTCTGATATACCAGATTTATTGGACGAAGAAAATGATTTCGGAGGGGAGGATTTAGACGTGAGGAACGAAAGATCAGTCGAGTTGGTAGAGATTCTAAGAGAATTTAATGAAGAGGTAGGACTAGAGTGTGAATTGAGTTTTGTTAGACAAAATGAAAATGGAGGAGGCCATAATGAGTTCAATGACGAAAATCATAGGCCAAATTATCATGATATGGAAAATCAAGTGGTAATTGAAAAGAAAAAGAATGCACAGGAGAAAAAAGGGAGAATAAATCATTTTTCAATGAAAATGGTTCGACTGAGAAGGAAAATATTGTTTATCTGAATGATATTGATTTACAATATGCGACTACCGAAGTTACATGGCACCAACAACCGATTTCACAAGTGTTTGACTTACCGTCGCCTATATATTTTTTTAAAAATATATTCCAGAACACATTTTTGAAAAAATGATGGACATGACTAATTTATATGCTGTTCAAAATAAATCGATTTCCACCAACTACAATAGAAGAAATAAAAAAAAATGTATAGGAATTCTTATTATTATGGGGAATTTGAAGTTCCCTCTAGTTGATATGTATTGGAATTATTCAACTGGTATTCGGATAGTCTATGAAAATATGGGTCTACCGAGATTCTACAAACTGAGACTAACAATTCATTCACTGGTTTTAACCAGACGAGAAGATAATAATACCGACCGACTATGGAAAATTCGCTGTTTATATGACTGTCTTAAGAAGATATATCATGAACTCCGTTTGGAACAAAATGTTTGTTTTGACGAGCAAATAGTCCCTTTCAAAGTTACCATAAACGCCAAACAATATATCAAGAATAAACCTAAGAAATGGGGGATCAAGATATACTTGTTGACAGGGTAAAGTGGGCTCATATATGACTTTATTATATACTGCGGTTAGGAAGGATAACTGAACCAAACCATGGATTATTTTTTCAGTACATATCAGCTGCTTCAATTTCTCCAGGCCCAGAGAATGTTTGCTATAGGAACAATCATAATAGATCGTTTTGCTAAACCGCCACTTCCAAGTGACAAAGAGATGAAAAAGAGAGATCGAAGCACTTCACATGCTGCTGTTAGTAAAGATGCGGTATAGTGCTTACGAAGTGGTATGACAATAAAGGTGTTATAGTGGAGTCAAATTTTATTGGTATTTGCAAGCAAGACAGATGTCGACGATGGGACAAAGTCGTGAAGGAATATATACAGGTTCCTCAACCAGATGCCATATAGCTCTACAATACTAATATAGGTGGTGTAAATAAACATGATCTTTTACTTAGCATCTACAGATCATAGGTAAGATCCATGAAATGGACTATTATGATGTTAGCACATACCGTAGGTCTTGCACTGGTTAATTCCTGGTTAGAGTATAAAAACAAACAAGCTATAATTCTTGAAATGGAGAACAAGAATATAATTAATCTTCTTGAATTCCGACAAGCTGTGGCAGAAAATCTGATTCTGCATAAAAACCCACCTAAACGAGATAGATCTTCCACAAGCATGAATTCTCCGAAACCTTCGAAGAAAATGTGTAACGAACCAGGACCATACAAGGAATCAAGATATAATGGTTACAACCACTTCAGTGAAGTTGACTCAAAAAAAAGTAATTCACGCTGTAAAATGGGAGGCTGTACTTTAAAAACGCACATATCTTGTACTTAATGTAGGGTACATTTGTGTCTGATGAAAGACAGAACTTGTTTTCACAAATTTCATTCACGTTAGACCTTAATAGGTGTATGTATACGTGTACTATTTTTACTTTTCCGCCCAACCTATCTATATGCGAGAAAAGTATTGGTTAACCCTAAAAAAAGTTGCAAGAACAACACGAAAAACTGGTTTTTAGAAAAAAATCCTGTGAGTATGTCGTCGTCGTTGTCGTCGGCCACTTTTCGTTACATGTCTTGTTAGCACGATACAGCCCCGGAGTGCAACAAGTCACCAATTTCATGATTGAATATAGTTCAGGACATTTACAGTTGAGCTCTATTGATTTTCAGCTCACCAGATCCAGTAGAGCGTGTGCTATGGAACATGAAGTACGACATTTTCGTGATTTTTCAGTAAATTTCAGTTTGTTAGCACGATACATCCTCCGGAGTGCAACAAGTCACCAATTTTATTATTGAATATCATTTATGACATCTTACAGATGAACCCTATTGATTTTAATCTTACCAGAGCCAGTACAACAGGTGCTATAGTACTTTAAGTACGACATTTTTGTAATTTTTTGAGATATTTCAGTTTGTTAGCACGATACAGCCTCCGGAGTACATACAAGTGGCCAATTTTATGAGTGGATATTATTCACGGCATCGCAAATATGAACCCGATTGATATTCAGCTCACTAAAGGCAGTACAACGAGCGCTATGTTACTTAAAGAACCAAATTTTTGTCATTTTGGAGAATTTTTAGTTTGTTAGAACGATACAGCCTCCACAGTGTATAAAATTAACCAATTTTATGATTGAGCATTGTTCAGGGCGTCAGACAGATGAACCTTATTGATTTTAAGCTCACCAGAGCTAGTAAAATGGGTGCTATGGTACATGAAGTACCACATTTTTGGTCCTTTTTGGAGGAATTTCGGATTGTTAGCACGATACAGGCTCCGGAGCGTATACAAGTGACTAATTTTATAATTGGATATACTTTACAGTAGCTACAGTAAAAGGATTAATCCCAATGTAACGCATTTGAATTGAGAATTTTTTTGAACGCGTTTCCAGGAATGGATTCTAGTATTCCCTGCGAATTCCTTTTTAAGTATTCTGTGAACTGGAATAGTACCTTATGTACCATGGGAGCGAAATGACGCGTTCGTGGCTCGTTCGACTTCAGCGCCTTCGCTACGCTCGGGCTGAAGTTCGAACTCGCCACGAACGTGTCATCGCACCCGCTGGGCATATGATATTTTTCGAAGGACGCTATGAATGACATGATTTTTCTTTATATGATTAGGTGGTCATTATAGAATTGAAAAGACAGATTTTGTTGAACGTATTTCATTCAAAAACTATTTTTATTTTGATTTATTCATAAGAACCATTTAACAAACAGGAGAAGGATAATGGAAAACTATACATTTTATTGCATTAATTATGCTACATATAATATTTGACATGAAACTGTAATTAAATTAATTCATCGGAACAAGCAAAATATTTTATTATCTGATTTTTTTGAATGTTGATTTTTTTAAGCTTATTTATAGCAAATTTTTACAAAAATGTAGCGTATGTTATTATTAGATGAAAATAAACGGTTTTGAAGATTAAAACTAACTTTTCCGCATCTGTGGCCCTGAATAATATTCTATCACAAAGTTGTTACTTGTATACACTTCGGGGGATGTATCGTGCTAACAAACCGAAACTTCTCCAAAAAATAACCAAAAATGTGGTATATCTGGATTTATAGGACCCGCTGTACTCTCTCTAGTCAACTGAAAATCAGTAGGATACATCCGTGAGAGACCTTGAACAATATTCAATCATAAAATTTATCAATCGTATACTCTCTGGATGCTGTATCTTGCTAACAATCTGATAATTCTCCAAAAATTACAAAAATTTGGTACTTCATGTACCATAGCACCCGTTGTACTGGCTTTAGTGAGCTGATTATCGATAGGGTTCATATTTGAGGTGCCCTGAATAATATCCAATCATGAAATTGGTCACTTGTATATAATCCGGAGCCTGTGTCGCGCTAACAAACTGAAACTTCTCCAAAAATGACAAAAATATCATACTTAAAGCAATGTAGCACCTGTTGTATTGGCTCAGCGGAGCTAAAAAACAATAGGGTTCATCAGTGAGATGTCCTGAATAATATTCAATCATAAAATTGGTGACTTCTTGAACTCCGTAGGCTGTATTGTGGTAACAAAACAAAATTCCTCAAAATATTACAAAATGTCGTACTTCAAGTACCATAGCACCCGTTGTACTGGCTCTGGTCAACTGAAAATCAATGAGGTTCATATGTGACATGTCCCTAACAAAATTCAATCAAAAAATTGCTGACTTATTGCACTTCGGAGGCTGTATCGTGCTAACAAGACATATAAGGAAAAGTGGCCGATGACAACGACGACGACATACACACAAGATTTTTTTCTCTAAAAACCGTTTTTTCGTATTGTTGTTGATGTAAAACGTGAAAATAACTCAAAAAAAATTCAAAATTCCAACTTTTTTTGGGGTAAACCAAAACTTTGCTCGCGTTTAAAAAGGTTGGGCAGAAAAGTAATACAAGTAACATGGACCACTGAAAAAGTCTTTCACTTCTTTCAAAACGATTGTAATCGTGTGTACTGCTAAGTTTAATCGCTTCGCGCCACCGCCGGTGTCATTTGACTTTCTCTCTTTCCCTATCTCTGTATCGCGAACGCTCTGTTACACTCTACTAAAACGCGAGGAAACAACCATATGACTTCCGCACCCAAGGGACGGAAACGTTTATTTCGCGGCCTTTTTTAGACACGCAAAATAACCGTTTTGCGTCCTAAGTGGCAAGTCCAGATTTCTTGGAATAGTAAAGTTTTTGGACAAAAATTCAATAACAATATCATTTTAGTGAGTGTGTTATTATGACGTTCGATACGCGATTTCGATTCCCAAACCAATGGTCTTTATAGACCTCTAAGGATTCTTTACCAACTATTTCACTATCTGGGAAGAATCCTGAATGCACACCGCGACAACAGAAAAACGACTGTCAACACAACTTTGAATTTTGATATGATGACGTCCTATTCTCGGTTTTGGCTTCATTGTAAGAATTTTAGACTGGTTTGTAAGTCAAACTCTTAAAATCATCATAAAACACCAGTTACAATGCGTTTCATGAGCTAGGATCGGAATTAGCTCGCTTTAGCATATCTTCAACGACCCCGACGTGATTGACTTTATATAGAAGTATTTCGAGTGGTAATATGTTTCAGGTTCAAACAATCCTTTAGAATGATACTAATTTCAATTATTTTCTTCATTCTAAGTGGTGCTCAGTTCGGTTAGAAACGTGGCTGAGAGTAAACAAAGCCATTGGAACCAGTATACTGTTCTGTGGAGAAAAACTGAACTACATGATTTACGACCTCAGTTTAGTTTTATGAAGTAACGTTTCCAGATTTCGAGAATTTCGGTATAAATTGGTCTTGGTAGAGCATTTTACAGCTGAAAACCATTTATTGATTCAAATACTTCATAGATCGTGATCACAAAGGCTTGAAATAAATCTCTTAACTATTAATGAAATTAACTGTCTCGAACCTTACTTCGTGTAATCTACTCATATTAGTGTTTTAAATGAAACTGACGGTTTCTAGTTAATTCCACGATATAATGAAAATTATTGAACATTCCAAAAATCGACAATTGTTTCGATAAATGAATATCATCATCAGAATGACAGACGTTACATTTCAATTGATGCCTACCTGATGTTTAGTAGTTATTTTTGGTTAGACCAAGAAGTGACCTAACTTGTGATTGACTCAATATATGTTAATAAAAGAAAGAAGAAGATGTGATATTACAAATATTAAAGCTTAGATATTATCAGCCCTATGGTGATATCCTGGATATCATTTTTCCAATTAAGATCAGTATAACTGTGCAATGATATAGAAAACCAGGAAAACTATATCTGCTGATCTTTACAATTACCACTTAAGAAGACAGTTTATTAGTGGAGAACTTCCTAGATTTATCTGTTCATTGACGACTTCATATTGTGGGCTTCTTAAATGTCTTATAATTTCCAATGCTTCAAGGAAATCCAGTTCTTGTTTCTTTTCACAAATATGCAGCACTTCTAGTTCTGTGTTAGGTGTCAATAAATGATTGGTGTCAAGTAGATGTTTTGCGTAGTGGGATTTATCTGGTTGTTTTTATCTGTATGCTCGTAAGTGTTCACTGTATTGGATTTCAAAATTTCTAAGGGTCTGAACCAAATAGACAGCATTACATTCTGGACATTTGAGTTTATATATACCTGACTTCTTTAATAGTGGTATTTTTGTTTTTACATTCAACAATTTTGTACTAACGTTACTTTTTGTTTTTAAAGAAATTGTTGTATTCGTTGCAGAAGATATTATCTTTGAAATATTATTAGAAATATTTCCTGCATATGTGATGGTTTTATAAATTTTTATTTCATCAGCTTGTTTAGGAAATATTAGTTGTAATGCCACTTTTTACTCTTTTTTATTAATTAGCTTATTTATCATATTGTAATGTTTTTGTTATTTATTTAAACAATAAACGGGTGGGATGAGTTTTAAACACTCGGTATGGCTACTTACTAATTTATTTAAAACACTAAACTAATCACTAACACTTAATTTATATATACTCAGTATATTCACTTTAACTAATTTATATAAACACTTAACTAATTTATATTTACTGTTTGGTATTTCGGTGTATTTATTTCATGAGATCACTTTATCAACTAACTCTTCCTGATGAGTCCCCTTATATATTAAAGCCATTTTTACTAGTAAATTCCGGACCGCGGCATAAAAGAACAATTGATTCTGGCCTTTTCTAGATAACTCTGGTCACAAAAACAATGTTCACATAAGATAGTCGTAAACTCGTAAACAGTTTTTTGTAACTGCGTATCCGCCATAATTTTAACTTTTATACCTGGCTTAGACAGAGTCGGATTTAGGGTCTATACAAGTGTGCTGTTTCGTAACATTACCCCCTCCTTAAATGGAAGTTCCTCCTGGAACTTTTATGTAGCCGAGACTGGATGTTTGAATCGGCAACTGGCCCCATTTCTACACTTTCCGATCTTATGGAAATAGCAGGGCACCGTCTTCATCGGATACTGATAACGGGGGTTGTAGCTGCAAATTAATATCTGGACACCGGTATCTTGAAAGATAATCTCTACCATGTTCCTGATGATTCGCCAATCCAACTGGTTACTCGCTATCTTAGGCATAGCCAGTATCTTCACGTTGGATTCCAACACATGGTCTCGGAGATTACGAAGTGCTTCCCACACATCGCGGTGGGTAGATCGATCTGTAAATGCATCTTTAGTTACCACGTAGAAGACGTACCGCGAATTATGTTCCAGTTTCAGTGTCTTGCCAGGGGCTGGAATCTGGTCTTCAAGTTTTTCTAATTGCCCGAACTTCTTTCGAAAGACGGTTGCCAACCCTCGTGCGTTCTTGATACGGGCGGGGATGTTGTATACCAGTGAAGAATCTTCCGGGAGAGTGAACAGATCTTGTTGTTGTTCCGAAGTGACTCCATATCTAGCTTTCCCGGTACCTCAATACGTGCCCATAAATTCCTCGAAGGTAGGGTCAGACACATCTCGAATAAGGTTTACTCTTTCCTCCAGGTCATGGTCTCCTTCGAATGGTGCTAGTCGGTTTTGATGAACTACTTTTGGTTTTCCGTTAGGGATCTTGCTTATGCGATATATAACATCATTGATCCTTTTCTTGATTATGTATGGACCTTCCCACGATTTTTGTAGTTTTGAAGAAAATCCTTTTCTCCTCGTCGGGTTGTGTAACCATACTTTGTCCCCTTCTTTAAAACTGCCTTCTGTGGCCTGCGTGTCGTACCGACTTTTCATTCTGTCGCTGGCAACTTGAAGATTTGTTCGAACTAATTCATGAATATCATCCAGCCTTGTTCTCAAGAGGATTGCGTAGTCTTCGCCTACTAGATCTTCTCCAGGCCGGCAGCCAAATTCCAGGTCACAAGGAAGCCTCATTTCACGCCCAAACAGGATTTTCGCCGGTGTTTCAACCGTGGACTCATTAACAGCAGATCGATAAGCCAATGCGAATGGGGAAAGGTACTGGTCTCAATCTCTCTGATGGCTGGATACTACTTTGGACAGGTATTTTCTAATAGTCCTGTTCATTCTCTCGACCATTCCATCTGACTGTGGATGTAAAGCTGTTGTCCTGGTCTTCATTCCCAGCTTGTCGCAAATCTCCTGGAATAGATGGCTTTCAAAATTTCTTCCCTGGTCACTGTGGACTTCCAAGGGTACTCCGTATCGGCTGATAAATTCCTTCACCAATACATCCGCTACAGTTGTGGCCTCTTGGTTCGGGATAGCGTAAATTTCCACCCACTTTGTGAAATAATCCATTACAACCAGTATGTACTTGCTACCATTTTCTGTCGTCGGAAATGGTCCAGCGATATCTAAAGCAATCCTTTCGAAAGGGCTTCCAACATTGTACTGTTTCATGGGTGCCTTTCTCTTGCGATGTGGTCCATTACTCGTAGCACAAGTCGTAGATTTCTTACACCAGTCCTTCACATCGTCGGAGCTGTTCATCCAATAAAACCTTTCACGGACTCGCTGAAGGGTTTTCTTCACTCCCAGATGACCTCCCGATGGACTGTCGTGTAACTTTTTCAGTACCTCAGCTACTCTTGTTCTCGGGATAACTAACTAGCTGTCTCCTCATCTCGGAACCATCATCGTTTTCAAGGACTCTTTTTAACAGCCCTTCCTCGAGGACAAGAGAGTCCCATTGAGCCCAATACGCCTTGAGTTTCGGTGAAAATTTTAACACTTCTTGCCAGGTAGGTCGCCGATTTGCTTTCTTCCATTGCCGGATCATCTTCAGGTGAGGATCATTCTCCTGATCTTCTCTGATCCTGGTGGGTGACCATTCCTCGTTAACTACTGTAATTCTTGAAACTGCAAATTCCTCAGATCTCGACTTGTTGCATTGTCTACAGGGCATGACCGTCTAGGTAAAGAGTTGGTTTTTCGGTGATTCACATCAGCTGGATGTTCATCCCTGTCTGATTTCTCCTGTGACTGAAGTTCTTGGGTTACAGGAGTCTTGGGGCGCTTAGAGGGACTGCGTACGTGCTGTAGCTCGCCACACTTCCGGCATTTGATCTTCTTCGGCTTCCTGTCTGCCATACCTTTCAAAAAGTTGACGATCTGGTCAAGTTCCTCATCGTCATCTTCTTAATGCATGGTCCTACCTTTGTTGTAGCGCGAGCCCTCCGTGGCTGCTTTGCATTTAAGAGGTTCTTGGTTTGCAGGAGTCGTAGGACGCTTACACGAACTGCGTGCATCCTCTAGCTGGTCACAATTACAGCACCTGATCTTCTTCGTCTTCACGTCTACCATACCTTTCAACAGGTTGACGATCTGGTCAAGTCTGTCATCGTTACCTTTTTTCTGTATGGTCCTACCTTTGCTGTATCCTGAAGCCATCGTGGCTGCTTCATATTCAAGAGCAGCAGTCAATGCATCGACCAATGTTTTACGATGGGCTAATCGAAGCGTCTTCTCAATATCGTGGTCACACAAGCCGTCAATAAAAGCCTGGATGCCTAAACATTCCATCATGTTCTCTGGTGCTGATGGATAAGCAAATCGGACTAGTCGGGCAATATCCATTTCATACTCTTGAAGGGTTTCGTCACGTTTCCGCCTTCGGTTCTTCAGCTGGAATCTGTACAACTGTTCCAAATATTCATGACCATATCGCATGTCCAACCTCTTCTTCAGCTGCTCGAAGTCGTCCGTTTCCTCCAAAGGTATCGTCTGAAGTACATCTAAGGCATCTCCGCGAAGCACGATGGTTAAATTCACTGCCTTCTCTCTATCGGACCAATTATTCACTCTAGCGGCTGCTTCAAATTGTTTCACATAATTGTTCCACGACATTTTTCAATCGAACGTTGCGGCCTTGACTCGGGTAAAACTGCCAATGTCTTCAAACTTAGATATTGTTTCTGGTTTGCAAGGTTTCGTTTGCTCGGTCTTCTTTTCTTCCTCTGGCGTGCCTCGCGTTCTTGAATCGGCAATATTTTCCTCTAACTCCTTGATTTTCTCATCTATCGTTGTAATCTTATTCTCGATTTTCTCGTCCATCGTTGACATTTTATTCTCGATTTCAGATTTTAGAGACGAAATTTCATTTTCAACGTCAGCGGCCATGTCGTTTTTCATTAATAAGATATCGGCAGATATATCGATCTTCAAAGTAGAAATCTTCTGTCCATATTAACAGAAATTTCGATCTTCATAGCAGAAATATCGTTCTTTATAGCCGAAATATCGCTTTCACATTCGTAGAAATCTTCTCTCCCATGCCAGAAATATCGTTCTTCATAGCAGAAATCTTCTCGTTCATGTTAGCAGAAATGTTCTCTTCCATGGCAGAAATCTTCTCGTCCATGTTAGCAGAAATTGACGAGATTGAGGTGGAAGCCTCGTCATTAAATAAAACTGTTTCTGGATCAAAGCCGTCATTTTCCAGTGCCACTTTAAGTCGTTCTACTAATTCACTTTTCTTACCGGACGTTTCCAACTCACGATCTTCCAATTCTGCTCTTAATTCCGCCACTTTCAGATCCCTCAATCTCTCGGCCATTTTTACGTAGCAATTCATTTATATTACCCCACACCTGACGGCAATGCAATGTTTTTGTCATTTATTTGAACAATAAACGGGTGGGATAAATTTTAAACACTCGTTATGGCTACTTACTAATTTATTTAAAACACTAAACTAATCACTAACACTTAATTTATATATACTCAGTATATTCACTTAAACTAATTTATATAAACACTTAACTAATTTATATTTACTGTTTGCTATTTCGGTGTATTTATTTCATGAGATCACTTTATCAACTAACTAACTCTTCCTTATCAGTCCCCTTATATATTTAAGCCATTTTTACTAGTAAATTCCAGACTGCGGCATAAAAAACAATTGATTCTGGCCTTTTCTAGATAACTATGGTCACAAAAACAATGTTTACATAAGATAGTCGTAAACTCGTAGTTTTTTGTAACTGCGTATCCGCCATAATTTTTACTCTTATACCTGGCTTAGACAGACTCGGTTTTAGGGACTATACCAGTGTGCTGTTTCGTAACAATATCTAATGGGTAACTGTTGGATGTTGCTATTTGTCTAATTGCATTAATCTCTCTATCAAAATTACATTTGTTCATAGGAACTTAAAAAGGTCTATGTATCATTGAATTATATGCCGCTAGTCTGTGTGACATAGGGTGATTGGAATTGAATGGAATTGTCACATAAGTATGTGTTGCTTTACGGTAAATTGAATAATCAAGTACATTATTAACTCTTTGAATTTTTAAATCAAGAGAATTATTTGAGCTATTTTTCCAATTTCTAATGTAAATTGAATTTTTGGGTGTAAATTATTGATGTGGTTGAAAAATACATCTAATTGTCGTTCACTACCCATAAAACAAGCTAATACGTCATCTACATATCTATACCAAAATAAAACATTTTTCTAAATTGTCCATAAAAATGTTCGCTAAAATAGGTGATATAGGGCTTCCCATTGGTAAACCTCCGTTTTGAATATATATCTTATTGTCAAAAGGGAAATAATTCTGATTAATGCATACATCAAATAAATTAAGTATATCTGATATTATTCCTTGATTAATATTTTTATCTTCTAGTAATTTTCTTACAAATATTAGACATTCTTTAGGAGGAATTTTAGTGAACATATTAGTTACATCGAACGAAATGAGTTTATAGTTATCTTGCAAGTGGATTGCTCTCAACTTTTTAATTAGTTCTATTGAATTTATAACTGAGTACTGAGATTCATATCCGTAACTATTGAATATATTGTTGAGCCTCTTTGCCAATATATTATTAGGAGTATTTACATAAGAAACTACAGGTCTAATTGGTTTCGTTATTTTATGTAATTTAACGGTTCGATATAACTGTGGACAATGAGGATTCTTATGTAATCACTTAAAAGATAATTTGAATTATTAACAATATCCCTTACATTATTAGAAAACTTTTTCGTTGGGTCTGCTTTAAGAACTTTTACATCGGTAGATTCTATAAAGTTATATATTTTGGAATTGTAATTTTCAGTCGTGAAAATGACAGTTGTGTTCCCCTTATCAGATTTGGTAACTGTTAGGTTATTATCTTCTACCTTCTTTTTGATTGCATTTAAAACTGTAATGTCATTTTTTGTTTGACGTTTAACTTTCGAAGGTACAATATTTTTGATTAAATGGGCAATTTTTGATTTCTCATAAAGAAAATTATTTGAATTATATTTTAAAGCTATTTCTGACTCGGTAGCTATAATTTGTTTAATATTATTCGTAAATTTTGGTGTTATGCTGTACTTTAAACCCTTATTCAAAAATTATATCTCACTATCTGTAAAATTAGTGTCTGAAAGGTTTTCAAATCGTGGTGCAAAGTGTGTTGGTAAGTAGGTACTTACAGTTTCATGATGTTTTGAGTATTGAATTTTATGTTGTGTGTGTTCAAGATTCTGTAGCTTCTTTTCTAGTTTCTTAAATTTCTTATGCTTCATCGTGCTGACGCTTTCTCTATTTTGTCATCCAAAGAGTCAAATTCGAGACAGTTAATTTCATTAAAAAATCTTCGAGAAAAGATT
Source organism: Galeruca laticollis (assembly GCA_963921935.1). Lineage (NCBI taxonomy): Eukaryota > Metazoa > Arthropoda > Insecta > Coleoptera > Chrysomelidae > Galeruca > Galeruca laticollis. The sequence continues at coordinate 171,664,438 of OY998177.1, forward strand.
TGACCCGACTGTACCAGAAGTTACTACAAAAACGTTACAAAACATCACAAAACATTTGGTTTAACCAAAAATGCCTTAGGAAAAAGGTAATACCAAATTATGTGAATATAAAATGTCACACTAAAACACCACAAGCACAAAAAGCTATAAAATGTGCTCAACGAGTTTGGATAAAAGGAGAATGTAAGAAATGGTTCAAAGTTAGAGACTCCTTAGACAGCTACATGAAAGTTGTAAATTCAGAACTAACATTCCAATTACATCCAATAGAATTTGACTGTTTGGATGACAAAATTAGAGAAAGTGTCAGCACGATGAAGCATGAGAAATTTAAGGAACAAGAAAAGAAGCTACAGAATCTTGAACACACACAACATAAAATTCAATACTCAAAACATCATGAAACTGTAAGTACCTACATACCAACACACTTTGCACCACATTTTGAAAACCTTTCAGACACTAATTTTACAGATAGTGAAATAGAATTTTTAAATAAAGGTTCAAAGTACAGCATACCACCAAAATTTACGAATAATATTAAACAAATTATAGCTACAGAGTCAGAAATAGCTTTAAAATCTAATTCAAATAATTTTCTTTCTGAGAAATTGAAAATTGCCAATTTAATCAAAAATATTGAACCTTCAAAAGTTAAACGTCAAACAAAAAAGGACATTACAGTTTTGAATGCAATCAAAAAGAAGGTAAAAGATAATAACCTAACGGTTACAAAATCTGATAAGGGGAACACAACTGTAATTTTGACGACTGAATATTACAATTCCAAAGTATATAATTTTATAGAATCTAGCGATGTGAAAGATCTTAAAGCAGACCCAACTAAATAATTTTCTAATAATGTAAGGGATATTGTTAGGTCTATCATACATAAAAATCCTCATTGTCCACAATTATATGGAACCGTTAAATTACATAAAATACCGAAACCAACTAGACATGTAGTTTCTTATGTTAATACTCCTAATTATATATTGACAAAGAGGCTCGGCAATATACTCAATAGTTACGGATATGAATCTCAGTACTAAATTAGAAATTCAATAGAACTAATCAAAAAGTTGAAAGCAATCCACTTGCAAGATAACTATGAACTCATTTCGTTCGATGTAACTAATATGTTTACTAAAATTCCTCCTAAAGAATGTCTAATATTTGTAAGAAAATTACTAGAAGATAAAAATATTAATCAAGGAATAATATCAGATATACTTAATTTATTTGATGTATGCATTAATCAGAATTATTTCCCTTTTGACAATAAGATATATATTCAAAACGGAGGTTTACCAATGGGAAGCCCTATATCACCTATTTTAGCGAACATTTTTATGGACAATTTAGAAAAATGTTTTATTTTGGTATAGATATGTAGATGACGTATTAGCTTGTTTTATGGGTAGTGAACGACAATTAGATGTATTTTTCAACCACATCAATAATTTACACCCAAAAATTCAATTTACATTAGAAATTGGAGAAAGTAGCTCAAATAATTTTCTTGATTTAAAAATTCTAAGAGTTAATAATGTACTTGATTATTCAATTTACCGAAAACCAACACAGACTGATGTGGCAATTCCATTCAATTCAAATCACCCTATGTCACACAGACTAGCGGCATATAATTCAATGATACATAGAGCTTTTTCAGTTCCTATGAACAAATTTAATTTTGATAGAGAGATTAATACAATTAGACAAATAGCAACATCCAACAGTTATCAATTAGATATGATAAATAAGCTAATTAGTAAAAAAGAGGAAAAAAAGGCATCACAACTAATACTTCCTAAACAAGCTGATGAAATAAAAACTTATAAAACCATCACATATGCAGGAAATATTTCTAATAATATTCAGCAACGAATACAACAATTTCTTTTAAAACAGAAAGTGACGTTAGTACAAAATTGTTAAATGTAAAAACAAAAATACCACTATTAAAGAAGTCAGGTATATATAAACTCAAATGTCCAGAATGTAATGCTGTCTATTTGGGTCAGACCCTTAGGAATTTTGTAATCCGATACATTGAACACTTACGAGCATACATATTAAAACAACCAGATAAATCCCACTACGCAAAACATCTACTTGACACCAATCATTCATTGACACCGAATACAAAACTAGAAGTGCTGCATATTTGTGAAAAGAAACAAGAATTGGATTTCCTTGATGAATTGGAAATTAGAAGACATTCAAGAAACCCACAATATGAAATTGTCAATGAACAGTTAAATCTAGGGAGTTCTCCACTAATAAACTGTCTTCTTAAGTGATAATTGTAAAGATCAATAGATATAGTTTTCCTGGTTTCCTATATCATTGCACAGTTATACTGATCTTAATTGGAAAAATGATATCCAGGATTTCACCATAGTGCTAATAATATCTATCTTCAATATTTGTGATATCACATCTTCTTCTTTTTTTTATTAACATATGTTAAGTTAATCACAAGTTAGGTCACTTCTTGGTCTAGCCAAAAATAACTACTAAACACCAGGTATGCATCAAATGAAATGTATCTTCTGTCATTCTGACGATGATATTGATTTATCGAAACAATTGTCAATTTCTTAGAATTTTCAATAACTTTTATTATATTGTGGATTTAACTAGAAACCGTGAGTTTCATTCAAAACACTAATCTTAACTATTACATTTCATCTTATGGTTTCATATCTGAACTGAGTGATTCTTTCCCTCCACTTATCTTATCTATATATAATAAGTTCTCACATTCTCAATCTATTTATTTCTTCAAGTCCTTCTTCTTTATCCAATAGCTTGTCTGTTTTGGATACCACTTCTCATTTGATTTTTCCACATATTCTAGATTTCTGGATATTGATAAATTCTATGATTATACAGTTTTATTGCATATTTTCTAGTTCTCAGCTTGTTATTTCCCTCCACCTCCAATCCTCTTCTGTTCCTTCGCATAAAGGTTTCAAATTTTCTTTTCTTCCTACTTTTATGCTTTCTCCTTATGTATAGTTCAGTATCCATGTATTAAGGACTGTAGATTTGATAATTGTTGCGATTTGGCGAGCAGTATATACCACGAAAGCAAATTTACAAAAACTGTCTCCCACAATCTGTAATTATCCGACAAGTATATGGAACCAATAGAGTAATCCTCTACAGGGACAAGGCACTTATAAATCTATTCATAAGAAATAATTATAGACCTTTCTAAAAACATTTGAAATCACATAACAATTACCTCAAATAAAATTGAAACTGTTCCACAATGGTCCTTCAGTGATTTTCGATACCCACTTGTATATTTTCGTATTTTATATTCCCTTTCATCATTTAGGTCGGTATTTTTTACTCCTCGTCTAATAATCACCCCAAATATACGAATTGTGAAAGACATATTTTTTGTAATTATCTGTGCTTGAAGTAAAAGTTAAAACATTTCATTCTAGTGATTTTTGTTTATGTTCCATCACAACACTTTTTGTTTAATTCAAGTTTATTTCCATTCCTTTTACTTGTTGTTGCAAAATTCGCTAATATTTCTCAGAACAATGTTACGCTATCAAACTGCAATCACTTTTCTAAATACTTCTTTCCTAAATTACTGATTTCTTTAATAACATTTTGACTAGCACAATTGTTATTGCAGTCAGTTGAATAATGTTAGTATGTCTCGAGAAGAATTTGCTCAAGCCCTGAAATTCCGGAATCGATTTGAAGATTATGTGAACTTACACCATCTGTTTTCATTAAAGTTATATCATGTCCATTAGTTGGAATTCTTACTGTCAATATCTGTAGTACCGAAAAGTTTAATTGGAAGTTAAAATTCTTGAGATTTTTTATTTTCTTGTAATGTCCACCAAACGATAAAAGTTAAATTAGTATCATAAACTCGAACATTTCCGCAAGTTTTGCTGAGGCTTGGTAATTTAGCTTAGTAGAATAATTATATACCTATTAGTTAAATTTTTAATATTAGGCACATTAGACGTCTAATCAAAAATTCTAATATTATTGATATTTATAGCACTCTTGAATGATCTAATCTATGAATATTGTCACTTTTTAGTCAATAATACGTCAATTTAGGTCAATATGAGCCATTCTTAATGTCATTAAGAAGAATTTTTCTGCTTTAGGCTAGGAAGTCTTTTAAAAATGAGTTGATTTTTTTCTTTCGGGAGATGACTGAGACTCAATAAACTGTCGTAGGTATTTTGAACCTATACAAACGTGGCATGCTTTAAAAATGAGATGACTATTTAAATTTCGTAGGTTTATATTTTAATCAGTCTTATTTTGTTATGTTGCTACATATGCTCCTAACATATATTGAAATAATCAGTGATTTCGCATTATTAGTTTGATTCTAACAAGTATAAAGGCTAAACGTGCTCATGTGCTGGCGGCCAGAATTTGCTGAGGGATCAAAGAATCTGTAAAAATTGAGAATTGAATAGGTCTACGCACTTGAAATGTAGATGAATCTACTTCAAGCCAAGAATATGAAAGCAATACAAACTCTTTACAGAAGGTTAAAAATTTATAGACACGTTGATAACCAATAGTATTTTTGGTGAAATACGTGATAGACCATTGACAATTCAACTAGTCCTGGTGGTTTCTTCATAGGGTCTCAAGACTATAGTAAAATTGCAATCGGTGCGGAGTAATAAATCACAATTTCATGTGATTTGCTCACCACAAGTAGACCAAGCAAAATATGTAATTTCACCCTACCTGCTGTAATGAAAGTTGTGCGAACAAGAAATTTATTCATTCTATGAACTTTTTCCCGGGATCTTATCTGAGAGGCAGTCCGTACCGCCAATGACATCTAAATATCACCTAGAACACTCAGATCGCGACGCATGGAAAGAAATTTCAGAACAATATACCAAAAAATCAGTTACAAGAAACTGATAAACTTACTCGCGTAGGGCGATAGGGGAACGCTATCTTACCCCTACGTTTATGGTCGAACTACCTGACACCTTTCGCGTACTAACCACTTCTAACCTTTCAAACGAACACGTCTCCCTTTTTACTATCTTTTTTCCTCTTACGTTTTGGGTTACTTTTGCTGTGTAAGCAACTACGTATATTGTTACGTTTGTGTCGATTTATACCTTGGATGTATTTTTTCATCAAAGGTGTATAATATTCTCACAATTTGTTTCGACATTTTGCAATCGGTTTAGAAAAGCTGTGTTATATTTCAAATTATTTTACTTAAATTGTTTTGACTAATACGCGATCTTGTAAGCAAAATGTAGGTCGAGCTATCGCATAATTTTGTGTGGACTTCGAAATATGTATTCACAGGGTGTTTCGGATTTATCACTACAGAAGATTATTTTTCTATCTTTTCTCCATATTTGTACTTATTACACTAGGTAACTAGTCAATGGTCTCCTATGAAGAATTCTTGTTACAGGGTCCAATGATTAGTTCTATAGTCAACACTAGAGGCATCCGAACCTGTTCTGAAGTTATTTCTGAACTATTATCATGGCAGAATATACAAGTAATTGAATGAAACATTATCATATTCCATGCAGCTTCAGTTGTAACAGTCATAAAAATAGTTTTGGTCCTTAATTTAAAACCAACAGGACTAGTTAACTAGTAATTGGTACTCAAGTTATTAATAGAAATTTCCGTTCAGCTCTCAATCAAACCATGAAAAGATTCAAACAGTATGGGGAGTTGTTGTGAACAATCGTCAAATGTTGAATGACGCCCTAACTAAATTACACGTTATTTAACAGTAGCCTTCTGTCGCATTTATGAATTAGACCTCTGTTTGATTGAGTTGTGGTAATAATCAAAAACTGCGATACAGCATAGGATTTCGATTTGTTCAATCAGATTTTAGCGAAACGGCTGGTGCTCGTCAAAGTTGACATTTTTATCCAAATTTAAGGCAACCTATTTACAAACTGTTTCGCTAGGTGAGATAAGTTCTTTGAATCGTGTGACTTATCGAGTTATCGTCATTTTCAATGAAGAATGTGAAATTTCAAAGTGGGTTTTAGAGAAATTACCTTTCAGTGCGCGCCGATTAATTCTGACACCGGTAATTAGGCAATCAATTGTTTATATAACATTGAAGATGGAGAAATCTTCATCATCACACCCCTTTTCACAATATATCCACATCAGTATTCACAAATTTGTCTGTATTCTGCAAAAAATACAAAAACATTCCAAGATAAACAGAATGTTGACTTGAAGATCTTTTTCTGTATTAATACAATGTTAATCAGATTAAAGAAAGTTTTGTTTCGGGATATAACAATAAACTATTTGAAATATATATATATATATATATATATATATATATATATATATAGATAAACACATATTTGAGGTTGTAACTCACTTCAATTAATTAGGAGTGATAATTTGCAAAGATGGGAAAGAGCGAAAGGGAAGCAGGATATTACAGGTGAATCAAGAATAGGGTAGGACTCGAGCTTGTTAAAAACTGAAACACTATCAAAAAGAACAAAAATAAATATTCATAAAATCAGGTGTCATCCATGCAATGGAAACAAGCACAGTCACAAAAAAAAGAAAGGAAAATGTATAAAAATAAACGGTTTTAAAGATTAAAACTAACTTTTCCGCGTCTGTGAAATGCCCTGAACAATATTCTATCATAAAATTGTTACTTGTGTACACTTCGGGAGATGTATCGTGTTAGCACACCAAAATTTCTCCAAAAATAATCAAAAATGTAGTATATCTGGATTTATAGGACCCGCTTTACTTGCTCTAGTCAGCTGAAAATCCATAGGGTACATCTGTAAGACACCTTGAATAATATTCAATCAAAAAATTGGTTACTTATATACACTCTGGAGGCTGTATCGTACTAACAATCTGATATTTTTCCAAAAACGACAAAAATTTGACACTTCAAGTACCATAGCACCCGTTTTACTGGCTTTAGTGAGATAAATGTCGTAAAGGTTCATCTCTGAGAGGCTCTGAATAATATCCAATCATTGAAGTGGTCATTTGTATATACGACGGAGGCTGTATTGTGCTAACAAACTGAAAATGACATAAATGTCGTACTTAAAGTACTATAGCACTTGTTGTACTGGCTCTGGTGAGCTTAAAATCAATAGGGTTCATCTGTGAGATGTCCTGAATAATACTCAGTTATAAAATTGGTGACTTGTTGCCCTCCGGAGGCTGTATCGTGCTAACAAACTGAAATTTCTCAAAAAATGACAAAAATGTCGTACTTCAAGTTCTATAGCACCCGCTGTACTGGCTCTGGTGAGCTGAAAATCAGTTCATCTATGAGATATTCATAACAATATTCAATCATGAAATTAGTCACTTGTTGCACTCTGGATGCTGTATCGTGCTAACAAGACATGTAACGAAAAGTGGCCGAGGACGACGACATACACACAGGATTTTTTTCTAAAAACCATTTTTTCGTATTGTTGTAGATGGAAAACGTGAAAATATTAAAAAAAATTCTGAATTCCAACTTTTTCTGGGGTAAACCAATACTTTTCTCGCATATTAGATAAGGTTGGGCGGAAAAGTAATATTATAGCGAGAAATAATGAGAACAATTCTGTGGCCAGATATTACAAGAGAACAATAGGTCTCAAAAGTAATAAAGAGATAGAGGATTAACTGGAAGGCAAAGATATTATAAGATTAATAGAAGCACAAATATTACGATGGGTAGCACATATAACGACAAGAAAACCATAGGAAGCTATCAGTGTGGATCCCGATCTGTCAGTTAACGACACTATGCGAAAAAATCGAGACCCAAGTGCCATAATGTTTTCTATTATTTTCGTGATCTTCATGTCACAATAATCAAAAAACCATTTCTTTCTATTTTTGCATAAGGAAAATTGAGGTACAAGGTTAGTACCTCGTGGCTCAGATGGAAATTTTGTACTATATATACCGCAAGGCACGTATGTTGTGCCACTATACACCGTGACTTGCAAAATTTTATCGAAAAAAAGACATTGCATTGCTTATTATCGTCAGTAGAGTTTAAGTGGGCGAATCTTACGGTGAAAGGCTTGAAAAATGAGCCACGAAGAAGTGCAGCGTCAGCTGCAGAATCTGTGTGATCTATTGGTCAGACGAGGAAAATGGTCGTTATATTACTGACGCTTCATCAGAGAACTACTCTCCCGTAAATAGTTCGGAGAGTAGAAAAAGTGATGAAAATAAAATATGTGAGCCGTTTGGAAAAAAAATGTTGGCCACGCAAAAACCAAAAAGACTTAAGTTTGGTGCAGGTCCTTCAAACACACAAGGTGAGTCGGAGTAATGAACTGTTCTTGAAATGATCTTTTCTTGTGAGATTCGTCCATATCATCAGTTTGTATGTACTGAAACATATTATAGTATGTTTATATTGTTTAAGATCATAAACCTGTGATAATGATAGCTATACAAGATTTAAAGGTTTCATCGGAAGATAGTGAGGATGAAGATGATATGAGCGATTTGCTGTGGAGTTGAACTACAGTAAAATTGACGTACTTTGATTTTACTGAAAGCTCAGTAGGAATCATACGAGATCTCATAGGAAATTACTTCTCCTAGACTCAATACGATTGTTCCAAGTTATTTGTCACAGACGATATTATATATCTTATAGTGACTGAGACAAATAGATATGCGGATCAGGTGAAAACCCAAAGTGTAGCACCAAACTCAAGAGTGCATGAATGGATAAATACAAATTTAGATGAAATTGAATTATTTCTTGGAATATTACTTTGGATGGGTTTGTGAAGTTTGTCTTCGATATCAGATTACTGGTCTACAACTGAAATTTATCATAGCAAACTCAGAAACTATATGTATAGAAACCGGTTCCAGCTTTTATCACAAATGGTTCATATTTGTGATGACAAGTAACGCCAAATACGGCCATTAGTTGAAAAACTGATACAAACATTTTAATATTCTATTGTTCATGACCCAAATATTTGCATGGACGAAACACTGGTTCCCTTAGGAATAATTGGCTTTTCGTCAATACATTAAAAATAAGAGACATAGGTTTCAAATTAAATTATATAAGCTGTACCTTGATGGTGGATATACTTATAATTTCAGTAATCAGAAAGAACTTTCTATTTAAACAAAAGTGTTTTATTAGCAAAACTTCAGCTTAACAGGAAACACCCTGAGAAGAAACAGAAAGTTCAACTTCAGAGAAGCAGAGAACACAAATTTGAAAGGAGACGTTTTCGCAATGTTTTCGAAACCAGGAATAACAATATTGAAGTGGAAAGACAAAAGGGAAGTTTTGTGTTTGAGTACTAAACACCTCACAGAAACAAAGCAAATGCCAAGCCGCCGAAATGAATAACGAGCAAAACCTCAGCTCTTTGTTGATTAATGCTAAAGTATTTGTTGATTCATCCGACATGAAAAAAGAATATAATTAACGACGGGGGGCAAATGGTATCGCAAATTAGCTGTCCAATTGATTTCGGGATCTGCTCTCATCAGTGCGTTCGTAACATACACGGAACTGACCATAGAGAAAATTACGATCACTAAGTTCAAAGAACAAATACTGACACATGTTTTGTTAAAGAATAAACAAACAATGACTCCCCATATGACAGAAAATCATTAGTTAGAACAAAGTGGCACAAGACTTTGATGCTTACTTTGCTACCCAAATATATTCAAGGAGTTTGGACGAAAAGTAGTCCAGAATAAACCTGCAAGATCTACATGGAAATGCAGTGCTTCTAACAAACTATTTTGTATCAATTGTTTTTTCAAAGTTCATCGCACAAATCTCAGATAATTTCAGATATTTTCCTCTATTACTTTTCCGCCCATCATATCTAATATGCGAGAAAAGTATTGGTTTACCCCAAAAAAAGCTGGAATTTTGAAAAAAAAATTGAGTTAATTTCACGATTTCCATGAAGAACAACACGAAAAAACGGTCGTCGGCCACTTTTGGTTACATGTCTTGTTAGCACGATACAGCCTCCGGAGTGCAACAAGTCACCAATTTTATGATTGAATATTGTTCAGGACATCTCACAGATGAACCCCATTGATTTTAAGCTCACCAGAGTCAGTACAGCGAGTGCTATGGTACTCGAAGTACGATATCTTTGTCATTTTTTGAGAAATTTAAGTTTGTTAGCCTGATACAGCCTCCGAAGTGTCACAAGTCACCGATTTCATGATTGACTATTATTCAGAACATCTTACAGATGAACCCTACTGATTTTCAGCTCACCAGAGCCAGTACAATAGGTGCTATAGTACTTTAAGTACATTTTTGTCATTTTTTGAGTAACTTCAGTTTGCTAGCACGATACAGCATCCGGAGTATATACAAGTGACCAGTTTTATGATTGGATATTATTTAGGGCATCGCAAAGATAGACCGTGGTGATATTCAGCTCACTAAAGCCAGTACAACGAGTGCTATGATACTTGAAGTACCAAATTTTTGTCATTTTTGGAGAATTTTCAGTTTGTTATCACTATACAGCCTCCATAGTGTATAAAATTGACTTTTATGATTGAATATCATTCAATACGCCTTATAGATGGAGCTTATTGATTTTTAGCTCACCAGAGCTAGTACAACGGGTGCTATGGTACCTGAAGTGCCACATTTTTGGTCCTTTTTAGAGAAATTTCGGGTTGTTAGTACGATACAGTCTCCGGAGTGTATACAAGTGACCAATTTTATAATTGGATATTTTTCAAGATGCCTCACATATGTACCATATTGCTTTTCAGCTGACTCGAGCGAGTACAGCGGGTCCTGTAAATCCAGATATACTACATTTTTGTTTACTTTTGGGGAAACTTCGGTTTGTTATGAAGTGTATACAAGTGACCAATTTTATTACAGAATATTGTTCAGAGCATCTCGCAGATGCAGAAAAGTAAGTTTCAATCTTTAAAACCGTTTTTTTATACCGTTCAATAAACTAAGTTTTTTTGCAAGTTTTCTAGGTTTTCTTGAAATCTTCTCCCATATAATAAATACATACACAAAATAATTTCCGGAGGCCATTTGCACAAACCATTGCTCTGTGCCACTCTCAATATAATCCCATATTGTTAGAGGGTAGGTGAGGTACAGATGCCTAGTCACAGAGCGACAAATCATAACAGAGTGTGAGGCACTACATTTATACCTCAAAGTAGCATAGAAAAATAGGTCATGGCATGACATATGTATCTCATGGCAGTTGACTTGCTAGACTAAGGGATAGATCCAGGAATAGATTGAAATATGAAATGGAAGAAGATATAAAGAGCATAAGAATAAATAATTGGATATTGAAATGTAGAAACAGCAAACTGTAGAAAAATAGCGGAAAATAATGATTTACCTCAGTGAATGGATCAAAAAGCAAAGCATCAGCAGTAGCCATAATTGGCAAGGATTGAACGGCTTGATGATAAATCAAATGAAAAATTTCCAAATGGAATTACAATCATTTGTCTGATTTTGGAAATATACGCGCTACGAGAAATAACACATTGCCAGGATAAATTTTGGGTGTGTTCCGATTTTCAACTGGTACTTTCGATCTTTTGGAAAGTTTAAACGGACTTTTTCACTTAGATTATTCCCAACAACATCGGAGATATAACTTCCGTCTTGGCAGGATATCTTTACTTACAACTAATGCCTCAACACTCAAATAAGCAAGTTTCCCTTCAGTGACAGTGAGTTATAAAGAAGTCTTGATATAAATCCTTTCGATATATCAATACGGTCGTTCATTACAGGAATTGTTCCTGATGAAAAATTGTCCTCAAAATTGCGACTGCAAATAGAGAAGCCGCGAATGTGATTAAAAATAAGCTGACGACATCGGACTTCTGACTGATGAGTAGTTATAATAGTCGAGAGAACATAAATGTATTGGTAATATTCCAATACAACATAATCATTAATTCAAATAAAATGATAATTAAATGGATGAAGCCATGTAGCATTACAATTTATGGAATGTGTGAATTAAATAAAGCTCTGATATTGATAATGTTTTTCCAAACTTTGAATAATTCGATTCAATGGAATATACCAATGTTCAGTTTTGAGGAAATTTAAATATAATAACTGTTTATTGATGAAAATATTAATAAAGGTAATTCAAATAATTTAAGGTTCACAAATCATCATCCATGTTCTATTCTTGAATATTAATATATCTTCCACTTATAGTGGGACTATTTCGGTAATGTTGCTGACATATTTTCAAACATTATTGTGGATTTTAATTGATCCGCGACGTTGATCAAAATGGCATCGAAGTATATGCTACCGACATCAATAGCAGAGAAGAACTTCTTCGAAGAATAGAGAATGCCTGCGGAGAAATCAGAAATAATCCAGATGTATCAGAAGGTCCGTTCGCGATATTACAAAAAAGACAAGAAAGTGCATAGAGCAGAATGAAGGTCATTTTGAGCAATCTTTGTAGGTTAGACTTGCTTCGTTTGGACAATGTTGTTATAATTTCTTGTTTTATTTTCATGTTAATTAATAAAATTAATAAAAATCTCTCCGTTTTTGGAAGATAAATTTATTTCTCGTATTTTACTCTTGTTATTCTAAATGTAGAAGTTGCTAGTTTCCAGATACATATCCTTATACAGGGTGTTTGAAATATTCGAAACATATTGAATGAGTATGACCTAAGTACGGCCCTATAATCACATTTTTCATTGGTCTCTACTCGTAAACATACAAACTCAATTGAATTTCTAAGATGCTTCTCTAGATGCATTAAATAGATTTCATTTCTAGCTAAAAAATAAAAAAAAACCTCTCCGACACCATTGTTAACCCCCAAAACTTGCATAAATTATAACTTTGGCGGTAAATTTTTGGTAGTAAAATTGTCTGCGAAAAAATAAAAAGGAAATAAGTAGATTCGATTTTTTATACTCTTTCCAATTATAAAGAGCAATTTTGAAAAAATCTATATACAGGAAAGACGAGTTTTGGAATTTTTTGTTAAGCCGGACCTGGATTATCTTTTTGGAGATGCTTTTGATGGAGTTTCTAGGTAATGGTTATTATGTGTACCAAATTTCAAAATAATATACAGGGTAACTCGGAAGTTATGAGGTTCGAAAGCAATAGGATAAATTTATAAAACACCCTGTATCTCAGTTGTAAAGTGCAGAAGACACATTAAATATAGGTTTTTAGAAGAACCAAAGTTATCCTCATCTACAGTTAAAGTTAGGCCCTTTCCCAATCAAACACCCCGTATATGTTTTGAACCAACGGGTAATTGGTAAAAAATTTTTGATAGATTGGATGGATGCGAGTGAATATAATTTAGCAGTGTGGATATTAGAGCAGCCAGCAATATTGTTCGGGAGAGGGGGAGGTTATCTAAATATTTGTGAAAAAAATTTCACATTTCATTTTAAATACCAAAAAGGTATTCAACGATTAAAACTAAATTTCCGTATCTGTGAGATGCCCTGAACAATATCCTATCATAAAATTGGTCACTTGTATATTCTCCGGAGGCTGTATCATGCTAATAAACTGAAATTTCTCCAAAAATGATAAAAATGTCGGACTTTAAGTACCATTGCACCCTTTGTACTGGTTCTGGTAGGCTTGAAATCAATGGGTTTCATCTGTGAGATGTCCCGTACAATATTAAATCATAAAATTGGTTACTCATGGCGCTCCGGAGGCTGTATCATGCTAACAAACTGAATTTTCTCTAAAAATTACAAAAATGTCATACCTCAAGTACCATAGTACCCGTTGTACTGTTTCTGGTCAGCTTAAAATCAATAGGTTTCATCTGCGAGATGTCTCGTACAATATTCAATCATAAATTTGGTGACTTATTGCACTCCGGAGGCTATATCGTGCTAACACACTGAAATTTCTCCAAAAATGACAAAAATGTCCTACTTCAAGCACCATAGCACCCGTTGTACTGGCTCTGATGAGCTGAAAATCAATAGGGTTCATATGTGAGATATCCTGAGCGATATTCAATCATAAAATTGGTGACTTGTTGTACTCTGGAGGCTGTATCGTGCTAATAAGACATGTTACGAAAAGTGACCGATGACAAAAATAACGATGGCGATGACATACACACAGGACTTTTTTATAAACCGATTTTTCGTGTTGTTCTAGCTGAAAAACGAAAAAATGACTCAAAAAAATGAAGATTCCACTTCTTTTAGGGGTTAAGCACCCCTCGGATCGAAGATAGGTTTGGAGAAATAGTAAAAATATCCCGTCTGACTGTTTAATAATTGAGAATATTGTTAAACTCACCACAATATTTGAAAATAGTTGCATAATTAGGATTAATATATTTTTCTTTGTTTCAGGTAAGTGGATGCTGTGTTTCAGCTTTCAACTGAAAATGTAAGAAATTGTTGATATAAATATGAACTATCGCAAATTACAAATTAAAGGGCTCTATTAGAACAATTAACATATGAATTCTTCTGAGTCTTTTCTCATTGCACTAGAGAAGACGCAATAGAGCTCGAGCATATTGAAGTTGTTGGAATACAAATAGGTAACTGACCCATTCTCACGACGATGACGACATACACACAGCATTTTTGTCTAAAAACTGTTTTTTTCGTGTTGTTCTTGCTGAAGAAACGTAAAAATAACTCAAAAAAATACCAAAATACCAACTTTTTTTGGGGTAAACCAATACTTTTCTCGCATATTAGATAGGTTGGGCGAAAAGGAAAAATAATGATAATAATAATAATATTAATAATAATAATAGTATTTATTCAGTAATAATGTAAAATTTACAATTCACAATGTGTACAATATTTTATGAATAAACAGAGACAATCACAGAAGCTGGTGTAGGTACAGCTTGTGCGAGATAAGCAAATTGATTCTATAGAAGGTACATGCAATATAATATAAGATGCAGACATCCACGTTAATATAACAAACACTACAAAATAAGGCATATAGTATGAAAGTAAAATGTGTATGAGTATGAGAGATGAGTAATATAATATAATGAGTAGGAATAATATGATATGTATAGTTATAAGATTAACCAAGGCATATACAATTAAATATGTAATTAAAAAAATATACATTACAAAATATAGAGAATTACATCAGAGTACATAACTTTATAACTATAATAATGTTTATTCAGTAATAATTGAAAATTTACAATGTGTACAATATTTTATGAATAAACAAAGACAATCACGGAAGTTGATGTAGGTACAGCCTGTGCGTGATAAGCGAATTAATTCTATACAAGGCCCATGCTATATAACAGAAGATACAGAAATCTACAGTAATACAACAAACACTACAAAATAAGACATATAGTATAAAAGTAAAATGTGTATGAGAATGAGAGATGTATATGTATGTATAGTTATAGGATTAACCAAGGCATATACAATAAGATATGTAATTTAAAAAAAATATACATTACAAAATATAGAGAATTACATCAGAGTACATAACTGTATAACTATAATAACGTTTATTCAGTAATAATGGAAAATTTACAATTTACAATGTGTACTATGATTCATGAATAAACAGAGACGATCACAGAAGCTGATGTAAGTACAGCTTGTGCGTGATAAGCAAATTAATTCTATATAAGGTCCATGCTATATAACATAAGATACAGAGATCTACAGTAATATAACAAACACCACAAAATAAGGCATATAGTATAAAAGTTAAGTGTGTATAAGTAGGACAGATGAGTAATATGATGTAATGAGTAGGAATTATATAATATGTATAGTTATAGGTTTAACCAAGGTATACAATAAAATATGTAAGTATGAAGAATATTGAATACTTTAAATTATATGATATGGAACATTACAAGATATAGACAATTACATCAGAGCATATAACTGTCACAGGACAATACTAAAAATTCAAGAGAATCTGGAAAAGCGGAAAAGTTTGAAATGCTTATGACTAGACGTGAGCTATATGATAATCGCAAGTATAGTTGTTTTATTTAATTTCCAATTTTATCGTGTATTTCTGCACGGGAAGTATGCTGAACATAAAGTTTCAGTTTATTTTTAAATTTTCTAGGGTTTGGCTCACATTTTAGTGCTTCTGGCAGATCGCTGAAGAGTTTTGGGCCTAGAAAATGGTAGCTCCTTTGACCGACTGACTTGTTCATGACTGGTATTTGAATACTTATTCTGTGGCGGGTCTTGTAGTTATTGCTGTTGGTGATTAATTCATTTTTGTGTTTATATTGAACTGCAGTTATACTTATGAAAAATAGTTACCTTGGGTCGAATATTGCAGTTTCAGAGTAGAGGAGGTTGCTGGGATAGTCGTATGATTTTTGCATAATACATCTTAAAAAGCGTCTTTGGATGACTTCAAGGGAATGCAGATGTGTTTTAGAGACTCCTCCCCAACCAATTATGCCGTAGTTCAAGTGTGGTTCTACCAAACTTTTGTACAAAATTATTTTCTGTTCATGGTTGAGTATGCTTATTATCTTTTTGAATTTGTACAGAATGCATCGTAGTTTTTTCACGAGATGTAGTATATGTTGGTCCCATCTTAGATGCTTATCCAGAATTATGCCGAGGCATTTCATCATTTTGACAGGTCTTATGATAGTTATGTCGGATACCGCTATGCCATATTCTGGAAGGGGAACATCATAGCTACTGAAAGGCAAGTATTGCGTTTTTTCGAAATTGATTGATAGTAATCTATAGTCGAACCATTCCTTTATTTTACTCAGGTCGTATACTAGCTTAAGTTTCAAATTGAACCAGTCATCGTCCTCGCAGAACACGACCGTATTATCCGCAAAACTGATAATTATTGAGTAGGTATTCAATAAGAGGAGATTATTAAGGTGAATATTAAATAGTATTGGTCCAAGGACCGTTCCTTGGGGTACACCACATGAGATAATTTTTTCATCAATCACACTGTCGTCAATTTTCACTCTTTGCCGCCTATTTAGTAGATAGCTACTGAAAAGTTTATGTGGTATGCCTCTTATGCCCATATCCTCCAGAGTCCCGAGTAATATAGAGTGGTCCACGGTATCAAAGGCTTCTCTCAAGTCTATAAAGACACCAATTGAAGGTTTAGACTTATCTAGACACTGGTATATATTTTGTGTCAATATTTCTATCGGGTCTTGGGTAGACATATTTTCTCTAAATCCATACTGAGCCTTTGATATTAGATTGTACTTTTCGAGGAATTTATTCAACCTCTTCTGAACAACCTTCCCCAATACTTTAGCTAGACATGTTATCAATGTTATAGGTCTATAATTTGAGACATCAGTTTTTATTCCACTTTTATGAATTGGTGCCACCACGGCCGTTTTTATTGCTGTGGGGAAATATCCCTACTCCAGTAATTTATTGACTACATAGGTAAGTGGTTTTGTTATGAAATAAGTAATACATATATCATACTTATACTAAAAAACAAACAGAAAACCTTATACAAGAAGTTGTAAGTATTCATTAATATTAAGTAAAATCTTCGTTTTGTTTTTGCCATTTCATCCAGTATTTCGTCCACAGTTATATAAATATCGTAGAACGCATAAGGAATTGCCAAACCAGTTCACCTGTACTCCCGCGTAGTGCTACGCTGATATGTTTTTAAATATTTTAAACTTGAACCTGGTCTGTCAGATATGGTAATTGTAGTATGGACTATATTGGCATCACATTCGGAATAAACTTTGTCCAAATCTTTCTTCAGTTTCTTGTTATTGCATTTTTTATTCCACAGCTCAAGTTTAGCTTTTAGCATCTTTGTGTTGGCAAACTCTTCAGGAACTCATCCATGTAGAAGCTGTGAAGTTCAAAAAAACGTTCAAATTTACAATAAAAATCTTGATTATCATGCATGGAAAGATGCATTTAAAATTTTAAATCAATCTGTGCGTTTGTCTTGGCGGTAGTCTAGGTATTCAGATTTCAATATCGTATTCCGAAAGTTAATATTGAGAGTGTTTATTCATGTATTTTTAACTATAATTACTGTTTAAATTATTCATTATATTGTATAGATCTTTTATGTGTTATTGTATCAATCTTCGATCGAATGAATTATTATTATGCATTGAAATCTCGTAGGGGATACGATGATGGGGAAGTGGATATATTAGATCGAGAAGTTGCTGTAGACTCTTATCTGCGGACATATTCTGTCGTACGACGATGTCCAGCATTGTTTCCTTTTCTTTCCTTCTTTTCTTTTATACTCTGACCCAATTTTATGATCTTTCCTAATGTTGTCCTGTTTTGTTTAATTTTCTTTAGTTATGGTTGACGTTTTACATAGTCATGACATTTTTTTCATTACTATTTTTAATAATGATTTTCCGTACATTATATCCCCTTATTGCCTACTGACATATGTTGGAATCTGCTGGATACCACGGACATGTAACGGATTTCCTTTTATGATTTTTTACATGTGGATTGATGTGTACATTAAGGCTTCACGATGGTTCAGTGAGCCGAAACTAGTTGCCCCCTTCATATTTTACTAATATATGCTATAATACTGATTCTGAATTTCACTTACTGCTAAATAGTTCTTTGTCGGGTATTATTGTAGATGGAACGTCAGAAACTGGTGACCCGCATCAAATGAAGGACATGAGAGAGCCGAGCTGTAACCTGAATTAATTATTATGTGCAGTTTCGATAATTGAGTTAGGGATAGATGGACAAACATTAGGTAGTAGTAACCTTTATGCAGCTGAGATAAGCCTACGGTTTGTTCTTTCATTATATTGGAGTGTTGATTTTTCATAAGATTATCAACGACAGATACTGAAGATAGATAGGTACATATACGAAGATTAGGGAAGCGCATGTTACTCCTTTTTAATAGTTACGATTTCACCTATTGCCTTGATTTAGTCAAAAAGAATGACGTCTGGGAGAGCATTCATGACGATTGCTTGGCTTTTGCCTGGGAATTATGTAGGAATTTGAGTTGAGATAGTGGTCGCCATTATTTGGGTATAATATTTTGGATTAGATTAGATTATATTTTAACGGAATTACATTGCACTGAAACCAAAGGCCCCCGCCCTATCAGAGCTGTTCTCGCTACTACTACAGCTCGCCTTCCAGTTCCAAGATTCTAATGAACTCTAGTATTTGGAACGGCTTCAACGAGGTTAGGTCCTCACTCTTACAAGTTTCTTGTCCGAAGCATTTCTTGCGTTGGCTTGCAATGGCGAGGCATTCCAGAACTAGGTGATCCGGAGTTTCATCCTCCTCCCCACAGAATCTACACTCGTCAGTCAATATTTGCTAGACCTATTCTCATTGAGTGCTTCCTAAGGCGGCAGTGTCCTGTGAGAAAGCCCGTCAGGAGATGTAGCTTATCTTTACTGAGGTCCAAATACTTTTTGGATCTAGCAGTGTCAAACTTCCACAGGAACTTTTTGGAATGTTCCAACCCGGGAAGGCACCGAAACTCTTTCTTGTATGAGCATTTTGCTACACCACAGAAAGGCTCCGGGCCAATAAAGGGCATTTGTGCTCCATCCCTGGCAAGTGTATTGGCCTCTTCATTTCGCGTGATTACCGAGTGGCCAGGAACCCAGACTAAAGAGACCCTGTTATTCTTACATAATTCATCAAGTTTTCTTCGGCACTCCTGCACAACTTTGAGTCAATGACATGCGATCGCAATGCTTTGATAGCTGCTTGACTATCAAAATGGATCGATATGTCACATTTCTGGTAGTTTCTTTCTAGGTTCATTTCCACGCATCTTTAGATCGCAAGTATTTCTGCCTGAAAGACGCTAGGGAAGGAGCCTAACCATAATGAGTATCTTCAACGCCTGCTCCAATGGTGGTTTTTGAACCATCCGTATACCATCTAATAGTGTTTTTCCTGAGAGTTTGGGTGGTGTATGCCCTTTCCCAGTCTCTCCTCGTATTTATCATCGTGGTGAAATTCTTTTCGATGCTTACTTTCCAGATCATTTCGCCACTGGGAAGATTCGCTGATGAGATGTATCTTGTCAGAGAGGACCAAGCTCCCTGATTTTTGATACTCTCATTGCCTGAACCTTCCTTAGATATTCCAAGAATTGCCTCCTGGACAGATCTTTCTATCACCAGATGTAGAGGTGTGAGATCTGTAATGATCTCAAGTGCCCTAGTTGGACACGTTGTCATAGATCCAGTGATGCACACACAGGCAAGCCTTTGAACTTTGTCGAGGGTCTTCCTCGTGCTGTACTGACTTGCTTTTGTGTGCCAAACGATTGCCCCATACGTAATTTCTGGTCTCACATTCATGGCGTACGTGCATCGCAGTATGTTTGGGTTACAGCCCCACCTCTTACTAGCTAGATTCCTGCACGCCATCGAAGCTCTTATTGCTTTACTAGCAGTTATTTTAACACGCTTATTCCACAGAACCGGGTTTCAAGGCTGGAAGTGTTCTTTTCCGTGTAAATGGAATTACTATGGTCTTGCTTGGGTTAATGTTTAGCCCCACTGACAAGCACCATTGCTCAATGATTCTGAGGCTCTTTTGTAATAAATTACACAAGCTGCTCTCGAACTTGCCTCAGACTATTAAAGCTATGTCATCGGCGTAGCCCATACATTCGAAGCCAAGCTCCGTTAGCCCGTGGAGCAACTCATCTACTACGAGGCTCCATAGAAGGGCAGATATCACTCCTCCTTGAGGTGTCCCCCGAGTGGCTTTAAGTGAAGTGGTTTGATGCCCCACCTGTGTCTTAGCTATCCTCGTTGTCAACAACTCATACATCCGGTTTATAATGGTTTCATTCACTCCTCGCCTTTTTAGTGCTTCTTTGATAGACATATGAGTTGTGTTGTCAAAGGTCCCTGATATATCCAGGAATGCGCACATTGCGATTTCTTTGTTGTTCAGAGTTCTCTGAATGACTTCGGTCAGCTGATACAGAGCCGTCTCAGTTGATCGACCTGCTCTGTAGGCATGCTGATAATTATGAATTGGTATATTCTCCAGATTCTCTGTTCCTATATAGTTATCCACTACTTTCTCCATCGATTCGAGTAGAAACGATGTTAGACAGATGAGTCTAAAAGATTGGGGATCAGTCCCATCTTTTTTCCCTATTCTTGGTATGAAGGTTACCCTTGCTCTTCTCCATTTTCTAGGTATTAGACCCACTGCTAGACTTCTTCTTGTGATCTTCAGCAGGTGAGGAAGAATCTCCTCTATCCCTTGCTGTAGGAGTGCTGGAAGTATTTCATCCACTCCTGGTGATTTATATAGTTGAAAGGTACTTATTGCTCATTCTGACCGTTGTCTGGTAAAATTTCCTTAGCAATGTCACAATTGTCCTTGCGGCATTTTTTGGTCTAGTTCATTGCTATTTCGGTGATTGTTGCTGGTTCACTACTTGAGAAGTGAGTTCTAAGAAGAAGAATCGATCGTTCCTCTTCACCATCCGTGTATGATCCGTCTGGCTTTTTCAGCGACAATCTGGGTTTAGTTCCCCAATTTGCCATGACCTTTTGTAGTCTAGCCGCAGTGTGAGTGGAAGTCATCTTTTCGCAGAAGGCTTGAAAATTAAGCCTTTTGGCCTTCCTAATCTCTTTATTGTACTCAGTAAGCTTCTCAGTGTACCTCTGCCAATTACCGTCACGTTTGGCTCTATTAAAGAGCCGACGGATCTCTTTTCTGAGGTTTGACAGGTTCTCCTTCCACCTAGGAGCATCCTTTTCTGAGCGAGCTTCTGAGAGTGGGCAACTGGAATGAAAAGCTTCCATTATGGCCTCACTGATCTGTTCGACTCTTTGTTCCAGATCGTAGTTCGGGTGAATTACCCCATTCACTTCGACGTGTTCCAAATTGTCCTTAAGATTGGTCTCGTAAAGAGATCAATCAGTATTTCTAGGCTTTCGGATTGTAGAAATAGAGGTGGTATTTCCCTCAATCCTATATTCGATAAACCTATGGTCGGAAAATGATGGCTCGCTCATCACCCTCCAATCTTTTACATTCTCCCTTGCAGCAACATTAACAATTATTACGTCCAGGACCTCTTCTCTTGCTCCCGTGACAAAAGTGGGAGTTGCCCCCACGTTTGAGGTCTCAAGGTTATTTGCTAAGAGATATTCTAATAATCACCCACCTTTTGCGTTGTTATTGGTGCTTCCCCACACGGTATTGTGTGCGTTGGCATCACAACCAATTATAATTGGCAGCCGTCTGTTATTGCAGTGTCTCACTAGCTCTTGTACCTCTTCTGGCGGTGTCATCGGCCCGTCTCCAGCGAAGTAGGCTGAGGCAATGACGATGTCTCGGTCGATGCCCCCAATGTTGAGGTGAACCATGATTGGAACAAGGCCCCGTGACAAGTATTCTGAAACACAAATATATTTGATGTTATTTTTCATGATGACACAGGCACGCGGAGATAGTTGCCTTTGATCATAAATCAATTTAGAATCCTTACATCTTGGATAAGTACAATATCTAGTTGTAGTCTAGCGAACAACCTTGCAATCACGGCTGAAGGTCCTTTCCCGTGATGCAGGGTAATCTGAGCTACAGTCGTGATCGTGAATTATTATGGATGAGAGAGGCCGAGTTACTCAGCCTCTATTCATCCCCCTCCTTTCTCTCTCCCTGTCCCTCCTCCACCACCATGGCAGTATCTGCCTCGGTAATTGAGCGGGTTTTTTGATCTCGAGTCAGACTCTCGACCCCCAGGCTGCTCTGCCCAGTTTCCCGGCAGAGTCAGTCTCCGCATTCCCAGTCATCCTAGCAGAGCCAGAGGAGATCTCGGGCTGACCCAAAGGTAAGCCTTTTTCACGTTTTCCAGAGGTTTCAGATCCAAAGGACATGGAGATCCCCTCTCCATGTCCTTTGGATCCTCCGCGGGATTCTTCTTTTTTCCCAGCCCCGAGACAGGGATACGCCAAAAACGGAAGTTTAGTGCGTAACTTCTAGTTTCATTTCGTCTTCTCCGTGTGCGTCATATTCCAAAGTCTTATTTCTTCCCCATGCCTTATTTGTGGTGCATTTTATCTTTTCTGGTAATATTTCCTCTTAATTTTTTCGTACTTCATGCCCTTTTAAGCTCTTCTTAATATTATTCTGTCCATATATTTCTCATCTTTTGTGGATGATATTTATATATAATTTCTAACTACAGTTTTTATTATCCATATCTCCATAGAATTGTATCGAATTGACATTATCATATATTTTTCCTTTTTTCTCATTGAGTGATTAATTCTTCCCCATTTTGTACATACATTTTCTGTATTTCCTAGACTGTAAATTTCTCCTTGGTTCATCTTGTCACTTATTCTCATTGGATTCTATGCTAAATCGTATGTGATTATGTGTCTTTTATTTTTGTGTTTGATAATATAGTCTCCCTTGTGAATCAACCATACTTGCTGAATACCAAAATTTCAATGAAAAATGAAGTAAGTGGAATAAATAAAAAGCATAATAAAGTAAGACTCTTCTTCCAGTTTAAGTCTAGATCTCCTGAAGAGTACCGTTATAATAAATATACATTTGCTATATTGCACGATCAAATGTTATGAACTCATTTTATTCCTTTAGCTCCTAATGATAACTTTTTTATTCGCACTTCATCTCAACACTTAGTATTATTTCTCCATTTTTGCATAATTTGATTAAGTTGGTAAAGCTGAAATGTTTGTCGGATGGCTTGCTCTATTTTATAGTTCAAGTGAGAATATGTTTAACTTGATGCTTCTGGGACTGTCGTTCCCTAGGGTTAGTATTGAAATTTTAATCTACTTCCAGAGGTTAATTTATGCTTTACTTACTTCTGGCATAGAAGCGAATATCACGATGTATCTTATTTATCGCATTTAAATATTTGAATATATATATATATATATATATATATATATATATACAGCTATAATTGAAGTCAGAATTAGCGTTGAGATTATGAAGAACTTTTCTTAATTCCAATTATTCTTATAATTGACAAATATAACTATTGTATAACAGGTTTAATTAGTATTCATACAAACTAATACTCAAATGAAGATAGTATGTTGACAAACTACTATAATACTAGAATAATGGGATAATAACACACCATTGATAACTACAACATAAAATTTACAATGCCGAGAGAGTAGAACATAGTTTTCTGCTGTGACTTCCATAATAGGTGACTTTTTAGATGGTTTAACTAGAAATCAAACATGAGCAATAGGAGTTCACGCAATTATGACAATGAAAATCAAACTGCGAAGCCAAACAATATGGAACTTGAAAAATTGATTTATACTTTTTTTTTAATATATGGGAGCCTTTTGAATGCAACAGTCAGTGAGGTCTATTGACGTACTTTAGAAATACGGAAATAAAAATGATTAACTGTAATTATTTCTATGGTACATTGGTGTCAGAAGTGGGATAATATAAATTAATTGCTACGTAAAAAATGGCCAAGAGACAATGTGACCTGAAAGTGGCGGAACTAAGAGCAGAATTGGAAGATTGTGAGTTGGAAACGTCCGGTAAGAAAAGTGAATTAGTAGAACGAATTAAAGTGGCACTGGAAAATGACGGCTTTGATCCAGAAACCGTTTTATTTAATGACGAGGTTTCCACCTTAATATCGTCAAATTCTGCTAAGATTTCTGCCATGGAAGAGAACATGGGCGAGAAGATTTCTGCAACGAATGTTAAAAACGATATTCCTGCCATAGAAGAGAAGATTTCAACGAATGTGGATGTGTGAATGGATAACGACATTGCCGCTGACGTTGAAAATGAAATTTCATCTCTAAAATCTGGAATCGAGAATAATATGTCAACGATGGACGAGAAAATCGAGAATAAGATGACAACGATGGACGAGAAAATGAAGGAGTTAGAAAGAAAGATTACAGGTATCAGAACTCAAGATACACCAGCGGAAGAAATGAAGACCGAGCAAACAAAACCTTGCAAGCCAGAAACACACCCTAAGTTAGAAGACATTGGTAATTTTACCCGAGTCAAGTCCCCAACGTTCGATGGAAAAATGTCGTGGAGCAATTATATGAAACAGTTTGAAGCAGCCGCTAGAGTGAATAATTGGTCTGATAGAGAGAAGGCAGTGATATTCATTATCGTGCTTCGGGGAGATTCCTTAGATGTACTACAGACAATACCAGTTGAAGAAACGGATGACTTCGAACAGCTGAAGAAGAGATTGGGCATGCGATATGGCCACGAACATCTAGAGCATTTGTACCAATCCCAGCTGAAGAACCGACGGCAGAAACGTGATCAATCCCTTCAAGAATATGAAGTGAATATTGCCCGATTACTTCGATTTGCTTATCCGTCAGCACCAGAGAACATGATGGAATGTCTGGGCATCCAGGCCTTTATTGATGCCTTACGTGACCCCGATCTGCAGAGGACGCTTCGTTTAACCCATCCGAAAACATTAGTCGACGCATTGACAGCTGCTCTTGAAGATGAAGCAGCAACGGAGGCTTCGGGATATAACAAAATTAGGACCATTCAAGAATAAGGTGACCAAGACAGATTTGACCAGTTCGTCAGTACAATAAAAAGTATGATGGACAAGAAGCCGAGAAAGATTAGATGCAGGAATTGTGGCGAGCTAGGACAAGTACGTAGTTCGTGTAAGCGGCCAAGGACTTCTGCAAACCAAGAAACTCAGTCACAGGAAAACTAGAACGGGTCGGCTACGAGTGGACAGCACCGACCAATGATCGTTCCAAAGACCCTCCCCATATTGATAGCTTCGCTCAGATGTCGCAACGATGTCGCAGTGTATATGTAGATGGAGAAGTGAATAGCGAAATATATACTCAACTGGTAGACACTGGAGGAACTAGAAACATTATACGACCAGAAATAATAAACTCCAAGAATAAGCTTTTACCAACGAGACTGCAACTGCGGATCGCCACAGGTGAGAGTGCCAACGTTTACGGTGAGGCACAAGCCCAATTGGGAATTGGCGCAAAAAAGTTCACGCATACGGTAATCGTAGCTGACATTGAAGAAGACGTGATTCGGGGAATGGACGTGATGAATGTACATGGTTTCCAGTTAGACTTTAGAAACAGAACCATTGAAGTGGGTTCCGATGAGGTATTTCTTCATCCATATGAAAGCAGCGCGGTGTTAGCAGCTGTACAGGAAGATACCGTTCTATATGCACGAAGCGAAACCATGATAGTAGTACTGCTACAGAGAATTATGGAGAAAGGTACACCAGTTATGATGGAGCCAAGGAACCACGACGAAAAAGTTGGCAAAGGATTACTAATTGGAAAAGGATTGGTTACGTCAGCGAAAGAGATGCCAGTATGTGTGATAAACGTGAATGATTACCCAGTTACCACCAAGTGGGCAACCAGGATTGGATCCTGCGTACCAGTGACGTCTATAGATCGTCAAATAACGACCACTGACAATTCTAATGCCAGATTCGAACAGATGTTATCAGTAGCTGGTCAGTCCTTGAATCGAGGTGAAAAAAAGAGAATGAGAAAATTTATATTGCAGTATCGAGACCTATTCATACCAAAAGGAGGAAAAACTGGTAGAACATCAGCCGTCAATCACAAAATCGATACTGGTAATGCTAAGCCAATTAGGCAGAGACAGGAAGCTAAAAAAATAATTCGAGGGATGGCAGAAGAAAAAGTTATAGAACAATCTACTAGTCCATGGATGAGTCCAGTGGTGCTCGTCAAGAAAAAGGATGGAACTACGAGATTTTGCCAGCTAAACAACGTGACGAAGAAAGACAGCTATCCTCTGCCTCGAATCGACGATACGCTAGATACTTTGGCCGGTAGCAAACTGTTTTCCACATTTGACCTAAAGTCTGGTTATTGGCAAGAAGAAATTGACCCAGAAGACAAAGAGAAGACTGCTTTTACCACCGGATCTGGATTATGGCAATTCAACGTCATGCCATTCGGGCTCTTTAATGCGCACGTGACATTTGAAATACTCATGGAGAATATCTTGAGAGGATTGTCTTGGAAGACATGATTGGTGTATTTGGACGACATCGTAGTACTGGGGAAGACATTTGACGAACACCTGAAAAATTTAGAGGACGTGTTCGAACGACTCCAAGCTGTCCAGCTCATGTTAAACTCGAAAAAATGTCAGCTGTTCCAAAACCGAGTGAACTATCTAGGTCATATAGTGAGCAATGAAGGAACGGCGGTGGACCCAGAGAAAATTGCTTCCATTGAACAATGGCCGCAACCAACCGACAAACATCAAATTAGGAGTTTCCTTGGATATATTATAGAAGATTTATCATGAAGTTTGGAGATATTACCAAGCCTTTTACTCGACTTACAGAAGAAGCAAGACCTTTCCAATGGGATGAAGACTGTCAAACGACTTTTGAAACCCATTACCTCAGGGAGACTTTATTCTTGACACTGACGCAAGCAACGTAAAAATTGGAGTAGTACTCTCACAAATCCAAGGAGGGCAAGAAAAAGTGCTGGGATATCTCAGTAAAGTCCTCTCCAAACCAGAACAAAACTACTGCGTCATAAGAAGAGAACTTTTGGTGGTTGTGGAGTCCGTGGAACACTTTCACCGGTATCTCTATGGTAGGAAGTTTTTAATCCGGACTGATCATGCAGCACTCAAGTGGTTGATATAGCTCAAGAATCCCGAGGGCCAGATTGCTAGATGGATTGAACGACTTCAAAAGTACTGTTTCAACATCGAACATCGAGCTGGTGTGAGTCACCGAAATGCTGACTCCCTGTCCAGACAGCCGTGCGCAACAAACTGCTCCCACTGCAACAAGGCGGAATCCAGGGGGGCTGCAGTTTCAAGAACTACTGTTGTCAACGAGGAATGGTCACCCACCAGGATCAGAGACGATCAGGAGAATGATTCTCACCTGGAGATGATCCGGCAATGGAAGGAAGAATATCGGCGACCTACCTGGCAAGAAGTGTCAAGATATTCACCGAAACTCAAGGCGTATTGGGCTCAATGGTACTTCCTAGTCCTGGAAGATGGGCTGTGAAAAAGAGTCCTTGAAAACGATGATGGTTCCGAGATGAGGAGACAGCTAGTTATCCCGAGTACAAGAGTAGCTGAAGTACTAAAGAAGTTACACGACAGTCCATCGGGAGGTCATCTGGGAGTGATAAAAACCCTCCAGCGAATCCGTGAGAGGTTTTATTGAATGAACAGCTCCGATGATGTGAAGGACTGGTGTAAGGAATCTACGACTTGTGCTACGAGTAATGGACCACATCGCAAGAGAAAGGCACCCATGAAACAGTACAATATTGTAATCCCTTTTGAATGAATTGCTTTAGATATTGCTGGACCATTCCGAAGACAGAAAATGGTGGCAAATACATATTGGCTGTAGTGGATTATTTCACAAAGTGGGTGGAAATTCACGCTATTCCAAACCAAGAGGCCACAACTGTCGCAGATGTATTGGAGAAAGAGTTTATCAGCCGATATGGAGTGCCCTTGGAAGTCCACTCTGGCCAGGGAAGAAATTTCGAAAGCCATCTATTCCAGGAGATTTGCAACAAGCTGGAAATGGAGAAGACCAGGACAACAGCATCACATCCAGAATCAGATGGAGTGGTCGAGAGAAGGAATAGGACCATTGGAAAATATGTATTCAAAGTAGTTTCCAGCCATCAGAGAGATTAGGACCAGTATCTTTCCCTATTCGCATTGGCATATTGATCTGCGTTAATGAGTCCACGGGTGAATCACCTGCGAAAATCCTGTTTGGACGTTAAATGAGGCTTTCTTGTGACCTCGAATTTGGCTGTCGGCCTGGAGAAGATCTGGCAAGAGAAGACTACGTGCTCCAATAGAGAAGAAGGCTGGACGATATTCATGAATGAGTTCGAACAATGTTGCCAGCGACAGAATGAGAAGTCAGTACGACACGCAGGCCACAGTAGGCGGTTTTGAAGAAGGGAACAAGGTATGATTACACAACCGGACGAGGAGAAAAGGGTTTTCTCCAAAATCACGAAAATCCTGGGAAGGTCCATACTTAATCATGAAAAGGATCAATGATGTTATATATCGCATAAGCAAGATCATTTTATTTCTTTTATATGTCCATTACATTTTCAACGAAAACCATGTATGGATTCTGGCCGTGGTGTCATTATGAAATGTCCCACACAAAAATCCACCGGACATTTAATTCCATTATCTGCGGGTATTAAATCCAAACGCTGAGATTGCGATATAATCTCATTATTATTTCGCCAGGTAAAAGTATCGGATAGATTAATTAAATTCATTTTCGTTGGAAACCAAGAAAATCTTAAATACAGAAGTGCAACAAAAATAAACAGACACCCAACATCAACAAATAATGACGACAATAGTTTGACACTTTTATGACAGTTAGAAATAAGTTTTATGTTATTGCCATTGTTATATAACTCAAGAAACGGTTTAAACGTGAATATTTTTAATAGAATAAGAGACAGCCATGATTTTTTCTATTTTTAGGCTTCTAGCGACTAATCTACCTAATAAACTAAAAATTTTAGTAATACAGAAAAAACCCGTAAACAGCAATTATACCCTTTCTTTTTACTATAATAGTGTATGAATTTCATTTACCATTGCACCTCTCATTCTATATGGCATATTTTCATCAGTGAAACCTAAATATAGTTAATAATGCAATTTGAACAGTTTTGAATTGTTATGCCCGGTCTCCCCTTTTTTAAAAATAAGTTTTAATTAATTATAATTATAATATTAGTGTCCTTCAGCGAAATCCACTGTAAAGATAATGTTAAATTGTCAAAAAAATTTACATTGATATTTCAGTGGGGAAAAGTGCCATAGCATGTGAGCAATGACCAATGTTTGGCAGGACAACGTCTGCAATCTAGTTTTTTATAATTATTAAGCCACAAACTTTCTTTTACGGCAACACACTCGGTGTATCTTCACAAACATATTTTATCGGATAAAATATAATTTTCATTCGGTAAGCAGATTGATAAAGGTCGATCTTAGACAAGTTTAATTTAAATAGAATACTACAATTTAAGAATGTTCCAATAAATTGTTTGTAAAAGATGGAAGTAAACAAGTGGAGTTAACGAAATTACTAATAATTTTCTCAGTATAAAAGCTTCATCTCAAATTGTCTCTAGACTCGAACAAACTTCGAACCATATATATTGTAACATAAACCAAAGTCTGTTCAGATTCTACAAATTTCAAGAAGTTGATGACCATTCTCTTAGTCTGCGAGCAATTCAAGCAATTGTGGGAAATTTCCAATAAAGATTTTCTTACTGCCAATAATTCATTGTAGCTGCTACCGTTGCGTTATAATTCTAAAGTTATGTGACTGTTATCGCGATCGATAGAATGCACCTTGGCGTTAGCAAATAATATGGAAAACCACTTTTTGGATAATGAACGTCCAATATGAAATAAGTAGAATTCATTAATCATCTTTGTTTACGGTAATGTGTTACGGTTTCCAATTACCCAGACAGTGTATTGGTTAAAGAGAAAATTAATCGGTAAATTTATCCATAACTATAAGGCAACTTACAAGATTACAATGTAGCCTGAACGACTTATGTATCGAGAAAGAAATATGTCAAAAACTACCACGATATATTGTTTACCTAACAAAAATAATGAAATAATTATTAAGGAAAAGTATAATTTTCAATTGAATCGTTTTTTCTATTTAATTGGGGTATAACTATTATATAATCTACCTAGGCTTGTAAGAATCCATCTTTTGTTTTTACTTCACCTTCACCTTACGTATAGTATATGCAATATATGTATTCATACGGGGTGTCAATTTGAAGATGAACGGCATTTAATATTGCCTAAACAAATGGTAATATCAACATTTGCGAAACACATCAATTTACATATCAAGGGGGACCACTGTTGAGGCGTTTGTTGTCGAATTACTTCCAACCCCAGGACACCTACCCCAAAATTTTTTATAGTATTATTAGATAAATTTCAATATTTTTTTTTCAAAATTGAATTACTTGACTTGTGGAATGTATTTAATTTTTAAATTGAGATATTGCAACTTTTACATTTATAATTATTTTAAGAATGATTCAAAATGGGTTCAATTGTTTTCTTAACACAAGTACAGTTGGTATTCAAATTGTTCGCGGATCGTTTGAAGAGTCTCGAGTGAAATAGCACTACATTCCTCTACAATACTTTCTTGCTGTTGTTCAATTGAGTCTGGTTAGGTATTGAATACAACGGATTTCAAGTGACCCCTTAAGGTGGGTACAGACATAGAACAAAACTTCTCATCGCAATTCCGTCGCGCAACAATTGTTTGTTACGCATCGAAGATACGGCGTGTCAACAAATATAGCGTATCAATACATCGTCGCGTATCTTATAAACGGGACATTTTGCCGTTCCGTCTTTACTAAAACAGAACCATTAAATTAGTCTTTTTCTTGTGTGCGATGAAGGTTGTTGCAGCAGCTTATATGTACATGCACTACTTAGTTAAAAAAAATAAAAAAAGACTCGCAGAAAGACGCTGGTGGCAGACCCGGTTGTATACTAATAGAAGTGTGTACAGCGGAAATCATTTACTGTTGGATTTAAAATTCCAGGCAACTAGTCGCCTTTACAAAAATTTTACTAGAATGTCTCCAACAGACTTCGATTACTTGATCAATTTAATTGGACCCAAAATAGCACGAAAAGATACTAGGAGGAGAGCGGCAATTTCTGTTCAAGAAAGGTTGGCAGTAACAATTCGGTTTCTGGCGACTGGTGACTCTTTCACCAGTCTACAATACCTTTTTGAAATTTCTAAACAATCGATTAGTGCTATAGTTCCTGAAGTGAGCGAAGCCATTATAGAAGGATTAGAAAAAATATTCAGGTAAGAAACTGTTTTATTAAAGAAGTATAATAAACACACATTAAACAAAACAAATGTTTATCTTAAATTCTCTAATTCAATATCGGGCATATCCAATAGTTGGCGTGGTGGAGAATTGACTGGAGTACTGCGACTAGAATGATCCGAAATACTAGAAGTAGCATAATTATATGCTGGAGATGGTACCTGTGAATGCTGTTGAGTAAAACTGGAAGCTTGGCTATCCTGATACTGTTCAAATTGAGAATGTTGTGGCACAGAATTTGCAAAGAATGACTGAAGAGTATGAGTACGGTATGATTGCGAATGATAAAAATTGGTTGAACTTTGTTCGAGATGGGTCTTGTCTGCTTTAAACAAAATTAACATAATATCTTGTTGTACAGTACTTTGTAATTCAAGAGAATATTTGGCCAGTTTTTTAGCCATAAGATTTCCAAATATTTGACATTCGTTTTGCTCCTGTGGGTTTCTAGCGTTTGCTTATGCTTCTGACAGTATTTTAAAAGCTTTATCTAATTTCTCAGAATCTTCATTCTTCTTTTGGCGTTCCTTACTAGGTGTCGCTTTATCGCTTTTCTTTTCGGTACTAGGTGTTGCTTTTCTTTTTGGGTATATTTTCTATACTTTTCCGATTCTCTTGTACAGCAGAATTTTTATCGTTATCTGCTAATGTTCCTCCATCACCCGATATTTCCTTTTCATCATTATCTTCATCTTCGTGTGCAATCTAAAATTAAGAATAATTTAAAATAAGTATTTAATAAACAAACTTATTCAGAAAATAAAAATATGTCCTGTTTTTGGCGCACTGTATAATTTGTTTTAACGAAATTTGTTTTAATTTTTACAGATACCTTTAACACCAGAAAGATATTTAGAAGTGACAAAACAGTTAGAGGACACCTGGAACTTTCCACATTGTCAGGGTGCTTTAGATGGGAAGCATGTTGTTCTACAAGCTCCAATTAACACCGGAAGCGAGTTCTTCAATTACAAATCAACATTTAGTGTAGTTCTTTTTGCCCTAGTGGATGCTAATTATTACTTTTTGTATGTTGATGCTGGAGGCCAAGGAAGAATTTCAGATGGTGGTATCTTTAAAAACTGCTCGCTTTACAAAAAATTAGAGCAAAGTGACTTAAATTCACCTGAACAAGAAGCTTTACATGGCAGGCAACAGAAAATTCCCTATTTTTATATAGGAGACGAGGCATTTGCCTTAACTGAGTCGTTAATAAAACCGTTTTCGGGAATACATCCTAAAGGATCATTGCAAAGAGTGTTTAACTACAGATTATCTCGCGCACGAAGAACTGTAGAAAATGTATTTGGCATCGCCTCAGCCGTTTTTAGAGTACTTCGTAAACCGATGTTACTTGAACCCAGAAATGCTGAATTAGTTATAATGGCAGTAGCTCATCTACATATTTTTTTAAGAGAAAGTTCTACATATTATGCTTTGTATACGCCACATGGAACCTTCGATACCGAAATTGATGGAAAGCTTGTAGAAGGAAAGTATAAAACTATAACTAATGAACCAATGTCTTCTTTATTTCCAATTAGAAATATTCCCAGAAGACCAATCGAAAATGCAACACGAATTAGAGACAAAGTGTCATCGTACTTCCAAAACTAAAATCGACTTTTGTGGCTAGATTATTATACGTAATTCGTAATTCGTTTTATACTTACAGTGCTTTGTGTTTCCCGAACCTTGTTTTTGTCCCAAAGGAATAGCAAACTTTTAAAGGCAAACCAACTACTTCCATAGATATCTGAAAGCCTTGTAATAAATTAAAATAAAATTTGTAATTGAAAAGTAAATAAACAAAATAGGAAAGAAATTAATTTTCAATTATTCAAACTTACCTTTACCCGTACCGTGGCTCTTTTTAATTTTTGCTTTCTCTCGCCCTGACAGAAGAACTTTAATTTTTTTTTGCATTCATCTACTGTTATCCGAAACTCTACAGCAAGTTCTTCCCAAGCATCATGCTTCTTTATTTATTATAGTATTTGGGATGTTTTGCATCCCACAAAATTTCTTTATTACGATAACTATTTATGAAATCCAGGGTAGATTCTTCTGTCCACTCCATGTTTTCAACTGAATAAACAAAACGAAAAATAAATCACAACTATTTACCGCAGACCTATCCAGACATGCTAACAAGTGATGCAACATCAGTGCGTATCATTTCTTTGATGCGGCGTCAAAAAACCGACAACTGATGGAACGCCGAGATGTTACTATGTTCTGGTGTTACGGTGTTACGCAGTGCCGTCCACACTTGTTACGCGACGGCGTTACGATACGAAGTTTTGTTATATGTCTGTACGCACCTTTAGGAAGAAATCGAGCGGTGTCAGATCTGGTGACCTAGTAGGTCATTCAATGGGTCCTCTACTACCAATCCACTGCACCGGATAATGATTATTCAACCACTCTGGAACTTCTGCTGAAAGTGTAGTAAATCATCATCTAGACCAAGATTTTCATTGGCATACCTTTGATTTTCCACCTCATATATTATATTTCCATTTATGAAGAGGGGATCAATGATAGTATTGCCTAATATACCTGCCCAAACATATAATTTTTTAGGATATTGTGAATTCTCCTCTCTAATAATGTGACCATGTTAAAATCAATCAATCAGTAATCAATCTAGATTGAATAATACTCACGGCATGTCGTTATTGTTTCGTTTTCCAGATATATCTGAATTGATGATGATTCATAAAATTGTCACTGTTGAAGATTGCGGAATATTTTAACCTTCCACATACGTACATCTCCACATATCTAAATACACAAGCTATACAAATCATACTCTGGCTATTCTAATTAATATACCTCTCACTCACACCAGTAAGTATGAATATAACTCGTGATGTTTCTCTTTTGTTCTCCCAGTTTCCTAACTCCTCTCTCCCCATCTTGTTCTCTTACAATTTCATTATTCGAATCTTGTTACTCTCTTGTGATTCCTATTGACACTTGAATATTTCGCAACTATATTAGTTG
Source organism: Galeruca laticollis (assembly GCA_963921935.1). Taxonomy (NCBI): domain Eukaryota; kingdom Metazoa; phylum Arthropoda; class Insecta; order Coleoptera; family Chrysomelidae; genus Galeruca; species Galeruca laticollis. The sequence goes on from OY998177.1 coordinate 171,699,453, forward strand.
CTCTCCATAATATTATTAGAGAAATATACAATGAAGTTCCATTAATTATCAATAGAGCATCTATAATGGCAAACAGATTTGCTTGTTAATTTTATATACAACAACTATCACAAAGTACTCTAGAGGATGAAATTAATTGCAACAGTTCAATTTTCATAAACCATAGGATGCGTTAAACCCCTTTGTTATATTGAGTGTTATTTCGTATGTAACTGGGTCACTTTGAAAATTACGGTCAGTCCGTGTTCATTAAAAATTGATCGGCATTTGTACCCTCTCGGCTAACAAATATCGTCAAAAGTAATCATAATAAAGTAGTATCTTTGATCCTTAGATGGCAAAAGTTATTAAGTTAGTGGTTAGCTCACCGGTTAGTAATTAATTGATTTGCTTTTCGTGGGAAGGTTTCAGCTTGTAAACCAATTGAATAATAGAATATTTTTTGTTTTCTTGATTTGCTGTATATAGAGAGACAATAATAATAAAGGATAATTCAGTCAATACAGCATAGCAAATATAGCAATATTAAAAATACAAATGAATGGGAATTTACTTTATGTTTAATAAAGGGTTCTGTGATGCAATTTCCCAACTACATAGAGTAGGAAACGGATCAATTCAAATATTGAATAGAAGAGGCTCTCACTTGATGAAGATCCATACTGAACGATGAAATAAAACAATATAATTTGTTTAAATTTTCATTTATTTGAACTAATGTCCAATTGAAACTGGTTAACGCGTTTCACTAACACAGTAGCTTTGTCAAAACGAATGAAGGTATAATATAAAAATGTTTGAATATATACAGTGCTGAATACAGAATTCTATTTACTAAGCTTAACAATGGTATTGAAAGAAATTACCGGAAATTCATTCACTATAAACATTCCTAAGCTATCTTATAGGTAAAGAGGTTCAATAACGGAGACTGATTGATATCTATTTGGTCGTTAAGGAGATTACCTGAATAATAATTTTTGGTAATCTCTAGGGCCTCTAATAAATTTAAAATAAAGGATTTACCAACTACATGGAGAATTTCAAAATTTGGGTCAAAAATATGTTGGTTTTCTAATAAATAATTTGAATAGTTAGAATCTAATTTTCTGTTGTCATAGCTACGTTTGTGTTCCGAAGTTCTAGATTTGAAATTTCTCCAAGTTATACCTATATGAATTTTATCACAGTTGTCATTACCAAATTTTATTTTATAAACTCCTCATTTGTTTAATTTTGATGATTTAGATTAATAATTTTTAATGAATTTGGATAAATTGTAATCAGTTTTAGAGGAAGTATTCATGTCTAAAGTTTCTAAAAATGATTTAATTTTTAAGGATGGTGTTCCAAAGTATGTTAAGCTTTTAAATTGTTTATTATTTTTATCTGAAGGGAAAACTTGTTCTAAAGTTTTTTTTATCTTTTTATTTATGATATCGTCAATTAAATTTGGATCGTAATTATAATTAACTGCTATTTGTTTTATGATATTTAATTCTTTGTTATAATTATGAATATTTAATGGGACTGTTAAGAGTATGCGTATCGTACTATTGAAAGCTGCTAGTTTATGACTGAATGGGTGGACCGAACTATTGTGAATTGTAATATCTGTATGTGATGGTTTATGAAATATAGAAAAATCATGTTTATTGTTTATATTTGAAATTGTGAGGTCTAGAAAGTTTAAAGACTTATGTTGTTCAAGTTCTACGGTAAATTTGATATTATTGTGAATCGAGTTTATGTAAGTAATGAAGCTCTCTAATTGTCTATTTGTACCGATGAAGCTATCCAAAATGTCTTCCACATATCAGTGCCAGTACATACATTTTTTACTAAGGGGGTGATCATGAAATATTTTTTCTATATTCTTCATAAGAGATAAAATCAAAGTAATTATTCACAAAATGTACCAAGGACAAAAACGTAAATTAAAGTCATTATTAACCAACAAACCAGTATCAAAAAACCCACAAACCAAATTCTCAGAACATAAATTTTTCAATAGATTCGTCAATCTTTCAAAGACAATTTTTTCAGATAACAAAATTCAATTAGCACAAAAAGGTTTTAAACATAATATTCAACCCACATGTTCATTGGATAACTTCAACAAACTAGGTGTAGAAACAGAAATTAATTTGTATAATTTCCCAAATAATTCTAATATAAAGCTTCAGAAATTATTAAAAAAGAATTTGTCGAATTTAACAAACCCAATTCTGAATTATCAGTCGTCAAATCAATTCAACAAAAATCAAAGTCAAATAGTCTTATTTTCACAAATGCAGATAAAGGAAATACGGTAATAGCATTACCTAAAGAAGATTATATATTAAAAACCAATAATTTTATTCAGGCAAGCAATTTTGAGAACCTTAAAAAAGACCCATCTAATGAATTTCAGAAAGAAATAAAATTAGCAGTAGATAACGCTAAATCAATGATTAACGATAAAGAAAAATATTAATTATTTTACCCAATCCGCAACACCCTGAACTTTATTCATTAATTAAACTCCATATAGAGGGGTACCCAATCAAGCCAGTTGTCTATTATTTCACAGCACCTTGATTCAAAATTTCAAAGATTCTCATAGATGTCATCTCTAACTATTGTTCATTCTTACCTCCATTTTCAGTTAAAAACTCAACGGAATTAATTAATAGTATTCAATATATAATACTACCCCATAATTCTAAATTCATATCGTTCGATGTAACAAATCTATTCCCTAGTATACCTCCTAAAGAAACTATAACTCTTGTTGATAACTTGATCACATACAATAATGTTATTCCTATAATTCACTCTGATATCATAACTTTATTGAAAGTGTGTTTGAATCAAAATTATTCTCATTTCAATGGAGAGGTTTATAGCAGTGCAGATGGTTTGATTATGGGCAACCCCCTCAGCCCCCTACTAGCAGAAATTTTCATGGATAATATAGAAAAATAATTCATGAACACCCCCTTAGTAAAAAATGTATGTACTGGGACCGATATGTGGACGACATTTTGGCTAGCTTCATCGGTACAAATAGACCATTAGAGAGCTTCATTACTTACATAAACTCGATTCACAATAATATCAAATTTACCGTAGAACTTGAACAAAATAAGTATATAAACTTTCTAGACCTTACAATTTCAAATATAAATAATAAACATGATTTTTCTATACTTCATAAACCATCACATACAGATATTACAATTCATGATAGTTCGGTCCACCCATTCAGTCATAAACTAGCAGCTTTCAATAGTATGATACACAGACTCTTAACAGTCCTTTTAAATATTAATAATTATAACAAAGAATTAAATATCATAAAACAAATAGCAGTTAATAATAATTACGACCAAATTCAATTGACAATATCATAAATAAAAAAAACAGACTTTAGAACAAGTATTTCCTTCAGATAAAAATAATAAACAATTTAAAAGCTCAACATACTTAGGAACACCATCCTTAAAAATTAAATCATTTTTAGAAACTTTAGACATGAATATTTCCTTTAAAACTGATCACAATTTATCCAAATTCATTAAAAATAATAAATCATCAAAATTAAACAAATCAGGAGTTTATAAATTAAAATGTGGTAATGACAATAGTGATAAAATTTATATCGGTAGAACTTTTAAAAATTTTAAAACTAGAATTTCGGAACACAAACGTAGATATGATAACACATTTTCGACCCAAATTTTGAAATTCTCCATGTAGTTGGTAAATCCTTTAGTTTAAATTTATTAGAGGCCCTAGAGATTAACATAAATAAATATTCATGTAATCTCCTTAACGACCAAATATATATCATACAGTCTCCTTTATTGAACCTCTTCACCTAGAAGATTAGCTTATGAATGTTTGTAGTGAATGAATTTCCAGGTAATTTCTTTCAATACCATTGTTAAGCTTAGTAAATAGAATTCTGTATTAAGCACTGTATATATTAACACATTTTTATATTTTACTTTCATTCGTTTTGACAAAGCTACTGTGTAAGTGAAACGCGTCAACACGTTTAAATTGAACATTAGTTCAAATAAATGAAAATTTAAACAAATTATATTGTCTTATTCCATCGTTCAATTCAAATACATTTTCTCACTTTCGCGGAAACGGAATACTATTAGAATGTGTCTGATACTGTAACCACCTAAATTGGTCACTAGCTTCCACTAGTATGGACCCTATAGGCTACAGGTAAGTCCGTCTGTCTTTGGTGACAACCTCACGTAGTCGGAGTGAGTACTACAAAATAACCGGGATGTTATAAAAAAATGGGCGCCAGCAATGTTTCTACCCGGCCCAAATGCTGGTCCTATCCTAAACCTAGCAAATAAATAGGAAAAAGGAAAGGAAACAGGTTTATGAGCTTACAAATATGTTCGATTGTCGCCACAACAGGTGACAAAAAAAACGAATGATAAAAGTGTTGACAGATACCATAATTTAACAGAGACATAAGCTTCATTGTCATGAAAAATTATACAATTTTATGGACAAAGCAAAATAATTTAAAAATAGATAATTATAAAAAAGTATATTAAAAATAATATAAAGATATAAAAAATACTGACAATACTAACAATACAAAACATAATATAGAAAATTGAAAATTTAAATTAATAATTATAATACAATGTTACCATCGTATATCATACCAAATATTGAACTACACCAATGTTACTCAAAAGTCTAGGGTAGATTGCAGAATTCTGCCAATGAATAATAAGGTCTCTCAAGCAGAAACGCCGTTGTCAATCTCCGGAACCTATTGAATGTATTTGCCACTTTTAATGATGAAAATAAATAGAAAAATGACTAGACCACATCCACTACCAAGTCAGTGAATTATTCATGAACTACAAAAAAATCTATTAAAAATAACTGGGCTATATCCATCACCAAGTAATCTGCTAAACATGAGCTTCTACACTTATATAGAATATAATATAAGTCATAAATAAAATAACATACTAACCGTTATACAAGGGATTGCTCTGGTTCCAAGGCGATCTACTGTAAATACGGTTGGGCACAGGTCAAAATTCAAATTTGATGCCAAGATGTTAAGCACCGATTATTTTTGCCGACCAGAGGAGAAGTCGAGTGATTTGTGTTCAATCGTGGGTTGTCTTACACACATTTGTACGGAACACTTTAAACTGAAGAAATAATATACTTAACATTGAATTATTACACAGGAGTAATAAGTAATATGAAATAACAAAATGGCGAACTTTCTCAGAATGACAATGTCTCGTCTTCTTCTATTTTTTTTATTTTCTGTTCTCAGGGGCGTCGTCGACTAATCGTTACAATTCTCCCCTCTGCTTCACGAAACGTCTCGAGAGTAGAAGCAGAGAAGTTGGAGGTCGGTAAACTACAGGAGCCACTTTTGGGCTTAGCGATTCTTCCCTTCGCAGGACCTACAGGTTGGGTCTAAGCCCCTTCATCCGAGGTATCCTCTTGCTGCGTATCTTCCGGAATTGGACTCTCGAAGACAACTGGAGCTGTGGGAGACGACATCTCAAATTCGGGTACACTCGTTTCTGATGTATCCTATGGAGTCTTGCGTACTTCGTTAACTGGCTGTCTGGGCATATATACCTATACCAGGTTGGTCTCAGTGGCTCCCGCCACACTTGAGCGAGATAAAGTGTCCGCTACGTTATTTAAACGGCCTGCGGTGTATTCAATTCTCAAATCATAAGATTGCAAAATTAAACTGCAACGTGCTAAGCGGCCTGAAGGTGATCGCAGAGACATGAGCCAATTCGAGGGCTGGTAGTCACTTTGGATATTAACTGCTTTAAGAACTTTTACATCGCTAGATTCTATAAAGTTATAGATTTTTGAATTATAATTTGCAGTTGTCAATATGACAGTTGTGTTCCCCTTATCAGATTTTGTAACTGTTAGGTTATTATCTTTTACTTTCTTTTTGATTGTATTTAAAACTATAAATGCAAATAGCAACATCCAACGGTTATCCATCACATTATGATAAATAAGCTAATTAATAAAAAAGAGAAAAAAGTGGCATAACAACTAATATTTCCTAAACAAACTTATTAAATAAAAACTTATAAATAAAACCATCACATATGCAGGAAATATTTCTAATAATATCTCAAAGATAATATCTTTAGCAACGAATACAACAATTTCTTTTAAAACAGAAAGTAATGTCAGTACAAAATTGTTAAATGTAAAAACCAAGATACCACCATTGAAGAAATCAGGTATGTATAAAGTCAAATGTCCAGAATGTAATGCTGTCTATTTGGGCCAGACCATTAGAAAATTTGAAATCCGATACAGTGAACACTCACGAGAATACAGATTAGAACAACCAGATAAATCCCACTACGCAAAACATCTTCTTGACACCAATCATTCATTGACACCTAACACAGAACTAGAAGTGCTGCATATTTGTGAAAAGGAACAAGATCTGGATTTCCTTGAAGAATTGGAAATAAGAAGACATTTAAGAAACCCACAATATGATGTTGTCAATGAACAGATAAATCTAGGAAGTTCTCCAATAATATTCTGTCTTCTTAAGTGATAATTATAAAGATCAGCAAATATAGTCTTCCTGGTTTTCTATATAATTGCACGGTTATACTGATCTTAATTGAAAAAATGATATCCAGGATATCACCATAGGGCTAATAATATCTAAGCTTCAATATTTGTAATATCACATATGCTTCTTTTTTCTATTAACATAAATTAGGTCAATCACAACTTAGGTCACTTCTTGGTCTAGCCAAAAATAACTACTAAACATCAGGTAGGCATCAAATGAAATGTAACTTCTGTCATTCTGACGATGATATTGATTTATCGAAACAATTGTCAATTTTTTAGAATTTTCAACAATTTTCACTATATTGTGGAATTAGCTAGAAACAGTGAGTTCCATTTAAAACACTAATATGAGGAGATTTCACGAAGTAAGGATCGAACAGTTAATTACATATGTTAATCTCAGCTCGTTGAGGAATTAAATTAGTCGCTTCGGATCCTCTTAAATTACCATCTGACAGATTTATAGAATTCAACGTACGAGACTGGTTCAGAAATTCTTCTACAAATGGATACAATATTTCTGGAGCATCTCCATAAAGCCAACAAGCACGTGGAATATTCAAAACAATGTTGGCTAATTTCAAAAATTCCAAGCCGAGTAGCATTCTACTGGAAATATTCTCAGGAATTTAAATCGGATTTAAATTATGTTGTCTATCTTAAAGCGTAACAAAGACTTCAAAAAACAGAGCCGTTACTAAACTCACTTTTCCATCAGCTAGAGTCATTTTCATGGGTCTAGTAGTATAAAGAATCTTGTCATTAAGTAAAATTTCCCGTAGCTTTGCTCCTGATATACTGGATTGAGCACCTGAGTCGAGATATATCATGCCTTCAGGACCTTCAATTGTAATATATACTAGAGGACGTAAGTTATCTAACGCTTGAGAAAACGAGCTGCACAAAAATTCAGCAAGTCGAGTTGGTGTGGATGATTTCGAACATTTCTGACAGTTGCTTCGTATATACCCTGGCAACCATCCCAAACTAGAACTTCGGATGAACTCTTATTATCAGAAATGGTTTGATTATTAAGAATATCAATTGGTGCTTCCTTCTCATGGGTTACGAGTTTACGGTACTCTTCTTCATTTTGTCAATAATTTTTACAATGAGAACATTGTTTTTGTTTTCGAACAGAATTGTGTGTAATTTGATTTGAAGTAACAGGTTTTGAAGCACCAATGTGCTTTTCGAACGGTCACCATAAATTCGCGAAAATCATTATTTTCATCACCACAGATTTTACCTCTAATCAATGGATTTAGCAATCCATATAGCATATTTATCTGTACACGTTCAGAAACAATTGAATCACCTTTTAATCTTGAAAATGAGAACATTTTTGATTTACAAATTTATCTGTTATCTCGTTACCTTGAGCACTGGAAAATATATCTTTGAATATTCGGTATGTGTGCTTAGAAATTCCATAAGCATGTACAAGAGCCTTAGTTGCTTCATCAAAAGATGTAATGGATCCTTTGATCCCTTGACACCATGTAGCAGCTGCATCACGAAGTAACATACTGAAACCTTTATTTATATCTGAAATGTTTAAGCATTATTTGTAGATTGTGAATGCATCTAGTAATGCATACACATCCGTTCCTAAGGATCCGTGAAATCTAGCTTGGCATGCAGAGACATTAGCAGTACTTACTGTTTGATTACCATGTTTTATGTTGATACAAATGCTTTCTATGAGATTTTTCAATATGTCGGGTGACATTACTACCTGCTGTATCAATTCTGTTATGTTTCTGTCTTGCTTCTTACGGCCTGATTTCATTACATAACATGCAGTTAAGTATAAAAGTCAGTACCGAAAATTCCATCAAAAGTATTTCCTGAAGTGATGAAGTATGGAGTGTTAACGAAACAACATAAGTTCTAAATAGTACTGACAAGACGATCAGTATCTGTTTAGAATTTAAAACAATTAACACAAGCTACATACACGAACAATTCTTCTGACCTCACGTTGGGCGCCAAACTGCGCGAAGATGTTAAGCACCGGTTTATTTTTTTCCGACTTGAGGATAATTCGAGTGACTTGTGTTTTATTGTGGGTTGTCTTACGTACGTATATTTGTACGGAACACTATAAACTGAATAAATAGGAGTAATAAGTAATATGGAATATCAAAACGACGAACTTTTTCAGAATGACAAAAGACAATTTCTGGTATTGTACTATTTTTTATCTTCTACTCTGAGAGGCCTCGTGGATTAATCGTTACAAACTGATCCACCCTATATATTATCACCTAAACATCTCGTCCGGAAGAATGGTAGTCGCCATATCTTTTCGGTCCAGGGAGAACCAAATGATGAAGGATCCCTCAAGCAAACGAATTCCTCCAGGAAAAAAAAGTATTCCTCCAGAAAAAGCTATGCTCCAAAATTAAGAAGTTATCGCTCCCGGAAAAGCCCTTGAAAGTACAGATAACATTAAATTACTGGAATGTTATCATAGTAGATGAAGCTCCTAACTGATTGAAATAGCTTAAGGTTATATTATGTCCAACTACACTATTATCAACATTAGGTGTGTCGTTAAAATAAAATGAAAATAAAAACTCAAGTGAAATTGAAATCTTCCTCCAAAAGTTATTATTTAATATACTGAAGTATTTCCTCTGTAACTTAAAAAACTATATTCATATTTCGAACTAGAAAATGCTTCTTCCTTAGTGTTCTACTAATTCAGTTAATCTTTTACTGGAAAAACTACAATCATTTTGTGTGAAAAAGAGATATACCAAATCGAAGAAATTACTCTTATGCATAGCAACTGATTGACACAATGAATCATTACATTCATATATCAAAAATCATTGTGATGACACCTTACTGCAGTACCTAGATAAATAAAAACAGAATGATACTTGTCAACTATTCAACTAAAAATATTGCAAGTACATGTTTCAATATCCTATAGGTAACATGCTGCTTATTGCTGACTCGATCAAATAATATAAAATACCTACTACTTGAAATATGTTACCTATTCTTTGAGGACAAGCCCTCTGCTTCTTATTACTATATTCGTAAATCTTCTGTTCAATTCCGGTGCCTCTGCAGCAGTTCTTGAGATGTTGCTTGCCAGCTGTCGTGCCATCGTTTGGGGGCCATACCTATTGGTCTTCTCTCATGGGGAATATTGTTGCGTACTATGATGGTCATTCTATCAGCTGTTATTCTGTTTACATACTGGTTCCACTCTCTTCTCCTTTTCCTAAACCACCTCAACACGTCGTCTGTATTGCACTTCTCTCTTATGTCTCTGTCGTATAGAGTATTTACTGTTATCGCTCTTATTGTTTTCATCTCTGTTGTTCTGATTATTCTTTTGGTTACTGTTGTCTTAGCACGTATTTATGCACCATATGTCAAAATGGACCTCACGCATGTTTTATAAATTCTGGACTTACAACCCATTCTGAGTTATTTATTTCTCCAAACTGGTTGTCTAAGGTGACCAGATTCTGTGGTAGCTTGATTTACTTGTTTCATTACTTCCTCTTCCAGAAATCCTGTACTTGTGATCCTGCACCCTAGGTACTCGAATGACATCACTTGGTCGATGGTAGTATTTCCCATAGTTAGCTTACAGAGTAAGGGTTCTTTTGATGTTGTCATACATTTGGTTTCGGTTTTTGAGATTTCCATGTTTAGTTCTTCAGCCTTTTTGTTGAAAGCTTCTAGAATTCTTTGAGGGTCATCTTCTGATTCTGAGGACAAACCTCATGTGAAGAATATCAAATACACAATTGTAAGTAGCTATGAAAAACAGACATTTTTGGATTTAAAACGACAAAATACCTCTGAACTGTACAAAAAATATGTACTAATATACAACGAATTGAGAGATATTGATAATTACGAATTCAAACCAACCCAAAAATCCTTTTCTGTAATATAAAATTAATGAAAATTCTCTAGATATACTATTCAAGCAAATAATATAAGATCTCATTTACCTCTAATTGAGTGCTTAAAAATTCCTGGAAATTTCAACAATCGTCTCTTCAATACAAAGCAAACATTGGAAGAAAAAATTCAAATCCAAATCACGCTATGATACCAGTCTAAAATCTCTCCAAAAGTCAGGTAGCGTGGTTTCTAGAAATCGGCTAGTATCCACAAAATCCTGTGAAATCTCCAAAAATACAGCCATGACCAGCTTCCCAAATATATTACGACGATTTTTATTCTCCTCCTCAACTGGGATGGTTTCTAGTACCATAAATAAATTAAAAATCGTTTCGCCTACTGGGCGAAAATCAGTTCAAAAAGAAAGTCAAAGTGACGCTAATACTTGCTCGAACTACAACTTCTTCCTATAAGCAGACTCGAATAAGTTGTCCAACAAACAGAAATCCAATTGACATGAATTCGTCTTAAATACGAACCGCAGAGCTACAATCCGCATAAAATATCAAGCAAACGTCAAATAGAGCCAAATATTACCGATTAGTCATTTACAAGAATATTAGGGTGGAAACTATCACGTAATCAGAATTATTTTTTGTTCTGGCAAATCCAAAAAACGGATTGGCAATATTTGTCTAGAACACGAAAAGTCACAAGGCACTGCTCTAGCTATCCCAACCGTCGTCGGAGCGACAAATTAAGTTGTCTAGGATTCTCAAAATCACAGAGCACATACTGGACAGAAATTTCTACTGCCCCCACCGTTCCTACACAACGAAATAATAATCGAGCTAATTTATCCAAGACATATCTAACATCGAACAATAGTTAATTCCAACTTACACTTAGTTCAATTTGTACACACATGAAAGAAATAAAAATGTATATTATAGATTATTTAAATGAATTTAAACAATAAATAGTTATCACGGTAACCCTGCCGATGTTAATGAACAAAACCAAAATACACGGAATTATCACACAAATCGGATGAAATCAAACGGTTTTATGGGTGAATCTTTACATTATATTCGAATGATACACCTGTTCTAAACAGAAGTTTCGAACCATTATGGAAATATTTACTAAAGCTCTAACCCATATACCAAAAGAAAAATATGTATGAGCTAATTAGCTAATTTACTTCAACCTAATACTAATAAAATTCTAACAACTGCTTCCACTAACTCTTTTCTCAAATATGCAGCCGAGCGTATAAGGCAAATCTAGTCCAATTTAGGCCGGGAACGCCTGGACTTGAAACGGTTTCATTTCCTTCGCCAGGACAGGATTGTTCTCTCAGTTCCTCCTCGTATCCACTATGTATACACACTCTAGGGGAAATTTGTGGTAGGATTATAAATAAAGTATGGGGAAACCACGAAGTTGTATAAAAAATATAATAAAACTTTCTCTGTATATATATATATATATATATATATATATATATATGTATATATATATATATATATATATACATCTATATATGAAAATAAAATCCCAATATCAAAACAAATTATTAAATTTCCCCACTATAAAAGTAACTATACAGTTATCTATAAATTGTACATACTAAATCTTTCGCTGTATAACATATGACTAACAACAAACAAATATAATATCCCTCACCATGAAATAGAACAAAATTTTTACCCACTTATGATTTAATATGTTTAACGTGTGCGAGGGGCGTATGATTTGACCCTTATTTCGAAGTGCCCCTGCCTCGTTGCGAGAAATACTTATTTTGCTCTTAAAACAATACTATACAAAACGACTGTGGTTTCGAGTCATTGCACTTTGTATCAACAGAAAGTGAAATCAGAGTCGTTAAAACGAATTCTGCTGATCTATGAGTGATAAATGTTTATCGAAAATACCGTTCAGTGCGTAAGTACCGAGCTGCAAATTTTCAGGTCTTTGAATAACCTATAATGTTTATTTATTTTACTTAATATGAATGAAATTACCTAACCACATCTGGAATAATTAGCTTTTATTCATTGTAGCGAAATTTCACTGGAAATGGGACTTCTAGGAGACAAAACCCTACGCTTTGGGCCCGTGTTACTAGGTACAAATAAATCTCGGTTTAACCCTTGTTTATTTTCCATCTACGAGGTGGAAGCGAATTATGTGGCGTAAAACAATAATCAAATAAATAATGCCTAATTTCTGTCGGTTATATGCACCGTAAAGAAAGCGAAATGTTCCTACAATTTTTGAGAAGACCTTACTCTGTCATCACACACGATAAACTCATATGTTATATAACGAGCGGTGCCCAAATTGTGAGCCTGGACCTGCAGTACCTAATTAAAACCTGCCAACTTGTCAAATCCCCGTGAAAGAATGAATAATAAAATAAATATCCTGTTATAGCTTCTACCTATGTATATAGTTATGTTACAAATACCAAGTTTAGAACCGGCGTACACTAATAAAAACGAATAAATTTCTCCTCATGAAAAAAAACTTAAATCTCAACTTGTTTAAAAACTTACCGCGTTGGAAACTCCTTCTCTCCGGTCTTCGATTACTGCCTGCGTTCACTATCTTTCGAGAAACCGCGGGTAACACTAGTAATCGATATCGAGCTATGTTGAACTTCGAGTAGAGGGCGAGTTTTCCCGTTTTGTGTCACCGACGCGGGACAGTGTTCACCGTCAAGGATATCTAAGTATCCCTTTTACATCCTGACACAACGGAGAAAAACTTCTTCCTCTGAAGTCGCTAACACCAAGAAAACTGATACCCGTTACCGTGACAGTGAAAGGATTTTCCACTTCGCGTTTTTCGTCCGACACTGTCTGTCGCTCTGAATGCTCTGTACCTAGTTTTTACTATCCCCCCGAATTAGGTTTGGGTTTTTTTTGTTGAATTGCAAAAATCCGTTTTTTGTTTTGAAGCGGCCTCAATTTTTCGTTATTAACTAGTTGTATACAAAACAATTATTTAATTTTGACCTAGTAAAATGTTTTATTTGTTTCAAATCTCTTATGGTTCTGTATCATTTTTCTAAACAAAAAGTGGGTCGTATTCCACTTTTTAATTATATTTAAAATAAAATATGTTTTACCGTGTGTTCTGAAAGTTACTAATTTAAATTTTTCAATCTGGTATTCGCGTTTATTACAAAATGTTTTAGACCAGTGTTTTCCAAATTTTGATTTACCACGGCCCCCTCAAAAATATTTGATCATATGGCGCCACTCTTCCATTTTATAAAATACTACAAACACAAAAATTTTTAGTACTAAAAAATGTATTAACTTAAACTCAATGCACAAGAGAGACGAATAATAATAGCTATTTGTATAACAAGGGAGGAAAGTGCTACTTTTCCCTCCGAGATTGCAGTTTACTGCCCGACGCGTTGCGGAGGGTAGTACTCATTCGAGGAAGGAAGAGGCACTTTACACCCATGTTATACATATGCTTTTTCCGCCACCCTCAAATAACAAGACATTTTCAATAATTTATTCATGAAAATAACAAAGAATTAACGGTTTTAAAGATATAAACTAACTTTCCCGCATCTGTGGCCCTAAACAATATTCTATAATAAAATTGGCAATTGCATACACTTCAGGGGATGTATCGTGCTAACAAACCGAAATTTCTCCAAAAATAACCGGAAATCCAGTATATCTGGATCTATAGGACCCGCTGTACTCGCTGCAGTCAACTGAAAATCGATAGGGTACATCTGTGAGACACCATAAAATTGATCAATCGTATACTCTCTGGAGGCTGTATCGTGCTAACAAACTGAAAATTCTCCGGAAAATGACAAAAATTTGGTACTTCAGGTACCATAGCACCCGTTGTACTGGCTTTAGTGAGCTGAACATCAATAGCGTTCATCTTTGAGACGCTCTGAATAATATCCAATAATAGAATTGGTCACTTGTATATACTCCGGAGGCTGTATCGTGCTAACAAACTGAAACTTCTTCAAAAATATCGTACTTAAAGTACTGTAGCACCTGTTGTATTGGCTCTGGTGAGTTGAAAATCAATAGGGTTCATCAGTGAGATGTCCTGAATAATATTCAATCATAAAATTGGTGACTCGGTAAACTCCGGAGGCTGTATCGTGCTAACAAACTGAAATTTCTCAAAAAATGACAAAATGTCGTACTTCAAGTATCATAGCACCCGTTGTACTGGCTCTGGTAAGCTGAAAATCAATAGGGACCATCTGTGACATGTCCTTAACAATATTCAATCATAAAATTGGTGACTTATTGCACTCTGGAGGCTGTATCGTGCTAACAAGACATGCAAGGAAAAGTGTCTGACGACAACGATGACATACACACAGGATTTTTTTTATAAAAACCGTTTTTTCGTGTTGTTGTTGATGAAAAATATGAAAATAACTCAAAAAAAATTTCAAAATTCCAACTTTCTCTGGGGTAAACCAATACTTTTCTCGCATATAGATAGGTTGGGCGGAAAAGTAAAATTAATAAATACTACTTTTTTCACGGAACTTGGCTGAGCATCGAGGATGACTTCTAAAATGCTTGGCTGGGCTGTGCATCGAGGACGGACTCCTAAAATACTTGGCTAGGCATCGGAGGTGAACGTTTTTATGTGTACTTCAAATCCCTTAGAATTTTAACTGCATTTGTCGTTCTTGCATAGATTTTTTCAAAACACTCAATTTTCCAAATTTACAACCAAAAATGGTAAATTTGATAATATAATTATCATCCCTAAACATATTGGCATCCTCATTATGATTTTCTTCAAGAAAAATTGCAATTTCTTCTTTGAATTCAAGTACCACCCTCTGAATCAATTTTGTACGAGATAGCCGGCGCACTTCACAATAGTATAAAAGTAAGGTGTAGGCAGCTCCCATATCTTTTAATGGACTGTTTTTTATGTAGTTTACAATATTCGTTACTTTTGTAAAAACATAGTTAAGTTCCACGCTGATATTTTTTGATACGCTAGCTGCTCTGTGGAGCATGCAATGCGTCCACAGAACATAGGATGTTATCCTTTTAATTCGTGCTTAAAGACCAGTTTTGTCTCTTGACGTTGACTGTGCACCGTGTGTACAACAACCAATGCATTTATTCCACAATATGCCATTCTTATCAAAAAAATTGTCGGGAACACTAAATTCAAACGTGGCTAAAATCAGCTTGCGAAAGAAGTTGAATAACGTCGTCCAAAATCGGTTCTTGTGCCACAAAACATCGACGCTGTGCCGAAACTAATTGAAGAGGATCGTTGCGAAATCGAAACATGTTTGAGCACTAACATTTGAGTATTCGGAAGCTATGCCTAGAGCTTTGAGCCCTTTTGTTATTTTTTGTCAAATGTGTTGTCTTCCTGCATAGTATAATCCTGTTTTAGTACTATAAATATTTTTACCAATTATACCGAGAAGAATAAACAGATAAAAATACAGTGACAACGAATTGAATTATTCAAGTATCAAAGCAAATGATTTGATGAATATTTCTATGCATATTGCAAAATTCAGAAACAACACGATGGTCCTGGATAATGAATTTATAATATACCGACTACGGTAAAGGAATTTTGATTGAGAATGTTGGCCACAAAACAGAATATTAAAATTTTTCACATCGTTCCGAGACTCGAAATTTGTTTGATTAAGGTTGTAACCCAAAAAGTGTCAAAAGTGGAGGCAGGTGGATCATATTTGCAATCTTTATATGAGTAATTAGGAGGAATTACTTTTGAAGAGAGAGTTCGTTTAAATGGTTTAGACGTTATCGCCCAGAACAATATAATGGAAATATTGAATTTATATTTTAGAGAAGTACTTATGAAGAGATGAATTTATAAGTAGAAAAATTATGATTATCATAGGGGGAGTATTAACTCAGATTTTGGGTGTCAAATGTTAGGTATCTAGGACTAATACTTTGGGAGTAATAAGACAAATTACGCGGTCATGAAATTTTTAGTAAATTACTTTGTGGCGAGGATGGTCCAAAACATTGATAAGTCGATGATCTGAATTGGTTAATGGCAAAAATCAATTATTACATGCTCGTACTTAACTCTCACTCAATTAGCAAAACGGTAGATGGATAGTTGAGCCTTGTAGTTGTAGGAGCAAAAAAGTTTATATGTATTGAATATACTCACAGAATCTTATCTACGAAATGAGCTCAGAAAATGTGGGAATTTATTATTATTTTATAACTGTTAAGATACAAAGATAATCAAGTTGAGCAATATCAAGAGTATAGACTAACGAATGAAATAAAAAGATATTAAGTGAGGAAAGGAATATCAGAAATGGAAACAGAAAAAGCAGAGGGAACCAAGGATAAAGATACCATTATATTAGGAAAGGAAGGTGTAGACGGGTTATGAAGAATATATGCCAGCATATCAAAAAAGGTGATTATGTTAGCGACAAAAATTAGAAAGTAGTACATATTGCCGGTTTGCTTTGAAATGTACACAATATAATAAAGAAAACGAAAAGTTGTTTTTTTTTAGGTAACGGAATGTCTAAAATTATATTCTGCAAACTTGTTTTCAAATTGGTTCAGCTTTAAGAAATCTCTCGAAGTTTGTTCAATACTAAGAAAAAGTAGTTCCTTGTGTCGATTTATTAGATGCAGGAAAAAACAATGAAACAGCGATTTCAGGTTCCTCCTTCAATTGCGTAGCAAACACCATTGAGAAAGGTCGGGAACATGTTTCACAAATCCTAGTGAACCTTCAAGTATGTTACAACACAACATTTTTTCATAGTAAATTTTTGGTACCTACCTGCTTTGACAAATGATTCCGTCTGGTAATGATAAAATACTAACAATACTGTTGGACAACAGTTAGTTCGTTCTCTAGCATTGCTGTTTTGCCACGAATGTAGAGAATAATCTTTCACATTAGATCTGACTCCTATGGACCTCATTGAGCTAAAGTCCCACTGTTTATCACATATAAAGTATAGTCGGCACAAGAGATATAGTGTGAAGTTTAAGGTTTCGGCATAACGTTTGAGTTAAATACCATCACAGTCCAGTCAATATTATAATTAAAAATGCTGTTTTGAAGATATATTCATTTAATATTATAATTTGAACTAATAATCGATAAAATATATTTACTAATTTTAAACTTATTAAATACATATGTATCGACTGTTTAACGATTATTTATAACCCGCCATTATGGAGCACCATCCTACTTTTTAAGATACTTAGCGTTAATGTATAGAACAAAATGCATTCCTTTTAACAATAATAACATATTTATATTTAAAAACATTTTAAACATAACACCAGACAATTAACCCTTCAACGGCGGAATTTTTTTTCCTAGAAATATGCTGTGCCAGGTTATAATTCCTGATTATTATGATTAAGTTAGGCTCTTTCAATAACTTTTTAATATTTTTTTTATTTTTTTTGCGATATAAGTGCCGTTACCATATGGTAACATTAGCCGTTAGTGATGTACAAAATAATAGAAATTGAAATATCTGTTGCAAACTGTCAAAAATGTTTATTTAGTGTGAAAAATATAGTTACAGTCTATACATATACCAACATTACATTTACAACACATTGTTCGGATGCTTGAGGAGCAACCTTCACCGGCACAACGTTTTCTTTTTTATCCCTAGTTGGAACTAATAAATGGTCAACCTGGTCATATCTAATATCATCAGACACCCGGTTTAGAGTAACGCTGTTTTTAGAAGTAGATGGCCTTCCTGATCCTTTTGAAACTCTGTTTTGTCTTTCTCAAGATAATGCAAAACGATTTGTTTTCTGTAATTTAGCTGACTTATTGGTGGTTTGTTTCTGCATTTTCGCCTAACAGACCATGCATTTACTACACTTGTGTCCAGCAACCAAGTAAAAATGGGCCACCACCACTTTTTCCTTCTGAAGGATATACGATATTTCGAAATATTTTGATCCATCAGGTCGGTTCCTCCCATAAAGCGGTTGTATTCGGTTATAAGCGATGGACGCGATACCTGTATAATTTTTTTTTTCTGAGAGAATCTTTTCACTAAAGAAGTGGGATTTACTTCATGACAGGTAGAGGCTATGCTAACAACATTATTATCCAGCCACTTCACAACAATGATTCCATCTTCTTTATCAATAGCTGATACGTAATCACCCCTTTTCTGAGAATAAGATTTAGATAACATATTTTTCGCAGGTAATGGACAGCTTTTCGGGATTGTGCCCGTTCCTTCAAAGCCGCGTTGTTACAGGTAATGTAAAATATTGAAACGAGTGAAAAGGTTATCAAAATAAAATCGAAATGGAAGTTTGAACGTATCAGGGAAAAAGTCGTCAATCATGTTGATAAGAGGCGCTGCACATTTCCCGAATCCATTTTCATAGAAAGTTTTTCCTCTAGGATTGTTCCCTTGGTGTACATCGAAATTTACCAGATACCCCGACACAGCATTCAAACACCATACCTTGGAGCCGAATCGGATTGGTTTTTCTCGTATGAATTGTTTGCTGGGATGTCTTCCAAAATATTTTACCATGGATTCATCAAAATTTAGGTGTTGTTCAGGAACAAAATTTTTAATAAAATTTGCTCGTAGTTTATCCATGAGAGGTCGTAATTTCCACATTTTGTCATTATTATTAGGTTTCGTGTTATCAGCACAGTGTAGATATTGTAGAATCTGCTTAAACCGATCTCTTCGCATGGCGTCTGACACAATGGATACGTTCAAGTCCTTTTCTGTACTCCAGTACATGTCTTTTCCAGGCAATTCATGATAACCACTTAGAATCATGATGGCGATGGCGCATTTCATCTCCCCAGAAGTGATTTTAGGATCTGAATGATTTAAAAAGATAGCATATTTTATAGACTGCTCAACAAGTAAGTCAACAGTTTCTTGATCAATAGACTGCTCAAAGATTTCTACATCTGTTAGATTTTCAAATCTGAAGTAATCAGGTTCGGGAAAAGCTTTTTTATTTGGAATTATATCGCCCTTCTTTATCCAAGTGATTTTTTCCTGTCCTGCTCTGGTATACGGACCTCCATTATCTTGAACAGGCTCTTCATTTACAGCTTGGTTCACTCTTAGTTCTGCTCCAGCTAATAATTGTTGAATCTTCATCGGTCAAAGCGTTTGCCTCCGGAGGGCTCTTAAAATCCCACCGTCTCATGGGGTCCTTTCTCGTTTCTGGTTGAGGTTCTACAAGTAAACACACAAAATAACAACAATAAGTAAGTAAACACACAAATATGTTTGAAAATGTATGTCAACAAAAGAAAATAAAATGCGCTTACTATCGAAATAATAAGTTTACACATGTTTTTGTACTAAGCCAAAAAAATATCAAAAAATGTTTGAATGTATACATTTGTTTGGTTTTTTTGATTCACTTTTTTGAAGCTTTCGATTTTTTTAGGAATTCTTGATTTTTGACAATTTTTTTATTTTTTGTCTTTATTGGATATTTTGGTTACCGCTAGACCAAATACTTAGACGTAATGCCTCAACAAAAGTTAATACTCACTTTCATTTCCCATAAATTGTCACACCATATATGAAAATCGGCAAGGGATCAATACCTTCCATCCCATAGCTGGTAGAGGGAATATAACATAAAATAAAACCCAGATTATTATTTTTTCAATGGATACATTTTAAAATGGAATTGTCTGAGTATGGTGTACACACTAGATATAAATTGAGTGAATGAAAAGACGAGTACTGAGTATGTCATTTTATTAAAATTCCAGATAAGCGCTTTCAGCCATTAGGTCATTCTCAAAGCTGTCGACAAGAGAAAAACATACAACAGGTACAATGTACACACAATGAAATAAAATGTTTGACGTTACATCATTATCTAAGTAAAATTTGTTAAAATTACCCTATAAAGAGGGTGTACACACATATCATTTAGTTGGTAATCAAATTAGACGTTTCGTTATGTGAATTACAATTGTACACACTCTTTATAGAGTAATTTTAACAAATTTAAGTTAAATAATGATGTAACATAAAACATTTTATTTCATTGTATGTCGCAGTTACAGGGTTTGATGTTTTTTGACACTTTTTGTATATTTTTTTCTTGACGAGAGCTTTCAGAATGGTCTAATGGATGAAAGCGTTTACCTGGAATTTTAATAAAATTACACACTCAGTACTCGTCTTTTCGTTCACTCAATTTACATTTTAAAATGTCCAAAATTATAGCATGCTATGTTGAATACAATAAAACTTACCATCAATTTTTGTTAATTTCCTATCATATGGGAAGGCAAATCAAACTGTCTTAATAACCTCCTTTCGTCTTTCTCAAATCTGAAGAAACACTGTTTTTGAAAATGAAGGGATCATATCCTCCATCGTTTCTTTATCGACAAATGTAATGATTTATTACCACTGCTTTTCAGCTATATTAATTTTATCTTCCTGGGTTGGAGGAGCAAAACTGTAAGAAGAAATATTTACTCTATTAATGCAGCAATTTTCAGTTTAGCTAATGTAAAGAACAACCATGATCTCTAAAGTTGTCGATTAAATTAGTGAAAATTCTCTGTGTTTTATAAAAATGAAGATAATGGTTGTTAATTGTGAAAGAAAAAATGCTCAAATTTTTTTAATAAAACTTACCGAGTACACCACTTATTAAACTTCTTCAGAATACACTTTGACATTGTCTTTTCAATTAATAACAATAAAGCAACGAAACAACAGATAAATATTACACTATAGCAATTAAAAAATACATCAAAATACCGTAACCTCAAAATAACCTCTACACTTAAACTAAGAAATGATAACAGTATAACATTATAACATGTGGGGATGGGGACGAGCAATATGATATCGCGCATACGCAGTTATAAAAATCAATAAAATTTGATTACTAACGACGTTACAGTTTTCGTTAATTTTTTGGAATTATCTACCGATTTTAGTTATTCGACGGGCTCTATAGATGGCACGGTCTGCAGTGTCCCTAGCCTGGTAAGGATCCCCTCTCGCAGAGTTCAAATTCCTAACCTCGAGAATATATGGCGGCGCTTGATGTACAATCTTGTAAGCGTTACCATATGTAAACGCTAACTGTTGAACACTACCTTATATCTCGTTTGATTAAGAAGAATCAGGAATATAAGTTTCAAAATAACTTATCATTTTTCCCATCTTTTACTGAACTATAAGTGTATTTTGAGGTAGCAATTTTTTCGGACACTGCAGGTGTTTACCATAGATAACCACACTCACTTTTCAGTTGGTAGGCTGGAATCAAGAAATAGTGTAGTGTTTTTCTGTGGATTTTAGTGTAAGTATACATATTTATTATATAGCAATTATGTTTTTAGTTCTGTTCAAAATATTGTCTGTAACAACAACGAACATTTCTGTAATTGTGATCAAAGTGAAAACAGGATTCCACGTGATTTGAAACTGGAAGCACAGGAAATATGTTTCAATGTATATAAAAATCTACGGGAAAAGTTTGGTTTCGATGAAGAATGTGTATGTAATAAAATAATTAAAAACCACCATATATGACTGTTACAAAAGTAAGGAGTTACCTACGATTGAAATAATAAGAAATAAATTGACAAATGTCGGCCTTAATGTGAATAAGCGTCAAACAGTCATGGAAAGCAGAAGAATAGTGGATATGCGGTATACATACTTTGTATAAGTAACTAAGTATAGAGAAGAAAACCGGCCAATTGTCTATTTGAACGGTGGAAATGAAGGATTGGTTTCAAATGTCTTAAAAATATGTGAAGAAAAATGGAAGATTGCAATATTGACTATCATAAGGGCATGGTTTTAGATCCCATTGATTCCAAACTCACAGACAAATAGTGTTATAGTTATTGAAAACGCTTCTTGTCATTCACGACAGCTCAATAAAATACCAAGTAAAAGCTTCAAGAAATCGGAACTACAATATTTTTTAATGTATAATAATTTGTACTTTGAAGATTCTTTAACAAAACAGCAATTGATTGAAGTTATACAGAGAAAGAAATTTAAGAAATTATACGCCCTAGAAAGTATTGCCGAACAATATGGACACTCTATAGTGATACTTCCTCCTTATTTTTGTATTTTCAATCCCATCGAGTGAATTTGGGTACAGTTAAAACAGAGATTGAAAAAGTAATCAAAAGTGAAAATGAGTACAGGTTGGCAAATTAATTTTGGCAGTTAACGATGCGCGAGAAAGCCGTAGAACTTGAAAACGTTGTAAACGCAGTTACCGGGAAAAGCAGTTGACGTACTTCCCGCATGCAAACATTTAAAGGTTGTGAGGCTGCTAATACGTACGAGGGTTAGACAATATTTTGAATTTGGATCCAAGAATAATAAACTGTGGTACATGTATAATGCTTCATCAAATCGAGTTTATAAAACAAAATAATATTAATGTGTTCTTTATAATTAATTAAATGAATAAGGAAATAAAAAACATTAGATTTTTCTAAATAAATTGAGTTTTTTTGTGCAGACATAATTTATTTATTACTTCAAAAACTATACGGGGAATTATATAATTACCCTTCATTATTTCATGTGATGTAAATAATGACTTTTGAGTGGTCCCTTCATAATATTCGTATTTGAGGTTTATTTGTACACAAAATGGAAGTCAGGAAGATTTTGTTGATATAGCGTAATATATGATGAGGATTGTGAAACCACTTTCTACATTTAACAATGGCCAACAAGTTTTCCTATCTATTCGTAGTAATAGGTAATGACATATCTACCTGTTAAGCTTTCTAAAATTGTTATTTTTAATAATATGAAGTAGATAATAATGTAAAAATTCATTTGAAATACAAATTGGGGAAATCGCCTTTAGAGATGGTCTAATAAGTATACTAATAATATAAATAAAATATTGAACCTTGTTTGTGGTAAATATTTCTACTTTCATATGTACATTTTTGGTTTTTTTCTAAATATTTTCTATGAAATTAGAACATTCCTTGACACGTTTTACAGAGTTAGAACTGGCAAAACAAAAAGTTCTTGGTTCTGGCTGCCATCAATTATTGTTTATTTAGAACTATGTACAGATGTGCTACAAATATTATATTACTCTAGTAGAATTCGTCTCTAATATCTACAATTTTATAATACCTATTTTAATTTTCACAATCGTTGCGTTTAATGTATTCAGTCTTACTACCTACAAACAAACACTATAATGGGAAATATGATTTGAATATACAGGGATCATCAACAGTAAAATAATGATGTGCATCTACAAATGATTTTTCAAAATCATTTTCTGTATCAACTTCATCATCCTCGCTATCGTCGTCTTCGGCCAAATTAATAATAATATTATCTACAACAGTATCTAAAAGTGGTTCATTGTTCATAAATTCATCTTCAATCTTTTCAACATTGTCACCTCTAACTTTCCAATCATTTCCAGAAAATGTGTCCAAAAATTCATTACAGAATTCTTTAACCTTTGTAAAATTGAAGTTAACATTTCGTTTGGCCACATATTCTTTAAGTGCCGCCAAAACACTTTCGATCGGATTGAAGGCCGGGTGATAAGGGGGTAACCTTAGAACTTGCAATCCATGTCGAATAAACAGTTCATCCATCAATTTTCTAAGTTTTATATTGCGGTTTGTACATTTTTCCAACGTTATGAAGATCCGGTTTTAACATTTGTTCACTGTAGTATATGTTTCTTCCAGAAAGCCAGTTTTTCAATTGTTGTAAAGTCCAAGCAGTCGTAGGTGATTTTTCATTCACAACATAGTGATATGGGGCGTAATCAATTACCACAACAGCGTTTTTTGGTAGGTTGGGAATACATTTTTCTTGTACCCGTTTCTCATAATTTTTCGTACGCCATTTCATTATGATAATCTTCTGTATTTGACTAGGAGTTCCACATAATAACAGCATTAGGTACAAAACCATTTTCACTTCCTGTATGCACAATGATGAGCCTATTACCTTTTGAAACGGGTTTTCCTAATCCTTCGTTACTCTTGTCGCTCCATCTTTAAGGTGCGTGTGACATGAATAACTGTACGTTTCATCCAAATAAATGATAGGTTTTTTCTGTTCTCAGCACTTTTTCATGTTACTTAAATAGTGTAGGCGTTTATGTCTGATTTCGTGACGTTCCATTAACAAACTTCTGTTGTTTTTCATGTTGATCAAATTAAAACCCAAAGAATGTATTTGTTTCCGCAGAGATTCACGACTTCCTGTGAAGCCATAATTATCTGCAAAGGTTTGGTGTACATTTCTTAACGTGGGTACGTTTTTCTCGGATATGTTACAATTTATTATGCACCTTCTAAGCACAGTTTTGTCGAATTGATCCATACTGATACTGGAAGTCCTTTATTTTTTGATAGGCACATCAGTGTCATTACTTCCTGCCAGAGCTCCTTATTTAATACGGGAAAGCTTTCTTTGGCTAACTTTTGTGGCAGCAGAAACTCGTTCAATGACCTGACAATAAAATAAGTCGATATAAATGTTGTATTAAGAATTTCACTCGTGTGTATTTTTATACAAATAAAATGAGGAAGTAGTTCAATTTGCTTTCAGTGACCGTTCTTTGAAATAAAAATCTTTGTCGTGGTCTTCGGCCATTTAAAAGAAGTATCAAATTCGATAATACTATATCACGTTTCAGTTCATTAGTTGTTTTAAACGATCTTCAGATTTCAGTGCAAACATATTTTAATATGACCAAACCGCAATTGTAACTGAAATCGGAAGATGGTTCAAAACAAATAAAAAAACCGAAACGTAATAGAGATAGGTATGAAATGATTATAATAATTATAATTATTAGCTAAAAAACCTACTACATTGAAATCGGTATCTTACACAAAATAAATATGTGCCCTTTTATATACTCCTGTAGACAGAAACAGAATAGTTATTTATGCAACTAGTGCACAAAGTGGTGATCCTTTCCACCAATGAAAAAATTGACGCATGAGCCGCAGGCATGCAAAAACCAAAAAATGTCTCATTAAGGTTGCTCTGAATGGACTAAAAATGGCATCGATTTGTTTGTCATGATGACATAATGGTGCATAAAATTGACACATGAGTGCATAAAATACTATGCCTCACCCTAATGCCACTTTTTTAAATCGTTTAACAAATAAATATTTTATGTACGAAAATCGATTTAAAAAATTTACTATCGAGTGTAAATTTGTTAAATAATAACTTTGGTTTAAAAATTTTATTTCAACTATTAAAACTTACCTTTGTTATTGGAATTGTCTGCTTTCCATTGTTTGCCTCTTCGGTCATGAAATTTAAAACGTTCATAATTATTTCACGACACTGCTCACTTTACTTTTCATGAACAACTTTACTTTCTGGAGTCACCATAACAAGTTAGTATTGCACAACCCCGGTAATCACACTTTTCTCTTATTTGTACTGTCTAAACGAAGCTCACGAATTATGCCTGCGAAGTGAGGATAGGATAGGATTAGCTCAAACACTCTGCTTATCTTAATAAGTTGAAAAAATTAAACCTTATTTTGTATTAAGAGAATTTATTTACGAGTATCATGTCTATAAATTTTTTAAACGACACTCAACAAACACCTCCACCCTTGCCTTGCAGAGGAACTATATCCTATATCAGGGCGCACTGTCTCTAATAATACCATCCTTATAAATCAAAACGAACCCTAAAACAAAGAAAACATTGAACATATCTCTCTTCCTCTGTCATTTTCTCTCTCTCTCTCTCTCATTGAATAAAATATTTTGTCCTGTGTCATGTTGATCGATTAATGAACTCCATATATTTCTTTGGTACATATATGTCACCATTAATCTTTGAGCTACAGAACAAAAAATCACCCCAAATATCAACCTTAATTCACACTCCAAGCTTCATCAATATTCCGTGACCGTACCATTAGAAATTAATTAACTAAACAAATATTGACACATAAAATTGCTCCCCAGTCATTTTAATTGCGTGTTAAGTGTAAACAATGTTAAAGGTCTCCTTTTGAAACTGAATAAGGAGTAGCGCTAATATTTGATGTAGATGTTAGCTTAACATCCTTACAATTTTTATACAATTTTTTTTAATATTCACGTTGTTTTGTCATGGGTTTCTGTGTAACTGAGAACGCTCTAAATACTTATCGATTATTTATAGTGCTTAAAAGTGCTTACCGTGCTTAAACAGGTATGCGAGATGAATTCTAATTAAAAATATCTTATTGAAAAAGCAACATGTGACGTAAAAATGCTTGCATTGTCAAAAAACTTAACTCAGTTGTAGATATATCATTGAGATATACTAGTTGGTATAACTTATTATGTGCCATGATCTTTTATCGATTTTCATGTTCAGTAGGTTCAGTGCTATAACAGTTATCGTTCCCATTTGATCGGTATTTTCAGAACAAAGATATAAAAATTGGTAACCTGTGAGATTTATCGCGTCAAATTATTCCCATTATGTACTGACTTAATCAGGATTGGATTCCTCCAACATTCAATAGTGACCGATCTATAATCATAAATTCTGCATTAATCTTTTAAAAATGCCTTATTATCAACTTGAACAGATTGAATTTCAACTACTTAAAGGAGCAAATATCGTATTACTTTGCCCAAAGTACAAATTCAACTATTTTTCAAATAAAATCCAATGATTAGAGTATGTTGGATGTTGATAACGTAGAATAATTATTATAGTCAATCAAAAGGTACCTTTAGGGAAAAGTTATGGAATCGTTTTAAATTTTCGAAGAGTTCAAGATTTTGGGGTGTTGAATCTGAACGGTTTATAAAATAAGTATAAAATTCAAAATTTATCTACGTTTACCGGAAATACTTTTTGTTCAAAATCAAACCAAACTTTCCTTATTTATCTTTGTACACTTCGTCTTCTCCATGTGCCCTGTCAGTATTATCCGACGTTGGCGATCAGCATAGCGAATGCTTCATGGTTTTCTGCTATGTGTAGGAGTTGTTTTGCATTTTGTATACCGGTCCAATCTCTAATATTTTTAAGCCAAGAAACTTATTTTGTTCCTACACCTCTTCGACCTTCAATTTTTCCACTCATAATGAGTTTCATGAGCCTATAACGACTTCCTCTCAACACATGATCCAGAGAAGACATTTTCCTATGTATGACAGTCCTTAGTAACTCCCCATCTTTATTAATTCTCCTTAGTGCTTCTTCGTTGGTTATGCGTGCCGTCCAAGTTATTCAAAGCATTGGTCTATGTATCCACATGTCTACTGCATCTATGCGAATCATTGTTGACAGTTTCAGGGTCCATGCCTCCACTCCAGACAACAGAACCGACCAAACATAACACTTAACAATTCTCTGTCTCAATTCTAAGTTAAGGTGGTCATTACATAGAAATGTTCTTATTCTTGTAAACAAATTTTCCGTCATTGATATTCTGCGTTTAACTTTTGAGTCTGGGTCCAGTAGCATGGTCATGACAGTCCTCGGGTACAAGAATTGGTCAGCCCTTTCAATTGGAATACCGCTTAATTGAAGTATAGCACCCGGGTGTTGGTTAAGGTTGTAGATTTGAAATTTCGATTTATTGCCGTTAATTCTGATGTTCATTTCTTCCCCCACATCGTGGATACGATCCAGCATCATCTGAAGACCTTCGACTTCGTCTGATAAAATTACTGTATCACCTGCGTATCTTAGCACATTTAGTAATTCTCCATTTCTTTTACTCCCATATGGTTGATCTTGTATTGCATTTTCCAATATTTGGTCAGAATGTACTTTGTATAATGTCTGGAACAGAATGCACCCTTCTCCCACTCCTTATTCTATAAATATATCGTTGGTGATATTATTCCCAGTTCTTACGTTTGCGGTTTAATTCCAGTATAAATTCTTAATGATACGTGAATTTTTGTCATCATGTCACAATCCTTAGTTAACTCGGCCTTGGGACTCTGCTCAGGTGGTGAATTCGGTCTTAGTTATACTATTTTTTATTACCTCCATTGGAACAAGGTGAATCAAAAAACAAAATTTCGGGATAAATGGATTTATTTGACATACAAAGATAAATTTACATACACTTCTCAATACACTACGAATAAATATTTGTTATTCATTACAGTAAAAATGTATAACTCAATATTTTATATATACCAAAAATAAGTTAGAGACTTATCTTGGGAAGACTCAGGACGTACAGCTCGCAGCAGTATTCAAGGGTTTTTGAGCCGAAGTTGTCTGAACTCTGGAACGATATGGTCCGGTGAGTGGATCCGTAGGGTCCGTCAGGTCAGTAAAGATAAAGTCCGTAAAAGGTCCGTAGAGGTAAAGTTCGTAAACGGTCCGTATTGGCTGCAGAGCTGTAGAGAAAGAAATAAAAAAACAGGAGAAACAGTAGGAAATTGAAAAGGATGAATAAAATGAACAGATGAGGAGCTTATACTCCAATACATATAAAATTTGAATTTTTCAATATAAAACCACAGAAATATGTTCAATCTTATCCGTCCTGTTCCCAAAATAATCAGAAAAGCAAATTCAAATCGGTGGAAAATAACCATATAGAGAATCTGTCATAAATTCGCTTCGTAAAATAACTTTGGACGCTACCAGATATTTTTGAAGAAATATAATAACGGCGAAGAAAAACTGGAAACGCCATGACAAAAACATTGTTTTTTAAAAAAAACGAAATGTTTTAACTAAATAGAAAAATCTAAATAGAATGATTTGTAAGCACACAATTACAATTTGAAAATTTATAGATAACTTACCGGCGAGGAAAATTAAAAATCAAACACAAGTAATATTTAAAAATGAATGCATAATTGCTTCTTATCGAAGAATGAACAAGCGACGATTCCTTGAATCGTTGTTTTAAATAGCAATTTATTGATGGTAAAAACTATCACCGATACGTTCCTAAGATTTGAAATAGGAAAAAGAATTATTTGGAAATAGAGGTGGGAGTAGCCGACGAATAAGTAACGCTCCAAAATAATTGATGAAAATAGTAACATGCCTCAGCGACATGTTACAATCAATACCTTTGTTTCCTAATATTTTCATTAATTTTATATGTTGTCCTCTATCGAATGCTCTTTCGAAATCCACGAAGCACATACGAGTATGAACGTTCTTCCTTTGATCTCGACATTTTTGTAATAAAACGCTGAGTGCAAAGAGTGCGCTCAGCGCTAGTTCCAAGTAGATTTTTAAAACCGAATTGTGTCCCTTCAGGATCTTCTTTGCCTTTTTGTTTGATTCTATTGTGAATTATTCTGAGGAAGATTTTGGGAGTGTGGTTCATAAGACTTATTAGCCGATATTCGGAGCTTTTTCTCGCTTTGTTTACTCTTCGGAATTTCGACAAAGGTAGATTAGAGCGAGTATGGGGGAATCACTTCAGTAATGTACACTGCATTGAAAAGTTTTACTAGTACTTTGATATTATCTTAGTCAAGCAGTTTCAACCATTAAGTTGATATTCCATCCGGTCCCACAGATTTTCTAGTTTTACCATTCCATTTCGCATATTCTACTTCTGATTTTATTATCTGGGCCGTCAAGGCAATCCTTGTATTGACTTCCACTATTTCTATCAACTTTAAACAACTTAAGTATGTATGTTTCCCATTCATTTTTAATTTCATCTTCATCAGCAATGATTTTGTTGTTGGTCAACTAAAAGAGACGAAGCTGCTTTATGAATATACCACCTATTTCCTTTGCCTTCCTATGAATGTTAAAGATGTCATGTTTAGGCTATTAGAGTTTTCGTTTCATCGCATTTCTCCCTCATTCGTTTCTCCTTGGCTTTTCTTATTTTTTTTACAATTTCTCTTAGTAACTGCTCATCTTCCACCTCGTTTTATTTAACTAAACTATCTTGTTCCATCATTCTAATAATTTCCTCTATCACCTATGGTTTCTTTCTGACTTGACTGCATTCATACTCAACATTTTCATTAGTTCTTCGAATTTTATCTTTAAGTTCGTTCTATAATTTTTCTGGATGTTCTAGTTGTTCTCCGATGTTTTTATTAATCAATTAATTCAGTTCTTGTTTGATTTTTTTCGTCACGTCAATCTCGTCGAAGTTAGTTGTATTTATTTTCGATTTCGGTCTCTGATGTATTTTTATCCGTAATTCAATACATGCCACGAGGGCTTTGTCGTCCTATCCAATGACTGCTTCAGGAAATATTGTGACTATTTTGATGGTATTTCTGAAACGTTTATTTATAAGTAAATCATATATTTCATTTCTTGAAGACTTAGGATTACTTCCATCATGGCGCCTTTCAGGTGTGTAGGCGTCTTTTAGGAAGTTTATACCAAATGTTTGTGATGACCATTTTTTTTCCTCACAATATTCGTATACTCTTTCTCCTCGTTCGTTAACTTGTCCTAATCCATTAGGTCCGACTGTTTAAAACGATATGTGCTATTTCGTGTTTCTTGAATTTTTGCAGAATATCAGAGATTTTTCCATAGAATTTTTCAACTTCATCGTCATTTTTCTTGTCTCCGGTCGGAGCGTAAATTGACAAAATGTTGGTTTTGAATGGTTAAGTGCCAAGTTGAATTAGTATTATCCTATCCGAAACTGGTATCAAATTGGTATTTTTCCAGTTCTGGTGTCAATAGCATACACACTCCGTTTCTGTGATATGTGTTCTATGTGCTGTTGCCGGTATAATATAGTACACTGTCGTTCCTCTTACATGTTCCCGATTCTGGCCATCTAAATTCGCTGATTCCTAGTATATTAATTTTCATTCTCTTGATTTATTTTATTGCGTTATCAAGTTACCCAGCCGTGAATACAATGTGTACAAATTTGAATTCACCCTCAAATTCTTCCTGTAACGATTACTTTTCTTCAACCCGTATATCAAAAGTTACACATTACGTATACATCATGAATGAAAATGTCATTCTTCTTATCTATTCAATATTTTCTTAGCTACGCAAATATCCATTTTAACGTCACTTTCACATAAAAACACACATAATGTCTGCCTTAAAATGATTTCATAATATCTATTCAACACTTCAAAACCCCCTAAGTTCAATTTTAATCTTATCGCTCCATTCAAAAACTACCTTAAACAATTTCCTTATCTGTAAAGAACATAACTTTTTCATGGCAACAAAAAACACCCAGTTTACTTAGATCTAAACCGCCGATCATGACCGTTGAATTTTAAACTTTCATTGCCCATTGGTCAATTTCCCACATTATTTCCCTCACTTCAACCCACTCTGTTTACGGTAATTGATATTTTTTAAAAAATATGCAAGAAATACGCTGACCTTCGTCCAACTAATGTGACTACACCTTCATTTTTCTTGAATTATCAACACGGCAAGTGCACAATACACACAAAATTGTTATTAATAAATTTGGATATATGGGAAAACAAATAGCTGCCTACTTAAAGTTACCAAATGCAAATCTATACACCAGACATAGCTTCCGCAGGTCTTCTGCCTCATTGCTGGTTGGTGCAGGTGGAGATACTACTGCTCATAAGCGACACGGGGGCTGGAAGAATACGTCGGTAGTAGAAGGCTACGTGGATGATTCTATAACCAACAATATGAATACGGCAAACAAAATAGCCCAGTCAGTAGAGCGGAATCCGGGAACTATCAATAATATTCAACAAGCATCATCAATGCAGGGAATTTTGATCCAGTGTCAACACCAGAAGTAAATATTAGTAACAAAACTAATGTCATGATTAATCTTGTTAGAAAGTAAATTAAATCTTAAGGCACTAATTTAATATGTATATAATAACGGTTTTGTTTAACTGTTTTTGTTATAATAAAAGTGTTTAATTAATAATTGGAATAGGTTGAATAAAAATGGGAACATCAGAATCTGTTCAATGGTTTTTTTCAAAGAGCAATTTTTTCTTTGTATAATCATGGAGAACGTGTAGTCTTCTACTTGCGTATGTGGCTATTATTCACTCTTATGATTACAACAATCGCCTGCGGTCTGTGTCGTAATTTTCATCCTCGTGACTAATAGCCATCATTATAATGTCGTTGATAAATATTCTATTCATTTGCTATCAATGTTTTTTTAGGAAAATTGTGATATATCACAATATGTTATTAAGCGTATACCCGCTCAAAAGCAGTAAAATTCAAGTTGTCAAATAATATTTTGATAAAGGTCGCAGTTGAGTCGGAATGTCAAAACATATTTCTATAGGAAACACGTTATTTATTGAAGTAGACCATAAATCCAAAACTTTTATTCAAGAAAATGTATATTAATAATCTAGGATATAAAATTTTCAAGAAATTCATGAATACCTCTTTTATTCTACATCAGTTGAAACAATGGGTACCAAAATATTTTCAATATTAGTTTTGGAGGAATAAGCTAAAATGAAACTAAACATTTCTGGATTCGCCGTTTACATTTGTCCCTTGTCATCTCGATGCTCGAGACAGGACATTATTAAGACAAGATAAATTGACGTTGGGTCGATGCAAGGTTTCCCACGTAACAAATGTTTATTTATTCACAACTCTTACTATAGACGCATTAAATTTATGAATGTATTGAATTGGGTTAATAGTTAAATGAGAAAAATATACGCTCACAGTGTGTGTATAAAAAAATTACTCTTATACTTAACTACTTCTTATTCTTAAATCCAGCATATGTCAAAATAAGTTCAATTTAATCAATTATATTTATTGTATGAGTGTTTCACCTTGTGAATTTCGTGGAAAAATATGTTGTGGTTTTTTTCCATTGGTCGTCATTTGATCAATATATTTTATATTTTTCTTATTTTTAGAAATTTTATCAACTTAGTCATTTGTGAGAAAAAATATATGACCATCCCTATGGTATACGAATATTTATTTTAGATATCATATTTCACACATTACAACCAAAGTTTATCCCAAATTAAAATCCATTTCATACTCATGACACACCACTTGCTTGACAAACCATACTGCTCCAAACCTATTTAGACGATATTCTATCAGGAGCAGACTCAAAACAAGATTTAGACGTTGTATACAATTATCTGGTTAGTCTTTTATCTCCTGCTCATTTTGAATTACAAAAGCTGATTCAACTCAATGTTTACCAGTCGTTAAAGAATTCAATCCCTATGAATGCCCTTGTAAAGTGCTAGGCCTTCTGTGGCAGCCTATTCCTGATAATTATCTCTCTCTAAGTCGCAAGAAATGTCCCCTATCACTAAGAGAAAAATTGTGACATGTCTAGTGATATGATCCCTTGGAATTAGTGAATACTGTATTAGTACAGGGAAAATTAATCATGCAAAAACTGTCGTCCAAAGGTATTGAATGGGACTAACCTATCACTGAATCCGATATAATACACGAGTGGAACATATTTCTGTCTAATGTCTCGAATTTATCTTCATATATAATTCCTTGCTGCCTCATATTGCACAAAACCGTGACACAGCTTACGGATGCCGTTTGTACTGGCGCACCTTTTATTCTGATAACTCTGTCACGTCCTCTTTGATAGCCTATGAATCTAGAGTAGCTTCCATAAAGAACCACCATACCTAAGTTAGAACTATGCTCAATGACTCTATTATCTAATCTGTTTACTAGAATTCAGTAAGTTCCCCAACCTGTACTGACTATAGATGAATCTTCCCTATGGTCAGACTCTCAGGTAGCACTTTATTGGGTTGAGAGCTCCCCCACCCAGTGGAGCACCCTTGTGTGTAATGGGGTCTTCAATATTCAAACTGCTACGAAACAAGCAATTTCGAGACAAATATCATCTGTCCAAAACCCCGTCGATATGCTGTCCAATTCACCTGTGGAAGTCAGGCCCCTATTTCCTTTGCAAGTCAGAGTCCGTCTCACATTATTTTCATTCTTTTTCTCCAATATCCAATTATCCCGAAGAAAGGAAGCACTCTGCCCCGAATACTAGACCGTCTCTTCATACAAGATGTAACGGACAACTGCTTATGTTCTACGATTCATCTATACTCTCAGAAATAGAGGAAAAGTGGCAGGTCTACTGAGCCCAACAGAACTAGAACAATCTATTTCTTTCATGATAACACAAATCCAGACAATCTCGTTTGTTACAGAAATTAACTCTATCAAATCCGATAAACCCGTACATAACAAGCAATCGCTTCTCTCAACCCGTTTCTAGATGACAGTTAGCTCCTGAGAGTAGGTGGACGATAGTCCAAATCTGACTTGCCCTTTGACCAAAAATACCCAATATTGTTACACTCCAAACATCATCTACCGATCCTTATCTTACGTCATGAGCATGAACAAATAGGTCGTGCAAGCCCTCAAAATGTACTAAATAATGTAAGATTACATTATTGGACCATAGATAGCCTTAGATCTCTGAAAAAATTATTCATTCATGTCTCACATCCAAAAACACTTCAATGCTATTGCTTCCAGCCAAATTATGGTTAATTTGCCCTAAAAAAGAGTTACTCCTTTGCGACCTTTTGTCAACACCGGAGTAGATTTCGATGGCCCATTCTTCACTAAGTTCTCATCACTAAAGAAAGCCCTCTTGAAAAGCAATATAGCAGTCTTTGAAGGCTCTACGAAGGCTGTTCATATAGAGTTATTTTCTAACGTATCTGCTGACTTAGCTTGTTTAAAGCGGACTGCCATCAATCATATACCGTGACAATGCCACAAATTTTCTAGGAGCTAACAATTACTTGAAAGACTTTAATCAATACCTACTTGACAATGCTCCTCAATTGAAAGATTTACTCGCTCAATCCATAATCACTTGGAAACGTATTCCTCCAAGATCTCCCCATTGGGGAGGAATCTGGCAAAGTGCCATCAAAAGCACCAAAGTACAGTTAGCCAAGATTGTGAAAAATTTATCTTGCACTTTCGAACAGTTCTCAGCGATTATAAGTCAAGTGGAAGCAATACTAAACGCAAGCCCTTTATTCCCACTATTCGACATTGTAAGCGATCTACGACATTTGACTTCTGGTCGTCTATTAGTTTAATTTGCTCTTATATCTCATCCAGAAGTGGACATTCCTTTGACTCCAATCAATAAGTTAAAGCACTGGCAGCTCTGTACCCAGGCCAACAACTGTTTTGGAAACGCTGGTCAACAGACTACCTAAACCGTTCCGTCAGTACCGTCCAAAATGGATGCATCCCCAACCAAATCTCATACTGAACGATTTGGTTCTCCTCAAAGACGAAAATAATTCCCCTATGAAATGGCCACTAGCTCGCATTACACAAGTTTTCAATGGAAAATATTCTAAAGTGCGCTCAGTCCAAGTATTTACAATCTGGATATCTCACTCGTCTCATCACAAAGATGGTTTCACTCCCTAACGAGGATAACCCTTCAATATCTACCTCAATTTAACAATAAAGAGCTTGGCATATCACCAGGCACTGCAAGTAGGTATTTGTATAGTTCGTTTTAGGATGTTGTTTACTTTAATTGTTCTTTAATTTTTTTTGTAAATATAATAATGTTGACAATAAGCGGATAATCTACGTGTAGTTTGTTTTGCGCCATTAAGTCACAACAAAATATGAACCAGTTGCATACTTTTTCATTCAGTTCCAATCCTTTATTAGAAGATAATGCCACATCCAGATAGAATATTAATCTGCTTCTTATATATTTGTATCCCGGGCAGTATATTCGAAAACAAACCATTTGTTTCTGAACTTGCATACCTTCTCTTTATACCTCTCTCTTATATCCGAAACAAATTTTCCTAACTGATTCGGGAATCGTCTCCGAACTGTTTGTTCGAACAAACCTAGTGTTCCTGTAGGTGAGCAATTATCTTATCAACTCACTACAACTCAACCGCCGTCCTAGAGAAAAAAAAGATATTAGTAGTTAGTCAATTTTTACAAATAAAAAATGTTATAAGTTCCCGACTATTTTTTAATGAAAAAATAGATTAGTATTCCATTAAAACCCATAGCAATCAAAAGTTAGTTCATCAGAAAACACAATCCTCTAGTTATTATCGAAATCCGTTGAGAAACAAGTACATATAGCATCAGAATGGAACATTGTTCAACAGTGCTAACTAATCCTCTCCTGGGAAGATGAACGAAATAAAACTATTGAATTATATAAACAAAGTATGTCAACTATTACAAGACTTCAAAATATCGAATCCCTTCACACAGCGCTTAAATAGGAAGAAACTTATCTTTAGACGCCTTTGATAAACAGTACAAAACTAAACCAGCATATAATCAAATATTATCAAATTTCCCAAATGGAGGAGAGAAGTATGTGAAAAACAATCCTTCAGATATACCAGTTGATAGTCAACAGCAGCTTAAAATATGAGCTTAGTGGAAAATTGTTTGCTATACAGCTTGACGAAACAACTGACTCCAGTAATGATTCCCATTTGATTTGCTACATCATATTCTGTGAAGGTTCTAAAATATGTGAATATTTAATGTTTTGTGAACAGGTAGAAGGAAAATCTACAGGCACCGAATTATTCAAGATTACAAATGATGCAATTACTAAAATGAATTTTCAATGGAAAAATTGTATTGCTATTTGCACCGACGGAGCTAGAGCCATGTCTGTTAAATACAATAGTTTAAAAGCGCTAGTAAAAAAGGAATCTCTAGAAATTATCTGGATTCACAGCTTAGTACATCGGAAGCGTTAGCATCAAAATGATTAAGTCCTGGACTAAACCTAATTTTGACTTTAGTTATTGAATTAGTCACCTTCATAAAAACTTGACCTCTAAAATCAAGGACGTTCTTTGTTATACGTAAATATATGTGAGCTGGGCATCAATATTTGCTATTTTATTCCTCATCCAGGAGGTTGTCACGCGGTAAAGGTGGTTAGGTTAGGTGTCTTTGATCTAAAATGGAAAATAGCGAAATTTTTTAGAGAAGAGGGTCACGAGCATTCAACAGATATATATGACAGATTACTTTCATTGAAGCTCCTTGATTCAGTAAATATTTCTGGAAAACTGTCTTCAGATATAAGGAGAAGACGTAAATGTATTCTATTTAAGTGAAGAAATTGACTTTTTCTGTAAGAGAGTGCTATTATGGCTTAACAAATTCAAAGGAGACAGTTTTCAAATGTTTCCCACTTTGTAGGATTTTGTGCATGGTTCCCTATTAGAAGATAATCACAAAGTTGTGATGCTAAAAACCTGCGAAAGCCATTTAGAAAATATGATTGATAATTTTAATCGGCACTCCTTTGCAGAAAATGATATCAAATTGTCTGGAGCTGGATTTAAAATACATTTGAGACTAAACTTGCTGTACTATCACTATAAGTAGATGAACTAGTGATAGACGTTTCAAGTACCTTAAGACAATGAATCTTTAAAAAAACTTCTGGACTGAACTTCTGAACCAAAAATGAAAGTCAAAGCTTTCAGAATTCTGTTGCCTTTTCAACGTCTTATCTATGTGAAATTGAATTTATTGCACATGTTGCCTCGAAATCTAAATACAGAAATAAACTTAAAATAGAATATGAACTCAGAGTGGCCATATCCAAGAGGGAGCCAAATTTAGAGTAGTTTTCCTTGTAATATTTCTTTATCATTGTTAAATAAAATTGCACAAAAATATTTCTTCCATCATTATCATTATATTTTCAATCTGCAGTATACCAACAGCGATCCTGTGCATGCGCCCCCATAAGGGGCAGCGTCCCACAATTTGAGAAACGCTGGCTTAAGAGAATTCAATGCTCGAGCAAAATATTGCATTTAAACATTCTCTAGTTAACAAAATAATATCATTGAAAGTTCAACAGTTAATTTTGTATTTGATAAATCACAATCAGGTTTTCAATCGTTGTTAAACATATAGGAATGTGTCAATTCCATATGACCTATATATAACACAAGATATTGACGCTAGATATGTCTCTCCGTAATGAATTACCGTTTTAAATTTTTTTCTATTCCAATGTTACAAACAAAAATGTCATTTTTAGAGTGGTTCTTCAAAAACGAATATACAGATAAAAAAACAATTAAAACAACCATGTTAACAAGTTTATTCTAAGTAATGATAATTAGTCTGGTGCAGGTGCAGCGAATTAGACCTCGTAACACGGTTGCCTTTTTTATTATTTCAGTAGATGATGTGATAAGAAACCGATAATCGTCGCAATAATGTATAACCATTCTACTCCTAACCTAAATAAAAATCCCCAAGTACAAGGAATCGATCTCTAGGTGGTTTTAATTATAAATCAAATCAACAGATTGATTATCTGTCTCAGTCTAAATAATATCTTGCAATAAAGTGCAATTTGATGTTATTTGATGATTGGTCATGCATATTTATAGGTATGTAAATAATTCAAAGGCGAAGGAACCATAAATAATCTGTCATATTTATCCCATTGTGGAATGATAAATTTAACCTATCCATACATATACTATTCTTCCATTTCGAATTAGTGAACATTATTGTTATGTTCTATCTATCTTCATTTAGGTTTGTTCGTTCTTACAACTAGAGTTTAGTATATTTGTGCATTTAACTGAAGGAACCAATT
Source organism: Galeruca laticollis (assembly GCA_963921935.1). NCBI lineage: Eukaryota > Metazoa > Arthropoda > Insecta > Coleoptera > Chrysomelidae > Galeruca > Galeruca laticollis. The sequence continues at coordinate 171,738,606 of OY998177.1, forward strand.
TTATCGTCTGACTACGTGAACATCGATCGGTCAATACGAAATTATTACTTGGTTCAGTTTGAAAACCAATAATTAGTGCACTCAGCATTGAGGGGAATTCCAGTAATTAATGTTTTCTTCGTGAATATATACCCCCAGAACTTTGTTTCCGGTCTAGACAGTTTTATGGGAGTTTGAATTTATGTGAACTAGTGCCAGCTTTAACTGCAATTATGAAGAAATTCTTAATATGGTGACTAATTTCCCCACAAAATTTTTATTGATATTTTTTCTAAATGTTTTGTATCGAATAATAGCTCTTGGTTGTGAAATACAATGCAATGATATGCAAGATATCAAAATAGATCATAGACTGTAAAGAATTACAAATTATATTTTCGTTTCCGAGAAGTGAGTTTTCAAAAACCAAAATATTATATTAAGTACCAAGTATTTAAAAGGTTACTTTATTCACGAGTTTTACTAGGCACGAGTAGAGCGAAGCGGAACGAGTTCCTTGTGAAACGAGTGACTAAAGACGTTTTTAACACGAGGTGCTTACTATACTTTTTCTTCGCCCGCGGGAAGGAAAAAATTATATTATATTTGAATTATATTCATTACATTACGGACGATGGCTGACAGCTGACTGACAAATCAAATGACGCAGAATACCAAAATTATCACGGGATATGAAATTTAACATATAAAAAATACACTTGATTTGACGTTTAAAAAACAAATGATAAACGAGATGTGACTTTGCGCATTTTAAGCACTAGTGTTTAAAGAGTCGTTTTGTGCATATCAAGCCCGTGTTCAAAGTGCGGTTTTAGTAGTGGAAGTAAAAAAAATATATAATAAGAGACCTAAAAATAACAAAATTAAAATTACAGAATCAAATGTATATGTGATTAAGTTAGATTCTATAATATACGTCTACCTCGAGAATAAATAACATTAAAATGCAAACTTCTGTTCATCCCATGCAAGTTTGCAAAGCCAAATTTCTTGCAACAATAGTTTTGCAATAATAATGGATGGGGCTAACAAGCCTTATGGATCAAGTACATATGCTATATTGGTTATAATAACACGCTTTCACTGTTTTCTTAAATCATTATTACAACTAATTTTGAACTTTGTTATACCAAATCGAGCACAACATTTCACATTTTCATTTGGAAAAATGAGATGATTTGTGTCAGAAGATTCTTGATTCATATGCGAAATAACATCTGGACTATTTGAGTTAAATTTTCTCAATTCAAAGCCTCTTTTTTCCAATATCTTAGAAAATTTACAACAAATATGTTTTGTCTTACTGATAGTCTCATCTCGTGACAAGAAATCATCCATATAAAATCCGTGTTCATTATAATACAATACACGTTATCTCATAGATAGCTGTGAGATGAATATGCTAGCCATAAAATTCTTTTCGGTTTTCTGGATTAACAAATAATTGACAAAACATTTTGCAAATATAGGCTGATATGTCGTAATAATATTTTCACCACCTGATTATTATTGTAATTGTATCAATTAGCGATAGGAGTTTGGAACAACTACCACACGTTGGCATATTTGCGTTATAGACAACAAGAAGCGAGTACGTCAAACTTTCTAGTCTGTCAATTTCATGACGTAGAATATAATGACAACTCAGTTATGTCGATGTCTTGCAGTTTCCGCATGAATCCTAACTCCTCAAAACTCTAACATGTCCTTATCATAACTTCTTTGAAGTAGGATTCTTAGTCAAGTCAAACTTGTTTCAAGTGCAAGCAAAAAATTGATTTTAAGCACGCTTGTGGTCACCTAATTGACACAAATTCGTTTTAAAAGGGATCGACACTTCATATCTGCCATCTGGTAATTGCTTTGAATTTTGACAAAAATGTTCTTCAGCCTGTTTTTCGTCGGCTGACAACGCTATAGTAGGTCCACACTCTTCCATTGCTCAAAACTTACTCAACTGCTGCTGGATGACCAAATGTATCCAATCAGACACAATTTTAGTGTCCACAGAATTGCAGACAGTCGAACTTTGCGTTGTAGCAAGAGAACCACTGAGAATCCATCCAAACTTCCTTTTTTTAAGCAATGGCTTACATTGTCCTAACTTCAACTGTCCCTGACATAAAACATTCCAATATAAATTAGCACCAATCAGTATATCGATTTTCCCAACACAAATCTCACAACAAACAAATAAAAATAATCTCTTTTAGTATATTGGATTTGACGTCGTCTTTTTCTTGATTAAATCTAACATTGCTCTTGACATTCTTCATATGAAAGAATGCCTTGTGGCTGGACATGGAATATAAACGTATTGTAATGTTTTTCTTATTTATTTAAACAGTAAACGGGTGGGATAAACTTTGAACACACGGTATAGTTCACTTACTTAATTTATTTAGTCTTTACACTATTCACTACTTATATACACAGTATGTTCACCTAAACTAATTTATATTCACATATTTACTTGTTTATCTCACGATGTCAAATTATGAACTCAACTTATCCGCTGATCGGTGCTTTATTTATATTAGTGTCTTTTTTACTAGAGAATTCTTGATTGCGGCTTAGACACACAAAAACAATTGGATTCCTGGCATTTTCTAGATAAGACTGGTCTTAAAAACAATGATAAGTTAAGATAGTCACAATCGTAAACCATCCCTGCGCTTCCGCCATAATTTTAACTTCCATACATGGCTTAGGCAGTATGATGGTTTCACAATCATGGCATAAATCCATCGTAGTATTTTTGCGTTACTGCCCCAAGTCTTACCAGCTAGACTTCTGCACGCCATCAATACCTTTATTGATTTACTTACAGTTATTTCAACAGATTTATTCCACAGAAGCTACCTGTCTAGAGTTATTCCTAGATATTTAACTTCAGATTTCCATTCTATACACTCCCCGTTTTCATGTTAATCGTGTATAATTCAGACAACGTCGCAGCCACCTAGGTACGGAGAAAAAAGATACTAAAATTAAAACTAAAATGACATTTGACAGATGGAATATATGTATTTGAAGCGGCAGAATCCAATTATATAAAAATTGAGGGTGTTCCATTTACATTTTTAAGTTTCATATCGTTTTTGGTGAACAATTTCCCTCTCGATGTCCAATATTTTTTAGTGTAAATTTCATACTACAAACTACCTACGTCACTGGAAAATTTTTTGCTGGTTTTGAGTGAATATTGAATTTTCTACTGACTTCAAGAATATGATTTGATCTGATGGAATTTCTGTAATCAAATGGCTCAAAACCTTTTTATGCAATTTTTTGATATCAATCAAATAACACAAGAACAGTTGAAGAGAGATAAATGACATGTATTGTTATATATTTAGAATTCTCTAGAGAAATGAAAAATAGATTACATACAAGGTGCTCTATTTAAAATTAGGAATCTGGTATTCTTCAGTGCTATGTAACAAACTCTATATTAAAAATGTTTGTCGAATGAAATGGGTAATGAAAAATACAAATCGATTCATTCATCTATTTTTAGTCGAACTTATTTTATTTGACGGGTACATACTGTATATTGGAATCCGTTACCCATGGATACGTCACTTAACGAAACAAAATCGAACGATTGATTTTAAGTCGGTTATTTTTAGAATATTGGAGGATTTAAAACACCTTTTGTTATATGTTGAATATTGAATATTTGATTGAGTAGGTATAAGAAAAGGGCGAAAACCACTCGGGACACCTTGTTCATATTTAATTCTTTTCAATTTTCCATGTTTAAATTCAAGATTTTAAAGTAGGAATTTTTCTTTGTGCTTTTAAGGTTAACAAATTCATTTTTTTGCTTCTAACAATAAATAACTTATTATTTTGATGATAGAGTATAGTCTCATGAAGACGATGGTTGAAAAGGGGATTACCGAAAATTGAAGAGTGGAACTACCAAAGGCGTTAAGTGCCAAAATTTAAGTTTTGTAGATATATTTTTAAGAGGTTTCAAGTACCAACAAAGTGTAATTTTATTATGAACTTAGTAAAGGTAAACTGGATGGCGCTGCACACTATATCCTGAAATTTTTATTTTGAAAATCTTTTGCCCCTATTGCTTACCTGGAAAATCCTGAACACAAAATATTTTATAAAGAACTCTACTAATTGAATGGCTTAGAGAATGAATGTGTTATGTTACAAATTGTTAGTTTTGAGAAATTGACGTCCAAAGATAGTTTATTGCAATCTTTTATCCAACAGAAAATGCTATGAACAAAATTATATGAAACGATTGCACTAAATGCGATGTTTTAGTCTTGATGGTTACAAAAACTTATTTGTGTCAAATTTGCCGCCATCTAAAATCTGCCCCCCCCCCCCCCATGATTCGACTTAATTAGCCTGCTGCTAAATCCACCACTCTGTATTGCGCAACAAGAATTGCATTAACATTTCATATAAAAAGAAGAAGAGACGTAACGATTTTATTTAACAAGTAAAAAATATGTTTGATATGCTCGTATGTTTTAATAAAAGTTGATTCCCATTACGGAATAATTTACGCCATTCTGCTAAAAAGGAACGAAAAGTTGGGCAACAATAGGAAGGAACCACTAATTTTATCAATACCTGGAATATTGAAAATTCTGCAAATGAATATAATCAGGAAACTATCATATGAAAATCCTGCTTATAAAGAAGCTCTAAATAGGTTGGGATGATTGTCTTCTATATTCACGCATGGTATCAAAGTTATTTGACATTGCAGATTGGCAAAATTTAAGTTTAGCAGTTGATGATGCGCGAGAAAGCTATACAACTGGACACCGTTGTAAACGCAGTTACAGAGAAGAGCAGGCGACGTACATTCCGCATGCAAAGTTTAAAAGGTTGTGAGGCTGCTGAATTTGGATTTAAAATTAATAAGTTGTGGCACATGTATAATGCTATATAAAATTGAGTTTACCAAACAAAATAACATTAATGAGTTCTTTTTTAAGAATTAAATGAATGAGGAAATGAAAACCATTAGATTTTTCTAAGAAAATTGGTTTCTTTTTGTACAGACATAATTATTTATTAAAAACCATACGTGGAACTCTATAATTACCTTTTATTGTTTTATGTGATGTAAATAATTGATAATAAATATATTCCAAGAGACATAAACCTCCACCTTCACTTCAAATTAATGTCTTTTAAGTGGTTCCTTCATAATATTCGTCATTTGTATATAAATTGGATGTCAGGTAGATTTTGTAGATAAAGCGTACGCTATGATAAGGATTGTTAAACGAATTTTTAAATTTAACAATTGCCAACAATTCTTCCTATCTTTTCGTAGTTATATTTAATGACATACCTACCTCTTAATTTTTCTAAAATTGTTATTCTTAATAACATGTTGTAGATAATAATGTGAAAATTCGGGTTTATACATAAAATTTGAAAAACAAATTAGGACTGGCAGAACAAAAACATCTTGGTTCTGGGTGGCGTCAATTATTGTTTATTTAAACCTATGTACAGATGTGCTACAAATATTATATTACTCTAGTGGAATTAGTCTCTAATATCTACAATTATTTACATTTTTGCATTTGTTGCGTTCACTGTCATACCACCTACAAACAAAGACTAGAACGAAAAGTAAGTTTTAGATGTACAGGGATCATCAACAGTAAAATAATGATGTGCATCTACAAATGATTCTTCAAAATCACTTCCTATATCAACTTCATCATCCCCGCTATCTCCGTCTTCGGCCAAATGATTGATAATATTATCTGCAATAGTACCTAAACTTGCTGCACTGTTCATAAATTCATCTTCAATCTTTTTAACATGGTAACATCTAAATTTCCAATCATTTGCAAAAAATGTGTTATAAAATTCATCACAGAAATCCTTTAACTTTGTAAAATTGAAGGTAACATTTCGTTTGGCCACATATTCCTTAAGTGCCGCCCAAACAATTTCGATCGGATTTAAGTCCGGGTAATAAGGGGGTAACCTTAAAACTTGACGAATAAACAATTCATCAATTTCATAAATTTTATTTTGCGGTTTGTACATTTTAGCAACATTATAAAGATACGGTTTCAACATTTGTTCACTGTAATATATGTTTCTTTCAGAAAGTCAGTTTTTAAATTATTGTTTAGTCCAAGCAGTCGTAGGTAAATTCTCATTTAGAAAATTGTGATATGGGGCGTTATCAATTACCACAACAGCGTTTTTTGGTAGGTTTGGAATAAGTTTTTCTTGTACCCACTTCTCATATTCGTACGCTATTTCATTATGATAATCTCCTGTTTCTGACTGGGAGTTCCACATAATACCAGCATTGGGTACAAAACCATTTTCACTTCCTGCATGCACAATGATGAGCCTATTACCTATTCTCAATCCTTCGTTACTCTTGTCGCTCCATCCTTTAAAGTGCGTGTGACATGAATGAATGTATGTTTCATCCATATAAATGTTAGGTTTGTTCGGTTCTCTGCACTTTTTTATGTTTCTTAAATATAGAAGGCGTAAATGTCGGATTTCGTGACGTTCCATTAATAAACTTCTACTGTTTTTCATGTTAGTCAAACGAAAACCCAATGAATGTATTCGTTTCCGCAGAGATTTGCGACTTCCTGCGAAGCTATAACTATCTGCAAAGGTTTGGTGTACATTTCTTAACGTGGATACTTTTTTCTCGGATATGTGATAATTTATTATACACCTTCTAAGCACAATTTTGTCGAATTGATTCATACGAATACTGGATGTTCTTCGTTTTTCAGTAGGCACATCAGTGTCAGCATTACTTACTACCAGAGCTTCTTTTTCAATACGGGAAAGCGTTCTTTGGCTAACTTTCGTAGCAGCAGACACTCGTTCAATGACCTGACAATAAAATAAGTAGATATAAATGTTGTACAAAAAGTTTTACTCACGTGTATTTTTATAAAAATATAATGAGGAAGTGGTTAATTTGCTTTCAGTGACCGTTCTTTCGAATAAAAATTTCTGTCGTGGTTTTCGGTCATTTAAAAGAAGTATTAAATTCAAAAATACTATACTACGTTTCAGTTCATTAGTTGTTTTAAACTATCTTTAGATTTTAGTTCGAATATATTTTAATATGATCAAACCGCAATTGTAACGGAAATCAGAAGATGGTTCAAAACAAATAATAAAACCAAAACGTAATAGAAATTGCTATGGAATGAGTATAATAACTATAATCATGAGATAAAAAATATATTACATTTAAATAGGTATCTCACACAAAATAAACATGTGCTCTTTCATATACTCCTGCAAACCGAAACAGAATAGTTATTTATGCTACAAGTGCATGAAGTGTTGCTTTTTTTCACGAATGGAAAAATTGAGCCGCAGGCATGCAAAAACCAAAAAATGGTTCATTTAGGTTGCTCTAAATGAACTAAAAATGTCGAATTGTTTGTCATCATAACATAACGGTGCATAAAATTGACACATGATTGCATAAAATTGACACATGAGTGCATAAAATACTTTGCTTCTCCCTAATGTCACTTTTTTTAAATCGTTCAACAAATAAATATTCTATGTACGAAAATCGATTTAAAAATTTACTATCGAGTGTAAATTTGTTAAATAATTACTTAAGTTTAAAAATTTTATTGCAATAATTAAAACTTATCTTTGTTAATGGAATTGTTGACTTACTATTTTTTGCCTCTGCGGTCATGAAATTTAAAACGTTAATAATTATTTCACGACACTGCTTACTCAACTTCTTATGGACAACTTCACTTTCTGGAGTCGCCATAACAAGCTAGTATTGCACAACCCCGGTAATCACACTTTTCTCTGAACTGTACTGTCGAAACGAAGCTTACCAATTCTACCAGCAAAGTGAGCTCTTGCAATCCGCATACGTCTTTGCTACGGCGCATCGGACGTTGCCAAACTTCCGACTACCAAAATTAATTTGCCAACCTGTTATTTTGTACGCAGTGCCTGATTGTGTCAGTTAATTCCAGGTTTGTTTCACGATTTTTGCAATTGATCAAAATATCGAACAAAAAATAAGTCTGAAACTTTGCAAATGGAATATCGCGTACGAAAGTACTGAGAATGTTCCATAATATTTGAGTGCTCCAGTAAATTTTTGAGGTGGTGGATCATTTTTCGTACTCTGGCTGACTATAAATCTCCTTAACTGAACTAAACATCACGTAATTAGAAGGGACGACTGATCATCGTTATTTAAGTCAATTAAAGGAGTCGTCGGGTTTTCTATATACTACCAATAAATTGAATTCTTTGTGAACCATAATAACAAAACATCCAACATTGTGATCGAATTTCTATCCAAATCATCCCAACACATCCAAAATCATATCCCAAAAGTCCAAGTAGGTACCGAAGTTCATCGTCGCCGCTTAAAGAGGATAACTTGTTATCGAAACGCACGTCTGATAATGTATAATATGAGTATTAGTGTGGTTGTAGGGAAAAATTTATTTATTTATATATTTATTTATTTACTATGAGATGTCAAATAAGTTTCGATTAATAATCGATATTTATTGCTACGTCAGATAATCGTTATTTAAGTCAGTTAGAGGAGTCGTTGAAATTTCTATATATCACCAATCAATTGTTTGTGAATCATGATAACCAACTAACATTGTAATCACATTTATAACCAAATCACACATACACAAAATCTTATTCCAAAAGTCCAAGTACCGAAGTTTATCGTCGGTGTCTGAAGAGACTATTTTGTTATCGAAACGCCCGTCAGTTAACGTGAATGTTGGTAAGTTGATAATGAGAAGTTTATTTAGTATGAATATCACCTGAAATTTCGATTCAGACGTCAGAAAAAATAGTCCATATTTTATTCCTACGTCAGATTCAGGGTAACTTTTTAGGATAGTAGTGGTAATAAAATAACATGAATTTTGTTGTGATATTCGAATTATCTTCAAGGCTATCAAAATGTCCTATTCCTTGTCGGAAAGGTTTTTGCAATCTGTTTTTCACTTGCATGCATTTTTTAACGACAAATGTGCAATTTCAACATTCAATTCATTCAAAATCCAATTTCCTCTAATTTTGCCGAAACCTCTGTTTTCTAGTGCTAGATTATCAATTTATTAATAAATAGTTTTTGTAGTTTTCTATTTAAAATTATTTCTATGGCACTTTTAGATAGGACAGATTCGACAAAGCAGCACCAATGAAATGATTTATTGTATTTTTTAATCCAAATATTCGCCCTTTCTCTTTAACACAAGACAAAAATTCATAAATCCTATAAAACATTCTATGACAAACAGAAGCGTGCACATCTGAGTTAAGCCGGCTGAAGGTATGAATGATTTGTTGTTTATTTGATCAAACCAGGATTTACCGATAAACTTCGATTGAATAGCGTTATATAATCTTTTTATCTATCTTCATAAGGATTTCGCCACTGCGAATGGAAAATTTTGTTGTAGAATTTGTGGGTGAATTGAAAAAATTCAATCTCATTGATGTCAGCACCTAGAAAAAATAATCGGGTTTTAAGATTAAAACTAACTCCTCCGCATCTGTGGCCCTGAACAATATTCTATAATACGTAAAATTGTTACTTGTATACACTTCGGGGGATGTATCGTGCTAAACCGAATTTTCTCCAAAAATAACCAAAAATTTATATACCTTGATTTATAGGACCCGCTGTACTCGCTCTTGTCAACTGAAAATCAATAGGGTACATCTGTAAGAGAACTTGAACAATATTCAATCATAAAATTGATCAATCGCATAATCTCTGGACGCTGTATCGTGCTAACAAAATGAAAATCCTCCAAAAATGATAAAAACTCGGTACTTCAAGTACCGTAGCATCCGTTGTACTGGCTTTAGTGAACTGAATAACAACAGGCTCCATCTTTGAGACGCTCTGAATAATATCCAATCATAAAATTGGTCACTTGTATATACTCCGGAGGCTGTATCGTGCTAACAAACTGAAACTTCTCCAAAAATAACAAAAACACTAATATAAGCATATTCCACGAAGTAAGGGTCGAGACAGTTAATTTCATTAAAAAATATCATACTTAAGGTACTTGTTCGGAACACGTCCGAACATATTATTCATTTAAATTTAGATAGGCAAGGCCTGTCAGTCAAAAAATTGATTGATATTGAAAAAAGAGAAATGTCAAAAAAGTGTCAATTAATTATTCCACATACGCAGAGCGTTACTTCCCTTAAATAAAGAAATTTGTAATTTCATTCCTAGCGCGGATAATTACAGTAGATAATTATTAATAAAATTAAGTGTTTTGAAGTGGAAAAAGCCAATTGTAAGTACTTAGTCATTTTAGTTACATTTAGTATTTGAGCAGATCTACCAATTTTCTGATTAAAGCGGCGTAGTAACTTTGTAAATAATTATATTTTTGTCAACTTTAAATAAATAAATCAGTCATCCTTGTCAGAAGTTAATCTTGCACGAACTATCGTTTTATTTGGAGATTTTCAATCCACTGTCAAAAGGATTATCGAAGAGAAAGTTTGAGAAATTACCGAAAGTGTCAAAGTCAAAACCATCAAAAGGCTGGCTTTATCATATGGTCATTCGAGCCTAGATGCATTAGATATTTTCTGACAAAAATAGTTCCTGTTTGTTCCTGCATTGTATTAAAAATACAACGACCTTCCAAGTGGTGATTACAAATATTTTCTGGGTGAAAATATCTCGTTCCTGTTCCGTTCCTGATTTCCATTAGGCAATTTGGAGAATACTGCTGTTCTGTTTATTTTTAAAATTTGTTTCTTATAATTAGATTAAGTTTCTTACAGATATATTTCTTATTTCAAGGTAGACAGCTCATTAGTAATTAGTAATATTGTTCTTTTTAAAGAAATTCCAGGCCCGTATGTTAAATAATTCGAACTCAATATCCATAAATTAAATAAAAATTTAATTTCTTCCATTTAGTTAATAAATTAATTATTAAAAAAGTTGTGGTAAATATTCCAGGGCCGTACTAAACAATTTTCCATTCCATAGCGATTTATTTGTTTTAAATAATATCGCCTACATACTGTTATTGACTGTTTAATGATATATTTTATTTTGATTTCGATTAGTTTCTTTTAAGAAAGAAAAACTTTACGTTTGTAGTGCTTTACATAAGGTCGCTTCAACATTAGTGTCGCATAAGAAGCTTCGATTTCGTGTAGTGAAAGCGAGCGAAAAGTGCATTTTCCACAGAACCCTGCGCGGTTCTTACATTTTAGAATAGTTGTATAATTTCTAGTTTCAATAGTTTGAGTTTTTCGTTTCAAAACACACAATGCAAGCCTTTCTAAAAGCTAGAAAGAATGCTAAATCCTCGATCACACAAACCCAAAATTGGATTATCGCAAATATAGATTCTGAAACAGATATTTTCCTTCTTAAAACTAAATTAGATAAATTGGAGTGCGAGATAGTTAAATATAACGACGCTCAAAATGAAATTGAGGATTTGGACGTTAATAAAAAAGATACGGAAGATAGAGATTCATATCAAGATAAATTTGATAGATCAATTGCTTGTCTTAAACAAAAAATTCACAGTTTATCTGTACCTCCTACTCCAGCTTCGAATCCTAACCTTAATCAATCCGCTCCAATAACAAATGAGCAAAACTTAGGGGTAAAACTTCCCCAAATTTCTATACCCCACTTTGCCGGTGATTACACTAAGTGGGCCCCGTTTTATCAATTGTTTACAGCCTTGATAAAGAATAACGTTCAGCTAACAAATGTTCAAAGGTTAATTTACCTAAATTCCTATTTGAAAGGAGAACCGTTATCTCTTATTGAATCCTTAGAAATAACCAATGGCAATTTTGAAATTGCAGTCAATATTTTAGAAAGTAGGTACGAAAACAGTTTAGCTATTATAAATTCACATTTAAATTCAATAATAGATAGTCCTAGCATAACTAAATGTACACCATTTACCTTGAGAGAATTTTTAGTAAATGTGCGAAAAAATTTAGAATCCTTAAAAAATCTAAAATGTCCAACCCAACATTGGGATTTAATTGTCCTCAACATCCTCATGAGAAAGCTAGACTATGGCTCTAAAAGAGAGTATCAATCCAATAGAGATTCAAAAACAGATCCTACTTTAAAGGAATTTTTCGAGATTATCGAAGCCAGATGCAACGCCCTAGAATCCTTAAGTACTCCTTCACACTCCGCTTCATATGAAGTAAAAACCGAAAAAGGTGCCTCAAAGGCAAATTCCAAAACTTCGTTACATGTAAAGAACGTGTCTCCTAGTTCGCCTACGAGTAAACGACGAACTTGTTGGCTTTGCAAAATTATTGATCACGATATCTACAAATGCTCCATTTTTTCCAGGCTTAGTACTGATGAAAAATATCAGTTTCTGAAGTCGCAATCCTTATGTTTCAATTGTTTGGGGGCAAAGCATTCACTGACAGAGTGTAAGTCTAGAGGTTGTTCCTTATGTGGCAAAAAACACCACACACTCCTTCACCGAACTTCTGTATCAACTAATAGTTCTCCAAATGTTCATAATTCCAATTATAGTCCGAGAGCGTTTTCTAGTCCACAATATATTACCGGAGCCATTCCTAGGAATGTTCAAATCTCCAATTATAACCAGGATCGGCGAGCACAGTCTTGTCAATCGCCAACTCCTAACTCTGCAGATGCAATACCTTTCCGAAATGCCGAGTCTGAAGCTCAAGTTAATGTGTCTCCGCCCTCGGGGCCATTCTCCCTCTTTGTAGATCAAGGTGGTCCCGAAGTTCTATTGGCCACAGCGGTCGTATATATTCTTTCCGATAATGGTAACCTTGTTAAGGCTAGAATAATTCTACACAACGGCAGCCAATGTTCTTTCGCTTCTGAAAAATTCGTTAGAAGAATGCATCTCAAAACCTATGATAATCAAATCCAATTTTCCGGCATTAAATGCACTCCTACAATTTCGAACAAAATGATAGACATTCTAATTTTCTCCAATACTAAGGAGGATTATAAACTCAAAGTTTCATGTGCAGTACTCCCTGTAATTACTTCTATATTGCCTAGAATTCCGTTGAATAGACATAAGTTGAACATTCCTCCAATGTTCAAACTGGCTGATCCAGATTTCCATGTCCCGTCCGATGTGGACATCCTCTTGGGCGCTGATGCTTATTATGAAATTTTACTTCCACAGATCTATCGACTGGGTCCTAAACTTCCTACTCTCCAGCTGACAAGGTTTGGATGGGTAATTGGAGGACAATTACCTCCACAAAGTGCTTCTAAAGATAATAAAGTTGCTCTTTTTTGTCAAAATACTTCCGAGCATGGTGACTCGTTAGACACAATTCTTTCAAAATTCTGGGAAGTCGAAGAACTCTCAGAAATCAAGTCCTTGTCAGCTGACGAATTATTGGCTGAACAAAGTTTCATTCAAACACACGTTCGTTTGGAAGACGGAACTTTCCAAGTGAATTTTCCTTTCAAAGATCCCACCGGTAATAATCCACTCGGTAACTCTTTCCATATTGCAAAAAAGCGATTTTGCAACTTAGAAAAACGTTTCCAAAATAACCCAGAGTTATTTTCAGATTATAAAAGATTCATTGATGAATATGTTTCTTTGAAACATGCAACCTACGTTCCATTTGATGCCAACGACAAATCCGTTGAGAACAAATACTTCCTTCCACATCACTGTGTGATGAAACATTCCAGTGAAACCACTAAACTCAGGGTAGTTTTTGATGCTTCCAGCAAAACTTCGACTGGATTTTCCTTGAATGATATCCTACACAAAGGCTACGGAGTTCAGCCGGACCTATATGACATACTATGTCGGTTTCGTTTATACAAGTTTGTCCTGACCTGTGATATCCAGAAAATGTATCGCCAGGTTAGAATGAATCCTTCGCAATTGCACTTCCAGAATATCTTGTGGAGAAACTCACCGCAAGAGGATCTTAAATGCATCCAACTCTCCACGGTGACTTATGGAGTCACTTGTTCGTCATTTCTTGCTACAAGAGTTCTAAAAGAACTCGCTTCCAATTCCAATGAGTTTTCTTCTGCGCAAAGAGCCTTGTTACATCAAACGTACGTAGATGATGTACTTCATGGTGTTGATTCAATATCCGAGTTGGAAGAGTCCTATCACCAACTCAATACATTATTAAATTCCGCGGGTTTCCGACTGCATAAATGGTCATCCAATTGCTCGCAATTTAGACAAAAATATTGTGACTCCTCTAACCCAATTCAACTTGAAATAGAAATGGAAGACACTCCCAATAAGGTTTTGGGGCTATGCTGGAATCCGTCCTCGGACGAATTTGCCATCTCCTTACCTAAACTCGTTTCTTCAGAAACTCCTTCTAAGCGCAAGGCGTTATCCCTCATAGCTCAGATGTTTGATCCAATCGGATACTTGAGCCCATTCATAGTCGTAGGAAAGATTTCCATTCAAAGATTGTGGCTATCAAAGCTTTCCTGGGATGAACCTATAACTCCTGAACTAGCCCAAGAATGGAAAACATTCATATCCTCCATTGATTCCTTAAGACGTTTGAAAATTCCTAGATATCTGTTTTCCGATAAATCAATAATAAAGGTTCAAATTCATGGCTTTGCTGATAGTAGCGAGCGAGCTTATGGTTTCTGTTTATATTTCAGAACTATTTATTCCGACAACACCGTCTCTAACACTTTAGTAAGTTCCAAGTCGAGAGTTACGCCTCTCAAGACGGTTTCACTTCCGCGCCTTGAACTATGCGCAATGGTACTACTTTCTAAGTTAACCCAAAGGATTCTCAAGATATTCGAGAATTGTGTAGAATTCGAATCCATCAATCTGTGGACTGACTCCCAGATAGCCCTCTGCTGGATTCAATCACATCCTTCCCGCTGGCATACATTTGTAGCCAACAGAGTTTCCCAAATTCAAATTTCCATTCCGCAAGCTAATTGGAGGCATGTTCGCTCTTCTAAAAATCCTGCCGATTTGCTGTCCAGAGGAGTACTCGCTTTCGATCTCTTAAATTCCGAGCTATGGTGGAATGGTCCTGATTTCCTGTCCGAATTAAATGTCGACTTTTCTAAATTCACGTTGAAACCTCCGAATGTCGTACCCGAACAAAAGGGCAACAAGCTTCAAGTGTTGGTGGCAACCACCAACTGCGAATTCATATTTTGGAACCCCATATTTGAAAAGTTTTCTTCGTTGAATAAGTTGTTGCATACTATAGCTTATATACTCCGGTTTGTGTCCAATTCCAAGGGCAATGAACCAAGACTCCACGGCACCTTGTCCATATCAGAAATAAATTCTGCCTTAGTGCTGGTCCTTCGAAACTTACAGTTCAAATACTTTTCCAAGGAGATTTCAGAATTGAAATCCCTGAAACCCATTTCCGACAAAGGCATATTAGCCCTCAATCCTTTTATTAATGATAAAGGACTCATCTGCGTCGGAGGCCGTTTGCGACATGCAGACGTTCCTGAGCCTCATAAGCATCCCGTGCTCCTTCCTGCCAGAAACCACGTAGTTTCCCTTCTGCTCAAGAGAGAACATGTCAGATTGGGACACGCTGGTGCCCAATCCGTTCTTGCTAACGTCCGTTTGCAATATTGGCCTCTGAATGGAATCAGGGAAGTAAAAAGAGTGATTCATGAATGTATGACTTGTTTCCGTTTCCGAGCTGTTTCTGCTCAACAAATTATGTCCGACTTGCCAGCAGACAGAGTCAAGCCTTCGAGACCCTTTGAAAGGGTAGGCATCGATTATGGTGGCGTTTCTTTATAAAATCTTCCCGCCTCCGAAAAGCTTCTATCACAAAGTGTGACATGGCGGTTTTCATATGCATGACCACAAAGGCCATCCACTTGGAACTAGTGTCCTCCTTATCCACTGAAGCCTTCTTGCTCACCCTGAAGCGTTTCATTTCACGTAGGGGAATTCCTACAGTTATCTACAATGACAACGCCACCAATTATGTAGGCGCCAAAAATCATTTGAAGGAATTGCGCGAATTCTTCTCTAATTCCAATTTATCCGATCACATCAAAACATTCGCTTCTGAAGCCAGCTTCGAGTGGAAGTTCATTCCTCCTCGCAGTCCCCATTGGGGAGGTCTGTGGGAATCCGCTGTCCGTGGTGCGAAAAGACACTTGCAACGTATCGCTGGAAACGCTCAACTCACCTTCGAGGAGTTGAGTACCGTTCTCACCCAAATTGAGGTTATCCTAAACTCTAGACCATTATGTCCTGTATCTAGTGATCCCAATGACTTCCAAGTCCTAACTCCCGGCCATTTCCTGATTGGCTGTCCTCTAACCTCCTATCCTGACCACAGTTTCACACACCTGCCTGAAAACAGACTTGCACACTGGCAGAGATGTTCACAAATGCAACAATACTTCTGGAAAAGATGGACTACAGAGTACTTAAACCGTTTACAAAATCGGCCCAAATGGCTAGCCCCTTCGAAGAATCTCCAGGTCAATGACTTGGTCCTGTTGAAGGAAGATGATACTCCTCCCCTTCACTGGCCTTTGGCAAGAATTGTCGAGGTTATTCCTGGCGTGGACCAAAGAGTGCGTGCTATAAAACTCCGTACCAAAGAAGGCACATTCGTTAGACCGATTACCAAGGTTTGTCCTCTGCCCAGTGCAGACTCTAGTCCGTAATCAACCTGCACACAGTTGCTTCGTTGATTGCGTTCTCGGGTTGTCTTTCGATGATAGTATCGTCGCGCCATTTCATTCGCGCGTTGTTCCACCTTTCCTTGCTTTTCCTTCCTATTGAAATCCGATATTTCAACAGGGCGGGAGTATGTTCGGAACACGTCCGAACATATTATTCATTTAAATTTAGATAGGCAAGGCCTGTCAGTCAAAAAATTGATTGATATTGAAAAAAGAGAAATGTCAAAAAAGTGTCAATTAATTATTCCACATACGCAGAGCGTTACTTCCCTTAAATAAAGAAATTTGTAATTTCATTCCTAGCGCGGATAATTACAGTAGATAATTATTAATAAAATTAAGTGTTTTGAAGTGGAAAAAGCCAATTGTAAGTACTTAGTCATTTTAGTTACATTTAGTATTTGAGCTGATCTACCAATTTTCTGATTAAAGCGGCGTAGTAACATTGTAAATAATTATATTTTCGTCAACTTTAAATAAATAAATCAGTCATCCTTGTCAGATGTTAATCTTGCACGAACTAGCGTTTTATTTGGAGATTTTCAATCCACTGTCAAAAGGATTATCGAAGAGAAAGTTTGAGAAATTACCGAAAGTGTCAAAGTCAAAACCATCAAAAGGTTGGCTTTATCAGTACTGTAGCACCTGTTGTATTGGCTCTGGTGACGTGAAAATGAATAGGGTTCATCAGTGAGACGTCCTGAATAATATTCAATCATAAAATTGTTGACTTGTTGGACACCGGAGGCTGTATCCTGCTAACAAACTGAAATTTTTCAAAAAATCACAAAATATCTTATAGTCTAAGAGCTAGCAACGTTTTCGAGAGAGAATTTCAGGTAGGCCAATTTTTAGATATTTTATCTCTCTCACTCTCCCGCACGTCATATGGACTAACTGCCTGGTGGTAGTGGTTGCGTTCATCAGTGCGCATCCTACCTGCACAGGTAAAATATTGATTTTTTTCATCATTTTTAAAACTTTTTTTTCATTATTTTTATTGAACTTTCCACAACGTTAATCTAATATTGCTGTATAAACTGTTCCAGACGCTAATTTCGAATTAAAAAAATTTTTTTTTCAAAATAATTCAGTATAGCTGAAATTTTTTTATAATATTATTCAAGTATCTAAAAACTTAAAATTAATTTGCCAAACAATAATTCGGTTGTTAAACCTTCAGCCAGACCGATATAAAATTGAAAAGTTATTGGGCATGTTGGAAGAGTACGGACAATCACGTCTAAGCTGCGCAAGCGCGATAGACCACAGCAGCTGTTTGGAGTCAAGATGGCGTCAGTTTAGTCACATTGGTGTGTTCGTTGTTGTTATTTTTAATGTTTTTAACAAAATTGTGTTACAATGGCCAATGAAAAATTAAAATGTATTTTTTGCAAAGACAGAAATGGAACAATAATAACTTTTGTAGAAGATAAGTTAAAAAAGTGTGAAGAAGTTCTACAAGTACGTGTGAATTTTAAACTGAAATATGATAGTGTACAGTTACCGGAGCAAGTTAATGACACTGATGGATATCACAGAAATTGTTACAGCAGTTTTACAGATTTGATGGCAAAATACCGTAATTTATCTGAAATCAATTTATCGTCAACAGTAGATCTTCCCAGCACATCTAGTACAACTTCGTTGTCAAATACTGCAGTAGATGTTAGCAAAACCCTGCCTGATAATACATCTCAGAGTTCACATACAAAAGTTAATATCCAAGAAGTTGACACTTCTAACGCAATTATTGAGCCTGAAAATGTGGTAAATATAGAAACAAATTCAGGTGTCAAAAGAGTTTGTTTTTTTTGTGGAAAAGATCGCAAGCAATCGAAAGGTAAACAACAAACTTTACACTCCTCAAATGATGCAAAAATTTATATAAAAATAGCAGAGTGGATGACAAAATTAAGTAATCAAGAGTTGCTACACAAAATAAAAAATTTACAGTCAAAAAGTGAAATTATTTTTTATCATCATTCGTGTAAATTGGAATATTTAAATGATTACAAGTTATTGCTGATAATCAACAAACTTCCTGGCATGACAATCGGAGTATCCACCAGTGCATATTCAAAAAAATTGTATCATTAATAGAGGAAGAAGTTATCAACAATAAAAATTGTTTGCTGTTATCTTCTCTTTGTGACACATACAATAATGAATTGAAGCTTCAATCTGAGTCAGCTGTAAATTGATTGACAAATCATTATCTCGAGTAAAAAATTTTCAAAGAATATAAAAAGTCAATCAAAATTATTACAAAAAATAAAAAAAGAGTTATCATGCACAAAGATAGCAGTTTATTAGAAGACAATTATTTGACGAGACTCGAGGAAAATGAACTTATTGATGAAGTAGCTTTAGTCCTGCGGAACGCCATTTTAAAAATGGAAAAATTACAGTTACCTTCAAAAATCAAGCCAAGTGATTTAATCAATGGTGAATGTACCATTCCTGAAAAGTTAGATCGGTTTTTTAAAGTATTGATTGGAGGCAAAGATATTCGTCGCCGAAATGGTGTAAACTGTGATGGATTAAGCAACTCAATCGCCTCTGATACTATTTTTTGTGTGACTAATGGTACTATTAAACCATGAAAACATATAACTCTTGGAATGACTGTTAAAAGTCTTACAAGTAGTAGAAAAATCATTAACATTCTTAATCGTCTTGGATATTGCTGCAACTATACTACACTGGAGGAGTTGGAAACTGAAGCTACTTATTCATCTGTTCATCGCTCTGAAATTAGTCGACCTGACATTATTCGGAAATAATCATTATGCACAGGTGTAGCCTTTGATAAATTTGATAGATACGTTGATACTCTTAATGGAAAGGTAACTTTGCATGACACCGTTGGTATAATATACCAAAATATTGATAATGATGCTCCTGATGAAAGTGATGTAGATTATAGAAGTGATCAGTCCGACATGTTACCACCACCAACGAAAAGAAGACGAACCTTTGAAGCTATTGTTCCTGAACTCGTTCCGATTTCTACTCGATTACACATGTTAGAACGATTAATACCTGTTGAGAACATAAAGCAATCTATTCCGAGTACTTTGTCTTTAGTACAAACTATTGATTTATTACATATGACTTCACTATTTTTCCATGTGCCAAACACTCCAATGTGAACGGGGTTTAATTGTCGAATTATGAAGGATAATACTCCAAAACAAAAAGTATCTTACCTCACTCCAATCAATTTGTCACCAACAGAGACATCAGTAGTGAAGTTGATAATGACACAGGCTCAACAAGTTGGTGTGGAATGTAACCAAATTCAGATTCAGGCAACAGAAACCCCAAAATTTGATAATCTCTTCATACATCTTGGGTCATTTCATTTGATGATGGCACTCTTTAAAGCGATTGGAGTATTTATCAATGAGTGTGGATTATCACATACGATGGTTGAAAGTAAGATTATAGCATCAGGTTCTGTGAATGGAATAATTGATGGCAAACATTTTAATCGTTGCAAACGTCTGCATCCGTTGATGGCTGTAGGTTTGCAAATATTACATTTTGACCAATACTTAAGAACAAAGCAAGTCGAACACTGTATTTTAAAAGAGCAAATAATAGATGATTTTCTTCAATATCAAATCTTGAAATTTCCCATTCAACTACGACTGCTGAATTATTACCGAATCAAGTATTGTCCCGACTGCTCTCTTCATATCAAAAATTTGTAGATAAAACAAGACAAGGTGATCATGGTAAAACTGCTCAGGTCTACATGATCTACACCCAACTAGTTAATTATTACATCATTTTATCAAGGAGCATACGCATGGGAGATTTTGAAATGTTTAAGCATATAATTCCAAAAATCACAAATTTATTTTTTATGCTTAATCAAACCAACTACGCTCGATAGTGTGTTAAATATTATGATAATTTAAAGAATGTTAACGAAACATATCCAGGACTTGAAGAGGACTTCAAATCTTGATGTTTCGGAATTAAAAGAACAGATAAATCTTTTTCAAGAATACCAATAGACCTTACATTGGAACAGACTATAAATGCAGATGCAGCTAAACGTCTCAGCGGTATTGCACACTTTACAAATTCGAAAGCTGCACGCCAACGCTGGACAAAAAGCCACAGTATCACGGCTGCTTTGATCTCCCATGTTCTCGATGTTTGTGGATTAAGACACTTGCAAGACGTTTCCGCAGACTTACAACCTAATCGGATTAAAATTTTTAAAAAACAACTTGCTGATTTTATCGATATTTTCATAACATAGCTACTGGAAAGCCGGTCTCTGAACATATAGCTGAGTTCCTACTGAATGTCGAAGAAAATGGTGATGAGTTAAGGAAACAGTTCATTACTGAATGTGCTGTAGATGAATGTAGATTTGACAAACCGATAAAAAAACGAAATATTTAACTTCGCTGAGGCTTCAAAAACAAAAATTAACCCTTGGAAATAAAGTTGTCGAGCTGAGAATGCAACGCGATTTATTTGGGAGAATGTTAGGGATCTCGTTAACTAATAAAGTTGATATCGAAAAAGTTTCAACTTTTCCATTGACACCAGTGCCAACATCAATGTGCCACGCAGATGGCAGTATTTGTAAAACTGACAAATCCTCAATTACTTGAACTGATTGAGAAGAAAATCGGTGATAACGTCGATAAGCCACCTTCGTTTTTCAATTCAGTTATTTTAGATGGTTTCTTCATGTTACACTTAATGAAAAAAGTACCTGTAACCTTTGATGCTTTATCTAAAAAAAATTTGAGTATGATACTACGATTTAAATCCGACCGTGTCGATATTGTCTTCGATCAGTATTTTACACCGTCAATCAAAGATTTTGAGCGTTCACGTCGAGATGAAATAATTAGCCAAGTTACAATCGGGCCCAATCAAATTCGTCTACATAATTTTGTTGCTGAACTTGAAAATATATATTTTAAAGAAGGCCTTGTTAATTTTTATATTGACCATTGGGCTGGTGATGAAATGGCTCCGATTATTGGAAATAAAATAATTTATCTGAACTTCAACAAGTGTTATTCATACCGGGTTGAAAATAATAAAGTAATTAACACTGTTGAAGACTCACTGTTTTGCGAAGAACACGAAGAGGCCGATTATCGAATAATATACCATATTTGCCAAATAAATGTCGATGGCGAAGTTGTGATACGCTGCTCAGACACAGATATTTTAATAATACTTCTTGGTAACATGGATCATTTGAATGCATCACTAAAAATCTGGATGAACTTGGGTGTGGGGAATCATGAGCGATTTATAAGCGTCAATCATGTACACGAAATTCTAGGGAATTCTCTACCGTGCTTTCATGCACTCACAGGATGCGACTACACACCAGCTCTTTTCCCGAAAGGCAAACTTCGACCTTTTAAACTGTTAGAGCAATCAGAAGAGTATCAATTAGCCTTTCAAAATATTATTACAGATGATGAAGAATTGCTGAATGAGACATTCAAGATCTTAGAAAAGTTAATTTGTCATATTTACGGAGCTCGTGATTCTTGGAACGTCAATGAAGTTCGGTTCAATCTGTTTTCAAATACTTATCGGTCTAAAAAATCAGATGATAATTTTGAAAAAAAATTTCGGAACTTTGATCATCAAGCCTACCACCATGCAAAAGTGAATTGTATCAGCATTTACGTTCGTTACGTTACAAAGTTTTAGAGAAATACTCATTTAAAACACCCGACATCTCTATCAACTCAAGCTTCCGGCTGGACCATAAATTACGATAAATATGATTTTGTCTGGTTTGTTGGGGAGCAATTGCCATCATTAGTTGCCGATATTATTATTGAAGGTAAAAATTAAAAATAAAATACTAATAAATTTCTCTGCCGAAAGATTATTCAATTTTTCATTATTTTACAGATAATAACTTATTACAAGACGATGACAACCCAAAAGACGATGATGACAATGCAAATGACAGCAGAGATGAAGATGATGATAATGATTATTACTATCAATATGCCTCCGTTTTTTGTGATACCATTATTAATTAAAAAATATAATTTTTGTCTCTTTTCATACTTGAGATTGATTATTATCTTAATTTTGTTCAACAATAAATAATTATTTTGATACTACATTAATCCACACATTTATTCATTAATTTTTAATTCTTTCTCTGTAATTTATTCGACAACTATTTTTAGACCAAGCAAAATGATACCACATCACTTTCCACTTTTAAATCGGTCTGGCTGAAGGTTTAACAACCGAATAATTGTTTGGCAAACTGATTTTAAGTTTTTAGATACTTAAATAATATTATAAACAAATTTCAGCCATACTGAATTATTTTGAAAAAAATTTTTTTTTAATTCGAAATTAGCGTCTGGAACAGTTAAACAGCAATAAAAATGTCTGGCAATATTAGATTTACGTTGTAGAAAATTCAATAAGAATAATGAAAAAAAAACTTCTTAAAATGATTTAAAAAATCGATATTTTACCTGTGCAGGTAGGATGCGCACTGATGAACGAAACCACTACCGCCAGCCAGATAGTTCATATGACGTCCGGAAGAGTGAGAGAGATATGATATCTAAAAACTGGCCTACCTGAAATGCTTGTTTTCCTGACGTTGCTAGATCTCGTAATATTACTTCAAGTAGCATAGCATCCGTTGTACTGATTCCGATAAGCTGAACATCAATAGAGTTAATCTGTCACATGTCCTTAACAATATTCCGAGTTTCCAAATCTCCTTTGTTGTTGGGCAACATATCCTCGACTCCTCGCAGATCCCCTTTCAAACAGTCGACATATTTTGTCCTATCCGTTTTCCTGGGGTCGCGAGTCATTGTAGAGGTTGTGAGCGCTAGTTTTATTTCGAATTTTATGCAGCGGTGGTCCGACATTGAAATATCGTCAGATACATGCCAGCCGGAGATTATATTCGAAGTGTTTATCGTAGATAGGGTAATATCTATTCCCGTTTGACTACGAGAGTTGATATAAGTTGGTTCAGTACCTCTATTTAGAATACAGAGATTCTTGTTAGTTATGTATTCATAAAAAGACTTACCTCTAGTGTTAATATCTTAGCTGCCCCAGCTTACATGGTTAGAGTTTGAATCGCAGCCTATTACCAGTTCAAGCTTCTGGGTGAGAGAGTGTTCCACAAGGTCCTCCAGCTCCTTAGTTGGTGGTGGTTTAGCTGCGTCTGAGGCAAGGTATGCGGATGCCAGTATTAACACAATATTTTGACCTTTCTGTGCATATTCAACCTTCACTACCGTTAGGTCGGAGGACGAAAAATGCGTAAGTGGGTAGGTCTTAAAATTCCTAGGTATATATATGGCCGTCCTAGGTTGCTGATTGCTTGGGAAGCTGAAAATTAAACCTTTTGGATTATTTAGACCCATGATTTTAGTTTGTCTGATCCAGGGTTCTTGGATAAGTGCTATTGTATCCTGCATCACATCCAGGTGGCGGCATAAAGTTGCCGAAGCCACTTTTTTGTGTTGAAGGTTACACTGAATAAATCTTACCTTTTCATTGTCCATCTCTTCTTGATGGTGATGAGATGGGTTATGATTCCTTTTAAGGCCATCTCCACTTCCTCACTTGGAGGTGGGTTGACGTCGCCTGTATCCTGGCTTAGAGCTGTTAGTTCCACCAGGAGACTGTCGGTCGTCATCTTGGAGGATGGCTCGACAGTCTCCGCAGTAGCAACAGCTCCTTGGGGTTCCTCGGATGGGAGAGGAGCATCCGTGCTCGATCTCCTCCGTTCCGGGTCAAGTTTCTTTGTTTTTACAATTAATGAGGTGAATGCGTAGCTCATCCTCATTGATCGTTTTTTAGGACTCACATTTCCTCATCTCTTATATCAAAGACGAATAGGTGCCCTTTGGGATTGACCTTCGCTTCGTGGTGGAAGGAAAACCATGCATCCACCCGAAGGTCTGGGTTTTGTTTGTCCAGCCGGCACAGCACATCTTCTTTGTCACCCAGGTCAGCGTGAGCTTCACTAGGGACCCAGAGGGTGGCTTTCGTCAGCTGGCGGAGGTTGTCGACGTGTACCACGTCGAGCTTAGCCGCCTTCCATGGTTTCAGTTGTGAAACCGCGTTCCTTAGCCAGTCTATAGTTTCCTCATTATCGCATGTGACTCTGTTTATTTCGCCAGAGTGCGACCATGACCTGAAAGTAGGTGGTTTTTTCCGACTGCCGCAGGCGGACATAAGGGTTATGTCCAAAGCCTCCATTAATTGTTTTTTGATAAGGTTTCCATTATCGGTAATTATGTTACCGTATGGATCGGCCTTGTCTATAATAGCTACCCGTAGATGGCTGGTAGCTGCTTCGCTGTAACTCTTGACGTTAGCATCCATCCGTATCCCTTTTCCTAGGGTAGAGTTTTCTTCCGAGGTGTTGGAGCGAATGCGCTTCTTTTCCTGGAAGGCAACGCATTCCGGGCCTCTTTTGTAGGAGGAACTGTCATCGCTGCCCTTGTATTTTTGACCGCTGGTGCCAGGTTTAGATAGGGAGGGCCGAGTGGCGTTCGTGGTGTCTGTAGAGACTCCAGCCTGCTGCCTCGCTCTCCTCCTTCAGTTTGCCTCAGCACCGCAGACTATTTTACCTCGACGGTGCTTTTGAGTAGGAGGTGTGCGTTATCGCTCATCCTCCGGTTTTTTTTTTGTTGATCCATTTTTGATCCCACGAGTCACTAGGGAAAGGTTTGTAGTTCCTGGCAGAGCCCTGCATGCGAGGGAAAGGCTATATGCAAGGGGGTGTCGCCTGGTACCCCCAGGGAGACGTTCACGGTCGCATTCCCTGCGGCCATTCAGTCATCGGCACGTTCCTTACACCTTAGCTTGGGTTTCGTTGGAGTGCCATTTGGTTGGTCAACATTGCTGTCACTGATGATCAACAGTGCTAACGTATCCGGCGTTGCCACGAAGAGGCAGACACTCGATGGTTGCATTTCTCTATTGGACTGCAGAAAGCTACCCACAAGCAGACAAGCAAGCGCATGCAAGCAAATGAGCAAACCAACTACAAAGCAATAGCCCACTTACAACCAACCCTGCCTTTCGAGGTAGTCATTCAGATGCTTATTCCTTTCTTCATTGTTTAAATACTGGACACCCACGAATTGGCTTCATTATTGAGTCTGAGGTGGATAACTACTTACCGTTCTTGGATTTACTCATTATGCGCAACATTCATGCCTCTAGTTTTCAATTTGGTATATATATAGAAAACCTACCACAACTGATTCAAACCATCCCTCTCCCCATAAATGTGTAGCTTTATATTCCTTTCTTACTAGAGCCTTCAAAATACCTCTTTCAGATTATTCTTTCAATAGGAAAATAAGTATTATCAAACAGATAGCATTAAACAACAACTTTCCTTTACACATTTTCAATAAGATTTTTAACAAACTTTACACCAAGTTTAGATTGAATTTTTACACTTCTATATCACCATCTCAGGACCATTCATTTTCAGGTACCTTGAATTTCGTGGATCCGTTACCCTATAAAACTTCTAGCATTTTTAGGAATCATAGTGTTGAAGTCGCCTTCAAAACCAATTCTAGCTTGGGTCAATTTTTTATCACTCAACACTAAGGATGAGGTACCTTTATTCCATAGGTCAGGGGTTTATCATCTACCTTATGGTTCTTGCGATGCCATATGTGTGGGCCAGTATGGTCGCAGGTTAGAGAAGGAACATCAATATTATATCAAAGTATATATGAACACAGACATATATAATACTCCTTCGTCATTTGCAAACGATATTTTATCGGAACTACATGATTTTAATTTTCAGGATGTCAGATTTTTACATCAGTGTGTGAAGGGTGTTCGACTTAACCTTTCAGAGATGTCTGAAATACGTCGCAAATATAGCGATCCTTCGATCTTATGTCTGAACGAACAATTACAACCTTAAGAAAACTATTTATTCCTTTATTTGTAGAGCTCTTAGTTGGATAATACATAATTTATTTGTTCATCAGTCAACTCCAGTTACATTCTTTCTTCTTTTACAATTACTGTCATTGTAGTGATTCTTTTTTTATACTGATAAATGCCTACTATATATTACAGACAGTCACAATTATTTTACACTTATGATGTATTTTTGATATTGATTTTTAATGCTTGAATCGGTATTTTCTTTCACGGTTCACATTTCATAAATTTTAACTTATGTGTGACTTATTAGAATATTTTTGGCCTAAGACGATTATTTTATGATATTGTTAAAAGGCTTTGTGCCCTTATAATATACTGTGTTTTAGATAATTTCTTTACATGATAGTTAATATGTCTCATTCATCTCTGTTTTGAAATATTTTTCATTTTGTTATTGAGGGCCGTCATTGGTCCTTGTCATTTATCAGTTCTCCGACCATCTTGTCTATTTGGTATTTACTGAGTCACTGTGCTTAGAGCTCTTACATACTACAATACTGGACTTTCAGCTTCGGACATATTCTGTCATACGACGATGTCCAGTTTTGTTTTCTTTTCTTTTATACTTTGACTAATTTTTATGACGTTTCTTAATGTTGTCCCGTTTTGTTTAATTTTATTTTATTGTGCTCGACGTTTTACATAGTTATGAAGATTTTTTCATTACAATTTTTATTGACGATTTCCCCTACAGTATATCCGCTTATTACCTACTGACATATGTCGGAGTCTGCTGGAATCCACGGACATGTGACGGCTTTCTCTTTCAATACTTTACATATGGATTGATATACATGAAGGTAATTCGCCATGTTGTGAATTTCTGATTTTTTCTATCTTGATACCTTTTACATGCCTGATGATGGCTCAGTGAGCCGAAACTAGTTGATCCTTTTCACCTTTTACTAATATATGTTGTTGTACTTATTTTGAGTTTTACTTCTTGCTATTTACCTACAGACTACATTCGATATGGACAGATTTTTTTTTATTTTAAGGTGATACAGCCCGAATTGGTCACTGAACTAAACCAATTCACCGCGATTTCACCGGCACCGTGGACGCCTCCACCAGAAGACCAACCAACCCCATGTTCTGCCAAACTGCTCAGTTCGACAGTTCACTCAACTACACAAGGAAGTGTATATCCAATTGTTTCTTCAGAAGCTACACCCACCTCATCCACTCTTAACTATTCGCAACGCAACGTGGTTCGTCTTATACATATCCGAACTTTTACTAGACACTTCTTAATCCCCCATCCCAGATACCTTTAAAACTACGTTTCGCTCAAAACACCTAATTTCTCTGCTGATCGATCCTGCTTCTCCCTCCTGTTGATTTCTTGCAAAAACCACAAATCTTCCACAACTAAAACAAAAACATCCAATTTCAGACACTTTTCTTCTCAAGAATCCTATACCCTTTTCCACAAACTGAATTTTCAGTCACACTCTTAATTCAAACCAAAGTCAATTCTCGCACACAAAACACCCCCAACCCAGCCCTGCAGAGGAAATATATCCTATATCACGGCCAAATCTCAACGCACACTACCCCAAATTAAAACAATTAATAACCCCAACATAAACAATCATCGAACTTATCTCTCTCTCTCTCTCTCTCTCTCTCTCTCTCTCTCTCTCTCTCTGCATTATGTCATAACTCATATTATTTCTTTGAACATTTTTATTTTATTCATCTCTATACCTAATTATCTCACTAATGCTCAGTCCATTTCTACTGTTATTAGTAACATAATATTTATTTAAATTTTCATTTGATATTATTATCCTAATTCCCATCAATTCTAACTACATGTTCAAATACATTTTTTATAGTTTTTATTTTTATACCATTTTATAACCTCTTGAATTGTGAACAATATCAATGTATTTATCATTTTCTTAATTTTCCGTTATTATTTCTTTGATGAGTACAGAATACACCATTATTTTTCGAAATTTTAAAATTGACATTTAATACTTTTTAAGAGCTTCATCTTTATTTTTCACCATTTTCAACTTGTGAACTAAACTAATAGTAACTTTGGATTTGTTGCTTATATTTTAAATGCTTGATAATTATCATCATGATATTTTGATTATCGCAATCGAAAATAATATCAAGAACTAGAAATTACAATGATACAAATCGACCATCTATCTACAATGAACATACCAAATTTCCATTATAACATTTTTCTTATATTTTGAAAAAAACAGAAATGGATATTTCATGGTAAAGGAAATATTCTTTTGAACAGATAAAGTCTTGATGATATAGTCGTATCAAACTACGTCATAAAATGTATTCCAATTAGAGATTTTTGCTAAGGCATTGTAAAATTCGATTTGTTAGTTTAACCGATCAATAATAGCGTAATAGACAGACAGATTTTTATCGAAAATAGAATAGAGGCTGCAGAATTGGAGCACCTATACATTCATTTCTGTCTTCAAATCTCGAGACAGGAATCTTATTTATTTTTATTTTTCGAGAAAAGAAATGGTGTATATAGATCAACTCACTGGCTTCAAATCGAATATTGGATATGTATGTAATTTACAGTTCTGCCTCAGTATTCCTTCTTTACTTTTTATTTATGCGGGTTTTTGGTTTTTGAAATATGTGGTGCGAAAATTTTATATCTTAAAAATGAAAAATATAGTTACATATATAATATTATGGAGAGTCGTGTTCGTACCTCGTACCTCTTGAAAACATATAATTTTGTTTGGTCGTTTTTGGAAATATTCCGTCACATTTGATAAAAATACTCAATTTTTTACATCAAGTTCTATACTTTTCAATGAATGAATATCAAATTACGGTATTGAGATCCGGAAATTCAAATTGAATTAATAACTATCTTATTAGTAAGATAACTTCTAAGATCTTTTGGGAAAGATTTAATGGGAAAATATACTACCAAAACTGCTACCTACGGATATCAGTAAAAATTTGCGCCATATACACGTCTCAAGTGACTCTAGAAAGAATGAAATTCCATTTAATAAACAATAAAAAACCCAATTAAATTTAAATGACCAAAATTTTTGAAATCATTTAAAATACCATGTCGTATATTAAATTTATCCACTTTTTCTATTTTCAATTGATACTTACAAAGAAATATTCTTCCAAATAATTCTCAATTTCTTGACTGAAATTTATTCAGATAAAATTTTTATATATACATAGTTATTTTCCAACTAATTTTGAGCTTATCTAAAAAATCATTTGGCAAGGAAAAAAATTATAAGACTTGGCCCAATTTTTGCAGCCTTATACCAAAAGATTATAGTTTTTAATCGAAAATATTCTTTTCTAAGACTAGACTATCTACAAATTATTTTCTTCAATTGTTTAAATATTGTTTAATCAAACTAGATAAAGTGTGGCCAACCTTTTTTTCTAGCAAATTTGAAGTGTATTTTTCAGATTATTGTATGAGCAATTTAGTGTGGCCTGCTCCACCCCCCTAAGCCACCACAGTCCACATATGCGATTTTCAGTAGTAGTAGTCATTATTTTCTTGAATTACTGACTGCCATCCAACAAACTAATCGTTCTCTTTTTCTTTTATCTACATGAATCTACATCGTCTGCTAAAACTCAGTTATTGATAATCTAGCAAGTATAAACTTTTTTTACTGCTGTATATCGATTCTTCATGAAGGTTAATTTCAAGATAAATTAATGTGTAAATAAATGTACAATATAATAAATTTTAAATAAAAACCATTTTTATGAATATTTATTCTACAGAGCTGTGAATGAAATCTTAAGCTCTATTTTTTTAAATAACAAGTTCAATTATTGGCATCATTAGAAATTAATTTGTGGCAGTTTTTGGCATT
The DNA here is from genome assembly GCA_963921935.1 of Galeruca laticollis. Lineage (NCBI taxonomy): Eukaryota > Metazoa > Arthropoda > Insecta > Coleoptera > Chrysomelidae > Galeruca > Galeruca laticollis. The sequence goes on from OY998177.1 coordinate 171,769,173, forward strand.
ACCAGGTCATCTTTGTTTTGTGATTGTTTCGTCATCAATCATTGTCCATGAGGAGGATGAGTATGAGGATGATTTTTTCGTTCACCATACTGTAACAATGACCATTAAATATGTGATTGCCTTCATGAAATATGGCACTTGTCGGCGTAAATCTGTTTTTGCAAATCGATATTCACTTTTACCATTTGGTGTAAACATCTTCTCGCGTTCACAATTTTTTTCTTATGATACTCCTACCCTGTTGGTTAACTCTCCTTTTTTTTATTGTCTTAAAGAATAAAAGCGCTAAATTCATCTTTTGAAAAGTTTCAGTTAATTAATCAGTCGACACAAGCGCCATCTCAGTACATTACAAGTTTTAAACTACTTTATTGCATTTTATATTTAATGAACTCAGCCATTCGTTGTATGTTCTATTCAATGGGAGTTCAGATTGCGCCTGTATATTTTTTCTCGCACATTTTGATGGTTAAACTCATACCCCAAACATATTTCTACTGGATCCTGACGAATTCTGCTTAATCCGTTTCGGCGTAGACAGTTTGTTTGCAAATAGAGCATAGTTGGAAGTTGATTAATATTGTATTCTTTATTATGTCTTCAGTTGAATACTTATAAAATAGGAAGGGATATATAACTACCTAATTGGGCAATCAAATGATCGAAATGTCCTTTATGGAGAAGATCTGCCATCAAGCACAATATAGTAAAGTTACATTTAATTCATCAATTGCAAAAATAAATAATAGTAATTAGTAGAAGAAAGAGATTTAATAATATAAGTAGTTATCGAACAATTATTTACAGAATATGGATCAATAATAGTAATATCAGTATTTTTCGAAGAGTTCATATTACAATTATTTATTGATTTTACCTAGAAAATCACAACTAAAATGGAAAACCTTCTCATCAATTATGAGAAGTCTATTAATATTTCTATTTTTGAAGTATGATTATGAAACTATACATAAAAAAAATATAAAATACTGAAAAATGAAATTCGAGACCGGCAACACAGAAATTTGAATATTTTACCCTTAAAAACCCCAAACTTGTTAATATTGTTACAAAAAATTCTATACACAACAAAATATACGTAACTTAATAATGTAAACAGTTATCGATAAGTTACTTGAGGAATAATGATCAATAATGAAGAAGTTTCCAAAGACTTCATAATAGAATTATTTATTGATTTCACCTAGAAACCAACAACTAAAATGGAAAACCTTCTTTTCAATTTTGAAAAGTCTATTTAGATGTCTATATTTGAAATATAATTATTAAACTATACATCAAAAAGAAAATTAAAATACTGAAAGATGAAATTCGAGACCGACAAACCAGACATCTAAAGATTTTACACTTAAAGACCCCAAACTTGTTATTATTGTTACAAAAATTTTTATAAACAACGAAATATACGTTATTTGATAATGTAAATAGTTATCGAACAATTACTTGAAGAATAAGGATCAATAATGGTAATAAAAGAACTTTCCGGATATTTCATAATAGAATTATTTATTGATTTCACCTAGAAAACCACAACTAAAATGGAAAACCTTCTCTCCAAATCTGGAAAGTCTATTCAGATCTCTTTTTTTGAAATATAATTATTAAACTATAGATAAAAAAAATTCTAAATACTGAAAGATGAAATTCGAGACCGACAACCCAGAAATTTAAATATTACACATTTAAAAGCCCCAAACTTGTTAATATTGTTACAAAAAATATTATAAACAACAAAATATACGTTACTTGATAATATAAACAGTTATCGATCAATTACTTGAAGAATAAGGATCAATAATGGTAATAAAAGAACTTTCCGAAGACTTCATAATAAAATTAGTTATTGATTTCACCTAGAAAACTACAACTAAAATGGAAAACATTCTCTTCAATTTTGAAAAGACTATTCAGATTTCTATTTTTGAAATATGATTATTAAACTATACTTCAAATTTAAAATACTGAAATATGAAATTCGAGACCGACAACCCAGAAATTTAAATATTGAACATTTAAAAACCCCAAACTTGTTAATATTGTTACAAATATTCTATAAACAACAAAATATACGTAATATAATAATATAAACAGTTTTCGAACAATTACTTGAAGAATAAGGATCAATAATTGTAATTAACGAACTTTCGGAAGACATCATGCTATAATTATTTATTGATTTAACCTAGAAAACCACAACTAAAATGGAAAACTTTCTCTTCAATTTTGAAAAGACTATTCAGATTTCTATATTTGAAATATAATTATTAAACTATACATAAAAAAAATTTAAAATACTGAAATATGAAATTTGAGACCGACAACCAAGAAATTTGAATATTTCACATTTAAAAACCCCAAACTTGTTGATATTCTTGAAAAAATTCTATAAACAACAAAATATACGTAATATATTAATGTAAACAGTTATCGAACAATTACTTGAAGAATAAGGATCATTAATGGTAGGTAATAAAGAACTTTCCGAAGACTTCATAATATAATTATTTATTGATTTCACCCAGCTAAAATAGAAAACCTTCTCTTCAATTTCGAAAAAAAAATTCAGATTTCTATTTTTGGAATATAATTATTAAACTATATATTAAAAAAAAATTAGAATACTGAAACATGAAATTTGAGACCGACAATCCAGAAATTTAAATTTTTCACATTTAAAAACCCCAAACTTGTTAATATTGTTACAAAAAAAGTCTTTAAACTACAAAATAAACGTCATTCAATAAATAATTACAACAATGGAACAATTTTGGATTCTCTGTTATTCAATCTTTGTATAAATCAATTGTTTCAGTGAGCAGTACTGGATATACAATTAGATTCGCTGAAGATACAGCCATTATTTATGAAATAGATAATGGGTATGATTTGAAATAGATGAAAATGATCTAAGATTAATTAAGGATTCGTTTCATCATGAATTACTTACTCTAAATTTTAATAAAACATATTTATCAGTATTTCTGAATTCTAGTGCATAAGAATGTCTTCACCTATTTTTTATTGAAAAAACTAGAGATTATGCTTTTTAAATTTAAGTATTTGACAAAATATATGTATTACGTCAATACTTGCAGACATTGTACTATGGTCTAGTGGAAAGCCATCTCAGGTATGGCCTATTGTCTTGGAATGTGCTTCCAGAATATTTATAGGACCCCTAGAGATTATAAAAAGAAGCTTTATTTAGATTATTATGTCTAATGCCAGCATGTGCCCTAATGATGCGCTGTATAATATAAACAAAATTGTGTTTTCTGTGTGCATCTGTAAAATATCATACTATGAAAAATAAAATTAACTCACCTGCACATACATATGAATCCAGAAATAAACACTTATATGTAGTTCCTATGATGACAAAATCTATATGTCAAAATCTTCTTATTGACACAACTAAATGTTTTGTGAAAATCATATCTGCAATATCTCTTCATTCTCTGCAATGTCTATCCACTTCATATATTTTATGTATTATTATAGTGTTTTCTTATTTATCGAAACATATGTTGATGTTATTTCATTCATCTCTGGCATACATTTTTTAGTATTTATAATTGACAAATTGGCTTTCATAAGTTGTTCGGTATAATAACGTTCAATTTGGGTTTAATATTGATTAACTGATTGTAGAATTCATTTTTCTAGGAGAAATTGATAATATATTTGCAAAACTTATTTACATTTGACGTAACAAAATGGCAAATGACAATTGTGTTGTGACGTCAACTGACGTTGTGAAGACGATACAATTCGATGATTTCAGGAACGGTGCTCGAGAATATAATTTTTAGGAACTATTCGCGAATAGAGCATTCACAGGCTTGCGTATACATTACGTTGGGAACGATGTCGAAAATAGCGACCCGGTTCGAGATTCAGGGCAGATGAAACTTAATCATCGACCACCACACCTGCAAGAAATGAATCAACGGTGGCGACAGTGATTTTCTTAACGAATTATCGAAACCACACATGACCAACGTTCAACTTTAAAAATTTTTTTACGAAATTTACTAGAACTGAATATATTTTTAATAAATACATGGAAAATTATCATTAATGCTGCAAATGGAAGATCATATATGAATTATATGGCAAATGTATGCATACTTTACCCGTAGATAATATACTTTTTAATTAATTAAAAAAAATGTAAATGCGGGAAGAGGGAGAAGACGAAATTTTCGGTATAAGAGTGTCTGTCGTCTAGCGCAAAAATATTTAAAATAGGGCGGAGTCGAGACGTGCCATGGCGCAAGTGACGAGCAGTCACTCTTGATACGAGACCAATTGGACAGGGTGATTTCAGGTAACATTTTCGCATCAAATACAAATATAATGAAATTGAATTTATTTATTTTCATATCAGTCTCACTTTTATTTCCATCCACCTACTTTTACTAAATATATATTTTATTATATCAATGCTTTGTATCGATTTTATGATGAATCATCATGTATAAAGTAGACACGGTAACTGACGCAATAGTTTCATTTACCTTTTCCTCTATTTATTGTATACTAATTACGGAGACCCCAGTTTGGGATCTGCAATAACTGGAATACGAAACTTTCAAAAACTATAATTGCATGTTTACAATGAAAACTTTGAGTTATCCACTATCCTACGTTTAGAAACAGAGTATGGATATCTAACAATGGTTAAACTTTTTTTATTTAAAATTTCTATCTCTCTATTAGAACAAGAATTGAAATTTTGATAATAACTTGATTATTGATTATAATTTTGGAATCTATAGCTTATTCCACGGAAAATATTTAACAAACACCTTTGTGATATTTGACCTCATTTCAAAGTTTAATATTCTTCCATATTTCCATAATATATGCGGAGAATGGAGCCAACAATATCATGGCCTAGTAAATAATTCTAGTATATTAAAAATTTCATAAAAAGTACGTGATCATTTTTGTAAGTGAGTCGCTTTGTTCGGCAGACAGTATCGATTATGAGTTATTTTTAAGAATGTATAACCAAAAGTGGAAAATGTAGTTGACGTTGAATGAATTTGAAATGTTTCGGTATAACCATACAAAATGTGATAACGATTAATATTAGATTAATAATAGAAAGTCAATATTTTTGGACACTCTCCTCAATATTTATCATTTGGGTCAGACACTGTGCTGAAAAATTCTATTAGAAGCACATATGAAAATGTAAGAGCCAAAATTCAAATCGCAATGTTACATCAACCACTATCGAATTTCATTGAATGTTATGATCATCATCATCCGTCAGCCATTTTGATGCACAACTGGATATATGCCTCCTCTAGTGCAATCCATTGGTCTCTATATTTGGCAGTGTTTATCATGTTTCCTACAATACTTCTTATATAATGAATACATATTTTTGGTGGGCTGTCTGTTTTTCTCTTATTCGAGATCTCCATTCTTTATATCTGTCTATTATCGAGGAATTCTAATTTCCACTTTTGTTGAGTTATGATTTTAATGATGTCATTCGATAAACTTCACTACTTATGAAATTTCAAAATTTCTATTGAACATATTAAAGGATGTTTAAGAAGATCGAACTGACTATAATGTTCAGGACTCGTTTTCTTTTGGTTTTCGTAATCGACATTTTACAGAGGAGATGGAACATGATTGGAACGCACACTACTTTATACAAAGAAAGCCTCCAAATTCTCATAAAATTTATAATAAACAGTATTTACTTCAGTTTCAATAACAATTTTCACCAGGAGAAGTTTGGAACTCCAATGGGTTCGCCTTAATTCCTATTTTAGCTACTATAGCGTTGGATGAGTCACTTGATAATGTAATTCCACTGTTACCTTTCAGTTTACGCTTCTTTAATAAATATGTAGATGATATGATCAGCGCTATTCTAGTTGACGATACACAAACAACATTAGATATATTTAATTCATTTGACGATAAATTGCAGTTTACAGTAGAGATCGAGCAAGAATGTTCTGTGTCTTTTTTAGATACGAGAGTAATACGTACCGAAGCACAGAAAATAGATTTGGATTGATATCAAAATCCAACAACATCTGATATATTTTTAAACTTTGTCTTTAACCATTCAAAAAATAAAAAATACGACACTCATCTGCGACGAAAACTTCATTCAAGACAATCTCAAGAAGCTTTTTGATATTTCTGCAAACAACGGGTATCCAAAGAACATTTTAAAAAAGTCAATATATCGTGTCCACCATAAAATATTCGTTGAGCGCATGAAATTTTTTTCTGTAGAAATACCTTGTATCTTGTCAGTTTGTGCGGTTTCGAATAATTTAATTGTCATATTACAATTGAAAAGGGCCGTTATTGATTTTTTTTAGTAATATTCCATCAAAGTTTCAAAGCGTTGTCTACTTACATTAATATTAATAATTATTATTTAATAAGCGCATTGATTCCTTTTTGAAACTATATTGACGCAAAAAACCGATGCGCTAATTATAATACAAGATAGTTTATTATCTTTAAAATGTCTGCATGCATTTGATAGGGATTCCTAGTTCCATATATTTCACTATCCTAGAGCCCATTTTTCTCTGGCAATTTTGCCGCAATACAACATTTTATATTAACTAAGCGGGCTCTAAAATCATAAATGAATACTCGTGTAACATCATTGTGACATTTGATCCGTAATTTGCCGTTCTCGTTAAGTTTACTTACTTCTATCTTCTCTTTACACATTCTGCAAAGGTATTTCTACTGAAAATGCCTTCTATACTGCCGCGTGAGCAAAAATGGACAAAAATTATAAATGTTCAAGAGAAGCTGCTAATATTTTTAACCAATGATATCCTGGCAAAAACGTCCATTTTACAACTGTAGCAATATAAATAAAGGAGTTGAAGGAAACTGGTTTAGTTGAAAATGAATTTAAAGTGCCTCATGAAAAAAGTTTGGAAGTGCTTTTGACCGTTGCACAAAATTCTCAAGTATCCATAGTGCAAATTTATCAAAATACTAATATTTCCTCAACTTCAATTAGCCGTATTTTGGAAAGCAATAAGTTTTACTCGTACAAGCTTAAATTTATTCAAGTTCTGAATGATAGAGATTATGACGCTCGCTTTGATGTTTGCGCTTGGTATCAAGAAATGATAGAGGATAATCCAAATTTCACAGAAATTGTTTTATTCTCCGACGAATCTACTTTCTCATCAAATGGAACAGTAATCTCACAAAACTGTCGTAGGTGGGAAGACATACCCCCATTTTTTTATAGCAAATAATGACCAATACAGATTCAAGGTTAATGTATGGTGCGGAATTTGGAATTGTCAAATTATTGGTTCATTTTTCTTTAGAGACAACCTTAATGCCAGTCGTTATTTAACTTTGTTGGAAAACGGATTAATCCAATTTTTGGATGGCACCTCCCTGGCAAAGTGAGCCAATCTTCATTTTCAACAAGACGGTGCATCAATTCATTCAACCCGAGAAGTAAGAGGATGGTTAGATAACAAATTTGGTGATCATTGGATAGGTCGCGATTCAATAAATCATTGGCTCGCTAGGTCCCCGGACGTAAGCCCTCTAGACTTTGTCTTATAGAGCTATTCTAAGAACAAGGTTTATCTAGAAAGACCCTCCAGAGACGTCGCACATTTAGAACAATTCATAAGGGATTCGGTATATGCTATTAACTTAGGTACGATCCGAAATATTCAAAGGGAAATTAATTTCAGGACGGTGAAATGTATGGAACGAGATGGGGACATGAAGAATTTTGAATTTGTGTTTTGAAATAATGAGTTGTTTATTAATATAGTTAGTTAGTGGGTTATCTGTTAAATATTGTTTCAAAAAATAGTAATAAATTGGTCAAATAATTCAATTTATTATTATTATTATGAGTAGTTTATGAGTTATAATAATTTAAAGAAATATTCATTCACAATATCAACAACCGTTCTTTCCAGTTGTGGCATCAGTACTAAATTATTTTAAACTTCACAAATTGACAACATACAGGGTATTGCTACAGCAAAGTTACAAATGCTCAACTAATATTTCCATTTAATTTTCTAGGAATGATTACAATAATTAATTCAGAATACATTAATACATTACATATGGTGTTTCTAGAACTTGTTCAACAATGAATTTCGGGCAGTATCATTTCAGAAGACCGCAATGGAGAAAAATACGAAATATCTTATTTTTTGTTTTTTTTGCTTCAAATTTCGTACTTATTACTAAAATATTATACTAATCACTTTTTCCAAGTAACTTTTTTTGATATTTTGGCATCTAACCCCACTTTTCGCATTTTCACATCGAATTTTTCTAATTTACGGCCATGACAGTGATCACGTGACTGATGTCAAACTGTTATTTTAGGTTATCGACCATGCAGGATCGATCGCATATACTAAATTTTTCTATATACTACAACTAAAATTTTTTCTCATATGTAGCGAACATTATGGTGGACACTGTATTTACAATACCGACTATAACGATGATCCCACAAATGAAGAAAAACCTACGAGCTTAATTTATAGAAGGATTCCTCGAATACGCTATTTGACTCATCGTATTATACCACTGTTCAAAAAGAGTATTCCTAATTTGAAAATTGTCCCTTACTATCCGATAACAATCAGAAACATTTTCTCAAAAGTAACAACTAAAACACCCACGTTATTTAATAGCAATGTTGTTTACTGCTTGCCCTGTTCTGGTTGCAATTGATGTTACATAGGACAGACGCGCCAAAGGTTGTCACAAAGAGTCACTCAACACAAAAGCGATTGTCGCAACAACAAAAAACCTGTGCGGCAAAAGAACACCATATAAATACAGGATTACACGAATATACAAGTTTTCATCATGGAATCCTCCGGTTGTTTTAACTTAGTAAAAAGAGACTGTAAAGGTTTGGCTGTTCTTTGAGCAATTTTGACATTGGTCCCCTTGAACTCTTTGATGATTTTTTCTGACAGATCCTTAACATAAGGAAATGAACCAAAAGTAACCTGCTGTGAATTATTGAAATTAGCATCCTGTTCATTTTCATTACTATTAATATGACTGACAGTATGCTCGCCAGGAGTGTTGTAAATCAACCTCTTGAGAAGTTTGATAGGATAACTATTTTTTTGAAGCGTATCAATCAATATTTTAAGGTTTTTATTAAGTAATGTTGGATGTGATATTTTTTTAATTCTGTTCTTCATCCCCAACACTAAATTAACCTTCATTTTGTAGGGGTGATTGGACTTAAAGTTGAGGTATCTACCTGAACTGGTAGGTTTCACGTACCAGTTAAGTATCACCTTGCCTTCATTGGTCCTTATTAACTTTGTGACCAAAAATGGTACACATCTGTTAATTTCATTTTCAACTGTGAATTGGATGTATTGATTGTAACCATTAAAAATGTTAAGAATGGTTTCGATACCATCTTCAGGAACAGCTGTGATAATATCATCTACATATTTTTTCAAAAAAGGGATATCAAAAGGTGAATTCCCAACACACTCAGCGATCAAATCGTCCATAACATATTGTGCAAAAATGGGTGATACAGAACTACCCATTGGTGTACCAAAAACTTGTTTATAATATTCATCATTAAAAACAAAAACAGAAGTGTTATAAACAAAGTCTACTAATTCCAAAAATTGGTCAATATTTAATTTACAAGAATCCTGAATAGAGTTCCAATGTTTGGTAATACTATTTTTTACTAAATTGATCGGTATATTAGTGAAAAGTGACACAACATCTAAACTAATGATTACATAATTGGTAGGTAACTGATAATTTTGAATGAACGTTGCAAATTCAAAAGAGTCTTTGACAAAAAACCTGTTATTACTATTATAAGATATTGTAAGTTTATCAGTTATGAATTGTGCAATTTTCTCATTAGGTGATTCTATAGATGAGATAATTGGGCGTAAACTCAATGTTTCTTTGTGTATCTTTGGTAATCCATAAAACTTTGGAATAACTGAAGAGCTCATTTTTAATCGTTTTCTATCTTCGTCATCGAAAAATTCCGAAAATTTCCTAACCAATGTTTGCGATTTTTGTAATATTGTTGAATTAGGATTGTTATTAATGTTTTGATAGTAAGTATCATTGTTTAACAGTGAATTCGCAAGTTCAACATACTGATCTTTGTATAAAATTACTGTAACATTGCCTTTATCAGCTTTAGTAACAATTAATTCTGGATGATTTTTTAGAAATCTTCGACACCTTTCGTACAACGAATTTAAATATGACGTGTTCTTTTTGTTCTGATGTAAGAAATTAGTTATGTTATTAGTTATTTTTGCCCTGATTATGTCTTTTCGTAAATTGTCATTGATTCCATTTAAAAGATTCTCAACGTCTGCTAAAATGTTCTTAATTTCTATTTGAGTAATATCAGGAGGTATACCAAATTCATGACCCAATGAAAGAAAATTTCTGACTTCCATGGGTATATATATATATATATATATATATATATATATATTAACATAGAGAGAAACCTGCAACACTCTGTATACTAAATTATGGAATAAAAGACTACACACTGTAAGCAAGTACAAAATTTTAGAATTTGAATTTTTTTAAAAAATCGTTTGAAATGGAGACAATCTGTACTATTCACTATTAAATAGAGAAAGTAGACAAGAGTCAAGCTGTAGAATTGTGGAGGAAATTTTAAATACACTTTATAAATACATATGTGAAATAAAATAACATGATTTTAATATTTGAGAGAGAGAATTTTTGAACGTTGTTCCATATGAATAATAACAATCCATTTTTCTCATTCTTAAAGTAAAATAATATTATGATTTGTCTTATAAAAGTAAATATTAGATATTGAAAGAAGTTTTCTGATAAGATTATGTAATTATTTAATATATGTCAAGGTAGGAAGTCAAATGATAACATTAATTTCATAGAGCATGACATTTGTGAAATGAATTGTCATTCCGTATAGATATTATTGAAATTAAGAACTGTCATTTATAAATATTTTGGAATACAATTTAAAGGGAATAATATATGGGTTTTAATCATTTATAACTTGAAACAGAATGTTTTAAAAGGATAGATGGACGATCAACAACTTGAAGTGAAACTTTTCAATAAGAATTTTTATAGCCAATTTTGATTGGTGGAACACATTTAAAATATTCTCATCAGCGACAAGCAGATTAATAATAAAAAAAATTTGAATAGAAACAAGTTGTTGATAACGGACACTATTCACTAGGTAGTTTTCTTTTTGGTAGCAGTGAATGGACAAGAAGCAAAATTTTTGAGAAAAATTATTCAAACTTTTTTGAGAAACAACAGTTTGGAATGGTAATTAGAGAAAGAAATACATTATCCTTATAAAAGAATATGTACCTTGACAACCCTCTTCTTTGATCGATTATCAATATTTGGTTCAATCGTAATAACCTAAAAAAACTCCGTCATGTAATAACGGGTGTCACAAATGTAATAACAGAAAAAAACTCTGCTGTCACCCAAATGTACAAATCGCTGTCGCTAGGTGTAACACTCTTAAGTGCAATCTGCCATAATCTTAAAAAAACGCTGTCACCACTGTCATGCTAATATGGTCACCATGTATCTATTCGCTGGGTTTCTGCTATAATGGTCCTAGACTTTGTATTTCTGGGTGCGCCGTAATCTCTATCACCCGAGAAAACACCCTGTTCGCTTCGTCGTATTTCTGCTAACAATATCCCGCTTACGTGTAAATAAACCTGCGCCAAAATCTCCCAAATGGAACGAGAAGGCAGCGTACCGGGCTGTCACCACCCACGATTTCGTGGGAAACAGGAGTCGTCGGCTCCTGGAAGAAATGTCCGAAAGGGTTGGCTTCGGCCTCCGCTGCTACCAGTTGTCGTTGGTAATGAGAGGTCTTGTGTTACGTCAGATAGGGGGGTGGGTAGAGAAAAAAATCTTATGTGTAGCTCTTATGGGTATATGTTATGTATTCATATAATTATGCTCTCCTGGTTGCGAAAATAAACTAATCGATAATGATTTCTTTAACAAGTTTATTATAAAAAATAGAAAAAAATGACACCAATTGACAAAAGCGTCAGGAATAATTGTATGTATTCTTGTGACTGTAAATAATTGAAAACAATGGAAGGATCGAGATAAAACTTGAGATACCATGTTACATTAACGAGAATGAAATGCAGAATAAAATGAAATTTGTTAGTTTGAAAATAATCGCCGCAACCTAAATATTTTCGCACACCCTTTATATGAAATTTCAAATTAACAATTTAGTATTCAACCTCAAATGTGCTCCCAATACCTGATTCATACGGAGAGGTATCACCATGCAATACTCGTATGCGATATGAAATAACATAAATTAAATTATATATATATATATATATATATATATATATATATATATATATATAGTATCATAGATGCGGGCTGGCAATGTTAATAATTTGACCGACCAAACTACAAAAAGAGTCATAATACCCAGTTAGTATAATTTTTTAATTTGACTCACCAATTCTCAGTCTGGGTGTTCACAAAACCGCCGTCGGCCACGACTGGCGTTTCGAACATAAAACCCCTTCAGAGCGCGTACCGTAGACGCTCCCTTGTCTTTTCCCCTTTCAAAAAAAATTACACTTGTTATGTTAAAACACTACGTCTCAATTATATGTTACTTAAATTCTGAGGGCTCTTCAAAAACTGCTATCCGCGAACCCCAAAAACTAGACCGCTTCCGACCGTGAGTTTTTATCAACTGCCACTCCTACTGTTACATTTTCGTAGCTTCGGCAGTTTCCTTATGTCAGCTCCGTTTATTTTTTTTGACATGTTAATTCCTGATTGGTGGAAGCTTATCGTTCGACGTAATTGTGTAATAGATTTTTTACCTCGATTAAGAATGAATTTTCATTTGATTCCCCAAAATTTCTTCACTTTGACACTATTATTATTTCCTGTTAATATATAATTTTTTTCTTTTTTTGCAACAAATTCAGACTGCTTAGCTAACTGTTTTTTTACATTGTTTGTGTGTCAACGACCGCTTTTTTTAGTTTAAACGTTACAATATAAGAGGTAAATTGTTATATTGGGTGATTCTCCCTATGTTTCTTACTTTGGTATTTGACTTATTGTTTGTTTTCTTATTATTTTCACTGATAACAGCTAATTGGAGTTTAAGTTGATTTTATACACTGTGTCTTGGCATTGTTTGAGTATTGTCAATATACAGGGTGTCCGATAATATTAACGGAAACATATTAATTATTTTTGTTGGTTTCCTATGCACAAATAGGAAACGTAAAATGGTTAGATAAGTTTCCAGATACGCACATTCCTGGGGATGTAGGTGAAATGTTGTCATTAGGACCAAATTTCTCACTACCAATTATGAATGAAAAAGATTTACCAGTCGAAGAATTTATTTCTGGAATTGAAGCAGCTATAAATGAAAAACCCGAAGACATAAAAGACGGTAAACGTGCCGAGGTGGTCAATGCTATAACAAATTTTAAAGTAAAACTCAGACATAAGCATAAGCAAAGCAAACATAACAAACACTTACATAAACTTTGGCAAAATACTAAAAAATGTGTCCGTGATAACCATCAAATAACTATTTTGAAACCAGATAAAAGCAACAAAACGATTGTAATGAATACCACAGAGTATGATTCTAAAATGACAGAACTTCGTAATGATAAAAATTGTACAAAGCATTGAAATATGATTTAACTGAAACAAACCAAAATAAAAACAGAGAGATATTTGTTTTGGGGTAAATTGTGTGAAATATTTTTATGTTGAGTTTGATTGTAAAAGAGGTATATACCTCTTTTACAATCAAACTCAACATAAAAATATTTCACACAATTTACCCCAAAAAAAATATCTCTCTTTACCATACGTTTCGGGACTTTCAGAAAAAATTGGAAGCATTTTCAAAGATCACAACATAACAGTGTCTCACAAGGGACATAATCTTTTGAAATCAAATTTTAGTGAACTTAAATCAAAAATTCCCAAAGAAAAAAAAAGCAATGTCATCTATGAGATCCCTTGCAAAGACTGTAAAGGTGTATATATTGGACAGACAAGTCAATATCTTAAAAACCGCCTAAATGGCCACAAGTATGATAAAAAAAACAGAACAGCCCTGACAAATCATAGTTCTGAACACAAACATACATTTGACTATGACAGCACAAAAATATTGAGAATTGAAAGCCACCAAAAAAAAAAAAAGTCTATGAAATGATAGAAATCCAAAAAAACCCATATTCTATCAATGCTAGATCTGACACAAATAATTTATGTTAATTTAATCAAATAGATGTCTTTTCCGGTGCATTGTCTATAAATGAAATGACATCCTGTAATATTTCTAAATCCTTATACCATAATAACATCAGTAAAAAATTTTTCAAAGACAAAAATTGATGTGTATTAAAAATCTTGTTCCATCACAATTACTGAATACAATACAAAAAAAGAACTAGTTCTATTTACTAACAATAAAAATTTTTGTTCCTTTTAAGAAGTAATTATTGTCATAATATAATGTAGTGTACTGGCAGTTGTATGTGGGTTTATATTGATACTAAATGTTTTTAATAAAAATGATTGTTTTCGTGTATTTTAACATATTTTAACATGCGCTCGCCAAGCTCTGGTTTTATGGTAAGTTATTTTTAGGATAGACATATGTAATGTATAAATTGTTAATTTTTTGTCATCTATTTGTAGAATTATGTTCTGATGAAGGACACGATATGTCCGACACGTTAACAAAAACAAAAATGTTAATTAAAGCCAAAAAAACCATTTGATTTGTTTAACTAGGAACCTACAATCCCAAGAAAAAATTTTTTCCAAAAAAAATATATAATGAAATAAGGTTCAAGAAAAAAAAACTAAATATATATATATATATATATATATATATATATAGTTATAAAGTTATCGGGAATAAGCCTTCTCAGGAATAAGTAAACTCTTTTTACTTTATGTTGAAAGCTTTCGAAATATCTTTATTTCTTCATCAGTCAACTACAAAGATGTATACAACTAGTTAAATAGGCAGAAATATTAATTTAAATTTATCACTTACAAGTAATCGAGGTTAATCCTTAAAAAATTTCTTTCCCAAAGGATACCATTGCACAGAAAACCACTCACTTCACAGTAAAATGTCAAATGTGTTGTCGTTTACAGCACCCAAAAAGAATGAAATGAATTTTGTCAATGAATGTTATTATTTTTTGAAAAACAAAGAGAAGACGGCCTTGTGAAATGAAAAAGTTAGTTAATGACTCTTAACTTAAAAATCAGTTCACAACAAAAGAGGAAGTGATTAAAAACAAATGTGTTGCATGGTCAAAAAAACATGAGTACAGAACATACTCGGTTAATCCTCTCACTATCAATTGCTATGATCGTCTGATGAGGGAATCATACAACCCAGAACATGAATCGCTAGATTATTTTCATGTCATTCTCCCCCACACCCTGAAAACCACTGTCACTAGCAAGCAGCGCGGAGGGGAAATATGTTTAAACCACAAGCTGTGAAGATGATGATAGGCAAAAAGGTGTCGGCTAGGTTAGTTGTTTTTCAATTTTTGTTGAAATCAAAATTGAGGATGTTTGAATAGATAATACTCAGATTTTTTATGTCTGAACGTTTGTTCATGGCCAAAGGTTCATTGTTGATATATACCATCTCTAGGAAATTTCTTTTAAAAGAATTACTTTCACAAGTCACTTTCACTACGAAAGCTTTCAACATAAAGTAAAAAGAGTTTACGAAGGCTTATTCCCGATAACTTTATAACTATTCTGGTTTTAACTAGTTCAAGCCGACTACCTTTCACTCGCTCTCTCTCTCTCTCTCTCTCTCTCTCTATATATATATATATATATATATATATATATATATATATATATATATATAGCAATATAGCAATATAGCAATATAGCAAACAAATATGTGGAGACACTCTAGTCTACTAAGGCATGTTCGTGTATACGGATAAAGTGAACTAACAAACAGGTGGAGTTGAGTGAAATTGTGGGTGGTGGAAGGGGGGTGTAGTATAGTGGAGTATTACATAACATGTGTTAACATAGTACTCGATTGTTACTAGCACGAACTGTTTACATTATGCTAGTATCGGAATACAACAAACTCTACACAGCACTCTACTACTATTAATACCAATGTAGGCTAGGCTTAAAAGTGGTAATTTGAGATTTCAAACACAAAAACGCACCAGTTTTTGTCGATTCACCGTAAGCTTTATGCAGCCCTCCGAAAGGTAGATCGATATCACTTTCTTCATTATAGAAGCTGCAACATAAACTTACCAGGAACTCACAAAATGGACCACAAATCCCTTTCAGTAGGATTTTTAGATGATCAATTTTCTGTTCTGTCTGTGAAGTAATTTATTGAAAAGCTTATCGTCAATTAAACTTTTTTACTACAGAAATATAGTGAGTGAGTTCCAAATAGCCTTTCGGATTTTCAGTACATATTATTCAAAGCAATTAATGTAACGTTTTCTTAGATTATACAAGATTAAACGAATTTGATGTTTTTTTTTCTTGTTCAATTTAAGTTCAATTTATTTCATATGTAAACATTCAAAATCACCCTAAAGGTTATAAATTATTCTTCTCGAAACTTCAAGCAAACTTTTCACATAATTATATAAGAAACTTTTCCTTAATGTCCTGACTACGATTACGAAATGGTATTAAGAAAATTGTACCAATATGTCGAATAAACGTTAAAACGAAATTTGATCAGAGTGGTTCGTGTAATATATACTTACTACATTAAAATATTGGTTAGATACAAGAAATGAGGGGGTTACAGACAGGATTGAATCTAGTTCATTTTCCTCCATTTTAAGTAACATTCCATTCCAAAATTCTCTCAGACTGACTTGAAAACTAATCCATTTATTTGTAATTTACTTAGAATTCAATCATTTTGGTTGATGTAATGATTGTATGGAAATCTTTTATGAGGCTCCACAAGGAAATTACCTCATTTACATAATCCTTATGGATGATTTTAATGCGAAACTCATAAGCCGGGTAATTCAAGCAGAAACAATAGTAAGATCTAAGGTCGGTGTGAAAACCTGAAATTAGATACCGTATCTTCATAGATTTTCTGCATAAACGTAGACAAGATGCGATGAACAAAACATTGCCATGGTTCAGCACAAATGGCAAAACGATCAATTTCTTGTTCAGTACTAAGACGAGTATCGTTTGATATGTGAGCATTCTGCACATTTGGTCCACGGAGAAAAATCACTGAGTGTTAGAACAATACTGGGCGTTAACATGAATGGTAGCAGTTTGGTGATTAGAACTGTAATACGGACACTACAATTACGTTACAGTAGGAAGCAGTAGTAAACACCCTCAAATATAGCAATAATTGTCAAGTGGAGATGTAACTTGAAACACTAAATATTTTGTACAAAATGCAAAAAAAAATCGATTGAGTGAAATGAACGTAATCAGCGAGAGAAATGAGATTGTGTAAGGTATTGAAATACGTAATTCGTACTTTGCAAAAAATCAATCACTTTGGAACATCTATAATATGGTGAACAATTGCTTAATCTGAAATTTCACGATATTCAACGAGCAAGATCAAAATGTTAAGATTTCTTTTAAAACCGACCTAGAGACCTCCAGTTTTTCAAAAACAACAACAACCCTTTTTCGCAGACCTGTATGCACTTGTTTTTATGATTATTGGAATCTCATTCCAGTTTTCTATTACAAACCTTTCTTAATTAAATTAAATATACATTTAGAAATTCAATTAGAAATATCATTACTCATGAAAGGCCAAAAAATATTTCTCTAGCTCTCGCTTTGCACTTTTCAACTCCTAGATGATTAAAATGAATGTTTTCTAACATTTCTATTCTCAACGCATTTGGTGAAACTACTGCTGTATTAGTCCTTATTCTCCAAATAGTTCTTCTCAATATTTTTAATGAGGTTTTAATATTATTTCTTCAAGAATGCTTATTTAGGAAATTGTTCTGTTTCTTTGATTATAGACCCCAATTTCAAATTTGTCATGGGTGAACTAGATACTACCATACCTAAATGAGCTTGAATATCTGCTAACTGGTCTACAAAATCATCTATTTGTTTGAAACGTCTAGACAATGCATCTGACAAGAACATTCCATTGCGTGTCCTATACTATACTTGCAAATCCTAGTTTTGATTTGAAACCACATTCTTTGTAACGTTAAGGGCCACTAAAGGGTTTCAATAAATGTTCTGATGGTCCGTGATGAGTTACTACTACCACTGTATATATTGGACTAAAATAAGAATTGATAGGTTTGAAACGATAAATTCAATGAAAACTCCACTCAAATGAATTATAAAGGTGGTTGAGAGAACATGAATTTTACTGATATAATTATTATCAATCCAATAATTAATAGTGAAAACGTTGATTTTAATTTGTAAAAAAAATCATTGATAGAAAAATTCAAAAGGATTCGAGAGTAGTGCGCGAAGTCCTTACTTGATCTATAAACAAAATAAAATATTAATCTAGTAGGAAAAATAAATCATGGCTGGTTGCTAAGAAAAATAAACATTGATGACAGAGTAAATTTTTTGAAGCAGTGAGGTAAAAATAATCATCCTAAGAGAGAAATCTAGTAAAAGAAAATAAAATAAGCTAAGTTATATGGAAGAAAAACTGGAACTGAGAAGAATACTTTATAATTATTAAACAAGGTCAATTGTTGAAATTTATAAGAAGGAGAAAAAACTTGAAGGTTGTATAATAGTGAATTATAATGATCGAAAAATCAAAGTTAAGATATTATTGAATTACATTCAGAAAAGAATTGTAAATTGAGAATACCTACATCATTATACAGGAAGAAAAATTGATAGTGACATTATAGGAAGAATTATAAATTTGAACTACTGGGCCATCCTATTCAAAATTAAAAGTAGCAGAAATAAGAATATTTTCTGAAGAAACCAGTTTGAGAGTGACTACGAACTGTGAGGTAAAGTTTTTCTTATGTAAACTGTTCTAATGATAGCAATATAACCTGAAAAAAAACTATTGCGTCAGATGAAGTAAAACAATAATTCCTTATTGATCACTGATGGAAAAAGTATAGGTATAAAGGATATTTAAAAAAAACTCTTATATTAGCAAATTAATATCAAACACTCAGTACTTACCACAATAGAAAAACATTGTATATCTTGAATACCTAACGATTTATAACTTGTGCCATGATTTCAATTGTGTAGAATATTTGAATTCGATTAATAGTTTCTCAACATTCAAAACATAATAACCACTGTATTAGTTAATTAAGAAACTATTATTTACAACTAAATATCAATACATTTGTAAATAGGTACATTACTATAGAGAAAGAGATGTTTCTTATCGACATTCGTTGATTTTATAACGTGTTGCCATCTCTATTTCTATAAGTTAACCAGAAAATACAAGGTTGTATTAGGTATTCAATTGTTTTTAAAATTATTGGGAAATAATAATCTGACTGTCTATTATCTTATTTACTAATTATATTATAATTTAAATTATTCTCGAGTTTGAATTTATAAGTTCAAAAGACGTATCATCAACCACCATAATAACTTGTTTATGAGTTTCATTCTTGTGGACTGAGTATAGCTGGCTTACTATGATAGCACACAAAATTGATAGACTAATTTCATCTGGCGCTGAACAACTAAAATTATAATAATATAAACCTAATATAACAATTGGCACTACCAACGTGTGGCGATTGAAAAACGAGGATACAGGACTATCAAAAAACGAAAATAAAGGACTATAAAATCTATTGAACATTCAACAAACTTTGTAAATAAATTAGAAGGTTAAAATGGAAAATAAAACATGAAAATTATTAAAGGACTTGAAAATACAAGATATAAGAGGAGAACTGGAGAAAAGAAATATTGACTAACAAGGAACCAGACAAACCATAATTAACAGATTAAAACATGTAACGATCGAAGAGGGAAAAAATCTAGAAACCTACATTTTTACAGATTTAGAAGATGTCCAAGCAGAACTCTCGTGCAATACTAAAACCTAGTAACTCGAAATTTACAAGTTTTCAGAGCTGAGGATTAAAATAGTTTAAATACTAAAACCCATAAGAAAAATATGTAAACCTAAAATTTTACACTCCTAGGTAATTTTGTACGCTCTATTCAAATCCGATATAATAAATAAGATATTAATTTGTATTAAAATGTCAACACCATATTTATAGTTACTAGAAACCGAAAAAAACCAAAGGCAAATTGGGTTACTACCTTTTTCTATTTGAACATTACTTGATAAGCCCATTTTTCTGTAGTAAAAGTCAGTAATTCAATATAATATATCTTTTCATTCCTTTCACCATGGTAAAAGCTAGTAACTAGATCTACTTCCTTTTTTTATTTTTAAGTCTCTAACCAAAAACCAAGCATCTAGACTTCGTCTGAGTGTAAATGAAATCTATTCAATATTAAAAGACATTTAGTTAAATTCAACTTAGTAAAATAGTTTACAGCACCCAAAAAGAATGAAATGAATTTTGTCAATGAATGTTATTATTTTTTGAAAAACAAAGAGAAGACGGCCTTGTGAAATGAAAAAGTTAGTTAATGACTCTTAACTTAAAAATCAGTTCACAACAAAAGAGGAAGTGATTAAAAACAAATGTGTTGCATGGTCAAAAAAACATGAGTACAGAACATACTCGGTTAATCCTCTCACTATCAATTGCTATGATCGTCTGATGAGGGAATCATACAACCCAGAACATGAATCGCTAGATTATTTTCATGTCATTCTCCCCCACACCCTGAAAACCACTGTCACTAGCAAGCAGCGCGGAGGGGAAATATGTTTAAACCACAAGCTGTGAAGATGATGATAGGCAAAAAGGTGTCGGCTAGGTTAGTTGTTTTTCAATTTTTGTTGAAATCAAAATTGAGGATGTTTGAATAGATAATACTCAGATTTTTTATGTCTGAACGTTTGTTCATGGCCAAAGGTTCATTGTTGATATATACCATCTCTAGGAAATTTCTTTTAAAAGAATTACTTTCACAAGTCACTTTCACTACGAAAGCTTTCAACATAAAGTAAAAAGAGTTTACGAAGGCTTATTCCCGATAACTTTATAACTATTCTGGTTTTAACTAGTTCAAGCCGACTACCTTTCACTCGCTCTCTCTCTCTCTCTCTCTCTCTCTCTCTCTATATATATATATATATATATATATATATATATATATATATATATATAGCAATATAGCAATATAGCAATATAGCAATATAGCAAACAAATATGTGGAGACACTCTAGTCTACTAAGGCATGTTCGTGTATACGGATAAAGTGAACTAACAAACAGGTGGAGTTGAGTGAAATTGTGGGTGGTGGAAGGGGGGTGTAGTATAGTGGAGTATTACATAACATGTGTTAACATAGTACTCGATTGTTACTAGCACGAACTGTTTACATTATGCTAGTATCGGAATACAACAAACTCTACACAGCACTCTACTACTATTAATACCAATGTAGGCTAGGCTTAAAAGTGGTAATTTGAGATTTCAAACACAAAAACGCACCAGTTTTTGTCGATTCACCGTAAGCTTTATGCAGCCCTCCGAAAGGTAGATCGATATCACTTTCTTCATTATAGAAGCTGCAACATAAACTTACCAGGAACTCACAAAATGGACCACAAATCCCTTTCAGTAGGATTTTTAGATGATCAATTTTCTGTTCTGTCTGTGAAGTAATTTATTGAAAAGCTTATCGTCAATTAAACTTTTTTACTACAGAAATATAGTGAGTGAGTTCCAAATAGCCTTTCGGATTTTCAGTACATATTATTCAAAGCAATTAATGTAACGTTTTCTTAGATTATACAAGATTAAACGAATTTGATGTTTTTTTTTCTTGTTCAATTTAAGTTCAATTTATTTCATATGTAAACATTCAAAATCACCCTAAAGGTTATAAATTATTCTTCTCGAAACTTCAAGCAAACTTTTCACATAATTATATAAGAAACTTTTCCTTAATGTCCTGACTACGATTACGAAATGGTATTAAGAAAATTGTACCAATATGTCGAATAAACGTTAAAACGAAATTTGATCAGAGTGGTTCGTGTAATATATACTTACTACATTAAAATATTGGTTAGATACAAGAAATGAGGGGGTTACAGACAGGATTGAATCTAGTTCATTTTCCTCCATTTTAAGTAACATTCCATTCCAAAATTCTCTCAGACTGACTTGAAAACTAATCCATTTATTTGTAATTTACTTAGAATTCAATCATTTTGGTTGATGTAATGATTGTATGGAAATCTTTTATGAGGCTCCACAAGGAAATTACCTCATTTACATAATCCTTATGGATGATTTTAATGCGAAACTCATAAGCCGGGTAATTCAAGCAGAAACAATAGTAAGATCTAAGGTCGGTGTGAAAACCTGAAATTAGATACCGTATCTTCATAGATTTTCTGCATAAACGTAGACAAGATGCGATGAACAAAACATTGCCATGGTTCAGCACAAATGGCAAAACGATCAATTTCTTGTTCAGTACTAAGACGAGTATCGTTTGATATGTGAGCATTCTGCACATTTGGTCCACGGAGAAAAATCACTGAGTGTTAGAACAATACTGGGCGTTAACATGAATGGTAGCAGTTTGGTGATTAGAACTGTAATACGGACACTACAATTACGTTACAGTAGGAAGCAGTAGTAAACACCCTCAAATATAGCAATAATTGTCAAGTGGAGATGTAACTTGAAACACTAAATATTTTGTACAAAATGCAAAAAAAAATCGATTGAGTGAAATGAACGTAATCAGCGAGAGAAATGAGATTGTGTAAGGTATTGAAATACGTAATTCGTACTTTGCAAAAAATCAATCACTTTGGAACATCTATAATATGGTGAACAATTGCTTAATCTGAAATTTCACGATATTCAACGAGCAAGATCAAAATGTTAAGATTTCTTTTAAAACCGACCTAGAGACCTCCAGTTTTTCAAAAACAACAACAACCCTTTTTCGCAGACCTGTATGCACTTGTTTTTATGATTATTGGAATCTCATTCCAGTTTTCTATTACAAACCTTTCTTAATTAAATTAAATATACATTTAGAAATTCAATTAGAAATATCATTACTCATGAAAGGCCAAAAAATATTTCTCTAGCTCTCGCTTTGCACTTTTCAACTCCTAGATGATTAAAATGAATGTTTTCTAACATTTCTATTCTCAACGCATTTGGTGAAACTACTGCTGTATTAGTCCTTATTCTCCAAATAGTTCTTCTCAATATTTTTAATGAGGTTTTAATATTATTTCTTCAAGAATGCTTATTTAGGAAATTGTTCTGTTTCTTTGATTATAGACCCCAATTTCAAATTTGTCATGGGTGAACTAGATACTACCATACCTAAATGAGCTTGAATATCTGCTAACTGGTCTACAAAATCATCTATTTGTTTGAAACGTCTAGACAATGCATCTGACAAGAACATTCCATTGCGTGTCCTATACTATACTTGCAAATCCTAGTTTTGATTTGAAACCACATTCTTTGTAACGTTAAGGGCCACTAAAGGGTTTCAATAAATGTTCTGATGGTCCGTGATGAGTTACTACTACCACTGTATATATTGGACTAAAATAAGAATTGATAGGTTTGAAACGATAAATTCAATGAAAACTCCACTCAAATGAATTATAAAGGTGGTTGAGAGAACATGAATTTTACTGATATAATTATTATCAATCCAATAATTAATAGTGAAAACGTTGATTTTAATTTGTAAAAAAAATCATTGATAGAAAAATTCAAAAGGATTCGAGAGTAGTGCGCGAAGTCCTTACTTAATCTATAAACAAAATAAAATATTAATCTAGTAGGAAAAATAAATCATGGCTGGTTGCTAAGAAAAATGAACATTGATGACAGAGTAAATTTTTTGAAGCAGTGAGGTAAAAATAATCATCCTAAGAGAGAAATCTAGTAAAAGAAAATAAAATAAGCTAAGTTATATGGAAGAAAAACTGGAACTGAGAAGAATACTTTATAATTATTAAACAAGGTCAATTGTTGAAATTTATAAGAAGGAGAAAAAACTTGAAGGTTGTATAATAGTGAATTATAATGATCGAAAAATCAAAGTTAAGATATTATTGAATTACATTCAGAAAAGAATTGTAAATTGAGAATACCTACATCATTATACAGGAAGAAAAATTGATAGTGACATTATAGGAAGAATTATAAATTTGAACTACTGGGCCATCCTATTCAAAATTAAAAGTAGCAGAAATAAGAATATTTTCTGAAGAAACCAGTTTGAGAGTGACTACGAACTGTGAGGTAAAGTTTTTCTTATGTAAACTGTTCTAATGATAGCAATATAACCTGAAAAAAAACTATTGCGTCAGATGAAGTAAAACAATAATTCCTTATTGATCACTGATGGAAAAAGTATAGGTATAAAGGATATTTAAAAAAAACTCTTATATTAGCAAATTAATATCAAACACTCAGTACTTACCACAATAGAAAAACATTGTATATCTTGAATACCTAACGATTTATAACTTGTGCCATGATTTCAATTGTGTAGAATATTTGAATTCGATTAATAGTTTCTCAACATTCAAAACATAATAACCACTGTATTAGTTAATTAAGAAACTATTATTTACAACTAAATATCAATACATTTGTAAATAGGTACATTACTATAGAGAAAGAGATGTTTCTTATCGACATTCGTTGATTTTATAACGTGTTGCCATCTCTATTTCTATAAGTTAACCAGAAAATACAAGGTTGTATTAGGTATTCAATTGTTTTTAAAATTATTGGGAAATAATAATCTGACTGTCTATTATCTTATTTACTAATTATATTATAATTTAAATTATTCTCGAGTTTGAATTTATAAGTTCAAAAGACGTATCATCAACCACCATAATAACTTGTTTATGAGTTTCATTCTTGTGGACTGAGTATAGCTGGCTTACTATGATAGCACACAAAATTGATAGACTAATTTCATCTGGCGCTGAACAACTAAAATTATAATAATATAAACCTAATATAACAATTGGCACTACCAACGTGTGGCGATTGAAAAACGAGGATACAGGACTATCAAAAAACGAAAATAAAGGACTATAAAATCTATTGAACATTCAACAAACTTTGTAAATAAATTAGAAGGTTAAAATGGAAAATAAAACATGAAAATTATTAAAGGACTTGAAAATACAAGATATAAGAGGAGAACTGGAGAAAAGAAATATTGACTAACAAGGAACCAGACAAACCATAATTAACAGATTAAAACATGTAACGATCGAAGAGGGAAAAAATCTAGAAACCTACATTTTTACAGATTTAGAAGATGTCCAAGCAGAACTCTCGTGCAATACTAAAACCTAGTAACTCGAAATTTACAAGTTTTCAGAGCTGAGGATTAAAATAGTTTAAATACTAAAACCCATAAGAAAAATATGTAAACCTAAAATTTTACACTCCTAGGTAATTTTGTACGCTCTATTCAAATCCGATATAATAAATAAGATATTAATTTGTATTAAAATGTCAACACCATATTTATAGTTACTAGAAACCGAAAAAAACCAAAGG
Organism: Galeruca laticollis; assembly: GCA_963921935.1. Classification (NCBI taxonomy): domain Eukaryota; kingdom Metazoa; phylum Arthropoda; class Insecta; order Coleoptera; family Chrysomelidae; genus Galeruca; species Galeruca laticollis. The sequence goes on from OY998177.1 coordinate 171,794,996, forward strand.
CAAATTGGGTTACTACCTTTTTCTATTTGAACATTACTTGATAAGCCCATTTTTCTGTAGTAAAAGTCAGTAATTCAATATAATATATCTTTTCATTCCTTTCACCATGGTAAAAGCTAGTAACTAGATCTACTTCCTTTTTTTATTTTTAAGTCTCTAACCAAAAACCAAGCATGTAGACTTCGTCTGAGTGTAAATGAAATCTATTCAATATTAAAAGACATTTAGTTAAATTCAACTTAGTAAAATAGTTTTGAACATTCAGGGTAATGATTAGCAAAATAGCTTGCCCCTTACGATTCAACAAATAAGTAAAGTTAGCTAGGTATTAAGGAAAAATAAAATTCAATTTTGTGCTACCTTAATTGAATTTAAATGTTAAATGCCAAAATAAAACAATACAAAATTAACATCTAACTTTTTTATTGATTGAGATACAACAAGAATGCATTTTAATAGTTCAAGAGTTAATAGCATTTCTTATAAAAAAAAAAAATTAAATTTCAGTAAATGACTTCCCTAGATCTTCATTCTCATCTGAATTTGGTAATTCTTGCCAAAAATGTGCTTCATGGGTGGCATAAACGGCAAAAGCTCTTTCAGAATCGTTTTTTTCTTTTTTGTATTCATACCCCTACTAAGTGTCCGTTTTTTTGGTAATTCTCATTTAAATTTAGACTTTAAGACAAAGGCTTCCGATTCTTTTTCAAAAGAGAGTGTTTTGGATCCTTTTCTAAACTGCACCGACTTGATGTAAGAAAGTTTTAGTATGAAAGAGCTATCTTTTTTTCGTTCAGTGCATCCATTTTCGAAGAGTCTGAAATCTTCCGCTCTTAGTGTAGTTACAACATTTAATTTATTTGAGGTTTTAATAAACTCTTCTAGGTCTTCGAAATACAATATTTCTTTTGATTTGTTCCATTTCTTGCCGATTTGACCATGTATTGACTCGGATTTCATGAAACTATGTCCAGGTTCGAAGTACTTAAATGTAATTGTTTCTGGGCCTCAGTCTTTGTTAACAAATGTAAGACAAGCAGTGAGAAGAACCCAATTTTTATTTTGAGAGCAGCAAATATCAGTCCAGAAGATAACGTGCTTTGTTGCTGCATTTAATTTGATTATAGCATTGTAGTAAGCCGATGCGACATCTGCAGCCTTCCGTCCCATAATCGCTTCGTGCCAGACTATACATTTATTTAATACTGCTGGTTTTAAGTTAGCAAATGTTTCATGTAGAACAACTAACATGCTGACAGAGAATGAATTCTTGATACTCATTTTTGGTGAGAGGAGTACTTTTTACATGTCAACTGCATAAAACTCGGTGTCGTTACAATTTTCTTTAGATGTATCTTGGTTGTACATTTGTCTTGCAACCTTATATCGTTGTTTATGTATTATATACTTAGCACAGGTAGGGCATAAAGGATTATTCGAAGATAGTAGCTGCTCTGTTTCTTCCAAAGACCTGCCTTCCTGAGAATGATCATGGGTTTTGTGAAGCACAAGCCACATTCATCTTGCGATGGAGTCGAAAAACCTATATTTCCGTTCACGAAAACTTTCCTATACGTTTCGTAGCTTGTGTTTGGAACAGAAATCTTTGTGCATTTGGTGTATCATTATATCCGGAGGAAGATACCTTCTATGAGGTGCATGGGCCATATTATAATGGCTTACCTGTGGATGATATGAAGCTATATGTTTTCTTAATTTGAGAATAATTTGCTTCTGCAATTTCCTTCATTGTATTAGCATGCACTGTTCCCTGTTCATCTTCAAGAACTAGTAGGGCGTTAGAAGTTCTTCTAAGAAAAGATGTAATAATTTTGTCCGTCTTGAAGCCTAAAGTCCCAAGAAACATTGGTTTACAAACTACCATAATTTTTCGTGTTGTACTTTGGTTTGTGGTATCCCCGTGCTAGAATTTTCATTAGTAAATGGTAGTGTAAACTGTTTGTTTTTTTCAGCATCAACTTTTCGATATTTCATTACATTTCTTTCTATATACTTTTCCTGAAACATTTGTCTATTAGACAAATCTAAATAATTAAAAGGTTCAAAAATTCTTTCCCTCAGATCCTCAGAAAATTTTTCGAAACATTTTTTTCTGCGTATTTTCTTGCCTGGCGACATAAGCAAATTATTTGTCTTCTTAGCCTTTTTATTTTTCTGCGGGTTTGGCGTGTCAGTTTTGTTAGCTGTTGTATGCAGTGCATTCAGTTGAGTATGGGTATTTTGTATATTTTCCTTCCAATTTGAAAAAACAAGTACCATATATATTGGTGTATCTAGTAATCCTTGAGTTTCCCATATTTAGGAACTTGGTAACATATCTGCTTCCTCTCTGTAGTACATAAGTTTTATTTTTTAGTTTTGCTATTTTTGATATTTTCTTTATTTTCGATGTTTTCTTTATTTTCGAATGACAAACAATTAAAGTCATCCTGGGTGTAGAATTTGTGTAAGGGTTTTTTTGCAGAAGGTTCTGGGTTTTCGGGATCAAAATCCGGGTCAATGTCAGAATCAACTGGGGGCGATTCTTGTAGGATCGATTCGTCAGTATTATTAATCAAATTGCTACAATAAAATTATCATTAATGTATATTGTTTTGTAATATCAAAATAATATTCAGTAGCGTACCTTATTTCTAAAGCCATATCAATCATTCTTTTAATTCGGTTTGTCATTTTGTATGTGAAAATAAGAGAGAAAAATGAAACTTAGCGAACGTTCACCTTCTCAGCAGCTCGACTTCGACTGCAGAGATCGACTGCGGCACGGCTATACGAACTAGGCTGGGATTCTAACAATTGATCGTATCGTATCCGTGTGAGACGAGACGTAAATTGAAACGATAGTACGGAAGAATGATCGGGTATTGTCGAAATATGTCTTAAGGACGTTCTCCATTCACATGGAAATTTGTGTTTTATGCATAGATATAACTATATTTCTATGGTTTTGTGTCAAGAACAAGTGAAGTACCCAATTGTTATGAATAATAAATAATCAGCAATTTTTTATTTTTGGGTAATTGAGGTAATTTAATTATATTTATAAATTTAATGTTATTCAAAGTAAGAGAGGCCCACTGGCAGATTATGTAAGAGGCCATGGAGAATTCGTTGGTCCTCGAGGAAGGTATCTATATGAAAAACATTGCGATGAATTGGCCCATAATCTGAATGCTCTAGGCTATGGAGCGAAACCTACTGAAAAATGGCAGAAGGTAAAACAAAATATCAAATACTTAGATTTCTTATAACTTATTTGAACTTTGGTTTGTAGACTTGGTCCGATCTAAAGTATTCACTAAAAAAAGGGTGCTGCAATGAGAGCATCATTATCTCGCACTGGAGGTGGACTTGATGATGTAACAGCACTGAGTGAATTGGAATTGAAAATATTGGATTTATTAGGGGAAAACTTTGTGGGATTAAATAATCCAGAATGTGGTGTACCTGTAGGTGTGAATGTATCCCTTGAAGCAGATTCCCGCAAAAATGGTTTTGATGAACCATCAACATCAAATACACCAACATAAACTACCCCATCAACATCAAAGACTATGCCCCAGAAAGAGAATATGGAACCACCTTATAAGAGACAGAAAATGGACTTTCACAATGAATACAGGGAAACCATTGAAGAGTTAAGGGATATAAAAAACACCATAAAATCTTTTTTGGCCAATATTTCTTCAAATTTGAAGGATGTTGCTAATGATTTGAGAGCTTTGAACAATTATGTACCACAGGTAACAACAAATGCAATGATTTAAATGAATGAATTTAACAAAAAATTAGCTTCTATGTAAGCAGGTGATTTTTGAAGAAAGTACCTCTCAAGAACTGGAATAAAATGGCAGCCTTCCATTTATGTAATACTGAATAAATGGTTTTGTTAAGAGAATTAATGATTCTGCATTATTTTGTGAAATATCAGAGACTGTTTTTATTTTATTTTATTGTTATAGAAAGCAATGTTTATTTTTAGTTTGAATGTACCTGACTCTGTACTGGAATATAATATTAATTAAATTTCCTTAATAAAATGTTTCGCTAACAATTTCAAGTTGCAAAATGTAATTGCAATTTCCAAAAATCAGAATGGGTATTTTATTATTTCTGCAATAGTAACGTCAAATGATTTTTAAAAATAATAATTTACAATAAAGTTATAAAAATAATGATCTTAATCTTAATTAATTGAAAATCAGCACTATAGTTTCTAAACTTAAATCTTCAGTAATCACAAAAAATAATAATATCACTTTTTGAACACACTGTATTATATGGTAACTTTTTTCTCAAATTATGAAAGTAGCAGTTTTCGTTGTATTTGTTTTAGGTGTATAAAAAATTTATTGGTAATACTGCTGTACAATTCTATCTCTAACCCTCATTCCTTCTTCAGCAAGTTGTCCTTGATTATTGGGAATGGCTATTAGAACATCACCGTTATCATTGTCTGAATCACCTACGTTTCCAAAGATGGGTATGTTTTCATCCATACACATATTGTGTAAAATAGCACATGCCTTCAACAAATTAGCTACAAAATCAGGATTGTATCTCAAAGTACGCTCCTTCAAAAGGCAGAGAAATCTCATTTTTAGGATGCCAAAACATCTTTCGATGCAATTCCTTGCTCTAATATGGGCATGATTAAACCTAGATTCGGGATTATTTTCAATGGGGTTTTGAAAAGGTATCATTAGAAATGGCTGTAGTGGGTAGCCAGAACCTCCAATTAACCAAGCTTGTTCCCCAGATTCGTAAATTTCTTGCATATAATCCTTCATCAATGAGTGGTTCCATATAAAAGAGTCATGAGTGGATCCTCCATAGTTAGCAAAAATATTATTTATTTTCATACGGTGATCACAGATAACTTGACAATTCAGAGAATGGTAACCCTTCCTATTGATGAAATTATGTTCTTCGCCAGGTGGTTTTAAGATGGCAACATGGGTACAATCAATAGCCCCTATGACTCCCGGAAAATGCCATTTCTCCATGAAAGCCATTTCCACTACATTCCTTTCCCGAATATTCTGAGGGAATGGTATAAATTCTGCACCCATCACTGAAACTATACGAGTTGATACTTCATGTACTGCTCGATGAACTGCAGTTTGACTCAAACTGCAATAAGTTTCCTCACCAACACCCCTTTGGTAAGTCCCTGTGGCATAGAAACGGAGAGCGCAAAATATCCTACTTTCTATTGTTATACCTCCTCTTATGCGTGGAAATCTCAAATGGGGGGTTAATATGGTTATCAATCTTCTTGTCAAATGTTTATTCAACCGATACAGTTCAATAAATCTTCTTTCAGGAAGATCGAATGGATTATATATATTTCTTAATTGGAATCTATGTCTTCTTAATCGCCTTATAGGTGGTTGATTTCTTATAATTCCTTGATGAACTATGGGCAGCATATTTGTTGTTTATTTTTTGAATACACAAATACTTTATAATTTAATCGATTTCGTTTTAAGGTTAGGAATTTGACACATTGAAAAGAGAAACATTTACTATTGAAATGAGAAACATATATCGAAATCTGTAAACGATACATCTACACCTATCGGATGAAATTACGAAAATTTGAGACACGAACCGATACCAAATACTACTTAAAATTCCTACTGTCGTCTCAAACGATACGATACCTATCTTAGAATCCCACTGCTGATACTTCCCTTGCTGGCGGCTTCTCCCACTATGATGGCTTGTACGAGTTACCTTACAACTACACTTACAATCGGATTGCTTTGGTATATTCACAAAGTAAATCGAGTAACTAGGTTTTATTTTTGTAAATCTGACGATATTTTAACAGAAAATCACCGTACACAGCCATAAATTGTTAAGTTGAAAAAAGTTAGGATCCGAAGTAGAGTTACTATATTTTATGATAGTAAAATTAATTCATAAGTCAACTAAATGCAAAAGGTTTTAAGTAACTAGGGTTTGGGTTGTTATAAAATTATTTCATGTCGATATACTGAAATAGTATATTAGATAATTCATAGACGGTTTGGCGGACTTACAGGTTTTTTATAGCTAATAGTACAACTCGATTAGTAGAAACAGAATATGGACACATAATTTGTAAAGCCTAGTAAGTCTAGTTACTAGATTTTATTAAAGTACGGCAGAGAAAAATGCAGGGAATCCATCAGAGTACAACAAATAAATCATGACAAAGAAAAAAAAGAGGATGACGCTGAACAACAATCTGGAGGAGAACAAACATGAAGCAAGGGGACAGAGATGATGAATATGTTTGTAACACTAATGAAGAAATTAATGTAAGAATAAAGTACAGAAATAACTGCAAATTTGAATGCATTGGCTAATAACATTGACCAGAAAATCGAGAAACAAAACAAACACATTGATAAACACATAGAGGAAATGAAATCGAAATTTGAAACGCTTACCAGAGAAATGAAGAAAAATAGAGTGGAAATACAAGAAAGTTGGAATGACAAAAATAAACTAGACAAAAATGTGGGAACAGGAATACAAACAAGTTTAGAAATTGTTAAAGAAGAAAATAAGTAACCAATACAAACTATACAAAGAGACGTAGCGAGAAAAATACAAGGATTGAAAAACAAAGCGAAAAATTCAAACATCGTTACACAATCACCAAAATTTTCTTTTGTATCAAAGTATAGATGTTTTCTGTCGGGGTTGTGTCACACACGATGGAAGACATGCTTGATCGCATACAATGAGCTGCTATTTCATCAAAATATTCCAGACCAAAATATAATTCAACTGTATGTGTTATTTATTATTACGAATCCTGAAGGGAAGAAGTATTTTCAAGAATATCCCAGGTCTATGCTTTCCACAGCTTTAACAAAATTTCTGTATTGATCTTGTTATCTCTTCCGATAAAACTACAAAATTCCGTTTTAACACATTCCCGTAAGATGTGCTAACATTAAGGAGGAGATAAGGCACCACAAATCCCTTGAACTTTCTGCGGAAATCGATAATAGCAGAGGTAAAAGCCCAGGAGCAAAGAATTCATAGAATTATTCTACATCAAAGTAAACCAAATCGCCATCTTTGATGTTCAATAACGCTCTATTGTTTCTGAATCGAAGGGGCACGTCAAAAACAAAGAGCGCCATTTCCGAAGCCGAAGCAAACATGATCGAAAAAATGAACTGCTTCGGCTTTAGAATCTATGACTATAAAGCAAATCATAGAACAAGAATTTATATCTGATGTCTTGAAATTTTATTGAATGCGTTATTAATGATTGAACGGTAATCTTATATATTTTTGTGTTATGTAAAATATATACGAATAGCATGTTTGTAAGGCTCTTCATGATATTTATATTGTTTGTAGAAATAGGAAATAAAACTGGAGATTTTCATTCACTTTGATGGAAATGTGGCCAGTTTTATGAAAAAAGTTATGTGAAGAATATATTTAACACATTGCATGCCACGTCGGACTTATATGCGGGGCACTAATGTTTAATTGAGCGCCGTGTAGGCCAGATATATCCGACAAAATACATTTTCGACGAGGCCGCGTGGTACACATGTAAGCTACAATAAATAGGATTTTCCATTGTATCTTTATAGCGTGGCCATCCATGAAGCCACCGATAATATTAGCTTGGCCAGATGAAAGTAGCAAAATAGTAGGAAGATATTTTTATACAGGGTGGAAAATATTTATTGTCAAATACAAATAATGCCTTATTTATGAAACAAAACTGTCGAAAAATACGAAATATATAGCAGAAAATAGTCAATTAGTTTCATGTTCTTCACAAAAGCACTCTAAATACATAAATAGCTGATTTGGACATTCAGCACTAACCGTGAAAACCCTTTTTAATTTGTTTCTAGCAGTTAGTCTTCCTTCGGATTCTTTCAACTTCCCATAACAAGCATGGCATGTTCTTCTGACTTTTTTATTGTTTTCATCCACTTTTGTTACCAAAGTATGAACATTGCATTTTTTTTCGTATGTTCTGTTTTATGATCAGGCAAATGAGGCATTGCTTCAATAACTTGCTTTCTGAAATGTCTTATTGTATATTTTTGTTTATTGCAGCTTTATAAACGACAAATGCATTTACAATTGAAATTCCTAGTATGTACTCCATAGCTAATTTTCGGTACCATTTCCTCAATGTAGTAGCATATGATGACATTTGGTCAGAAATATCAATATCTGATTTTCCTTTGTTATAGGCCACAACAACTTCAGGTTTTTCCTTATTCCGTTGTCTTGAGTTTCTACTGATACTTAGTTGATCATTTCTTATTTACTCATTTCCTCTTTCTACTCGAGACATTTGAGGACCATGTTTTGTAGAAGGCGATCTCACATCGCGAGTATCTAACCACTTTAGAACTAAAATTCCATTTTCTTTTTCTCTGGCTATAACTCAACCTCTCTTGATCTGAGTACATATAACATCTTTGGGAAAATACTTTTTATTGCTTCTCAATGTTCCAATTCTATGAGTTTTTCTATCAAGAAGTGATAAAGCTAATTCATAACTGATATTAAAGTTGTCAATATTTAATGAAGGGCCCTAGTTTAGGCGTTTTTCTGAAATCTCTTGGCAAACTCACCCTCTTGAGCCAAGTATACTCATTACCTTCACAAATTTTGAAAACCTTTACACCGTACCTATGTGCTTTGTTTGAAATATACTGTCGGCCTCTCCAAGTTACCAGCGTTTCATTAATTACAAAATCTTGGCCAGCATGTACTCGTTGATATTTCTCAGGCAGAATATTGTTACGAAATATCACACCAGTGTAGACCCTGAATCCGACTCTGTCTTAGCCATGCATGAAAGTTAAAATTATGGCGGATGCGCAGGGATTTCTTAGAACTGTTTACGATTTATTTGCCACTATCTTACCTTGACATTGTTTTGTGACCAGTCTTATCTAGGAAATGCCAGAGAGCCAATTGTTTTTGTGTAAGCAGCAATCTGGAATTATTCGGTACGACACGCAGGCCACAGTAGACGGTTTTAAAGAAGGAGCAAAGTATAATTACACAACCCGATGAGGAGAAAAGGATTTTCTCCAGAATTACAAAAATCCTGGGAAGGCCCACACTTAATCAAGAAGAGAATCAATGATGTTATATATCGCATAAGCAATATCCCCAACGGAAAGCCAAAAGTAGTTTACCAAAACCGACTAGCGCCATTCGAAGGAGACCATGAGCTAGAGAAAGGAGTAAACCATATCAGAGATATGTCTGACCATACCTACGTACCGGAAACTTCAGAACAACGACGAGATTTATTCACTCTCCCAGAAGATTATTCACTGGCATACAACATCCCCGCCGGTATCAAGAACGCACGAGGTTTGGCAACTGTCTTTCGAAAGAAGTTCGGGCAATTAGAATTCCAGCCCCTGGCCAAACACTGAGACTGAAACACAATTCGCGGTACGTTTCCTACGTGGTAACTAAAAATGAATTTCAAGATCGATCTACGTACCGGGATGTGTGGGAAGCACTTCGAAACCTCCGAGGTCATGTGTTAGAATCCAGCGCGAAGAAACTGGCTATGCCTAAGATAGCGAGTAACCAGTTGGATTGGCGAGTCATCAGGAACATGGTAGAGTTGATCTTCCAAGATACCAGTGTCCAGATATCAATTTGCAGCTACAGCCCCCGTTGTCAGTATCCGATGAAGACGGTGCCGTGTTATTTCTATAAGATCGGAACATGTAGAAATGGGGCAGTTGCCGATTCAAACATCTAGTCTCGGCTACAAAAATGTTCCAGGAGGAACTTCCATTTAAGTAGGGGGTAATGTTACGAAATAGCACACTAGTGTAGTTCCTGAATCCGACTCTACCTAAGCCATGTATGAAAGTACAAATTTTGGTGGGTGCGCAGGAATTACTTAGAACTGTTTTTTTGTGACATCTAGACATTGTTTTTGTGACCAATCTTATCTAGAAAATTCCAGGGAGCCGATTGTTTTTCTGCAAGCCGCAATCTAGAATTATCTAGTAAAAAGGCAATATATAAAGGACCGACCAGCGAGAGCAATTTAGTTTATAAAATTATCTCGGGATATAAACAGCGAGCAAGTGAATAGTCTAATTAGTGAAGTGTTTATATAAATTAGTTCAAGTGAATATACTGTGTATATAATCAGTGAATAGTGGAGTTAATAAATAAATTAAATAAGTGAACCTACCGTGTGTATGACTTTATCCCACCCGTAATAAAACGTTTCAATAAATAAGAAGAACATTGCAATATCTATGAGTGGTTGAATTTTTCCAAGGCGGTTTACCCTCAAAATTTCGGAATTATCAGAAATGTGAATATGACGTAACAAAAGTTCGAATCTTTTAGTTTCGAAGCAATAAAATGTTGATAAATAGGTTTGGTACATCAATATGCTGGTATGCTTCCTAATGGTACCAAACCCATTCACAGCCCAAGAAACATTTTCATTTCTTCTTTGTTAGTAGGAACTCATTTATTAAGTCGATTATGTCGCGATAGTCTGGTGCCCTGTATTTTTTGTTCTGCATACTTGTTTGTCTAATCGACAATCAAGTTCTTTATTCCATAACAATAAAAAGAGATAATATCTCATTTGGAGATATATCTCTCGGGACATCAATTTGTAAACGTGATATGTCCGTGATTGGGAATCGTTTATACCGGCCTTGATATTCAGTTCACTGCGGAATATATGGGTTGTGAACATTTTTTGATTCATTTGCATCACCGGTGTCCTCCACTTCTTCCGCATCCTGCATTTCTTCCACTTATTGTATATCGCGAAGAACTACTTCGATATTTTCAACCGATTCGTCATTTTCATCATGTGAAGATTCAGAAGGATACCACCCAGGATCTTTCACAGAATCATCAGAACTAAAGTCACCATATTCTTCTAAACTATTGTAATGATTTTCTTATTTATTTAAACAGTAAACGGGTGGGATAAACTTTAAAGACACGTTATGGCTACTTACGAATTTATTTTTAAACACTAAACTACTCACTAACACTTAATTTATATACATTTAACAATTCACTTAAATTTAATTTATATACGCACAACCTCAATTATTGATTTATATCAACACTTTACTGTTCGATATTTCGGTGTATTCTTGTTTATTTGTTGAAATCACTTTATAAACTAAACTCTCCCTCTGGTCGGTCCTTTATATATAAGTGGCCTTTTTATCTAGATGATTCTAGATTGCGGCTTACACAAAAACAATCGCCTTTTCGGGATATTTCTCGAATACCGGCACAATCCCTAAGATATCTACGGAGAACTTGTCTACAAAAAAGGTCACAAAAAATACCAATAGACCTTCTCATAATTTGGCGCGTTCGCCATTTTTTAACTCCTGCTTATGCGATATATAACATAATTGATCCTTTTCCTGATTAATTATGGATCTTCCCAAAATTTTAGTAATTTTAGAGAAAACCCTTTTCTACTCGTCGGGTTGTGTCACCATACTTTGTCCCCTTCTTTAAAACCGCCTACTGTGGCCTGAATGTAGTATCGACTTTTCATTCTGTCGCTGGCAACTTGAAGATTTGTTCGAACTAATTCATGAATATCGTCCAGTCTTCTTATCAATTGTATCACGAGCCCAATTGCCTTGAGTGTCGGCGAAAATCTTGACACTCCTTGCCAGGTAGGTCGCCGATTTTCTTTCTTCCATTGCCTAATCATCTTTAGGTGAGGATGATTCTCCTGATCTTTTCTGGTCCTGGTGGATGATCATTCTTCGCTAACTACAGTAGTTCTTGCTAGCAGCTTCCCTAGATTCCGCCATGTTGCAGTGGAAGCGGTCTGTTGGGCATGGCCGTCTGGACAAGGCGTCGGCATTTCGGCAATTCACATCAGCTTGATGTTCGCCCCAGTCTAATTTCTCATGTGACCTTGAGTGGCAGGAGTCCTGGGACGCTTCGATGGACTGCGTATGTCCTCTAGCTCACCACACTTTCGGCATTTGATCTTCTTCGGCTTCTTTTCTGCCATACTCTTTATCAAATTGACGATCGTGTTCAGAATGTCTTCGTTACCTTTTTTTTGCATGGTCCTAACTTTGTTGTATCGCGAATCCTTTGTGGCTTCTTTGCATTTAAGGGGTTCTTGGTTTGCAGGAGTTGTAGGACGCTTACACAAACTGCGTACATGATCTAGATCGCCACTATTACAGCATCTGATCTTCTCCGGCTTCTTGTCTACCATACCTTTCAACAAGTTGACGATCTGTTAAAGTCTGTCGTCGTCACATTCTTCCTGTATGATCCTAATTTGGTTATATCCCGAAGCCTTCGTTGCTGCTTCATATTCAAGAGCAGCTGTCAATGCGTCGACTAATGTTTTGGGAAGGGCTAAACGAAGCGTCCTCTGCATATCGGGGTCACGTAAGCCATCAATAAAGGCATGGGTGCCCAGACATTCCATCATGTTCTCTGGTGCTGATGGAAAGGCAAATCGAACTAGTCGGGCAATATCCACTTCATACTCTTGAAGGGATGCATCACGTTTCTGTCTTCTGTTCTTCAGCTGGGATTGATACAAATGTTCCAAATGTTCGTGACCGTATCGTATGTCCAACCTCTTCTTCAGCTGCTCAAAGTCATCCGTTTCTTCAAGTGGTATCGTCTGTAATACATCTAAGGCAATTATTCACTCTAGCCGCTGCTTCAAACCGTTTTATGTAATTGGTACACGACATTTTTCTATCGAACGTTGGGGCCTTGACTCGGGTAAACCTTCCAATGTCTTTCAACTTAGGTAGTGTATCTGGCTTGTAGTGTTTTATTTGTTCGATCTTCTTTTCTTCTGCTAGCGTGTCTTATGTTCTTGAATCTGTCATCTCTTTTCCTAACTCCTTGATTTTCTCGTCTATCGTTGTCATTTTATCCTCAATATTCGATTTTAGAAACGAAATTCTATTTTCAACGTCTGCGGCAACGTCGTTTTTCATTAATAAGATATCGGCAGAAAGTTTGTCTATGTTAGCGGAGATATCGTTTCTCATGGTTGAAATCTTCTCGTCCATGACAGAAAAATCGTTCTTTATAGCAGAAATATCGTTTTTAACATTCGTTGAAATCTTTCCTTCCATGGCAGAAATATCGTTCTTCATATTAGCAGAAATCTTCTCTTCCATGGTACAAATATCGTTCTTCATATCAGAAATTGACGAGAGTGAGGTGTCTCGTCTTTCATCAATAAGAATGTTTCTGGATCGAAGCCAGTGCCACTTTGAGTCTTTCTAGTAACTCACTTTTCTTACCGGACGTTTCCAACTCACAATTTCCCAATTCTGCCTTAGCTCTGTCACTTTCAGGTCACTTATTCTCTTGGCCATTTTCACGTAGCTATTTATTTATATAACCCCACACCTGACACCAATGTTTTTCTTATTTATTTAAACAGTAAACGGGTGGAATAAACTTTAAACACACGGTATGGCCACTTATGAATTTATTTAAACATTAAACTACGAACTAACCCTTATTTCATATACACTTAACTATTCACTTAAATTCAATTTATATACACACAACTTTAATTATGAATTCATATCAACACTTTACTGTTTGCTATTTCGGTGTACTCTTATTTATTTGTCGAGATCACTTACACAAAAACAATCGCCTTTTCGGGATATTTCTAGACTACCGGCACAATCCTTAAAAGATCTTCGGAGAACATGTCTATAAAAACGGTCACAAAAAATCCCAATAGTCACTGTCAGAATTCGGCGCGTGCGCCATTTTTTTAACTCCGTTAACACAAGGTTACAGGACCGTACTTAGTGTCTACTTCGGTGTGCGAGTTCGTGACACTATCATTACTTTGCTCAAGTATTTCACGTAACTCGTCGTCAGTTAAATATTTACGCTTTCATTGTATTGGTAATTAGACGCGAATAACCTAACCTCGCATAATGATAGTTTGTTTAAGTCGAAAATCACTTCGTAATGTACTGTCAGTTATGCGGTATGATCGTTGCACACATATGACCGAAGTGACCTGTTAGCTCGGACGCCATCGTACCAGGACGTGTCGTACAAATATAGCCGAGCGTTTTTTGTTAATTAAAAACGTAAATTTCTCATGAAAATTAGTTACTAAAAGTAAATAAATGATGACTTTAGTAAAATCAGGAGTTGGTATTCAACTCCGTGTGGCCCCAATGATTTTCTATTTTAAAAAGGCCATGACAGACAATATGTTCAAGTGAATAGTCAATGCGTTTCATAATTGAGTGCTTAGACTAAATATGCTTGGATCAATAAATATAAATAAGAGCTGCGATCAGGCAAATGTGAACTAATGTCTTTTATTTGAATATACATACAATTGGAATAAATTATTTTTTTCAGGTTACTGTACAGAATTATAAAAAGTTCTGAAACACGCTAAATTAATATCATAAATTGACAATCGTGAACGAGAAAATGTGATCACTACATTCAGCCCCCTTCGAATGAGAGTTTTTGATATTTTTGTCCTTGTATAAAACATTTTATGTTTAATTCGATATCACAATTTGACACTTCACATATAAGAGCTAGAAGGTTCTTCAATATTTCAAATTTCATTTGTACCAAATGGTAAAATGTATTATCAGGGGAGTGATACTATAGGTAGAGTAGTGGCAAATTAAAATAGAGAAGTGACACATCACTGATTATTAACCAAGAAAGGAAATATTGTTAGTGTTTCAAATGAAACTCAATGTTTCTTGCTAATTCCACGATATAATGGAAAATGTTGAAAATTCTAAAAAATTGACAATTGTTTCGATAATTGAATATAATCGTCAGAATGACAGAAGTTACATTCCATTTGATGCCTATATGATTTTTAGTAGTTATTTTTGGCTAGACCAAGAAGTGATTGATTTAATATATGTTCATAGAAAAAAGAAGAAGATGATGTGATATTACAAATATCGAAGCTTAGATATTATTAGCCCTATGGTGATATTCTGGATATCATTTTTCCAATTAAGATCAGTATAACTGTGCAATGATATAGAAAACCAGGAAAACTATATCTGCTAATCTTTACAATTATCACTTAAAAAGACAGTTAGATAGTGGAGAACTCCCTAGATTTATCTGTTCATTAACGACTTAATATTGTGGGTTCCTTAAGTGTCTTGTAATTTCCAACTCTTCAAGGAAATCCAGTTCTTGTTTCTTATCACAAATATGTAGTATTTCTAGTTCTGTGTTAGGTGTCAATGAATGGTTGGTGTCAAGTAGATGTTTTGCGTAATGGGATTTATCTGGTTGTTTTAATGTGTATGCTCGTAAGTGTTCACTGTATCGGATTTCAAAAGTTCTAAGGGTCTGACCCAAATAGACATCATTACATTCTGGACATTTGAGTCAATATATACCTGATTTCTTTAATGTTCTTTTTTGTTTTAATATTTAACAATTTTGTGCTTACGTTACTTTCTGTTTTAAAAGAAATTGTTGTATTCGTTGCTAAAGATATTATCTTTGAAATATTATTATGAATATTTCCTGCATATGTGATGTTTTATAAGTTTTTATTTCTCCAGTTTGTTTAGGAAATATTAGTTGTAATGCCACTTTTCCTCTTTTTTATAAATTAGCTTATTTATCATATGTAATGGGTAACCGTTGGATGTTGCTATTTGTCTAATTGTATTATTCTCTCTATCAAAATTACATTTGTTCATAGGAACTGAAAATGCTCTATGTTTCATTGAATTATATGTCACTAGTTTATGTGACATCGCGTGGTTGGAACTATATGGAATTGTCACATCAGTATGTGTTGGTTTTCGGTAAATTGAATAATCAAGTACAATATTAACTCTTTGAATTTCCAAATCAGGAAAATTGATTGAGTTATTTTTTTCAACTTCTAATGTAAATTTAATTTTCGGGTGTAAATTATCAATGTGGTTCAAAAATATATCTTATTGTCGTTCACTACCTATAAAACAAGCTAATATGTCATCTACATATCTATACCAAAATCAAACATTTTTAGAAATATTACTTTCAAATATTTTTCTTCCTAAACTGTCCATAAAATTGTTTGCCAAAATAGGTGATATAGGGCTTCCCATTGGTAAGCCTTCATTTTGAATATATAGGTTATTGTCAAAAGTGAAATAATTCTGATTAATACATACATCAAATAAATTGAGTATATCTGATATTATTCCTGGAACAATAGTTTTATCTTCTAGTAATGTTCTTACAAGTATTAGACATTCTTAAGGAAGAATTTTAGTGAACATATTAGTAAAGTCGGATGAAATAAGCTTAGAGTTATCTTGTAATTTGAATGCTTTTAATTTTTTGATTAGTTCCATTGAATTTCTAATTGAGTATTTAGATGCATATCCGTAACTAGTATATTGTTAAGCTTCTTCGCCAAAATATTATCAAGAGTATTAACATAAGAAACTACTGTTGATTAAAATTTGTATGAATTATAGTTTTTGAATATTTTTAATGAATCAGACACATTTTTACCTGGATCAAATAACAGAATAATTATGTTCTGCTTATGTCTCCACTGTGATCCTAACAGATTCAGTTATTGTCTAATATACTTAATTTAACTAACTTAAAGCTACGTTTAGGCCGTATCTAAATAAATTTCTAAATTAAACAAAAAAATTAACTTCTGTTACAAAACAAAACAATAGTACCACCTAATGATAAACCTAGTCTCTAGGCTATCTAAACAAATGATCTTAAAAACTATCGTTCTACAGTGTAAAAACTTCCATTTTTTGAGATGTGATTCATGATATTTTATGTATTTAATGTCGCCTAAATGGAATTGAGGAAAAAGTTTGCTACAAAAGCAACTGAGGCTCTTCCAATACAATAATATATTGCTTATACAGTTTTCTCTGACTTTATGTACTTTTAATGTACCAGCAAAATATTTTATGTTCCGTTTATTACCATCAATTAGTAAGTTTCCAAATTCCCAAACCCTCTAAAAAAATAGTCTTAAAAATATGAAACTCATGTGTAAAAAGTTTTTCTGATTATCTCAATAAAGAAAACAGTAATTGACCTTCATAGGAAATCCCTGGACCCTCAATCAACGGGGAATAAATAAGCTTCTAGTATTCGATACAAAGGCAAGTAGGAATAGGAACGTGGAGAGGATGCCACAATGCAGAATTGACGGTAGTGTCTGGCGGTGAAAACATAGGAACATAAAAGTTAATAGAATAAGATTAGCAAGTCATGTTGTTAGATTAAAGTATTTCTAAAACGTTGTCATGTTAATATATGTCCACGTTAAAAGGTATTTTTTAAATTGAATTTTACATGGTTAATTGTGGTTTGTGATATCAATTTGTAGTGTATTGGATAATCTACCTACTGATTGTGAATTTACTTCAAAATTTCCAATAGGGAGTGTGAAATTGAGCAATTTAAGTTTCTGTTTTGGTTCTTTTTCCTACATATCAATTAGTAAGCAATCTTTGGTGGCAAACTATAAGGTGATTGCAGTAAATAGTTGGTCGTAGTCCAGTAGCTTACAATAAAGTAAGTACATCTACAATAATATGAAATGGATAAATGCATTAAATGTCTGATTGATATAGATGGAAATGAGATATTTACAATTTGTGAAATATGTGAGAGAAAAATTCATGTAGGTTGCATGGGTTTATCATCTACCTAAGAACGGGTAATTCCAATAAAGAGAAGAAAATTAAAAATAGTATGTGAGGAATGTTCGAATTTCTTGGATAATATGGTAGTATTTATGAAAAAAGTGGAAAATATGGAAAATGGTTAAAAGGAAGTTGAAACATTCATGATGGATATGAAAGCTACACATAGAAGTGATATTGCTATGCACCAAACTGGAGCAGCAAGTAATTTAAATACATATAGTAGTGTTGTAAGAAATAATAAAGAAGTATTGATAATTAAATTCAATAAAAATAAATCTGCGGAAGAAATTGAAAAGAAATTAATTGAAAATGTTGATCCGGTTCAATTGAATGTAGAAGTTAATGTTAAAAGAAGTCTAAAAAATGGAGGAGTTTTATTGGAATGTGGCAGCAGGGATGAAGCTTCATTTGTATTAAACGCAATTGAACAGAATTTAGGAAAGTCATATGAGGTAGTTGAACCGAAAAAAGTGTATCCAAAATTAAAAATTATCATCGTCCCCAAAGATACACTAGTAGATGAAGAAATTGAAGAACTAATTATAAGGCAAAAGAAAATTGGAAACAATGCTGATAATTTTCATTTAAAAAAGATAAACAAGTCATAAGAAATAAATAAAACAGGATTAATTAATATAGTGATAGAAGTAGACACTGAAACTTTAAATTTTCTTAGAAGTATGGAGTTTGTATACATTAGTTTATATAGGTGTAGAATTTTTGAATTTGTAAGTGTTGTAAAATGTTTTAAATGTCAGGGATTTGATCATTTTGCCAAGAATTGTAAAACAGACGAGAATTTTTGTAGAAATTGTAGTGAACATCATAAATCTAATGATTGTAAATTAAATGAAAAATGTTGAATAAACTGCCTACGAACTAACGCAAAATTCAATCTAAATATGGATGTTAAGCATGCGGTGTGGGATAGGTCTTGCCAATGTCTTATGAAAATGGAAAAACAACAACTTAAGAAGACGAATTTTATATAGCAATTGGAAATTGTTCATTTGAATGTATGCAGATTGTTGCCCAACTTAAATCAAATTGGTACCCTTTGATATAGATGTAGCATTGATCTCTTAGCACTAACGGAAGCAAGATTAACAACTGAAATTGAATATAATGAAATATATATATATATATATATATATACTAAGCCAGTCCTCTAGTATAGATAAATATTCATATATTAGATTGAATTAAAAAGGAATTTTTTTTGTATATACGTATGGTGTATCATTAGACACTACCTAATTAAGAACAAAATTTAACATAAAACGAATGAATGACTTAAGCAAATGTATTATAAAATATTGAGTACATCAATTTAAGAAATGGATTAGGGATAAGGAATAGAATAGTAATGATAATATAGAAATTAATTCTTAAGAAAATGTTACCTTCACAAATAAATCCTAAGGTCAAGTCAATGTCAACAATTTTCATTAAAATCAATCTGAACGCTGCTATGTCCACACTTGAATCGGGAAAAGGATGTTAATTTGTTCAAAACCTAAAATAATAAGAATTAATAATCAAATCACTAATTTATTAACGATATGCAAATACAATAAAAAATTGCAATTTGAAAAAAGTAATTTATAAAAATAAAACTGTATGAAATATGACATTCGGAATAAGAGCCATATTGTATGTCATAGAAATCTAGTAATCAAATCGAAATCAATGAAGGAAGTGATTGAATCTAGTTATAATATTGCCAACCTAAATTCAATGAGTTGGAAGTTAATATAAAACAGAGAATGTAAATTTGAAATTAAGTTAGAGTTTATATAAAGCGAAATTAGTGCTAATTAAAGAATTAAAAAATAAACAGTTCCATATATATAAATCATAAATTTAGATTGTAGAAATTGTATATTAATTGTAAACAAATTTACTAAAAAAAAGGGAATTACAAGGATTGAAACCATTGTAATACATGTACAAGACTATTTATATATTCTATAAGATATTGTTAAATCATTTATACAAGTAATTTCACTCTCCAAGACTATTTTAATTGAAGAATTCAGTATTTCCATAAAAAAAACATTATCATTGACAATTGTTGAATAAAATAACAAATTAGGAGGCTGTGTTTTAGAGATTGTAAAAATGTTGTTGATTTTTAAAAGAAAAAAGGGAGTGGAGAGTTAGTTGGGGAATGATGAACTGGGATGTAATTCTCTGAGAAGATTTTTGTAAAAACTTTAAAGTAAAAGTAATAATTTTAAATCTAAATCAATAAAAAATTCATAATATTAATGTCGATTAACCCCTGTGAAAAAGTGAAACGTGCCGAACGAGTATTTCTTGGGTAAGGAATACCTAAGAAAAGAGACGGGATGTTGCAGGTCCACCACGCCGAGAATGGAATATAAGGTCTGTGTTATTTGAGTTTTTTTAATTTGGAATTCCAAACAAACAAAGAAAAAGTGAACTTTTGAAATTAATTTGAACATTTAAATTTGAATAATCTAAAATTGGCCAAAGAAACTTTAAAATAATTAATACCAAATTTTATCCATGGATAATTAAAGAACTCTAATTTTCTACAACAATAATTATAGATATTAAATATGTACTTACTTGTTAAAAGTTTTTCGTTTGTAAAATAATCAAAGTTCACACCACTCATAAATACTTTTCCAATCTTAATTTCCGCTTTGCATGCTGACCTATTCTTATAACCATCAAACACACACTTAATTCACAACTTGAATTATATATGTAACTGTTTAATATAAGTTTTCAACCATATTATTCTAAATGCACTAAATTGATGCACATTGAACTGTTAAACGTTTGCATCCTCCACGTTAACTGTGTACTATAATTTTGTGACGACGAGAAACGTTGAACCGGAAGAGTTGCTCCGTTGCGCCGAAGCAGCTACTATAAGCGTTCAGTGCGCATGACCATCAAAGAATACAGGGGAGGTTCAGGAATATTTGTGTGTGTAAAATTTTGAAGATTTCATCAACAATTTATTAAAATATTTTTATTTAAGTGTTGGTATTTTTCTTATTCCAGTCAATGTCCATAACACTTTTCACGAACATTGTTTAAATCATTCATTCGATTATCATATGGTGAGATGATTGAAATAAAGATATATAATTTATTCAGGAATAGACCTATCACGAAATCATAATAAGTAAATGTTCATATGTGTAAAATTTTTTCTAATAGGTTTCCAGGACTCAAAGAGAGAAGTCTCATGCTTCCGACTGCAATATAAAATTTAAACAATACATACAATTAAAAAATTTTCATATAATCATATAGGGCTAGCCGAAGGTAAAAACGGGTAAATAAAGGTAAATCATATAAGTATATATTAAAATATAACATATCCACTATAAATTGGCACCCAAAAACGTGGGGCGATTATAAAAATAATATATTAAAAAAAAATAATAAATTAAAAACAAAGAACAATGGAAAATAGGAAAATGATGTTGCGCGATGGGAAGCAGGTTGGAAATGATAGTGGATCTGAGGAGGAAAGAGAAGGAAGAAGCCATGGAATGGGAGATTTCCAGGTGCAATACCTCATCCAAGGACAGCAATCGGAAGATGATGCACAGGAAGAAAGGAGAACAGGAGATGAAGAATATGGAATAGAGGTAGAACGAGTAGAAGAAGGATTGGATAGAAGTCAAGAAATACAAGAGAGAAGGGAACAACAAACAAGAACAAGGAATGATAACCAAATGATGGATTTGATGCAACAATTGTTGAACCAGATGAATACAATGAAGGGAGAGTTAAATGGAAACATGAACAAAATGGATCATAAGTTGAATGGAAAAATAGACAATATGAATGGAAATATAAATAGCATTAACGGAAATATGGATAGAATGGAGCTTAATTTGAGGGGAGACATTCATAATATTCATGAAAACATGAACAGATTGGAACGGAAGATAGAAGAGGTTAGATTTGAAAACTGCAAAGAGATTAAGGAACTTAAGGAGAATCATGAAGAACATAAGAAGAGTATTCGGCAAATACAAGAAGACATAGAGGAAAATAATAAAAACATAAGACAAGAAATACAGGAAAATGGTAAGAAAATCAGAGAAAACATAGTAGAAGAAGTATTAGAATTTAGAAGAGATCTAGAAGAATATTTACCAGAGAATATCAAAGTAGAGGTCTCAAAACAAAATAAACAAATAACAAAGGAAGTGGAACAGATGAAAGATAACGTAAATAGAAAATTTAAGGATTTGGATGGCCGGATTGAAGAGAGAACGGGGATGAGTCTAACAATAACCGACGATATAAATCGACAAATGAATAAAGAAATCGAAGAAATGAATCGGATATTAAGGATCACGATAGAGGAAATGGAGGAAAATTTGAGAAGAAATGGAGGAAACAATATAAGCCCAGGAAATTTCCACAATTAAGAAATCGGAGTGAAATTTGATGGGAATATCAACAATATACATCTCAAAGTATTCCTCAAAATAATTAGAAACAAAATTAAAGGAATCAGAGATATTGTTGAGATCAAGCTTATTATAAGGAGCATATTACAGGGCCATGCTTTATTGTGGTTTTGTAATAAGGAAGAACTAATACAAAGCCTAGAAGAGTTCGAGCAACAATTCTTAGCCTATTTCTGGGGAGAATTGCAACAAGCAACATTCAGAGAGCGGTTATACTTCGGGAAATTTGATTATAAGAAAAGCAAAAACCTGAATAATTATGCGATGCAATTATATAATATAGCCCAGTACTTAGATCCGGGAATGAAGGAGGAGGAATTAGTGCTATACATTGGCAGACATTTCAATTCAGAAGTAGCTGAAACAATAGCGCTTCATAATATTAAAGCCATGGATAGTTTATCAAGATATCTACAAAGAGTGGAACGGAGCTATACAAATCATAACGATACAAGAGACAATCGATTAAATGAAAATGGGAATGGACAGAATAGAAGAGAAAATGAAAGGAGAAATGATCAGAGAAGTATTTGTAATAAGTAAGGAGTTTGCACAGGAAGTTATTCGTCATCTACATAAAGAGATTGGACACATAGGAACAAGAAAACTATGGACTTTGTTTCGAGAAAATTATGTGGCAAAGAAGGATTTGAGTATAGTGAAAGAAATATGTAAATATTGTCAAATATGTCAACTGGCCAAAGAAAAAAATTACCACAATAGCATGACAGCAAAATCGATAATTACAAATAAACCATTACAGATTGTGGCAATGGATTTTATAGGAAACTTAATTAGGAGTGAATCGGGTAATAAGGATTTACTAGTAATACCAAATTTGTTAAAACTTTTCCATGTGAGAGATCAACGGCTAAGGTGGTAATAGAATGTTTGGAAAAATATATAGAAGAAGTAGGAAGACCTGAGAGAATTATACTTGACCATGCTACATACTTTGAAAGTAAAAAAGTAAAGCAGTATTGTGATAAAGAACAAATAAAACTACAATTTATTAGTATTAGAAGACCTAGCTCCAATCCAGCTGAGAGATATATAAAGGAAATCTTAAAATATTTAAGAATTCTTTGTCAAAAGACACATATCAGATGGGATGAAAATTTGGACAAAATTGAAGAATTTATAAATAATTTACCACATGGGGTAACAGGTGAAAGTCCAATTTATTTAATGAAAGGTATCCAACCTAAAAGAAACTGGATTCTGAATAGAGATACTACTCTAGAAGAGACACTAGAAAAGGTGAATATCAGAATAAGGAGGAATGCAGAAAAATATATACGGGATCAGAACAAGAAAATTAAGAAGAAAACAACCTTTAATAAAGGAGAATTGGTTATAATCAGAGCATTAAAGACATCTAATAAAGCAGAAGACCAATGTATTAAATTGCAATTGCCATTCGAGGGACCTTATGAAATAATAAATGATAATGCACAAAATAGTTATAAATTGGCATACCCAGGAACAAACATGATTAGGGGTATTTTTAATATAGAATCAATTTATAAGTATAATTCACCATAAAAAAGTGATAAGAGGAATAGATAATATTATGTTACTTTCATGTAAATAGATAGTAGTATAGGTAGATGTAAGGTTTTTTTTTTCGATTTTACTTCATAAGACGTATTCTCATATACAACGTGAAGATAATGACCAAGTTAAACATAAGATTTTCAATTTTCATAGGTAGTGTACTAGTAGGCAGCATACAGTATCCGTGGTTAATGTAATCTAAAAAATTGAAACATAAGGAAATATAATGTATTAATGATAAATGAATAATATCAAAGAAAGATGGCATGTTAAGCTTTAGTATAATAGTAAATTTTTATGAGAATTTCTTAGATAAAGGACATAATGAAATTAAATAAACACTCATTAATAAGGACAGGTAGGAAATAGGAAGGATAAGATAGGAAATAATTAAATAAACAGTAAAAGAGATGAGAAGGAAAGAAAGTTTTCAAATCAAGATATAAGTAGGAAATATTCATGTCAAGAAAAATTTTATAGGAATTAGGGAGAAAAGTATAGTGAAATAATGGAAAGAAATATTTATAAAGTATATGATATGATTAATTATTATGAGATAGGGAGATATGATGAGAAAATTATGATATAATGAATATAGTTATGAAATAATGTTGATGAATTATGATTAAGAAATATGAAAATAAATATAAATATGGATAGAAAGTAAAGAGTTAAAGGTTCGACTATAAGAATAGATAAATTGACATGAATATAGGTTGAAAATTGATATGAAATTATAGGAAATCATTGAAATAATTAAAAATTATGTTCTTAGTATAAAAGATGAAATAGAAAAAATAGAAGAGTAGATAGGTAAAGGAGGAAGTATAAGTATTGAGATTTTGAATAAGAAACGGTGGAAAAGAGTAAAGAATATAAGATATGAATAATTTAATAAGAATAAGAATTATGAGAATAAAATGTAAGAATCATTATTGTTATGTCCCTAATGAGAAATTATTTTGGAATGAGTTTGATATGGTTAAATTATAAGAATATCATAAAAATTTTAAAAATAAGAATAAAAATAAAAATGTTATCAGAAATGTAAGTACTGAGCTGAAATCTATAGATCGATTAACATGGATTACAGATTGAAAATTGAAATTTTAAGAAGTTATCTAAATAGACACCTTTTAAAATTCAAATTTGAGGGGAGTTAAGCCAGTCCTCTAGTATAGATAAATATTCATATATTAGATTGAATTAAAAAGGAATTTTTTTTGTATATACGTATGGTGTATCATTAGACACTACCTAATTGAAAACAAAATTTAACATAAAACGAATGAATGACTTAAGCAAATGTATTATAAAATATTTAGTACATCAATTTAAGAAATGGATTAAGGATAAGGAATAGAATGGTAATGATAATATAGAAATTAATTCTTAAGAAAATGTTACCTTCACAAATAAATACTAAGGTCAAGTCAATGTCAACAATTTTCATTAAAATCAATCTGAACGCTGCTATGTCCACACTTGAATCGGGAAAAGGATGATAATTTGTTCAAAACCTAAAATAATAAGAATTAATAATCAAATCACTAATTTATTAACGATATGCAAATACAATAAAAAATTGCAATTTGAAAAAAGTAATTTATAAAAATGAAACTGTATGAAATATGACATTCGGAATAAGAGCCATATTGTATGTCATAGAAATCTAGTAATCAAATCGAAATCAATGAAGGAAGTGATTGAATCTAGTTATAATATTGCCAACCTAAATTCAATGAGTTGGAAGTTAATATAAAACAGAGAATGTAAATTTGAAATTAAGTTAGAGTTTATATAAAGCGAAATTAGTGCTAATTAAAGAATTAAAAAATAAACAGTTCCATATATATAAATCATAAATTTAGATTGTAGAAATTGTATATTAATTGTAAACAAATTTACTAAAAAAAAAGGGAATTACAAGGATTGAAACCATTGTAATACATGTAAAAGACTATTTATATATTCTATAAGATATTGTTAAACCATTTATACAAGTGATTTCACTCTCCAAGACTATTTTAATTGAAGAATTCAGTATTTCCATAAAAAAAAACATTATCATTGACAATTGTTGAATAAAATAACAAATTAGGAGGCTGTGTTTTAGAGATTGTAAAAATGTTGTTGATTTTTAAAAGAAAAAAGGGAGTGGAGAGTTAGTTGGGGAATGATGAACTGGGATGTAATTCTCTGAGAAGATTTTTGTAAAAACTTTAAAGTAAAAGTAATAATTTTAAATCTAAATCAATAAAAAATTCATAATATTAATGTCGATTAACCCCTGTGAAAAAGTGAAACGTGCCGAACGAGTATTTCTTGGGTAAGGAATACCTAAGAAAAGAGACGGGATGTTGCAGGTCCACCACGCCGAGAATGGAACATAAGGTCTGTGTTATTTGAGTTTTTTTAATTTGGAATTCCAAACAAACAAAGAAAAAGTGAACTTTTGAAATTAATTTGAACATTTAAATTTGAATAATCTAAAATTGGCCAAAGAAACTTTAAAATAATTAATACCAAATTTTATCCATGGATAATTGAAGAACTCTAATTTTCTACAACAATAATTTTAGATATTAAATATGTACTTACTTTTAAAAAGTTTTTCGTTTGTAAAATAATCAAAGTTCACACCACTCATAAATGCTTTTCCAATCTTAATTTCCGCTTTGCATGCTGACCTATTCTTATAACCATCAAACACACACTTAATTCACAACTTGAATTATATATGTAACTGTTTAATATAAGTTTTCAACCATATTATTCTAAATGCACTAAATTGATGCACATTGAACTGTTAAACGTTTGCATCCTCCACGTTAACTGTGTACTATAATTTTGTGACGACGAGAAACGTTGAACCGGAAGAGTTGCTCCGTTGCGCCGAAGCAGCTACTATAAGCGTTCAGTGCGCATGACCATCAAAGAATACAGGGGAGGTTCAGGAATATTTGTGTGTGTAAAATTTTGAAGATTTCATCAACAATTTATTAAAATATTTTTATTTAAGTGTTGGTATTTTTCTTATTCCAGTCAATGTCCATAACACTTTTCACGAACATTGTTTAAATCATTCATTCGATTATCATATGGTGAGATGATTGAAATAAAGATATATAATTTATTCAGGAATAGACCTATCACGAAATCATAATAAGTAAATGTTCATATGTGTAAAATCTTTTCTAATAGGTGTCCAGGACTCAAAAAGAGAAGTCTCATGCTTCCGACTGCATTATAAAATTTAAACAATACATACAATTACAAAATTTTCATATAATCATATAGGGCTAGCCGAAGGTAAAAACGGGTAAATAAAGGTAAATCATATAAGTATATATTGAAATATAACATATCCACTATAATATATATATATATATATATATATATATATATATATCAGGGTTTAATATAGTTAAACTTAACTCCGAGAATAGGCACACAGGTGGCATAGTGTGTTATATAAAAAAAGGCATTCCTTATGAAGTCATTTTCGAATTGACAATTCCAAAAATGTTAAGAGTAATAGGGTTAAAAATTAGAGGAATATGTTTTATTGTTTTGTGCAGATCGCCAAGCTCTAGTATTATGGCATTTCTAACTGAATTGGATAATATAGTAGAGGAAAGTTATCAGAATTGTAATGTAAATGTTTTTTAATGGGTGACTTTAACATAAATGTTAGTCCAGAAAAAAATGATTTTTATGGGGGAAAATTGATTACTCAAATGAAAGCTTTTCAGCTTAAACATATAATAAAGGAATATACCCAGATAACACAAAATACTAGAAGTACAGTTGATCTAGTATTTACAGACAATAACGAGGTCACAGCTGAAGTGAGGAGAGCACCAAAAAATACAGATCATGATATGACATACTTTAAAATAAAGTTCAAGAATCCACAAAGTAAATTAAAATTAAGTAATGATAAAACAACTACTTTTAAAAGAAGATATGTGAAAGGTATTAACGAGAAAGATTTGGATACGGCGTTACATGAAAAACTTTGGAAACGTGAAATGAGTATAAATGACCTACTTGGAAAATTTAATGAAAATGTTACCTCCGTTTTAAATAATTTTGCTCCAGAAATAGCTATACGTGAAAGGATTGGTTGTGAATGGTATGATAATGAAATAAAATCTTTAGAAAAATTAAGAGATCTGGCATATAAAAGGGATATAATTACAGGTATGGCTGCTGATTGGGTAGGGTATAAAGATCAAAGAAACTAAGTTGTTAGTCTAATACGATCAAAGAAAAGGTTATATTTTGAAAACTCAATAGATAGAAACAAAGGAAATAGTAGGAAAATGTGGCAATGTAACAAAAGAGTAATGGGTAAAGGAAAGGGTGAGATAATACAAGCTGTATACTTTAATGATATTGTAATGTTTTTCTAATTTATTTAAACAATAAACGGGTGGGATAAATTAAAAACACACGGTATGGCTACTTACTAATTTATTCAAACACTAACTCACTAACACTTAATTTATATATACTTAACTAATCACTTAAATCTAATTTATATGCACACAAACTTGATTATAATAGCACTTTACTGTTCGGTGTATTTCTGTTTATTTCTCGAGATCACTTTATCCACTCCTTATCAGCTGATCGGTCCTTTATTTGTATCAATACCTTTTTTTACTAGCGACATCTACTTAAAACAATTGGATTTCTGGCATTTTCTAGATAAGACTGGTCACAAAAACCAGTTCTAGATAAGATAGTCACAATCGTAAACAATCCCTGCGCGTCCACCATAATTTTAACTTACATACCTGGCTTAGACAGAGTCGGATTTAGGGAGAATACCACTGTGCTGTTTCGTAACAATATATTAGTGGAAGATGATACATCATTAGCCGATTCATTTAATAATTATTTCGTACAAAGTATAGAACTTTTAATAGCTAATAGGGACAAACATCACGATTTGAATCAAAGGAATCATGTTATTATGGATAACCAAATAACTCCTTTATACAACTTTCAAAAAGTTACCCAACAAAAAGTAAAACATTTAATAATAAATATGCAAAAAGATTACTCAACAGACGAGATTACCAAAACCATTATGCTGAAGGGCCTAGAAACGATTAGTGATAAATTGACAGATATAATAAATTTAAGTATAGAACAAAGTAAATTTCCTGACTTATGAAAGACATCACTTATTGTACCTATTCAAAAGGTTACAAATACATAGAAATGTGATGAATTTAGACCAGTTAACATGTTGCCTCTTTGTGAAAAAGTAATAGAATTATACACAAAGGAACTACTTATAGAACATATTAATAATAACAATATTTTAATAGACAATCAGGGAAAAACATTGTTGTGAGTCTGCACTACAACTGGTTATCTCAAAATGGAAGGAATCTATAGATTCAAAAAAAGTTATAAGTACTGTCTTCCTTGATTTTAAAAGAGCGTTTGAGACAATAAACAGGGACTTGCTAATCATAAAACTAAAACAATATAGTATACTTGGAAATGCACAAGAATCGTTCAGCTGTTACTTGAAAAATCGTTACCAACAAGTAAAAGTAAATAGCTGTCGATCCAGTAAACTTCTTGTGAAGTATGGAGTCCCTCAAGGAACAGTATTGGGGCATTTCCTTTTTATTTTATATATTAATGATATTGTTAAGTTCTGTGATATTCCATTAGTTTTAAATGTATTTGCTGATGACACCATACATTCAGTGGAGAGTGAAAATGTGGAAGAGACGATGAATAAAATGCAAAATATTATTAAATCATTAGAATCGTGGCTTATTGACAATGATTTGTATGTAAAAACAAATAAAACAGTAGTGATGTTATTTAATAGCAATAAACGTAATGTTGCATGTGATATTAAGTTGTTCGGTCAGTCCTTAAAGCTTGTTAGTGAATGTAAATACTTAGGTGTTATTATTGATAAAGATTTGAATTTTAAAAAACATGGTCAGTATGTTCATAAAAAAATTATTAAAAAAATCAATTATTTTAGAAAAATAAGTTCAAATCTGTCTCTAATGTGAAGAGTTACATTATATAAAACTATAATTGCACCACATTTTCAGTACTGCCCAACAATTTTATATTATTTAAACCTAAAGTCTAAATTACAAAATATAGCAATTAGGGTTATTTCAAGAGTGAATAGGTACACTGGTATCAAAGACATGCTTGATCGCTTAGGCTTTATGAGTGTTAATCAGCGGATTAAGAGCTAGTTCAACACAAAACTCTCTGTTTTACAAAGGTTTATTGTCGTATAATGATTTGTCAATTCCTATAAAATCTTGTAGCACCCTTGACACTTTCATAAGAGAAGCTTATAATTATGTAATAATAAATTATTCATAATTATTCCTATCGTTATTTAACATGTAATTAGCGCATAAAGTATAATGATTTTATATTATTTTTGTTGCTATTTTCAATGTAATAGCAATATTGCTAAATAAGCTAACTATCTATCTATTATATGACCACA
This sequence comes from Galeruca laticollis, assembly GCA_963921935.1. NCBI lineage: Eukaryota > Metazoa > Arthropoda > Insecta > Coleoptera > Chrysomelidae > Galeruca > Galeruca laticollis. The sequence continues at coordinate 171,825,277 of OY998177.1, forward strand.
TATTGATAAAAACAATATGAAGAAGATTAATAGGCCGACTCAGAAATAGATAGAAGGATGCCGTCACAGCAAACTTATCTAGGGTTGGGGTCCAGCAGTGGGAAATGGAAGCACAAGATCGTAGGAGGTGGAGGGCGATAGTGAATGTGGTTAAGTCTCGTAGAGTTGTATGACCAAAAACCGAAGGTTATTAGAGGTTCTCAATTTGTGGAAATCTGAGGGACACCTCAAGGCTTTGTATTAGGACCAATTTAGTTTGGTATATAAACTACCAATTCTCACAATATTTTTGGAAAGTGTGAAGATTGTTTATTTTCTTATAATACGAAAAAGCGATCTCATTTTCCGTTATTCCATAGAAATGCTACAAATGAGTTTGTTTAACATTCTTAACATTCAAAACGGCTTCCAATGAACTTTTTCCTCTTCGATCATGTCTTCTTCATCTCAGGTACGCCACTTCTACACAGTTTCATATTGAGGACATATCCGCTCGTATTTTCATAGGACGTTTGTTTCATGAAGTGAAAAATCTGTACACATCCTCAAATTTGAATTAAAACTCAACCCATATAATTAAGATTCAGCGCAGTGGTGTGTAACGTAGTTAAACTTGTGAACCACTTCGCTATCTATTATTGATTAGCATTAAAAGCAACCGAATTTTTACATCAAGAAATCGTAAACAATTGAACCGTTTCAATCAATTTTAAATGTAAATTTCATCTACACCTTTAAAATTTCTATACCCTCATATATTGATACTTGAAACCCAGTTCAATTTGGACAAATAAAATGATATGTTCACCTATTTAAATATTTGGTGGTTACGGCAGCTACAAAATTCTAATTTGATATTTTATTGAAATTCATTGTTTCAACTCTTACTCTGTGGTATTAAAAAAGTGATATTTCATTGACTGACGTTTACAATCTCAAAGAAACACCTCAATATATTGGATAATTTTTTGAATTATAAGGAAACTTGTTTAATTTACGGAACAGTCTAAAACAAATCCCCAATTCTCAAACATATTATCAAGAGAAATTACATCAAATCTTTCACAAGTTTCATCGATGTGCCTACTCCCTTTTTGAGACCCCAAAATATTCATCTGTCTTTACAAAACTCATTCAAATTACCAATTTGAAACAGCCATCTTTCAATATAATTACTTTTCACACTGAAAAAATTGCTCCCAATTTATATTTCCCGAATCGTTTGAAATAAGAAATATTTGTCGTCATGAATGTTCCGTTTGGTTTATAAAAATGGTAAGCGCTCATAATATATTTTGAAAAAGGAGACATGTATACAAAAGACCATACAGGAATTAACAATGAATATTTCCTAAGTATTCCTGTGGCCACTCGCCGTGCTCAAAAATTTACGTGACAGAGCGTGCAGGGTATTTTCAATACCCCAACGTTTTTTTGCGTTTTCAACGCATAGAAATTGTTTGTGTAAGCTTTAAGTTAATTTACAGGTAATTTGAATAATAAAAAAAAATTTTAACAATAAACAAAGAATAGATTCCTTAAAAAAATGTAACATCAATTCAGTATAGTCGTTGTGGCAACAGTGGGTCAGGTGGGTACAATGAGTCAGCGCCATATTGAACTCTAAGAGTAGGGGTATAGCTACGTCTACAGATAATCTATACCTAACCTTACCTTGTTTTTGTTACTACATGAAGTGAGGTTACATTGCCAAAGGTTCGCTTTTCGCCGGAGAGCATAAGGCCGTGAGTTAGTGAGGAATCTTTGAATGCTGGTCTTGTATTATTTTTTAAGGCGCCACTTGATTAGTAGGACATTCAAAAAACTCTTACTGATTTATCAAGAAACCAATAGTGTATAAATTAGCTATTATAACTTCTCAAATATGTTATTTATATTGTTTTGCCCTTACGTTTGTGAATCAAATAAAACACATTTAATTGCCAATGAATCAGTTTAATTAAATTGATTGGTACTTTGAACAGATGGTGTAATAACCTGTCTCAATAAATATAAGGTAACCGACTCTAATTATGAACTGATAATCAGTTATCAATGGTTGGTTGATTCAAGATGTTTAACAGTTTCTAATGTTATCAACTATCTGAGATCATTATGTACAAATACACTAAATCTTTAGTAACATGTAAATGGTATACCAGCTAGGGACTTAGAAACTGTAAGAATTAACAAGATATCACCAAATAGATCAAGAGTATCTCTTATATGGTGAGATTAAGCTGACATATGATTTCAGGGCGGTATGCAATAATAAAGTTAATATTTGAAGTTTACAAAGTTGAAAGAATGTAATAATGAAATTGTGAATTGATAGACGTGTATATAAGAATGAGAAGATACTAAATATTTAAATATAAAAGTTAATGTGTGGTTAAACGTTAAAACATGAAATTACAGAATTAATGATTTGCTTAAATTTCAGATGAAAATTAAATGTTACTTGCGGTTAGTGTCCAAACTGTTAAACGCCAATCGGCTTAATTGACAAGCCATATCTGACTTGTGGAACAAGATTTAGTCATCCTATTAAGAATCTTTGTCCATAATGGAATCGTTCCGCAATTGTCACCAACAAACATGAGTCCAGCATCGTCCCATGAAGTGAAACGCCATCACGAGCTCTTGTCGCTCTGTAACGCTAACGCCATCTGAGATACGACAAGTGTCTACTACCATGAACGGAGTACTATAGTCTATCAGCTATCTCTACGAAAATATATACCATACAGGAAACATCCCAAACTTGAGGCTTCTCAAAATCTTGACATGATCATCATATCTATCATAGATTACCGTAACCCATAAAAAACTTTAAACCATATCCATTTGGCAAAAATTATGTGTAAAAAATGTATGTAAGAAAACTATACTGTACAGAAAAACCCTAAAAAGAAATTGGGGCTATCGTGTGAGAATATACGTGCAAAACGAAAGCTTACCTTGTTACCAAGTGATTTTCACCACGATAGTCCCAAAAATAGATGGTATAAACAATGTGCCACCGGCCAATTTCTATACTTCCGACTTGTCATACTCGACACTCGACCTCACAACTCGAAAAGTATCAGACAAGTGATTCAAATTTACCTTCCCGTTACTTTTGACATCTGCAATCAGTGTTACCACTGACAATCAAATAAAATCCGCACATAAAATGATACTCGTGGATTAGTTAAATCACATGAAAAATATTAATATAAATATCACTCTAGGCACCCATTTAATTATTTAAATCCCATTATTCTAGGATATGCTTAAATAATTTTAAAACCCGTAGTTAATTCCCATATACAACCAACTATACAGAAGTGTGTATAAAGTTGCATACTCAGTGGGTGGATTAACCGAATTATCTCACCTTCGTGAGTTATTTACTATACAAAAGCATTGTATTTTTATCATGCTACAAGATGAGACACTGATTGTAGCGCTATCTAAAGAGCCTGTCGACTAAACAATTGAGTTGTTTTTTTCCTTTTTTCGAGATTACAATCTGATCGGTAACGATCGATAAGCAATTTTAATCTAATTTATTCTACTAATTTCATTCCTTAAACTGAAGGTCTTACTCAACAGAAGCCCCTAGGAGTCTAACACAAATAGACACTAACACTAGTGTGTAATCACTTTACTGTACTCTGCATCACACTAATACTTATCTACTGAACTAACTCAAAGGGCTTTTTTCTCTTGAGTGTTCTTGTCTAGTTGGTGTTGTCGAGGAGCTGTACGGCCTCAGTATTTACATGTTCTAGGAGTAGCTGTTCATGACTCTTGGCAAGCTTGGTGATCGTCTGGTTAATAGTGTCAATCTCCAGGTTCTGATGGAGGTCACTGTTTCGGCAGTACCAAGGGTCATTGGTGATATTTCTCAGTATTTCGTTTTGAAATCGTTGTATGTGTATGATATGGGTGTTGCTTTCTTTGGTACAGCCGCAAAGCTGAATTCCATAATTCCAAACAGGTTTCAGGATTTGCTTATATATTATCAATTTATTGTATATAGACAGAGTGGAATTTCGTCCCAGTATCCAATCCTTCGTGCCATACTTTGTCGAAAGCCTGTGCTACATCTAGGAAGATTGTAGAACAGACCTTTCTTTCTTTTAGCGTTTTTTATATGATGTAGTTATTCTGTGGACCTGGTCTATCGTTGAACGGCTTCCACGAAATCAAAGCTGGTGATCAGCTATTAGCTTCCTTTCTTCTATTATTGGTTTTATACTTTCCAGTAGAAGTTTATCAAATAATTTTGATATTACATGTAATAGTGAGATCGGTCGGTAAGATGGAGCTTCTTCAGGTTTTTTGCCTAGTTTGGGTATCATAATCACCTCTGCAACTTTCCACATCCTGGGTGGATACTCTAGTCTAAAAGCAGCATTTATCAGGTGCGTTAGTTTTATTATGGTTTTCTTGGGTAATTGTTTCAGGATTTCTCCTGTTATCAAGTCAATCCTGGGGCGTTCTTTGGATTTATATTTTCTATAATTTCCTTAGCTACCTACTTCTTTTGCTATCTCTTCACCTTCGTTTGGTTGAAATATATTCTCTAAGTGATCCGCGAATTTTCTCGATTCTTGTATGTTATCTCTTCCCAGCTGCCATCCTCGTTTCTGATTGGTGGGTTCTGCAGGATGGGTCTCTTTAATCTTTTAGTAGCTTTCCACAAGGAATAATCTCTGTTGCTGTCATTTGTCAATTCGCAGAGGTAAGCACTAATAGATCCATTTTTGATTTTTTGTATTTCTCTTTTAAGATTCTGTGTGGCATTATTCAGCGTAGTTTTGTTCTCAGATGCTCTAGATTGCTGCCATTTGCGTCTTAGTTTTCTCTTTTCGGTAAGTAGTTCTCTAATTTCTCTTGGGTAATCATTTACCTTTATTCTTACTGTAGTGCTCGGGGTGTTATTCCATGCAGCTTGCTGTATAATCTTGTTAAATTTTTGTACTTCTCCGTCTAGTTCTTCGTTGGTTCTTAGCGGAACTGAGATATTAATATTGCTATTTAGTTCGAGTTGAAAGCTCCCCCAATCAGACTTTTTATTGACTAAACTTGGTGGGGTTTATTTTTGTATTATGGTATCACTAAGCGTGAGGAGAATGGGAGAATGGTCAGAATTCTTACGATGGTGTGAAGAATGTGAATGAGTATATTACAGAAGGAGAAGTCCTTGAAAATGACACAGAACCAGAAAATATTGGAAACAGATTCCACCATAGGAACAACACAGGAGAAATATTTAGAAACTATCTTTGTGAAAGCCTGATGCAATAAAAATGAAATTTTGTTTTCAATCATCAGTTTTATTATTGCTTAACCTCAATAGAATATATTTAAGTCGTCATTTGATATTTTATACAAGTAGAAAAATAGTTCAAATTATTTAATTTTTGTGTTATTTATTTCACTGTTTTCTTTGATCTACTAAACTAGGAACAACACAAGACATATTGCATTTAGTAAACTAAAAAATAATAACTAATTTCATCAACTAACTGCTAAATAAATGGAAGTGAAAACAGTCTTGAATTGTCAGATAAGTTATTTCAACAAGTAATACTATAGATCAAATATCAACAACTTAAAATTTATCCTGTTTAACAGCAATCAGCCTTTCAAAGCAATCGATGGCTCTATCAGTTCTTATCAAATTTTCACGGTGTCTTCTTTCAATGGCATCTTCTTGGTCACTTAGTATGCGTTTTTTAATGACTGGATTCACCGGAGTAGTTGGGTCCTCTAGGGCATCTACATGATTACTTGGAGTTCCTGAAATTTCTTTAAATATTATACTGTTACATACATTTATATAAATATATAGTATTTTATCTGAGAATACTTGTCTTCCCAGTTGCTTTTGTTTTCTTCGGGCTGCAGAGAACTTAAAATTTTAACTGGTTCTGTTATGTGTTTTTGTTGCAAAGAGCTCATCAAATTCTTCAATGTAATCAAATTGGATATACCCTGCCTCAGTTCTTTTTTAACTATCTTTATATTTGTTATACTTCATTTTCAAATATTTAAATTTGTCACGGCATTGAGTAGGTACCTGTGAACTTGTAACCTTCTGAGATTAATTTTTATGATATTTCTCTAAACACAGTTTCATTTCTGATTGTTGTAAATTTCATTTTGGTTTCCATTTATTTATAATAATAAAGAAGTCTTAGAATTGCATTTCTAGTCCATCTCAAACTATGTTTTGAAGATTCTGTTGAAGTAGTGGCAATACTAATTTTGTTATCATTATCCTTAATCGATTTTAGTATACTCAATCGTTCCAGATTTGTAATTGTGACTCAATGTGTTGGATGGTTGACGTTTTAATTGAATCATTGCTTCATCATAAACTGCATATCCAAATAAGACTTTTACCTCATCTATATTTACAGCATATAATTGTTGAGCTAAAATAGGTATAAATAAACATACAGTCAGTAGGATTTACAATCATGAAATTATATCAGAAATGTGTTTATTAAAATAAGAAAAGTAGATATACAGAAGCGAGAAGTTCTATGAACGAGTACTGAATATTATACTTCAGTTTCTACTTAATTTCTGCGGAAAACAATAAAAATAGAAACATGTACATATTACTATATACATACTCTCTACGTCGCATGCTCATATTTGGTCTTCATTATACATAGATATTTCGCCATTCTCATTATAAACTAACTGGAATTTCTTCTTCGCGATTCACGAATAATGAATTTGCAAAAGCAAACACAGTACGGTTGAAGTGGTGAAAGTAACTTAAAAGTCAACAAACAAAAAAGTAAACAACTCAAAAAATTGACAAGGAATGACACTAATGACAGGAGTGAAATTTACCAAGCGGCAGAGTTGGTTAAGAAAGAGTTCACACTGGGTAACACCCCGGGTATTTTCGAACTAGTGTGAAAGTCAACCAGAGCATATACTTATTCACTTTCGAACGGCTGGTTTGCACTTGGTGTGTCGGCCAGAGTGATTTCGAGCGCAACTTTGGCTGTACAGTATCTACGCGGTATCTGAATCGGCACTAATGCAAATATTTATCCCGTATCGGCTGGGTCTTCTTTTTATATAAACCCTGAATGGACAGTTTTCTCGGAAAGTTACAAGGCGTTCATCTACAGTAAGATTTGTGTAGTTATATTTACAATTATTTACAAAAGTATTGTACAATTAAAGCATTGCTTCCAAACTTGTCGCTGATTGCAATTATGTCTTTTCTGGTATATGTCTCATCAAATCGGATGTGACTAAATATAGTTTTGAATATGTTCCGAGAAATCACAGCCGTTTAAAACGCTTGTTTCAATATTTTGTTTTAGGTCCACATTTTTTGAAGATGATGTTTTCTTCCGCGGTTTCTACCAGCAGAAATCAAGACACCAATAAAAGCTTGAAGCTCTTCTAAAATTACTGGCTTCCAAGTTTTTTGATCTACTAAATGTGTATGCTCGTTTTGGCATTTTTCAATGTATTTTAACACTTGTCTGTTTGTATGTTCCCTTATGTCTCTCAACATGTCACAAGTATATTTTGAATGCGTACAAAATTGCTGTAATTTGCAAACTGCAAAAAACGATGAAAATAAAATTAGGTGTGAAAGTTTCGAAAATTACATTTGAAAATAACTATCCTCGCCTTTTGCAGACCAGGTCTTGCATTTACAAAGTTGCGATTTAGACGTCTAGTCGCAACAGGCGGATTACATTTCCACTCAAACTCCGATTTCGATTTATAAACAGATTCAGATGTACTAGGTGCAGTTTCATCCTCATTTTCTTCGCCAGTTAATTCGACGTCTGGAAAATCATTTTCTTCTTCCACGCAATCACAATCGCCTTCATTACTCATTAAATCTTCACTTTCAACTTCAAATTCGCTATTACTCCCATCAAAATTGCGATCAAGCTCTGGAGAAAGCTCCGTGTCACTAAAATTTTCATTTTCTATTGAAGATTTTTGTGCGCTACAATAAAACGTAGAGCAAGCATGCGAGTTTTCACACGCCCAAATCAATAAACATATTACTCAGTCCGGGCAACACGACAGAAAGTGCGGGGTATTTCATATACCCCACTGTTAAAAAATATACTAAAAAAAGTTTCTAAAATTAAAATTCAACCGTGAAATTGAAAAGTGCCTTTAACCCTTAATTAGGCGCGCCTCAAAAATGTGCATAATTTGGTGCGCGGTGAATTTTATACACCATACGTTTTGCGACTGTATGTATTATTCATATAAAAAGTAATATGTTCTGTACAAAAAAACAAAGCTTGGTATATTAGATACTTTTATTCAGGTATATAAAAATAATGAAATAATAATATGGACAAATCTGAAACTAGCAATTCTAAGCAGATTATACATATAATATTGAGAGTAACTGAATATATGAAAATTTGGTTTAATAAACATAAAAACTATTCATTGTTGGATGAATTCTCGATATTGGTTGAACACTTATTATATTTTAACTGTTTTTGACTGTGTTCTTTACAAACAAACATTTTACAAGTTTCACATCGCATTTCACTCGATTTTTTCGTCTACCACAGATGTAACACTTACTTCTTATTTTAGTAGGTGGTTCTTCTGCACTATTTATTTCCGGTTCTACATCAACATGCATTTTTATATTTATTTCAATGTCTTAAGGTAAACTTTGACATTGAAGGCGATTTTCCAAATGAGGTTTCATCAGCTGCAGTGAAAGCTCCTTTAGAAATAGCCTTCTTGGTAATGCTTCATTATCGCTTATACTATTGTAAATAATTTTGCTGTTAATTCCGGAAATATTAATAAGCTGGAAAAATATGCATAAAGGCCATCTCTTCGTTCTCCGAGATACTGAATAATTTCCACAAAGTTGATCTACTGTATCAACGCCGCCCTTAGTCATATTATAATCATATATTAGTTCAGGTTTTCCTGTTTCATCATTCATTAAACCATCACCATGCATTGTAGAAATAAGAAGTACAGATTTATTTCTCTTCGGCAGATATGATGCTATCATTACATTATTTTGAAACCCAAATACTGAAGAACCAACATCCCTGTTTTTATTTGGTAGGAACTCTAATGGAATTTCCTTTTTATTTTTTCGTGGAGTGCCCATGAATGTGATTCCATTTTCAACAATCAATTTCGCTAATGGATAACTACTGTACCAATTATCGCAGGTTAAATTTCTATTCTTTCCTCTCACATGTTCAACAAGCCTAGTTACAATTCACGTGAAGATGGCGCCAGCTGACTGCTTCTCGCTTGTGTGTAACTACACGAGCCAAGTGAAGTTGTCGGAGGGCGGTATCTTCAGTTCGGATTAGAGATTCTGAACTGGAAGGCATCACGGCACTCTTCAAGAGACCCAAGAAGGTCGAAACACGTCAGTGTACTATGCCAATCCGCTATCAGTTGCGAATCACCACAGATGTCCGTATCGGCAAAACGGCTGATCGACGTCACGGTTTTCGAAGGGGATGTAATTTAATATTCTGCGTGGTATTTTCCTTAAAAGAACGGTCAGGACAATACGTCAAAATTATTGAAATTTCGACTGAAGGCAGGTGTAGTAGAAAATCGAAATTTATGTTTCATATATATATAATAATACAGATCCTCTATTTGAAATTTAAAAGAAAAGTAGAACATAAGGAAATTCATTTATATTTGGCTGCCATACTTTTGATACACACTGTGTTATACGTAAATTCACTAATTTTGAAAGATTCAGTAGAACTATCAAATTTGATACCTCAAATTTTAATGACATTTATGTAGAATATATCTAATGATAGATAGAACATATTATGATTTGGAGAAAATATTTGAAATTTAAAATTATAGTGGTCTCTGCTAGCAACATAACAAGTGTAATAAAAGAATTCAAATCTCACTTGGTTATTGAAAATCATAGATTAGTAATTTTTTTAAAAACAAGAAAATTCAGTTAGCAACGGAAAGGAGATTTATTTTTTTGGCGAAAGTTTAGTCAGTTGTGTTTGAATCCCCGAAGAGGCAACATCATAATTAGAGTTGTCTCAATTTTGTGGTAGATAGTAGAAGTTGTATATCTATACAACCACATTCAAAAGCAATTTCACTATAAAGCCAGTGCGTGCATAATTCGAATAAGAATTGCATCGTGTGTAGTGAATGTGGTACGAGATTTCTAAATAAAATTTAGAAGGTATCCTGAATTCTAAAGTCATTTAGAATTGTACGAGTTGTCCAGTCATTAGTTGGGGAGTCCGATCCAGTTTTTTAACAATAATTTCTCGAGAAATAATAAGGCCTATTTAAAATAAAATTTAACATAGATGCATCTATTAGATTTTTGATTGCAAACAAAATTAATAAGTCATATAAGGAAATTCACATAAGAGAAGAAAAATTATGAATAAGAAAAATTTGAGTGAAGCTTGTTTTTTGACATTTATACGAATCAAGATTTGAATCAACCATTGGAACTTTTATTAAACGTTTTTCATTAGATTAATTCATAGCATATAGGTTGTAGTAATTTTATGTTACGTAGAAATTACTATTGTTGTTTCGTTTGTAATAATTTTGGGAAATATTAATTTGTTAATTTGTATCTGGTAGTATAATATAGAAGTTTGCATTCCTACTCAATAAAGTCTTTTTTATAACATAATTTCAGAAAATTAAACATTTTTCATTAAATAAAACCGTCGATCAAATCAGTGACAGTTGATAATTTTCAGTGACAGAAATATTGGAAACGTCATCAGATATTTGAAGTGCCTTTTATAATATTAAACATACAGTTACTATAGGTTCTGAACAATAGTGAAACAGATAATTTGGAGAAACGTAAAAATTTAAATGAATTTTGAATAATTAATTTTTTTAACAGTTTAATCCCACCGTGAGAGAAGAGTAATAGGTCGATTATACATATAAATTCATTTTTAGAAATACTAAATTAATATTTATTAGAGCCGGGCATATTTTTGACAACTACTGTCAAAGTTGAAATTTCTCACATAAATTTTTAAGCTGCATGTTCAAGAATTGTCGCTGCGACAATATACAATTACAATTATATAAAATTCAATTGGAATATAACAATTTGTCACCACAACTTGGGGCAAATATAAATTAAAGAATATTAAATATATATATATATATATATATATATATATATATATATATATATATAAAGAAAGTAGTTCTTCTTTTTTCGACCAGGAAATATTTATTTTTTATAACGAAGATTTCAGGTTTGCGGTCATAAAAAATAAAAACTTTTTCCTTATCTGCTCAAAATTTCGCCATTATTTAATGGCTTCATCAGGAGCGGACTACAAGATTCATTGATTGATTCATTGTTTTGTTTTCATTCAATGAATCTTGTAGTCCGCTCCTGATGAATACATTAAATAATGGGGAAATATTGAGCAGATAAGAAAAACAGTTTTTATTTCTTATGACCGCAAAACTGAAATCTTCGTTGACATATATATATATATATATATATATATATATATAAATATATATATATATATATATATATATATATATATATATATATATATATATATATATATGTATATAAAACTGGTGAATATTGGGGTATGCAGCAAAAGAAACGGAAAAAAGTGTACTCTTAAAGGAACATTTTCGAGATGTCGAGGATGACTGTCCTCATCATCAGGAATACTGAAATGGAAAAACAGCATTAAGATACTGTAGTTAATAAGTAAGATACAATATAGAAAAAATCGCAACAGGTGCGAACTTACCTCCGAATTGAGGTTAGAATACATTATGTTGTATAGAAAAAAACTACGGATATTTAAAATATGAAACAGTTAACTAACAAAGGTTTAAAATAACACAATCACATTAAGATGACTGAAAAAGCCAACATCTAACACCATTTTGCAGACAAACGAACACGAGTGCTTTTTTTATTGTCAAAGCCGGCCAGGAAATGATATCGTTATTCTTCTAATTTGGAGGGATTAAATTGACAGGCAATAATGCCAACCAATAGTTAAGTTGATGAACGTGACAACAAGTACCCATCAGAGAGTGGCCTCCGTTGTGAAAGTTCATATTTAAGATGGAAAAGAAGAATGCAGAAGGGTTGAAAAATTGCATTCATGAGAAAGAAAAAGAGGAAATAATATATCTCGAATGGTAAGAGGTTTGTATAACAACAAAACGTATACGGTGGAAGATAAAGTCAAAATCACCACCAGCCGAGAAGACAAAGAACAAGAGCAATTAAGTAATAATATTAATAATATTGTAATATAGTAATTATTAAAGTAAAAATAATAAATATGTAATATATACATATATATATGTTATATATATATATATATATATATATATATATATATATGTATGTATAATGATAAAGTGATAATGGGTGCATCTACCAACACCAATGCACCCAATATAAGAGGTGGAGATATGTTAGCTGTTCGCAAAAGGGGTAGTGTCAATTGAGGGAACGTGATTGTCACTAGTGGAAGGAAGGTTATAGTTGTAATCTAAGGATAACAAAAAGGAATAAATCTCACTCAAGTGGTCTGTGTCAGTTTTTTTGTTAATGACATTGTTAAATTGTGAAATAAAAGCCATTTCCAAAAATGATCTCTTAATCTTGTTAGACTCTGTAGCCAACACCCTAACAGCTTCAAAATTCATACGATGGTCAAGAGAATGAACATGATTTGTTAAAGCGCAACGCTCCGGATGCAATCTACAATCACTCTTATGTGAAACAATACGGTTAGAAAGTGATCTTAAAGTCTGACCAATATATTGCTTATCACAGTTCCCACATGTTGGCTTTTTTAGTCATCTTAATGTAATTGTGTTATTTTAAACCTTTGTTAGTTAACTGTTTCATATTTTAAATATCCGTAGTTTAATTCTATACAACATAATGGATTCTAACGTCAATTCGGAGGTAAGTTCGCACCTGTTGTGATTTCTTCTATATTGTATCTTACTTATTAACTACAGTATCTTAATGCTGTTTTTCCATTTCAGTATTCCTGATGATGTGGACAATCATCCTCGAAAGCTCGAAAATTTTCCGTTAAAAGTACACTTTTTTCCGTTTCTCTTGCTGCATAACCCAATATTCACCAGTTTTATTCCTAACAGTCAGCAAAGACTATCTTCCTTATATATATATATATATATATATATATATATATATATATAAATTCACTTATGTTCTTCAACCTTCCGATAATATTTAGAATTATATCTTCTTGGGTTCAAAGGTTGTGGAATGAAACAAATATATTAGTTAACATATATTTTCGAATAGACTTATTAAACTTGACGTTTCGCTCTTATTTTAGGAGCATTTTCAAAAGAATATGTATAAATATTAAAATTGAATTACATAAAATACAGTTATTGTAAAAATTATTTTGAAAAAGTCAATAAAATGTCATGAATGATATAATTCTAAATATATATATATATATATATATATATATATATATATATATATATATATTGTTATATTTTCAAACCTTTGAATATAATTTCCCACGTTTGGAGACAATTTGTAATATTTCAATTCTTTAGATATAATTGCCCTACGATATGGAAATAAATTATACTATCTTGTCGCAGCGACAATTATTGTGCATACCACTTAAGTACGTATTGAACTTCAAATTTGACAGTAATTTGTCAAATTAAATATGCCCGGCGCCAATAAATATCAATATAAAGATGAATTTATGTACAATCAACTTATTACTCCTATCTCAGGGTGAGATCAAAATTGTTCGAAATTAATTCTTCAAATTTATTTGTTTTTTTAAGATATTTCCAAATTAAATGTTTCAATATTATCAAACTCTCAAATAACTGTTAATTCAATATAATAAAATGCCATTTAATTATTTTATGACATTTACTAATTTACTGTCACTCAAATTTCAACCAAATGTCACTGATTAAATTGAAAATTTTATGAATGTAAAATGATAAGTTCAATGAGATTGGATACTGAATGAATACTACAGGTAGTTAGAATCAAAATTATATATTATACTATCAGATACGCAAAATTAATAAAATTGTTATTCCCAGAAATTATGATGAAAGAAAAACAGTCGTAACCTCTACAAAAAAAAACTTAAAATTAGAATACAACTATGCTAAAATTTAACCTAATGAATTATTATCAAACGTTCAAATAATAATTTACACTTGACGTGTATCAATGTCAAATACCGAAACTTTTGCTCAAAATGGTCTATTCACTTGATGTTGTAAATGATATGTATCAATAAATTTGGTATATTTCAAATTTTCTTATATATAGATGCATCTTTTAACTGTATTGAATTTAAGGCCTGATATTTCTCGAGAAATAAATTTAAAACTGGAGAGGACTCACCCAATGGATCAGGAAATCTCGTACTTATTCTAACGTATTTAGAATACTGCAACTTTCTAAATATATACGATTTAGAAAAACTGGAACCACATACACTTTTACGATACAATTCTTTTCCGAATTATGTACGCACTGAATTCATTATATGGGTTATTTATCTGATTGTATGATATGCAATTTATGCAATCTACCAAAAAAATTCGAGACAACTCTTATTCTGATGTTGTCTCTTCAAAGGATAAAAAGCTACTGACTAAATTTTTACAAAATAAATAATTCTCCTTTCTGTTGGTTACCGATTTTTCTTGTTTTCAAAAAAACTACTAATCTATAATTTTCAATAATCAAGTGAGATTTTGAAATTCTTTCATTACATTTGTAATCTTGCTAGCAGAGACCTCCATATTTTACAATTTCAAATATTTTCTCCAAATCCTATTATGTTCTATCTATCATTAGATATATTCTACGCAAATGTCATCAAAATTATGAAATGTCATGTTTGATATTTCTACTGAATCTTTCAAAATTTAGGAATTTACGTAGAGTACAGTGTGTATCGAGAGTATGACAACTAAAATTAAATAAATTTCCTTATGTTTTACTTATTATTTAAATTTCAAATAGAGGATGTCTATTAAATCCCCCTAATAAAAGAATGATAAATCGATTATTCTATATCATTGTAATTTCATCTTTAAATTTTCCAAATATTATCCTATTATTTCAGTATACTAGTACTGTTCTGAAAATGATTATTAACTAATAAAAAAAATTTCTTTTTATCAAATTAAACTATTGTTACTAATTTCATAAAACTCATTGACTATATTATATCTATCTTAAAATTTCACGTAACATAATATCATTTATTCCAAGTTATGCATAATATTTATACACCTGTTCTATATTAAAAACTCCTCTTTCATTACCGGTAGTGGGGTCTAGTAATTGATAACTATTTTGTGCTCCTTCATTGCCTACAACATAAGGTCCCTCAAATGGTAATACTAATTTCGCGCACCGATTCTCCGATCTTTTTGCAACTTGTAATGATCTCACTATTACCAATTATCCTTTTTCAAAAACGGTCTTCTTTTTATTTTTTTGATTCATCCTTTTAATATATTTCTTAGCTTGTTTTTGTAATCTTTCATTTACCTTATTCATAACATCTTCCATTTCTGATTTTCGATTGACTATCCAATTTCTTTGAGGTATTATGCCTGTAAATAAATACTCTGGGCATTCATTTGTAATACCATGAGGTACTTGATTCAAAAATCTTTCCACTTGATTTAAATTATTTTCCCATTGACAGTGATCCTGATTACACAATATTCTTAGATATTTGTTTATCTCTTTAATGTATCTTTCTTTTGGATTTGCTGACGGTTTCCTAATGCTAATGAAGTTCAACTTGATTTCCTGATTTTGACTAAACTTTGCTAATTTTTCACTTTCGAAATACGTTGCATGATCTAAAATTATTGTTTTTGGAGTTCCATATTTTTCCATGTACATTTTTAAAAACATTATCACAGTTTTTGCATTGGTTCTCTTACATGGGTAAACTTTAACAAATTTTGTGAAAATGTCTGTGATAACAAATATATGTTTATTTCCTTGTATGCTCGTTATTAGATTGCTTATAAAATCTATAGCTACAATTTGTAATGGATTCTGTGCCACTATTGACTTTGCCAAATTTTTATTGTGGTAATTCTTCTCCTTTGCGAGTTGACATATAGTGCATATTTTACAAATATTCTTGGCAATTTATAAATCCTTTTTTGTAATATAGTTTTCTCTGAAAAGCATCCATAACTTTCTTGCTCCAACATGTCCATATTCTTCATGTAGATTTTTTAAAATTTCCTTCGCATAACCTTGTGTAATTACAAATACCTCTCTATCTTCTAAACATTTATACCATATTTCTTTTATATTAATAGCATTATTTTTATAATTTGATCCTAAATTTTGTTGATCTTGTCTAATTTTCTCCAATGAATATAATCCTTCCTCTTGTAGTATTGTATTGATACCTATTTTATACTTTCTCTGTCCAAATGTGGTCTCTGTCTTTCTACTCAAAGCATCTGCTATTATATTTTGTTTTCCAGGAATATATTTGATTCCAAAATCGTATTCTTGTAGTAATAGAATCCAGCGATGTATTCTATTATTAGCATATCTGTTTTTCAACATAGCTGTCAAAGCTGAATGATCAGTTTCTATAATGAATTTAGCTCCTAATAAAAAGAATCATAATTTCGTGATACAAAATACCACGCTAGCCATTTCCAGTTCCGTTACTGAATATTTTCTTTCATGTATTTTAGTAACCCTAGATATGAAACTGATAGGTACTTCTCCTTTTTCCTGCTCTTGTATTAGTACTCCAGCAAAACGATCAGCTGATGCATCTGTTCTCAAAATAAATTGTTTATCATACTGTGGGTGATATACCTTGAGATTATTTGTAAAATCTTCTTTTAGTTCTCTAAATGCTTTTTGTCGTTTGTCATTCCACTGCCATTTTACACCTTTTTTTAATAGTTCAATTAATGGTATTTCTTTTCTACTTAGATCCGGTATCAATCGTTTGAAATAGTTTAAAATTCCTAGAAACCCTCTCAAAGTTTTTAAATTAGTTGGTTGTTTATATTCTAAAATTGTTTTAATTCGATCAGGATCCATAGAAACTTCCTTAGTATTCAAAACATAGCCCAAATAATGTATCTCTTCTTGATAAAATTCACATTTTTCTATGTTTAATTTTAATCCAGCATTTTCTAGTTCATTGAAAATAGTATTTAAATGTTCTTTATGTTTTTCTTCATTTTCCGAATATATAAGGATATCATCTATATAATGAAGTATAAAATTTTCATATTTGTTTAAAATGGTATGGAGTGTTCTTACTAAAGCTGCACAGGAGCTTTGTAATCCAAAAGGTACCACACAGAATTGATATACTACTCCATCTATCATGAACGCGGTATATTTTCGACTTTCTTTTTCTAATGGAATTAACCAAAAACTATGTTTCAGATCTAATTTTGAAAATATCTTTGCCTTGGTAATTCTACCAAATATACTATCTATATTCATGGGACTTTCGTATTGTTTCTTTGTGTAGCTATTAATATTTCTTGCATCTAAACATATTCTTATTTCTCCAGATTTTTTTCGTACACAAATAACTGCATTAAGATATGGTGAATTTGATCTTTCTATTATTCCATCTTTTAACATATTTTCTAATTCATGGTATACTTCATCCTTTAATTTATATGGGATTGGATATGTCTTTACTTTGAAATTTGATATATCTTTGTTCATTTCAAGTTTATGTATATAATTCTTTGCTACTTGTACTTCTTCATTGTATAATTTGTCATATCGTCTTATCAATTCCATTACTATTTTCATATATTTTTGTTTACACAAATTGAAATCTATTTTATGTTCTTCATTGATTTGATTCATTACATAAAAGGTATCTTCTTCTAATTTGTTTGTTTCTTCTTTGATGAATTCAATGTCTTCTCCTTTACAGCGTACCAATTTTTCTTTATAATCAATCATCATATTGTGATTGTCTAATTCATCCGACCCCAATACCATATCATAATTTAAATTCTTCACAACTAACATTTGTACTCTGAATGAATTATTTCCCAATTGTAATTCCTCAAATATCATTTTATTAGTATCATATAAGTAGTTTTTTTATTATTCGCTCCCACCAGTGATAATTTATTGGTATTTACCACCATAATATTATTTTTCCTGCACTTGTCTATAATCCTTTGACTTATCAACGTTACTTCTGATCCTGTATCTATCAGAATTTTACATCCTATACTTTGTCATTTACCTTCAATAAATATTAAACCTAAATTGTCATGGATTTTCCCAATCTCCCCAATGTCAATAAATTCTCTTGGATGTTCATACTTAGAAAAAATAACATTATGCACGTGAAAGCGGTTTAAGTAAAATTTTTATCTACAGTTTGACTACGATCATCATATCTTTCTTGTTCTTTTATTTTGTTTACTTGTCTACTGTCTTCTATTTCTTGATTTATTCTATCATAGTTTCTTTCTTGGTTTTCCAACGTACCATTTCTTCTATCATCATTTCTTCTTTCAAAGTTTCTTCGATCATAATAATTATTTGTTCCTATTCATCTATCTTGTCGCCAATTTTCATGTCTGTCGTCATTATCATTTCTTCTGTCCGAATTTCTGGCATCTCTTCTATTTTCGAAGTACTTATTATCATTATTTTTATTTGCATTTCCATATCTTCGGTCTTCATTTCTATAATTTCTATTTTCATTTCTATTATTCCTGTCTACATGTCTATCATTTCTTCGGTTATCAAAATCCCTGTTTCTATAGTTTCTATTTTCATATGTATTATTCATATCTCTTCTGTAATGTCCATCTCCATTCCCCCCTATTCCATTAAAATTTTTAATTTCATCCCTTTTTTCATTATTACTTCTTTCAAGTCTCATTAGATAATTGGATAAATTTTCCATCGTCTTGATATTTTGTATAACAATAGTTTCCGATACTTGTTGATCAAAATGTCTGGATATATATAGAACCATTTCTTCTTCTCGCATACTTGGGTCTAAATACTGTGCATTATTGTACATTTTCATTGCATATGCATTGAAATTTTTACTCTGGTTATAATCAAATTTTCCAAAGTATAGTTTCTCTCTGAAACTTGCCTGTTGGATCTCCCCCCAAAAATATTTTAAAAATTGTTTTTCAAATTCATCCACATCAGGTATTTGTTCCTCTTTATTGCAGAACCACAATAAAGCATGTCCACATAACATTCCCCTGATAATAATTTTCTTCTCTACAATGTCTCTTATTCCTCTCATTCTGCTTTTGATTATTTTAATAAATACTTTTGGGTGAATTACATTTATATTCCCATCAAATTTCACCCCGAAGTCGATATTTCCAGTCTGTATCATTCCACCTCCATTCTGTTTAAGATTATCTTCTATTTCATTTACAGTTTCTTGTAATTTTCTATTAATTTCCTCCAATTCCTTGCTAAATAGTTTATCTATATTTTCAGTCCATTTTATACATGTTCCTGTTTGTTCTTCTATTCTTCCATTTAAGTATTTAAATTTCTTATTTAGATTCTGTTCATACATTTGCATTACTTCTTCATTTGTTTGTCCTTGTACTTTAATAGCCTGTATATCTTCAATTATATTATCATTTTGTTTATCGACTTCTACTTGAATTACTCCAGATACATTTTCTTCTAGGCATCTTCCTAATACTTTAACATCTTCTACCACCTTTTTGTTAATATCTTCTCTGATTTTACTGCCAACTTCTTGAATTTCCATGAGTAAATTTTCATTCTGGCCCTTCATATCTTCTTTCACCTTTTCAATTTTCTTTCTAAATTCATTATTCTCTTCCCTAATTTTCTTAATCTCCTTCAAATTTTCAATTTTTCCTTCTTCTATTTTCTTTTCCCATCTGTCCATGTTTCCGGTAATATGGTTAATATCCCCCTTAATCTCCTCCTTCATCGTATCAATCTTGTCATCTAAATATCCACTCATATTATCCATATCTTCACGCATACTAATCATATTTCCATTTATGTTGTTCATATTCTCCTCTTGTTTATCCATCTTTCCATTCATGTTGTTCATATTCCCATTTATATTATTCATGTCTCCCCTCATATCGTCTATTTTTCCAAATAATTGTCGCATCATTTCCATCATCTGATGATTTTGACTTGTTCCTCTTTGCACTTCCTGTCTTCTATCATCCTGTTCTGCTGCTTCATCTCCCGTCAAAACTTCTCCTGATTGTTCCCTTCCTTGTTCCAAGTACTGCACCTGAAAATCACCCATACTATGTCTTCTTTCTTGGCTTTGTTCCTCAGATCCACTTTCAAGTCCTACCTGTTTACCATCTCTTAACGTCATTCTTTTTTCCATGGTAGATATTTAAAATTTTTTTTATAATAATATCAATAAATTTCTATATTTTAATAGTTATATGCAAATTTTTAATCGAGCTCCACGTTTTGGGTGCCAATTGTTATATTTTAAAACCTTTGAATATAATTTCCCACGTTTGGAGACAATTTGTAATATTTCAATTCTTTAGATGTAATTGCCCTACGATATGGAAATAAATTATACTATCTTGTCGCAGCGACAATTATTGTGCATACTACTTAAGTACGTATTGAATTTCAAATTTGACAGTAATTGTCAAATTAAATATGCCCGGCGCCAATAAATATCAATATAAAGATGAATTCATGTACAATCAACTTATTACTCCTATCTCAGGGTGAGATCAAAATTTTTCAAAGTTAATTCTTCAAATTTATTTGTTTTTTTAAGATATTTCCAAACTCTCAAATAACTGATAATTCAATATAATAAAATGCCATTTAATTATTTTATGACATTTACTAATTTACTGTCACTAAAATTTCAACCAAATGTCACTGATTAAATTGAAAATTTTATGAATGTAAAATGATAAGTTCAATGAGATTGGATACTGAATGAATACTACAGGTAGTTAGAATCAAAATTATATATTATACTATCAGATACGCGAAATTAACAAAATTGTTATTCCTAGAAATTATGATAAAAGAAAAACAGTCGTAACCTCTACAAAAAAAAACTTAGAATTAGAATACAACTATGGTAAAATTTAACCTAATGAATTATTATCAAACGTTCAAATAATAATTTACACTTGACGTGTATCAATGTCAAATACCGAAACTTCTGCTCAAAATGGTCTATTCACTTGATGTTGTAAATGATATGTATCAATAAATTTGGTATATTTCAAATTTTCTTATATATAGATGCATCTTTTAACTGTATTGAATTTATGGCCTGATATTTCTCGAGAAATAAATTTAAAACTGGAGAGGACTCACCCAATGGATCTGGAAATATCGTACTTATTCTAACGTATTTAGAATACTGCAACTTTCTAAATATATACGATTTAGAAAAACTGGAACCACATACACTTTTACGATACAATTCTTTTCCGAATTATGTACGCACTGAATTTATTATATGGGTTATTTATCTGATTGTATGATATGCAATTTATGCAATCTACCAAAAAAATTCGAGACAACTCTTATTCTGATGTTGTCTCTTCAAAGGATAAAAAGCTACTGACTAAATTTTTACAAAATAAATAATTCTCCTTTCTGTTGGTTACCGATTTTTCTTGTTATTAAAAAAATTACTAATCTATAATTTTCAATAACAAAATGAGATTTTGAAATTCTTTTATTACATTTGTAATCTTGCTAGCAGAGACCTCTATATTTTACAATTTCAAATATTTTCTCCAAATCCTATTATGTTCTATCTATCATTAGATATATTCTACTCAAATGTCATCGAAATTATGAAATGTCATGTTCGATATTCCTACTGAATCTTTCAAAATTTAGGAATTTACGTAGAGTACAGTGTGTATCGAGAGTATGACAACTAAAATTAAATAAATTTCCTTATGTTTTACTTATTCTTTGAATTTCAAATAGAGGATGTGTATTAATATATATATATATATATATATATATATATATATATATATAAAAAAATTTTTATATAACGACTGAAAAATGCTATATAGGTGGGGATAACGGGGATTTCAGTCCAAAGAATCAACGCCAAGATCTTTTATTTACAAAATGCCGCCAAGCTTTCGTGTCCTTTTGACACTTCTTCAGGGCACTATAATACATATACAAATATAAATATGATTTTAAAATAGAGAAAAATATTTTACATGTAAGTACTTATATTTATTTCTCTATTTTAAAATCATATTTATATTTGTATATGTATTATAGTGCCCTGAAGAAGTGTCAAAAGGACACGAAAGCTTGGCGGCATTTTGTAAATAAAAGATCTTGGCGTTGATTCTTTGGACTGAAATCCTCGTTATCCCCACCTATATATATATATATATATATATATATATATATATATATATATATATATATATATATAAAAGTATTGGTACGTTTGACTGATGAATATTAACAAAATATGTTCATCAAGAACTGGGTGTAGCAGTCAACAGTGGGGCTGGTGAGAAATCAAACAATTTTATTATTCATCAAGCTTCCAACCCTTGTTTGGGGTCTTCCTCAGGATGACTACAAATATTATATATTTAAAAACAATACGTTACAAAACATAGTCGTACTTACTAAAATGGATTGTCAGATCGACTATACCATAAAAGTTGGAAACAATAAAAACCCAATAAACAATATATACATTTAAAAAACATTTAAAAATAACACAAAAAACCGTTACAAACAATAACATTGTACTGATTTGGATATTTTTATCGGACCAACCACACAATGAATATTACATTTTAAGATGTTAAAATTACTGACAAAACTCCAAATGAAAACAAATGATAACAAATGGTAAAAGTGACAATTAGCATGGAACAACACGGTGAGCACGGAACAACACAAAATGGCCTTTAACTAAAATGCAAACCAGCGAACACTACATTAACGAAGATGTTATGCATTGTTAGTGTGCTGTGTTAGGGGAAATATTTTAGGAATTTTGTTCTTATTATTCTCATACTCCAAAATGTAATTATAGATGAGACTCAGATTTTGAGTATCTGATCTAGTGTTGAGGGGTCTTTCAATTTTATTAATAAACACCATCTCCAAAAAAATCCTTTTATAGTAGTTATTTTCTCCAATTAAAACTTCAACTCCTTCGAAATCCATATCATGTTGTGATTCAATAACATGGGTCGACAGAGCGCAAGACGGCCTTCCCAATCTGCAATCGCTTTTGTGAGATGTTATTCTACCCTGCAAAAGCCTTGAGGTTTGTCCAATGTATGCTTTATGACAATCCTTGCAATTGATCTTATACACAACATTGGAACTTTCTAACGGTTTGACTTTAGTTTTGGTGCGGGTAAACAGGGAACCTACAGTTTTCACATTCCTCGTTGAAATCTTAACATGTGGAATGTGTTTCAAAACAGAAATAAGTTTGGGAGTCAGATCATTGATATAAGGTAAGGAAACAAATTTCATATCTGTTTCACGTATATCATCAACATTAGAACTCTTAACTATAGCCAACCGACGTTGGATTGGAAAAGAAGAACTGAAAATAATGTTGTTGAGAAGTTTAGAAGGATAAGAATTATCAATAAATATATTGTAAAGCATTTTCAAATCACGATTTCTGTATTGAGGATGAGACAATTGGCATACGCGGCTTTTCATAGTATGAATTAAATTAACTTTCATTTGCATGGTGTGATTGGAATGGTAATTAAGAAATCTATTACTTGCCATGGGTTTACGGTACCAAGATGTGCGTAATACTCCTTGATTGTCTCTATGGACCTTCATGTCAAGAAAAGGAATGTAGTGATCTGTTTCTGTTTCAACCGTGAACTGGATGTCTTTATCCAAACTATTGAAAACATCCAGTGCAATTTGTATATTGTTATGAGGTACGGCAAGTATCAAATCATCAACGTACCTCTTTACGAAAGGAATATGAAAAGGAATAACATCCAGCACTCTCTCAATCAATAAATCCAAAACAAAATTACAAAGTATAGGCGAAATCTTAGAGCCCATAGGAGTGCCAAATTCTTGTTTATAGTAAGTATCATTGAACACTAGTACATTCGAATCGAAAACGAAACTTAGCAAAATAATAAACGTTTCTAGAGTGATTTGACATCTCGAACTAATGATATCCCATCTTCTGCGAATAACTTCGATTGTGGTGGGAAGTGAAAGGTTAGTATAAAGTGAGACTACGTCGAAACTGACCAAAACATAGTCTTCTGGAAGCTTAATGTCATTAACAAATTCGCTGAACATAAAAGAATCTGTGATGTTGAAAGAATTGTTGAAATCATAAGATTCTTTTAGAATTCCAGTAAGGTACGAAGCAATTGGGCCGTTAGGTGGATTAAGTGAAGAAACAATTGGTCTCATACTGAGGATTGGTTTATGGATCTTGGGTAAGGCATAAAATCTCGCTTACGTAAGCGGTAATGGGTTTTTACCAAGACATCAGATCAAGGTACGGTCGTGCCTGCTCGGAGAGTCTTAAGGAATGGGCGAACATTAACAACCGACTTGCTAGGTTGGAAACTAAGAAAGCTTTTCTTCTGCAATGTAGGCGTTTTCAGTGTTTTCCAAAACACATTAAGAATGGAATCAGCGGAGTTTATTTGATATTAAATCACACTAATGGTAGAACAGGTAACAAGATTCACACATTTAACAATAAGATCAGGAGAAGTATTCTTAACTTAGAAATTAAAGTAGCGTTTTCTGAAATTGAACATAACAATAAGCGATTAGAAACCTTGGTGATTGAACTTCAAAATGTGCTTCCAAATGCAGTAATTAAAGAGTTTCGCATGAGACAAAAAGTCAATTATAATTCCATTTATCGTTCAAACAGTTCACATTTGAAGGAGAAATTTGATAAATTGAAAAATGATAATATTTCTAAAATTGCATATAAAGACCATTGGGTAAAAAACTTAAGTGATGTGTCGATACCACCTGATGTTCTCAAACTCATCTCTCTTGGTCCTAATTTCGGTTTGTTCTCTACAATTCATGATTATAGAGTTTTTTCTATGTTAGCTGATTTGGAGTTGATTTTGATGAATCTCAGTGATTGTCGCAAAAATGTTATTAGAGCTAAATTTACCAATATTATAACTAATCACATACATAAGAATAATGATAATAAACATTTTCTATCTGACCTTTTTAAGAAATGTCAAACTTTTTTTAAGCAAAATCCTAATTTGTATTTGGTTAAAAGTGACAAAGGTAACGTATCAGTAATTATGTATAAAGAGGATTACTTGCAATTGAGTTCCCAATTTCTAGATGATCAAAGATACTATAGGAGACTGAGCAGAAATCCTGGCACCACCTATCAACAAAAAGCCAATAAATTGGTTACAACATTAAAGAACAAAAAGAGCATTCCAGAGGAACATGCTAAATCACTAACAATTTATAATTGCATAACACCGAGATTTTATGCCTTACCCAAGATCCATAAACCAATCCTCAGTATGAGACCAATTGTTTCTTCACTTAATCCACCTAACGGCCCAATTGCTTCGTACCTTACTGGAATTCTAAAAGAATCTTATGATTTCAACAATTCTTTCAACATCACAGATTCTTTTATGTTCAGCGAATTTGTTAATGACATTAAGCTTCCAGAAGACTATGTTTTGGTCAGTTTCGACGTAGTCTCACTTTATACTAACCTTTCACTTCCCACCACAATCGAAGTTATTCGCAGAAGATGGGATATCATTAGTTCGAGATGTCAAATCACTCTAGAAACGTTTATTATTTTGCTAAGTTTCGTTTTCGATTCGAATGTACTAGTGTTCAATGATACTTACTATAAACAAGAATTTGGCACTCCTATGGGCTCTAAGATTTCGCCTATACTTTGTAATTTTGTTTTGGATTTATTGATTGAGAGAGTGCTGGATGTTATTCCTTTTCATATTCCTTTCGTAAAGAGGTACGTTGATGATTTGATACTTGCCGTACCTCATAACAATATACAAATTGCACTGGATGTTTTCAATAGTTTGGATAAAGACATCCAGTTCACGGTTGAAACAGAAACAGATCACTACATTCCTTTTCTTGACATGAAGGTCCATAGAGACAATCAAGGAGTATTACGCACATCTTGGTACCGTAAACCCATGGCAAGTAATAGATTTCTTAATTACCATTCCAATCACACCATGCAAATGAAAGTTAATTTAATTCATACTATGAAAAGCCGCGTATGCCAATTGTCTCATCCTCAATACAGAAATCGTGATTTGAAAATGCTTTACAATATATTTATTGATAATTCTTATCCTTCTAAACTTCTCAACAACATTATTTTCAGTTCTTCTTTTCCAATCCAACGTCGGTTGGCTATAGTTAAGAGTTCTAATGTTGATGATATACGTGAAACAGATATGAAATTTGTTTCCTTACCTTATATCAATGATCTGACTCCCAAACTTATTTCTGTTTTGAAACACATTCCACATGTTAAGATTTCAACGAGGAATGTGAAAACTGTAGGTTCCCTGTTTACCCGCACCAAAACTAAAGTCAAACCGTTAGAAAGTTCCAATGTTGTGTATAAGATCAATTGCAAGGATTGTCATAAAGCATACATTGGACAAACCTCAAGGCTTTTGCAGGGTAGAATAACATCTCACAAAAGCGATTGCAGATTGGGAAGGCCGTCTTGCGCTCTGTCGACCCATGTTATTGAATCACAACATGATATGGATTTCGAAGGAGTTGAAGTTTTAATTGGAGAAAATAACTACTATAAAAGGATTTTTTTGGAGATGGTGTTTATTAATAAAATTGAAAGACCCCTCAACACTAGATCAGATACTCAAAATCTGAGTCTCATCTATAATTACATTTTGGAGTATGAGAATAATAAGAACAAAATTCCTAAAATATTTCCCCTAACACAGCACACTAACAATGCATAACATCTTCGTTAATGTAGTGTTCGCTGGTTTGCATTTTAGTTAAAGGCCATTTTGTGTTGTTCCGTGCTCACCGTGTTGTTCCATGCTAATTGTCACTTTTACCATTTGTTATCATTTGTTTTCATTTGGAGTTTTGTCAGTAATTTTAACATCTTAAAATGTAATATTCATTGTGTGGTTGGTCCGATAAAAATATCCAAATCAGTACAATGTTATTGTTTGTAACGGTTTTTTGTGTTATTTTTAAATGTTTTTTAAATGTATATATTGTTTATTGGGTTTTTATTGTTTCCAACTTTTATGGTATAGTCGATCTGACAATCCATTTTAGTAAGTACGACTATGTTTTGTAACGTATTGTTTTTAAATATATAATATTTGTAGTCATCCTGAGGAAGACCCCAAACAAGGGTTGAAAGCTTGATGAATAATAAAATTGTTTGATTTCTCACCAGCCCCACTGTTGACTGCTACACCCAGTTCTTGATGAACATATTTTGTTTATATATATATATATATATATATATATATATATATATATATAAAACTGGTGAATACTGGGGTATGCAGCAAGAGAAACGGAAAAAGTGTACTCTTAACGGAAAATTTTCAAGCTTTCGAGGATGATTGTCCTCATCATCAGGAATACTGAAATGGAAAAACAGCATTAAGATACTGTAGTTAATAAGTAAGATACAATATAGAAGAAATCGCAACAGGTGCGAACTTACCTCCGAATTAAGATTAGAATCCATTATGTTGTATAGAAATAAACTACGGATATTCAAAATATGAAACAGTTCACTAACAAAGGTTTAAAATAGCACAATCACAATAAGATGACTAAAAAAGCCAACATCTAACACCATTTTGCAGACAAACGAACACGAGTGCTTTTTTATTGTCAAAAGCCGGCAGGAAAATGATATCAAATTCTTCTAATTTGGAGGGATTAAATTGACAGGCAATGATGCCAACCAATAGTTGAGTGGATGAACGTGACAACAAGTACCATAAGAGAGTGGTCTTCGTTGTGAAAGTCCATATTTAGGATGGAAAAGAAGAATGCAGATGGGTTGAGAAATTGCATTTATAAGAAAGAAAAAGAGGAAATAATATATCCCAATGGTAAGAGGTTTGTATAACAACAAAACTTATACCATGGAAGACAAAGTTAAAATCACCACCATGGCATCTTCGCTTGACGTTGAATTTTATTTGAGTAACGTTACTGTAATTTCAATCGAATTTATTACCATAAGATGCATCTAGTTTTGACATATTTTCAATAAAGGCCTATTAATTATTATAATTATAATAAAGTAAATAAACTGGACAGGACTCACCAACTAGGTACTGGTTAACTCGTTCGTATTCCAAACCGTGTTTAGAATTCAGGATTAACTTTCTAAATTAAAAATTTAGAAATCGGAAAATCACCCGCACTTTATCGATGCAATTCGTTGCGAATTATACACGCACTAGCTTCACAATGCAGGATTTGATGATCTGATAATATTCATATAAATTACTATGATATTTTTAAATCAATTTGAGGCAACTCTTATTTCGATGTTGCCTCGTGGGGATATCAAAAGCAACTCCCTAAACTTCTTATATAAATAATTCTCCTCTCCTTTGGTTACCAGAAAATTCTTTTTTTTTTAAATATAAACTTACGTTTTCCTATAACAAAGAGAGATTTTCATTCTTTTAATGTAATTGCAATTTTGCTAACAGAGATATCTGTATTCTTGTTTTCAAATCGTTATAAAGTATATTCTGTATTAATGTCATCCGAAATTGAAATGTCAAAATTTATTTGTATATTGAAACTTTAAAATTATTGATAATACAGTGTGTATCACTAGTATTACATCCAAATATGCACATTTTTTCTTATTCCAATATTTTCTTTGGAATTTAGATAGATGATATGTATATATATATATATATATATATATATATATATGTGTTGGAACAACCTACAATATTTTCTAATTTTTCATTTGGTGAAAAATTTTAAAAATACATCTGTTTCATTTTGAATACTGTCGGCCACTGATTTTGGCCCCGGCAGTATTTTTACTATATTTTGAGCTTTAGATTTTGCCCTCTACTAACAAAACTTTCTTTTGCCCTTCTAGTGAAATTATCTTCGCCATCTGTCAGTTTGTTAGGGTTTTCCACGGATATTTTATCCCTAAAAATATATTATTACACAGTACTTCACAACACTCATACAATATTTAAATATAACAGTTTTTCTAATGAAAATCCTAAAAACGAAATTAAAATTTAACTATATTTGGTCGCGTGGTGTACTTTAGGCACCAGTTCTCTGAAAGCCTTTGACAGGGCAGGGACAGACATGCGGTGTTGTCAGAGTTATTGGGTTTATTCTAGCATTGGTGTACAAAATACACCGGCGCGCTTAATCAACGGTTATAACATCAAAAGAGGCATACCTAGAAGGATAGGGCGCAAAATGTTTTTTAAGACAAATATAGCAAAATTAAGCGTCTGGGGTATTTCAAATCAAATACCCCGCTGGCCGCACGAGAATCAACTTAAGGAATGAGTCTTATTAGATAAACGCAGGTTCCCTGATTTCATGGGAAGTCTATGGAAAGAGAACCAAGTTGGAATTTCTGGAACCGTTGATAAGTCACTAGTTAATTGAAGATAATTGACATTTGCCTTTTTTAGATATGTTAGTAACTAGAAATAAAAGTAGGTTAGAATTTGATATTTTTGGAAAAAACACGGCAGATATATTCCGGTTGATTCTTCCCATTGTATCCAATATAACATGGCTAGCATCCATTTTTTAGTACACCCGTTTAACGGTTTTGATAATAAAATGTTTGATAATAGTATATTATGCAACGATCATGTAATGAAGGTTATTAATACACGAGCATTAACCGAGATACGAAACGAGCCGAAGGAGAGTTTCGTATGGTTCATGCGAGTGTATTAATAACCATTACATGAGAGTTGCATACACTATTTTTTTTACGACCGATAAATAATAAAATGAAAACAAGAATTAATTTCAAGAAGCTCCCATAATTCCCATAATTAAGGCAACCTGTAAAAAATAGCATTATTTAATTGCAATGATTCCACTTTGATAAAGAGAAATATACACACAATGCAATTAGTTTTTCATTCAAGAAAATACATTATATTTTAAAAAAAAAATTTAACCTGCCCAGGATCTGAACCACGATCTGCAACGCACTCATGCGCCACAACCGCAAGCGTTACCAACTAAGCTACGAAGACTTGTGTGAAAAAGTACGCACATTGAGCATATACAAATTAAATCATTGTCAGAGATTTTTTTCGATTTAGCTGGAACTAAATTTTCACAGACACTTTTAGCTATGTCAGAAATTTCTGGTGGTGTACAAGATAATTCTTCACTACTCGACATGTTTATAGTTATCTACTTGTGACGCGTTGTGATATGTCAAATAGGTAAGTAGGTATGTAGAAACATAGACCACTTGATTATCCTCAAGAACTTATTTCTATTGACCGAAAATTCGTTTCATAATGAAAAGTACGTATTTTCATTGGCCAAAATCTGTAACAAAATGAAAACTGGTGTTAAAATGAACAATATTAATAAATGGGTAGCAGGTATTTAATTCGCGTATTATAATACGGGAGTAGAAAAAATAAATCAATCGTCATAGGCTTAAGAAATCTCTTCGTTAGACTACATTTTTCCAAGATCGAAGTGAAAGTCTGGAGGAATTTGTATCATTACCTTTTAATACTGTTTATACAAATGAATGATTTCAACACCGTCGGTTGAAATTCAATTTATAAATCAAATAATGCTTTCAAAGAGTTGTTAGGAGAAAGTATGAAAACAAACAAAAAAAACGTACTCAATTTTAACCATGTATATTGGATATTGAATTTGCTTACATTCGTACTGAATAAACATACTATGCGAATGATTTTTTCCAATCTTATGATTATATAGGGTGTCCCAAGTAAAATTTGCACCCCTCAATAACTCGAGTTATTTGGAAGAAATTCTAAACTTGGTCAATTTTAACCTAGAGGGGGCTTAATTTTCATAGTAGTTTGAAACACCTTTTTTGATCTCTCTAGCACTCAGAAGCATCCTTAAAAAACCTTAAATGGCAAGGGGTCTTCAGTAACACATGATTTTTAAGAACTAGGAAAGTGGACAATAATATGGCAACTGCATACACAATGGAGGAGTTGTTGAAAAGGCAAGAAATAGAAGACGAGAAGATATACCATGACGTGACACTCCAAAGAAAACCAGGCACAAGAAATACAAGTAAGAGAACAATTGAAGAACACGAAAATAGAGTTGTAACTAAAACTACCAGAGTAGACCAAAGACTGCAAAAAACTAGATAGCCACACATCCAACGTGTATCCAGAAGATACGGAAATGCGGTGGTCTGGCCAAATAGCTAAAAATAATTATAGATGTAGTCATAATAATTGTGCTAGAATAAGTTGTAGTTGTAACGTAAATTTTAATTCTTAATCTGGTCGTGAGAGCGATATTCAAAGTCAGGGCATTAATAAAATTAAAAATAAAAATTATACTAACCTGAAACCAAATGAAATCCTACCAATCAAAATTGTGTTTTTGAACTAAAAAGGCATCAAGAATTTTAACGACGTTTTCTCTCAAGATGTTGACATATTTTGATTATGCCAAACATGGGCTACCCATGATAGTGATTACTCTGTCCTAAGTTGTTTTGATCTCAATATTTTCTCTGTTCATGCTATTAAGGAGAAATAAATGGGTAGGGCTAGAGTTGGGATCTATATATCAACAAAGAAAATACTGCAATGTTTGGTTACTTCATAGTTCTCCTCACTGGCTGTTCTATTTGATATATCTTGAAGGTTTATCTTTTTTATTAAGTGCTGTGTACTTCAACCTAATTTTGAGCTTAAGTATATCCTAGAAAGTTTGCATATAACATTGACCGAGCTGTACACAGAAGATCCAGATTCCTTATATTTAATTGGGGGTGATTTCATCTACCGTTTTGGAACAAAATGTGAAGCTCCAGAGGAGGTTTTTGAAAATACAAACCTTTTTTTCAACGGAACTAGTCTTGATTTAATTATTGATGGTATTTTACTATCTGAGCTTTTGAATGACAATTCATTCACCGTACTTAATGGCAGATCAGCTAATTATCAGTATGGTCAATTCACATTCTGCAATTCCAACGGTAAATCTACAGTTGACCAAGTTTGATGCTCTAATGGTTCTCTTTCATCAACTGAAAATTTGGCAGTGCTAAATAACGAACCGGTAACTTCATATCACTTCCTAATAATTGTTGAAATCACACGAAACTTTATCACACCTGCTATACAAAAGCAATAAACATTCCCCATCAACTAAATTAATTTGGGACGATTCACAGCTAGAGAGATATAAGCATATTTTCCGCAGCTCTTAGTAATGTTGTTCAATGGTAATACAGAGAGTTACCACGCGATGGGTGATTCAGTCTACCTTGCCGCTGAAAGCTGTGGAATGGAGAAAAATGTGTAACTTTAAACAAACCATACACTTATAACAACAAACCTTGGTTTTACTGAGAGTGCATTAACTTAAAAAAGTCAGTCAAGTCAAAACTTAAACCTTGTAAAACTCATAATTTCAATGATAAAGTTAAAAATGATCAGCTATTAGCAAAAAAATCTTTTAAAAGCGCATGTGCAACAAAAATAATTGCCTCTGAAATTATTATGGTTCAATTTCTTAGTAACTCTAAAGACAGTCTCACATTTTGGAGGACTTCAAAAAAATTTCGCCTCAATAAGATTATCTCAAAAGTATCGCTTAAAACCCGGGAAACTTATTCCAATACCCTTACCACAGAAAAATGTAATTTTCAATACTTACAGAATTACGCTAGGCATCCTTTTCTAGACAAGGAAATCTCCCAATTTGAAGTTGTTGCGGTGTTTAGCAGTTGCAACCGAAACCAAGCCCCGGGATTAGATTGAATCCCCTTCCCCTTTTTTAAATATTTCTCCCAAAACTTCTGTCTTTTTATGTAGTTTATTTAACAAGGTTTTCGAAGACGAAACTTTTTCAGGTGAATGGATTACAGTGTCGCTCTCAATGGTACACAAGGAAGGTCCCACCCATGATACCAGTAATTATAGAGGCATCAACACTGTTATTAAACGTTTTAGTATGATCATGTTAAACAGATTTAAACTCTTGGGTTGAAAGTAGTAATATTCTCCCATAAGCTCAAGCGCGTTTCAGAAAAAACAGAATCTGTATAGACAATGTTTTTGTCTTAAATAGTTCCATACAAACTTACTTACATCGCAAAGGCAGAAGAGTCTTTGCCGCATTTATTGACATGAAACGCGCATTTGACGCCATTAATCATCCCCTTTATGGCCAAAATTATTTAAGCTGGGCATCATTTCTAAATTTATTCGCATAGTCAAAGCTCTGTATGACAAATCCTCTTTTTGTGTAAAAGTTAACAATTAATTCTCCAAACCCTTCGTAATAAATGAGGACGTTCTGCAGGGTGAACCATTGACTTCCTTACTTTTCTCACTATTCATTGCTTGAATTGATTACTTCTTCAGAAAATCCGATATGGTTGTAATTAATATTGATAACAGGAATGATTTGATACTTCTATTATATGCGGACGATTTGGTTATCCCTGCTGACTCTGAAATAGATCTGGCTAGAAAACCACGGACTCTCGAACAATATACTCGCCTTAACAAACTTAGTGTTAACACTTCCAAATCTAAAATTATGTGTTTCTCAAGAGACGGTCATGAATTAACAAGAAATTACAAATATCTGCTCAATGATGCACTTGCTCCTCATCGTTTCGCGAACAGGCAATGAATTGCTAGGTTTTAAAAATACTACATTCTGCTAAATAAATGCTGGCAACCCTAGTGGAAGCAGTGAACTAAATAGAATAATGTAACAAAAATTTTTCTCGTATTTCCTCATTCAATGTTTGATATTTCCCCTTTACAAACGAATATTAGTGTTGGCATTTACTACCTGGATGGATATGTCTCAATAACTATCATAAAAATGTTTCCACATTTTCGGTAGAAAATATCATTTTCAGTTATTATATCATTATTCTTGTATACTCACAAATCATGGAATAAACGACACAAAAGTAATTCTCCCCTTTACACTCATCGACACAGCATTTACGACAGTTATATTTCTATTTATTTTGTCTGATTGTTAGCAGCAAACGAGTAAATATACAGTGAAGAAATATAAAGAGGATGTTTGTTCGAATGATAAATATTATTTCCGATTCCTCGTTCTACGAGGTGTGCATAATCTCTTTGAGAATTTGATTTCTGGAAGGTTCGGTTCATTCCCAAAGGAGGTGTCTACGCTGGAATATTTCGGTTATACTAACGAAAGAGGCTTTAGAACACGTATATTTCATGTTCGTCTCTAATTTTTTATACATTGGGAAGAGTTCTATTCGTTCATTTGAACTCAAACTAGGTACCTATGTAAAAAAGGAGTATTTGAATAAAATGCAGAGACGTTTCATAGGGATTTGCATGAATTTTTATGGAAAAACAATGCACTACGGTGTGTTTGCTGACAAATAATATCCATATTGTTATATGATGACAGCAATGATGGGGGGGGGGGCACAATAAACCTAGGTATCAGTGCACTGTAACTCCGTTTAAATCTATTATATGACATGTCTCTTATTGTCTAAATTCGTGTCTATGATAGAAGCTTTTTTCCAACATCTTATTCTTATGAATATGAGAGAGAGAGAGAGAAAGAGAAAGAGAGAAGTTCGTGGATTTTTTGAAGTTGGGGCTTGCAGTGTTTTATTGTGTTTGTTTTTGTTTGGAGATTGGCCCTGTTATAGGATTTATTTCCTCTTCAGGGCTGGTTGGGGGTGTGCGCGTAATGACTTGGCTTGAGTTTTGGGTAGGGCTAAAAATTCATTTTTTTTTAAGAAAAGTGTATGCGAGGTAGAGAAAAAATGTGTTTAGAAAATTGAAGATTTGTCTGGTTTTGTGGGTGAATTGTGTTTTTTGCTAGAAATCAACCGGAGAGAGAGGCAGGAACAATCAGCAACGAAATCGGATGATTTTTGTGCGAACGTGGTTTTAAAGGTGTATAGAATGGGAAATTAAGAAGTGTCTGGTGAAGGTAGAAAATGAATAAGACGAACCATGTTGCGTTGTGGATAGTTAATAGAGGCGAGGTGGATCATTGAAATTGTTGGAAGATGAAAATGTTTTTGGGGATTGGGTGTCTCCTATGTCATGAGAGTTAATAAGAAGCGTTGGGAATGATTTTGAAATTTTTGAGTTTAATTTGAAATTTGTTGGAAAAGTAACTAGGAGACATTAAAAGATGTGTGGATGATGTCGGGTGGTGGCGACTGGCTTTTCTCGAATTCGAGGTGAGGAATTTGTTGAAAGGTGTGTTCATGTGCGGTGTGGTACCTTGAATGTGAAAGTTTAGAAAAAAAATTCGAAAATTGAGTAAAATTTTGTATTTACTTATTAAAATGTTGAATTTGAAGATTTTGAGATGATTGTTTAAAATATTGTAATGAGTAAGCTGGCACCGAGAAACAACAATAATATTAAATCCAAAAACTTCGACGTACGTCGGCCCATTTGGCTAGCGAATAAATTCACCATGCTACAGGAAAAAACGTGAAAAACCTGCAGCTCTGACGGGGTGGATGGGACTCGCGGATCAAATTGAATCGCTTTCGCTCCTGATGGGAGTGAAATCAAAGTGAGCACGCCTGCCTATATTTGTTATAGAGCAGTTGTGTCGATAAATGGAAGGTATTAAATGGCGAAGTTTTTCGGCTATGACATCTCTTGAGTTAGGGATGGCATTCATGAGTGTGACGGTGAGTATTTCAATTAAGATTTTGGAGTCGGTTGAGCGATCGTACGGAGTTGGTGGCTTTTCGAGAGTGACTGGTGCGGTCTCTTGGGGGGTTTTGGGTGTCGATAGCCTCTGGGGGCAGCGAGGATGGAAGGCGGGGTAAGGACCACCGCAAATCGTGCATTTAGGGGTTTTGGACTTGAGGCAATTTTCGGTTCGGTGACCAGTTTGGCCGCAGGAACACTCACTTTCATTTCCCATAAATTGTCATACCATGGGCTATATATAAAAATCGGCAAGGGGTCAATACCTTCCATCTTATAGCTGGTGGAGGGAATATCTATAACATAAAATAAAACCCGGATTATTATTTCTTCAAAGGGTACATTTTAAAATGGAATTGTCTGAGTATGGTGTACACAATAGATATAATTTGAGTGTATGAAAAGAGGAGTACTGACTGTGTCATTTTATTAAAATTCCAGCTAACCGCTTCCAGCCATTGGGTCATTCTCAAAGCTGTCGACAAGAGAAAAACATACAACAGGTACAATGTACATACAATGAAATAAAATGTTTGATGTTACATCACTATTTAAGTAAAATTTGTTAAAATTACCCTATAAAGTTTCGTTATGTGAATTACAATTGGACACGCTCTTTATAGAGTAATTTGTACAAATTTTACTTAAATAATTATGTAACATCGAACATTTCATTTCATTGTATGTAGCAGTTACAGGGTTGGATGTTTTTTGACACCTTCTGTATGTTTTTTTCTTGACGAGAGCTTTCAGAATGGCCTAATGGCTGAAAGCGCTTAGCTGGAATTTTAATAAAATTAAACACTCCGTATTCGTCTTTTCATTCACTCAATTTACATTTTAAAATGTCCAAAATTATAGCATGCTATATTAAATACAATAAAACTTTCCATCAATTTTTGTGAATTTCCACTCATATCGGAAGGCAAATCAAACTGTCTTAACTTCTCTTCGTCTTTCTCAAATCTGAAGAAACACTAATTTTGAAGTTGAAGGGATCATATCATCTATCGTATCCTCGTCGACAAATTTAATGATTTATTGCCACTGCTTTTCAGCCATATTAATTTTATCTTCCTGGGTTGGAGGAACAAATCTGTAAAAATAAATATTCACTTTTGTGATGAAGCAATTTTCAGTTTAGCTAATGTAGAACACAACCATGATCTCTAAAGTTGTCGATTAAATTAGTAAAAATTCTGTGTTTTTTAAAAATAAATATATCAGTTGTTAATTGTGAAAGAAAAAAAGGTTAAACATTTTTAATAAATCTTACCGAGTACGCCACTTATTAGAATCCTTCAGAATACACTTTGAAACAGTCTTTCCAATTAATAACAATAAAGCAACGAAACAACAGATAAATATTAGAAATGTCTGTGGATATGGTGTACACACTAGATGTAAATTGAGTGAATGAAAACGACGAATACTCAGTGTGTATTAGTTTATTACTTTCCAGCTAAGCGCTTTCGACTATTAAGCCATCATCAAAGCTGTCCTATGAAAAATTACAAAGCTTGTGAAATTTTGAAAAAACAATTTAAAAAAGGTTGAACTTACGTCATTTAAAAAAGTAGGTGTCAAAGCCATCAAGTTTATTAAAAACAATGCTCAAGATAGAATCATTGTTATGATTAAGTCATTGGAATAAAAACATTAAAATACCCTATTGGAAGGGTGTAAAATTATAATTCACATGATGTAAATGCATTCAAAATTAAAAAACTGAATGAAAACAGATGACAAGTTTGACGTTAAAATTACGGTGGCTAATAAGCCAGCGCGCCGTAAAAACAAGTGCATGACAATACAACATATTTACACGACGAACACTGAATCAAAAGCATGATTGAAAAGATGAAAAAATTCATATAGTGAACTGAAAATTGTAGGGAACCCTGAATATTACATGTATCTTTAAATTTGAAAATGAAGTTAAAGATGTGAATAAAGCAAAAAAAGATGAAAAACTCTATTCAAATTCAATTCCCAACATTCATCCAATTTAGATGAATAGCAAAATCCCCCTCATCCCTCAGCTGCATACTGAAACTGAATTAAGAGGTTGGATCCATTCCCCAGCCAGTCAGGAACAAGCGTAGTAACCTAAACGTGTGAAATGCTAGATAACATAAATCAAATATTTAGTTGTAAATGCATCCATGGAGGAGCTTATATAATCTATTGACTAAGGTGGAAGAAATACGCTGGCAAGGTGAACCCAACAACCGACGGTCTCACATATGAATTAGATGTAATGGCATAGTGATTGTGACCTAATGACCCAAACTATGTCCCATACATAGCCCGACGTCAAGAGCACAATGTGATTATGAATTTAAGTCAGTTGTTACAAACCTAGTCCCATACTAGGCATGTACAAGAAGAGAAGAAATCATAGGAGTATGTTAAGAGTGAAAGGGGTAGGACAGAATGTGATAAGAGCTGCAAGATAAAGAAGTTGATGAACCCAACTATGACCCATACATAGCTAGGTTACACAAGAACAATGTGGTTAAGAAATTTTGGTAAGTATGACAAACCTAGATCCATACTAGGCATGTACAGGAAGAAACGGGGTGGGGTGTGAGGAGAAGACAGAGAAGGCGTGTAGTTATAACAAACCTAGATCCATACTAGGCATGTATAGAAGAGAAGAAACAAAGTTTATAAAGAGAAGA
This sequence comes from Galeruca laticollis, assembly GCA_963921935.1. Lineage (NCBI taxonomy): Eukaryota > Metazoa > Arthropoda > Insecta > Coleoptera > Chrysomelidae > Galeruca > Galeruca laticollis. The sequence goes on from OY998177.1 coordinate 171,864,006, forward strand.
AAGGATAGCAGCCATGCCATGGCTGTGACAAACCTAGATCCATACTAAGACCGTCAAGAACCAGGCATGCGCAAGAGAATAAGAAAATAAGGGAAAGTGAAAAGGAGGATGATTTGCTCAAGTTATTACGTAGCTTATATGCTTAACCCATACATAGCCTGGTTTCTAAAAATGTGAGAAGTGAATAAGGTTGAGCAAACTTAAAATAGAAGAAAGAAGAAATAGAGGTAAAGAATGAATAGAAGATAGGAAAGACTCTTTAATTCGCCTTTTACGAATCAGCAGAGTGCTGGGCGAAATATTCTTGGACCGGATCGCCACGGTGAGAATGTAAGTCGAACGCCGTAGAGGACCACAAGGTCTTGAACAGAGGTTGAAATTTACAATTAAGATGTACCTGTGTGTTGAGGCAGTTTTCTGAGTTAACATTCATTTCCCTGAATATTTCTAGATCCTCAAGCAAGTCCATCTTTCTAAAGTTGTTCTTGGGAATGTTATGTAGGATTTTTGAGTTACGTGATGGATAAAAGTTATGGTTATTGAACTTAATGTGGAAGCCGAAATTCGATGAAGTGGGTTTATTAAGATGTTCCTTAATTCTAGTACCTGAGAACGAGTAGTCCTACCCACATAAGTAGATGGACAGGAATCACAAGTTAATTTGTAGATACCACTTCTATTGAGTTTATCAATAGGATCTTTGTTCTTAGAGAAAATTGTGGAAATGGAACATTTAGATTTAAAGGAGATTTTAACATCTCCAAGATTGTTGGTAATAATCTTTGAAATTTCATCTGAAACTACACCATAATAAGTCAACGCACGATACTGAGTTTGAACGTTGTTGTGATGCTCAGGATAGGCCAAATTTCTTCTCAACCTCCTTGTTGTCTTAGAGACCATACTATCAACAATATGAGGAGAATAACCATTGTTCAATGCCAACTGTTTCAAGATATTAAGTTCTACGTTGAAATTATGTTGAGAAAGAGGAACCCTAAGTAACCTATATACATAACAAGATATGGCGGACATTCTATGTTGAATGGGGTGGTTAGAGTGTATTGAAATAAGATGATCAGTCTGTGTGGGTTTTCTGTATATGGAAAATTCAATTTCAAAATCTTTCCTTGATAAGGTCAAATCCAAAAAAATTATTGATCCATTGTTTTCAATTTCCAAAGTAAACTGTATGGAAGGGTGTATATCGTTAAGTTTACTGAGGATGCTGTATGCATCCTCCACATCCCCATTAATAAAAGCTAAAACGTCATCAACATATCTGAACCATTTAATGACTTTACTAAAATGTGAATTATTATTGAAGATAACCGTTGACTCCAGGTGATCAAGGAACAAATCCGCTAACAATGGTGAGAGTGGATTACCCATGGCTAATCCATCTGGTTGTCTGTATACTCTGTCATTAAAGGTAAAAAAGTCCTGATAGACAAAATTCAAGTAGCTATACCGTGAGATGTTGTAACTGGGTCAATGTTCTTAGATTGGAGTAGGTTGTTAACGATAGGGATTGTCTCAATTTTCGGAACGTTGGTAAAGAGATTAGAAACATCAAAAGAAACCATTAAAAAATTAAACTGGAAGTTACAATCTTTAATTCTATTAGATAAGTCCAAGGTGATCTTAACAGTGTACACTGGTTTATAATTTAGAGTTGTAGAAAGGAAGTTATTGACAAATTTAGATAGAAGTTCCAAAGGTGTGTTGGAAAAGCTAACCACTGGTCTCATTGGAGAATTCTCTTTATGTATCTTAGGAAGTCCATAAAGTCTAGGTATGTATGGGTTAGTAGGAGTGAGATGTCTAGTATTGATGCCATGTGCGGAGAAGAAAGTCTTATGTTCATTCAATATGTCTTTTAACTCAATTGTTAATCTTTTAGTGGGATTATTATTCATGATTAAGAAGTTATTATTTTGTAGAAAATCTTCAGTCTTATTTATGTAATCACATCTGTACATTATGATTAAACAATTACCCTTATCAGCTTTTGTAAAAATTAAACTATTAGCTTTCACCTTGTCAGCAATACCCCTTACCAACCTTCGTTGTTTAAAAAATTTTGACTTCAACTTAGCCTTGTTGTTATGAAATTTAGTGAAGTTTCTGTGTAAAGATAAATAGCAGCTACTCTTTATGTTATTTTTAATATTATCATCTAGATTCAAACTTTCCAGTAACACATCTACATCGATAGCGAGTTCTTCTAAAACTCTTGAATTTAAATTATTTAAAGTAGAAAATTTGAGACCATTATTCAAGAACTCAGTCTCTCCATTATTGAATGTAGTATTTGTAAGGTTAATAATGCGGTCATGAAATTTGAAGTCAGAAAACTTACCTGAGTTCGAAGACGTCTGCCCATGACTAGCTGGAGACAAGACCCTATCCCTAATAAGCTGTTGGAGCTTTGTATTAACCCTATTAAATTTATTGGTACGTATTAACCCCAATTCCTCCTCATGTTCACCAAATCTCTGCTGAAAAACCCCGTAAGGAACCAGTTCAACTATGTTGTCATAAAGTATCTTTGATTCAACGTTCAATCTATCTAACTTAGCATAATGTGAACAAATTTCTTTTCTTAAAAGTCGCTTTTCTATCGATCGTAGAAATCTGAGGGGTACGTTCTTGGGAGCTTTAATTCTTGCAAAAATAGGAATGACATCACTCCTACTAACCCTTACATACCTAGACTTTATGGACTTCCTAAGATACATAAAGAGAACTCTCCAATGAGACCAGTGGTTAGCTTTTCCAACACACCTTTGAAACTTCTATCTAAATTTGTCAATAACTTCCTTTCTACAACTCTTAATTATAAACCAGTGTACACTGTTAAAAACACCTTGGACTTATCTGATAGAATTAAAGATTGTAACTTCCAGTCTAATTTTTTAATGGTTTCTTTTGATGTTTCTAATCTCTTTACCAACGTTCCCAAAATGGAGACAATCCCTATCGTTAACAACCTACTCCAATCTAAGAACATTGACCCAGTCACAACATCTCACGTTATAGCTCTACTTAAATTTTGTCTATCACAGGACTTTTTTTCCTTTAATGACAGAGTATACAGACAACCAGATGGATTAGCCATGGGTAATCCACTCTCACCATTGTTAGCGGATTTGTTCCTTGATCACCTGGAGTCAACGGTTATCTTCAATAATAATTCACATTTTAGTAAAGTCATTAAATGGTTCAGATATGTTGATGGCGTTTTAGCTTTTATTAATGGGGATGTGGAGGATGCATACAGTATCCTCAGTAAACTGCCTGAACACACAGGTACATCTTAATTGTAAATTTCAACCTCTGTTCAAGACCTTGTGGTCCTCTACGGCGTTCGACTCACATTCTCACCGTGGCGATCCGGTCCAAGAATATTTCGCCCAGCACTCTGCTGATTCGTAAAAGGCGAATGAAAGAGTCTTTCCTATCTTCTATTCATTCTTTACCTCTATTTCTTCTTTCTTCTATTTTAAGTTTGCTCAACCTTATTCACTTCTCACATTTTTAGACACCAGGCTATGTATGGGTCACAGTTTGGTTAAGCATATAAGCTACGTAATAACTTGAGCAAATCATCCTCCTTTTCACTTTCCCTTATTTTCTTATTCTCTTGCGCATGCCTGGTTCTTGACGGTCTTAGCATGGATCTAGGTTTGTCACAGCCATGGCATGGCTGCTATCCTTTCTTCTCTTTATAAACTTTGTTTCTTCTCTTCTATACATGCCTAGTATGGATCTAGGTTTGTTATAACTACACGCCTTCTCTGTGTTCTCCTTACACCCCACCCCGTTTCTTCCTGTACATGCCTAGTATGGATCTAGGTTTGTCATACTTACCAAAATTTCTTAACCACATTGTTCCCGTGTAACCTAGCTATGTATGGGTCATAGTTGGGTTCATCAACTTCTTTATCTTGCAGCTCTTATCACATTCTGTCCTACCCCTTCCATTCATATGTGAGACCGTCGGTTGTAGGGTTCACCTTGCCAGCGTATTTCTTCCACCTTAGTCAATAGATTATATAAGCTCCTCCATGGATGCATTTACAACTAAATATTTGATTTATGTTATCTAGTATTTCACACGTTTAGGTTACTACGCTTGTTCCTGACAGGCTGGGCTGGGGAATGGATCCAACCTCTTAATTCAGTTTCAGTATGCAGCTGAGGGATGAGGGGGATTTTGCTATTCATCTAAATTGGATGAATGTTGGGAATTGAATTTGAATAGAGTTTTTCAATTTTTTTTTGCTTTATTCACATCTTTAACTTCATTTTCAAATTTAAAAATAAATGTAATATTCAGGGTTCCCTACAATTTTCAGTTCACTATATGAATTTTTTCATCTTTTCAATCATGCTTTTGATTCAGTGTTCGTCGTGTAAATATGTTGTATTGTCATGCACTTGTTTTTACGGCGCGCTGGATTATTAGCCACCGTAATTTTAACGTCAAACTTGTCATCTGTTTTCATTCAGTTTTTTAATTTTGAATGAATTTACATCATGTGAATTATAATTTTACACCCTTCCAATAGGGTATTTTAATGTTTTTATTCCAATGACTTAATCATAACAATGATTCTATCTTGAGCATTGTTTTTAATCAACTTGATGGCTTTGGCACCTACTTTTTTAAATGACGTAAGTTCAACCTTTTTTAAATTGTTTTTTCAAAATTTCACAAGCTTTGTAATTTTTCATAGGACAGCTTTGATAATGGCTTAATAGCCGAAAGCGCTTAGCTGGAAAGTAATAAACTAATACACACTGAGTATTCGTCGTTTTCATTCACTCAATTTAGATAAATATTACACTATAGCAAATAAAAAATACACCAAAATACCGTAACCTTCTAATAACCTCTACACTTTAACTATTACCTGAGAACATATGATAACAGTATAACATATAACATGTGTGGACGAGCAATATGATATCGCTCATACGCAGTAATAAAAATCAATAAAATTTGATTACTAACGACGTTACAGTTTTCGTTAATTTTTTGGAATTATCTACCGATCTAAGTTACTCGACAGGCTCTATAGATGGCACGGTCTGCAGTGTCCCTAGCCTGGTACAGACCCGGCGCAACCGTAACAGATTCAGCCTGCACCGATGCCTAATCTATATTTCATCAGTAATATAAAAAATTTATATGCACATATTTTTTCATTTGTTAAATACGACTTTACTAATCGTCAGAGTCAAAATTTTCTTGTTTTATTCCCTTGCCGTAGTTTCAAAAAGGCCACTTGTCATTTAGAAGAAATTGAAAATATTGTTCAGAAATTATTTCAGGTAGTTCACTTAGTATTTTCCAGTATGACTCAGCAACAAATTTTCTAGTATTCTAAGTTCATATTTCCGTCATCATCAAAATAAATCAATAAATATACCATTTTTTTCAAGAGCATAGAGCAAAATTCAACTTAATTGCAATTTTAACAACGTTCCAGACTTTGAAAAAGGTTGCAAAATGTGATTTACTGCTGTCTAGATATACTTAACCAAAATTTGAAGACTGTGGAATTATTGTTAAATTTTGGATTATTAATGTCTATAATGACTGCCCTAATTATAGTATTTGTGTAGTAACTATAACTATCTAAAGAAAAGTGGAGATGCACACTGAATTTATACTTGTTTCTTTATATTGTCGCTTAACAGGATATCATAAACATTTGAAAGAAGTCAAATAAAATATTTACTTGTTACTGAATTTTAAGTGGGCAGTTATTTGCCGCATTTCGTTTTTGGTAATCCCTTTGCACATTTATATTCATTGTATATCAGCTTTGTTCTAATATGAATGGAATAGTTATAAGAAACTTTTAGTTGTGATAATTCGAGAGGTTGTAACATATCAAAATAGTTAATCCGATGTAGTTGTTTGAGAAATTATTGTAATGTTGGTAATTGTTTTAGTTTTTCAGTAGGAAAGTGGTTTAGAGGTTAAAAACGTTTATTGAAATTCGGCAACGTGGATAGATATCCTCAAAAAGTCAGACGCTTGGTGTTTTTGTCCATTTTTTTCGATAACTTTTTATGTTTAATTTCAAATGAGAAAGGAATTCTTCGTATAAACACACAGTACAAATTAAAAAATGCTTTCGAAATATATATTAAAATAAATCGCATACTAGCCAAAATATTATTTTAAAATTAAAGGAATATTCTGATAATAAAATAAGAGAACTTCATTAAGCTTAAATGAATTTGAATCAAATGTTCGAATTAGCCAGCGTTTTGAGCTAAACAATAGCCCAAACTGTTATAAAATTCTTGACGAACATGGGTGAGTATTACAGGCTTGTAGAATTTGTTCTCCAAGTTCATTCAGGGAATTGGCCCTGTTCTCCTGGAATCCCCAAAAAAAAGGTTGGGTGCCAAATCTGGAGATTTAGCAGACTATCGAATGTTACCAATCGTGAAGATTATCCGATTTAAATAATGAATTGCTAATCGACCATTATGCGATGCACAACTGTCATGTTGATCAAATATCATTGAAGATGACACCTAATTGTATGGGGGCAGGAGTAATTTGATTTTGCAGCATGAACGGTTTGGGCTAACTGCCCAATCCAAGACATTAGAGAACTTAAATCATATGCAGTTGCATACCAATCTTTCAATATACATGGACGTAGACAACCAGCACTGAACTGAAGTAATCCTTCCCAAATTCCTCAAGGTAGTGGAAATAAATTGTTGATGAATATTTTTGAAACTATATTTCAACAATAACAATAAAATGACGTATGCGTCTGGTTGCTTTAACTCGTATTATCTCTCTTGATATAGAAAAAATTATTATCTTAATGGAACAGGTGACAATCCACTGAATTACATTTCTTAACTTTTTTTAATCGACAAAGGAAGTTACCAAACTGACATATTTTTTAAGCACACTCTCTACGATCAAAAGAACACAGACAATACTGATAGAGATGAATGCGTTTAACTGGTAGTGGTAATTGAATGAACTAAAATGTTATAAACTGTTTTATAACATACTTCCCCCGTTGAAGCAACTGACTTCAATGAATCATAAAAAAAATCAACTTCAATACTGTGGTTAGGTGTATTACCTGGAGCAAGTTACAGAAGCAGCGATTATCCAATAATTAAGGTACTTTACATTATAGAAGAAAGTGCAAAACCATAATCAAACGAAGACTGTAAATAGTACTAACGTAAAACAAATTCTATACAACAAAAACAGAAATCATAACTCTGAAGTGAATCATACATGTTGCACAAAGATTAACAAACATAGTTATATTTAATCCATACTCGAATGATTAATCGGCAGAGGACAAACTTTGGTTATTGGTCTGGTGATGATTGAGTCAGATGTTCTGACTTTCACAGATCTCACCTTGTTATCTGAACCAAAGAAAATTTCTAATATTCGAGCACGAGGCCACTGAAGTGGTGGAACATTATCTTCTTTAAGAAGAACTAGTTCATGAATTTGTAAGTTTTTGCAAGTACTTAACCATTTTGGTCGGTTTTGGAGCCTGTTTAAATACTCCACATGCCATCTTTTCCAAAAATTTTGCTGGATTTGGGCACACTTTCGCCAAAATGAAAGTTCATTTTCTGGTATGTCGATCAGATTGACTTCAGGATAGGCAGTCATACTGGTACCTATGAGAAAGTGACCTGGAGTGACACAGTTCATGTCTAAAAGATCATTAGACAAAGGACCGAGAGGCCTGGAATTTAAGACAGCCTCAGTTTGGTCAAGAATAGTGCTTAATTCTTCATATGTTAACGAAGAATCTCCAATAACACGTCGAAGATGGGTCTTAATGCTTTTTATAGCTGCCTCCCATAATCCTCCCCAATAAGGGGTATGCGGAGGTATAAATTTCCACTGAATGCGGGCTGAAAAAGCAAAGGTAGAAATGTTTTTCTCAACTTTCGAAAAAAATTGTATAATTCTTTCAACTGGTTTCTAGCCCCAATAAAATTAGTTCCTTGGTCACTGTATATCTCAGTGGGATTGCCTCTTCTAGCAATAAACCGTTTGAGGACAAGAAGAAATGCCTCGGCCGACAAGGCAGAATCTAATTCAATGCGTACGGCTTTTGTAGCCATGCACACAAATACAGCAATCCAGCACTTTGTTGTTGGGGCTTTTTTCAATCGAGAAGATCCAATTAAGTAGGGACCTCCGAAATCGATTCCTACCTTTTCGAAAGGTCGTGACTGAGAAACTCTATCTCGTGGAAGGTTAGCCATTATCTGCTGTGCAGATTTGGCAATAAACCTGTGGCATATTATACAATTGTGTATCACTCTTTTGACTTGCTGTAAGCCATCAAGAGGCCAATATTTCAATCGAAAATTTGACAAAACTGTGTGAGCTCCAGCATGACCAAGTCTTATATGTTCATGTCGAAGCAAAATAGTTACCACATGATTCTTGGATGGAAGCAAAATTGGATGTTTCTGAGAATCAGGAATAGGTGAATTTTGCAATCTTCCTCCTACGCATAGGATACCCTTTTCATTTAATATTGGATTTAACCGAAGAATGTTTTTGTCAGAAACTGTTCCTTTCATCTCAATTTCAGAAATGTTTTTGGAAAATACTGAAAGCTGGGTCTGTTTTAAAATGAATTCAAAAGCAGCTTCATTCTCTAGAACGCTCGAAGGACCAATGGAATCTACAGAACGATTTTTTGAATTTGTAATGAATTTGAACATGTAACATATAGAATTAATTAATCGATTAATGCTAGAAAAGCTTTGAAAATAAGTTTACCAAAACTGAATTTGGGCATTAGAAATCAATGATGTATACATCACATTTTTTCTTTGTTCTGGGGCATCAACCACAATAGTCCTTGATGTATTTATGTAATTCCAATTAACATCGAGCAAGAAAGTTGGTCCATGCCACCAGAGTTTGGTGTCGATTAATTCTGAAGCAAGAACTCCGCGAGATAAAATGTCAGCGGGATTTTCACTCGATTTTACATGTCTCCATTTCCAATTAGAAGATAGTGATTGAATTTGTGACACTCTATTGCTTACAAAAGTTGTCCATTTGGATGGATGGGATTGAATCCAATACAATGCTATCTGGGAGTTGGTCCAAAGATTTTCGGAAGAAAACTAGAATTTGTGTTGAAAAATGCCTAATATCTTTTTAGTCAAATTAGCTAATAGCACCATGGCACATAACTCTAATCTTTGAAGAGTTATGGTTTTAATTGGGGCTACTCTTGAATTGAAGTAACAAGGTTGCTAGAAACAGAGTTGTGTGAATATACAGCACAGAAATATATAGAGGCAGCATATGCCTTGATACTGCTGTCTGCAAATCCATGAAGTAGGACTAGAACAATTCGTTTATCTAGAAACAATGAACGTGGAATTTTTAACTTTTGTAAATCAGGTAATGTTTTTATTAAGTTACACCACTTATAAAGAAGTTCACTTTCACGAGAATCATTCCATGAAAGATTTGCTAACCACAATCTCTGAATGAATATTTTTCCAGTCACAATTACTAGACCTGTGAAGTCTAGCGGATCAAACATTTGAGCAATTATGGAAAGCGCTTTACGCTTTGTAATAATCTCAGTAGGATAGGAATATGGACTAGAAATCAGAAAATTATCTGTTACATTATTCCAGGAGAGTCCCAGAACTTTATTGGAAACATTCTCTATTGGAATGTCATGGTTTGTAGTGTCTTCATTTAGACAATGAGTTTTTCTAAACATTGACGAATTTGAGTTCCATCTATGTTGAAACCCTGCGGAGTTAAGAAGTGAATTTAACTGATCGTATGACGTCTCTAGCTCGGCAATATTCTCACCACCATACAAAATATCATCAACATAAGTTTGATGCAACAGTGCATCATATGCAGCGGGAAACATTTTCTCTGATGTACGTGCCAATTCCGTAAGAGATCGAGTTGCTAGGAAGGGTGCACATTTTGTACCATAAGTAACTGTTTGCAACTCAATGCACTGAAGGGGATCCGCAGGGGATTGTCGCCAAAGAATGTTCTGAAGAAAATTTTGCTCAGGATTGGTTAATACTTGCCTGTACATCTTTTGAATGTCAGCAGTAATCGCATAGCGGTATTGTCTAAATCTACATAAAATGTCATATAAATCAGGTTGGACCTGGTTACCTTTTAGTGAAATGTCATTAAGGGACACACCCGAAGAACTTTTACTTGACGCATCAAAAGCAACTCTTAGTTTTGTGGTTTGATGATCATCTCTGAGTACACAATGATGAGGGAGAAAATATGTATTCCGAATTTTGAGTTCATCCGGAAAAGGAATATATTTGACATGACCAAGGGCTATATATTCATCTATGAAAGACTTGTAGTTTTGGAACAGGAGAGGATTTAAATGAAGTCTTTTTTCTAAAGACATGAATCTTTTCTTTGCTATGAAATAAGAATTTCCCAATTTTTCATATTCATTTGTACTTTTTAAGGGAATGTTCACTTGAAAGCGACCATTTTTCAACCGTTTATGATTTTTAATAAAATTCTGTTCAGCAAGTTCTTCCTCTGGAGATACAAGTGGCTTAACCTGGAGTTCTTCTGTCTCCCAAAACTTGGAACTAGTTTCATTCAACGTACTGTCAAGATCAGATACTACTGCACATGATTGGAGAAAAGATGTTTTTACATTTTTTGAATGATGTGACTCAAAATATTTACCACCTTGTTGGTTGTCGCGTAGGAGTTGTTTGTATTCGAGGTCAATTTGGCTGGAGGGTGTTTTTGCAGCTCTGCCGCTGCGGCGTTGTCTGGAGGACATTTATGGATTGAGTGTGGTAGGATTGGGGTCGAAAGCTAATACCGATAGCGGACTCACTGCCGGAGGCAGTTGCCTCTCCAGTTAAAGGTTTCCTGACTTATTAGCTTTCAGTAGTTTTATATTTACCTGGATGCTAAATGTCCTTCCCTCTTCGGATGGTGTGGCTTGCTTATGTGTTGGCTGAAATAAAAACAAGATTAACACTGTTTATTATTTTCATAAATAAAGTTGTTTCGTGAGAAACAATTTACACTTCCAAGTGTATTGAATGAACTGTCGAACTGAAAAGTTCCGCAGAACATGGGGTTGGTTGTCTTCTGTTGGAGGCGTCCACGGTGAACAGGTTTGTATCAGTGACCCGTTCTAGCTGTATCACCTTCCTCAGGCGATGGACTGGCGCTCCTTATGAATATGACACTTTGGTCACTCAAATAACGTTGAAAACTACGCGACGCGAGAAACAGTTAAGCCAATAATTAATGTGTCGAAGAAGGAGTAGATTCTTCAAAATGTGAGTAAGTTTCCACTAATAGGGCGCCAGAGAAGTTTTGGCAAACAACCAAGACTTCTTTAAGTTAACCCACAACTCATCAGTGGGTTAACGACACTATCTCCGCACTTGTAAAGGGTACATTGACGGGTAAGTTTTGAAATAAAAGTCAGCAAGTATCCCCTTATTTATGTTTGATGATTAGAACTTGTGTCTCTTTTCTCAATATTTTTTTTTAAATTGAAAAATTACAAAAACTATTATCCCCTGAATTTAACTGAAGGTTACAGATTCAGTATACAGCTGAGGCTGAAGTCCAGAAATATCCATTAATACTTATAATTACAATATTGATTGATAAAGAGAAAAATAAATCAAAATTAATGTGAATAATCAATAAGACAGTAAAAATACCATAAAGCTAAATTACGAATTAGTAAAACCGTAGAAATATCAGACTATCAGTTACAGTGAAACAGTCACAGTGTTCATGAACCATTGCTCAACAAAAATGTAAGTATCTAATACCAAATATAATAATCATGTCAATTACATGGGTCACACTTCCGCAAACAAGTATTAAGATCAAACAAAAAAATTTAGTGAAAAGATTGAGTCTATCAAATATATTCTAATTGCAGCAAAAATGGACAAAGATAACTTAAAAGAAAGTTTAGCAAAGTTTGACGATAAAAAAATGACCATGAAAGTTTTTGCTGATTTCCAATTTTGATACTAAACACGTAATTTTGGAGATTCCTTGTCCCTTCATAACGGACAAGGAACAAGTTTTTTTTTTCTTAAGTATGTACACTTTTATAATAATTATTGCTCGTTATTGCAGAGGTTGGAATAACGGAGTGAAATTGAGATGGAGGGGACCAAAAAAAAGGAAAAAGGGGACCAACAAAGTTTTAAAACTGCGATAGACAAAGTTTTGTGCAATTAAATGAGCATGAGAGAAGCTTCGTCGTGTTTTTCCATGCCAAAAACCACTCTACACGACAAGATACGGGCATTGAGCCGTAGAGAAGAAGTGACACTGCAACCAAAGATAGGTAGATTCACTAACACTTTTTCACCGGAGTACGAATGAGTTCTATTGGACCATGTGAAAGATTTGTCCAATAGACGCCTACCGCTGATGAAAAAAGAATTTCTGAAGGTAGCCTTCGACTTGGCTGAAGCTATGAAGATCCCTCATAAAGGACCCCGCCCTTTTCTAATGGCAAAGTGGCGTTTCGTCAAATGTAATAAATTTTGAATATAATCCCCACAAAAATATCCATTATATATATATATATATATATATATATATATATATAATTGGTCTATTTTCGTCTCTATAACGTTTCATACTTCGTAAGAAGTTAAGTCTATTATGCCTAATTTCGGGTTTTTCCATTAACAACTTCCTATTTGTTCTAGTTTTTCGCCAACGAAATCCCATTTTCTAATAACATGCTGAAGAGACTCACGGGTACCTGTATAGGTATACTCATCTACAAATTTTCGATGAATACGCTTCAAAGTTGAAACTTGTTTTTCTGTAATATAAAAATTGGAAATATACCCTCGGATATCAAAATTATCTAGACAGGTTTTTGAAGTGCTTTTTTCTTCCTTTTTGTTAGGTGTTTCAAACGACGAGCATCCTCAACTACCTTCATTTCACGTGAAATTTGTTGAACACTATCTACTTAAACTGACTCCTGTTGCCAATACCTGGACTTTTTAAAAATCTTTCATTGGCCCGTTATTATCCGCCTCTCTTCTCATAAAATGTAAAACAATTGCTACCACTTCTCTAGTCTGTCCATTTAAAACTTTTCCTTTGAACTTCGACTGAAATTCCATTTTTATTCGCCGCAATACCTACTTTTTCGCAGACTATACCTAGTTCTGTACTCGTTTAAGTTTAATCATAAACTGTGTTATCTCCTACTTTCCGTATTGAGACCAACGCGCATCGTGGGCGTGTCCATTTTCAAACTTTCAGCTATTTTTGCTAACCTTTTTTGTATATAAGAGGTTTGTTCCAACATGCGTCAGAAACAGTTTTTTACAGTCAGGATTCTGCTCAGTAACTCTAGTTGGAACACAATTGAGTTAGTGCGCAGAATCCTGACTGTAAGAAACTGTTTCTGACGCAGGTTGGAACAAACCTTATGTATTGCTCACTGAAAATTGTGTAGTTTCATCACTTGCAGTGTAATACGATTTTAGAAATGCCTGTGGATATGGTGTACACACTATATGCAAATTGAGTGAATGAAAACGACGAATACTCAGTGTGTATTAATTTATTACTTTTAGGCTAAGCGCTTTCGGCTGTTAAGCCATTATCAAAGCCGTCGTCATTTAAAAAGTAATTGTCAAAGACATCAAGCCGATCAAATACAAGAATCAATACTCAAGATCTATCCAACCATCGTTATGATTGAGTCATTCTAATAAAAACTTTAAATACCCTATTATAAGGGTGTAAAATTATATTCATAAGATGTAAATACACTCAAAATTAAAAACCAGTTTTTTAATTTTGAGTGTATTTACATCTTATGAATATAATTTTACACCCTTATAATAGGGTATTTAAAGTTTTTATTAGAATGACTCAATCATAACGATGGTTGGATAGATCTTGAGTATTGATTCTTGTATTTGATCGGCTTGATGTCTTTGACAATTACTTTTTAAATGACGACGGCTTTGATAATGGCTTAACAGCCGAAAGCGCTTAGCCTAAAAGTAATAAATTAATACACACTGAGTATTCGTCGTTTTCATTCACTCAATTTAATACGATTTTATTTGACTGGGACTAATCATTATATATCCTTTGCCCCTTACATGTTATGATGAGATGTTTACATTAGGGTTTACCTGAGAAAGTTTGAGTGAGTTAGACAGAAGTTAGTTTAGGAAATGCAAGAATGCTGTAACAAGCCAACACAATATAATGTTTAGACTCTTGATTCGATTTCAAGCTACTTTATTATACAGTTAAGGATACGTACAATCAGGAAAGCATCAAAAATTGGTCATATAAAAAATGAGTTGGGGCCAGCACAAGATTTTCTCACACACGATACATGTTAAAATTGTTACAGTCATATCATACACTAAATAAAAACTATTGATTTGTTTTGAAATTATAATAATATTTATTTACCATTCAATTTGAAATACAAAATAATTCAAGTTAACGGTAAATAAATATAGAATTCCCACAGAAAGATGAACCTGTATGTGAGTTGTACCATAATAATATGACATAGATTATAATGAATTAAATTGTAAATATAAAGTTTCCTTCAGTATAAGCAGAAGAGCACCAGAAGATATATTTATATCATATTAAAAACCACTTACACATTATACAGAAAAAGAACGGACCACTTTAAAAACAAAACAATCAACGATATAATTAAAATTAACAAAATTGTAAAAATCAATTTCCTTTCACTGTGAGCAAAAAGGCACAAAATTTTTTTGTAGATATCACAATAAGAATCATTTATAATAATTATTAAAAGAACACCCTACTTGAACAATTAAACATATTGTAATAGGTGGGTACTTCAATCAAACATAAATCACATATCAATAAAACAAACAATTGAGAAATTGAACTACAGGTTACACAATTCCAACTAACATGGAAGTACATACTAATATTCATACACTGTAGTAATGTATTTTTTCTACAACTACTATGCAAAACACGCTTTTCTACACAAATTTTTATGCGCACAGCAAGCGTTTTCTTAATTAGTTTGATATACGTTAGAAAAGTAATAATGTAGAGTGTAGGAAAAGTACACGTTATGGTACTTTTCCGCACGGAAATGTCACTTTGCCCACGGTAATGTCAATGTCAAATCTTTTTGACAATACTTTATAGTGGATTTTTGGGTGTTCAAATTTTAAATTTAAACTAAAAATTCTGTAAGTAAATTATTTTTTAGATTATGTATTTCAGTTTATTTTAGGAACTAAATTTGTTCTGTTTAAGTTAAATAAAATACTTATATAACTTACTTTTTCTTTAATTAATAAACGTAGTTGTAGAAAAATTATTGTGTACAACTCGTACGCAAAGCACTTTTCCCACTCGCTGGGTTTGCGGCAATCGCCTTACGGCTCGTGCCACAAACTTCTGCGCTCGTGTGAAAAGTAACGCTTTACGCACATGTTGTACAAACTACTATTTCATATCGACACACTGATTTATCTGTACTCTTGGCAAATCTCTACAAAATTTTCCTAAAATATATAATAATGATTGATTCGTTCAAAGTAAACGAAAAATCGATAAAAATATGGATGCAATTAAAGCCTATGTGCCACAAGTTTCAACGAGTAGTAGAACTCTAATCGAAAATTATTAACCAATTGACAAATATGATAACTAAATAACAGATGGACTTAATGCATTCGAGCAAATCCTATAGTGTGCCACGAATAGGTGTATTTGCTCCAATCATATATCGACAATGGACTAATCATATTCCTAGACGTTGATGGTTATACTTGTTAATGTCATGAATATTTCAGCTGCTCATTATTAACAAAAAAGAGGAAATTGTGGATACAGGAATAAAATTTCTGCATTAAAACTTAATTGAATGAAAAAAAACTGATTATATATAGTAAGATGGAATTTCGGATGATTCTTATACTGTTTACTACCCCTACAGCAACAATTATAGGTTTAAGAAGAAATATCTTCGATATGCAATTTTTTTCAAAAATAGAAGAAATTGTTTTAGTATCTTTTAATCCCACTAATACAAAAAGTTTAACAATAATTTCAACAGTGTGTGGTTAAAATCAATTTAAAAATCCCATAATACTTAAAAGCAGTTGTTTGGCAATCCTATGTATAAAATATTGGATTTGTGAGAATGGTGCTTTGAAATGAGAACAATGTTGGGCAGACTAAGAAGTCTGTTAACGTTCGGAAAAGGAGCATCTACCTCATTTAAAATATGGACGTACAGATAAATTAAGATAAACATGCCATCAATCATAAGCATTCAATAAGTTCAGGTAATGTGAATGCATTTGAAAGTATTGAAACAGTTAGATGTAAGAATAGTTCAAATAGAGACAAATGACCTATTCGTTTTAGTCCACTTTATAGTTAATTAGAAGGAAATTAAATGGAAACTTTTCCCGAATAAGTGGGTTTTCCCACTGGAAGTCATTCCCGCGAGAACAGTTACATTGGCGCTGAAAATTTAGTACTTATGTAGGAGAAACTAGGTGAGTTTTAATTTACCTCCGTTCTCTGGAAATGATAACTTGGTTATCGAAACGCTAGTCAGTCAATCTAAGTATGAGTATTGGTGTTGTGGTAGTAAACAGTTTGTTAAGTATTTGTAGTAGGTCAGGCTGAATTCCTCCAAGCAAAATCAAATCTGGTAGTTAAATTCACATTAATAAATCTGTGTCTTTACTCAATTATCCAACATCCAGGTAATACAATCCTTCTCAGGAATACGATGGTACGTATGCCATGACTACTATCATTAGTGTAAATAAGAACAAAGAGAATTCACACCCATATACTGCTTGAATTTCTGTGTCTATTAGAGGATCATCTAGATCT
Source organism: Galeruca laticollis (assembly GCA_963921935.1). Lineage (NCBI taxonomy): Eukaryota > Metazoa > Arthropoda > Insecta > Coleoptera > Chrysomelidae > Galeruca > Galeruca laticollis. The sequence goes on from OY998177.1 coordinate 171,880,963, forward strand.
TGTAGCTTTTAATTGATTGGTTAAGAGAAAAATCCCATAACAATGTTGATATCTATAAAAGTAGAAATATTTGAAAAATGAGTAATTTAGAATCCTGTCTATCTGCAACCAAATTTCTTATCGTATTCGTATCACTTAAAAAAATTTAAACTTTGAAAATAATTCTTATTAACCAAGAAAACTTAGAATTATTTTATTTAATATTCCACTTTTACAGGTAATTCTCAGATGTGTAAAACTTCCATTCTTGTATCTTATTTCTGATGCCAATTGAGCCTAGAGTTTTGACATGAGAAACGTGCTTTCTCAAATTGAAAACTCTATATTTGTACCTTTATTGGAATGAATAACTCGCTGAATTTTCATGCTCAATTCTTATTCAAGAAAATTATCAGCTCAAAATGTATTACAAACTCTACTTCTCCAACTCAATAAATTTATTATGTGTACCAATTATCCCCGAGACACAATCCAATAAGTAGAGTTGATTCTCACATTTAATCTCCACCATTTGATCTCAAGACTAATTCGTAAGGAAGTATCTCATTAAAAAAACACATTCGTCGGAATGGAACTCAAACATTTTACTTCGGTAGCCCAGGAAAGCTGCACGATTAGAAATTAAAATGAGGAAGTGTGCTATTTGGGGCGTTTTCTTCTACAACGTGGTCCCTATCATAGACGTACTGATAAATTTCCATGCAGAATTTGTGGAATATCTTACCTTAGTGTTCGAAGCAGTAATATTTGTACAGCGACTTGAAATGAAACCAATATTTTTTATTTTCCAATCAATAATTCTGATTAATTGCTTTCATGTAATGTAGGTAACAATAGAAGCAAAAATATCAAATCCAACTGTTGCCTCCACCAACCAAGGTATTTATGTAGTGGAGTCATAGATCAGGAAGGAGTTATACATGAGGATATAATCTTACCAAAGCTTTTTCAGGTATTGCAGGATATGTCCATCTCTCGTTTCCATTTTTTGTCATCAGAATTATCAGTAGTAATACCACAATTTTCGCAATAAATCTGTCGACTCATTTCTTAACGAAATTGAATTGATTCAAGAAAACACATGTCCGCAGTACAAGTGGTGTTCTCTTGAAACAATACAGTTTGGTACAGAAATAAAAGACAAACTTATGAGATAAATTCAATCACGACTGGAATTTTAATAGACTATTTCACAAACAAAGTGAAAGGTAAATGGACTGATATTCGGCAGAATTAGAGTAAATTATCAAAAAGTTAGAAGTTTATCTCAGATATTAATAAAGTTTAATAAACAGGAAACGTTAACATCGAACGAAATAAATATTAAACCAGTAATAACATAACGTACTTTTCCTTGGACCAATTATGATGTATTTTAACGCACTCAAAATTGTTGATTAATGACCCCTATTAAGAAATGATTTTATATTAATCAACAATTTTATTTAATGCAACCTAACATACATTGTTCTCATACATTTATATTGGCAATAACCTGTGGTACAGTAGGCTTACCTACTAAAACATTTGAAATCAAGTAGCTGTGTTAGTACTATCTGTCATACGTCATATTTATTTTATTGTTAAATCTATGTATATTTTAAAATCAAAAGTAGGGTCGTCGGAAAAGTTTTGTAACGATCTCGTGAATTAAAATGGCAATTAACCCTCCGCTACTCGCGCGGGGTATTTTAGTACCCCACGGGTATATCCTATGTCAATATCTTGGTGGGGGAATCGCGAAATTCCACGTCGCCTCGTGTATTCTTCAAGCATAGTGTGTAGATATCTGTGCTAGGGAGTGGTCGCTATCGAGTCACTAACTTTTACGAAATACGCTATTGAACCTCGTTGGGGTATTTAAATACCCCACGTGAGTGGTCGTGTCATATTTTTGGTAAGTGTACTATATACTATAAATCTGCTATTACTTGAACATAGGTTATTATATATAGGTTAAAACATGACAAATCAATCCAAGGATCCAGAACAGTGGTTGAAATGGTATGAGGAACTTGACGAGGAGCCGGAGGTATATGGCGAAGAAGATCCCAACGAGTTCGAAGTTGACGCGATTGAAGTACAGGATGAACGCACAGATAGTTAGCAAGACGCAGATCCTGATTATATGGAAGATCCTCTAGCACAAGATGTTGCTGACGAATCTGCGAGTGCGTTCGAAGATCCGCTTACACAGGCTGATGATTCTGGTGAATCTACGGGTCCATACTTCATAGGAAAGGATAAACAGAGTAAGTGGAATAAAATGAAACCACCTTCTTCAAGAACAAAATCTCATAACATAGTTTTGAAAGTTCCTGGTCCAGTGGGCAATGCAAAGAATGTTTTTATAATTTCATTGACGACACTATGTTTGCTATAATTGTGGATTGTACCAACATATATATATCGCACATTCAACAAAGATTTGCTCGAGAAAGAGACGCACAGAAAACTGATGTTTGTGAAATTAAAGCTTTTGTAGGGATTTTGTATCTTGCCGGCGTCTTGAAATCTGGTAGACAAAATGTTTTATCTTTATGGAACACGAATGGTACAGGCATTGAACATATATTTATTACAATGACATATAACCGTTTTAGATTTCTTTGTCGATGTATCAGATTTGATGATATTTCTACCAGGCAGGAGAGGCGCAATTTGGACAAGTTGGCACCTATTAGAGACATATTCGAACGTTTTGTCTCAAAGTGTCAATCTTCAGTCACACCAAGTGCGTATCTATCAATAGACGAGCAGCTTGTGGCATTCAGAGGAAGATGCCCGTTTAAACAATATATACCGAGTAAACCAAGTAAATACGGGCTAAAGGTATATGCACTCGTGGATGTAAAGACCATGTATACGTATAAGTTAGAAATGTACGCTGGAGTGCAACCCGATGGCCCATACTTCCTTAGTAATAAGCCCGCCGACGTCGTCATGCGCCTCGTGGAGGATCTAAAAGGAACCGGGCGCAATATTACTATGGATAACTGGTTCTCCAGTATCCCCCTGGCTTTCAAATTGCTCAGAAATAAGCTGACAATGATTGGAACTATCCGCAAAAATAAAAAGGAAATTCCTCTCGAATTTACCAATACGCGTTCTAGACCTGTACAGAGCAGCATGTTTGCGTTTAAAGACCATTGCACATTGGTTCCTTATGTACCAAAGAAATATAAGAATATCCTATTGATTTCCACAATGCATCACGATGATGAAGTGGATGAAGCTTCTTTGAAACCAGAGATTATACTTGAATATAATCGTACAAAGTCTGGAGTGGACGTTGTAGATAAGATGCGCGCTCATTATGATGTGGCTAGGAATACCAAGCGTTGGCCACTTACAGGTTTTTTCAATATCCTCAATATTGCAGGAATTAATGCCATATGTTTATATGCACTGAACAATGGATTCCAAAAACCCACTAGAGAATGTTTTTTGAGGAGTATCGCTGAAGGATTAGTTCGTCCACAAATTCTGAAAAGAATATATGCCAAAAATATTCCAAGAAATATAAAGAAGCGGGGATTCCTTCTTCTAAATATCGAAGAACCATCAACAACTGCAAGAGCTCAAGATCCTGAAACACATATGCCAAAGAGGCCAAGAACGGGTAAAGGAAGGTGTTATTTGTGTCCCAGAAGTCTTGACAGAAAAACCCCAGTAAGTTGCCTCAAATGCACCAAGTGGATATGTAAGAACCACCAACAAATTGTTTGCAACAGTTGCCTGAAACATGGAGCGGATGACGATTCTGAATCGGAAAACTCAGTCAATTAATGTTTTGTTGCCATTTTTTTGAATTTTTACCTTGTGCTTCTAAATGTTTATAATTATAAATTTTTGTGATTAGGAAGTTTGGTTCATTTTGTAGAGCATACAAGTAGGTGTTTTTACGTAATTTGCCATATAATAAATAACCCAAAGAACTCTTTTTTAATGTTTCCCATTAAAATAAAATTGGGGTATCAAAATACCCCACGCGAGTACTCAAGTAAAAAATGTAGGCGCGAGTAGCGAAGGGTTAACAATCTCGAACATTGCCGCGCTCGCTTCGCTCGCTCGGTTTATTATCTCGATTGGTAATCGCCCTTATTAATACACTTGTTTGTTAAACAACTATTATTATTTTTCAAATACAATTATTATTGGCACAGTTATTAATATATGCAATGTTTTGAGCTTGATTATTAGAACAGGCGCTTGTACTTGTAATAGTTGTCATGTCTTGATTGATATTATTTCTCACATTGGCAGTAGGTTTTACGTGATGCTGCTTACCAAGTTAATCCCAAATCTGTTCATTTTCAAATGCGTGCTGATTACAACCGGGCTAGAAGAGCTGGGAGCACAAGGTTGAGTAAGTTTATTTTGTCTGAGCAGTGAAATTCAGGATCAGCCCATGTTAAACATCGAAAAGCACGAGAAACTTCTGTACTAATGTTAGAAGGGGGCTGATGTGTTTATGTCAATATGATTTGGAGAAAGTCTGGATAAAAGTTAGCCGTATAGCTCTAAACTAGGAACAACTGAGAGAGCACTTCCTCTCAGGTTGGAGAGTAAGAAAAGAAACTTATCTATAGGGGAGAGAGACGTGCTATTGTGTATAAGGGATTGAAACAGTGCAAAGAATTTAGGCCATTTCTCAATGTCACCAGAAAAAGTCGGTAAATGAATTTTAGGAAATGCAACATTACTTTGAGAGCTCTGACTGGCGCTGATTACAGAAGTAGTAGTTGGGGTCGGTTGTTCACTATTAAGATGTACAAACCTAACTCGTATTTTAAAGAGGATGGTGCGAAAAGCTTTGGAAGGTGTTTCTGTATCGATGTTATCCGCTGGGAGTATTAGACAGTTGTGACTACTGATCTTATCATTGATAAGTTTAAACTAATCTTGCAATCGCACGCTATCATCATGATATGCCTGCCAAACAGCAATTTTCTCATAAGTGCATTCTTTAACTGTATCTCAGCTGCTATAGTAGCTTCGGAGAAAATCATTTGTCGCATTGCTACGTACTGTATCAATAATTTACGATTATTTTCGTCTGCAGCCATTTTGATAAACGTAAATTAACTTACCATGAACCAGAAACAGTTAAAGGAAGAAGATAGTAACTTCAAACATTGACCAATGTTGAGCAACAAGCTGGAGTGAAGACATGAAAGATATAAACAGCTCAAAAATACATTTAATGGTTTGAGAAAGTATCGTCCTGCCCCGGTAAAAGTAAAATGTTTTGAAAGCGAATAATCAATAATTAATTAACTCAAGACTTAGCAGATAAGAATTATTGAATCAAAAACTAGTGTATAGGCGAAGGCCGATACAATAATAAAACTTAAATAATTTAACAATGATGAAAAAACCTGTTGAATTATTTCTAGTTTTTATTCAACGACAAGTCCGATAAACGTAGTAAATTTATTCAAATTCAAAATAAAATGAATTTTTAATCGATTCAAAAATTAAGGTGAACGAAAGTGATAAGAAAACACTATTTGCAAATATAAGTCGACTCGCTAACATCAATATAGAACAATATCAGTCTCGTAATGTTAGCGCTACTGCTTCAATGGACTGTAGTTGAATGATATTATGCAGTTGGCGAATCGTCAACACATATAGTAACTTTAATTTAAAGGTACTTATCAAAGATGCTGGTTTCTGCAACTCACTATCAACTGCAACAATGGATCGTTTAACTTCTAGTGTAAAATCCTGCCTTTTGTGAAACTGAATAATGTTGATTCTAATGTTTATATTTGCGAATTGATACTGTAATCATTTTCTTATTGATTAAAACGTTTTTATTACGGGTGGGATGAAATTCAAACACACGGTATGGCTACTAACGAATTTATTTAAACACTAAACTACTCACTAACACTCAATTTATAGACACTTAACGATTCACTTAAATTTAATTTATATACACACAACTTCAATTATTAATTTATATCAACAATTTACTGTTCGCTATTTCAGAGTATTCTTGTTTATTTGTCGAGACCACTTTATCAACTTAACTAACTCTCCCTGGTCGGTTTTTTATATATTTGTGCCTTTTTTACTAGATAATTCTAGGTTGCGGCTTACACAAAAACAATTGGCTTTCTGGCATTTTCTAGATAAGACTGGTCACAAAAACAATGTCTAGATAAGATAGTCACAATCGTAACCAATTCTAAGAAATCCCTGCGCATCCGCCATAATTTTCACTTTCATACATGGCTTGGAGAGGCATGGGGTCACAATAAACTTTAGGTTTCAGTGCAGTGTAGCCCCGTTGAAATCTGTGGCTTGGACAGAGTCGGATTCAGAGTCTACACTAGTGTGCTATTTCGTAATATTACCCCCTCCTTGAATGGAAGTACCTCCTGGAACTTTTGTGTAGCCGAGACTGGATGTTTGAATCGGCAATTGGCTCGATTTCTACACTTTCCGATCTTATGGCAGGGCACCGTCTTCATCGGATACTGATGACAGGGGTTGTAGCTGCAAAGCAAAATCTGGACAACAGTATCTTGGAAGATAACCTCTACCATGTTCCTGATGACACGCCAATCCAACTACTCGTTATCTTAGGCATAGCCAGTTTCTTTACGCTGGATTCTAACACATGGTCTCGGAAGTTTCGAAGTGCTTCCCACACATCGCGGTAGGTAGATTGTAGATTACAAAGGGGTCGATTGGCCTATAGCTGGCCTTTCCACACTGCGACCTGAGAAGATCTTTTGTGTATACTCTCCATCTATTTTTTGTCCCAGAGATCAAGGTTTCTATGGAAGCCTATTATCCGATTGGGAGCTATTCTTGTTACCTGATCATGTCTCAAGAACAACCGTTCCAGGTACCTATGGCGTTGGTGAACAAGTAAACCGCAATGGCATAATATATGTTCAGCCGTTTCATCTGCACTGTCGCAGAATCTACATGTTCCTCTGTCCACTTTTCCCATCTTGCAGAGGTGATATCTGAGCGGGCAGTGTCCCGTAAGGAGTCCTGTGATTGCTCTGAGATCAGACTTCTGAAGCTCTGAGAACGATTTAGCATAGCGAGCAGAAGGTTGTAGCAAACTCTTTGCTTGTCTTTGGCCTGGAACATTTTTCCAGTAGGCTGCACTAAGTTCCTTTTCCCATTTCCGGACTCCTTCCACAATGTGGCTTTTAGTAATGCCACAAAACGGTTCGGCTCCGATGAAAGGAGTGCTAGCTCCTTCCTTTGCAAGACCATCGGCAGTCTCATTCCAAGAAATTCCCTTGTGTCCGGGCACCCATCACGAAGATAGTTTGTTATGCCTAGCCAGTAGCTTAAGAGATTGTTCGCAGCTCCAGACTGTTTTGGACTCATAAGTTATAGACCTTAGAGCTTTCAAAGCAGCCTGGCTATCGGAGGCAATATATATTCTGGCTGCGTTGAGGAGCTTTTCGAGGCACTCTTGAGCACAGAAGTCTATCGCTAGCGTTTCCGCTTGAAATATTGTGGCAGTGTTATCTAGGGCTACTGATAACCTAAAATTAGGTCCTGTAGCCCCTATTCCTACTTCTTCGTTTGTTTTTGACCCATCAGTATAAAATGTGAGGGCACCCCTAGTTATTTCTGATATTTCGGTCTTTGTTAACTCACGATCGTTAATAATAACATCTAGAGTAACTTCGAAATCTTGTTTAGCAGGCATTATAGGCATCATCATAGTTTGGGTTGATCCAACCCTTAGTATCTCGAGATGTCCTGTCAAATCACCGGGTTTTAGAGATTTAGCCTGTGTTAACCTATAGGCATTTTGCAGAGCAATCCTCCTTACATGTAAATGTAATGGAGGGAGATCTAGCATTACCTCCAAGGCCGCGCCAGGGCATGATCTCATTACACCCGTTATTCCTGAACATGCGAGTCTTTGAAATTTTTGCAACTCTATTGTAGCCCTTTGTAGCGTGGTTTTCTTCCACCATACAAGCGCACCATAGGTGATGATAGGTCTGACAACGGTTATATTTGACCAGTAGATCATTTTTGGTTTTAGACCCCAAGTTTTCCCAAAGAGCCTACCACACGTCCAAAGAGCCCTTGTGGCTTTTGAAGTGATGTGTGCGAGGTGTGAGTTCCACGTAAGTTTCCTATCAAGGATGACTCCAAGGTACTTAACTTCTTGCGAAAAAAATAGGGTTGTACCATTCAAGCTTGGAGTCCGTATACTTAACTTCCTCCTGTTAGTGAATGGAACAAGTGTCGTTTTATTAGGATTGACTGAAACTCCTTCCTTCGAACACCAGAGAGTTATGAGGTTCAAGGCACTTTGCATGCATTCGGCTATGGCGCCGTCGTGTTTACCTCTGACCACCATAACTAAATCGTCGGCATAGCCAAAAGCATGAAATCCTTCTCTTTTTAGCTTTGTTAGGAGGTCGTCAACCACTAGTTATCACAGTAGAGGTGATAGCACTCCTCCTTGAGGACAACCTTTCACTGCTTTTATAGTAGTCGACTGGTCTCCGAAGTAGGTGGTTATTTTCCTAGTATTTAGCATGGACTGAATCCATTTGATTATGGAAGGTGGGATACCCTTTGCAGTTGCAGCGGCGCTAATTGATTCATATGAGGTGTTATCAAAAGCTCCTTTTATATCTACGAATACACATAGTGATACTTCTTTCGCAGCTATTGCCTTTTCTAGGTCTTTTAAGAGACAATGTAGGGCTTCTAAGATGGATTTGCCAGGTTGGTAGGCAAATTGTTCCTCGTGAAGCGGTGCATTTGATAAATATTCACTTCTCATGTATGTGTCGAGTATTTTTTCCATACTTTTGAGTAAGAAGGAGGTAAGGCTTATAGGTCTATATGACTTTGGTTCCTCTGGAGGATGTTTGCCACTCTTAGGAATAAAGCAGACCCTGACCTCTCTCCACCCTTTTGGAATGTATCCCAAAATGAAGTTCATCTTGAATATCTTGCACAAGTGGGGAATTGAGATATCGGATCCCTGTTGTAGAAGTGCTGGAAAGATGCCATCCTTTCCAGGTGATTTGTAGGGCTTGAAGCTGTTAATTGCCCATTCAATTCAATTCTTGGTGAATATTTTTCCCGCTAAGCTTTTTGCTAATCTAGAAGCTTTGATGAAAGTTTCATCAAGATTTGCCTCTGCGTTATCGTCAATAATTGCAGCACCAGGAAAGTGAGCGTCTAATAAACATCTCATGCTTTCCTCTATGGTTTCGGCGAATTCTCCGTTTGGCTTTTTAAGGAGTCCAATACCGTTAGAGTGGTCCTTAGCGATGACTTTTTGAAGGCGCACTGCTGGGGCTACGTTAGAAATCCCTTCGCAGAGTTTGCATCACATCCAAGAATAAGATGTCTGTTCTTTTTGTTGCGGCTTTTGATGAGGCTTTTGACTTCCTCTGGTGGAGGTTTGTCTTCCTCTCCCGGAAAGTAAGTAGAGGCAATTATAATGTGCCTTTTACCCCTTTCGGTGAGGAACTCCACTTCAGCTGTTGCAAGGTCTCTGATGATACACTCTGGAACAGAAATAAAGTTAAGTTTTTTTGAGATGACTAATGCCGCTCTTGGTTTGTCATGCATTTGTGAATATATTAACTTACATGAATTGATGGATAGGCCTTTGACAAGTCCTTCGTGAGCGCAGGTTTCTTGAATGAGCCCGATGTCAGATAGGTTTCTGCTAAAACTCCTGCTGAGCACGCTAGTTGCAGCTTTTGCATGATGGAGGTTTAGTTGCAGAAATCTAACGAATTTGGAGAGAGCCATTTTACTGTTTCTTGGGATCTTTATTAGATCCCTTATTGCCCTTTGAGAGACCCGTTTTTGTGGGTCCCTTTTTGTGTTCTTTTTTGCAACCTCGACTGGTTGAGGCTGCAACTGGACCACTATGTTGCCCAGCATGGCTTTTTTGTGGTAATATTCTTACCTGACCAAATTTATAATTGGCCATATAGCCATTCTTTTTGACCCTTTCTGCGGATATGGGGTCCACTGATAGGGTGAGTTCTACTGTGGGGCCTTTTTCGGCCCTTCTTACAATTCTCCAATTTTGTGTTCGTTTTGATATTTCAGACTGTCAGGAAGTACGTCACAAGGATCTCAGAGTGAGGAATGTTACCTTCCTCTGCGAGTCTCAATGACACACCCTCCTGTGGCTGCAGCTCCTGAACTATGTCTTTAAGCAACTCAACTGTGGCTCCGACAGCACAGGACAGCAGCATCCAGCCAGGTCTGAATTACAAGTTGCTGAATATAGGCCTGGTATTTGCCTTTGGATCCAGCAGTAAGATTTTGTCCAAAATTTTCTCTTTTATGGCTGCTAACTGTTCCACTGAAAGAGATAACTCTGGATAATTGGAGGGCAGTATTCCTACCCTTATTGCTGATAGCATTTGTCCGTAGGATTGTTTGTTACCCTCATTGGCAGTTTTACCTACTATGAGAGCTCCCTTCTTCCTCGGATGTTCAGGGGTGCTTTCCTCAGATCGAACTCTTTTGGAGCCCTTACTCTTGGGTGCATCCCCTTCTCCTTTGTAATAGGTTTCAGTGCCTGTTGTCGTGCCTCTTCATGCCTGAGGCCGTGCTTCAACAGGTACTTAAATCTTTTTCGAGCAGCGCCGCTAAGGTTTGCTCGAGCCTTTTTGGTTTTTTGTTGAGGCTCCATTTGGTCCTCTTCGCCGCTTTTTAGGAGCTCATCCTCGGTTTTTTGGTCTGGAACATGATCCAGTTCCATTCCCACTGGATGAGTGAAGCTATCTTTATCCTCTGGGTTTTTGTTTTCTTTTTTTGGTTGGTCCATTTTTTGTCCCACAAGTAGCTAGGGAATGGTTGGTCGCTTCCGGCAGAGCCCCGCATACCGGAAGAAGGCTATTGAAACCTGGGTGTCGCCTGGTACCCGGAGTTCGCATATTAGCGACTAAGCAGCCCCTTAGCCATACATACAGGATTTTCGCAGGTGTTTCAGCCGTGGACTCATTGACGGCAGATCGATAAGCCAATGCGAATAGGGAAAGATACTGGTCCCAATCTCTCTGATGGCAGGCACTTTGGACAGGTATTTTCCAATAGTCCTGTTCATTATGTCGACCATTCCATCTGACGGTGGATGTAATGCTATTGATCTGGTCTTCTTCATTCTCAGCTAGATAAGATCGTCACAATCGTAAACAGTTCTAAGAAATCCCTGCGCATCCGCCATAATTTTAACTTTCATACATGGCCTGGGCAGGAAAGGGCGCCGAATTTTATGAAAAATAAGAGGGTGGCACGAATAGCTAATATATATATATATATATATATATATATATATATATAATTCTGTGAAGACGAATTGGTTTATCTATTTGGATACGCATATCGAAATCTGAAAGAATATTTTTCAGTTTTCTACCAAGTACATTATTAGTTAACATTTCCACATTCACGTCTCCACAAAGATTATGAAGATTGTTTTTATTATATAAGTTACACATAAGATCAAACATTTCATGCCAGAAATATATCTAGGTTACTGTTAAGGGTTCTGTATGCTGAGAAAATTGTGACTTCAAAGTGTTTTTCAATGCTTTAGTTAAACGTCATAGGTTTAACTGGTAAATCGTTCTTCAATACACAAATTCCCCCATGCAGCGAAACCATAGCCATTTACTAAATTATAACCATACAAATGAAACTTTTTTATTTCCTCCGAATTTAACTAATGCTCAGAAAGACACAATATATCAGGTGAAACACTGTCCAGTAATATTTCAAAATTGATTAATTTTATTAGCTGTTATACCTTGGACATTTAGGTGCATTATGGACAGTAACCTTTGTATATCATTACCTTGATGATTATTCATTATTTTAGTTTGTGATGGAATTTGTCCCAAATGTGGAGTAGATGGTTTATTATTCAAAAATCCTGTAGATAACCTTCATATTCGACATGCACCTTGTTTAAAAGTTTCTGTCTTCTTAGCAAGCCTAAAAATAAACTACCATCATTACATTACATTACAATTAGTACCTATCATACCATTGCATTATTTAGAATTCGAGCCATAATTTGACCGTTAACATTATAAACCTAACTTATTTAATAGGATATCTACGTATTTCCATCATTCAAAACTTAAGCAATACAAAAAATATTAACAATATACAGCTACGATCCCATAATACTGTTCCTAAACCTACACCTATTATACCACTAGAAAGTTTAAGGATAATTGTTGTCTTTTTACAATACCACAAATATATTTCTTGTTATCACATCATTCATTAGAGTAAAATAACATATTTTGGTTGGTCCACTTGTGTGCTACTTATATACATATTCGTTTTCGCTGTGAGATTACACATGACTTGCCCATTGTTATTTGTATTTTCCGGTATCGTTTCATTTCCTGTTAAGCATTTTATGTAGTTTTCTCTACCAAAGTTTCGGTATGAACTTTGTGACGATAATAGGTACTAAATCTATTCTGCATATTTCCAGCTTGATATGGAATATCATGATTGATAAAGAGGGGAAAAGTTGTACACACTTTTATAATATATATATGGTAACTTGAATAAATTCTGTTAATAAAATATATATTGTATATCTGTATAGACAGTTCAGTAATTTATATACTATATAGCTTGAGCTTAATTGTTACAATTTCTGCAATCTTTAGAGCCGAAACACATAATTCCAGTCTAACAAGAGCTAATCGATTTAAGCTATTAGAGAATCTCATCTCGCTTTGAGACTTATTTCAGCTTCCATTTTGCTGTCACGAGACGTATCAAAATGGTTCCTGAAAAGGGTTATGGGTGCGGATTTGATACCAGATTTCTTTTATTGTATGCCATTAGCAATATCTTGGAGTATATAATCCTGGAAGATACAGTGAGGACGTTCAGGATGGAATAAATTCAATATTTCTCTGATTAACGGTATCTGAACAACATGCTTCGCATTTTACGATACACTTGGATGTACTAATAACAACACCACTTTTGTGTATATGAAGTCATCGATTTTTTAAACGGAACAACATATTTACCACTAGAGGATTACAAAAATGTATATCAATTATGGTCCAAAATAATTGGTTTGTGAAATAAATGGTATATCAGACATTTGACATCCACTATTATTTTTGTTTGAGTTTATTGAAATTGTTCTAGGTGAAAGTGATGCTAAGGGTGATTATGCTCAAGTCAACATCCCTCGTCTCATACCAGCTTATTCTTCTCTGCCATCATCAGAAGACTATATTCAAAATTAATTAAGAATTCACCGTATGTATATTGGCGACAAAAATCAGATAACTCTGTTCGAAAAGAAAAATGGTCAAGATTAAAACAATATTTTCCACACTTCAGAGGTTGTATCGTGCTAGTATACCGCAATTTCTCAAAATTTACAAAAATGTGGTTGCTTTATTTTCAATGATGATGATGAAGTTATTCGATTACAAAATTACTTTTTACCTTGTTTACTCCGTTCCTCTGGATAATCTGTTGGCCATCCGGCTTTGGAGCGTTGTACCACAGGATGATTACTGCTATATGGACGTGGTTCTGCTCTGGCCAGAGGTAATACGCACACCGTTGGTCTAGGTCTGGACTCGACCGATTGACTCAATACAAGGCGGAGTGAAAATGTCATGGTAGCGCAGTTAAATTTAAAAATATGAAATGAATCAATTGCAATGCTGGTGGGATCAAAATCGTATATCCAATCATAAAATGGGTCACTTGTATACACTCCAGAGAGTATATCGTGCTAAAAAACCGAAACTCTCCAAAAATGTAGTATATCTGGATTTATAGTACCTGATGTACTGTCTCCTGGTGAGCTGGAAATCAATAGGGTTCACCTGTAAGATGCCATGAACAAAATCCAATCATAAAATTGGTCACTTGTATACACTCCAGAGACTGTATCGTGGTGAAAAACCGAAATTACTCAAAAAATGCAGTAAGGAGGGTAGTCCACACTGGGACGGCTTTCACAGTGGGACATTCTATTTTCCTCTAAGAAGTTGGAACATATTTGAGATTTGGCAACCGTGTAGTAAATCTAAAATGGATGACAAACGTCACCAGCCATATTGCCGCCTACGGCGCAGTTGTTTGTTGATACTATGTGATCAATGTGGTTTTAAGATCCTCTAAGTAACTGTTACCTGAAACATACACACTTAAAATTCCTCAATTGTGCAGTCTCTGGAATTTGTAAGTCAGTATATTTGAATACACACTTTTTAGCAACATATTTGTGTATATGTCGGTTTATTAAAATATTTGGATAAGAAACTACACTAATTTTATGTTGTTGGTGCTTGTTTACACAGTGGGACGGCATCAGGTAGTACACATTGACTACTACTCATGGTATATAATGGCATTTTGTTCTAGTAAGGAAACGAAGACACACACTTAAAAATGGTGAGACCTAAAGTCAAGCCTAGAAAAATAGGGAAAATGTCCGGAGAAGATATGGCTGCAGTTATCAAACTAGTTACAGAACAGAACTAGTGGAATTCCACTACAGACGTTGCATCAATATGTGAAAAATGCCCAATTACATTCAGGTACTGAAATAAGAACGCAGCCGCATTATGAAGCTAGGCAAATATTTAACAGAGAACAGGAAGCTAATCTTGGCGAGTATTCACAAGTATGTAGTAAAATGGCGTACGGATTATCAACTGTAGCTTTAAGAAAATTAGCTCATGCTATGGGAAAAGAGAACATCAAAATTACACAATCGTGGGAAGACAATAAAATTGCTGGCAAAGAATGGATGAAAGGTTTCTTATATCGCAACCAGAAACTAGGTATTAGAAAACCTGAAGTTTGCAGTATATCTAGACTAACATCGTTTAACAAGCACAATGTTACAGTACATTTTAATAACCTGGAATTCATTTTGAAACGATTTCTACAGCTAGCAGATCGATCACGAGTCTTAAACTTGGACGAAACCGGCCTGATTACAGTCCAAAAACCCAAAAAGGTCATTGCACACAAGGGAGTCAACCATCTAAACCAGAGCACTAGTGGCGAGAGGGGAGAACTAGTAACTCTCTTGGTGTATATTTCAGGTGCAGGAACATTTGTGTTTGTAATGGAACATTTCACTAAATACACAACTAGTACAAAAGATAACCCCTTTTTACTCATATGTGATAACCACGTGTCTCATATTGATATTCAAGTTTTAAACATTGCCAAGCAACATGGAGTGATAATGTTAACACTGCCCCCGCACTGCAGCCATAACATGCAACCATTAGATTGTTACTTAAATTATATTATAATATGTTATAAGTCATCTTGTGCGGGGTTATAGGGAAGACAATTGTTAGAGTTCTCCACCAAGTACTCTTTGACCAAAATATAAAACGAATGGATGATATAATCAGTTTTATTTACTTTGAAATATATTTATAATTGATAATCTCTTTTCAATTTGTAGGTATATACATATTTGGATGTAGATGAACGGCTAGTACGTACTATTCGTTGAACATATGTTTAAATGAATATTAACTAAGTACTTCATAAGTTGAGAATTAATAAATGTGTACAATACTTATATTATAATACAATATTAACTTGAAATAGGTAAAGATGAAGGCCATGAGTCCAGCAGTTTCCTGTGAATCTGGTAAGCAGACATAGAGAAATAAAATGAAGAAAGATCCTACCTGCTTAAATGCTGCAGAGAGTTCAACTTTGAAGTGTTCTATATTCATTGAACGGTGTCACTGGATGTAGAGCTACGTATACCAAGCTGAGGCAAGCACTCAAAATCACAGCTTGTGCTTGTGTTTCTACTTTCTGGCAAGCAAAAGGAGTATAAAAAAATAAGCAAGAGAAAATCATGCAATAAGAAGCATCAAGCAAGAAAAATATAATGAAGGAGAAGGCCTTAAATCGAGAATATACTATTGGGACTATTTTACTTTTAATAAATACTGAAATATATACGTTTGATATAATGTGGCCTTATTGTCTATAAGGTTTTCTTTGTAAATCTAATTTGAATTCTCCCAAAAATATCCTCTAACTACAAGAGTATGTCATCCCGACATAATAAAAGAATGAATCTAAATTCGATATAGTTAAGGATGGATCAAATTATCCGGCGATAGCCGTAAATTTTCAAAACTTCTCAAATCCAAACTTCTTTCATTAAAACCAGTAAAAGAGTGAATTGTCAGTAGCTAATGTCTTTCAGACAATGGCGGACAAATCAGAGGAGGGGATGGTGGACCAGTCAGAGAGGAGGTGGGGCGTGGCCTAAAAACTGACGGACCAATGAGAGAGGAGGTGGGGGCGTGGACTAAATATTGCGGACTAATCAGAGAGGAGGTGGGCGTGGTAATGTGACGTCAGAGGACGTGGTCATGACGTCAGAGGGAGAGTGGTGAGGGCGTCCAAGGTGCCGGTATTCCTACTAAAGCCAAATCTTTGAGCAGTGAAGAAATAAATGAGTTTATAAATATCGCTCCCGACGAAAAGTTTTTGTTTGCTAAGGTAAATTTTAATAAAAAAATAGCCCATTACTCGTATATCTATTCAAAAATATTTTTCAAATTTTTTATGTGGCGCCAATTATGGGGATATCAGGAGCATGCCGCAACCAAGAACTCATTCAACTGACAGTAGATGATATAGAAGATTTGAAAACGACAGCTATTGTAAAAATAGAAAATACTAAAAAAAAAGTTAACCGAAAATTTACTATTTCCGGTTTAATTTATAATATACATAAGAAATATGTAAATTTAAGACCGCAAACGAACGAAAAAAGATTTTTTAGGAATTTTCAAAACGGAAAATGTACCCAACAGGTGGTCGGAAGTAATAAAATAGGTAGCGTAGCGAAAACGGTGGCCACTTTTTTAAAATTGAATAATCCAGAATTATATACCGATCACTGTTTTCGCAGGTCATCAGCAACTATTTTAGTAGATGCAGGAGCAATCGTGACAACCCTTAAAAGACACGGAGGGTGGAAGTCCTCAACTGTTCCAGAGGAATACGTCGATGACTCTGCCACAAACCGATTACATATTGCCAATAAAATAATGGGTGCAATAGTGTCTTCATCTAAAGAAAATATTCAACCAAGAAACAATTCATTTACAAATTTGTTATATGACACTGAAATTCCATCATCAACAAAAATATTAAACCAACCACAAGTAACCCAACTAGTAGAAACAATTTCAAACCAACCACCAACAACAATATGGCCAGTAATATAACATCGTCATCTATGCAATTACCTATAACTTTTACAAACTGCCAGGGTAATTATTTTACGTTTAATTTTTATGCTGCTCCAGAAAAAAAATATCATACTTAATATCGAATTCATGACTTCAATTTCTATATTCTTGCAATAAGTTTACATCGTTTGTGCTTAGTTTTGTCTGTAATAAATTCCTCGTTTCGTTACTTCAGTTTTTATTTCAATATACTATTATTATAGATATGATTTGACACCAATGTCATATGCGAACACAAACACCTAAGGTTCTTTTTAAATATTTAGGGCCCTTGGAAAAATATTGTACATAACTCGTTGGGAAGTGAATTTCACTCATTTCATTTCAGCACTCACCGATGTCGACGTTATTTTTAAAAAACCATCACATTAAACAATACTTATTTGTTACAATTATTATCGCATGGTCGTAGGAAAAATAGTGTAGGGTAAACTGTCCCACAGTGACCCAATTTTCATATATAGGATCACTACTTTTTCTGAATGAAAATACCTCGAATGATCACTCCCTGTTTTGATACGTTATCTGTGTAATCATATGGGTATTCATTTGATTTTTCGATATAGTTTTGAATTTTTTTAAAAACTATGACATATTGTGCACTGTGTAGGATGATGTGTATACAGTGAACCACCAGCCAGTACACAGTGAATCATAGTTCATAATTCAAATAAAACGAAGACGTTATTTCAAAAACTTTATTGATATCTCATGACATAACATAAAAAATAAAATACAACATTCTTGATATACGTACTAGACACAAGTGTAAAAATTGGTTGATATCTAATTTAAAAAAAATCTTCAAAAATGTGGAAGAGAACTAAATATTTTGTTTTTAACCAAAGCTAACAACAAACTCCTTAAAATATTATTTGGGAAACAATGAGACTAGTAAACCTATAGTCATTTTCATCTGTAAAAAATACAAAAAAGAGATGACATAAACACAGGACACTAATAAAATTGGGGAACATTTCAATAGCTAGCGAATATCGAGACCGCAAAAGTCCATGTTAAAAGAGTAGAAGGAATTTTTGCACCTGGAGGTGGAGCCATGGTCTAATGGTTTTTGTAAAATAATTTTGACATCCGATTTTGAAACTGTAGATAAATCGGGTATGTCAGGAATGGAGAACACATATTGTGTTGGAGATTTTTTCCGCAAGAAACTCACATCATATTCACCTTTTTGGACAGCTAAAATTTTAGCTAGGTAGTAAATTCTCATTTTTTTTCTTGGAACTCAACCAGAACAAATTCCCCTTCGACAGGATCTCGGGTAAGATTTCCTAAGTGGTTTTTTGCAACAGGGATCGTATCTCCATCTGAATTTTCATCAAATTCATCTGTCATAGCTCCATCACTTTCCAAAATCATGGAAGTATCAGATTCAGATGAAGAACTATCCTGTCACACTTTCCTCACACCTTTCACTTTCTTATTGGCGCATAGGATTTTTGTGTTCATTTGTCGCTTCTTTGCTTGTTTTTATTTTTCAATTTGCTCCTTTTCTGGCGTGTCCGTTGCTATCATACTCCTACCTTTTTTCCTATTCTTCCTTATATTTTTTCTTGGTTTTGCTTTGAAAGGTGGACGGAATTCTGTCGGATCTAAAAATTTTTTGTGACCTGTTTGTGACGATTCATTTACTGATGAATCTTCTTGGGGGCGATGTTTTCTTTTTCTGAACAATCAGGTTCCAGATCTATTGATATATTGTTGTCCGCTGCCACAACATTAGGATCAATGTCTTCAAGTTGTGGGCGATCAGTGACTGTGCTTGGTGAAAAGTCGATATCTCTAAAAATCGTTCTATCAAAAGGAACGACTCCGGTTGCTTTAAAGCTATTTACTATCGAGGTAGGTGTCATAGTTTTTAGATATGCTTCACCAATTAAACCACCCACATCATAAATTGTTACTGGTTGGCCGGAATTTCTCATGATCCAGGAATCCATGCTAGCATTGTAAAAGGTTTTGAAGGGCTCGAATAATCCAACATCGAGAGGTTGTGTTTTATGAGATGAATGGGGTGGCAAAGTGAGTATCGTAACCCCGTGTGATTTGGCCAGTTTCAAAGACTCTACTGACAGGTGCGATTCATGATTGTCGAATATTAAAAGCGATAGATTATCCATTGAAGAGGAACTACATTTTATAAAATGTTTCATAACTTCAGGAAATAATTCCGAATTCATCCATCCGTTCGGTGCGGCGAAACCCAAAGTACCAGGGGGCGCCTTTGATCATAAAGTTCTTGAAGTTTTCACGCGGAAAAATTATGACGGGTGGAAGTGAATATCCACCAGCACAAACAATAGCACATGTTGTGCATAACGTTGCTTTTTCGCCACTTGTAACTTTCGAGAGACATCTTATTCCTTTCGGTGCCAGCACTTTTAGAGGCTTTTCAATAATGGTTGTCGCCGTTTCGTCTAAATTATAGACGCGTGTTCCATTAGCAAAATTGGGATGGCGTTTTAAAACATATTCTAGATTTGGGAAATATTTGTCAATGTTATGACGGTGTTTTTAAATGAAACTCAAGGTCTCTAGTTAATTCCACAATATAATACAAGTTATTGAAAATTCTAAAAAATTGACAATTGTTTGGATAAATCAACATCATTGTCACTAATATGAGCATATTCCTCGAAGTAAGGGTCGAGATAGTCAATGTTATGACGATTGAAACCTGTAGCTCGAGCCAAGCTACAACTTTCCGGTGCTCGGAGAGTCACATCTGGATAATGAACACGAAAAGATCGGAGCCATTCCAAGTCTGCCATTTTTTTTCCAGGATTCTGGAATGCGTATTTTATTGATGATTGCTGTCTCGTACGCTAACATGCGGTAATCTCTATTTGTTAAACCATAGAAGAGATATGCACAATTTTTGAGATATTTTTTCAATGCCTCTTCCTGCTCCGAATTGAAAATCTGATTAACATTATAGTTAGGAACTAATCTGACATTCAGACTTTCTCTTGCATTTTTTGTTTTTAAATAATATCTTCTTAAGGTTGCGTAAGGAAGTTCTTTAAGTTCAGCTGCTTTTCTTATTTTTTCCCCGCTGGTAATAAGTTTAACAGCTGCCCTCATATTTTCTTCTGTGTGAGCTCCTATTTTACGAGGCAGTTTTCTGCAAGCCATGCTGTAAAAAACACTATTTACAATTTCTGGAGTAAAGTAGTACACAGTGAACTGATGATTCACTGTGTAAGCCTCGATTTGGTTCACTGTTGGACGTGAGGTACAAAATCGTTTGAAGGTAAGAAATGAGAACTAATCATTCGTTTAATCAGGCATTTGCTATCGATCAATATCCTACATAGATCACTCATCACAATGAAATCTGAATTTCACGATTACAAAGTGTAGTTATCTTACTGGAACAAAAATATGGAGAGAATTTTTTATTTTACGTACCTGGCTAAATCACTAAATCTGCTATACAACCTACTCAGTTGAATGTTCGAGCGGCACTGATCAGATGATGGGCAGCATGCATAGGTAACTCTTATGAACCAGCTTGTTCCGTAAGATCTGTTTGCGACTACACTCGCCAGAGGCGCTGTAATCACTTTAAATTTGAACGTTGTCAAATCTGTAAAGAAAAATTCCTCACTTTTTCGTCACTCATCTGATCCATTGATTGAAGTTACTAATATGTAATATGTATAAACATTTTCATTATCATAACATAAAACTTGAATGTTAGTTTGGATTTGAATTTTATCTTATCTTTCAATACCCTACACTAGAGAAGCTATTCAAGTTGTATTTTTTAATTAAAATAAAAATCATAAGTTTTTAATGATAATTTTGAGATATGGCAACATCACAGCGGCTTTACGAGAACACAATACGCAGGCGCATCGATTTCTCGCCCAATGTTTATCCATAGAAAAAGGATAGGTTAGGTTAGGTTGATTTATTTTTATCAACACCAATACCTAGCCCAGCTCATTATCATTATTATTCCAATTAGTGTTGTATTGAGACTAAGTTGAATTTTAATTTTTGTGTGTGTTTATTAAACTGATTCAACCAAACCAGTCCAATATGGTGTTTTCTTGTTGTGTGCCAACATGCAGAAGCCGGGACGATACTGTGAAAATGCATCGATTTTCCAAAAACTATGAAAATGTGAGTACCGGCGTTACTTTCAATATTAAAGCTGTGATAATTATATTAACAAAATCTGTTATATGTTATTTTTTTCACTACTAACATGAGAAAACTTTATTATTTACCTCATTTGTCTAATGAGAAGTAGCTCAATATTCACCTAAAACTTTATTTATTCAATGAAATGAACATGAAAAATGAACTCTAGGAAATGTCCTAAGACAATGAAAATGATCAGAAAATATGAAAATTATTAAAAATAATAGTAGAAATGACGTTTATTGAATCCCCTTAGTTTCAATGATTTTATTCCATGCTTTGACAAGTATTCCGAGCTGATATTTCGATATCCTTGGATAATTGGGGAAATGACTAATTTTAAAGTAGAAATAAGGTCTTTCGTTATTAGTTCTGCGATTAGTAGTGAAAAAAATACTATATATACTTCGGTTGAGAAGGCCATATTTGTATATTATATTATATTAATTATTATATAACTTGTAAATAAACGTATGTAGTGAAACACTTTTTTTATTCATGAATTCTTAAACAATCTTCCAGTTCAAGAAAAAAAAATTAAATTTTATATGTACAGTTCCCGCTTTTGCTTTCTTTCTGACTACACTCGCCAGAGGGCGCGGTAATTAGTGAACCAAACTCTCAATACTGAGTTGCCTATCTATCTATTGAAAAAAACCTAACCTAACCTATCCTTTATCTATGATGGGTAGTGCAGTGAGAGACGCTTCAAACGCATCGATCGTTTTGTTTCTAATGTAGGCAATCGCGCATTGTACTTGACAGGTCCACTGCGGGACATGGCTCACTGTTGAACAGTCCACCCTACATTAATTGTGCGAAAGTGATTTTTCACACTCGTGGGAGTGTCTCACTCGGCTTGCGCCTTGTGAGACAATACTTTCCACTAGTGTGAAAAATGGCACTCTCCGCACTCGTTACGTACTATACCAATTTATGATAAAAAACGACTAAAATTTTGTCATCATTGCAACAGTGCGTCTACTATTAAAAGTAGACTTTCCACAAAGTTTTATCAAATCATCCATTCAACCCGTGCGGTATTATATCACACTCTAATGTGATATTAGATACTTTCCAAATATCAAGACAGTGGTGTTATGTGTAGTTTTCATAGGTGGTCGTAGGAAATAAATATAATCTATTCAATTGAAATCGATACTATTTATTTTGGTGGCAACGAGGCATTTTATTAGTGACAACCTTCGAAATTTGATCTGCAAAATAACCCAAATTTTGGGAATTGCAATCAAAATAGAATTGTTAAAAATACTTAGTGTGTCTCAGAAAAAAAAGTGTTGGTTCATATAACCGGACAAAGAAAAACCTTCATTACGAGCAGTAAGTGAAATATCAAGTTATAAAAATATTCATTTCGATTCATAACAAATAAAATCTGGCAAAAACACGAAACGATAAGAAATAAATTACAAGTAATTAGCAACAAGTACTTTCTTCTTGCAGTAATTAGCAACAAGTACTTTCTTCTTGCATTAAAGTGTTGCCGACTCAAATTAGAATCAAGAAAAGTAGGGAAATATCTAAAAACTGTATCTCGTGTCTTTATTTCTAAATTTAGTGTCCGGATTGTGGTTGCACATATATCTCCGATAAAAAGTTTGGTATCCGAAGGGTTCACCTGTATCGGCTTTTTTGCGCGGTGAAAGTATGGAAGACAGTAGTGGCGATGAACATACCACAGATGATGGCAAGAGAAAGAAAAATAAAACAGGGCTGGAGGAGTTCCTTGGAAGATCGTCAAAAACGCTTAGAACGCCAGATAAAAGGGAAAAAACGGATGAGAAACTTAACAAAATAATAGAAATGATACAGGACTTCCAAAAACATGTTAAAAGTGATTTGAAAGAGATTAGAGAAGATCAAATGATGTATAGAGAGGAACTAGAGGAAATTAAATAAGAGAACAAGTTACTACATACTGAAAATGAAGCAAATAAGAAAAGATTGTTACAGTTAGAACAGAAAGTGGAAGAAATGGCTAGGGACAGAAGGAGAAATAATATAATTGTGCAAGGAATGCCTATAGCGACCCATGAAGAGCAATCCATAAGACATAAAATGGAGACCTTGATGAAAAACAAACTTGAGGTGGATATAAAAATTAAAGGAGCGAGGAAACTTGGAGAAAACACATGTCTGCTAGAATTAAATAATAATACGGATAAGCAACTGGTTATGGCCAATAAAAGGAAGCTGAAGAATGTTAGGGAGGCAAGAATCTATATTAATAACGACGTGAGTAAAGAGGATAGGGAAGTACAGAACAAAATAAGAACAGTTGCAAAAGAGGAAGAGAGGAAGAGAGCAAGGGGAAAACTGTTAGGATTAGATTCGGCAAATTAAACAAAGATGACGAGGAGTGGGTATGGGATAAAAACACAGAATCGCTGGTAAAAAGAAAGCCAGGCCCAAAAAACCAAGAACGGTAAGAATGGCGATATGTGGTCAGATAGATAACGACTCGGCAAAAAATAAAGAATTATGATTTTGTAATACATCTTGAAAATAAAAATATAGGCAGGACAAGGAGCAAGGAACAAGGTAGAAAAAGAAAGCAGCAGAATAGAAAAATTCATAAAAAACTTTTGAAAATTGGGACGTGGAATGTAAGAGAAACTTACCATGAAGGAGCTTTGAAAAACTTGGTGGAGATTATGAGAAGATATAATATCGATATCTTAGCATTAGAACAGACAAAACACAAGGGCAATGAAAAAATTAAAATAGCGGGATACACCTTTTTTCAATTGCGGAAATGACAACAGGTATTTTGGAACAGGGTTCATTGTTAGTAAAGACGTAACACAATATGTTGTAGATTTTGAGGCAATATCAGATAGACTGTGTAGGTTGAGGCTTCAAGGAGAATATAGAGAACTTAGTATAATAAACGCACATGCACTAACGGAAGATAAGGGCTTAACTATAAAAACGGAATTCTACGAAGAAATGAACGTTCAGGTCGGAAAAATACCAAAGTTTGATGTAAAAATAGTTATAGGTGATATGAACTCGAGAATCGGATGCGAAGGAGAGTATAAACATGTGACAGGGGAAAACTAATCAAAATGTGTTTAATTGACTTCGCAGAATTGAATAATATGGTGATAAATAGTACAAGCTTTGATCACAAAGATATCCATAAAATAACCTGGATAGCGCCTGATAAGAAGAAGAAGAACCAAATTTATCATGTACTTATTGAAAAAATACATACAGGGGCCATAAAAAATGTGAGAAGTTATCGTGGAGCTGACGCGGATTCAGACCATTTCCTAGTTATATCGAAAATAGAACAATACGTACCTACGTTTAAAACCTATGATAATAGGAAGATAAAAAGATTTAATGCGAAAGAACTTAAGAAGAATGATGTGCAAAAGGAATTACAGATTGAGATGGAAAATGAATTAACAGGATTGCCAGAGTCAGAGGATATAGAGATGGAGTGGAAACAGATAGAAAAATCAATCATTAAATCCTTGCAAAGTAGCGTAGGACAACCAACACATAGAAATAACAAGGATTGGTTTGATGATGATTGTGAAAAGATATTAGATCACAGAAACAGTGCACAGTTGAACGTATTGAGAGTAAATACGAAACTCAACAGGAAAATAAATGAGGAAACAAGAAGAAAAGCCAAAAAAGTGTGCCGGCATAGAAAGAGGATGAATATGGAACAAAAGTTTGAGATAATCGAGGAGCATTATAAAAATAAAGATATCAGAAATTTCTATCAGGAGGTGAAAAAAACGCTAGGAAAAGGATATAAAGCTATTGATTTCTGTAGAAATAAACAAATGATAACAGATTCACAAGGACGATTAGACAGATGGGTTGAACATTTCGAAGAGTTGCTGAATAGCGGAAGGGTACAGACCGAACTGGAAGATGATAATGTAGAGTATGGTGACCCCGGAGAAGTAGAAGAACCATCAGACGACGAAATACTGGAAGAAATAAACAATCGAAAGAATAATAAAAGTGGAGGGAGAAATGGAATAACAGCTGAAGTCCTAAAAACAGGTGGAGCTATATGACAGCAGAGGATATGCGAATTAATAAGAAAAATTTGGAGAAATGAACAGATACCGAATGCTTGGAACAATGGAATTATCTGCCCTATTTTCAAAAAGGGAGAGAAAACGTATTGTGAGAATTATAGAGGAATATCTTTATTAGACGTGACTTATAAGGTATTAGCCAGAGTTATCCGCACTAGACTCACAGAAATATATAACAAGGAAATGCGAGAATACCAAGGAGGTTCCAGACAAAGAAGAGGAATAGCAGACCAGATATTCCCACTGAAAATGATACAAAATAATAGCTATGAACAAAATTTAGGACTACACTTACTTTTTATCGACTTCAAGCAGGCTCATGACTCCATTATAAGATCAAAATTGTATGAATCTTTAGGAAATCTCGGAGTTCCACAAAAACTGGTAAATTTGATAAGACTAACTCTGCATAGAAGAGCATCGAAAGTTTTGGTGGAAGGAAGTTTATCGAAAAGCTTTACTTCAAGACAAGGACTGAAACAGGGAGATCCATTATCTACAGTTTTGTTCAACCTGATGTTAGAAGATATTTTGAGGAAAGCTGACCTGAATACTAAAGGAATAATATACCATTGTAGACATCAGGTAATTGCATATGCCGATGATGTGACTTTGATAACTAGATCAAAAAGGGAACTGCAAGTAGTACTGAATAAATTTGTAGATACAGCGAAGACGTATGGCCTAATAATAAACACAGCTAAAACTAAATATATGGAGATAAAAAATCATACAATTGATGGGATAAAAGAGGTAATCTTCAGAACAGACAACCAGGTATATAACTTCGAGAAAGTTGACAGTTTTGATTACCTAGGGGTAACAATTAATAATAAAAACGACGAAACAGATGAAATAGATAAGAGGCTTTCCAAAGGAAGCAAAACAGTAGAAGCCCTCAGTAATATATTGAAATCAAAAGTACTCTCCAAAAAAGCGAAGATAAGAATATACAGAACGATAATTAGGCCAACAGTACTATACGGTTGCGAATCCTGGATACTTACACAAAAGAATGAAAATAAAATTGGAATATGGGAAAGAAGAATACTCAGAAAAATATTTGGTGGCAAAAAGCTAGAAGATGGAGCTTGGAGAAGACTAACAAATAAAGAAGTGGCGGAAACTTATGGATATCCGGACATAGTTCATCATATAAAGGCACAGAGAATAAGATGGCTGGGGCATGTCAGCAGAATGGCGGGAGAAAGACATCCCAGTAGAGTTATTTTCGAAGCGAGACGGGGTAAACGGCCAAAGGGCAGACCGAAGAAGAAATGGTTAGGGGCAGTAATGACGGATCTGAAGATAAAGGGAGTGGAAAGATGGAGGGAGATAGCGGATGACAGACAAAAATGGAGACATAGAGGAAGAAAAATTTTCTTAAAGGATTTGTAATACCTTTTTAGGCTTGGGCCTTTGAGGCCTGTAGTACTGTAATATATATATATCTATATATATATATATATATATATATATATATATATATATATATATATATATATATATATCATACGTTATGAATATTTGAAAAATCCGTTAATACAACAATAATAAAATGTAATTGTGAAAATTCAGAATTGAATTCATTGGTATTGCAGCAAAAACTAAACGTTTTAAAGTCTTTGCCACCTGGAATCGATAGAACGGTTGCAAAAACGAGAATCTCGAAAGACAAGCGGAAAATACGTAAGCTTATAGAAAATTTATAAGTGCCTTCAACGGTGAAGGAAAAAGCTCTAACCGATACAGAACGCCATAAATATTCCTCAATCGAATTGTAAAGCTCAAAATTTCTTTAACAAAAGTGTTTGCCGTCATCTATCATCATTTTCCAGCTCCTTTCCTCCGGCCATTCAATGATAAATAATACCGATTTCGTATTCATTACTTTTGAACTCTCTGTCGGAATTCGTTACAATAAAATGTTATTCATTGAATTTTCTTCTTCTACCAGGAAAGTATTTCGTTAAAGGTTTAAAAGAAAGTCGTAACAGTTGGGAAGGGCCGTGGGTTATATTAATCTAGAGATATGATGAAATACATGATAAATTTAATTGATTTTAATGAAGTGAAGTAAATAACTAAATATGTTCTTCCTACAAACATCATACTAACTAAATTCTAAATATTCACTTTTACTTTTGAATTTAATCACCATGAGCATCATTTTTACACCGCTATACCAGTCCCAAGCCTGGGGCCTCACCACGCAAGAGGTGAAGAAGTGTGAAGGGACCGAGGAGTAACACCTCGCAAAAAAACCTGGGTTCAGCTGGCCCCGGCTGATAGTACCTTGTTAGGGCCCCTTGTCCAGGGTCATGGATGAAGACCCCACCCAATAAACACACCTACGTAAAAAAATATTTTTGAACCGTTTTAATGTTATTTCAACGTTACTCGTTGAATTTTCAATGTTGACAAATTGGTTGAATTCGAAACGATATATTCCAAACGTTTTTTCAAATATGAAAACAACGACTTAGCTTAACCCACATGTATTTTCGAAAACGGTTTTTATGGCCGTTATTTTAACGTTGTATTTTTTAACATTATTTATACCATCTCGTGAGTTATAGACGGTTATACAGAAATGTTTTTAACACGTTGTATATACAACGCTTTTTAAAATTTGAAAACAACACAATTTAGTAAATTTGCCATTTTGATTGTAATTTTATAAATGCCAACTCACAATGAGATTCAGTGTCAAATATTTCATGTCAATGCATTCTAGATTACCTTCATTTGTATCTAGACAGAATCATTTATATAGAATGATAGTAAATAATCACAAAATCTGAATTTTCATGCTACGTAATTGCATATTTGAATATAACGTTCATTTTAAAATATCTTTAGTCCATAACATTTTTCTGTATTGTAAAAAATAAAGGTACTTTACTCCTGAGCAGAATTCATATTTTTTTGACAAACCTCATATACGGCTTGCAAAACTTGACATATAATTGGTTGCATTAAGCTTTGGAGCATGCAGAATTTTTTATCAGAAATAACTTTTTTTCAATAAACCAATATTAAAAAAAATTCCATATGGTTCCAACTTAGGTAGACACACTGTATATATATATATATATATATATATATATATATATATATATATATGGAAGATAGTCTTTGCTGACTGTTAAGAATAAAACTGGTGAATATTGGGGTATGCAGCAAGAGAAACGGAAAAAGTTTCCGTTAAGAGTACACTTTTTCCGTTTCTCTTGCTCCATACCCCTATATATACATATATATATATATATATATATATATATATATATATATATATATATAAATATATATATATATAAACATATATATGTATATTTATATAACAACAAAGATATTCATATATATACACGTTGTTTTGTAAAATATTAAAACTGGAAATCTTATATATTTTATGTTATAGTTTTAAGAACATTTTTTATTTTATTATGTTAATGACAAGAATGTTCTTTTTTTTATTGTATAATATTTTTGTGTGGATTTATCAAATAAAATAAATATAACGTTAATATACGATTCCAGTTTTTCTCAAATATGCCCCCCTCTGCTTTTAATTTTAAATGTGAATATAGCGTTACGGAAATGATGGTTTAAACCGATTAAATGTAACGCTTAAATCACGTTAAAAGTAAGTGCTGAATATTATTATACAAGAACGTTTAAAAATTGCATTATAAAAACGTTACTATTACATTACAAAATTAATGGGTAAATCACATTGAAAAGGTAACGTTTAAGTGACGTTAGTAAGGTGGGTGCTAAATTTCGTTTCAAAAGACCGTCTATAAGTAGCATAAGAACGTTCATATTAAGTTACAAACGCAATGGGTACATCACATCAAATTAGTAACGTTTAAATTACGTTAAAAGTATGTGCTAAATATCATTATACAAAAATGTTTATAAACTGCATTATAAAAACATTTATATTACGTTATAAAAGTACTGGGTAAATCACATTGAAAAGGTAACGTTTAAGTGACGTTAGTAAGATGTGTGCTAAATTTCGTTTCATAAGAATGTTTATAAGTTGCATTATATAAACGTTTATATTGCGTTCAAATGCAACCGGTAAATTACATTAAAACGGTCACGTTTGAATGACGTTACGAAAATCACGTATTTAACGTTGGAAAAATCGTTATATGTTACGTAGAAACGAGCGAAATTACTCCGGTAATATAACCAGAATTCTCAAAATGGTAGAACCGCTGGGAGGGGTAATCCTCGATTTTAGGAATAGTATAAAATCAATAGAGGGAAGATGGATCTCTTGAGTCGTAGAGAAGACAATCTGTCTAGGAGACACTCCGAAATAAAAGCTCTGGCCCTCTAGGATGGGAGTTGAGGCATCGAGCCAACCCCTCGATACACGTCAAAAAACTGAAAGGTTAAAAATTCCAGTAAAAATTGGCCACGGAACCTGCGGAACAAAAGAATACGACCCAAGCTTAGAAAACGGACAATACTGGTACGGAATATTGGTACTTGGAACGTTCAAGGCCTCTCCCAAAAGTTAGACGATGTAATATCCGAAGTAAATAACGCAAAGATGGATATAGTGGTGCTGACCGGAACAAAGAAAAAAGGAGTATGCTCAGAAAATTTAGGACAATATGACCACTTTTGCTCAGGGGCATCAAAAGACAAAAGAGCCCAACAAGGCGTGTCTATACTTATCCGTAAAAATCTGAGAAGGTGCATCACATCCTGGGAAGCAATCAGTCAACGAATCATAAAAATGAACCTATGTATACACGAAAATAAAGTTACAATCATAGGAGCATACGCTATTAATAATGATGACTTAGTCAATGATAAAAATAAATTCTTCGAGCAACTGTCATACGAAATCTCCAAAATTGGAACATCCCGAGAAATAATACTGGTAGGAGACCTAAACTCTAGATCAGGAAAGAAACAGCAAGATAAAATAGTGGGACAATTCGGAGAAGACTCTGTAAATGACAATGGAAATAGACTCATCAATATGTGCGACCAAAACAACCTGCGAATTCTGAACGGCTTTTTTCAACATCGATAAATACTTAAGTATACCTGGGTGCAACACTCCAGAAACCTGAAAACTATCATAGATTATGTGATAGTTCGGCAAACTACAACAGTGAAAATACGGGACTCTAGAGCCTATAGAGGCGCGGCATGTGGAAGTGACCACCATCTTGTCAAATCCAAAATACTACCCTTCCGTGTAACAAAGGAAGGAGGAAAAGACACAAGCGAACAAGAACAAAAAAACAAAGAAATTAGTTACAACCTAGATAGCCTTAACCAAGATAGCGTGAAGCAATTTCACAAAAAACGACTTGATGAAAAACTCATACTAAAAAGCTTCGAAAACACAGAAGATCAATACGAGTATCTTAAAAGTTGCTCGAAAAACGCCGCACTGGAAGCCCTGGGAGAATACGCAAAGCCCAATCGAAGTACACCATATTGGTGGGATGAAGAAATAGAAGAAATGATAAAAATAAAGAGAGACAAATACAACAGAGTCCTCAACACAAAGTCGGATCAAGATAAAAAAAAATACAAAACAGCCCAATGGAAGGTACGCACAGCTATAACAAAAAAGAAGAACGAAAGCTGGGAAATAAACTGCACAAGACTCAATACATAGCTGGGAGGTAGTAAAAATATCGAAAGCTGGAAAATGTTAAGATCTCTTCGTCAAGAAAAGACAAAAGATATTATCTCAGCAATAACGTTAGAAGAATGGGATAAATACTTCGCGAAACTGCTGACTGAGCAAATGACACAATATCAGCAACTACAGCAGCCACAATCCGACACTCAAATACGAACCACAGCATCCCCACTTAGAATCAACACCAAAGAAGTAAAACTGATTTGTCAAGCACTGAAAAACAGAAAATCTCCTGGCCCCGGTAATATCGCCGCGGAGTTACTTAAACACGGTACAGAAAAGCTATATCGACAATTAGCCTGCCTGTTCCAGAAATGCATTAATGGAGAAAGTTGGCCAGAAGAATGGGAAACGTCGTACATAACAACGATACATAAGAAATTTTTAACAGTAATTGGACATCAAGATCCAAAATTTTAAATATTAATCCCATTGCTAGTTTTGGTGCAACATTTGGTATCCCACTTTGCAATTTTCTAACTACCCTGGTATGTTTGACATATAATAAAACAAACTCGTTTGAAGAGAATACGACTGAAAGCAGGTATGGTAAAGTAAAAAACATTACTGTCTATCCAAAAACTAGATACACTTGAAACAACCGAATCAGTTTTAAATATTCTCTGTCAAAATGTAGTAGTGGTGAAGTTAAAAAAACCAAAATGTGTTTCCTTCAGGAGGGATTTTAGCTAAGTATTAATTTTATGTTGTTAATTTAAACTCAATTTTGCAATTTGTCAATTTTTCAATGTTTCAATTTTTTCAATTTTTTACTTGTTCACTTTTTCAATTTTTTGGTTTCCTATTGCATTTTAATTCAATGTTGAGGCATTGATTTTAGCTCTAACTTAAGTCGGATGTGATTACTATGTATCCTGTTTTCTTTGATTTCTTATAATTCTAACATGCAACCTTGAAAAAGAAAGAAATAGTCTTTCGAAAGCGCTCGGTTTTGTATAACAAGAATATAAATATTATTTAGGCTGCAATCCCCGTGATATTTTCAATTTTGTTTGTTAATAGTTCAGCCGTGATTACTTCTCTCTCTCTCTCTCTATATATATATATTAAAGTGAAATATATCTACTAGGTTATGTTGAATCATTAACATCACTCAGAAATGTGAATCTAAGTAATAGTAGTAGTGAATATTCGATAAAAGGAAATAATCCATAAAAAACATAGCTTAAATATGACAAGAAATATTTACAAATAGAATACAATTGATAAAATTATATAGAAGATTACTATTTAATTTTGTAACTATTTTTCTTTAAAGTATGATTCAAGATATTGAAAATACAATAGTAACAAGTAAATTACGTCAAACATAAATTTTATACATAACTATGATCATCACTGTATATGGTATCACATGAATTTTGAAATAAAATTCAATTATCATAATTTAATATTTTGTAGACACTTTCAGAAACCCTGTATATTGCATAAACTATTCAATTATTTGTATAAAACTTCAAGGTCAAATATCAACGCGAAATAACGTTCTGTTATTAGTTCGAATAGAGTATTTCGGAGTGACAGTGGAAGTGCATAAAAACAAAGTGAATTTGTCTACTATAACGCAGAAACAGATATTTTGATTCAATAACAACGATGTTTATTTATCAACAAATGAACGATGAAAAACAAAAGTAAAAAACATTGGAAGGTTGTTGATTTTGAGCTTGGGGGACGCGGTGTAAATTTGATAAATGGAGGACGTGTTGAATTTATTTCCTCCAAATTTTTATAAAAAACTATAATAATTTGAAATATATTAAGTAAAAAGTTAACCAAAGTGTTTAGTGAAGTTTTGAACAATAAACTAACAAAAATTTATCACTCGTATATAAATAAATAAGTGTAAAAATGGTGATAGCGTCTAGATATGGTAAGATGAACAATTACCTTTATTAATATAATCTTCGATAACTATTCACATATCTTGTTGTGGATAAGATATTTCTACTGATGGAATAATTCACACCACATCATTTTCCACATCTGAATTTCGCTTATTCGATCATAGGCGATCGTTTTTTCTCCGATGCACCACATTCAGGGTCAAGAAGAACCAACCATAAACTCTATTACTCATGTATATAGTGTATTTCTCCTATAAAACATTTTTGATATATTTATATGTTAGGTTATATTGTTTGATATCTATTAATTAGTAAAAATATTAGTATTAGATATTCAATCTCTACTAAATATCGGACACAGAACACTAAACACATATTAAAAAAAATTAATACTCACCAAATTCTTACATTAAATTATCATGATACATCCCAAACACTTTGCTTTTTCTCTCATTTTGTAAACTAAATAATAATCATCACAGAGTACCACAACACACGACGCCAAGGTTAACAATAGCGAGGGTAGAGGTTGAGTCGTTGTGAATGCATTCAGAACTTTTAGTAAAATAAGTAATCAAGCGAAACTTACTTGATACGTTGGAATTCAATAATATTAATAATTTATTAAAAGCGGTTTTGTGCGATGATTTTGTCAATAATTTTCTATTGAGTTTGATATGAATTATAAACTTTTAACTCATAATAATTTCGTTATTTGCATAAATATGTTCAATTAAAATCATTTGTCTATGTTCGTTTTGCGTTTCTTTGATATCTTACCTACAGTTTCCTGTTGCTGACAATCGCCAAGTGCCGAATCTCATCCCTGAGATACAGTGTTAAAAGTTAAACAAATTTATAATATTTTCTAATTTGTGTAGTATCTTTAAATTGGGAATTCGCAGAAAGCGAACCAATTCTGGCGCCCATACAATCCATACAATCATTATTAATAAATATATAATAAAATTAGTAAATTAAATTCCTATAATAAAAATATATAATAAAATGGCTCCCAATGTAGAGGCATTATTTATAATACACAATAATATATATATATATATATATATATATATATATATATATATATATATATATATATATATATTATATTATATCTCGACTATGTTTTTAATTATAATATATTATATTCTATATTGTTTTATCGTTGAATTTATTTGTAGCTGTAACTACACTAATATGAAAACACCTTTAGCTAAATATAACCTATAACATTTTTAATGACAGCAGTTGTCAAATTAATATGTTCGGCTAAATAAATATTAAATTTTATATCCTGAAAGATAAATTAATACACAATATCAATCAACTCCTTTTCTCATGGAGGGATCAA
This sequence comes from Galeruca laticollis, assembly GCA_963921935.1. Taxonomy (NCBI): domain Eukaryota; kingdom Metazoa; phylum Arthropoda; class Insecta; order Coleoptera; family Chrysomelidae; genus Galeruca; species Galeruca laticollis. The sequence continues at coordinate 171,915,423 of OY998177.1, forward strand.
AGATTTCAAAGGATAATTCAAAATTTCCAAATAATTTTCCAAATCACGTATTATACTATTCAAATCGAAAGTAACTGTTTGTCCAATACACTATAAAACAATTAAATTATCTTATGACACATATGAAATTACTGTCAGAAATTAAACCAAATGTCACTTCTTGTACTAAATTTTCTATAGGATGAAATTATCAAATGTAATGAGAATGATTATAAAAAGAGAGCCAAAAGGTGATCAGAATTCAAATTCATATATTATATTATCAAATAAACACTTACAAAAATTAAAACTTTTCAAAAAATATAACAAACGAATACGCAAAAATAGAATTTTCTATCAAAACCTTAATATTATAAACAATCTAAAATTAGAAATTCTTATCTAAATACTTTAACTAAAAGTCCAAAATGACTCATATGTCAATGTAACATTCCCCAATTTCCTTGTAAATTGTCTTTTCCAAAATTTGTCTTGAGTTTACGTAGAATGATATATCAATAATGTTACTATAATTTGATCAAATATTTAATTCATCAGATGCATCTACTTTCGAAATATTTTTTACTAAAGGCCTATTAATTCTCGAGAAATAATATATAATATGGACTGGACTCACCAAACTGGATACAGATATACTTGTTTGTATTCTAAAAACGTTTTAGAATATCTGGAACAATTTTCTAAATGACTTATTTAGAAACTGGAACAACACTCGCACTAAACCGCTGTAATTCTCTGTGAATAATACACGCACTGGCTTTCAAAGGCAAATTGTGTTAATTTGATAATAATGCTACAAATTATTCTGATATTCTCAAATAAATTTGAGACAACTCTTATTCTGATGTTGTCACTCGAGATATTAAAATTCAACTCTATTTAAAAAATTCTGAGACAACTCTTATTTCGATGTTGTCTCTCGCGATGTTATGAATCAACTAACTAAACTGTTTGCATAAATAACTCTCTTCTCCTTTGGTTACCAAGAATTCTTTTTTTAAAAAAAAATACAAATTTACGTTTTTATATACCAAGAGAGATTTTCATTATTTTTTTTATAAGTGCCATTTTACTAATAGAGACATTTGTATTCTGGATTTTCAAATCGTTTTAAAATCTATCTGTCATTAAGTCTATTCTGCAGTAATGTCATATGAAATTGAAATGTCAAATTTTATTGGTATATTGAACCTTTTAAATTATTGATAATACAGTGTGTATCACTAGTATTACATCTATATATATATATATATATATATATATATAATATGGTCAAACCCCTCCCGCAATGACGGGAGGGTTTGCATGATTAATTAATAGGCAATATATAAGCATATATTTGTCGAAGATCTATTTAAAAAATGTTCATGAAATATAACGTTAGCATTAAGATAAGCTGAACTTGTTAAGATCGAAAATAAAATATATAATATCTATATATCGAGCACTTCGATCTGTCAAAGGATTTGTTAGTTTCAAAACCACTTCTTCATATGACACAACTGCTGGGGGCTCTTCACTCAATATAAACCGATTGGGAGCAGCTTGCTTTCTCAAAAATTTCTCGTTATAGCTATCAACAACAAATTTTTCTATTTGAGCGGCACAATGTCTAAATGATTTTTTCACAAACACTTTACAAACTACGTAACTATGGACCTAGAGTTTTGTAAGGTTCTCATTTTCATCATTATCCTTTTTCACATCGAAGTCTGACGATGAGTCTTTGTAAATCACGTCCTTCTCATGGAATCACTCATTACTTTTTTCTTCACCTTCTCTATTTCATTTTGATTGATTGTTGGTCTTTTTTCAATTTCTTTTCCACAATTGTACCGCGTTCCTGAGTATCGATTTTGGTTTCCCTTCGGGGCCTTCTGGGTACGATCTTATTTTTAATGTCGATATAAAATTTTGTTTCTGCTTGATTTTAACTGGAATTTGGGGCTCTTGTGAAGGCGGTGCAGAAGAGGTGGATGGCAGTGATGCTTCTACGTTATTGTAAAAAAACTCATTGTCTGATGTGTTATTTTGTCTGTGACATCTGAGCAAAGGAAGTCTTCGCCATAAAATGTTTTGCCAAACGGCCAAATTATAGTGCAATGGAATCCAGATTTTATATTTAAGGTAGGTGCAGATCCATCCCAAGCTTTCATGCATGTTACTGCCAGGTCATAAATTATTGACCACGTCTATCTTGTATGAGAGAGCATCCAGTCATCTTTTAAATGGGCTTAAAATAGTCTAAAAGCTGCAATTTGTTGGATGTAAAGCATTTGAATTGTGATACCATCTTCTTTGCAGTAATCAATTGGGGAAACAGATAAATGGGATTCGTGATTGTCCATTATAATAATGACTTAACGTTCTTTAGAACATCGGACATGAGCTACAAAATGTAAAAAAAAATTAGCGCTGGACATCCATACAGACGAATGAACTAAGCCGGTTGCGTCATACTCCTCTGGAATTCGACTTAGCATTCGATGTTTGTCATTTTATTATTCCGCCCAACCTATCTAATATGCGAGAAAAGTATTGGTTTACCCCAAAAACAGTTGGAATTTTGAAAATTTTTTTGAGTTATTTCCACGTTTTCCATCAACAACAACACGAAAAAACGTCTTTTAGAAAACAAAATCCTGTGTGTATGTCGTCGTCGTCGTCGTCGTTGTCGTCGGCCACTTTTCCTTACATGTCTTGTTAGCACGATACAGCCTCCGGAGTACAATAAGTCACCAATTTTATGATGCAATATTGTTAAGGACATGTCACAGATGAGCCCTATTGACTTTCAGCTCACCAGAGCCATTACTACGGGTGCTATGGAACTTGAAGTACGACATTTTGTCAGTTTTTGAGAAATTTCAATTTGTTAGCACGATACAGCCCCCGGAATTCAACAAGTCACCAATTTTATAGTTGACTATTATTCAGGATATCTCACTTATGAAACCTATTGATTTCCAGATCACCAGAACCAATACAACATGTGCTACAGTACTTTAAGTACGATATTATTGTCATTTTTGGCGAAGTTTCAGTTTGTTAGCACGATACAGCATCCGTAGTATATACAAGTGACCAATTTTATGATTGGATATTATTCAGAGCATTTCAAAGATGAACCCTATTGTTATTCAGCTCACTGAAGCCTGTACAACGGTGCTATGGTACTTGAAGTACCAAATTTTTTGTCATTTTTGGAGAATTTTCAGTTTGTTAGCACGATACAGCCTCCAGCGAGTATACGATTGATCAATTTTATGATTGAATATTGTTCAAGGAGTATCACAGATGTACCCTATTGATTTTCAGTTGACTAGATTAAGTACAGCGGGTCCTATAAATCCAGATATACTAAATTTTTGGTTATTTTTGAAGAATTTCTGTTTGTTAGCACGATACATCCCCCGAAGTGTATACCAGTAATAACTTTATAATAGATGATTGTTCAGGGCCACAGAAGCGGAAAAGTTAGTTTCAATTTTTAAAACCGTTTATTTTTTCTTGGAAACACCTATACTGGAGGAAGTGCTGTCCTATTTGCTCTAATAATGTCTACTTGGTGTAACCAGCTTTTCCCTTTCATGCGGAACGATCTTGCATACTTGATGCTGGCCTTTGGTAGCAACAACTTTTTACGTTTTTGGGCTGTAGTAACACCGGTCTCGTCCAAGTTAAATATGTCTGATCCGGTAAATTGGCGCCTTTTTAGGACCTCTTCCAATTTAGCTTGAAATGTTACAACCTTTGCTATGTTATAACTTGTGTTTACCGAGGTTCTAGATCTGGATCTGGATAATTCAGGTTGTCGACTTAAAAATCCAGTAAACGAATCCTTTCCAGCTGAATTATTTGCTTTCCAAAAATCCGCATGGTGATTTTTTTCGGAAACTCGTGTGTCAGTCTGCGTGTTGCTTTAAGAGTTGAACCATGGTACATATTTGAGCATTTTTTTAAGGTAACAGGCAAGTGAGACTTCCAATTCACAAGATAAAACTTGACAAGTGACCAAATTCGGGGAGAATAACAAATTATAAATTCCAATTTCTTTTGATTTTTTGACATATCATGCTTGTTGGAATTTGCGAGACGTAATTCCAACCGTGCGAATTATCCATTTCGAGACACCTTGCACATATACGCTTGAACCTGCGCACAAGTCGTTGCAGTGTACCAACCAGCAACCCCTACGCGTGCGAACCCATTTTAAAGAGTACTCCTGTAAAGTGCAGTTACATTCACTAAGTTCTTTGTTACATTTTTCCATGTAATAATATTTTATATTAAGCGAGAAACACTAACATTACAGTGTTGCCAAGTAGTGGCATGAACAATTTTAAGTTATAACGTTTTCACATGTTTATTTTGTTTTTGTTATGATCTTTTGAAGTTATGTTTCATTAAAGTTCAATTGAAAATGAACTGGCTATTTTATTGACATCGTAGTAGTAAGTTTACACTTTCGTGCGGAGACAGGGTAGTTTGTGTTTAGATGTCATCAACCACATCCCCAACAATTATACAGTCCGCGTACGTTACTGCCTGTCTACGCTACCCGACAATGCTAGAGTTGATTTTTTAACTTCATGTTCTTGCGCATTTTCCTAATAGAGTATTTTCCGGACAAAACATCAACCGTTGCAATTCTCATGGCGTCTGCCGCATAGGCCCAATCTGTAAACCTGTTACGATTTCATAATTTAAGGAGGCTTTGGATACTTGCAGGACGCTTTGGATAGGCGTCCATACCCTCCCGCAGTATGAATTTACTAATAAAATACAAACAAAAATTAAAGTATGTTCATATGTTTTAAAAATAACAATTTTTCATTATTAAAGCGTACCCAATACTGGCAATAAATCAGCAACACCAAAAACTAGAAAAACAGTTAGTTAAAAGCACAGTTTACAACTGGTTAATATTAGATCAAACACGTGGAATAAATACGACATTCGTAATGCGTCGAGACGAAGCGAACTGCCTGCTTCCCATCTAGAAGCGTACTAAGCATGCATATGCATAGGTAACTCTCATGAACCAGCTTGTCCCATAAGAGCTGTTTGCAACTACACTTGCCAAAGGCGCTTGCCCTCAGTTTTTCGTCATTCATCTGATCCATTGATTAAAGTTACTAATATGTAATAGGTATAAGCATATTTTTTCATTATCATAACATAGAACTTGGATGTTAGTTTGGATTTGAATTTGTATTTTATCTTATCTTTCAATACCCTACACTACAGAAGCTATTCAAGTGATATTTTTTAATTAAAATAAAAATCATAAGTTTTTAATGATAATTTTGAGATATGGCAACATCACAGCGGCTTTACGAGAACACAATACGCAGGCGCATCGATTTCTCGTCCATGTTTATCCATACATAAAGGATAGGTTAGGTTAGGTTGATTTAATTTTATCAACACCAATACTTAGTCCAACTCATTATCATTATTATTCCAATTAGTGTTGTATTGAGACTAAGTTGAATTTTAATTTTTGTGTGTGTTTATTAAACTGATTTAACCAAACAAGTCCAATATGGGGTTTTCTTGTTGTGTGCCAACATGCCGAAGCCGGGGCGACACTGTGAAAATGCATCGATTTTCCAAAAACTATGAAAATGTGAGTACCGGCGTTACTTTCAATATTAAAGCTGTGATAATTATATTAACAAAATCTGTTATATGTTATTTATTTCACTACTAACATGAGAAAACCTTATTATTTACCTCATTTTTCTGATGAGAAGGAGCTCAATATTTACCTAAAACTTTATATATTTAATAAAATGAACATGAAGAATAAACTCTAAAAAATGTTCTAAAACAATGAAAATGACCAAAAATATGGAATTTATTTAAAATAATAGTAGAAATGACGTTTAATGAATCCCCTCAGTTTCAATGATTTTATTCAATGCTTTGACAAGTATTCCGAGCTGATATTTCGATATTCTTGAATAATTGGGAAAATGACTCATTTTAAAGTAAAAATAAGGTCTTTCGGTATTAGTTCGGCCATTAGTAGTGAAGAAAATACTATATATATTTCGGTTGAGAAGGCCATATTTGTATATTATATTAATTATTATCTAACTTGTAAATTAAACGTATGTAGTGAAACAGTTTTTTTCTTCATGAATTCTTAAAAAATCTTCCAGTTCCAGAAAAAAAATTAAAATTTTATATGTACGGTTCCCGCTTTTGCGCCAGAGGGCGCGGTAATTAGTGAACAAAACTCTTAATACTGAGTTGCCTATCTATCTATTAAAAATCAACCAAACCTAACCTATCCTTCATCTATGGTACTAAGTACATTCAAATGAGAATATAGTTAGGTATTTCCTTTGACCTGTTTTCTAATTAGGTGGCAATTTGAATGTGCCCAGTGCCCCCCTGTCCAAACCACCGGCGCTCCCCAACTAAAAAGTACCTAACTTAAATTAGTTGAGCATAGCGATTTGCTTATTTTAGAATTCAGGAATAGGAGAAGTAATGCAGATATATACATTTTATTTTGTGAGGAATATCAAGCAAAAGATGCAGAGTTGATGTTCAGATACGGCAGAAGGAGACTTTTATTGTAAATATATTATGTAACGGGTTCAAACTGATTGGAGTTAGTTACAATTGAACAGAGCTTAACAGATAAATGTGGTTCAATATTGATTCAAATCTAAATTGAAATTTCAATTTCAATAACTTTACAATCATATTGTTTATTTACAAAATAATATGAGAAATTCTTCTTTTATTGTTCCCTCACTCTAAAAAGTCTAAACATAAAGGGTTATCCCTACCAAAGTGTCAAGCTGGCTAGTTGATGACCAGTAATTAAGGTTGGTACTTTGACTTTCACATGTATGTGACATACTGTCATTATGCTTTTATTTCCCTCTCACTTCCATTTTGTCTTTTCATGGCTGAATATTACCTGCACGAGGTAAACCGATCTTTTCCAGATTTAGAAGCCAAAAAGTAAAGAAAGAAACACTTTCCTGGACTATGTATTTTATTTTCAAGGACTGAAAAGCCCGCAAGGGGATATTTTATAATTAGTCTATTTAAAAGCCACTCCACCTTCGGTTTTTTCTGCTATACGATTATTAGGGACTGACGGTAGTACTGTTGCTCTGACCATCTGCATGGTTTACCAAAGACATACTTCACCGAGAACCACTTTTAATATAGCAGGACTAAAGGAAGCAAGAAAGAGTATCAATTATTTTTTTGTATCGCCTCATTTGCATAGCGAGAGACTGAATTCCACTTCACCATAAGTAGAGAACTCCACAGAATTAACCTTTCAAATCTGTTCATAAAATAATATCTAACTACCTACTTACCTTGTGAAGTTATTATTACTAAAAGAGGAATTGCGTATAGTGTTAAACCATAAACTGTTTCAACTTTTCTTTAAACATCTTGTTCATCCACAATTTTATCTGACAATAAAAACTTAGGATCCTTCACACAGTACCTTTCATGGTAACTAAACCTGTATGATATTGGTTCACCCACCAATTTCTCCACTGCAACTAGCGGGGCATTTAACTATTGTTATATATGTATAAGAATCAAATATTTATTTGTTACCTATTGATGGATTAGGTAACAAAACTTGGCGTCCTTATCGTGTGCGATTCTACTTTTATAAGCTATTATATAGTTTTAGATTGTTTTGTTACGCATTTATACCCAGTAACTGTAGTATCTCGGTACAGATAGTAGATATTAAAGTCAACTTTTGTATTCTTGTCTTGACCTTTCGAACAACTTGGAAGGAAGGTACAACATAAAACGTCACAACATCATAAGAAAAACATATATTTCCTTTTATTAGTTAGTTTTTCAGTAATTCAAAGTCTCTCGCAAATAATTTTCGGTAATAAAATAACATAACCATATTTTGACTGCCAATGTATTCTTCTTTTCTTTAACTTCGGTTAATATTGTTTGGAACTGGTCTTTAACATTTTCGGTAATATGATAAAATAGACCATTTCTATCAGTATTATCAGTATGGGCGGTATACAATAAATGAAGGATAACCATTAAGAGAATTTTAATTTTAGTCTGAGTGAATTAAATAAGGTTTTTTTCTATTACTATTTTAATAAAAGGTAGTTAAGGTACATTTTTAAATTGTGTGCAACTATCCTAGATTAATTTCTAGATTTTGGGTTTGTAGTTTTTCTCTTCAGAATTTTTTTGTGAAATTTATTAAACACGTGTAGGTTTTTTTCCTTTTTTGGAAGGAGTGGGGATACTTGTAGTAATCCAAACATTTTAGGTACAGTATATGCTAGAATGCTAGAATGGAAATATTGGAATTAGAAGAAGCTTTGGAAAGTTTTGATAACAAAAATGCTGGAAATGATTTCAAATGGATTTCTACTAGTCTTCAACATGTCTCTGCACGGTTATCAAGATTTAAAGGAGATCGAGAACTAGAAGATTGTAAACAAACTGCGTTAAAGCAACATTGTCATCAGTTGAAACAAAAACTTTAAATAATCTACGAACAATCCTCAAATGAACCTGAAGCTCACCTACCGCCGAACCAAGACGTTTCATCACCTCCAGCGTCAGGAAACACAACATCGGGAAATACAACATCAGAAAACATTGCAGATAGGGTTCAACAGTTATCCTTATTGGATGAACCAAAATTCTCTCGTCAGCTTCCAGGGAGTCGAAACTTAAATATAGTTGGTGACTTCGTAGATATGCCTGCTGCAGCTACCTATCAGTCTTACCCAATGTTCCATCATGCTCAATATAACAATTATATGACTGATCCTAGACACCGTGTGAATTTTTTTCCAACAGTTATCGAACATCAGTATAATCCAACCAATGTTTCTTATAGGAGAGCTACGTTGAATAGTACCAATGTACTTTAGGATAGACCTGATTTTGTGTCAAGTCATATGGATGAGTACTCTCCTTATCATCTACAGCACAGATTTAATAGTTGGGACCATAATTCCCGAATGCCAGATATTGCTAGATGGAATGTGAATTTCAACTGCCGCACGATCGTCAATTAATTTTTAAAGAGTGTCGCAGAGCTCAAGATGTCTAGAGGTATCTCTACACAACAATTGCTGCGTTGTGCTCCTTAACTTCTGACCCAAGATGCTTTGCATTGGTAACGGACCAAAAGATTTTCTTCTTCGCAAGATCTTGTCTCTCAATTGCGTGAAGCATACTTGCCGTACGATAATGAAATAGGCGTAATGGATGAGATTTGAAGAAGAACTCAAGGTGCCCATGAAAAAGTTCTTATGTTGATCACGATCATGGAAAACCTTTTTCGCAAACTAAATTCAACCAGTGAAAAGGATCGGATAGCTCTAATACAGCGAAGCCTCATACCGAACATACAGTCTCAACTAGCCCTACGAAAAGTATCATCGATTGATCAGCTCATTCGATTAGGTCGGGCTGTAGAAGATACTGAGGCGAGGATACAAAGATTCCTTCCCCCACCTTCTTCGAAGGGATCTCTCCTCGAGCCGGAATTGCATACCGAAAACCTTCAGGTCAACCTTATGTCGCAGCTATCAAAAACACTTCTAATGGTCTAGAACGAGAATCTAGAACAATGGCCACGTCTTCAGCAATAACTCCTGCACCAACTGAACTTCAATCAAACGCTTCACCTGCATAATCTTGTTGGAACTGCGGCAAGACTGGTCACCGTTTTAAGAAGTGTGATCAAGTTCGCAAACAATTTTGTTCCAAACGTGGAAAGAACAACTATTCGATTTATAATTGCCCTAACTGTCGAAAAAACTGGAACCGAAATCAACAGTAGGCCAGCTGTCTGACGCACCGTTGTCCATAGCCGATTCACAACGTTTTACTAGATTATGTCCTTGCTTATCCGAAAGGCGATACGCGACCCTATCTTCAGGTGAACATCTATGGTTGTCAATTTCTTCATTTGTTCGATTCCGGAACTACCAACCCCATTTTGGGTGGATCTGGTTGGAACAGGTTAAAATCTTCCTGCAAGATATAAATCACTGAACAAAAGTTTTGTGTTGTCGCTTCAGGCCAGACTTGTGGTATTTTGAGTAAGGTATCTTTACCAATTGAGTTGTGTGATGAAGTGAAGATTTTTGATATTTTTATTCTTCCTGAACTCCCTCCTACTCTCATTTTGGGGATGGACTTTTGGAAGGAGATGGTGATAATCCTGAATATGTTCTCGGGTGAGTGGCAGTTTAGATATTTCTCCCAAAGTGAACAGTGAACCAACAATGCAATTATCCTTAATTGCATCCGACCATCTGGATTCTGAGCAGAAATCTCGACTGAACAAGCTTATTGATAATACCTTTCAAGGGATGAATTCCAAGTTAGGATGCACTAACTACGTTGAGTATGTCATCCAAATCTCTTCGCCGCCTCTAAAACAACGCCATTTTCCTTTATCGCCGCCGATTTTAAAACAAGTTAATGAAGAACTTACTAAGATGCTCGAAGATGGAGTGGTGGAGCCTTCTATTCTCCTTGGACCCCTCCGATAGTCCTCATTAAGAAGCCTGATGGACGTCATCGGTTCGTCGTAGATTATCGACAACTTAATAAGGCCACTACTAAGGATGCTTACCCTCTCCCCTTCGTAAGTGCTATGTTAGACAAACTTCGTGATTCTCACTATCTGACGACATTGGACATCAAATTTGCATACTGGCAAATACCGTTTTCGGAAGAATCTAAGTCAATGACAGCCTTCGTTGTGCCTAATCGTAGTCTATATCAATTTCGACGAATGTCAATGGGACTTCATAATGCCCCAGCAACGTGACAAAGATTTATAGACCAAGTCATAGGTGTAGATCTAGAAAAATATGTATTTGTCTACTTTACATTTACATTCACATTATCATCTGTACGGATTCTTAGGAAAAACATTTTGAACTTTTACGGAAAGTTTTATCTCGAATCATCAACGCGGGACTGACTCTTAATAGGGATAAATGCCATTTCTGCAAGTCCGAACTAAAATACCTTGGTTACATTATCGGCGCTGGCGGACTCATGGTAGATCCAACTCAGGTGGAAGCTATCCTGCAAATCCCTCGACCCAAGTCTGTTACCGAAGTTCTTCGACTTATCTCTGTTGCAACTAGGTATCGACGATTCGTACCTAACTACTCGTCCTTGACCACCCTGCTATGTACGCTGCTTCGAAAAAACCAGCCCTTTGTTTGGAGTGTTAAATGTAATAATTCTTTTAAAGTTCTTAAGGAATACTTAGTGTCCGCTCCATTGCTTTCCTGTCCAGATTTTGAAAGACGGTTCATTTTGCAAACTGACGCTTCTGACTACGGATTGGGTACTGTTTTGTCACAGATAGATGATTAAGGCAATGAGAGAGCCATTTGTTATTTGAGCAGATCTCTTTCGAAATCAAAAAGAAAATACAGCACGATCGAGAAGGAGTGCCTGACTGTGTTGTTCGCCATAGAGCGCTTGCATCCTTATTTCGAAGCCGTTAAATTCACGGTCATAATAGATCATTTCGCTCGTAAGTGGATTAATAACACTGAGGACCCCGTAGGACGAATTGCGAGATGGGCAGTCTGATTACAACAATTTGAGTTTGAAGTAGTCCATCGTGAAGGTAGTAACCATACTGTTCCTGACGCACTCTCAAAAGCTGTTCCACGTATTGACAGTATCGATTTGGAATCCAAAGATAAATGGTATCTCAAAATGTGCCAGAGAATACAAGATACACTAGCCATGTATCCACTGTGGCGGTTGGAAAATCGACAGCTTTCTGAAAAAATCGATGTTGCCTACCTAGAACTAGCTGAAGATGGCGATGGTTGGGTAATGGTGGTCCCAAAGGAGAAACGAACGGAAATAATATCTTCACATCATGATCCCCCTACATCAGGTCATCTTGAAGTATATAAAACAAGGAATAATATTGTTAGAAAGTCAAGTCAAAAACCTCCAGCTGGACTAATGCTTAGTCAAGGCCCAACTGCCGTAAGACCATTCCAAATAGTTAGCTTAGACATAAATGGACCTCTACCTCGTTCGGCATCTGGATATTCTTTCGTTTTCCTCCATACAGGATATATTTGGTAAATATATACTTTTATACACTTTAAGACAAGCTACGGGAAAACGCTTATCGGAAATATTCGAAGACAACGTAATTCTTGTCTATGGTGCTCCTCGGAAGGCAATAATCGATAATGGTCGATCATTCATTAGCTCGGTGTTTCAAGATATTCTTAAATAATACGACCTCTTTTTACGTTGCAAACTACCATCTTCAAAGCAACCCAGTAGAACGTTCTCATAGAGTAATAAAGACGGCATTGACATCTTATGTGGCTGAAAACAATCGGAACTGGGATAAGTTCCATCAGAAGATTGTCTGCGTTATACGCACGTATTGTCATGAGGTAACCCAACTCAGTCCAAAATTTGTTGTCTTTGGTCGCGAAATCCAGTTATCTCGAAAGGATATTCACCCGCTAGCCACATCACAAAAGCTTAATTCCGATCTTCTTACTCGTTCTGAAGCATTATTGGAAGTTTGACAGAACATTCGACGTCGTATCAAAATAGCGTATGAAAACACCAAGCAGAGGTATAATTTAAGTCGACGAGAAGTTTAGTCTAGCATAAAAAGTATGGAAATGCCGATACGCTTTTTCTGATAAGTGAAGGTCCTTTGTTCCAACATTTGAAGGACCTTTTATTATTTCAAAAATTTGTTCATCCTGGTCCTATGAGCTAAAGGACAAAAAGGGAAATTCCAAAGGTGTCTGGCACGCCAAGGACATAAAGGCTCATCCGGCTCATTATTCAAATTCTTACCCGGATTCTGATATAGATTAGATCAGATTGTAGATTAAATTGTTTTGGATTGTTTATTTTGGAAACAAACAGTTTTTCTCGAGAAAGAGAGGGGTTGTTACGGGTTCAAACTGATTGGGGTTAGTTTAAACTGAACAGAGCTTAACAGATAGATGTGGTTCAATCTTGATTGAAAATTAATTTAAAATTTCAATTCCAATAACTTAGCAATCATATTGTTTATTTACTAAATAATATAAGAAATTCTTCTTTTATTGTTCACTCACTTTAAAAGGTCTAAGCATAAAGGGCTATCCCTACCAAAGTGTCAAGCTGGCTAGTTGATGACCAGTAATTAAGGTTGGTACTTTGACTTTCACATCTAATTGACATACTGCCATTATGCTTTTATTTCCCTCTCACTTCCATTTTGTCTTTTCATGGCTGAATTTTACCTGCATGAGGTAAACTGAACTTTTCGGGATTTTGAAGCCAAAAAGTGAAAAATGATACACTTTCCTAGACTATGTATTTCATTTTCAAGGATTGAAAAGCCCTTCGGCTTTTTCTGCTATACGATTATTAGGAACTCACGGTAGTACTGTTGCTGTGAGCATCTGCATGGTTTACCAAAGATAGACGTCCCAGAGAACCACTTTTAATATAGCAGGAGCAAAGGCAGCAAGTAAGAGTATCATTTATTTTTTTGTATCGCCTCATTTTCATAGCGAGAGTTCCACTACACCATAAGTAGAGGACTCCACAGAACTAACCTTTCAAATCTGTTCATAAGATAATATCTAACTACCTACTTACCTTGTGAAGTTATTAGTACTAATAGGAGAATTGCGTATAGTTTTAAACCATAAACTGTTTCAACTTTTCTTTAAACATCTTGCTCATTCACAATCTCATCTGACAATAAAAACTAAACCTGTATGATATTGATTTACCCACTAATTTCTCCACTGCAACTAGCTGGTCATTTAACTATTGTTATATATGTATAAGCATCAAAGATTTATTTGTTATCTACTAATGAATTAGGTAACTGAAAAAAATTTATAGAGTATATAAATAAAATATGGAATATTCTATTCGATTCTGAATTATATGATAACAGCTTTTCACGTGGCCAATTCTTTTCCTGAAACAAGTTGTCAATTTCGAGGAAATCCAAAATACGTTAGCTACATATCTTCGAAATTTTCTGTCTGTTTTCAGTGTTTTCGAACTCTCAATATAAATATGTATGAGGCATTTCTACAGTTTACTCCGATCGGTCTTGTTGTTTTATAAACAACCTTTGAAAGATTTATATCAAGACGCAGGGAGCTTATGATAGCGCTGGGGAAATTCGACAGTTATTAACAATTCAGTATTCTATTACGCGTATCTAAGTTACATTTAGGTACAAAATGTAGATGGGTTTCTAACTGAAACAGAAAATACTATTAGCTTGTATGATAAATAAGATAATGCCCATATATTTTCGAGTTTAAGAGTATCAATTTAAATAACGCGCATAAAAATATTTTTTCTTGAAATGTATATCCTATAGCTACGATCCTGAATTATATTTATTTATAAACATATAAACCGATCATATCAATTTCAATATAATTTTTCGTATCTCGATTACTATGAAGCTAATAAATATCATATAAAACGTACGCAAGTAACTTTTATAACATGTCCAATTAAGCTGTTATCTTCAAACGATCATTATGAATTTTCATGGGTTATTGCTTGGAAGTGAACTTCATCAAGTCAATCCAGAAAATCTTATTAGATATTTTTCAGAGATAGATTGGACTTCACGTTTGAATAACTTCGAAGCAGTAGTATTTTCTTATTTTCTGGACTCAATGAGGTATTCCTTACTTTTGATTCCAGTATACCTGGTCCTTTTGATTTCTTATACACTCTATTTGTTTGGACGTCTTTGAAGAAACTCTCTTCGTGGTTTTCCCAAGCTTCTTCAATTTTTCAGTTTTGTCTCAAAACTTGTTGTTTTTTATGCACATAGAGTCGTTTTAAACGTTCTATTATTTTGTAGGGTCAGCCATGTTAGCGCCTTAGTCTCATTTATATCTTATAGATCAATAACCGAAAATTTGGTATCAAAATCATTTATGTTCGGTTCCTGAAGAAGATGATTTCCGTGGAAATGTAATGGTCTCGGTTCTAATTTCCCCGAAGCATTCCATTCTAGTGTAGATTGTAGAATTTCTGTTCCATATAGTAGCAGTATGTGATCGCTCAAAGTATGTAGATCTGGTGTTTGCAAGTCTCTAAGAAGTGTAAAAATGGATGGTATGTACTGGAGCATATAAGATATTATTAATGAATCCGATCTTACAAAGTGAGAAAACTAACAACCTAACTCAAAATTAACAGAAATAGCTGAGATATAATTGAAATTTGCATTCATAACCTACAATTAAATATTCTAAAGCTGGTACATAAGACACAAAAGCGATCATTGCTAAGGAATTGATTCTGGCTACCAGTATAGAGTAAAAAATTTAAGGTGGCCAAACACTAAAAATTTATTTCTAATATTAGGGATTGTGGGCTGGTTTAGGAATTATTCATTAAATGGCAAGTAAATGGAAAGAAGCTGTAAGGGTGTTGAGAGAAGAAGTTATTAAAAACAGAAAGGAAATCAAATCCGCCATAGAGGCATCTGAGACCAAATTACTATTGAAAATAGAAGAACTTAACCACCGAGTGAATAATTTGGAGATTAAGAATCCAATACTCAACAACAAAATGGAGGCTTTAGAAATTACTACTAAGATAAACAACATTATTATATTTGGATTAAAAGAAGTATCACCCGTCCACTGTTTGCTAAGATACCAAGAAACTTTTAGATGTTGATGTCCATATATCAGACTTAAACAATTTGTTCAAACTGAGAACCCAAGGAAGAAACCCATTAAAGGTGGATTTCGTTTCGTATTTGAAGAAACTCGAGGTCTTAAAGCAGTGCAGAAAATTGAAGGGAGCGGGTATTGGAATTTCTAACGATCTCGCATATGAACAACGGTGCGAAAATGAAATTCTGAGAAACTATCTGAATAAAGCAAGACAAAACCCGACCGAAAATTCGTACATAAAAGGCAACAGATTGTATATCAATAACAAACCGTATACTGTCGAGGAACTAGAGTAAAACGAGAATAGCTACTTTGAAGAACGAAAGGTAAGCAGTGCTCCACCGACTTCAAAGACAGGTAACTTTGAAGAAGCAGCTTGGTGCTCTGTCTGAAAAAGGAAATCTAACAGAAGAAGGAAAAGAAGACAAAAATACTCCTTCAAATACTAGCAGGAACAAGAACCAAAGACAACTGCGGCCCCAACAGAAAAAGATAGGCTTAGAAGTTCAAGATCTGGTTCTATATCAAGTACTCGCACCTGAAATATCAATTGGAATTGCATGATTAATGAATTTACCACTATACGAAAACATACAGAAACAGTGAGTGCGGAATAACAATTTCCTCCCTTGAATTTCCGTCTCTGTTATACGAGTATGCCTCAATTTCCAGCACTTTTAACTTTATATCTATACGACTCCGTTTTCTACCAGATCCACAACAGACACTATATAAAACAATAATAATAGTGAATTTCTGTAAACAAAATATATTCTAATTCAGGTGTCATTTCTATTGAGTGAGATTATTGTTTACCTTTATCATAAGCTGTCATAAGTTGGTGAGTTGCTTTGCTTGTTCTGCCCAATGAACCATCAGGTCAAAATTCAAATTCTTACATAGTTGCATGAATAGGCCACTTTTGAAACATGAACAACTACATAAAAATTTTTCAGACACAGGAAAATAAAACGAATCATCTTTTTCAGAATGTGATAAAAGTATTGGAATAAATCGAAGAACTACAAATTTCAAACTCTTGCATAATAATATTATAATATTCGCAGTATAAACAAAACTTTTGATCAATTTAAATGATATTTAGACCAATTCCAGTCTAAACCTGATTGTATTGTGCTATCGGAAACATGGGCGATTTCAGATGAGGATCTATTCTGTATTCCTGATTATGAAATGATGTATAACAAGGGAACCTACAACCAGAATGATGGAGTGGTTTGTTATGTGAGGGAAGATTTCCAAAACTCATTCTAGGTCATTGAATTGGGTCAAATTGAAATACTGGTGTTACACCTCACTTTCTGTAACAAAAAATTATTATTATAGCATTATATAGATCCCCAAACTCCAATACATTAGAATTTATTCGCAATCTTCGCCTATTTCTACAAATCGAGAGAATCGAAAATACATCACATGTACTTTTTGTTGGGGATATCAAAATTGATATGTTGAAAGGTAATGCAGAATCGACTGAATACCTAACTATTATGCACGAATTTGGTTTTTTACCGGCTATTAATGATTACACAACATGTGTCAACGAAAGCAAATCTTGCGTCGACCACATCTTCATACAAACAGGTAATTACGAGGAACTGATGCTACATATAATAGTAAAAACAAATCTTACGGACCATTATACAACATTTCTGCAAATCGTATTCAATGGAGGCACTGCCTCGAGAGAAGACTTTGATAAGATTAAGAAAAAAAAAGATTATAACAAACTAATAAAAGCATTGAAAAATACTTCATGGGTGCTTATTTATAATATGGAACAAGCTGACTCTGCAGCTAATAAATTTATTAATTTAGTTAACCAACAAATAGGGAACTGCTCTAGAACTATAAGAAATAAATTCAAAAAACTCAGTCTAATCATTGAAGATCGCGCTGAACTACATCAGCAGCTGCTCAAATATCCAACCAATCGAGAAATGAAAGCATTATACAAATCTTCCAGAAATAGAGTATCTTCCATGGTAAAGGAAGCAAAAATTGAATATTATGAAAATAAAGTAAACCAGGCGGGTAGTGATTCAAAAAAGTTGTGGGACACTATAAATGAAATTCGATGAGGCCTAAAAATGAAATAATACAAAAAACATGGAAGGAAAAGTTATCGACAATCTAGAAGAAATTGCAAATCTTATGAATAAACACTACATCACAGTGGGAAAGAAGCTTGCAGAAGAAATCAACACTAATCCTGAATATATTGCCCCAAAACGCAACCTGCTTTTAAATTCTCTTTTTTTGCAAGCAGTTGACCAAAAACAAATAAAAACAATAATTCCAGAACTGAAACGTAGAAAGGCACCAGGAATTGATCACCAGACGTCTGAAACCATCAAACAAGTGGCTGAAATAATTGCAGCACCACTAGCTGATGTAATCAATGAATGTATACAACAAGTAGTTTTTCCAGCAGCATTCAAAGAAACAATTATATTTCCCATATACAAAAGTGGCGACAGAGAAGAAATTATCAACCAGAGACCAATTTCAGTTATAACAAACTTTTCAAAGATATTCAAAAAAATATTTAAAAAACAGTTGGTTTCGTTTCTCGATAAATTCGAAATACTTTCAGAGAAACAACATGGTTTCAGAAACGGCGTGTCCACCCAAGACGCCATATTAAAATTAATTTCAGAAATGTATTCAGTTCTAGTCAAAAGCCAGCCTGCCCTCTGTGTCTTTCTTGACTTGTCGAAGGCGTTCGATACAATTAGCCACAACCTATTTATTGAATCGCTTGAAAACTCTAGTATCAGATGATAAGCTTCAGATTTGTTCAGAAGATATCTCTCGAATAGACCGCAAAAAGTTAAACTAAAATATGTCTATAGCGAATTGGAAACAGTAGAGTATGGAGTACCGCAAGGAAGCGTATTGGGACCAATCCTGTTCAATGTTTATTTGAATTATTTATTTGAAGTCAACACCCAAGGTAAAATAATCACGTATGCAGACGATACAGCAGTTTTCTACTCAGCTCAAAAATGGAACACTTCGAAAGAACAAGTTGAAGACGATATGAAGATGATCAAATCATGGTTTCAAAGTCGATTGCTGACTATAAACCCTAGTAAAACGTTGTTTCTTCCACTATCCATTAATAAGTCTACTTTACCGTCTTTCAGTACACTACATATTTTCGATGATTTCTCAATAGAGTACACTCTTGAATTCAAGTACCTTGGTGTAATAATTGGCAGTTATCTCAGGTGGAATAAACATGTAGTACATGTTATTAAAAAACTACATTTTTTAATTTATAAACTGAAAAACCTCAGATATATTTTGAATAAAACTCAACTGAAAACAGTATATCACGCATTAGTAGAGTCGCATATAACTTATGCAATAGTGGCTTGGGGAGCAGTCGGAAAAACCATACTCAATAATTTGATGATAGTACAGAAAAAGTTCATCATATTGCAAATCAAGCAAATACTCTTCAGATCCTCTTTACTCTGAAACTGTAATCTTGGATCCAAGACAGCTATTTCTCCTGAACGTGAATGTCGAACAGCATAAAACTAAATCCACTCTGATAATAAATGAACACAAATATAATACAAGACAGAAACATAACACTTACTTACCTCCACCAGCTTCGAAATCTATTGAGCAAAATAATTTTAAATTTTTAGACCCGAAACTTTACGGCCGTCTTTCACAACATATCTCAGAATTGCATAATATCCAACAATTCAAAACTAAATTGAGAGATTATATCAAATCAACATCCCGGGATGACATACATGTACAAATCGAATGCCCCTTCATGATATAGTACCTACTTCATTTGGAGAGAATTGTTTATTATTCAAAATATGTGTGATATGCTTATTCTTTTCTGAGGTATGTTGGATTGGTCTGCGTGTTATTGTGTGGCTGTGTTTGTTCGTTTGGATGTCCGTGTGTGTGTGTGTATTGTTGGTATATAAGTGAAAATGATAATTAAAGACTTTTGTGATATTCCCATATACCTTCACTTTTAATAACTACTATTACTTTTTAATAATGGTTATGTACCTTAAATCCTATATTTACAATTTAGATTAATTCCGTATACCATCTATATTTATTATCCTGCATCTTTTCAACCTATTCAAGAATTAATTTATTGCAGGTTTTTCCGTTTTATAGTACTTGTTTTAAGTTAGATTAGGTAATTTGTCTTGTAACGAATTTGGTTGTGCAAATCTATTATTATTATTGTTAATCACGTACAAGTTGTATATAATTTTGTTATAGAACAACTTCTGTGATTATGAATGTTTATTGATTGTTTATATTTTTATATTATTACTTTACTTTTGTGAACAAATTTATTAAATAAACATTATTATTATTATATTAGTTTTAGGTCTCTTATGACGCACAAGTATTTAACTTCTTTGTAAAATGTTAACTGGCTTCAACTCAAAGTTGGGGCTTCAAGTTTGTGGTTTTGCCTTCTGGTGAACAGAATCAGCACTGTTTTACTAGAGTTAACATCAAGTCCTTCCTTTGTACACCAGCTTTCGATTATCTGCATGCAATCGGACAATACACCGCAATGTCTGCCCCTGACGGTTACAACTAGGTCATCAGCATAACCTTGAATCGTAAAAGCCGATTCGTGTAACTTTACTATCAGGCTGTCGACAACCAGTGACCACAGCGGTGGCGAAAGAACTGCCCGTTAGAGACCACCTCATTCCGCTGTCATCCTGATCGTCTTCCCTTCAAGTTTCGCTACAATAATTTTCCTTTTCAGTATAGATTGTATCTATCTGATCAGTGAGTCGTTAATGTTTATTTCCTCTTGTGTTCTGGCAATAAAGGCATGCGAGGTGTTATCAAAAACATCTCCTATGTCAATGAAGGCAGAGAGAGCCAATTATTTTGCCGCGTATGTCTTTTCAATGACTTCAACTAGACACTGTAGAGAACTAATCGTGGATTTACCTACTTCATAAGTAAAATGTTACTTGTGGAGTGGTCTTAGTCCAAGGAGTTCGTTTCTGTCATAAAAGTCTAATATTTTTTCCATTGCTTTCAGGAGAAAGGAGGTCAGACTAATTGGGCGATAAGACTTTCATTCGTTCACCAGACGTCTACAAGTCTTAGTATGAACACCACTGTAGCCTCCTTCCAAGCCTCCCAAACATTACCAAACATAAAAATGGCCTTGAATAGCCTTCTCAAGATGATGCCTGTTATTTCAAATCCATGTTGCAGTACGCGGGAAATATTCCGCCAGTTCCAGGCTTAGAGCTTTTGATAGTTCATTCGGTTCTTTGAGCTGTGAAGATTGTGCCAGCTAGGCTTTCGCTGGATCTGTTGAGGTTGTGGAGGGCACTTTGTTGTTCATTATCCACAGCCGCTTTAGAACTGGGAAAGCGCGTCTGCAACAGAACACGTAAACTTCCCTTGGGGTTATCAGTGCATTCTCATTCAGGTTAAGTTAGCCATTGGAATGTTCCTTTCTGGTGGCGTTGTGCTGGGGCCAAATTATTAATTCCCTCGCACATTTGTATCCATGTTCACCTTTTTGATATCGGAAGTTCTTTATGTACTTCGAAATAGCTATTTTGTGGTCTTCCGAGTGTCCTAAACTTTTAGCTCTATTAAAAAAATGTCTAACTTCTTCTCTCTTGGTTTTGCCAGTTCCTTTTTCTACCAAGGCACATCTCTAGTAGTTGCCGTTTGTTTTTAAGGACAGCTACCTTCATATGCTTTTAATAAGGCGTTTTGTTTCGAGATGTTTTCAAGTTCTTCGATTACGTCAATGGACATTAGTTGGTCACCCGCTAGCCTTCCGAGATGTTCTTTATAAACATCCTAGTTTGTCAACCGCGGTACCCTATAGACCTCGAAGCATGTTTCAGATATTTCCAATTCGAATTTGATGTGCTGATGGTCCGACATTGACATCAGGTCAATTGTAAATGTGATTAGTTACAAATGGTTCCGCGAGGATTGAGTCAAGAACCGCTTTTCTTATCGCATTTATGAAGATGGGTTTATTTCCTCTATTTATGATGTCGATATTTTTTTGTCGGCTACTAATAGTGTCTGTTACCTTTCCTACACCATATAATGAGACCTGGTGGAGGGCGTGTTGCTGAATCTACTGGGAAGTAGGTCGAAGCAATAACTACGTGCTTCTTACCTGCCTCAGTTGACACACAATAACGATTGCCAAATTTCCAGTGGTGTCCTCTGGAATTCAATATTAGGTGCAAGCAATAAGACTGCTCATGGTTTTTCGTGAGAAGTGCTATATGGGACTTCCACGATTTGATAGCAGTCCGTGTATCCGTCTACGATTATTCAAGGGCTCTTGGAGAAGCCCTATATGAATATTGTCTTCAATAAACCTCCTTCTAAGTAAACTGGTAGCTGCTTATGAACGTTGGAGGTTTATTTAAAGACAGTTGAGCTTTTAGTGGCTCATTTTCTCGAGGGTTTTGGAGGAATTCTTGGCTTATCCTTCTTTCTACCTCCGCCAGCATGAGGGCTATCCTTTGCCCTAGTCACTTTCCTTTGGTCAGGTTTCGCATTCTATTTACAGATTCCTCTGCACCTTTGGCAATGAGCATAGTCTGCTCTTTAGCGGTTACTGCATCTGTTTTGGTACCTGAGGTACAAGGTTTCGCGGTGTCTAGTGTGGCAGATTTTGATTTGCCGCTCCTTGCCCCGAGGGTTGTGTATCTAAACTTGTAGTTAACGACAAGCTTTGTTTTTCTTAGTCCTTCGGCTGATTGAATATCAACCAGAAGATTCAGTTGTTCAAGAGGGCCTTCGGATGCTCTCCTTAGTACCCTCCACTTGGTTGCATTAATACCGTCATTCTGTGCCTCAATCAGACCCAGAATTTTTCGGTGTTATATTTACGGCTGCATGGCAAGTACGCCACAAAAATCTCGTTTTGAGGCATTGCTGCCCCTTCAACGACCTTAAGGTCGGCGCCTACCCAGGGCTTAATGCTTCCAATGACATCTCTCAATAACTGCACAGTGGTTTTATTGGTAAACATTAGGGCTAGCCATCCAAGTATTTTATGTGAGCTGGAGAAGTAAGGCTTTGTTGCAGCCTTCTTCTCCAACTCAATAACTTGGTCCTGTATGGCTTCCTTAGCGGGTTCTCCTTGCTCCACACTCAGGAAAACCTCAGGATAATAAGTCGGAAATTTTTACTCCTTCGGTAATCTGACTAAAAGTTGGTTTGGTGGGCGTTGAGGCACTGCTTGCTACTTACTACTTTTTTCTCTGTTGATCGTCGGGAGTCTTTTCCACTGATCGGACTCTTTTTAGTCAGTAGGTATCTTCTATAATGTTTCAGAGACCTTTCGTCTGGCATCTTCTGTTGAGAGGCTGTGTCTGATGAGGCATTTAAACCTATTTCTAACAACCCCGGAGAGCCTGATTCTTCCTTTTTCTATGAAGAAGGCTTTTCATGTTGGATCAGTTTCCCCCTCACTGCCAAATTTGAGCAGGGCCAGTTTCAAGATCAGGACGTTAAACTTCCTGTGTGATTTTGCCCCATTCTGTGAGGATGTCGTCCATTGAAGTATCTACCTCGCCCTGTGTTTTTTTCTTCTTGGGTTTTCACATATAGTCTAGTGTAAATACTCTGATTTCTGATTATTGGTAAATTATTTGCTTTTATCTGAAAATTATAAAATTTCAAAAAATTAATTATGAATTTAAGAAGATGGCTTTCAAATAAACATTCACTCATTGAATTACGTATAAAAAGACACTTTCCTTTTTCCTAAAAAAAATCCACGAAATAAAATGAGATAGCTCATGCAAGAAAATCTTTCTACAGTTATACCACTGCCCAAACAATTTTTGGGTTTCAATGAACGAATCATGATAATGACTTATTTATATGATCCAAACGAACAAAGTAATTCACTCAGTCCCATAACTACTCAAGAATAGCTGAATATAGGTTGAAGATTCCGCAAAGATCAACAATTCTTTCTCTGGAGATATATCTTGGGAATACATTTATGTTATCATAAAAGCATTCCCTTCTGTTTAACAACGTTCGCAGTTAATTAAAGATGTTCCCAATTTGCCAAGTAGTTATTAAATGAACAATTCACGCGACAAGGGTATTAAAGAAAATCTGGAAACGTGTGTTCAGCCTTTTCAAGTAGTTACTTTCGTGCTGTGCGTATATGTAGCATGATTTCGGTGAATTGCTCAATCGCTAATCTCCTTCATGGAGTTGACCTATACGTTCTATGATAGTGGTACAAAGGCACATACAGTAAACCCCGAATCAAGAAAAAATTTACGTTGTTTGGCGCAATACTTTTCAATCGGGCAGATATTTGTTAATACATCCCAGGATTATTTTCCCGATGTTGGAGTTTCAAGTAGAATTACTAGCAAATTTACAAGTGAAATAAAAAACTTAAAATTATTAAATTATTTTTTGACATGAGGGTTTATCCATGCAGATCCAACATTTTCATAATGAGTATCTACCTATTTAATTTGTGGTCAGGTGAGGTTATGTTTCTCTTTCTCAATCCTATGGTCTCCAGTGTATCTGCTTCCACCTTTCGTCCATTTGTCTGATGTTATATCCTGTAAATTTCCACTTTTACCATGCTATCCCTGTTATTTGGTTATGATTCTAATCCACTCGCTGCTTTTTGTATCTTTTAATGTCCATTGATCTCTGCTCTTTGACGATTTTATCTATATTCACTTTTGTGAATGTCCATGTTAGGGAGCCGTAGGTGAAATCTGGAAGTACACACTGGTTGACTACATTTGTCTACCTTGCTCTCCATTGGTCAGCAATTCGACGCGTAGTAGTAAATTGGTCTCTCACTTAGCAGCGCCTAACTTGACGCTCGATGGTACTCCTCGGTTGGCCAGTTGTTGGTCTTCTTCGAGTTCCTGTACCTTCTTCAGCCCACATACGATACACATGCATAACCATTATTGCAGTATAGTTAACTTGACGGACAATTTAGCGATAGAATAAACCAAAATCTCGATAGGCCACCATTGGTAGTGTTATAAACGTTGACTTGAGCCAGTCTTAGCGTATAGAGCCTGTTCTATAAACAGCGTTAAGTAGTGAAGTTAATATGTTCAGTCCGGCTACTTCTTCGTCTGCTATAAGTTTTAGTACTTCTGCGTGTGTCTTATCTGGACCAGTTGCTTTTCTGTTATTTTGAGTTTTTACAGCATGTATGACGTCCTCTTTTGTTATGTCGGGTCCCTTTTCATTCATTTTATCGTCGGTTGTTGGTGGCATTTCTGGTCTATTGTCATTGAACAGGTCTTCGACATATTCTTCCCATCTCTTAGGTTTGCCTTAAGTTTCTATTATAATTTCGTTGCTATTGTCCCTCAGTATTGAAACTGCTGTTTTTTTCTTCCGATTTGTCATTTCTTTGACTCTCTTGTGTAAGTTGAAAGAGTCTTGATTTCTTCGGAGGTTTTCGATTTCAGAGCATTTCTCTGATAGCCACTTTCCTTTTGCTTCTTTGCATTTGGTCTTAACTACCCTATCAACTTTTTTTGTATTCCACTGGATTTTGTTTTTGTGTCCTCCTTTCTGATATTAGATCCAATATTTCAGACGTCATCCATTCCTGCTTCTTATTATATGTCACGTAACCAATTTCTTGTTCTTTAGTTTCTATTATAGCAGTTTTTACGTTGCCCCAAACTGTTTCTACCCCTGTTGGCACTGAACTTTCAATTTTTTTCATTTTGTTCTCAAGTCCTTCCCTTATTACACGTTTTTTGTCTTGGTTTTTAAGTTTGTCAACGTCTATCATTTTGCGTGTCTGTGTTTTTTGTACTTTTTGAAAGCGCTGCGTTTTCAAATTCATTACCACCGGTTTATGGTCATACATCTATATATACATGTTTAATACGATTCCTTTTCTATTTAGGTAGAGGTCACAAATTTTTTGAATACCAACTGGAAATGGAAAACATATTGGGTAAAAAAAAGAATATCCATCCAGAAGTTTTACTATCCATTGATACAGTGGATTATTCATTAGAAGAACATGAGAGAACCATGGAAATCAATATTGAAGAAGAGACAAAAGAAAACAATAATCGCAGAGGAAAAATAGAAAATAGTATTGAACTGTGCGAAACACCAACTAGAGTCCTTTCACCGCTACATCAGTTACAAACACTAAACGTGGAATCAATCGAAGATTGAAAAATATAAAAAATTTAAGACTTGACAGGAAAATATATTATGAAGCATGAAGCAAAATTGGAGATTGAAAGGGAAAAACTTAAAGAAATAAAAGTTCGTAATAAATTATCTGAAGAACGAAATGAAATTCTGAGAAATTGTAGATGTAACTGCCAGTGCAGCGTTGTTGCCAACTAATATAGATGATAAGAATGTTTTTGTTGTGAATTTAGTATTTAAGGATGGTTTTTGTAGATTATGTATTCGTAACCTTTTAATGTGATAGAATTTGTTGTTTTTGTTATGTTTACTTATCAGTTCGCCATTAGTTGAAGAAGACTGTATAGTTTGTTTCAAGAATATATTTTATTTTGGTTTAGGAAATTACATTATTTATTTAAATAACACTGTATAGTTTGTATCAGGACAAAATTTCATTTTGACATAGGGAAATATATTATTCACACATGTGTATACATTAGTAATTAATTAGCCACCCTCTCCCCAATTACAGCAACACATGCATCAACTTCAACTTCGTAATCTTCAGCTACATTCTCTTCGTCTACATGAACATTAATATTTGGCATCGCTGGATCAATATTTACAAGAAACTCATCATCTCTTGCTATATTGTGCAACACACAAGCTGCCCTTATAAAGTGTGCAATGAATGATACACCTTTAAGCTTTACATGATACAGTTGTCGGAACTTCTGTTTTAAAATACCAAAACTGTCTTCAATAACGTATCTATTTTTTGCTAGTTTGACATTATAATTGCCTTCGTGTTAAGCTTCCTCATCTTTGTATGATGTCAATAGGTTATTTTGCAAGGGATAGCCACTGTCCTCTAATAGGAAATACCTGCCACATTTTTCTTCCAGATTTCTATTGAACGGGGAATTCCTGAATACCCGACTATTGTGGACAGATCCGATATACCCAATAAAAATGTCTATTATTTTTAATTGGTGGTTGCGAACAGCCTGTAACTGAAAACCAACTCATTAAAATCTTTTATTTTCACCTACAGAGAAAACTTGTAATAAAATTTATAACTACCTGTAGCGAATAAATTCTTTTCCGGTTTATATATGAGTCTGGATCATTTGCAGGCTTATCTATTTAAATGTGGCTTCCATCTATAGCACCTATCGCATTGGGAAATCCATTTTCTCTAAAATGTACGTTTCTCATTTTCATTTGGCCATTTAATAATTTGTGGTGATAAATTGCTCAAAAATAAGGCAAGACGTCTTACAACTCTATTGACTGAGCTAATTGTTATATTAAATCAATCACCTACATCTCGAAAACTTGGTGTTTGATGCCCTATATACCATATATAAATTAACACCTAAAACAGTACAAAGTACAGAACTTCACACAGGCTACTCATAAAACAAAATTAGTTCTTTGTATACAGGTATTAAGTAACTATAAGAAGTACAAACCTGATGTAAAGCCGAACTGTTTCCATACTGACCCATCTGTGTGTGATAATGTGGACTGGTTTCATAACTTTCACTAATATTTTTGGATAATCTAAAATGTTCAAAGAACACTTCTCGAGAGTATTGATGTACTGTCTCTTCTGAAATAAATTTTAATCTCAATATATATTGTATTATTCTAATTCTACCCACACAATTCATGTGGCAAAAGGAAAGTTAACAAGAAGATTCAATTTCCTACCTAAATAATTTTTATTTCTTCCTTCATTTATTATAATTTCCAGTTCTAGGTAACTATCACTGGCAAATATCGCTCCCACAAAATTCAAATATAAACAAATCAAGCCCACTAACCTAAAACTAGATATGGATATATGAACTGCGCAAGTCGGTTCCCTTGATACTTGCTTTTAGTCAAGTATCGAAATCATCGTTCCTGAACCGATTCCGTAACGATACCATATCGGGTGGGAACAAAACAGTTATCGTTCGCTTAACGGTTCTCTCGTGGTTGGAACGCATTTTTGCTATTGCACATTCGCGTCACCGTTCCTAGAACGGTTCTTTGATGTGTTGGAACAAACCTATCATCAAGTAACAATTTGTTACAACAAGTCTTCATTTCAGTTAACCTTAAATGCTGTAAGTTATAATACTCGTAATTAGTATACAATATTAAGTAGTTTGTTCAACGTTATATAATTTCTAATTCAATATTTAATAATATCAAGATGTTCCAAATTTAAACTTCACGATCAGAAGAAATGTCTCAAGTTTTATAGGATCAGCCTACAAAATAAACATTTCACTGGAAGAATATTTCTGTGTTTTGTTGTAATGAACCAAACAGCAACTGAAATTGCTAGAAAATGTCACGTTGTACCCACAATGTCGCAGTCACGCGACTAGTTGACCTGAGATGTTAATTTTTCACATTTTCGCATGAAAAGGAGGTGGATGTTTAAACGGGCGAGCTTTACGTTATTTCCTCACTGAATTGCCTTCATCAAAACGAGAATATGTACAGAACAATAAGTGGTGCAGTTTATATCAGTAGCCAAAATCTTTTATGAGCGCCACCATTTTTAAGAGTAACTGAATGAGTCTAATAATAGTATGCTCTGACATAGATACATTGGATTGGATAATTGCAAAATAAAGATAAAGCAATATTTGGGAAAGTAGTTAATTAGAGGTATCATATTTTTGCTATGACATTATTATTGGCCTAGATTTCATATCAACACGTAAAATAATGACGAATATGTCAATACAGTATACAATGTTCACTAGAAATAATCTTTTACATCTTCAACAGCGACCCTATTGACGCCTCACGCACACACTAATAATATATTTAGCCACTCAAATAGGGATTCCTATAGAAATTTGTTATTAGTAATATTCTTCATTGACTATAATTTTAACAGACAACTTATTTAGCGCTGCTACAAAATAATTGAACCGACTGTGGAAAAACTAAATCTAGCTGGACGAAAAACACAACTTTCAGATAATTCAATATGATTCCAGCAGGATGGTGCACCAGCTGATTACTAAGTCAATGTCTGGCAGTATCTCCTCACAATATTTCCAAATCGCTGGATAGGTAGACGTGGTTTTGTAGAATGACGTACACGATCACCTGATCTCAGCCCGGTATACTTCTTCCTGGGAATATGTAGAAAATACGTTCTATAACAGTAAACCCGACAGTATAGCTGACTTAAAAACAGGAATAAATCTTTGAACTGGGTGACGAATTTCCTTCGTTGGAGAAACTTTTTTACTGTTAATATCTAAGTTTGTAAGAAAAAATGCCAAGGCTCTACTTTCAATTTGAATATTTAGGAGTTGCAACTGTCGCATGAGGAGGGTTAAATTTAGGGTTTCCACATCACAAGATATTATTTTAAAGTTAGAAATTGACATATCTCTGGATTTTTCACAAAAATTGATGATATTGGAGCTACTGAATATTCACACTTGTATTTGTGTCCAAATCAGTTTTGAAAGACAACTTCATGAAGCTTCGGGAACCTAGCTATTGATTCTTGCATTATCGACTAGTATCGCGACTACTGTCCATCCTTGAAGACCTGCGGTAAGGAGTCTACTTTTAATTGAAAGTTTTGGCACGGTTCACATTTATTAGGCTTATTTCAGAATGAAATAGGGCTATTGTAGAGAGTAGCATGACGCGAAAAATTTCGATGCAGTTTTTCGTTTTGGTGTTCTTAGACGCCAAAATCACCCTCCGTTCCAAAGGTTATATATATATATATATATATATATATATATATATATATCTGAAAAGCAAAAACGCCGTGATCGTTGCTGATCAATTAGAACACAAATTGAAAAATATATTTTTGGGGATTGCAGCAAAAGAAGAAAAATACACTCTATTCAATTCTCCAAGCTTTCGTAAATCTTTATTTACATCATCAGGGAACTACAATAAGGAAAGAAAAACATAAATTATGAAAAGTGTTCTTACAAACATTTCTACAACTTACATTGATCGAGATTGCATCATAGATCTTGAATACAGGAAAAGTGTACAACAGCAAGCCATTTAAGAAATAGGTCCAGTCGGCAATACATTTGCCTACTACTGGTTCAAATTTAAAACATTATTAAAAAGTGAAAAGGTAAAACATTAAAAATCGAAAATCCACACACCCACGCGGACTTGTGAGAATAATGGCGGACATTTTCAGTTTCCGCCATTATTCTCACAAGTCCGCGTGGGTGTGTGGATTTTCGATTTTTAATGTTTACCTTTTTACTTTTTAATAATGTTTTAAATTTGAGCCAGTAGTAGGCAAATGTATTACCTTCTTTCCTTATTGTAGTTCCCTGATGATGTAAATAAAGATTTACGAAAGCGTGGAGAATTGAATAGAGTGTATTTTTCTTCTTTTGCTGCAATCCCCAAAAAGATATTTTTCAATTTGTATATATATATATATATATATATATATATGTGTGTTTATTGATTTTCGGGTTATTGCGGTCACTAGACTAATAAAACTCTTTTTATCTATTTATTCAATATTTCGCTATATTTCATAGCTTCATCAGGAATGAACTGAAATAACATAGTAAATTGAAAATTACTGCACAAAACAACACAATTTAATAAAAATGACTTACAGATATTAAAGTACGTCCTCAAGTGAAACAAACATTTAAATGGTTAAAACAGTACTGATTAAAAACGTTAATGTGTAAAATATAAAATAATTATTGCAAATTGATGCTATTTTTTTGCAGAAAAGGATATAGGGGAAGTGTCCTTAAAATGGGACAGTAATCTATAACGGGATACCATGTTTTTTTTTAAACGAGTGTTGCCATCTAGCGAAATATTGCCCAAGCAAGCTGTACTGATTTTAAACTTGCTAACGGACTTTCAGTTTTATAGTGAATGTGATTGTTGACACACGTCTGTTTTTATGTTTTTCAATATTTTAATGTAATATTATTAACTCATAATAGTAAGGATTGCTTCTTTATTTGTGAAGAGAATGTGTTGATAATTTTTAAATAATCAGAGAAGATGTTTAACGTGGATATAGTCATGAAAGTTCATCAATATATTTGAAGGTTAAGTTTGTAAAATTCACGTAAGTCAAATGTTGAAGTATAGATAAAACGGGATATGTGGCATTTGTTTAAAATGAGATATCCCATTCTACCTAAACTATTTTGATAACATTTTTTACCTGCGTTTTCTTTGTTGCAGTATCAATAGATACACAATATGGCGGGCGCATACTCAAGAAAAACCAACCGACAGGGATGGTCTGAGGAGAACATGAAAAAAGCAATAGACATGGTATTAAATCGAGAATGTGGTTATCTGAAAGCGGCAAAACTTTGCCACGTACCAAAGTGTACTTTAGAACGTCGTGTTGAAGGAAAAAACAAAATAAGAAAAGATTCTCTCAAAGGTTTAGGTAGCAGACTTGTTACGTTTAACGAGGCGCAAGAAATGAACCTTGTTCGGTTTATTACCAACATGGAGACATTGATGTTTGGTTTGACCACTGATTCCGTGCGACGTTTAGCTTATCAGTTTGCTGAACAGAATAACATATCGCACCACTTCAGTACCGTTAAGAAGAAAGCTGGTTGGCACTGGTTGCAAAATTTCCTTAAAAGAAATAGACTATCACTTCCAGAAGCAACCTCAGCGGCACGTGCCAGAAGTTTCAACCGAATAAACGTTTCAAAATTTTTTGACTTACTTTAACCACTTCAACAAAAACATAATTATTCTCCATAAAAAATCTACAATGTTGATGAGACAGGGATCACCACTGTAAAGGGACGTCCGTCGAGGGTGATTGCATTGAAAGGACGTAAGCAAGTAGGGTCACTTACTTCTGCTGAACATGGCACTTTGTGTACCGCAGTTATTTGTATGAATGCTGCTGGCAGCCATATCCCTCCTATGATTATATTTCCACGTGTTCGCATGAAAGCAGAGTTTTTAAATGGTGCGCCTACTGAAACAATTTGTGCCTGCCAGCCCACAGGTTATATGCAACTCGATTTATTTGAGCAATAGTTTGACCATTTTTTGAAGTTCTCTGGTGCATCGCAAAACGCCTCTACATTGTTGATTTTAGATGGACATAAAACACACAAAACATTTGAACGTTATAGGAAAAGCCAGGAAGTATTCTGTCACTATTTTATGTTTACCTCCGCATTGTAGCCACAAAATGCAACCCCTTGATGTTTCATTCATGGCTCCCCTTTCAACTTTCTACAATCAAGAAGTTGAATGTTTTCTACGTAATCATCCAGGAAGAGTAGTCACTATATATCAAATTGCAGAATTATTTGGTAAGGCTTATTTCCGAGCCAGCACTCCTAAAAACGCAAAAAATGGTTTTAGGAAGACAGGTATATACCCAGTTGATCGTAATGTATTCACCGAAGATATGTTTTCTGCTGCACAACCTACTGATGTTCCCGAAGAGGTTCCCGTTCACAATAACATTAGAGAAGTTGCGGAAACTGGTTCACATCTCAATGAAAATGATGACGTAGATAAGGTTCAACAAGAAGTGCTACCTGAAACACCAACAAGACCGTCGGGAATATCAAAAGAGAAGACCCCCTACACTCCTAAACCTTCAACGTCGAAAGGCCAAAAAGAAGTCTTGAGCGACACACTGTACTTCTCCCCGGAAACAATTCTACCTTATCCCAAAGTGACTAAGAAAACACAACAGACCTCCAAAAAGAAAAAAACTGGTAAAACTGTTGTTTTAACCAGCACTCCTTACAAAACAGAATTAAGAAATTCATTGGAACAAAAGCGATCAAAATAAATCAATAAACGTCCTAATATAAAGAGAAAAATTGGAAAAACTAAAAACAAAAAGAAAGCTGTGGCCAAGATTGAAAAGGACGTGGATTTTAGCACATATTGAATTACATCCCGTTCGAAGAACGTGGAGTCGATCGCCCCATCTGTCAGCTGGCGCCATATTCACTTCCAATTGCGAACCACCACCTCAGATAAATATTCGACCGTATAAGTCGTATGAAACAGAATAAATTAGTTCATGAGATGGCGCCAGCTGACTACTTCACGTGAGTGCGTAACCATACGAGCCAAATAGAGGTTGTTGGAAGGCGGAATCTTCAATTGGGACTAGAGACATAAAAGGCAATACCTCAGTCTTGAAGAGATACAAGAAGGTTGAAACCGGTCAGTGTACTTACTATCGACAAAAGGGTCGATCGAAGCCACGTTCTTCGAAGGAGATGTAATTCAATATTCTACGTGGTAATATCCGGGAAAGTAGTTGTTGTCTTCTTCGAAGAACGGTCAGACTGATATGTCGAAATTATTGATATTTTGACTCAAACAGAAGTGTACAGTAAAAAACCGAAATTTATCTTTCATATAGACACGCGTCGTATTTCATGAAATTTAAATATATTTATATGTATATATATAAAACTTGAAATCCTATTGATTAATATAATTTCTCTTATTAAATTTGAAGAAGGAGAAGCTGCTATATTTGATAAAACTAATTAAAATCAAATTAAACTTAATTTAGACAGTTATAATATTTAATAAACCCTCATTTAAATATAAACTTCGACTATGAATTCGTTCATGACAAATATTTGCTAAACAAAATAAACCAGATGAACATAACCCATATGCTGATAATATTTATAATGAACCGCATAAACCTCAGTAATTTAAAGTTAAAATTCCAGCCACGGTTAAAATTATATGTGAAACTGAAGAATAAGCAATTTAATATTATATATATATATATATATATATATATATATATATATATATATATATATATATATATATATATGTATGTATATCTTTGACGAATACGAATTTATGAAACCAAAAAACAAATTATAATGAAAAAGTATTAAAATGTATTAAAAGTTGTTGAAATAAAATTATAAATCGCAATAAACCATAACCACCTAATTTTAATATAATAACTGCCAAAATTATTGAACCAGAGATTGGAAGACACGTATATGCATTTAGCTCTGTTATTTGAAATTGAAAAGAAAATCATTTATTTTATATATGAGATTCGATACTTTCAAAATACCCATTATTTGTCAAATTTGGATTAATTTAGTTTGGTATGTCATTTCACACAGTATATAATAAATAATAGATAAATCATATAATAATATAAGAGAAATATTTAATTAATAATAAAACAATAACAAAAGTCAGTATTTTATAGAATTTTTGGAATATAAACAGTGCAGGTCAGCAAACAAATTTAGTTTTTTTTTAAAAGGAAGAAAAATGTGTAACTAAGTTATAATGGGTTGGTGATTGGAAATGGGAAGCCAGTTTTATTTGAGATCTCGAACGGAGATTATCTAAATTTAAAGAACTCTCAAAATATAGGCAAAGTTGTCCATGTCGTATTGAATAGTGTTATTCATCTTATGAATTGTTGGTGTTTTAAATGAAACTTATTGTTTATAGTAAAGGTTGAGACAGTTAATTTTATTATAAATTGTTATTCGGTCCAAAACAAAATAACTGCTGTGAGTATTTTCGAGAAACGATTCGTAATTCGAAAAGTGTATTGATCCAGGGACGTATAAGACGTATGAAATAAAATTAATTAAAATTTCATAAAATACGAGGTGTGTCTACATGAAAAATAAATTTCGGTTTTCTGCTGCGCCTACGTTTTAGTCAAAATTTCAATAATTTCGACACAGAGTTGGAGCTTGGACTGCCTTAGACCCTGAAGAGCGTTCCAGTGAGCGAGGTGTTGGTTTCCCAACCGTTTCCTCGCTTTCCTATTGATTGCTTGTTTTGGTAGGCCCAGGCCTCTGAAGGGAGATACCTCCCCCCACACAGCCAGTGCATCCGCCCTTTCATTACCTTCAAAACCAAAGTGGGCCGGAATCCATTCTACCCACACTACGCTAGGTTAGCAAGCCGTTCTCGACATTCAGCAGCAAGCCCTGAGTTGATGGTATATCCACTCAGGGCCATGATGGCCGCTTGACTGTCGGTGTATATGGTTATGTGTCGTTCCACATAACCTCTGTCTAGGTTTATCTGCACACATTCTAAGATAGAGTATACCTCAGCCTGATATGCAGATATCCCTTTTCTCAAAGATCACAAACTTCTGTCTTTGGGTTCCTGGAGCATATTCCAGACCCCGCCCCGTCAATGAGGCTTGAGACACCTGTGTACCAGAGGATCCCATGAGGTTGTGGATTTCCCTCTCTTTCCCAGCATCTTCACGCTGTAGTGAGTTTTGAAGGAATACCTACGTTGGCAAAAATCAGTCGCCCGGGCCTAAACTGGGACATCTCCCAGGAGTCTGAGTTTCTTGACGTGACTGCGCCCTACCTTGCTTCGCACATAACCCAAGCTTTTGAAGCGCAGGAGCGCTCTCCCGGCCTCAGCATCGACCAGATGGTAAAGAGGCCTAAGTCCAAGAATCACCTCCATCTCAGCAGTTAGTGTTGTCTTCATACAGCCAGTACAAATACCGAATATGTGTTTATATTTCAGTTGCGTATTTCAATTAGAAGTAATTCAAATATTGCCCAGGACTGGACAATTGTATACACTATAATCAAGTCAGACAAAATATCGAAATAAGGTCTTTTGCAAAATCTAAATCTCCAAGATACAAATAATAACAAGAATAAAAGCCTGTTGTTGTTTAAACCACACTGTAAAATAATTTCGTGACATGATTCATAGCCATTAATACTATGAAACATCTAAAGTTTATTAACTTACTCACAAGCAGTTAACCGCGGTATTTCGGGATATGTCTTTCTATAATGGAACTATCTGAATTTAATTGAGAATTTCAAAATCATCCAGCTATAGCTACCAAATAAATTTCACTGTATAGTAATTAGTTTTGTTCCATTCAGTGATGAGAATCAAATCCATTTCTGTGTATCTGCAGTTATGGGATAGGTAAATGATCATCTACAATCATATGATAGTTGTTTTCAACATTGAGTAGAACTCTTCAATTGCTTTGTCAAATTTGAATAATATACCAATGAACTCGGCATTTGAATAGTAGTTTCACTAATAAGTACCTGAATGATGCATTCATGAAAAATCACAAGGCAATGTTCAAATACTAGTTGAATGTGCTGTACCATACCGTTTTTTTTAAATAAACCTCTACATGTTTTCATCGATTCCACAAACTATCAATTTGAAAAGAAATTCTGAATAAAATACTACGGTAATGTGAATTATTTTACTAAATGGCCTTTAGAATTTGGCTCCAAGAGGTCGCGTGTACACGCGAATGTGTGGGTTTTTTTTTTCACCCTTCTGTAGTTTGACGTATGTACATGGTCAGGTCACCTCCGCTTAATATCTGACTTCCAGGAATATTTCACTTTAATAAGATTTTATATAATTTATCCAAAAAAAGCCACCACATTTTATAATTTTGTTTACAAAATATTTTATAAAAAACTTGGAATTTTTCCATACAATTCATAAATATATATATTTTATATAATGCACTACGTTGGGTAGCAAGTTAAACATGTATGGATTTTTATTTATATGATAATATGTTTTATTTATTTATGTATGATATGAAATTGTTGTTTGAATACTATAATTTATTCATTCCACGTTTGGGAGATAAATTGTATATGAAATTTATATATATGAGAATTATTATTTTTAGTTGTGAATTTAACTTGAATATTTAATGTATTAATGTTTTGTTACAATTGAAATATTACACTCTTGGGCTAGCTAATTTATATATATATTACCTTTAATTCCTCCTATTCATTATGCTATTTATTAGCATGTGGTTTCATTCAATTCCTAAAATTTTATTACCTCGGCTGCTCTTATTTATAAACTACTCTATAACTCAGTAGGGTTTTGGGCATATCATAATAAAATCAACATTACTCATCAACGGAATTTATTTTATGTTGTTTATGAAAAGATAGAAAAAAATTTTGAACATTGAAATATTACTTATATTCAAAATATAGTTGGCGCTTTATTTTATCGTTGGAGTCAAATACCTATTATGTATAAAAATAAATGATTATCCTTTCTTACTTATTAAAACTCTTATGCTATAAAATAAAATAATGTATTTTTCTTCATACATCCAAATTTCCACATCAAAACAAACTTTCTGTATATTATAAAAAACTATCCATTCCTTTTGAGATGGCCGTTGCAGACTCATTTGCATAAATTTGGGTAAACGTTTGTAAACATATTTTTTCAAAAAAAATATGAACACCTGCGTTTAACGTTGTTCGACTATTTGTAACTTTTTTTCTACTTGTTCTCATAAATAGGATTAGAAATTATTTTAAACACTACTTTAGTTTTATTCGGTTCGTGAAATGGAAAGGATATCTGAAATATTTATGTACTTAATTTCGATCTTTTTTTGAAAAATTATTTTAACTGAAATTAGTTGTGGTTTGTTGTTTTGTGGAAAGTTTCATATATATGTGATCGGAAAAAATTCAACATGACAGAAATGTATACATCTATCTACAAATTTGATAATGGTAAGTTTTTTTATTACGTTTCCTGGTACATTATATTCATTTTAAAACTTTTACTACCAGGTGTTTATGATTTTAAATTTCACTTTTTATTATTTGGTATCAAATATTACTAATTAAAACACACCACGCCAAA
This sequence comes from Galeruca laticollis, assembly GCA_963921935.1. Classification (NCBI taxonomy): domain Eukaryota; kingdom Metazoa; phylum Arthropoda; class Insecta; order Coleoptera; family Chrysomelidae; genus Galeruca; species Galeruca laticollis. The sequence goes on from OY998177.1 coordinate 171,953,045, forward strand.
AACGACGCCTTCAGTTGGATCCATCCATGACGCTTTCCCGCTTCAGGTGGCAATCTTCCCTCTTATAACTATCAGATGATAATTATTATTTTGCTTGACTTTGTTTCAACAGATTTGTCTTTGCACTTATTTTATTTATTAGTTACTTTTCATATTTCTGAGTTATACATATTCACATTTATTACTTAAAATTTTATAACAAATAACTGGATCACATTCAATTTGCTCCCTGCTTCTTCAGTTACCAACGCCTAACTAACTCTATCGCGGGTCTTTTATCCGCCAAAACCCTTTTTATTGTTTACAACCGGAAGCTGGAAAGCTAGAAAGATCTTTTATTATTGTTCACCTGTCACTTTGTTTATTAATGTTTTTATTGTTTTCTGACTTAAACTTGTTATAAAATATTGTTTTTTATTCACTATAAACTTATCGTCATTGATTTAATTCACTAACATCTTATTATTATTGTTTTTTCATGTTATTGATTATTTGAAATCTTCCGATTGGTAAATGCAAATATATCATTTTTATATTTCCTACAACCTAAATATTTACATAATATACATGGATACAATTCATTTCTTATTTTGTTTGATATTATAACATTTATACATATAAATTAGGTCGGTAATCATTTATTTTTATTCTTATATTTCATATTCAAATACATTTTATGTTGGTATACTTGTCGTCAACTGTTATATTTCGTATAGGTTTTGTAATAAATACGAATTATTGGGTGTTATTACAGTTTTGACATTTCCTGTAATTACAGTTTTCTACTTATATTATTATAATTTCTATATACTTGTATGATTACATATTAACTAACATATCTTATATATGTTTTTACTCATTCTAAATGTCATTCATTGATCAATCATCGTAGCACTGTTGATTTTATTATTGCCATCCTATTTATTCTTTAAATATAAGCAGATGCTTTGGGTGTCTAAAATTCCGTGTATCGTTACGTTATTTTATATATATTGAGATGATGTGCTCAGTAAAGAATATAATATAAAGATAAAAATTTTAGATTGGAAAATATCGCTAGATATCAATAACCATTAAAATAACATATGATAGACAAATTAAGTTGTCTCTAGAACATTCAATCATAAAATGAACAAGAAATGTTTTGATAGTAGGTCGTAATAGAGTACAAAATATAATTATAAATTCAAATTGATTAGCACAGGCTATCAAAGGTATAAAGTCTAGTAGTAAAATTTCTTTTGAAAAGACTAAGTTGATTTTAAGCTTGAAGTTTCAAGATATCTTGACTAGATCATAAAAATTAATGAAATAAATTTTGATTATAAAAAAAATTTATCTGATGGCATGCCATAATGACAACGTTATGTCACTCAATTTTGATGACATAAGGAAGCTCATTATGGGACTAAGTACCATAATGAATTCATTATGGGACTAAGTACCATAATGAATTCATTATGGTACTAAGTACCATAATGAAATTCTATAAGGAAAACATGTAATGGTTTGATCAAAAAAGTTTATTCAAAATGCATAACTATGTACAAAACTATTTATTATAAATGGTAAAAGAACAATTACTACAATTTGTAATATTAATTTCAATGGATTCTACAGTTTTTACATCAGTAGTTGATGATTGTTGGCAAACTTGTAATCCTGTTTGGTTGTTGGCACCAAAAATTGCTTCTGATATTTTTTTCTTTTGCTCTTCCTTATTTTCGATGTAACCTTCAGCGACAGTATTGCTTTTCCATCCGCTCACTCACCTACTAATATTTGAAACTACACAATAGTTACTCCTTTAAAAATAGTTGTCATTGTGACATGTCGAAAATGCAGTTTTTAATTTTTCGAAAATGTATTGATATAAATGCCATCAGATAAAATTTTGTATGTAATACGAATCATAAACAATCATTATGGCACACGCCGTGTTATCGGACTCAGCTACGCCTCGCCCGATAACATTCACGACTTGTACCATAATGATCGTCTTTATGATCCTTATTACATAAATAACTATTATATAGCGTATATGAATAATATTGAATTTATTACATACTATGAAGAAATAATCATTTTGTCAATTATGTTTTCTTCAAATTCTATTAATTCTGAGTATTTACAAAAATATCAAATTAATTTCATAGTAATATAATCATGAAGATAAATAAAAAAAGTCAAATAAGTTATATTAATATTAAATGCAAATCATCAATAAAATAATTCAACGCCATATGTAACCTGTGACAGAACTTTAACAAGAAACAAAGCTCAACTAATTAAGTTCACGCAAGCCGTAATATTAGACACGGAAAAGATTTATTTGCTAATGAAATAAGACGGAATGTAAATCAGGATACCAAAAGACAGTGATATGATTTACAAACATTTAAAATTGAATTGTGGTAAATTATATAAAACGTAATAAAACAATACTCAATGATTTTAATTTTCGAAGGGACATAAATTAATAGCAATCTGTAATTTGTATGTAATGTCAATAAAAAGGAAATTGAGATATGACGATAGGAATACCAACTAACAATGCTAGGATTAATAACAAATGATGAGAATAAAATCTATAAAAAAAGAAAACCTATTGAAACGTTATGTTTAAAAATGTAGTGAATGGAAAACAAATATAAAATGAATTGTATACATATGCCTTGTACGATTATTTGTGTTGTAAAAATTTAGAAATATCTTAATTAGGACTGACCAATCAGAAGACTTTGATATTATTAAATAATGAAAAAGACAATTATAAACAATAATAATGAATAATTTAGGAACATTCATTAATATAAACTACCATAATTTAAGTCAGAAATATAATGAATTTTAAGAAATAATGTAGTGACAATATGAAAAGAAATTCTAGAAAAGCTTGAGCTTCCGGTCAACATCAGAGTGTTGATAGAAAAGGAAACTTGGGGGAGAGAGAAGCGAAGCGAAAGGGTAACATCTCTGTGAAAGGCTAAGTGGAAAATTTTAATAAAAAAGTGTTGAATGTCATTAAATAAGTTTGTTTTAAAGTAAAGGTGATAAAGTGCACACTCCGTAGTATGTATGAATAGTGTAGTTTCCTGAAAGAGACAAATAATTTATTGAGTTATCCGGAAGTAATGAGTTGCTGCCAATGGTTAAGTGAAACGTCTAACTGCGGACATGTTGCAAGAAGCAATTTCACATAAAGGTTGGTAATATTCAAATATTTTGTATCCAAAATAATATAACAAATTATTATAAGCTTATAAAACATTCAATAAATTTAAGGCAAAATAAAAAATAAAATGAATGAAGCGTAAACAATAAACTATATAAGTGGAAGTCGAAAATGATAGTAGTATAAGAATTATAAACTCACCTGATATTTTATTATAAATGTAACTTGCATGTCTCTAGTTGATAAGAAATTGAACCCCTTAATAATTCATACATTTTACTATTTCACACACAATATCATCAATATTAAGAATAATACTATTGTAAAAATGATTGTATGAATTTTAAAACCGATTCACTACAATTCAATTTGTTAAAACACATATTTCAAAGTGAATTAAATACAATATTCCTTCCACAGAAAAAAAGTCTGCTATGAGCAAATGTTTTTAAATATTCAAGGTTGAAACTGAAACGATATGGAGATTTATGTAAATTAGTTTTCATAGGCTTCACATAGTTTCACATTTTGTAAATATTTGTAAATATAATTTCGTCTAATAATTATTTGGTAATCATAATTTGTTTCATTGCACAATTTTCTAATTTACGTTTTGAAACTAATCGCCCTGGGATAAGTTTATGTTTTCACAAATATTTTAAGGTAAGGAAATTTGAGAAATAGGTAAGAAAATGAAGTAATTTATTCATATGAGCAAACACTCAAACTATGAAATATTAATAATGAATAACAAATGAAATTGGCGTTTTAACAATTAGGAGCTTAACAATTAAATAAAGGTTTTAATAGCAAATAAAATTATAACACTTAATTATATCATAAATAGAATGTTAAAAATGAATAAATAAGCATATAAAACAAATTAAATCATAACAAATTGGCGCTACCAACGTATGGAAAATAAAACTAAAATCAATTAATTAAAATTTCATAAAATACGAGGTGTTTCTATATCAAAAATGAATTTCGGTTTTCTACTACACCTCTGCTTCCCAGACAGCACACAATATCGACTAGATATCCAGTGGATAGCCCAATATCCACTGAATATCCAGTCCATGTAAGATATCTGATGGGTATCCACTGAATGTATTTCATGAAATTTAAATATATTTATATGTATATATATATAAAACTTGAAATCCTATTGATTATTATAATTTTCTTATTAAATTTAAAGAAGGAGAAGCTGCTATATTTGATGAAACTAATAAAAATCAAATTAAAATTAATTTAGACAATTATAATATTTAATAAACCCTAATTTAAATATAAACTTCGACTATGAATTCGTTCATAACAAATATTTGCTAAGCAAAATAACCCAGATGAACATAACCCATATGCTGATATTATTAATAATGAACCGCATAAACCTCAGTAATTCCAGCCACAGTTAAAATTATATGTGAAACTGAATAATAATCAATTAAATATTATATATATATATATATATATATATATATATATATATTAATATATATATATATATATATATATATATATATATATATATATATATATATATATATATATAGATATATATAAATACATATAACAAGGATCAGAGGTTAACTCAACATATGAATGATTGTTTAAAATGATGTCATTAGACAACTCAATATACTGTTGCCTGTCCATGACGACAGTGACATTACCCTTATCTGATTTTGTTAAGATCAGATGTGGGTTTGACTTCAAAAAAGCTTTAGATTTAAGTAACAAATTGTGAAATAACGAATTAGAATGAGGTTTATGCATGTAGCTCGAGCCACAGTGATGTTTCTAACCTTATAATCTGCAATGGCGAGGTAGTCCACATCTGATAAAATTGACTTCATAGAAATGTCTTTTAAGATAACAGGTTCTACACTAAACTTAGGTCCCAGAGCCAAAAATTGTGAAATATCATCTGGAATTATGGTGTTCGAAATATTTCGTATCCATGTAGATTTAGATTTAAACAACAATTTAAATTGGTTGTCAATCAGCTGATTAACCTTAGCAATATTTTGAATTTTAACTCTATGAAATAATCTGTTATATGTGACCTGCTGTTTACTAGCAAAATTATTAAAAAGGAACTCACTTGTTTCTGAGATAATTAACCTTCTCAACGTCGTCAAATTTGATTCTAATTTACTAATTAAAGAATGATTATTAGCAATCTCAATATTAAGAAGTTTTATCCCTAACCTGTAATCCACTGTGTTATGATGTACATCCTGTCTCATCAAAAGATCATCAATAGGCTTCGTTGCCGCAGCAATATGATTTGGTAAAATACCCGACTTTTTACATTTAAGTAAAAAACACCTTCTGTTGTACTCACGGGCTAATTTCATTTTATTTTTCGACCATGATTTGTATCTATTAACCGCTGCTTCTCCGTAGTGTGTGAAGATGTCATGATAAAACCCCATGTCTGTAAGTAAAAGGAAGATAGTCTTTGCTGACTGTTAGGAATAAAACTGGAGAATATTGGGGTATGCAGCAAGAGAAACGGAAAAAGTGTACTCTTAACGGAAAATTTTCAAGCTTTCGAGGATGATTGTCCTCATCATCAGGAATACTGAATTGGAAAACCGCATTAAGATACTGTAGTTAATAAGTAAGATACAATATAGAAGAAATCGCAACAGGTGCGAACTTACCTCCGAATTGAGGTTAGAATCCATTATGTTGTATAATAATAAACTACGGACATTCAAATATGAAACAGTTCACTAACAAAGGTTTAAAATAGCACAATCACAATAAGATGACTAAAAAAGCCAACATCTAACACCATTTTGCAGACAAAACGAAACACGAGTGCTTTTTTATTGTCAAAAGCCGGCAGGAAACTGATATCAAATTCTTCTAATTTGGAGGGATTAAATTGACAGGCAATGATGCCAACCAATAGTTGAGTGGATGAACGTGACAACAAGTACCATAAGAGAATGGTCTCCGTTGTAAAAGTTCATATTAAGGATGGAAAAGAAGAATGCAGAGGGGTTGAGAAATTGCATTCATAAGAAAGAAGAAGAGGAATTAATATATCTCAATGGTAAGAGTTTTGTATAACAACAAAACATATACCTTGGAGGACAAAGTTAAAACACCACCAGCCAAAAAAGACAAAATCAAAAGCAATTAAGTAATAATAATATTATTAATTTCATGGATATGAAAAAAAATATTTTCTATTTTACTCATAATATATTGAATAATTACATAAAAAAGGATTGAGAAGTCCAATACATGATACCTTCAATGTATAAATGTCTTAATGTCATGATATTATATCCATTGTATATCCATGGATATCTATTATTATTTTCTGCCGTATTTTTTGACTTTGCTTACTGTATTTTTGGTTCTATTCAAGACGTGAAATTGAAAAATGATAAATATACCGTATGAGTGATCAGTTATGAGTTCAATCAACAATACGAATACGGCATAAAACGTGTTCTTAACACACAACAAATATCTCACGACTTTCCGTTTAATGCTATATTAGACAATAATGCATACATCAGTGTATTTCCATATTACATACCCATAAAACTATGCAACCAACCATACACGATGGTATCTTTTCTTTCATTGGGCGATGCCGCGTTCGACCGTTTAGCCTCGTCATTTTTGTTGTTAAGTTGTAGGGTAGGTTATTATAGTTACAAACACGTGCAAAACTGGTTGGTTCTTTACTATCGGTAGTTTGGATTTGGAAAAAAATAAGGTATGTATATGTTTCTTACGTTAATTCTGAATATTATTACGTCTACTATATTTTATTGATATTCATGATTGATTACCTACATTGAAAGCGTTTTGTATATTTATACAATGTAATATAGCATGGTGTGAAAATGAGAACTGTGCTGTGGGCTCGATTGATTTGATTAAAACATTCTTTGAGCTCAATAATAATAATGGTGTTCAGATGATAAGAGATGTTCTTACTACAGGTATGTGCTCGAATACAAGACGCGGGTCAATGTTCAAAACGTTATTTTACAAAAAAGGTGCATCTTATATTCGAGCGTGCCTATGGTATATAGCTGACCTTGAAAATCTATAATCTTTCTTTTGTCGTTCTTACAGAAAGAACCTTGCAGAGTAGATGAGCTGGGTGGTGAAGAAGAACAATTATTGATGTATATGCAAATATGTATATTTTTAAAATAAAGTATTTTCTATCATTCTATTCCATATAGTATATAATTTCATCATATGTCAAATAATACTATTATTAAAAATGTAATGCCATTTGTACCTTCTTACTCACATTTGAATATCTGACTAAGTACCTGCTGGTGGAAATACAAGATTGCCAACAAAAACAATGCTTAACAAAAGTTGTATATATCCACAGATCTGGAATAAAATTAACTGTAAATAATAGTTTCGGTCAATCAGTAAATTATAACAGATATACGTGATGAGTATTTGATCATTTTACACTGTGCCACAATATTCTAGTCGTTCGCTTGAATACTAGACTATCCACCCTATATATCTATAATATTTTGTACTGGTTGACTGGATAAACTATTTTCTGTTGATTTAACTCTAGGTCTGTAGACATAAGAAAATTTTGGTTTATATTGTTTTCGTTGGACCACCTTGTATTTTCACCAGTAGGTACTAGTCATATATTCTCAGATTTCCATATTTGAGGAGGAATGATATGCCAAATGTGAATATAAAGTATCCTATTAATATCCATGGGATATACCAAATGTAAACATAGGATATCCATGGGATATTAACGAGATATCCAGTAGATATCTCCAAAGACATCCATAAGATAACACATATATCCTAGATATAGGCGGACATATGGATATCCATTGTATGTCTATGGGCTATCCATTGATATCCAGTGGATATACAGGATATCCATAAAGAATATCTTGTGGATGTCTAATGGATATTGTGTGCTATCTGGGTTTAGTCAAAATTTCAATAATTTCGACACATATTTATCAAACTCCAATGGATTCAGAACAAATGTCTAAGGCTTGCACTAGGTAAAGGACGTTATAGCAGAATCACTGATCTTCGTGAGTAAGCCAATATCGAGACGATCCAAGAATATATTGTTAAAAGCTCGAATAAGTTCTACAAATATAAACTGACGTCACTATTAGTACAAACGCTAACGAAAAAATGAGCCAGAAATAACCCCAATACAAAACACGGTAAATATTTCCATATCCATAATCCTGTTTTTACAGCTATTTTTTCAGGGAAAAGATAATCGCAATTATAAATCTTCCTATAAATTTTGAAATGTAAATCGTTACCACCGTTATTTGCAAACGAATCATAAAAATCTGATTAAGGCACAAGCGGATGTCAAGGAGCAGATGAAACTACTTATATCAAGTCAAACAAATGGAATAACAGACGGTAGATACTGCGGCTTAGATCAGCCTAGGCATGTGAGACATCTTCGTTAAGAGAAGGCACACGCTGAAACAATTGAAAAAAGGTATTACATATTATATTGTATATTTACGTTTGTTATTATATGAATTGTATATATTTAATTGTTAGAATATAGATTTTGGTATTTGATATTGGTATGATGACCGCAAGGTTGCGGGTTCGATTCTCGGCATCAACATTTTTTCTTCTCTTTATTTTTTATAAATAATTAGTATTTAGTCCAGTTCTTATGTAAGCTATATCAATAAGGAGAAGCAATTAATAATTACATCTGTAAATATTACAAGATTCACGGGTTTGGCGGCTTATTGACCCGTGCGGAAAGTTACTACTCGCGTGAGAATAAAGGTCACTTTCCATGGGAGTAGAGAGTGCGATTTGTGTTACTTTTCTACGTGGTCATAGGAAAAGGTGTTTTCCAATGTTTTGGTCTCGTATTGTTCGGATCACGTAGTGATTTCCCGCTTTCATCAAAAGTTTCACTCTCTATATGCAAAGTAAGAAGTACTGTACTTTTCTTTCTTCAATTAAATCATTATCACTTAAAATGTCGTTGTAATCTCAAATACTTCATATATCCCATCAATTTTCTCACAAAATAACTCACTTATTATCTTCCATTGTACCATTTCTAATTTTTGGATTACGCTGAAGTGTTCTCACTTTATTATACGTGTTATTTCATTCATCTTTATGTTAGTTTCTCCACCAGACTCCTTTGTGGAGCCAACAAAAACTACCCTTTTTATGTAGTACTCGCGGGCTCCAAAGAATAAAAACAAGGAATTTAGAATGTCTTTATTCCGATAAAAACGATGTATATCAGTTACACACCCCGTTACAACAAAGCTCCCAAAAATACACTCGTTGATTATTATAATAGGCAGTAGGCTGGAGCGATTTTATACAAGACAAAATTATCTTCAATTTTTCTTTTGACCTGTGTGCTCGATTGGTGTCTTTTTATGTGGTTAATGAAATGGCCAAATCTGGGTTCCTAAATGTGACGTCTTCAGGTTCCTAGATGACCGCGAAAATTTACCTGAAATGAAAAATGTATGAATAACCAAATAATTTTGTTTATTTTGCTAGTTACAGCTCGTCACTTGGTTTTCTTCGCAGAAGACCAAGCCAGAACCCACCACAGGAATGTGGATGCAAATCGGGTTCCACCCATTCCCACCCTCCCAATTTATCTTCAAAACTAAACCTAAAGGTACCTCAAATAAGTATTTGGAAGTTACTCACAGAAATGTTTTATGGTTTCAACCTTTGGCAATTTTTGTCTAGATGATATTATAGCTCTTATCAATCCATCACGTGATGTTGTGCCACAAACTAACGAAGAAACTTCGGTAACCAACTTCCGTTCAACCGCTTGCGTATGGCAGGGAAATTTGAGTATATCAATTTCATTAGGAACGTGTGAAATAATTTCTGAAAGTTCATCATCACTTACGTTTTTGATTATAGGAGGCTCTGGTATTTCAACTGACTGCCAGTTTACCAAGTCAAAATACTCTTGGGCGTCAAAATTAATAGGTGGTACTTTAAAGTCGTCTCTGTTCTGTGATCGGCACTTTAATATGCGACGTAAAGGTAACTCCCGGATGTGTTTTCGATCATCAGCTAACATGGCGACAAGTATGTTCTCAGGGTGAGCAAAATAGCCGTTTCGTTGAATAACTGGGTCCACTATCTTTTTTATTTCACTTGGTAAGTACCGAGATGATTTTATCATATGAAATAGATGTTTTGCTCCGTATTTGCAGGACGATTGGAACTTAATTTGAAATCAAGTAGTCGCATAACATTGACAACATACTCCGCCAAAATTTTTAATTGACTTGACGGGTCTTTAGTAGAAATATACAAACGCACTATCCTATTAGTCGTTGTTAGCCACCTGGAATGAGATATCTTTCCAGGTTGTCTTTCTGCAAGCTGCGACGAAATCAGGCCGCTTTTGATTCCTAAGCACATTTCATGAAGGTACTTTTGATCCGTGCTTAGTTCATCTATATTCACAACAGGAAATTCAGCATCTATTTTCTCGAAGTCAACAACTGCCATTTGCTCACATCGATCAAGAAGTTTTCCGATAGTACCTGTAAAGCCACGAGGATCATTTGTTTTTTCGTCTAACTGTTGCACTGAATGGCGGAGCGGTAGTTCGTTAGCGTGTAACAAACATATGAAACATTGAACTGGCTTCCCAAGTGAAAGTTCTATTTGTCTAATAACACCATTCTTGAAACCAGTGTTGACAACGGTCCCGTCACAACCGATAACCTCTATCGTACTCAAATCATCACCCAATGAGTCTTTTAGGAACTTTGTGATAATGTCTTTAATGGACTTCGCACTACCGTTCTCTGGAGATACGTATCTCATGTATTTAGAGCCTGGTTCAGCCAATATGACGATGTGCTCTTCAGTAACCGATTTAGTACGTTGACTTGACTCTGTTTTTTTAAAACTAAGGTTCTGTCTTTTCTCCCGTCAAAGTAAAATCCAAAAGTTGAAGGAAGCTCGTCATCTGCCTCTTTTTTTAATAAGACCCGACCTACATTTCTTGCGTTCCCTTCTAATTTTAGATCTCTCTATAATTTTAGTAGTGTCCTCTTTAGTTATTAATCCCAAATCTTTTAAAACAGATACGCCGACCCTGCCACATGCTTTTGCAAGATTCGTAAGTTTTAATCCTGTGTTGTATGGTACCATCACATTTGCAGGGTAATATGTCAAAAAGTTTTGAGCTGTTCTTCTTAAAAACTTCAATTTGTTCTAGGCACTTTTTTATTATAGGCTGATTTTTGGTTTTTCTTCAGGGACTTGCATTTTTCGTTATAGTCTTCTATGTTTTGTATTATTTGTTGATCAGATATTGTAGGGAGAGAAGCTCTTTGCCATATCTTTTTAATATCAATTAAAAGTTTCTTTGAAATATCCAAAACACTTGGGTCCTTGTCACTTCCAAATTTTAAACACTCTCTCTGCCACAAAAATCCTCTCATAGCGTCCGAGTAGGTTGGAAGCACGTTAGGATTAAGTTCACTAGAAGTTCCAAATATAGGATCCGTCACCCGCGTTTTCGGCATCATAAAAACTTAGGTTCTTTACTTTTCTTAACTAAACAGAATACTCTCGCTGCGAAACATACTCGAGCGCGCCTAGTTCAGAACTAAGCTGATTCTATTCATTCTATTAGCAACACTAACCCAAACAAAAGATAATCTCCCCACCACACTATTTTGTTTACAGCTGGAATGTGTCTGCCTGTTAAGACTTGTTAGCGCTTACTTAGAGCCTATATGTATAACAAACTTAACGTAATTACTGTATATTTAGTAATATATAAACTTAGTAATGTAGTAGTTTTGCAGATAAGTAATTATTATACTAGTAAGAGAGTGGAAAAACGGTAAAAATTATTGAATTTAAATGGCTGATAGGAATCTGAAAATAAGTCAGTAAGTGGAACAGGTCTTTTTATGAGTTTTCAGAAGAGAATAACATAAATTATAACACTAGAGAATAAAAGACTATAAGAAAAATATGTTATCGAATTAAAAGTCGAAGTTGAAAAAAAATTACTGATAATGAGAAATCCCCCCCCCTCCTAGGAACCTGAAGATTAAGTCCGATAAGAGTGAGATTTTTTTTGGTCTATACTCACCCTAAAAGACATTTATTCCGATACCAGGCATCATCAGATTATAAAATCGAGAAAATCGCTCCACCCTAATAGGCAGGACTATAAAAATGAGTCGAACTTAATCGAAAAAAACTCTGCGTCAAGATTGAAACTACGAGACGCTCAACTTTTGACAGTTACTGACATTTACATTAATTAATAACTAAAAATTTTGTTTTGATGTATAACAAAATATAAATTCAGCAACTAGGATAACTTGTTGTACAGTGGTGTGTTGGCAAACGGTATCTATTAACTAATTAGAAAATTTCATATAGTTGCAACATCCTTCATTCACTCTCTATTCATCATTTTCAAATTCTTAATATTTGCTCCAATCACATTTGTAATTTCAATTTTCTCCAGTATCTCTGCAGTATTGCGCGATATCTTTGGTTTCAGTATATTTTTTAGTTATACTTCTCCGAATACACACTTTCTCAATTACTATTTTCAGTTCCTCTCGGAGTACATGGTTACTTAATTTCTTTGAGATGTTCTCTGTGTTTCGCAAGATTTTAGTTTATCAACCCAACATGACAGGTGTTTGAAACATTCTCCCACAAATTTCCATCTGAATTTGAAAGCTACTTCTTTCTTCAAACTATGAATTCTTTTAATGTAGAGTATTATTTTTTTCTATATTGTTCCACGTTGTTGCTTAAATTCTTATAGTTTGCTCAGCCAGCTTGTGAACATCAAATAAAAGTTGACACCCAGTTTTCGATTAGTTATTGACGATACCAACTATTTCGTAATTAGTAGTGAATGCACACTTAAACTAAAGAAGTATACATTTTATTCAGTACAATGAGAAATTATTACTATCACTGATTCTATAAAATACAGCCTTTTTCAGATATATCACGACTGTTCGAAGTGGTTCGAAAGCATCAAAATAACTAGATAGTAGAGCGTTCCAGCTTTAAGCTGGGATTTACAGATATCTTATAGGGTTTTGTTAACTTTGGCAATATATGAAGTACGTGCTTTTTTTCACCAATGATCGACTTTTCACCTTAAAAAGGATTTCAAGAGTTTTGTATTTCAAGATAGGTATCAAGAACCGTTTTTATAAAAGCGAATAAGCTCAACAGCTTCATAGAAATTTGTTGGCAAATCTACGCTTGGAAAATGTTTGTTGTTCAATAAGTTCCAAAATTGGATAACTTTCTATTAACAAAATTTACTGTCTCGACCCTTACTTTGTGGAATCTACTCATATCACTGTTTTAAATCAAACTAACTATTTCTAGATATTTCCACAATATATTGATGAAATGTTAAGAATTCTAAGAAATTTGACAATTGTTTCGATACTAAGTATCATTGTCAGAATGACAGAAGTTACATTTAATTTGATGCCTACTTGATGTAAAGCCACTTTTTCCTCTTTTTTATTAATTAATTGATTTATCATATGTAATGGATAACGGTTGAATGTTGCTATTTGTTTATTTAAATCAATTTCTTCATCAAAATTACTTTAGTTCATAGGAACTGAACATGGTCTATGTATCGTTGAATTATATGCTAGTAATTTATGTGACATGGGATGATTGGAACTATATGGGATAGTTACATCAGTGTGTGTTGGTTTTCTGTAAATTGATTAATCCAATATATTATTAACTACAAGACTCCTTAGAGAACTACATAAAAGTTGTACATTTTGAACTCACGTTGCAATTACATCTAGTAGAATTTGACTGATTAGATGACAAAATCAGGTAAAGTGTCAGTACGATGAAGCACAAGAAATTTAAGAAACAAGAATCAGAACTTGAACAATACTCTAAACATAATGAAACTGTAAGTAGTTACTGTTACGAACTCGCACACCGAAGAAGATACTAAGTACGGTCCTGTAACCTTATGTTAACGGAGCGCGGCGAATTCTGAGAAGGCCCATTGGGATTTTTTGTGACCGTTTTTATAGACATGTTCTCCGACGATCCTTTTAAGGATTGAGCAGGCATTCGAGAAATATCCCGAGAGGCGATTGTTTTGTGTAAGCCGCAAACTAGAATTATCTAGTAAAAAAGGCACTAATATATAAAGGAGAGACCAGCAGGGGAGTTTCAGTTTATAAAGTGATCTCGTGAAATAAACAAGAATACACCGAAATAGCGAACAGTGAACTGTTGATATCAGTTAATTGAATTTGTGTGTATATAAATTAGATGTAAGTGAATAGTTAAGTGTATATAAATTAAGTGTTAGTGAGTAGTTTAGTGTTTAAATAAATTCGTAAGTAGCTTGAATTTTATCCCACCCGTTTACTGTTCAAATAAATAAGAAAAACATTACATTGGTGTCAGGTGTGGGATAATATAAATAAATTGCCACATCAAAATGGCCAAGAGACTAAGTGACCTAAAAATGACAGAGTTAAAGGAAGAATTGGAAGATCGTGAGTTGGAAACGTCCGGTAAGAAAAGTTAATTAGTAGAAAGACTTAAAGTGGCACTGGAAAATGACGGCTTTGATCCAGAATCATTTTTATTTAATGACGAGGCTTCTACCTTAATCTCGTCAATTTCTGCCATGGAAGAGAAGATTTCTGCTTATATCGATGAGAAGATTTCCACAATGAAGAACAATATTTGTACCATGGAAGAGAAGATTTATGCTAATATGAAGAACGATATTAATGCCATGGAAGAGAAAATTTGAACTAATATGAAGAACGATATTTCTGCTAACATGGACAAACTTTCTGCCGATATCTTATTAATGAAAAATGACATTGCCGCTGACGTGTAAAATAAAATTTCGTCTCTTAAATCGGATATTGAGGATAAAATCATAACGATGGACGAGAAAATGGAGAATAAAATGACAACGATGGACGAAAAAATCAAGGAGTTAGAGAGTAAGATGACAGATTTAAGAACACGAGACTCGCCAGCAAAACAAAAGAAGATCGAGATATGTAAGCCAGCAACACAACCTAAGACAGAAGATATTAGCAGTTTTGCCCGAGTCAAGTCTCCAACGCTCGACGGAAAGACATCGTGGACCAATTATGTGAAACAATTTGAAGCAGCTGCTAGAGTGAATAATTAATCTGATAGGGAGAAAGCGGTGAACTTAACTATCTTGCTTCGGGGAGATGCCTTAGACGTACTTCAGACGATAACTCTGGAAGAAACGGATGACTTTGAACAGCTGAAGAAGAGGTTGGACATGCGATACGGTCACGAACATTTGGAACATTTGTACCGATCCCAGCTGAAGAACAGAAAGCAGAAACGTGATGAATCCCTTCAAGAGTATGAAGTGGATATTGCTCGACTAGTTCGATTTGCTTATCCATCAGCACCAGAGAACATGATGGAATATCTGGGCATCCAGGCCTTTATTGATGGCTTACGTGACCCCGATATGCAGAGGACGCTTCGTTTAGCCCATCCCAAAACATAAGTCGACGCATTGACTGCTGCTCTTGAATATGAAGCAGCTACGATGGCTTCGGGATACAACAAATGTGAGAAGGAAGAAGGTAACGATGACAGACTTGACCAGATCGTCAACTTGTTGAAAGGTATGGTAGACAAGAAGCCGAAGAAAATCAGGAGCTGTAATTGTGGCGAGCTAGAGCATGCACGCAGTTCGTGTAAGCGTAGGACGACTCCAGCAACACAAGAAATCCAGTCACAGAGGAAATCAGACAGGGTTGAACATCGAGCTGATGTGAATCACCGAAAAGGCAACTCTTTGCCTAGACGGTCGTGCCCTGCAGACTATTCTCAACGCAACAAGTCAAAATTTAAGGAAGTTACAGTTTCAAGAACTATAGTAGACAACGAGGAATGGTCACCCACAAGGGTCAGATAAGATCAAGTGAATTATCCTCACCTGAAGATGATCAGGCAATGGAAGGAAGAAAATCGGTGACCTACATGGCAAGAAGTGTCAAGATTTTCACCGACACTCAAGGCGTATTGGACCCAGTGGGACTTCCTTGTCCTGGAAGAAGGGCTGTTGAAGAGAGTCCTTGAAAACGATGATGGCTCCGAGATGAAGATCAGCTAAGGTACTGAAGAAGTTACACGACGGTCCATCGGGAGGTCATCTATGAGTGAAGAAAACCCTTCAGCGAGTCCGTGACAGGTTTTATTGGATGAACAACTCCGACGATGTGAAGGACTAGCGAGAAATGTACGACTTGTGCTACGAGTAATGGACCACATCGCAAGAGAAAGGTACCTATGAAACAGTACAATGTTGGAAGCCCTTTCGAAAGGATTGCTCTAGATATCGCTGGACCATTTCTGACGACAGAAAATGGTGGCAAGTACATACTGGTTGTAATGGATTATTTTACAAAGTGGGTAGAAATTTACGCTATCCAGAACCAAGAGGCCACAACTGTAGCGGATGTATTGGTGAAGGAATTTATCAGCCGATATGGAGTACCCTTGGAAGTCCACAGTGACCAGGGAAGAAATTTTGAAAGCCATCTATTCCAGGAGATTTGCGACAAGCTGGGAATGAAGACCAGGACAACAGCATTACATCTACAGTCAGATGGAATGGTCGAGAGAATGAACATGACTACTGGAAAATACCTGTCCGAAGTAGTTTCCAGCCATCAGAGAGATTGGGGCCAATATCTTTCCCTATTTGCATTGGCTTATCGATCTGCCGTCAATGAGTCCACGGGTGAAACACCTGCGAAAATCCTGTTTGGACGTGAAATGGGACTTCCTTGTGACCTGGAATTTGGCTGTCTGCCTGAAGAAGATCTAGCAGGAGAAGACTATTTGTTCAAGTTGAGAAGAAGACTGGACGATATTCATGAATTAGTTCGAACAAATCTTCAAATTGTTAGCGGCAGAATGAGAAGTCGGTACAACACGCAGGCCACAGTGGGCGGTTTCAAAGAAAGGAACAAAGTAAGGTTACACATCCCGACGAGGAGAAAAGGCTTTTCTCCAAAATTACAAACATCTTGGGAAGGTCCATTCTTAATCATGAAAGGGATCAATGATGTTATATATCGCATAAGCAAGATCCCCAACGGAAAGCCAAAAGTAGTTCACCAAAATCGACTAGTGCCATTCGAAGGAGACCATGACCTAGAGAGAGAAGTACACTATATTCAAAATGTGTCTGACCCTACCTCCGATGAATTTATGGGCACGTATGGAGGTACCGGAAAAGTTAGACAACCACAATTTTTGTTCACTGTCCCAGAAGATTATCCACTGGCATACAACATCCCCGCCCGTATCAAGAACGCACGAGGGTTAGCAACCCTCTTTCGAAAGAAGTTCGAGCAATTAGAAATACCAGATTCCTGGCCCTGTCATCAGGAATATGATATAGGTGACCTTCCAAGATACCGGTGGCCAGATATTAATTTGCAGCTACAACACCCGTTATCACTATCCGATGAAGATGGTGCCCTGTTATTTCCTTAAGATCGGAAAGTAAAGAAATGGGGCCAGTTGCAGATTCCATTCAACCTCGGCTACACAAAAGTTCCAGGAGGAACTTCCATTTAAGGAGGGGGTGATGCTACGAACCCCCACACCGAAGTAGATACTAAGTACGGTCCTGTAACCTTATGTCACCTCATGTCACCTTATATCACAATAGTGATCCACCGTACTTCGATTCGATGCTGCGCTCTGAAATCGTCACGGATATGGGTGGGGATTTCAATAGCTTCCTGTAATTGACCCAGGCATAGATTGCGACACCAATCGTAGTTCAACCGCTGATAGAAACGTAAAAAATTCGCATATACGTTGGATCATCATTGTGATCCGCGCGAGTACTTACTTTACGATCTCAGGTGAGTAATAAATTGCGGTTTTCTCGTTCTTCTCATGACAATAATTTATTTTTCTACTTCAGCAGATGGCAAAAAGAGTGAGAGTAGGGGACATCGACCCCCAAAATATTGATTTGCTATTACAATGGTTTGAGGAGGCTCCAGACTCTGATCACTTCGAGAGCGAATCTGAAGGTGAAATCGATCATATGGAATCTAGTGACCACAATTCTGAGTCCGACTCAGAAGCTGACCCTGAACTATACAAAATGATGATCAATTCCTGAGCGAATCTATACCTTTTTATTTGGGAAAAAATGAGAAAACCAAATGGGGAAAAGATAAACTAAACACTGCGGTGCAAACTCGCTCACATAATATTATCACCCATCTTCCAGGACCGGAGGGAATTGTAAGACAAGCTGATTCAGAATTTGATTGCCTGAAGTTATTTTTAGATAATGAAATTATTCGCATAATAACTACATACACGAACACGTACATCACAATTCAGAAATCAAAGTTCATCAGAGACAGAGATGCAAGACTTACGGACGAAATGGAAATCAGAGCACTAACTGAAATACTCTTCTTGATTGGAGCCTTCAGGTGCAGCAGAGAGAATATATGCCAACTTTGGGATAACTCAAAGGATAGTGGTATCGAAGCCTGCTACTTGTCCATGAGTGTCAAAAGATTTCGGTTTCTTATGCGTACTATAAGAATGGATGATATTCGTGATAGAGAAAATCGGAAAATAACTGATAAATTGGCCCCAATAAGGGATATTCTAGAAAAATTCATTTTCAACTTCAAGAAATACTATTCTCCTGGTGAATATTTGACTGTGGACGAACAACTTCTAGCATTCCGTGGTAATTGTCCGCTTCGACAATACATACCAAGCAAGCCTGCAAAGTATGGAATTAAAATATTTGCTCTAGTTGATGCTAAAACTGCTTACACATCTAACTTGGAAGTGTATTGTGAAAAGCAACCAGATGGACCGTACTGCGATGATAATTCTGCCAAAGAAATCGTCATGCCAGTAGAGGGAACTGGCCGTAATATCACTGGCGATAATTGGTTTTCCAGTATTGATCTTGTTCATTCTTGTTTCAGAAAAAATTACCATATGTAGGAACACTCAGAAAAAATAAAACCGATATTCCAAAGGAGTTCCTACCCTGCAAAGAGAGAAAGCCAAACACCTCTTTTTTTGGATTCCAGAAAAATATGACTCTTGTCTCTTACTGCCCGAAGAAAAATAAAACAGTTTTGGTAGTGTTATCTTTACATAACGATGATCATATCGATGAAATGACTGGCGAGCAGCAAAAACCTGAAATGATAACGTTCTACAACAGAACAAAGGTAGGAGTTGATTTGTTAGATCAGTTGTGCGCAAAGTACAACATCAGCCGCAACTGTAGACGCTGGAATTTAGTGATTTTTTACGACTTGCTGAATATTGCAGCAATGAATGCAGCTTGTATTCATTCTGCAAATAAAGGATATCAAAAAATAGTAAGAAGAGAGTTCCTAGAAAAAATTGCATCGCAGCTTATCAAACCCCAAATAGAACGAAGAACCCTAATTGAAACCTTGCCAAAGGAGCTGAGGAGACGAGGACCTGTCCTTCTTGGAGTTGAAGAACTCAAACCATCACTTCCAAAACCATCAGGTACCATGGGAAGATGCTATCTTTGTGGAAGAGCCCGAAACAAAACTTCAAGACGCAGCTGCGCGATATGTCTCAACTGGGTGTGTCCTCAACATTGCCATGATGTCTGCGTTAATTGCCGCCATGAATGAATTTTGTTCATAGATATATACCTATCATTTATTCAGTGTAATATATTCACGTTTTCACCGTAAATTTTGATTGCATGAAGCAATTTTTACCAAGTGCGAATTATTTTTCGAAGAATTACAAAGTTCATTTACACGTGTTATTTGCCACAAATAAATAATATAATTGAACGCAAAATTATAAGTTTTCAATGAGGATGCATGAAAGTGTTAGTAAAAACACATTAAAGTGACAAAACATGACGAAGAGTTGAAAATACGTCATATTTTGCTTGGATCACTATTGTGATCCGCGCGACTGCTCCCGTTCTTCGCAACCACGCGCCCACTGGAGGGTTAATGAAGTCTGGTATATATAAATGTCATTCTGTCTATTTGGGTCAAACCCTTGAAAATTTTTGAAACCGATATAGTGAACACTCACGAGCATACAGATTAAAACAACCAGATAAATCCCACTACGCAAAACATCTACTTGACACCTAACATTCAATTACACCTAACACAGAACTATAAGTACTACACATTTGTGATAAGAAACAAGAGCTGGATTTCCTTGAAGGATTGGAAATTAGAAGACACTTAAGAAACCCACAATATGGAGTCGTCTTGGGAGTTCTCCACTTTTAAGCAGTCTTCTTAAGTGATAATGATTGCAGATACATTTTTCCTGGTTTTCTATATCATTGCACAATTATACTGATCTCAATTGGGAGAAAGGTATCCAGGATATCCCCATAGGGCTTATAAAATCTAAGCTTTAATATTTGTAATATCATATCTTCTTCTTTTTTCGATTGATATATATTAAGCCAATCCGAAGGTAGGTCACTTCTTGGACTAGCCAAAAATAATTATTAAACATCAGGTAGACATCAAATGAAATGTAACTTATGTCTTTCTGACGATGATATTTGGTATCGAAACAATTGTCAATTTAGAATTATTAAAATTTTATTAATATATTGTTGAATTATCTAGAAACAGTTAGTCTCATTAAAAACAGTTCCTATTAACAGTTATTATTTTTTGCTCTTGTTGGTGAAACATTCAATTGTTCACTGTACAATATTACACGAGCTCTTAAACATGAACATCAACAAAAAAAATTTAATGCAAGAGTCATCAAACAATAAAATCAATGATCGTGTTTCAATGGGATTATCATGAGAATAATTATTGAGCTAAAGAAAGTACCTAAATGTATGAGGGAAAGCTCAGAAGACGATAAAATGGACGTAGTTATTGGATCTGCTCTAAGAATTTGTACATCGCTATAATAGTATATTATGCAACGATCATGTAATGATGGTTACTAATACACGAGCATTAACCGGGATACGAAACGATCCGAAGGCGAGTTTCGTATGGTTTATGCGAGTGTATTAATAACCATTACATGAGAGTTGCATACGCTATTTTTTCTACACCCGATAAATAATCAAAAACCATAAATTTTATATTTTTATTGAACACAATAGGTAACAGTGATTATTCGAATTTCTAAAAAAAATCTACAAAATCGTAATTAATACCTCGGGTATTGGTATTGCAATAGATACAAGAAAACTATGAACATTTTATTTGTTTTTATATTCAACATATGATAATTGTAATTTATCCGATTTCTTAAAAATATTGAGATTATTTATTGTGCAGTTTGAAGAGTTTATTCCAGGTCCCTCTGATCTGGAAGTGTAAGGAATATTTACATTTATTTCATTATTGCTAGTCTCAATATAGTTCAATATTGTATTGGAAATGCTGATTTTATTCTGAACCAAATTTTCAATGTAGCCCTCTGCCACTGAATTGGATTTCCAGCCACCATGGCGTTTTAATGTAGTAATATCACCACCGGCATCTACTAATACGGTTACACATGTCCTACGAAAACAATGCTCTGTATATAAATTCTGATCAGGCAGATTTAAATATGTTGCTATTTTCTTCCCTATATCACCAAATTTATTAATACCAATGTTTCCAATTGTGCATTTTCCATTTAAATAATTAACGGAAAAAGATGGGGTGGGGCAAATTTTAGGCCGTAGATTCATATATTTTTTACCAATTTCGTAGTATCGCGGGTAATTGTAAATGTTCGTTGTACTTTTGTTTTAGTTTCTATCACATTAACAATTGATATTCCATTAATATCTTTGACATTTTCATATTTTAGGCCATGTAGTTCATGGCTTCGACATGCTCCCATTATTCCAAAAATCATCGCTACCTAAAAACAAACAACAACAATAAATAAAGAGAAGAAAAAAAAGCAGGATGACCTAGGCTAGTTTCCAACCCGGAACTCATACTGTAGCGTAGTCCAAATTTAGCCCCTTAAGCCGCTCGTCCAAGAGTTCGGTTTATGAGTTTGCTCGAAATTAATGAGATATACCTATCATGCATGAGTCGAATGGAAAAATTAATAATGAGGTTTTTTTAAAAATGCAATGTTAGATAGATACTTACTTTTAAAAATAAAAACCGTTCATCGGGTGCTTCGTAGATAAACTTTTTTATTTGTTCAGGTGAAAATATTTTTTTTTCTTCCAACATATCCTTCGGTCTTCCGCTTTATAAAAGCTTGTGGTTTCTTATATTTAGAAATGTCTATATTATGGTTTATATTTACCAACGTTTTTATTATAGAATAATGTGTCCATGTACTAGATGATTTCATAGATTCCATCAATTCTTGAAAATAAGCAATTAAAACATTTTCGGAGAATGTCGAAATCTTATTTGTATTTCTCCAGTCCATAAACCGTTGATAAAGCTTTTCGTACACTTTCTTAGATTTTTGGGGCAAAATATTCTGATCTGCATTTGCTGCTTTCTCCGATATGTGTGGAGGAGTCGATGGTATTTCTCCCATATCGCTGATATCAGACATTTTGATACATTATCGAAGTCTAGTTAGGTATCTACGAAAATTTAATACGTACTGATTTTGACATCTAAAATAAATACATAGGAACCTAGGATGAACGTCAGATGCACAGCATGTTTGATTGAAAAATTATGGGTTTCTTTTGATTAAAAATCTGTATCGTAATGAAAAATCTGTATTGTAATGGGTATCATTATGAAACGGATTATGGGCATATAAGTGCATTGTTATAACACGAGTGTAGGAAAAATTATATATTTTTGAATTATAATTCAGAAGTAGTTATCATAAACAATCCAATACTTTTGAAAATGATCCAATTATTCTGGAATAGACAAGATAAACCAATAATTTGATGGAAAAGTCATGCGAAATCTTCGACTACCTTCTATCAGAATTGATAGAAACACATAAGTATAAATACATTTGATGAAAATGATAATGTGGCAATATAATGTCATAATAAATTCATAATGAAATATAGCAAAATGAATGTATCACTTTTCAATCAATATTCGTGCACTTCGGAATACTAAACATTGTTTAGTTCCATATATTTTCAAACTGTATATATTTCGATAATTTCATGTATCATTTGGATTATTGTATAAGAATTTTTAATAGTAAGTTGATTTAATATATTCAACAAAATGAAGTAATGTACCACTGAACATTTATACTAAATTATACTAAATGCTAGAATGATATAAATAATTTATAATTTACCGCAATGTTTGTGTTCGCATAATTATAATAGCTATTAATTCCAAGCAATATAACGAAATTATTAATCATCGCCCAATTAGAAATAAATTATTGAGTTTTCATTAATGTGCTATTCAAAATTCATCAAAACAAAATTCTGCGTATATACTTCATGCGATATTAACAACTAACAAAAATCAACCCAAACCTATAAAATTTAGCAATGTTGCTCCTCTATTCAGTTGAATGCATTCCGCTACTCGTCTGTGCTTGTTTTGAATGAGATGATCAATTTCATCTTGAGGGATTTCATCCCAAGCTATTTGTACGGCATCGCTATACCAAAGTCATTTAAAAATTTGGTAAGGAACCTACTCTTCTACCGATCATATCCCAAACATACTCTATAAGCGACAGAACTGTTGATCTGGGGCCAAGGAAAAATATTGATACTAGCTTCTTCTAATTATTAGAATGTAACAGCTTCCACATGGAGAATTTCATCTTGCTAGTAAAGTACATTATTTAATGCCTATGCTAGTGACGTAAAACGTCAATCCTCATGCTCTGATGTTCTTCTGGGTCGGCCAGACCCCCTCGCCTGGTTTTGGCGAACCTCCACTGTCCAATCCCTCCAGCCTATCGTAGCCAATCCTAGCGATGTTTCTATGTTTCTGTTCAAATGCTCAGCGGTTTCCCTCAAGGAAAAAAATTGCCTCATGTTGACCAAATAGTTGGATGTCTCACAAAGTTGCTCAATTTACAATACTCAGGTTGTCTTCGAGCTCTTGACATTAAGTGACTGTCAAACACTAACACCACATGTAACTAATCACAACTAAGAGAATTCAACAAAATTAGAGAATTTATTTTTTTGGAATGTCTACAAAAAACGGTGTTTCGATTACCTGCTTTTAGTTCAAAATTGCATCATCTTCTTGCGAAGATCAAAGAAATAACTTATAGTGAAAATAATTTGATCGAATTGATAAATACAGATTGATGCGGTTCATTAGTAATTAGGTATATAATTGTAATGTGTATATAGTGTGTTTATTGGTATAAATTAAATAATTTGAAATCTCAAGTATTGTTTGGTAATTATACTAAATTCTGATCTAAATATAACTTAATTTTTGCTATACAAATTACAAAACCTCAAACTATATTGCAATTTATGTATTCAAAGCGGTATGAGTAAACCAATTTATTCCGCTATACCTTTTGACACGACTTATATAGTGAAACTGACAAGATTGTTCAATATGTATACGTCTTTATGTTACTTATAATTTACAAGTAAACAGACCCAGTAGTATTTAATTGTTTTCTACTAAAAAAAATTGAAATATTTATGACACGAGTTTTGCCTTGTCATTATATGTACTAAAAGGTTAAAATTATTACATTAAAAAACTTCCATCAAATTTCCACAAATGGATGCTAAAACTGCAGGCAGTTTAAGTACAGAAAAGTAACAAGTGAAAATATCGGTTTCTAACCTAACAGCAGTGCCGATTTTGGAGGCAAATAATTACAATAACTGGGAGTCTCGAATGAAGCTGATTTTGAAGAGAGAAAACTGCAAGGATGCCCAAGTTAATACCTCAAGTGAGTCAGCTACGCAAACTGAAAATGTACCGGATTTTCATCAAACAAACGGTATTATGATAGGTACGTCACTACGACGTTCGATCAATATACAGGATGTCGACATAAAGATGTCATAAGGGCACTCTGTTATTATTGGTCGGATTTTCATCAAACAAACGGCATTAGGTACGTCACTACGAAGTTCAATATACAGGGTGTCGACATAAAGATGTCAAAAAGGCACTCTGCTATTATTGGTTGGATTTTCATCAAACAAACGGTATTATGATAGGTACGTCACTACGACCTTCAATATACAGGATGTCGGCAAAAATATGCCATAAGAGCAGTCCGTTAACCATTGGTCGAATTGAAGTCGAAGAAACGGTATTATGTTAGGTACGTCACTACGACGTTCGATCAATATACAAGATCTCGACATAATGATGCCATAAGGGCACTCTGCTATTATTGGACTGATTTTCATCGAACAAACAGCATTATGTTAGGTACGTCACTACGACGTTCGATTAATATACAGGATATCGACATAAAGATGCCATAAGGGCACTCTGTTATTATTGGTCGGATTGAAGTCGAACAAACGGTATAATGTTAGGTACGTCACTACGACGTTCGATCAATAAACAGGATGACGACATAATGATGCCATAAGGGCACTCTGTTATTATTGGTTGGAATGAAGTCGAATAAACGGTATCATGTTAAGCACGTCACTACCACGTTCGATATACAGGATGTCGACTGTTGAAAATTATATTGTCAGACGAAAGAATGAATCTTCTTTCATGACATACATTGTGCTTCAATAAAAAATCCAATAAATTGGAAATACATAGCATTTTATATTAGAAATCATTTTTATATTGTATTAATTGAAAACTCACATTCTCTGATAATTTGGGTAAGTTTTATGTGTAATATTTGATAAATTTTCTTAAAATAGAAAACATTATTTCCTCTAATTGTATCATCTCAAATCACGCTATGAAGTCAGATTCACTGATAACTATTTAGGTTTCCTCCTTGGTTAACTTTAAATTTACCAGAAGTATTTCCCATATGTTTTAGGTACCAATAAAATCTGTTTTGCCAATAATTACAAATTACTTTAATCAAACTACACCAAACCTACTGAACTTCCATAGAGGTACATCATGATCAACCATGTCAAATGCTTTTGAAAATATGTATTTATAGTGTCATTGTAAAAAATTAACAAAGCTTGATCGTCTATCTCTTTTATAATTTAGATGATTCCTGAAATGATTAACATATATAATTTCTTATGTATTTATATTTCTCCACTTTAGTTAAAGATTTACCTTTTTTGCCTCAATTTCTTGAATTGTGCATCAACAAATACATATCCTTAGTTTCCCAAGTCGTTATTTTTCTTTTAATAGCTCTCCCCAATTTCTTTTGTGAACCAAACTGAAGAAGAAGTTTTGGATCTTTGACAAAAAAGAGATATGGGTATTAGGGTGGAGCGATTTTATACAAGAAAAAATTATCTTTAATTTTTCTTTTGACCTGTGTGCTCGATTGGTATCTTTTTATGTGGTTATTGAAATGGCAAAATCTGGGTTCCTGAATGTGACGTCTTCAGGTTTCTAGATGACCCCGAAAATTCCGTTAGCGTGTAACAAACATATGAACCATTGAACTGGCTTCCAAATTGAAAGTTCTATTTGTCTAATAACACCATTCTTGAAACCAGTATTGACAACGGTCCCATTACAATCGATAACCTTTATCGTACTCAAATCATCACCCAATGAGTCTTTTAGGAACTTTGTGATGCTGTTTTTAATGGACCGCACTACCGTTCTCTGGAGATACGTGTCCCATGTATTTAGAGCCTGGTTCAGCCAATATGACGATGTGCTCTTCAGTAACCGATTTAGTACGTTGACTTGACTCTGTTATTTCAAAAACTAAGGATCTGTCTTTTCTCCCGCCAAAGTAAATTCCAAAAGTTGAAGGAAGCTCGTCATCTGTCTCTTTTTTAATAAGACCCGTCCTACATTTCTTGCGTTCCCTTCTAATTTTAGATCTGTCTATAATTTTAGTAGTGTCCTTTTTAGTTATTAATCCCAAATCTTTCAAAACAGCGTTTGTAATAAGGGATGCTGATCTGTCAGATACGCCGACCCTGTCACATGCTTCTACAAGAGTCGTAAGTTTTAATCCTGTGTTGTATGGTACCTTTAAGCCTTTTAATGATGACGGATGCTCCGATCCTTGTGTTGTAGTCCTACCTTGATTTTTAGTCATGCCCTCATCAATGTTTTAACATGTACCTCCAGAGCTTCTTATGGACTCTGGATCGGACAAAACACTATAGTATACTCTCGTTCTTAGATTATTTTTCTCTAATCTTTCTTCTTCTAATACTTTCCTTTCTATTGTTTCTAAATTTTGCTTCGTAGTTTTTACATCTTCCGCAAAGTGGCACTTTAACTTTACAGTGGAATTTGGGAAAATCATCACATTTGCAAGGTGATATGTCAAAAAGTTTTGAGCTGTTCTTCTTAAAAACCTCATTTTTTTCTAGGCACTTTTTATTATAGGACGATTTTTGGTTTTTCTTCAGGTACTTGCATTTTTCATTATAGTCTTTTATTTTTTGTATTATTTGTTGATCAGATATTGTAGGGAGAGAAGCGCTTAACCACATCTTTTTAATATCAATTAAAAGTTTCTTTGAAATATCCAAAACACTTGGGTCTTTGTCACTTTCAAATTTTAAACACTCTCTCTGCCACAAAAAGCCTCTCATAGCGTACGAGTAGGTGGGAAGTACGTAAGGATTAAGTTCACTAGAAGTTCCAAATATAGGATCCGTCACCCGCGTTTTCGGCATCATAAAAACTTAGGTTCTTTACTTTTCTCAACTAAACAGAATACTCTCGCTGCGAAACACACTCGAGCGCGCCTAGTTCAGAACTAAACTGATTCTATTAGCAACACTAACCCAAACAAAAGATAATCTCCCCACCACACTATTTGGTTTACTGTTTGGTTTACAGCTGGAATGTGTCTGCCTGTTAAGACTTGTTAGCGCTTACTTAGGCCTATAGGTATAACAAACTTAACGTAATTACTGTATATTTAGTAATATATAAACTTAGTAATGTAGTAGTTTTCCAGATAAGTAATTATTATACTAGTAAGAGAGAGGAAAAACTCTGAAAATTTTTGAATTTAAATGGCTAATAGAAATCTGAAAATAATTCAGGTAGTGGCACAGTTTTCAGAAGAGAATAAGATAAATTATAACACTAAAGAATAAAAGACTATAAGAGAAATATGTTATAGAATTAAAATTCGAAGTTAAAAAAAATTACTGATAATGAGAAATTCCCCCCCCCTAGGAACCTGAAGATTAAGTCTGAAAAGAGTGAGCTTTTTTTTGGTCTATACTCACCCTGAAAGACATTCCTATACCAGGCATCATCAGATTATAAAATTGAGAAAATCGCTCCATCCTAATGGGTATAGTTGTAACGAAGATTGCAGAAAAATATGATTTGATTAATATATAGAGTGTAGTCGTAATTAAGTCATGTTAAAAAGACATTAACATTGTTAATGAAATTAACTGTCTCAACCCTTACTTTCTGGAATCTACTCATATAAGTATTTTAAATGGAACTTACTGTTTCTAGTTAACTCCGCAGTTTATTGAAAAATGTTAAAAATTCTGAAAAATTGACAATGGTTTCGATATTACCTGACGTATTTTTGTATGGTTTGCAACTATTTTAGACAGTTTAATATGAACAACAATCTAAGTTACTACTTAATATAATACATAATATAAGTAAGATTGAAAACCAAATTTGCAGATTTATATGTTATTATTGAAAGATAATCTGATTAGAAACTCTTTTCAACGTACACATTGTAATATGCTAGTTAGAAAATTATATTTGTGATATGCATGAAGTGCTCTCTGACAGCTAGACAGTTGATGGAAGCTGTTTCACCAAACGATCCCCATGGACAAAATTCCTGAATTTAAAACAAGGAACTAAAAATAAGCTGGAAGATCAGCTTTTAAAGTTTGAAACAATCCTTACAAACTCAAAAGATCATGGATCTAATATTGATGAGAGGGACCAAGAATGTAATCTTCGTCTTAGCTTACCATCAAAGTTTGACACGGTTGTAACAGCTATAGAGACAATTCCAGATGTAAAAATAGACTTTCTAAAGGCCAGGTTATTGAATGAAGAAATAAAGAATAATTCTAAGGTAGGCAGTTGTAAAAATAAGTCAATGTGTATAGGAAGTACATATAATAAATGTTGTTTTATATGTGAAAGTACTCTGCACATTCAATTATATCGTCCGAAGAGAAAACACAGTTGTCCAACAGGGACAAGTGGTAGATTTAGGCAGAATAAATTTTGAGGCAGTATTCTAATTATAGAAATAATAGTACCTACTATAGTTCAGTTCCAAAATAGCAGGCACTAAATTCTCCAGAGATATTGCATTAAACCGACAGCAATCGTAGTATCATTTCTGAGAACTTAGTGCCTACTACTTTGGAATTGTAGTATAGAGATAATCGACAAGAAGATAGAAATTATAAAAAGCAAATACTGCTAAGGAGCAAGATGTACCATTGTATGTATCTAATATAAATAGCGAAGAAAGAGATAGAGTGTCCTGTGTTCTAAAGTTTGGATCTAGTAATTATTTTATTGGAGAAAAAATTAAAAACATATGTATAATATAAGATAACTTCCAAATTTCGTGAAAATCCACTTAGGTAATGGACAAATTATGAAGACAAATAAGATAATAACTTTAAAAGCTGGATGTTTAAGTATGATTGTGAGCAGAGATGCGTAAATAATTGTCGAAATAAAACACAATTCGATTTCTGCGTCAAAAATAAGAATGAAATGACATAAGATATTATAACGACAATAAGTGAAAAGTATTTTGATTTAATATGTGAGAAGAAAAGTGGACTTTATGTGTTAATACTGCACGAAATAAAAAGCTGTCAAATAACAGAAGTTGAGAAATATTGGCATAGGAGATTAGGACATGCACAAAATGATGCCTTGCAAAACTTGGGTTGAAAAGAACCTTGTTTTGGAGGAAAGGCAACAAGATTACTTACATATGTATGATATAAGACAACTTCCAAATTTCGTAGAAATCCACTTAGCTAATGGACAAATTATGAAGACAAATAAGATTATAACTTTAATAGCTAGATTTTTAAGTAAGATTGTGAGCAGAGGTGCGTATATAATTGTTGAAATAAAACACAATTTGATTTCTGCGTCAAAAATAACAATGGAATGACATAAGATCATATTATAACGACAATAAGTGAAAAGTATTTCGATTTAATATGTGAGAAGAAAACTGGACTTTATGTGTTAATACTACATGAAATAAAAAGCTGTCAAATAACAGAAGTTGAGACATATTGACATAGGAGATTAGGGTATGCACAAAATGACGCTTTGGTAAAACTTGGGTTAAAAAGAACCTTGTTTTGATGGAAAGGCAACAAGATTACTTATTACAGCCAATGAAAACCGCATCTAGAGGATTGAAGAACTTATACTCGTACATAGTGACGTATGTGAACCTATAAATCTTAACACATTTGACCGTGTAAAATATTTTCAAGTAATTTTAGATAATTTTCTCATTTCTTGGTGGTAAAAATCTTGAAACATGAAAATGTAGCTGAAGAGAATTTTAATGATTATATACAAAAGTTAGAAAGACAGACAGTTTAAGAAGTATCAAAATTCAGATGAGATTATGGAAGAGACTTTTCGTCAAAAGATTTCCAACAATGCTGCATATACAAAAGGGAATATAATTTGAAGGAACAGAACTCTCTTAAATATGATCAGGATAAAAATTGTCGAATCAGGTATACCAAAATCGCTGTGGAGTGAAGCTCTGAAATCTCCTAACCTAACCTAACCAGAATTAACAAGACACGTACAACAGCAGTAGTCAACAATCAAACCTCCTCAGAAATATGGAACGCCAGAAATGGCATAAGAAAAATGGGGCTGTCGAAGTTTGTATACTGTAATGACTAAAGAGAATGAGGCACTTATTGGATAATGTAGATAATGATATGGTTGCCTGAAGATAAGAAAATTATAACATTAATACCACAGATAACTCACTTTATGGATGAGACACTGATCGTGGCGCCCTCTAAGCGGTACCATCTAAGAGCACTGTCGACTAAACAATTTAGTAAGGTAAAAATATTTCTGTAATTTTAGGTGTTGTCGGTATATTATAATTTACTGTATTTTAATTATTTTATCTCGAAATAGCATTTATGGTCCATCATTTCATTCAATTTAAGTCAACATAAATTAGTTGTTGAGTTAAATTGAATGAAATATCAAATGATGGACCATAAATGCTTAAAGTGGAAAAAATAAAACAATAATCATGAGAGCAGTACAAACTACTGGAGTATAACTGCTAACTACTAAACCAATAAAAGTGTTAGCAATTAGTAGTTAACTACTATATTTGGCAAATTCCTGCGAAAGAAAATATTTGAGTATAATTACTGTGACTGTTAGAACAAAATTAATTAAAATACCCTATTTCTAAAGGAAAAGTAGTTAATTACTGCCCAGCTCTGGAAACACAAGATGCCAAGTAATTACTTATAACAGTGCTAAACAGCACTTATGGCTGTACAAAATTTAAAATATATAATTTCCATTTAAAACACATATTTATTTCTGTACTGGAAGAATAAAATAGGGCACAGGTCATAAGCTTAATCATAGTATAATGCATATTTCTACATTTATAAGCATTCGGTAGAAACTCTGCAACTCCTGGCAGTCTATGCTTGTTAAAATGTTTTTAAACATCTTAAAGTTATCGGCGAATAATAATGATAGTTAAAATAGTAGTGTTTTAAATGAAACTTACTGTTTCTAGTTAACTCCACAGTATATTGAAAAATGTTAAAAATTCTATAAAATTGACAATTGTTTCCATATTACCTAAATATCATCGTCAGATTGACAGAAGTTACATTTCATTTGATGACTACCTGATGTTTTATTATTTTTGGTTAATCCAAGAAATGACCTATCTTGTGATTGACTTAATATATGTTAATAGAAAAAGAAGATATGATATTACAAATATTAAAGCTTATTATTAGCCCTATGGGGATATCCTGGATACCATTTTCCCCAATTAAGATCAGTATAACTGTGCAATGATATAGAAAACCAGGGAAACTATATCTGCTGATCTTAACAACTATCACTTAAGAAGACAGTTTAAAAGTGGAGAACTCCCTAGATTTCATATTCATATTCATTGACGACTTCATATTGTGGGTTTCTTAAGTGTCTTCTGATTTCCAATTCTTCAAAAATTTCCTGTTCTTGTTTCTTATCACAAATATGTAGTACTTCCAGTTCTGTGTTAGGTGTCAATGAATAATTGGTGACAAGTAGATCTCTGGCGTAGTGGAATTTATCTGGTTGTTTTAATCTGTATGCTCGTAAGTACTCACTGTATCGGATCTCAAAATTTCTCAGGGTCTGACCCAAATAGACAGCATTACATTCTGGACATTTAAGTTTATATATACCAGATTCCATTAATGGTGATACTTTTGTTTTTACATTTAACAATTGTGTACTTATATTACTTTCTGTTTTTAAAACACTTACGTTTGAAAAATGGAAGGACTTCACGCCGATAAATTGTTTTTTTGCTTCGCTTCACATGTAGTGAAGGTGGTAAGGCCTCAATATCTTCCATCTCATAATAGGTAGAGGGAATAGCTTCCACATGTGGTAACATGGTAACACTGGCCCAATACCTTTACTGGTGGAGGGAATAGCTATAACATAAAATGAAACCCAGATAATTATGTTTTCAATGGGTACATTCTAGTATGACAATGAACAAGAAGTTGAATGGTTATGTGAAAATTAAGGCTAGATTTTTTAATCCTTCGTTGTATCACAAATAACGGAGGCATCTTGATAATCATCTTTGTCATTGCTGTCATTTTCATTGTCATCATCGTCTTTCGAATTGTTATCGTCGCGTGATAAGTTAATATCTCTAATAGAATGAGAAATTTTATAATTTTTCGGCAAAGAAATTCATTAGTATTTTATTTTGAATTTTTTCCTTTAATGATAATGTCGGCAGCTAATGATGGTAATTGCTCTCCAACAAACCAGATAAAATCATATTCACGGTCCAGCCGGAATAATTTTTTGACAGACTGACTGATACTCTTCTGGTCGCTCTAAAAGTTTAAAAGGTCGAAGTTTACCCTTTCAGAAAAAAACTGGTGTGTAATCGCATCCCGTGAGTGTATGAAGGATTCCCGTTGTAACAAAATTTGGTTAAAAAAATTAAAAATAATCGCATTGAATACAACAATGTGACTAAACTAACGCCGTCTTGACTACAAACAACTGCTGTCGTTTATCTCGCTTGCGCAGCTAACACCTGACTGTCTGTACTCTTGCAACATGCCCACTTCCTTTTCACTTTTAGATCGGTCTGGCTGAAGGTAGAACCTCTTGAAATTATTTAAAAAATTGATATTTTACATCGTACCTGTGTACGATGCGCAATGATGAAAACAACCACTACCGACAGCCAGGTAGCCGGGAGAGAATCTGACTCTCCCGACATGGCTAAAAACTAGCCTAAGCCTACCTAAAATTCTCTCTCAAAAACGTTGCCTAGCTCTTAGATTATTACGTATCGGTACAAAGAAACTTTTTCTATTTCTCTTGTATACTACAATAGATGAAAAATAGTGAAATACCTTCTAGTACACGCAAATATACACGAATCTATTTCTACATTAATTTTAATAATTATACCGTCAATAATACAAAAGCATGTGTTATGGCTTGATATAAACTTGATCTAAAAATATGTACACGTTAAAAACAAGTTAAATAATATACCGAATAATAAATAATCTGATCTAATATGGTTGTTCAGACCATTACGTAAATTCACCTCATTATTATTCAATATTCTCTATTAAATATTGATTTTGAACAATATCTGTATTGAAATTTTCTTCCATAATCTACTTGAAGTTCTCGAACTGGAAGACGACCTTCCTTTCAACCCCGCGTACAGTCGCGCTTCATTAAAAACCACCCTCATTAGGATAAGTACCCATATTGCCATGCAGACGGCATCAGAACGAGAGAGTATGTACTGAAAGAAAAATTAGGGAAAACCTATGAAATATGAACAGAGTAGAGTTTAAGTACAAGGGGGATGGAAGCTGGTGTATGAGCTATTTTTAGAGCCGGATTTCACGTGGATATTTTCTATATAAAATTTCACAATATACAGGGAGGGGCAGTGAGTTTTGAAGTTTTTTAATCTAAATTCTTGCATTAAAGATTTAACGACTTCTTCGAAACCAATTAATTATTGTTTCGCATGTAATTGGTTTTGGAGGTTATTGCACTTGACGTGAATAAAATTAGTCCAGAAGATATCAAATTGAAATAGACATTCAAAACAAATTGGAAAAGTGTATATACTCCAAGATCGATTTATGTAACAATAAAAAGCATGCGGTGAAATGGAGAGTGAAATTATCTAGAAATATTCACTATGTGTTGTAGGCTGAACTGCCTCAAACAAATATATTATAGTGTAATCTTTTTCTTATTTATTTGAATAGTTTTTATAACGACAAGTATGATAAATTTGTACACACAGTATGTTTCACTAAATAATATTAAAGTCACGAGCAGACTATATTTCTTGACATTCACTTCTCCATCCACATATATACTGTCGTTGCGACATCTGAATGAAGCTATGTGTATGAGATGGTCGGTGCTGTTCCTCGTATCCGATCTATTCTAGTTTTCGTGTGACTGGCGTTCTTGGTTCGCTGGAGTCCTTACACGAACTGCGTACATGCCCTAGCTCGCCACAATTTCAGCATCTGATTTTCTTCGGCATCTTGTCTACCATACTCTTTATAGAGTTGACGATCTGATCAAAACAGTGTTCGTCACCTTCTTCTTGTTGTTGTCCCAAGCATTCGTTGCCGTTATATATTCAAGAGCAGCAGTCAAAGCATCGACCAATGTTTTTGGATGGGATAAACCAAGCATCCATTCCATATTGGAGTCACGTAAGTTATCAATAAAGGTGGATTAAGTACGATACCTCCATAGTTATCCTTATTTATAAAAGGGAGATCCGGCCAGTCTTGAAAATTACCGACCAATAAGTCTTCTCTCACAGATCTATAAGCTATTCATGAAAATAATTACCAATAGATTAGAAAATAAATTTGAGGCATATTAATCGAAAGAACAGGCTGGCTTTAGGAAAAATATGAGTACAATAGAACACATACACACAATCAGAGTATTAATAAAGGAAGTTACGGAGTACAACATCACAACATGGATGGCATTTGTTGACTTTAGGAAGGCCTTCTACACGGTGGAATCCTGGGCGGTAATCCGAGCAATGAGAAAAGCCAGACTCGATCAAAGATACATCGACATCATAAGCCACATCTAGAGGAAAGGAGGCAAATATGGGCTACCCATTTTATTTTTGTTTGTAAAAAAACAAAAAAAAATTCTATTTCAATTCCAAAGCTACCTAACGATAACTACATTAGTTAGTATCAACCTGTTTAAAGTCCACATTGATTAAAAAAATATGTAAATTCATTAATGAGTAAATAATGAAAATGTGCATTTTTGCGCATTTTGAATATAGACTCTAAATATGGGCTGCCCCCAAAAATGTGTGATAAATGTATGAGAAATGAGATAGATGCGTGAGAAATATATTTTAATATTTTAAATCAAACAATACATGAAATAAATCAAAACTAATGTCTACTACTTGCAAAAATCACAAACATATTGTTCATTTTCGGCCCCAGCGCACTCGTTATGGGCCCATTAATTGCACATGAAGCACTTTATCCAGATTTCACAGTGGTTATCCTCTGCAAAAGGTGCTTCGCAAAATATACAAGTCACGTCAGCTGCGTCCTTTGGAGACTGGGCATTTGGAAATTCATTGTAGTCGCTATCCTCATCTGCGGGCACATACTCCTCCTCATCCTCGGTGCTCGAATCAGATTCCTTTTTCTGGTTCTTTGTAACCTGCTTGCGTTTCCCCTTTTTTTTATTCCTTTCTTTAATTTGTTTTTCTTTGCCTTCTGAAGAGGTTATCACCGAACACTTACTTGGCTTACGCCCACGATTTGAGGTTTTTTTCTTCAAAGAAGGCACAGGAGAAAGATCATATGGTGTTACCAGAGATGTTCGAGAAGACCCGGACCCAGATGTGGAAGGAGTTGATGGAGTTAACTTCTGAAATAACTTTCTTTTTACGCCATGTTCTGGACAAGGTCCTCTGAAAGGCGTGACAGACTTTTTATAAAAGCTTGTTGTAGGAATAGCGACTAGCTGTGTATTACCTGCAGAAATAGGAACAAGCTGTGTATTAGTTGTAGGAATATCAACAAGCTGTTTGTTAGGCCCAGAGGGAGAAGTGGGAGAATTAGACGATGAATTGCTCTGGTTTGAGCGACGATCAGGTGTTATCTCAGAGTTGGTAGATTTATCGTATGTTGGAATGTCAGAATTTGTAGGTTCATTCGAATTGACACCAGAGGTTGAAGCCACCATCATCTCATCCTCTTCATCACTAGCGTCATCAGGTGCGACTGACGTAGTCTTTTCTGCTTCAATTTCAGCTGCAATGAAATCAGCATCTGAAAATATGTTTTTATTCAATGGATAAATGCCTGTAGCTCGGAAACCATTAACAGCAATCTCTCCAGTTTGGCATTTCAAATAGGCTCTCCCAAAGAGCTCTGACACATCAAATGGACTTAGTGGGCGATTATTGTGGCGTAACCAGACCTTGATCTCTTCGCTGTAGTAAGACTTAAGAACTCCCATGAATGTTTTGTCCAACGGCTGGAGTTTGTGGGTACAATGGGGAGGTAAGACAATTATAGTCACATGATTATCTCTAGCTAAATCTATGATTTGAATATTGCGTGTATGGCTGTAATGGCCATCCAAAATAAGCAGGACTGGTGATTTCTCTGTGGGTTTCACTGTGTCAATAAAATGTTGAAACCATCTTGTAAAAATATTACTTTGTATCCATCCACTGGGGTGCACCTCCATAATGGCACCTGGAGGAGCTCCTCTCATCAGTTGCTGGTTAATATTTTTTCGTGGGAATATCATCATTGGTGGGATGAATTGTCCAGCAGCGCTCATCGCTGCCACGAGGGTTATTAATGAACCCCTTTCAGCAGAAGTTAATGATGCAATTTGTCGTTTCCCCTTTCGGCCTACAACCTGTGCAATCTTGTTTTGTACAACCGTAAGACCTGTCTCATCAACATTGAAGATACGTTCAGGGGGGTATAAATGTTTGTCATATTCTTTTTCCAGAACATTAAAGAAGGATGCAACATTTTCTTTGCTAAAGCCTCTTGCTCGAGAATACGATGTTCCCGTTGGTCGTCGTACTGATAGCTCTTTATGGCGTTGCAGGAAAAGTCCTAGCCAGGCTCTGCCCGCCATGTTACCTCCAAACGGATGTTTGATGTTGTTCCTGGTAGCTAAAGTGTACGCCATCCTCCTTACGTCTTTTCTGGTTAATCCATGAAATTTAGCTTCCATCTCTAAAATATAACGAACTAACTCGTCTTCTAGATCGTTCCCTAATATAGCTTTACGCCCTAGCTTTATTTGGGCTGCTTCAATTGGCTGTAGTTCTAGCTTTTTTGCAGAACGTTGCAACGTAGAACGTGGGAACTTAAAAATTTTTGAAGCTTTTAGCGTACCCATTGCATGCTGCCTGACAGCTATTATTGCACGTTCCATATCTCCCACATTCCATTTTTTTCTTTTTTTACCATCTTTCTGCTGTTTGGTTGACATCCTGAAACAATTTTGTAATATATTTTACATAGTTCTAAATATGGGCCACTAGCCCATAATAACAACAAAGGCATAGCACATATTGCAAACATGCTGGCTTCACACAACAAAAGAGGTTATGTCCAAAAGTAATCAATTTGAAGAAAACTAATTAGCATACATTAAAGGCTAATTATAGGGCTTCAACGTGAAACAGGCGAATTTTTAAAAATATTGTTCATTTTTAAGTAATTGAATTTATAAACTTACCCGAAAAAGTTTTGACACTCACAGTAATTGACAAACACGTATTATAAATTTAAACTATTTTCTACTGTGGCGCCATCTCCACGGTAAACATTTAACTTCCCCAATTACCGTTTGCGATAGTCAGATGTAGAGATCTGCATCGAATAGCTGAGAAACCTACCTAGCCCATATTAAGAGACCAGCCCATATTTGCATCTTTTCCTCTACGTAAACTCTAAAATGAAGATCAGGATGCAAACAGATACAAATGAGATAAAGACTCGAAGAGGAGTGAGACAAGGGGACGTAATATCACCAAAATTATTCACGCTAGTTTTCGAAGATGTATTTCGAAATTTACACTGGGAGGACAGAGGAATAAACATAGCAGGCGTAAAACTGAACAACTTGAAATTTGCAGATGACATCGTCATAATCTCTCAAACCGAGGCAGAACTGATAGGCATGATTCAGGAAGTATACCATGAAGAAAACAAGGTTGGACTAGAGATAAACATAAATAAAACCAAATTCATGACAAACGAAGATACAATTACCAATACACTAACCATTGAGAACAAGTTAATCGAAAAACTAGCGTCGCACATTTATCTAGGCCAAGAAATAACAATTAGTGAGGAATGCCAGAATATAGAGCTCAATAGTAGAATACGGTTAGGATGGGCAGCATATAGCAAACTAAAACAGGTGTTTCAGTCAAATCTACCAATGAAACTAAAAGCAAAAGTATACAATACATGTGTCCTGTCAGTGTCTACATATGCATCGGAAACTTAGGTCTTGACAAAAAATAACTTGAACAAGCTCAAAACACATCAAAGAGCAATAGAGAGAAAGATAGTTGGAGTAACACTGAAAGACCGAAAATTTAACGAATGGATCAGGAGAACGTCAAAAATCGAAGACATCGAATGGAGAATAGCCTCACTTCAATGGAACTGGGCTGGGCATATTGCTAGAAACAACAACAACTGGAGCAGTAAAGTGACTAGATGGCGACCTTGGGGCGAGAGGAGAAGTGTTGGCAGACCTCAACAGCGTTGGTACGACGATATAAAACGCACAGCAGGATTAAATTGGTATCGGTTTGCACAACACAGGGAAACCTGGAGAACATTGAGAGAGGACTATATCCAACGGATAAAAAATGGCTAGAAAGAAGAAAGGAAGGAAGTACGACTATAGATAGAAGAACAGAAAATAATTTTCTATACTAATAAATCCGTAAACAGCCTGTGAATACACATTTCAAAGTTTTTCGTTCAATAGTTGCTCAATAGGGGCAATGCCGCCACTTTTACATCGTTCAGATAAGCAAATACAAAAGGCGAAATTGATTAGTTTATCATTAGTTAAAGGTTATAGTATAATGTTATTGCTGGGAATATAGAGGTATATTTTTTTTGTGAATCCGCTTTAATCCCTCCCACGCCCAGATTAATTCCTTTAGATACCCCTGTTGACATCCCAGGCACGACAATTCATCGAACCTACCCGGTCCTGGCGGATGATTTAAGCCCAGGCGAATTCCACGGAAATCCTT
This sequence comes from Galeruca laticollis, assembly GCA_963921935.1. Taxonomy (NCBI): domain Eukaryota; kingdom Metazoa; phylum Arthropoda; class Insecta; order Coleoptera; family Chrysomelidae; genus Galeruca; species Galeruca laticollis. The sequence continues at coordinate 171,992,970 of OY998177.1, forward strand.
GCCGCTCGAACCCGCAACGCCCTCTCTCATATTTTTTTCCGGAGGGAATTACTCGTCCTTCCTCGTGCCTGACGGCACTGATGACAGCGCTGCCGAAAGAGACAGGTACAAATACTGTGGGGAAACTCAGCGATTATTAGAGTGATGACAGTGGTCCTTTAAGTAGGCCACTTTCACATGAACGAAGAGCCGGAGAGTATTAACTCTGGTGACAGAAAACCTTCGACAGCCAGAAAGTATTACAAGAGCCTGAATGCCTAGACATTCCATCATGTTTTCTAGAAATTAGCGAATCGAACTAGTCGGGCAATACTCACTTCATACTCTTGAATGGTTTCGTCTCGTTTCTGCTTTCGGTTCTTTAGCTGAGATTGGTATAAATGTTCTCAAGATGTTCGTGAACATATCGCGTCTTCAACCTCTTCTTCAGCTGCTCGAGGTCATCCGTATCTTCAAGTGGTATCTCCTGAAGTACATCTAAGGCATCTCCCCGAAGGGCAATGGTTAAGTTCACAAGCTTCTCCTTATCGGACCTATTATTCACTCTAGCGGCTTCTTCGAAATGTTTTAAATAATTGGTCCACGACGTCTTTGTGGCGCCCACATACATTTTAAAAAAACATTTTTGACTTCCCGGTCTTTTAACACATCATTAGAAATTACATATTAGTTGAGTGCGTTTGTATCAATCCCAAGAACGTTTTTAAATGGCAAAGAACGTAGATGACAGTGTAATAACCTAGTGAATTCCGTCATTTAATTACCGGTTTCACAAATGTGATACCGTAAAAAAAATTCAATCAATGTAAATATTCCTTGGAGTCACCCATGCAATAACGTATTCACCAATGTAATAACCCTAAATAAAGCTCTGTAATAACCAATAAAAAAACTCTGCTGTCACTCAAATGTAACAAATGGCTGTCACCACTGTAATAATAATATGGTCACCATGTATTTATGCACTGGGTTTCTGCTCTAATGGTCCTAGATTCTGTTCGCTTCGTCCAACAAAATCCTGCTCACGTGTAAATAAACCTGCGTCAAAATGTCCCTAATGGAACGACAAGGCAGCGTAGCTGGCTGTCACCACCCACGATTTCGTGGCAAACAGGAGTCGTCGGCTCCTGGAAGAAATGTCCGAAAGGTTTGGCTTCGACCTCCGCTGCTACCAGTTATCGTTGGTAATAAGAGGTCTTGTGTTATAGGGTTACGTCAGTTAGGGGGATGGGTTGAGGAAAAATCTTATATGTAGCTCTAATGGGTATATGTTATGTATTCATATAATCATGCTCTCCTGGTTGAGAAAATGTACTAATCGATAACGATTTCTTTAGCAAGTTTATTATAAAAAAATGAAAAATAAAATGACACCAATTGACAAAAGTGTCAGGAATAACTGTATGTAAAGTCTTGTGACTGTAACTGATTAAAACCAATGACGATTTTTTTCTTTTTTTTTGCAACAAATTCAGACTGCTTAGCTGACTGTTTTTTTACTTTGTTCGTATGTCAGCGTCCGCTTTCTTTAGTTTAAACGTTACAATATAACGGTAATTTGTTATACAGGGTGATCCTCCCTATGTTTCTTACTTTGGTATTTATTACAACGGATATCTGACAAGCATGCGTCAGACGAGATGTTTGAGTGTCAAATTTGTCGGTGCGTTTTCGAGAGCTGATCAACGCTAGAACTACGGCAAAAAAAACAGAGACAGTAACAAATGGTTCGCTGTATGATAGAAACCAAAAAATTATTGAATCAACAACGAAATCAATTCAATTCATTCAACAAGGACGACGTTCATATTAACATGTAATAATTTTAAAACCTTCAAAGTCAATATACATATTTACTCCGTTTGGCTTTTCGATCAATTCATTATAAATGTACATCTTAACGGAGATTTATTTTAGTAACAATATAATCAACGAAGCAATAGTTGTGCTTAAGTCTTTACGCCGAACTCTGTGGCCGTGGCTCAGGCAAAAACATGTTTTATATGTTTGATATTTTTTTCTTTTGCTTGCGTGTCTTGTGTTCTTAATTCTGCCATCTTTTTCTCTAACTCCCTGGTTTTCCTATCCATCTGATCACCCATTCTTGTCATCTTATTCTCAAAATACAATTTTAGAGTCGAAATTTTATTTTCGACCTCAGCGGTAATGTATTTTTTCATTGAAATCTTCTCGTCTGTAATGTTGTTATTAAACGTTAACTTTTATTTTAGTTATAACTACGGATCATTTTTACTTTCCCGCCCAACCTATCTATATGCGAGAAAAGTATTGGTTTACCCCAAAAAAAGGTGGAAATTTGGAAAAAAAATTTGAGTTATTTTTACGTTTTCCATCAACAACAACCCAACAACCCAAAAAAAACGGATTTTAGAAAAAAAATCCTGTGTGTATATCGTCGTCGTCGGCCACTTTTCCTTACATGTCTTGTTAGCACGATACAGCCTCCGGAGTGCCATAAGTCACCAATTTTATGATTGAATATTGTTAAGGACATGTCACAGATGAACCTTATTGATTTTTACCTCACCAGAGACAGCACAACGGGTGTTATGGTACTTGAAGTACGACATTTTGTCATTTCTTGAGAAATTTCAGTTTTTTAGCACGATACAGCCTCAGGAGTTCAACAAGTCACCAAATTTATGATTGAATATTATTCGGACCATCCCACAGATGAACCCTATTGATTTTCAACTTATCAGAGCCAGTACAACAGGTGCTATAGTACTTTAAGTACGATATTTTTCTCAATTTTGAAGAAATTTCAGTTTGTTAGTACGATACAGCCTCCAAAGTATATACAAGTGACCAATTTTATGACTGGATATAATTGAGAGCATCTCAAATATGAAACGTAATAATATTCAGCTCACTAAAGCCAGTACAACGAATTCTATGGTACTTGAAGTACCAAATTATTGTCATTTTTGGAGAATTTTTAGTTTGTTAGCAAGACAGCCTCCAGAGTGTATACAAGTGACCAATTTTATGATTGAATATTGTTCAAGGTGTCTCACAGATGTACCCTATTGATTTTTATCTGACTAGAGCGAGTACACCGGGTCCTATAAATCCAGATATACAACATTTTTGGTTATTTTTGGACAAATTTTGGTTTGTTAGCACGATACATCTCCCGAAGTGTATACATGTGAACATTTTATGATAGAATATTTTTCAGGGCCACAGATGCGGAAAAGTTTGTTTTAATTTTTGAAACCGTTTATTTAGCTTGCAGTCTTATTAAAATTCCTATTGCAACTGCTGACTTTTAAGATTGACACATTGACATTCGAGGCAATCTTAAATGGTGTCAACCCTAAATAAAAATAAACGGTTCTAAAAATTAAAACTAACTTTTCCGCATCTGTGGCCCTGAACAATATTCTATCATAAAATTGTTACTTGTATACACTTCGGGGGATGTATCGTGCTAACAAACCGAAATGTCTCCAAAAATACCCAAAAATTCAGTATATCTGGATTTATAGGAACCTCTGTACCCGCTCTAGTCAAATAAAAATCAATAGGGTACATATGTGAGACACCTTGAACAATATTCAATCATAAAATTGAACAATCGTGTACTCCCTGGAGACTGTATCGTGCTAACAAACTGAAAATTCTCCAAAAATGACAAAAATTTGGTACTTCAAGTACCATAGAATTCGTTGTACTGGCTTTAGTGAGCTGAATATCAATAGGGTTCATCTTTGAGATGCTCTGAGTAATATCCAATTATAAAATTGGTCACTTGTATACACACTGGAGGCTGTATTGTGCTAACAAACTGAAACTTCTCCAAAAATGACAAAAATATCGTACTGTAGCACCTGTTGTATTGGCTCTGGTGAGCTGAGAATAAATATGGTTCATCAGTGAGATGTCCTGAATAATATCCAATCATAAAATTGGTGACTTGTTGAACTCCGGAGGCTGTATCGTGCTAAAAAAACTGAAATTTCTCAAGAAATGACAAAATGTCGTACTTCAAGTACCATAACACCCGTTGTACAGGCTCTGGTGAATTGAAAATCAATAGGGTTCATCTGTGACATGTCCTTAATAATATTCAATCATAAAGTTGCTGACTTATGGCACTCCGGAGGCTGTAACGTGCTAACAAGACATGTAAGGAAAAGTGGCCGACGACAACGACGACGACGACGACATACACACAGGATTTTTTTTCTAAAAACCATTTTTTCGTGTTGTTGTTGATGAAAAACGTGGAAATCACTCAAAAAATTTTTTCAATATTGCAACCTTTTTTGGGGTAAACCAATACTTTTCTCGCAAATAGAAAGGTTGGGCGGAAAAGTGATAAGTATAAAAGTATTTCTTATGCTACATCTTCCCTTTTTACAGAAGAAACACAATGAACACAATATGAAACATGAAATGCAAAGAGCAATTAAATTGAAAATTGTGTCTGAGTGGATTTCACTGTTTGGCCAGACCTGGTAACGTAGTACTTTCAGGAACGACGGGTGCTACTGCAGTCGGATTTTCTTCAGGAACGACCTGATTGCTAACATTCGGCCATTCTACCGTCTTCTCGGTGGTTGACGGGAGGACTTCAGCAGGGTATGGAATTTCTACATTGGTTCTGTGTAGATGAGCCTAATTTCTTCGATCAGTTGTACCGTCTTTGAGTGTACATTGTACGATCTAGGATTAAGATCTCGAGGACTAATCCTTCCTTCCAACTTCTTTAGCCTATTTGGATTCTGATACGATGACCTTCGTTTAATGTTTGTGCATTCATCTGCATAGGCTTTTTGCTTACTTCTAGCTTGCAATAGATTTTCCGGCACGTTATAGATGACTTTAGGAGCGAGTTGTTTCTCGGAATTCGTATATAACATTTCGGAAGGCATTTTGATCAAAGTTATCAATTTCAACAGTAGGTTTTATGCGTTGTCTCTTTTTAGGTAGGCTGTTCACCTCTATTATGCTTGGCGGCAAAACGGCTAACAGTGGTAACGCTAAGTTGTAAAGCTTCTGCATCTCTCTTCAATTTAATTTCTCCAATTTATGAAAGAATAATATATTATCAAATTCAATTAACCTAACCTAACATTAAAAAAAATTAACCATTTACATTTAAATATGTAATAATAATATTAATAATGATGAATACAAATAGCGAATACTATTACTTACGTCTGTTACAGCAGTAAGCGGGAGAAGCGGGCCCCCATTTCAGCATTCTCGTTCAAAATAGCTCAACAAAGATGTTACCATCTCTTGACATTTTCTGCTCAGCTGCTTCGGTATTTTATTACCCACACACTGCAGATTTGCCTAAATAATTAGTTATGAAAATAACTGTTCTTTGAGTCTTAAAGAAGCAATGAATTTAAAAGCACCAAAAAAACTTGTAAATATTAGACGATGATCGAATGTCAATAAAAGTCAAAATAAACTGGGGAATTTTACCAGTTGATTTGACAACGTCTTGAAGCTTTGCCAACCCGTTAGCTGTAAATTGCCCTGGCTGTTGAGGATAAATTGTATTCACGGTTGGTAAATTAATATTTATTCTGATAGGCAGGAAAGTAACTAAAAATGACATCATCGTATTTTTATCGTAAATAAACTATATCATAGTTCATTTATTGTATTCAAAACACCTAATATAATATTATTCACGACAATTTGTTTATCAAGACATTTATTTGAACATTTGTAGTTATTTACTCCATTGGCTACTCGCTATTAATTCGCTTTTATCGACTGAAAACGGTTTTTTCTTAGTAGTTATTTGACTTAGTCACTAATATTTTTTCGATAAGATTAGAGACTCTGATGAAAAGAGCGACGAGGCCTAAGAATTCCAAAACCAGTCTATATCGTATACAATCTTCCTTTTGACTGGGATGCTGAGAATCGCCTGAAAAATAGTTGGATTTTTCTCAGAAAACGGCCAAAATCTGTTATTTTTAAATTGGCAGAGGTAAAAGTGGGAATTCCCATCTTCATATATTGTTACTAGCATCCCGTAGTAAATATTCTTCAAGAAAATTGCAGTATAGCAATATAAGTTATTTTATTCAGTGTAACTCGAAATATATGTTGGAAGTACCGAATATGGGCATTTTTTCAGTATTGGTTTGAGTGCGTCCCAATTTATGTGTAAATATTGGATTCCAGTGTTACCAGGTTGGTCACATCAAAAACTAGACGTGGCAACCATGGAAATTGCCATTTTAGTATTGTTTACATGTGTAAATGGTCGTATATACACGTTTGCTCCTATTTTGCCGTATTTACCAATTATTTAAAGCTAATTTTGGGTGTAAAACTTAATTGGGTAATACTGTGAAAATTCGATAAATATATCACATATTTACTTTTGGGTCATATTTGTCCCATTAGAACATTTCTTCTTACAGATGGGTCGTCTTTATCTCTCCGTAGAAGGGTAAGGAGAAGAGGCTAATGCAATATTCAACGAATCAGGTAGTGAATCCGAGGATCCATACCAAGGTAACGAATTCTCTGACGAAGATTAAGTACCATCTGAAAGCGGACCTAATAACAGTTTGATAAATCGGCCCAATGCAAAAAATACTCATACAATTGATAGCGAATCTCAAGAGATTGAATATGAAAATGAACAAGATATGCCCGTTCCAACTATGGAACCACAGCAACAAGTGCAACAGAACGTTGAAAAAGATAAGGACTAACACCAATTGTGGTTTAATAACGAGGCTTTTGTTCAAGATTGTGAATGCTTGATTTGTATGAATTACGTTATTTTAAAAAATGTGTAAAGTATTTGCAGATATCAAAGTCTCTTTGTATCCGTTCGCTATTGTTTGTACAATCAAAAAGTAAGTTTATTTTTATGTCTGTAGCATTGTTGAAAATTTAGAAGAATATCACGTTTCACACTATCATTTCATTGTGTTGATAAAATTGTATCGCCGTAAAGTTGGATTGTTTAGACCAAACGAACTATCTCGTTGTAAAGTTTGTGAGACTTATTGTCATATTATATTTGAATTTCAATGGTTGAAAGAGACGGGGTCTTTGAATAATGGATCGGTGTCGGAAGGCCCGTAATAAATATTTGAATAACATTTAAGAGTAAAAGGTTTCAATAGGAAATAGTGTTCTTGTAGTTCTACTCATCAGGCGTTGAGCAGGACAACCTAGTTGTTCAGTGCGAGGAATGTTGCGAAGGTTTAATAATGCATGTTGCACATCAGAGCTGTCAAGTTCACATTTCCTCAAAATCGATTCAGCAATCGCAACGCTTTTCTCTGCCAAGCCATTAGCACGGGGGAATTTTGGACTTTAAGTCAGACACCGGTCTACGAAGTTGACAATGTCTTTGTGCATTCCTTGCCAATACAATTGCCTGGCGCGTTTCAAGCTACAACGAATTCCAAAGTTTGTAGCTCTTTGTCTTCTTTTTGTGCTGCCTCTGACATGGCTAATGCTATTACTAGTTCAGTCTCATCGTTTTCATTCGCAGGCAATTCTAGTGAATTATCACAGTCTCGACTTAAGGCATCCTCTATTGGAATATCACAGCCTTTTATGTTTTAAATGAAACTCACTGTTTCTAGCTAATTCCGCAATGAAATGGAAATTGTTGAAAATTCTAAAAAATTGACAATTGTTTCGATAAATCAATATCATCGTCAGAATGACAGAAGTTACGTTTCATTTGATGCCTACCTGATGTTTAGTAGTTATTTTTAGCTAGACCAAGAAGTGACCTAACTTGTGATTGACTCAATATATGTTAATACAAAAAAAAAGAAGATGTGATATTACAAATATTGAAGCTTAGATATTATTAGCCCTATGATGATATCCTGGATATCGTTTTTTCAATTAAGATCAGTATAACTGTGCAATGGTATAGAAAACTGTATCTGTATCTGTATCTGTTGATCTTTACAATTATCACTTAAGAAGACAGTTTATTAGTGGAAAACTCCCTAGATGCATCTGTTCATTGACGACTTCATAATGTGGGTATCTTAAATGTCTTCTAATTTCCAATTCTTCAAGGAAATCCAGTTCTTGTTTCTTTTCACAAATATGCAGCACTTCTAGTTCTGTGTTAGGTGTCAATGAATGATTGGTGTCAAGTAGATGTTTTCCGTTTATCTGGTTGTTTCAATCTGTATGCTCGTAAGTGTTCACTGTATCGGATTTCAAAATTTCTAAGTGTCTCACTCAAATAGACAGCATTACATTCTGGACATTTGAGTTTATTTACCTAATTAATAATATTTTCGAGCAAGGAATTCGTCCAATGGTTTTTAAAATTGCTGTCAGAAATCTTGTATATAAGAACGGAAATCATAAGATTTCTTCCAATTACAGACCTATCTCTATAATCACAAATCTGGTCAAAATATTCGAATAATTATTAAGTCGCCGCATAAGGAATTATACTAAAAAAATTATACTGTTAAACGACAATCAATTTGGTTTCAGGGAAGGAAAATGTACAGATTTACACGCTAATGTCAGAAACATATCGCTCCCTAGATGAAAGAAATAATTATTGGATTGGTGTTTTCTTGGACTTGGCCAAAGCGTTTGACACTGAAAATCATAATCAGTAACTAAAAGTAATGAACAATTTGGGTTTTAGAGGTACACTTATCCAGTCATATTTGAGTAAAGGACCACAATATGTAAAAATTGGAAACTATTTCAATGAACCACAATATGTTGAATGTGGGGTTCGTCAAGGAACAGTTCTGGGACCGATATTTTCCACTATGTACATAAATAACTTATTTTCTCTCAGATCTCTGGAAGAATAATTAGTTATGCGGATGACACAGTCATTTTTTCGTGCAAAAATTAAAAGAAACGGTCGAAAGTCTCAGAAATATTTCAGATATTTAATTGGTTAATTCATAAAAGGTTATCAATAATTGCAATAAAACTATTTTCTTGCCTTTTGCTCCAGTTATCTGGGACTTCCAGCATTTGACTAATTAAACGTAACTTCCAATGGCCAAACTGTCAGCATATCCTCTACGGATAGAATAAAATATTTTGGGATTATTATTGATCAGCACTTAAGATGGGAACACCACAGTAAAATTGGTTCATAATTCGATGTATGTATGTTTTCTTTGCTTTGTTTTAATGTAGCACGACAGGGTATGTAACGGGACTAAAGTGTGATATGCCACGGACAGGTTTGCCTTTGTGGTTATTCTTCTGTTTGTTGATTTACCATGTTTGTGTTACTTTTATCTATATCTATTTCAGAATCTGAAATAATTTTGTATTACTTGTATACTTTAAGAGAATAAACATCATTATTATTATTCAGTAGAACTGTTGGTTCTCAAAATTCTTTGTATAACCAAAGCGGATCCCGTAACATTGTTAACAAATATGATCCTAACATATTCTCCAAACTCTTGTCAACCAGTTTTTCAAAAATTGATGATAATGTAGAGAAAAAACTGAATGAGTGCTTTATTTGATGTATCGCTTTAATATTTAGAAAGACCGCTAAAACGGTTAGTCCTGGATCAAGAGTTGGAATGTCTTTAAAACGTGATAACAGAATCTTTGGCATCTGGTTATTGAGGTTGTTTCACAAACGTGTGAAACTTCCAGCTGGGGAATTCTATTTCCTTAAATTTTGAGTCGCGTGCGTTGCAATATTTTCCATCCAATGCAGCTAGCTGAAACTTTTGTGGGGATCATCGCTTTGCCTATGACACAATTCGAGCGTTGTTACATTTTCCCTCAGGCAGGGTTCTTCACGAAAAATGTGTTTTATCTGGTAGCGCCTAAACATGATAGAAGCGATTAAACGAATTCCTTAGTACGTCTATCCGTTCAGAGTAATTCCAATTTATAAAGAATATTAAAAATGCTTTTACATCAAATAACTTCATTCATATCAGTGTTATTTTAAGATTTAATTGACCATATTTTCTTAGAGTTGTGAATTACATGGGGCCCATGGCTAGAAGGAGCTGATTAAAAAGTAAAAAGGAGAGTTAAAAACCATTTAGTTTTATGAGAGCTATTTAACCCGGCGGACGTAACTTGTTCAAGGTTCCATTCATCATGACGGGAAGTGACTTTACAAAAGAAAACCATTCAGTGTTGGCACATTATGAAAGGTAATACGAAAGGTATATTTGGAAATGCGAAGATTTCAAAACATTCCATCAAATTGCAGTAAAAAACAATAAAAGACGCAATATTATCATTGTGTTAACATTTGTTGTTGATATTATTTCAAAAATATTACAACAGAAAACTATCCAGTTTATGTCGAGTCTTGAGCAAAGTATTGATCCTAAAATCTTTGTTGTTAATTCACAGTACAAGTTCCATGTGGATTTCCACATTCCCTACATGTTAAGGAATATAAAACAGGTTTAAAATTCGTCAATTTATAGACTTATTACCAGAGACATGTTCTTGATTTTGGTTATGATTCTGTTCTTTCCTGAAATATACGAGATAAAAATAATATTTTGCTGAATTCTATAAATTCTCATAATTTTGTCTGATGTCTTTCTAAGCAAATGGTCGCCGGTTTCTCTATCATAATTGGATATGAACATATCTAGCTACGTGGAAAAACAAACTTTGGATCGTTCGTTCATTTCAATCAATCAGGAGTTTCTAATGAAATAAGCATCGGCCACAAAGAATTATTGTACGCCATAATCAAGCGACTATTTTACTGAAATTGATGTATCATCCAAAATTCAGCTCTATAGAATCGTCATAACTCTCGTGAATTTATGATGAACTGTTCTACGATGCTTGAAGGAGTCATAAAAATTATTATGCAGAACTATATTGATCTTTATTCACTTCCTATAATACCTCGAGAATGGATCCCTAAAGACCAATTTGGTTTTAGTCAAACTCACTCCACTATACAGCAATGCTATTGATTAACCAAGGAAATCAACAAAGCACTAAAAGAAAAAACTACTGCTCAGCTGTATTTTAAGACATAACGTCTGGCAATCAGGACTCCTGTACAAAATCAAAAGAATTCTACCTGACTCTAACTTTCCACAGCTAAAATCGGACTCGGATGAAATAAAGTTTGACTAAATGAAGTCGAACCATCTATTCAATTTCCTCCGGAATACCTCAAGGAAGCATATTAGTCCTAATAATATATGTTCTATGCACATCTTATCTGCCGATAATATTTAATAAAATAGCAGTAACGTTCGCAATCCTTGCAAAACACCAAGATGCTAAAGTAGCTCCTACCTACACACACGAATATCCAGACCTACTCCAGGTATGATTAAGCAAATAGAGTTCAAAAGTAAACGAGAACAAATGTGTCCACTTCAACTTCAGTCTCTGCAAGTGAAACTAATCCACCTGTCAACATAAACAATATCGATGTACCACAGACGAAAGTGGTCATATACCTGGGGCTACATTTAGACAGTGAATTGAACTGGAAACAACATGTCATTAAGAAGAAAAAGCAAATCGACATAAATACTAAAGAATTATATTGGATGATATTGAGAAAATCGAAATAATCCATAGAAAATGAACTACTTATAGGGGAGACCGCGGTTGGTTATCACACGGGTTGGTTCTCACAAACCATGGATCGCGGCAACGTCGCAACATGCAGTTGTCTGAACGTTTACAGGTTATCCGTGCTTCTTCAAAGACCACGTGTAAATCAGTTCCACGCTTTCCGAAATAAATCGTTGTGCGCGAGTAAAATTTTTGTTGTTTATTTAACTGGTGTTTCTAGAACCCTAATTGAAAACTAAAAAATAGTGTCCACTACCTTCTTTCTTTGACTTATCTGGCTTCAATTTGGCGTAAGTATTCACTTTGAACTCGTTGACCTATTGCCGATATTATCTTTCATAAAATTAATAGTGCAGTGAGGTAGGCTGTTCCAAACCATTAGGTTAAATATCTATAATATATAAAAGTAATATTGTTTTCAGATTACATTATGGTTCGAAATTTACGAAGGAAAACTGAAAAGGGACAGTCGTTGTCTATGGTTCTTCTACGAGCTGCTAAGTTAGTTAAACTAAGTGGATCTTTAATAAGATAAGCAGCTGCTGACTTTAGCGTGAATTACCGAACATGAAGTAAGAGTTCTAGCTTATAACTTCTTCAAATTTCCGGAAATATGGAATCTCCATATATTGGCAGGAGCCGGCAGGTTTAGTGCGTTCCTTAAACGTTATCCTGTACTGTCAATTAGAAAATATTAGGCTATAAGCGAAGCCAGGGCCAGTAGTTCGATAGAACAATAGAACAAAAGTTACATCTCTCCAAATTCCCGACCGCGTTGTAGCCCGTCGCGTTTTTAAACAGGTTGGTTGTATAGTCTCAGCAGAGAGAGGAACGCTCGTTACCATAGCTATTGCAGTATTAGCGATAGGAAATTTTAGTCCTCACTTTGTATTTTTCTACGCGTCCAGTTTAAATCCCATTTTCTAAATTCGGATCCACCTGCTTCACAAGGAGCAGTCAATTCGTCAAGTTGGATTCAAGTGTCCCATTTTTTAAACTTAAATTTTTCCACCTTAATAAAAAAAGCACTGTAGATAAACCCTGCCTACTTCTATCAGATAATCATAGCTCACATTTCAGCAAAGAAGGGCTTACTTCAGCCAAAATAAATGGCATTGTCATGCTGTCCTTTCACCCTCATTGCTCACATACAATTCAATATGAAGTCGGCAATGAACAGATAAATCTAGGGAGTTCTCCACTATTTAACTGTCTTCTTAATTGATAATTGTAAAGATCAGCAGATAAGGTTTTCCTGGTTTTCTATATCATTGCACAGTTATACTGATCCTAATTGGAAAAATGATATCCAGGATATCACCATAGGGCTAATGATATCTAAGCTTCAATATTTGTAATATCACATCTTTTTCATTTTCTATTAACATTTATTAAGTCATTCACAAGGTAGGTCACTTCTTGGTCTAGCCAAAAATAACTACTAAACATCAGGTAGACATCAAATGGAATGTAACTTCTGTCATTCTGACGATGATATTCAGTTATCGAAACAATTGTAATTTTTTTAGAGTTTCCAACATTTTTCATAATATTGTGGAATTAGCTAGAAACATTTAGTTTCATTTAAAACACTAATATTAGTAGATTCCACGAAATCAGGGTCGAGACAGTAAATTACCTTTTTTAACGTTTTCACTTATGAACTTACATCTCACGTCTATGATTTTTGATCTTCTATTTAATTGGTCACTTTTAACTGAATAACTAAGTAGATTTGGTTGTCTACTTTAAGGTTTATGCTTACTCTATCTTTAAAACTCATTACTTCTACAACTAGAGCTTTTAAATATATTAGTTATTTCACAAAATCAGCCGCAGCAATGTATTCTGCCCCTGTACTTGGGAGGGAGACTATTGGTTGTCTTCTACTACACCACATAATAGGTCCTCCTCGGTACATAATCACATAACCAGTGGTACTTTTTCTTGTTTCCGTATCACCAGCGAAATCACTGTCACTATGTGCTATCATCTCTTTGGGTTCAGATTTTTTCATATATTCAGCTTTTGATCCATTCAAGTATCGTAGTACTCTTTTAACATTTATTACGTCTGATTTCAAAAGATTTTCCATATGTCTGCTAGCAAAGCCTACAGCATATGTAATACCAGGTCGTGTTCCATTCGATAGATACAACAGACTTCCAATCAGTACTCTATAGGGAAAGTTTCTATTTATCTCTTGCTCTTTTTCGTTATTATTATTGCTAGATAATGGCATTGTTGTAGGTTTGGCATGTTACATTTTGGATGTTTCTAATATTTTTTCAGTATGAGGCTTCTGACTTATTTTGATTACATCAGTTTCATTTAAAATTTCAAGAAAGGAGTCTGTATTATCGTTCTGAACCATTTCAAATGTTCCTGTTAATTTTTGTAAAATATTATCAATTTCAATTTCACTCCTTCCAATTAAGATTCGATCATCTACGTAGTATAAGTGAACAATCCTCATTTTTAAAAATGTAGTTTTCAGTTTTTTTCATTTATAGAGTCCATAACTTTCCAGAAATGTGAATGTTTTATTCCACTCTAATGGAGCTTGTTTCATGCCATACAAGGATTTCTTCAGTTAACTCACTTTACCATTATGATCCAAGCTTTCAGGTAGATTCATATATAAATCTTCTGTGATTTCTCTATATAAAAATGCTGTTTTTATATTGTAATGTTTTCCTAATTTATTTAAAACGTAAACGGGTGGTATAAATTTTAAACACACGGTATGGCTGCTTGCTAATTTATTTAAACACTAACTCACTAACACTTAATTTATATATACTTAACTAATCATTTGAATTTAATTTATATGCACACAATTTTTGTTTATCTCACAAGATCACTTTATCAACTAACTAACTCTTCCTGATCAGTCCCTTATATATTAAAGCCTTTTTACTAGTAAATTCCGGACTGCGGCTTACACACACAAAAACAATTGGTTCTGGCCTTTTCTAGATAAGTCTGGTCACAAAAACAATGTTCAGATAATATGGTCGTGAACAGTTATATAAAAAAACAGTGCGTATCCGCCATAGTTTTAACTTTGATACCTGGCTTAGACTGAGTCGGATTTAGGGTCTATACCAGTGTGCTGTTTCGTAACATTACCCCCTCCTCAAATGGAAGTTCCTTCTGGAACTTTTGTGTAGCCGATACTGGATGTTTGAATCTGCAACTAGCCCCATTTCTACACTTTCCGATCTTATGGAAATAGCAGGGCACCGTCTTCATCGGATACTGATAACGGGGGTTGTAGCTGCAAATTAATATCTGGACACCGGTATCTTGAAAGATAATCTCTACCATGTTCCTGATGATTCGCCATTCCAACTGGTTACTCGCTATCTTAGGCATAGCCAGTTTCTTCGCGTTGGATTCCAACACATGGTCTCGGAGGTTTCGAAGTGCTTCCCACACATCGCGGTAGGTAGATCGATCTTGAAATTCATTTTTAGTTACCACGTAGAAGACGTACCGCGAATTATGTTTTAGTTTCAGTGTCTTGCCAGGGGCTGGAATCTGGTCTTCAAGTTTTTCTAATTGCCCGAAAGACGGTTTCCAACCCTCGTGCGTTCTTGATACGGGCGGGGATGTTGTACGCCAGTGAATAGTCTTCCGGGAGAATGAACAAATCTTGTTGTTGTTCCGAAGTGACGCCATATCTAGCTTTCCCGGTACCTCCATACGTCCCATAAATTCATCGAAGGTATGGTCAGACACATCTCGAATAAGGTTTACTCCTTTCTCCAGGTCATGGTCTCCTTCGAATGGCGCTAGTCGGTTTTGGTGAACTACTTTTGGTTTACCGTTGGGAATCTTGCTTGTGCGATATATAACATCATCGATCCTTTTCTTGATTAAGTATGGACCTTCCCAGGATTTTTGTAATTTTGGAGAAAATCCTTTTCTCCTCGTCGAGTTGTGTAACCATACTTTGTCCCCTTCTTTAAAATCGCCTTCTGTGGCCTGCGTGTTGTACCGACTTTTCATTCTGTCGCTGGCAACTTGAAGATTTGTTCGAACTAATTCATGAATATCGTCCAGCCTTGTTCTCAATTGGATCACGTAGTCTTCGCCTGCTGGATCTTCTCCAGGCCGACAGCCAAATTCCAGGTCACAAGGAAGCCTCATTTCACGTCCAAACAGGATTTTCGCCGGTGTTTCACCCGTGCACTCATTGACGGCAGATCGATAAGCCAATGCGAATAGGGAAAGATACTGGACCCAATCTCTCTGATGGCTGGATACTACTTAGGACAGGTATTTTCCAATAGTCCTGTTCATTCTCTCGACCATTTCATCTGACTGTGAATGTAATGCTGTTGTCCTGGTCTTCTTTATTCCCAGCTTCTCGCAAATCTTCTGGAATAGATGATTTTCGAAATTTTTTCCCTGGTCGTTGTGGACTTCCAAGGGCACTCTATATCGGCTGATAAACTCTTTCACTAATACATCTGCTACAGTTGTGGCCTCTTGGTTCGGGATCGCGTAAATTTCCACCCACTTTGTGAAATAATCCATTACAACTAGTATGTATTTGCTACCGTTTTCTGTCGTCGGAAATGGTCCAGCGATATCTAAAGCAATTCTTTCGAAAGGGCTTCCAACATTATACTGTTTCATAGGTGCCTTTCTCTTGCGATGTGGTCCGTTACTCGTAGCACAAGTCGTTTATTTCTTACACCAGTCCTTCACATCGTCGGAGCTGTTCATCCAATAAAACCTTTCACGGACTCGCTGAAGGGTTTTCTTCACTCCCAGATGACCTCCCGATGGACTGTCGTGTAACTTCTTCAGTACCTCAGCTACTCTTGTTCTCGGGATAACTAGCTGTCTCCTCCTCTTAGAACCATCATCGGTTTCAAGGACTCTTTCCAACAGCCCTTCTTCCAGGACAAGGGAGTCCCACTGAGCACAATACGCCTTGAGTTTCGGTGAAAATCTTGACACTTCTTGCCAGGTGGATCTCCGATTCTCTTTCTTCCATTGCCGGATCATCTTCAGGTGGGGACCATTCACCTGATCTTCTCCGATCCTGGTGGGTTACCATTCCTTGTTGTCTAAAGTAGTTCTTGAAACTGCAGCTTCCCTATATTCCACCTTGTTGCAGTGGGAGCAGTCTGTTGGGCACGGCCATCTGGACAGTGATTCGGCATTTCGGTGACTCCCACCAGCTCGATGTTCGATGTTGAAATCATACTCCTGAAGTCGTTCAATCCATATAGCGATCTGGCCCTCGGGATTCTTGAACTGCATCAACCACTTGAGTGCTGCATGATCAGTCCGGATTAACAACTTCCTACCATAGAGATACTGGTAAAAATGTTCCACGGACTTCACTACCGCCAAAAGTTCTCTTCTTGTGACGCAGTAGTTTCGTTCTGGTTTGGAGAGGACACTCTTTCTTGCCCTCCTTGGATATTTGAGAGCACTCCACCAATTCCTACGTTGCTTGCGTCAGTGTCAAGAATAAAGTCTCCCTCTGGTAAAGGGTATCCTAATATCGGCGGTGTGGTTGATTGCCTCTTCAAGGTATCAAAACCCGTTTGATAATCTTCGTCCCATTGGAAAGCTCTTGCTTGTTCATTAAGTCGAGTAAGAGGCTTAGCAATATCGCCAAACTTCCTGATAAATCTATAATATGTGCAAAGTCCAAGGAAACTGATAATTTGATGTTTGTCGGTTGGTTGCGGCCATTGCTGAATGGAAGCAATTTTGTGTGGATCCACCACCACTCCTTCATTGCTCACTATATGGCCTCGATGGTTGACACGGTTTTGGAACAGCTGATATTTCTTCGGGTTCAACATGAGCTGGGCAGCTTGGAGTCGTTTGAATACGTCTTCCAAATTCTTCAGGTGTTCGTCAAATGTATTCCCCAGTACTACGATGTCGTCCAAACAGACCAGGCATGTCTCCCAAGACAACCCTCTAGAGACACTTTCCATGAGTCTTCCAAATGTCGCAGGCGCATTACAGAGCCCTAATGGCATGACGTTGAATTGCCATAATCCAGATCCGGTGGTAAAATCAGTCTTCTCTTTATCTTCTGGGTCCATATCAACTTGCCAATAACAAGACTTCAGGACCAAGGTGGAAAACAGTTTGCTGCCTGCCAAAGTATCTAGCGTATCGTCAATTCGAGTCAGAGGATAGCTGTCTTTCTTCGTCGCGTTGTTAAGCTGGTGATAATCCACGCAGAATCTGGTAGTTCCATCCTTTTTCTTGACAAGTACTACCGGGGACAACCATGGACTAGTAGATGGTTCTATTACCTTTTCTCCTGCCATCTCTCGAATTATTCTTTCAGCTTCCTCTCTCTTCGCTCGTGGAAGTCTTCGAGCTGATTGCCTAATTGACTTAGCTTCACCAGTATCGATTTTGTGTTGGACGGTTGATGTTCTACCAGTCTTTCCTCCATTTGGTACGAATAAGTCTCGATACTGCAAGAGAAATTCTCTCATTCTCTATTTTTCAGCTCGGTCCAAAGATTGACCAGCTACTGACAACATTTGTTCGAATCTGGCATTAGAATTGTCAGTGGTCGTTGTTTGACGAACTATAGACGTCACTGGTACGCAGGATCCAATCTTGGTTTCCTTTTTGATGGTAACTGGGTAATCATTCACGTTTATTACACATACTGGGATCTCTTTCGCCGGCGTAACCAATCCTTTTCCAATTAGTACTAATTTGCCAACCTCTTCGTCGTGGTTCCTTGGCTCCATCATGAACGATGTACCTTCCTCCATGATTCCCTGTAGCCGTGCTACTTTCATGGTTTCGCTATGTGCAGGTAGAACGGTATCTTCCTCTGCAGCTGCCAACACCGCGTACTTTCATATGGATGGAGGAATACCTCTTCGGAACCCACTTTAATGGTTCTGTTTCTAGAGTCTAATTGCAAACCATGTACATTAATTACGTCCATTCCCAAAATCACATCTTCTTCAATGTCAGCTACGATTACCGTATGCGTGAACTTTTCTGCGCCAATTCCCAATCGGATTTGTGTCTCACCGTGAACGTTGGCACTCTCGCCTGTGGCGGTCCGCTGTCGCAGTCTCGTTGGTAGAAGCTTCTCCTTGGGGTTTATTATCTCTTGTCGTATAATGGTTCTAGTTGCTCCAGTATCAACAAGCAGAGCATATTTCTTGCCATCCACTTCGCCATCCACATATACACTGTCGTTGCGACATCTGAGAGAAGCTAGAGCTGAGAGGGTCTTTGGAACGATCATGGGTCGGTGCTGCCCCCCTCATAGCCGACCCGTTTTAGTTTTCCTGTGACTGGGGTTCTTGCTTTGCAGGAGCCTTGGGGCGCTTACACGAACTACGTACATGCCGTAGCTCGCCACAGTTCCAGCAACTGATCTTTCTCGGCTTCTTGTCCATTATACTTTTTATTGAACTGACGAACTGGTCAAATCTGTCTTCGTCACCTTCTTCTTGAATGGGCCTAATTTTGTTATATCCTGAAGCCTTTGTTGCTGCTTCATATTCAAGAGCAGCTGTCAATGCGTCGACTAATGTTCTCGGATGGGCTAAATGAAGTGTCCCCTGCATATCGGGGTCACGTAAGCCATCAATAAAAGCCTGGATGCCCAGACATTCCATCATGTTCACTGGTGCCGATGGATAAGCGAATCGAACTAATCGGGCAATGTCCACTTCATACTCTTGAAGGGCTTCATCACGTTTCTGCATTCGGTTCTTCAGCTGGGATTGGTACAAATGTTCTAGATGTTCGTGACCATATCGCATATCCAACCTCTTCTTCAGCTGCTAGAAGTCATCCGTTCATTCCAAAGGTATCGTCTGGAGTACATCTGAGGCATCTCCGCGGAGCGCGATGGTTAAGTTCACTGCATTTTCCTTATCGGACCAATTATTCACTCTAGCGGCTGCTTCAAACTGTTTCACATAATTGGTCCACGACATTTTTCCATCGAACGTTAGGGCCTTTACTCAGGTGAAACTGCCAATGTCTTCAAACTAAGGTAGTGTTTCTGGCTTGCAAAGTTTCGTTTGCTCGGTCTTCATTTCTTCCTCTGGCGTGCCTCGCGTTCTTGAGTCGGCAATCTTTTGCTCTAACTCCTTGATTTTCTCGTCTATCGTTGTAATCTTATTCCTGATTTTCTCGTCCATTGTTGACATCTTATCCTCGATTTCAGATTTTAGTGACGAAATTTCATTTTCAATGTCAGCGGCA
This sequence comes from Galeruca laticollis, assembly GCA_963921935.1. NCBI lineage: Eukaryota > Metazoa > Arthropoda > Insecta > Coleoptera > Chrysomelidae > Galeruca > Galeruca laticollis. The sequence continues at coordinate 172,012,764 of OY998177.1, forward strand.
ATGTCGTTTTTCATTAATAAGATATCGGCAGATATATCGTTCTTTAAAGTAGAAATTTTCTCGTCCAAGTTTTCAGAAATATTAGCAGAAATGTCGTGCTTCATAGCAGAAATCTTCTCTTCCATGGCAGAAATCTTCTCGTCCATGTTAGCAGAAATATCAGCAGAAACGTCGTTCTTCATAGCAGAAATCTTCATGCCCATGTTCTCTTCCATGCCAGAAATCTTCTCGTCCATGTTAGCAGAAATTGACGAGATTAAGGTGGAAGTCTCTTCATTTAATAAAACTGTTTCTGGATCTAAGCCGTCATTTTCCAGTGCCACTTTAAGTCTTTCTACTAATTCACTTTTCATACCGGATGTTTCCAACTCACGATCTTCCAATTCCGCTCTTAATTCCGCCACTTTCAGGTCCCTTTATCTCTTGGCCATTTTTACGTAGATATTTATTTATATTACCCCACACCTGACACCAATGTAATATTTTTCTAATTTATTTAAAACGTGAACGAGTGGGATAAATTTTAAACACACGGTATGGGTACTTGCTAATTTATTTAAACACTAACTCACTAACAGTTAATTCATATATACTTAACTAATCACTTAAATTTAATTTATATGCACACACACTTAATTATTAATTTATATAAACACTTTACTGATCGGTGTATTTTTGTCTATTTCACAAGATCACTTTATCAACTAACTAACTCTTCCTGATCAATTCCTTATATATTGAAGCCTTTTTTACTAGTAAATTCCGGACTGCGGCTTACACACACAAAAACAATTGGTTCTGGCCTTTTCTAGATAAGTCTGGTCACAAAAGCAATGTTTAGATAATATGGTCGTAAACAGTTATATAAAAAAACAGTGCGTATCCGCCATAATTTTAACTTTGATACCTGGCTTAGACAGGGTCGGATTTAGGGACTATACCAGTGTGCTGTTTCGTAACAATATCAAATCGTTTGATATGATAATTGTGATGTGCAGCCAGTGCAAACTAAATTTTAATGAGGATATATTGACTCCTGAACTGAAGGCTTCTTTATAGTCAATCCCAATTTTTGTTACATCCTCTTATTACAAGCTTGGCCTTATGTTTGTAATTTTCTTTTAGTTTGAAAACACCTATTTACAACGTCAATGACATTATACTCATAAAAATGATTAATGAACTATCAAAATGATAATCAACAAGTCTTTTATTTATCATGAAACTGTTGTATGTTCAATAAATCTAACTTTGTAATCACAAACTCAACATTGTGTCATGAAAATTAACTTCCAAAACATATCCAGTTAGCTTAATACAATTATCTGTGGCGAATTCCCAGCGAGATTACACATCTGAGATTTAGTTTACACGACCACTTTTCCCATGTTTTCCTGCTTTTGCCATTAGGGTGGGTTCACTGGCCACTTTTTAATCCGCTTTTTGCCTTTTAACTGATTAAAGAATCATTGGGGACACAAAATAATCCATTTAATTAGAATAAACTCATGGTCCAGGAGTCGATGTCTCTTATTATAAATCATTCACAGTAGGCTGATTATTCCAGAGAAGCTTCATTCAGCTTAGACGCTAAAACTGGACACCAGACTAAAAAATGTATTAACTACCTTATTGTGAGACGTCATGAACCCTAGGATGCATACCATGAGTCTCAGAGACTCATGAACAAATTTAAACAGGTACAAATTATAATGTATTTTACCTACAGCATTACTATTTTAAGACTTTGTCTATTATTAGTTTAAATGCATATCACTATAATCATAACTTCTGTATTTTACAAATTTTTACAAAAAAAAATTGTTTTCACTCACATTTCATGAGTCTGGCAGACTCTTTTTGGTTTTGACGGTTCTGTACCATTCATATCGGCAACTATGTATGTACTTATTCTAATGCGCATGTGCAATTAACACGTGCTTTTTATCATTTGTTTTGGTTTGTTCATTCAGCTTTGTTCGTTTCTAGAAGTAAACCAAATAATAGTGCTCACAGTTTCAAAAGTCTTTTATATGTAATTTTATTGTGCAATACTGGTAAGTTATTTTTGTAAGAGTTGAGGTTAGGTTCTTATTTACAAACACTACATAATCTCAATAATTATAAGGTTTTTTTATTTTTCACATAGTGTAAGTTATGGCTTCAACAAGTACATCTAGAAAATGATCAATACGACCTAGTGATTCTAGTTTTGAGAAAACTTTGATGGCATGGTATGAAGAAGATGATGAGAATATTGTGGTTAGTGAAAGTGATACATCAGACACTGACGAACAATATCAATCACCTGAAGGACCTAGTGATACTGGATAAAGCTCTTCAGATAGCGAAACAGAAAATAATCCGGATCGTGACTCACCTTCAGACGTCTCAAATGGTACGTTTATTGGAAGAAATAATTTTGTGTGGAATTCTACTCAGCCCTCACAAGGAAGGGTAAGACTATACTCGTACAATAGAAATCAAGTTTGGTGTTTCAAAGATGCATGGGCTAAATTTATTACGCCTGAAATTGTTGATGAAATAATGCTTTGTACCAATCGAGAAGCAAAACGCGAATTTGAAAAAAAAGGTAAGATTTGGACACAAATCGAAAGAGATGAGATAGATGTTTTTCTTCGGTTTGCTACTGTTGGCTGGTGTTGAAAAAACTGGGATATTCATGTAAGAGAATTATTTCTTAACCTTTAAGTAGTCGCGTGCTTGGACTGACATAGGTAGTCGCGTGGCGCCATATGGCGCCAATGTGTAATAGAGGCATCTGTTTTGAGAGTCGCCTTTTTTTAGGAAAAAAATTAAATTTATATATCCTTATAATGGTACAAATGTTTTAATATGAAAAAAAATTAAAAAGCATTACGAATATTAATATGCTTCAAAATATATAATACAAAAACTGAAAATATTTTATTGATCATTATAACAATCGGAACAAACATTTCTTTGGTGATCTTGACATACATGTTTATGGCAAACTATACAAGTAATCCTACTCGACTTATTTTTTGATCGTGGGCAAATATGGCATCTTTTTCTGGGGTTTGGACCAACAACAAGAGGGATTTGGACTTCTTCTTCTGCTTCTTCTTGAAAGTAACTATGCAGCCGTTTTCTAATTTTTCGTGGAATGTGTGTATAATCCTTTCGTTGCATCTGATAGGGTTGCGCTAATTTGTGACCTAATTTTTTCAAAAAATTTCTTCTTTTCATTAGCTAGCCGTTGCGTGCGGAGTTAAAGATCACAAGAGCATTTATAGCACACACATTGATAATAATCATGGGCCATCTTGTTGTTCTTCTTCCAACATTGTATGTGGCACATAGCTTGTCGTTGGTATCCACTCCACCTTTCGTGCTATTATAAAATGTCAATTGTTTTGCTTTCTGAGCATCTCCCGAATCTTTATCGATAGCAGTATCTCTATGTAGAGTTGGAATTAATATGGACGATTCTCTTTTTTTGGGGACATACGACATCATTGTAATGGTTTTCGTAAATCCGAATAGAGTGCTTTTTTCAATGCGTGTTTTATTAGGCTGGAATTCAAAAGGAAATTGTATTTTATTCTTTTTTAGTGTTCCAACTAATGTTAATTTATGATTCTCCAGTAAGTCATTAGCAAGTGGAATACTGGTAAACCAATTATCCATGGTTATGTTTCTCCCAGTTTTACTTACAGGAGTAATTAACCGGATGCATAATTGCTTACTTTGAAAGGTCCATCTGGTTGGTTTCCTAAGTAAACTTCCATCTTCAGGTTATAAAAAGTTCTGGCATCCACCAATGCAAATATCTTTATTCCATATTTATTAGGTTTGGAAGGAATATACTGACGAAAATTGCAATTTCCACGAAACGCTATCAATTGTTCATCAACTGTAAGATATTCACTTCGTGTATAAAGCTCGGCACACTTATTCACTAAATGATCGAACATATCACGAATGGGTGCTAACTTATCAGCTGGTAGTCTCACTGCTCTTGTTGCTTTGTCATCATACCTAATACGTCGCATTATGAAAAGGAATCTCTGCTTACTCATAATGGTATGAAAAAAATCTTTGCCCATATCATCAACATCAAATAAATCTTCAAAATTCAAATGAGATGATCTCATGACTACCAAAATCGCTAAAAACGCTTTTATTTCACCTTCAGTTACTAAACGAGCATCTCTTTCAGCAGTAATAAAATTATTAGTGTTTGTCACAGAAAGTTGCATCACGTAGTCAAGAAAAAATAGATAAAAAGCCTCTGAAAGCGTGGACATTTTTCTTGCAGGTTCTTCACAGCCGGGCAAATGTGTTATTATATTATACTTTTGAGTTTTGGTTTTAGGCGGTGGCACTTTTCTCCACTTTGTATTTTTGTTTTTACCTATATAATAATCAGCATCTGTCGGTAGAGGTGTTGGAAAAGCATCATCCTCGTATTCATCCTCTTGGCAATAGTCTATATCATGTTCACTATATTCCATAAAATCTTCTGCAACACTGTCATCACTTTCTGAATCTAGTTCCAATTTACTTACAGAATCATTTATCAAACGTTCTAGTTCAGTTTGAGTTAGCGGGACTTTATTTCGTCAACTGGTACCTGCTTCTGCACTAAAACTTTTACTGGTATCTTTACTTGATCTGGCCATTTTCAATAAAATAAAACACAGATAGGAATATTGAACCACTACGGTACCAATTGTAGGTATAACTAAATTTTCAACATTCGGTCGCACAGCCTAAATAATTCGATCTTCAACAATGGTTTCTTTTATTGCCCTTATTTACAAATAATCATAAAAATATTATGAGGCGAACGTGACAAAAACTGATTACCTAGACAATAAAACACTCATTATCCGCTGACAAATTTATACCTACGTGACCAGTCGCATGGCGCCAAACAGAGCCTTTCAATGCACCGCATTACTTTATTGCTTCTATAATTGAAAACACTTGAAAATATAATTTCATATTTTAGTATCTTATTCTTTATACCCTATTTGAGGAATAATTGGGTGAGATAATTTTCAAAATAAATACTGAGTATTGAATTTGTGTTGGCGCCGTATGGCGCCGCGCCTCTAGTTAAAGGTTAATAAGATGTCGATTCCAATGTACAAAGCTACAATGGCAGTAAATCGTTTTGAAAGTATGAAAAAGTATCTTTGTTTCGATGACAAAAGAAGTCGTTCGGTTAGACTTGAAACTGATAAATTCGCTCATATTCGTCATGAATGGGAATTATTTTTAGTTCAGTGCTGAACACAAATGATTCCAAAAGAGTACATTACCATAGATGAACAATTGCTTGCTTTTATAAGTCGTTGTAGTTTCATACAGTACATGCCTTCAAAGCCAGCAAAATGTGGAATACAGTTTTTTTGGCTTTGCGAAAGTGAAACAGGATATGCCATTGATGGACAAGTATATTTGGGGCACCAACCTGGAGAACCAGTACAGCACAACGTAGCAGAAAATGTTGTAGAAGCTCTAACTGTTTCCATGAAAAACTCTCGACGGAACTTAACAGTTGACAATTTTTTACAAGCATTCCACTAACACAACATCTGCTGCTTATTGGAATAACTGGTGTGGGAACTTTGCGCAAAAACAAGAAGGAAATTCCTAAAGAGTCTCAAGCCTCTAAAGAAAGAAGTGTTTATTCCTCTATTTTTGGTTTCAATAAATATTTAACGTTAGTGAGCTATGAACCGAAAAAGAATAAATCTGTGCTACTTCTAAGCTCGATGCATCACGATGATTCAGTAGATAGTGAGAGTACTAGAAAAAAACCAGAAATCATTGAATTTTATGATATAACTAAAGGAGGTGTTGATCATATGGATCAAATAATAGGCAACTATACCACAAACCGACAAAAAAGACGATAGCCTGTCGCGGTTTAGTACAACATAATGGATTTAGAGGTTCTAAATGCTTACTTTATGTACACCTATGAGAATAAAAATTTTCACGATGGAAAAACTAACAAGAGAAAAATGTTCATCAAAGATCGAATTAGTGTTACTATTTATGAGAAGAAGAGCACAAAACCCAAAACTTCCAAATACTGTAAGAAGTACTATGAAACTTTTTATCACGCTTTCGGAAGAAGAGAATATCTTAGCCTGTTCAGTTTTGAAAAAGAAAAGAAGATGTTCGCAATTTCCTCTACGAATTGGAAGAATGAATACACTGACTTGTACTAAGTGTAATAAACCAACATGCAGAGAACACAGTGTTTTAGTATGCACAATATGCTTAAATTAAAAATTTCAATATGTATTGTTTTCGACCTATTATTATGATAAATGAACGTAAAATATAAATTGGTGTTTTTTTTTTTAAATAAGATGCTTGGAGAGACTCATGCTATGCATTCTTGTCGAGAATTTCATCTATGCATCCTAGGGTTAACCTAGGCCTCCTTTTCACTGTAGCTTGTTGAATATGACTGTAATGGACTCACTGTGAAATATGTTTTTTAAGTGATTGTAAAAATTTCATTCATTTGCGCAGTCAGTAAGTTACCGGTATTCGCGATTTTCGCAGAGGACAAACGTGATAGTTTTGATTCAATGTTACTTCACTAAAAGAATTAGCCTCCTGCTAACAATTTCTAGAAGTGTCCTCGGTTCCTGAATCATTTTAAATTAGATATAATCACTGAAAATGTACAGGGCGTGGTAAAGGTCCTATTTTAACATTGATTGGAAATTAAACATACTCTAAGTTTTTTTTTCTTCCACTTGCTTCTATTTACATAATTGATAATATGCCCATCTATCACTGATTCTAATTTATTCCAAATAGTGGTCAGTGACCTCAAAAAGAAAATAACAACCGAATCTATGAGAAGTGAAAGTTATGAGATCCATATATGGGGGAAATAAATATTGATGAGTAATGGGTGAGGAGAGCTAACCTAGAGTTAGATTAATTTTATGACAGCCCCACAGTAACATGATAAGTTGGCTTAGTTATGTATCTTAGCTACCAGAATACATTCCAATCGCGATAGAATTCATATATCTATCCGATTACCCAAGACATCCAAGATATTTTCGTAAAATTCCAGTCTTTGTTTCCAAATGTTTGCAGCTGCATCGGCTGCTCCAAGGAAAAACACGGTAACCAACAAAAAAATCAAAATTCACTTTTCTACATGTTACCACATACATGGTACTTACGCATGTGATAAGCTGCGTTTGAATGGCCTATTTCTATTAGAAATCATAGTTTGACCTCCCTTAAACACAGTATCCACATTATTTCTTACAACATACCACAGTAAAACACAGTATACACCAGTTACTAAGTTTTAGCGTGGTTATAAGTACATTCTGTGGTTTAAGTTGGTTTAAACTTATAACTACTAATACTATTGTACAACCAGTCGCAGACGTGGCAACAGCCGTTTGAAACTCCCTTTCTTCATCGTGATTCATTATCTCACCACGTGCGTAATTTTGTTACCGATTATAGTGTTTCTGTGTAAATAACAATGTCCAATACACGAATACTGGAGATGTACAATACACAAATAAATGTAAGTAACTGACTGATTTGTATATTAGTTTAAAAGTTTAGGACGTGAATATAGAACCGCGTTGAGGTGATGTCAATTCAGAGGCCTCAATAATGTTGCTAGATTTCCCAAACTTCTGTACCTTACCAAATAGATTACAAATAGTCAAACTACTGAAAAAAGCAAAAAATTATTGTTTTAGAATTATTTGGCTGTTTGAAGGTAACGGTGGATATTTTTTCGACGCCCTCTAGCAAATAGAAACATACTTCCGATGCAATTAGTAATCGCACTTCAATATAAAACGACGACAGTGTTGCAGATTCCGATTTTCAAATGGAGGTTAACACTAGCCATAATAGTGATCAGGAAAATGTGCATACTACTCCAAATTAATATCAAGAGATGCCTTACGAAATGCCTGAGAACACTTATGGTATATTAGTACCAACAACTACACAGCGACGTGTTATTGAAGATGATGACATATTAGAAGATATGCGAGAAGTTACTACTACCGTAAATATATTACAAGACAAGACTATAAACGGCACTGTAAATACTGCTAGTAATGAAATAGTCCAAGTAAGCGGAGGACGTAAAAATAAAAGACTTAAAGCGGCTATGAAGAGACCTGTATTAAGCAATGAACAAAAAGCAAATAGGGAGAAGAAAAAGCACCCGATAAGGCCACGTTGCTAAGAAAAATGCCGAAAAAGCTGTCAGAAATTTACAAAAGAAGAACGCAATGTAATATGGTATACTTATTGGTCTCTTAATTATAGAAATAGGCGAACGTGGTTTGCAAAAAACGTGCATCTGACATCTATTAAAAGAAGAACGGCAGTACAAGCTAATGACGATAGCTATAAGAAAGCATGTTATATATTTTTTCTGCCGCAATATAATTTCAGTTTACCGGTTTATCGCTTATTGTTACTTAATACCTTGGGTTATACAAAAGATTCTGTCCTGAGAGAAGTATGTCATGCCATGAACAAACAGGAGGGACGTGCTGCAGTGGAGGAGAATAGAGGAGTTCATGCAAAACCTACTTGTTATCGTGTACTGATAAAAGAACATATCGACAGCTTCCACCCAACTGTAGCTAATTATAGAAGACATAATGCTCCTTATATAAGGTATCTACCACGAGAACTTACTATGCAATAGATGTTCCAAGATTTGAATTAATAATATCCCAATGTAAGTAAAAAAGAAACTTACAGAAAGCCTATAAAAGATATGCATATATCTCTGTGTATGCCTATTTTAGATGCTTGTGACGAATGCATCGTCTTGGAAATGCAGGTGAAAGAAGCCGAGGCAGTAATAAATAACGACGCAGCAGTAAAGAATATAAAGGAAAAATTGTTTCTACATGAAACTAAAGCTACCAACAAATACACAGATGATAGTAAAATTACAGACAATCCAACAACAAAAATATACTCTATGGATTTGCAAAAAGTATTACTAATTCCAAATATGCCTTCAATTAAAGACAGTCATTTTACAAGTAGACTTGTTGTATTTAACGAGACTTTCGCAGCACTACATAAGAACCCAATCAATAAAAATTATTGTGTGATGTGGCAAAAAGGTATCGCCGGTCGAAATGCACATAACATTGTAGATTCCGTTGTGGCAATAATAGAAACAGAACGACTTTGTATTTTGGGCCGATAACTGCACGGCCCAAAACAAAAACTGGATTATGTGTACTGCATTTGTAATCCTTTTCAACGAAGAACGAGGTCCTAATAGCATTACTTTTAGATATTTAACTAAAGATCACACTCAGGTGAGTGCAGATGGTATTTATGGCAACATTGAAAAACATCTAGCACAGGTCAGAGACATATATGACTTCAAAGATATAAAAACTGTAGTTGGTACGTCTAGAAAAAATGTAACTGTCGTAGAGGTGAATAAGTTTTATGAATGGAAGAAGAAAAAAAGAACTGCACCGCGAAATGAACCAAGTGATCCACTAAATATGGTTAAACTCAACTCTATCGTAGAAATTTAATTTGAAAAGGGATGTCGTTCCATAAAATACAGGACTGATTTTGACGCCGATTGTGCGACACTTGATTTTTTACAAAAGAGATTTGATGCATCAAAACGACCTGAATTGCTCCCAAAACACCGAGGAAGAGGAATGATATAATCAAGGTACTTCGGCCCTTAATGCCTGCGTCAAGGAGAGAATTTTGGACCACCCTACGAGAAATCGATACTGCTAAAGACCTTAATTCGGAATATTGTATAACCGAGCATGTTGATGAGCTATACATTAATTTATATGTTGTATAAAATAAACTATAATTAAAACTACCACTTTTTAATAATGTATAAGTAATGTATAAGTAAACAACATATACCTCATCGGAAAAAAGGTACAATCATCTTAGAGTTTATCTCTTATTTACAAAAGTTGAAAATTTTTCAAAACTTAAAGCAATTACGAGTCACCGGAATTTCTATATCTCATGATTTAAGACCTGAAGATCAAACTACAAATAAAATCTTGGTCAAACATCTAAAGAGTGCCAGAGTAAATAATTATCAAGCACATATAAAGAACCATAAATTATATGTAAATGGTACTCCATACACTCCAGAAGAATTAGAGAGCGGCAACAAAGAATTTGAAGCTGATGAATTACCACCCAAAGCGAACAGTGCACCTCCCACTCCAAGTACCAGTCAAAAAATTGATTACAAGAAAGATACCATTGAAAATACAGAGAAAAATCCGGGAAACGTAGAGGAATTAGCAAGAGAAGAGACCCCCAAGAATACGAAGACAACGGTGGAAGTAAAGAAGAAACCAACAACACCTACTATACAAGCCAAAAACATAACCAAATTTGGCCGTGCTACAAGGAACAATTCGACTGCAAGTAGTAAATGATATTTTTATAAACTTAACATAGCAGAACATTAACTAACATAAAATCACTTCTCCATCATAATTCTTTTAAAATATTTTTTTATTTTCCAGTATTAGTCTAAGTTATTATATTTTCTAATGATAGTACCTTTGCTTAAGCATAAATGCCAAATAATCTCATGTTAAACGCTCGGACTAATATTCATTGAAATACATGTATCGCGGATGAGTATTTTAATGCATGCATTGTTGATTTTTCTTGAAAATTGTATATTATATCTATATAAGTGAGCGCTCTGAAATGAATCCATATATTAGAGATTTCAAAGTAGAAAAAATGAGAAATTTTGTTTTAGAAAATGCAGACCAAGCTAAACAAATACTAAAAGTCAATAGTTGTCATTGCAAAATAATACATAATAATATTCGAAGCATAGCTAAAAATCTGGATGAATTTATAATATTTCTATAGGAATTAGACTCCTCAATAGACTGCATAGTACTTACAGAAACTAGAATTATAGATGACATCGGAGTATATAATATTGAAGGCTATACAACTCTCTATAATTTTGGCAAACTCAACCAGAATGATGGAGTAGTAGTTTTCATTAAATCGAATTTATACCACTCTCACCAAGAAATTGAAATGAATGGTACAAGTCTACTCCAATTGACTGTGACTATTGGCCAAGAAGTTATTATTATTAATGCATTTTATAGATCACCTTGTAATACTGAAATCGCACCGTTTATTGATTACCTGGATAATATATTAAAAAATCACCCAAAGAACTTCACATATAGTGTGTTTATTGGAGATATGAATATCGACTTGAATGAAAATACAGACGATTCGCAGATTTACCTGGACACATTAGGAGAGTATGGATATAACTCAGCAATAAATACGACCACCAGACCACAGTCAGGTACATGCATAGACCACATTTTCATTAAATCGAAAAAGACAAACCTTGAATCTATCATTCCGCTGACTGTGGAGACTTGTATTACCGACCATTACACAATACTGGTGCAAATAATATTCAACGATAAGTATGCGAAAGAAACTACAGCCAATTCCAAATTCTATAAACAAGTAAACGAAAAAAAATTGATACAAATCATTAAAAGTACGGATTGGAAAGATTTCTTTGGAATAAATGATTTGGAAAACTCGGTTACTGAATTTGTCAGACTAGTCCAAACTGCAATATATGGATCCTCGAAATTCATAAAAGTTAAAAACAAAGATATAAAGAGGAAACCATGGGTTACTACATCATTACTGGAATCCATTAATAGGAAGAATACTATGTATGCTACATTAAAGAAAAATCCACAAAATTAAATTTTAAAAACTGAATACAATATTCACAGAAAAATACAAGAGAAAGCAATAAAAGACACAAAAATGAAATACTACAAAAACAAGATAGAACAAGAAGGGGCAGACTCAAAACGATTATGGCAATTGGTAAATGAATTAACGAAGGCAAGACAACATACCGATATATCATTGATGCAGACTGAGGATGGAAATATAACTTGCGATCCAATTATAATTTCTGAAAAATTCAACTCATTCTTTAGCAATGTAGGTGCAAATCTAGCAAAAAATATTAAGCAGGACAGAAATTATACAGAAACGAAAATTAAATCAGATCACACCTTTTCTCTTTTTCCTACTGACGCCTATGAAATACAAGAAATTATTTTGCAGTTGAAAAATAAAAAATCACCAGGACCTGATGGCTTGAAATCGGAAACATTGAAACTCATATCAACTTACATAGCCAAACCTCTAAGTTATATTATCAATAAATCCTTGTCAAGTGGTCACTTTCCTTCTGCTTTCAAAATGTCAACTGTGGTACCTGTTTACAAAACTGGCGAAAGGACAGAGGTTTCAAATTATCGACCTATAACACTTATATCAAATTTGGGTAAAATTATGGGAAAAATCATAAAAAAAAGACTAAATTCGTTTCTGAAGAAATACAATCTGTTGTCAGGAGCGCAGTATGGATTCACAGAAAAAAAGTCCACCAGCGATGCGGTATTAGAGCTCACGAGCAAAATATATGGTTCTATAGATAAAAAAAAACCCTCCATTAGAATTTCTCTAGACTTGGCAAAGGCATTCGATACCGTGGACCACAATATACTGTTATCAAGCCTTGACGATCTAGGAGTGAGGGGTAAATCACATGACCTTTTCAACTCATACTTAACTGACAGGAAACAGCAAACAAAAATACAAAACATACTCAGCAAGAAAGAAACTATATCATGTGGTGTGCCCCAGGGGACGGTGTTGGGGCCTTTGCTATTCAATATTTATCTAAATAATTTATTCTCCATGCGAACACAGGGCAGCATCATAAGTTTTGCAGATGATACGGTCATATTCTATGAAAGTAACACATGGGACGACTTAAAGAATAAAATAGAAACTGACTTTGGTAACATTAAGAAATGGTTCGATAATAGACTACTATCAATTAATCTCAAAAAAACTTTCTACCTGCCGTTCTGTAGCTTATCTGCGAACCTCCCAACATTTGACAAAATATCAATAGAAGATGACCTTGAAATCTTACCATCGAAAAGGGTTAAATACTTGGGTATTATGATAGACAGCCACCTTAGATGGGACGTACATATAAACTATTTAGTAAAAAAATTACGTAGTGTTCTGTATAGAATCAAACAAGTCTCACATATACTCAACTTTAAACAAAAAAAATTCTTTACCACAGTTTAGTTGAATCGCATCTGGGCTATGGTATTATAGGATGGGGTGGAGTATCCAAAACATACCTGAAATCATTAGAAATCATACAAAAGCGATTCTTGAAACTAATAATGTGTAGAAAAAACCGATATCCAAGTGAAGCGCTATTTGAGGAGACACAGGTTTATGATTTGAGGAAACTTTATTTCTTGGAGGTAGGAAAAACACAATATTTGCATAAGAACGAACTCCTTACACATTCTCACCAACATAAGACGCGACAAAAGGACAAGTTTATACCCCCATTTATGAAGAAGTCAGTCGGTCAGAGATGCTACCGATATCTGGGACCAAATGTATTCAATTGCTTACCTGATAGTATTAAGAACGCACCCACAATCCAACGCTTCACTAAAACAGTTAAAGATTATATCAGAGAGCTACCAACCACCTACGTAAAATCAATAATAGGAAACTAAAACAATGAATAATGATAATTAAAATGAAAACTTTTTACATTACTAACAATTGGTATGATGTTAGAGTACTATTAATATTTTTTTTTTCATATATCTAATTAGATTATTTAAGCACTACTTTTTATGTATTTTTAATTTTAACTTTACAATTAGGAACTATTCTGTACATTACAATTCGTCTTGTGTTTAGTGTACCGTTTTGTGTATTGTTTGTTTATTTAATTATATATTCTCGCTCTACATACAGGTATATATGTGTATTCCGATATACATACTATACCTCGTAGATTAACCTCTATTTATTCACACATTACCTGTATATAAATTGTTATTTTTTATCTTTACCTTGTGAATAAATTATTATTATATTATATATATAAATTAACAGGCAATTTGATTCTAATATACCAATCAAGAACACAGCATACACATTGCTGTGTATTTGTTATTAAAAATTACTAAAAACACCATTGAAAAACACAGTATATGCTATGAAACACGAAAAAAAAATTTAACTTTTTTGTTTACTTTTTACATTCAAGACAAAATAACCGCTACGCAAATATCTATTCTTGTTTGCAACAAATGTCACATACAACAGAATAAATACATTTCCGCCATTTCCCGTTAATTTTGTTTTTTACACATACTGTGTTTTTCCTTGGAGCAGCCGTGCTGCTTAAATAAAAAAAACGTTTTTAACCCACTTGAACAAATGTTTTTAACTATTTGTGACGAAAACCAGAGAAAACTTAAAATGCAAATTATCTACATCAATGAAAGATGAATCTTGAACAAAGGACTAACTCAAACACCAACATGTCTGCTGTGAAAATAAACTAAAAAAAATATCAAATAATGGGTTAGATCATATAATTATTCCACATTTTAAAGAACGACCTATTCAAATTTTTTAGTTTCATGTAGACACTCATGTAAAATAAATTTGATTAAGCGGAAAATAAACTTATTTTCATATGTAATCCTATCCACGTCCACAAATTTAAATAGTAATTTACGTGTAACAAACTCGTAGTATATTCTTCTCCGACCATCTTTTAACGGTGGTTTATACTCGAACAACCGTACCGCAACGAATAGGATTTTAGAATAGTTGTTAATGGTTGATAATAAATTTAATCGACTAAAATTTAACTCCAGGAGTTGAGGGCATGACAGGTGGAGGAAGTTTGGTATTTATTGAATTTGTTCTTTCGACTGTTTTTATATGCAGCATATGTTTGGACATGTATATAGCGCTAGGGAATAATGTAAAGTGGAAAAAAGTATATATTCGACGAACAGAAAGTTTTGACTTCAAAAGAACGAAACTGGTGAAATTCGTAAACAATTCCACCTTAGTTTATACCAACAAAACGCGTAGTGAATGCTGGATGGAGCTTTAGCACTGGACAGTAAAAAATAACATGTCATACCGAACAGCATTTTTTATGAAAATTGTCATTATTTCCGCGTAATATGTTGCACAAGGAAATATATTTGTAGTTTTTTTGTGTTGTTTTTTCTATGGATGCATGCAGCTTCAAAGAAAATGGTAAATAGGTATCCAATTCTTTTCATGGTCCTTCGAAGCTTCGAGATTACAGATTACATCATGAGACATTATTTACATGGAAAACATTTACGAATTTCATCATCACATATCTACTTGATAGTGGAAGAAGTTGCTGATTGCGTAGTTGAAAATATTTCAAGTTGTTGCCTACTGGAAAAAACTAGCCTTCAAAATTCGATGGAGTTTAAAATGTTTACATGGTCCTGGAAAATGTGAAAATACCTACATTCGAGACAAACATTTTCAATTAGTGCAATTTGTTGAAGTACTCGAAGGTAGTGAGGAGCACTTTATCTACTTTTAAATAAGAAAATTAGGATTGTCGAGTAGCAAACCGCAAGTTTACTCGTATTTTATTTATTAGGTATCCACAGATCTATGCTACATTTGAGTTAGATATTGTTGAAAACTACAATATATGATTGGCATAGGTGCCTTCAAAACATTTTACTAATTTCATACTGTAATGTTTTTCTTATTAATTTGAAGTTTTTATTTCGACGGGTGAGATAAATTTATACACACGATAAGTCTACTCACATAATTTATTTATTCACCTCACTATTCACTAATTTATAATAGATACACAGTATATTCACTTACACTAATTCATATAAACACTTCACTACTTAATTTATATTTACTTGTTTTCTGTTTATTTCACGAAATCAATTTATCAACTAACTTCTCTCGCTGGTCGGTCCTTCATATATTAGTGCCTTTTTATTCCAGATCAATCTAGAAAGCGGTTTACACACAAACGGCACACATGGAAGTCTCTATAGTCTATTTCTTAATGTCTGACAGCACAGTAGCCTCATTAAATATTCAAATAGAAAATTATCTCTTACAGAGTGATCCTAAGAATTTTACAAGTAAATACTAAAATTCTAATGCAAAACAAGTAGGTGTCTGTATTGGTTATCTGTACATCCCTGTTTCAGCTCAAAATATAATATGGTGATAAAACTGAACAATGCCAGCAAAAGGATAAACAGTGCGGCAGTGGCGGAGATTACGATATTAGTTCATTCTGCTCATTTAATTAGATTCGGTCAACATTACAGTTGAAATAGAATTCATTCGTTTAGGCCTATTAACAAAAAACATTTTCATTTTTATTGAATTAAATTAATTAAAGAAAATATAGTTTAATTCTCATAATTCAAATTTATTGACAATGAATTAATGTATATTAAGTACAGTAAACATACCATTTATAGGAAATATAACATTCAATCTGTAGTATCATCCTCTTCGCTGGCCATACAAGAATCATCCGAAGACTCGTCGAGAGAGATCACTACCGGTTCTATAGTTTGTTCTATGAGGTTATCTAAAACCCACATTTCCTCTCCCTCTTTAATTACATGATTCACAGCATCTTTCCAGTTCTCTTCAGTTATTGTTGTCGATGAGTACTTCATGAGTTCACGAACATCTTTCATTTTAAATGTGTTATTATGTCTAGCTGCATAACCTTTCATTTGGGCCCATAATAACTATATCGCATTTAATTCACAATTGTATGTCTTTCGGAAGAAGATAATATCTTAGCCTGTCCAGTTTTGAAAAATAAAAGAAGATGTTCGCAATGTCCTCTACGAATTGGAAGAATGAATACAATGACTTGTACTAAGTGTAATAAACCAACATGCAGAGTGTTTTAGTATGCACAATGTGCTCAAATGAAAAATTTTAATATGTATTTCAATTTCTAACGCTTGTTTTGGAAATAAACAAAGAATTAAATATCATCAAATAGTTAAGAAAAATATGAAATTAAATGAAAACCTCTGATTTATAAATTATTGTTAAAAAAATCTAGTGAGATGATGAGTTTTGTCCATAGCAACGGACAGGAGAAATGAGGGTTGTTTATTTTGGAAAATGAAGAGGTATGATATATGATATTTTGGAGAGAGGACGTAGTAAAATAAAATTTTAAAATTATAATAAAATAGAAGTAAAGTTCTCATAAAACTCAATAAAAGTAACAGAAAAAAGTTAAATAAAGTTGAAGAAGTATGTTGAGAAGATTTAGAAGCTAATTGAAGCGTTAAACGGGACACGGTGAAGAATTTCAAGACTTACCTGGAGAAGTTTTGTCAAGCTGGAGTTCAGGTTGAGTGAATGCAGTTGACATATTAATATGAGAGTTGGTGGTATTGTATATTGGTGATCGTCGGTGCTAGAAGACATCATTGTTAGTGAAAGGTTAGTGTTAACCAGTTTCAAATTTCAAATTTTGGCCATTTCAAACAATATAAATTTGCACAAAGGTACCTATTTGTTGGATTATTAGATTTTAGTTGTTTGTTCCACTATTTTGATTGTAAATTTGTTTATATTAATACATGTATTTCTTTTCCAATTTCCAACGTAGTTTTGACAATATATAATTATAGTGTTCATTTTTGTTTCTATACCCTCTATTAAAAACAGGAATATAATCAATAACATAGGCGTCTCAACATAAATTTATACAAGGTATAATTTTATTTTAAATAATAGACAAAAACAAATAATACTTTATTAAAATATATAAAACAAAATAATAAATCACATAAAAAAAACTTTAGAGCTGAACTCAGAGAGATTAGGGAGTACTCATGCCCAACTATGATACATTTACCCTGAGCTAGCCGATCAACATTCTTTATTAATCTACATAAAACAACAATAAAAATAAATATATGAATATAAAATATAATAATATATATATATATATATATATATATATATATATATATATATATATATTATTGTGGTTTGTTAGGTGTGTTATTTTGATATGAATAGTCTTTCTCTATTTGCCCTACGTTGGGCCGACAAATTATTGTGGATTGGTACTCCTGTGGTACCTTTATTATTTTTATTTTAGTTTAGTTGATATTTATTGTTAGTTTTTGTTTGCCCGGTATATTATAAATTTTTAAAATAGGTTATCAAATAATTATACCTTTGCTGTAAGACTCCACAATCTCAAAGTAGGGTTCAAATGTTAAAAACGAAACAATTTTAATTTCAAATATGAGCGCCAAAGTTAAATAAAATCCTTACATTTAAGTAAAAAAATTTTGTTAATAAAAAAAATACTTGCTTTTTATTTCTTAATAAATTCTAGAAACGGTCCTGTATGCTTGATTTCGAACCCCTCCACGATTTAAAGACGTCGGGTCAATACTGCCAACTGCTGAATATAGATGGAGCAATCACCAAGAAATGAAAAATCTCAACAATATAATTTCAAAAAGTTTTTCAAGTGAAAAAACGTTATTTAATATTTTGAAAACAAATACATCATTCTTTAACAAAAACTCATGAAAACAAACTATCTATGATCACATTCATTCAACAAACCATACACTCAGATGAAATATTATTTTTATATGTGATTACAAAATAGGCAACATTATATACAAATTTGAAAACGAATTCCGTCACAAACCGTCCATGACCCAAAATGGCGAAAACAATGCTGATAAAAATGTATGAAATATCAAAGTTCAATTCTTTGCACAAAACAAGTAAGTTTATTTGATCTTTTTGTATATAAATGAAATAGTTTCAAATACCTGTTCACTGTTCCGTTCTAATACACTTCAATGATTGGTTTTTTTTTAATTTATTTTAGGTTACCTCCTGGAAAACCAAACAATCCGTCCAGCTTGGGTAATATCAAAAATTGATGCTATTTTTCGTCCACATCAATACATTTTAGACGAATTCCATAATCTGAAATGTATTGTGGAGACACCATTTCCCCAATACAATATTTTACTTGGTTATATTGATAAATTGATTTTTGTTTAGTTTGGCTAGCTCAGTTGGTTATTGTTATTTTGTTTAGTAATTTATTTTAATTTGATTATTCGGGAGCATGAAACCCTTTTTCTCTTTGAGTCCTGGCTTTTATATTGTTGTAATTGTTTAAATAAAAAGAAAACACATTATTTTGAAATCAATTTAATTTTAAATTTAATATTTTATATATTTGATAAAAATAATATGAGACGCCACTGGTTGTATTGTATCTACTTATTTATTTTAATCATTTCATCAATGCGCATGCGTGAAAAACTAGTCATGCGCTTTAGCATAAAACGAACAATTCTTACACTAAAGAAGCATCTATATTTATACAAACATAGTTTGTTTGACGATGCAGACAAGTAAATGGTTCAAACACATAAAAGAATTTATATATAAATCATACATATATATGATACAAATTGCTGTGGGAAGAAAATAGTTATATACATAGATAGAAATATAGGTATTATATACAGATGGACATAGTTATAACATTGATAAATTTCCAATCACCAGATTTATGCGATTACAAGATGGCGTAAGTACATATTTTAATTTATTTAAAATTCGGCCTTTAACTATCGAATCGATATTAGGAAAGATAAGTAAAGTTAAAGTTTTTTCTAAGCTAGATTTGAAGCACAGCTTCTGGCTGATACCACTACATCCGGAAAGCAGGAAGTATGTAGGATTCAAGATTAATGGGGAAGTATATCAATTCCGAGTAACGCCATTTGGCATACAAAGCGCTACATCAGCACTATTAAAAGCGCTAAATAAAATTCTAAACAAATATGACCAATTTACAATACACTATGTGGACGACATACTTATCTTTTCAAACAGTATAGAAGAACATTTAGAACACCTCAGAACAATCATAGCGGAACTTGACGAGAACGGACTAAAACTGAACATACAAAATTGCCAATTTTTAAAGAAAGAAGTAATATATTTGGGTTACAAAATCACAGAGACAGGAATCGAGATGGATCCAGAGAGAGTAAGAACCATTAGAGAGTACATAAGACCGAAAAACTTGAAAACTCTTCGAGGCTTCCTTGGGATGCTAAACTATTTCAAACGGATGCTGGGAAATCTAACCGATTTAGAATTACCTTTAATAGAATTACTGAGAAAGGGAGTGAAATGGAATTGGACCAGTAAACAGGAAGATGCTTTCAATGAAATCAAGAATCAGTTCATCAGAAACATAAAATTATATCATCCGAACTATGAGAAAACTTTCATTTCAAGGACAGATGCATCTAAAAACAGACTAGCTGGAGTTTTAATGCAAGAATATGATGACATGTACGTACCCATATCATTTGTCTCTAGGATAACAAAAAGAGCAGAGAAAAACTATGGAGTAAGTGAATTAGAACTTGCTAGCATCATATTCTGTGTAAATAAACTCAGATATTTTTTATTGGGAGGAAAATTCATAATTGAAACTGATAATCAGGCTCTGCTAACGATACTAACCAACAAGATGAACAATGCCAGAATACATCGATGGGCATTACTCCTACAGGAATATGACTTCGTGATTAAATATATTCCAGGGATTCAAAATGTAGTACCAGACTCGATCAGTAGAATTGATGGAGAGAAAAGAAAAGATGCAAACGAAGCTAGAGTGGGAATTAATATCATGAAACAAAGTAGTGGTATGTTCTCGCTAGAACAAATAAAACAGGAACAACTATTATTAGATGAGAAATACAAAAGAAGATGCTCTGAAAAGGATGGAGTAATATATAAATTAGTACATGACAAGGAATTATATGTGATATCTGAAAATTTAACAAAATTAATTGTAAAAAGAATACATTTAGATTTTAATCATTTAGGAATTAGGAAAACTCACATGATATTTCGGGAGAATTATATATCGAAAAATGACATTACTATCATAAAGGATATTATTAAACAGTGCGACCTATGTCAACTATCCAAGGAAAATAACATTCATTATGAAAATGTACCGAAATCCATCATAGCGGAAAATCCATTAGATATAATAGCGATAGACTTCATATCAAACGTTATACCAAGTTATAATGGTAACAAACACATTATGGTGATCGTAGACATATTTTCTGAATTTATTAGCACATATCCATGCAGTAAAACAAATGAAAATTCCATTAAAGGATCGCTAGGAAACTACTTCGAGAAATATGGGAAACCAAAGAAATGCATAATGGACAATGCAACATACTTCAGGAACAAAAAAATAGAAAAATGGTTGAAAGACCTGGACATACAACAAGTTTTCACAAGTATAAGACATCCTAGTAGTAATCCTGCAGAACGAGGAATCAAGTAAGTGATCAAGCATCTGAGGATACTTACATACTACGAAAACCGTAGGTGGGAAGAACGATTAAAGGAGACCACAGATTTTATAAACAATATACCAAATATCGTTACGGAAATAGCGCCTATTTCTTTATTCACAGGAATAGAACCAAACAGACCATGGTCCAGTGAACAAACTGATTAAAGTAGCCAGAGAAAGACAATCAAGACAAGCTGACAAATACATTAAACGGAAACTAGCTAGACTTAGAAATAGGAAAACATTTAAAAAGGGTGACTTGGTAATAATAAAAGCATTAAGAGTACCTAATCATAAAAAAGGAATATGTTCTAAGTTACAGTTATCTTATGAAGGTCCTTATTTAGTAGAAACCAGTCATGGTATAAATAGCTATAAGTTGATACATCCTGACACTCATCGAGAACGTGGAATTTCTCATATAAACCAGCTGCATCAATTTAACGCCAATCAGCCATAACTAAAATTTAAGAAACACTAGAATTAGAAAATATTTAAGTAATTAAGTATGAATTAATTTAATCCAATCAATCTTAATAAGAGTTAGGAATAGTGTAATAAGAAATTTATTGATAAACTAAGTATAAGTTAATTGCGACGATTTAATAACTTCTTCATGAAATTGACATAGGATTAAATTGGGAATTAATTAAACAAGTAATATATATGATAATGAAATTATGAGAAGAAAATCAAGGTAAAATTCTATAGAACATTCTTGTCAAATCAAGAATAATTCCATAGAATTTTAGGGAATGTTAAAGTGAAATATATCTATCAGACAAATTAAATCAAATCAGCATCATACAAATAGTGTGAATCTTAGTAGTTCATTAGTAAACATCCAATAAAAAAAGAAGTAATCCGTAAAGACATGAGTTGAACGTGTCAAGAAATTTTTAACTATCACATACAATTGATAAATTAATTTAAGAGATTGCTATTTAATTTAGTATCTATTTTCTTTTAAAGTATATTGCAAAATAAATAACACCAACAAGTAAATTACGTCGAACGTAATATTATACATAATTGTGGTGATCCCTGTATATATCATCACATAAATTTTCAAACAAAATTCGATTATTACAATTTTATATTTTATAGACACTTTCGGAAACCCCGTATATCGCATAAACTTTTATAATTATTAGCAAACGTCAAGGTCAAAAGATCAACGCTAGAAGCAATGTTATGTTAGTAATTCGTACGGTGTAGTTCGGTGTGTTTTTCGAAATGCATAAAAACAAAGTGATTTCGTCTATACTAACGCAAGGATAGATATATTGATTCAGGAAAACAATGTTTGTTTATCAACAAATGAACTGGAAAAACAAAATTAAAAACAATAAAAGGTTGTTGATTTTGAGCTTAGGGAGACGCCGTGAAAATGAATTAGAGGGTGGACGTGAAAAATTTTATCTCCTCAAATTTCTATTAAAATTTGAAATAACTTAAATAAATTATCAGAAATATTAATCAAAAGTGTTCAGACGACGTTTTAAAGTAAATAAATTAAAATACATTCCGTATAATTAAAAATAAGTGAACTTTAGTGAAATCATCTAGATTTGGTAAGAACTATAACTATAATTACCTTAATACAATTATTCTGGTGGTTATCCAAGGTATCTTATAATAGAGATACTCTGCTGATGATATTAACCACATATATCATCATTCCTACATCTTGGACTTCGTTTTTGTTTGATCACAGCTGATCATTTTTTCCTCCAAGAACAGCACATTCAATGCTATGCTCTATAACTAACGATGAACATTTTCCACGTGTATATTGAACTTTTTCTATAAAAACATTTCACTTATATATTTTTGTATGTAGGTTAATTGTCTGTGGTAACAATTTATTGGTTAAACGTTAGTATTAACTGTTCAATCTCCACTAATAACGGACACAAACACTAAATTCATATTAAATAAGTATTCACTAGATTTTTGCATAATAATAATAAAGATTCTTAGACACATCACTTTGCCTTCCATTTTGTAAACTAAACAAAACATTTAACAGAACAGCACACTACACGTTTTCGCACTTAAAGATCTATGGTTGAGATTGAAAGTTTTTTTTTGGATGTACATTCAAACATAGAATAAGAATGATGATACACGAAATTTATTTGTTGAGTTTCAATAATATTTATAGTAATGAAAGCGTTTATATGGTTGTTGCGTAATAATGATACAATAATGAATTTAAACGTATAATATTGGTTTATTAATTGATTATAAACATTTCTTATCTTTTCTCATTATTTAAATTATGTTCAATTGTTCAGGTTCGTCTTATTTTTCTCTGATATCTACCTATAGTTTTTTGTTGCTAGCAAACGTCAAGTGCCGAATCTCATCCCTGAGATACAGTATTTAAAAGGTAAAGTAAAATTGATAATAATTTTGAATTGGGTATAGCGGTAAGCGTAACCAATTCTGGTGCCCATAAATAATAATAAAACATATATTAAATTAAAATAAAAAAAATATACATAATAAAAACAGCAGCCCAACTGAGGTAAATTAAAAATTATAATATAAAATAGCACTACAACATAAGGTCGTAAGTAAAATTATTTAAAAATTTATAATAAAAATGGCTCCCAACGTAGAGGCATTATTTAAAAATATATAATAATATATATATATATATATATATATATATATATATATATATATATATATAGGAACACCAAAACGAAAATCTGCATTGAAATTTTTCTGAAGTCGCGTCATGCTACTCTCTACAATAGCCCTATTTCATTCTGAAATAAGCCTAAAAACGAAAGGCGTTAGAAAAAAAATACCTACGTCACTAAATTCTACAAGAAAAATTTTATTAGAACAAGTCTCAACTTCTTCGATATGTTCGAAGATAAGTGATATGAAAGGTGCCTGAAAAGAAATACTTTTCAATATCTCCTTGTACCTCAAAAACCAAAAGTTCAATCAAAATTATGCTTGTGTCATTTTTAATTTCAAAAAAGTAGGCTACTGTCGCGAAAACCGGTATCTCATATTTATAAAGATAAGGGAGATATCCCGCAAAAGAGCCCAAATTGGGATACACTGTACTATGTATTTCTTCTTGTGATGACGAAACGATGATTTCCAAAACGAACATCTATTTTTATTTGGAATAATAACTAATAAAGAAAATTCATAACTATTTTCTTGTTAAATAAAACGAACTGCTGATTCTCAGAGGGGTGCTATATTGTTGAACCGTAGAACAAAAAATTTGAAAATATGGACACAGTTTGTTTATAAATTTATTTCAAGTTGCGAGAACAAAACGAGAACGTGTAAAGTACATTGGGAGTGATAAAACTGTGAGACGTTGACTTTTTATTCTTATTCTTCGACGTTACTCGAACCATAGAAGTGGAATGAAATTTTTCTATTGAGAAAATGTGGTAGCTGGAAAAAATATATGGAATTGAGTTTTTTCAACACTCTCTCTTTGAAATCCTACAATTTGTTTTATATTACTTTTGAAAGAAACATACTCTCTAGTTAGAGAAAGTCAAATTGGATCAATTTTTATGAAACATTTTCCCTACAGACGGTTTTTGTTAACTAAAAATTGTATCGCGAATTTAACTTCCTTGAAATTTGTTGAAATATGAGTAGATTCCACAGAGTAAAGGTCGAAACAGTAAATTTCATTGATATTCTTGATTTTTATATGTTATTCATGGAAAACGTTTCATAGTAAGTAATATGACAATCTAAAAAACAACAGCCAAAGGAAGAAAATGGAATAAAAAAGTTTTGGAACAGTAAAGTAGGAGAATATTAGAATAATACTGTATCATAATTATGAATAAAATAAGCAGAAAACAATCTGCTAAAACTTATTTATTATTTATGTTACATTATTTTGTACTGTTCCTCACTATTAACAAAAAGAGATGCGACTTAATATTATATTTTTTAAAGTCGATCAAATATTAATGACGTTCAAAGGATCGGGTATGAGAAGATTATCGAGAAATATGTATTTTTAGCGGAAAAAAGAATTGTAAGATATATGAAAGATGACGCAGTGTGGATCCTCAGATTAACCAAAAAATTGAGCAGAAATTAGAGAGAAATCATAGCTGAATGTGTTGTAGGAAAAGAGACTGGAATGTGCTAGTTTAGCAATGAAGAAACTTAATAGGAAATCAAATAAAAATGACGGTTTTAAAGATTAAAACTAACTTTTCCGCATCTGTGAGATGCCTTGAACAATATTCTATCATAATATTGGTCACTTGTATACACTTCGGGGGATGTATCGTGCTAACAAACCGAAATTTCTCAAAAAATGTAGTATATTTGCATTTATTGAACCCGCTGTACTCGCTATAGTCAGCTGAAAATCCATAGGATACATCTGTGAGACACCTTGAATAATTTCGTATCATAAAATTGGTCACTTCTATACACCCTGGAGGCTGCATCGTACTAACAAACTGAAAATTCTCCAAAAATGACACAAATTTGGTACTTCAAGTATCATAGCACCCGTTGTACTGGCTCTAGTGAGATGAATAACGATAGGTTTCATCTTTGAAACGCTCTGTACTATGGCATCTGTTGCACTGGCTCTGCTGAGCTGAAAATCAATAGAGTTCATCAATTGTCACTTGTATGCACTTCTGGGGATGTATCGTGCTAACAAATCGAAATTTCACCAAAAATAACCAAAAATGTAGTATATCTGGATTTATAGGACCCGCTTTACTTGTCCTAGTTAGCTGAAAATCAATAGGGTACATCTGTGAGGCACCTTGAACAATATTCAATCATAAAATTGTTCACTTGTGTATACTCTGGAGGCTGTATCGTGCTATCAAGCTGAAAATTCTCCAAAAATGACAAAAATTTGGTATTTCAAGTACCATAGTACCCGTTGTACTGACTTCACTGACCTGACTATCCATGAGGTTAATCTTTGAGACCCTCTGAATAATAACCAATCATAAAATTGGTCACTTGTACATACTTCGGAGAATCTATCGTAGTATCAAACTGAAAATTATCTAAAAATTACAAAAATATCTAGCTTAAACTACTATTGCACCTTTTACACTGGCTCTGGTCAGCTGAAAATCAATAGGGTACATCTTCGAAATGTCCTGAATAATATTCAGTCATAAAATTGGTGACTTGTTGAACTACGGAAGTTGTACCGTGCTAACAAATTGAAATTTCTCCAAAATTGACAAAAAAATCGTACTATAGCACCTATTGTACTGGCTCTGGTGAGCTGAAAATCAATAGGGTTCATCTGTGAGATGTCCTGAATAATATACAATCATAACATTCATGACTTCTTGTACTCCGGAGGCTGTATCGTGCTAACAAACTGAAATTTCTCAAAAATTTTCTTAAATGTACTTCAAGTAACATAGTACCCGTTGTACTGGCTCTGGTGAGCTGAAAATCAATAGGATTCGTTGGTGACATATCCTCAACAATATTCAATCATAAAATTGGTGACTTGTTGCACTAGGGAGGCTGTATCGATCTAACAAGACATGTAACGAAAAGTGACCGACGACAACGACGACGACGACGACATACACACAGGATTTATTTTCTAAAAACCGTTTTTTCGTGTTGTTCTTGATAGAAAACGTGAAAATAACTCAAAAAAAATTCTAAATTTCAACTTTTTTGGGGGTAAACCAATAATTTTCTCGCATATTAGATAGGTTGGGCGAAAAAGTAATAGGAACACAGGGTTTAACAATTTAATTTTCAAAATTGGAAAATGTATTTTCCTAAAATATAGATGGATGATATGGGAAACAACATTGTTAGCAGTAAAAAGGTATGTGTTGAGAAACCATACAAACAGAAGGATGTGTAGAAAGACAGTAATTTGCAACAGAATCACCAGACAACAGAGGATGAAAATAGAATAAAAAAGTAGTGAAAGACTTCGTACCGTACAAGAATAGGAAAAAAATTATCTAAATACTATAGAATATTCAACATTTACCTATGGAATAGTAGAAAAATCTGTTTGAGAAAAAGAGGAGGTGAAACCAGTAATTGACGGAAACAATTAACTACAATAGTATCAGTGTTTTAAATGAAACTCACGGTTTCTAGTTAATACCACAATATAATAAAAATTGTTGCAAATTCTAAAAAATTGACAATTGTTTCGATAAATCAATATCATCGTCAGAATGACGATGATATTGATTTATCGAAACAATTGTCAATTTTTTAGAATCTTTTTTTTTAGAATTTTCAACAGTTTTTAATATATTGTGGTAGAGTAGATTCCACGTTAATTTTTTCACAATAGTATCTACAGAGATCTTAGAATTATAGATCGCATACAATAACGTTATGAAATAATTGCAAGTAGACGATAACAAAGGGGACAACAAACGAACCACCAAGAACTTGGTAGAAGAGAAGTGGGAGAACTTATAAAAAAATGGAACAGGAGAAGCAAGCGATACGGCGTTATATCTATAGAAATTATAAAATATTTAGGAATATGTGGAACATATTAAATGCCATGGTACACGATATCAAATGAATGGGACAACAAAGTACCAATATGTAGAAAAACGGACAAGCAATATTCCTATCATAAATAGTATATAAACTTCATACCAGAAATATGGAGAAAACCTTGAGAAAATATAGAAAAGGCCAACTGAAACACGCAATTTTTAGTTGTTTATAATAAAATGGTGGAAATATCTATCGTGGTCAGAAGAATGGAATTAAGATTTTGGTGCATTATATTCAAGTTTTCGGGATCCATTATTAATAATCATTGAATTGGTTACTGTTTTAACCCGTTAGTTTCATTGAAAACAGTAAGTAGTACAAGTAAGGAGTGAGTCCACAATGACCTCATTTGGCCCCAAAGTTGAACTGTTTATAGAAGTCAAAGCATCCCCGAAAATTTTGGCAGTTGGCCCGGGCCAAGTTTGGATGGGTAGTTCATTTTTTATAAACAGGATGTAATCATATAGATACCATGAGGGCGTTAGAATATGTCTCAGTTATCAATGATCGGATTTTCATCTAACTAATATTGCCTATCACAATGGCATTCGTCCGAAGAAAATCCGATCATTAATAACTGAGATACATTCTAACGCCCTAATGGCATATTTGTGACAAAATCCTGTTTATAACAAAATGCTCTAATATTACCTATCACAATGGCATTTGTCCGATGAAAATCCGATCATTAATAACTGCGATACATTTTAACGGCCTTATGGTATCTATATAACTACATTCTGTATATAAAACTTTTAAACTTGGCCCGCGCCAACCGCCAACATTTTCGGGGTTCTTTGACTTCTATTGCCAAAATTTCGACAGTTCAACTTTGGAGTCAAATGAAGTCATTGTGGACTCAATCTCTACTTGTACTACTACAGTAATATGAGTAAGTTACACAGAGTAATGGTCGAGACGGTAAATTTCATTAAATTGTTTATTAAATTGAATTAAAGGTGTCTATTCTATTTACTTTAATTTGATTTCAATTTTATAAACCCTTTTCTAAGAGTGCCGCAAATTAGAACAGCACATTTTTTGTAACACAATATGCGATAATGACGCTAGTAGTGAACTTGTTTGTGCAGATAGTGATACTAGTAAAATTCACAATATCCCAGAGGAGGATTGCCCGAATTCGAATCATTATAGCACCTCAGAACAATCAGTGGATAGTAGTGATAATATTAGGATGACCTAGCCGTTACTAAATCTTGTTCAATATATTGTTAAAGATCATGAACGCCACTGTCAAGTGTTGTTAAATATTTGGGTCGTCATGAAATATCGGCGGATGCTTACAAGCACGTAGAGATATCAACATCTATAGAATATTCATTCGATTATCAGCTTTGTTAATGTATGCTTCATTGTTAATGAATTTTTACTTCTTTTACCAAAATCTTTGATTTTTGAGTAGTTGAATAAGTGGTTTTGACAATATTTATATGGCAAAAATAGAAATAAATGGAACAAAGCTGAAGTAGTTCCGTCATCTCGTACTCGCAAACTTGACATAGTGGTGAAAGTGCCCATTTTGTAAGGCTAATCTCAAAGACTCGGAACACAAGCAGATTCATTATCAGTTTGCAAGATGTTATTTAGCGACGAAATTACAATAAATGTCATGCATTGGACAAATAAAAGGCTAGCCAAAATATGTTCTTATAGCAAATCATATTAGGACTGAGCTAAAAGATCTTGACATTGTCGAATTAAAAGCTTTTTTAGGATGTCTTGTTTATACCTCAATTTTTAATTTAATCATGAAAATATACAGACCCTATTTACAACGACACCAGACAGGAAGTATTCAGGGCTGTAATCAGTAATGAAAGGTTTGCTGCCTTTTTGTAATATTTACTGTTTGATAATCCCGCTGATCGTGATCGACGCAAGGATGAAAATCTTGCAGACGCAGTATCAGAAATATTTGAACAATTTTTTCAGAATTGTCAAGGTTGTTATTAAATTGTTACATCTGCATGTATTGATGAAATGCTTGTTAGTTCACATGCTGAACATCCCCGACAAATATTGATTTTAACGACACTGAAATAGCTGGCTTTGTCTTTACAAAATTGATAAGTGTTTTAAGTAACCACTTATTAAAGTTGTAACGATACAATTACAAATCGGCACCCAAAAGAAAAAAGGTTAGAATACAAATTGTGAATGGGCAAAGAAACACCTTTCTAAAGTTGAACGACCAGGAAGATTACGCCGGCGTAGGATTGGAAGTAGCGGACCCAAAAGTAGGATGGATATACAAGCTCAAAAAGGAAGATTTAACAACAGAGCTACAAAAAGTTGAATTGGACACAACCGGTACTTTGGACACACTACGGATCCGAATGGTACACTTCGTAAGGAAACAGATAGGGTACAATACCATGAACCGACGAGAGAGCAACATACAAGAATCCGAAAAACCCAGAGAAAATGTGAACATTGCCGAAGACAGCGAATCCAAAGATATAGGTAGGAGTTACAGTTACAAACACGAAAATGGCAGGGAATTGAACCAAATAAAAATATGGGGAATATATTTTGATGGCTCAAAAAACCCGATAGAATTCATCGAATGGTTACAAGAGCTCAGAACATGATACCAATTAAACTACGAAATTATACTTAGAGCCCTGTCAGAAGTGCTAAAAGGTAAAGCAATTCTTTGGTACCGGAATAATAGACATCTCTGGAAAACCAATATTTCATGGAAGATTTCGAGGCGTTTTATGTACCGTTGGATTTATCAACATATTTAGAACAAAAAATAATGCAAAGGAAGCAAAGAGAACGTGAACCATTTAAACAATACATTACGGAAATCCATACATTAATGCGGAGACATATGGATTCCAACAATAGCCAACAGGTAGAAAGGATATATAGAAATATCAACCCGAAATACACACTTCACGTCCAAAAAAAATAAAATTTCATGAATAAGAGACCTCACATTACGAATAGACGAATTATAAAAGATCCAGAAAGAAATCGAGAAATCCGGCTTACCTGAAGATAAAACCCGAAACAATCGCCCCGCAGGACAAGGTCCAGAAAACGGTAACGAGTTACCGAATTATAACCAACAATATTGCTGCTGGCGATGCGGTAAGAAAGGATACAGAAAAGAAACTTGCTACGGGATACAAATATTATTTTGCAGTCACTGCGGAACCATAGGAACACCGTAAATAAATGTAATTGCCGTAAGTCGGAAAACGCAAGGCAAAGCAAGGGCCGATTGTTCAAGAGGCAAGATAAGCCCACAATAAAGTCCTCCGCTAAAAATAATTACAGTATATCAGGTGATAAAAGACCACACAAAATAATTTATACACAAAACTAGCAGGGAGTAAACACATTAATCGACACACGATCACAAAAGATTAAACACATTAATCGACTCATGATCACAAAAATCATATATTGGAGAAAAACGCCTTAGCAAACTTGAACATTTCGTATATAAGACTAGCTTAGAAAATACAATGGTAACATCAGCAAATGGATATAAAATGAAAATTGCTGAAAGGTTCATTAGTCCGTGCACGAGACGGTGAGACAAAATTTTTCCATATACCGAACTTAGAAGCCGAAACCATTTTAGGAGTAGCAGATATTGCAGGAAGTAAAACACCATGGAGAGACCTGTTCAAAGAAGAGACCGAC
Organism: Galeruca laticollis; assembly: GCA_963921935.1. NCBI lineage: Eukaryota > Metazoa > Arthropoda > Insecta > Coleoptera > Chrysomelidae > Galeruca > Galeruca laticollis. The sequence goes on from OY998177.1 coordinate 172,044,394, forward strand.
CTAACCGCAAAAGAACAAGAAATTTATAACAAATTAACACTCATAAATTACACCGTACCAAATCCGAAAAAACAACAGAATCTATGATACACAAACGGAATACAGCAAACAATAAATACAATAAAATAATTAAGTCAAACAAAAAGCGATTCCTTATCTCGGAATCCTGTAGATCTCGTTACCGTATTGTCGAGCAAAAATAAGTCAGATTGGTACGACAAAATAAAATCAGAAGTAGAAGCACAACCGCAAAAATATTCAGAGTTCACAATTATAGACAACAAACTATATAGGCATTTCTTGGATAACTACGACTTCAAGGAAACAGAACTGTCAAGCCCGTGAGACAAACAACAATAAAAAATAACGGAAAATCACAGCAGGCATACATCAGGACATATGGGAATGGCAAAAACAATAGCCCGACTAGCAATAAAATACTATTGGCCAGGAATGTTGCGAGAGACACAACTAAATTTACAAGAATGTGCCAAAATTGCCAAAATTATAAACCGTTACAACTGCAAACAATGGGTAAAATACAATCTACCAAAATTAATCAAAAACTGTTGCACACAGTAAGCTCCGATGTCATAGGACCACTACCAACCTCAAGTAAGGGTAATAATTACTTGATACTTCTTCAAGACACATTTACCAAAGGGGCGGAAATAAGTCCAGTCCTAAAGATAACCGCAAATGTAGTAACTCAGCACTTTAAAGATAAAGTAAAAATTACATTCGGCTGTCCAAAGATACTGATAACGAAAATAAAACTAACCGATTTCAAGATAGAAAAACAAGAAATACCACCGTACTCACCGCAAAACAACCCCGTACAAAGAGCAAACAGAGTAATAAAAACCATGATAGTACAATTTTGTGACAACAATCAGAATCAATGGGACCAAGAATGTTGTTCCAAAATTTTTTACGACATGGGGGGGGGGTTTAACGACACTGTCGGCTGATATGTAAGTTAACAACCTTAACACATAATGAACACGAAACAACGGTGACCGGGATACAGAACACTACCAAACCAAAATATCACAGTAGACGAAGTTGGGCACCCAGTACCTAGAGGGCGACACTTTCGCCATTTAGTTAACAGCTCGACCGATATTATTAACGCTGGAACATTTCAACACACCAGTAAGCTCAATCCTTACGTCTAGAAGTGATAGGTAAGCTTCAGAGGTGGATAACCGAATTAATTTACTATATCCTGGAGCGTGTTGAGCCTGGGATCGTTAATAACACCCGGCTTGTCGTTGACCCCTTAGCGTATGTTGAACCCAAGATTAGACACAAGAAAACCCCGTCTTTTGGCCGAAACTCTAGAGTGTGTTGAGCCTAGAACGGAAGCCAACCGTTCTAGTCGAAGTCCTGGAGCATGTTGAGCGCAGGACAGAAGCCTTCCCCTCTAGCTGAAATCCCGAGGCGTGTTGAGTAAGAGATGGAAGCGATTTCCCACCTTACTGTGATCACACTGTGTGTTGAACGCGTGATCTGGTACCGAATACACTCTGTTTGTTTTAGGTAATCAGAACGAGGGGGTAAAATGAATATCCCAGGTCGACAAAATTTAGTAAGTTTATATAATAGTACTGATTCGTTAATCAATCTTCGTCGTAAAGTCACAGGGACGAGGTACAACTGATCCAGACCATTTACTACGAGAAGTCGCATAATAAGAGGAGATATGTGGACGACCCGATCAGACGACCACCCTCAGGGAAGTCGCAAGGAATCGCGAATCAACAATTGCATAATAACTGTAGATAGAATTAGTTTCAAGATGTAATTTTTTTTAAAATTTTTCGTTTACCAGGTAACATACATGTTACTATCAAATAAACACATCTAACCATCAACCCCTTTTTCATGTTCTACCCCCTGACTACCCACGGCAACTACAAAGTACATTCTTATTCTTCAAAGATTATCTAGATATACCAGTTACAAAATACATTCTAGTCTTTTAGGGCTTTATGCCGCAATATCTGTAGTTGTCTACCAGACGGCTCCAAACATCGCACCTCCGTAGTTAAGAGATAATAAGAGAGAATAAGAGATAATAAGAGAGAACAATAACAAAATACGAAGAGAATATGGAAAATAATGTTTTCGATTATCAATTCTATAAACAAATTCAAAGTCTATTCATTTTCCATTTATTTTCTCATTTATGGAAAATATGTGTCATGCATTTTACTAAACTAGTTGCTTTTCTCTTGATCGTAACTTCAATAGAAAGTTTATCTCATGGGTGAGAATTTTCACTAGATATTCAAATAAATAGCCAACGAGTTGAGTCAGACAATTCTCAATTGTGGAAAGTTTAAAAGATAAAAGAGATTCGCTATCTCTGTAAAAATGAAAGAAAACTTCTCATATAAGTTTGGCGTTGTTTCTCAAATTCAGCCACTAATCCGTTTCTAAACTGAATTTAGAAACAGATTTTGTTGGTTTTTGTGAGAATAGTAATGCTAAGACTCTCCCAACTTAGTTTCGAGGTACAATATAAAAAGTTGACTTGCCAAATACACTGGTAAACAAATTTTTTTTTGACTAGAGACTAGAGACAGTAAGTTTCATTTGAAACACAAATATGAGTAGATTTCACAAAGTAAGGGTTGGTTTGTTGTTGTATTGTTATGTTTTCCGCCACACTCCACACATCGATTACAACCGATAGATGTCTCGTTTATGGCACCACTTAGTACATATTACGATCAAGCGGTTAGAAGATGGTTGACCAATCATCCAGGCCGGGATGTTACAATTTATCAGATAGAAAAACTGGTCAATACTGCTTTTTCAAAGTAGCTGCTGTGTAAATGGCAGTGAACGGATTTGAAGGAAAAGGGATATATCCTTTCAATAGAGAGGTATTTCCTGATCACCTGTTTGTACCGTCAGATACCACAGACCAACCACTCAACAATGCTGAGCAGCAGACCGGAACTCCCTATAGATCCCTCTACTTCATAAGGTGAGACAACGCCAACCACATCAGCTTTTATGCTTTCGCCAAAAGTTTTAATGCCCCCACCTCAAGAAAAGGAGCGTGTAAAAAAGAATAATGATAAGAGAAAAGGTAAAACTGCTATACTAACTTCGTCCCCCTAAAAAGTAGGACTAGAGGCGAAAGAACGGGGGCGAAAAAAAAATAAGACGGTAAACACAAAACAAACCTCATCAAGAATATCAGAGAAACTGGGACTTCCAATGATGAACTTGTGAAGGAAAGAGAGGCTGGCGAACCAGTTGTGCTAAAGTCTGAAAAAATAAATGTTTTTCGAACCACACTAGCAGTAAAAATAAACACAGTCGAAATGAAGAATCGGACACATCATCTGATGAAGACGGAGGAGACGTAGCTTGCATATTTTGCAACGAACTTTATACAAACTCTCAAGATGATGAGGGTTGGATTCGGTGCAGTGGATGTGACGGCTGGGCACATGAAGCAGTGAAGAGGGAGATGACACTTTTATATGCGATTCTTGTTTATAATTTGATTCTCATTAATCAACACATGTTTTGATTCACAGAAGTTCGTAATAAACCGTTAATTTACTTGATATTTTTATATACCCCATTTTACCCAACCGCTTCTTCAAAACGGGGTATGTGCACATGATTAAGATATACATTTTCCTATTCCTGTGTAATTTTTATTAAATACACGATAAACGTTTTCTGGTAACTTGAGATACATATTAACTTCTAAATGGTTCAAAATATTTTACACTTTGGGTGATAAAATGTGATAGGGTCTCCGTTTTGGGCCACTCTCCCCTAGTGTGTTTCCATGATGGAATAACAAGTAATATCTCCATAAAGAAATATTATTTCCTCCAACGACGACACAATTTATCTCCATATTCGCTTTATAATTTGATTTTCATCACTAACATAGAAGTCTTATCTTCTATCATCCAAATTTATTTTACAAAACTACTCAGAGCGACCTGCGCCTGCCACACTAATTATTAATGCAACCTAAAATAAACGGTTTTAAGGATTAAAACCAACTTTTCCGCATCTGTGGCCCTGAACAATATTCTATCATAAAATTGTTACTTGTATACACTTCAGGAGATGTATCGTACTACAAACCGAAAATTCTCAAGAAACAACCAAAAATGTAGTATATCTGGATTTATAGGACCAGTTGTAATCACTCTAGTCAACTTAAAATCATTAGAGTACATCTGTGAAATACTTTGAACAATATTCGATCATAAAATTGGTCAATCGTATACTCTCTGGAGGCTGTATCGTGCTAACAAACTGAAAATTCTCCTAAAATGACAAAAATTTGGTATCTCGAGTACCATAGCACCCGTTATACTAGCTTTAGTGAGCTGAATATCAATAGGGTTCATCTTTGAGACGCTTTGAATAATATCCAATCATAAAATTGATCACTTGTATATACTCCGGAGGCTGTATCGTGCTAACAAACTGAAACTTCTCTAAAAATGACAAAAATATCGTACTTAAAGTTCTGTAGCACCTGTTGTATTGGCTCTGGTGAGCTGAAAATCAATAGGGTCCATCTGTGAGTTGTCCTGAATAAAATTCAGTCATAAAATTGGTGACTTGTTGAACTCCGGAGGCTGAATCGTGCTAACAAACTGAAATTATTCAAAAAATGACAAAATGTCGTACTTCAAGTACCACAGCACCCGTAGTACTGGCTCTGGTGAGCTGAAAATCAATAGGGTTCATCTGTGAGTTGTCCTGAATAAAATTCAGTCATAAAATCGGTGACTTATTGCACTCCGGAGGCTGTATCGTTTTTTCGAGTTGTTGTTGATGGAAAACGTGAAAACAACTCCAAAAAAATTTCAAATTTCCATTTTTTTTGGGGTAAACCAATACTCTTCTCGCATATTAGACGGGCGGAAAAGTAAAAAATCACAACGATGAAGAAGAATTAATTGTAATTATATTTCCTTTGCCATTGGATAAACATTATCTCCAGCTTCTGATGAGAAGTGATCTATTTCTTCTTTGATCAATATTTTAAATCAATAAGATGAATAGAAAAAGGTTTTGAAGACTGAAACTTTTTCCCATATGTAACACGCCCCGAACAATATCCTACCATAAAATTGGTCACGTGTATACACTCCAGAGAATTTATTGTGCTGAATAGCGAAATTTCTCGAAAAATGAGCAAAATTACAGTATATCTGAATTCATATGACCCGTTGTACTAGCTATGGTGAGCTGAAAATCAATAAACTTCGTTTGTGAGACGTCCTAAACAATATCCAATCAAAAAATTGGTCACTTCAGAGGCTGTATCATGCTAAAAAAACCAAACATCTCCGAAAATGATAAAAAATTCAGTTTATCTGAATTTATAGAACCCGAATGCATGAAACCAAAACAGAAGAAACACGACAAGCTCTCCCCAAAAACAAAAGAACTCCTAGAAAAAAGAAGAGAACTCATCAGAAAAGGGAAAAGACAAACTGTAGAATACAAGGAGATAAACAAAACGGCCAGAAAATCGGCAAAACAAGACATCAGGGAATACCAAGAGAAACAAATAGAAAATATCATTGAACGGTATAGGGGACTGAATATTTTCCATAAAGATAACAGCTACAAGAAAGAGATCCAAAAGCTATCCGATGAGGAGGGAAATATAATCGTTCATAGACAAGAAATCATGAGGGTAACCGAGGAATTCTACACAAAACTATACAGCTCACACATGAGACAAAAGGAGGCAGAAAGCGAGGAAAAAGAAGAATAATGAATGTTGGATCCGAACACCTTCCAGAAATCGAGATCGAGGAAATCAATAGAGCACTGCGACAAACCAAAAACGGAAAAGCAGCAGGATATGATGGTATACTGCCAGAGATGCCGAAGGAAGGAGGAAAAATTCTAATGGAACAACTAAAATCGCTTTTTAACAAATGCCTGAATGAAGGAACCGTTCCAACAGACTGGGATACCTCCATAGTTATCCTTATTTATAAAAACGGAGATCCGGCCAGTCTTGAAAATTACCGACTAATAGGTCTTCTCTCACAGATCTATAAGCTATTCATGAAAATAATTACCAATAGATTAGAAAATAAATTTGAGGCATATTTATCGAAAGAACAGGCTGGCTTTAGGAAATATATGAGTACAATAGAACACATACACACAATCAGAGTATTAATAGAGAAACCCACGGAGTACAACATCACATCATGGATGGCATTTGTTGACTTTAGGAAGGCCTTCGACACGGTGGAATCCTGGGCGGGAATCCGAGCAATGAGAAAAGCCAGAATCGATCAAAGATACATCGACATCATAAGCCACATCTACGTAAACTCTAAAATGAAGATCAGGATGCAAACAGATACAAATGAGATAAAGACTGGAAGAGGAGTGAGACAAGGGGACGTTATATCACCAAAATTATTCACGCTGGTTCTCGAAGATGTATTTCGAAATTTACACTGGGAAGACAGAAGAATAAACATAGCAGGCGAAAAAATGAACAACTTGAAATTTGCAGATGACATCGTCATATTCACTCAAACCGAGGCAGAGCTGATAGGCATGATTTAGAAACTATACCATGGAGCAAACAAGGTTGGACTAGAGTTAAACATAAATAAAACCAAATTCATGACAAACGAAGATACCATTACCAATACACTAACCATTGAGAACCAGTTAATCGAACAAGTAGCGTCGTACATTTACCTAGGCCAAGAAAAAACAATTAGTGAGGAATGCCAGAATACAGAGCTCAATAGTAGAATACGGTTAGGATGGGCAGCATATAACAAACTAAAACAGGTGTTTCAGTCAAATCTACCAATGAAACTAAAAGCAAAAGTATACAATACATGTGTCCTGCCAGTGTCTACATATGCATCGGAAACTTGGGTCTTGACAAAAAAGAACTTGAACAAGCTCAAAACACATCAAAGAGAAATAGAGAGAAAGATAGTTAGAGTAATACTGAAAGACCAAAAAACTAACGAATGGATCAGAAGAACGTCAAAAATCGAAGACATCGAAAGGAGAATAGCCTCACTCAAGTGGAACTGGGATGGGCATATTGCTAGAAACAACAACAACTGGAGCCGCAAAGTGACTAGATGGAGACCTTGGGGCGAGAGGATAAGCGTTGGCAGGCCTCAACAGCGTTGATACGATGATATAAAACGCACAGCAGGTTTAAATTGGTATCAGGTTGCACAACACAGGGAGAACATTGAGAGAGGCCTATATCCAACGGATAGAAAACGGCTAGAAGGAAGGAAGGAAGGAAGCCAATACTTCTCTCGCATCGTAGATTAGGTTGGCGGAAAAGTAATAAACGGTTTTAAAGATTGAAACTAACTTTTCGGCACTTATACATTCCGGAGACTGTATTAAGTAACAAACCTAAATTTCTCCAGAAAGGTGGAATATCTGGATTTATGGGACCCGTTATACTGGTTCTGTTGATCTGAAAATAAAAAGCATTCATCTGTGAAACGCTCTGAAAAAGACCCTATGATATAATTGGTCACCAGCATACACTTCGGAGGCTGTGTCGTGCTAACAAACCTAAATTCTTTCAAAAATTACCAAACATGTAGTATATCTGGAATAATAGGACCCGTTGTACTGGCTCTGGTGAGCTGAAGATCAATAACGTTCATCTGTGAGACGCTCTGAACAATATCCCATTATGAAATTGGGCACTTGTAGGCACTCCGGAGGCTGTATCATACTAAAAACCCGAAATTCCTCCAAAAATTACCAAAATGGTCTAGTTAGCTAAAAATCAATAGAGCTCATCTATAAGACGCCCTGGAAAATATCCAATCATAAGTTTTGTCGTTTGTAAATACTTCAGAGGCTGTATCGTGCTGACAAACCGAAATTTCTTCAAAAGTTATGGTACTTCATGTACCATATCACCCGTTATACTGACTCTGGTGAGCTGAAAATAACTACAGTTTCTCTGTGAGATATCTTGAACAATAGTCAACCATAAAATTGGTGACTTGTTGCATTACGGAGACTGTATCGTGCTAACAACACATGATTCAAAATGTGGCCGACGACAACTACGACAACATACGTAAAGGATTGGTTTTCAAACACTTTTTTCTTGTTTTCTCCCTGAAAAACGCAAACATAATTAAAAAAAATATAAACTCAAACTTTTTTTGGCGTAAACATGTAATTTTCTTGTTTATTAGATAGGGTTGGGGGGAAAAGTAAAAATTAAAAAGCCACATTTTACAAAATAAACCTAAGTAAGGGGCATAGCAAAAATTCCTGCGTACATTTGTAATTACATGTTTTAGGCTATCTACTCAAATGAATTGAGGGGAACAGTGGGAACTTCGTTATGAAATACACCCATAGCTCAAGTTCTACTCAGCCGATATTTACACACTTGGTTTTTCTGGAAACAGGTTTTTTCCACTAACATAAGAGTAATAATAATAAGATATCGATATTCAATTGCTAATTAGGTCTACTATGATAATCCCCTATTAAAACTGCAAACTCCCATTTATTTATTTTTCAATGATAACTAGATTTAAAAAATAAATCAAATAGTGCCATATATCGTGCATGTTACTCGTAAGGTTATGTCCAAAATATTAGACTTATGTTGGTGGACAAGTGCTGTTTTCAGAAAAACTAAGTTTGTAAAAATTGATGTTGAGTACTAACAGCAGAAAAATGACTGAATAAAAACAGGAATGTTCAACTTATAGCTCTCAAATTGTAATATTGGATTAAGAGTTTCATGAGTTTTGAAATGAAATCATTTTCACTAGGTTCGGGTTTCTATGTCACTGAGTATATAATTGATAAATAATCTATCACATTCAAAAAGTGAAAAATGGAACAGGATATACGGAATGAATTATTTATATGAATAAAAATAATCGAACATTTGTATAATAATTTTTCTTGTTACAGGACCCAATACAAAAACTACCGTAGCGATATTGAATTGTCTTCTAGCCAGGCAATTTTGCTTCGAAGATGCTTCATGTTCCGCTATCTTAGAAATTATACCAAGCGTTTGCGGCCCAGAAGTTGGTGAGTGAAATTATATTTTATCTACAGAATAAACTAAAAAAATATTCAAATTCGCACAATCTGAATAAAATTCCAAAGGAACTTTCATAATATTTCTCAATTATCATGACAATATATGAAATTTCTATAGAATCATAACATATAATATATTGAAATGAGTATCAACACTGAAATCTGTAATTTGTCGAATAATTATAAAATTATGGTCTTCTTCTAGCTGCATATGAGCATAATGAGCATGATGACAGATTTTTAAATCCCCTTCTACAATGTAGGTACACGTCTGCTATTTCCAAAAAATACATTGTTTCAGCAATAATAGTATATTAAGCTATACGTGGATAAAAAGGCCTTTCAAACAGGCGCGATTTTTCCAGCATGACGGCGCAGCAAGTGTTTGAAAGACCAGTTACCCACGACGTTTTTTTTTTATTGGCGCACTTTGAAATTATTAATAGTATAGCACACACCGAGGTTTGAAGAATTCCATTACTGTAGAGAGATTAGTTGTAGTTAACCGAGACACGGAGCGTCGAGGTTAGCTATGATCTCGAGACAGTTATGAAACTTCCTACCGAGGTTTGTATACTATTTTATTCACGGCCATCATATTTCGATCTAAATTAATAAATCTTTGTTTAGTTCGGAACATACTTAAAATATCACATTTAACAAAAAATGACCAGTCATTTTTCTCATGATAATCAAGCGAGTACCTATTGTTACTGTTGCTATGTGGTAAACAACTATCACCACTATAAATAAATGTTAGATAATGTCGGAGGGATATAAAGTTCGCGAGCCATAAATTGAGAAAAATGTCCTCCGATGAAGAATTGATGGATATAACCCCTCCAAAAATAATACGACAGGCTGCTGATGCAGCAGTACACGGGTTGGTGCTAGAATAAAGTAAGCATCGCTACCTAAAAGCTATTGAATTATATAGGAAGTGGTGCGAAGAGAAAAAGGTGAAGAATACCAGTTACGAAAGCATATTTTGCAGAACAAACCAGGCAGAAGAAGCCGTCCACTTTGTGGGCAATGTACAGTATGATACGAACGATGGTACAAATGGAAGAAAAAACTGATATTCCGACACATGGGAAACTGTTGGCCTTCCTAAAACGACCAAATGTGGGCTTCAGACCCATGACATTGAACGTATTTACCAGGAAAGATATAGAGGATTTTTTAAACAAAGCTCCAAATGAATGTCTACCGATAAAGGTATATTTGTGATCTTCAAATAAGTATTTTGAAAAAATAATGTTTGAGCTTATACAAGTGCACAGTTATTATGGTATTATATTTTTCTACAACTGCTATGAAAAGTAGCATATTTCTCATGGCTTACTTAATTTCAAAACCATATACTGCTCACACTGTGAGAAATATTATTTCTCACGGCACTTTGTCCACACTACATACATTTATATTGAGAATCCAGTAGGGGATCCTCGATGCCCAGCCGATATCAGAAACGTATACTCGATGCCCAGCCGTTTTTGGTGGGTGGTCCTCGATGCTTAGACTTTTTCTACAGAACTATTAACTTGTATTATTTAAATTTGTGCAGTTGTAGAAAAAGTATAGTGTGCAACATGTGGGAAAAGTACTTTTCTCACTCGTGTGTTTGCGGCACTTGCCCTTGGCTCGTGCCACAAACTTCCACACTCGTGAGAAAAGTTGAACTTTTCCCACTTGTTGCACAATATACTATTTTCTTATAGTTTTAGATCGCATTAATAATAGGCACATCTGGAGCTTGTCGGACGGATGAATTAGTGAAAATGAAAATTTTCGATGTTGCTTTTTTTGATGAAAAGATTCCTTGTCGCTTCGTCCTCCTTCACCTCTCTCACAGGTTCTTAGCAACTAACGCGTCACTTTAGACACCCTCGATGCAAAGTTCTTTTGAAACAAATGCTCGGGCGCCATATTATTTCACGTGGTTTACTCCACGGTCCCTTGACCCTCGGCGTCAAGAGCTCCAGGTAGCCTCAGATGGAGGTTACGGAAAATTCCAGGGGTCTTGTTGAATTTAACACTTACAAAACCTATAAACCTCAGACGGCGATGCTACGGGATATTAAGAAAACACTGATCGTATTTATTTATATATACACATACAGAATAGTATTCAACAATTTCTGATCGAGCGGTACCGAATCAATTCAATATATCAACAGTAAGCAAATGTGTTCAAACCTTGTGTTATTATGTACCATACAAAATTTGCCGGTATTAAGGAATGTGAGCAGTGACACAATAAACCAGGTGTAAGCAAGTAAATACAATTGTTAATAACAGCGGAAGCGGTATAAACAGTTTGTAAATATGCGGTAAGCAGCAGTAGAACAATAATTGCCTATGACGGTAGTCAACGGGATACAACCTTTGCGGTAGGGATGGTCAATCGGGATAGGTGGCAAAATGTGACCAAACCAGTTTATACCAAAAAAACCAAAGAATTTAAATTAGATTATCAATCAATCACTGGCAACAGCCTCGTACATGGTTGAGAATCTTACTATTATAGGAGAATCTACACTTTAAACTTTAAATTATCGGTCAAAATTACGCTAAAATATTGGTCAGAGGATAGAGCAGAGGTTACCCAAATACTAGCAAAATAAAACTGTGTCTTGGATTAGATAAATATTAAACGAAGTTTTAACATTTCCAAATTGTCAGACAGATAAAACTATATACAATTTAGAACTAAAATAAGTCAAGGTAATCTAGAGAAAGTTATGCCTGTTCCGAAAGGGAAACGGCTGGTGGCAACAGCCCCTGATCCGTTTCACAGACGGTTTTCAATTTTATAAACTTCCGGACTATTAAAACTATATATAATTCTGAAATAAGATAAATCTAAGTTATCTAGAAAAAATTATTCGCGTTCCGAAAGGCAAACGGCTGGTGGCAACAGCCTCTGATTCGTTTCACAGACGGTTTTCAGTTTTATAAACTTCCGGACAATCAAAACTATATACAATTCTGAAATGAGATAAATCTAAGTTATCTAGAGAACATTACTCGCGTTCCGAAAGGGAGACGGCTGGTGGCAACAGCCTCTGATCCGTTTCAAAGACGGTTTCCAATTTTATAAACTTCCGGACAATTAAAACTATATATAATTCTGAAATAAGATAAATCTAAGTTATCTAGAGAAAATTACTCGCGTTCTGAAAGGGAAACGGCTGGTGGCAACAGCCTCTGATCCGTTTCACAGACGGTTTTCAATTTTATAAACTTCCGGACAACTGAAACTATATATAATTCTGAAATAAGATTAATCTAAGTTATCTAGAGAAAATTACTCGCGTTCCGAAAGGGAAACGGCTGGTGGCAAAAGTCTCTGATCCGTTTCACAGACGGTTTTCAATTTTATAAGCTTCCGGACAATTAGAATTATATATAATTCTGGAATAAGATAAATCTAAGTTATCTAGAGAAAATTACTCGCGTTCCGGAAGGGAAACGGCTGGTGGCAACAGCCTCTGGATCCGTTTCACAGACGGTTTTCAATTTTATAAACTTCCGGACAATTGAAACTATATATAATTCTGAAATAAGATAAATCTAAGTTATCTAGAGAAAATTATTCGCGTTCCGAAAAGGAAACGGCTGGTGGCAACAGCCTCTGATCCGTTTCACAGACGGTTTTCAATTTTATAAACTTCCGGACAATTAAAACTATATATAATTCCAAAATAAGATAAATCTAAGTTATCGAGAGAAAATTATTCGCGTTCCGAAAGGGAAACGGCTGGTAGCAACAGCCTCTGATCCGTTTCACAGACGGTTTTCAATTTTATAAACTTCCAGACAATTAAAACTGTATATAATTCTGAAATGAGATAAATCTAAGTTATCTAGTGAAAATTATTCGCATTCCGGAAGGGAAACGGCTGGTGGCAACAGCCTCTGATCAGTTCCACAGACGGTTTTTAATTTTATAAACTTCCGGACTATCGAAACTATATATAATTCTGGAATTAGAGAAATCTAAGTTATCTAGAAAAAAATTATTCGCGTTCCGAAAAAGAAACGGCTGGTGGCAACAGCCTCTAATCCGTTTCACAGACGGTTTTCTATTTTATAAACTTCCGGACAATTATAATTGTATAACAGAGTGGTTATTTCTTGAATACAACAAAAAACAAAAGATCACAGTCGAAATAGAATCCAATTATCGCGGAGAAAAGCAAATGAAATAGAAAAAAATTTAATATGTATTTGGGTAATTTGTAACAAGGACACTAGGTATGACAATTTGTATCGCAAAATTAAAAATCAAAATGTTGCTTCAATGTATTGAAGACTCAGACCTGAATTCCAAAGAAACAACATACAAAACGCGGTGATAAAAACTGTAAATAAGTTTGGTTTTTATCGTTTCAAAAGAATACCGGCTTACCAGCATTATCAAAATACGGAATTATATTCTTGAAAAAAACGGAACTACTAAAACTATCTTATGGAAATTGAGTATAAACCTCAAAACCTCGGCGGAATAGTTTATCCGGTTTTCGCAAAATTAAAATCAAAATTATATTTCAATCAGACTCTAATTCCAGAGAAACAATATACAGAACGCGATAATAAAAACTGTAAATAAGGTTGTTTTTTATCGCCTCAAAAAAAAACTACCGGCTGCCGGCTTTATCAAAATAAGGAATTATATTCTAAATAACCAAACTACTAAATTGTTTGTTGAAATTAAATATAAAACTTTGAAACACCGGTGAACAATTTTATCCGGTTCACAAAATAAATTTCCACTTACTTAGAAAATACTAGACGGTCGGACACTTCACACTATAAATTTTAAATCTGTTTGTGGCCAAGTTATCTCTCGTTCCTACTATTATCAATCAATAATCTAATAACCTAATCCCTTTAAATCGCTCGGTTTTCGAATTTATAATTTACTTCCTACCTAAAAATTTTGGCGATAACGGTGGTGATGGAATCAACTAGAATCGAACTAATTACAACAGGAAATATTTCTTATTCTGGACGTCTTCGGTTTTAATTGAATTAGTTTATATACCGGGCGTCCTCGATAATTTGAAGAGCGGTGTTTAATAAATTTTACATACTTCTTTAAATGGTAAATCATGGCTTTGAATTACTAATGTAATAAATAGTCAAATCAATATTGCGGGATTGAAACGGTACCAGAAATCAAAGTTGAAAAGTAGGTAACGAGTTATATTCACTTATTAAACTTAGAATACCATCGGAACAAAATCATATCATGCTTCAAAAAAAATCGTTACAGGGTGAATATCATTCGAGAACACATGAATTTGAGAAAAAACATAGAAATCGATAGATTTTTTGTTCATCTAAGAGGAGGAATAGTAATAAATCAACCAATTGAGCACAATACAACAGCTAAATTTTCCCAAAAAATTGCTACTTTTTTGAATCTAGAGGACTCGAAAGGCTTCACAGGCCCCGCTCTAAGAAGAACCGCCGCTGCGTTACTTGCCAACAGTGCTTGAAACGTACTCCAATTGAAAAGGCTGGGAGGAGGGAAATCTAGTACTATGGCAAAAGGTTATGTGGATAGCTCAATGGATATTAAAACCAAAACTGCCAATATGCTGTCCCAACGTTCCATGTCTTCTGAAGCTGTTGCAAGTAGTTCACAAACCTTGGTCATTCAACAGCAAAGTAATTTGTCGACCAAAGAGATAACTGTTGGAGATGCCAGCGCTGGTACTGGCCTAAATATTTCTATGAACGCTTATAATAATATGAATTTATACAATAATTTCAATAAGTAGTTTGTTGTATTTTTGTTCATTGTTGGTTTTTATTGTTTACCATTAAATAGGTATAATAATATTTGTCAATGTGTTATATTTTTAAATTTAAAAAAAAATCATCTAGGTAAGATGAGAAAAATCACAATATTTTAGAGAGCGGGAATGAGGGCGAGAAATGAGGGCGGGTAGTAGAGGTGTGTAATATGACACTTTCTCACCATCAATGAAGTTAGTAATGACAGCATTGCATATATGGTTGTAAATAAATATTATTATATTATTACTACAAAAAAATGGAAGTCCGTCTTCGATGCCCAGCCAAATTTCATTTCATAAAAGTCCCTCCTCGATGCCTAGTCAAGTTTCGTAAAAGTCTTTTTACTAAGAAATTCAGATTTCAATGTATTGTTTTTTAAACGATTTGTTGACGATTGCATATCTGCTATCCCGTCAAATAAAATTGATAATACGTTAAATTATTTTAATAGTTGTTATCCAAAACTTCAATTTACAGTCGAAACAGAGAACAGTACAATACATTTTCTAGACCTGACATTAATTCGAAATTATTACAACAAAATAAAAACCGAACTATATCAAAGAGAGACATAGTCCTGCCGAAATCCAAATTACTATTCTAATCATCCCAATGCACAGAAAAACAGTGTAATTATTGGATAGACAGACCGAGCTATAAAGCGTACTTCTCCAGAATACCGCCCAGAAGTCCTAAAACATGTCAAAAACAAAGCTAAAAAGCAATCACTGCCCAATAAAAAACATAGAACGAATTTTTAAACAACGCACGTACAAATTTTACAATAATAACAAAAATAACTAAACACTAACTAAAATAAATCAAAACAGATACATGTCAATACCATATACAAACCAAAACTCGGAAAAACTGAAATACGTTTTATCCAAACACAATTTCATTGTATGTTACAGAGTTCAGAATACTGTATCGCCATTGTTCACTAAACTTAAAAGCCAAATTAAATAAAAAAAATCTAGCGTAGTGTATTAGGTACCACGTTTGAACTGTCTAGAGAAATATGTAGGTATGACAACGCAACATCTAGAAAATCGTCTAAATGGTGACAAATACACAAAAAATGCGTCCACCGCCCTACATAAACACGAAAACAGAAAACATGAGTTTGACTTTAATAATACAAAAATACTAACACAGGACTCTAATTACCATAAATTGGCAAACAAAGAAATGGTATATTATAAAAAAAGAATGTGGTGAATGATAAATAATAATTTAAGTCAAATCTACCATCATTTGATTATGTAATGAATTTTCTGACTAAATTACATACATCCAAAATACTGGACACTTTTGATTTCACCCGTATGTCCTGAATTTGTTTCTATTTATCAACAAACTTGTTTTTATATATGTTAAATGTCGTTATTGCACATACTCCAAAATTTTATATTCATTAATTGTAAATATTTTATTCCATCCAGATACGAAATAAAATATTTTTGAAAAAGTCCCCAACAAGAAGCGAAACAACATAAAATTAAAAATATTATGAATGGTTAAAGAAAACGAAGAATTATTATATATATATATATATATATATATATATATATATATATATATATATATATATATATATATATATATTTCTACTGCCCCTCCGTTTTAGTCAAAATTTCAATATTTTACCTGACCATTCTTCGAAGAGAAAAACAACTACTTTTCTGGGTAATACCACGCAGAATATTGAATTACATCCCCTTCGAAGAACGTGACGTCCATCTATGGTGATTCGCAACCGTAAGGAAAAGGGCATAGTATACTGACCGGTTTCGACCTTCTTGGTTCTCTTCAAGAGTGACGTAAAGCCTTCTAGTTCAGAATCTCTAATCTAAACTGAAGATTCCGTCCTCCGACAACCTTTATTTGGCTCGTGTGGTTACACAATGCGAGAAGTAGTCAGCTGGCGCCATATTCACTTTCAATTGCGAACCACCACCTCAGATATTTATTCGACTATATAACTGTTTAAAGTATGAACGAGTTAGTGCCTTCAATAATTGAGTTGATTACAATATTTTTTCATTGACCGTAAAGAATTTTTTGACAAAATTAGAAATTAATTGGAAATACACAAATACGCGGTACTGAGCCCGTCCCTCCCAAGATGCAACCCTCAAGGAGCGGTGCATCCCGGAAAGAACCTTCCATCCACCCCCATCTCATCCGATGGGTCCTCAGTCGTCGTTAGCGTTTGTTGCGTTGCCGCCCAACCGTAGCCGAAATGGCTGGTAGCTAGGGTTGTGCCGTCGTCTGTTTCCTGTGTAGCCTCAGGAGTGTGGCTATCTCTTCGGCGGTCTTTACGCTTTGTGTGTCTTCTGTTGTGTGTGCTTCTCGCTGCCTCTATAAGGGACAAATCCTTTGCCGACTTAATACGGCTAAAGACGACCTTATAGAGTGGATCAACTTGTTTTTGATAACCTATTTGAAACCTCGGCTCATCTTTTTATGGATGTGCCGAGCCTTCTCCTAGGCAGGTCTTCTCGAGATTCTGAAACAAAAAATTATTAGTTTAATAGCTGTGCTAATAGCCTAGTCACCTGTTCGAGAATCTCCTGTTTCTTCGGAGTGGCCGTTGGCGTCGTTTTCTTGGTAGTCGCTCGGGCGTAGCTGACTCCTGGCTCCGTTGTTGCTGGGGGTTGTGGTTTCCTCGTCGTCTTGTTGTTCGGGGCTTGTGGGCATCCCCCTTGTAGTTCGCCGGATGTTCTCCCTGGCAGTTCGCGCAGGTGGCTGGCTTGTCCCTCGGTCTTATGCAGTCGTTGGATCGGTGTGGTCCTCCGGATCTGACGCATTTGGTGTCGTCTGTCCATGGTGGAATCCCTGGCAGTTGTAGCACTGTGTTGGTCCTTGTCCTATTCTCAGTTCTTCCCCTCTTATCCTCACTTGCTGGATGTGCTGGATTTTTCTTGCGTTGGTCTTCTCTTCCTCGTCTAGCTCTACTACGTAGATGGGCAGTGGTTTCATCTAGCCTAATCTGGAGTGGATTTGGCTCATTCTTCTGATTTTATCTCCCTCTTTTTGGATCTCCTCCTTGAGTTCATCGAGGTCCTCGCTGCTCGTCAGTCCCTTGATGATGAGCTTTCTCTTCTTTTCGTCCCGTGGTGTGTGGGTGTACCATTCCACTTCTCTCTTCTCTTGTTGCAGGTACGTCGTCAGGTTCTTGAAGTCCTCTGGTCCTTCTCAAGGGATCTCCCTCCGAGCCTCTCTTGAATGGTGGTGAACATCGTATCTATCCCTCTCCTGTGGATATCTTTCCTCACCGAGCCCCAATGGTTGGTGCTCCGTAGGATGACTGGTGGTGGCCTGATCGTCTTCGTCTGGTTCTGGCGGATGGCTTCGTCCATCATGTCGTCCTCTTCTATCTCCTTTCTTGTGGCGGCTTCCTTCCTCGCGACGGCTTACTTTTTCTGTTCCTTCTGGATCGTCTTGATGATCACCACTTGCGTGAAGTCCATCTCTTCGGTCTCGTCTTCTTGTGTGGGTTCCTTCCTCTGGGCCTTCCTTCGGACACCTTCTGGTGGGCTTTGGCATCTCTTGTCTTCTTGCTGCTCCTGCATTGTCTTTGCCATATTCTCCATGGCAATCGTCAGTCCTGTCAGCTCTGCTTCCATTCACTGGATGGTTTTCTTAAGGTCCTCCGCTTCTCCTTTGGCCTCCTTCGCTTCTTTTTTGGCTCCCTCCGCTTCTTTTTTGGCTTTCGCCGCTTCTTCTTTTGGCTTCCTCCGCTTCTTCTCTGGCTTCCACCCCACCTTCTCTGGCTTCCTCCGCTTCGTCTGCGGCTTCCTGGAATTTTCTCTTGTACCTGTCGCCTCTTTCACTCATGATTTCTGCGAATTTGGGTATGGTTATCTCTTCCCAGTCCTCTATATAGTCGTCTTTGTGGTCCTTGCTTGGTGTCGCTGTGTCCATTTTTTTGCTAGCTAGGTTGCTGGCGCTGTTGTCGCTACTGTCGTTTTTTTTTCTTCGGCATCCCTAAAAGTTAAAAAATTAATTGATTACGATTTTAAAAATCCAAAAAATTTTCATAATCAGAAAACAATGTTAAAAAACACTATTTGCGTAGATAAACGATTGGCTTTTTTTCGGTAAGCTTTTCGCCGGATCGATTGATTAAAAATACACCCCGGTCCGATAGCTCTCCTAAAAACTCCGCTTCGTTCGTAGTACTGCTTCTCTCAGTAGTCGTCTTACTACTACTGACTCAATTCGAAATAAAAACCAATTCCATCTTTTTTTTTAGCATCGACAAAGATGAGTGCTTATAAAATATTTTTATCCTTTTTGTCTTCGAAATAACTTATTTTTAAATTTTTCTACACTTTCCTTTCACTTTTCCACAAGGTCTATCAACTCCACACATTTAACATCTCGCGTAAAAATCGATTACAATTGGAAAGTATGAAATGGGAATTATCAAGAAAAGTTGTCATTGTGAAAAATTGATAGTAAATTCGTAATTGTGCATATATAGTTATAGAGCTAGAAAACCCTGCTCAGGTTTTGGCTAGTGTAAAAATGCGTGTTGGAGCTTGTTACCAACTAACTAAAGCGTATGATATTATTCTGTGATTGTTTTTGTTCATGAGTATAGCTGGGTGTCTATATCAAAATACCATTGAAACATCAAAATCACAAAAATATTTACGTAATGAAAAGAGTGTATTAATGACGTCTATTATTACATCCTTTGTTAAACAAAATAATTCTTTAATATCAAATTTAATGAACTGTCAACGTAAAAGACCATTAATACCTAATTGCTTGAAAATTGGTTCATAATTCGATATATATATTTTTGTAAATTTGTAGATTGTGTATGTTTTTTTACTTTTCCGCACAACTTACCTAATATGCGAGAAAATATTGGATTTTTTTAGCTATTTTTACGTTTTCTACCAAGAGCAACACGAAAAAAGGGTTTTTAGAAAAAAATCCCGTGTGTATGTCGTACTCGTGATTGTCGTCGGCCACTTTTCGTAACATGGTCTTGTTAGTACGATACAGCCTCCGGAGTGCACCAATTTTATGATTGAATATTGTTCAGGACATCCAACAGATCAAACCTATTGATTTTCAGCTCACCAAATCCAGTAGAACGGGTGCTATGGTACTTGAAGTACGATATTTTTGGAGAAATTTGAGTTCGTTAAAAAGATAAGGCCTCCGGAGTGCAAGAAGCCACCAATTTTATGATTCAATATTGTTTAGAACATCTCATAGATGAATCCTGTTGATATTAAGCTCGCCAGAGCCAGTACAACTTGACCTATCAATACAGATATACTACATTTTAGGAAATTTTTTGCGAAATCTCCGTTTGTTAGCCCGATACAGCCTACGATGTGTAGTCAGGACTTTAATGTTAAATTCTTTCCAATTAGTAATTAATCACCCTGTATATACGTAAGGTTAAATAAAAAATAGAGTATACTGTCTGTAGTAGTTGAAATCAGGTTTGTCAGTGAATGGTTCCGAATTAGGCATTTTAGATTTCATTTTACAATAAAAAAAATATAAAAATAAATTTCATAGTAAGTTATAACAGCAGAAGGTATGATTGATATAAGCAAGGGCGTACCCAGGATTCCAGCTAGAGGGGGGACAGCTCATACCTGTTTCGAGATGGTCGGTCGGGTATATTGAAACAAAAAAATCATGAAAATTGACTTTTATTAATTAGATTGATTATGACACAAAACAATATAATATATATATATATATATATATATATATATATATATATATATATATATATATATATATGTATATACATATATATTAATTTAACAGTAATATTCTTGCATTTGCCGAAAATTTGTCTATGACAGTCTTTTCAATAAACTCACTGTTTTCTTTTAAATAATTGCGATGATCAGACATAAACCTGTAAGCCTTTCTTCACCCATGGTGCTTCTAAGCCACGTTTTAACTCTTCGCAGCGTACTGAAGGACCGTTCAACGGTCGCCGTAGTTCATGGGATAGTGCTTAAAATAATAAATGCCTTTCTGACAGCCGGGTAAAAAATGTTGGCTTCGTTGAACAGATCAACTACTTCTATGTCCCTTAATTAATCATCTGATAAAGCTTTCTTCACCCATAAATTATGCCAAAGGTCCAGTTCTCCGGTGATATCCAGGTTATAAAATTCTTGGAATGATTTTGCGTTCATGTGTAAGTCTGTAATGCTGGTTTTGATCATATACAAGGGATGTAGCTAACTTAAAGCAAACGCCGGAGTATTTTCTTGGGAGAATCGAATATTCAACGATGAAATGAGGGAATCAATGTATGGTATTATCAGGAAACGCCGCCAATATTCGTCTGATGGCGGATTACTTCTATGTGTTTGCTTGTGAGCAAGACGTGGAACCGAAATTTCTATGTTCAAATCCATTGCAACAGCTCGCGCTTTTTGAAGCATTTCATTACTTATTCTATCAGGAAACTCGCGGTCATTTCTGAGAATGTCCTTAATATGTTTGATGTGTTCCACACCGATATCATGTCTATCGATTTAGCTTGCAGTGCGTTAACTACTGGTTCTAAAACTGCTGAATATTTGGCAATTGTTTGTAGAGCAACAATAAACACTGGTTTTGTAACGACTTAATGCAACTGATATACAGATTTTCTGGTTGCATAATTTCCCTCTGCGGATAACGTTTCTAGAGATTTCACAAGCTCTGGGAAATGTTGAGAAAACTTTCTGATTGATTTATATTGTTCGGACCATCTCGTCTCACACAATCGTGATAGGTTTGGAGCGTAGTTTCAACGTGTAGTCGATTCTCTGAAAAACGTTATAACATCCTTTACAGTGCCGACACTATTTCTAATTTCTGGCACTGCGTTCGAATCATTCACAACAAGGTTGAGTTTGTGACTTGAGCAATGAAAATATAAAGCACTAGGATATTTTTTTCTCAAAATGGCTTGTACGCCACCCTCTTTCCCTGCCATTGTAGAACAGCCATCGAATCCAAACTCTACGCAATCTTCGGTTGGGAGGTTAGAACTAAACAATAAATTGTCAATTGCTTCGGCAATTGCTGAAGCATTTAGTGCTTTTAGTTCAACGAATCCTACAAATTTTTCTCCGATTTTTCTTTTGCTTCCGTCGTAGAACCGCACGCCTATTGACAGCTGTTATTTCCCAGCTACGTCTGCTATTTCATCAGCTAAGACTGCGTAAGCCATGGTCTTCTGAACATCACTTATTATATGCTCCTTAATAACTTGGCCACATAAATTTCTCAATTCGTTTTGTATTTTTGGCGATGTGTAAACTGCATTGCGACTGAACTTTTCCATGTGACTCTTTAATTTTTCGTCCCCTGAATTGATTCTCAACTTCAATAAATCTAATAAAACACCCTCATCTGCTTGTTCTCCCCTAATAGGCATATCATGTGTACCGCAAAATACTACTCATGAAATGATTGATGACAATATGGGTCTGTTCTCATCGATTGCTTTTTGGTGTCCACTTTGCAGTTGGATGTCTACAGGAACATTATCAAGAAAATTTATTGCAGCATTTGTCGCTGTTAGGTGAAGGTTGGTCGTTGCGTGCTTCCGGCAGTCTTCATGCATATTTTTGAACTTTATATATGGCCTGACCATTAATGATCCCAAAATGCCTCTCACAGTGCTGATGGGCGGAGGGAACAAAACACAATGCTCACAAAGAGCGCTTTTTAGTCGCTTGGAATATACTAGCCATGGTGCATATTGATCCAACCAAGCATGATTAAATTTTCTTTTCAATGCATCACTTTCAAAATCGTAATTTCTGGGCGGGATCCAAGGATTTTGTAACAACTCCCTCTTCTTTTCCGTCGATAGCTGGGTAGCCAACCCAACATAACGACCCAGATCATTTTCTTGATAGCCATCGTCTACTATAATTTCAGGATCGACGTTGACGTCATAAGTTTGTTGGGATGTCGATGGAGAAGAATAGTCGGCAACAGATATATTTACAGGCTCTGCTGGAGAACGTGACGCTTGTCCAATGTTAGCATGCAATGATTTTGGCATTACATGAGTAGTTTTATCATTGTTGTCATTTTCATCGCTTCCACTGCTACTTTCCCGACCTTTTTTTCTTTTTTCGCGTGTTGTCCCTAAAGATTGGATAGACAAAATTACTCTTACGGTGTTTAGACATAGGACGAAAATAGAGATCAAGATACCTATAAAAACATCACATTTAAATATCATTTACTTCCTATAAGAGAGCCCCCTTAAACAAATCAAATAATCATATTAGGTACATATGTGTTTTGTTTTGACTCACCTCTTTCAAAGAATTTCCTCAATTTGACGGAGTAATATTTCCAGTTGTTGCGCAGTAAACGTAAATCTCGTGTCGCCGCAACTAAACTATAAGACACTATGGCGCATGAAATATTCGCTCGTATTAAACTCCTAACTGAATTGAATTGTATTCGAACTGAATTGCCTTCACCGCCTCACGATCCCGCTTATATATACAAATATTAGAAGAGCTCCCGAAATACGTAGAAAATACTCGACTCTATTGCCATCCTTGTCTCATACTTGCTATCACTGTCTTTCCTCTCGAGAATAGTCCATGCTAGAACGTTCTTCGTGGTATTGCTATTCAATACAGGATGTCGCTATTGACCGTATAAATTGATGCTATTTCTCTTTACTGGAAAAAGTACTGTCATCCGTAACTAGATAGCGCTAGATGTTGTTTTCTCCAAATTATATTCGGCTTTAATCCTAGATGGCTCTGATTGTCTCGTCGGGAGCGGAAACTACGAGATGCGACGGTTTCGCTAACAGTATACTATATCGAATGTTGTAGAGTATTTCAAATTATGGATAAAAAAATATTAAATCGAAATATCTGGCTGAAAAGATATTTTGTTTCCAACACGTCATTTTGCGCAAAGTAGATAACACGTTTTTAATTCCCACTTGCCAGGAAAATTGACGTTTATTTTATCTTAGGTAGTGGCAGCAACCCCCCCCCCCTAGTTTTCCATTACATTTATATTTATTAACTACAGTTAAAATAAAACATTTCCATGATAGTATTGAATTTGTTTTCAACCAACTTTGTGTAACTGAGACCAGGACAATTTAATAAAAAAAAGATACTCTTCCATGTTTTCGGGTGATTACTATATGCCCGTTAGGAATAAGAACTACCGTTCATTAAGTTAGTTGGCGTCTTTTGAATTGCAAGTAGTGCTTAACGGGCCAGATCGAAGTTACAGAGAGGTGTGCTTAGGGGGATGGGTTTTTTCGAAACTGCACTGAATATTCTAGGGAAAATTTTCACACAACTATTGGAATAAATAATCCATTACAAATAACGAGTAGATATGAAATTCACTTCAACGTCGTCGTCGAGATTTTTGGAATTGGTAAATATTTTATTGCTTGAATTAAAACGAAATTCATATAGAGCGCTACATATAACTGATCTTAAATGGTAGACAGATATCTACGATATCCCCATAGGGCTAATAATATAACATTTGGAATATCATATCTTCTTCTTTTTTCTATTCATTTATATTGAGTCAATCACAATGTAGGTCGCTTCTTGGTCTAGCAAAAAATAATTATCAAACATCAGGTAGGCATACCATGATAGTTTCATTTAAAAAAGTAATATGAGTAGATTCCACAAAGTAAGAGTCGAAACAGTAAACTTATCCGAATAATAGAAACTATCGCAATATAAAACTAATAATACCTAACCTGTTAGCCAGATATGAGTGATATGGACATATCGTCTAATAGGGAGATGAAAATCCATTCGTGTCCAAAATCTGGAGAAATGAGGGTTTGACGGTTAGCCAGACTTCTTCAACATTTTTTTGGTAGATTGGCACAAATTGACGAGTTTGTGGTGGAAGCCTCGTCTTTGAATAAAAATGTTTCTGGATCAAAGCCGTCTCTTTCCAGTGCGACTATAAGTCTATTTACTAAGTAACTCTTCTTACCGGACGTTTTCAACTCGCGATTTCCCATTTCTGCTTTTAGTTACGCCACTTTCAGGTCACTAAATCTCTTAACCATTTTTACGTAACTATTTATTTACATTACCCCACATCTGACACCAATGTAATGTTTTCCTTACTTAAAATTAGTTTATCGTGATGGGTGGGATGAAGTTATACACACGGTATATCTACTCACTTAACTTACTTATATCCTTATAATTTATTTATGTACACACTTAGTTTCTAATTTATATTAAATACACTATTCACTTTTTGTAGTAAGCACAGTTCACTTTTATTGTTCACTTGTTCTGCTCAGACTTGATGAAAATGTAGACTGAACTTACGGTTTGCAGGTAGTTGCTTATATATTTAAATGTTTTCTGGATCATTGGGATTCCTAAAATTTCTCGATTGCGACGCCCAAACAATAATCGACCTTCTTAGAAATACCTTTATGGAAACAATTACAAAAAATAGTCCTTCCCAGAAATCCGTGCGCTCGGACAAAATTTCAACTTTATATACCAAACTAGAACCGGGTCGGCCTTATTGACTGCATCAATATGCGATTTCGTAACAACAAGGTTCCAGCAGAATTTAATATATCTTCATTAGAAAATTGAATCTAACTTATTATTTGTGTATCAATGGAAATATGTCGAAAATATTGTATATACTACGGAACTTCTTTACTTAAAACCATCACCTCTATTTATATTGGTCACGCCTAAAATGTTGAGTGACGATAGAAGACATTGTCATCCAAGATTAGGATGTTGCCTAGACGTTTTCAGCAATATTCTGCAATCGACAAGTATGTGCAATGTTTCGATTTCTACCTCACTTATTTATTATCGTATTCATTCCATTTGGCAACTTTATAATGTATATGAAGATTGGAGAAGATGATTAAGGGCACCACTAAATTGGACCCTGAAAACATTTATCTTAATTGCAAGATGTATCTCTTCGATGAAGATTCCTACCATTGGGATGGGTTTGAATCAACGCCCAACACCACGAGTTCAATCATTTTAATAGTTCAAGTAAACTACATCCTAAATTTTGTGGTTGATAGGGGTCCACATTTTGTGAGTGGAGAATTATGAACATGTTGGTTAATTATTGTTTTTTTAAGTAGTCACTGGAGGAATTTAACGATTTTATCTCACTCCGACATTTTGAATAGGTTCTACCAAACCGTTTGCAGTTGAATTTATTTTCATAGTCATAATCAGCAGTTTTCCTAGTTCATTTACAGACATCTACAAGTTACCCATCTAGTTTTTTCATATTGAAGTAAAACTTTTAGAGAACTGAAATTATTAGGAGATCATCAAGTACACGTCAATGCTTATAGTGTGGTGTAGAAATTACTTCGTAAGTAATTATTATTGCGATCTGAAATTTTCGATATTGTAATTAAAATTTTAATTATAATCTGGTATGGAAATGTCGGTTAGAGTCGGGTGAAGGTTGTCAATATTTTTTAATCAGAGTTATCTGCAGTAACCAAATTTCTGTCATGAAAAATATTTTGCGTTGATACAGTATTTTAAACGAGAATAGCAATATTGTTGAACCTTCAAGTGCAATAACGCATTATTCATCTGATACACTTTTACCTCTGAATAATTGCCTATTTCCATCAAAATAGTTCTTTTGTTTATTCGAAGAAATCCATTTTTTTTTTCAAATCCATACATATCTAGTCCAATATAAATATTTGTAAAAATGAAAACAGAAGGAATTTCACTTTCTGGGAACCATTTTTTCATCCTATATATATATTTTTGCATTTTTGGTCCTGGATTAATTAAAACATTAGATGGTTACAATGTATGTATGTTAAAGTTCATTTTATTTTAACTTATTTTAATATGTGATGTGGCACTCGCTGGAATATAATCCACAGTGTTTTTATATTCTGATGAAGGTCAAAAACGACCGAAACGTTAATGGGATACAATATAAATTTAAAAACCATCTAATGTTTTAATTAATCCAGGACCAAAAATGCCCAAGAAATATAAATGAAAAATATATATATATATATATATATATATATATATATATATTTATGTGTGGGATACTTTTTTTGACCTTTTTAGTATATTTACATATATCTTTTCTTGGTTTTAGGTCATTTTTTAAAATATAATTACAATAAGACGGTTTAAGTTGTTGAGATTACCATCATTTATTTACGTTTCGGCTTATTCAGCCTTTTTCAAAATAAGTCTGGATCACAAACGTAGAATAATAGTTCTCAATATACATTAAAATGTCCAGTCAAGAACTTCGTCGAAACATAAAATATTCTTATCACTCTCACTAAAAACAACATTCACAACAAAGAATCCACAACGTTTGAACACATCCTACCAGTACTGTGAATAATTTTAATGAATTGCCCTACTGATGATATAAATGCATGTTGCCATGGGGCAACCTAGTACCATATTGTTTAAACCGAAATTGTTTAAACAATTGGAAGGAATTGTTATTTTTTAACCGGACAAATTTTTTTATATTCTCTATTGAAATACAAATAAAAAAGGTCCAATGACTTTTCACGAATGTAAATTATTAATTTCTAGTTGTCAAAACTCCATCTGTCACTAACAAATATGATGTACAGGGTTGAAGTTTGTTGATTTTGAATGTTTTTTACATATTATTATATTAAAAAGCCATCAGAATAAAAAAAGGATTAACCAAAACAACCTAAAACTAAATATAAAATTTTCTATCTTGCATTAAGCTAAATAGATAGTATTGTACTGTTAATGCAAGATAGAAGGAACTTTCAATCACATTAATATTTAACATAACCATGATATTCTTTTAAAATATAAAAATAGCTCAAATAACTGCCAAATAAACAGGAGTTAGAACTGTATGCTATAATATTTATATATATATGTATATATATATATATATATATATATACGAATAGTGCGTGACATATGAACAATAAGCAAAGAATAGATTAGTGGGTATTGCACGCAAATAGAAGAAGGGGCTACTGAAAAGATTGGTAACCGCAGACATGCATGTTTCTGGCTCATTAGCCGTCATTGGTACGGTACAATCAAGAAAAAATGTGAAACATGGGAGCGAAGGTGTTGAATGAAACATGAGAAAATATAACAGAATTCAGCAGGATAGTCAAACACAACATTTGTGTGAGTAATATTAGAAGATCTCGAATATTCGAGACAACAACCAACATAGACACGAATGTGCATATAACACTCCCGTCTGAAACTTCCGACGCAGATTAATGAAATAATAACAAGATGTACGAATAGTGCGTGACATATGAACAATAAGCTACGAATAGATTAGTGGGTATTGCACGAAAATAGAAGAAGGGGCTACTGAAAAGATTGGTAACCGCAGACATGCATGTTTCTGGGTCGGAAGTTTCAGACGGGCGTGTTATATGCACCTCCGTGTCTATGTTGGTTGTTGTCTCGAATATTCGAGATCTTCTAATATTACTGACACAAATGTTGTGTTTGACTAACCTGCTGAATTCTGTTATATTTTCTCATGTTTCATTCAACACCTTTGCTCCCATGTTTCACATCTTTTCTTGGTTGTACCGTACCGATGACGGCTAATGAGCCAGAAACCTGCATGTCTGCGGTTACCAATCTTTTCAGTAGCCCCTTCTTCTATTTGCGTGCAATACCCACTAATCTATTCGTTGCTTATTATATATATACATATATACATATATACATATATATATATATATATATATATATATATATATACCAACAACAAAGAGATTCATGGGTAATTCACGCAAAATGAAGGGCTACTGAAACAGAGTGGTAACCGCGGACATGCATGTTTCTGGCTCATTTGCCTCTTCAGCACGGTATAACCAAATAAGCATGTGAAATTTGAGAGCTAAGATGTTAATCGAAGCATGGGAAAACACAAAACAACGGATTTCAGCAGGGAAACAAAACGCTAATTTGTGCCTTCAATTGGAAGATCCTGAGTTTTCAGGACAACAACCAAGATCAACACGGAAGCGCATTTAGCCCCCCCGCCATAAACCTTCCAACCTATAGTAAATAACAAAGAACATGTAAGGATATTGTGTGATATGTTAACAACAACAACAAAGAGATTCATGGGTAATTCACACAAAATGAAGGGCTACTGAAACAGAGTGGTAACCGCGGACAAGTATGTTTCTGGCTCATTTGCCTCTTCAGCACGGTATAACCAAATAAGGATGTGAAATTTGGGAGCAAAGATATTTTCCCATGTTTCGATGACCATCTCTCTCTCTCTCTCTCTCTCTCTCTCTATATATATATATATATATATATATATATATATATATATATATATTATATATATATATATATATATATATATATATATATTTATATATATATATATATATATATATATATATATATATATATATATATATATTATATATATATATATATTTATATATATATATATATATATATATATATATATGCATATGCGTACGAACTTCACTAGTTAATATGGAGTACCTTGAGAATGACAAATTTGTATGTAGTTTTCGATAGAAACTGGGTCAAGTGTCATCGTTAGCATGTAGGATGTTCGTTGAATAAAAAATTTTACAAACTTGAATATTATTGAAATATCAACTGTGAAATAATG
The DNA here is from genome assembly GCA_963921935.1 of Galeruca laticollis. Lineage (NCBI taxonomy): Eukaryota > Metazoa > Arthropoda > Insecta > Coleoptera > Chrysomelidae > Galeruca > Galeruca laticollis. The sequence continues at coordinate 172,074,004 of OY998177.1, forward strand.
ATGTTTGCGGAAATGTTGAGGCTATCTTGAGCAAGAATCTGCAATTTAAATTACAGTCGCACAATAATTTTCGAGTTAGCTTCACAGGAAACTGCTAACTGTAAGAATACTCATGCTATATACATTGAAAACGTTTATTTACCCTACTCTGTTCCATATTTCTCATTTTTTCAAACTTTCCGTACATTTTTTACTCGAATTATCAGTGTATGTTTTCCAAAATATAATCTGTGTACACTACTATGGAAAATATTTTTTTTTAAAAGGACAAGGGTGATTGAATAACACCACTTGAACTAGTTTCAAAAATTCTGGAATAACTCGAGTGAATTTCCAGCACTTCCAAAAAGTAATTTATTCCCAACGTGTCGAAAACGACCCAATACCTGAACTATGCAATTATCTATACAAGTGCATGTTTCAAAGTATTTCCTATATTTGTATTAAGTCAAATCAAAAAACATCGTTAGTATAGGTTTACAGAACGTGCTGAGAATAATATTTTTTGGTTATCGTGACATGTTAAGACGATAAAATATTCTAGTGTGACATGGAGAGAAAATGATACTGGTAAGTTCTTCGTTTGAGTACTCATTATATTGCTTTTTGAATAATTTATTTGCACTGCTCCTTCAAGTTGACTAAAGTAATACTTGTTTTGGGGCTAGGTCTGTTCGTTTGAATAAAAAGTGCATAAAAAATAGCTTGGGTCGCTATCGACCCGTTGGGCAGATACGTGATATATATTTTTCAATTTAGGAAGAAACCACTAACGACGGCTGAGTTATTGAACGAAATTGAAAAATTCTCCGAATGTGATCCTGTTCCAGATGCAATCTATATAACTCCTCCAGATGATAATGAATTTGAAAGTACTGAATACTCAGGGGAGGAAAACTGCGATCACCCTAACAGACTAAATTCGATTCAGCTTCAAGCGCAAGCGGAAACCAATATACCAATAATATGTAGATGATATCATCACAGCTGTTCCTGAAGATGGTGTCGAAACCATTCTCAATACTTTCAATGGCTACAATCAATACATACAATTCACAGTTGTGAACGTACTTAACAGATGTGTACGCTTTTTGGACACAAAGTTAATAAGGACCGATGAAGGCAGAGTGATACTTGACTGGTACGTAGAACCTACCAGTTCAGGTAGATACCTCAACTTAATTCCAATCAAATGAAGGTTAACTTAGTGTTAGGGATGAAGAACAGAATAACAAAAGTATCACTTCCAACATTACTTAATAAAAACCTTAAAATATTGATTGATACCCTTAAAAAAAATAGTTATCGTATCAAACTTCTCAAGGGGTTAATATACAACACTCCCGGCGAACATACATTCGATCATATTAATAGTAATGAAGATGGACAGGATGCTAATTTCAATAACACACAACGGGTTACTTTTGGATCCTTTCCTTATATCAAAGATCTATCAGAAAAAATCAGTGAAAAAATTCAAGGGGACCAATGTAAAAATTTCTCAAAGAACAGCCAAACCTCTGCAGTCTCTTTTTACTAAGTTAAAACAACCGGAGGATTCCCTGATGAAAACTAACGTAATATACAGTATCCCTTGTAAAAATTGCAACAAAAAGTATGTAGGAATGACATCTCAAAACTTGAAATCAACATAAAAGCGATGCGAGGATAAAAAAGCGAAAATGAGCATTATCAGAACATGTTATAGATGAGTTCCACAATACAAACATTACTTAGTATTTCAATTCAAAAGAACTTTTTCACATTATGGCTAGCACAGATCAGTTGCGAATGCAGATTATTTCCAAACAGTCGGGGCTCAACGTGAGAGATTAGGTCCTTTCCATGTTTTATAAGTTACAGATCTCACATTACTTCTCCTAACCAACATTATTACTGTTATTGTTAATATAATATAATATAATATAATATAATATAATATAATATAATATAATATAATATAATATAATATAATATAATATAATATAACATAATATAATATAATATAATATAATATAATATAATATAATATAATATAATATAATATAATATAATATAATATAATATAATATAATATAATACAAGCTGTTGCAATAAAAATTATCAGTCCTGTGAATATAACATTATGTAATATATACTTTCCAAACACGACTTACACAGTCGAACAAATAGACCGTATTATTGAGCAGCTTTCCTCTCCATATATAATAATGGGAGATTTCAATGCCCACAATGTACTTTGGGGCTCAATAAAAACAGATACCAAAGGTCATATTCTGGAAAAATGGTTAGAAAGAGATGATTTAGCTATTATTAACACAGGATCCAAAACACATTTCAACACAACATCAAACAACTTTTCTGCAATAGATTTAACGATAGCATCCAGCGATTTATTGTCAAAACTTACTTGGAGTGTTGATGATGATCTACACAATAGCGACCATTTCCCGATATGCATCCAGCTAGGAAAACAGAGAATCATACATCCAGTACCCATCAAATGGAATAGAGCCAAAGCTAACTGGGAAACATTTAGAAATTCATTAAGACCACCGGCACAGCCGAGTGTACAGGAAATTACAAATTGCATTATTAGAGCAGCAAACAGTAGTATCCCAAAATCAGGAGGTAAACCGATTCAAAAAGTTGTACCTTGGTGGAATGAAGAAACCAAAAATATCGTTAATCTTAAAAAAGCGGCTCTAAACAAGTTCAAAAAGTACCCAACCACTGAAAATTTAATAGCATTTAAAAAGACTAGGGCGATGGCTAGAAAAATAATACTTAAAAACAAAAGAGATACTTGGAATCAATACACAACAACAATTACACCAGATACCGAAATAAATACAGTATGGAAAAAAGTTAAAGCAGTGTCAGGCAATACCACTAACAATGCAATGACCTCCTTACAAATGGAAAGTGGAATTATAACTGAAGATCCGGTGGAAATAGCGAACATAATGGCCTCTCACTTTGAAAGAAACAGCAGCAACGAAAATTATGATGAAAACTTCCTACAAACAAAAAACAGCTCGGAAGCAAGTATAGATTTCTCAACAGACGATGATTTATACTACAATCTACCATTTACCATGGAAGAATTAAGTGGAGCTCTTCACCAATCAAAAATCGGTGCTCCAGGTATAGATACAATTTCAAATGATATGCTCTAAAACTTGACACCAGAAACCAAAGAAATGCTTTTAAAGCTCTACAACAAACTTTGGAATGAAAATACCTACCCGGATTCCTGGAAAGAAGCTGTAATCGTTCCCATACCTAAACCTAATAAAAGTAGTCTATCGCCATCAGGATATCGCCCCATAAGTCTCACCTGCTGCTTAGGAAAACTAGTCGAGAGGATGGTAAACAACAGACTTCAAGATTATCTAGAAAAAAATAATTTACTAGTTTCCTACCAAGCGGGATATAGAAAGAAAAGATCAATGATAGATCACTTAGTTTTACTGGAACACTTTATTCAAGAAGCTTTTCGAAAAAGAGAACATCTAATAGCTGTTTTATTTGATATTAAAGGCGCTTTCGACATGACGTGGCGGCATGGAATCCTGGATAAATTGTCAAAATTTGGACTAATAGGAAAACTACCATTATTCATAAAATCGTTTCTCGATAATAGACGTTTCAAAGTTAGAGTTGCAAATGAATTTTCAACAAGTAGGACACTGCAAAACGGCGTACCGCAAGGATCAACACTTAGTTGTACTCTGTTTGCAATCGCTATAAACGAAATTTGTAAAGGCGTCGATCAAAAAATCAATAAATGTCTCTATGTCGATGACGTTGCAATTTTTTTCAGCGATAAAAAAGTGGGAGACATTACACGTACACTGCAACCAGCAATCAATGAGATTATTGAAAATGGAGAAAAAATTGGTTTTAAATTCTCTGAAGAAAAAACAAAATGCGTACATTTCTGTAGACTCAGAAAACCCCATTACGATCCACTCTTATATTTAAAGGACAACATCATAACCTGCGTCGATACTATTAAATTCCTGGGTTTAGTATTTGATAAAAAATTAAACTGGCATGAACACTTAGAACTTATCAACACGAAATGTAGAAAATCCCTTAATATACTCAAAGTCTTGGCACATACAAAATGGGGAGCTGATCCAAAAAGCCTTCTTATAATATACAAAGCTTTAATATTGTTCAAGATAGATTATGGCAGCATTGTTTATTCCTCTGCGAGAAAGAGTCATTTGAACAGATTAAATAAAATTCAAAATTAAGGAATACGTTACTGTCTGGGAGCATTTCCGACGACCCCTGTTCAAAGTCTTTATTGTGAATCCGGTCTAATGCCACTAGAGCAACGAAGATTAATCCTTCAAATATCATACTTCACAAGAGTTAAATTGAATACTTAAAATCCTAATAACCAATTTTTATTCCCAAATAATAATGAATACGACAATAGAGGCATCATCACTCGCCCCCTTGCAATAAGGTATCTTGAGTACTTGAGAAGTATAGACGTTGAATTCCCTAAGATTATTGTTGATGATCAAAGGGACGAACAATCAGCCAATAATGAAGCAGTCAGAAAAACTGATTTTATGAATAATCTAAAAAGAAAAATTATTAACGAATGGCAAGCTATATGAGACGGAACAAATACCTTACTCCGTAGACTAGAACCGGATGTGAAGAAGAAGTATGAATCCACAGGGTTGAGTAGGTTAGAAACCATTAAAGCATTTAGACTTCGTACAGGACACACAAGTCTCACCCATCAACATCTTCTGAAAGGCGACCCAGCACCAATTTGTGATCAGTGTAATGTGATTATGTCAGTAATTCATGTTATCAATGAATGTCACACATTCAATCCGCAAAGACATCAATATGACATAAAACACCAACTCGAAGAGAACCTGAATAACGAAAATATAAAGAACACCTTAGAATATATGAAGTGCATCAAACTATTCGACAAAATCTGAAAATATAAATGTAGTAACATATATAAAATGTAGTAACAAGAGCTAATGATCAATGTCACACATTCAATCCGCAAAGACATCAATATGACATAAAACACCAACTCGAAGAGAACCTGAATAACGAAAATATAAAGAACACCTTAGAATATATGAAGTGCATCAAACTATTCGACAAAATCTGAAAATATAAATGTAGTAACATATATAAAATGAGTAACAAGAGCTAATGATCAAGAGCTAATGACCCCAGTAGTCGATGCTCCGTATGGGTGGGTTTTTAGTGAGGTACAAATCCCACACTGTTTGGCAACCTACAACTTTTACGCCAAGCGCCTTTTGAAGGTTTTCCCACCCATAAAAAAAATATATAATATAATATAAAATAATATAATATAATATAATATAATATTATATAATATAATATAATATAATATAATATAATATAATATAATATAATATAATATAATATAATATAATATAATATAATATAATATAATATAATATAATATAATATAATATAATATAATATAATATAATATAATATAATATAATATAATATAATATAATATAATATAATATAATATAATATAATATAATATAATATAATATAATATAATATAATATCATATAATATAATATAATATAATTATTATTGCTTTTGATGGAAATTAACATCAGATGAAAGTGGAGATCGTCAGTATTTGAGGGAGGGTTTTTTTTGGCTTTTTTATCTAACAATAGGTAATGCTGGAATGGATTGACAGTTTGGGAATACCGAATGTGAGAGGTTTGAGGGTTCACTGACTGTTGACTTATTTCGTCATCCTATTTTTTTACATTTTGCAAAAAACAGGTGGCAGATATTTGACAATAGTTTGGTTAAATTTAATATTGTAATTTCTCAATCTTATCGTGATCGCGGGTGTGGACATTGATCTATTATTGTTTTTCTGTGAAGTTTTCACCAAGCAACCAAAAAAAACATAACAGAATGTCTCAGAAGCTTAGATTTTTATGAAACAATTTTACTGCAACCTTTCAATCGCCCCCCGTAACACTACCTACCGACATTCAGTCGATTTCACGTTGATATTCAACAAAATAATTTCATTTCTTCTTGTACGTCTTTTGGTTTTGAAAAACAGGAAAAAAAATCCTGATTCTCATTATTATATGTAGGTGAGAAACTAGATTTAGTCGACATTTTTGTCTTTAGTGGATGGAAATTTTCCTGGAATTTGTGAAATGTGGGTTTAATTTTAAATCAACAATACAAGTAAGTCGTAATGATTTCAAAAATCATTTTCGTTAGTAAATTAATCGGTTTTTTCTTTTTGGTTGATTATAGCCTTTGAAAATGGAGACAACGTTCTTCGAAAGCTTGGGTAACGTACTAATTGATTCACTTCATCTCTAAACTATAAAGTTTTTTTGGCTGCTATCCCCACGAGTTTGACGGTTTTTCAAAAAGGACCACTGTTTGAAGTTTTATTTTTTAACTAGTCATAGTGACTAACTGCCAACTTTTGGTTTTTGGTTATATATATATATATATATATATATATATATATATATATATATATATATATTATATGTATGTGTGTGTGTATATAATAATGGTATAATTATTATAGAGTAATAATTAGAATTCTTATTGGGTTCGCCAAATTACACATATATTTTAATAATGATTCCTTTTATTTAGTATGCTATTTATAAACATGTAGTTTATTTAATTCTTATGTTTCCTTACCTCGGCTGCTCTTATTCGTTTACGACTCTTAAAATCAGTAGGGTTCTGGGCATATTATTATAATAAAATCAACCTTACTTATTAATGTCATATATTTATGTGACTGATAAAAAAAAATTTTGAAAAACTTTTAAAAACATAAAAAAAATGATTCATATATAAACTATTTGTTACGTCTTATTACACAGTTAGACTGATGAAACTACTTATTAATAAAATAAATGATTAACCTTTTGTTCTACCAATTCTTACGTTATACATAAATAATGAGTTATTTATATATATCTAAATTTCCACTTTGAATATGACTTTCTTTATTTTACAAAAAAAATTATACCTTTCTTTTTAAAACGACTTTTTCTGGCTCATTTGCATAACTTGGTCGAAATCTTGTGAGCGTTGAAATTCTTGGAAATTTACAAGCACCCGCATTTCTAAATTTGCTTCTACTTTAAACAAAAAAACCTTTCAAAATGTTTCTTTCTAACTAGGAGGATTATGAAATGATTTTAAATGCTTATTTTTAGTTTTATTCGGGACGTGAAATTGGAAACACATTTGATATTTTTATCGACTCAAATTTTACGTTTTAAATATTATTTTACCGTATGGTAATAATTGTGTATTGATATAAACTGGAATTAGTTGTGGTCTGTTACTAGTGGAAATTTTTATATATATTTTTTTGGTGAAGTTCGACATGAAAGAAATTATACATTTATCTACACTTTACAATGGTAAGTTTTAATATTTCTTTCCTTGGGATATTATATCCATGTAAAGATAAAAGAACTTTACTACCAGTTATATGAGCTCTTAAATTTTCTTATATCATTCGAAATTATTATTTTAAAATTATTATTCATACGTTCTTATTTGAAAGTTATTATTCATTTGGTACCAAATAATTAACACACAACCGACCTTTTGTTCCTTTTTCTTGAAATGATGCCACACCGGGGGGACGCTTCCAATAGATTTTCCCGCCTTCGATGGATGAATATCTTGCTCGTAATTATCTGGGTGATAATTGTTTCCTCTGCTATTCGTAGTCTCACAAAACTTTGTTACACTTGATTTATTTATAACTGATTAAATTTATATGGATTTATATACCTTTGCCTTGATTAATTATAAAATTTGTTACATTGAAAAAAATTGGATAACTTTATATTCGTGTTTCTTATATGATCACTGACGCTCAACTCCCAATTTCCCGCATTTTACATCGAACAAAACCCTTTTTATGGTTTGTCACCGGAAGTGGATTTTGTTCTCGAAAGTTCGATTGAAAAATTCACCTGTCACTTTGTTTATTCTTGTTTTTTATTGTTTTCTAACTTAAACTTATTGCAAACTATTGTTTTTTATTCATAATACACTTATTGTCATTGACTTATTCACTCACACCTTATTATTATTGTCTTTTTCCATATTACTGTTTATTTGCGATGTTTTGATTGGTCAATGCAATTTCATTAATTTTACGTTTTCTACAACCTACATATTTACCTTTTATACATGTATACAATTTATTTCTCATTATGTTTGATGTTATTACATCTATACACATAAACTATGTCGGTAATCATTTATTTCATTATTGTATTTTATATTCAAAATTATTTATAATAAGGATTCATTTCTGCCCATTGTCATCTTCATAGACCAGTTTTGAAAATTTAGTTGATAGCATATCTTTCAAATTTTGCAAGTTCTGTGACATGCAAGAAATATGAGATTTTACTACTTACAATTCGTCCATTGGGGTTTCTTTGACAATCGTCTGAACACAAGGAAATGACTAATTCGTATTTATGTCTCATAATAAAATACCTATGTTCCCTAACAAAACATGTATTATTCAAAACCAACAACATGGGCCCTGGATGTGGCCAGAATACTTCAACTTCTAAAGGGGTCGCGTATGCAATGAGGTTGAAAAACTCTGCTCTATCACAAGGGTACTAGAAAATGCATTAAAATGGTACGGTCCCTTTCAAAGGGTGCCAGATTACAGATGGCCAAAAAAAAGCAATGGTAGATAAACATCTGATGGAAGGAGATTGGCACGTAAAGAAATTGTGGAGGAAAAAACTGCAAATTTTTGATGGAAGAATGCCGAAGGAGAAAATTTAAAGTTGATTAAAACACTGTCACTGAAAATATCAGAAAGCTAAATATGTGTATGGTTCTAAATACAAATCAAAACAAACTTGCTGTCTACATACTTTTACATTCTGTATGCTATTTAATCTGATTAAAATTTCAAATTCCGTCATTTTTTAATAAATAATAAAGTGAGGTTGATTAGAAAAAAAATCTAAAGTAGAACACAATTTAATGAGAAGTATATACCACAATTTACGGGGAATGAAAATGTTCTGTCTAATTTCACCTGTCGAGCCTTGGTTAAAACTTTTCATATTAATATTTTTCCATTGCATGAAAAGTATCGGAGTCAAGGGTCGTAGAGTTTGTGAAATTATAAACTGAGACCTTTTCCTTATCCTGAAAATTAGATTATCGTCATTTCGAATAAGGGATCTCTATGATACGGACCATAATCTTCAGACGTAAAATTTTCTCGGTATAATTTCTTAAGAGACATTTTCCGGAATGGTTGGCGTGAAAAAAGTGACATTGTAGCTCACGCAAAAATTTCAACGATTCCAGTGAATTGAAAAATGTGACATATAGAGTGAAATATTTGAATAAATGTTTATATGGATCCACTGGAATCTCGACTGCATTTTCATGTATTTGATCTACTATCTTACTGCAATTGATTCGGATATTCGTCTCAAAATGTATGTAGAAGGGCCACGATTATTACTATAATTAAAAATTGGATTTTAAGAGAAACTGAAAATACCGAGAAGTCTAATACAGGTTATAAAGATCACAAATAAGAGCTAGAATACAAATTGCAGGGCAGACATCAGTAGAGAGTTTAAGCCCGTTACTGTTCATTCTTGTTATGGATCAGATAGTTAAAAACATAAAAAGAAAATGTGAACGTTGGAAGTATGATGACAGAAGACGGGCAAATAGGTGCAAAGATAACTAACTGGGCAAACCAAGTAATAATTGGACTAAAAGCATTAAACAATATGTGGACACAAAAATATTGATATTGATGCCAAAATGAAAATATATAACGCAATAACAGTACCAACTATATCATAAGCAGCAGAAATGGTCAGGGCAATGGAAATGGAGCTCCTAAAAAGTACAGCGGAAAAACTAAGTGGGACAGTATGAAGAACGAATCATCAAAACAAGAAATAATAATAAAAAAAGATGCAACTGAATTGGTTGGCAGGTTTTGCAACATCTAGTTAAATTTACTACAATTAACTTAATATCATTTGAATTTATAATACCTTATGTGAGCAGTACCTTATTTTCAATTTTGACATTTAATAAATGAATGATATATTTATTGTGTTATAAAACTATGAAAAAGCGCATGTGTTTCATTTCTCATTGCAATTAACATTTTAGTAATTCCAAATCATCTGCTTTATTCAACAATTCATGGACCCAGAAAATTGTGATCGAGCTACGGGAAACATCAATAATTTAATTGGCGCATATATTTTTAAGTTTTAATAAAGTACAGAAACACAAAAATGTCTGATTTGACAAAAGTGCAGGTAACTAAACTAAATGATGTAAACTATCGAGTCTGGAAGTACAAAATGGATTTATTAATAAAAGAAGACTTATGGACAACAATCATCGAAGAAGCACCATCAGATAGAACTCAACTAGAGGCATGAAATAAAAAAAATGGTAAAGCAAGTGCATATATTGGTTTGTTTTTTGAAGACGATCAAATTATTCATATTAAGAATAAAACATAGGCAAAGGCATCGTGGGAAGCATTAAAGAATATCATCAAAAATCAACAAGAAGACAAATTAATAGTGGAGAACAGATAAATCTAGGGTGTTGTCCACTATTAAACTGTCTTGTTAAGTGATGATTGTAAAAATCAGCAGATATAGTTTTCCTGGTTTTCTATATCATTGCACAGTTATACTGATCTTAATTGAAAAATGATATCCAGGATATCACCATAGGGCTAATAATATCTAAGCTTCAATATTTGTGATTTTTTCTAATAACATATATTGAGTTAATCACAAGATAGGAAAACCTTACCTGCTGATCTTTACAATAATCACTTAAGAAGGCAGTTTAATAGTGGAGAACTCCCTAGATTTATCTGTTCATTGACGACTTCATAATGTGGGTTTCTTAAGTGTCTTCTAATTTCCAACTCTTCAAAGAAATCCAGTTCTTGTTTCTTATCACAAATATGTAGTTCTTCTAGTGAATACTTACGAGCATACAGATTAAAACAACCAGATAAATCATATTACGCAAAACATCTACTTGACACCAATCATGCATTGACACCTAACACAGAACTAGAAGTACTACATATTTGTGGTAAGAAACAAGAACTGGATTTCCTTGAAGAATTGGAAATTAGAAGACACTTAAGAATCCCACAATATGAAGTCGTCAATGAACAGATGAATCTAGGGAGCTCTCCACTATTGAACTGTCTTCTTAAGTGATAATTGTAGAGATCAGCAGATATAGTTTTCCTGGTTTTCTATGTCATTGCACAATTATACTGATCTTAATTGGAAAAATAATATCTAGGTTATCACCATAGGGCTAATAATATCTAAGCTTCAATATTTGTAATATCACATCTTCCTCTTTTTCTATTGAACTATATTAAGTCAATCACAAGGTCTAGCCAGAAATAACTACTAAACATCAGGTAGGCATCAAATGAAATGTAACTTCTGTCATTCTGACGATGATGTTCAGTTATCGAAACAATTGTCAATTTTTAAGAATTTTCAGCATTTTTCATTATATTGTGGAATTAGCTAGAAACATTGAGTTTCATTTAAAACACAAAAACTAAGATTGCTTCGTTAAACATTTTATGTATTTTTCAAAACGAGAAGGCAATCTCAAGAAGGGCTAATGTAACTTTTTCATCTCTAATTTTCCCACAACAAAATTTCAGGGTAACTTGCGCAGTAATTGGTAACATTACATATAAATTACCTCAATTCATTTTACAAAAAGATCAATTGAATATCCCGGTATAATTTGAAATTCATTTTGCTGACATAGATATGTTAGTGGGAGCAGATCTTTATTACGAATTGCTAAAGCCAGGTATACGTAGGTTAGGTGAAGGATTACCAAAACTAATCAACAATCATTTAGGATGGATAATATCAGGTATTATCCCAGCAAACTTAGGGTCTTATTACACTGCATTTTTATCAAATCATAACAATTTTTCATTATCAAATGTCTTTTTATCACAAGTTGATGATCCAGCATCAAACAAAAGCTCTTTATCAAATGGATCATCAACAAATGAAGTTTTATCAAGCCCTTTATCAAATAAACTTCTATCAAACGTATTTTTATCACAAGAGATTACCCGGCATTAAACAAAAGCTCTTTATCAACTGTATCATCAACAAATGAATTTTTATCAAGCTCTTCATAACACAAATCTGTATCACATGAATTTTTATCAAAAGAGAATAGTCATCTAGCATCACCCAAACCAAGCATTTTAACGAATGAATCATTATCAAACGTAGTTTTATCACCGAAGGCTGTTTGTTCAGTATCAAACGTAACAAAACATGAATGTTTATTAAATTTTTCTTCACCTAATGAACTTGTCTCATTAGAGAAAAATCAACTTTTAGGTACCAACGCCATCTTCATCACAAATGACTGATAACTTAATTACCAACCAGCGACGTATCAAACATCAACCTCAGCAAAAACTGATCTTATAAGCACTCCTTCGCACAATCAACATAACTTAAAAACTGATATAAATTATTGAAACTAACTGTCTCAACCCTTACTTCGTGGAATCTGCTCATATTAGTGTTTCAAATGAAACTCACGGTTTCTAGTTAATTCCACAATATAATAAAAGTTATTGAAAATTCTAAAAAATTGACAATTGTTTCGATAAATCAATATCATCGTCAGAATAACAGAAGTTACATTTTATTTGATGCCTACCTGATGTTTAGTAGTTATTTTTGGCTAGACCAAGAAGTGACCTAGCTTGTGATTGACTTAATCTATGTTCATATAAAAAAGAAGACGATGTGATATTACAAATATGAAGTTGTCAATGAACAGGTAAATCTAGGGAGTTCTCCACTAATAAACTGTCTTCTTAAGTGATAATTGTAAAGATCAACAGATATAGTTTTCCTGGTTTTCTATATCATTGCACAGTTATACTGATCTTAATTGGGAAAATGATATCCAGGATATCACCATAGGGCTAATAATATCTAAGCTTCAATATTTGTAATATCACATCTTCTTCTTTTTTCTATAAACATATATTGAGTCTATCACAAGTTAGGTCACTTCTTGGTCTAGCCGAAAATAACTACTGAACATCAGGTAGGCATCAAATAAAATGTAACTTCTGTCATTCTGACGATGATATTGATTTATCGAAACAATTGTCAATTTTTTAGAATTTTCAATAACTTTTATTATATTGTGGAATTAACCAGAAACCGTGAGTTTCATTTAAAACACTGATATAAATTGTTGTAAAGAAAATTCAATTGAACACATTTTATAAAAATTTTGGGTACAGGAAGAAATTCAGTTTCCGCTTAAACTGTCAGAGGAAGACGAGTTAGTAGAAAACATTTTTCAATCAACAACTATCAACTTAGCAAATGGTAAATTTCAAGTAAAACACAGATTTTTATCGTTAGAGAAGGAGTTTTCACGCAGCCTTGAACTATTTGCTGAATATAAGAAATTAATAGATGAATATTTGCAATTAAATAACGCCCGAATCATTCCTTTGCAACAAACTACTGATCTTAATGAACAAAAATATTTCGTTCTCCATTTGTGTGTTCTGAGAGACCAAAGTATCACCACCAAACTTAGAGTTTTTTTTTACTTTTCGTGCAAAACCACATCACAATTATCGTTAAATGATATTTTGTTAACTGGACCAAGAGTTCGTTCAACTTAATTTGTTAGAAATTCTATGTAGATTCAGATTTTACAATTATGTTCTCATAGCGGACATTCAAAGAATGTATCGCCAAATAGAAATAAATCCTAAACATAATTTTCTGCAAAACATTCTTTGGAATTCTCCAGAAGGACCACTAACATGCATGGAATTAACTTCAGTCAGTTTTGGTCAAAAACGCGCTCCATACGTAGCATGTAGAGTTTTAAACGAGATAGCACATAACAACCCCCACTAACCTTTAGCTGCAAACGCTCTACTTTATCAAACTAATGTCGACGACAACCTTTCAGGAACAAATTCTCTTAATGATTTAAATAAATTACATGAAGAATTAAATACTTGCTTAAATGAACATGGTTTTTCACTTCACAAATTTTTCTTTAATGTTAAAATGCAACTTGACACGTTCTACAACTTTTGTATGAAACACTTTTTTCTAAAACAAACATGAAAACATTTATTTAGGAAAATTTTAATTCTGTTTTTTTTGTTTTGAATCTGATGCAAAAACTTTACTGAAATAAGCCGTCCAATTGGTCTTGTGCCATCGGGACTTTTATTTATAAAGATAACATACGTATCACAAAAATGTTTCTCTCTTGTTTTATCTGGTCAATTAAAACGTTTACGAAAATAAACACTTTCTATAATTAATGAACAAAACATACTATAAGAATGAACTTTAAGTGTTCTATATAAAAACATCGCTGCAAACTGGCGGATTACGTTTCGTATGTTACCTGAGACCATGGAAGTATATTTAAATTGAGTAAAATTATGAACAGACGGTCTTAATGAAGCTGCCTTTAGTGAGCAACATTCTCAAGAAACTATCCAAAAGAAAAGGTATTAACGAACTACAAACTCCCTCCTCGACGAAAGCAGGGAAATAAGACTAATTAGAGAGGGAAGTTGAAGAAAACCATTCTAAGATAGAACATTAGCAGTAAAAATAGGAAAGATGTAATATATTACGAAGTCAATAACAAAAATTCTGATTTTCCAGTATTGTTCTATATTATACATCCACCCTGCTAATTCTACCTTCTCCGCAATGTTTATCAGTCATTTATTTGTTTAGTAGTTATATGGAGTTAGAAAAAATATCACTTAGGTAGTATCAACTTATTTTTACTGATAACTTTTACGGATTCGAAATGCCGAACGTCATGGAATTTTGAGTATTTATAAACTTCTACGGATTTGATATTCCGAATTTCTTAGAATAATCAGAGCTTGTAAACTTCTATGGATTTGAAATTCCGAATTTCTTGGAAGCTGAGAATTTCTTCAAACTTGGATTCCCTAATTTGGTAAAATTGATGGAAGTTGGAATTATATTCTCAAAATTTATTGTAAAGCTCCGTTTATTCAAGTTTCAATTTGTTTCTAGTTATAATATTTTCTGAATGTCAGTCTAACTTCATATCTGAATTGATTCGTTTATTCATAACCACGCTTCTCATAACTAATGTTTTCTTTCGCCCTATTCAATCTCATTTCATCTCATTTGTTCAAACTTCTATCGATTCAATCCAGCATACATTACCAAATGTTTGAAATTATATGTATTTGTCGCTAGATATGTATGAACCCTAGACCCCTTACATTTCTCTATCCCACACGCAACGTGAGCCAATATACATTTCTTCAATACTTTTCAGACGAATCCATGATTTGTGTAGGTTGTTGCAATAATTGCGACATAAATCTGATGAATTTTTTTAAAGACTCGAAATGTTACTTTACCTTTTCATAATTTTCCTGCCCAGAACTGGGTCATTTCTACAGCTTATATTTGTAGAGTGCTATAAATCGTTAGGAGAGTGAATTTTATTGGTAAAAGTCCACATAATCTTAGATGTGCCATATCCTGTGTAGCTACAATCGCCGAATTGTCAGTTATTATACCCCATTTTTCTATGTTGGATGTCATAAGAGGAACGCCAGTGCTGATACGGTCAAGCATACGCCAGGTCCTCCATTCAAGTCCATTCCCTGCAGAATTTTTTGCTGGATTTCAGCCGACAACTTTTTGATGCTGATGTAAATGGCGTTAATGCCTCCCCAAATTTCTCTGGGTATTGCGCACAGGCTCTGCGATATTCTGGAGGCGCAAAACTCACTGCCAGGTAGGGTAGAGGTAAGGGAGTGGGTTTCATACAGCCGGCAACTACTCTACAAGTGTCGCTTAGTGTCATGGTAACTTATTCCGCATGTGTAGTTCTACCCCATACAGTATATGCATAATCTACAGTTGAGGAACATACAGCTTCAGCAGTTCTCATTCGAACCTTTGGGTTTGCTACATTGTCTGGGTTGTTGGTGAAAGAGTAATATTTCTGGTGGTTCAATGCTGACATTTCTCATGAAACGTCTTCTGGACTACTTTGTTGGGGTTCCTCTTGCTGATATAATAAGGTGTTTATCGTCAAACGTCTGTTTCTACTTCTCAAAATGTTATACACATACTCTGCAATTTTCTGGACGCGCAAAACCCAATGCTTGGTATGGTTGAGGTAGGGGAGTGAGTATTATACGGCCGGTTAGTGTTATTTATTGCTGTGGTAACTAGTTTTGCATGTGTGAATCTAACCATTACGGACATGCATATTCTACCGTATAGACACATGAAGCTGCACCAGTTGTCCTTAGGACCTTCAAGTTTGCTCCCCAATTGCTTCCCGCCAACTTTCAAAGGAGGTTGCTTCCTGTAGTTAATTACTGCTTGATTTTATAGTAATGGTGCCTGTAGTATTACCTCAATTTATTACTGAAAGTTTAATTTAACGGCAACGCCAAGGTCGTCAGCATATATAAAGTAGTCTGCACGAGGATGAAAATGTTGTCTACAACTCAAGAAATCAAAAACTTAAACTTAATTGTTATTAACGTATTGTATAAATCAATTTGTTTTCTGTCGGTATCGGAGGGAATCCTTATTGTCACTTAATTTTAGGAATAACTCTCAATTCGATATGAAAATAGTATGTGATTTGTTAAATTGTATTTATGTCCCATCAAACCAAGAGATCAAAGAGACAAATTTATGCTTGAACTACACAACAGCGTACTCTCTACCCATTCCTATAGTAACCGAGTAAACCGTGTTCGGTTCGCGTGGGTTAAACATAAACGATCGTATAACCGAAGCCTATGGTGAGCTAATCGAATCCCGATATGGGTGGTTAGGCGCGAGACCAAGGGACCGATGTCAAATAGAGATGTTCGGCGTTCAAATATGTTGGATTTCGACTTTAATGGATTTGATGGTTGTGTCACTATAGGATGAAATGGAATCAACAGAACACTGTATCGTCGGCATTTTTAAGTGAATATTGGAACTTGAATTGGTACAAAACAATTTCAAATGATTTTGAATGAATTAAAGTTTAAACTGCAATTAGATCACATTGTCATAGTATATTGGAATTTTTTCATGTTTATAATGTACACGTTGTCCCAACGAAAAGTAACCACCCTAAATAACGGCGAAGGTAATAACTTTCTAATAAAGAAGAACAATACATCCAATAAACCAGTTTGTAAGTGAAACTTACAATATCGTGATTAACAATAACAAGAACTGGATTTCCTTGAAGAATTAGAAATGAGAAGACATTTAATAAACCCACAATATAAAGTTGTCAATGAACAAATAAATATAGGGAGTTCTCCACTAATAAACTATCTTCTTAAGTGATAATTGTAAAGATCAGCAGATATAGTTTTCCTGGTTTTCTATATCATTGCATAGTTATACTGATCTCAATTGGAAAAATGATATCCTGGATATCACCATAGGGCTAATAATATATAAGCTTCAATATTTGGAATAACACATCTTCTTCTTTTTTCTATTAACATATATTAAGTCAATCACAAGTTAGGTCACTTCATGGTCTAGCCAAAAATAACTACTAAACATCAGGCTGGCATCAAATAAAATGTAACTTCTGTCATTCTGACGATGATATTGATTTATCGAAACAATTGTCAATTTTTTAGAAGTTTCAACAATTTTTATTATATTGTGGATTTAGCTAGAAACAGTGAGTTTCATTTAGACCACTAATTAACATTGATATAACTTATTCAACTTCTTAATTAACAAAATGTAACGAACCCTCCCTTCACCTGCCTCCTGCCACCTACCTCCCTTAAGTGTCAAACAAATAATAAAAAATCCTTATTAGATAAATTGCTGTTCTCTCTATTCAAACTTTAACCTCTAAATGGTGGTGAAATAAAAATTCCCCTATCTTAGCGATTGCATCTCCCAATTTATCCCAATATCAATTTCAACTCTGTGTTCAACATTTTCTTCTCCAAACGCAATGTCGTATGACTCTCTAATCTCGCCAATCTTGTTCTAAATCAGGAACTGAGTATTCGAGGACCAATTTGCAAAATATACACCAATGGTTCTAAATCCAGTGCTGTAGTAGGTAGAGCTGCGTTTGTACAAAACTTACAAGAATCCCTAGAAAACAAATTAAATCCAAACTGTTCCATATTTACAGCTGAATAAGTAGCCATCAACAAAGCCTTGGAATGGATTATAAACAGTCATTTCCAATTTGAACAGTTTATAATTTTATATGATTCACAATCAGCTTTAATGACATTGAGAAACTACCAGAAACATATATACAGTAACAGCATTACGAAAAATTGGCTCGTCTGCTGAACTTAAGCAAAGTTGTTCGATTTATATGCGTTAAAGGATATTCTCAAATTCCTGGTAATGAACAAGCGTATGAGCTTGCTAAACATGCCGGTCTTGTAATTAACGAATTATAAAAGTATAATATCACTTAGAAAAGAAAATTTCCAATAAAAATGGAGAACTGAATAGGCAGGTTTTAAAAACCACAGTAACAGTTCCTACGGCAAGATATATCCTTTACTTTATTTTACTCCTCTACAGCTGAACAAAGTCTTCCTTCCAGGGTAGTATATACTATGTATGTCAGATGCCTTTTCGGACATGGTACCGTTAATCCATACCTTTATAAAATTGAAATATCTGCCACATATATATCTGACTGTGACGGAAGCTTCGATGGTCTCAAACATTGGATGTTAAACTGCGGATATACTTAATAGAGAAGCCACCAAGTACTTACTCAACTCCGTATATGCTAAGAAGACAGACTTTATCCAAAATTTAGTGTCTCTCTTGTACATTAGCTCTCGAAAACCTTTTATGAAAGGAATTTTAGGGTTATTGCCCAAGCAAACCAAACGAAAAGTATAATATTGTGATATTTTTTCTTTCGTTTTGAATGAACGCATATATGAACATAACATGAATGATTTAGAGTTGGTTCCTTCTGCTTGTCCTTTTATATCTAATAATATTCATTATACAAAAAATAAAACATTTATGTATTTTCTACTTGTTACCGTCTTCGGTCCTCGATAGATCCCTTATACTGATGAGCTACGCTTACGATTAAAAGGAGGTAGTCTATTCGTACAGCGACATCGATGAGCGGGAACCGGAACTCCACGGCGACGGTAATAGGATTGCCAACTCTTCAGGCTTCTCGTGTTGGCCGTTGTGGTTTGGGGTATATATATATATATATATATATATATATATATATATATATATATATATATATATATATATATATATTTATATATACATATATTTATATATATATATATATATATATATATATATATATATTTATATATACATATATATATATATATATATATATATATATATATATATATATATATATATATATATCATCATACTATTATAGTCCACCTAAGTTGGAGTCAAATGGAAACTTTTTATCATTAATTAGAGATAATAAGTTATGTTTTATAAAAAGTTCTGCAATACAGTCATCAAATATCAAATTTTTTAGTCGTATACTAGGTTTGTCAAAGAATATGAGTTTTACTCAAGAGTAAAATACCTTTAAATTTGACAATATCGAAAAATGTTAATAAAAAAAGATGATCAGAATTAAAAAATCCGTTTAAATATGCAAGTACATTCCTTAAAATTGAAACAGATTATTTCATTTTTATTATTATTTCTATTTTGAATGAACATTTTTCTCTTGTGACTACGAAACACATGATAAACTTTTCGTTTTCTGATATTCATTTATTTTTCCAATAATAAAATACATTCAAGTATTAAGTTATAAAACTAACATCATAATTAATATTTGAAACAAACTGTTTATGTAATGTTCATCCTAATAGAAAATGTAATACAGAATAATAATGTAAGCAAACCATAATCATCTATTCAATATAATAGCTCGTTTCAAGTCTTCAATATTATGGTTCAAATTATTTGCGTAACCATTTTGTTTTATGTAGCTCCATAAAAAAATCTAAAATTGTGAAATAGGGGGATCGGGCGGTGAAAAATATTGGTTCATATCTTCAATCCATCGCCCAGGAAAATAATCATCCACCCATCCTCTAATTAGCGAAGTCGAATTTGACGAATATCCATCGTGTTGAAAGTACATATTACGTCTTTGCTCCAAGGGAATATTTCCTAATTCAGGTATTAAGAAATTGTCCAGCAAATTCAAATATACCTCCTGAGTCAATGTATCTTCCAGAAAATACGGTTCGATTATTCGATCCGGTAAAACCGCACACCAAACATTAACTTTCTTAGCAAATTACCTATCACAGTTGATTCTGTAAGTCGCGTTTTCTCTAGCCCGATATCGACAATTTTGGGAAGAAACGGTCCTAGCGAAAACCAACCTCCACTGCTCTTTCTCGTGAACCCAGCTTGGGATTTTCCCTTAACAAATGCATAGCTAGTGCACTAACTGCATCATAATTCTCAACGTACGCCTCTTCCAATTTCTCTTTGTCTTGAACAGATTCTGTCTCATCAAACTTCTTTATTAATGTTTTTAATCTTCACCGCGTATTGGGTACATCTGGATATTTTTCATGAAATTTTGCAGTTGCCTAATGGCACGAAACTTCCCCAATACCATACCACTTAATAAGAAATCTTGTTGAAGACTTAACATTGTTGTCAAATATTTCATAAAGAATGACCATTTTAAAATTATTTATAAAAGTTAACGGTTACTTGGTATAACGTAAACCTCACTCACTAGATTAATCCATTATATTCGAACTTAGTGCAAAAATTCATATGGTTTTCATAAAACTGGCTATAAAATGAGACGGGTTTTGAAAATCTTGAATTTCATTAGATTTTATGGGGTTTTAGAACAAGCAAAGCATTTTCACCTATAGGATACCCTATATATATTATATATATATATATATATATATATATATATATATATATATATATATATTGAACTAATATCATAAGATAGGAAAACAATATATCATAACGTATGTGGTATCAGTAGAAACAACCTAGTGAGAAATCAAAAATTATCTAAAATGATTGAATGAAGTGAGCTATTGTATTAGTAAATATTATAGAAATCATGTGATCAGATGAATTTGAGGATAGTAAATCAAAATAATAAATGGATTGTTTAAGTAATTGAAGAATTACCTTCATAAATACAATCCAAGGTCAAGTCAATGTGTACATATTAGAACATTCTGAACATGGCCGAGTGAATGCTCAAGGAATTTTAAACTTATCTTAGTTTGATATCTAAAATAAAACAGAATTATTAATAGATCATCAATATTTATATCTAATAATTAAAAGTCATAATCAGGAATAAACGTATGAAATAATTAACATTTATTTGACATACGGAACACAGCCAAACTTTACGTCAAGTAAATATTCGATTCATAAAGCCTAACAAAAAGGAAGTGATGTAAAAAAGGGAATTTGCTGCCAACATAAATTTATTGGTAACTAATAAAATTTCAAATATAAAAATAAAATTTTGGAATAATTAATAGTTCATGTAAAAGTAATATAGCAAAAAATAGAAGATTTAAAGCTGAACAGTTACATATACGATATTAGATTCTTTAGATTGTAAATTTCATGTAATTATTATATATAAGAACACCTCTAAAATGAGGAAAATTAATAACATGAATGATTGTCATAAGGTGAAAGGACACATTATGAAAAATTTGAGATAATAACAATATGTGTGTATAGTTTTAAACATCCTCTAAGACTTTTTGAAAAACTATTTCATTATTCTTAGCTAAAAAAGCCCAAACAAACAATTAATGAGTCATTAGTAGTAACAAGGTGGCTTTGAACTTCCTGTGTGAAAAAGTTTGTTGACTGGAGAAACAACAAAGTTTTTTCAAAATTTGATTGAAAATGAAAGTATTTTACAAAAAGTTATTAAATAAAAAACAGAACGCGTATAAACTAAAGTGAAAAAGTTTCAACGCCCAGAAAGGTGCATTTCTTTAAAAAAAAAAGAAATCTTCAAGAAGTGAGAGATTCCAGAAGCCCGCATCAGTATAGCTATACCGAAGAAAGGACAGAAGGTCTGTGTATTTTATATATATATTACTTTGGATCCAAAGATAAACTATTGAGAGATAAATGATTTTTTTTGAATAAATAACAAAATTCTTATAAAAGGCCTAAGCATTTTAGAATGCTAGATATATAAAACTTTCCATTAAAGAATAACTAAGAACTTTAATCGATATCTATAATAAAAAATGAAATTTTACTCACCTATAATATTTATTGAACCTCATTATTGTTCACGTTATATGTAAGTTTCATTCATCCACCATTTTTCATATTAATGCATGTATAAACACCTAATTATTATCACTTTTTCATTTCCATTTCTCTTATATTGATTCGTATATGCAATTGTATTGTTTTCTTGATTCCTAATTTGATACTTTCTATTTTATGTGACCGTGAGTGATACATTTTTACTGGCTGTTGCATCAGCTGAAAGTGTATGTGTACTTTCCTATGCGCAGACGCTGGCATTCTTTCCGGTGAATATATTTTCAGAGCGCATGATTTAATAATGGACAGTGGCGGTACAAGTACAATTCTTGTATAATGATTAATTTAAAATTTACATCAAATAATTTTCATTAAATAGATATATTAACAGTATTTGGTAAAATTGACTGTCTCGACCCTTACTTCGTGGAATATGCTCATATTAGTGTTTTTAAATGAAACTCAAGGTCTCTAGTTAATTCCACAATATAATACAAGTTATTGAAAATTCTAAAAAATTGACAATTGCTTCGATATTGATTTATCGAAACAATTTTCAATTTTTTAGAATTTTCAATAACTTGTATTATATTGTGGAATTAACTAGAGACCTTGAGTTTCATTTAAAAACACTAGTATTTGGTACTTTTATTCACTATCCATAAAAAATTTAATTCAAGATAGCTCATTCCAATCATTCTTCATTATAATAATAATAAAAAGATAATAGTGTAATATTTATGAAATATGTAAATAACATAATAACAGTATATAAATAATTAATTAACACTTAAAATAAAAGAATTGTCTACTCAATTATAAATTGGCGTCCTGAATCCAAAGGGTGGAAGTCTACATGCCCCGGCTTTATTAAAATATAAAACTATATCTAAACATGACAATATACAAAGCAGCCCAAGGTAAGTTATATAAAACATTTATAAAAATAATATAATAACCATACAATAATAAATGGGCGCCCAACGTGTGGCGTTAAACAAAATTTTGGTAGGATTTGTTAAAGAAATAAAAATAAAATCATAGATAGGAGAATGACGTTGAGAGATGGAAAACAGGTCGGAACTGATAGTGGATCAGAAGAAGAAAGGGGGGAAAGGAGCCATGGAATGGGAGTTTTGCAGGTCCAATATTTAATTCAAGGACAACAAGCTGAAGGTGATACACTTGATGAAATTATGACAGAGATAGAGGAGCGGTAGAAAAAGGTATGGATAGGAGACAGGGAATACAAGAAGGAACCAGTACCAATGAACAAATGATGCAGTTTTTAACTAGAATGGAGCAAAATGTACATGAAGAGAATGGACGTATAGGAACGAGAAAATTATGGACTCTGTTTAGAGAGAATTATGTGGCGAAGAAGGATTTAAGCATAGTGGAAGAAGTGTGTAAATATTGTAAATTAAGTCAACTAGCTATAGAGAAAAATTACCATAATAGTATGACAGCGAAGTCAATTATAACAAACAAACAATTACAGATAGTAGCGATGGATTTTATTGGTAACCTAATAAGAAGCGGAAGAGGAAATAAGAATTTATTAGTTATTCTTGATATTTATAGTAAATATATTAAAACTTTTCCATGTAAACTTTCAACTGTAAAAGTAGCTATAGAATATTTGGAAAGATATATTAAAGAAGTAGGAAGACCAGAAAGAATTATACTAGACCGTGCTACTTATTTTGATAGCGAAAAATTGATACAATATTGTAATAAAGAACATATAGTGTTGCGGCTAAAATGGCGTTCTCAATACCTTTTAGTTAAATTATGCAAAGTTGCTTAAGCCGGCTCTGTTTTAAATGTATCGCCATATCGTCTTTGTCAAAAGGGAGTAGTTAAACCAGTCTAACGATATAGGTAAAACTGACACTACCGCTACGCTGAACGAAAATAATTATTGTGACTACTTTTGTGAGTGCACTCCGTGTTTCGGCTACAAGAGGCATCAGATGAGTCAGTTTGAGCACTTATAGTTATAAATATAATCTTTGGCCCCAACACAACATTTTTTGGTCCTTTGAGTTAAAAAAAAAGGGAATAAGGGTGAGGCTTTAAGGGTATTTTATTCAAAAAAATGTTTGGGTCTTTTGTAACTTAAAGTGAACAACTGATGTTTTTATATAAATATAATTTTTATTGTTCTTATGAATAGATTCTTGAACATAAAATAAATAGTTTCGGCTTTGTACTTAAAAAATTTGGAAGAGGGCATAGAAAAAACCATTGAAAACCAATGTTATTATTGCCTTGTTTGTAAATTCGAAAAGAAGTGCTATCGCGATTCTCGTGTGTGTCTCTTTCTTACCCCTCTCTCGCTTGTTTTGTATTTTCCGTTAATTCGTAAAGCGCGCGCAACTCCGCAGAAATTATATTTTCCGCCTCGCAGGAACCAGAAACTGATCGCCTCGTATCTACTTCAAATATTTATTGCTACTTTGTTCACTATTTCGACATTTCGATCGTACTTTTAAAACGCGTATACCTATAGAGTTTATTCACGTCGAATTTTCGGCAAATTAGAAGGTAAATATCGGTTATTCTTAATTTGTTTCACATATCTCAAAACACATTTAAAACTATTTAAGATGAGTAATGAGGACAAAATTAATAAATATAAGACGCTACGTAATTCGTGCATGTATGAAATTAGTGTAGTCAGTGGCATTGCTGATAGGGTTAGAGTTGATAAATCTCTTAGATCATTATTTAGGGTTAGATGTGCAGATATTGATGAATTAAAAGATATTTTCTTAAAACATCATACCGCTTCATTAAATATATTGTTTGCCACCCCCGATGCGGTACCTGAAGGTGAAGATGCTGTGAAGGAAGCATTTCTTCCAGAATATTATAAAATTAAAGCTAGTTATTCAGATCTGTTTAACAATGATGCCGTACATGTCACAACTAATCAATTAAACGCAACATTGTTACCAAATGATATTTCGCATATTCGTCTGCCTAAAATTGAGTTGAAAAAGTTCAAAGGAGACTATAAAGAATTTCGTTCGTTTATTGATCATTTTAATAATTTAGTGCATAATAAAACTAGTTTGTCCGGGGTAGAAAAATTTGAGTATTTGATTATTTCGTTAGAATCTAAGCCGCTGGCTTTAATAAAACACTTGCCGAATACAGCAGATAATTATAAAACTGCATATGATACACTAATTAAACGATATTTTAATGCTAGAAAATGTGCTCAAGCACATTGGAATGAAATCGAAGCCACTACAAAAATTGAGGCAAATCTCGCAGCGCTTGAAGTCATGGATTTTCCTGTGGCGCAAGGGGACTTTGTTCTCGCGATGATTATTATTAGAAGGTTAGATGACGATACGAAGTTACGCTTTGAGTTGACTAACTCATCAACTACGGTACCTAGTTAGAAAACTTAAATCACTTTTTTAACGGAACAATATCTAGCATATGATAATGTCCTCTTAAGTGAACACTCGGGTTCTTCTTCAACCGCAATTAAATACAAACCTCAATCCCGCGCTACTCGTGTATTTTTGAGTAACAATGCCAATGAAAATGCGAAATCGCCTGCAAGAAATTGTTTGTTGTGTAATCAACCGCATTCTTTATATAAATGTGAAAATTTTAATAAGAAGTCGCAGCCAGAAAGGCATAGTTTCTGTAAAGCAAATCGCTTATGTTTTAATTGTCTAAGTTCGTTGCATGATCTTAGAAACTGTCGTTCGACACATAGATGCCGACATTGCAATTCTAGTTCGCATCACAGTTTATTACATTTTGATCGGAAGCCAAAGCGCATTAGTACTAATTCAACCAATGTTGAAAATCGCAATTCCGCTAATTCGAATACTAATCCTAATATGATTCTGCCAAATCCAAATATCGACACTGCTTTTGCTGGTCAGGGAATTGTCACTGAAACTTCTCGCACTCTGTTAGCAACTGCCTACCTAGATGTCTTGGATCATTTAGGAAATTATCATACTTATCGGTGCTTTCTTGATTCGGATAGCATGAGCTCGTTCATAACCGAAAGAGCCGCTGAAACGCTATGTCTTCCCAAATCTGCTTATCTTCTCGATATAAAGGGCTTAGGCTCTATGTCCTCAACTCTTGATACTGCTAAAATAGTCTTTGCATGCAAACCAGTAAGGTTGCTCTCGCCGGTACTAAACGTTGTGGCTACAATAGTTAAAAAAATCTGTGATGAACTTCCCGATTGTATGATTGCAATAAAAGGTTGGGATCATATCTCGAACTTAACCCTAGCGGATCCGAATTTGTTTAAGCCTGGGAAGATTGAAAAATTATTTGTAATGGTCGAATTTCTGGAAATCAATCCACTCCAAATGCTCTCAATACAATATTTGGTTATGTAATTATAGGTAAAACTTCTCAAAATACTTCACCTACCACTACTTATTGCAACTTTGTCGAAAACAGTGCTTTAAATAGTACTTTAAAGAGATTTTGGAAAGTCGAAAGTGTTCCAGAAGTAATCGATACTACAAATAAAGTTGATATTTGTGAAAAAATATTTGTTGAAACTCATAGTCGTGTAAAGGAGGGAAATTATATGGTTGCACTTCCTTTTAAACAAGATTTTTTGCCAACGTTTCCTGGCATGCGCACTTTAGCTTTATCCCGCTTTTATTCGCTTGAACGCCGGTTGCTTAAGTGCGCTCATTTATATTTGCAATATTCTGATTTTTTAAAGAAATGCCTCGATTTAGGCCATATGGAATTGATCAAAGATAAGACAGTTCCTACCCAGTCTTATTATATTCCCCATCATGCAGTTGTAAAACCGCACAGTCTCACAACCAAGCTTAGGGTTGTTTTTAATGCAACTGCGCACTTACCCAATCAAACATCGCTAAACGACAATTTATTTGTTGGTCCAAAACTCCAGCAGGATATTGTGTCGATTTTATTATTATTTCGTTTATATCGCTATACTGTTTGTGCAGACATTAAACAAATGTATCGCATGATTTTTGTGAATCCCGCTTATTGTAATTATCAAAGAATTCTTTAGAGGTTTTCGCCTGACGGGGAGGTCCAAGATTATCGCTTAACTCGACTAAAGTATGGGCTCAACAGTTCGCCATTTTTGGCTCTTCGGTGTGTTCAACAGTTGATTCAAGATGAAGGTGAAAAATTTCCATTGGCCGCACACGTTTTTCGCAATTTTTGTTATATAGATGATATTGTCACGTCTTGCCCTACTATGGATCTTGCATTTAAGTTGGTTTCGGAGCTTGTTTCACTCATGAAGTTGGGAGGCTTCGAATTAAGGAAATGGTCTAGTAATAATCTGACATTGCTTTCTGATTTACCACAATCTCACTTGTCTCAACATCTGCATGATTTTTCGTCAAATTCGCTGAAAGTGTTGGGTTTAGAGTGGCATCCCCAAAGTGGTTGTTTTTCTTTTGAGATCAATACACAACCTGAGTTTAAATGTACAAAACGCTCTTTATTATCGGAATTAGCAAAAGTTCATGATCCTTTGGGATTCATTTCTCCCATAACCTGCTATTGTAAATACCTTATTCAAACGCTATGGCTGTCCCGTATCGGCTGGGATGATGTCCCCTGTGAAGATGTGATTTATGCCTGGAAAAAATATTACTCAGGATGTGATTTCTGCCTGGGAAAAATATTACTCAGATCTGTCCTCTTTGGCAAATATTCAAATACCACGATTTTTTGGACATAAAGTCAGTTCGGACGTTTTTTGCAATTATCAGTTGCATGGCTTTAGTGACGCAAGTGAAAAAGGTTACGGATGTGTCATTTATTTAAGGATGTGTAACCAAGCCAATACTATCCATACCAGTTTTGTTTCTGCAAAATCAAAAATAGCTCCGAACAAGAAGCTTACCATTCCAAGACTAGAGCTTTCTGCAGCTGTTTTACTCACCAAATTATCAATTTATGTTCAGAAATGTTCCGCTGGATATATTGAGTTCCATAAAATTTGTGCCTGGTCGTATTCTCAAATTGTTTTATATTGGATCAATGGATCGCCCCGCAAATATAAACCCTTCATTTCCAACAGAGTTTTCTTTATTCAAGAAAATGTATCTTCATCATGTTGGAACTATGTTGAGTCTATCAATAATCCCGCGTATGTAGTCTCCAGAGGAGCCTTACCCTCTGAGCTATCAGCACATGCTATATGGTTTACAGGACCATCTTTTTTATTGCACTCTTCCCACCATTGGCCCAAATTTCACATATCTTCTAAAACTAGTAAAACTATTTGCGATGAAGAAAATAAACTTTTATTATTTGCGTTAACTGAAGATCACAATTTTCTACCCGATCTTTTGAACCGCTTTTCTTCCTTTTCGACCCTAAGAAATGTTGTGTTCTATATACTTCGTTTCATATTTAACCTGCAGAACACGCAAGAAACATGTTTAGCGCTCTTTCTTCTTCTGAAAAAAATGCTGCCTTATTACTACTTGTTGAATATACTCAACATGTTTATTCTAATGACGAATTAAATAATCAAAAAATTTCTAAACCGCTTCGCAAGCTACAAGTTTTTGTGGATGAGGATAACATCCTTAGAGTAGGAGGACGTTTAAAAAAGGC
Source organism: Galeruca laticollis (assembly GCA_963921935.1). NCBI lineage: Eukaryota > Metazoa > Arthropoda > Insecta > Coleoptera > Chrysomelidae > Galeruca > Galeruca laticollis. Next base: position 172,103,103 of record OY998177.1, read on the forward strand.
TCCACTTTCATATTCCGCTAAACATCCCATGTTATTACCCCGCAATTGTCAGTTATCCACATTACTTATTCGTCATTTTCATGAAAGTTTTTATCATACAGGTTTTCGCACAACCTATTATTTGTTATCTCAACAATTTTGGATTTTATCTGCTAAGAGAACAATTAACTCTGTTTTATCCAAATGCATCAGGTGTTGGAAAGTTAATCCTCGTATCTATCAACCACCCATGGGAAATTTGCCGGTTCCAAGAATTTCCCAAATTAAACCGTTTTCACGCTCTGCAGTCGATTTTGGTGGATCTTTTAATATCGTAATGACTCGGTATCGAGGTGTTCGCACGCGTAAAGCTTATTTATGCATTTTTGTATGTTTCGCTACAAAAGCAGTTCATTTGGAACTGGCAAGTGATTTGTCTACAGAAACTTCTTTGGCCGCTTCACAACGTTTAATCGCTCCTCGGGGGAGGGTATCACATTTGCATAGCGATTGTGGCACCAACTTCATGGGGGCTCGTCATGAACTCTTAAGACTTATGCAACAGGTAGCCGCTCATGGAACAATTCAATGGCATCTCTCGCCCGCAGGCGCACCCCACTTTAACGGTATGGTAGAGGCGGGTGTGAAAAGTGTAAAATATCATCTTTCACGTGTGCTAGGCGATCAAGTATTAACATATGAAGAATTCTATACGGTTTTGACATTAATAGAATCGATTCATAATTCACGCCCATTAATACCAATGACGTATGATATAGATGATATACAGGCTTTGACACCTGCGCATTTTCTTACATTGGAACCAGTGTCGGCTATTCCTGTTCCTGATTATAACAATGTACCGCTCAATAGGCTTTCGCGGTGGCAGTTATTACAAAAGCTGCACCAAGACTTCTGGCGACGTTGGCATAATGAATATTTACATACTTTACAGCAACGTTCTAAATGGTTAAAGGCTAGTATTCCGCCTACCGTCGGCACGCTCGTACTTGTTAAAGCAGACAATTTACTTCCTTCGGAGTGGATACTAGGACTTCTAAGGGAGAAATAGAGAGGCCATTGGTCAAGTTATGCCCTCTCCCTCTTGAATTGTTCCGTAGTTGCCAAATACTTTTGTTTTGTTTTGTTCTTTCTTTAAGATTTATTTTAATTTTGTTTTACTTTGATCAGTGTTTAGAATACGATTTGTCGCTAAACTAATCACTTATTGGTTATGGGGGTAAAGGTAGGTAATTTTAATTTTCTTTTGCTTTTTTCTGTTTATTTATTAAACCTTTTTCCCGGGCAGGAAATGTTGCGGCTAAAATGGCCTTCTCAATACCTTTTAGTTAAATTATGCAAAGTTGCTCAAGCTGGCTCTGTTTTAAATGTATCGCCATATCGTCTTTGTCAAAACGGAGTATTTAAACCAGTCTAACGATATAGGTAAAACGAACCCTACCGCTACGCTGAACGCAAATAATTATTGTGACTACTTTTGTGAGTGCACTCCGTGTTTCGGCTACAAGAGACATCAGGTGAGTCAGTTTGAGCACTTATAGTTATAAATATAATCTTTGGCCCCAACGCAACATATAGGTTTACAGTTTATCAGCATTAGAAAACCTAGTTCCAACCCAGCGCAAAGATACATAAAAGAGATTTTAAAATATTTAGGTATACTTTGCCAAGAGTCACCTATTAATGGGGATGAGCATATGGATAAAATATAAGAATTTATCAATAATTTACCACATCGGGTGACATGTGAAAACCCTGTTTATTAAATGAAAGGCATTCAATCAAAACGAAACTGGATTGTTCATAGAGATGCTACCCTAGAAGATACTTTGGAGAAAGCCAATGTAAGAATAAGAAGGAATGCTGAAAAATATTTTCGTAATCAGAATAAAAAGATGAAGGAGACAACTATATTTGACAAGGGAGAATTAGTCATTGTTAAGGCGTTGAAAACATCCAAGTAAAGGAGAAGAACAATGTATAAAATTGCAATTGCCATTCGAAGGATCTTATGAGGTATTAACAGAAAATGCTCAGAACAGCTATACATTGGTATCTCATGGTACAAATATGGTCAGGGGCGTTTTCAACATCGAATCAATTTATAAATTTTACTCTTAATAAAGAGATAAACAAGAAAAGGAGGAATAGATGATATTATATCACTAACATGTATATATAGGTAATATTAAGTGGAAGTAATTAAGTTAAGAATTAGTAAGATAATTAGTTTAGTGTATATATATATAAATTAGCAATTGGAGACATAATAAATAATTGATGAATAAATATACATCAAAATAGAATGACAGGAAATACTCATCGTATTATGAAATAAATTAGGAAAATATTAGATAGAGGGGAGGATAGAATCGAATTTTACACTTTTCACAAGAACATGATGAATTTAAGAATGAAAAGAAATATTAACAATTTAACAGTAAATTAAAAAGGAGAGTGAGAGGAAGATTTTATATAAACTAAGGTATAGGAGATGATGTGTTCATGACAATGAAAAATTTCATAGGAGATATGGAGAAAAGTCTAATTAAAATATGGAAATTAATACTTATATAGTTTATGAAATGATTAATTATTATGAGATATGGGTGTATGATGAATAGAGTATCATGTAATGAATATATATACCTATATATGAAATGAAGCTAGTGAATTATAATTGAGATTTATGAAATTGAGTATGCATATGGATAGGAAGGGAAGAATTAAAGGTTAGACTATAGAAACAGTCAAATTGACACGAATACGGGTCGAAAATATGAATATATATGAAATTATTAAATCAATTAAATTTTTTATTTTAGTATTGAAGATAAGATAGTGAAAGTAGAGTATTGAATAGGGTTGATAATTGAAAGGAAAATGTGTAAATATTTATTTAAGAAGAAACAGTTAAAAAAGAATGAGGAGTATAAGGTGTGAAGAATTTAATGGTGATATGATGTCGAATGAATAGAATCAATAAAACAAAAGGAAATATGAATATTGACCAAGGTTTAAAATTTGTGAATAATTATTATTATGTCCCTAATTGGTATATAGTTAGAACAAGTGTTGATATAATTAAAAAGTAGGAACTTAATCATAGGTTAATAATGCAAAAGGAATTCCGAAAAAGGTTATAAGAAAATTATTTACTGATCTACAATATAAATTATAAAGAGTTATCATAGATTGAAAAGCAGAAATTGGAATTAGAAGAAGATATCTAGAAAGATACCTTTTCAAATTTGAATTTGAGGGGAGTTGAACTAATATCATAAGATAGGAAAACAATATAACTAATATCAGTAGATAGAAAAACAATATAACATAACTATAATATAACTGTCAAAGTTGAAAAAAATCGGATTTCCTTTGTTTTTCTTTTAACTCAAAAAAGTTACTGAGATTTTTCATAGAACTTAACATGTTCTACAACTACTTTTGTTCACAAATTTACCAGATTTTTTTTTATTTTTTTGTGTTTGACTTGATACCAAAATGTTACTTCGGATTTTTGTACTTCTCAAAACATTTTATTACTTTTGTATCTAATTATTTTATTTGATAAAATATTTTCTGTTTTTTTATATCATCTGGAGTTTTATCATTTTTCCCGTGTATTTCGTAATTCTGTCTTCAAAATTAAACTGTATTCATGGAACTTTTTGATGTTTCAATCGAAAATGCTTCTTTTCAAGCTTCTACACCCCCTGGATACTACTCATTTTGACAGTTCAATTTTTTAAAATAATTAAGATTCTCATTTATCCCCTTTACTTAAGATAGCATTTCAATATATATTTATGTGTTATAACGTTAGCACGATAGAGGGCTTATTTTTTGACGGATCAGATGGGTCGAAATCTTGGACGAGTTCGTTAACGGTTAAAATAGACCCAGTAGAAACAAAATGGCGGCCTGTGAATATTGAGAAAAAATCGAATTTCCTTTGTGTTTGAACTGCCGCAAAGAAGTTACTGAGATTTTTTATATACTTTAAGACGTTCTACAACTTTTGTTGTCAACACTTGTCTCTAAAAAGTACAAATTAATCAACAAAAATTACATTTTTTTGTTTTTAATTTGATGCAGAAATTTTACTTGAAATAAGCCTGTCTAATTGGTCTTGTGCCATTGGGATTTTTTATATAATTTTACTGAAACCGTCTTTGCATATTCTTCTCTATTACCTTCAGCAAAAATCTAATTTATTGTCCTGAAGTGCCGGTTTATGTATTGTATCTGTTCCAACATAATTTTTGAATTTTTTCATTAAAATTCCAAGCATTTCCAAGAATCTTCGTATTTTATTTTTTTTTCTTTTGGAAGCTTCATCCGATTTTCTGATTGTCATATATAAAACAATTTATTTCATAATTGGTCATAATTGAACTGATCAAGGGTCAGCGTAGCTACTCTAGAGTCCAATAAAATCGATACACTGTTGGTATGATGTTATTAATTATTAAGGAGCTATTAAATTATAAATGATTACTGACTGTCCTAAGAAACATATCGTTCTGAAATATATAACTCAATTTTTACAAGCCTTGGAAAGCCACAAAATTTTATTTATTGGATGTATTGATTTGTCTTTGCAACTTTCCGTCCTTCATTTATTATTTAGAATTTAATAAGAGTCGCGCATAAGTCACAATGTAGCTACAAAAAACGACAACAGTGTTTTTATTATGGCAGTGATGACATAGGTGTACATACTTTTTTTACAACCATATAACGGGCAATACAATTTTTTTGTTTTTTAGATGTTTTTTTCTGTCGCGGTTGAGTACCGAAATGATTCATGTTAATATTTTATGTTTTATATTTAATCATTTTGTCTGTATATGTGGTATGTTTTTCGACCGAAGATCGTTTAGGCTCTTAGATCCCACAAAAAGTTCTTGGCCGATTCTTCAACTACTTTATTTGATTCCAAAGTTATAGGCACAACATAATGGAACTAAACTAATGATGAATAAAAATAAAAACATTCGAGTGTGTGCTTAAGACCGCACGGCATAAGTGAAAACTTTATTGGCAATTGCAATCAATTTATATCGTATTATTAGAATTTGGATCGTATTAGTAGAATAAATGAGAAACAAGCCAGAAATTAGATATTTGTTAAATTCTATATAAATCAAATTACCTATCTATTTTCGTTATCGTATTCTACTAAAGATACAATGGGTTTGTGATAACTAAAATAAGAAATAAATACTTTAGATTGAGTTTTACTTATATATCTATCTGAAAAAGACAGTATTCAAACATGCATACCTCGTTCTATCATTATTCATAAAAATAACTTGTGTCTCAAACATATTTATTTCGGAATATGGGAAACTGAAACTCAAAAACACACAGTCGGCAATCAATGTAAGACGTCTACTACGCACGATAAAACAAAACGCACGGCTGTAAAGTAAATCGCACGGCTTCCATAGCAACCACTTAGCCACTGTCAATAGACGTAGCCATTTTATTCAAAATGTATTACTTAGACATTTGACGTTACATTTTATTCTATATATAAATGGTAGATAACATTTATTAGATATGAGATTGCATTTAATACTAAGAGTTATTTGGAATTATATAATAATTGGTTCCGTTTCATTCAATCCGCATCTTTTAGCTGTCTGAATATATCTCATATTAGTAAATAATAGTATATTATACACCAAGCGACTAAAGTAGCCAATGTAATCTCGCGGGTGGTGTTTGATTCCTGAGGGAAGTAATCCTAAGGGATTAATGTCACTTTAGTGGAGAGGTGTATACGCTATTTTATGCAATTCCGATAATTCTACATACATTTTTAATAAAAATAAATACTACTTAGGACGGACTTTTACGAAACTTGGCTGGGCATCGGGGGTGAACTTCTAAGATGCTTGGCTGGGCATTGAGGAGCGACTTTTATAAAACTTGGCTGGGCATCGAGGATGTACGTTTTTACTTGTACTTTAAATACCTTAATAAGATTATAAACACAAGTACAAGTGGGTCGTAGGTAAAGTATAGTACGTAACTCGTATTGTAACGCATTTTACGCACTCACGGAATTACGCACTCGCCGCTACGCGGCTTCCTGCGTAACTTTTCCGTTCGTGCGTAAAATGCTTCTTACAACACACGTTACGTAATGTACTATAATAATAGCACTGTTTAAATAAGTACAAATTTTACTTTAACAAATAAAGCAAGTTAAAGTCAATGTCAACATGTATCAAAATATTATGAACACTGCCATGTAAACATCCGGGTAATTATTATGTAGTATCACTTGACACCTGGAACAAAATGAATTAGTACTCGAGTCAATAATCGGTTATCAATATTTACAAACAAAGATAGAAAAGGGTTAAATTTGTAAAAGAGTTTGAAATACTTCATAGTAGGTTGACATACGGAACAGAGCCAAGCTATCTGTCCAGGAAGTATTGTGATCAAGAAGTTTAATAAACAGGAAGTAATAAAAATGAGTGACTTTATTGCCAACTTAATTTTGTTGGTTACTAAGAGAATATTGAATATTAACGGCAAATTTGGAAATAACTCATAGTTTATATATGATTAAATTAGCAAAAATTAGAAAATTTAAAACTAGACATTTGCATATATATTAATAGATATTTTAGGTTGTAGATTTTACGAAATTTAATGTAAATAAGAATACCTTAAAAAAAGAAAATTGATAAAATAAATGTTACAAGTGAAAAAGACATTTTATGGAATCTTTAAGACTATACACATATATACAAATAAGTGTTGATATCCTCCAGGACTGTTAAAAGAACTCTTTTTATATTTTGAACCAAAAACACTCGAATCAACAATTATTTTGTAACATACGGTAAAAAGAAGGCTTCGCATTTTACGATGAAAAAAGTTTGTTGATTTGAAAAACAGAGGAAGGTCGCGCGTGAGTGGCTGAAATGATAGCATCTAGGTAAAAGTCCTCTACAAAAATTTATAATAAAATGAAATAAAATTTGATTGTGAAGTTAAAAGTTATAAAATAATAATATTAGAAGTCATTAAAACTGTGTGAGAACGGGAGGTGATCAAAAGGAGCATTTCTTTCGCTAAGAAATTTTCAAGAATTGGGGAGACGCCAGCAGCAGTAACGTGTATAGCTATACTGAAGAACAAATTAAGGTCGGTGCTATTTAAATATTAATTTCGGAATTCCAAACAGTAACTAGTGAACAATAAAATATATTTTCAACATATCAATAAAATTTTCATAAAAAGGTCGTTTTAAGATGCTAAATATAATATCGCATACATGGATATCCATGAATTTTAAGCTATAGATATAAATTTGTACTTACTTGTAATAATTAATTTGTTTCGTAATTGTTCACACTGTATGTAAATCATCATTTATCTTCCTTTTCTGTTTCTTAATGCATGCTCAATTATTTTCTTTCTATCACTATTCTAAATTCTCATCAGTCATATTTCCTTGTATATATATGCAAATGTATGGTCAGTTTTGAATAGTATATCGACAATTCCAAAGTATATATGAACGTTAAAATCCTGTAAATATCTCGTGACTGAATCATAAACAGTGAATACTGTGTTTCGCTTCGCTTTGGACTCGATAGAAGCGCATGCTTCCTATATGCGCCGACGCGGTGGAGTTTATGCTCAATAGCATTCAGTGCGCATGACTGTATAGAATACAGTGGCGGCTTCAGAAAATTTTGGTGTTATATTAATTTTAAATTTTGATCTATAATTTTATTAAAATATTTTTTGTAAAGTGTTTTGTATTTTTATTTAACATCCATAATAGATTTATCAAATTTGCTGACTTCATTCGTTCTGTGGAACAATATTCTGATTCTTTAAAGTAAGGGGTGTATATTAATAAAATATCAATTTCTATATATCGGAAACTATAAAATTTAATAATTAACTAATCAAGGTTAAAATACATTTATTTATAAGCGTCCTGAACCCAAAGGGATGAGTCTACATGCCACCGACTCTTTATTAAAATAAAAAACAATAATAATATATAATCATAAATTAAGAGAGCTAGCCGAAGGTAAGTCAAGTCAATTCATGTCAACGACTAATAACTAAATTAAACCATATAAATAAAAATATATAGAATTCAAATAATTATAAAATATATATATATATATATATATATATATATATATGTAAATATATATTGAACATAATTCAAGAACACAGAAACTAAAATAATATAACTCATATCAGCATACTACACAGAATTATATAAACCAGTATCGGTTAATGAAAATATTTCCAATATACAGAAGATTTAATGCAGTATTTAAAAAAAAACTGTATATGTCTTACATGTACAAAATATTCTGGAGCATATATACATCATCTGTTAAGTGTTAGAGAATTATTAGCACCTATTTTGATCAGGATACATAATATCTATTACCTTATAAAAGTAAAAAAATATATATAGAAGAGATAGTTCTTCACTACTTAGATGGAAGTATAATTGAAATTCTCACTCTCACAAATATATTGAAGTTTGGAACATTTGATTCAATATCTTTAATATGATACCAAAAGAATTTATTGATGAAGTAATCTATTCATAATGGAATACAATATATGAGCAATAGTAATAAGAAATTTGAGTAAAAAGGATAAAACTTACCTTTAAACACAGTAGTTCATTTAAGAAGCATATCGACAATCCATTGTAAGTAATAAATAACAAGTTATAAATCAAAATTCCTTAATTAAAAGAAACATGTAATCCATATTCTAAAAATATTCATTGAACATTATTAATAGTTACAATAAATAAACATGTAATAACTTAATTATTTAACATTTAGAGAGTTTTGGTTATATATATCAAATAATGTCAGAAATGTCAAAATAATTTTATCAATTGACTGGAATAAGGTTATAAATTGAAAAAGAAGCAGAACCATAGAAATCTATATTTATTGAGTCAAGAAAGATGTGAATTTTATGGTTTGTAATTATATATTAGGAATTATAAAATGAATCTGAAATCAAGATATTTATGATTTCGGATAGCAACGAAAAATAAAAAAAGGCGGGTTGGTTGTTGATTTTTGAATAATGATGGAAGTCGGAGATTAGAAAACTTAAATGGTTGAAGAATTTAAAAAGAGAGAATTAAGTTATTGTATAAAGAAGTGAGTTATTCCATATATTAATTCGAAATAGCTAGTATAAGGATATTAAAATCATAATTTCTACGAAGATATATACAATATATAAAAAAATACATGTTATTGGAGGCTATGGTACAAATGAAAGAGTCATTTCAAATTGAATAATTAGCTGATGTGGTACGGAATCGTGATGTAAAGTACCTGAATAAGATATTAAGCATTGATTGGGAATTCGAAGCTGGAGAATAATAGAAATTACAAACACGTGGTACCTGTAACAAGAAATCTAGAAAAAAAACTTCTCCATCTGGACGACATATGTATGCATGACATGGTTTTTTAACAGACAGAATTTCAAGAAAGGAATATTAGTGGTTGAGAGGTTAGTGTTTCTTTTTGTTTTTGTTGGTACCAACATTCGGGTTAGAGATGTACATTTATAATAAAAGTAATAAGAATTAGTATCTGAAACTATTAAACATATTAAAAGCATTAAAAAAGAAAGGTAATAACATAGACTTGAGTACTTACCATTTATATTTAACAAATATTTTATTGTTTGACATTTCAATATTATATTAGTATTTAAGATAGTTCATCACTTACTTTAAATTTATAATACATAATTCTTGATCAATATAATATAGTTGTTGTATTAAAGGTATTCTTGAAAATATTGTTTATGTTCAGATAAATATTACTTCAACTGCTGATATGAGTGACAGTTGGAATCGATTATTCTACTGATAATTTCCATCTATTTTAATTGTGAGACAAAATCGATTGCTATATTGAAAGTTTCTATACATAGGCGCACCAATAATAAAAAAAATATAATATCAGTTATTTGAATGATTCATATATATGTAAAATATTGTAGATATAGAGTTAAAATCACTTCCAGATCCCAAAGAGTAGTAAGAGTTTCTCATGCTCTCCACATAAATTTATGAATACATAAAAATTTTTCTTTACTTCATTACTGAGCTAGCTATACTAGAGTTGAATATATTAAATTGATAATATAACAATTATAGTGGTATTGTCGGCAAATTATACAACAATAACAATCCATTATAATATATATATATATATATATATATATATATATATATATATATAAACATGAAATGACTTACCTATACGATCGTTTTTTATAATGTTCATATTGTTTTCTCAATATATAATATTAACACGATAACCCGCTAGCTACACACACTAACCTCATAATGTAAACCTTATAATTGTTAAAATAATTATTATTGCGTACCAATAATAACTATTAAATTAAATAGAATATTAAGAATCTCATGGACAGACCATGTGTCCAACGTAGAGGTCTGCAGAAAAATGCAGAAAGACACCGAATTAATAAAAACGATAAAGATCCGCAAGCTAGAATATTTCGGTCATATAATGCGAAATGAGAAAAGGTTCAGTCTATTACAAAATATCTTGCAAGGGAAGATCCCTAGTAAACGTGGCCCAGGACGACGGAGAAATTCATGGCTCAAAAATCTCAGGACATGGTTTTCAACAACTACTACAGGACTATTCCGTGCAGCAGCAAATAAAATCATAATAGCCAGAATGATCGCCAACATCCGGACCGGATAGGCACTAGAAGAAGAAGAAGAAATTGGTAAAGATAATAATTGATACGTATGAATTGAATATACTAAGCATAGCGACACAACAGCTAAGAGCAGCTGACTGTATCTTTCTCGCTCGGGTACAATCGGCGGTTCCGAGCTCACCCGATCGAGCCACCCCTCAGAGCGTGACGGATCAACCTAACTCACTACCCACGAGAAAATCTGTGTGCGGTGCGCTAAAAGAAGTTGTCAGTTCAAAAACATTTCAAGTATTATCCGTTTCTAACGTAGATGTATATGTATATATATGTATATATATAAATAGTGGCATTGTCCCACAGCTCATGATTGACGTTGGTAACACTGTTTGTCTCTTGTCACATCCCTTTTGGAGGCAAAATATATCATTTCCTCGGCGGCGTTTAGTATGGTGACACATGAAGATGAAATCAATGGTTTTATTTTATAAAATGCTGCGACAATTACAATTGTTGCTATGACACGATTGATTAGGCCGTTAAATAGGTTAAATTGTTAAACTTTGTACCTTGGCTCACTGATAAGTCGTGTACCTTGAACCGGACCAAGGTACAATCCTATCGAATATTAACATTGATTTTACTATTATTTAAAATAATTAATCTTCTTCTTCTTCTTCTTCTTCTTCTTCTTCTTCTTCTTCTTCTTCTCCTTCTCCTTCTCCTTCTTCTTCCTCTTCTTCTGATATCCATTAATGGATGTTTGCGACTATTTCTGGCCAATTCGTTCTGTCTCTGATGGTGTGGATTAATTCTCCTGTTGTTCTCATCCCTGTTCACTGTTTGATATTTCGGAGCCAAGCATCCTCTTTCTGCCCACTCCCTTTTTGCCTCTATATTTCCTTCTGTTAATAGTTGGAGCCACTGGTATGTCTCGTTGTGTATCAGATATCCCAGGTACGCTGTTTTTCTGCGTCTTATCGTGTTCAGCAATTCAAGTTCTCTTCCTGCCCTCCTCAGAATTTCTTCGTTGGTTTTTCTTGCCGTCCATGGAACTTTCTGGATTCTTCGATAGATCCGCATTCCAAATTCATGGTATTCACGTCGAGAGTCCAGCCTTCCATGCCATACAATAGGACGGACCATACGTAGCATTTTGTGAATCTTATTCTGAGATTTAGGTCGAAATCAGAGTTCGTAGAGACGTTTTTGAATCTCATAAATGAGCTCCTCGCTTTTTCTATCCGGCACTTGATTTCCACTTCTCATAGCCAGGTTCCCAGGTGTTTAAACTTTTTTGCTCGTTCTATGTATTCACTATTGTATGATAGCTCTGCGTTCTGGAAATCATCTAATTCACTGGTGATTATTAGGAATTTTGTCTTTTTTATATTGATGTTAATCTCCATCAACCGGCTATGTATTCCTCCCATGTCAGGATGTCTTTGGAGGTCATTCATGTTATCTGCTATCAGGACTGATAGAAAATCAGAAATATGATTTGTCCACACTTCTTGCAGTTCTTGTGTGTCTAAGACTGCCTTGTTGTTTTGATTTACTATCTTTGTATATGCTGGGTATTTACGGTTTCCTGTAATTTCCTTAACTCTTTTGTAGATGTTAAATAGATCATGCTCTTGGTACATCTCCTCTATTTCCCTACTTCTCTCCATATCCATGCTTCTTTGGCATTTCTAATTTTAGTCCTGACAAGTGCTAGTTTCTTTATATTTTCCTTTTTGCGTGTTCTTGAGTTTCCGCCGTTAGTCCATTAAATCTAATACCTCTTGAGTCATCCATTCTTTATGCCGTTTCCTGGTATTTACAGTTGTTATATATTAATGCGTGTCTGAAATGGCATTTTTAAGCTGACTCCAGGTGTGGTCTATTTTTTCCTCAATTGTATATTCAGGCTCTTTTTGGGGCTTTGCTCAGTTGTTTGTTGAGTTTATCAGAGATGACTTGCTTCTTTGCCTCGTTATTCAACTAATTCCTCAAAATGTATTGATAAATGGGTCTACTTTAAAAACGATACAATAAATTTGGGTAAATAAAAAACATATTTTTTGTTTCATTGTACGTTTTTGACGTGAAAACATGTGCAACAATGTTGAAAACATTAGACATATATGATTTGTGGAATAAACTAAGTAATCATTCCATTTCAAAAGGAATAGACGTAAACGAAACTTGTTAAAGAAGAAACCAATCGAAGAAAAGTAAGCCAGGAATGAGAGTGTGATAGGCAATACATAAAGATGACACAAGATAAATAACAGCACCGGAACGTAAATCATCCGAATTTTTTGGGAGTTATATTTCAAAGAATGCATATATGAAAATTATGCTTATTCGAAATAAATGTGAAAGTATAATGTTACTTGATACCGAAGAAATTAGCTCAACAAATGGAACATGAGAAAGATTCAATCATAAATCGACAAATTCCCCAGAAAATGTTGGATAAATATAAAAAATTCAACGTAACAGGAAAAATAAAGTATAAAGACAAAACTAGTTGGCTGGCTTCCGTTTCGGGATAAAATAAGGATAAAAGGTACATGAAAAAATTATTGAGATTATTTTTTGACGTTTCTGAAAACCAATGAAATGCTTCTTCATTTGTCACAAGGGTAAGTTTCAACCAATTATGGCATTATTATAGTGGGAATAAATCTCTTGTGATTATTCTCGGGAAATATCAGTGTGGCTTTTATTTGCCTAGCAAGTGTCAGATAGTTGTCAAAATAATTACCTAATTGTGTCAACGCGATATATAAAATTGGTGGAAATTATCGGTTTAGTATCTTTTCTGATGCAGAAATAACAAAAAAGATTTTAGAAACTACTTCGAAAAATACTCTAATAAGTAATCAGTCTATATGGAGACAATTTAAGACCTCCACCAAAGAAAGAAATTAAATTCTGGATCAATCTACTACAACAGCTACTCTGGCATTGATTTTTAAAGATTGGGCTTATAACATGAAAAGAAAAGACGGAAATGATTATAAAGAAGCATTAATAAAAACAATCTTTTTTATTGTGAAAATTTGTGAATAAAAAAATAATCTAGTCAAATATAACTCGCGAGTTCCATTAATTAGAAAATAATTTGACAGATTATGTTCAAACTTGTTGCCATTTGGAAATATCCACTCGAACCCTGCGGGCTCTCGTGACTATTGCCTGGCAACAAGGTTTCAAAAAATCTGTCTAGTTATTTTCAATTTATTCTCACTCTCTTGTTATATTATTACTGATAATTTCCACAATTGAGCGTATCAGATTTTTCTCTTCGAAGTGAACTAGAGACTGAATACAGTACGAAAAATTAATGTTGTGTAGTAGTACCATATAGAATAATTGTTGGAAAAAACTATTACTGAGACTTCCAGTAAGAAAATAGGTATTCATAGTATTTGAGATGGTCATCATATTAGCTGTGGTTAAATATGGTATCATAATCCTTTTAAAATTTTATATTCTCAGAGTAAAGTCTTTTTTGTTTCATCTTGAATTAAATTATATTTTTCAACAAATTTAATAGCGTCTTTAATCACATATCGGGTGAATGGAGTACCAAAAATCCCAAACGTACGTCATTGATATTCCTTCACCTTCAAAACGGTAAATCATAAACTTTTCCTAAGACTAAAGTTACCGTAACATGGCTGGAAAAATTGGGTCTCGCTGTCGTTATGTCGTAATTTTAAACGTATAAAAGTCTCCCATATTCCCTGTAATGGGATCGCCTCGCAATTTCCTCAATAATTTATTATTATAAAATCTGGATCGTTGTGACAAGATCTACTAGAGCAGCTACTGCTGACAAATATTTCAAAATATAACCGAATTTTTCTTTCAGTTTAAGCATTACGTAGGTAAACTATGTTTTTGGAAAGTTGTTAAAGGACGAGCAAGATACGTTTCGTAAATAAATAACTGATATGTACTTGGACCTTCAGGATATTTGATAGATGATTAATAATAACGAGGATGACTTCAGATTCAGACCTTTTATCATTTAAGACAATAATAATTTCTACATCTACAGGACAATACGACAAAGCATCTATGATAATTGGCAGTGTTGATGGCTATCAAACTTCAATTATCACTTGAGGCGTTTTCATACATTACAATAACAATATTAGTCTTGGAGTTATATACTTGGACCAAAGTTGGAATTATATGTACACTTATGAATTATCAATCGTCCATTATCCTGTAAGTTGAAGATCATACCGGCATATTATCAGAAACTTTATCTGGAAATTATTGTTATTTTGCTCCAATTGATAATAAATCAATGAGTTTCATGTATTGAAATTGTTTATTGGTGTTAATAATAATGATCAATGTTATTGCTTTTATGTAATTTTAAGATGTTTTCCAGCTTTAGTCTTGTTTATCAAACAAAATGTACATGTACATCCAATATTATAAACCAAATATACATTCGGCGAACATTCAAAATTAAATTAGCTTCCATACAATCAGTTCCGTTGCAAACAAAACATGCACTGCGATTTGTTACACGATTTATGCCCCTGGAGTTTCTGAAGCAAGTAATGGAACCCGCTCCTATGCAATTACTGCCACGTGAACGTAAATTCGATTAACTCTGAATTTATTTTCTATTATTTAATCACCAGAACTCAGGATGGAGTTATCGAACAAATTAATAACGCTACCGTGTGCTTTTTGAACTTCGATATGTAAAAGCCCGAAGGGAAAAATTTTAAACGACTTAAAAATAGAATGGATTGCTTTCAACGTACTTAGATATGAACTATTAGATAATGACGAAGTCGTCTAGCTGAAGTGTATACAGGATGTCTCAAAATTGACGCCTGGATTACGGTTTGTTCTGGATTAGCGATTTATTGATCAAAAACAAAGATCTAAATTTCATATATTTAACTTACATTCACCAGGCTAAGAAAGCAGCAAGACTATCCTCTTTGCCATGTTCGCCTTAAATATTAAGAACACAAACAAGACAAAACTGAACGATCATAATAATTGAAGTATTGTCAGTCACACCAATGGAGACATGAAACAACTAAACATATTACCATCTAGTCTGTGCTTAAGCGATGGACAAATTACTAGTTCACGAATCATAGTTGCCATAAAACAAACAAAGAATATAGACAACGTTCGATTCCAAGTTCAAATATTTTAATGAACAAAACAAAGTTAAACAACAATCCAAGGTAATTGAAATCAGTTTTGAAATGTACAAGTCGGAAGGATTATTATTATTATTATTATTATTATTATTATTATTATTATTATTATTATTATTATTGTTGAGTTGATGTTGATTCACACACACGTATTTCCTTAGTGCTTAGAAATTCTTGAGTTTTCTGTTGAAATTGGACTATTTTAATTTGTGAAAAGTGCTTTTGGAGTGATGTACTTCAAATTAACATCTATGTAACTGTTGGCAAGTAACTTTATTTTCAATTTGTACAAATTGTTTTCTCTGGTACAGATAGCTTTCTAGAAGATTATAAGTTGTTCCCCGAACTCCTATATCTTCCAAGGTTTCGAGAAGCTGTGTATGGCTTACAGTATCGAAAGCCTTGGATAGGTCTAAAAATACACACAGACTAGGTTTTCCGTTATCTATCGCTCTATTATTATTGTTGAGTTGATGTTGGTTCACACACACGTATTTCCTTAGTGCTTAGAAATTCTTGAGTTTTCTGTTGAAATTGGACTATTTTAATTTGTGAAAAGTGCTTTTGGAGTGATGTACTACAAATTAACATCTATGTAACTGTTGGCAAGTAAAAAATCATTCTATTTCACGATATTATAAACATATGAAACTTTTTTCGCATCAAAAATACCAAGTTTACTTCGATACTTTTTACTGATTCATAAAACCAAATTAAATCGACGTGGACAATTGCACTCGGACTAATTTTTAATCTGAAATTTTGATATATCAACCTGTTTGAGTCATTAAATGCTTACAATAGAATCGTTAGAGGAGAAAAATATGGATCTTGATCATTGCGTTAGATGTAGAAAGCCCGTTAAAACCGGATATCGATGTCAAAAGTGCAATCGTCTGTCGCACTATGCATGTTTAAAAATTGTGAAAAACGTACAATTTTTAAAGGATAACATGGTTATTTGCTGCGGTGAATCTGGAGGTACATTTGATTCTTTATCAAGTGTTGCTTCTACTGAGGTTGAAAACAGGTCTGGTCTAGTCCAAGAGCAGGCTGTGGACATTAATAAAATAACAATACGACATATGGAAGAACTATTAAAGCAAAAGGAGGAAACTATCCATTATCAAAAAATTGCTATGGATTCGCTTCACCACCAAATATCTTTTTTAAATGAAGAAACATCAAGATTACGGAATTCCATTGTTTCTCCAACACTGCAAAATAGTCAGAAGCCAAACCTAAAAACGAGTATTTCAGTGCGACCGAAGACCAATGTCGAACAACAAGCTCCGCAAAATGATGCATATACGTCAGATCATACCATTGTAACAAAAAGTAATGTCAAAAATGCCTTACATAATGTGGAATCCCAGCTTCTATGTGAAAAATATATTGGCCTCAATCAACCTTCTTATGCAAATGCAAATGCGAATATTGGTAGCCACGTTGGAAAAATAAGACCTAGACAGTTGCTAATTGGAAACAACCACGATATATCTGGTCCACTGAAAGCAGCGAATCAAACCATGGACAAATACTATCATTACCACGTAACGAACTGGCATCCAGATGTGTGTGGCGATGTGATATTGGACTATTTAAAAAGCTTTGCTGCCAGTGTAAAGGTGGAGAAGCTAAATTCGAGAAATCCAGACTTATATGCGTCTTTTAAAATAAGTTTATTATCTAAAGAATCTGAAAACATTTTAAAGAGCGAAATTTGGCCTAGTAGAGTTACTTTAAATCGTTTTTTTCATACGAAAAGAGTTGATGCACTTTCGGGGTGATATCTCGAATGTAATTGATAACAGTGATGATATATTCAACAAACATTTTTTCAGAGATTTCAACTTATCAATTTTTCACCTAAACGTTCAGAGCTTACATAACAAAATAACAGAACTGCAAGTATTTTTAAATAGCAAACCATTTGATATTTTTTGTGTTTCTGAGCATTGGTTAGACATCAATAGCTTAGACAAAATTAAATTGAACAAATATTCGTTAATAGCGTCCTTTTGTCGCCAAACAAAAGAAATGCACGGTGGGGTGGTAATATATACAACATCTAAAATTTCTGTCAGAAGAATTGATATTGGAAGGTTCTGTAGGTCGTTTGATGCGGAATTCTGTGCTATTGAAGTTAGATACTGCAGTCTAGCTGTCATTGCGGTTTATCGGTCTCCCACCAAAGGAAATATGTCAGTTTTCATTGAAACACTAACGGATTTGGTTGAATTCTTGAATAACAAATATAAAAAAATCATTATCATGGGTGATATGAATCTGGATCTCGATGGTAATACGGATCACGCAAAAAATCTGTGCAATCTCTTCAATATGTATGGCTTCAGCCCCTTAATCCACCAACCTACTCGAATAACTATCTCGTCAAGATCATGCCTTGATAACCTAGTAACTAATGTTGGCGAGGAGAATCTTGCCTCTGGTGTACTAGAGCCACTTGTATCGGATCATAGTGGCACCTATCTCTTTCTGAACTCTGAAATTTCTAAAAAACCAGAACACTTTAAGAAAAGGATCATAAACGAGAACACAATAAAAAAAATTGTTGATAACTTGGAAGGGATAAATTGGAGCGAATATTGTATATTAAGAAAAAATTATAAACAAGCATTAAAGGAAGCTAAGAAGAGTGCTTGTACGAATAGAATCTTAAAATCCGATAATAAGAGTAAAACGATTTGGGGTACTATAAATCAACTAAGGCATGAAAGTAAATCCCGTTCAAATAGCGTTAATATTAATGCCGATGATTTAAATAATTTTTTCACTACCGTTTCTGAAAAACTTATTGAATCACTTAATGATCCATATACGCACTATATTTCCTTCCTGAATAAAATGCAAAAACCTCCATCTTCATTTTTCATGCTACCATTTTTAGAATCTGATGTACTTGAGGCCATTCATTCCCTCAAAAACAAATTAAGTACCGATTACTATGGCTTAAATGCACAAATGATTAAGGCCTCCAGCACTTCTTTACTTGCACCCCTAACAGTTGCTCTAAACAAGTGCACTATCGAAGGCATTTGGCCAAACTCTTTAAAAATATCAAAAATTGTGCCCGTTCATAAGG
Organism: Galeruca laticollis; assembly: GCA_963921935.1. Classification (NCBI taxonomy): domain Eukaryota; kingdom Metazoa; phylum Arthropoda; class Insecta; order Coleoptera; family Chrysomelidae; genus Galeruca; species Galeruca laticollis. The sequence continues at coordinate 172,122,144 of OY998177.1, forward strand.
GGGGAGATGTGGATGAACTGGATAATTACAGACCAATAGCGATCGTTCCCATATTATCTAAAATATTTGAGATCCTGATAAGGGATAGGTTTATATCTTATTTGGAAAAACAAAGCATTCCAAAAGAACAAGTCCACTGTCTCTGCATTGGTTACAATTGTAGATGACATAATGGACAGCCTCGATAGGGGACATGAAGTTCGTGCTACTTTATGTGATTTGTCTAAGGCGTTTGATTGCGTTAATACTTAAATTCTTATGGATAAAATGAAATTTTACGGGTTCAGAGATAAGCAATATGACCTTATGTTTTCTTATCTCAATAATAGACGTTAATACGTTTACTTGAACAACGTACATTCACACGAACTTAAAATGAATAACGGAGTACCCCAGGGTTCCGTTCTGGGCCCTTTATTATTTTTAATTTACGTCAATGATTTACCCCAATCTTAGGAACAGCAGAGCAGAGTGGTTCTATATGCTGATGATGCTACCTTAATTTCAAACGAGGGAGTTGCTGCGAGGAATGAAAGTTTTGATATGGCAAAAAATTGGTTTCAAGCAAATAAACTCAAACTAAATGAATCAAAAACTCAACATATTCTTTTCAGTGTTGATAAATTTGCAGAAAAGTCGGAGCCTGTTAAATTGTTGGGAATTGTATTCGATACTTCGTTGACTTGGTCGAGCCAGATTGATCGATTATGCTCAAAAATATCTTCTCAAATATTCGTATTGAGACAGTTACGTAAAAATATTAGTGACAATAATGTAATGAAAGTCGCCTACTGTGCCTTGATTCACAGTCATCTGTCTTATGGCATATCGCTATGGGGTAACTCAAGCAGGCTCCATAAGGTTTTTTCGCTCCAAAAGGCAGCAATCCGAATTGTGGACGGATCAGCATACCGAGCGCATTGTATAGAAATTTTTAAGAAATATAAGATTCTGAGTCTACCCTGCCAATATATCTTTGACCAACTTCTAAGAATACATCGGGACCTAAATTCTATTTCGAGTCATAGCGATTTACACGGTTACAGTACTAGAAATGCAAATGATCTAGTAAATATCTTTTCACGTCTGTCAACGGCTAAACGGAACCGACTTGATTTCAATCTGTTTAATAAATTAGATAAACTATACCCGGAGGAGAAAATAAAGGAAATGAGATGAGTAATTGTTTATTTTTTCTATACAGTTCTATACTTTTATATGTTTTTATATAGTTTTTCATCCTTTTATAATATGTCTTGGTGTACTTTTGGATTTTTATTCTATTGTAGATATTTTGTAACTATTTCTACTTTTTATTGTGTGATTGTTCTCTTTTTTTTTGTTTTTTCTCATAATGTAATTAATTATCTATTAATCGTTTGTAATTATATTAACATTTTATATGAGATGACTATAAACGTGCGCTGTATGTAAAATGGTCAATAAACGAATATAATATTATTATTATTATTATTATTATTATTATTATTATTATTGTTACAAATTGATGTGGTCTGATTCTAAAGTCGTATTAGTTTGGATAAAGTCGACCCCTCAAAGATGGAAAACCTTTGTAGCCAACCGAGTGAGTCATTCTCAAGAGCGTATATCCCCTGAAAATTGGTATCATGTTAGTGGCAAAGATAACTTGTCTGATTGTGTTTCACGTGACATGTTTCCTAAAGATTTGTTAGGTCATCACTTGTGGTGGTTAGGCCCTAAATGGTTATCTACAACTTGTAACGTTAACATTAATGAAGTCCTTCAATTTTCAGAAGAAGAATCTGTTATCAATACCGAAATGAGAATGATCGTTTGTGTAACCAACATTCTCCAATTTAATTGGATAATTGGGTTGTTAGTAAGGTATTCTGCACTTAGGAAAATTCAGGGTATTCTTACATACTGTTCGATCCATTACATAGAAGTTTCTAAAATTGACAATTATTCCTTCTAAATTAGAATTAAATCAGTCCTCACTATATTTGGTGAAAGTGATACAATATGAGGTGTTTTCTGTGGAAATTGCAAACCTAGAGGGAAGAAAACCCCTGTCTAAAGAAATTCGTAAACTTGCTCCTTTTGTCGATGAAGAGGGTTTCCTTAGGGTGAGCGGTCTTTTGAAGTATGCTGATGTGCCTTGTAGAAATTCACAAAATTCCTACAGTAGTTCGAATATCAACCCTGCCCAATCGCCGATCTTCGTTCATTCTCGTAAGCCGGCTATGCCTTATTTAAGGGAAGTTCGCGCTCATCTCATTCTCATTCCTCAACAATCACCGACCTGAACAAACGAAAAATGTTTAGTGTACAGTTCTTTCAAATTTACACCCGATAAAATGGGTATTTTGCAAACTACCAATTTAGTGAAAAGTAACCATCCTAAATTCAGTGCTATTTAAACTGTGAGTACATTATTTACTGTATGAAGAATCAACCATCTCCGAAGTTAGAATAACTGGGGAGATATTTCTACATCTACGTGCTGAATCCACTTTAATATCACCATCAGCCACATTAATTGCAGGGTTTCCGGTTTTATTTGTTCTACTATAAGTTTGAATTCAATTTATCTATTTGTAATTATTAAGCTGAATGTATATTGTGTATATATATCTACATTTTTGTCCAAGAATCACTGTATGTGAACGTTTCAGATTACATGTGTTGGTAACGGTAGTTTATAGTTGCCATTCCCGCCTGATCCACGTGTTCAATTAAATGAACGTATCTCTAAAGGAAAGGTTCTTTCATTATTTGTATCTTACTCCACAGTTTCGTGACATGAGCCACTGGTCCTTCGAAGCTTTCATTTCACATTTAATAACTTATTTTAAGAGTTCTCACTAGATACTTCTAGTCGCTACCAAATGTAGAGAGCGATCCTACCCTACACCTTCTCCTACATTGGTTTTAGTCCTTCGAGCCGGATATCCCGTCAAATTGACATTCTTATTATTTTTCATCTACAATTTCACCATTTCAAATTACTGCTCTGCAATTTATATACAATATCATGCAATAATCAACTTCTGTTGTCAATTGGACAGTATGTGTTAACCTTGTAAAAAATAAAGAAGACAGTGATAGTGACTTTACTACGAACATTCGTATATATTATCGGTGTTATATGTCCAGAAATTCTGCGCAGGCCGGCAACCCTGTCTTAATCTTCTGACTGACGGCTAGTTACCTGCCGCCCCAAAACTGAGACGAAGGAAACGAAGTAATTGTCTTCGTTTTCCTATTTCGCCCTTCAAGACTACCTGCAGTGCATATTTTCGATCCCGTTACTAGTGCATTGTGTATTTTATGAACGTTTCGAATGACAATAATAATTGTTACTAGAATACATTGTTCGTTTCTGTAACTGTATCTATATTTTCTCAGCGTTTTTAGGTAAAACCTATAGTGTTATTTCTGTATACTGTGTGATATTTATAGTTTGGTTTATAAGTATTGAATATTTTTTATTATTTTTATTACCATCTGTTTATGCTTACTTATCTAGATGCCTGAATAGGACCTATTCTAATATTTATAACTTTAGTTGGTAATATTGATTTTCTATAAATGGTTTAAGCTTTTAAGGATCAGTAATTGATCTGCGGTTTCTAACGTTCTTCAATATTTTTTGTATATATTTGCTTACTCACGCATTTATATGATCTTTTGCATAATTACACTAAACATAAGTATTGCTCAACATTTATAATATAACTTTATTTCCTAATTAGTAGTGCTATAATAGTCTCAATTCTCTAAAATGGATTTAACTACTTTGATTATATTTTTGCTCGAACAAAAACTTGACTTCAATTAGCGAAACGCATTCGAGAATTATCAAAGATCCGGGAAGATTCCTTAAGCTGAAGAATTCTTTGAATTTCTAACCAAAAGACAATCCTTTTTAGAAAATTTAAATCTTTTTGATCTCAATACTTCCAAGCCTAATTCTACACAAATAGACAGCCGAATAAATAAGGTGTTGTTAGTCGCTAGTGTAAATCACCCTCCACAACAATCGTTTAGCGCTCGTTCAAATTGTTCCTATTGCAGAGACTCGCGCCATTCCATTGATGGATGTTCCAAATTTATTTCTTTAAATCCCAACATTAAAAGACATACTTATTTTCTTCGGTCTTCAAATATAAATATAATATTTATCTGGGCTAAGGCCCATGTAGGTATCATAGGTAATTAAAAAGCAAATTCGGAAGACAAGGAATCTGTATTTGGGACAACTATAGACTAGCAACCACAATACTCTGATCTCATTATTAATTACACAAATCAAATTAAATCGGATTGGTCAAAAATATATGATAATATTGGTAAGGAGTCCAAAAACCAATACTTCTTCATCCACCCTGAACTTCCAAATAAAATGTGGCATCTATCATTTACCAATATAAGTAGATATTACTCTAGTACAATAACAAGACTAAAGTTAAATCACGGTCGCTTTCCGGCGCATCTTCACAGACTTGGTTAAGTAAATTCTCCTCATTGCTCTTGCAATAACAATAAAATTGCTGATTTAAACCATTTATTTTTTGAGTGCACTAATCATGTTTCACCTACTAATGAACTAATAGCTGATTCAAAGAAATATGGATTTCAACTACCTTTAAATGTTTCCACAATAATTTCAACAAACCATAAACCTGTCCTTGATTCTATCATAAAATTTTTAAAAGCAACCAATATAAACATATAACTGTTGTTCACTGATTAGTTGCCCTACAAAAAAATATGTATGTGGAAAATAGCTAAAGCTGATGCCATCCTCCCACCACACACACACACACACACACACACACACACACACACACACCTATACTGGGCTGGGGGGTCTTGAGAGGTATTTGCTATCTAGGATATGTTACGAGGTCCACCCTAAAAAACTAATTTATAAATAAACAAATCATCAAACACTCCTTATTCTAACTTCGTATTTTAGAATATGTTGGTACACACTGCAAACACTCCAAAAAAATATGTTTCATCAGTAGGAAACTATCTTTGTGAGGTCTCCACATTTTTACATAGCTACGAGGTTTGAGTTAATTGAATCCAATTTCACGAGGACATGAGAGGTCCTAGTGACGCAAACATATGTGTAAGTAACATATACACCCTTAACCGATGTTACGTGGTCTTTTAATAAGTATTTGAAACAATTTTTTTATTGATATTTGAAATGTAACGTATAATATAATGACTTATGCTGTTTATATTATGAACGCTCTACTTGAGCGTGGGATTAGTGTTCTGTAAACAATCCGTTGTTGCTTTTTAAAAATACATATTATCTTTCTCAGTGTTATTCACCTGCAGTATCTCGCTGGCTAGAATCCTTGTTCATGTTTAGAAAATTACGATACGCGGAATACATTGAAAAACTGGTTTTCACCTTGAACTTGAAGTCTGGTTAATGGCAAGTGGAAATAGACCAAATGACAAAAAAGACACAGCGTTTACCACCGGATCTGGGATATGGCTATGCCATTCAGGCTATGTAATGCCATTCAGGCTAATGCACCAGCGACATTTTAGAAACTTATGGAAAAAATACTCTAAAACTTCAGAGTTCGATGTTCACATCGAACATCCAGCTGGTGTGAGTCGCCGAAATGCCGACTTGTTTTCTAGAAGAATTAGAAAATAACAGGAGTACGATCCTCTCTTTAAGAAGATCCGGCATTAGAAGGAAGAAAATCGACAACCTAGATGGCAAGAGGCATCAAAATTTTCGCCATTGTTCAAGTCATATTGGGCTGAGTGGGACTCCCTTACCTGGAAGGAAGCTTTTTGAAACGATTATGGTTCCGAGAGTAGAAGATAGCGTTTACGTTCAAAACTTTATTTTAAGTAAACCATGCATTTTTACAAAGAATTGATATCGATCTTGGCGACGCACAAGGTACCTTATAATATGATATAATGATATAATATCTGAAGCAGAAACTGTTACAATTAAATGGAATATAGAGCCAGTAATTCAATTTAAAAGGCAACGAGAAGTGACGAAACAAATTGTTGAGCTTGCTTTGGAATACCCATTTGATAATAGAGGAGAATACTTCAAAGTCCAGGTATATTATTATTTAATTGATATCACTAACAATCAAATTGAACCGAAGTTTTCTGCTACGCAATCAATCAAAAAATCTTTTGTCTTTTTAGAACTTAATGATATGCTTGAAAAATCAAATGAATATTATTTGTTGCAACAATGCTTATTTCAAAAATATGGAGACATTTTTACTAACGGTGTTGTCAATCAGTTTGCTATGTTCCTTGAACTAGTTAAAGCTGACATCGAAAAAGATATGAAAAAGAGGGAACTTTTCGAAATAGTTATTAATAAATATTCGTATGTGTAAGTTGTTTTTCCTGAAGTTTATGTTATGTTTCTTCTATTTTTTATCCTACATGTCCTATATCTGTTGCGCAATAGGAAATATTCTTTAGTAATTTGAAAATGTTGAAAAATTGCATTAGGTCAATAATGAACGAACAAAAGTTGCGTGATCTATCTAGTTTAAATATAGAATATAATATCGGAACTAAATTAGATTTAAAATATCTTATTTTGCGAATACTTAACCCTTTCGGACGCAGCGTCCACTGCAGTGGCTGATAACCCTGCGGTCTAATCCAAACACATTTTTCATGAGAATATAAATTTCAATCAACCAACATCATAACCCTTAACTCATTTTAAAAAAAATAGCAGATAGCTCCTTTTGACCTTTTGTCATTCATTCCACTACCGAATTGTTCTAAGTCTGATTGATTTCTGCGTTTAAGATTTTGTGTTATAAAAACTACATACGTACCGAGTGTCCCCATAAGAATGGCTCTCGACCATATATCAGAAACAGTTGATAGTACAACTGTGCGAAAAAATATAACAAAAGTTTCTGTCTACCGCTAGAGTGCGTAATTGGATAAAAAAAATTTAAAAACCAAATTTCATTAAATTAGCCCAATTAAGGGGCATAACAAAAACAATCATCGCATTCATAAAAAAAATGTTGGGAGAGTGGGAGCTTTGCCCTTTACTCGGGTTCTACTTAACCGATTGCTGCAAATTTAGTCTCCTTGAAAACATCTGTTTTCCATAAACATAAATTATGTAAGTGTAATAATTTCGACATAATCTATTGAGTAACATGCACGCTATTTACTTTGTTTTTTAGATATAGTTATCTTTGGAAAATATTACATAGGTGTATGCAATTTTAATCGGGAATTATAAAAGTAGACTTAATTAGAACAGAATACCGAATACCGCATGTCGATATTTTTTTCCTATCCCGAAATATTTTTAAAAACGTGTAAATTTTAATTATTTCTCTTTGAATATAGATTACCTACTATGGTTGTCGGTTCGGAACGGATTTTAACAAATTGGAACGAATTGAAGTTGACTTTAAGATAATTTCAATTATTATATCGATGTTATTGGGAAACGGCGTTAAGGAAGTTAGAGTGGAAATATGTAAAAACAAGTAGTGGGTCAGAAAAAGCAAACATTATATATTTCTACTTTAACTTCCTTAACAGTAATATTGAAGTTATTATTAATATAATAAGGCAAGGAAAGTCAATTGTAATTTATAACCGAGGTAGAGATAGGACCCCCCAAAACATTTTAAAGGTGGTTTCCCGGTGTGTATAGAGGCTGCATTTGTTGTACTTGGAAACAATCTTGCTACATACGGCGCTTAGATTAGTAACAGTGTTGCCAGTGGATCAACTGAGATTTTTACTATGACTTTGTACTCACAAGCAGTTAACTTAATTCGGGGTTGAAAAGGTCTTAGAAATTATGTTTATATATTTCTCAATAATTTTACTACCTTTTCTTAGTATTGGCGAGAAAATAAAATATTAAATTATCTTCCGTGTAAATTTGTTCCCAATCGACAATTGATAAAGCTGATCATGACGTCGAATTGAGAAACAGCACCATTTTATATGAATACGATGTACCGGGTGCCCCAATAAGAATGACTGTTATCCATATCTCAGGAACCGTTTATAGTACAGCTTCGGGCAAAAATGTTTAAAACAAAAGTTGCCCCGAGAAAAACCTGGAAATTATTTTCATACTTAGAGGTCCATCGCTAGAGGCCGTAATTGAATGCAAAAAAAATAAAACTTACAACCCGATAAGTAATGCGCACACTAGGGGTCACTATTTAATTTTGTTTAATCTAATTTTCCTTGGAAAATATTAAATGTAAGTATACAGTTTTAATCATGGATTATTAAAGTAAACCAAATTAGCAACAGAATATGAAAACTGCATAAAGATTTTTTTTGATATTTCGAGAAATATTAAGAAATATGTAAGTTTTGAGCGTTTTTCTTTGTATATAGATTACTCTGGTTCTACTGAAAGGAATTTAACAATTTTTGACTCCCTAAATTGACTTTCCTTGTCCTATTGAAAAGGAATTCAATTATTCCAATATTACTGTTAATGTAACCCGGTTTAAGTGGAGATACAAAAACACAAGACAAATTAACGAGCTTCTTTTTGCAACTAGACTACTCCACTCGAAAGAATATGAAACGCCATACAGAGTGTTTCGGGGGCACTTGGTTATTTTAATTTTTTCGTTATATTGTAACATTTGTTCTCTTTCCAGGGTCCACTACTTATTTTAATGTATTTGCACATTAACTTCTTTAACGCAGTTTGCCGATGACAGTGACAATAATATTTAAATAATTAAAATCCCGTTCAATTGAACGAGAGAAATCTATTTTCTAAAGCAATTGCTTAAAATTTACACGTTTCTTAAGATACTCCGGTATATGAAAAATATATTGTCATACAGTCTTCACCATTCTGTTGCTAATTTGGTTTACTTTAATAATCCAAGGTTAGAACTTCCATTTAATATTTTCCAAAGAAAACTAGATTAAAAAAAATAACTGGTGACTTCCAGCGTTCACGTTCCCTAATGCGTAGTTTCAAAATAATAACTCTCACCTTGGAGAAATAGTTGACTTCAACAAGTTTGAGTTAACAAATATCAATTGGTTAAATTGGACTTACAGGTGTCTTTTTTCATGACAAGTTCCCACTCTCCCCCACCTCTTACTAGCAAATTTATGGAATCAAATACGCGCAGAAATTATTTAAGAATACCATGATCGTATATTTAATGTCCCTTAGTTTGCCACATTTTACAGAATTTTAATTTCTTAATTTTTGATATCCATTTACGCCCTCCAGCGGCAGACCTATAAGTCTGTTAATAATTTACAGATTTTTCTCGAGACAACTCCAAATTTCTTTCCCGAAGTTGTATAATAAACGATATGGACGAGAGCCATTCTAATAGGAACACCCAGTACACGGACGTTAGGAAAAGATTTTTTATTATCAATAAAAAATCACAAATTTATTAAAGGTGGACAATATCCGTGGCGTCTTGTTTAGATATAGCAAATGTGTGGAACGAAATGAAAAAGGTTAATATGCTATATAGTAACAAAAAATCTTGTATTTAAACTCAATAAATCAAAATGTTTCCGAGGTATAATTTCAAGAATATTCCAAACATCGGAGAAGTTATCAGGTTTCAGAAAATTTAATGGAAATTTATGACAACATTCTTACTCAAAATATATGAAAAAATAAAATAATTTCCGATATTTTTCAACGTTACAATAAAGTCTAATTTGATTAATATCTTGTGCAATTTTTAAATGAAATGGATTTCCAGAAAAACAATACTTTTCCCTATGAGCGGCTACCCACCTGCAAACCCAATGGCAGCATAAAGGAAAATTGGCAACATGTAGGATACCCCGGACGAAAAAATAGTTATAGTTAAAATACATACAATAACTATATTCGTCGCCCGCTCTGTGATTTTTAAAGTTCTACATTCATAGGTAGCGATGGAACAGATTTTAATGCAGAATTCGAAGGACACAGACTCGTAAAAAATCTACTACAGAAATTTTTTGTTGTGACATAGATAAAACAGTTTCCATGGTTGTTATTATATGCACTGAATTAATTTTGTTTTGGCAAATTTTTATTCAAGCATTTGTGTAACGTTTGTTGTGCCGTTGTTACTAAATTATTGGATATTTCGTTCTTTGCTATCATAAATAACTTTTAGCCCATTGCCTATATTTATGATAAAATAACATACCTATGTAATAGTTGGCAAATTGTAGATCTATGTATTAATATGTGTGACAAGCGCAGGATAATTGCAGTTAAATGCAATTTAAAAAAACATTTCGCTTCATACCTTAAGCAATGGGTGTGGCGTGAAGACTTTAATTAGAAGTTTTTAGGGATTGGCAGAATATAAAATTTTACCATATTAGGATATCGATTACAGTGATTTGGATTGTGATATTTCCACGAATTTTCTACTCCCTTATTTTAAATAGAACCTGGAATTTTTTATTTTATTTTTAAATTCTCTATCACATTTATAATAAATTTTATGTACCATGTCCTATACCAAAAATTAACAGTTTTTAAGAGATTTCAATGTTTTAAATAAATCACGATATTCCTTGAAACAATAACGCTACCGAGTTTGGTACAACGAATTATATGACTGCATTAAAGGGTATCTGCTCCTAAAATGTTATTTTTTCATACATTTTAGACATACCATTCAATTACAATGTAAAACCACTTTAACTCGTTTATTTCAAATGCAACACCCTGTATTTTATATAAAATTTCCATTTATATTTTTATTTACTTGTAATCCTATACCTAAATATAACCAGTTTTAAGATATTTCATGATTTTGTTAAAAAAATTACAATATCTTAACAAAAAGTGGGCTGTGGATGTGATAAGTTGTTAAATTCTTTATGTATGCATTAGGTACGTTGTGACAGTTTTTTTCAAATTCGTGTTTGATAGCAAGTAAGGGAAAATTTAGGATTTACAAATCTTATTATTTTTGGCGAATGTAACTACCGATTAGTGTCCGTTAGAGTCAGTTTCATCGACCAGCTCGTTCTTCTGACTTGGCTCCTTTAGATTTTTCAATTTGAAATTACATTTTCCAATCTCGTTACGAGAGAGATATGATGCAGAGGGTGTTACTGTCTTCCAATTCACCAACACCCGACTATATTTCTAGAGTTACGAGTCAAAATTAAAAAGAATTAACAAATTTAGAAGTACTTAAACCCTGTTTTAAATGAAACTTACTGTTTCTAGATAATTCTACAATACGAGTATATTGAAAACTTTTAAAACCTCTAAGAAAATTGACAATTGTCAGAATGACAGAAGTTACATTTCATTCGATGCCTATTTGATGTTTAATAATTATTTGTGACCTACCTAGTGATTGACTTAATATATGTTAATAGAAAAAAGGAGAAGGTATGATATTACAAATATTGAAGCTTAGATGTTACTAACCCTATGGAGATATCCTGGATATCTTTTTCCAATTAAAATCAGTATAACTGTGCAATGATATAGAAAACCAGGAAAACTATATCTGCTGATCTTTACATTTATCACTTAAGAAGACAATTTAAAAGTGGAGAACTCCCTAGATTTATCTGTTCATTGACAACTTGATATTGTGGGTTTCTTAAGTGTCTTCTAATTTATAATCCTTCAAGGGAATCCAGTTCTTGTTTCTTATCACAAATATGTTCTGTGTTAGGTGTCAAGTATATGTTTTGCGTAGTGTGACTTATCTGGTTGTTTTAATCTATTTGCTCGTAAATGTTCACTGTATCTGTTCTCAAAATTTCTCAGGGTTTGATCCAAATAGACAGCATTACACTCTGAACATTTAAGTTTATATATACGAGACTTCTCTAATGGGGATATTTTTGTTTCTACATTTAACAATTTTGTACTCACATAACTTTCTGTTTTAAATTAAATTGTTGTATTTGTAGCTAAAGATATTATTTTTGAAATATTATTAGAAATATTACCAGAAAGTAATGTGAGTACAAAATTGTTAAATGTAAAAACAAAAATATCCGCATTAAAGAAGTCTGGTATATATAAACTTAAATGTCCATAATGTAATGCTGTCTATTTAGGTCAAACCCTTAGAAATTATTAAACATCGAATAGGCATCGAATGAAATGTAACTTCTGTCATTCTGAAGATGATATCTTATATCGAAACAATTGTCATTTAAAACAGTAAAATAAGTAGATTCCACGAAGTAAGGGTCGAGACAGTTAATTTACTCAAACCCTGTTAAGTTGAACACTTATTATAAAACTTCATTTCTTTATTATGTTTAGTTATTTATAACATATGTAAATTATGTAATTAAATTGATATCCTAAATACCCAGTCAAAGATATTATTTATATTAAAAATTAACAACTCCTTAAGGCTATTAATTAGGGTTACATATCAGATTAAATATCTTCATAAAGAATTGGATAAAAATTTAGATTTAGATTTAGATGTCACCTTAAACATTGGAAATCATCGCCAAGGCTTTATTAATATTGAAATATATAACAAACTCATAAAATATCTCATAACTGGTTAGATTTAGGTAGGTATATGGAATGCTAGTGACAACAAAAAGTAAATAAAAATTTAAATAAGAAACTGATACAAAATACAGGGTATTGCATTTGAAAAAGCGAGTTAAAGTTGTTCGAATTGAATGTATAAAGAACAAACATTTCTTGATTACTCTATTAATAAAAAATTATAAGTCAGGAGCTTTTTATTTACAGAAATATTGTGATTTATTTGGAACACTGTTTTTCTCAAAAAATTTGAAACAATTGGAATATCTCAAAACTAATAATTTTTGGTAAAGCACAAGGTACATGAAATTTACTCGAAATTTAAAGAAGAATTTAAAAAGAATATAAAAAATACCAGTTCCATTTAACTCAATGGAGGTGGTATTGAATTCCGCTATTTCGGTAATATGTATTTCGAGAAAATATTACATTTCTAATCAGTATAATCGATAACCTAATTTGGTAAAATTTTATATTTTTCCTATAACTCCATACCTAGAAACTACTAATCAAAACTTTTCGCGCAACAACTTGTATGATATAAACCTACAACGTTTTTACGTTTTTATTTTTGCTGAATATGATAGCAATTTCAGGACCATCAAATATATGCTAATTAAATTCACCGAAAATATTTTTTGGTAAAGCTTTCTTTGTATTAATGATTAAAACTAAGATTATATATATTATAATATTTTTTAAAATTCACAATTATTTAATGTTTTAAATAGAATAGAGTTATATAATCCCTATTTTTAAACTAGGAGGAGTGATTTGAATTTATGTTAGCAATTCTGTAGATTTCTGATTGGTCTGATCACGGATGGTTTTAATCGGCACTTTTGACTTTTGACAAATTATGATCGAATAATCGTGTACATTGTAAACAGACTTTCATTTAAGCAAATAGAGGATGATTATTTGTTTAAAAAAGAGCTTCTTCGTATATGCTTGCGATCTATTTATATTATATCAAGAACAGAATTATTTCTATAATATATCTTCACATAGGTACCTGGTAATTTATGCCAAAATTTGAACGTTATGTATACACACATATTGATCCTATACAATGTAAAAATAAAGAATTGACAAATCATTGATGAATGAACGTCAACGTTCTTTATTAATTAATATTTTTAATACATAATTTATTCAAATTTATCTTTAGGACCATTTAATATAATAATTTGCTAGCTAGAATAACGCTAGATCATTTTATAATTTATTTCAAGGTTAAAGTCAAATAAAAATACACTACATACAATAGCCAACTGTATGACACTAAAAATTATTAAAAAAGTGTTCAACAAGATTTGATTGTAACACTGTAAACAATATTATAATGAAAAAATTAAAAAAGAAGATTAGAACAGAGAACGGCGGATTTCATTATTCTCAATGCAATCTAATTAATAAAAGTTCAATTCGGTATGATTATAACGTTCTTAATTTATTTAATTATACACACGATTCAGTCATTACGAGACCTTGGAAGGTCCTGTATATACACATTATACGATATAGGGCAATTCAAAGGTATGATGAGAGGTCTTGGTGTGTATCAGAGGAACCTCACAAAAATATTTGATGCTGGGCGTATGTGTGTTTATACGCCCTCTGACATAAATACGCTGAACTAGAAAAAAACCAGTGAAGGTGGTTACGGGGTATTTTTAAAATATAGCTTTTATAGGTATAGAAACACTCATCGCATAACGACTGAAAACTTGGACCTCGCAACAAAAATTGACCTCGCAGCTTCGGTGAGTAGTGGACAGTTTACCTCACAAGATACCCGAAACCCACACACACACACACACACACACACACACATACTCCTTCCTTGATCATGTGCCACTTAACCACCGCCAACAAATTACACGGCCGTCCTTGCGACGAGAAGTGAGTGCATGTTGCGCGGGAGGCATGCGTCAAGACGGAACGATATGTCATGGCTGTCATTGTGTGTAAAGAGCAACGTGTGTTATAACCGGCTTTCCGAAATAACTAGGCTAATACTTGTGGGTAGGTGGTTTATTTATATCTAGGAGGGAGTTTATTCGTTATATCATTAATCTTTGTTTAAAAGACATTAAATCACGAAACACATCATAAACTCAATAACTTGAAAAATTGAGTAGATGAGGCTTTTACTTGATGAAGTTCCATACCGAACGATGAAATAAAACAATTTAATTTGTTTAAAACTCCATTTATTTGAACTAATGTTCAATTTAAACTGGTTCACATGTTTCCCTAACACGGTAGCACATAATACACCAGCCCAATAAGAAACGAAGCTTGTGCTATTTTAGAATTCATTTTCTAAGTGCGCATCTCTGAGTCAGAGCCAGTTATCTATCAATGTCATGTGATTTTATTGTTTACATGTTTACCAATGAATATTCTTTGCTGTACGGTTTCTCCTTATTTACAATATAATATATATATTTTCTATGAGTTTTCAATTGTTTAAAAAACTATTATATAAGGTATGGCGCCAAGAACTTGAGCAGTTCATGGGTGTCATTCAAGAGATTGAGACGGAACAACTATGTTCAGATTTCCTAAAGATCCTGTAAGGTAAGAGGAATTGTTTCTATGTGCAATAAATTATAGATATATATTTCATTGTTTTAAATATGTTATTCCTCCACTTTCAAGAGAATCTGTATTAGTGTAAATATTTGAAATCATTGGGTTACAATTCATTACAAATTTTTAACTACTTATTGTGATTGTTTGCATTTTGTCATCCTTGATCTAGAAGTAACACTTTCTACCTTTTTGTTGACTCTTAAATGTTTTAAAAAAGCAAAATTTCACCCAAAAATTTGTATTTGATAGTCTGCTGATACAAACACATTTTTGTATTTGTTAGCGTTTCATAGTTTTGTGGAATGAAATAAGACTGTCAAATTTCTCAATTATTTTAATTGTTCCAATACTAGGAACTGCCCCCTAGCTCATATACATATTCATACCACTCGCTACGTTCTTATTTGGAGTTTGAGTTGGTAGACGTACTTTCATTTTGTCGAAATTCGATATATAAGTTTGCCTGTTTGTTAATTGTTGTGTACATCTAATATAAAACGCCTGTTTGTCTTGACTGTAAAACTACTTTAAAAATGTATCTCTTTTCAAATTATTTCTTCAATTAAGTGACTAGAACCAAAAAAGTAAAAAGTCTCCTTGACATCTACTGTGAATACTGGATTATCAGGAGTTACTAAAAAGGAATTGGCTAATCTAATGAAATAATACCCCATATCACTTGAGCTCTCCTAGTTCAGTATTGGTACCCACAAAAAAATGCGATCGTTTCCAGTTCGCTTACAGTCCTTTTGCATAATTACGAGTTCATTGTTTGCAGGACAAAAGGTCTTTTGATCCAGTCCCAATATCAATCAGTCCAGTATCTTCATCTCATGCAGTGCTATAGAAGACATGACTTTTCAGTGACATCCCATCAATACATATGGTATACTGTTTGTTAGCATTGGACATTGTGTTGAGGACGGTCACAATTTTTGTGATAAAGAATTTTGGACTGTATTACAATTGTTTAATGATAAAAAATTAATAATAAAAACATAAATAAGGAAAACTTGTACTCTATAATATCGAGAGCAAACATTCATTAAATATATATATATATATATATATATATATATATATATGAACTGTTCAGTGGTCTAATTTTCACTACTTCTGCGCGCCAAATCCAACCGGCTGGTCGAAGGTAAAAAGAGGGAGTAGCCAACCATAGGCGTATCACTTTTACGCTTTAACATCCCGCCCACCTTGAAAGGTCTTGAGAACTTTAAAAACTATAGAAGAACCACTCACTGCGTAGGTAAAACACAAAGTTTCGTTAAGGCTCGACGCAAAGTTCCAGAACTGGTGCGAATATCTGCTACACGACAAATGCCATCCTTACCAGGATACAACTGAGCAATTCTACCAAGTTGCGATCGCATGGAGGGGAGAATTTCATTTTTTATGACGACCAGTTGTCCAACTTCAATTAGTTGTGATGAGTTTTGGGTCCACTTGATTCTAGTTTGAAGCTCAGTTAAGGTCAATTCACACATGTGGTACTGTGCGCCGACTGTGTCGTAACCGTGCACCGACTGTGTTGTGTTGTGCATATTCACACCAATCATGTTATTACGCGCCACCGTTGGTTAGTTTGTATCATGGATCCAAGAGAGGAGGACGTGGTTATAGCATGCGGAGCGTATCTAGTATTAACGGAAGAGGTGAAAAAAAGAAAGAGGAAGATTTGGATTAACCGTTTATGGAGAGCTAGGGAGGAAGAAGGAGAATTTCACACAGCATTTGCGCGACTCAAAGATGATCCAGAACAATTTGTCCGATACTTTCGGATGACTTTCTTGAAATTTGACAATCTGCTGAAACTTGTAAAACCAGACATACAAAAACAGAACACAAAGTGGAGAAGATCTATATCCGCAGAAGAAAGATTAGCATTAACTTTGAGGTATGTTGTTCATTATTAATACACATAACAATTATTTAAACAATTAATATATTTTCAGTTACTTAGCATCAGGTACTTCCCAGTACCGTCTAGGAATGAGCTATAGAATTGCCCCTTCAACAGTACAATCAATTGTAGTTTCCACCTGTTGTAACGATGTTACTATTTTTTTTTTTACAACAATGGTCCCTGCTCGGGCGCCATTTTGTGACGTGCTTTCTTTCCTCAGAAGAATTACGGACGTCACTATGACTCCCGTGGCTTTACTATCTACCAGATTTTCTCGGGCGCCAGATTTTTGGGATGGTTTACTCCACCGAACTCTCGGAAATGGTAGCGTCAAGAGTTACCAGGGTAGCAACAGATGGAGGTTAAGTAATTCCAGGGGTCTGCTGTTTTTGACCTCGATGCCGCGCGAAGTGGGAAACAGGCTTTAATTGTTTACCACTATCGGAAAATGAAACTACCTGTGCTTTATAAAATTTCACAATTTATTTCGGTTTCGAAAAAATTTGGGAAAAAGGAAAATAGAACGAACTTCTTAACTATATAATTAAAACAACTAAATTTTAATGAAAACCCTTCAGTATTTGCGATTTATATTAAATTACTGCCCAGACCAAAGCACTTTATTACAGAATAAATGTTTTACGCTTACAAGCCTAACGTGCAAAGCTCTAATAGTTTTCGGCGATCGCCGGTGAAAATCAGCGAAAATTTACTAGCAGTACGGTGAGAATTACACAGAGAAAGCGTTATAAAGGCACTAGCAGTGTTCTACGGGAGCGTTTCTTGGCATTTGTGTACGGTTTAAGATAGGAGAAACGGTAAATAATAGAGTTATCTCGGTTTTTATGCAGATATTTCTCCGGCCGTTGGTGCTAAAATCAATCGTGCAAAGATCAGTTAGTCGGCAGAACCCGAAAACCTCCCCCTGGCGAACCTGCTATGGCAGCGAACGCACGCGAGATTATTTCGTTTCACGCCTTGGAAAACCCTCGAAGATGTCCCTGCTATGGCAGCGAACACAGACGAGATTCCTCCAAGTTGCCTATTATCAAATATTTTAAAGTTACGCTACCAAGGCCTAGAATAGAACGGCGGTAATTAACAAATTTCCCTTGGTTTTGTGCGGATTTTACCCCGGCCGTTGGTGCTAAATCAATCTCTCAAAGAACAGTTAGCCGGCAGAATCCGAAAACCTCCCCCTGGCGAAACTGCTATGGCAGCGAACGCACGCGAGATTATTTCGTTTCACGCCTTGGAAAACCCTCGAAGATGTCCCTGCTATGGCAGCGAACACAGACGAGATTCCTCCAAGTTGCCTATTATCAAATATTTTAAAGTTACGCTACCAAGGCCTATGGTACTAGATTCAACACACCCCCGAAATAATTTGAGAGTCCCTCAAGAATTTACCTGCTTTGCAGCGAGAATGCTTGAAAGTTTCCCAACGTTATTTCCTTTCCCTTGTGTTGTATACCGGAATTGGGATTCCCGAAATATCTTGAAAATCCCCCAAGAATTTACCTGCTTTGCAGCGAGAATGCTTGGGAATTTTCCAATTATATTTCTTTTCCCCTGAAGTTACAGCCAACAGTAAATTCTTACTTCGGAATCGTACACAAATACGCGGAAAATCACTCAAATTAAACAAGCAGTAAGCAAAATAAAAATCTATTAATACAATTACTAAATACGCTAGAAGCAAAATAAATCTCAACACCAGAAGAATGAAAAATAATTTCTAAATTCGCTTACCTCGCTGGCGAAAATCAGTCGGCGTTTTCGGTTACGGCGGAAACGGTGGAACTGTCGGAGCAGGAGTCACAAGAGCACAAGAATCAGGAGTCAAAGAGAGAGCTATTCCGTTCCGTTTGCCGGTTTTATACATTCTTTTTCGACCCCACTCAGGAGGTACCCTACTTAGCAATTTTAAGAACGGCGTCGACTGGCGTGCGCGAGCGATGCAGTAAGAAATACACATTAAATATATACCGGATGTATCACTATACATATTTAAAATTATTAGGAACAAATAAATTTACAGCTTTTGGTGAAAGAGGGGTGTATAAGCAAATAATGACGGAACTTAATAATAAAATGAGAAATAAAATAGGTACAGTTGAATGTCTGAACGAAAGAAGAGAAAAAAAAAATAGTAACATCGTTACACTGTGATGCAATATGGAGAGTTCTGTCAAGAAAGGAAATGCCCGAGCCAACAGAAGATGGATGGAAAAAAATAGCTGATGATTTCTGGACAATGTGGCAGTTTCCCAACTGCATTGGTGCAGTTGACGGTAAGCACGTTCAAATCCAGGCTCCCAAAAATAGCGGATCTCTATTCTACAACTACAAAAAGACATTCTCTGTTGTTCTCATGGCACTTGTAGACGCTAATTATAAATTCATTGTTGTTGATGTTGGAGGTTATGGCAAATCGAGTGATGGAGGTATATTTTCAAAATCAAATCTAGGAAAAGCATTGGAAAAAAATAATCTTCATGTTCCGGGACCAAGACCATTACCTAATTCAGATGATATTGTGCCATTCGTGATATTAGGAGATGAAGCATTTCCTTTAAAAGAAAATCTATTAAGACCTTATCCAGGAAGCACAGCACGAGATAATGAAAACCAGAAAATATTTAACTATAGACTGTCAAGGGCTCGGCGTGTGGTTGAAAATGCATTTGGCATCCTGATTCAAAAATTCAGAATCTTGTATGGTAGACTTCAAGTGAATCCTGAAAACGCTGATAAAATTATTTTGGCCGCATGTGTCTTACATAATTACTTACGAAATGACAGATCTGAGAATACATCGGCCCTGCCTGTATATGAAGAGCAAAGCTCTACTTCACAGCAACTTCCACTAAGGGGACTCCGTCGGTTGGGTGGAAATTCAAGTGAAGTGGCTATAGGCGTAAGAAATACATTCTGTAATTATTTAAACACTACAGGCGCGGTACCATGGCAGTTGGAGGTAGTAAGAAGAGGTATACCCTACCAAAATACAGAGTAATTTTGTATTATTTATATTTTTTATATATTATTTGTAGTTCATATCGAAATATTGCATATTGGGTTAATAAATATTACATATTTATTAGAAAACTGTTTTATTCTTAGAAAGCTAAGTACGTCAACTCTACAAACATAATAAAAAACTTAAAATATTTTGGTTTCATAACGTAAATGGAACTCATGTTAAACAGATTAAAAAATAGAAGAAAAAAGAAACATTTTTTACATTTTGTAATATCTATCTTCAGTTTGGCTGGAGGACCTCGGTAGTGACGGAGGATGGTGTTGGGACTCTGTGTAGCCGGTATCTAGAGAAGGAAGATTTTGTACCCATTGACGTCTTCCATCTGTGAAGTTTGAAGAATACCCATCTTCAATTTGATTAGAAGACCCCGGCACTGGCTGAGAATGGTGTTGGGAATCTGTATAGCCAGCATTTGAAGGAGGAACATTTTGAACCCATTGCTGTCCCTCATCTGTGGAGTTCGGAGAAAACAATGGTAGGACATATTGCTTTTTTCTAAGCAGATCGATTTCTTTGCTGTTGACGAGGTTAAATATATCTCGTTTTATTTCCGCCTGATCTATCTCCGGGAACTTTAGAATACTTTCGGCTATGTCTTCAAAGAAAGTCATTAGCTTTCTTTTTGGTGAAGGTATTGTGACGTGATCATTAGAATCGGCGGATTGTGTTCTAGCTTGGATAAAATTTGTCAAAGCATCAGCCATAGCGGGCTGAGTGGAGGAAGCACTTGCCTTTCGCTTTCTCGAAGATACTGTTGAGGCCACTGAAGCGGAAGAAGATGGTTGTAGATTATCCTCATTTGCCTTTCGCTTTCTCGAAGATACTGTTGAGGCCACTGAAGCGGGAGAAGATGGTTGTAGATTATCCTCATTTGCCTTTCGCTTTGTCGAAGATATTGTTGGAACCACTAAAGCGGGAGATGGAGAAGGTTGTGGGGTATCCTGATTGTCATCAACTTCATCATCTGCTTCAGTTTCCTCTGACGCATCCAAATTAGAACAGGTTCTGTAACAAAAAGATTTTTACTTATGTTTAAATTCTAAATACTAAATTTTATTTAAATCAGTCCCTGATGCAAAATGTGTGTTTGCATAGCACAATACGTTAACAAAGAAAAACTTATAAATTATAATGTAAATAACGTTAATTTAATGCTTTTTAATGTGACACGCCATGTACCAATTTCCGATTGTTTCAACGACAAGAAAACTTTGCAACTTTTAAATGTTACGTAAAATTTAGATACTTACTGTCGCTCTTGCATGTGCCTTCTAAGAAATTCCATCTGGTCTTCAAACCTCCATTTTTTCATGTTTTTTGCAGCTTGACCACTCACTGTTTTACGCCGGTTCAGAGCTCTTCTGTAGTAAGAGCGCAGCAAAGCCCATTTATTTTTACATTCTTCGGATGTTGAATTCAATTTATTCGCGATGTCTTTCCATATATTATCTTTAACTAGATTATTATCATAATCTTTATTTTGCAAATCGTATAAACATTCATGTTCTTGCACATAAATTATTAAAAATTCTTCATTAACAGGCATTTTTTGGCCTACTCATAACAGCGATGAATTTACACTAACCGCGATGGCGCGATGAGGAATACCAGCGGCAAAATCGGAGACGACACCCGAAAATGAACGAGTGCTGGCCGAAACATGACGGTCGCCCTCTGGTCGCCTTCCAATAGTTCTCACTAGAGCGGTTATGCACGTACCGTGCTCCTACCGTGTCGAACCGCAACCTTGAGAAATCGCTTTCAGAGCGGTCGGAAGCAACACAGTCAGAGCACAGTCTATGCCTAGACCTACATGTGTGAATTAAACAGTGCAATTCAATACATTTTCAATGGAAACTTCAGCTGATAGATTTAGTTCAAATCGACACAGTCGGTGCACAGTGGGTGCCCAGTACCGTATGTGTGAATTGACCTTTACATATTCTTTGCTCCAACGGGTCCAAAATCTTTGGCTGAGAGCTTGGAGTTTTTGGTATTGATTAAGGCGATTTTCTGGTATACTAGTAACATCGGCTTCTAGGAGTGCGATCAATGGTCGACCCAGTAATAAATGAGCAGGTGTAAGGGGATTCAGGTCTTCTACGTCAGAGGATAAAGGGCAAATGGGACGAGAGTTAAGAATGCTTTCCACCTGACTAAGAACTGTATAAAACTCTTCAAAAGTAAGAACTGATTCGCCTATAACGCGTTTCAAATGAAACTTGGTACTTTTAATACCTGCTTCCCATATGCCACCAAATGTGGGTGACCTCGAAGGAATGAAATGCCATTTTATATGATCATTTACTAAAAAATTACCAATATTCTTGTTCTCAGAAGCAAGGAAATCATACATTTCTTGTAATTGTCTACTTGCGCCTAAAAAGTTAGAGCCATTATCAGAATATATATTACATGGCCTTTCTCTCCTAGAAATAAATCTTTTAAGAGTATTTAAAAAAGCTTCTGAAGTCAAGGCTGTAACTAATTCCAAATGGATAGCCCTGCTACTCATACAGATAAAAAGACAAATATACGCTTTAGTTATTTTTGATCCACGAGTTTTTCTGTCTTTGATAAAAAAGGACCCCCGTAATCGACGCCAACATTAAGAAAAGGTAAAAATTCATTGACGCGACAAGCAGGTAAGTCTCCCATTAAATAACTAATTTCCTTAGGTTTCACTTTGAAACATCTATGGCATAACCTAATTATTTTCTTACAGGAATTACGAGCGGACAACGGCCAAAACCGTTCACGGACAGCGCATAATAGGGCTTGAATACCACAATGAAACAATCGATGATGTACATATCGTAAAATCATATCAGTTAATAAATTATTTTTTGGTAAAATTATCGGGTGTTTTTTCTCAAAATCAAATTTAGAATTTTGTAATCTCCCACCTACCCTTATTACGCCTTGACAAAGGAATGTATTTAAGGTTAACAATCTACTCTTGTTTGGTAAACTTTTCTCTTTCAATAAAAAATCATACTCCAAAGGAAAACAATTAATCTGTACTGATTTTACTATTAAGAATAACGCATTATCTAACTCTTGTGGAGTGAGAATTCCACTTAGTTTAGTTTTACTACGACTATTATTTATAAATCTTAATACATATGCAACAACTCGCAATAATCTCAAAAATGACGAAAAACGCATCTAATACTAAGCTTTTTCTCCTCTGGTACTTCATTTAAATTTATATTATTCTTTAAATGCCAATTTGAATTATCAATCAGGAGCCAATTTGGTCCATGCCAATACAGGCTTGATTCACTAAGTTCAATAACATTAGTACCGCGAGATACAATATCTGCCGGGTTATCATTTGATCGAACGTGATACCAATTATTTTGATCGGTTAATTCTTGAATTTCACTCACCCTGTTGGCAACAAAAGTTTTCCATCTACTCGGTTCCGCTTTTAGCCACGCCAAGGTAATTGTAGAGTCTGTCCAAAAATATGTAGCCGAGAAATTTATTTCTGAAGCCGCAATAACACGATTTGCCAAGTTGGCTAATAAAACAGCCCCGCAGAGCTCAAGCCTCGGAAGGGTTACTTGTTTTAAGGGAGCTACACGAGATTTTGTGCAAAGTAAATTACTAAAATAGCCTTTATTAGGAGAAAAACCTCTTATATAGCATAAGGCTGCATACGCTTTTTCGGAAGCATCACAAAACCCGTGTAGTTCCAAAAATATATAGTCTGACGTAAAACAGTGTCAAGGAATTTTTAAATTGTTCAATAAATGTAAATCTTTATAAAACTGTTTCCATTGAGAGGCGATATAAGAAGGTACTTCAGTATTCCAAGGAGCCTTGAGTTTCCATAATTCTTGAATAATTAACTTCGCGACCATAACAACCGCATTAATCAATCCTAAAGGATCATAAATTTGACAAATAGCCGACAAAATATTACGCTTAGTTAATTTAACGGTATCGATACATTCAATATTGAATGAAGTCTGAATTGACATTCCAATAAATGCCAAGAGTTTTGTTATTAACATTATCACCAATGGATAAAATACTAGCTTCTAAATGATCATGAATAACAAATTTCTTTGAAATATCTGGATTATTTGAAATCCATTTGCGCAGTTCAAACCCTACACTAGATAAAATAAAGGATACATCTTTTTGAATATTTAAAATTTCCGACTCACTATCAGCTCCAGTGATTAAGTCCTCAATATAAAAATCTCTAGCGATAACTTTGCTAGCCACTGGGAAAGTATCTAAATATTTTTCTGATAAATAAATAAGACAATGAACAGCGAGATAAGGCGCTGATGCTGTGCCATATGTAAGTGTCTGCAATTCATAACATTCTAATTTTTGATTAGGGTCAGACCTCCAAAATATCTTTTGATATCGTCGCTGACTAGGATGAATCATGATTTGCCGATACATTTTTGAAATATCCCCGGCGATAACAAATTTGTATTTTCTAAACCGCAAAAGAATATCGAAAATCTCGTTCTGTAACGCTGGCCCTGGATATTGTAAATTATTTAGCGATAAACCATTATCCGTTGGACAGCTTGCATCAAAAACTACCCTACATCGAGTAGTAAGGCTCGAATTCTTTACTACGGCGTGATGAGGTATATAATACCCCTCGTTTCTACACTCTATGGTTTCATAAATTTTTTTCATATGTCCTAAAACAGCGTATTCTTCTAAAAATTCAACATAGTCTCTTTTTAAATTATTATCTTTCAAAAGTCTATTTTCAAGGCTATAAAAACGTTTTATAGCTATTTCTCGTGAGTTACCTAAATCGCTTATATTTTCCTTAAATGGAATTTTGACGACAAACCTGCCGCCTTCGAACCCAGTCGTTCGTTCAAAAAGATCTTCACAATATTTTTCTTCTTTAGTCAGAAAATGTTTGGTATTGTTTACTTCCTCTAACGCCCAAAACTTTTTTACTTCATTATTTAAGTCATTATCGAAACTTTCATTAGGAACATGAAAATTAGATGAGGAATTATTATTATATGAATGCCCAACATTTCCGGCCACAATCCATCCAAATTTGGTATTCTGTAAAATTGGTAAATTATTGCCTAATCTTATTTGACCGGAAATAATAATTGACCAGAACGCTTCCGATCCTAATAGTAAATCAATTTCAGTACGTACATTAAACTGTTCATTTGCTAAAGTCAATTCACCCGGTATTTGTAAAGGAATTTTATTAAAAGTTACTTTAGGCAATTTGTCCGTTATTTTATTTATTACTAAAAAATCGGTTTTTAATTCAAAATCCGAACATAACGACTTTAATGACAAGATTGCTTTGTATTTGATATCTAACAAACTTGGACCAATACCTTTAATGGTATGCTTAATAGGCAGTTTCGTAGCATTAATTTTATTACAAAAATTTTCAGTCATTAAATTACTCTGTGAGCCACTGTCTAAAAGCACACAGGCTTTAAAAATGTTTTTATTAACTTCTACGCTTACGATTGCTGTAGATAATAATACCTGCCCGGCATCTGACTCCGATACTACGTGTACATTTAAAATATTTGAGGATTCTTCATTATCTCTCAAATTTTGCATGTTACGCGAAGAAACATTCCCCACGCACCGTTCTGTATCTTCTAACGCTTGTCTAGTACAACCCACCGACACATGTGTTATCAAGTCTGTATCTGTCGACTTGGGTGTACTATATTCTATATGTAATAAAGTATTATGAGATCTATTACACTTAAAACATTTTCTAAAACGACACTCTGAGGTTGAATGGTTAGGATTCAAACAATTTAAACATAAATTTAAAGTTTTAGATTCGGAAATTCTTTTATTTACAGATAATTTTAAAACTGCAGGGCATTTATATATTGCATGCTCTCCTGTACAAAAATAACATTTTATTTCCGAAGAATTTGAAACTAAATTATGTGAAATAGACCTTTTATTCGGTATTTTATTGAATGATTTGATATTTTGATGCTTTTCGACATTCTCTGTTTTATGATTCGCTAATTTTTCTAACATACTACATCTCTCACTTAAGAATGCATGCATATCACTCATAGTCGGTAAAGAACCATTAGATTTATAAGATTCCCACCCACGTCTAGTGTAATTATCGAATTTTTGTGTTAAAATAAAAATAATTAAGCGATCCCAATGTTTAACTTCCTCACCGAGAGTTTCTAACGAATGTAAATGGTCATTTATTGTGTCAAATAAATTGCGTAACTCTGAGTAAGATTCTTTATTAATTGAGGGTGCATCAAAAATACCTTTAATATGGTTTTAAATCATCAAAACTTTATTTTCGTACATATCAGTTAAAAGTTTATATGCTGAAGTGTAATTACTTCCCAAAATATCCAAATTTTTTATGATCTTTAAAGGTTCTTCTCCTAAAGAGGTTTTTAAATGAATAAATTTTTGAATAGGAGTTAAAATGGTATTTTCCTCAATAAGAGCAACAAATAATTCTTTAAACTCAAACCATTTTTTGTAATCTCCGTTGAAAATGGGAATATTTATTGTCGGTATTTTAAGGTGAGTATTTATAGCGTTAAAATTATTAGGGTTGGAATTAGTTACAAACCCACTTGCAACGGACTCATTATCAAAATTCTGTACTGTATTCTCTTTATAAAAAGTTTCACACAATTTTCTTGCTTCTGCGATTGTAGAAAAATATGCATTTGCGAAATCTAGCCTGTCGGTTCCCTCGGGTTCTCCGACATTTCCGGCCATTTCAATTTGACTTTGAATTGCATCAAAGTCATCGTGTAAACTACCTAGTTTTTCTAATCGAAGCTCTAAATTTTTTACGATTGTTTCTGTTAAATTGTTTTTATCAATTGAATTTAAAAAAGCCTGAAATCTAGTTAATTTAGATTTTATCTGACCTCTTTGTTGCTTTTTAGTAGCAGTATTTGTATCATTATCTATATTGTCTTGATTCATCATAATGAAAATGATAGTGAAAATCGACAAAAAAATAATAATAATAAAAAAGAGAAACACTTATATAAAAACTGTGAGACGAAAACTCAAATACTCTTACGAAAAATAAATATCTGACTTAGAAAACGTCAATATTCTTATTTTACCAGATAATGACAAAATAGAATAGTTACATATAACCTAAAAAATAGGTTATGTTCGATATCATTAATAATTTGGTGGAAAACACTCCTAATTCATAAAAAGTAAAGGAAATAAACGAAAATGGAAAAAACTTACAGGAAAGATCGTTTTCTCTTGATCGCTAAACTCATTCAACATTGAAAAGCTCTTCAAACAACTTGCCGGTGTACACATTAATAGCTGGATATTCGTAAAACCTATCTGGCATGTACCACGTGCAATCTTCTTCGTAACTGGTTTATCTGGCTTGTAGGACCAACTTTATGTTGAGGACGGTCACAATTTTTGTGATAAGGAATTTTGGACTGTATTACAATTGTTTAATGATAAAAAATTAATAATAAAAACATAAATAAGGAAAACATAAGGAAAACTTGTACTCTATAATATCGAGAGCAAACATTCATTAATATATATATATATATATATATATATATATATATATATATATATATATATATATATATATATATGAACTGTTCAGTGGTCTAATTTTCACTACTTCTGCGCGCTAAATCCAACCGGCTGGTCGAAGGTAAGAAGAGGGAGTAGCCAACCATAGGCGTATCACTTTTACGCTTTAACACATTGTCTGAAGCTTTATTTCTACAGCTTCAAATATTGCATCGTAACCTAAACCAGGCTTGAGAGCAAGTTTTATTTGGTGAACTTTTGCAGGTTTTGTTTTGTTGAAAGACTAATAATTTAATCATAAAGTTGTATGCCTGTGATCCCAAAAAATATAGCGTCAAGGCAAATCGTTGAGTTCTACAAAATACCTTCTATCTAGAGGTTCTCTGCATTTCAGTAGTACTTGCGCTTTTAGAATTGATGCCAGAAGTTATTCGAGAGATTTCTCACACATTTCGTAGAAGTCCTCCAGGTTGCATATTTCTCTCTTTTCTCTGGTTTCCTTTGCAAAATTTCGTTTCCATAGAGCCAGCCATAACCACTAATGTCCCATTGTTTCTCCGTGGTGTCCAGAACTTGAGAAAGCAGGAGTTTGAGTGGAAGTTGTTGGAGAATTTTCAAGAGTAAGCTATTTCCAATGGGTGCCTACAGCAGAAGTTTCCTGTGGATCTATGAAAGTATATTAAGTGTAATATATTTTGGAAATGTACATGTACATGATTCAGAACCCTCACAACAATACATATATATGTTTTACTTTTCTTTGACAAGAAAAATGAGTGTATATATATATTTTTCCGCTTATAGTAGACATACTAAACATAAAATGTTACTGAAAAGCAAAAAAAATATATACTTAGGCTCTAAAAAGTCACAGTACTTTGATTATGGGTTTGGCAAGCATAATATAATGCTTTGGTTTGACTAAATAAAATTATAAAATACCTAACATCGTCCTTGGGGATAGTAACAAAACTCATCCTTTCTCCCGTTTTGGATGATCAGCCACGACATATGCAAACAAATTGTCCTTTGCAAGCAATCACAAAAAATAAGCTAGTGTCACAGGAAGTACTATATTATGTGTGTCTAAGTTATATCGTAATATTAATTGGAAGGATTACCAGAAAAACAGCATAAACTGTTCAACCAGAAAAAAGCACAAAATAAGATAATAATTGGAAAACGCAACAAAACTTCGATAACTATGCATAAAAGTTTACTGTCGCTACTTTTTTATAACTTCTTTGTCACATACATCAGTGAATTTTCTCGTTATTTTTACTAGTGGAGGGAACTCCAAAAACAGAAGCTAAAACTTGATACATTAAGAAATGCTAAAGTATATTTTTCACATTGCTTGTTTAGCTTTGTAAAGTAACTTTAACAATTCATTAATTAAGTTTAACAAACCTATTGTGAAAATTATATTATGGCATTTCTTCATCTTTAATGAGTTTCCACCAATTATCAACCAACATTCACAATATTACTAGGTTGAATGCTTAAATCTTTCTTTGACAATTAAAAATTTGTCGAAATAAGCCATAGAAATAAACAATTATGAGTTGAGACTCTTTGGTTTCGCTTTTTTGCGTGTAAGTAAGATTCAATTTACATTTTTTGAACACTTTTCTTAGTGTGAAGTCAAGTAAAGATGCTCAGTTATCTGTCAACGTCAGTTTGAAAGTCACGAAATTTTGCCACCAAAACATCAAAGGATTTACGCCGGCTTTCGTTTCTTATCAAGCTGGTGTATTCTGTGACGGTAGCTTTCTCAATAACTTGACTTAAAACAATTTGTAAAAATTGATGCAATTGCGTCATTAATATTTGATAACATAACCGACAAATGTCAAATTATTTTGTCCTGTTCTTCACTATTGATAGATATGTCGGTTATGATATCAGATATTAATAACGCCCTGGTAAAGATCCAATAATTCAACTGTATATATTTTTCAATCAGCCATATATTCAATGCTGTCGTAGCTTAATTTGGATAAATCATGTCAATAAATCATCAAATTGCCAAATTTTATAATAAAGTACCGAAATAACGTAGAGTATAGTATATAATAATTTATACAAAATTGGCCTTTATTTCCAATCCTCAATACCAACCTGATAAGACGTCCACAAACGTAAATATCGATTTGGTGAAAAGGTAAAAACATAATTTTATTTAAAATGATTTACAAAAGAATATTGGAACAAATTATTTTATTGTATTATATTTAGTTGCTGATACTGTAACGATCAGTATTGCTACTTTATGAATTTTGAGTTTTCGGTTTTGAGCAACATATTGATAATGAATCCAAGTACTAGCGGTGTGTCAGAAGCCAAAAAACGGTGTCATCATTTAACGCCCGAAGAAAAAACGATGATGAAAAACGTGTTTGAAGCACTTCGCGCGAGTGAAAAAAATACGACAGTGAGTGAAGTAGTTACATCATGTAGTATTTTGACAAAAAAGGGAGAAAGCACTGTATACAAAGTAATTAAATCAACTAGTGAGTCAAATACGTCGACGCCTACGCCTGAAACTAGAGGAAGAGAAAAAAATTGAACTAGACGATCAACAAAAGCAGATGATACGTCGCGCAGTACATGTATTTAATTTTAAAAATACGGTACCAGCTTTAAAGAAAATTGCATCGTCTTTTTAGTCTTATGAAGCTTTGCCGCCAATGTCAAAAAATCCTTTGTTACGCACATTACGTAACATGAACTTTGGATATTGGAATAGTGCCTTAATTGAAAAACAGGAGATAATTTTATGGCGCAGAAAGTATTAAAAAGCCATAGAAGAGTATCGAAGAGATAACGGAAAAATATATTACACCGATGTAACGTGGTTAAATTAAGGCCACACAGTTACAAAAGTGTGGCAAGATTTAAATATAAAAATCAAAAGACAAGCATTCATAGAAGGACTATCGACTGGATTAAAAGCTCCATCTGGAAAAGGTAAACACCGATATGTTTTATAATGAGGCGTCATTCTAACACATATCGGCCAGTGATTCAGGATTTATCGAAGGAGGTTTAAACGCATTCGTTTCTAATAAATCTGGCGATTACCATGAAGAAATGAATGCGGAACATTATGAAAAATAGTTTTCTGAGATTCTCTTAAGAATTGAACCAGGTTCTGTTGTCGTTACAGACAACGCACCGTATCACAGCCGACGTATCGAGCAGTTACCAACAACCAAATGGAGAAAAGCCCACATTGTAGAGTGGCTTTATGAAAAAAATATTCCATTTGATGACAATTTGTTTGAAGTAGAATTATTAAACTTAGCGAGGCTGCACAAACACAAATATATTCGTTACGCAGTAGATGAATTGGCACAAAGGCGAGGCGTAATTCTTCTCACATTGCTGCACTATCATTGCGAGCTGAACCCAATAGAGCTTGTTTGGGCTCAAATAAAAATTCAAGTAGCAAAGAAAAATGTCACTTTTAAACTAAACGACGTTAAAAAACTTCTTAATGATGCTGTAAGTAATGTGACAATAGAATTGTGGACACATTGTATAAAGCATGTCATAAAAGAAGAGAAGAAGATGTGGGATGTTAATAACCACATTGAAATGACTATAGAACCATTGGTTGTGAATCTTAACGAATATTCTACTACGGGGGATGAATATGAAAATATGTTTGATGAATCTGAAGATATTTTAGAAGAATTATAATAATTAACCACTGGAATTTAAACGTAATACTTATTGCCTAATTTTTTAAACAACCATGAGAGATTTACTTTAGCTGTTTTTATGCTTGTTTTGAAGTTTAATGCTTTTTTTTCCCCAAAGGCCTTGCGTTGTGCCATGCCTTTTAATGTTTAGTTAGTTACGAGAATATCGAAACCGGTCCAACTTTCCCCATTGAAGAGAAAAACGAAGCTTGAGAGTTGAAAATTCACCTGTCGACCTTTACATATAATGTAATACCTGGCGGTTCACTAGACCGAGGAGCAATTGTTTTTAAAAGAAGGTGATGGTCGCACCATTATATTTTTCGTAACTTACTTTGAGTTTTAATAGGCTTTTATTACTTATTTTATTTAATTTTTACATTCGTTTATAAATTTATTTCTTGGTTAATATGCTGATTTATTGCTTATTCCGCAAATTTTGAGCTGTTCAAGTACTTTTTGTTTAATATTGTAATGACTTTAGCCTATTAATACACTCTTTAATAAATGCTGTTGTCACTGTAATAACCTCAGTTGTCCTTTTGAATTCACAGCCCTCTGTTACCTGTGTATGATAACCTTTGGATCCCGATTTTCTTGAATTTTTGCAGCGTGCTGTCACCAGTGCCGTGGGGCACAATTAGAGCCAGGAATCCCCTTGTGTGTAACCTCGGGGGAGGTGGTTTCCTGGCACGAGCGGGCAACGTCACCGTGGGGCCTCTTGGGCTTATACAATGTGCCAAGCCTGCGTTCTAAAGCAGGTCGCGTCAACCCGTTCAATCCCGCTGGTTCGAGAGGAGGGGTTTGTTGGTAAAGGAAACAGACTGGGTGGATAATATGTACATGTATATTGCAAACACAAAATAAATAAGTACAATAATTCAACCCTGGTTGGGACAAAATAAAAGTTACTCGTGAGAGAATGTCCCGGTACAATACAAAAGAAACCAATTACGGAAAAACGTCTTTCATATTCTGGAAGTAGTTTCTCCTGATTATGACATAAAATGAAAGATGTCTTGCATATGACTATCCCTGTATAAGGTGTGAGAAAAAATTAACGTGACTAGGGTAAAACGTCTTCCATGGTCTGAAAGTAATCTTTCCTGCTTATGACATAAATAAAAGATATCTGGCATATGAATATCCCTGTATAATATATGAGAAAAATTAACAAGACTAGTAAAAAGTCTTTCGTAGGCTGAAAGTAGTCTGTCCTGATTATGCTATAAATAGAAGATTCCTTAGATATGAATATCCCTGTATAATATACGAGAAAAAAATTAACAAGACAAGTAAAAAGTCTTTCGTAGTCGGAAAGTAGTCTGTCCTGATTATGCTATAAATAGAAGATTTCTTACATAAGAATATCCCTGTATAATATATGAGAAAAAAATTAACAAGACTTGTAAAAAAATCTTTCGTTGTCTGAATGTAATCTGTCCTGAATATGACGTGAATGAAGGATTTCTGGCATATGAATATCCCTGTATAATATATGAGAGAAGGGTAACAAGATTTAAATTCCCTAGACTAAAATCTAGTACTAACCGGAATTAATAAATCAATTGTAAATCGTACTATTTTCCTAAATATGTTAGGTGAGGGGCTCAAATGTCAATAGTGCACTTAATATGACCAGGAAATGTATCTTCGAACACCAAGACAAATCAAATAAATGTCAATACGTTATTTGTTCAAAAAATATGACAGATAAAAAAACTTACGGTTTGAAATATCACAAATCACAACAAGACAGTATCACTGTTCACATACGGGCCGTCGAAGATGGAGGAGTACCAGGCCATACGGTACCTGATTACTCTATGAGAGTTTTTACCTCACTGCCCTCTGTTCTAAAATTTCTTCTATTTATTTCAGAAGATTTGGGACGAGGATTGTTATTAAAAACATCAACTGTAGTTGTGTTATTTAATTACCTTAGGTTTGCCCTTGCTTATTTTTTTATTTCCGTAGTTGAAGGTTAATTTTCAATTAATTTCTTTATACTAAGTTGCAAGATTTGTCTATATTTTTGATAAACAAAACATCGTGTGTTTTGTCATCGACCTCGTCGGTTGTGTAAATTGTTTGTTTACATTTTTTCTGCTCTGGGTCAACTTTTGTTTTTATATTAAATTGAATTCGATTCATTTTATTATAAAGAAAATTATATCTATATATGGTGTCCCTAAATTTCCTTTACCATATTTCGTGCTTATTACAATATTTTTATGCTATCAGCACTATTTTGTAATTTTTTGCTCTAATAATTACCTAATAAATATTTTTTTTATTCCTAAAATAATCTATTAGAGAACTGATTCCATATTATAAGGTGAAGCAGTTTGTGCGAGGATGTATTGATATCTAGTTAGCCTAGACCAGTTCCATGCATAAACAAAATATTTCGGTACCATAGCAACGAACAATAACTTATTAGAAGTGTCAGTCTAAAGTTTGACGTCAAAAAAGTAAACCAGAGTTACGCAATAAATTAAAAGAAAAAAGATGTCCACCGAAATAGTGAATAACGAAAAATTGGAGTATCGATCCATCATCAAGTACCTGTAACTAAAAGAGTTAAGAGGTAAGCAGATTTACGAAGACATGCTTAATACCCTTGGTGATCAATGTCCTTCGTATGCGATCGTGAAAAATTGAACTGCAAGCTTCAAAAGAGGTAAATTTTCCATTGAAGATGATGACCGATCGGGAAGGCCAGTTTCTGTGTCAGTCCCCGATAATATCGATGCAGTTCATGACATGATTTTATCAGACCGTAGAATTGGGCTAAAACGAATATCTGAAGTACTGAATATTTCATAGAAACGCGTGCATCATATAGTTCACGTCAATTTGGACATGAAAAAAATTGCTGCAAAAGGATCCCCAAATGTTTGAATGTTGACCAAAAGCGTGTAAGGGTAGAAGCATCGCGTTCGATCTGTGCTCGATTTGAAAACGATGTAGACTTCTTAAACCGAATTGTTACTTTGGATGATACTTCGGTACATTTCTACGATCCAGAAACAAAGCAACAATCGATGGAATGGCGACACTCTGGATCTCCAAGACCTAAGAAGTTTCGTGTCCAAAAATCAGCTGGAAAAGTTCTTGCTTCAGTTTTTGGGCATTGCCATGGAGTAATCATAATTGATTTTTTGAATAAAGGTAGAACAATAACTGGAGATTATTATTCGACATTACTGAACACTCTACGGGAGAAAATTAAAGAGAAAAGACGCGGAAAGCTATCCAAAGGTGTTTGTTTTTGCAGGACATCGTCCCTGCACACAAATCTAATGTTTCCATGCAAAAAATTCGTGATTTAGGGTTTGAATTACTAGAACACCCCTTTTATCCACCAGATTTGGCTCCGTCCGACTATCATCTCATTCGTTAACTGAAAAAAAGTTTAACAGGTCGTAAATTTTCTTCCAACGAGGAGGTAATAAAAGCAGTGGAGGTCTGGTTTGCAGAGCATGAAGTAACATTTTTTTTGAAAGGTTCAGAGACGTTGCAGGTTCACTGTAATAAATGTCAATTAAGAGGAGAATATGTTGAGTTATAAAATATTTTGACATTGCAATTTTGTTTGGTTCTATAGTTGGCTAATAATTTTTCGTAATATTAAGTTTTAATTTTTTTACTAGTCAAGATTTGTTATTGGCAATACTTGCTATAATTTCATTTAACCAGTCTTTTGGTAGGAACATTTTTGAAAGAAAATCATTCTTTTAATGCACAAAACCATTTATATCTACATTGCTAGAAGATTATTTTTTTTAATAATTAAATACTTGTGTCTGTATTTATTAAACGTCATCGTACGCTTATCAGTTGGTGATAAAGATGCAACCTCTTCAAACGATAAGAATGGTATGAGCCACTCTACGTTATTTCGGTACTTTATTATAGTTAAATCAATTTCTGTAGTTTTTATCTAATTTTTTGTGTGACAATAATAAATTATTATTGTCGTTATAGTCTCAAACTAATTACTCGTGGAATTTACTGTAATCGACTAGTATATTGGCTCAAAATCGTTTAAAACGATTTAAGGAGATCCTTTTCTGCTGCCTTATGCATGTAAATTGGATTGTAACGGTTCGAAAGATGACAATAAATCTCTCCAGCTGATAACTTTCGTACGTTCAGCTCTGTTTTACTTCCAACTGATTGGAAAAGATTCGAAATTTGAAAAAGAGAACTTCCCAATCAATGTGGAGTTTAACGTACAATATAAATGATTTGCAAAGATTGTAATGAAAAATTGAATACTAATGAAATCAACTAATACTTTTGAATATCTATTTTATTCCAATTGTTTCAATGGGGTGCACTATAATAGTTATTTGTAAAACAAGTGTCACAATGACTCGTTTTGTAGTACGAGTGAAGCTTTCACAACGAACCGCGAAGCGGTGAGTTGTGCAAATCACGAGTACTACAGAAAGTCATTGTGGCACAAGTTTTACACAATATTTTTTATAATTCGCATTTATTTAATTATGTTAATAAAATAGAATTTCATATAATCCCTGTTTTTAAACTAGGAGGAGTGGTTTGAACTTAAGTTGGCAATTCTGTAGATTCCTAATTGGTCAGATCACAGATTGTTTTATTCAGCACTTCTGACTTATGACATATTATAGCCGAATAATTGTGTAAATTGTAAACAAACTTTCATTTAAGCATAAAGAGGATGATTATTTGTTTAAAAAAGAGCTTCTTCGTATATGCTCTTGCGATCTATTTATGTTATATCATGAACATAATTATTTCTGTAATACATCGTCACATAGATATCTGGTAATTTATCCAAAAAATCGAACGTTTTGTATACCTATATATTGATCCTATACAATATAAAAATAAACAATTGGCAAACCATTGATAAATAAACGTTGGCGTCCTTCATTCATTAATATTTTTAATATATAAATCAGTCTAATTTACCTTCAATATAATAATTTGCTAGCTAGAACACCGCTAGACCATTTTATTTATAATTTGTGTCAAGGTTAGAGTTAAATGTCAAATAAAAATATAACTAAATTCAATAACCAACTGTAGACTAAAAATTACTATAACAGTGTTCAAAGAGCTTCATTGTGACACTGTCAACAATGTTATGATGAAGTCTCTTTTATACGTGAATTATAAAAAAGAATTTTTTGTTCAGATCCAATGTCTAAAATTATGGTACAATTAAAATATAGAATGAGATTGTCAAGTATGAATTCCATCCAAATTTGTCTGGCAAGACCAATAATAATTCACACCTGAATTATTGAGAAAGCTGTATTTTGATTCTATACACCACACTTGCTCAAATGGCTGTGTCCCAATCAATCAACAATACTGTAATGTTTTTCTTATTTATTTAAACAGTAAACGGGTTAGATGAACTTTAAACACACGGTATAGTTACTTACGAATTTAATTAAACACTGAACTACTCACTAACACTTAATTCATATACACTTAACTATTCACTTAAGTTTAATTTTTATACACACAACCTTAATTAATAATTTATACCAACACTCTACTGTTCGCTATTTCGGTGTATTCTTGTTTATTTGTCGAGATCACTTTATAACTTGAACCAACACTTCCTGGTCGGTCCTTTATATATTAGTGCTCTTTTTCTAGATAATTCTAGATTGCAGCCTACACAAAAACAATTGGCTCTTTGGAATTTTCTAGATAATACTG
Organism: Galeruca laticollis; assembly: GCA_963921935.1. Lineage (NCBI taxonomy): Eukaryota > Metazoa > Arthropoda > Insecta > Coleoptera > Chrysomelidae > Galeruca > Galeruca laticollis. The sequence goes on from OY998177.1 coordinate 172,159,232, forward strand.
GTCACAAAAACAATGTCTAGATAAAATAGTCACAATCCTAAACAATTCTAAGAAATTCCTGCGCATCCGCCATAAATTTAACTTTCATGCATGGCTTAGACAGAGTCGGATTCAGGGTCTACACTAGTGGGATGTTGTATGCCAGTGAATAAACTTCCAGGAGAGTGAACAAATCTTGTCTTTGTTCTGAAGTGACTCCATATCTAGCTTTTCCTCCATACAAGCCCATAAATTCATCGAAGATCATTTACTCCTTTCTCTAGGTCATGGTCTCATTCGAATGGCGCTAGTCGGTTTTGGTGAACTACTTTTGGTTTTCCGTTGGAGATCTTGCTTATTTTATATATATATATATATATATATATATATATATGGCAAGGAAAAGCGCTACACGGAAGGTTTTACACTTCTCTACATCAAACAGAAGTAGATATGAAAGCCATCCAATACTTACCTAGTGGCAGGAACCCGAACGTACTCCAAACACATATTAAAACAACAAGTTGAGACCACCAAATGTAGACTGTGTAACACTAGCGAAGAGACCATTCAACATTTGTCATCTGGCTGCACAACAATTGCTGCTACCAGATACCTGGAACGACACAACAATATGGGCAAAGTCGTTCACCAATTAATATGCCTGCAAAGAGGTCTGTTGAATCATTTTACCGCACACCACAAATATGTGCCGCAACCCGTACTTCAAAACAACACCGTGAAAATTTACTGGGATTTCACAGTTGTTACAGATAGACCTGTGGAGCACAACCGGCCGGACATGGTGATTTGGGATGAAAGTGATAACACAGCCATCATAATTGACTTCGCAGTGCCGCAGGACTACAATATATCTAAAGCATATGCCGAAAAAATAACTAAATATGGAGCGCTTGCACAAGAGATGAAATTGATTTGGAACTTGGAGAAGGTAACAATAGTCCCTTTAATTATAAGCGCAAACGGCCTTGTACATACAAAAACAGTACGACACATAAAAGAACTGGACTTACCTAAAAACACCGTAATGTGGATGCAAAAGGCCGTAATACTTGGAACTGTTGGAATCATCCGGCGGATCATCCTGATTTTTGTAATTTTGGAAAAAATCCTTTTCTCGTCGTCGGGTTGTGTAACCATACTTTGTCCCCTTCTTCAAAACCGCCTACTGTGGCTTGCGTGTCGTACCAACTTTTCATTCTGTCGCTGACAACTTGAAGATTTGTTCGAACTAATTCATGAATATCGTCCAGCCGTCTTCTCAATTGGATCACGTAGTCTTCTGCTGAATCTTCTCTAGGCCGACAGCCAAATTCCAGGTCACAAGGAAGCGTCATTTCACGTCCAAACAGGATTTTCGCAGGTGTTTCAGCCGTGGACTCATTCACGGCAGATCGATAAGCAAATGCGAATAGGGAAAGATACTGGTCCCAATCTCTCTGATATCTGGAAGCTACTTTGGACAGGTATTTTCCAATGGTCCTGTTCATTCTCTCGAACATTCCATCTGACTGTGGATGTAATGGTGTTGTCCTGGTCTTCTTCATTCCCTGCTTGTCGCAAATCTTCTCGAATAAATGGCTTTCGAATTTTTTTCCCTGGTCACAGGGTATTTCCAAGGGCACTCCATACCGGCTGATTAATTGTTTCACCATTACATCCGCGACAGTTGTGGCCTCTTGTTTCGTAATAGCGTAAATCTCCACCCACTTTGTGATATAATCCATCACAACCAGGATGTATTTACCACCAGTTTCTGTCGTCGGAAATGGTCCAGCGATGTCTAAAGCAATCCTTTCGAAATAGCTTCCAACATTATACTGTTGCATAGGTGCCTTTCTCTTGCGATGTGGTCCATCGTAGCACAAGTCGTACATTTCTCACACCAGTCCTTCACATCGTCGGAGCTGGTCATCCAATAAAACCATTCACGGACTCGCTGAAGGGTATTCTTCACTCCCAGATGACCTCCCGATGGACTGTCGTGTAACTTCTTCACTACCTCAGCTACTCTCGTTCAAGGGATAACTAGCTGTCTCCTCATCTCGGAACCATCATCGTTTTTAAGGACTCTTTGAAACAGCCCTTCTTCCAGGACAAGGGCGTCCCACTGTGCCACGCCTTGAGTTTCGGTGAAAATCTTGACACTTCTTGCCAGGTAGGTCGCCGATTTTCTTCCTTCCATTGCCGGATAATCTTCAGGTGAGGATCATTTTCCTGATCTTGTCTGATCCTGGTGGGTGACCATTCTTTATTGACTACTGTAATTCTTGGAACTGCAACTTCCTTAGATTTCGACTCATTGCATTGTGAATAGTCTACAGGGCATGACCGTATAGGCAAAGAGTTGGCTTTTCGGTGATTCACATCAACTAGATGTTCACCCCTGTCTGGTTTTCCCTGTGACTGAATTTCTTGGGTTACAGGAGTCTTGGGGCGCTTAGACGGACTGCGTACGTGCTCTAGCTCGCCACACTTCCGGCATTTGATCTCCTTCGGCTTCTTGTCTGCCATACCTTTCATCAAGTTGATGATTTGGTCAAGTTTGTCATTGTTATCTCCTTCCTGCATGGCCCTACCTTTGTTGTACCGCGAGCCCTTCGTTGCTGCTTTGCATTTAAGGGTTTCTTGGCTTACAGGAGTCTTGGGGCGCTTAGACGGACTGCGTACGTGCTCTAGCTCGCCACACTTCCGGCATTTCATCTCCTTCGGCTTCTTGTCTGCCATACCTTTCATCAAGTTGATGATTTGGTCAAGTTTGTCATTGTTATCTCCTTCCTGCATGGCCCTACCTTTGTTGTACCGCGAGCCCTTCGTTGCTGCTTTGCATTTAAGGGTTTCTTGACTTGCAGGAGTCGTAGGACGCTTAGACGGACTGCGTACGTGCTCTAGCTCGCCACACTTCCGGCATTTGATTATCTTCGGCTTCTTGTCTGCTATACCTTTCAACGAGTTGACGATCTGGTTAAGTTTGTCATCGTCATCTTCTTCCTGAATGGTCCTACCTTTGTTGTACCCCGAAGCCATCGTGGCTGCTTCACATTCAAGAGCAGCAGTCAATGCATTGACCAATGTCTTAGGATGGGCTAATCGAAGCGTCTTCTCCATATCGTGGTCACATAAGCCGTCAATGAAGGCCTGGATGCCTAAACATTCCATCATGTTATCTGGTGCTGATGGTTAATCAAATCGAACTAGTCGGACAATATCCAGTTCATACTCTTGAAGGGTTTCGTCACGTTTCCGCCTTCGGCTCTTCAGCTGGAGTCTGTACAAATGTTCGTGGCCGTATCGCATGTCCAGCTTCTTTTTCAGCTGCTCAAAGTCATCCGTTTCTTCAAGAGGTATCGTCTGAAATACATCTGAGGCATCTCCCCGAAGCGCGATGGTTAAGTTCACTGCCTTCTCCTTATCTGACCAATTATTCACTCTAGCGGCTGCTTCAAACTGTTTCACATAGTTGGTTCACGACATTTTTCCATCGAACGTTGGGGCCTTCACTCGGGTGAAACTACCAATGTCTTCTAGCTTACGGTGTGTTTCTGGCTTGCAAGGTTTTGTTCGCTCGTTCTTCTTTTCTTCCGCTGGCGTGTCTAGAGTTCTTATATCTGTCATCTTTCTTTCTAACTCCATGATTTTCTCGTCTATCGTTGTCATCTTATTTTCGATTTTCTCGTCCATCGTTGATATCTTATTCTCGATTTTTGATTTTAGGAACGAAATTTCATTTTCAACGTCAGCAGCAATATCGTTTTTCATTAGTAAGATATCGGCAGATGGATCGTTCTTAATAGCATAAATCTCGTCCATATTAGCAGAAATGTCGTCCTTCATAGCAGAAATATCGCTTTTCATATTCGTTAAAATTTTATCTTCCATGGCAGAAATATCGTTCTTCATAGATGAAATATCTATTTTCACATTCGTTGAAATCTTCTCTTCTATGGCAGAAATATCGTTCTTCATGGCAGAAATTGACGAGATTAAGGTGGAAGCCTCGTCATTCAATGAAACTGTTTTTGGATCAGAGCCGTCATTTTCCAGTGCCACTTTAAGTCTTTCTACTAATTCACTTTTCTTACTGGACGTTTGCAACTCACAATCTTCCAATTCTGCTCGTAATTCCGTCACTTTCAGATCACATAGTCTCTTGGCCATTTTTACGTAGCAATTTATTTATATTATCCCACTTCTGACACCAATGTAATGTTTTTCTTATTTATTTAAACAGTAAACGGGTGGGATGTACTTTAAACACACGGTATAGTTACTTACGAATTTAATTAAACACTGAACTACTCACTAACACTTAATTTATATACACTAAACTATTCACTTAAATTTAATTTACGTATATACTCACAACCTTAATTAATAATTTACATCAACACTTTACTGTTCGCTATTTCGGTGTATTCTTGTTTATTGGTCGAGATCACTTCCTAAACTGAACTAAATCTCACTGGTCGGTCCTTTATATATTAGTGCCTTTTTCACTAGATAATTCTAGATTGCGGCTTACACAAAAAGAATTGGCTTTGTGGCATTTTCTAGATAAGACTGGTTACACAAACAATGTCTAGAGAAGATAGTCACAATCGTAAACAGTTCTAAGAAATCCCTGAGCATGGCTTAGACAGAGTCGGATTCAGGGTCTACACTATAGTCCGTTTTTAAAAGGCATGGAGTAATAAAAGCTCATTAGGTATGCAAAACCGATACAGGGTGTATAATAAAATATCTCCGAAGTTTATCTAATTTTGTACTAAAATTTCTCATTTGTTACGAATTTCAGGTAGACACCCCGTAACTCTGTATTCGGTTGGGTCGCCAATTGTATTGAAAGGGTCGCTCTATTGTATTTGAAGGAAAGAATAAACAATTTAATCCTCAGAGGCATGCAATCAGGACAAAACAAACTTGGTATATGAATATGAAAGGACTGTGAAATTATAATTACGAAAACTATTCAAAAGAGTTCACAATATCGATTCAATAAAAACACATTCTTTTGTGTTCCTATGAATGAACAATAAACATAAAATATTATATGAAAAATAGCAAATTTTTTTGCAGTAGGTATCAACTTCACTACTAATATACCGTTTACAATAGGAGAGGAAAAAAGAGAAATGCAGGAATAAAGTACGAATTAATGTAATATTTATAAAAAAAGTCTAACAAATAATAGTAATAACTAACATAAAAACTAGTCTATATATCACAATCAGACGATTCTGTTGAGCTTCCATTATTAACATTGATTATACATGGTTCAATCATGTGTTCACTTATATGATCCATTTCCCACGTATTTAGTTCTTCTTTTATCACGTGTTCAACACATTTCTTCCAGTTTTCTTTGGTTACGTTACCTAACGCGTCTTCGAATAAAACTTTTACGTCACTCATTTTGAATGTCGTATTCTTTCTTGAAACTTCCCCTTTCACCTGGGCCCATATTAATTCTATGGGATTGAGTTGACAGTGATAAGGAGAAAGCCTCAGCACCGTTACACCACGCGCTGATGCCATTTGATCTATAACGTAACTACTATATTTGTGTTTATGTGAATTGGCCAGTTGCAAGAGCTCATTTTTCAGCGGGTTACCTGGGCATTCAATATTTTTCGAGGTTAGCCAATCGTGGATATCTTGTTTACGCCATGCAGTTGAAGGTAATTTCTCCACTAACCTGGAGTGATAACTTGCGTTATCCATAACAATAACTGAGCCCGTTGGAACTCGATCTAACATTTGTGAGAAATATTCTTCGAAAACGTCTGCATCCATATCTTCATGAAAATCTCCGGTTTGCTTCGACTCAAAGCACAACAATCCACCTTCAACAAAACCTTCGGCACTTCCGATATGAGTAATGATGAGTCGACGTCCTTTTCCTACTGGTGGATTGAGGCCTGTTGACCACCCTTCAAGAGCTGCCTGCCTCCGACTTTTGACATTCGTGTCTTGCCAAAACATTGAAACAGTATGACCTTCATTTAACCAAGTCTCATCCAAATAATAAATTCGTTTTTGATCTAGTCTTGCTTTCCGAATATTGCGCAAATAACTCCTCCTCCAAATGACAATGTCGTCTCTATCAATCAACATTGCGTTCCGATAATTTTTTTTATATTGAAATTCAAGTTCCTTCAAAATTTTCCATAATGTACTTCGAGACATTTTCGGAAAATCTGAATCTTCTTGAACCGAAGCCATAATTTTGGAGAGAGTTGGGATCTCTTTTCTAAGGAAAAAAGCATGCACCCTACGCCTCATTCCATTCTTCAAGTCGTCATCCATGTAAAGTTTGGGTCGGCCTCGGGACTTTGCTGGGGCTGTGATGTTTCCATTTTTTTCTCCTTCATTAAATTAGAAATTGTTGTTTTTGAAACACCCATCACTGTTGCAGTAATCTCCACAGTTTCATCAACACTTCCTGTCAAATTCATGATTTTTCTTCTAATTTCTTCGTTCTTCAACGAGGAATAGCAATTTAATATCAGATTTTTTTCGTTCAGCGACAATGGGCCAACTTTAGGCCGCTTAGATGGTGATAAATCCTCCATATCTGGTCGAATTTGGTTGGAACACTATATAGTTGGAAGGTGTAGTTAGGTGTTTGTCTCGTGTTATGAGAAGAGGTTTTGTATATATGAACAAAAATAAACACCAGTTAACAATAACGGTAAAAAATAATAACAAATAACAGTAATAATGGGGAAATCAATCAACACAGCAGTTTCTCCAGAACAGGTGAACTGTAAATGGAAAATATTCAACCTTTCCGCTACTTTTATAGTTGAAAAGTTCTAGTAAGTACATTGTATTATGGGGGCATTTTCTTAGAACTGAAAAGGCTATATTTCACAATAATAAAACCATTTTTGAGCTACCTGTTTGTCAAGTTTCTTCAATTACCTGCTGATTGGGTGAAATAATCGGCAAATGGGGTCGGTTTGGATATAAATATATATATATATATATATATATATATATATATATATATATATATATATATATACGCAAAAATAAAGAGGTTACTGAAGAGGAGTGGTAACCGTAAACATGCATGTTTCTAGCTCATTAGCCTTCATCAGTACGGTATAACCAAGTATGGATCTGAAACTTGGGAGCAACGAGGTTGAATGAAACATGGCAGAACACAAAGAACGAAAATAACAGGACAAGCAAACGCACATTTGTGCCATCAATTGGAAGATTCCGATTTTGGAAAAACAACCAATATCAACACGGAGGCGCATAAAGCCCTCCTGTCTGGAAAAAACCAACCCAAGGTATAGAAACAAGATCAAAAATGGATCATGCGTGAATTTAACAAAAACAAAGAGCAAACAACAAGTGTTATCATGGGAAAGCACGCAAAAATAAAGAGGTTACTGAAGAGGAGTGGTAACCATATATATATATATATATATATATATATATATATATATATATATATATATATATATATATATATATATATATATATGTATTTGTATAAAATTGTTATTAACATTTATTTTATTATTTATTTTATGTAGGATTATAACTACCTGAAGCTTAGAGGAGGGACTCGTCTACGCCCTTTTATACATAATAATAAATTTTCTGGAAAATTGATGTCCATGATATAATCCACAGTTTATTATATTATTGATAATTTGAAATTCCATTTTAAATAATATTACAAAACGGTTATTTTCGAAAATGAAATAATTTTAGAAGCCTTAACTTTTTTTAAATGACTAAATGTGGTGGTACACCTATCGTTCCGGCCAAAATGAGTGATTTATTACTCCATGCCATTTATAAACGGAGTATAGTGTGCTATTTCGTAATAATACATTGATGGCAATCGAAATACTTCTGTATTAAAACTGAGTTGTTCTTCAACAACAACGAAAATAAAATTAACTGTCTCCACCCTAATTTCGTGGAATCTACTGATTTTACTGTTTTAAAAGAAACTTACTGCTTCAAGTTAATTCCACAATATATTGAAAAGATTTTAAAATTTTTAAGAAAATTGACTATTGTTTCGATATTAAATATCATCGTCAGAATAACGATGATACAATTGTCAATTATCTTAGAATTTTTAAAATATTTTCAATATATTGTGGATTTAACTAGAAACAGTAGTTTCATTTAAAACAGTGAAACAACGAAAATGTTTTTATGTACAAAAAACATAAAAACGAGAGCAATGTGAGCTATTCGGCGTTTGATGTACTTCTTTCGGCACCTCTGGCTCGACTGCCTTGGGCCTATTTCATCTACCTTGAAGAACTAACAACATGTATATAGCTCTCAGTTCAAGGTGATGTATCTGGCTCGAAATGTTTTGAAATCTTTTGATATATCAGATTTTTGTCAAATAAATGGAGAATCCATCGCAATAAGAATTGATATGCTTTGGATTTCATATTAATTTCCCCATTTCATTCCTAAAACGAACTAGAAGCTTGTCCCATTGCAAGCACTCTTTTTCGAAATTCTTTAAAAACTGAATAAAAATCTTCTGGTTTGGTCCTGAATAATATGTTTGGTTGAACGTTTAATTCACTACATACGGTCTGAACTGAAGTTAGTTCAAACTATGAATCGTTCCTCCGTACAAACCTCATTCTTTATTCAGTTATCTTGTACATTTTCTGTAGAAATACCTAAAAAAATCAATTCAAAAATCTGTAACAATTGAATCATCTGAAATGGTGTTCTCACCACGAACAGTGTTTTTTCATGATCAGAGGAGTACCAGCATCTCGACATCACATTACTTAATAGTCCAATATCTGTGTTTTTAAATGAAACTCAAGGTCTCTAGTTAATTCCACAATATAATACAAGGTATTGAAAATTCTAAAAAATTGACAATTGTTTCGATAAATCAATATCATCGTCAGAATGACAGAAGTTACATTCTGACGATGATATTGATTTATCGAAACAATTGTCAATTTTTTAGAATTTTCAATAACTTGTATTATATTGTGGAATTAACTAGAGACCTTGAGTTTCATTTAAAAACACTAATATGAGCATATTCCACGAAGTAAGGGTCGAGACAGTCAAGTCCAATATCTATTCATAAACAATTTCTTCGATTGGTTACATCCTTTGTTTCGTTCAATTATCGAACCCTCGATACTCTTTTGTACATACTGTACTGAGAGAACATCTCCAACTAAAGAATTGAAATATATCTTATCATTTCTTGTTCACGTTTCTGCTGGTTGAGTTAAACAATCCTGGACACCTTCATTGATTTTGTCGGGTAAATTGGTTTTACTGCAACCGAACATGTATTTTTCTTACAACTTGTTTTCCTGCTATTCCTACTAAATCAATAATTCAAGGATATACATGAAACTTTGTTATTTGCGGTGTTGTCTGACAATCGTCAGGTAAGTTCTTATATAAATTAGCTTTTTGGAAATTGTCAAAATTATTAGCGATATGATCAATAAATATGCTGAAGAAGAAGCAACGTTACGTAATGAGGAAAATATTCATATATTTTGTATCTTTTGTACAGTGTGAGAATATTATTGCAGGTGAAAGTGGAAATTGAATGCCTAATGATATTCCATCAAAAATTGTACATAAAGCAATACAAACTCATCAAGTCAATATTAGATGATCAAACTAAACATGCTCAGATGAAATGTTATTCTTTGCAGAAGTACAAGCTGTTGAAGTTGAAAACTGGAGAATAATTCATTGTTGACCATTATTTTTTCACTTCCCTGAATAATCCCACGAATCAATTCTGTCAAATATTTCCAATACTGTGAAATATGAAACGAGTGAAGTTTTATCAAAGCATGTCTTGTTTAATCGTCTTATTTTGGCAAGAATCTGCGGTTTGTCCTACCGGGGCTGTAGCTACAATAGGGCGAATCTAGGCACCGCTCTGGCAAGCAAAATTTCTTCACTGGCAGAACATTCATACGGAATCATACCCACGTGTCGGCAATAGTGCAATGGCAGCCATGGAGCCAACTTTTGAAATGGTTTTATGGTATGGTATGGAATACGAAAGAATTGCAACCAGCATAAAAATTAAAATATGTGAAGCCGATGCTTCAGGTCTGCAACGCGATAGTTGGAGCAACAAAAGAAACTAAACTATTATTAGTGTTTTAAATTAAACTCACTGTTTCTAGCTAATTCCACAGTATAATGAAAATTCTATGATATTGATTTATCGAAACAATTATCAATTTTTTAGAATTTTCAACAATTTTCATTATATAGCCCATATATTTCAAGCCAAGCTCCGTTAGCCTGTAGAGCAACTCATCTAATACGAGGCTCCATAGAAGGGCAGATATCACTCCCCCTTGAGATGTCCCCCGAGTGGCTTTAACTGAGGTGGTTCCATTCCCTATCTGTGTCTCAGCTATCCTCGTTTTCAACAACTCATACATCCATTTCACAATGGTTTCATTCACTCCTCGCCTTTTTAGTGCTTCTTTGACAGACACATGAGTTGTGTTGTCAAAGGCCCCAGATATATCCAGGAATGCGCACATTGCGATTTCTTTGTTGTTCAGAATTCTCTATATGACTTCGGTCAGCTGATACAGAGCCATCTCTGTAGGCATGCTGACATTTATGAAGTGCAATATTCTCCAGATTCTCTGTTTTTATGTAGTTATCCACTACTTTCTCCATCGTTTTGAGTAGGCACGATGTTAGACAGATGTGTCTAAAAGATCGGGGATCAGTCCCATCTTTTTTCCTCTTTTTGGTATGAAGGTCACCCTTGCCCTTCTCCATTTTCTAGGTATTAGACCCACTGCTAGACTGCTTCTTATGATCTCCAGCAGGTCAGGAAGAATCTCCTCTCTCCCTTGCTGCAGGAGTGCTGGAAATATTCCATCCACTTCTGGTGATTTATATGGTTAAAAAGTACTTATTGCCCATTCCAACCGTTGTCTGGTAAATATTTTCTTAGCAATGTTCCAATCTTCCTTGCGGGATTTTGTGGTGTAATTCATTGCTATTTCAGTGCTTGTTGCTAGTTCACTACCTGGAAAACGGGTTCTAAGAAGAACAATCGATCGTTCCTCTTCACCTTCCGTGTATGATCCGTCTGACTTTTTCAGCGACATTCTGGGGTTAGTTCCCCCATTTGCGTGGAAGTGATCTTTTCGCACAAGGCTTGAAAATTAAGCCTTTTGGACTTCCTAATCTCTTCATTGTACTGAGTAAGCTTCTCAGTGTACCTCTGCCAAGTACCGTCACGTTTGGCTCTATTAAAGAGCCGACGGACCTCTTTTCTGAGGTTTGACAGTTTCTCATTCCACAAAGGAGCGTCCTTTTCTGAACTAGCTTCTGACAGTGGGCAACTGGAATGAAAAGCTTCCATTATTGCCTCACTGATCTGTTCGAATCTTTGTTCCAGGTCGTAGTGCGGGTGATTCACCCCATTCACTTCGACTTGTTCCAAATTGTCCTGCAGATTGGTCTTGTAAAGAGACCAATCAGTATTTCCAGGATTTCGGATAGTAGGAATCGAGGTGGTACCTCCCTATATACTAAATTCGATGATCCTATGGTCGGAAAGTGATGGCTCGCTCATCACCCTCCAATCTTCTACATTTTCCCTAGAAGCAACATTAACCATTGTTACGTCCAGGACCTCTTCTCTTGCTCTCGTGACAAAGGTGGGGGTTGTTCGCACACTTAAGGTCTCAAGGTGATTCGCTAAAAGATATTCTAATAAATACTCACCATTTGCGTTGTTATTAGTGCTTCCCCACACGGTATTGTGTGCGTTGGCATCACAACCAATTATAATTGGCAGCCGTCTGCCATTGCAGTGTCTCACTAGCTCGTGTACTTCTTCTAACGGTGTCATCGGCCCATCTCCAGCGACGTAGGCAGAAACAATGACGATGTCCCGGTCGATACCCCCAATGTTGAGGTGAACCATGATTGGAACAAGGTCCCGTGACACGTATTCTGAAACACAAATATATTTTATGTTATTTCTTATGAGTACACAGGCACGCGGAGATACTGGCCTTTGATCATAAATCAATTGAATCCTTGCATGCCAAACCTTTGATTTGGCCTTCTTTGTTGATCCATGGTTCTTGGATCAGTACAATATCCAGTTGTAGTCTAGCAAACAACCTTGCAATAACGCCTGAAGCTTCCTTCGCGTGGTGCAGGTTAATCTGAGCTACATTCGTGAATGTGAAGGTGAATTATTATGGATGAAAGAGGCCGAGTTACTCAGCCTCTATTCATCCCCCTCCTCTGTCTCTCCCTGACCTTCTTTGACCACCATGGGAATATCTTCCTCGGAGTTCGAGCAGGTTTCTTGATCTCGAGTCAGACTCTCGACCCCCAGGCTGCTCCGCCCAGTTTCTCGGGATGCAGAGGCTCTCTCCCCATCTCTAGTCACCCCAGCAGAGCCGGAAGAGATCTCGGGCTGACCCAAGGTCAAGCTTTCGCTTTTTTCCTCTTTTTCAGTGGATCCTGATATGAAGGGGATCTCCATGTCCTTTGGATCCTCCGCGGGGTTCTTTTCTTTTCTGAGTGCCGAGACAGGGATACGCCCAAAACGGAAGTTTAGCGCCTTCAGAGCCTACCCAGATTGGTGATCAATCCCAATCGTGCGGTTAAATTTAATGATTATATGCCTACAGTTTCCTCAAAATACTCATATGACCCAGCAGATATAATGGGCGAATTGGCGTGAAGAAGGAATTTTTTGGAAAACCATACGGTTTTAAGGGAATCTGCTTTGAGACAAAGCTAAGTAACTCAGCTGTAAAAATTCTGGGAATGCCTGCAAGTAGCGCTGCTACCGAAAGAAGCTTTAGTACATATGGTTTCATGCAGTCTGCAAAAATTAACCAACGAACAACTGAGCGAGCTTTTAAAGTGACTTTCATAGGCCACAATTTAAAATTACTTGATCAGGAGTATCAGAATCAGGTATCAGCACTGCCCAAACATGAAGAAGAAAACTCGTCTACTTTCCACAACCAGTCGACCCACAACCATATGGAAAATAATACTGTAGAATTGGACGGAATAGTATAGAATTCTGAGGGGTACGAGGAGAAAAATAGAGATATGTGCGTTTTTCCACTTTTTCCTGACTAAAATTACAATCATTTTTTACTAAGCATGTTCGTTACGTTTGTTTAAGATTTCATTTCGTATTTTTTTGTTTTTTAGGAATAAGATTTTATGTTTTTCAATTTGTCGCAGAAGACATAATGTGTTATTTTGCTATTATTCAATAATATAATCTGGGTTTTTTGTTTAACATTTATTTGAGTATCTATTAATCTACAATACTCCATTGTTTGGTTTTCCTGGGTCGTTCTAAAAAAAATCTCATAATTGAGAATATTCTTGAAAATTTTCTCCATTTTTTAATTCTCAAGAATTTTATGTTACTATAATATTGAAGAATTGTCGGTTGTCAAAGATTTCATCTCCGAAACAAAAGGAAAATATATTCTTTAAACGTCATAAATATAGCGAAGCTTTTAAAGCAACTTATAAACTTTTTGCAACATTTCTACCGATAAGCCGAGCTGGCAACATTGGTGCGACGCCCTTACTCTAGCTACTCCTATCCAATGATAAATCAGGAATTTATGACTCTGACATCTCACTCAAATTAATTATCAAAATCGTTATGTCACTACGATGGCGCAACTGTCGTCTTTACTTACACGGAATTTTAACTTCATATGTCATTTAGTTTGCTCGTAGTGTTCCATTTGATCAGCTTTTGCTGTTTTTACATTGAATATAATACCAAACAGTGAGTTGGTTACGCAACGTAAACATTATAAAATGATATTTTTCTATTGCTGAACACGTGCTGCGACCAACAAAATGACGTATATATTTTTGTATCGACCCACATCGTCGATTTCTTACAATATCTACCAATTTATTCTCCTTATATTGTAGATAAATATATCCCCAGGTTTTCAGCATTCTTATATTTGTATTGGAAAAATCGCCCTGTAGGGACTACTTTAACGATGTCGCGCCAAATGTCATTAAAAATATGATTGTCAGATCCTACATCGTAAAAATATGGAAATGATGATGTTAGTCGATAAAATCTTGATATTCTATATATATTTTGACACGCAAGTATTCCCGTATACAAATGGTAGATATATTTTTCTCTTAGTAATCACTAGTAGAAATAATGTCATACAAATGAAGTTGATATTATCATCATGGTGATAATTTTCCGTTATTAAAACACCACTTCATTAAATTACGAAAACATGATTACTGAAGTGGGTGAAATCCAATGTTTTTTTTTGTATCAACTTATATGTTTGTAATTACTGAAACTATTTTTATCGTCAAGCTCGTACATACTGTCCTATATCCTCTCTCTAAATGAACTTTTCATTAGTCTAATGTGTCATTTAGTTTGCTTACATTATACATATCTGATAAACTCAAGTGTGTTTTGTAATTTTTACAATGGTTGAAAATATCACATAGCGTTTATCAAAAAGTATTCAGAATGGGTAAAAAAATCGAAGTGATCGAGATTGTAGGAATATTGGCTCCACTATGACCAACCAACGGGATACTCCTGAAGACAATCTTGATTAGGACACAGAGGTTTGCATGCAACTGCAAAATACGGTAAAATATGCGACTGAGAGTGTAAGTGATAGTATAGTATATTGTTGTGCTTGTAGGGAAAAAATCACTTGTAAGATATGTAATGCCACAATGTCTTCAAAATGTACCATTTTAAGTTAGGGACCATCTTTAAAACCGAAAACAAGGATTTGTTCAGTTTATACAACCGAAAGTAAAATTGAAATCGAGAGTTAAAAATTTTACTTTTGACAAAAAAGAGCAGCCGAAGAAATGACTGAGGCATCCATGAAAAAATTTAAGTCGGTTGCAATTGAATCATATGTTTATTTAACAGTTTCTAAGGTAGATCGAGGACTACTCGATTACAAAAATTTAATTGGAAAAGTAATTGACCTGAAAAATGGCCTCTACAAACTAGGTACCTCTAAAAAAACTCTTAAAACTTTGTTTTCTAGAAATTATATTCAAGAATCTTCGATAGGTTTTCTAGAATAACTTCCTGTTCGACTAATTACTGTCAGAGAGGCAGTTGCATATCAGTCATGATTCGGAAGTAAAGGCTTTCCAAAATGTAGCTGTAAGGCTAGTAATAAATAGTGCTATACAAAGAAATGTGCTTGCTTTGAAAATAACAATTTATGCTCTTCCAAAAGACATGGAAGTTTGACATGCAGTAATAAATAAAGGATTTATTTTTAATTTTTAGTTGTAGTTGTATATTAGTAATAGGTTCTTACTTAAATGTTAAATTATAGGGATAATTTATTATGTTCAAAGGATTTGTGTTTAATTTTTATTTGCAGTTTCATGTTTGTGTTAGACACCTACCGAAGTTAATAGCTATATTATTATATCATGAAGTTGTTAACTGTTTATTTATGCTTCTTAATAAAAAATTGTATTACGTTTACTGTAACTGTATTTATGACAAAACAAAATACTTAATACTATTTTCATGTTTTGCCGGCACCGTATTTGGCAAATTGTGAAATGCCTAAAAATAATCAGTCACAATGTGATATACATTCTTCTGATCTTGTTTTGTCGGCATTTTATTGTTACTAAACAGCACACTGGTATACACCCGAAATCCGACTCTGTGTAAGTCAGGTATGAAAATTAAAATTATGGCGGATACGCAGTATTTTTATAACTGTTTGGGACTATCTTATCTAAACATTGTTTTTGTGACCAGACTTATCTAGAAAACGCCAGAAAAATTATTTGTGTCTGTGTAAGCCGCAGCCCGGAATTTTCTAATAAGCAAGGGATTAATATAAATAAGGACCGATCAGCGGAGGAGTGAGTTGATAAAGTGATCTTGACAAATAAACAGTAAATAAGTGAATATAAAAGTGTTCATATAAATTAAATTTAAGTGATTAGTTAAGTATATATAAATTAAGTGTTAGTGAGTTAGTGTTTAAATAAATTAGTAAGTAGCCATACCGAGTGTTTGAAATTTATCCCACCCGTAATAAAAACTTTTAATAAATAAGAAAAACATTACATTATCGATTTGCCTGAATTGGTGTAGTCATAACGAAAAATGCATTGTATGCTCGCATTTTGCCGGCTTTTTGTAAAATGCATAGGAAGTTTATAAACAGCCTTAATTTATATAATGCCTACGACATATACATATTTAAATTATTCGTTAAATTTAAATACAATTTCACTTACACACGAACAGGAACGTTTTCCGCTCTAGCAGATGATGATTAGTGATTAAATATTTTCCTGCCATGGGATGATATGCTTCCAATATAAACATACTCTCTATTAGAGCAGTGTTTTTATAACTGTTTGGGACTATCTTATCTAAACATTGTTTTTGTGACCAGACTTATCTAGAAAACGCCAGAAAAATTATTTGTGCATGTGTAAGCCGCGGCCCCGAATTTTCTGGTAAGGAAGGCATTCATATAAATAAGGACCGATCAGCGAAGGAGTGAGTTGATAAAGTGATCTCGTGAAATAAATAAACAAAAGTACACCGAACAGTAAAGTGCTAATTAATAATCAAGTTTGTGTGCATATAAATTAAATTTAAGTGATTAGTTAAGTATATATAAATTAAGTGTTAGTGAGTATTTAAATAAATTAGTAAGTAGCCATACCGACTGTTTGAAATTTATCCCACCCGTTTATTGTTTAAATAAATTAGAATAACATTACATGGGTGTCAGAAGTGGGATAATATAAATAAATTGCTAAGTAAAAATGGCCAAGAGATTAAGGGATCTTAAAGTGGCAGAATTAAGAGCAGAATTGGAAGATCGTGAGTTGGAAACGTCCGGTAAGAAAAGTGAATTAGTAGAAAGACTTAAAGTGGCACTGGAAAATGGCGGCTTTGATCCAGAAACAGTTTTATTTAATGACGAGGCTTCCACCTTAATCTCGTCAATTTCTGCTAATATATCTGCTTACATGGACGAGAAGATTTCTGCCACCGAACAGAACATGGACGAGAAGATTTCTGCCATGGAAGAGAAGATTTCTGCTAACATGGACGAGAATATTTCTACTTTGAAGAACGATATATCTGCCGACATCTTATTAATGAAAAACCAAATTGCCGCTGACGTTGAAAATGGAATTTCGTCTCTAAAATCTGGAATCAAGAATAAGATTACAACGATAGACGAGAAAATCAAGGAGTTAAAGGAAAAGATCGCCGATTCAAGAACGCGAGGCACGCCAGAGGAAGAAAACAAGACCGAGCAAACGAAACCTTGCAAGCCAGAAACACTACCTAAGTTTGAAGACATTGGCAGTTTTACCCGAGTCAAAGCTCCAACGTTCGATGGAAAAATGTCGTGGACCAATTATGTGAAACAATTCGAAGCAGCCGCTAGAGTGAATAATTGGTCCGATAGCAAGAAGGCAATAAGCTTAACCATCGCGCTTTGGGGAGATGCCTTAGATGTACTTCAGACGATACCGCTTGAAGAAATGGATGACTTCGAGCTGCTGAAGAAGAGGTTGGACATGCGATATGGTCACGAACATTTGGAACAGTTGTACAGATTCCAGCTGAAGAACCGAAGGCGGAAACGTGACGAACCTCTTCAAGAGTATAAAATGGATATTACCCGACTAGTTCGATTTGTTTATCCATCAGCACCAGAGAACATTATGGAATGTTTAGGCATCCAGGCCTTTATTGACGGCTTGTGTGACCACGATATGGAGAAGACGCTCCGATTAGCCCATCCTAAAACGTTGGCCGATGCATTGACTGCTTCTCTTGAATATGAAGCAGCCACGATGGCTTCGGGATAAAACAAAGATAGGACTATACAGGAAGAAGGTGACGATGACAGACTTGACCAGATCGTCAACTTGTTGAAAGGTATGGTAGACAAGAAGCCGAAGGAAATCAGGTGCTGTAATTGTGGCGAGCTAGAGCATGCACGCAGTTCGTGTAAGCGTCCTACGCCTCCTGTAAACGAAGAACCTCTTAAATGCAAAGCAGCCAAGAGAAGCTCGCGGTACAACAAAGGTAGAACCATGCAGGAAGAAGATAACTATGACAAACTTGATCAGATCGTCAACTTATTGAAAAGTATGGCAGACAAGAGGCCGAAGAAGATCAAATGCCGGAAGTGTGGCGAGCTAGAGCACGTACGCAGTCCGTCTTATAACTGTTTGGGACTATCTTATCTAAACATTGTTTTTGTGACCAGACTTATCTAGAAAACGCCAGAAAATTTTTTGTGTCTGTGTAAGCCGCAGCCCGGAATTTTCTAGTAAGAAAGGGATTAATATAAATAAGGACCGATCAGCGGAGGAGTTAGTTGATGAAGTGATCTTGACAAATAAACAGTAAATAAGTGAATATAAAAGTGTTCATATAAATTAAATTTAAGTGATTAGTTAAGTATATATAAATTAAGTGTTAGTGTGTTAGTGTTTAAATAAATTAGTAACTAGCCATACCGAGTGTTTGAAATTTATCCCACCCATAATAAAAACTTTTAATAAATAAGAAAAACATTACATTATCAATTTGCCTGAATTGGTGTAGTCATAACGAAAAATGCATTGTATGCTCGAATTTTGCCGGCTTTTTGTAAAATGCATACGAAGTTTATAAACAGCCTAAATTTATATAATGCCTACGACATATACATATTTAAATTATTCGTTAAATTTAAATAAAATTTCACTTACACACGAACAGGAACGTTTTCCGCTCTAGCAGATGATTGGTGATTAAATATTTTCCTGCCATGGGATGATATGCTTCCAATATAAACATATTCTCTATTAGAGCTTCCAAAGACTATAAATATACAAAGAATAAAACTCATAGCGAACTGTTAACAATTAGGACGGCCAAATTTCTTGTAGTTTCAAAATACTCTTCCAAATAACAAATTTTATGACTAATTTTCTCTCTCACCCTCTTCACAATTTTTTATAAGGTCATACCCAGCCATTAGGTACTGTAAAAAGTGTATATCAATGTTAAACAGGTACTCAAGATTAAGTGAGAAACTTTTCACGTATTTCGAAATGGCAACTGAAAATACGTCCCATGTCTCTTCCTCTTTTTATTGTTAACAGATTAACATCACACTGAAAACAATCCCGCCTATACTTGCTTCCAAGAATATTTTAATGAAAGGAAATAATTCCCATATCAGCGATTACTTTTCCGATCAACCCTATCTAATATGCGCGAAAAGTATTGGTTTACCCCACAAACAAATGGTATTTTGGATTTGTTTTTGAGTTATTTTCTCCTTTTTTGGTAAGAACTCCAGATTTACTACATTTTTGGAGATTATTCTGTTTGTTAACACGATGCAGCCTCCGAAGTGTATACAAGTGACAATTTTATGAAAAGATATTATTCAGAGCGTCTCACAGATGCCGAAAAGTTAGTTTTTATCCTTTAAACAATTTATTTGTTTCTGTCTTAACTTCACAACGTGAATTTAAATTGTAAAGACTTAAGTCAAAACTCTTGATGCATCATGAAATACGTATAATTAAAAATTCGAACTTCGTTCTCCCGCAAACAAAAAGATTAATCCAGTAATGAAATTGCAATAAAGAACTTATCACACAGAAGTTGCGGATTTTCGTTTATCGTCTAAAAATGAATAATAAATATGAGGGAAAATACTTGGTACAGCTTTTTAGGAGATTTGCCATATATATCATGACCGCCGTTCTACTCTCACGCAAAAGACGATTTGATTCCTATTTTTGATAACTATTTTCACCTTCATAACAATATATGAATACGAATCAATTCAATAACAACAACAAAATGCTAGTTTCATTAATTTGTGATGTACATATAATCAATTCTGTATGTTTGACTGCTGTAATTCTAGCATCTTAAATTTTTTCAGCTTTCGATTCACATAAATTCGAAATAATCCCTTTATACAGTAACCTTCATAGAAACGATAATGACGGAAACATAAGCATTTGAAAGATTATTTGATTCATATGTGGAGAAAAATGAGAAAAGAATATTATAAATTCGGAATATATGCTCTCTAACTACATAGTCTTTATTAGTGAATACACATATCAGCTACACACCACTAAAAAGTTGTTTTTCTACTTCCGTTACTGAAACCGCACTTTGAACACGGGTTCAACATGCACAAAACGACTCTTTAAACGCTAGTGTTTAAAATGCGAAAAATCACATCTCGTTTATCTTTTGTTTTTTAAACGTCAAATAAGTGTACCTTTTGTATGTAAAATTTCATATTCGGTGCTAATTTTGTTATTTTGCGTCATTTGATTTGTCAGTCAGCTGTCAATCATCGTCCGTCATGTAATGAATATAATTCAAATATAATATAATTTTTTCCTTCCCGTCGGCGAAGAAAAATGATAGTAAGCACCTCGTGTTAAATACGTCTTTAGTCACTCGTTTCACAAGGAACTCGTTCCGCTTCGCTCCACTAGTGCCTAGTAAAACTCGTGACTAAAGTAACCTTTTTGACACTTGGTACTTGATATACTATTTGGTGATTATCAGAATTCTGTAATAACCACCAAATGTTTAGGGTTATTTTTTTTGAACAAAAATACCGCTGCCACCACTGTAATAACCCTTCTCATGAAAGAGAAGGGCCTTCGGAGTTCCTTCTCCCTCAAAAAGTTGTACACGCCTGGTCGTACTAATGACAAGACTGGATTTTTGGTTAGTTACGTCGATCGAATGCTCAATATTGTTATGAAATAGCGCACTAGTGTAGTCCATGAATCCGACTCTGTGTAAGCCATATATGAAAGTTATAATTTTAGCGGATGCGCAGGGATTTCTTAGATTTGTTTACGATTTTTTCTCACTACCTTATCTAGACATTGTTTTTGTGACCAGTCTTATCTATAAAATTGCAGGCAGCCGATTGTTTTTGTGTAAGCCGCAATCTAGAATCATCTAGTAAAAAGGGCACTAATATATAAAGAACCGACCAGCGGGAGAAGTTGGTTTATAAAGTTATCTCGTGACATAAACAGCGAACAAGTAAATAGTCTAAGTAGTGAAGTGTTTATATAAATTAATGTTAGTGAAAATACTGTGTGTATGCATTTATCCCACCCGTCGTATAAAAACGTTTGTATAAATAAGAAAAATATTACGTAGGTGTCAGGTGTGGGGTAAAATGAATAAATAGTCACGTAAACATGGTCAAGAGACTTAGTGACTTGAAAGTGACGGAACTAAAGGCAGAATTGGAAATTCTCGAGTTGGAAACATCCGGAAAGAAGAGTGAATTAGTAGAAAGACTCAAAGTGGCACTGGAAAGTGAAGGCTTGGATCCAGAAACATTTTTATTTAATGACGACGCTTCCACCTTAATTTCGTAAATTTCTGATATGGAAAACGATATTTCTAATATAAGGAACGATATATCCGCTAATATGGACGAAAAGATGTCAACAATGAAAATTGATATTTATGTTAAAATGGATGAAAATATTTCAACTATGAAAGACGATTTTTCTGCTATGAAGAACGATATTTCTGCTACGAAGAACGATATTTCTGCTAACATGGACGAGAAGATTTCAACGATGAAGAACGATATTTCTGCTAACATGGACCAACTTTCTACCTATATCTTATTAATGGAAAACGACATTGCTGCTGACGTTGAAAATAAAATTTCGTCCCTAAAGTCGGATATTGAGGATAAAATGACAACGATGGACGAGAAAATCAAGGAGTTAGAGAGAAAGATGACAGATTCCTTGAACACAAGACACGCCAGCAGAAGAAAAGAAGATCAAATAAATAAAACCCTACAAGCCAGAAACACAACCCAAAACAGAAGATATTGGCGGTTTTGCACGAGTCAAGGCTCCAACGTTCTACGGAAAGACGTCATGGACCAATTATGTGAAACAATTTGAAGCAGCCGCTAGAGCGAATAATTGGTCCGACAAGGAGAAAGCAGTCAACTTAACTATCGCGCTTCGAGGAGATGCCTTAGATGTACTCCAAACGATACCTCTAGAAAAAACAGATCATTTCGAACAGCTAAAGATGGGGTTAGACATGCGATATGGTCACGGACATCTAAAACATTTGTACCGATCTCTCCTGAAGAATGGTAGACAGAAATGTGATGAGCCCCTTCAAGAGTATGAAGTGGATATTGCCCGACTAGTTCGATTCGCTTATCCATCAGCGCCAGAGAACACGATGAAATGTCTGGGCATCCAGGCCTTTAGTGATGGCTTACGTAACCCCAGAGGGCGCTTCGTTTAGCTCATCCCAAAACATTAGTCGACGCATTGACAGCTGTTCTTGAATATGAAGCAGCAACGAAGGCTTCGGGATATAACAAAGTTAGGACCATCCGAGAGGAAGGTGACGATGACAGACTTGACCAGATTGTCAACTTGTTGGAAGTTATGTAAGACAAGAAGCCGAAGAAGATCAGGTGCTGTAATTGTGGCGAGATAGAGTATGCACGCAGTTCGTGTAAGCGTCCTACGACTCCTGCATCCCAAGAACCTCTTAAAGGCAAAGCAGTCACGAAGCATTCGCGATACAACAAAGGTGGGACTATGCAGAAAAAAGGTGACGATGACAGACTTGACCGAATCGTCAACTTTTTGAAAGGTATGGCAGACAAGAAATCGAAGAGGATCAAATGCCGGAAGCGTGGCGAGCTAGAGCACGTACGCAGTCCGTCTAAGCGCCTCAAGACTCCTGCAACCCAAGAAATCCAGTCACAGGAGAAATCAGACACTGGCAAACACCGAGTTGATGTGAACCTCCGAAAAGCCGACTCTCTGCCTAGACGGTCATGCCCTGTAGACTATTCTCGCTGCAACAAGTCGAAATCTGAGGAAGCTGCAGTTTCAAGAATTACGGTAGTCAATGAAGAATGGTCACCAACCAGGATCAGGAGAATGATCCTTATCTAAAGAAGATTCGACAGTGGAAGGAAGAAAACCGGCGACCTGTATGAGAAGTGTTAAGATTTTCACCGACACTCAAGGCATATTTGGCTTAGTGGGACTCCCTTGTCCTAGAAGAAGGGCTATTGAATCGAGTCCTTAAAAACAATGATGGTTCCGAGATGAAGAGGCAGCTAGTAATCCCAAGAGCGAGAGTAGCTGAGGTACTGAAGGAGTTACACGACAGTCCATTGGGAGGTCATCTGGGAGTGAAGAAAACCCTCTAGCGAGTCCGCGAAAGGTTTTATTGGATGAACGGCTCCGACGATGTAAAGGACTGGTGCAAGAAATGTACTACTTGTACTATGAGTAATGGACCACATCGCAAGAGACAGGAACCCATGAAACAATATAATGTTGGAAGCCCATTCGAAAGGATTGCTTTAGATATCGCTGGACCATTTCCGACGACACAAAATGGTGGTAAATAAATCCTGGCTATAATGGATTATTTCACAAAGTGGGTGGAAATTTACGCGATCCCGAATGAAGAGGCCACAACTGTCGCGGATGTATTGGTGAAAGAATTTGTCATCCGATATGGAGTGCCCTTGGAAGTCCACAGTGACCAGGGAAGAAATTTCGGAACCCATCTATTTCAGGAGATTTGCAACAAGCTAGGAATGAAGGACAACAGCATTACATCCACAGTTAGATGGAATGTTCGAGAGAATGAACAGGACTCTTGGAAAATACCTGCCCAAAGTAGTTTCCAGCCATCAGAGAGATTGGGACCAGTATCTTTCCCTATTGGCATTGGCTTATCGAACTGCCGGCAATGAGTCCACGAGTGAAAGTCCTGCGAAAATCCTGTTTGGACCTGAAATGAGGCTTCCTTGTGACCTAGAATTTGTCTGTCGGCATGGGGAAAATCTAGCAGGAGAAGACTACGTGATGCAATTGAGAAGAAGGATGGACGATATTCATGAATGAATTCGAACAAATCTTTAACTTGCCAGCGACAGAATGGAAAGTCTGTAGGACACGCAGGTCACAGTAGGCGGTTTCAAAGAAGGGGTTACACGACCCGACGAGGAGAAAAGGATTTTCTTCGAAATTACAAAAATCCTGGGAAGGTCCATACTTAATCAAGAAAAGGATCAATGATGTTATATATCGCATAAGCAAAATTCCCAACGGAAAACCAAAAGTCCACCAAAACCGACTAGCACCATTCGAAGGAGACCATGACCTAGAGAAAGGAGTAAACCATATTCAAGATGTGTCTGACCCTACCTTTGATGAATTTATGGGCGCGTATGGAGGTACCGGCAAAGCTAGATATGGAGTCACTTCAGAACAACGACAAGATTTATTCAATCTCCCGAAAGATTATTCACTGGCATACAACATCCCCGCCCGTATCCAGAACGCACCGGAGTTGGCATTCATCTTTCGAAAGAAGTTCGGGCAATTAGAAAAACTTTAAGACCAGATTCCAGTCCCTGGCAAGACACTGAGACTGAAACATCATATTTGAACATACATAGACTGAAACACAATTCGCGGTACGTCTTCTACGCGGTAACTAAAAATGAATTTCAAGATCGATCCACCTACCGGGATGTGTGGCAAGTAGTTCGAAACCTCCGAGACCATGTCTTGGAATCCAGTGTGAAGGAACTGGCTATGCCTTAGATAGCGAGTAACCAGTTGGATTGGCGAGTCATCAAGAACATGGTAGAGGTGATCTTCCAAGATACCGGTGTCCAGATATTAATTTGCAGCTTCAACCCCTGTTATCAGTATCCGATGAAGACGGTGCCATGTTATTTCCATAAGATCGGAAAGTGTATCCGACTGAATCCGACTCTGTCTAAGCCATATATAAAAATTGAAATTTTGTGTATATAATATAAATTAGTGAATAATGTAGTGAATAAATAAATTAAGTAAGTGCACCTACCGTGTGTATGCATTTATCCCACCCGTCGTATAAAAACGTTTAAATAAATAAGAAAAACATTACAATGTATTTGATTTCCTATTTTGCCCTATATACAAAGTGTGTTTACTTTCGGCTATAGCGCCCCTTATGTTGTATTCCGTCAAATATTTGTTACTGAATTTAACCTCGCATTTGGTAATCCAAAGAGTGATACGTGCAACACGTGCGATAGTGGCAGTAACACCAAGAAGCACGAATAAACTAACCGTGTAGCATTTGAAGCAATGAGAGTTGATAGGCAGACAGCAGAGTCAAATGACAACAACAACCGATGCCGTTACCACTACTGAGCACATCAAAGCCTTTTTATTCACGACAAGTATGAATTCACAATATGGGCATTCAAGTAACTACTAAAGAATGCTCCAAAGCAATATTCTGTACTTGGACAGAATATCAAGCTATCCGAGGTAAAACAGAAATTTTTAGTTCATTGCTTACGACACAGAAACTAGATCGTAAAGAACATTTGGTAATTTGAAGCGACTCTTGCGCTGGTCAAAATAGAAACTTCTTGATGGTGTGTCTGCATCAATACCTCATACATGAAGGTCGTTTCAAAATCGTCAGTCGTACATTTTTAGAAGTTGGTCATACGTACCTTGATAGTGACAGACATTTTGGCCGCATCAAAAAACGTCTGAGAAAACATAAAAACATCCACCTTCCAGACGACTATCGGCAAATTATAGGAGAGGCAAGCAAAAACAGTCAAATTCTGGATATGAGTTATCACTCTCGGGATACAGATGACTTTGTGGAGTATATGCAATTATATAACAGGAATAAAGATGTATTACGTGAGACTGTGGCATTTGGAGATAGTATAAAATGGCTCCGCGTAAAAGCATGTGGTTCATATTTATGCAAAGAAAACTATGATCTCTATTGACCACATAGGATGGTTGATATTGAAAGATATGTAAACCAGTCCAAAGGTCCCGAAGATATTGATCTGCCACGACAATTGACGATAACGGAAGTATTATCAAAAGAGAAAATAAATGGTTTTAAAGATTAAAACTAACTTTTCCGCATATGTGAGATACCCTGATTAATATTCTATCATAAAATTGTCACTTGTATACACTCCGGGGGATGTATCGTGTTAACAAACCGAAATGCCTCCAAGAGTAACCAAAAATGCAGTATATCTCGATTTATAGGACCCGCTGTACTCGCTATAGTCAGCTGAAAATTAATAGAGTACATCTGAGAGACACCTTGAATGAGACACCTTGAAAAATATTCAATTATAAAATTGGCCACTTGTGTACACTCCGGAGGCTGTATCGTGCTAACAAACTGGAAATTCTCCAAAAATAACAAAAATTTGGTACCTCAAGTACCATAGCACTCGTTGTACTGGCTTTAGTGAGCTGAATCTCAATAGAGTTCATCTTTGAGACGCCCTGAATAATATCCAATCATAAAATCACTTGTATACACTCTGGAGGTTGTATCGTGTTAACAAACTGAGAATTCTCAAAAAATTACCAAAATTAGGTACTTCAAGTACCATAGCACCCGTTGTACTGGCTTTAGTGTGCTGAATATCAATAGAGTTTATCTTTGAGACGCCCTGAATAATATCCAATCATAAAATTGGTCACTTGTATATACTCTGGAGGCTGTATCGGGCTAACAATCTGAAATTTCTCAAAAAATGACGAAAATGTCGAACTTCAAGTACCATAGCATTCGTTGTACTGACTATTGTGAAAATCAATAGGGCTCATCTGTGAGATGTCCTGAACAATATTCAATCATAATATTGCTGATTTTTTGTATTCCGGAGGCTGTATCGTGCTAACAAGACATGTAACGGAAAGTGGCCGACGACAACGACGACGAGGACGACGACAACGACGACGACGAGGACGAGGACGACGACGAGAACAAGGACGAGGACGACGACGACGACGACGACGACCACATACACACATGATTTTTTGTCTAAAAACCATTTTTTCGTGTTGTTCTTGATGAAAATCGTAGAATTAAGTCAAATTTTTTTTTCAAAATTCCAACTTTTTTGTCGGTAAACCAATACATTTCTCGCATATTAGATAGGTTTGGCGGAAAAGTAAAAAGTGAATATACAAAAGCAGCTATCTTATATATCTGAAAAACATCGATGGCATTACATGCTGATTAGTGAAGATTAGTGTGACAGTGGACATCAATAAACAAAGCCTTCCTAAAGAGCACTTTGTACCCATATTATCACGTTCATGTTAAAAAAGCAATATTAGAAGTTTATATCGTTTCTTTCGGATGAGTACAGAGTGTTCATGAAAGTACTAAATAAATTTATTATACATAATTGCAACATCCAGTACAACATACTACTACTGCCTGAACTAAGTAGTTATTGAAGAAGGTGTTATGTACACTAAATACAAATTAAGACTAAAATACCGCATTTAGATTGATATAGTTTTTTTCATGGCAGTTTCTGTTGGATAAAAAATGATATTGATTTATCGAAACAATTGTCAATTTTTTAGAATTTTCAACAATTTTCATTATATTGAGGAATTAGCTAGAAACAGTGAGTTTAATTTAAAACACTAATTGCAATAAAGTATTTTTATACGTCAATTTCTCTAAACTAACAATTTGTAACAACACCTACATCCTCTAAGTCATTTAATCACAATTTCTTTGTTTCGTGATGAATTGTTTTCATTTAGCTGTGTAATAAGCTAACAAATCTGGGTGATCGAAATACCTTTTGTTTGTTCAAAATAACCAAAATTTTTTGTTGTTGTGGAATAGTTACCGGCGAATTACAATTTATATATTTACACGGTATGACAATTAAATAAGTTTATGAATTATTTCATATATGCACCCGACTGTCTTCTGGGTTTCTAAAATTAACATTCTCTATATCCGTATTTATTATAATTCTTTATTCTCCATTTTTACATTGGCAAGAATATCATAGATCGTAAATGTAGACTTGTCGAAGCTCAGTTTTTATTTTTTTATTTTTTTTCAGCCATCTTCTATCCATTGGATATAGGCCTCTCTCTATTTTCTGCTCTCTGGTAGCAGATCAGCCCAGCGATTTTTTTCAGATCATCGTACCATCTCTCCTGTGGTCTGCCAATACCTCTTCGTTCTGCCCAAGGTCTCCATCTAGTGCTATGTCCACTGCAATTCTCTCTGTGTCTTGCAACATGTCCTGCCCCTTGCCACTTTAAAGAACTGATTCTCTGTATGATGTTGGTTACTTTTGTCCTTTCCGTATCCACTGGTTTGTTTTTAGGTCTCTCAGTGATATTCCCAGTATTTTTCTCTCTATGGCCCTCTGACGTATTCTTAGTTTGTTAATAATCCTTTTAGTCAGGACCCAGGTCTCGGATCCGTATGTTGTGACTGGGATAATGCATTCGTTGTAGATTTTTGTTTTTAATGCCATGGGGATTTTTATGTTGAAAGCGTATTTCAATTTACCATAGGCAGCCCATCCCAATCTGACTCTCCTATCGATCTCAATTTCTTGGTTTTTTTTTACTTATTGTCACTGATTGTCCAAGATATATGTATGATTGTGTTTTGTTCATAGTTTGTCTATGAAACGTATTGGTTTGGTCTGCATCAGGAACGTTTGTCATGATTTGTGTTTTTGCATTATTCATATCTAGTCCAATTTTGGCAGTTTCTACATGTAGTTCTTCCAACATCTTAGTTAGTTCTTGTTTATCTCTTCCAAACAGGACGACATCATCAGCAAACCTTAAATTGCTTAGGTATTCACAATGGATGTTTATTCCCTTTTCCCTCCGATTGACTTTCTTGAAGACATCCTCCAAATCCAGAGTAAACAATTTTGGCGACATTATATCCCCCTGCGTGACGCCTCTTTTGGATTCTATTTTATTTGTCGGTGCGTGGATCTTGATAGTGATTGTAGAAGTTTTGTATATATTTTCTATTAGGTTGATGCTCAGTTTAATTCAACTTAATTATGTTTGAACAGAAATTCCTGAATTTTGTCTCTTCAGCCACTTTTCCCCATAACGGCGGATTGGGTTTTGTTCGCTCCAAAATTTTGGCTCAAGGTGTGTGATTACTACCTGAAAAATTCCAATCTTCATTCCAACGATGGTTAGTTGACTTTTTGTTGTCTCCAATATTTATTAACTCATAAACAGTCGAACAAATCTTACCTAACGATGTTAAGATGATTATACAATCTCAAACTTCTTGTATACGATTAAAGAAGTGGCTGATGAATTGACAATAACTCACAACAGTTGGTCTGATAAATTTCCTTTGTCGCTTGTCTATACACTGTGTTATTTATAAAATGCGACATAGGGTTTCTGTACAAAACTGTCAAACGCGAGCTAACTTTTTTACCAAATAGCGTTCGTGAAAGAGATTAACAGATTTGAAAAAGATGTTAAAAAATAAATTCAAGTGCACTTTTAATTTTCTGAAATTCGGTTTTTAAAAATCGTACGCCATTTTTATATCACTTCCGAATACTAACAACCGGGACCGAGATGGCGGAGTTGGTATTTGGTACGCGAAATTTGAAAGTTGAATGTGGTAGACGACAGTTCTATCCCACGTCGTGACGAAGTTTTTTGTTTTTACTTTTTTTTTCACTTTTATCTAAAAAACATTAATTTTAAAATAAAACAAAGTTATTTGTTTCAAAAATCTATTTATTTGAAGAAAAGTTCAGACAATTTAGTATCAATTTTGAAAAACAAAATCTAGTAGGTAGCCTTCCAAATAATCTCATTTTCATTCTTGACAATTTGTAATCTTTGGAGCGAATAAGTATTTTTGAAGCGATAAGAATTGTTATATCAGTGTACTTGTGAGTGATTTCTTGTTTCGTTTGTCGATATTATTGTAAGTTCATTTGTTGTTTCAAGTTTAGATTCATTTAATAATTTTTAATTTATTATAATAGTTATAATTTCATTTAAAATTGTTCGTGTTTTCCCATTATTTAATTTATTTTATTGTTTATATTTTTGGTAGTTTTCAATTCTTATTAGTTAGTTATTATTTATTTTTCTTCTCGTTGCAAAATGCTTATTCGTGAAGAAACTGTGCAAATTGTTCGTATGTATTATGGCGATCACAGTAGTCGTGATATTAAACAATTTTTATTTAATATGTCCAATGGTCCGACTAGTAGATATACTAGGCGGGTTCTAAACCACTACTTCGAAAAACGTCCGCTAGTCGACGGTGGCGCTGGTGTCGCTGTCGGCGATTACAGATTTCTTTTTTCTGTCGTCCATTTTTCAGTCGGTAGATTTCTTTTTTTAAATTTTTATTCCAGTAGATTACAGATTTCTATTTTTCTGTCGTCCATTTTTTATCCGTTTGTGCATCGAAAAAAATGTTTGCCTTGAGTGAGATTCGAACCCGGGACCTCATCGTTCCCAGCCTTCGCCGTTACATCTCCGCCATAAGGGCTCCACTATATTTTAATTTTGAAATCTAACTGTATAAGATACAGAGAGTCTGATTTCACCATACGATGTAATTTTTTCAATTTTTTCTTCAATACTCCTTTGTACCAATATCGTTTTAGTCACTAGAACATGTGAATCAAAAAACAATGCGTCAAGCAGTTGACTATATTCAGAATCCTTCATAAGTAGGTAATCGTAGAAAAATCGCTTATTATTTTTAGTGACAATCTCAAGGATTTTGATTGGGACTTCTAAATTTCAGAATGAAAAGTGATGGCTTCAATCAACATACGAGTGTAAAAGTGCATTTTTATCGCAATAATATACAAAGCATCCTTGCGCATTTTCTTTATATACCGGTGTAGTCATAAAAGATGTGATTTTACACAGAGTATAGTCATAAAAATACTGCATTTTTTATACAGGGTGTGATCATAAAAGATGCCATTTGTCCTTATATACAGGGTATAGTCAAAAAAGATGTGATGTTCATATATACAGAGTGTAGTCATAAAAGAATCCATATATACAGTGCGTAGTCATAAAAAGATGCAATTTTATACAGGGTGTAGTCATAAAGTACCGTATTTTTTATATACACAGGTTGTAGTCATAAAAACACCGTATTTTTTCATAAAAGATGCCACAGGGTATATAAAGATAAGGACATTACAATGAATCTCTGCTATTACTGCTCAAATTTTCATCTGACAAACTGCATTGGTAGATTATTTTCACACACACGATGTTACTAGAACGACCACGACAACCACAACATTAACGATAACAACAATGATGACAACGATGACAACGATAACGATGACACCGACGACAACGACAGCAAATCCACTTTATTCGACAGCAGAGGACACCCAAAGCTTCGCATGCTTGAAATTTGTTGCTCGTACGACTACATTATAGTAAAATATGCCGTGACTTAATATATTATTAGACAGATAACACACATCAGAAGTCTATCAGACAGATATCAGAGGGTTAACAGAATGGATATCAAACACACCTCAGACCCACATCAGTTTGACTGCGCTGGTACTAACAAATTTACTGCAACACTCGGTTTATATGAATTATTTTCCAAGAAACAAACAAAAGAGCAACATATTTGCAGATACTGATATTAACGGATATCTATCATGATAGAAGAGAACATCTAAGACATCAGGCTTGCACCCAACTAAATTGATATAATTAAGCCGCTCTTCAAAAAGAACGGTACGCTAATAGAAAAATCTTGAAGCAATGATTTCACAACTTTGTCATACACTGGATGTCATTTTTATCATAGATGCGGTGAAACAAGGAGCCAACTTTACCACTCAAGCAGAGGGGCAGCAGACACACATCACAGGGTTAGCACACATACACCACAGAGGCACCAGACATTCACCACGTTATACGTTTAACATTTTTGGCATCAAACAGTACTCTTTGAAAAAAAATATCAGGAATCTTGTATTTCCGAATTTCATTATGGATCACCCCAAATATTTAAAGGGACGTATGATACTGATGGCGATACTGATAATTTTCATAGACATTATAGCTATTTATAATTTAATCACTTAATATAATTAAGCCGCTCTTCAAAAAGAATGCAATGCAAATAGAAAAATCTTGAAGCGATAATTACACAACTAGAGGTACAGTTTTATTGAATATTACTTTTCATTAAAATAGCTATTCTGAAATATTGGTATAATTTGAAACGTTAATAATAAACCACCGATTATTATACCAAAATGTGATAAACAAACAATGCACGCTTCTTGAATGAGGAATAATCCAACAGAGGACGCTTCTGGGTCGGATTCATATAGCTAGGATAAAATTCAGTATAGTTGAAATATGCCCCATTGTAATCATTCTTGGTAAAATCCAACTGCATTCCTTCATTGGGATACAGGTAGGGAACGCATTAAAATATTTGAATGACAATATTCTGTATAGTGGTTGATTTGAGAAGCCGACAAGACGTTGAGCTTAGACCATAAAGATTATTAATGTTTCTATATTAAATAGTCCGCTGTATGATACATAAATTAGGTTCATTACAGTATACGAATATTTTTTCAATACAGGGTGTTAAAAGATATTTGCATCCCTATTATTATTCTGCGGGGAATATCTACGTCAAATATACGAGGCATGTTATGATTAAAATTGATATATACATGGGGTGTTTGTAATTATTAAGACTGTAGAAATATGTAGATATAAAAGTTAATGACACACACAGTTTAGTAGTATTTTGAGCGGGATGTCTACGTAAATTATAACAAATATATGTCTGAATATGATACTGAGAAACCATCATCGTACATACAGATACCACATTTTTTATACAGGGTGTGGTCATAAAACATACCATTTTTCTTTATATACAGGTGTAGTCAAAAAGATGTGATGTTCATATATACAGAGTGTAGTCATAAAAAGATGCGATTTTATACAGGGTGTAGTCATAAAGATACCGTATTTTTTATATATACAGGTCGTAGTCATAAAAATACCGAATTTTTTCATAAAAGATGCCACAGGGTATATAAAGATAAGGACGTTACAATGAATCTCTGCTATTATTGCTCAAATTTTCATCGAACAAACCGCATTGGTAGATTATTTCCACATACAGGATGTTACTAGAACGACAACGACAATGACAGCAAATCCACTTTATTCGACAACAGAGGACACTCAAAGCGTTTGCATGCTTGAGATTTGTTGCTCGTACGACTACACTATAGTAAAATATGATGTGACTCATTATATTATTAAACGGATAACACACATCAGAAGTCTATCAGATAGATAGCAGAGGGGTAACAGAAGGGATAACAAACACACCCTAGACTCACATCAGAAGTCTGTTTGACAGTGCTAGTACTAACAAATTTACTGCGACACTCGGTTTATATGAATTATTTTCCAAGAAAACAACAAAATGAAGCAATGATTTCACAACTTTGTCATACACTGAATGTCATTTTTATCATAGATGTGGTGAAAGAAGAACCAACTTTACAACTCAAGCAGAGGGACAGCAGACACACATCACAGGGTTAGCACACATACACCACAGAGGCACCAGACATGCATCACCGTTATACGTTTGACATTTTTGGTATCAAACAGTACTCTTTGAAACTAAATATCAGGAATCTTGTATTGCCGAATTTCATTATGAATCACCCCAAATATTTAGAGGGACGTATGATACTGATGGCGATATTGATAATTTTCATAGACATTATAGCTATTTATAATTTAATCACGTTATTTGTATATTCATTTAATATAGTTATATGATTTTCTGTATTTGTAAATTCTTAAAATTAAACTGTTATATGCTTTACCCAAGTCCCAGTAAGACTACGCTCTTCAGGCACGGATTATTATACCGAAATGTGACAACACTTTCGACAACATGATTATAAAACTAACAATTTTAGTAATGGAACTCACAAAATTTTATTCAAATATTGTGATTTGTCTGTATGGGAGAGAGAATTTACGGTCGACGGGCAGGTAAGATTTTATATGAAAAATAACAATGACATTCTCGGAGGGTCAAAAAGATTTCACCTGCTGTGTGTTACATAAAATGTAAGGAATGTATATGCAATCATAGAATTTGTATCTTCCCATGATGGACGTTATGGTGCTAAAAATCTCATTTCTAGTCCGCGTTATCACAATAGAACAATTTTCAATGATGATCCGACTCTAAGGAAAATTAAAAAATCTCAATTTTCAATAAACCAATGTATATGAATATGGCAATTTTCGATATTTCCAAAATTGGAATGTACGACTTTCACTATAATTTTATGCTTCCAACAATGGGAGCAGTCAATTGTGAGCTATTGTACACAGACACTAACAGTTTTGCTCACCAACTTACTTGTAACGATGCATATAAATATTTAATTGACACAAAAATTGACAAATTTGATACATAAGACTACTACACTAATAATCCATACAATATACCTAGAGTTAATAAAAAGTATTATGCGTAATGAAAGATGAGTCTAATGAACAAATCATCACACATTTCGTTGGTCCAAAATGTACGGTTACAAAGTTCAGTGTGGGAGTAAAGTCGTTAAAGAGTATTAAAAAATGTGTAGTAAAAAAATAACTTTTGATGATTATGTCGATTGTATGAAAAATTGGAAACAGATGACAATTACTCAAAAAACGATACGTTCCTTTGTCCATAATGTGTATAGTGTTGAACAAACCAAAATCGCGTTGAGTCCTCACAATGATAAAAGAAAATTACTTCATAATTCTTTAGATACACTTCCGTGGGGAATAGAATAATTTTTAGTAATGACTAAACTAACTTTTATAACTGAAGTTCATTTACCACATAATTTATTATTAAAATATCGCTCATCATTGGAAGAAGCAGATGATTATAAATTTTGTGATTGGTTTCACCAGCATCATATTAGAAATCTGATTCTAAGTCAATGCTGATGTCATATCGTTAATGAGATACAGGGCATTGAATTGTTATTTCAACTTTAATGTTTCATAACTCGGTTTGCAGTGCAGGAGGAGGAGGAAAAAGTTTCATATTTTGGCTTTCAGTACTTACAATAATTTTAACATGGACGAAATGTTTTATAACCGGATGATGACATTTTTATATACAAGATATGGCCATAAAGATGTTACTTGTTTATGTAGAAAATCAATTTTAATATGTGTGACATCAGAGCAGGTACATTTTCCATTAATATTTCAAAATGTGTAACTTCACAGTGATAGAACTTTGCAACAAATTGATGAAATCATAAATTCCTTGAACAAAATTCAAACATTTTCAAACAAAATATAAAGCTTTTCATGATAATATGCATCTTAGAAATTTTTCAAATTTTCGGCAGGACAAAAACATAAAATTCATTCAAAATAACAACACACTTGAAGCGCATGAGATGTTTGATAAAAGTAGGGAATGGGGAGAAACAACATGTCATTGATGTTAGTAAAGAACATAAAAAGTCTAGTATTAATAGAGTCAACTGGGGGAAAAACATGAATGCCGCCTTTGATAGTAGATTAAAAACGGGAATTATCATAAACTTGAATCATAAAGATATTAATTCATTCTTCACAGACGCTTCTAAATTTTTAAAAAGAAAATGTCTGTGGCTTTCAATTGGATGTCATACAGAATTTTTTGGTAGAATCTCCCCTACCTTGGAGTGTTACCAAGCAAGTCACAAAAAATTTCTAAATATAAATGAGGTTTTTTAAATAGAATAGTTCAAAAGATCCATCACGCTTTGACAAAGATCTTATTAACTTTATTACTTGTTCACAGGTCATTCCATACAATCTTAGAAATGCAGTACTTACTACATATTATTGGAGGAGAGAGGTATTTGGAAATAAACTTGAATATCGCGTAGGATCTAACTATTATAGAGTTGATGGATATAACATATGTGTTTGATTGCATTAAAACATGTTATAAAATAATTAAAAAATATTTTTTAGCAATCAATGACCATCTTCATAACGTTTACGAATCAGAATCATGATCTTTATCACAATAGACATTTTTCTGGTGTCAAAGATGCAATCAAACAGTACTTTTGAAACAAAATATCGGAAATCTTGTATTTCCGAATTTCATTATGAATCACCTAGAACTAAAAGATTTAGAGGAACGTATGATGTTGATATCGATATTGATAATTTTGATTAACATTATACAGATTTTCAATTTAATCTCGTTATTTGTATATTTATTTAATATAGTTATATGCTTTTCTTCGTCTTCTCTATTCTATTTTTCCGTATTTTTTTTGTAAATTAAATGAATAAAACAATATGTATGTTGTAATAAGTTTGTTTATTAAAAAATCATCGTTACAACCCGCATGACTATAGGGAGAAGAGAGAGAAAAATGAAACGCAAACATTTCAATCAAATCAATTTATTACATTGTTTTCATCCAAACCGTTCACAACTTTTGACTTATAATAATTCTCTAAGTACAACACTACTACTACAATAACTCAAATTTCAATTATTTTCAACAAAATTCCTGGTTAAATCTACAATTTTTCAAAATATTCACAAAAACTTTGAGATTCTAAATAGGTGAGTCGGTGTGAAATGAGACAATGATTGACTTGTAGAATTTTATGAATATCTTCTCCACATAAAAGGAAGCTGATGTCATGTTTTATCACTTCCAACTATTTAACATAATCAAATATTATTTGTAGAATGGTGTAGTAGTCCCCACATGACATCGTCTAGGGATCATATTCTTCGTAACATGCTGGAAGTGATGCACTTATAAATGAATTTTCATTCAAAATATTGGTTAGCGTAGCCCATTCGTATGTGCTGAAGAAGATTTTCGCTGGTTTATCAATGTATGATTTACAGAGAAAATTTTTTAGGTAAGTACATCTGTATTATAAAACTACCTAAATATATTGTTGAGCAAATCCTGATGCCAAAGAGATTCCAACAAAATTTTTTTGTTTCTACGTATTGATTCACTTTATTACGAAACTTTAGTTATACAATAGTCATTCATCAAAGTGTTAGAGATCTTCTTCTTTATGTTTTTTCGATTCAATAATGTTTGCTAGAATGAGCTCTTCAATTATTTTACGAAATTCATCATCATTCGGGTGTAGTTGTTTTAATCTGTCTACCAATAAGTTCGGATCTGACCAATTAGAAAGAATATCATAGTTTTTTGGTGTGTGAAACCCTCATGTAATTGGTTCATTGTGTTGTTTTATGCTATTATTCAACTTATTGTTAATGCAAAATTTATGAGAGTAGTCGAACTGTTTTGTAATATTACCCGAATTTCCGGAGTATTTACGCTTTTTGAAGAGCGGTTTAATTATTTCACTGAATTTAGTGGGACAAGCATGAGGTCTTAGATGTCCTCTTCTATCACGATGGATATCCGTTAATTCCAGTATCTGTTTGTATAATTGTAAATCAATTGGGGTGAAATGTTTGGGATTCTTATAGAATATTAACTGTTTCAAACCGGGTGTACTTTTAAATACTTTGCCACCTACAATTAGTTGTTCACCATTAAATTGTAGTTGTTTGTTTCCAAACATCCATTGTTCACCCTTTAATTGCGGTCCGTAAGCATGATCGAGAATCCATTGTTCAATTCCTAATTCTGGAGTGTAAGCGCGGTCAAATTCTGCTATTTGTTTGAGAGGATATGTTGCAGACTTGACATATTCCACATGACATTTCTTATTAATTGTATCAAGCGACTTATATTTTTTACGTAAAGCTTTTGCATGCTTTGAGACTTGTTGTTTGTATGACAACATTATAGTAAATTAAAATGTGTGGGTGCGCGATTCAATATATTATTAGACGGTTAGCAGACATACACCACCGATATACGTTCTAATGTGTCTCTGGGGTGTCTCTGGGGTGTCTCTGGGGTGTCTCTGATGTGTCTCTAGGATGTCTCTGATGTGTCTCAATGGTAAGAAGTAAACACCCAGTCGGACGGAAGACTGAACGGTATAATTATTTTTTTTTTTCATAAGTGTGCCTCTGTTGCGTCTCGGATATGTCTCTGGTACGCCTGTGATGCCTCTCTGGTGTGTCTGCTATGTTAGTTTACTCCACTTGTGTGCGCGCACACAAGTGGAGTAACCTAACATAGCAGACACACCAGAGACACATCAGTCGGATCATCATTGAAAATTGTTCTATTGTGATAACGCGGACTAGAAATGAGATTTTTAGCACCATAACGTCCATCATGGGAAGATACAAATTCTATGATTGCATATACATTCCTTACATTTTATGTAACACACAGCAGGTGAAATCTTTTTGACCCTCCAAGAATGTCATTGTTATTTTTCATATAAAATCTTACCTGCCCGTCGACCGTAAATTCTCTCTCCCATACAGACAAATCACAATATTTGAATAAAATTTTGTGAGTTCCATTACTAAAATTGTTAGTTTTATAATCATGTTGTCGAAAGTGTTGTCACATTTCGGTATAATAATCCGTGCCTGAAGAGCGTAGTCTTACTGGGACTTGGGTAAAGCATATAACAGTTTAATTTTAAGAATTTACAAATACAGAAAATCATATAACCATATTAAATGAATATACAAAAAACGTGTTTAAATTATAAATAGCTATAATGTCTATGAAAATTATCAATATCGCCATCAGTATCATACGTCCCTCTAAATATTTGGGGTGATTCATAATGAAATTCGGCAATACAAGATTCCTGATATTTAGTTTCAAAGAGTACTGTTTGATACCAAAAATGTCAAACGTATAACGGTGATGCATGTCTGGTGCCTCTGTGGTGTATGTGTGCTAACCCTGTGATGTGTGTCTGCTGTCCCTCTGCTTGAGTTGTAAAGTTGGTTCTTCTTTCACCACATCTATGATAAAAATGACATTCAGTGTATGACAAAGTTGTGAAATCATTGCTTCATTTTGTTGTTTTCTTGGAAAATAATTCATATAAACCGAGTGTCGCAGTAAATTTGTTAGTACTAGCACTGTCAAACAGACTTCTGATGTGAGTCTGGGGTGTGTTTGTTATCCCTTCTGTTACCCCTCTGCTATCTATCTGATAGACTTCTGATGTGTGTTATCCGTTTAATAATATAATGAGTCACATCATATTTTACTATAGTGTAGTCGTACGAGCAACAAATCTCAAGCATGCAAACGCTTTGAGTGTCCTCTGTTGTCGAATAAAGTGGATTTGCTGTCATTGTCGTTGTCGTTCTAGTAACATCCTGTATGTGGAAATAATCTACCAATGCGGTTTGTTCGATGAAAATTTGAGCAATAATAGCAGAGATTCATTGTAACGTCCTTATCTTTATATACCCTGTGGCATCTTTTATAAAAAAATTCGGTATTTTTATGACTACGACCTGTATATATAAAAAATACGGTATCTTTATGACTACACCCTGTATAAAATCGCATCTTTTTATGACTACACTCTGTATATATGAACATCACATCTTTTTGACTACACCTGTATATAAAGAAAAATGGTATGTTTTATGACCACACCCTGTATAAAAAATGTGGTATCTGTATGTACGATGATGGTTTCTCAGTATCATATTCAGACATATATTTGTTATAATTTACGTAGACATCCCGCTCAAAATACTACTAAACTGTGTGTGTCATTAACTTTTATATCTACATATTTCTACAGTCTTAATAATTACAAACACCCCATGTATATATCAATTTTAATCATAACATGCCTCGTATATTTTACGTAGATATTCCCCGCAGAATAATAATAGGGATGCAAATATCTTTTAACACCCTGTATTGAAAAAATATTCGTATACTGTAATGAACCTAATTTATGTATCATACAGCGGACTATTTAATATAGAAACATTAATAATCTTTATGGTCTAAGCTCAACGTCTTGTCGGCTTCTCAAATCAACCACTATACAGAATATTGTCATTCAAATATTTTAATGCGTTCCCTACCTGTATCCCAATGAAAGAATGCAGTTGGATTTTACCAAGAATGATTACAATGGGGCATATTTCAACTATACTGAATTTTATCCTAGCTATATGAATTCGACACAGAAGCGTCCTCTGTTGGATTATTCCTCATTCAAGAAGCGTGCATTGTTTGTTTATCACATTTTGGTATAATAATCGGTGGTTTATTATTAACGTTTCAAATTATACCAATATTTCAGAATAGCTATTTTAATGAAAAGTAATATTCAATAAAACTGTACCTCTAGTTGTGTAATTATCGCTTCAAGATTTTTCTATTTGCATTGCATTCTTTTTGAAGAGCGGCTTAATTATATTAAGTGATTAAATTATAAATAGCTATAATGTCTATGAAAATTATCAGTGTCGCCATCAGTATCATACGTCCCTTTAAATATTTGGGGTGATCCATAATGAAATTCGGAAATACAAGATTCCTGATATTTTTTTTCAAAGAGTACTGTTTGATGCCAAAAATGTTAAACGTATAACGTGGTGAATGTCTGGTGCCTCTGTGGTGTATGTGTGCTAACCCTGTGATGTGTGTCTGCTGCCCCTCTGCTTGAGTGGTAAAGTTGGCTCCTTGTTTCACCGCATCTATGATAAAAATGACATCCAGTGTATGACAAAGTTGTGAAATCATTGCTTCAAGATTTTTCTATTAGCGTACCGTTCTTTTTGAAGAGCGGCTTAATTATATCAATTTAGTTGGGTGCAAGCCTGATGTCTTAGATGTTCTCTTCTATCATGATAGATATCCGTTAATATCAGTATCTGCAAATATGTTGCTCTTTTGTTTGTTTCTTGGAAAATAATTCATATAAACCGAGTGTTGCAGTAAATTTGTTAGTACCAGCGCAGTCAAACTGATGTGGGTCTGAGGTGTGTTTGATATCCATTCTGTTAACCCTCTGATATCTGTCTGATAGACTTCTGATGTGTGTTATCTGTCTAATAATATATTAAGTCACGGCATATTTTACTATAATGTAGTCGTACGAGCAACAAATTTCAAGCATGCGAAGCTTTGGGTGTCCTCTGCTGTCGAATAAAGTGGATTTGCTGTCGTTGTCGTCGGTGTCATCGTTATCGTTGTCATCGTTGTCATCATTGTTGTTATCGTTAATGTTGTGGTTGTCGTGGTCGTTCTAGTAACATCGTGTGTGTGAAAATAATCTACCAATGCAGTTTGTCAGATGAAAATTTGAGCAGTAATAGCAGAGATTCATTGTAATGTCCTTATCTTTATATACCCTGTGGCATCTTTTATGAAAAAATACGGTGTTTTTATGACTACAACCTGTGTATATAAAAAATACGGTACTTTATGACTACAACCTGTATAAAATTGCATCTTTTTATGACTACGCACTGTATATATGGATTCTTTTATGACTACACTCTGTATATATGAACATCACATCTTTTTTGACTATACCCTGTATATAAGGACAAATGGCATCTTTTATGATCACACCCTGTATAAAAAATGCAGTATTTTTATGACTATACTCTGTGTAAAATCACATCTTTTATGACTACACCGGTATATAAAGAAAATGCGCAAGGATGCTTTGTATATTATTGCGATAAAAATGCACTTTTACACTCGTATGTTGATTGAAGCCATCACTTTTCATTCTGAAATTTAGAAGTCCCAATCAAAATCCTTGAGATTGTCACTAAAAATAATAAGCGATTTTTCTACGATTACCTACTTATGAAGGATTCTGAATATAGTCAACTGCTTGACGCATTGTTTTTTGATTCACATGTTCTAGTGACTAAAACGATATTGGTACAAAGGAGTATTGAAGAAAAAATTGAAAAAATTACATCGTATGGTGAAATCAGACTCTCTGTATCTTATACAGTTAGATTTCAAAATTAAAATATAGTGGAGCCCTTATGGCGGAGATGTAACGGCGAAGGCTGGGAACGATGAGGTCCCGGGTTCGAATCTCACTCAAGGCAAACATTTTTTTCGATGCACAAACGGATAAAAAATGGACGACAGAAAAATAGAAATCTGTAATCTACTGGAATAAAAATTTAAAAAAAGAAATCTGCCGACTGAAAAATGGACGACAGAAAAAAGAAATCTGTAATTGCCGACAGCGACACCAGCGCCACCGTCGACTAGCGGACGTTTTTCGAAGTAGTGGTTTAGAACCCGCCTAGTATATCTACTCCGACTTATGTATCGCATCACAGGATACATCAAATTATCAAACAATTTGAATCAACGTTGTGCCAGAACCAGAACACCGACTACAAAATCGAACAACATTAATGGAGATTGACCTGTCCGTTTTGTTGGCTCTTGTCGAAAACCCTAGGACCGCCATTAGACGCGTGGCACGAGATTTAAATGTTAATATTTTCAAAGTACTCAGTGTTCTAAGAAAAAACGGTTTCAAAGCTTACAAACTTCATAATGTGCAAGAACTTTTTGAGCAAGAATATTTTAATAGACAATTTTTCTGCGAAATTTTGAAAGACAAAGATAACCGAAATAGGAATTTTTCAAGATACATCTGTTTTACCGACGACTATAGTTTGGTTTTAAAGACAAAAACTAACAAACAAAATCAAAGGTATTGGGATACAGTAAATCCATGTAAAATAAATGTGTCTCATAACCAATACAAGAAGAAAGTAAACGTATGGGCCAGCATATTTTGTGATAAAATAATTGTTCCTTTCTTCCTTAGTAATAACTTCAATGGCCAAGAATATTTGAATCTTTTCCAAGGACCCCAAATTGCATATGCCGTACCTAAAAATTTTTCAGTATGCTTTCAACATGATGGTTGCCCGGCTTATTCCAGAAGGGAAGTACGGGAGGGAATTCCTTGATACTGTTTTCCCAAACACGTGAATAGGTCGAGGAGGTACAATAAATTGGCAGGCAAGATCTCCAGATTTAGCACACCCCGCTTTGTTTTTATGAAGTTTCCTAAAAATAAGGTGGCAGAATATGAACCGGAGACAGAAGATGAAGTGAAAAATATTATTATTAATAAATGTCGGAAAATTAGTAGAACTATTATTAATAATGTACGGCGGAACTTTTATGATCATTTGGGACACTGTTTAGCAGCAAACGGAAAACAATTTGAGCATTTGATTAAATATATAAATTTGTAATCTAAAAAAATTTACTTATTTTGAATATCTCTACTTAAAATTTCTTTTTGGATAAAAGTTATGAAGAAAACATTTCGGACACACTGCGGGAGCGAACCGCGACCCTCTACGTTCAACTTTAAATTTTGAGTACCAAGTACCAACACGGCCACATCGGCACCAGTCTTTAGTATTCCAAAGTTTTATCAAAATGGCGTACGACTTTCAAAAACATAATTATGCATTTTCTCAGTTAACTAGACCGAATTTAAGAAAATTAAAAGTGCATTTGAATTTATTTCTTAACGACCTTTCCAAATATGTTATTATTTTTCACGAACGCTATTTGGTAAAAAGTTAGCTTGCGTAGTTTTATACAGGAAACCCTATGTCGCATTTCAGAAATAACACAGTGTTTATATACAGGGTGATTCATAACTATTTAACTATTGGGACATACGCTAAGGGTAGATTGTTTGGATCAAAATATGGCGATAGAACCAAATATACCTCAATAAAATATTGATGTGGAAAAAGATAAAGGGCGTTAAAGTTGAATTTTTTTTTTCGTTTTTTGCTAATAATTCCACTGTATATTTACCGATTGTTATCAAAATCGGTACAGAGCCATAATTTTATACAGGCAATATGATTTTATGTATTATTTAACATTTTGTTGCAGGGGGAGCCTCGTGAAGGATTTCTGAAGATGAAATAGACTGGTAACTTTTTTTGACGAAATTTTTAAGTGATTTTTATTAAAAAATATGACTTAAACATCATTTCTACATAATATTGGTACTCTTGTTCAAACACGATATTCTCATTCGTTTTCGAGAAAAACGCAATTGAACAGTTCAGAGTATCAGAAGGGGATTTCAAATATTATTTCATTTATGAAAAGTGTGCTTTGGACTGTCAGATAATTGTTGCTGCTAAATGACATTTCTTGTCAGTGAATATTTTTTTCTGCGAGTTTATAGTCAATTGTTGCATTTTTTAAAGCAATCATATACTTTTTCGATTGAAATGCCTCGTCACAATCATTTTAAGAATCAATAAATGCGAGATATGATTTGTGTATACGCAC
Source organism: Galeruca laticollis (assembly GCA_963921935.1). Taxonomy (NCBI): domain Eukaryota; kingdom Metazoa; phylum Arthropoda; class Insecta; order Coleoptera; family Chrysomelidae; genus Galeruca; species Galeruca laticollis. The sequence goes on from OY998177.1 coordinate 172,203,499, forward strand.
AAGAACATTTTTGCAGACGCTCTGCAGCCCGAAGGTATGAATTGTTATATCCAGGCAGAAGGCAACGAAATCACAATTTTTTTTCAAATCTATTTCATCGTTTGGGTGAAACCAGGTCATTAAACAATAAAAATCAAGGTGGTCGTCCGAAATAAATTTCACCTAATCAAGAAGATGAAATTTTGGTTCGAATAGATGAAAATCCTACAGTAAGCTCACGTCATTTGTCATCAGCAACAGGAGTAAGTCAGTCGTCTATTATTAGAATTCAAAAAAAAATTCCACCCGTATCACTTCACACCTGTTCAAAATTTGCTTCCAAGAACCGATGAAGCGACTTTTACCAGACAAGGGGTATTTAATTGGAGAAACAGCCATTGTTGGGAAGAAAAAAATTCGCATGCTCTGAAAGAAAGACATATCCAGCATGAGTTTAAATTTAAATGGAGATTCTTATTCATTTTTTTGCAAAATACTTTTAGCTATATTTTGGATCATCGGTCAGTAGCTGTAACAAATAAAATGTGGTTTATGCAGGATGGAGCTCCACCTCATTTCCCTTCAGTTGTTATAAATCATCTAAATGACATATTTTCTCAACGATGGATTGGCAGAGGAAGTGATTTTGAATGGGCACCAAGAAGTCCTGAGTATAACCCGCTTGATTTTTATGTTTGGGGACATATGAAGTCCCTAGTTTATGCCAATGAAATTAGCTCGAGAGACGAACTCTGGAGGAAAATACAAAATGCGGCTAACTTTATAAGGGGACAGAATAATATGTTCTTTGAAGTTCGAAAGTCATTTATTAAAAGAATTGGAAAAGGCATAGAAGTCGGAGGAGGACACGTAGAATATTTAATTTGAGTTTGCTCTTTTTATGTTACATTGTTTTTAATTATGCTTTATCGTCCAAATAAAAGCCTTAGGATACACGTTTTTTCATTGTCTGTTACTTGAAGTCTCCTTCCGATACTCTGAACTGTTCAATTGCGTTTTTCTCGAAAACGAATGAGAATATCGTGTTTGAACAAGAGTACCAATATTACGTAGAAATGAAGTTTATGTCATATTCTTTAATAAAAATCACTAAAAACTTTCGTCACAAAAAGTTACCAGTCAATTTCATCATCAGAAATCCTTCACGAGGCTCCTCCTGTAACAAAATGTCAAATAATACAGAAAATAATATTGCCTGTATAAAATTATGCCTCTGTGCCGATTTTGATAACAATCGATAAATATACAGACATTATTAGCAAAAAATGAAAAAAAATTTCATCTTTAACGCCCTTTATCTTTTTCCACAGCAATGTTTTATTGAGGTATATTTGGTCCTATCGCCATATTTTGGTCCAAACAATCTAACCTTAGCATATGTCCCAATAGTTATGAATCACCCTGTATAAGCGGTACCCACTCATTATTGAATTCATCTATTAATGAATCGAGATGTTAGGACCATTTTTCATTGGAGTATCTGTTGCCATTCCTATATTTACTCTTCTCTCGTTTTCTCTAGCTAATTTCACATACTCAATTAATTATGAATATCCTCTATGGAATTCCCAATGCCAGATCTCAATTCAAACTACAATGTTAACAATTTGATTTTGGAAATTAACTATTAACTCTAAACAGAGAACAGATCTACATATGTATGTGAAGTCACGAATTGGTTGATCTTCAAAGAAATATTGGATGAGTATATAAATAAGGAAACCAATAAAAAGTTAAAACCTCGCCTAGATAGAGGAATTGTAATATGTGGCAGGAATCGAAAAATATCTAGAGATTCGTGGCGGATCAATCAACAATGTGAACCGGAATTATAAAACAAAAATATACTTCAATTTTGATAGTACCTAGTCTAAACAAATCCTTTGTGATAGAGCTGATAATGTCGATAACTGGGAATATAATACTAGAAGAGATCATATTAAGTAAACAGGAATTGAAATCACTCATAGAAGCAGTAGAGGTTAGATTGCCCCTAAAAATCGAAGATCTGTACAGAAAACTCAATAAAGTAGAAGCAGAAAACCCTCATCTTTTGAATAAGATTGAGAACATTGAAAGTAAAGCGAAAGAAAATAATATAGTGATTTTTGGACTCGATACCAAGCCCAAAGATCAATCAACAATGTAAACCGGAATTATAAAACAAAAATATACTTAAATTTTGATAGTACCTAATCTAAACAAATCCTTTGTGATAGAGCTGATAATGTCGATAACTGGGAATATAATACTAGAAGAGATCATATTAAGTAAACAGGAATTGAAATCACTCATAGAAGCAATAGAGGTTAGATTGCCCCTAAAAATCGAAGATCTGTACAGAAAACTCAATAAAGTAGAAGAAGAAAACCCTCATCTTTTGAATAAGATTGAGAACATTGAAAGTAAAGCGAAAGAAAATAATATAGTGATTTTTGGACTCGATACCAAACCCAAGGAAATAACGCCTGAATATATGTGTAACGAGCTAGGGCGACTAGTACACGTTGCAATAAATGAGAGCGACCTGAATAATATTTACTCTCTGGGTAGGAAAGAATGAGCCCCTGTCAAAGTGGAATTTGTTTCATATTTGAAAAAGTCAGAAGTACTTAAAAACGCAAAGAATCTCAAAGGTGCCCACATAAGCGTAGCACATGACCTAACACTCATTCGGCGAGAGGAGCACAAGATTTTAAGAAAACACGTAATTCTGGCGAAAGCAAATAATCATATAAACTGCTACATACGAAGAAACAAACTATTTGTGGACGGAAAAATATATTCTCCTGAAGAATTAGAAGTAATCGAAACTACTGAAATAAACAGACCGAAATCAAACAGCGAACCTGCGACCCGGAAGCGAGATAAAGCAGTTGCAAACATTTCCAAAATAACAACTGGGTAAAGATCATTTATTCCCAAAGAATTAGCAACCGGTTCCGGAAAAAAGAAACACGATCATTTTGTGGGAGGAAAAAAAATTAATACTAGAGCACGCACAGGTTCTACGCAGAACATCAAATAATTTATGTATGGTAATTTACTATTTTTACTTTCTGTCTTAAATAACTTCTTCAAAAATCTTATTGATGTCATCATACTATCTCAATATATAGAAACCAAATAATGATTGTAAAGACTGTCAAATAATTTAAAACTGTTTACTGGTTGGCGGATTCACATGGATGAATATATAAGAAATTTTATGCTAGAAAAAATAACAACATACCCTCTAAATGATTCAAATGAAGCTAAAGAAGTTTTTTCTGAGAATAACAAACTGAATTACTCCAAGATTTGATGAGACCCTGTTTTTCAGCTGCTTTTCAGGGAAAATTTAGCCGAAATACCGTAGGAGCTAAAAATATATACCGGCGACAAAGTTATTATATGAATCAAAATATATGGATAAGGCGTTGCACGCAAGGAGCCATATACACTCCAAGGACGTAACACTCAAGGATTTCAAGAATCGCCAGACCATCGGCTTTCACTTTTTATTCTTGAATGAATTGTAATTTTGGGAATGACAATCTATTGTAAATAAAGAGATTTTAAAATGAAATGAACTCCAAGATACTTAGTACTAATATTTGTATTGTTTCAAAAAATAATAAATTAAAAATATATCTTGAGGAACTTGAGACATGTTTCGAGTGCATAGTTTTAACAGAAACTTGGCGAGTCACGGATACGTCCTTCCTCAACATGGCCAACTCCACAACCCTATACAATGGAGGTAGCTATAACCAAAATGATGGTGTTATGGTCTTTGCAAAAGCATACTCATACCATTCGCATGAACATATTCAGATAAACAGAGGTATATTATTGGAAATTTTAATGGTTATGGATAAGTTGAGTTTTTGCATGTTAGCATTCTATAGATCTCCAGCAAGTCGAATTGATGACTTTCTTGACCAACTAGGTGATATTTTAAATAAAGAAAGTAAGCAACATTATTATAGCTTATTTGTAGGTGACATAAATATCGACTTGATGAAAATAACTGAAGATTCAAGAAATTATCTCGATATGATGAGTGAGCATGGCTTTCAATCAACTATTGATACTACAACAAGAGCGAGAAATGGATCTGAATCATGTCTTGATCATATATTCATTAAAACAAAACAAAAAAACTTCAATAACATATTACCTCTCACTATATCAACATCAATTACAGACCACTACATAACGTTATTGCAAATTGTACTGAATGAAACTAAAAACAATTCAATAAACAAAAAATATTTTCAAAAAGTAAACGAACAATTATTACAAAAAGCAATTAATAGGTTAAGTTGAAAAAATTAATTATACCCAATGCATGATATCGAATCGGCAACAGAAAAATTCATCAACATCATAAACACGTGTGTACAAAAATCAACTCAATGCTTCAGATTAAAAAATAGTCAACGTAAAAGGAAAAATTGGATAAGAAAATCATTGATAAAACAAAAAAATCATTCATTTTTATTATGGAAAGTAAATCCTAATAATGTAAACTTGAAAAATGATTATTTAACCAAAAAAAAAGAAACAGGAAAGAAAATAAAGACTGCCAATGAAAATTATTATAAAAAATTTGTTGAAAAAGTACAAAATGCAAGTAAAAAACTCTGGAACACTGTTAATGAAATTTTCAATATCAAGACAGGAAGAATAATAAATCGTCGATATCGTCACAGATCCAAAAGACGCTGCTGATATATTTAACAAATTCTTCGCGAATGGCAAAGAACATATGACAAAATCCCAATTACGTGAGTAAAAAATATATAAATAAAAATTAATTTTGTGTTACACCAACGAATACTACTGAGGTTGAAATTACAATAATTAGCTTTAAAAACAAAAAGGCTCCCGGGTTTGATGGAATGAATGCTGAAACTCTAAAGATTATTGCAAAATTTATATGTGAACCTTTGACGGACATCATAAATAAATCCTTTGAATCAGGCATATTTCCTTCGATTCTAAAGAAACCTCTTATAACTCCAATTTTTAAAAACGGGGATACAGAAAATATTTCAAACTATAGGCCTATTTCCCTTCTATCTTCAATAAGCAAAGTCATTGAAAAAATTATTGAAACATGACTTACGACATACCTATCAAATTATAATCTGCTGTCGACATCCCAGTATGGCTTTAGAGAAAAAGAATCTACCAATGATGCAATCCATTCCTTGACAAAAACCATCTACGAATCCTTGAATTCAAGCACTCCATCTATTGGTGTTTTCTTGGATCTAAAAAAAGCCTTCAATACTGTCGACCACTACATACTTTTAGATACACTATAAGATATGGGTGTGAGAAGCTTAGCTCATAATCTATTCAAAAGTTATCTAACAGGCAGAACACAAAAAACTAAATTCAAAAATCATGTTAGTGAAGAGATCAACATTAAATGTAGTGTACCTCAAGGAACAGTTTTGTGACCGGTGCTATTCGTAAATTACATAAATAATCTATATGAACAGTAAACAATCGGTGAAATAATCAGCTTCGCGGACGATACTGTGATTTATTACAAACATGATACTGGTATAATCTCTAAATAAATATTGAAAATGATCTTCGAAAACTCAAAAACTGGTTCGACAGCTGATTAATCTCAATAAACTTTGACAGTAGTCATGAAACGTCTCTGCGAAAATACAATCTTAATATCCAACAGTATTTTTCAATTAAACCTGCAAAACGAATTAAATACTTGGGTATTTACATTTACAATCACTTACGATGGAACCATCATATGGAATATTTAACTATAAAGTTTCGTAGTATCCTATTTCTATTTAAGCAAGTAAGCCAATTTATGAGGTTTAAATGTAAAACAATACTGTACCAAAGTTTGGTTGAGCCACACCTCAATTATGGCATTATTGGCTGGGGAGGAGTATCAAGGAACTATCTAAATGCCCTCGAAGTGTCTCAAAGGCGATTCCTCCGAATGATTCTCACCCAACCTACAAGATATCCAAGCACACTATTCTATACTGAAACACAAATATTCTATGTAAGAAAATTATACATTATTCAGATAGGATGCCATCAATATAAAAATAAATACGAACTTACCACTCAAAATCATAGATACGCGACAAGATCGAATAATCAATACTGTATACCAACAGCTCTTAAAACAATAGGTCAAAAAACTCCTACTTGGCATCTAAATTATTCAGGCAACTACCACAGAAAATGATCGATGGATCTTCTTCTAAACGCTTCAAAACCCAACTTGTAACATTTGTTAAAGAAGCAGACAAAACAAAAATACACAAAATGATAGAATGCTGAATCAAAAACCGAGAAGAGTAATTTCATATACGAAATGTATGTTTGAAATACAATCATATCTAAATCGATTTATATGAAATTAACTGTCTCGACCCTTACTTCGTGGAATCTACTCATATTAGTGTTTTAAATGAAACTCAACGTTTCTACCTAATTCCACAATATAATGAAAAATGTTGAAAATTTTAAAAAATTTACAATTGTTTTGATAACTGAATATCATCATCAGAATGACAGAAGTTACATTTTTTAGAATTTTCAACATTTTTCATTATATTGTGGAATTAGCTAGAAACGTTGATTTTGTTGAGTTTCATTTAAAACACTAATCGATCTATATTATTTTTTTTTAAGTTATGACACACCTGCCTATATTCACCACATACAAGTATGTACAATACTTCTTTGGATGTATAGATGGTTATTCAATTTTATTTGTATTTTATTACTGTATTTGTTAAATTTATGAATAAACAGAACGGCCATAATCACCCAATCATCGAGTCTAACAAACTGATTTACCCTATACATCCCAATAACCTCAAAAAGTAACCTATGACAAATTTCATAAGTAAGTAATCAATGTAATCGTACTGTCCGTCAAGTGTTATGGATTCATGGCGAATAACAGGATAATATTTCAAATTTTATTCAAAATCATAACTCTTAAATAAGTCACTTGTTCCTTCATTTACAAAAGAATTTCCAGATACCAATCTTTATACGAATTAAAGGAGATGAAGCGGGTATAGTTCTACAATAAAACATGAAATATGTGGTTTTCCATCGGTCCCCATTAACTACGGCATTGTTACACAAAGTTAGGAACTCAAAAATGAAATAAATTAAAATAATCCGGGACAATGCATTCCACTTGAATTTTACAAATCCCCGAAGAGCTCCAACGACGTCTGAAAAAGCTCAAAAACAGGGCCTCAAGCTCTTCGCATTATGCATGTACATTACTTGGAAAATAACGGTTTTCAGGATCACTATAAATCCTTTCCTTCTGAAAGTTAAAATATGTTCCAGCTCCTCCAGCAAGCTCTGTAGTCGAGTTGAATATCTGATTGAAAATAAATAGCTGTGAGATAAACAGAAAATCACGATGGAATAAACAACAAATATACCTTAAATATATTATCATCCTTCAGGGAAGTTATTCGGATTATTATACAGTTTATTCGATGGAACAAAATTTGTGAATGAATCTGCGTTCATTTAATAGAATGAATAGTAGGAATGATGAATGAGTAGTTATAGAATGAGATAACACAACCAGTTATCAGCTATATTTGTACTATTTTTACTTTATGGGGTCACCTTAAAAAACGGTCAGGTAGGCTTTATTTTTTTATATATTTCCTAAGATGATTAGTATTTGTTTAAAATGCACAATTCCCCACTCCCGGCCCGCCGCCATATTGAAAAAGACTGAAAAAATCGGCAATTTCTTCAGATTTTCGTTTATATCTTCATTCAGTAGCATTTCGTCTAGAAAAAAATTCTTCACGATGTTGTAGAAAATTTAATTTCCTATAATTAACTTCTTAAATTTTGTTTCTAGGACATACAGTTACGGAGATATAAATTTTTCAATAAATGATTAAGAAATCGGATTTTCCGCAAATTTCTCAAACTTTTAACTTTAGAACGCTGTAATACAGTTGTGGCTTATATTAGGAAAACAAGTAATTACCTACAAAACTCCTGTAGAGTAGCTCGGAGTGGAAAGTAACAATTCTTCTTCTTCTCTTCTATTTTGGCCTCCACCTGGACAGTATTTGGCCAGCGCTGGTTTTCGCTTTGGTTTATTTCAAACCAAAGCTTGTAGTTTTCGTGTTTACTTTCGTATTTTTCTTGTGATCTAGACATATTAAAAGATAATCACAGCAAAGGTTAAAAATCTTCTTGCTCGGGGACAACGGCCGAGCATTACACACAATCGGAAAGTTGCCTCGGACAGGAGTGTAGGAGCTAGGTGTTAATAGGAAGGAGTGTATAGTTACTTATTTTCATTATATATCAATTACACGTTCTTTTTTCCCCTTAAATCTCTATTTTATAAATGTTGATAAATTTCATGAGCAGTTTTATAATATTGTAGTTTTATTGGTTTAAAATGTTAGGTAGTGTTATTGGCGTAGGTATTTGAATAAATCGAAATTGGGTGTTCGATTTATTGGGCATCCCAAAAAAATGTGGTTGAGATCTTCTGTTTTTCCACAGATACAATACGGTTCAGTAGCACATCCTATTTTGAATAAATGTTTCTTATTTCGGCAGTGTCCCGTTCTCAGTCTACTTCTTATTGTTAGATGTCTTTTATCTATGAATGGAATTTTTTTGAATAGAGGTGTCTTAGGGAACTCGTTTTGTATCGAATTGTACCATTTTCCTTTGTTCGCAAATGAGTTTTTCCAGTAGTCGTTGAATTCTATGTTAATTGGTTCTTTATCTATTTTGAAATTTTCGGCCGGTACATTGAGGTTTCTTCCAATTTGTGCAAGTTGATCAGCTATTTCGTTCCCTATAATTCCAGCGTGTCCCGGAATCCATGCTAATATAATATTATAATTTTCCCATACTGAGTCCACTATTAATTTTTTTCCTATTAACGTAATTTGTTTGAATTTACCTGTTATTTGATTGTTAAGGCTTTTGATGGCGCTTTGAGAGTCGGAAAATATCATGAATTTATTAATTTTCTTGTTTTTTGCTATTTCGATAGCCTTAATTATTGCGATGATTTCCGCTGTACATATTTGTGTGTAGTCATGTGATCTAAAAGAGAATTTGCAATTTAAGGACGGAATGTATACGCCGCAGCCCACCCTGTTGTCTTCCGGATTCAGGGATCCATCTGTGAAGATCCATGTGTATTCACTGTAATTCGGTGCAAATTCGTTTATGATCGTTCGTTGTGAATATGTTTCGCCTTTTTTCGTTTCAGAAAAAACCGTGTTAATTCTCTCTATTTGATATTGTATTTCTTCCTTGAAGCACGGATCCATTTCACTTACATATATGTTTGGATATTTTTTTTCATTCGATTTTTCGCTTCAATTAGGTATGGCCATTCTTTATTTTTCCAGTATCCTGACTTTTCTCTACATTTTTACCATAAATTATCGATTAATTATTTTAGTAGGTTATGCTTTTCTGAGTAGATTTTCAAGTAGAATTTAGTGCTTACACTGTCTGTACAGTGTATTATGTTTTGATGATATTGTGTATGTTGTGTGTGGTTTACAAAGTTGCCATGGAAATACTCTCCGAACTGTTCTGCGATTTTCGGGGTATTATTGTATATTTGTCCATTATTATTTATTTTGTTTATTTCATTATTTTCATTTCTGAAGTGCCGAGCGATCTTCCATGGGGAATTATCGTTCGGATTCAGTGTTTTTATAAATTTCGACCATTCATTATTTTTGTGTTCTTTAATTAGTGTGTTAATTAATTGTTGTTGGTTCCTTAATTCTTGGCGGTATTTTATATATTTTTTTCTTCCAAGTGTTCTCGTTTTTTCGCCATTCATTTTGGTTTACACTGCTACTTCCACTTCTTCCCTCCATGATATTTGAGGACGTCCCTGTCTTCTATTATCCAATTCAACATTTTTTTCGGCCAATCCATATTTGAATGCTCTGAACCACCCAATACTATCCTCTGTCGTGGTTTTTCCTAACATGTATTCCCACATATGTCAATATTTCTTGATTCATCCAATCACGGATAATTTTATATTATATCTGTATTTTTTCTTCCAATGTGCCAATTATATATAGCCCGATCAAATGAAATAGATATTCGCACCTTATCCATTCTACTAATTATTTCCTCGTTACTGTACCCTGTAATTAATATCTTCTCACCCAAGTATTCGTAATACTTGTGTTTATTCTCTATTGATCTATATCAATGTATTTATTCCCAAAATCTGGAAAGATTAGATCATATATCTGCCTATTAATGTGGAAAAATATTAGTCAAATCAATTCCAATTTTCTTCCAGAATTCCAATTTTTTAGTGAACGTAAATAATAAGCCCAGTTTCCTTGCCTTGATTAACCTAAAATAAAAAAGAAATCTGACATTACCAATTCTAAATTTATCCAGTGCGACCGTACTTTCATAAATGAAATAGTTTGTAAAAATAGCGAATAGCGTATGGGTTTTTAGCTGAGACCCATGCCGTGATATATATTACTATCCTTCACGAAAGCAAATGTCTGTTCTATTTACATGTACGTCCGTGACCCCTGCGAAATGCCAAACGAATGAGTATTTACCCGCACTTGGCTATTCGCGCAGTTCCCCGACCAGTTCATAGGTTCAGTCTAGATAAAATATGGACTAATTTTTAAAGAGGATACACCTCTAATGTAATTAAAAGTTTTTTCTGTTGCTATTTGTTTCATTGTATTAATTAATGTCTATATCAAAATTATATTTGTTCATAGGAACTGAAAATGTTCTATGTATCATTGAATTATATGGTGTTAATTCATGTGACATTGGATGATTGGAATTTCAACTTTTTTTGGGGTAAACTAATACTTTTCTCGCATATTAGATAAGTAGGGCGGAAAATATAAGACTAAATGACCAAGCCTAGGTTATAACATGAATACATTCGTATTTGTTTTACAACTGCTTGCAGATTTGTGTTACAATGTTTATCGATACCTTCAAATTATCAGAATATCACACAGACTGCAAGAATGGATAGGCCCTCTCTCGTGAATGTGTCTGAGTGAAGAAGCAACCCCCGATATCCAGCCCTTATAAAATATTGTAAATTTGCTTAGTAAGATATATGCGTATATATCTTGAATTTAAAGAGAAATATTTATTAATAAAAAAAGTTTTTGAAACTTGTAATAGTTGCCACTACTTCCAACCTTTAGGTTATTGGAGATTGAAAACTTACAAATACGCCATGTTATATAAGATCCCCTAAATATGTGATTTTAAGTATAACATGGAATACGGACATTTGAAATAAAGAGTTACAAGTGTTATTACTGTTAAATTTGAGAAAAACGCAAACTGACTTTGAAGTAAATTTATAAAGTAAGATAAACTACTATGTTACATCATATGATACCTTTATAGTCATCAGAGTTTGAAGTAGGTATTAAGGTAAATGTTACGTGTTGCTCACTAGTATTTATGACTTAAAAGTTTACATATTCGCTGTTGAACTCTACGAAGCATCATGGTAGATTATATGTCTTTGAAATTTACTTTGCGGTCAACTTTATGAGTACTACACACATTCAGTTACTAGAAAGTGAACAAAACTCCGTGAAATTACTTTACGGACATTATTATGTTAAAGTTAATGAATTACTTTTCTTTAAATATATGATTGATATGATGGCGTCGTATAGTAATTTCGTTATTCTTCAAGTTTTTATATTAAACTTGAAAAAAATAGAGAATGATGAAAATGACTTTATACTGGAGAGGAGAATGCTGAATTTGACAAAGTTATCATGGCTACTATACTCTTCTACTTCAGTTTTTCACTCATAATTTATACCAAATGTTAATACCAATAAGCAAAATAGCTGTAACCGTAAGCCAAAATATGTAGTCTCTAAAAATACTAGTCGTCAGACAAAGAATATGCGTAATATATTTGACAATAATTAAAGCGGGAAAGATATTCCGACAAACAACGAGCATCTTCGCAATGTCAACATTAGTTACATTTATTGCATCGTATTTGTTACTACATCGTTACGTATTTGTTCAGTAACTATGTGGTAATAGTATAAATAACAATATCGTCAAGATTACGTAATTGTTATTCCCCACTTAGTGAATCGCTACTTAACAAATGCGGTTTATTTACGTCGTTGCAACGTTAAAGGTAACTTTCATAGTAAATTGTTGCGTAACAATTACTTGATCGTTGGGAATACTATGACACATATTAATATCTTCACAATCACAAAGAAGCAAAAGATTTGACTGAATTCTTCCAATACTATTTGATTTATGTATGTATATTTCACATTTGTATTACAAATATGTACTATCTTTGTCGTATACAGTGTGTCCACGTAAGTTGGCGGCATATGGGAAACTTTTTTATTATTAATTCTACGAAAAAAAGTTATTCCTTTTAAAAAAAAGTTCTGCATGGTCCAAAACCTAAAATTCAATCATCAGATGTTAAATTTTTTCAGTCGTATACAAGGTTTCTCAAAAAATGTGATTTTTGCTCTAGAGTAAAGTACCTTTCTTTTTGACAATATCGAAAACTGTTACAAAGAAATGATGTTTAGAACTAAATATAGCTTTCAAATATTCAACATTGTTTATTTACATTAAAAAAATATTTTTTCTACATTTTCTGTGCGGTTACGTTGGAAATTCAAGTTTGCATGCATAATTAATCTGGGATTCACTGTAAATAAACAATGTTGAATATTTGAAAGCTATTTTTAATTCTAAACATCTTTTCTTTGTAACAATTTTCGATATTATCAAAAAGAAAGGTGCTTTACTCTAAATCACATTTTTTTATAAACCCCGTATACGACTGAGAAAATTTACCATCTGATGATTGAATTTTAGGTTTTGGACAATGCAGAACTTTTTATAAAGAATAACTTTTTTTTGTAAAATTATTAATAAAAAAGTTTCCCATATGCCGCCAACTTACGTGGACACTCTGTATACATTTTTCCTAATTTTTTGTTAATTTTTTGTTCCAGTTGCATGTTCGACCGTAACCGTAACGAAATGCCAAGCAGCCCTTCGCACTCTTCAGGCATTTCCCTTCTTCAAGCCCACGTGTCTTTGTCGAGAGCCTCACGTGGACCCGGAGTGCAACTCCTTTAGAGATTTTCTTTTCGATCACCCTTGCGTGTTCGTCATGAAAAAAGGTGAGTGGAATATATTAGATATGTTAGGTCAGTAGACTTGAAAAAAAGTATAGGAAGGATGACTAAGAGACGAACAAGACCGACGATGGATGAATAAAAATATACAGTCATACGATATTAATAATGAAAAAAGATGAACTTTTACATATATTATGATATTTCAGTAGAAAAATCCATCTAGTTAGTCAAAGACAAAAATGTTATATATTATACAAATTATACAAAAAATGAGTAATGTAAAATGGATGATTACCGGCTCATGCAAAATCGTACGGTAATGCCGGCCTAAATAGCTACATCAATTTAATTTTGCGCATGATTTATTCACATTTATGGCAAAGGAATATGAGAGCGGAACTTGGTCTCCGATAGGATCTGTATTCGCGAATCAAATTATGCGTTAAAAGTAGGGACGATGGCACGCGCCGCAACAATTGCCAGTAGCAAATGTCAAGTAAAAGGAATACCTCCACTTTTATTGAAATTTGCTATTTTCTTGGTAAATAATTTGACTTCATCTGCCCAATAACTCCTAGAAATAAGGCTGTTTGAATATATTTTTTTATGTTGGTTGTTTAACAAAGCTCTATTAGATATATTTTTCACATTTTTCAAATAAAATGTTGTATAAAAAATGATGAGAATTGTATAAATACAATAGGCCGGTATTTGACCACTATTTCTTAACTCGGAATTGCAAAAAAACGCAATTATTTTCAATAAACGTTTTTTCATATTTCTAGCAAAAACAGGAAATCTGTTTTCCGAGATCTTGTGATATATACTCCAAAAAAGATGTAGAACTATTTCCGGCCCTCCAATTTCTCGAGAGAAATAGGAAAAATACAACTTTTATTAATCAGTTTCAGAGTGTTTTCAAAAGTTCAGTGAAAAAAAAATTTAAGGAAATCATTTTTTTAATAAAAGTGGTAAAATTGAAAATGTTTTAAATATGTTTTTAATTTTGGTTGGTTTATAAAGGTGTATTAAACTTATTTTTCTCTTTTTATGGCAGACTTGGTTGAAATGGTGTAAATTGCAAAACTTAAATAAGCCGGTATTAACTAATTTTTTTCACCTCGGTCTATTGGCGGCCTATTGGGCCGGGAATGCAAAAAAAATCGCAATATTTTCAATTGTTTTTTATGCTGTTTTTAAGAAGAGAAAAACTCTATTGTCGAATTTATGTGACGTATATGATTCGAAAAATATTTACGGCCCACAAGTTTTATAACAGACATAAGTAAAATTCCTCTCCTTTATTACCCAATTTAAAAGAGTGTTTACAAAAGGCGCAAATGAAATTTATTTTTTAGACCAAACATATGTTTAATGAAAATGGTAGAATTAGGACATGCTTTTAATTTTGATTGATTTAGTAAACCTCATTAAATATTTTATCAGATTTTGTATAAGACTTTTATATGAAAAGAATGTTACAAATCACAAAAATGGAATAGGCTGGTATGAGATGAATATTTGAGACCTCGATCTAATTACGGCCTTTTAAGCCGGAATTGCAAAACAATCGCAATTATCTTAAATACATTCTTTTATTATTTCTAACAAAAAGCTAAAATGCTGGTTTCCAATGTCCATGATATACTAACACTACGAAAAATATGAAAAACTAGATCCAGCCCACATTTTCTTTATACAAATAGAGCAAATACGCCTATTTTATTACCCTTTTAAAAACAGTGTTCATAGAAAAAGTAAATGAACAGCATTTTTAATGAAAACACTTTAAATGAATATTAAAAAAATATTTTCAAGTACATATAACAGGCTGAGTTATTTACTTTAAATCGAAAATCTATTATCGACCAATAAAAGAAATTGATTTAAAATTTGTGTTTCCTATTTATAATAAGAGTCTGTTTTACATAATATGTCTATTCTACAAAATATGTTTGAGTATATCGAATCCAGTTTTTGAACATTAGAGTACAAGTCAATTATCAAAAATATAATGTATATTTATTTGTAAATCGCTGTTTCCTGCAAAAATATGTTACCTATGATGAAAACACTTGCACCGGCACGACCAAAAATAAAAAAGGAATACATCAAAGAAAACTCAGAACAAGCCCATCGGCTGTTACGATTTCCATCGGGCTATGTAATACCAAAGCAGAAACAAAAAAGAGTAAATGATTTCCACGAATCTTTGCAACACGAGATTTCTCTCTTATCTACAACATTCGTTAAACGATTAAAAAGACCTGTCATGGAAGAAATATAAACAGTAACGGGCTCATTCTCACCCAGGAGGCTCGGGTTCGATTCCCGATACCGGCACTAGTGTGACTGGCGCACCGTTATATTATTTTTTTACTAAAATAGAGATTTTGTGACATCGATATATGAAATTTCGTTGTTATTCAAACATTCAATTATACATATTTTACAATACGAATAGGTCACAAAAAGTGTGTCAGCCTACAAAGCATCAAAGATAAATGGTGTACCGAAAAGTACCTTAAAATGCAAAAAAATATCTGATTGATAATTGTGGCGCAAAGCCAGTACTCACCGCAGCAGAATAAAATCTGTCGTAGCTTGGATACACTATTTGGGAGACGTGGGGTTTCCAGTAGCCAAAGAAACAGTGGTTACATTAGTAAAGAATCTGAAACCGCGAAATTTTTTTAAGAATGGTATTCCGGGATGCCAGTGATATAAAAAATCTCTAAAACGAATCTAATATATGTGTCGTCAAATGTCTCAAAATTTCACAAAATCTCGTGCTGCTGGTTTATCATTTGTCCATTTTTTCCACTCTCTTCTATTCACTGATATTAATTTCATCTTCCTTATGGATTTTCCTTTTTCCTTCCATTTTCTTTAACTTGATTCAGCCACTTCCTTCTTGGTCTTCCCCTTCTACCAATTGTCGACTTTCCCATCTCCATTATTCTTTTTACCTGTCGGGATGGGTCCATTCTCACCATTTGACTAAACCAATTCATTTGTCTCTTTTTCACCTTTGCTAGTATTGGTTCTAGACCAATGCTCTTTCGTATTTCTTCTCTTTTCATTCTGTCCCATTTAGTCTTGCCTGCTATTTTGCTAAAATGTTTCATTTCACTATCCAAGGTTTGTTTCTCGTTCACTATCATTACTTTTGTTTTTTCTATGTTTACTTTTTTTATTTCCTCTTTCCATATGTTAATCAATCTTTGCGTTTTGTTTTTTGAATTCGCTATAAGGACCACGTCGTCTGCGTAGATAAGACTGCATACTTTTATCGGTTGTAGGTTCCTATATAGTATAATTCTATCTGGATTGGCTTCCCTTGGTTTTTTGACTATTTTGTTCATTATAATTATGGAGAAGAGCGGTCTCAGACTATCTCCCTGTTTTATTTTCTCTTTAGCACAAATTCCTAAGATATCTTTCCCGCTATCTGTACCTGCGCTTTTACAATGTTGTCGGTGGATTTAATGACAGCTTCCACTTTTCTGGCAATACGTATTTCCTCTAAGTAACTCCAGACTCCATCCCTATCTACCGTATCGAAAGCTGCTTTTGAAGCTTTAAATGTTAGGAAGAGTTCACCGCCCTCCTCTAATTTTCTTTCTGTTACCCTTCTTACTACGAAAATATTGTCATTTATTTGTCTTCCTGGTATATGCTGCCTATGTATCTTCTAATATCTACTCAACGTAATTTCGTAATATACTATATAATATTTTCGTATATAGCTTAAAGCTTGTTTTGGCGAGGCATATTGCTCTGTAGTTTTCACATTGAGATTCCCTCCCTCCCTTTTTATGTATCGGTATTACTAAATTGTGTCTCCATCTCTTGGGGATCCTCTTTGTTCTCTATGCTTCATTTAGTATAGACCATAGGCTTTTCTTCACTTTCTCGCCCATTCATTTTATCATGTCTGGAGCTAAATCGTCTTCTCCACATGCTTCTCCTATTTTAATGCTTCGTATTAGTTCTCCGATTTCCTCCTGTCTTATTTCTAGATTGTCGATTGCTGCTTCTTCTTGAATATTCTCTGCTTCTTTTTGTATTTTATTAAATTTTTCTTGCTAGTACTCCCTCCATATTCTTAGTACTTCCTCTTTTCCTACCCTTAGTTGGTTTTGGCTGTCTGTCATGGCTCTTATTCCGTTCATTTTATCTCCTCTAAGTCTTTTAATTCTTGTCCAGAATTTTATGTTATCTACTCTATAATTTTCTATTATTTTCTAACCAAATTCTTTCCAACTCTCTTTTTTGCATTCTTCACTGTCTGTTTCACTTTCTTTCTTATGGTGATGTATTCATTTTTGTCTCTTTCTTTGATCTGCGGTCTGCGTGAATGTTTTCCATGCATGATTCTTTTTCTTTACTAATTATTCAATGTCCTTGTTCCACCATTTCGTTCTCTATCATTTTCCGTTGTATTTTCTGTTCCCGCATATCTTCTCTACCTTTTCTAGTAGTACTTTTTCAAGTTCTTTCCATCTTTCTCCTAGTGTCCAGCCTCCTGTACTTGTCTAGTCTTGTGAACTCCTCATCTGTTCCTTCTGGATATTTATTTCTAAGTTCGCTGTCTTTTAGCTTGTGAATTGCAATTATACTGTATTTGCTTCCTTCAACTGTCATTGTCATACTATCCCGTAGCTTTGATTCTTGTCTGTCATCACTTGTTTCAATTTTTGCGTCAACTCTTGTGTATGTACGATATAATCAATCAGGCTCTTAGCGTTTCTTAGCTACAATTGTATATTTATCTTCTATATTTTGTTCCCAGAAGGTATTTCCTATTTCTATGTCGTTTTTCTGCAAAATCTATCATTTTAATTCCATTCCTATTTGCTATTTGTTCACCATATTTTCACATACACCCCATGCATCTGTTATTAACCCTGCCCACTCTTGCATTCCAATCTCCCATGATTATTATATTTTCCGTTTGCTCTCTTTCGGTGTCTAGTGTATTTTGTAGGCATATGTGAAACTCCAATATTCCTTCTTCTGGGGTTCTGGGGCGTAGATGTGTGTTAATGTTATTATCTCTTTCATTTGTAAAGTTATTGTCATTATCCTAGAGTTTACTGATTTGTACTGGATTACTTTTTGTTCCATTTATTTTGTTATTATTATTCCTACTTCCTCTTTTTGTCTTTGGTCAAAAGTATAGTACATGGTTATCCTTCAATCTGATCTTACCTTTGCCTTTTTTTCTTAGTTTCGCTTAGTCCCAGTATTTGTATTTGATTTATTTCTATTTCCTCGGCTATCGCTATATTTTTTCCTATTACTGTGTTTATGTTCCATGTTCCTATGATTATTTCTTCCTGATCCCCTTCTTTACTGTTTATCTGTTTCTCCCCTGAATTGTCGGGTAGAGCCGAAGAAAGAGAAGAAGAAAGGAGGGGGGGGGCGTGCAAAACTGTTCGCTAAGCATGACCCTTCAAAATGAAAGTTACTATTGTACTTATGATACCCTACCCTTCCTAAATGTACTCTTTTAAGCTCCTTACTCTAATAACTTAAACTGTTTTTCAAATTATTACTAATGTTAGAATCTCTATTATTACTATTACTAAGGTTAATAATTCTATTATTAGTAATAATAATGTTAGTTTTACTGCCTAAACTATTTATTTTACTTATATCGCTACTTCTTATGTCTTGTTCTATGGCGATGTCTCCCGCCTCATACCTCTATGCATCTCTTTTTGGGTTAATTCGTTTTTTGGAGATTATGATTTTTCCATTCCTGGTGTAACTCTGTTCCATTGCCAAAGCTCTCCGTTTATTATCAACTAGTTAAATTTTATTTTTACGCCTTTCCTATTTTCTTTCTTCGCCCGTGCTATATGTCTTATTTGTGTTTGCACTTTTAAATCTTCATTAATGAGAGTATGGTTAATGAATATCTGGTGTTTCATTGATTTATTGATTCCAATTTATGGTTATTTTGTATTACAAAGTTTTCTGTTGTATGCTTTCTAGTTTCACTAAGCTATTTTATAACCCAGCTTAATGGAATTATCTATTTTTAGCTGTATTCCTAGTCCTTTTTCTATTAAGCTTTCCATACCTTCTTCCAGGATTTTTGAGTTATTTGCATCTATCAGTAGACCTTGGACTATTTCATTTTTGGATTTTTCTTCCTTTTCTAGTCTTTCAACTCTGGCTTTTGTGATGGTTAGTTATGTCTCTTTTTATTGTCCTCTGAGGTATAATTATCGCTTGTGGATTTTCTCATTTACTATTTTTAAATACTTGACTTAGTAAAAAAAACCAATAAAGTTAAGCCAATCTTGCTTTATAATATGTAAATAAAAAATGTTTATTTCGAGCTTCAATGTACCATCAACTCAACGCCCTTGTTTCGTTAATGTGTATATTCGTTAAATGTTTTTACTTATAATCGATGAAACTATTGTTTTATTTCAAAGCAAGGGGAGTGTTTCGCGATTTAACTTTTCTCCCTACTAAACGTGGTTCACTGTTATCACTTTTTCGTGTTTTTATAATTATTAGTTATTCACTTAGGGAGTTATTGTAATATAGTTTCGTAGCGTATATCACATGTACTTTTCGTATACCGTACAGGAGCGGAATCAGAAATATATTCAAGAAATGAAAATAATGGATTTGTTACAAGATGGCAGCCGTATATTCAACTGCGATGAAACTGCATTTTTTCTATGCCCTCAAGAGAAACAGGTACTGGCCAGGAAGGGCTCTAAGTCAATCTACAGCATAAAATAAAAGCGAATTGCGAAAAAGGGTATTGTGCTGTGCTTGCTAATGTGTCGGCAGATGGAAATGTTGCTCCGCCTACGGTACTGTTTCCGTATGAAAAACTACAATAACACATCCCAGCAACAATGCCATCAGGTGAGATATCATTGATTATGTATGTGAGGAAGAAAATCTCATTTTCAAAAAAATACGCAGAGCGCAGATATTACGCAGTTTTAGGTAAAACATATCTATTTTTTAGGGTGGGGCATAGGATACACAGAATCAGGCTGGATGAACACACAAGCATTTCATGAGTATGTGACAAATGTTTTTGACAAGTGGTTGTCAAAGAATAACATAAAAAGACCTATCGTGTGGTTCTTATATGGTCATACCAGTCACATTTCGCTGCCTCTAAGTGAATTTTGCAAGGAACATGATATTATATTAGTGGCTTTAGTTACAAATTCGACTCACATCCTCCAGCCGCTTGATGTTGCTATCTACAGACCTGTAAAATGCACATGTCGATAAATATTACATGAATTTAAAATTACCAATGATTATTGGGAAGTCAAAAGAACCGGTTTTTCAGCATTGGTCAAAGAATGTTATAATAAATGTCTAAAAGGAAGCACGATTGACTCTGCATTCAAATGCACTGGATTATTTCCGTTCAATCCAGATGGTATTAATTATAGCACACTCAAAAATGTGAAATCGAACATCCAACTAGCACCAGCAAAGAATCCGTTAGTAACGATAAGCAGAGCAACTTCTAGGTAGATAGTTACATTGGTTTTAAAGGTACGAGATACATTTTTCTTGGGATATTTGTATATATTTTTTTATATCATTCAGTCAAGGGTGGATTTCACTTACCTATGACAAATTGTTGTTA
This sequence comes from Galeruca laticollis, assembly GCA_963921935.1. Lineage (NCBI taxonomy): Eukaryota > Metazoa > Arthropoda > Insecta > Coleoptera > Chrysomelidae > Galeruca > Galeruca laticollis. Next base: position 172,224,325 of record OY998177.1, read on the forward strand.
GGATTCATGGGTTTTCAGGACATTTGGGGATTTCTCGTAATTTTATGAAACACTTCTACGTACTAGTTGTACTAACGGGATTTTTGTAAGATTGTGTCGACAAAACTGAGCCATTTTATGATACTTTGACTTGGGTAAGTGACTATTTCTCCACCTATCTGGTAGTCTTAGGGTGAGAAATCTTGTGTAGGTAGTTGTCGGGAGGCAAGATTACATGGCGCCCTTTTACACTTTATTTTGTCTTCGAACAACGGACCCCCCCCCTCGTTTACGCAAGAGTTAGCGGCAACGCCTAAAAGCGTACAGTATGCACCGAGTTTTAGGTTGATGAATCTTAGAGTGAGTAAGTGTAACTGGCAATTCTTCGATCTACTTCTACGATAGTCTACGTCTAATTTTACGTATCCCGAATAATTTTAAAACTTCTGAAAAACTATTTTTAGAACACACCTCGTATAAATTGAAACTATTTGTTTCATTCACGAAATTCATAGATTAACATCTAAGCTAATTTATGTCAATTAAGATAGTACTCAGCCCAACCCTGAGTACATAGTGAAGTAAAATTATAACAATATAAACCAATTCTTCCGTGACTGTGAATTCCTTAACTGTTAACGACGCCGCTGGTCGGGATACCAAGAAAATATCACGTTTATACAAGGTTTGGGACCCAGACAACAATCTATTATTCCCTAACATAGTAAAACTTGCAAATGTATACGGAATTTTCTAGCTGAAATGGGAAATTTGGAGAATAAACGTTCTCTAAGTTACATAAACTTTTTGTCATTGTTGAAGTATCTAGTATTTTTGTTGGCGGCTTTGTATGAAACTGTAATATATTTGGTTTTGCTACTCGAGATTGGAATGAAAATATCAAGTTGCAAATAGCAACATATTATATTTATTCCATTTTTATGTTCTTTTATAGATGTATATATTCCATATTTTCGTGGCTGAAAAATGGGAACATTTTTCTTATCTGTATCCAATTACAATTATCTAAATGCAATATTCATTAGGTTTCAGAGGTTGCGAAATAATGAAGGCACTTGAAACAATTCCTAATATTGCTCCCTGATTTGAAAAAGAAATATCGTATTAACTATAAAAGCGTGAACTGATTAAACAGAAAGCAATGTAATCATACAAAATACAAAACAAATCGATTGTATGATATGTTTGATTACACAATAAAATTATGATTAATACTGACAATTGTAAACATGCGGTTGATTCATGTTGAATAATATTGTTTGAATCCCCATTGGGAAATCGAAATTAAAAATAGCAGCTTTCCAAATAATGATTATCACAAATCATTAAGTGAATGAAAATATTATTCCTTTCTTGAATGAGTGGGATGAAAACAAATCCATAATAAATAATTACTAATGAAACTTTCAAACTTCAACCATTTATGATAACAATTACTAATAAAATAAACTTCAGTATAAACGTTACAATAACGTTGTTTTCCCAATGGAACAATGCCAACGCACTTCGTTTCAAGAACTTGTATCATTAACAAAATATAATAACTTGATTTATTGTATGTATTATTGACATTAAAACAATTCTGGTAATTTTTCCACTACTAATATGCAACTAATTATACATCAGTCTAGTATGGCTGGTTGTCTAAATGGGTTAACTTTGTTTCTTGATAAATTTTTCGAATAATGGGATTTCGATAATAAAAATTAGTCTTGGAGAATATTTTTATTAACCCAGATGAACCTACCGATCTGTTAAAAGCACACTAGTATACTCACTTCGTAATTTTTCGGTAAATCTCATACTAACATAGAATCAGTGACAAAATACCATTTCGTTTGTTAGTATATCGTCGTTCCCGAGTGATCGCGGAACTGTTTATAGCTCGCTTTTTTTAATTGTTTGTTTTTATTAGTGCGTTATGGATTCTTGGAGGTAAGCAGATCAAGAACGTTTATTATATTTATTATATTTTGAGATAAATAGAATATTGGGTAAAATTAACTGTCTCGACCCTTACTTCGTGGAATCTACTCATATTAGTGTTTTAAATGAAACTCAACGTTGAGTTTCATTTAAAACACTAATAGAATATTGGGTGTTAATAAATAAAGATTTGTTAAACGTTTATAAAACACAAACGACCATTCTTCTCCGTGGGAGCATATGTTGAAAACGACGTTCCGACAAAGGAACGATAGGACATTATACTATGTCCATTAAAAATAGGACGTAATATTTGCTATACTGTTTTTGTTGTTGCAGATATGAACGACGACCATTGAAGCTTTATGAGCTTTTGGAAGGGATAGATAATCTTGACGATGACTCTTTACCACCAGATAGCATAACTATATTACCACCCGAAAATGCCAATAATGAGAATACCGATGAAGATTTAGGGGATGAAGATCTCGTTTTGCCCAGTAATCTTCCGGGAAGCCAATTGAGGGCGAAAGCCTTTTTTACCAATGATAAAGACTCCCAAAGGAATGATTAAGCCTCTGATAGCAAGGATGACCTACCTCTATCAACACGTGTAACCAAGAGAAAAAAAAAATATCGGAAAATAGCAAGTGAATAAAAAGAAGCCTGTGATCGAATGGTCTGATGAAAATATACATTCCAGATTTCCTGAGTGGTTAGATGAATATGGCCCTAAAAATGATAAATCCCCACTAGATTCATTTATGTAATTTTTTGATAGAGTTATAAATGAAATGTTAGTGAACTACACGAATATGTAAGCCTCTAAAAAGAATCAACTTTCTACAATTTCTGTAGATGAATTTTATTGCTTCATTGGAGTTCTGATTCTAAGTGGGTATGTCAACGTAAGTCGTCGTAAAATGTACTGGCAAAACTCTTTAGATACAAATAATACTTAGTTTCTGAAGCAATTTCCCGAGACAGTTTTCAATACATGAGTCAAATTTACATTGTAAGGGCAATAATGTTCTAAATAAAGAGTATAAGTTCTCTAGAATGAGACCGTTAGTCGATTCCTTGAACAATCGATTTCTATTGTTTGCACCCGAAGAAGAAAATCACAGTGTTGATGAATCCATGGTACCTTATTTTGGGCGTCATGGATGCAAACAATTCATAAAGGGCAAGCCAATTCAGTGTGGTTATAAATTTTGGACTGGAACAACTAGAATAGGCTACATAGTATGGTTTGATCTCTATCAAGGTTCGTCTACAATTCTCCCAGACAATTACAAGGACATGGGACTTGGTGCAAGTGTTGTATTACAATACGTTGATACTCTAACAAGTGAAATCTATCGACCCTAACACATATTTTGTGATAATTTCTTTACCTCATATTTGTTACTAGAAGCACTGAAAGATAGGGGCATAAGGTGCACGGGAACCATGAGATAAAATAGAATACTTTCAGACCCAATGGAGAAATCAAAAATGATGAAAAGAAACCAAGGGGTTAATTTACGCATAAAACTGGAAATGGGACAATACTCGTTTGCAAATGGCGCGACAACATTGTAGTATCAATAGCCACAAATTCCCTGCCAGTTCAACCCATAAATAAGATGAAAGGATACTCCAGATCTGATAAGAAGCATATTTATATAGATCAGCCCTATCAAATCCAGAAATACAATGGGAGGAGTAGATAGAGCTGATCAAAATATCGGGCTAAACAGAATATCTATGAGAGGAAAAAAATGGTATTTTCCACTATTTTGTCAATACATCGACATGGCTATTCAAAATGAGTGGCAGCTTCATAGAAAAAACAATGGTAACTTAGATCAGTTGTCCTTCAGAAGAAGTATGGCAACAAATATTTTGGAGACATATAAAAAAATTTCTCGAAGGGGCCTTCAAAACTACCACAAAACCATAATGAATATTCGAGAAATGATAGGTTGGATCATTTGGTTCAGTATCAAAACAAGCAAACCAGATGCCGCGTATGTCACAAAAATTAATTTTTTGTTTGCAAGATATCTGGAATTGCGGTGCATCCAATAGAATGTTTCCAATCATATGGTACTTTGTAATTTTTTATAAAAATCTGATATTCTGATAGTTGTTTATTTAAAAGAACACCTCATATTTAAAAAACATGATAATCAAAAAAAAATTGACATTTCTTCAAGTTGTATATCCAAACAAAATTTATTAACAAAACTCAAGATTTGAGAAGAAATAGTTTCGGGTTCATCTGGGTTAATTTGTTCCACTGAAATTTTACAAATCAAAGAATATTTCAACATTTGATGTTAGGAATATTGTTTGGCTATTATGGGTAGCACAGCTGTCAATGTTTTTCATTCGCGGCTGATTGAAGCTCACTTGTACGGGAAATGTTGAAGAAGCTGCACATTTTCCTGGTAGTCAAAAATGATTGATTCGTAGATTAGTTGCCTTTTATTTTCCCTTGTTGGAATAATTATGTTAATTACGTTGCTGGTGGCTATAGTCAACATGTTTCCATTGTTTCTCAAAGTTTTTTACTGGTGATAAGTTCCTAATGGAATTTTTTTATGAAACCTCAAGTTTTCGAATGTCAAGTCTGCACGAATGGAATTTCTGTCAAGATTGATCGATAAAATCGTAGCTTCTCCACGACATGATAGCGGTGGCGTTCGTTTTCGGATAACGTTAACCTAACAAAAATAATTCTGAAAGCGTCTTTGTAACGTGATATGTAGAAGGACAATAATTATGGTTTTGTCTTTTAGTCTTGTTTTTGATCTTATTCTGTCATAAAATAGATTTTTTATTATGGACGGTCATAACGTACGAGATATATTTGCTGTTAGCAAGATTGCTCATTTTTAATTTCCAGAAGTCGGATGAAATCTGTCATTTAAATATCAATAACAAATTAGTTTACTAGGTGTATTGGTTGCCATGCAATGGTACAACCGAGTTTCAAATTCTCGCACATTAGGTAATGTTTCTGGTCGTATTGCTCGACATTCGTGAATAATTCACTGACGTAAATCACCTTTAGTTTGTGGTTGAGATGCATAGATCTTGGTTTTGAGATATCCCCATAAAAAAGTCTAGTGGGGTTCAATCTGGTGACCTAGGTCGCCACTTCATCATTGGGCCTCGTCTACCTATACAGAAACCAGGAAATGTTTACTCTAGAAACTGTGGTACTTCGAGAGCGTAATGTGATCAAGCCTGATATGTAAAGGCAATTGATAAGGAAAAAATGAGTGAAGACAGCTGATTGTACCAGAGAAAAACAATTATAGAAAAGAAACCAAGTTTTGTATTTTGGTACAAGAATTTATTATTAGCAGAGCGCTTTCGGTTCAATGATAAACCATCACCAGTGCCCCATGGTCAGGGTGTACACCAAATCCTCACAAATTAGAAGATACGTAAAGTGAATTAAAATATAGTGTTTGAAACAAATTCACTATATAATCAAAATAATAATAAAAAGCACACACAACCCATTGTACAATGGATGAATCCCTAAAATAGGGGATCAAATTTAACTCAATCCAACATTTATAAGTCAGCTGGCAAGTAGAATGCTATGTCATCATAATGGATGTTCAGGCAGTACAATTATCTCCACAGACACCAGCTAGTAATTTATATCATAAATCAAAAACTCTCCTGCCTCAACTTCACAATTTATAACCTTGCCGCCAAATCAGTCACAAGTACTATGAAAGTTGTAGTGAATCCCTATATAATTAATTTTAGGCATTATAGAAATTGAAACATGAAGGCCATAAGACGATTAATATTTCAAATTAAAAGTTATTGCAAGCATATTGTAAACAGCGCGCGATAACAAATATATACAAACCAAATCATAATTTATGCAAACTCAATGTTCAGCCATGGAATTCACCTTTACTGAAATCACGGCACCTTGATCTTTATAGAATATAAGCCGTTGACCAGCTGATTGTGCACATATAGTGATATATACAATAATATAGTACTGTAGTAGTAAAAATAGTAGACGTGAGTTAGTGTTGCTCATTAAGTAGAATTTAAAACCCGAATATTTTCTATAGTTATGATGTGTTAGTAAGTGTAACGTATTCCGCTCTATGTCAGTACCAGTTTAAGTCATCATAAACCAACCAACGATTTTATATGAAGACATTTTATTTATTCCGTTCCTGTTACGAGGCTCAATGGTAGCGACACGAACCTATTTTTGTGGAGAATTGGTGTCAGCTTTTCAGGGCACATTCACCACATACATGGCGATCCTGCCTGCTAAAAACAGGCTTATAACAGGCTTAAAACAGGTTAAAAACAGGATAAAAAACAGGCTGATGGTTCCTGATGAAGATGTTACTCTAAGAAAAAAATTGTGCGGAATTTCGTATTTGGTAGTTTTTGACATTGGTTCTACAACTTAATTGCAGTAACTGGCTAACGAAAATGGGAGGAAAATCGATTGAACAAGAAGTCCAGGACAACGGAGCAGTCAACAATAATTTTATAGGATGAATACAACATGACGCAATTGACAATATTGTTTTGGTGATGCCGATGGACAAGCTTTGACGTAGCCACTTTTTTAATCGATTACATAAAACAAAAAATACTTTCATCATCATCAAATGCATTACTATTAGTATCAGAAAAACACAAAATATTCATATGTAAAACTTTTTTGAAGAAATGGCAGACGCATATGGTGTGTTTCAGTTCACAGTTCGATGTAGCACGCTCTTAAATATAAAGAAATTCATTTAGGTACCTAGTTATTACTTCAGAGTTCGCAAGCAAGCCAGATTCCAGTCACCTTATACTGTGAAAAATACTTTTTTTCAGAACTAGAGATTTTCTGAAGTATCATTCGATAAGACCAAGAGTTGTATCAGAATACAATGCTACGAAAAGTCATGTAACAGACATACGTGTCCTAGAATATTTTGAAGGGAAAATTAGTTACAAATTTAACTACACATCTGAGTTTGAAGAATTACCAAGAGTGCCAAAAAAATCGATCTTTCACATGTAATGTTTTCTGCTTTATACAAAGAACAACCCAAAATTTCTAAAATATATTATGACCACCTACAGGCTATTAATAAGTGTATACTGAGAGACTGTTACCTTTTAAATAAAAATTATTTTACACCATTCTAGAATGCACTCTGACGATAAGCCATATAAAACTAATGTGAATTTTGTTTAAACCAATTTTCTATGATTTTTAATCACTGTGCAAATAATAAAGTTAATTTTGTCTTTATATGTTCTATATTTGATAAAATGTGATTATAATTTGTGTTTTGTTTGAGGTTTTTTTAAATAAAAGTTCTTAATTGTAAAAGTTTCATTAATATGAATATTTGAAGTATATTTTTTTAATCAAATTGTGCATATGGTACTCTTCATCAAGTTTAATTGTTTTTTTTTTGCTCTCCTGTAAAAATTTCATTTTATTACTTACGAGGTCATGCGTTGACTTCGTCGATATGTCGTCTATTAACAATAGCAAAATGACAATGACGCTGTTTTTTTTAAATTGGAAACATGTTTTCAGATATTTGACCGTAATTTATTATATTCATACTCGAATCGTTTCTTTGCCCGTCAACTACGCCCTATACATTTAGCAACGTTGCGTCGCTGACCAGATAAGGATATTTTTCTTTGTAACAAAGCCAAGAGAGGAAGGTTCGCTTTTGTTTAAGTTGTCACTTGGTAGGGTGTTAATAGGGACAAGGGCCTGACTCGGAATCAGGATATTTACTGCCAGGAGAAGCACTTAGAGAAGGAGAAAAAAGAGGGACTGCAAAAAGATTTGTTGGAGTAGGAAAATTCGAAGAATCGCGTGATGTAGTTAGATATTGAATGATATGGTATATGTTGTCTAAATCTGTATAAGGCAATTCTTTCCGATTGTGAATAAAAGATATTGTTACAAAGATTTGACTCCATGCAAAGTCTTTTCACACAAAATGAATGAAGCAATTGCTTCAAATTATATTACTCACTGTATGGGGTATCTAAAAATATAAATGCTCATAATTAGATATGAAAGAAATTTTAGAATTTGCTGTAATGATCATAATGTGGTCTCAACTTGAAACAAAATTTCCGGTTGAATATAAACAAATACTTGATAAATCCGTTTAAATCACATCAAACGGAGACAACTACTCGTTATAAGTTAAATATCCATTCAATTTACCAATAATTGTATTCAGCTAGTCTCACGCTTTGAGTTGTTGAAAGATATCCAAATTTATTAACAGTTGAAGTTGTGAAAAATTGAAGGCATTATGTTACACTGACATAGAGTTCCTCTATAAAATTAATGTCTTGTTGTAATTCATTATTATTGCAACATCGTTATTTTCTTCTCGGGAGATCATGTGAAATTATCAAATACACAAATCTTCATTACATCACAAAAATGGATGCATGTCATCAATGACGCATTCGTTCTCAAATTTTAAACCAACAATACTTCTAAAGCCGTATGCCTCGGCATATGTTACTTCTGATTTATTTTCACTAAATATATTTACAAAGTTGTTCTTCAATTTTTCTCAAGAAAATATATATGTCCCCAGAATATGGTCACTAAACAGATATAATAATCATTTGTAACTTGTTTAAACTGCATTCCACTGCTGCACATTCAAATTCTCCGATAACTGAGAGTTTATTCAGATTCGCTCGTGATTTATACTTAACTTGTTTTTTAACGAACACTGCCGAACCACTATGTTTTCCTTCTTCCCTGCACAACATAGAATCAATTTAAAATTTGGAATAGTTACATTTTCCAGCTGTTTCTTAGATTTCCAATGTTCCAATTACTGATCCTGTCAATAGCATTTCCTATAGACTGCGTATTTTGATGTATAATGCTTTTACTCCCTTTTACAGTGTTTACAGTATTGTGATTATTTTTTCTTACGTTTTCACTAAAAAAGACAGGGAACAATTAATATGGCTTTGATGTTGCTTGAGTATCCTTTGGTACACTGGACATTGTTTATTACGCGCACTATGTTGGTTGAGCAGAGGATCATATTTCATCCTCGTAAATTCAGACCTGAATATATCTCTGTACAGCTTCTCGCTGCATTCAACAGTTGGATGTTTATCCTCAAATAAATACATCAAATATACATCTTCTTTAACGATAAATCATGACTAAGACACAATTTTTCTGTTCGACCACTTGCATAGTCACTTTTTTGCTTAGGAAATGTCTGGATATGTTGTCTAACTATATCTTTAGTAGTGTTTGGTATTGCCGTAGGCCTGTTTGAGTACCTGCCTCTTTTGTCTTCTTGTGGCTCGGTAAATTTCAACTTCTTTTGTAGCTATTGTAGACGCCTTGGTGTAATTTTTAATACTTAACTTAATGTTTTTTCACATAGCTGCAGTTTAGATATTTCCTGGTTTTGAACGGTTAAATAATATTTCACACTACAGTTTCGCCAGGAAACATTTTCATTCACATATTTTGTGAAAAGGTACATCTAACTATTGTGCCTGTGATGCCGATCTCCTTTCAATGTTTTCCTTTTTTAGAGGTATTTTTTACCATTGACGAAAGCTCCGATGATGGCATGTTTATTTGCCGAAAGCGCTTAGCTTAATTTTTTAATAAAATTTATTTACACACTTTCATCTTTTGAGAAAATACACCCATCAACCTTCTTCTACTTGTCCTTGTCATTTTGCATACTTCGTTGCTCCATCTTTAAAATATAAAAATGATCTGAGTGAATAATTTCACCCCATAAAAGAGGGGGTTTTTAGTTTCATTTTATTTGTTAATTTTGTGAAAAGGTACATCTAACTATTGTGCCTGTGATGCCGATCCCCTTTCAATGTTTCCCTTTTTTAGAGGTATTTTTTACCATTGACGAAAGCTCCGATGATGGCATGTTTATTTGCCGAAAGCGCTTAGCTTAATTTTTTAATAAAATTTATTTACACATTTTCATCTTTTGAGAAAATACACCCATCAACCTTCTTCTACTTCTAAAATTCAAGTGTGTACATAGTCTTCAACAGTCTTCCATTAAAAAATTGGTTGTGTCCAGGTGGACCAAACTATGACCCATACAAAGTTTGGAGTCGGGAACACAATGCGGATGTGAAATATTTTTAGGACAAATCTATATCCATACTAGGCATGTACAGGAAAAGAAGAAAGCGGAGACGAGTAAAGAGAAGAAAATTAATAGAATAATTTTCTCAATTATATCCGACAAATACCCAACAAACTACGTACATTGTGTGGTAAAGAGCACTAATCTCAATCAGTGTCCCTCCTTCAATAACCGAAAGGGAGAAATTAAATATGTTCCTCACAGAAGTAGGTGTAATGTGTATGTCAGACACGAACAAGGTTGAGCAAACTAAGAAGATTAAGGGAGGAGAAGAAAAGAAATAGAAAAGTAGAAAAGACTCATTCATTCGCCTTTCACGAATCAGCCGAGTGCTGGGCGATATATTCTTGGACCGAGTCGCTACGTTGAGTGGGTGAGGCGAAAGCCCTAGAGGAACATAGAGTTTTGAACAGAGGCTGAAATTCACAATTAAGATGTAGTTGGCTGTTAAGATAGTTTTCTGGGTTAACTATCATATGTCTAAGTATTTCTAGATCTTCAAGCAAGTCCATATTTTTAAAATTGTTCATGGGTATATTGTGCAAAATTTTGGACGTGACTGGGAAAAATTATGGTTGTTAAACTTAATGTGGAAGTCTAAATTCGAAGATTGGGTTTGTAAATATGTTCTTTGATTCTAGTACCTGAAGCACGAATGGTCCTAGCCACGTACGTGGTATATTCTCCAGCATCTCTGTTCTTATTTAATTAACCACCACTTTCTCCATCGTTTTGAGTGAAAACGATGTTAGAGAGATGGGTCTGAAAGATCGGGGATCAGTCCCATCTTTTTTCCCTATTTTTGGTATGAAGGTTACCCTAGCCCTTTTCCAGTTTCTAGGTATTAGACCCACTGCTAGACTGCTTCTTGTAATCTTTAGCAGGTGAGGAAGAATCTCCTCTATCCCTTGCTGCAGGAGTGCTTGAAATCTTCCATCCACTCCTGCTTCCTAGCCTCTTCAGGAGATATTCCCTGATTGTAAAGTCACATTTATTTCCGCACCCCTGCTCCACTAAGACCTTTTCTCAGTGGGTCGTCTATGCCGCCCGGTTCTCCCAGTTTTGGGAGGTCGAGCGACGTTTGGCCTTTTTTTCCTCTGTGAGGTGCCCGGATGAAGATGTGGAGGTTTTCTCCACTAAATTTCGGGTGGAAGTTTTACTTTCTCAGTCCATAAATGGTCCCACGAGAAGGTAGAGTCATTACGGTCCACCGCTGAAGAGCCCCGCATGCAGAGGTAAGGGATTCGATACAATGGAGTTCCCCCCGGTGCTCCAAGGTCGAAACCAGTAAGGACTATTCTTCTATATAGCCACGGATTCTTCGGCCTGGTTTCCCACCTTTACTTTCGGTTTTTATTGAGGTTGTGTCCTCTTGGTCCGGGCAGTATAGTCAAGAATCCCCCCCATCTCACTGGCCCGGAAGACTTGACCACAGACAGCCAGGAGACATTGGTATAACAGGTGATTTCGAGGTGAGCTCAAAATTTCAACCGGCATCGTAACCCTGTGTGCAATCCCTTAGCCACGATAGTACAGCTGGGACAGGTAAATTTGATCCGCGGCAGGGTATTCGAGGGCTACCAGTTGAGTTTTTAGACACAACGAGCCCCAATGTATTTCCCCGCAGACCTCCTCCTCATATAAAATCATCTCAGAGGCCTTTCTCCTATACGCCACCTGGAGACGTGCCGGGTTGGTGCTTCACCCCCTCCACATCAATAAATATCCCGACGACCAGCGACGAACTACGTACATACCTACTGATGTGCACCCGGTTATTACTGGGATATTTAGTATTTGAGAAAAAGTGTGGAAATGGAACCATTTGATTTAAAGGAAACTTCTACATATTTAATATTATCTGTAATAACTTTGAAAATTTCATCAGAAATCTCACCATAATAAGTCAATGAACGATACTGAGTAGGTTCGTCGTTGTGAACGTCGGTGTAGAATAAATTCCTTCTCAACCTACTCCTTGTCCTCAGAATCATACTATCAATAATTTGCTGTGAATAGCCATTGTTCATTGCCAACTGATTCAGATATTCAGTAGTATGTTGAAATTATGTGGAGAGAGAAGGACCCTGAGTATTCTATGGACATAGCAAGATATAGCCGACATTTTATGTTGGATAGGGTGGTTAGAGTGTATTTTGGAATAATACGATCAGTTTGTATTCGTTTTCTGTATATAGAAAATTCAACTTCAGAATCTCTTCTTGATAAAGTCAAATCCAAAATATTAATTGAACCACTGTTTCCAATTTCCAAACTTAACTGTATAGAAGGGTGGATATCGTTAAATTTGTTGAGGATAATGTGTGCATCTTCTCTAACTTTTATAATAGAAGCTAAAATATCAGCAACGTATCGTCCCCCACAATTTGATGATTTTATTAAAATGTGGGTAAATATTGAAAATAACAGTTGATTCTAAGTGATCAAGGAACAAATCGGCCAATAACCCATTGCCAAACCATCTGGCTGTCTATATACTCTCTCATTGAAAGAGAATAAGTCCTGTGAAAGGCGAAATTGCAGTAGAGTGGCAATGTGAGGAGTTGTAATTGGATCAATGTTCTTACATTGGAGTAGATTGCTAACGATAAGGATTGTTTCTATTGAGGGTACGTTGGTAAAGAGATTGGAATCATCGAAACAACCAATTAAAAATATAGACTGGAAATTGCAGTTTTTGATTTTGTCTGCGAAATCTAAGGGCTCTTAACAGCGTATGATGGTTTATAATTTATAGTTGTTCCTTTATATATCTTTGGTAGCCCATAGAGCCTCGGTATGTGGGAATTAGTAGGGATATGATATGTCGTATTGATGCTATTAGTGGCGAAAATATACTTAAGAGAACTAATATAAATTTTTTCAATAGTTTCTTAGAGATATGAAGAATTAAAGGAATTTTTTTCTCGTAAATCAATTTTGTTCTGGGGTCAAAAACCGTATAAATTGGAAAAACCAAAGCGTAGACCACTTACTTTGGCTACAACTCCACAAGGATATACTATATATCTCAAATATTATATACCGTTCAAATGTTTTTCTGTATCAGAAGCCAAAAGCCGTATAAATTCGCAAAAATTTAAAATGCCCATATTTTCGTAACTTTAGATGGCCATCAAGACAACTTAAATATTTTTTCGAGGATCGTGGTATGATGCGATCGTAATAACATTATCCTGCCAAGTTTTATCGAAATTGTTGGAGCCATTACAAAGTTACTGCAAATGTATATAACGACAAACTGCATAAAACCTACCTGTACCTACCTATATTTGAGTACAACTAGGAAGCTGAAAGTTTTACTGTAGTATCATCAGTGTACCCCGAATATATTTCCAGAATTCCATCGTGATCGGTGAACACGTTCCAATTTTTTCGACCAATTGAAAATTGACAATTTGTATGAAAAAAAATTACTGTATACAGAGTTATTCATAACTATTGGGACATACGCTAAGGGTAGATTGTTTGGACCAAAATATGGCGATAGGACCAAATATACCTCAATAAAACATTGCTGTGGAAACAGATAAAGGGCGTTAAAGTTGAATTTTTTTTTTCGTTTTTTGCTAATAATTCCACTGTATATTTACCGATTGTTATCAAAATCGGTACAGAGCCATAATTTTATACAGGCAATATGATTTTATGTATTATTTGACATTTTGTTACAGGGGGAGCCTCGTGAAGGATTTCTGATGATGAAATTGACTGGTAACTTTTTTTGACGAAACTTTTTAGTGATTTTTATTAAAAAATATGACATAAACATCATGTCCACGTAATATTGGTACTCCTGTTCAAACACGATATTCTCATTCGTTTTCCCAGAGTATGGGAAGGGTATTTCAAATATTATTTCATTTATGAAAAGTGTGCTTTGGTTGTTGTTGCTGGTAAATGACATTTTTTGTCAGTGAATATTTTTTTCTGCGAGTTTATAGTCAATTGTTGGATTTTTTAAAGCTATCATATAATTTTTCGACTTAAATGCCTCGTCACAACCATTTTACGAATCAAGAAATGCGGGATATGATTTGTGTATACGCACAAGAACATTTTTGCGGGCGCTCTGCAGCCAGAAGGTATGAATTTTTATATCCAGGCAGAAGGCAACCAAATCACAAAACTTTTCCAAATCTATTTCATCCTTTGGGTGAAACCGGGTCATTTCACTATAAAAATCAAGGTGGTCGTCCGAAACAAATTTCACCTAATAGAAGATGAAATTTTGGTTCGAATAGATTAAAAGCCTACAGTTAGTTCATGTCATTTGTCATCAGCAACATGAGTAAGTCAGTCGTCTATTATTAGAATTCTAGAAAAAGAAAAGTTCCACCCGTATCACTTCACTCCTGTTCAAAATTTACTTCCAAGAGATCTCCCACGATGGTTACAGTTCTGCCAACGTATTCTCAACAAGCATAATGGTGACCGAAATTTTATTAAGAATATTATGTTCACCGATGATGCGACTTTCACCAGACGAGGGGTATTTAATTGGAGGAACAGCCATTATTGGGAAGAAAAAAATTCGCATGATCTGAAAGAAAGACATTTCCAGCATGAGTTTGAATTTAAATGGAGATTCTTATTCATTTTTTTTGCAAAATACTTTTAGCTATATTTTGGATGATCTGTCACTAGCTGTAACAAATAAAATGTGGTTCATGCAGGATGGAGCTCCACCTCATTTCTCTTAAGTTGTTAGAAATCATATAAATGACATATTTCCTCAACGATTGATTGGCAGAGGAAGTGATTTTGAATAGGCACCAAGGATTCCTGAGTATAAACCGCTTGATTTTTATGTTTGGGGACATTTGAAGTCCCTAGTTAATGCCAATGAAATTAACTTTATAAGGGGACAAAATAAGATGTTCTCTGAAGTTCGAAAGTTCTTTATTAGAAGAATTAGAAAAGGTATAGAAGTCGGAGGAGGCCACGTAGAATATTTAATTTGAGTTTGCTCTTTTTATGTTACATTGTTTTTAATTATACTTTATCGTCGAAATAAAAGCCTTAAGATGCAAGTTTTTTTATTGTCCGTTACTCTGAACTGTACAATTGCGTTTTTATCGAAAACGAATGAGAACATCGTGTTTGAACAGGAGTACCAATATTACGTAGAAATGATGTTTATGTCATATTTTTTAATAAAAAATACTAAAAAGTTTCGTAAAAAAAAGTTACCAGTCAATTTCATCATCAGAAATCCTTCACGAGGCTCCCCCTGTAACAAAATGTCAAATAATACATAAAATAATATTGCGTGTATAAAATTATGACTCTGTGCCGATTTTGATAACAATCAATAAATATACAGACATTATTATCAAAAAATTTTAAATTTTAACGCCCTTTATCTTTTTCCACAGCAATATTTTATAGAGGTATATTTGGTCATATCGCCATATTTTGGTCCAAACAATCTACCCTTAGCCTATGTCCCAATAGTTAGGAATCACCCTGTATATATAGTGACTTTTCATGCTTTGACATTTATATGCCGTTGCCCGTGATATGCTTTTGGGTCATGAGGATCAATCTATTTACCCGCCCATAGTGTTACTCGCAATAAAAATACGACTTACGATCATATTTATTATTTAGGAACAATGAAAACTCATCTTGATATTGTAAACCCAGAATGTAATTAATCTAAAAGTAAATTTCGAATTCCGTTACCTGCAGGCTATTCATGAAAACTCACACACCGGTAGTCTCACAACCTTATTTGCACCGTATCTTATACCAAAACAAGATCTTACATAGTGAATAATAGTAATTTTCAAAAGGAAAGACAATTCATTTTGACATCAAAAGGAACTTAAAGTTTTTCATTCGTGTAGAAACTACAAAAGGAGTGACTAATTTTTCGTCGGAGGAATGCCAAGTGTAAAACGCGTTTTGTACGTGAAAAAGTGTTGAATAGGGCAATTAGTTTCAACTGAATGATACAAAAGATAACCTTCCTGTTCACTTATATGACTGAAATATTGATAGAGAACAGTTTATAAGGAGTTACAAAGAATATATTTCACTTTGTTCTTGAGACTGCATTATAATAACGAGCTAGAAACTCGTTATTTAATAAATAAACTTCTGGAGACAACAAACGTATCTTTATAAATACACTGCTTGTTGAGATTGAGTTTGAATGAATGAATTCAGTCACATTTTCAGATTTTCACATACAGATTGAGTCTTTAGTATATAGAACGCCCCAATTATTTCGGAAACGGGTTTCTGAATTTTGGTTTATAACCAACTGCAAATAGATAACGAAGTGAATATTAGAAAACTGGAAAGATTACTATAGTGATAAAATTTGACACTATAATAAATCAACGATGAAACAAGTAGCGAAGTGTCTCACTGTGGCATATACATAGACCTCTAACCATTAATTTCGGTATAATGAACATGAACATTTAATTTACCGAATTTGTCTAATAATTATAACAACAACAAAACAACTATCTATCCAACAAAAATAATAACTAATACAAATGAAACATACAACCACATATGTAGATGAAGCTATGACAGTGCAATGACCTCCGCTTGTACCGATATAGGTCTCGCACAGTGTTTGTGAACGTTTTTTTTGCGGGGTCAAAAATAGCATTGTTACATTCTCCTGTACTCTTTTTGGACGTGGGAAATATTTATATGATACAGAACATTCTCCAATAAAAACAAAAGGAAATCATAGGTACGAAAATAAGAATTGAAAAAATAAAACTAATAACACCGATAAACAATGGTATAACTTCCCCTTTGCCATTCCCAGATTTTTCATAGTCAATATCACTATCACTATTAGCGACATTGATATCACAATCACCGATAACTTTATCAGACATATTATCTACATCCACCATTTTCTTTCCTTAGTTTTGAATATGAGCAATACACTTGCTCCAGTATTCTATTCACCAATTCCAATTATTTCTCAAGAAAGCGTTCCACATCGGCTAACTTAAAGACTCAATTTGCCCTTGCCAAATTCTCTTTAACTTGTGCTTAAATTAATTTAATTGGATTCAACTCACAATGATATGGGGGTACCTTAATATGTACATTAATTCCAAGGCTCAATGATAATTTATCCACAGTAAGTTTCTTATACTTATATGCTTTTATCCCGTAACCATTCTTGAGTTTGTGCTTTTCTCGATGCCTTTTATGGCGCTTTTTCGCAGTGTCGACTGTGGTAAGGAACATTATGCATAATGACGATGAATCTTGGTTCCAAATTTTCCTCTACGTTCATCTCTTCATGGTAGTCTTCTGTTTTCTTGGACTTAAATATTAATTCGCCATTTAACACAAATTCTCTATCACTTCCTATATGTGTAACTATCAAACGATGGCCTTTTACAGATTTCTGAACCGGTTGACCATCATTCAATAGCTGCTTGCCGTGAATTTTTCACATTCCCCTCTTGCCGCACTTTTTCACCGTGTGCCCTTCGTTGACCCATGTTTCATACGTATAATAAATATTTCTTCCTTGCTTCCGAAACTCGTTAAATTTTCCTTAGATACGCTCTTTTCCACAATACTATTTAATATATTTCAATAAGAACACTTTTTCTCATAACTAAAATTCAAACCATGTAAAATTCAAGTCAACGTCTTCTTATCCATTTTAAGAATGATCTCGTCTTCAATAACAGCGTCCAGCACTTTCTTCAATGTTGGTACTAATTTTTTCATAAAAAACGTATGGACAGTTCTTCGTATAGCATATTTCGCGTCTTCGTCGACGTCTATTTTTGTCCGACCGCTCTTCCTTTTTGATGCATGTACATTTCCATGTACTTTCTATCAGATCCAAAGGTGGATGGAATAACAATCCAACAGCTTTTCAGCTCAGGTCATCTTACAAGAGTTTATTAATAAGATCAGAAGTAAGAAGTGAAGGCATTGGATATTGTACACTTTTCGAACAAATTCCCATTTCAGTTGTGTCCAGTAGAGTAGCAAAAATATATCCCGTTTGTCTGATAAACAATAGTATTCCTTAATTTGATAAAATGAAGAGGCAATGATGACCACAATTTATGATTCATTTGCAAATATATTTATGGATCATGACTATATTATAGATCCAATAATTTTGTCAACATGTAGTGAACAAATTATCACATATACAGCTGGATTTGTTGGACAAACACCTTGGAATATGAAACACATGCTGGGGCATTAAATGGAGTTAAGGCAATTTTGCTTAATTCTTGGATCGCCCATAAAAGTTGAGGAAGATTAGCATATCCGTCAAATGATTTCATTAGCATTTGTAAAATTTCTGGAAGTGATTTAAGAATTCTTGAACAAAATATGTATAGGAAAAAGTAATTTGATTTGTTAACTAACACAGTTATGAACAAAGCTCCAACAATAGATTTGTTTGAAGGTTTGATTAAGCATATGTTGGAAAATCAGGTTAAGTTAATTTACTTTTTAATAAAAGCTATATGTACGAAATACCTAAAAATAACAATACACTTTATTGTTAAGAATAAGAGTGAAGTTAAGACGCCAATTAGAAACCATTTAAATAAATATTGGTTTTTGTTTTAAAAATATGTAAATGTATATCATGATAGATGTCCTAATTTAACCTTTCGAGTCTGTATCTAATCATAAATTTTTGATTACTTTAAATAATTGACAATATTTTTTAGATTGCAGATAATACAATTGACCTTCAACAAATAAAATATTTGAAAGTTCCTAATACTTTTATTTCCATTCTAATTTTGTTTCTGTTTACATTATTGTTCTGCCACTGGTGTGACCTTGTTCAATCGGTATGGTCTGCTTTGATAACACTTTTCGAACTTCATAACTTTGCTCCTTGTCCGTTTGTCTTTCCTTGTCTAAGGTATGAGCAAAAGAGAGATAGACGTCCTTCGAGACGCAGTTCAGGCAGGATTTGCCATTTTTTGGAGAAAGTTCTTAGACGTGAGAAATAGAAGTACAAAGTTTATTTAATAAAAATGACCTTTTCCCATGTTACTCATAAATCGTAGTATTACATTTTATTAGCTCTAGAATTTTTAAAATTATTTCCGAATTATTCACAAACATGAAGAAATTTTAGGATTAAATATGACACTTTCATCTTTATGTATACGTACCGAGGTTATTGCACTATCTAAACTTTTTGGTTTCATTGCAGGCTAATATCTTCGTGCAGCGTTGACAAATTGTGAATACTAACTAATAACAAAATTTCATCCAGTTGCAACATTATCCCATCCAAGCAATTTTTAACATGTTGAAATATTGCACACATACAAACAATACTGTATTTTCTCCTTTTTTCAAAAAACGTTCTGCCTATTTGGTTACACGTTCGCACCGCATAACTGTTGCTTTCAGCATTGGGACTGAACTGACGTCTTCAACCTCAGATATCTCTTTGCCATCATTCACGTCAGGCCGCAGGATTTCTTCAAGGATCAGCGACTTAGGTAAACCTTTGAACTTCGACTCTAGTACAAGGTCAGGACCAGTGAAAGTATCTGAATAGGTCTTAACAATAACTTTTCATCTTGGCTAATTTCTTTCGCACTTAATTCGTCTTTATTTCTTTTCCTCTGGGTGTCTACAGTTATGGATAAATCGAAAAGTCCACCCAAACAGTCGTACTTTTTGATATACTTGGAAAAATGGAGAACAGCCCCTTGAAGGTAAATCTGCGGGGTCATTCACACCTGGCAAATAATGCCAATTTTTTGCTGAAGTCAGATTGCTAGTCTCAGAAACAAGATTCTAAGCAAATACACGCTATTCTTCCTTTCACTGGATCCAGGAAATAACTAGAATTGCTCCAAAAATAATTTTGAGATTCAGTCTATAAGATATTCATAACACGATCATACAGTCTACCTCCTGTAATAGCTGCAAGCAGCCCCATGCGTGGTATGGTCATTTTCAACACTTACTTTTTTATAGGAACAACTCTGGCATTGGCAGCTGACAAACGTACGAATACATTTTCATGTTCTTAAAAACTCTCAAAAAGATGACATAAGCATATGCGTCTTGGGAAGCCTCACAAAATGTATGAATACTTAAGTCCTCCATTTCATCTTTACCAGCACATATCCACCCAATTATTATGATTGGCTGCAGAAGTGGTAGTTTCTTCACTTCACTTAAAAAGCTTGGGAAGTGTTATCATCTACTGGTTGATACCAAGTTAGCGGCTTCTTCCACAATTTCTATAACATTATTTTAGGCACCAAAATAGCCAATTGGATCAAATATTTTGTGTGTCTTTTAGTGACAACAACATGATTTCGAGCATTTTCAAAGATTGCATCATGCGTCACATTGTCCTCTTCTGGGAACTAATTTAAACTAAGAACTGGACATGCATTATCCATTCTCCTATTTGATCCACTAGCTAAGAGTAGTTTTAGATTAAAACAGCCTCCATTCATTATATTAACGGCTTCTTTAATAAAGGCCTTCAACAAAATTCCATCAGGTAAGCTAGTGAATTATCGACAGAAACTTCAGATTAGTCTCTTCATAGTATCACAGAACTTTTCAGCGAGACAATCTTCGTATTTCTTCAGGGACTGAGACAAATGGTATTCCAATGTGGCTCCCAGTGAAAAGGGACTACAACTGATACCAAAAACCTCTCGATAATGATGGAAAACAATAATTAGCCCTTCAAAAACAACCCATAAAAAGCTCGATAAAATTAAGACCCTTTTCTAGACAACAATTCACTGTTGACTTGTCCTTTTCATCAGCTGACGCATCGAATACAGGACGAATTTTCGTGGTACAAACTGCTTTCCTCAATTATAGGTAGGAAATGACCCTGAACATTACCTTTTGTATCTGGTTCAATTATAATACTTTCAGTTTCCCATTCAACAAAAATATTATACCTTCCAAAGATATTTTCATTTTTGAGATTACTTACAATAGCATCAAGCCTTTTTTCACCAATAATAAAATTTGTTACTATATGGACGTGTCACTCAAGTCATGGCAGTCCAACCTCGTACCTGCCTTCTTCATCTCTGGAGAAGGAGAAGCGGCTATAGCTAATTCCTCCCGAGTACACCTATCTCTTGGCTCCTGAATTCCCAAGGCATCTAATTCCCACAGATAACTAACAGAAGCATTCCTAATAAAAAGATTTTGGAAAGTCATGACGACATCAGATTTAACATGAGAAACTGGCATTTTTCCTGTTGAAGTCCAAAATACTGATGTTTCTATGGTAACTAGACCACAAGACAATTTATAATAAATCTCAAGGTACAAAAATGCAATGTCATCCGCTCCCAATAAAACCTCAATCGGGTGAGATTCCTCGTCGTCTGATAAGATAATATTACAAGAACTTAAACTTTTGGTCCATTACCCAAAAATACTGGAGTGACATCACCACACATAACTATTTGATTTAGTGCCTCAAAGGCAAATGAAAAATCACCATTAACAACTGTCACAACATACCAACAGTGTCTCTCAGCAAATTCGTTGCCTCTAAAAAAAAGTTAATCAACTTCTCAGAACGTTTATATGAGAATCCCAGCTACACTACACTTTATTTCAAAATATATGATCTTTGGGACGCACTATCAATCAAAGCCATAAATTTCTTAAAACCACTGATCCTTTTAATGTCACTTGTGAAGTCTGTGAAAATACGTGAGTACTAGTCTGGTTTTACAGGTTTTGATTCTTTTTCCTTTAATATGCTAGAGGTGGGAGCTGAACTTGGGATTGACTTTGGTTCTTATCTTGTTGTCATACTTCTCAAGCTGAGACAATTCCGGACAAAACAATGCTTCGTGCGAATGTTGGCACAAAATACACCTGAGGCGCCTTCTACACCTATTGATTTGATGACCTATCGTGAGACAACGGAAACAACTTTCCGTTCTAGAAAGTATCTCTTTTATATTCTTCTTCTTCTACTTGTTTGAGATCTAGATGATCTGTTATTTCCGGGCTTGCCTCTGTATTGTTTACTGAGATATGGACTGCCAGCTATATCTCCATCTCTTTGGTGGTTTTCCTAGTGGACAGGTCCCTGCTGGTTTTGCCTCTAGTGCAATGCGTGGTAGTCTGTCGTCGGTCATCCTCTTCACGTGGTCATACCATTCTCTTCTTCTCTGCCCTCCCCATCTCACCACATTCTGTACGTCGCTTTCTGCTCTAATGTGTGTGTTTCTTACGTGATCCTTTCTTGTTTTTCCGGCTATTGTTCTCAGTACTGACATTTCGGCGACTCGTCTTGTTGGTATCCTCTCTCGCTTCTATACCACATGTCATTATTGGCCCAACGCATGTCTTATATATTTCAAATTTACTCGCCTTTCGCATCAAGGATTAGGCCATACAGTTTCCGTCAGACAACCTAATATTATCACTGATTTGTTAATTTGGTTTCTCAGGTCCTTTACTGGGTCGTGAGTGCTGGATATATCTATGCACAGGTATCTAAACTGCATGAACTGCTCTATGGGTTTACTATCTATTACCAGCTTGCATATCATAGGTTCCCTAGCGATAGTCATGGTTTCAGTTTTTCCGATGGATATGTGCATATTGAGTTGTTGACTGATCTGGTAGAACTTAAATAACTGTCTCTGTAGGTCATTATCACTTTCTGCGAATATTGCAGCGTTATAGACGTAGTAGACTATGTTGATAGCCATGTTATTCATTCTGTATCCCAAGTTCAGGGATGTCACTTCTTCTACGATGGAGAAAGGCTATCTCCCTTTCTAATTCCTCCTGAACGCACCCCTCGGTCTCCGCAAGAGTTAGAGGCAACGCTTATGAGCGTACAGTATGCAATAAGTTTTGGGTTGATGAATCTTGAAGTGAGTAACGGTAGGTGGCACAATATGCCCATCGACACCGAACGGCATCACGTGCTAGAAATCGATTACGGGTCTTCTCAATACTTTCTAGACATCGTGCTGTCAATTTCCAATAGGCACGAGAGCACAGATGTTTGCTTTTGCCCCAATTGACATGGGTGTTATTTACAAATGAAACCAGAATTGGAGTGATTAGTGACGACAATGGACAAACGATCTGGTGAGATCAAGGTCGTCAGCAGCGACTTAATTTTCGTAGCGAAACTGTTCCTTATCAAGGGGGACCGTAATGTTCTGGGGAGGAATAATGTTGGATCGCCGCACCCTTTTAATTCGTGTACCACAAAATATTAAGTCAAAATTACATCGGACTAGATATTACACCCATTATCTATCCTATAGGTAACGAATTAGGTACCACATCGCACAAGAAGAAGGGTTCAGGAGGCACTGGAAGCAGGACAAATCAGTAAATAGAATTGGCCATCTAATTCTCCTGATCTGAGTCCAATTGAAAACATGTTTGATTTCGTTACTAGAGCCTTTCACAATCGTGTCAACCCACCTCAGACTGCAGATGAGTTAGTCGCAGCGGTGCACGGTGTGAAAAAAAGAATTTTCTTGTTCGTGAGCCTAATATCTCACGTTTGAGTGGTCCGAATTGGATGAAATTTTGTTTACGTATTGTTCAAGTTATATGGAATAAGGGAAAAGTATTGAAAAGGCTCAAAATAGTTCTCCAATGCCCCAAAATTCAAGGAAAACAGGCCCCATTTGCAACTTTAGCTACAAATTCAATGCCATTTTTATTATTCATGATATATTTTGGAAAAAAACTATGTTACTTATACATTTTAGCCTACTTAACTCTAATCCAACGGATAAAGTTATCAGCGAAATTCCTTCTTTCAGGAAAAGCCACTTAAACATAGAACAACGTGCATTTCTTTGTAAAAAGACGCGTATATAATTACAATTATACCGGGCCCACCACATTCGCCTCGGTATTTCTACGAGAAATGAAGAGAGTTCGGGAAAAACATTCAGCACAGTCTTATGTGGGTCCATGAGGAGCATATTCCAAAATTATTTTGAAATATATAGGGCGATCCCCAAAAAAATATCATACCAAAGTTATATTTTTTCTTATGGAACACCCTATATTTTCAGATACTATAGACAAAATAAAGGTGAAATACTATTATATTATTATATTTATCATACTTGAAACTGACCGTTTCTAAGAAATTTTGAGAAATTTAAAAATACAGACCATAATTTGAAAATTGTTTTCACTCTGTAACATATAACGAGCTGCTCGTGGTTAAATGTACTGCTTAGCTCAAAGGTTAAAGTTAACCACTACATGAAATTTTTAATGCAATATTATACAGAGTGGCGAAAAAAATTGCCTCAAAATTTGGACACACATTTAATCAAATAACTTCTTAAAGTTGAATGGAACACCCCGTATTTAGTGGCGTAATTTGAGGCAGAATAAGATTCCCTTCAAAACTATATTAGGGTTCCCTATACCTATCTCTTCCGCTTTTCACAAAAAAGGCGTTTTTATATTTTACTTTAGGTATTTTATTTATCTTAACAATGAAACACACTGTATTGTAATGAAAAGCAAAAAAGCATTTTTGAAGTCATTTGATCGAAAAATTAAGAATCTTAAATAGTTTATTATTTTACTAAAAGCTCAATTGTGTCTATTATTCTCGATGCATAGGCGAACTCTTTATTGAAATGAGTGCTGAACTCTGGATAACATATCCTGAGGTGTTGTTGGCGGTGTATCGTGAACAATATTTTTGATATATCCCCATAAAAAATAGTCGGGACTTTTAAGGTCCGGAGACCTGGCTGGCGAGTTCTGTGGACCTCCTCGTTCTATCTATCTATTTGGATATTGTCGATCTAACTCGTATCTAACACGTCTATCAAAGTGTGCAGGAGCACCATCTAGCTGCATCCACATCCGTTGACGAATATTAATAGGTATACTTCCCAACAGCACAGGCAAATTATCCCTCATAAATCCGAAAAACATTTCGCCGTTTAAGTGACCATCAAAAAAGTAATGACCTACTAATTGCGTTCCAATTATTCCACCCCACACATTAACAGACCATATGTGCCGTTGATCAAGGGTTCTAAAAATATTAGGGTTTTCGTCACTGTAATAGTGAAAGTTATGTCTGTAACTAATCCGTTGTTATGAAAAGTTGACTCATCGGAAAAAAGCACATAATCTTTTCTTCATCGCCAAACTTTTCTAAAACCCATAAACAAAAATTCAGTCGTCGATCATAATCTTCTTCAAAAAGCTGTTGATGTAGTTGAATGCGATACGGGTAAAATTTGTACTTTTTAATTATTCTTTGGATAATCTGTCTGCTTATTCCAGTTGTTTCACATATTTTTCGCTGACTTGTGTGAGAGTGTTCAACTAGGGATAACATCACTAAATATTCATTTTCCTCATTTCCAGTAACCGGTTTTTGCCGTTCTTGCATATTATAAGATACACTGCCTGTTCTTCGGAAAAGCTGCAACAACTTTTCCAGTGAACGCTTGTTAGGATGACTCCTGTTAGGATACCTTTGGGCATATACTCTTGACGCTAATAAAGAGTTTTCTTCACCGATTATCAAAATCATATCAATTAGTGCTTCCTGGGGATAAGTTCTCATTTTATAATATTTCAAAAAGACAATAATTTTAAACTAGTTAAAACAATGATAATGGTTTGATTAACAAGTTGTGTCACTGTCAAATACATTTTGTTTCATAATAATAATTAACGTCATCTACGCCAGAGCCTACTATTATTGAAAAAATTGTGTAATAAGTTTCAAAGCAAATCTTAAATGTATGTTTTTATTGACCCCATATTGTAATTTTGGTATTTATTTCAATATGAAGCGAATTTAACATATTTCGCCTCATTAATTAAGACACGCCCATCTTCTTATTTTGAAGAATGCTTTAATATTTCAGAAATGACAATAAATTTGAGTTTTTACATTTGCATGCATTTTACTTTAGATACTCCGTATCTCCAAACATTTCAACTTGTGCTTCAACGAATCTACGAATTCCTTAATAAAAAGGTTTTTAAAACGCTTTTTATGCTTTTCATTACAATACAGTGTGTTTCATTTTTAAGATAAAAAAATTACTCAAGTAAAATATAAAAACTGAGTGAATGAAAACGACGAATACTCAGTGTGTATTAGTTTATTAATTTCAGGCTAAGCGCTTTCGGCTGTTAAGCCATTATCAAAGCCGTCGTCATTTAAAAAATTAGTTGTCAAAGCCATCAAGTTGATCAAAAACAATATTCAAGATAGAACCATCGTTATGATTGAGTCATTCGAATAAAAACATTAAAATACCCTATTGTAAGGGTGTGAAATTATATTCACATGATGTAAATTCACTCAAAATTAAAAAACTGAATCAAAACAGATGACAAGTTTGACATTCTGACATTTTCATTCACTCAATTTGCATCTAGTGTGTACACCATATCCACAGGCATTTCTAAATATAAAAACGCCTTTTTTGTAAAAAGCGGATGAGATAGGTATAGGGAACCCTAATATAGTTTTGAAGGGAATCTAATTCTGCGTCAAATTACGCCACTAAATTCGGGGTGAACCATTCAACTTTAAGAAGTTATTTGATTAAATGTGTGTCCAAATTTTGAGACAATTTTTTTCGCCACTCTGTATAATATTGCAATAAAATTTCATGTAGTAGTTAACTTTAACCTTTGAGCTAAGCAAAACATTTAATCACGAACCGCTCGTTATACGTTACAGGGTGAAAACAATTTTCAAATTATGTTATGTATTTTTAAATTTCTCAAAATTTCTTAGAAACGGTCAGTTTTAAGTATGACAAATATAATAGTATTTCTCCTTTATTTTGTCTATAGTATCTAAAAATATAGGGTGTTCCATAAGAAAAAATATAACTTTATTATGATATTTTTTTGGGGATCACCCTATATATTTCAAAATAATTTTGGAATATGCTCCTCATGGACCCACATATGACTGTGCTAAATGTTTTCCTCTCTCTCTTCATTTCTCGTAGAAATACCGAGGCGAATGTGGTGGGCCACCCGGTATACGCGTCTTTTTACCAAGAAATGCACGATGTTCTATGTTTAAGCGAATTTTCCTGAAAGAAGGAATTTCGCTGATAACTTTATTCGTAGGATTCAAGTTCAGTAGGCTAAAATGTATAAGTAACATAGTTTTTTCCAAAATATATCATGAATAATAAAAATGGCATCGAATTTGTAGCTAAAATTGCAAATGGGGCCTGTTTTCCTTGAATTTTGGGGCCTTGGAAAACTATTTTGGGCCTCTTCAATAATTTTCCCTTATTCCATATAACTTAAACTATACGTAAACAAAATTTCATCCAATTCGGTCCACTCAAACGTGAGATATTAGGTTTATGAACAAGAAAGTTCTTTTTTCACACCGTGCCGCGTTAGAGGAATATTCCACAAGAAAATATCAAATCGCTTGATTATTTCAATGTACAGGTGAGTCCACATGTTATTGGAGACTGGAGGAGATCATACCGACTATTAGTCACAGTTCAACAAATTTTATTACTTTGATTTCATTTAATAAATTTTGTCAACAAACTTACATATTGGTTAGTTCTTAATACTCGAAGTATCCTAGTTTATAGAAAACAGTTTTCCATAAATAACATATTCAGTAAACAAAATAGTTTTGTTGTCTTTATTAGAAAGTATTTATTTAACAAAACTAAAGGGGTCCAAGACTTTTGACGTTGTGTGTATATTGTGAATTTTATAGGGACTTAAGCAATCGTCATGAAGTTTAATACTGGTCAAAATTATAGCAAACATTTATTTCCTTTTTTGCAGAGAAAGATCCATATCCAGTTGATGCCCTGCCAACATGTAATCACGCTCTCTCAGTTTGCCAACAAGAACATAAATGCATTAAATTGTACGAGGACTTCAAAGCCAACTGCAAAGTGCGAGATAATAGATGCCGAATGGATGACAGGTAAGCGATCTATTACTCATCAGGCGGTAATATGGAAATATATTATATAAGCGACAGTTGAATGATAATTTCTGGAGCAACAAAATAAGATTAGTGCATTAGGAATTCTAGTTTATCAAACAAAAACACAACTTGCGTAATAAAATTTATTTGTTACAGAATATGAAAGATCTATTAAATTATGTAAAATTTGGCGTGAAAATAAGGTTGCCAATATGATGAGCATAAATGCGATTCTTTTTAAATAATAAATATTTCTAAAACTGGGAACTACAGTTGAATTGTTGGCCCGTGCGACAAAACTAATATTCATATGAAATAAGTCGAAAAATATGAGTTAAAACAAAGTCAAAATTATTGAATTTAAAAATGACGTGGCTAATATCCCGATCAAAGTAGAAATAGTGGAAGATTACTTAGTTTACATTTTCAAGTATTGAAATATTAAAAGTCCATAAAACAATTATCGTTTCAATGAAATTTGTGAAAAAAAAACACTATTTTTTCAACAACTTCCATTATTCGGTCATTAAATATTTTGTTTAAAAGTCTATAAAAAATAAAACAATTATAGTTTTACTGAAATTTGTGAAAATAAAAGCTACTATTTTGTTTAACAACTTTCATTATTCGGTTGTTAAGTATTTTGTTAAGGTGCGTTCAGACATATAACAAAACTTCGTATAGTAACGCCGTCGCGTAACAAGTGTGGACGGCACTGCGTAACACCGTAACACCAGAACATAGTAACATCTCGGCGTTCAATCGGTTGTCGGTTTTTTGACGCCGCATCAAAGAAATGATACGCACTGATGCTGCACCACTTGTTAGCATGTTTGGACAGGTCTGCGGTACACAGTTGCGATTTATTTTTCGTTTTGTTTATTCAGTTGAAAACATGGAGTGGACAGAAGAATCTACCCTGGATTTCATAAATAGTTATTGTAATAAAGAAATTTTGTGGGATGCAAAACATCCCAAATACTATAATAAAATAAAGAAGCATGATGCTTGGGAATAACTTGCTGTAGAGTTTCGGACAACAGTAGAGGAATGCAAAAAAAATAAATGTTCTTCTGACAGGACTTAGGCGAGAGAAAGCAAAAATTAAAAAGAGCCACGGTACGGATAAAGGTAAGTTTGAATAATTGAAAATTAATTTCTTTTCTATCTTGTTTATTTACTTTTCAATTACAAATTTTATTTTTATTTATTACAGGGCTTTCAGATATCTATGAAAGTAGTTGGTTTGCCTTTAAAAGTTTTCTATTCCTTTGGGACATAAACAAGGTACGGGAAACACAAAGCACCGTAAGTATAAAACGAATTACGAATTACACAAAAGTCGATTTTCGTTCTGAAAGTACGATGACAATTCGTCTCTAATTCGTGTTGCATTTTCGGTTGGTCTTCTGGGAATATATCTAATTGGAAATAAAGAAGACATTGGTTCATTAGTTATAGTTTTATACTTTCCTTCTACAAGCTTTCCATCAAATTCTGTATCGAAGGTTTAATGTGGCGTATACAAAGCACAAGATGTGGAACTTTCTCTTAAAAAATTATGTAGATGAGCTACTGCCATTATAACTAATTCAGCTTTTCTGGGTTCAAGTAACATCGGTTCACGAAGTACTCTAAAAACGGCTGAGGCGATGCCAAATACATTTTCTACAGTTCTTCGTGCGCGAGATAATCTGTAGTTAAACACTCTTTGCAATGGTCCTTTAGGATGTATTCTCGAAAACGGTTTTATTAACGACTCAGTTAAGGCAAATGCCTCGTCTCCAATGAAAAAATAGGGAATTTTCGGTTGCCTGCCATGTTAAGCTTCTGGTTCAGGTAAATTTAAGTCATTTCGCTCTAATTTTTTGCAAAGCGAGCAGTTTTTAAAGATACCACCATCTGAAATTCTTCCTTGGCCTCCAGCATCAACATACAAAAAGTTATAATTAGCATCCACTAGGGCAAAAAGAACTACATTAAATGTTGATTTGTAATTAAAGAACTCGCTTCCGGTGTTAATTGGAGCTTGTAGAACAACATGCTTCCCATCTAAAGCACCCAGACGATGTGGAAAGTTCCAGGTGTCCTCACACTGTTTTGCCACTTCCAACCATCTTTCTGGTGTTGAAGGTATCTGTAAAGATTAAAACAAATTTCGTTAAAACAAATTATACAGTGTGCCAAAAATAGGACATTTTTTTATTTTCTAAATAAGTTTGTTTATTAAATACTTATTTCAAATTATTTTTAATTTTAGATTGTACACGAAGAACAAGATAATGATGAAAAGGAAATATCGGATGATGAAGGAACATTAGCAGATAACGATAAAAATTCTGCTGAACAAGAGAATCAGGAAAGTATAGAAAATGTATTGAAAAGAAAAGCAACATCTAGTACCGAAAAGAAAAGCGATGAAGCGACACCTAGTAGGAAACGCCAAAAGAGGAATGAAGATTCTGAGAAATTAGATAAAGCTTTTAAAATACTTTCAGAAGCATCAGCAAACCCTAGAAACCCACAGGAGCAAAACGAATATCAAATATATGGAGATCTTGTGGCTAAAAACTGGCCAAATATTCTCTTGAATTACAAAGTACTGTACAACAAGATATTATGTTAATTTAGTTTAGAGCAGACAAGACCCATCTCGAACAAAGTCCAACCAATTTTTATCATCCGCCATCATACCGTACTCATACTCTTCAGTCATTCTTTGCAAATTCTGTGCCACAACATTCTCAATTTGAACAGTATCAGGATAGCCAAGCTTCCAGTTTTACTCAACAGCATTCACAGGTACCATCTCCAGCATATAATTATCCTAATTCTAGTATTTCGGATCATTCAAAGTCGCAGTACTCCAGTTAATTCTTTACCACGCCAATTATTGGATATGCCCGATATTGAATTAGAGAATTTAAGATAAACATTTATTTAGTTCAATGTGTGTTTATTATACTTCTTTAATAAAACAGTTTCTTACCTGTATATTTTCTTTTAATTCTTCTATAATGGCTTCGCACACTTCAGGAACTATAGCACTTATCGATTGTTTAGAAATTTTAAAAAGGTATTAAAGAGTCACCAGTCGCCAGAAACCGAATTGTTACTGCCAACCTTTCTTGAACAGAAATTGCCGTTTTCCATCTAGTATCTTTTCGTGCTGTTTTGGGTCCAATTCAATTAATCAAGTAATCGAAGTCTGTTGGAGACATTCTAGTAAAATTTTTGTAAAGGCCACTAGTTGCCTGAAATTTTAGATCCAACAATAAATGATTTCCGCTGTACACACTTCTATTAGTATACAACCCGGTCTGCCACCAGCGTTTTTCTGCGCGTCTTTTTTCATTTTTTTTAACTAAGTAATGCATGTATATATAAGCTGCTGCAACAACCTCCATTGCACACAAGAAAAAGACTAATTTAATTGTTCTGTTTTAGTAAAGACGAAACGGCAAAATGTCCCGTTTATAAGATACGCGACGATGTATTGATACGCTATATTTGTTGACACGCCGTATCTTCGATGTGTAACAAACAATTGTTGCGCGACGGAGTTACGATACGAAGTCTTGTTCTATGTCTGTACCCACCTTTAGAATATTTTATGACACAGTGTGTAATTGTGGTTAGACGACTGTGGTGTCATACAATAAAAAACTATATATGAACCCCTTTATCAGACTCTACACCTAGATGAGCATTTTGATAACAAGGTATCATCATCAGAAAACTTTGTTATTGAAATGCTCATCTAGGTGTAGAGTGTGTTAAAGGGATTTAACTCAGTTTTGTCGAAACAAAGTAAATCGACTAATATATTTGGTAATATCAATTTGTTTACTAAAACTAGTACCAACTATAATGACAATCTTGTTTATTCATTCCAAGAATAGTATATTGTACAACGAGCACGAAATGGTCATTTTGTGCGAGTTTAACACTATACTTTTTCTACGGCTATATTACTTTAAAAAATGAAATGGTACCTTGCATCTGTGCACAATATTTCATTCATCTACTAACCAATGAATGTTTCATAATTGCCGTAATTCATTACATCCGTAGAAAAACATACATTTGTTTTTATGATTTTGACAAGTCTGTAAGACGTAATCAAGATCGTTTTAGTGTGCAACTTTAAGTACTGTTCTAAAATGAGGTGGCCTGTATACCGTATGGTGAATCGTCTTCATGATATAGGGAAATGCTATGTGTCTATGTACACAAGCAATTAGGGTTATAATAGCACAATCGAAATCCCATTAGAGTAGCGGGTCACCGTCCATTTCTATCATACCGCCATTCTGCCCCTTATTGCTCATGTATATAAATATATAGCATTTGCCTATGTTATAAGAACGATTCAGCGTACGGTATGGTATGTAGTGTGTTCTCAGATTGATCCATGAATAGGTGAGAATTTCATCTTCTGAGATTTAGCCCTGTTTAGAAAGAAACTAATTTGTTCAATAATTTCAGATTCGAAAAATAAAGTAGGTATTTCTTTGGTTTATAAAAATTATTTTTTCTACGAGTAAGTGCTTTTTCTCTAGCATATGCGACAAAGTGTAATTCGTTATTGAGAAAAGTTTCTAGAAAACTGAGTAGGAATACAAAATTTCAAAACCCTCTTACTAGTTTAATATAAGAGAATTATTTCCATCCAAACATGGCTGAAACACAGCAGATGAAAATTAAACTTAGAGATATTCAGATTTTTCACCTATTCATGCTTTGATGCCAGAACACAGTGCATATTGATAAATAAATGATTATCTAAGAAATAAAACACTAACAGAAATATATTTGAATACAAAATAACAGAAGAAGAAATTAGGAGAAAAAATAGGGGATGACGCTAAAGCAAACCAGAATCTTTTTTATAACGCATTAAAAAATATGAGATCAGAAAATAAGCAAGAAACATATTTTATAAAAAGTAAGAATGGTGAAATATTAACAGAAGAGGAACAAATCATACAAAGATGAAATTAATATTATCAAGAACTACTTAATGATACAGAAGATAAAAAGGAACAAATCCGAATTAATATGCCGCAAGATGCAAAAATAATAATAAGTAAGGAAGAAATAGAACAAGTGATAATAAAAATTAAAAATGGAAATGCACGTGGATATGACAAAATTACAACAGAGATGATAAAATATATTGGACGAAAATGAAGAGATATACTGCGACACATACTTAACAAAGCTATAGAAGGAGAAATGTTCCCAAGTGACTAGCAGAAGGCGCTCATTGTACCCATTTTTAAAAAAAGGAGATGTGAAAGACTGCAATAACTATCGAGGGATAACATTAATTAAAACAGTGATGAAAATTATGGAAAAAGTAATAGACAAAAGAATTAGAGCAACAATAGAAGATACATTAGAAGAATCACAAAGTGGATTTAGAAGTGGAGGAAGTACCCAAGACCACATATTCACTATAAAACAGATGACAGAAAAAGCAATGAAAGAAAAAAAACAACTGTTCGTAGCTGTTTTGGATCTAGAAATAGCCTTTAATAGAGTACCTAGAGAAAGATTGTGGAGAATACTAGCAGAAAGAGGATCAAATGGGAAACTGATATACCTAGCTCAAGGACAATAATAAATCACTATTTTCCAGTACAATGGAAGTATGCACAAACTATAATGGTATCTGAACCTGGTGAAACTACATTTTATTTATAAATCAGAATATAACCAAATCGTATAAGCTGAAATTTCATTTTATATTAAATATGACTAATTTCAATGAACATCTATTTTTCAGCCTTATATTGATTGGGTTTTCGGTAGCTGTTTCATTATAGGGTTTGGACAATTTCCTACAACGTCATGATTATTGACTGCTTTTTCGCAGACGATACCTGGTGATCTAGTTGTAGCTTTTGGTTTGTTATATGCCAATGAACATCTGCGATTTGCTGTAACATATTTACTTGTGTTCTTGATGCTATTGCTAAATTCGACAACACCAATCCAGATCATTCAAATAGTTCTATATATTTTGAGATAGTATTCAAGGATTCAACCATATACTGGGATCTGCTATTACACTGCCGTGCATAAAATTCTTATAGTTTACTAACGGATTTCTTGAACAAAAAATGTTGTCACTATTTCGAAAAGCGGTTGAAAAAAAAACTGCCCCTCGCCTAAATTCCTAAAAACCATTATCAGTATAATATTTGTTCCTATGGTTTTATTTGTCTATTGCAAATTATTTGATTAGTGTTGCCATTGTCAGTGTACGCTATGAACTTAAATCCTGTTATTGTGGCACGGCTTGTAGCGGCTTTAGAAGATATTGGAGGTCAGCGCGAGACGTTGGTGTACGTACGTCTTTCTCTCGAGTGTGCAACGAGTATGGCAACGGTATGCTTACTCAAAGACAGCTCAATCAAGCTGCCCCCCCGTTTAGATTTTTGTTCCCAAAATGCTAGCACACATAAAGGGCACCTAGCACAACGTTAGCCCCCCCTCGGTTGGAATTTTTCCGCCAAAATGCTAGCACAGATAAAGGACACCTAGCACATCATTTTTTATAGCTAGCACACCAACAGCTTACAATAAAAATGCTTTTGAATTCGGGTGGGGCCAGGTTAACGCTAGACATCATTTTCCTATAAAAAATGGCCCCTAAACAGATGTCGCCAGATTGTGCGTGATATCTATATTTTCCCATCTAGCGGGGTATTTGATTAATTAATAATTAACTATTATTTAATTAATAATTATCTATTTATTTTCAATGAATGCTAAAAAACGAAAGAATACAAAAAACCTTCACTTTTAAAAATAATTTTGTTAAAATAATAGTAATTTTAATAAAACAAAATAATTAAATTCAATCGTTTAGTCACGGAATCAGAATCAATCCGTGCACGAATAAGTTGCAAATTACGTCACACTATAAAAAAGGCAACGACAAACGATTGCGTACAGACATGTTGGATAAATAAATGTCCAAAAAAGCGAAGCCGTGTTGGATATGTCCTTTGGTCAAAGTTGTGCTATCTGGGAAGGGGCGGCTGAGATCCCTAAAAATGTTCCAATATATTGAGAATACATGTTTTAGACTGATCGTGGTTCACTGTAGTCCTTATTTAAAAGAAACACTCAAACTTTATATTTAAATTTGCCAGAATATTTATTGCTGAAGTTGATGGTTAATTAACCATTGTAATGATAACATAAATATTGCATTTCACTATCAGATTTTTTCAAATTCCCAAGTTAACTTAGCTTTTAATTCTTAGAGCCGGTTAATCAGAGCTTCAAATATTTCTGTGGCATATCATAAGACACCAACACTACTATGTATTTTTCAAAGTTTTTAGTATGTAACTGGCAATGTATGTTTGTTCGGTTGCAATGTTGCAACTCAGTTTTGAAGCAGATATCTTCAACCGATTGATTTGAAATTCTGTATATACGTCTAGTTTGTACGCCAATCCATGATTAGGTATGTGACGTCATTCTAAATTCAACATGGCGGATCACCATAGTTGGCGGACTAAAGAAAGTGGACTAATTTTTTTGCTTTCTTACAATATGGGTAATAAATGGAAGGCAGCAAAATTGATGACATAGGTATTTTTATTTTTCTAAAAACTAGGTATAATCCATCTGAAGTTCACATCGGACTTTTTAAAAGGGTGGTTAAACCAAGTCTATCGTTAAAGTTTGAATTATTTTTATAATGCCTTTTTTATGGGTCTTAAGAGTAAATAAAATTCTTGTAGGTACATCCAAACTGGCCGAATCAGATGTTTGGGTTGAGAAAGGGTTTCCCCGAAGGGCTGATGGTTGTAATAATATGTATTATTCCTAATAATATTACAAGCAACATGGACTATATAAGTAATACTAAAGATCTAACTATTTTCATGAGTGTAATTCGATAGAATATTTCTCGATTAGACGACATAAAACTGTATTAATGCGAAATTTATATTATTTAAACAACATTACATGGTATTTAATTACCCTTTATGGTTCATTTTCAATCACTTATTTTTGGATTAAACTTGAAGAATCGTTTTCAAACTGTGACATTTTTATGATATTTTAAATTAAAATTATGATAATAACAACAATTGTTACTTAGACGTTACTTAGATACGGACTTAAAAGGGAAATTATCGGCACTGCCGGAGAGTTATCTCCGAAAAAATCCTGCTACATTTGGAATTTTTACCATATGAGTGGAATAGTCCGAAAATTTTTCGTAACTACAGTAAGAAACAATTAAACCAGCCGTTTTACGTATATATTCAACCTATTCATTTATCCATTTATTTATTCATCGAGTAAGTATAGCGTTATTTCACTGACCTCCGTCCCACTCCCCAGAATTGAAAATGTAGTTGGTGTGCTAGCTACAAAAAATGGTGTGCTAGATTGTGATAGGTATCCTTCGTTTGTGCTAGCATTTTGGCGAAAAAATTCCGACCGGAGGTAGTTAGCGTTAACCTGGCCCCACCCGAATTCCAAAGCATATTTATTGTAAGCTGTTGGCTTGCAAGCTATAAAAATGGTCTGCCAGGTTGTGCTAGGTGTCCTTTATCTGTGCTAGCATTTTGACGAACAAATTTCAACCGGGGGTGGGAGGGCTAGCGTTAACCTGGCCCCACCCGAATTCAAAAGCATTTTTATTGTGAGCAGTTGGTGTGCTAGCTATGAAAATTGTTGTGCTAGGTGCCCTTCATGTGTGCTAGCATTTTGGTAGAAAAAATCTAACTGGCGGGGGCCAGCTTGACGGACTTCTCGAAGACCTGGTTTAGGGCGAGGCAGGACTACAATAGCTAGAGATGACCGCTTTCTGGTTTCTAGTGCTTTGAGGAACCGAACGGTTACGGCAGTTGCCCTTCGAAATGAGAAATGTAAACATAAGTGAGTGGACAGTTAGGATGCTACTTCACGCTGCTGGTTTATGTTCTCGAACTAGAGCTACTGACCGCCGTTTTCTCGTGCACACCGGATTGCTCTAGGTTAAATTTTGCAAGAGAACACTTGGCTTGGACAATAGCGGATTGGAGTCGCGTATTGTTTTCTGATTAATCGCGATTCTATCTCACAGGTTTAGATAGACGTGTGAGAATGTGGCGACGACAAGGCGAGAGATATGCTCAAGCGTGTATTGCTGAGCGTCTTCCATTTGGTGGAGGATCAGTTATGACATGGGAAGGTATATCTATTGATGCTCGTACGGACTTAGTCTTTATCGAGAATGGGACGTTGACTGCGCATAAGTACCTGACAGATACTTTAGAAGACCCTGTTTTACTGTTCATGCTTTCTCTTGGAGAAGACGCAACCTTTATGCATCACACTGCTCGGATATTTACTGCGTAGTCCAGATTCAATTGCAATAGAACATGTTTGGGATGACATAGGGAGACATTTACGTAGACATGTGCCGTTCTCCAGAAATTCTAGAAAGCTTCGGAATGTGATCCAAAATCTGATCCAAAGCATGCCTCGTCGTTTGCAGGCTGTTATCACTGCCAAAGGAGGGAATACTAGTTACTGAAATCCTTAAAATTTCTTTTCTTTTAACGAAAAACATATCATTTTCTTTAGTTAGCACATCAAATTAAAATTGTTCATTTTTATTACTTTCAATAAACTTTTAACTACTAAAACTGTTTATATTCAAGCAATCCATTAGTAAACTATATCACAACCGAGAAAATAAAGATTAAAAAAAATATTCTACAATATCTTAAAATTAATGAGTGACTCTAATTTTATGCTCGGCAGTGTAAATGAGTAGCGTGGATTCGTTTAAGAGATGTGACTTTCCCCGAGGAACTTTCTTAACACAAAACTCTTGCTTGCGTCTAGCATAATCATTTTCCAGGTTTTTTCTACCCTTCAAATTCTCCATTTAATTATTTCTGTGCTTTTTTGTATATTTGTTTTTCGTATGCCCAATGTAGATTTTCACAACAGACAGGAGGTGGGAATAGTGAATTGTGATTGACAAGAAGCTATGTTTCAAAACATGTTTTGGTGACAGCTAACACTCGATGGGTAGACTTGTGAGAACCAAATTTTTGTTATCAACTTTAATATGTCCTTTGAGTTCAAAAATGTTCTTTTTACAAATAGGCACCATAATTGAAACATTAGTTCATTCCATTCGGTTTTCTACGCCATTACTTTTTCATTAATTTTTATATTCCCTTCAAATATTGATAGACAATATTGTTGAAATTCTCGAAAATTATTATTACTTATCTGGAATAAAAATGTAAACAACGCTACTCAATATATATCTCAATAGTCAAACTATGAAGTAGTTGGAGAACGATTTTGCTATATTGCCATCCCATTTTACAACCAGTTTTATGAGAAAAACAGAAATATTTCTAACTATGAATGGTATCATTTCAAATTAAAGCAAATTAAGCAGAAAGTTTCAGATTTAATTACATTCAAACAAAACCACAATGTCCAGAAACCCGCAGCACTTCAACAATAGTGTCATCATGTACTCTCACCATGGTTTCACAATTATTACCCCCATTAGAACAACGAAAACGCCAACATCAGCATATTGTTATCTCAAAATTTTATATCACCAAAGCACACGTACACTTTGAACTATAGTCTGGGGAAAAATATGAAAAAATAGATGCTGGTAGAACGTATAATCTGCATAATAATGAAAAATTAATTTATTCGTTACTGCAGTATTTCAAAGAATGCCTCACTAATTCAAATAGGTTAATATTAATTTTGTTGCACACGTGTACACCTAATTAGGTCTAATAATTTTATTCTATTAAAAAACTAGTATAAGTGATTAATTTTCAAGTTACTTTGATTCCTTTCCTCAAATATATAATCTCTCCATATTTAAAGTTCATTCAAATTTATTTGCAGAATCAAATCGTTGGCGACGGTACCGATAATCGTTCCATTATTTTGTTGTATATAGACCGTGTGTAACAGATAGGGTAAGGATAGGCACAGATCATACACAGAAATATATCATTCTTCCCAAATATTCAATATTTCTTTAAACAGACAAAAATCCATTTTAACGTTATTTTCACATAATAAACATAGATAATTACCCACTAAACAAGAAACATGATAAGTCTTCTTTGTGATGTTCTTTTTAGAGACTTTTCGTGATGTTTATTTAAAACGTCATTAAGATATCTCGAACATGTCTTAATTTTATTACCAACCCTAATTACATCCATGTCATGTAAATAAAACATATTTTTGATGTACACAGTAATACTTGAATTCGTAGTTACATACACATCCTATGAACTTCTTTTTAGTAACTTCCTACAGGAAACATTCATACGGTGTTAATTTGTATACTCCTCACTAATGTCACATACAGAACGTTACTGTAATATTACAAATTAACATGTTTCTAAGATGATCACATCTTGCAGTTACTTTTACATCTTTCGAAATAATTTTTATTTACATCGTACTTATTACGTCTGTACGACGTTAGTTCATAAAACTCTCAATGATATCTCATATTAAACATCACAGCAACAAGAAAAAGAAGGAAACAGAAGAGGAACTGATAAACGAAACAAACAGTAGTTATCTGTGGAAACAAAAATGACAAGCATGAAATGGCGGATGGTTTTCAGTTATGTGTTATAGTTATATTTTATTTGCAGGAAGCACATATTTTGCAAGTAGCACTTGAATAAAGTGGTCTTCGTTTTCGTTAGTTCCTACTAAGCTACAGTTTATATACTTAGTTATAATGGACGAACAACAATTGTTATCGGTAAGTACCTATTCCAAAATCATAATTATTAAAACTTAATACTCATTCAATACTTTAATCGGCTATTATACATTGAAAATCCATGTGGCGGAATTGTACACTAATATTATATTACAAAATAAGGTTGTTTTCAATTTTTAAAATATTTTAGTTACCTAGTAAGTATATTTTGATAACGATTCACAATATTTCAAATCCTAGATATGCATTATACCCTACAAAAAACTTGATATTGCAATAGGGTAGATATTAATAATAAAACATGCTCATATGTTCGCAGATATTTAAATCTAGAAGAAAACATTTTCAATGTTCAAGATGTTTCAGAAGCTACTTATACAAATAAAATAAAAAACAAATAGTTGGTAATTATGTAGTGAAAGGGGAGTAATTATTTCAGATAGTCTGATACAAACATTGTATTAAACAGTACAAAAAATATTGAATCAAGTATCTCTAGTTTTAGTTTTTTTAGTAGTTGTCTTAGCCGTCAATATCATCGAAACAACTGTCAATTTTTTAGAATTTTCAATAACTTGTATTATATTGGGGAATTAACTAGAGACCTTGAGTGTCATTTAAAAACACTAATATGAGCATATTCCACGAAGTAAGGGTCAAGACAGTCAATTTAATTATAAACTCATTTAACTTGATAATGTGTTCATATCTCTTCTTCATAAGTAGTTTTTTTTGTATACAGTGTATTAATAATGCTTAGTTTTCCTTGAGTTACAATTCCACGATGTTAATATACAATTTGTTCCAGGATGAAAATAACAAGATGAGAATAGTATATTATTTTATACAGAAAAGAAGTATGAATTTTCATAGCACACCTGAATTTACCTGCCAAATGAAGTGAGGCATGGAATAGAAGGTAAATCATGAAAAGTCACTTCTTGAAATAAAATATGTTATTATTCGTTTGCAGAACCCCGCATGTATCTTATGGAAAATGGGTCCCAGTCAATTGTCGGAAAATCAAGTTTGATGTAGTTTATGATGATCGATCAAAGGTCTCCATGGGCACAATTTGATCTAAAGTATTTGTTTTATTAGCTGTTGTTCACAGATAAGGATTTTGAAGTGTACGTTATGGAATGGTTGAGGCACTCGAAAAAAGTAACCGTAAGTAAACGATAGAATTTTCTTTAATCAGATTGGATTTCTGTTGATGTAACGTAATGTTTCATTAAATATTTATGGTGTAAAATTTTTATTAGTTTTAATATAATTAAAAAACTATTCTAATAAATTTTCTGTAAACTAGCTGTAATGTATGTGTACCCGTTAAACTTTATTAATTCAGTTTCAAAGTATGTTACGTTATGGTAACTACGGATTAATATCCCCTTTTTTATTTCTTGCTTTCACTGAATGTGTTCAATAGTTTCCACTTTCCAGACTTGTTATGTAATATGCTTACACAATTTTATTATTTTTAAGTTGGATTGCTGGACAAGATATTTTTTTTTCTAATTTTGTACCTGTTTTTTTTTCAAATTTACTGTACTGTTCATTAATAGTGAATAAACGTTTTAAATCCTTTATTATTTTTTTGCTATTTTATTTTAAATGTACAGGATGAACAACTAAGAACGACTGTAGGCCACATCTCAGAAAAGAATCATGGTACAACTTCCAAAAAAATTACTTTTAGGTAAGGGATCCTGAAAAATTGCTGGAAAATATTTTGCAGTCTCTAAAATATCCGCTAGGTGTGGAATGAACACTCGAAAACATAATACTCCAAGAAAAACATACTAAAGGTGTCCTAAAAAAACAATTTTTGAAATATTGATGAGATTATGAATAAATTTGATTAAGGAGATTTTTTGCCATTATTCTTCAAATAATGGGTGGGGAAGGTTCAAACTTATGAACAAATGTATAACTTTTTCGTTTTTTAACCGATATTAATGATTTTAGCTGCATTTAAAAGTTTTTCTGTTTAATAAGATTGATAACAAAATTGGATAATTCTGTATCCACTCGGAAATTTCAAATGTAAATTGAAGCATTTTTTTATTTTTGATATTGTAAATCTTATATCTTGGAATAGATTCCTATTTTTTAACCCCTTTCCATCAGAATTTAAAAAATGCCTCATAAGATTTGAAATCTTCGAGAAAAATGAGAAAATTGTGGACTTTTTCACAAAGCATTGACAAAATTGCCCAATTTTGTTATTTTTGTTAAGAATTTCTTAATAAAAAGGAAAAACTCTTTCAAATGAAGCCAAAAACATGGATGTCGATTAAAAAAAAGTGTTACGACATTTGTTGTTTAGGTTGAACCTTCCCCCACCCCTTACTTGAAGAATACAGACAAAAACTCCCTAACTACATTTTTTCATAATCTCAACAATATATCAAACATTATATTTTTAGGATACGTTTAGTATGTATTTTTTGGAGATAATCATAGTATTATGTTTTTAAGTGTTCATTCAAGAACTCAAAAATATTTTCCAGCGATTTTTCAGGGTCATTTTCCTGAAGGTATTTTTCTAAAGTGGTACTATGACTATTTTTTGAAATATGGCCGACAGCCGGCGTTCTTAGTTGTTCAACCTGTATTTGCTGATTAGGCACAGAAACATCTATATGATGTCATCCAAAATGTTTGAGGTATATTATTTAGAGGTTTATGTAATGTCCATACAACATCTACGAGAATACACTGTATTGTTTTTGAAATGTCGCATTTAGATTATTGATAAGATGTTATTTTTTAGACATTGCATTAACATCGACAAGATGTTAAAAGGCATTTCAGAATGTAACAGAAATGTTGTTTTTAGTTCGTTATAAAGACTTCCTTTTGAGGAAGTTCTAGTAACATCACAGTAATGTAAAAAGGCAGCGCTTCAACATCGCTGAGAAGTTAAGTTGAAACATCACAAAAGTTAACAGCCACAAGCTGGGCATAAGCGGTTGTATAGATGTGCATGTGATGAAAACAAGAGGAGAAAAAGTAAGAACATTATCACAATGTGATGTTGAATGACCATAACTGTAATATTTATTTGCATAGTGGGTATTGTCTAACAAGTTTTTTCCACTTAATATTTCAAAGCAACCGACATCAGTTCAAACCTTATCGCTCCACAAAAACTATCTTCTAACTCCGTTATCTGTAACAAACAACATTAGTGTGTATCATTCTCTCGCTGTATCTGACCGTTAAATTTCAAACTCTCTTCTCCCATTGGTCAAATCCTCACATGATTCTCCTTTTTCCCACCCTCTTTGGGCGACCTATAAATATGAGTAATACCACATTTTTACTTACTTCTTCAGTCAACCTTCGTACATAATGGTACTATCATTATAAAAAAATACCGGTGTTTGATACCGGTATATCATTTTACCTTACATTAACAATCATACAGCTATTTATATCAGATCAAGTGATAAAAATTCCGTGAACTTCTTAATTGTTCAAGCAATGAACAAGTTGTAATTTACTTCAATATATTATAAGTGGAAGTGACGTAATAGTTTACTTTATTAATCCATCTTACACCTACAAATAATACAGTGAAAAAATAATGTCCTTTGAGTTTATAATAAAGACTTCTCGTTTCATTTATTGTCTCTTATACAAAAAAGGGATAATAAAATAGGCGGAGTCACTCGATGTAAAATTTTCACGCTTTCGTCTACTCATGATAAATTGAACACTTAAACTATTTATTTTTTATTAACACTTACTGATAGAGACTTAAATAAAATATACTAAAATGTTCACCCCACACCTGAACTGAAATCTATCAATAATAAATGAAACGAAAATTAACAACAAAAGAGTTTAATAATTAAATTTTATCAAACGTATTCGCTAACAGTTGAAACTTATATGCCTTTACAGTTTCGTATCAAAAAAAGTATTTTAACATTCCTCTGTTGTGATTAAATGGTATGAATCACGCACAGTATATTATAGTCGTACATATTCCTTTATTAGAAATCCTTATATATAGGGTATCCCTCAATGTTGAACGTGTTACACTTGGACATGTAAAAAAATCAATTTTCACTATGTCTATGAGATGACATAAATTATAGTCACATATCTGATGA
Source organism: Galeruca laticollis (assembly GCA_963921935.1). Taxonomy (NCBI): domain Eukaryota; kingdom Metazoa; phylum Arthropoda; class Insecta; order Coleoptera; family Chrysomelidae; genus Galeruca; species Galeruca laticollis. The sequence continues at coordinate 172,268,287 of OY998177.1, forward strand.
CAAAGGAGACACGCGTTATCTTAAGCAAAAATGAGATACCAGTATAAAGACACATATTCATCGTAAATCTAAGATGCAGTAACGAATTACTCCAGTATACATGTTGCACTAATGAACTCATTTGAATTATAGTGCTATTAATGATTGTATAAACAAATAAATACCTTCAGCGAAACATATTGATGCATACAGTAACCACCACGTGTATCTCCTATTAGTCGGAGAGCTGATGACGAATTTTGGGAAGGTTCTTTAGGCAAGCTTAAGTTGCGAAAAATGACATTTTCGACAATTGGCGAATCCAGACCTGGCGGTCATTTAGCGAATTAGCGGTTATTTCGCTACTGCGCAGCATGTAACATTTGCAAAAAAAAATCCAAAAAATATATTTTTGGCAACTTGAGTTTTTTTGGATTGAGGATTGCCAGACGACTTCAAAATTATTTTTTTAAATTACCAAAAAATTTTCTTTAGGCAATCTGAAATTTATACCACGTATTTATTAAGTAATTTCAATAATACCTGCAAATTGCCTGACGATTTTGCGGGTTATAAACAATTACCAGACGTGGATAAAGCTTGTAAATAAGCGTAATAAAAAGTCTTAAGCGCATCCGTAAGTGCGACAAGGATAACTATCGAGGCATGCTGGCAGCTGCAGGGGCCCGAGCTCTGTGATTGACTTTTGAGAAACCTCGTGTTTCCAGCTTACATTCGGCACTGCGTTCATAACAGATTATTGCCGAAAACTATGAAGTGCGCGACATCTATTAATTTTCTTTCAAACTTCAATAGAGGTGAACAACGAAGCCAGAATGCGAAGATCGTTATAGAAAGTGGAATTAATTTTGTTGTTTTATGAACAATAGAAAGTGTTATTTAAAATTTTAGTCTAAATAATAAAGTAATATACCTATCTAAAGTGCTTTTCTGAGATAAAAACAATCACACATCCATAAGGTGCACTTCGAAAACAATAAAAACGTAGTAAAATTGTATTCTAGTGACCAGTAAAACTCTTGCACCTTTTTGGTACATTCGTGTAGATATTCAAGTCTTTTCTTTCCGGATTGGCACAGGCAGCGTTAAGAATTCGTGAAGTCGATAGAAATTACACAATATATTTTTTAGGTTTCATAAAAAGTTTAACTGAAGATGCAATATATACATAAATCCATAGAAACAAAATCTAGGGAAATATGTTCTGTACCACAGTGTTCATCATATTGTGTAAGATATATCATTGCATGCCTTTCCTTTAGATCCTAAGCTAAATAAGGTTTGGAAAACTGTACTGATAATTGGAAAACCTGTGACAAAACATATGGTAGTTTGCAGCCACCATTTTACTGAGAGTGGTTTTACTATGGGTAACGTAAAGTAAAATTTAAAAATACTACTATAGCTACATGAGTATTACATTCTAGCAACCAATAAGAGACGAAGATTGAAGAAACATGTAATTCACAGTAAAATAATTCCACAGTTGGGTCATCCAACAACAAAAACAGCAATCAATCGGGTAGAGCGGCATTGGTAAGTTACAATATTTTCAAACATACCAACTAGTTACTTGAGTGTTTATTTTTCACTATTGAAATTAAACTTCAAAATGGCATGTATCAAGTATAATATTAGTTTACAAAGTCATTTTTTAACACTAGTATTAAAATTATGTATCCTTTCGACACATTATTATTTATAGTACCTACATTAGATGTTTTATTTCAAAGGTTGCAGAAATATACTATAAGTATGTCTAAAGAACAAACAGGAATTGAAGGTGAAAGTTTATTACAACCCGATGACAAAATTGCAGACATAGGGGAGGAGCCTGCAACAATATCAAAGCCAGACAAAGGTGCCCTAGCCTCACATGTAGCCACATTTTCTGATGATTTTACTGAAGATAACGTAACATAAATAAATTGAATTTTCTGACTTTTTTGAGCTGCCACAAATTGTAATTTCTGATGATAAGTTGATTACGTTTTGTGGTATGTATGTTACATTTTGATATTATTGTTTACACTATAAATAGGAACACACATTATGATTAAAGACTAAATAAACCTTTTTATTAGGAATCACTTTAGATATCCTGAAAACTCTTTCGAAATGTGCCGAAAATATAGCAACTTTTAACAAATGCAACTGGTCAAATATTGAAACACGGATTATTTTGGTTTTGTGTAAATTGGAGCTAAACATTTATTTTGCATGCTTAGCAGTTTTGTTTAAACTAAGTAATACTCAGTGTAGGAGCATACTTTATTCTGCAGTAAGCCTTTTAGCTGTAAGTCTGAAACCAGCAATTTATTGGCCAACAAAGTGGAAATTTTAAATAATATGCCACAGTGTTTTGAAAAATTTAGGAATTGCAGAGTAGTATTGGACTGCACAGAGATTAAAATTCAAAGATTAAAATGTTTAAAACGCAGGATATCATCATATTCGCATTATAAAGGAATGCATACTTTAAAATATCTTATTGGAATGACCCCATCAGGTTTAATATTATTTGTTAGTGCTGGATTTGGAGGGCGTGCTACAGATAAGGCTATTTTTAATTATGAGAAATTGATTGATAAATTAGATATACATGAAGCAGTTATGGTTGAAAAAGGAATTTTAATTGAGAAGGAATGTAATGAAAAGTTGGTGAAATTAATTATGCCTTCATCTTTAAAAAAACAAAAACAGTTTAGTAAGGTTGATGCCAAAGCCACAGCTGACATTGCTCGAGCTCGAGTTCATGTATAAAGAGTAATTCAAAGAATAAAGATCTTCAAAATTCTTAACGAACAGTTTAAGTAGTACTCAATACCATATGCTGACGAAATAATTACAATCATTGCAGCTATTATTAATTTATCCCCCCCTATTCTGGCAGATAGTAAAATAAATTGAGCATTTAGCGTCAGTTCTTCTAAATTACAACAGTTCTACATTAAAATTCCAATCAACATATATACTAAATATACCAATTAGTTAGAAGAATTTCTTTTTCTTTGTTAAATTCTTTTTTTTTAGAATGTAAATTTTCCTTAGTTAAATCACAAACAGATTTATAGTTTTCATGTATGTTTAACTATTTGCATAATCACTCATTCACTTTATGTATATAAATGTAAAATTGTATGTAAGTATGTACATTTCATTTGTTTTATTAGTATTATTATGAAAAATGAACTGCACACAAAATGAAGTGAAATATTACATTCATGCGTAACCCAATGTTATATTGCACATTTGTTTGAAATCATCTGTTAATTTGAATTAAATCAATAAGAAAATATTAATAATAGGTAATTGAAAATTCAACTACATTTGGTGATCAGTTCAATATTTTAATGCCAATTCAATGAATTTCTATCAATCTGAGGTGACTTTTACTTTTTAGTTATTGAATATAACTGGTAGTATGAAATGAATGAAAAAATAATTATTTTACTTATTTATTTAAACAATAAACATGCAGCATATGTTGAAAATAATTCTCGGAGATTTTTTTAATCATTTCTGCTGCAAAATTCTTATCAAATTGTACAATAATTTATAAATATGATTTTGAATAGCTAGAATATAAAATGAATCTTGTGGAATATAAACCTAGGAGAGCCATTCCCAATTGAACTTGTCCTTAGTAACTATGCCCCTCTTTTAATTGAACTCCGGAACTAGTTTTCTCAATATAGTCACAAGATTCCAGGAAGGTTATCTTTTCCTAAAATACTAATAGTTAGAAAGTAATTTAAAATAAGTATTTACACATTCACCAATAAATGGGCACTTGATTTCAAGTAACTCTGAGGAAACACCGTTTTCAAATATGACTCCATCTGGGGAAAATTCTAGCCATGGAAATGTTTTTGACACAACTAATCCAGGTGTTACTACATTGTAGTGATGTGTTTCCTTATATAATTCTAGAGCTTCTTTCTCATATTTCTTACCGTGTTGCGTGAATTTATTCGTGAACTGTCTTTCTCTTGCCCACATACTGGAATCTTGTTCGTACGCTGTTGCAATATGAAGCAGGTCGCTTGTAGACAATGAATTTAAAATATCTTGACAACAGGATCTCATGCTATATGTACTCGCTGAGATTTGGGTACTGAGCTCAGTTAAAAATGCCGAATTAAGTGAAAGCTCAAGTAAACTTAGCACTTTTATGCGTAAGTCGCTGAAATAAAAAAATATAGTATTTAAATTAAGCAATAAAATTTTCAGTAAGGTAAGTAATACATACTTGTCTTTTTCAGTAGCCAAACTTATAGTAGGCCTTAATGATCTACTAACAAACTTAGTGAGAGCAGACTCCGCTACACCTAGAATGTATCAAAATTTAGTTATAAAATCTAAAGGAATTGGGTAAAAATTCTTTGACTAATTAGGTAAATGATTAAAGTAAAATATTAAACTAGATTAATGACCAAGACTGCCAGAGAACTGATAGATATTTTACTATGATGAAAGTGAAAGAAATAATATTTTTATTACAAATACCTGTTGTAAGAAGAGCAAAATTGTTTGCATCTACTGCCAGCGAAGTTTCAAACACACTTTTTTCTCCTTTTACCTTGGGTGGCAAAATCTTTTAAAAGCCTCCTCCACACCTTTTTTCTCTTTTCCCCACAGCTAAATCTGTGCAGTTTATTACTTCCAAACTCTCAATTCTAAAAAAATACAAATAGTATTAAAAGGCTATTTGCCATTACGTAGAATTGTACTGACATTTTAATGTAAATTAAAGTTACAATAATATGTTTACAGTAGCCGGACATTCCAGCCTTACATGAACAAATACATTTCCAATCTTTAACATAATCATTCAGATTAATTGTTATCTCATGAGGCTGGGAAGCTAGACCAGACGTCTGCAGACACAAACTTTTAATGTTTTTAGAATTTTTGCCTTCTAGACCACATTATATTATATGTCACGCTTTAAAAACCGCTTCACCTTCTTTTAGTGGTCTGCTTCTGACTCCAATATATTCCATGAGGTTAAAAAGGGTTACTTCAATTTTCGTCTTTTTTTGACCTATTTTCTTAAAAATTACCACACAAACACGTTTATGAAATAACGGAAATTACAAAAATAAAGCAAAGACTGCAAAACCCACTTAAAACGTCTCGAAAAACATATAAAAAAACTAAACAGCATCAAACACCCTTACAGACTGTTTTGTTGTTCACCGCTATAGCAGCCATATTGAAAAATTCAGCGCAATCTAGTGACACGTGATTTTCTCGAATTGTCAATTAAAACAATCAGAGCCTCGTGAAAAATTATCTAGTGTTTTTTTATCTTTTCTAGAGATTTTATTAAAATATAATTTCTTTTTTAAAATTTAGCATGTACTTATGTATGTGCATATATATGACCATGTAAATATTTGTATATATAGTTTGAACTGTTTTATATCAGTGCTGTAATTATGCTGTAATTTTGAGGTTATGGACAGATAAATCACGATGAATAATACAAATTTAAAATGTTTTATTTGTAAAAAACGTATTGATAAGATCATTGTTTTTAGTGAAGAAACATTGCAAAAATGTAAAAACATTTTAAAAATCCGCCAAGTCAATAATTTACGGTATAGTTATGTTGAACTGCCGGAAAATGTGACCCAAACAGACGGTTATCATTCGCAATGTTATCGGCGTTTCTCAGCTTTGATGAAGTACCACATTGAAAAAAATGTTAGTACATCATCTGAACCATCTACATCTTCAACAGGTATTATAAACAAATTTTTGATTTATTTTCCGGAGTTAAGTAATAATAATACTGAAATTAAATGACATCTAATCTAATAATTTTAATAACTATATTTTTTTTCACAAATAAATTAAAACAAGAAGGAATTTCATATTTAGAAACTCAAAAAAATAAGAAATGCAATTTTTTAAAAACAATTTTCTAGACCAATTTTTTTTCTAGAAAATATTTTTATACAAGTGAATTTAGAATGGTGTAAAATTATAATTCTTTCGTTTGTAGTATTTCAATCGACCTTTTTTTATTATTCATCGTGGCCCAGTCTCTGATTTTCCATTTTTTATAGTTATTAAATGAAATTACTAATTACTAAGATTTTGCTTAGAATTTTTTTTAGAATTTTGTTTGTATAGTTTTATCATCATTATTTTAAGTTACAATCTAAGATTATGGAAAAGTCGGAAACTATGCTCCGTGTATTAAAATAAGGCATATTTTTTTCGACAAATACATAATTGTATTAAATATAGACAGTTAATTTTAGATAATTTTTTTTAATTTACTTTTTTTTCGAGAATAAAATACTTTAATTTTTAATTAAATAATTTAAATAATCAATTTTCAAATTTTAGCAGAAAAAATTACATATTTCTGTTTTAAACGCAGTGCTGTAAACACGAGGTTTCTCAATAGCCAATCACAACGCGAAGATCTCGGGCCCCGAGATCTTCGCATGCCTGGATAGCTATCCTTGTCGCACTTACGGATTCGCTTAAGAGTTTTTATTGCGATTTTTATTTTATTTCAATGATAGGGTCTTCAAAATTGCAGAAGAAAATTCGTGAGAGAACTCATTTTTATTGGGATTTCTTGAGTACTATTTCCAGTTTAACAAAAAATCATGGTTATTAAAAATTCGTTCATACAGTTGAAGACATTCATGTTGCTGAAACTAGGATTACTCATAGAAAGAGGTTGAAATTTTGTTGACATTCATTTATGACAAAATGATATGTTATTTTCACAGTGGACATTTAAAAACTATAGTCAGTATTTTTTATATTTTCGTTTATCCATTTATCAAATTTTTGAATCATTTCAGGAGTCATTTTCTCTTTGTAATGCCCAACTTTACCAGATCTTATGAAACTTCCTTTTTCAGTTACTCCCAACTTCCGCCGCAAACCTATTAGTGCTTCCATTTGAACAGAAGGATTTTTATTCATATTTTGGAAGCTTAAATGTTTTGCTAAAATATCGATCTGCTCTGAAGAAAGTGGTTTTTCCAAAAAATCCGAAACATCTTTGATGACCGAAGGAAGATCTTCAATCATTTTCTCAAATTTTAGAAAGAGAATATTCTGTTGAATCTGGTGCCTTCTCTCCCAAAATGATAGTATGTGGTTCCAATACGGGGCATAACTCACTACAAAAAAGGAATTATTAAAGTTACAATCAGCTCAACCAATGTTTACAATTCTGGATCTTTGAATGAAATTCGTCGATAGAAGGGCAGAGGACAAGAATATACAAATTTTAAGACGACGTGTCAAAATTCTGAATTTAATATCTACAAAAAGGATGATAATAAATGTTGTATCTCGTAGGCAACCAAAAAACTGTTTCCAAGCATTTTCAATAACTCTTGATAGTTGATTACCGCTCAGAAGTACCAACCCTAAATAACTGTGGAAGTAATAACTTTCTAAAAAATTGTTCAAAAACGTCTACCATGATTTCAAGGGTGACAAATTCTACCATAATACTTGTGAACGTCACGTCAGCCCTCTACCCTACACATTCACCACCTTAAAAAATCAACTTGCTAGGGAGGTCGAGTAATACCTCTTTTAAAAGATTTTTGAATTCTCATACCAATCGCCTAAATTTTTATATAAAATTTATCAATCGGTTTGTGGAAATAACTGTTTTATTAATTTAGGAATTTAAAAATGAAAACACGAAATTAAAATTATCGCATATTTCTTCAACAGATATTTGCTGGAATTACCCAAATATACGTCACTGGACAGCACACCAATTAATTGTTATCATGTTAAAATAATTAATAATAGTTTTTTGATAAAAAACGTATCTTTTCCGTTTGGTTGTCGATCAATGAATTATTAATACACATATTATTAATACATATTCCGTTGTTAAAATGTGCATACCGTTCAGGAGAAAATAGAAATTGTGGGAACTTATTTTAAATATGGTGAACGGGATAAAGCCTCAGCGCGCATATTCAATAACTATCATCCAAAAAAAAATTGGTCCTCTGTATGTTTATGGGTTTGTGAATAAATTTATGGACACCGATCAGGAATGAAGCAATCGAAGTGGTTGTTTTGGGTCAATTGTAGATGTATAATACCCAGTCAATGAGGAAAGTAACTCGGGCCTCTGGTGTACCGCGAAGTAGTGTTCATTTGATTTCAAGTCCCACAAATTTCATCGAAATGAAATACGGTTGGTGCAAGAATCAAACAAAGATGACCACGACCATCGGCTTGAATTCTGCGAGATTTTTACAGAGTTAATAGAGGGTACGTAATGCTAATCTGCTATACAATACATTTTTTTCAGAAGAATTTACCTTTTACTTGAATGGTAAAGTAAATAGATATAATTGCAAGTATTGGAGTGAAACTGATCCACATTGATTCTTATTCAAAGGCCGAAGAAATTAAATGTTTGTGCTGCTATTTTTGGGGACCACATTGTCGATCCTTCTTCATTCTTGGTTTCCTAGATGGTGACAGTTACTTACATCTATTGGGAAATTACATCGATCTAATGATTTCCCAAATTCTTAAAGACGACAACGTTCTATTGGATCACGAACTTTTTTTTCAACAAGATGTACCACCACATTTTGCTGACCGGTTCCTCAATTTCTGATTAATCGCTTTCCGGGTCGATGAATAGGAAGAAGAAGACCTCTGGAGTGACCAGCCCGGTCACCCGAATTAAACATTTTAGATTCCTTTCTCTGGAATATTTGAAATCGGTGGCGATTGTGAAGAGAGATCACCCGGAGACAGAGTCACTTTGAAATTATTGTCGACAATTCGTCAGCTGGTATGAGCGGCTTCTTTGGGAGAAATTATGGAATACGTTTATATCTGTACAATAATAGCCTGGGCATTAGTCAACCACCTCTCAGCATCTAAACAAAAAACTCTCCTTAGACTTGCAACAATAACTCTAAGCGCAGGAACGAGTCAACCAAATCAAGGTGATTGAACTTCTATCGAATAATCGACCCCTGGACAAGTATAAAACACTCTCTTCTTATGTTTTCACAGCAATTCCAAACGAGTTTCGGTGGATAGAGTGTACTAAAATATCCTCTTCATATTTACAGCTTGCCTGGATGGTTTGGAAGAGTGTGTTGCTCTTGCTAGCATTCTTAACGTGACGAGTGTAATTTTCACGAACATATACATCAGCAGTTACTTCACTCAACCCTATATCATCAAATTTTGATATTAGCTCGACTGGGAGATTTTTTAAATTCATTTCACAATTATTTTCAATAGTTGTCGAATTGAAATGCGAAAAACGATAACACTACTGAATATTGAAGATCACATTTAGGTTGGTTGTGATGACTGTATTAATTTTAAATGTGACGAATATATATTGAAAACATGACAAAATTCAACAAAGGTCACGTAATTCATTCAAGTTTGTTTGCAATTTGAACGGGGTTACGACGCAGTTATGAATAAATACTCACCTTTTTCTGCTTGAAATCCATTGCAAAAATCATCTAAACTTCCTTTATATTTCGACATTTGCAGTATAAAATAGTAAAGTGATACGCAACAATCCTTGGGATTTCTAGATACGTAAATGATCTGAAAACATATTTCAGTATTTATATTATTATTTGTATCGCATTGATTTTAATGAGTATTAATGATAGCAGCTAAACAGTGAACATTGAAACAATATATTTGAAGTGGCTCTGCCAAATTGCTGATGGCTTTGTGACACTTTGAAATATAATTATTTCATACATTTTTAGTGGAATATATTCTAAGAAAATCCTCTTATAACATTTATTTAAATAGGAGCTCGAGCCTGTTCCGTAAACTTGTCGAAAATCATTTCCGTGAAAATCTGAAAACTTACAGTATTGTTACGAAACAGCACACTGGTATAGTCCCTAAATCCGACTCTGTCTGAGCCAGGTATGAAGGTTAAAATTATGGCGGACGCGCAGGGATTTCTTAGAATTGTTTACGATTGTGACTATCTTATCCAGACATTGTTTTTGTGACCAGTCTTATCTAGAAAATGCCAGAAAGCCAATTGTTTTTGTGTAAGCCGCAATTTAGAATTATGTACTGAAAAAGGCACTAATATATAAGGGACCGACCAAGAAAAGTCACTTTAGTTGATAAAGTGATCGCGAAAAATGAACAAGAATACTCCGAAATAGCGAACAGTGAAGTGTTGATATAAATTAATAATTAAGTTTTTGTGCATATGAATTAGGTGTTAGTGAGTAGTTTAGTGTTTAAATAAATTAGTAAGTAGCCATACCGTGTGTTTAAAGTTTATCCCACCCGTAATAAAAACGTTTACTGTTTAAATAAATAATTAAAACATTACATTGGTGTCAGGTGTGGAGTAATACAAATAAATTGCTACGTAAAAATGGCCATGAGACTATGTGATCTAAAAGTGGCAGAATTAAGAGCAGAATTGGAGGATCGTGAGTTGGAAACGTCCTGTAAGAAAAGTAAATTAGTAGAAAGACTTAAAGAGGCACTGGAAAATGACGGCTTTGCTCCAGAAACAGTTTTATTTAATGACGAGGCTTCCACCTTAATCTCGTCAATTTCTGCTAATATTTCTGCTAACATGGACGAGGAGATTTCTGCCATGGAAGAGAACATAGACGAGAAGATTTCCGCTATAAAGAACGATATTTCTGCTATGAAGAACGATATTTCTGTTAATATGGACGAAAGATTTCTACTTTGAAGAAAGATATATCTGCCGATATCTTATTAATTGAAAACGACATTGCCGCTTACGTTGAGAATGAAATTTTGTCTCTAAAATCTGAAATCGAGAATAAGATGTCAACGATAGACGAGAAAATCAAGAATTAAATGTCAACGATGGACGAGAAAATCGAGAATAAGATTACAACGATGGACGAGAAGATTGAGAATAAGATTACAACGATGGACGAGAAAATCAAGGAGTTAGAAAAAAATATGACAGATATAAGAACTCAAGAGACGCCAGCGGAAGGAAATAAGACCAAGCAAACGAAACCTTGCAAGAGAGAAACACACCCTAAGTTAGCGAGCTTAACTATCGCGCTTCGGGGGATGCTCTAAATGTACTACAAACGATACTTTTGGAGGAAACGGATGACTTCGAGCAGCTGAAGAAGAGATTGGACATGCGATATGGCCATGAACATTTAAAATATTTGTACCAATCCCAGCTGAATAACCGAAGGGAGAAACGTGACGAAGCCCTTCAAGAGTATGAAGTCGGTATTGCCCGACTAGTTCGATTCGCTTATCCGTCAGCACCAGAGAACATGATGGAATGTCTGGGCACCCAGGCCTTTATTGATGAATTACCTGACCCCGATATGCAGAGGACGCTTCGTTTAGCCCATCCCAAAACAATGGTCGACGCATTGACTGTTGCTGTTAATTATGAAGCGATCACGATGGCTTTGGGATACAACAAAGGCTGGACCAACCAGGAAGAAAGTGACATACTTGACCAGATGGTCAACTAGATGAAAGGTATGGTAGACAGAAAGCCGAAGGAGATCAGGTGCTGTAATTGTGGCGAACTAAAGTACGTACGCACCCCGTCTAAGCAACGCAAGAACTTCAGTCACAAGGGAAACTAAACATGGACGAACATCGAGCTGATGTGAGTCACCACAACGCCGACTTTCTGCCTAGACGGTCATGTCCTGTAGACGATTCTCATTGCAACAAGTCGGAATCTAAGGAAGTTGCAGTTTCAAGAATTACGGTAGTCGACGAAGAATGGTCACCCACCAGGATCAGAGAAGATCAGGAGAATGATCCTCACCTGAACATGATCCGGCAATGGGAAGAAGAAAATCGGCAGCCTACCTGGCAAGCAGATTTTCACCGACACTGAAGGCATATTGGGGTCAGTGGGATCACCTTGTCCTAGAAGAAGGGCTGTTGAAAAGAGTCCTTGAAAACGATTATGGTTGCGAGATGAGAAGGCAGATATTTATCCCAAGAACGAGAGTAGCAGAGGTACTGAGATAGTTACACGACCGTCTATCAGGAGGTCATCTGGGAGTGAAGATAACCCTTCAACGAGTCCGTAAAAGGTTTTATTGTATAAACAGCTCCGACGGTGTGAGGGATAGTGTAATATATGTAAGAATTTTGAATTTTGCTACGAGTAATGGACCACATCGCAGGAGAAAGGCACCCATGAAACAATATAATGTTGGAAGCCCTTTAAAAAAGATTGATTAAGACATCGCTGGATCATTTCCAACGACACAAAAGGTGGTAAATACATCCTGGTAGTAATGAATTATTTCGCAAAGTGGGTGGAAACTTATGCGATCCCGAATCAAGAGCCCACAACTATCGCGGATGTATTGGTGAAAGAATTTATCAGCCAATATGAAGTGCCCTTGGAAATCTACAGAAAAGAAGCTAAAAAAGGGAGACCAGGACAACAGCGTGGCATCCACAGTCAGGTGGAATGGTCGAAAGAATGAACAGAACCATTGGAAAATACCTGTCCAAAGTACTTTCCAGCGACCAGAGTGATTTGGACAAGTATATTTCCCCATTTGCGTTGGCTTATTGATCTGTCATAAATGAGTCCACGGGTGAAACCCCTGCGAAAATCCTGTTTGGACGTGAAATTAGGCTTACTTGTGACCTGGAATTTGGCTGTTGGCCTGGCGTCGATCTAGCAAGAGAGGATTACGTGATTCAATTGAGATGAAGAATGGACGGTGTGCGCGATTTGGTTCGAACGAATCTTCAAGTTGCCAGCGAGATAATAATGAAATAACGGTACTATGCGCATGCCACAGAGGGCAGTTTCAAAGAAGGGGACAAAGTATGGTTTCACAACCCGACAAGGAGAAAAGTATTTTCTCCAAAATTACAGAAATCATGGGAAGGTCCATACTTAATCAAGAAGAGGATCAGCGACGTCATCTATCGGATAAGCAATATCTCCAATGGAATGCCGAGAGTAGTCCACCAAAACCGACTAGCGTTATTCAAGGAGAAATGCCATATTAGATATATTAGAGAATGCAAGTCAGTAAAATGTCAAATAATAGGGAATAAATGGGTATTACAATAAAATGAGATGAGGATATTAGGTATTTTCATAAGAATTTGATTTTATTTAAGTTCATTATCAAAAGCGTTTTTTAATTTATACATACAAAAAACGATCCAAGTGTTCAGTCGACATATTTCCACGTTGCCAAACTTGAAAAAAGTGAAGGTTTTTACCGCTTTCAAACTGAAAACTAGAGCAATTTCCAGCATTACAATAAAATTTTCAACAAATGGATAGGATTAATTAATGAGCTTCTTATAACTTTTTCTCGTGTTAGAACAATTTATTCCACAAATAATATAAATATACAATGGAAGCAGACAACGTATAAGTTTAATTCAGAACATTCACTGTTTCTGATATCCTGTTAATACCTACAATGAATTTTAACTTGTAACACATTGTCGTCGCTTATGGACATGTACTTTGGCAGGTTTTTTAATTTATGATATCCTGTTAGAGAAAAAGAGTAATACACTGTATTCATATTAGTTTCTTTCTAACACATTGCTGTTTAAGCATATGTGACTATAGAACATTCCTAGTACTGTATATACGGACGTGTTTCACCACCTTCTGATAACTGTCGAATAGTGTGAACTAAAGCTATGTCACTTCCTTATTTTCTGTCAAGAGACAGAGACAAAATTTGAGAATAAGCTATCTGAAACTTTTCAGAAGGTGGTGAAGCGGTCCCTTGATATTGCAAATACAGGATTGTAGATTGAAAGTTTAAATAATTAGTTCCATCAAAAATTAAAAATGTTTGTCGTTTGGTAAGAACTCAGTTACATACCTTGGGCTTCTTTACATTATTCTGAATTTCTTTTGGTAGAAGGTGCCATGATAAATGAGTTTTTATACATAACGGTTCGTTTTTACTTGCATTTCTCACGAACTTTAGAGAGTCTTCAATGAATTCAGGTATTTGCAAATCTTCATTTTCTCTTTTCACAATCCACGAAATATAAGCTGAAGCACTGAGAAAAAAAATATCGAAATCTAGAAGATAATATTGGAACATAGTAAACTAAATAAAACATTGATAGCAAAATTCAGTTCACGAGCATTCCTCAATTTTTTTTATATTGTTTATTTTTATTTCAACAAACTAACAGAAATGTGGAATTGTGTCATAGTTTCTAGCAAAATTCATAATCTGAGTTATATAATAAAGTAACTGGGACTTTCGTTATATTCTTCTATGCTTACTCTAAATATGGTGAACGAATTTCCAAATTTTCATGAGCTTTTTCGAAATCTAAGTTGTTCATTATCATACAGACCATTTCTTGAGTCCAAGTGGTTCCTGAAAATTCACATACTGATATATTCATGATCCTCTCAATCATATAAAACAAGACTACAAAGATTTTCAATAAGGTTCAACGGATAAAAGCATTAGATGATTAGAGAGAGACAGAACCAAAAATAACAATAAATATCAGACCTAGAGAATATACACACAAATTAATATGTACATGGATAAATAGACTTCACAGAAAAAGCAAGCTGGACTGGAAGTTAATATGAGAAAAGTAACGGAGTTCGAATCGAGAATGTGCAAAGAAGAGTAAACTGGAATGATGAAAGCTGAAGGAGAAATCCAGATAGGAACAAACAAAGAAATGATGACGATAATAAAGATGAAAAAAGTAATTGGTTAAAATAAAACTGAAATGTAATGAGGAATAGGAAAAATCGTCCAACTTAGCTCTCCTCAAATTAACCAAAGATGAGAAAATAAAATGTGTCAAAGTGGAAACATTTATCAAGGAAAGAATGTGAGCAGTAGCTATGTGAGTGGAGGAGAGAATACACTTATTGTCGTAAAAAGACCAAACGAAACGCAAGAAAACCATTGAAAAGAAAATTCTATAATCAACTGTATGGTTAATTACATCAAGGAATTAAGAATAAAGTAATGAACTGACCCAGAACACAAAAAATAGAGGAAAAGCAGTTCAACATCCAATTAATTTGAATGATTAATAAATATTGACCAGTTTCCGTTTCTTCTTTGCGTTGAAATTAGGTTGCGATCAATGAAAAACGTATCAAACAGTTGAATACATGATATAATGTAGACGTTCTCACCTGATCTGGGAAAACTACAGATCCACACATCTCTCTCACTTACGATCCAGCTGGAAATGTCTTCCTTCATCCTTTCAAATCCACCAGGCAATATAACTCCTTCAATTTTTTTGAAGTGCGTCTCGTAGATCCTAATTTCAGAAAGTTTATCATCAAGTTTTCAATCTCCTGGTCTGTTGATGACATCGTGAAAAACAAACTGGTTGGTTGTTGAACAAATAGTTCGTAGAAATTTTTTATAAATTTTTTTTCGCTTGAATTTGAAGAAATCGGTATGTTTTTCTATTGAATGTGGACGAATGAAGTTAGACGAGTTAACTTATATTCTATTTTTACCTTGGAAATCATATCTCCTTTCTTATCCCTTCCATGTCACGGCTGTAAGAAAACTAAACTTCCCAATGTTCATGGTCCAATCAAAAGTTCTAATCATTGGAGAAGACCATAAAACTACTATTTCACTGTCTATGATGATATCGAGTGAAGAAACACATTTCATAATCTATTCACAAAACACTTATTTATCAGTCATATTAATTCCTATTGTTAGATGTTACGTGTCTTTCTGGCAAACTAAAATAGCGGCTTAATTTGTGAAGTTTGCTGTACTACTACCAAACCCAATCCTACAGTATCAACGGTATAAATTGATGATATATTTATAATTTTCATTATTTACCTCTGATCTTCAATTTTTCTCTAATTTTCATGTTTTTGTTTATTAATACCTACATTATCCATGTTTTTTTGTTCACATAGACTCTATATGTATTAAAATCTCTATTCACTTTGTTTTAGAATGGCGAGAGCCTTCTCACTAGATCCAAAGTCTTTTCTATATTTTCAGAGGTGAAGGTTATTAGAGTCAGTACGTGAACCCATTTTCCCAAGGCTATTCAATCCTGTGTATCCTGGATGCTTCTCCTGTCCAGCTTCTTCTTAAACTCCACTCCTTTTTTCATTTATAGGTGAATTGGTTTCATATATTTTCCGTGCCAATATTACTTCTTGTAATATCTTAGAATGGAGAAGCATACTTTTTTTCCGCCTTTGTTTTTTCCTCATTTGTTCTTTAGAAACATTTATGAATTTAAAAGTGAATAGATTTTATAGATGTTTTAACACTAATGACAGTCAGAACACAAAATCAAGAGGAAAGAGAAATGCAGATACCGTTCTATTATCGTAAAGTGAAAGAATCCGTAATTTAAATAAGTGTCTCACAAACCGAGCCATGGGCATCAAGACGCCCAAGGTTGCAGAGTCGCATTCATAGGAATTACACATTGGAAGAGCTTCTATTTAAATATATGTAGAATGGCACATCGCTTGGCTTGGTTGATAAGTAACACTTGTTTAACTTAAGAATTCTTATACATTACAATTTAAGAATCCCATTCTAGAATCGTAATAGCCCTAATAATCCTTAAATGATTTTTGGTCATTAATAATTCAACTTATTCCTTATCATCAAGAGTTAAACTAACTCTTTATCGTAAAATAGTTAGATATTCACTATAAAAATTAAAACAAACACCGATAACCACAGTCAATGCGAGGAAATTATCAAATTATTTTAAATATCAATGTCATTTAAATTTCATAATTTCATATAATTAAAAAATTTCAATTCTTCGAAGTCACTTGGTTAGTAGAGCGACAAATTGAACTGAACTTGTGAGATATATTAGATGTTTATTCATGATACAAATACGCAGATTTGCAGCATTTGGTCTTTACTTGGAAAGGTGAATAGTGGAGCACTAACTATACATTCTAACATCATTTTTACTCTAAAAGTGAATGTTAATTTCCTAATAAACTTTTATACTTTGAATCTGAATACGAGATCAAAATTAGTCCGTCAATATTTCAAGATATTTGGTGTTGCGTAGTCAAAGAAACGGTTTTAAAGATTGAAACTAACTTTTCCTCATCTGTGAGATACCCTGATCAATATTTTATCATGAAATTGTCACTTGTATACACTTCGGGGATTGAATCGTGCTAACAAACCGAAATTTATCCAAAAATAACCAAAAATGAAGTATATCTGGATTTATTGGACCCGCTGAACTCGCTCTAGTCAGCTGAAAATCAATAGGGTACATCTGTGAGACACCAATTACAAAATTGGCCGTGCTAACAAATCGAAATTTCTCCAAAAAGACCAAAAATATGACACTTCAGGTACCATAGCACACGTTGTACTAGCTCTGGTGAGCAATAAGGTCCATCCATAAGACGCAATGAACGATATTCAATCACAAAATTGGTCACTTATATAACCGTTTTACTTTTCCACCCAACCTATCTAATATGCGAGAGAAGTATTGGTTTACCCCAAAAATAGTTGGAAATTTGAAATTTTTTTTGAGTTATTTTCACGTTTCCCATCAACAACATCCCAAAAAAATGGTTTTTAGAAAAAAAATCCTGTCTGTATGTCGTCTTCGTCGTCGTCGTCGTCGTCGGCCACTTTTCGTTACATGTCTTGTTACCACGATACAGCCTCCGGAGTTCATCAAGTCACCAATTTTATGATTGGATATTGTTAAGGACATGTCACAGATGAACCCTATTGATTTTCAGCTCAGCAGAGCCAGCACAACGGGTGCTATGGTACTAAAAGTACGACATTTTAGTCATTTTTTGAGAAATTTGAGTTTCTTAGCATGATACAGCCTCCGGAGTTCATCAAGTCACCAATTTTATGACTGAATATTATTAAGGACACTTCACAGATGAACTCTATCTATTTTCAGCCCACCAGAACCAGTACAATAGATGCTAAAGTACTTTAAGTACGATATTTTTGTCATTTTTGGAGAAATTTAAGTTTGTTAGCAGCCTCCGAAGTACATACAAGTGATCAATTTTATGATTGGATATTATTCAGAGCGTGTCAAAGATGAATCTTATCGATATTCAGTTCACTAAACCCAGCACACCGGGTTCTATGGTACTTGGAGTACCAAATTTTTGTAATTTTTGGAGAATTTCCAGTTTGTTAGCAAGATACAGCCTCCAGAGTGTATACAAGTGACCAATTTTATGATTGAATATTGTTCAAGGTGTTTCACAGATGTACCCTATTGATTTTCAGCTGACGAGAGTGAGTACAGAGGGTCCTACTAATTCAGATATATTACATTTTTGGTTATTTTTAGACAAATTTTGGTTTGCTAGCACGATACATCCCCCGAAGTGTATACAAGTGACCAATTTTATGATTGAATATTGCTCAAGGTGTCTCACAGATGTACCCTATTGATTTTCAGCTGACGAGAGTGAGTACAGAGGGTCCTACCAATTCAGATATATTACATTTTTGGTTATTTTTAGACCAATTTTGTTTTGCTAGCACGATACATCCCCCGAAGTGCATACAAGTGAAAGTTTTATGATAGAATATTGTTTAGGGCAGCAGATGCGGAAAAGTTAGTTTTAATCTAAAAAACCGTTTATTTTAGTGTTGTTCTTAATGAAAAACGTAAATATTACTCAAAAAAAATTCAAGATATGAACTTTTTTTTCTCGCATATGAGGTAGGTTAGGCTGAAAAGTAATAAGTACGTTTTTGACTACTTTTGAGATTATGTACAGTTTTATTTACTCTCTGACAATATCATCCAGAACTAGGGAAAGGCGGGGAATCGCGCTTCTAAGCGGACACTTTCGACAAATATATATTTTACACAACGAACAGTGGACAAACTGGTAAATTCTTCACAAATATGTTTGGTTCAAGATGATAAAAGTATTTAAAAAAGAAAATGTACCGTAAAACGGGGTTACATTAAACATTTTCTTCATATTTTGTTGAATAAATTTTGTATCTATCTCTCAATGGAATCAAAGAAAATGCCACTTATGGGTCACTATAGAAACATGACTTTACATACGTTAGATTATCTATTGGGCGTGGCTATGTAGAGATAGCTATAAAAAAGTTGCTGTTCCATTTTACCTCGGGGTCGGGGTAACATTGAACATAGTATAAATGGGTATCTACGAACACACAGGCTAGTTATCCATTCAATTTAACCCCGCCAGTGAAACAAGCGAAAAAATTAATGGGCAGAGTTTTTTCTCAATGCCAAGGTGGTTATATTTATTGAAAAAATATATTTTCTCATTTTTTTCATTAAACTTCAAATTCTTTTACACAGTCTTATAAAATCATATTCCAAACTAAAGAAATTGGTAATTCTCAAGTCATATGTCAAAAAAATAAACGGTTCTAAAGACTAAAACTAACTTTATCGCATCTGTGGTCCTGAACAATGCTCTGTCCTTAAATTGTGACTTGTATACACTTCGGGGAATTTATCGTGCTAACAAACCGAAATTTCTCCAAAAATTCAGTATATCTGGATTTATAGGACCCGCTGTACTCGCTCTAGTCAACTGAAAATCAATAGGGTACAGCCGTTAGACACCTTGAACCATATTCAATCATAAAATTGATCAATCGTATACTCTCTGGAGGCTGTATCGTGCTAATAAAATGAAAATTCTCCAAAAATAACAAAAATTTGGTACTTCAAGTACCATAGTACCCGTTGTACTGGCTTTAGTGAGCTGAATATCGATATGGTTCATTTTTGAGACATTCTGAACAATATCCAATCATAAACTTGGTCACTTGTATATACTCCGAAGGCTGTATCGTGCTAACAAACTGAAACTTCTACTGGTGTTTGAAATGAAACTCACGGTTTCTAGTTAAAACCACAATATAATAAAAATTGTTGAAAATTCTAAAAAATTGACAATTGTTTCGATAAATCAATATCATCGTCAGAATGACAGAAGTTACATTTCATTTGATGCCTACCTGATGTTTCGTTGTTATTTTTGGCTAGACCAAGAAGTGACCTAACTGGTGATTGACTTAATATATGTTAATAGAAAAAAGAAGATGTGATATTACAAATATTGAAGCTTAGATATTATTAGCCCTATGGTGATATCCTGGATATCATTTTTCCAATTAAGATCAGTATAACTGTGCAATGATATAGAAAACGTGGAAAA
Source organism: Galeruca laticollis (assembly GCA_963921935.1). Taxonomy (NCBI): domain Eukaryota; kingdom Metazoa; phylum Arthropoda; class Insecta; order Coleoptera; family Chrysomelidae; genus Galeruca; species Galeruca laticollis. The sequence goes on from OY998177.1 coordinate 172,288,502, forward strand.
CTATATCTGCTAATCTTTACAATTATCACTTAAGAAGACAGTTTGTTAGTGGAGAACTGCCTAGAGTTAACTGTTCATTGACAACTTCATATTGTGGGTTCCTCAAATGTCTTCTAATTCACAATTCTTCAAGGAGATCCAGTTCTTGTTTCTCTTCACAAATATGCAGCACTTCTAGTTTTGTGTTAGGTGTCAATGAATGATTGGTGTCAAGCAGATGTTTTGCGAAGTGGGATTTATATGGTTGTTATAATCTGTATGCTCGTAAGTGTTCACTGTATCGGATTTCAAAATTCCTAAGGGTCTGACCCAAATAGACAGCATTACATTCGGGACATTTGAGTTTATATATACCTGACTTCTTTAATGGTGGTATTTTTGTTTTTACATTTAACAATTTTGTACTAACGTTACTTTCTGTTTTAAAATAAATTGTTGTATTCGTTGCTGAAGATATTATCGTTGAAATATTATTAGAAATATTTCCTGCATATGTGATGGTTTTATAAGTTTTTATTTCATCAGTTTGTTTAGGAAATATTTGTTGTAATGCCACTTTTTCCTCTTTTTTATTAATTAGCTTATTTATCATAACTAATGGATAACCGTTGGATGTTGCTATTTGTCTAATTGTATTATTCTCTCTATCAAAATTACATTTGTTCATAGGAACTGAAAAAGCTCTATGTATCATTGAATATATGCCGCTAGTTTATGGGACATGGGGTGATTGGAAATAAATGGAATTGTCACATCAGTCTGTGTTGGTTTTTGGGTAAATTGAATAATCAAGTACATTATTAACTCTTTGAATTTTCAAATCAAGAAAATTGATTGAGCTATGCTCTTCAATTTCTTATGTGAATTTAATTTTTGTGTGTAAATTATTGATGTGGTTGAAAAATACATCTAATTGTCGTTCACTACCCATAAAACAAACTAATATGTCATCTACATATCTATACCAAAATACAACATTTTCGAAATATTACTTTCAAAGATCTTTCTTCCTAAATTGTCCATAAAAATGTTTGCCAAAATAGGTGATATAGGTCTTCCCACTGGTAAACCTTCATTTTGAATATACATCTTATCTTAAGTATATCTGATATTATTCCTGGATTAATATTTTTATCTTCTAGTCATTTTCTTACAAGTATTAGACATTCTTTAGGAGGAATTTTAGTGAACATATTAGTCACATTGAACGAAATAAGTTTATAGTTATCTTGCAAGTTGATTGCTTTCAAATTTTGTATTAGTTCTATTGAGTTTGTAATTGAGTACTGAGATACATATCCGTAACTATTAAGTATATTATTGAGCCTCTTTGCCAATATATTATTAGGAGCACTAACATAAGAAACTACAGGTCTAATTGGTTTCGTTATTTTATTTTATTTAATGGTTCCATATAATTGTGGACAATGAGGATTCTTATGTACGATAGACCTTTTTTCGTATTCACTTAAAAGATAATTTGAATTATTAACAATATCCCTTACATTATTAGAAAACTTTTTTGTTGGGTCTGCTTTAAGAACTTTTACTTCGCTAGATTCTATAAAGATATATATTTTGGAATTGTAATTTTCAGCTGTCAAAATGACAGTTGTATTCCCCTTATCAGATTTTGTAGCTGTTAGGTTATTATCTTCTACTCTCTTTTTGATTGCATTTAAAACAATATAGAATCTAGGCATTACAACTAATATTTTCTAAGCAAACTTATGAAATAAAAACGTATACAACCATCACATATGCAGGAAATATTTCCAATAATATTTTAAAGATAATATCTCCAGCAACGAATACAACAATTTCTTTCAAAACAGAAAATAACGTTAGTACAAAATTGTTAAATGTAAAAACAAAAATACCACCGTTAAAGAAGTCAGGTATATATAAACTCAAATGTCCAGAATGTAATGCTCTCTATTTGGGTCAGACCCTTAGGAATTTTGAAATCCGATACAGTGAACACTTACGAGCATACAGATTAAAACAACCTGATAAATCCCACTACGCAAAACATCTACTTGACACCAATCATTCATTGACACCTAACACAAAACTAGAAGTGCTGCATATTTGTGACAAGAAACAATAACTGGATTTCCTTGAAGAATTGGAAATTAAAAGACATTTAAGAAACCCACAATATGAAGTTGTCAATGAACAGTTAAATCTAGGGAGTTCTCCACTAATAAAATGTCTTCTTAAGTGATAATTGTAAAGATAAGCAGATATAGTTTTCCTGGTTTTCTATATCATTGCACAGTTATACTGATCTTAATTGGAAAAATTATATCCAGGATATCACCATAGGGCTAATAATATCTTAGCTTCAATATTTGTAATATCACATCTTCTTTTTTCTATAAACATATATTAAGTCAATCTCCAGTTAGGTCACTTCTTGGTCTAGCCAAAAATAACTACGAAACATCAGGTAGGCATCAAATGAAATGTAACTTCTGTCATTCTGACGATGATATTGATTTATCGAAACAATTGTCAATTTTTTAGAATTTTCAACAATCTTTATTATATTGTGGTATTAACTAGAAACCGTGAGTTTCATTTAAAACACTAATATGAGTAGATTCCACGAAGTAAGGGTCGAGACAGTTAATTTTATGAAACTTCTACAAAAATGACAAAAATATCGTACTTAAAGTACTGTAGCACCTGTTGTATTGGCTCTGGTGAGCTGAAAATCAATAGAGCTCATCAGTGAGATGTCCTGAATAATATTGAAACATAAAATCGGTGACTTGTTGAACTTCGGAGGCTGTATCGTGCTAACAAACTGAAATTTCTCAAGAAATAACGAAATTTCGTTCTTCAAGTACCATAGTACCCGTTGTACTGGCTCTGGTGAGCTGAAAATCAATAGGGCTTAGTTGTGACATGTTCTTAACAATTTTGAATATCGACAAACTTGAAAGGTGGAAAGCGTACCTGTTGGAACTGTTTGATGAAGAAAGGCCTCCAAAACCGGTCTAAGAATCAAGCACTTAAAAATATTAAGATCAGAAATAGTTTACGCCCTGGAAACTATGAAACCCGATAAGGCTACTAGTCCTGATCGGATACCCATAGAGCTTATCAAACTCTTTGACGATGATGTGGTTGATATTCTTCTGGACCCCTTTAACCGCATTTACGATAAGGGAGAAATTCCCGAATTACCGAATCATTGCACTTATGAGCCACGCCTAGAGGTTGTTCTAAGATCATTCTCAAAATAATTTACAGAAAACTAGAGAAATATATAAGCAACACACAATTTGGATTCCGCGAAGGACTTGGAACACGAGAGGCGCTTTTTGGGATTAAGGTTCTTTTCCAGCGCTGTCTCGATATAAACAAAGAGGTGTATGCATGTCATATCGATTTCAAGAAAGCTTTTGCAAGGTAAAACATGACAAGTTACATCAGCTGCTCGTCAAAATAAACATTGACTCCGATGACGTTAGAATAATTAGTAATCTATATTGGGACCAAAGACCTAATACAATAGTAGAAAACTAACCAACAGAAGAAATGGAGATTTGTCATGGTGTTAGACAAGGTTGCATCCTATCATCGCTTCTATTTAACCTCTATAGCGAAGCTATTTTTGGGGAAACCCTAGAAGATGAGTCAGTTATAATAGAGAAGTAATTAATAATATGAGGTATGCTGATGACGCCGTCTTGTTAACGAGCAATCTTGGAAACACACAATACCTCCTGGAAAAATTAAATGATCGATGTAATGAATACGGGCTAAAAATTAACTTTAAAAAAACGAAGTTAATGATAGTTACAAAATTCCCTCAAGATCTGAACCATGCGAACCTGATAAAGGCAAACACCACGATAGAGAATGTGTCGACATATAAATATCTAGGAACCTGGATAGAACAATCGGGTGACCAGACAAAAGAAGTAAGAACGAGGATAGAGACATCCAGATCAACATTTGCAAAGATGAAGAAGTTATTTACGAGTCGAAATATTAACATGGGACTTAGGATGAGCATGCTGCGTTGTTATGTTTTTCCCACTCACTTATATGTGGTTGAAGCATGGACCCTCAAGAAAAACCACATCGACAAACTACAAGCATTCGAAATGTAGACTTACCGTAGAATGTTGCGCATTACCAGGACCGATAGAGTTACTAATGCCGAAGTGCTGAACCGGATGCAGAAGGAGTGTGAAATCATTAACACCGTGAAAAACAGAAAGCTTCAATAGCTGGGTCATATAATGAGAGGACAGAAATACACACTTCTCCAACTGATCGTTCAGGGAAAGATTGGTGGAAAAACGGAGCATTGGAAGGCGCCGTGTGTCCTGGCTAAAGAACCTGAGGGATTGGTTTAACTGCAGCAATGTTCAACTATTCAGAGCTGCAGTAAACAAGGTCCGGATTGCTGTGATGATAGCAAACCTCCGATAGGAGATGCACTGTGAAAAGAAGAAGTTATTAATCAGACTACTGATGACATAGATAATCATGCAGAGGAACTCCAATCCCTCTTATTCGATGCCCAAGATGTCGCTGAACCTCTCACTACCATAAACACTAACTATCATGCCCTTCCGCAATGAACTCTTCACAAAATCCGTCAGAAAAGACAGTTATGAAGGTTATACGTTGGCACTCGAGATCTTGCAGTTAAGCCACAATGGAACCGTAGAAACGCCCAGGTTCGGTACAAAATCAATGCTGAGAAGCCGAGAAAATTGAAGGCCGATACAGCTGGACTGGACTTCAGACAAGGGCGCGTGTTTTGGCAAAAATTCTACCGCTGTGTTGGCCTTAGGAGTAAGGTGGAATCACATCTCGAAGTGCAAGGACAAAATATCTACACCTCCGAAGATAAAGCCACCGCCATCAAATATAACCTACAAACTGTCTTCACACCATCTGACAACCCAAGATTTCTCAGGGACTTTGCCACTGAAACGACGGAATCTCGAAAGCTGCCAGAAGAGATTTTTTCCCCCGCTCTGTGCCCTTTTTTTCAAAGAGGCTTAGGAAATCTGCTAGCAGACCCCCCAGGCATTGGTATCTCGGCGCTTGGGGGAGTGTGGTGATGGGGTGACCCCCGACCCACTAAAACCCTTTTTTCTTTTAAGAACTTCCACTTTCCTTCTTGGACCCGCCGTTAGGATATCTCCTCAAGAAAGAAAGGACTATTGCCTAATCTTCTGCATCTACCTGGGCTCGTAACTCAACTTTTTCTTTTGTGCTTATCACATAAGTTATGAAATCTGTTACCTTATTCCACCCATTTTCACATTCAAGCATCTTGTCAATGACGTTGTTTGTACTTATTTCCCCTAAATCTGAGCAGAGTTCTTGGCGCTTCTCTGCCCATTGTGGGCATTCGAAGACAGTGTAAGTAAAAGTGCCGAAAGTATCGTGGTTTGAGAGGAACTGAATAAGATACTATCCCCCATTTCCTATTCTGCCAAGGTCGGATATTCCGGATAAGGCATCTGGTCCAAGTTTCTGGGCCGCTCTGCCACTCTTCATGCCATTGCTGTAGATTCTTCTCCCTTTCCACCTGTTTTTGGGTAACAGAAGCTGCACCAGCCATGTGAAATATTCTCCTCCTCTCTTCCGCCAAAAGGTGCAGCGGAATGAGACCAGCAATAATTATTGCAGATGCACCTGAAACGGTGCAGTAAGCAGAACAGACTCTAATCGCAATGCTGCGCTGTGTCTTCATAAGTCTTATTTTGTTGACTTCTAAAAATGTCTTGAGGGCCCAAATTTGCGCGCCGTATAAAATTACACTTTGACAAACCATTGCCACGATTCGCCGCTTTGGTGCTCTGCTGGACGCCTGTTTGGCATTATCATACTTCCCTCGTTGTTAGAAATCAACCAACATAGTTCTCATCCCCAAGGACCCTACAAAGCCTCAATCCTACCGCTCGATTTCACTAATTAGCGCCTTAGGTAAAATCTTTGAACGTTTGCTAAAAGAGAGAATCTAGGAATTCTGTATCGAAAATAATATAATTCCGGCATTTCAATTCGGATTTAGGCCAGGCCACTCATGCCAGAACTCCACCACTAAACTACAAACCGTCGACACCCGAGCTTTGAATCAACGACACTGTTCCGCCATTTTCATGGATTTTCAAAAAGCTTTCGATCTATTCTGGCACGCCAGACTTGTGAGAAAGCTACTGAGCATCCTATTGCCGCCTTAAAGTTATTGCATTTCTACATCACTGATCGATCAGTAAGCGTTAAAGTTGGTTATATCTTATCCGAGTCATTTACACCCCAAACCAGCGTTCAGCAAGGCTCGATAATCGCACCACTATTATACAGAATTTACACGTATGATACACCAGTACTACGACACCCCAGGACAAAATCCAATTATATGCATACAATACCGCATTAATCATTTTCACCACTGACATTCGCTCTCCCAACGTTCGATCCCATTTGGTGCAGAAGATGGCGAGTGACTCTCAGCACTCAGAAAACCCAAGCTATCGTGGTTAAGCACCCTTCCACAATGAGCGAACGACTTCTACCAACAAACGTTCACCTCGTGCTCTGGGAAGAACAACTCGAAATCTGTAGGGAAGTCGTTTATTTGGAAGTGAGATTTACTCACACTCTCAACTTGATGGCCGACCTAATTGACACATCAAATACATTCCGACGCGGAGCTGGCCTTCTTAAGGCGATCGGCGGAAATTTCGAGCGAACTAACCCATCCCCTCTACTTCATACGTATAAAACATATATCTGTCCTATAATCGACTATATAGCAAACGTCTCTTGCACCCTTCCCGACCATCTGGTAAAAAGATTCCGACTTGCGAGCATTCAATTCTCATATACTGCCAACACAAATCACCCTATTCACCCAGCAACATCGTTTATGTCAATATCGACATCGCACATAGCATAAAGGAGAACTTTGAGCATCCTGTTCCTCATTAACGCCTTAAGATTAAATGACTAATCGCCAAAAACCTTATTCTAGATTATTTTGTAGAGCCGAATCGCATAAGTTCATAACTAGAACTTGGACACAATTGGTCTTTTTCCAATATTACGATTTAATTTCTCAAACACTCTGCTGAGAAACTGCGCTTCTATTCGTACTGAATAAAAGACTCAAACTGAGAAGTGTCTCATTTTATAGAATTGATTCACTATTTGGTCTAATAATTACCTGGTTCTATTTCTCCAATGGAAATTTATTCATAAAATTGTTTGGATCGATTGTTTTCTGATAGGTTATTGTCTGTTACATTGCCAATATGTGACATAGAAGAAGCTGATAACAAAATCATTGAAATATGTGTGATATCCACTTATAATCATATATTTCCTGCATATTATCATTCTCTCTTTATTTCAGAGATTCGTGCTACCAAGCTTGGACCAACCTCCGAAAATCTCCCATGTTCGGTTGCATATGTCCAAATAATCAAATGAAGAAGAGATGCGACAGGATTTTTAGTATGGTTAATCACAATCCTTGCGTAGGTGAGTTCAAAATTTCAAAATTTCAATGGCAGTGGTCCGATAATGGACATTAGAAATAATAATCACTCACTAATGGGCACTTTGACTGAATGAGATTATTCTTTTTATCGTTTGAAATTGTCACAATATTAATTTGCTAAAGTATCTAGCCCATTAAAGAGTACCTTATTTTATATATTTATGGAAATTAAGGTAATTCCTAGTGGTTCCAAATGGATAGTAATACAAAAATCAGTATAACAACGAATGTTACAGCAACTATCCTATTGTAAACATTCAATTAAATGTGTATACTGATTTTCATCTGAACATTTGAAAATTTTGTAGAACCCGGTGACATTTCATGAAGTTTTTGATATAAAATTTAGGAAAAAATGATTAGTTCTAAAGGAAATATGATGCACTATTTTTCATGGGAGGGTTACTTAATTTTTTGGATCTCTTTAGAATCCAAGCGTGGCTCACATTGTCATTTCGTTTCCAAATTTGTGAGAAAGCAGAACTTTGTTTGTAACTAAAAACCGCAGCCATGAATAGTAGCTTTTATTGAGTAATTAAGAAGTGGAATTTTGCTCCAAATTATCATGTTTGCTTGGGTATCTATAAAACTCCAGAGTTTTTCATCCAAATATTTTCAAGGGTTTGCAATGATACTTTTCTTTCGGATTTTAGGTCAAACAATGCCTAATATGGACTCTGGCGATCCTTCGTGGTATTTTATGTTTTTGTCAACGGTATATAAAGAAAACTATTCACATAACTAAATAATTTTAACGACTATTATATGTCTTAATGGTAACGATTCATTTTTGAGCACAACTTCAACATGTTTTCTCCTAAAATATAGTTTGAAAACTGTATAGTATCTACCATTTTTTACATGTAATATAGTTGAAGAAACAAGAAATTGAAATCTTGTGTAATTGACTGTTTCGACCCTTACTTCGTGGAATATGCTCATATTAGTGTTTTTAAATGAAACTCAAGGTCTCTAGTTAATTCCACAATATAATACAAGTTATTGAAAATTCTAAAAAATTGACAATTGTTTCGATAAATCAATATCATCGTCAGAAACAATTGTCAATTTTTTAGAATTTTCAATAACTTGTATTATATTGTGGAATAAACTAGAGACCTTGAGTTTCATTTAAAAACACTGAAATCTTGTGTCTTCTTGAGTGAGGATTTTATATACACTGGATACATTTTTTTGTCAATTTCCTCACTCAAATTTGAGACTATAGCAATTTTGAAGAAAGAATTGAAGGACCTTTCAACTGAAGTATCACAAGCACCTACTTCTAATTGGAAGATTTAGGGGTAGCAGCTGTCCCCTGAACGAGGTTAAATTTAGTGATATAATTTTAAGATATCATTTTAGAATTAGAAATGAACGTGTTACAGGTAGAAAAATGCATAATAGTAGATATGAATTCGAATTTTTTCCATTTTGCTGTTCCACATTTATACACTATACAGGGTGCGACGCGAAAAGTTTTTGATTAAAAGTAATGGCGAATACAGGTCAACGGCATATAAGCGTGCTTTAAGTGGCGTTTTTAATCCTTGTAGAACATCGTTCATTGCTATTATGAATAAGGTCGGGCTTAGTACAGAACCTTGTGAAATGCCGTTTTTTTGAAATCTTAAGTCAGACATTGTGTTGTTTACTTTAACTTTAAACGATCTGTCTTGTAGGAAGTTTGTGATAAAGAATAGGCAATGTCCCTGTATATCTCAACTATGTAGCTATTTAATAATATAATTTTGTTAGGCGGTGACGAATGCTCCAGTAATATCGAAGAATATCGTTAAGCATTTACGATTTAGTGCAAACGCTTCATTGATTTCGCTTTCAAGTTCAATGATGTTATCTAACGTCGATCTTCCTGATCTATAGCCACTCTGTTCCGGTATTATTAGATTTCGTTTTTCCAGTGTCCATAGTAATAATTTGTTAATAATATTTTCTATTAATTTGCTCCTGATACATGTGAGCGAAATAGTGCGGTAAAATTGGGGATTTGATTTCGGAGTTCAAGATTTATGTATGGGGATTATTAGCGAGTCTTTCCAAGTTTTCGGAAATTTATGTTGTAACCAGATAATATTAAATAACTGAAGTAGATGTTGATGAGCTCTTTCGGGAAAATGATAGGAATGTGATCAGGTCCCGGAGAGGAATATTTGAAGCTTGATAATGCTTCGTGATATTCTGCCATGGTTAGAGGTAAATTTAGTAGATCAGTACTTTCCGCCTTAATTTCACAGTTGTTTTGATCTTGGAATTCTTTGTGAAGGTTAAGTGATATGTTCTGGTTTATTTTGTTGGAGCTCTGCTCGTAGACACTAGCGAGGGCATTTGCTATGTCAGTGTTCTTATTTAAGGTGTGGCCTTCGATCTCAAGTCTGTTAATTTTATTATTGCTTTTTATGCCAGATATTCTTCTTATTTTGTTCCAAATTTCGGTAATTGGTGTATCTGAATTTAGTGAGGATACGTAGTCAGCCCATGATTTGCGTTTTGCGTTTTTTATTGTATACCGGGATTTTGCGCACAGTCTCAAAAACTCTACTTCGCATTGTACTGTTTTCAGTCGTTTATATTTATCAAAGACATTTTTGCTAGCTTCGATGGCGGATTTGCATTCGTTGTTCCACCATAGTACAGCGCGTTTCTTATAATGATAGTTTATTTTTCCGATTGACTTAGTTGCGGAATCTATGATCATATTTGTAAAGTGCTTTAGTGATTTGTGTATGTCAGAAGAAACTGTACAGTATTCGATTTTATCTTCAATTGAGGATGAGGAAAGATCCCAATCTGCATTTTAATTCCATATGGGAGCGATGGGGCTGTCACTACTACTGTTGGAGTTATTATATATAATGATGGGATAGTGATCGCTGTTGTATGTATAGTCTAGTCTATCCCAAGTTGGTAATGGTAACAATGTTGGATCGCAGATCGAAAGATCAATACACGAAGAGTCTCCAGTTTGAATGTTGAATCTAGTAGCTCTTCCATCATTCAAAATAACAAGGTTGTTTGTTCTATGATTTTAACCTTAGTATTTAAGGAGGATAACATCCAGTTGGAGTTATGTGTCCCCTACGATGATTCTCGGTTGAGGTTTCTGCTCTAGCAAATCATTAAAATCTTGTTCATGGAGTTGAAGTCCGGGTGGGAAATATATATTGCAGATGTGGATGTCGTTTGTATTGTGAATTTTGATAGCAATCGCTTCTAGGTTCGCATGCAGAGGAATTTCCTGAGCTTCGATGGTATTACGTGTTGGAATTGCTACTCCACCGATTGCTCTCTGAGAACCATTACGATGTTTGAAGAATTTCTGATATTGTCTTAAAGCTTGAATTTTGTCGTTTTTCAAGTTAGTTTGCTGGAGACATATTATTTCGGATTTATATTGGTCTAATATATACTGTAGCTCCGGAAGTTGGTCAATGAAAACATTTTGGTTCCACTGTGAAATTGAAGTGAACATATTGAACGGAGAAAGTTAATAGGTGGATCGTTGTGAGGAATCACAATTTGGTTCTGAGGCCTCCGTGTCTGAGGTCATTTGGAGATGTATTAAAAGTTTCTTTTTTAGTTTTGTACATCTAGTTTTTATGCATCTGTCTTTGAAATGTGGGTAAATTTATCAGCATGTGTATTAGAGCGGTGAAAACTGTTGTGTAGTATTTAACTATACTTAAGGGATCGGAGTATCCGTATACATTTTCAAGGAGGTCCGATATTTGATCGAAGTCCAGAACAAAAGGAGGGTTTTGTAAAGCGATAGTATGTCTTACGGGTTCCATAAGTGCCGACGTGGAAGCTGCGCCTTTTTTGTTTCTTTGAGGATTGTTTCGGTTGGCTTGCTGTTTTCAATGTGTTCTCTTCGGCATCAGGTTGAGAAGACGGTGTGGTGATTTCAACGAATGTACGTTGTGACGCTCGTTTTTCTTCCCTAAGGCGATGACCGCGCGCTGCACTGCGCGTGGTTTATCGGTAGCTGCATCTTGCTCTACCTCTTAACGCCTCGGAAACGTCACTTCTGACACCTTACACTTTCTCGGGCGCCAGATTTTTAACGTGGTTGTCTCCACGGCCCCTCGACTTCACTCGTCGAGAGTTCCAGGTAGCCTCAGATGGAGGTACGGTAAATTCCAGGGGTCTATTGTCGTCAAAATTCAGGAGGTTGCTAAATATATAAAACAAATGTTCTCGCTAGTCCTGAAATAAATGTTATTATCCTGATCCACACTACGGAGAAGCTAAAATTCGTGCAGCCAAACAACTACTCTACCATAAGGAAGTACTCGTCTATAATAGGTCAGTAAAACACAGGTTCGGTTAGGTTATATTACAGAAATGTTTTTATTTAATAAATACAGGATTTGTAGTTACTCAAATCGTTATCTATATACAGAAGAAAAAAAAACTTATCACACCTAAAGGTAACCCATATTCTGGTTTCCCCAGAAAAGCAGAGAAATGTTAGCGAACTATATACATTTAATATGCGGTCATTAGAGACGAAGCGGCACGACATAAGCGAGAGAGTTTTTATCAGCAAAGGAAATGTTTATTATAAAAGCGTTAAAAGCAAACTCCTATTTCACGGGTCTTTTCAATATACAGATTTATAAATTAAAATCAACTAAACGGAGTCTATATGGATGCTAGCAAAGTGTCCAATCACTTTCGATGCACCCGGTATGTAGACTAAATGTGAGTATTGAGTACACGATGCTTCTAGAGATCGGGAAAGGAAATACGGAAAAGGGTCCGGTTCTTGGATAAAACTGTCGAAAACTCGGGCCAAGTGGTGGGACTACTTTCGGGAATTTCGGGGGATCGGGACTAGAAATTTAACGGTTGAAATCCGGGAATTAAAATATCAAGGAGTCCTGGCCAGACACCTGGAAGTCCTTAAGATTTCAATTTAACGGAATATACGTCTCCTAATTAAAATATTAGAAGAGCCCTGGCTAGACACCTGGAAGTCTTTGATATTTCAACCGAAACGCAAAACAGGGAATCGGGACGGGATACTGACGGTTGAAATCCGGGAATTAAAATATCAAGGAGCCCTGGCTAGACACCTGGAAGTCCTTAAGATTTCAATTTAACGGAGTATACGCCTATCAGAAGAGCCCTGGCTAGACACCTGGAAGTCTTTGATATTTCAACCGAAACGCAAAACAGGGAATCGGGACGGGGTACTAACGGTTGAAATCCGGGAATTAAAATATCAAGGAGCCCTGGCTAGATACCTGGAAGTCCTTAAGATTTCAATTTAACGGAGTATACGCCTTCTAATCAAAATATCAGAAGAGCCCTGGCTAGACACCTGGAAGTCTTTGATATTTCAACCGAAACGCAAAAACAGGGAATCGGGACGGGGTACTAACGGTTGAAATCCGGGAATTAAAATATCAAGGAACCCTGGCTAGACACCTGGAAGTCCTTAAGATTTCAATTTTACGGAATATACGCCTTCCAATTAAAATATCAGAAGAGCCCTGGCTAGACACCTGGAAGTCTTTGATATTTCAACCGAAACGCAAAAACAGGGATTCGGGTTAGCACTCAATAAAATATTGTCGAGATTTTGAATGTACTGTTTCTCGTTATATTTTGATATATCACCAAAACCATTGACGCTTGCAGTAAAATGAAATATCTAATATTTTATAAATTCAAAATACAAATATCTATTCAAAAACCACTGTTATTATAATTTTCAAATATTCTTACCTTCACAGTTATTGCTTTAATATTTTTATTTAAAAAAAAAACGGGAAAAAATTATTCAAAACATTCAAAAGAAACGGATAACCGTTCGATTTCTGCTATATCATGAAACCACTAATGCTTATAGTGAAAATGAAATATCTATTATTTTATAAATTCAAAATACAAATGTCTATAATGTTATTATAATTTTCAAATATTCTTCTAAAAAAATTCAAAAAGAAACTACTTACAAAAATAATTGCAAGAACGATAAATAAATTGATTTAATTGCTTACTTTCGGAGCGTTGTACTACTACCGGCGGTTGGAACTCGGGACTCGATACAACTCTACTCTCGACTATCACTTACCAGGTTTCAAACTGCTTTTCCCTCTCCTCCGCTAGTTCGACCTGCGCGCTCCTTACTCAGTATTCCGTGGTAGGGTTAAACATAAATTTTACCATCGGATCGCGGTCAACATTTGAAATTTTCAAATAAAAATCCGGAATTAATATTTTATCAAAGTGATCTTTACACATATTACGGGTTAAAAGCAATATTAAATAATAGTAGATTCGGAAACTTAAAATAAATAAGAACAGGAAAGAAACTTCGTTACATTTAGAATTAATATTTCATATCTAAGTAATTTCTACATATCTAACGGTTAAATAATATTAAATAAAAGTAAATTCGGAAACCTTTAACTGAATAGTAACGAAAAAGAAACTTCGTTACATCTAGAATTAATATTTATATCTAAGTAATTTCTACATATTCAACGGTTAGATAATATCAAATAAAAGTAAATTCGGAAACCTTTACATGAATAGTAACGAAAAAGAAACTTCGTTACAATATTAATTAATTTAAAAAAAATATTATTAGTTTATCATAATTATTATCCTGAAATAAGGCTTCAGATGTGTTGGGTAGTTTACAAATTTTCTTTGATTATAGTATTTAGTTAGTAACGAAAAAACTTCGTTACAACGTTTTGACGCATTCTGAGATACAAAAACTTACGTGTTTTTGGGATAATTGAGGTTTTTCTATGTTATTGGAGGTGGGTAATGGGTGTTGTAGGGGGATTGTGGTGAAAGTTTTTGGTTCGCTATTATACTGTTGGGAATTCGTCTCGGCGCTAGCTGATTGCGGGTTGTTGAGAAGTGCTTCAGATTGTGCAGTAGGTGATTGAGTTTGACTATTTGGTGTTACGGACTGGATTGGACTATTAGCTGCTAAGTGTCCTGATTTTACACAAGAGTAACATATTAGAGTATCGTCTAAGAGAAATATTCTATAGGAGGTGCTGTCGTGTGTCACTAAAATTGATTCAGGTAATGAATTTGTTGGTGGGCTTGCCGTCTGAAACTCTATAGATATGGCTGTATTCAGGAAGATTTGAGCTTATTCTTAAAAATGACATCGAGGAAAGTGATTTGATGCCTAAATTATTTAGCTCATTTATTATCAAATTATGAGGAATTGTGGGGCTCACATTTGATAGTATAAGTAGAACTGTTGGTGTAACAAGTCTACTGGCCTGCACAGTTTCGCCATTAATTTTAATTTTTCCATCATGTTCGGTCATGAATTTATCGACTATAGTGGTACTGGTTAAGTATATACACATCCCGTGGTTTGATAATTTTGAAGAAAAATATTTTTGGTTGAAAAATTTCTCCAAATGGGATTAAGTAATCCTGAATTTTTACTTTTTCGCCAACCTATCTAATATGCGAGAGAAGTATTGGTTTACCCCCAAAACAGTTGGAACTTAGTACATTTTTTTTGAGTTATTTTTACGATTTCCATCAACAATGAACGGTTTTAAAGATTAAAACTAACTTTTCCGCATTTGTGGCCCGAACAATATTCTATGATAAAATTGTTACTTGTATACACTTCGGGGGATGTATCGTGCTAACAAACCGAATTTCTTCAAAAATAACCAAAAATTTAGTATATATGGATTTATAGGACCCGCTGTACTCGCTCTAGTCAACTGAAAATCAGTAGGGTAGATCTGTGAGACACCTTGAACAATATTCAATCATAAAATTGATCAATCGTATACTGTCTGGAGGCTGTATCGTGCTTTCAAACTGAAAATTCTCCAAAAATGACAAAAATTTGGTACTTCAAGTACCATAGCAGCCGTTGTACTAGCTTTAATGAGCTGAATATCAATAGGGTTCATCTTGGAGATGCTCTGAATAATATCCAATTATAAAATTGGTCACTTGTATATACTCCGGAGGCTGTATCGTGCTAACAAACTGAAATTTCTCAAAAAATTACAAAATGTCGTACTTCAAGTACCATAGCACCCGTTGTACTGGCTCTGGTGAGCTGAAAATCAATAGGGTTCATCTGTGACATGTCCTTGACAATATTCAATCATAAAATTGCTGACTTATTGCACTCCGTAGGCAGTATCGTGCTAACAAGACATGTAAGGAAAAGTGGCCGACGACAACGATGACGACGACGACGACGACGGCGACGACGACGACATACACACAGGATTTTTTTTCTAAAAACCGTTTTTTCGTGTTGTCGTTGATGTAAAACGTAAAAATAACTCAAAAAAAAATTCAAAATTCCAACTTTTTTTGGGATAAACCAATACTTTTCTCGCATATAAATAGGTTGACGGAAAAGTAACAACACGAAAAAATGATTTTTAGAAAAAAAATCCTGTGTGTATGTCGTCGTCGTTGTCGTCGGCCACTTTTCGTTACATGTCTTGTTAGCACGATACAGCCTCCGGAGTGCAACAAGTCACCAATTTGATGATCGACTATTGTGAAGGACATGTCACAGATGAACCCTATTGATTTTCAGCTCACCAGAGCCAGTACAACGGGTGCTATGGTACTTGAAGTACGAAATATTTGTCAATTTTTGAGAAATTTCAGTTTATTAGCCCGATACAGCCCACAAAGTCTAAAAAGTCACCAATTTTATGATTGAATATTATTTATACCATCTCATAGATGAACTATATTAATTTTCAGCTCACCAGAGCCAGTACACGAGGTACTATAGTACTTTATGTACGACATTTTTGTCATTTTTGGAGAAATTTCAGTTTGTTAACACGATACAACCTCCGGAGTATATACAGGTGATCAATTTCATGATTGGATATCATTAAGAGCGTCTCAAAGATTAACCCTATTAATGTTCAACTCACTAAAGCCAGTACAACGGGTGCTATGGTACTTCAAGTACCAAACTTTTGTCATTTTTGCAAAATTTTCAGTTTGTTAGCTTGATACAGCCTTCAGAGTGTATACAAGTGACCAATTTTATGATTGAATATTGTTCAAGGTGTCTCACAGATATACGCTATTGATTTTTAGCTGACGAGAGTGAGTACAGCTGGTCCTATAAATCCAGATATACTACATTTGTGGTTATTTTTGGAGATATTTCGGTTTGTTAGCACGAATACATTCCCCGAAGTGTATACAAGTGACAATTTTATGATAGAATATTGTTCAGAGCCACAGATGCGGAAAAATTTGTTTTAATCTTTAAAACCGTCTATTTTATTATTACCCGCGGGAAAAATTATTGCTTGGTCGTTTTGGCTTGGTCTGTTGTTGAGGGCTTGGGGAGTAGGTGTACTGTAGTCAGGATATGATTTCCATAATTGTTGCTAGGTGCCTAAATGCGGGTCTGTATTCCAATTTAAATTTATCATATCACTTGAAAAACTGCGAAATTTGGCCTGTGTTGTAGTAAGTAGATAAAATGATGCAGGTTAATTACAAATAAACGGGTTTTTTTCACAAGTTTATGTGGTGTGAGTCTAAAGTGACTTACATGTTCGATGGAGGAGCTCTAATATTCACTATACCGTCTATAATTGAGTTTTACTACAATAAACACTGTTTAATTTGAGAAACGTAGGAGCTGACATGAAGACTGTTTAGACAATCGTTGCCAGAACCGAACTCTATAGAACAATAATTGTTTATATTGCCTTGACAGTTTTCTAGTTCTAGTAGTATTTCATAGTAATTAATGGAGAATGTAGGATTTTTTTTATTTATAAGCAAGTCGCATCTACCACTGAGGTAATTAGCGACACAAATATGGGTGGATTATAGTTTTGGTAATATGTTAATGTCACTTAGATATTTAAAAATATTTTGTGTATTACAGTTTTTTCGCTAAGAACTTGTTCTAAATTGTTGCTGAGGTTGTTGTCCTGATTGTTGAAATTTTGAGCAATCGGTTAATAAATGTTTGTCAGTAAGCGGAGTCTTGAATAATTCACATTTTGGGAATTCACTTTTAGTAATTAAGTAACTATCAGTAAGATTGGAGTGGCCTATTCGTAACATAGTCAGTTTTACTAGAAGGTAGAACATTAATTGTTTATATTGTTTTGACATTCTTCCTTACCAGTTTGTATTTCATAGTAAATAATGGCGAAAGTAGGATTTACCAATGCTGATTTTTTAGATCTCAATATTATTTACGGCGAGTGTAATAGAATTGTTGAACGGGCTTGCCGTGTTTATGCTGAAAAATATCCTAATCGACCAATTGCAACTGGTGATATTGTGCTTAAAAAGTGCCATCAGTTTGGTCAATTAAAGCAAACATGATCAAAAATTTCGCGCCTCACCCTGTATAGTGATATTATTTGAAAAATTAATGATATTGTAGTTTATGTACGTTGAAAATTCAATTATGAGTATAATACTTTCCAGTTGAGGAGTTTTAGGGAATAGAACAATAATATGTTAGTACTCTAATTAATGTTATCTATTTTGAATGTACGTGCCCCAGAACTAACTGATGATAATGTGAAATTGTTTGTTTGGAAGGAATATAATTCAAGGCTTATTTATTTCGTATACCGCTACGCTTGACTTATTTAGTTCAAGAAAATAGATAATTTCGCTTTAACTTCCAAAAATGTGGTGGTTGAAATTTCGAATGTTTGTTAATAACATGTATTTCACATCTTCTTCTATCGTCGTTCTTTCATTACTGAGAATCGCGATCACTGACAGCTCGTGACGTTATTTCTCTCCATTGACTTCGATCCTGAGCAATATTTACAGAGCCGCAGAACGAACTACCGGTGGCCTTTTTGATTTGATCAGTCCATCTGATTGGTGACCGTCCTCTGGACCTTCGCTCTTCTGTGTTTCCCGACACTATCAGCCTCTCCAGGTTGTTTACATCTCTTTGCACGATGTATCCAAAAAATATCAATATGTTCGCCAGGCAGGCCGAAGAGAGTCTATTGCGGATGTTCAGTACAGCGTCTTATGCCTTTTGTTGCGTTTGGAACATTTGTGAGGCTTCTTATATTCAGTCTAAAATCAAAACATTGACATTTATTTCCATCAATTCCGACTCTATAGAATTAATGAAGAAATCGGGAATATTGTTTTAGGAAGTTTTAAAAAAATATATCACCGCATCTCACTGCACTTTGAATTAATTTGTACATAAATTGTGAGCTTATCAAAAATTTGCTTAAGATTATTGCCAAAAATCCACATTTGAAAAGGTCCACTTCAAGCCATAATTAGAATATTGAATATTTTTTTGATATTAACATTGCATGGTTAAGAATACAAACAATATAGTTCAAATAAATAAAACGTTGTTGTACTGAAACTGGTTTTCGTTGACTTATGAAAAAGTGCATCATATTTTTTCATCAATTCCATCAGTATATTTCAGTTTTAGATATCCACAAGTTGAAAATATTACATCACAAATCAATGAAGCGTCATCAGTTCTATTTTAAAAACCACTATTATTTCAGATTTATCGCAATTTGATGTTCGTTTTTTCGCGATTAGTATTTAACTGTTATTAAATCATTCGTTTCTCCCTCTCGTCCGTAAAATATTGCATGGTTTATCATTTTTTGTATTTTGTTCTTTCCTGGTTCTATTATAGGCCGGTCATTGGATGGACAATAATGAAAAATATGAAAATTCACTATTTTCTAAGCATTTTAGCTTCAATATCTGTTTTTAATTTTCGTTATACCAGGGGTCCCACTATAATGTAACACATTTTGACGGCTTATTACTCAAGAATGGAAAAAGATATCGACGTGCAGGTTTTACTAAACTTCTCATATTTCCTTCATATTTTGATTGTCTTAGATGAATGTATATTTTTCCTGAAAGCGCCGAAAAAAAATTACGTTATCTTAAGCAAACATTATCGGTTTATCTTAAATACAACACTCTCTATTTTTTAATACCATCTGAAAATCCCGTTCTTCTCCTTTTCAAAAAAGTTTACATTATCGGCATTCACTATAGTTTAAAGAAACCATGTTAAGAACATAAAGTATAACATTTCAACAGCTTGGAAACGTTATAATTCGAAAATGAGACAAGGGATTAATGAGAGACTTTCACTGAATTTCAAAGAAATTTTAAAAATTTTTCTAACGCCGTTACCAAGTCACAAAAGTTGTCTAAAATTTGCGTAAGAAAGTAACTTTTGTTATTTTTTTACGGAAAGGTGACAATAACAAACGTCAAAAAGTTGTTTATTTGAAATATAACAACAAACAGAGTCAAATTTATTAATAGAAAATGTGTACTTTGATAGAAAAAGAGCAATGCGTCGTATTATATGCGGAAAAAAATCAATATCAGTGACCATAAGGAGATTCAGAGCCATTTTTGACAAAAATCCATCTACATGAAAGTCGATGTTAACTTGGGTGCAACAATTTACAGAATTCGGAAAACTAGAAAGGAAAACCAGAACACCTGAAAACGCTCAGGACAGCATGATCAATGAAATTCTAGCATATTCTAGAAGTAAAAGAAATTCTTGCACTTAACAATATTGGAATATATGTGAGAAATATATCCCAAATTACACAATTTTCAAAAAGTAAAGTTCACCGGTTCCTAAAAAGTATTGAATTTGAAGCATATAAAGTACAAGCTTACCAAAAATAGGGAATAATTCATTCGAACAAAGATTTTTCATGTCTGAAAGATTGTTGGCTCTGGTAACACTTCAGCCTAATTTGAACCGAATAATGTCAGACGAAGCTACATTTCATATTTATGGAAGAGTCAATAAGCATAACTGCAGGATTTGGGGATATGAAAATCCAAGAGCGTTCAACGAATTTGAAAGGGATGCTACTAAAGTAAGTGTCTGGTGAGGTGTATCTAAAACAAAAATCTATGGCCTCTTTTTTTCATGAAGCAACAGTTAACGGAAGCACTAACACCGACATTTTGGAGAAGTTTTTGTATCCCCAATTACAACAAGATGAAATTATAAACAATGTATGTTTTCAACAGGACGGCGCGCCTCCACATTACTCTTTAGTTGCTCGAAATTCATTATCAAATCAATTCGGCAATAGATGTATAGGTCGAGCTGGTCTCATCCTCGTATTTCCCGGACTTAACCATACCAGACTAGTTCATATGGGGATTTGTAAATGAGAAACGCTATTATCAAAACCCTACAAATCTTCAGGAGTTAAGACATGACGTAGTAAATGTTTTTAATACCATAACACCAGAAATGCTGCAAAATTCGTTCAGTAATTTTGGGCTGAGATTAAGATTATGTAGCGATGCAGATGCATGTCACCTACGACAACTTATTTCTTAAATATAATTATTTTGTTTGTTCTGATGTGTTTTATGAAGTTATGTTATTATATCTAAATAAAAATGTTTATGTTCTAAATGTTTTCTTCCTTTCTAGTTTTCCCGATTCTGTAAATTATTGTACCCAAGTTAATATAGATTATCGTGTATAGGCGGATTTCTGTCAAAAATGGTTCCGAATCTTGTCCTGGTTACATTTATTAATGGTGTCTTAGCATATATGTAATATGACGCACCGCGGTTTTTCTATCAAAGTAAACATTTTCGATTATTAAAGGACCCTGCACACCTTATATTGGAAAATGACTCTTCGTTAAATTTATTGAATTTCTGATACCTTGTAGAATTGATCATTCTGGTGAAATGTTCTAATGGGTGCAACACGATCCTATGACTAGTTTTCTAGATACAGGGTGTTAAATATGAGAAATATTCACTTTTCATCACTCCGTATCTTCCAAGTTATGATTTAGTTCTGATTTATCTTTGGTGGTATTATCATCACATCCTTATATGACAAATTCAAGAGAAATTCATTTCAAAATGTTTTTGTATAACAGGGCGATGTCACTTGATAATAATGCTACTTTGACACTTTCATAATTTTGTTGTTTTATACAGAGAAAATGCGGAAAAAGCTAAATTATCACATAATATTATAAATTATTCTCATCGTCCATCACAGTTGATACAATTTATACAAGGTGAATATAAAAAATAACGAATTTTGGTTTTTCGGACACCTTGTAGTGATAAACTAGCAAACACAAATGTATATGTTACATAAAAATATATAACAGGGGAGGAACGATTTTTATATAAAACGTTTATATATTTTTTATGTAGTATTTATGTAACAAAATTTTTATATTTATATTATAAAATGTTTTATATATTGGATATATCTAATTTTATATGTATTAAAGATGTAAATTCTGCTACATGCATATGAAATTTTTTTTATATATATTTAATACGTAAAATTTGTTACATAAAATATTTTATATATCTCATATGTATTTGTTACGAACCTCGTCTAATGTCTTTCTAAAGAAAAAGAAGAAAGTCTTCAATATTATAACCTTTAAATTGTCAAGAGTCGATGTACTCACATACCTGCAAGTAGAATAACGTTTTAAAAGGTTTTTCGTTAGTTTTGTCTGTGTGTTTGTTTTCAGTTTTGTTTGTAGTGAAATGGAGAACACATCATGTAAGTGTTATTATTATTAATATTTTTTTTTTTTTATTTTTTTTATTATATCACACTTGTTAGTGGAGGATTGGCATGTCCAGGCTGGGATTCTCAAGGTTTCAGCAGCCTAGTCATGTGTGAGCACTCGTCGGACGGTTCGGCATGTTCCCAATATAGCTGCTTGTTGGGCGGTAATTATGTTCTTATCAACATTTTCCAATTTCAGTTTCTTTAACTCGTTTTGTAAATGTACTTCAACGAGGCCAGTGGTTGAGATAACCAGCGGATGTATGGTTACGTGTTCTAATTGATAAGCATCCTTTAGTTCGTGCGCTAAGTCAATATATTTGTGTATTTTTTATTTATTTATTAATATTATTATTATTATTATTATTATTATTATTAATATTTTTATTTTTAACAGGCAAGGGGCATCGTCAATGAAGCCGTTCATTCAACTGTCGTTTACAAAAGCTTATTTTACAAAGGTATTAAAAAAGTTAACTATATTAAAATATACAATGAAGTAAACAATTACAAATCACATTATACCTATCTCACTAAAATACTTTTCAAGATAATATTTTCGTTTTAACTTACAACTTAGACATGGTTTAACAATAAATCCTTGTGTAGGGAGTCGTTATTCCGAAAAAAATACCTCCGCCTAGGTATGCACTTAGGGCTCAAGTAGATTTTCTAATAATATCAAATAAAATACACATCTTTAATCCTCTGACCACAGGTGGTAAGTCAAGACAAAATATCTTGAAATGGACTAATCTATTGAACGTTATTCATATTCGAATACTTAGATTAATATAAATTATGAATATAAGGCAAAATAACTGTTTAAAACGAAAATAATTGAAATACTTCTGTGATTTATCAATGAGACAGAAAAACGATACGTAGTACAATCTTACAATGGTGACGGTGAACCAGAAATACTTAATATAGAGACATCTCACTCATGGTTAGGACATAGAAATAGCTACAAAATAAGGAACTTTAAATCAATTAAGTTATTTCAAAGTATTGTTACTATATGATTTATTTATTTAATATAATTAATATATACCTACATTTTTAGAAACGTTGCTGTAACAGTTTAATATGACATGCACTGATTTTAATCAAATCACCTTAATGTTGATAAGGCTAAATAAAGAGACACCAGAGGGAAAAGAAGGGCGAAACTGTAACCCTTCAAAACAATGGATAATATCCCTTGATATTGCCCACACGCTTACAAGTGGACATCGAAAATTCTTCTAAGAGAATATTTTTCATGGTTAATTATTGTTTTGTTTTTGAATATTCATTTGTTTTGAATTATCATTTTATATTTTATTATCATTTAGTTTTTGAATATTTTTAGTTTTGCAATCATTTTTTTCATTCGGTGTTTTGTTTTTAGTTTCTTTTTTTTATATTCATTAAATAAATGTACTTATATGCATCTATTTGCTGTTTTTTAGTAACTAAGTACCAGCTACTAAATTCCAAAGATAGATAAATACCATCTACAATTACAATATACAAATATTAAATTGTATTGAGTTGCTTTAAGTTTGAAATATTCATAAGGTAGGTATTGAATAATATAGTAACAATAGTTGCTTAATCTTTTGGCCATCAACACTACTAAAAATATTGTATTTCATTTCATCTATGAAAAATAATGTTTTAACAGATTCTTCTGAATTTATTATAAATTATGAATTTCGCTGAATTTTTTCATAGATCCAACGAAATAAAATATTTTAGGTGAGGGGTGAGGCAAAAGAAAAATTAGGTAACTTTTGTTACATCTATATTATGTAATATTTAATATATAAACATTCTCTAGATATTTTCTCATTTTTACATATATATTACATAGTAATTTGGAGATATTTGAGATATAATTTATAATATGTATTTCTCATATCATTATTGTTCTCTAGCTGTACCGGCCTTTGTCAGTATTCAATACATAAATATTATCTAGTTGTGACTTCAGTTTTATATAACTGTAACTTTTATATTCCAAAAAATATGTAACATATATGTATTCAATATGTTTTTGTGTTTGCTTGGAAACCCACCGAAAATGACAAAATTCTCGTGAAGGATGTTAAACGACGTGTTTCATCGTATACAGAGTCGAATGCTTTATTAAATAAAAACCTTGATTTTTTTCATCACCCTATATCTCATAAAGGAGTCCGAAAAGGTAGCGATATTTTCTCATGGAAGAACTCGAAATACTTTCATTCATATCGTACATCAACGGAATCCAATGACGTGATTTTCATATACAAGGCGAACACTTTGTGGAAAAATCAATTACTACTTGACTTCATTGGATTGTTGGTGGGGATCTACGATGAGTAGACTAACTAATCCATTTGAAGTCTCCTGATGTGACTGAGAAGATACTTATGTTAGATATCTCTTCAAAACATAAAAGTAAGGAATTCAGTGAAGTGAAATCAACATTATTTGAAATAATTTCCACGCCACCCCAGAGGTTTTTTCCAGTGGTGTTCCCATGAGGTCTACTCCACTAGAAATATGGATAAATAACCAATCACAACTTGAACGGCCTTGACAGAGGGCACACATATATCCCATGACTATAATAACGATGTCCGTGATGGATAATGCGGGATTCTCAAGATGTCTACTGGGTAGGGGGTGTAATATCTCCTATGAATATCCGTGGAACGTTTCGATATATGGATCAATCCAAGTGGATAAATCCTAGGCACATGTTAGTATGGATATATGTCGTAGGATACTAGTGTTATCGGGTAATACGCATGAATCATATGTATTACAAATATCCAGCAACCGCTGTCTCTTATTAACATAACTATTATTTTTATAAATACTCAAGACAAATCAAATCAAAAATCTAGAAGTCCGTATATGTGAGAATCACAATCGGAAACTCCACAATTGAAGGAGTTTCAGCAAATCCTCTAGATTTTTCATTATTAGTTTTGATTCCCGTAGAGAGGAAAATACAATTGCAATGTCACTAAAATGAATCCACTCAAATTTGAGACCATTCAAAACATCACTTGTCTAATTCATCTATAGTATTCAAATAAATACTCACATCAGTTGGGAAATTAAAATCGTCAAACTTCTCCACTTCATTGCATACTTTCTATCGATGCCAGAAATGAAATTCTTGTTTCATATCAGTCATTAATACATTCAAATAATTATACAAACAGTGGAAATCCATTTTTATTTTCTGCTCGCAAATGTAGCACACCAAGCTCCGTATATGGCTAGTTTTTTTCATTAATCTCTGTATATTTTTCATTTTGGTATCAACATTCTAATTTGGATATTGTTGCCTACCAGGAGAACTCTAACAGCTCATATTAGAAGTTCAAAAAATCTCATATATTTGATAAGTACCAGGGATACTCTGAGATGAGCCTGGAAATATAATTAGGTATGAGACTTAATGAGATGTCTGATGAATGTATGTTCGGGATGTCCCCTAATTTCTTCCTTGGTGAGATATCCTGAGAATGTAGTGAGGATACCGTATATAGATACTTAGAAAAGAGACTTTGGTGAATTACCGATATATAGAATCAGTTAATATTTATACATATACATCAATTGATAGAAGTTCAATGGGTTGTGATACATCTTTTGGATATCCATATCCGCGGATATAGTGACTTTAATAGATATCCATAGGATATAATTTATTAATGGGGTTGGAACGAGCAATGCGCATGGCATATTATGACGACAACACAACGACAAAAATACTTGATGGATAACTGAATTTTTCCATAATCAAAAAATATAAAATACGAATAAGAAGAAGATTCTTATGAATATTAATAAATGAGAAAGTAACCAACAGAATTAAACTATTTCTGGACCGATATCCACGTCCTCTGGAAGCATTCTATTTGCAGCATCTCCGATGAAATCTAAAAGCCGATTTTATGGAAAATTGATGTTTCTTGATATCTAGCGTACCCCAAAAACCATATTACGCTAGCAACATGCGCACAAGTTCCTAAAGTCCTATTACTGGACTTACAAGTACAATAACACCCCAAAATAGGGAGAGCAGGATTTTCGTCACCTCTTTCAGTGAAAACAAGCCAAAGCATGTATTTAGTAGCATTCCGAGAAAATATTTTGAATCGTAGAAAATTGATCTCCCCATGTAACTCATCGACTTCTAAATGTTGTCTACTTCACCATCTCTATGGATTGTATCTTGGATATATGACGCAGCCAAGTGTTAATGATACGTTTCAGTAAGTTATTTTAAATATTCAATATCAAGGCGAGGGAACGATTTTGTATGAAGTCGATTCAAACGAATCCATCGACCATTCCTGGAATAGAGGTTTGCAGCTTCAACTCGTGCCTGATCAATGTTGACATCATCGTAATCAACTAACAACCTTGTGAGGTCGTATCCAACGTTCCAGGCATATTTATCAATGGATGAAAGTTATTTATACGAGCAGCAGCAATCAGGTAATAATCACGTAATTTCGTAGCATGTATTGCTGATATGGGTTGACGAAATTTTTTTAAAATTGACTTAAAATGTCCATTTCCAGCTCCTACAATCCATCTAGTAGTGGATATTAAACGTGCCTGGTTGGCTTCATTTGTCGTTAATTGCCTTCGATGAGGCGGTAGAAATGGTGGCATATACTAATCCAAGCCAAGGTCTAGTAGACTTTTGATTGAGTCTCTATAGCCTCTATCGACTATCACAATATCGCCTTCTTGAAACCATGTTCTCATTCCATTCGAATCATTTTGTAATTCGTGATTTAGAACACACGCTCATTATTCCTAGTATCTGCGAAGTACGGCCCGATGATTGCTAAGATATATACATCGGGGACAAGTCTCATATCTGGTTTGAACAAATGTTCATTCTTGTGGTAACAGTATTATTGCCTCAATACTCGAAAGTGATTGCTCATTTCTATTTTATTGTACGCACAATCTATATAAATTGCTACAGTTGATTCGTATAGGGGATACATGACTGTTTTTATAATTTTCTCTTGTTATCGAATTAAATCCAATATTATTCGGTACGAACCTTTATAAAAGAGATAATCTAACAATAGAAATAATGAGGCTTGCTGCTTGTTGGGAAGAAAAACTAAACAATATTTTAATAAACTCATCTGAAACTCCATGTTTCATTTTGATCAAAAATATGAGCAAATGTTGTTTTTTCGACATATCCTCTCTTGCCACCTTGTTCAATAATATCGCAAGATTCTAGTAATTGTCGAGAATTATTTTTTGAAATTGATTTGAGCTTCTTAAATTGGTTTTCAGTGAAACAATTGATATCTTCCCAGTTACGGAGTGGCCTATTTGTATTAGCAATTGTCCTCATTCTTTGAAGATTGGAAATTATGTATGCTTTATTCACAAATTCAAACCTCCATGCAAGTAGTTTGGAAGAAAACTATGATGATCAAGATGGTGACCACAAATTCTCAAGAAATCTGGTACATAGATATCAGAAGCAACAAAAATATCCACTCTACATTCTAAAGAAAGTCTTTGAATATTTTGACAAGCATTACAAATAATGCACGCACGACTTGATACGCGGGACAGCACATTGAGACGAAGGCAATTCGTGTTATTTCCCATAGCAATAATTCCATTAATCACTGTGTCATTACAATTAAATCATATTTTTGTATCATCCTGAATATCAATAGGTAGATTTCCCGCAGCTTTTCTTCGATATGTCGCAATTTACAAAACATCAATATTATCTCCTTTATTCAAACGCATTGAGAGTCTAGGAATAACATTTCGGTCACAAACATAACAACTCTCTCTATTTGCGAAGGCCATATTGTTCAGCAAAGTTCGACACACACTGAAAATCACATAAACTTGAACAGTACAAAAAAAACTTCAATTAGTCTAATTATTCAGATATAGCTCTTGAGCTTTATGACATCAACAAGGAAACGACTATTGACATTAGAATTTTGTCAATTTTACCCTCATTGAATTGTTCTCCATGACTACTACGAGATTACAGGAATAAGTGGTGCTATGTAGGTATTCGAAGATGATTCAGATATCGTTTCAAATGCAAGAAAAAGGAAGAAAACGTTTTTGAAAAGGTGGGAATATACAAACATATATACGATTCGAAGGTACAAAAACATAATTGAAAAATAAAATTTTCCTTTGGTGAAGAAATATGCCATGAATTTGAACTAATATGATATATACTCTATATAAACCGATAGAAATACGTACAAATTATGATTTTATCCTGATTTATCCTATGTGGTATTTTTTTTGGTGACAAATTCAAGAAAAATTAATTTTCAAATCTTTTCGTCTTTGATAATAATGTTATTTTGAGACTTCCACAAATGTATTGTTTTATAGAGTGAAAACTAGAAATAAGGAACTTCTGCGAATGTAACAAGTATAATATAACTACTAAGAAACACTAAGCATGAAAAATTCGGCTTCTAGACGGTGCTGCAAATGTTAATTCGAGTCGTGGATTTTTTTGAAGGATACGGTACGCTATGGTACGGTATTAATACTGATCTATACAAGCCCGCCGAAAACTGGACTGAAAATATAGAAATGGGGAAATGTACATATCTTAGTTGTTTTCAGATAGTGTTCGCCTTGCATATGATTCCATTGAAAGTTTTGTACTATATGAATGAAAGTATTTCGAATTCTACTATGAAAAAATATCGCTACCTTTTCGGACTCCCTTATGAGATACAGGGTGATGAAAAAAATGAAGGTTTTTACTTAATGAAATATACGTAATTTTTCAAATTGACATCATTCGACTCGGTATACAATGAAACACATCATTTAACATCCTTCACGACAATTTCATCATTTTCGGTGGGTTTATTACTACAAGGTGTCTGAAAACCCAAAATTCGTTATTTTTCTATATTCGTGAATCACCTTGTATAAATTATTAGGTGATTATTCAACCTTTTTTTCGCATTTTCTCTTTATAAAATAACAAAATTATGAGTCTCAAAATAGCATTATTATCAAGTGAAATCGGCCTGTAATATGAAAAGATTTGGAAATGAATTTCTCATGAATTTGTCATACAAGACTGTGATGATAATACCACCAAAGATAAATCATAACTTGGGAGATACGGATTGATGAAAAGTGAATATTTCTCATATTAAACACCCTGTATTTGGAAAACTAGTCATAGGATCGTGTTGCGCCCATTGGAACATTTCACCAGAATGATCAATTCTACAACATATCAAAAATTGAAGAAATTTCACGGAGAGCCATCTACCCATATAAGGTGTGGTCCTTTAACTATGTTCGTTCTTATAATTCCCATATATAACTTATTTGACGTTTCTTAATGTCAGGTATATTTTTATCAAAACACATTTTCGTAAAATTAACAAAAAGCAACTTTTCACCAAAATTTTAGATAACTTTTGAGACTTGTCAACGGCGTTGAAAAGATTTAAACATTTCTAACAATTTCAGTGAAACCGCTCATTAATCTCTTGTCTCTTTATTGAATTATAATATTTCCAAACTGTTAAAATGTGACAATTTACGTTTGGAAGTTCTTGACATGGTTACATAAAAAATTAAACCTTTCCCTAAAAACTTGAGTTTATGCTGATAATAAAATATATGGTGTATTTAAAATAAACCGATAATTTCGCTTAAAAAAAGTTCATTTTTTTCGCGCTTTCGGGAAATAAAATACATTTGGCAACTATATCAACCAAAACTTGAACGAAATATAAGGAGTTTAGCGTAGACATATTTTCCATTCTCGAGTAATAAGCCGTCAACATATGTTACTTAATAGTGAAACACCCCGTATTTTAATAAACAATGTGTTTTTTCGTAAAAAATAAGATATCTTCTAACTAAATCCGATATTATTCCATTTTCTGTAGAGGTTTCAATTTTCCACGAAATGATATTTGAATGATGTTTCGAAAGTTAACCCAATATATTATGTGTTTTTATCAGTTCCATATTTACTGATATTCCAAAATATTTTTTGTCGCCTATACCCTTCTCCGTAATTTTAATTTTTCATCTTTTGATACTTCAAGTACACTTCATTCGAATTATATCCATGTATTTGTTCAGTTAGTTGTATAGCTCACTCAAAGATATGCTGAACAAACCTATTTTCACTGTCTCCAAAGTCAAACAATCAGATATTCTAGGATTATCATAAAAACAAACAGTTCAAATGAAAAATTTGATCCAAGACAACCGGAACCAACAAATCTTTAAAATGACAATATACAAACCAACAAAGCAAGTGGAAGGAGTGGCCGTATGGAGTAAAGTTATAACGAGTACATATGAACAAAAAAGCATCCCTCTTTATATGATTTTTGACGTTGTTCCCATCTTTTCAACAAGTGACGCCTTTAGATTATTATAAGGCACATAGTTTCCATTGAAATTATCTGTATATTAGAATCATTAGAGATGTATGCTCTATGAAATCTAAAGAATGGAAGAACTACAGGTTAAGTTTATATTCACGCAGAAGTACTCAAATTATTTGATCCTAACAACTCAGAAAACTATATGATAGATGCCTTTCAATTACAAATTCAGAATACTTGGGCGACATTCACAACAATATACTTACTTTCTACGTAAGTAAATGCCACTAAATCTGAATCATTTGTTTTTGAGTGATATGTGATTTTTCAGTGGGTCATTTTGTATTACCAACCAATTTAAATAGACCTTCAATTGGATTTCCTCAAAGATATGAACCTATTACCTGTACAATGGCACATATTACTCTCTACAAATACATCAACAGATGCATGAACAATTTCTTCGTCAGTGGATTAGTCGTGGCAGCAAATTTAATTAGTCACAATAATATCAATACGTAGGATTTTGTGAATTCTTTACAATTAGAGAAAATAATTTACAAAGAAATAATTGATTCCTCTCAAGAATTGCTATGATAAATAGAAGAAGCAGCAAGAGATATTGATAATATTAGATAAGGATCATGAATCTCCACAAAAGTGGATTGTAACTTTATTGCAGTCAATTGTGAACATTTTGAAACTTTCCATTGTGGTTCTTAATCTTCTTGTTATTGTTTATCGATTTTTATTGTCACACATTCAAAGAATAAACCCTTTTATGAACTCATGATACAAATATTGGAAGGAAAAATTAAGCAGAAGTTACTTTTCTGTGTAGAATTAATCGCTTCTTCATATGTTCTCTTCCATTTCAACAATAGTAATACGATGATAAAAGTATACTTCGATTTACTAAAACAATAAACTGTAACTAGCACCCTCTATAAGTAAATATGAATCAGAATCCATAAACCTTTGACCGGCCTATCATTTAATTCATCAATCTATTCATTTCTTTTCATTCACTGTTACATGCATGGACGGTTTAACCGTTTTTTCATGGATTCGCTGCACATATTTTTGCAGGGATATCTAATGAATATATACCAGATAAATGGATGTGTCGGCAATAAAATATGAATTAGTTCTTATATTGAGTTATAGCCATAGATTACATTCAACAAATTCGAAAAATGTTGACAACATACAACAATGCAATTTAAATGTAAGTATATTTTCCTTAAATTGGTATGTTGAAGATTTTTGGAAATGTATCTGTAAAAATGAAACTGGAAGTTTTTCATTATTTGAAAATAAAATTCCTGAGGATAATATTAGGGTAGTCAGATCAAAACCAAACCGAACTATTAGGTACTGTCAACACTATAAATTATTCAAGTGAATGTAGCATTTTTGGCACAATGATATCCTGGGAAAAGCTTATACAAAGCTGCTTACCAACTTTTGTAGTCGACAGAAAAGTTGGAATTATTATTTATTCAATTATTCCCAAACTTAATAATACTTTTCATTGTAATGTTATCTGATAAAAATTAAGAAAACTTGGGAAATATTATAGAATATCATCAGAGTTGTAAAGTTTACAAATGTACTTAATCGTAACAAAGAGACAATTCATTTTCGATATAAATAAATACAGCTTCTGAATTTTATCTAGAGGAATCAATGAACTTTCTACCAGATTCATAGTCATGGCTGAGATTATTCATTATAGCCTGTATACAGTACTAGGAATATTCTTTAAAAAGAAACAAGTATATTCAGTGTATCACTCTTTGCTTTTTAACAGGATATCATAACATGCGAAAGAAGCATCATATTATAGAATGTGTATAAGAGATGGAACACTTAATGTTGTACTTGTAGTCCAGTCAAAATGTGAGACGAAAAAAGATTAAATTATGTGTTCTTTGAAATCATTTAAATATTGGATTTCTTCAATTTGGTTATTTTTAAGACATTCAATGGCATAATTATGTGAATAAGAATTATAAAAAGAAGCAAATGAATCATCAAAACTGTTACCCATTCATTGATAAAAAATACAGTGTAAAGTTCGTAAAATTGTGCACCCGAGGTGGATGGAGGTGGTTCGTTTGTATCACTAGGGACACTGACAGTATCGGGGCGTCCATTGAGTCAAAACTATTAGCGATATTCGAACAATAATTCTCTTGGCAATTTATAAAAATCACTGAACAATACATGCTTATGCTCATTTTCACTTACCTTTACCCCGACTCCTTCTTAGGCTAAAAATAAATTCCATAGGACCATGGCTACAAAGACAAGCGCGTCCGTAAACACGCGTTGCGAGACTTGCTCGGATTTTGCTGGATAAAGTAAGGTATAACTCCGAAGGCATTGAGAGAAGAAAAAAAATTTCGTAATCAAAAGATCTACAATTTTGATAATCGGAAAAATTTCATAAAATTGGATGGTTGAGGAGGAAATAGCGAAAAATTAAAAATAGGGTGAAAAAACAAAGAAAATGCTTGTTTCTGGAAGTAATAACTTGAAAAATATTGATATTAAAAAGAGTTGGTACATTCAATTTAGAAGAGAAATGGTCTCCACAATTTTTGGCTATCACTAAGCGTTTTCGAGGTATCAAATTAAACGCATTTTTAGCGAGAAGGGTTCAGCTGTCATTTGGAGAACCCCGCAAATTGAAATTTATGCTCAAAATACACCCCCCTATCTTTCCCAAACTACATAAGTCAATGTTTATTGTTCCTATTTTGAGCTACAAGTTGACTGGACTATTGTTTCTGAACAGGGTATCATTAACATGTTTGTGAAGAAGTCAAATGAAATCTTGATTTGTTATTCCATTTTTAAGTAGGAGAGTGAGATGCCTCGTTTCGTGTTTGGTAATTCCTTTGTTTTAAGATGGAATTGTTATAAGAAACTTTAAGTTATGATAATTCGAGAGGTTGTAATAACATATCAAAATGATTAATCTGATGAAAAAATGCCGGTGCTACTGACTTCATAATAACAAAATATGTGTTTTTAAGTTAATGAGACCGTGGAAAACATAGTATATACCATTCGGGAGAGATGCTATTTTATCCTCGGTGCATTGTACCCCTGGGGCTTAAAATTGAACATCTGCTAAAATAACGCATTTCTCTCCCTTATAGTATAATGTACTATTAATTTGTATTTATAATAATATGTGTTTCCAAATTTCTCAATTCTTATTTTTCGCTAACAGGATCTCATAATAAAGTGGAAAATACATGCCCACAACGCCAGCGTGTTACAAATTCTTTGTAGGTACTAAAAGTGTTGCCAATTTCCAATGTATATTTATATCAATTGTAAAATGCATTGTTCTAACATGTGTACAAGTTATAAGAAGCTTTCAATTATTATAATTCAAGAGGTTGTAACAGATCAAGATATAATTAATCCAATCTATTCGTTGAACATTTTATTGTAATGCTGGAAATTGTTCTAGTTTTCAGTTTGAAAGCGGTTAAAACCTTTGCTATTTTTCAGATTTGGCAACGTGAAATTTGTCTTCGGCCATCTGGGGTTGGAATGTATTAATAAAAAGATTAAAAGATTAAAAATAATAGATTATTTGATATTCAGATGCATTTATTAAATCATAACGACAATGCTATACTGAGAGAAAAGAAAAGTTGAGAGAATGTTTTGCAGTTATTTCAACTCAAAGAAAATCTGTTGAACTGAAATGAAAATATTGTTTAAGGGCTTAAGGAATTTTTTTGGGATGATAGTTTATTCATTCTAGGTTCAGTTTTCAAAAAACTTGAACGACTTATTTCATTTTACAAACTAAAATGTAAATCGTTAAGTAGGAACAGAAAAAAATTTAATTTTTCTCGTTGTATCCATCAAAAAATCATTTAACAGTCGTTATATTTGACAGCGAATACTGCAGATTATCTTGTTAACTGTGATTTAACCGCCTGTAACTCCTACGCTCCAGATAAAACGATTTCGTTTATGGCCATAATTCTCCTATTTTTATCTATTCCTTCTCTTTATTTTCAATCTACACGTTGGAATTGTAAGTGCCCTTAAAATATTCCTTTTTATTTGTGAGAGAAATCAACTCCATTCAATTTCAACGTAAAACGATAATTCTCTCATGGCCAACGGGAAATTATAACGGTCACATGACGTTACCAGTGTGCTAGAGAAATACAATAGTGAAATGGACAATCAAAAGTTAGCGTAGATTACTGTACGAGACGAATACGAATCGCGCGTGCACCTCTTGAGTATGTCTAATGACTGTACACTCGATACTTCACTAAACGTTTGTTAGAGAATGAGTAACTATTTTTTGTAAATCTTATAAAATGAGTATGCAAGTACACCATAAAGTGTAAATTGTAAAATGGTACTATCAGGGTAATTCATATCAAGAAATAGCAAAAAATTTGTTTATTGTGGCATTCGAAAATGCCCAACCAATTAGCAAGAAACAAGTGAGAACGGTTATAAAAAATTTTGAAGAGCATAGATGTGTCAATCCTACTAAACATGGACCGCGTACACAAAATCGTGAAACCCAACCCGAAAAAGAAGAAAGAGATATTTAGTTTGTGCCAGTGTGGAAAATAATCCCCTACAATCGTCCACTCATTTAGCAAAGGATTCTGATGTAGATCCAAAAATGATTCGGACTGTATTAAAAAAAATGGTTATCGTTTTGAACTGAAACAGAGCCATGGAATTTTTTCAGGCGAACAATTTCGTAGAATGAAATTTTGTTAAGTAGTTATGGAAAAAATACAATTGGACGCAAACTTTTCGAAAAATATGTTATTCACAGATGAATCGACTCTTCCCATACATAATTCATCCGTTATTCGATATTGGTCCAGGACAAATCTACACAAACACTACAATAGTAGAACTCGATATCCCCAAAAGGTAAATGTTTGGGCCAGAATATTAGGAGAACATTTAATTGGACCATTGTTCATTGATGGCAATTTAACTGGGGAAAAATATTTGGACAATGCTGGCAAATCAAATTACTCCTGCCCTTATACAATTAGGTGTCAACTTCAATGATATTTGGTACCAACATGACGGTGGTGCATCACATAATTATCGACTAGCAATACATTTTTTAAATACACAATTTCCCTATCGGATAATCTCCACGAATGGTAACATTAGATGGCCTGCGAGATCTCCAGATTTGGCTCCCAACGATTTCTTTTTCTGGGGTTATGTGAAATCGAGAATTTATGGATTCCAAGAAAACAGAGCCACCTCTCTGAATGAACTGAAGGAACAAATTTTACAAGTTTGTATGAAAATAACACCTGAAATGCTCATACGGGTTCGTCAAGAACTTTATAACCGTCTCGGTTACTATTTAGCTCAAAACGAAAGTTTATTCGAACATTTGATTTAAGTTCATTGATGAATTAAGAAGTTTTATTTTTCTGTTTTAATTTATTACCTATCAGATTATTACTTTTATTTAAAAATAGTAGGCATTTTCATTAGAATTCGATATTATGTTTATCATCGAATACATTTTTTAATTAGTACTATGTGTGTTTACACAGAAAATTCGTTTCTCATTTGCATACAAACGATAAAGTTCCTAAAACTTTTTAAACTAACACATTCGAACCGCAGATGTTCCGAGACTAATTGCACGTTGCCAAATCTGTGAAAAAGTAATGATTTTAACCGCTTTCAAACTGAAAACTAGAACAATTACCAGCATTACGATAAAATATTCAACGAATAGATGGGATTAATTTTATCTTGATCTGTTACAACCTCTTGAATTATCATAATTAGAAGCTTCTTATAACTTGTTCTCATGCTAGAACAATGCATTTTACAATTAATATTAATATACAATGAAAATTGGCAACACTGTTAGTACCTACAAAGAATTTGTAACTCGCTGGCGTTGTGGGCATGTATTTTCCACTTTATCATGAGATCCTGTTAGCGAAAAATAAGAATTGAGATATTTGGAAACACATATTATTATTAATATAAATTAAAATACGATTTATTTCGCATGTTATGTTATTATGGGCACACTGTCAACGTGTACATTGAAAATGGAGAGAGACAAAGATTTATAATAGAACTTAAAATACGACTTATTTCGCATTTCATGTTACGTTATCCTGTTAGCGAAGAAAAATAATACACTAAATTTATGTGCATTTTGTCTTTTTCTAACACATTGACGATCAAACATATGTGCCCTCAGAATTTTCCTAACACTATACACAATATATCATTGAAAGACAACTAATACGTGATGAATGACACATCCGTGGAGTCCACTTCCTGATCATCAACTTCAAAATCGAAATATACAATATTAAATTTCATGATGAGCTTGGTGAATGACCGTTTCTGTGATTTGAAAGTTCATTTTACACAAATACAACAAAAAAACAATCTGCGATGAAACCACCATGCCCCAAAATTCAGGATCCCATACTAAAGAGCGTTGAATAAAGTACTCTTCTCTAACATGTATCAGACGAAGAGAAGAATTTTATTTATATGTGAGAAGTGTCCAAATTATTTCACTCGTACCTAATAAAACTCGTGACTAGAAACGTTTTCAACACGAGGTGAATACTATACTTTTTCTTCGCCCCCAAAAATGGGACGAATGATGGCTGACGGCTGACTGACAAATCAAATGACACAAAACAACAAAATTATCACGGAACATGGAATTTAACATGCAAATGATACACTGGATTAGACGTTTAAAATATAAACGAGATGTGACTTTCCGCATTTTAAACAATAGTGTTTAAAGAGTCGTTTTGTACATGTCAAACCCGTGTTTAAAATGCGGTTGTAGTAACTGGAGTAAAAAAAAATTAATTATAGGTATAATATATCCTACTAAGCCCAACTCGTCCTAAGATTGAATGGGGTCAGAAACATGTTGATTGAGCCCATATCCAAGACGTTATTCACTTCAATATCTCATATTTTACAAAGAAAAAAAATATTATAATTAAATACCATACACAACAATTCCCTTTTTCACTTACGCGGAGCAAATTCCTCTTCTCTAATTCCATCTGTAATGGGTTTGCATTAAATAGAAACAAAGTAATGAATAAACATCATCTCATTTCCCAAGTTTTACTTATTTGTAATATTCAATTAATTTATTGTCTACATAGTTATAAACAGTACTTGTATTCAGAAACTCCAAATACGAGAATAACCTATACTTTCTATGGTTCACTTTGAAACCACTTAACGTGGTTTTTTATGAATAAATTATTAAACATTTTATTAAACATTGAACAGGAAAACAAAAGCTGCATCCAGAATTAAAAGATGAAAGAAAATGTTTGAGAATTGGAGTATTTGTATTAAAATTATGTTGCTTTGAATAAATAAGCAACGTCTCTGCCATATGTGGCAGCATATTTAAAAGATAATGAGATAGAATACTCAGGTAAATACATATTCATGATAATTAAAAGATATTATGAACTTCTAATAAAATGCTGATTATAATGAAATAGTTATTTGAAAAGTTTTTTCATGATGGAACAGGAAACATGAAAACGAACTAATTAAACGATTTCAAAGTTGAATCTATGAAATTTGAATCTGAGCAGAGTGAACAAACTGTCGAAATTTTTATGGGATTCTTTTTGTAAAATGTTTGCTTGAAGAAAAAAGTTCTAATTTTTCAAAGCTCATTGGCTATTATTAAAATTAATTATTTGTCATAATAACGACTGAAACCTACAAAGACTTTCAATTCGAAGACAGGCAGGCACTCCAATACGTTTTGATAATTTCAACATAAAAGACGCGAATCATGAAAGTGGGATACTTGGGTTTATATTTTCTAGTCGCATGAAGGTGTGAGAAAACACTTAAATGAGGCCAATAGAGTAGGGAGATGACTGAATGACACTACAGAATAATTCATAAAGTTTTTCGTTTCAATGCGTTTTCTATAAAATATTTCTATTTAGCACCTTTTGTTTGAGTCATATTTCTATATTACCTGTTGTCATGTGGTGGGGAAAATAGACTTCTGTTGACAGAAATACACTGTCTGTAACTTCCGTATGCGTGAACGAATTTTCTGTCGTAATTTGTAGAGATAGATTTCAGAAACAGATAACAACAATACATTCAATGCTTCAATTGGGAACTAGAGGGCGTTATGTGACGCTCACCTTTATGTTTTTTTTTCTGGAATATTTGAAACACAATGCTTCAACTCTGACTAGCTTATAAAATAATAATAATAATGATCTTTATTCAATAAATACAAAGGAGTATCTAACAAAAAAATGAAATAAATAAAGCTAATGAGCGATAAGTGCTGTTCCACTTGTTTGGCATTAATATAAAAATGGTTTATAAAAATTATTACATACATTACACAAATATATACTTATAAATTTTTCCTAAAAATAGAGATGATAATACAACATACTTATAAATAATGGAGAAAAAATAAATACACGATATACAGAATAATAAGTTTGACTTCGTGTTTTTGATTATATTTGTAGTTGAACTTCGTCAACTGGCGTGGACATTCAACTAAATAAATAATCTTAATTTGACAAAGTTAATGTCGAAATTAATAATTTATTATGTACAAATTTACAAAATGTTACAAAGTTGAGTTGTGAACGCTGTATTTCTGTGGTTTCAGATTGGAAAACACTTTATGTTTCGAATTGATGAAATTTAAACTATTTTTGTTATTGAGCGTTGAGCTCGATTCGATGAGTGTGTAAAACTCGC
This sequence comes from Galeruca laticollis, assembly GCA_963921935.1. Taxonomy (NCBI): domain Eukaryota; kingdom Metazoa; phylum Arthropoda; class Insecta; order Coleoptera; family Chrysomelidae; genus Galeruca; species Galeruca laticollis. The sequence goes on from OY998177.1 coordinate 172,327,827, forward strand.
GTCGATGAATGTAAAACTCGCGTCGAGAAGTGTAGAACTTACGAGTGAAAAACTAACTTTGTTGTTGAGCCTTGCGCTCGTTTCGATGAGTTAAGAACTAACTTCGTTGTTGAGCATTGCGCTCGATTCGATGAGTGTGAAAAAACTGATTTCTTCACGTTGTGAGACGTGTTGAGTAGAAATCTGCGAGGGGCGGGTTTACACGTGGATTGGGTTGACCAACCGAAAATAAATATTTCCTATTGGCCAGCATCACTTGACTTGTCGGGTTCCCAGACATGAATCAACTATGGGTGCCGCCAATAGTAAGTTAAATTTCTATGGAATACTACAATAGCAATTGTAACCTATTTACTCAGAAAGGTAATTCAAAAATGTCTTTCATGTCTTCCGAACCTCGACCATAAAATTCATGCATAATTGACACTAAATTTAGGGTTTTTACAATACAATATATAATAGGGTGAAACGTGACCTTTTCCTAACTTCTTAACTATAGGACAATGCATCAAGATGTCGACTTTCAAAAAAGGTGCTATACATATGCCCATACAAAACAATTTACAATCATTGTTGGAAAACTCGATATTTATAAAGTATTTTGGAAATAAAATTAAAATATCCTTTGAATTTACTACAATAGAAAGATCTTATCAATTCTGCTACATATTTCTACAAAGCTATTAACTAAAATGAATTTACGCCTTAAATATATACAATAAAAAGAAGGACACATACAAGTATCTCATATATTCTAAAGGTATCATAAACGAATAAATTTCAAGATTTTACAATCTAGAACATACTCCTCCCGTTGAGAGAATACGATCAATTATGAAGTCTGTGAATGTTCATCTTCAGCATTAGTCGGTAGAATCGGAAGTAACGCTACCTTCTTCACATTTCGGAAAACTGAAGATTTCGCGGTTTTCACTAAAACAGTACGTACCACACCGTCACTACCGGGATAGCACTTCATGATTCTTCCCAGGGCCCATTGTGAGGGTGGAATGTTGTCTTCTCGTAGTAAGGCCACGGCCCCTTCGTGGATTTCAGGACCGGCCTTTTCCCATTTGGTGCGAACCGTCAATTCGTTCAGGTACTCCTTACTCCATCGCGTCCAGAAATGTTGCTTTACCTTCTGGATGTGCTGCCAGTGTGACGGTTACTAGGAGTCGTGGAATAATCACGTCTTCGCAAGTTGGTCAGTGAGTCCCCTATTAAAAAATGGCCAGGAGTAAGGGCGATAGGATCGGTAGGGTCAGAGGAAATACTAGTTAATGGTCTGGAATTTGATATAGCTTCGATTTCGATAATTAATGTGTTAAATTGCTCATACGTAAATAGTATATCACGTCCGGAAACTCGGTATAAATGCTTTTTAAAGCTTTTCACTGCCGCTTCCCATAAGCCCCCAACGTGTGGTGCTTGAGGAGGACTAAAATGCCACTGAATACCCTTGTCGCTCAAGTATCCTTGAATTCGATCTTGGGCTTCGCGTGTATGGACGTCTTCAATTAATTCCCCTAGCATCCGATCAGCTCCAACGAAATTCGTGCCGTTATCACTGTAAATGTCGTGACATAAGCCGCGGCGGGAAACGAAACGTCTCAACGCTGCCAGGAATCCTACAGAAGTGAGGTCTGTAACTACTTCCAAGTGTGCAGCCTTTGAAGCTAGACAAACAAATACAGCAACGTAAGCCTTTACAGATGCTTGGTTACGGTATTTCTTCTCCTTTAAGAGAAATGGTCCACAATAATCAATCCCAACTTGATTAAATGGGTTCGATATATTGATACGAGCTCTCGGCAATTTACCCATAATGTAATTGGTAGGTGGAGGATTAGCCTTGAAGCAGGCACAACATTGTTTAATATTTTTGCGTTGCTCAGGTAGTTCAGGTATTTCTTCCTCTTTCGGTAAATCGAGATTCGGCCACGCCGACATAGATTGGCCTAACCATGATGGACCATCTCGCCACAATGTCTCCGAGGGAAAATCTGCAGGTAATACTCCTCTAGATACGAGATCGGCCGGGTTATCGTGTGTGGATACATGTCGCCATTGCTTCACTTGCGTCATTCTTTGTATGTCAGCTACACGATGTGACACAAAGGTTTTCAACTGTTGAGGACAAGTTTGAAGCCAGCGTAATACGATTGTAGAATCGGACCAGTAGAAAATTTCAACTTCTTCTCGGAGGGCCGCATTTACAGTTTCCATTAAGGTAGACAAGAGGTGTGCCCCGCACAGCTCTAATCTCGGTATTGTTATCGTCTTAATAGGAGCAACACGAGACTTAGCACATAGTAACTGCACTTTAATGTTTCCTAAGCGATCGATAGTACGTAAATAAACGCATGCACCGTATGCTCTTTCACTAGCGTCGGAAAATCCATGCAATTGAACTTCTTTAACATCGGAGGTAATCACGGTACGTGGAAATGACAACAAATTAACTGACGGTAATTGTTAACAATATATTTTCCATTCACTGTGTAATTCGATAGGCAACGATTCGTCCCAATCAAGCTTATAATTCCACAAGCTTTGTAAAATGATTTTCGCTAGTGTAATAACTGGTGCTAATAACCCTAAAGGGACGCATATTTTTGCAACTTCGGATAATATAATCCTTTTAGTAATCCTAATTGTCTGAATAGGATTAACGGTATACATGATCGTGTCGTTTTGCGAATCCCAGTGAATGTCTAATGTTTCCAAGGTAGTGTCACCCAGTTGCAATCTCGGGTTTCCATCTTCGACAGGTATATTTTCTAACACCGAAGGATCGTTGGATTCCCATTATCTCATTGTTAGACCGGCGGCAGAAAGGATTCCATTCATTTCTTTTATCATGATTTTTGCTTGCTCTTGACTCTTAGCGCCACTGAGGAAATCATCCACATAAAATTCGGTTAATAACAGTGGGGCGGCTACGGGAAACCTTTCACTCTCATCTTCACTTAATTGATGCAGACATCGGATGGCTAAGTACGACGCGCAAGTGATACCGAACGTGACGGTATTTAATTCGAAAATTTGCATCCTTTTCTGTTAATTCCTCCAAATGATACGTTGAAATTTACGATCTTCGCTTCTCACTAGGAATTGTCGATACATCTGTTTTAAGTCGCCTGTAATCACGATAGGGTGTTCACGAAACCTAATCAATGTTATGAATAAATCCGGTTGAATATTGGGGCCGGTGTACAGGACGTCATTTAATGATACGCCCGTGGAAGTCTTCAGTGAACCATCATATACCACACGTACTTTAGTAGTCAGACTCGTGTCCTTAATAACGGCGTGATGAGGTAAATAATAACCATCTGATGTAGACGGACTGTCCACAACGGGGGACATGTGACGTTGGTTTAAATAGTCATCTAAAACCTCTTCATATAACAATTTGAGGGCAGGCGTTTGGTTTAACTTACGTTCAATACTATCAAATCTTTTTCTTGCGAAATAGTAAGATTTACCTAGGTTATGTGCCTGCGGGTTGAAGGGTAGGGCAACTACATAGCGCCCACTCGATTCTCTAGTTACGTGCTTCCGGAAATGCTGTTCACATTTTTCTTGTTCTTCGGTGAATTTTTTGTTTCTAGGACATTCTTCTATCTCCCAAAATTTCTGAAGATCGAAGTCTATAGGAGTAGTAGTAACATAACAATTTGATTTTGCTGGCACATTGAAAAGGGCAGCTCCGCCTATTATCCAACCGAGCATTGTTTTTTGAAGGTATAATTCTTGTTGATTAGGAGCGGATAACTTGATTTGTCCTACAGACAATAAAGAAAGAGTGGTGACAGCTCCTAACAGTATATCGACTGGTGCAGATCGGTGGAAATGTGGGTCTGCTAATTTTAGATTAGCGGGTATCTTTATCAACTCACGCTGGATCGGTTGATCTGGTATAACGTGAGAGATAGCTGGTACGATTAAGAATGTTGACGTCTTTTTATACGCGTTTATCCGTGATTTGATGGTAGCCGTTGTTAATTCGGTGCAGTACGTGGTCATAGCATTTAAAGCTCCTACGGGTACATTACATGTTGTTTTCTTCAATCTTAAGATATCAGCAAGCCGCTGAGTGATGAAATTGGTGGTGGAGCAGGTATCAAGCAAGCCTCGGCATTGAATAGGTCTTTCATCCATGTCTAGAATATCAAGCACTGAGGTGCCCATAATGTCGTTAGATAGCGCATTCTCTGTTCTGATACTTCGTTGTGTTGAGAAGGCTCAGATGTACTCCGTTCAACTGGTATGTGCAACAAGGTATGATGCCGTTTGTTGCACTTTTTACACGAGGCCTGTGTTTTACATGCTTTAACTCCATGCCCTTTCCCAAGGCAATTAAAACACAAACGATCATCTGATATATAAATTTTCGTCGGTTTTCAACGGATAATCCACGGACCTTTTCACAAACGTACAATGTATGAGAACTATTGCATGCAGGACAGATAATCAATCTTTGCTGATGCGATGTATTACCATGATTATTTGTGTGTGTGACAAGAGCTTGCGAACGGGTTTCTCTGCGTTGGTTATCTTTTTCATATCTTGGTGCTTTGTTGTAAGGTACTTCGTGTTGAGACGGATCTGCACAATTAGCTCTTCTTCCCAAAAATTTTAGTAATGTTTTAAACGATGGGAGCTGATCATCTTGCAAAGTTAATTCCCAATGCCAAGCCGTATTCGAGCTGACCTTGGATAAAATCAAATCGACTAGTGGGATGTCCCATGAGTCAACTGGAACCTTCAGGTTCTCCAACGCTCTCGTGTGTTGATAGAACACGTCAACGAGCTCGTTTATTGCAACGGGAGTGTCTTTGTTTAATCGAGGAAACTCTCTCAAAATTGCCATATGACGACGTGCCATACGACGTGGATTTTCAAATTTGTCCTTTAAAATTGAAATAGCAACACTATAATTACAGTTGGTGATTTCAAGTGACTCAATTGCCCTGGCTGCCTTTCCGATTAATGGTGATTTCAGATAATTTAGCTTTTCAACGTCTTGAATCTCTTTATCGCCCACCACGGCTGAGAATAGGCTAAAGAATTCGGTCCACTCTTCAGGGGTTCCATCGAAAGGTTTGAGTGTTATAGGAGGCAAATTGACTGCTGATTTGATGTTACCAATGTGTATGGTATCTACTAGATGTATGCCATCGTACGATGGTGTTATTTTATCGAGAAGATCTAAAGCACGCGCTTTTTCCAACCTGAAGCTGTCGCTATAGGAGCTACGATGATCCATTTCTTCTTGGTCTAACTCCTCTATGCTATCTTGGATTGCGTCAAATTTTTTATATGCTTTAGTTGCGTTATCTAACGTCGTTTGAATCAAATTTTTACTGACTCTCGTAGGCTCATCGTTTGCTTGGTCGATGAGCTTTCTTAATGTCGTAATAGTTGTTTGTATATAACCGCGCTGCCGTTTTAGTTTAGTAAGTTCAGCCATTTCAAATTTAGCTTATGCGTGAGTATGGTAAGGAATTTCAACAATGTTTATATGATACTAATATGGAAACAGGACGGATCATTGGCACATTTAAATAGATAACTGACCAACTTACCTTGATTATCCTGGTTGCTGCTGTGATGAATCCTTGGAACTGCGATTTGAACTGCTAATTGAACTGCTAATTGGACTGCTAATTGAACTGCTAATTGGACTGCTAATTGAACTGCTAATTAGACTGCTAATTGGACTGCTAATTGAACTGCTAACTGGACTGTTAATTGAACTGCTACACTGGACTGCTAATTGAACTGCTACACTTTCACTACGATTTGAACTGCTATACTTCGATTTGAATTGCTCTCTTGATACTGGCACTTTACAATGTTATATAACAATACTTGTTATATCCGGTTTACGAAGGACCAATGTTTTTGATTATATTTGTAGTTGAACTTCGTCAACTGGCGTGGACATTCAACTAAATAAATAATCTTAATTTGACAAAGTTAATGTCGAAATTAATAATTTATTATGTACAAATTTACAAAATGTTACAAAGTTGAGTTGTGAACGCTAAATTTCTGTGGTTTCAGATCGGAAGACACTTTATGTTTCGAATTGATGAAATTTAAACTAACTTTGTTATTGAGCGTTGAGCTCGATTCGATGAGTGTGTAAAACTCGCGTCGATGAATGTAAAACTCGCGTCTAGAAGTGTAGAGCTGACGAGTGAAAAACTAACTTTGTTGTTGAGCCTTGCGCTCGTTTTGATGAGTTAAAAACTAACTTCGTTGCTGAGCATTGCGCTCGATTCGATGAGTGTGAAAAAACTGATTTCTTCACGTTGTGAGACGTGTTAAGTAGAAATCTGCGAGGGGCGTGTTTACACGTGGATTGGGTTGACCAACCGAAAATAAATATTTCGTATTGGCCAGCATCACTTGACTTGTCGGGTTCCCAGACAAGAATCAACTATGGATGCCGCCATTAGTAAGTTGAATTTCTATGGAATACTACAATAGCAATTGTAACCTATTTACTCAGAAAGGTAATTCAAAAATGTCTTTCATGTCTTCCGAACCTCGACCATAAAATTCATGAAGAATTGACACTAAATATAGGGTATTTACAATACAATATATAATAGGGTGAAACGTGACCTTTTCCTAACTTCTTAACTATAGGACAATGCATCAAGATGTCGACTTTCAAAAAAGGTGCTATGCATATGCCCATACAAAACAATTTACAATCATTGTTGGAAAACGTGATATTTACAAAGTATTTTGAAAATAAAATTAAAATATCCTTTGAATTTACTACAACAGGAAGATCTTATCAATTCTGCAACATATTTCTACAGAGCTATTAACTAAAATGAATTTACGCCTTAAATATATACAATAAAAAGAAGGACACATACAAGTATCTCATATATCCGAAAGGTATCATAAACGAATAAATTTCAAGATTTTATAATCTTGAACACTTAGTTTATACAAGCAGTACACTGTATTATATTAGGATCATGATTTGTTCAGCTTACGTAAGTATCGAAATAGCGATGAATTAATTATCATTGATTGTCAAGAATGAATTTTTTCAATGCATTTTTGAATTTCGGTGGATATATACATATTTTCATTCGTTCGGGTAAATTATCATAAAATTTGGAAAAAATGAGTTTGAGAAAACGTTTCTGACATATTTCTAAAAGGTGTATGTAGGTTTTTGCTGCAGCTCCCCATCCCAATATTCCATAGCGGAGATTACTTTCCACTAGTGCGTAGTATATTATTTTTAGGAGGTGAGTTGGTAATATGTTTTCAAGGTATTTGAATTTGTATAAAACAATTTGTTGTTTTTTGATGATATATTTAATGGGAGAGTCCCACCTTAAATGTGAATCCATGATGACTCCCAGATATTTAATTTTATTAAGCGGTGCAATATGATAGAGCTTGTCATTTATATTTACAGTTAAGTTATTGAAAATCGGCAATCCAGCTCTGTCACAGCTAAAAGGGACGTAGTTGGTTTTTTTTAAGTTCACTGTGAGTAATTTTATTTTACTAAAATTGTTTTTGGATTTTTCTTTTAGTGCTTTCCAAGTGCTAGCAGTATTGCCGTATCATCAGCGAAACCAGTAATGAATCCATCGCTTTTAAGAGAATATAATTCATTCACATAAATATTGAAAAGAATCGGCCCTTGTGGTATTCCGAATTCAATTTTCCTTGTCTCGCTGATGACTTCATCGAGTTTTACTCTCTGGTATCTATTTGATAAATAATTTTCGAACAGCTTCAGACTTTGTCCTCTTATACGTATGTTTTCAAGCGATTTCAAAAGTAAATTGTGGTGAACCGTGTCGAATGCTTTGGAAAGACGCAAAGACACGGATTACTATCATTTAGTGCTGTGGTAATTCTTGATGTCAAGGTTAATATCGCATCCTCGGTAGATTTCTTCTCTCTCAAACCAAAGGAAATAATCTAAACGATTCTTTGAAGCCTTTTCGAAAATTTTGGAAATGTGTGTTTTCAGAGAAATATAGCGGTAATTTGTGGTTGTGGTTGGGTCTTCTTTTTTGTATAGCGGGAGTATGAGTGACTCTTTAAAGTCCGACGGCAATATTCCTGATTCGAAACATCTGTTGATAAGGTTTTTTCAGAATATGATTTGCAATTGATTTGAGGGTTTGTGATTTGATGTTGTCTATACCAGCAACTTTTTTTTCAATTTTCACTTCCTGAATTATACTGAGCAGCTCTTTATATTCTATTGGAAGAAGCACCAAAGAAATGCACACGTTTTTATTTGTTGGTGTATAGGTTGATGTTCTGCTTATCTTATTTGCCAGTGTTTTTCCAATGGATGCAAACACTCCGTTAAATTCATTGGTAATATCTTTTTTGTCGCTTATAAGTTGACCAGTATTATTTTTAACAGCGTCAATGTTTCTTTGTGATTTATTATTTTTGCTGATTTTTTTCTCTACATCACATAATTTTTTGGAATCCTTATTGTTGTTTTCTATCTTTCTATTTTCGTTTATTAATTTTAATTGTAGAGGTCAACTTGTTTTTCTAGTGGTTATATTGCAGTTTCAATTGTTAGGATTCTTAGTCACATTTTTATGTAGTGTGTTCTTTGTATTTATGGATTTAAGCAAGGCATTAGTAATCCACGGAGCGATTTTTGAATGTTTTCTTTTCATTTGACGTTTTTCTGTGGATTCTTTGACTGCATTGGATAATGTTTCTATGAATGCCTACCTACCACGCTGCACAATTATAATGTTGTCACCATATTTTTGCAGTAATCAGGTCGGTATCGTCCGCCCATCAGGTCGATACTCTCCCTCGATTGAATTCATTAGATCTTCGAGGCAAAACTGGCATTCATCTATGTTTTCTTCTAGCTTCTAGCTTCATCCACGTTTGTTGATGGTCGATAACGTCTTCTTTTGTCCGATGGGAGATCGACGGCTCTATGATGGAATTTTATGAAGCATAATTGATGATAGCGTGCCTCTACTGCAACTGAATCAGCAATATTTGCGAGACGATGCGCAACTGCACGACTCCAATCATCTGCGCGCTTTTCAGCATACGGCACTCGTAAATGGGGTCCCGATCGGATGGTTTCGTTTTCTTTCAACCCTCCTTGTTCATCAACGTATTACAAAAAAACAACTACGTTTAAAATAAAATTGCGGCACCACAGACCGTCGCGAAGTCGAAGGTTTTTTAGCGCATGCACTGTCTTGATCATCACGATTTTTAAGTTTCGACGATTCAATGAGTTTAGGATTTATATAACGTTTGCGGCACGCGAGATATGTATTTCAAAATAGAAATACTATTTTTAAAAAAGATATTTTATTCGATTATTACAAGAAAGATGTTATTCTTTGAGTGGTTAACAAAAAACTAAACTACAAATATAAAGTAACTAAAGAACTATGATACGAATATCCATGAATTCTGATTAATGAAATATGATACGGTGCAGGTGCAGCGAATTATGACCTCGTAACTCCTCCGTCCTTAAGAGGCGAAAATAACGGAGTGATTTTCGCGAACTGTCTCCAAGGGGATTTCTTCGATGATTTTGACTTTTTCTTTCTTGATTTTTCGCATCTTCGTCTGATTACGTAGAAGGCTACGACGATACATCCAATGATTAAGATTGTTGGGAGTATTGATAGGATTCGGATTTCGTGTGTATTATGCTGTTCTTCTATCGGTGTTAGTTGTTTTGCGATTCTATGGATTTCGTATAACTCATCGAATTTTACTTCTGACATATTCGGCGTTTGATAGTTTCTTCTGATCTTAATTTGTTCTAATTCAATCTTTGGTAAAATTAATGGCTTGCCTTCGCTAATTCCTTTGACTCTGGAGAATTTTAATTCTTTCGAGGAGATTTCGCATCCTTCTGGTATGTTAATAAGGATTGGTTTTGTTACTTCGAATATTTTGTTGTTTCGGCAGTTTGATTTTATTTCTACTTGCTTCCCAGGGATTATTAGAACTTCATTAGCTGTTATCTGCTCGATTAAAGGATTTTGGATATGGACCTCGGTGGCATAGCAGCTGTCTGGTAGTTTTCCGCTTCTTATCAGTTCGTCGGTACAGTTATCAATGGGGATTGATTCTTGGGTACAATCGTAAATTTCCTCCAGTTTTTCGCATTCTTGGTTTGCAACCTGGACGTCTTCTTCGTTACGTGCCAAGTAAGGGTGTGAAGGGACAAATATTTTATTAGCTTGGATAATAGGGTAAATACGGTAAAAGTCTAAGGATTTAGTTTTCAGAATAGGAATATGGACAGCAAAGATTAGTTTTGATTCGGTAAAGGTTGCTTGCGTTCCAAGAAAGGTGTAGTATGTTAAGACATTCCTGAATTTGGGAATTTGATTTTTATCATAAATGCTATGCAGATGTTCTATCATGTCAATAATTTCCTTACTTGATATCATGGACGGGTGAAGAATGTTCAGTTTTGAAAATAGCAAGGCGTTCTCGAGATTTTCAACGAATAATATTAAATTTTGACAATCGAGATTGATTTGACTAATTGTTCCTTGAAAAGTTATATATTTGCTTAGAGAATCTATTTGATTCAATATTGCGGCTTCAAATTTTACTAGATTATTTTTGAGAAGTTTTTGATTTTGTAAAAGAACTGTTATGGATTGATTATAATGATCGATTAGTTTCTTAAATAAAGTGGTATGTAGATTGACTTCGGTAATGATATTTTTCTGATTTGTTTGCAGTAACCTAATAGCATTATCGTATCGAATGCCATCGTCTGAATCTAGGTTTCCAAACAACCATTTATTGACTTTTCCCATACCATTGATTAGACCTCTTTTTGAACGCATATGGGGATATAAATTGTCGAATTTACGTTCTAACGAATTAATAAGAAACTCTGTGCGTACTAAAATATTTTCGCTAAGACCCTGATATGAAATGGGATTTGAACTATTAGTATCTAGAATTAATTTTCTTACTGTTGAAAAGTGTGTTTTAAGGATATTTATTTGATTAACCACTTCTCTTACATCTAAGTAATGAATAAAAGTATGTTTTGAGTAAATTAACCTAGCTTCACCTAAATCTATCGGAAGAATGAGATTTTCTAAGGGTGTTACAGTTATTTCTTCCGTGAAACAATTAATACTGACTATGGCGAGGACCAGGTAAATCGGGATGGCTACCGTTTTCATCGTTTCGATGCTGACCCTGTAAAATATTTGAATTAGGTTTCGGTTTTCTAACGATGCTTTTATGATAAGTTCCTTTCTTAGTTTTTAAAACTACGTTATCATCTACAACTATTTCGGCTTTTGTGAATTTGGGCATTTTTTTATCTCGATGTTTCGTTCGAACATAAGCTATATGTTGGTTGGAAAAATCTGGCGGTTCATCGCGTTTCTCGTTAGCTTTGTTTATATTCCGTTCTTTCACTTTTTCATTCCGTTCTTTTACCATTTCATATAGTTGTTTACTGATATTCTTGTGGTTTTGAACATAGTAAGAAAGAACAAGATGATCATCTAGATCGAAGGGGTCTGGACTTCCAATATGCCCTTTAATGATTTCAAATGGGGTAAATTTGGTAACAGAATGTATGGAGTTGTTATAACTTAAAATCGAATGCTTCATTAGTTGAATAGGGGTTAGTTCCGGGTTTTGCTCTCGCAGGCATCTAAGTGCTCAATGAGACTCGAATGGAATCTTTCTATAGGTGAATTTGAGTTGCTATTTTTTGCTGTTGTGAGATGTAGTTCGATTCTGTGTAATTTACAAAAGTCTTCTAGATCTTTGTTTTTAAATTCGCTACCACAGTCGGCTGTAATTTTATAAGGTAAACCATGATGAGTTACAAAATTAAGAAGAGTGTCTACTACTGATATGCCGGTAACGGTTTCGATCGGATAGGCTTGGCCGTATCGAGAGAAAGAATCAATTATTGTGAGGAAAGGGGTATTCGAGATTCGAAAAACATCGATGTGAATGTGTTCAAATGGTTTAGAAGCTGTTGGGGTGAGATTAAATTTGATGACGGGTGGATTTCGGTCGTACTTATTTTTTAAACAAGTTTCGCAACTATTAACAAATTCCTCTATGTCCTCAGACATTTTGGGCCAATAGTAATTTTTTGTAAGAGACATTTTTAACTCATTGATTCCTCTATGAGCCTTTTTGTAAACGTGGTAATATTCTAATTTTTCGCATTGCTCTTCTGACGTTACTAAATCTTTAAGAAATTTTGTACAGTGAATTAATTTAAAAGCTGAATTTTTAAAGAATTTTTGCAAGGCTGTAACAAATATTTCGGGTAATTTAGTTTGTCTAAAATATAAAGCATACGTAATTCTAGGATTTAAAAAATCTTTGGCGAAAGTGAATATGTTATATTCTAGATTTCTAGAGAGAAGAGTGACATTGAATCTAGTGTTATCGAATATTTTCTCTTGCTTGCAAATGTAAGAGTTTATTTCTCCTGTTGTTATTATTATTTGATTTTTATGCTGATTTACAGATTTTTCGGAAATTTGTATGGATAAAATTGGATTCTCTACGGAAGTATGAACCGTGTCTAGATCAGTGTCCTGAGTAATTCCGATATCAGGGGGCGGATTTGAATATCCTGAATAATTTTTATTTTACTGCTATCGTTAATTAAATCTTCTATGTCTAACTCAAGGAGATCGGGTAGGTTCTGATTGGCTAAGGGAGGATTATCAATTTTTTTGATTTCCCTTCCTATTATTTCATCTATATCGTCGATATTACCATCTAAGGAACTAGTTTCTAATGCATTTACATCTAATTTAGGAGGTGAACGAGAAAGTGTGTCCGTTACCTTGTTAAGCTTTCCTTTTTGGTATTTTATTGTATATTCGAACTCTTCTAGTTTTAATCGCCAACGCATCAGGCGAGAGTTTGGTTCCTTAAGGGAAAACAACCATTCTAACGGTTTGTGATCGGTTAAAATTTTAAATTGTCGTCCGAAAAGGTAGGGGCGGAAGTATTTGCATCCCCACACAATTGCTAGGAGCTCCTTCTCTATAGTAGAGTAGTTGATCTCTGCAGAATTTAAAGTTCTGGACGCATAGCAAATGGGGTGATTGTCTTGACTTAAGACAGCTCCAATGGCGTACATTGATGCGTCCGTCATTATTTCGAAGGGTTTCTCAAAATTTGGATATGCTAAGATAGGCTCGGAAATTAATAGATTTTTACAGTGATTGAAACAGTTAATAAACTCCTGTGAGTGTTCTATTTTGTTATTCTTTTTTAAGCAATTTGTTAACGGCTTTGTAATCCTAGCAAAATTGCGAATAAATTTCCTATAGTATCCTAAGAGCCCTAAAAAGGATTTTAGATCTTTTTGTGTTTTAGGTATGGGAAAGCGTTGCACGGCTTCGATCTTGTTGGGATTTGGTTTAATCCCGTCGGGCGTCACAACGTGCCCCAAGAATTCTACTTCTCTACGCACGAATTCGCATTTATCTAGCTGTAACTTTAGTCCCGCTTGTCTTAATTTTTCGAAAACTAATTTAAGATTTTGTATGTGCTCTTGCAACCCTGTACTGAAAATAATTATATCATCCATATACACAAGGCACACCCTGTTCTGCAAATCTTTAAGAACTTCGTCCATTACCCTCTGAAAGGTACTAGGCGAGTTCTTTAGACCCATGGGCATACGTAAGAACTCGTAGTGACCATGGCCTACGTTAAATGCCGTTTTTTCTATCGAATGCTTGCTCAACTCTATTTGATAGAATCCGCTAGCAAGGTCGATGGTACTGAAATATTGGGCACGCCCTAATTTGTCCAAAATTTCATTTATATTTGGGATGGGGTACCGATCGCTAATAGTCTTTTCATTCAGCTTGCAGTAATCTACCACAAGCCGCCATTTTTGTTGCCCCGATGCGTCTAGCTTCTTTTTTACAAGCCATATGGGAGAGCTCCATGGGCTCGACGACGGTCTAATTATGCCCTTGTCTAGCATATCATTTATTTGCCGTTGCACCTCTTCCTTAAGGGCATACGGGTACCTATACGATTTTACGTGTACTGGAGCTTCGTCGGTGGTTTTGATACAATGCTTAACTCTTGAAGTGAACGTAAGAGGATCGCTGGGTTTTAAAAATAATTCTTTATATTGGTTACATAACTTAATTATTTCCGACTTTTCTTCCGGATTCATGTGATCAGCTCTAATCAAGTTTTGGATTTGAGTTTTATTTATTTCAAATTGATCCGGACTATTAAAAGTTTCAAATTTATAACATTCGTAAAAATTAGGGTTATAAGGCGTTGCACTTAAGGGTTCTAATAACGTTATAGCTAAACTTTTATTTGTTTCATTAATAAACTCTACTAGTGCTAAGCCATTGTTGGCTATGGTTAGCATCTCATGTACATATATATCACCTAAAACTAACTTATCATTTAATATTTCTCCGTTCGATACTGTAACAGGGACTTGCTTTACGATTCTTTCACTAGGACCAATTGATATTTGGAATTTAATATCGGAAGGTTTTCTAAACTTAATTGGAATTACAGCCCTATCACTAACAAGACACTCGTTATTCAAATCTATATTAAATTTCATGGAAATTAGATCGTTGATACCAATAACTCCATCAAAGAATTCGTGAAAATCGTATAATATGAACCTTAACATATGATTCCTGTTAAATTCTTGGAAAGCTGGTATGTCGGATTGAAACTGCACATTTTTGGTTCCCAAAGAGGTTGAGAGTGATACATATGAATCAAATATGCAATTGGGATTAAATTTTTCGGCAATGATAGGCTTTAAGATTGATTCAGTACTTCCGGTGTCTATTAGCAGATTTAATGGAGGTTTAGAAGTACTGATATAGGATAAGGGATTATTAGAGGTAATGTTCAGTTCGATTAAGTTATGGGGTTTACTGAGGCATTCTCTTGAAAATTTTCACTAACATAATCAGAATCTACATAGTTTTCTTGCTCGCGAAAATGGGGGTTTGCGTCGACGTCGCCATGCGTCGGTTCGCATTCCGTTCCAATGTAGTCGTTAGAAAATAATTCTTCAGCTATGAAATTCGACCTTTGGCCGTTATTTTGAAAATAATTGCTTCTAACATTATTGGTTCTTCTACTGTATGATGGGGGTAGTCTTGAATTTGTAGAAATAGCCATTGGCTCAGGTTCTGGAAGACGATGCATAGGAGTTTGATTAGGTTTGAAAACATTACGAGGAGGTCCGAAAACTTCTGAATTAGTTGGGTATTTTCTGGGTGGTAATTGTTGGGGTTGAACGTTAATGGGTTGACGAGGCCACGAAGGGCCTTGAGATAAATACGCATTAGAATTAGAGTTTGAGGGATAAGAAGAAGCTGGCTGATGATAATATTGGTTGCCGTGGTGTTGATGAGTTCGGGGGCCGTAATTCTGATTTCTGAAATTATTTTTGCTTTGGTAGGACCTTTGATCATATGAAGGAGAATAAAGCTTTTCGAAATTTTCAAATTCATTAACATAAGCAATAGCATGCTCTAGTGATGCAGGTTGCTTCAAATGCATGTTGTTTCGTAAAGTACCGGTGCAGCCCGCAATAAAGGTATTTAATGCCGTATTGTCACAAAATTGCATATGTATAATTTTCTCGTTTTGGTTAAGATTATTATCGTTACTAATTCTTTGTATGATGCTGCTTCTCAATAATTGCAACCTATTCCCGAATTCTATCAAATTTTCATTTTTATGCGGCCTATTTCGCGTGAGCTCTTGCGTTAAGCATTCTAAATTCCGTTTGTCCGAAAAACATTGCCTAAGCGCACCTTTTAACAGTTCCCAACTATTCAACTCTACTCTATTCCCGACCATTAGTTCGGCTTTTCCGACAAGCTTACCCTGAATGCATTCAAGAATATAATCGCTCAAATCTTTATCATTATAATCCTTATACGTCGCGATTAGGTTATCGCAAAGAGAAATAAATTTGTTGAGAGTATTCGTATCCCCATCATAAGGTTTGATATTTGAAATTTTTGACTTAAACAACTCCCAGTTGATAGGACGAGGTTCTAATTGACCGATTGGCATTTTAACTTTACTATTATTACTTTCACTGCTGATATTTAAACTCTTAAGAAATTCTACTATGGAATCAGTATCAATCATAAAGGTTTTAATTAATTGCAAATAAAATTGTCTTAACAACTATCCTTCCCGAATTAATGAAAAATAAGGAAAAGGCAAAAAGGAAACTTAGCACTTACCCCGATGGTTTTCTGGCTAGTTGTACCTTCCTCGAGTTCTTTGTCCACCACGTAACTGTACCACACAAGGGACGATTTCCACAGAAGGGATGATTTGCACTGGTTCCACTGAAGGGATGGGCTCCACTGAAGGGATATGAGTTCGTATTTTGTAAACACGTTAGGACAACACGCGTTATCCTACTGACTGCGCCAGATATGTATTTCAAAATAGAAATACTATTTTTAAAAAAGATATTTTATTCGATTATTACAAGAAAGATGTTATTCTTTGAGTGGTTAACAAAAAACTAAACTACAAATATAAAGTAACTAAAGAACTATGATACGAGTATCCATGAATTCTGATTAATGAAATATGATACGGTGCAGGTGCAGCGAATTATGACCTCGTAACTCGCGTCTTGCACAGTAACTGTCTGATTCACCAACACTGTATCGCCTTTGCCGTCTTCTCCTTAATTCATTCAAGCTTCTTGCATTAATCACTACGGTATCTCCGTCACGCAATGTTTTCTGAAATATGAAACAAATTTGATCAAGCGACGCCATGATATATATTGCACTCAACTATGACCGCAACACTACTGGCATGTTGCGGAAAGAGGCAAGGGGCGAGAAACTACAAATATTGGTGTAAAACGCCGGAATATGCGAACGTGGGTTATCTGTGATGCGAACAACCGAATGTTTCTGTGTCCTGCCAACGTTGGATTTATGTTTGGATGATTGTTCTGTATAACTAGAAGAAACAATATTATATTTCTATTTTCAGAACTTACAGAATAACGCTTAGTTCAACAATAATAAGAAAATATTGACCGTAGATCATGATAATTAAAAAATGCCCATATGGAAGTATGTAAAGGCGCACTTAAAAATATCCTATCTTCTATTATATAAGATCAAATGTATTGAATCGGGCATCAGGTTACTTAAAAAATCTTACTCTTATGGCACAAACATATTACAGAATTCTTTGGTGGCCATGTTTATCTTAATACGCGATGAAATTCGGACTATGTTAAAAATTGCAAATCACCCCCCCCCCCCAACTTTGCCGCGCCGTAGAGAGAAACAAACTATTGGTCGGAGCCAAAATAAGCAAATACCAAAGTTGTGCACAATTTTGTTCTCTACATATTTCAATCATTCTCTATCGCTTTACCTACTAAATTAACCAACATAATTTCACTTAGAACTTACAAGGTGGGTCAACACTAATCAGCATTGAAAAAAATGCCAATATCTTTTCAACGACCAGATATATTAGTTTGCGGTTTTGACAGGCCAATCACTGATAATATATACTTGCTTTTCTGTATGCTGGTGAGAATCATAGCATTGCGTTTGCAATTTCTCAAAAATAATCGCGAATAGAGTTAGGTGTTACAAACTCCCGGTAGTTTCCAATTGAAACAATAAATGTGTTGTTGTTACCTCTTTTTGAAATCTACATTTAATGCTATCCACATTGAGACTAAACTTAAGAAAATCTGTTGATGCATAGTGAACTTACAGTATTTTCTCTGTCAAAAAAGTATATTTTCCCCTCCATATAGCAATAGGTGAAATAGAAAAATTACTCAAATTCAAACCATAAAATTGAAGCATTCGTTCCTGATGATATTTAGTACTAACCGTAATAATGATTTATTTTGTAAAAAACACCATTTTGCGAAAAACTCTAAACTTAATAATAATGTTTCCTCAAAGTCATTGGACAAACGACCGATCGCCATCCTGGAGTTATTGCTCACTACCGGATAAACTGCAATGGGGTCAATAGGGAGTGAAAGTTTCAAGTAGAATAAAAACCAAACAGTGAGGGATGGAATAAGATGCGAAAAAATTAGAAGGAGATGCAGTCTAGTAGAGATAAATCAGTGAGTTAGGAATAGGAGAATCAACGTATAAAAAGCATGGCTTAAAAAAGAGTAGTGAGAGAAGCAAGAGACCGATCACTATATGAAAGAATGGAAATAAGGCGCCAAAGAAAACACTCATCAGACAATTTTGAGTGAGGACAAGCCCATAATAAAGAAGACAAATATTCCTGAAAATAGTAGGCAGATGAAGTAGAAATTGGTTTGCTCCAATCTCATACATATTCAATTATATAGATAGCAAAATTACGATTCTTGTAAAGCAAGTTTTTTTTTGATCTTCCAATTTACAAATGAGAATTATTGGCTCTTAGAGCTGGAATAAATAAGGGGAATAGATTTGTTTATATCATTTATAACAGTCTTGTGAACAATAGATTAAACAAATCTAATCAAAAGTAGAGATTTAAATGATTTTCAAAAACCACATATTTAGGTAGAAATCTAAAGGATCTAACATTGTAAATTAAAAACTTGAATCAAAATATAATTACTAAATTATAATGAGCGCCAAACTAATCTAAAATCTGAAAAACTGCCAGAATTCTCGAAAATTAATTTTCTCTATTCGTTGACTACTGAGCTCAGAGTTCTTATTTCCTGATATGGGCATAAATATTTTCGCCGTTAATGAAGACTGTAGTATACGAAACTCGATTCGAAATTCGTTAACGTCGAAATCAGCTTTAGCGCTCCCATCGGAAAATCATCGTTCGTAATCCCTGTTATTAAAATTGTATATCCTAGGATTACTAAAAGATACAAACTAGTTATTACTGTAATAACTTTATTGCTATCACTCATTTACTCTGAGATTTACAGAGTGGCTCGAATAACATTCATATTAAAGGATATAACTATATACTACTTGAAATTGCTTTCATATTATTGTATTTGAACAAACTCTTTGTTTTTCATAATTGTCAAGTGAATACATTTCGAATATCAAAATAGTTATAGTGCCGAAAACGTCAGAAACGTATGTATGAGAACATGCTATTCATTTAATTAGAATCAAAATCACTAAAACACAAATATAATTATCTAAGAAGTGAAATAGGTACTGAAGAAAACTATGTGATAATATAATGCAAATCTGTAAGTTTGTGCCTTTCTCAGTGAATTATGTACTACATATTCGATAAAAATTGGGAATATATTTAGTAGAGCAGCTCTGTTAAGAAGAAAGTTTATTAGACCTGTCTATAATAATTTCACGACCCATCGGAGACCTTCATCAAAAAATGATTTTTGAACGTATCAGATACAGTATTCGACCCTTATTTGGGCAATAAAGAAATGTATCTTATATTTCTTTTAATTGAATCAGGTTAGGCGCTTGTCATTTCATTTTTAAGTCAATTTGAATGAAGTTGTTTCAAGTTTTTTAATAGACGTTTAAGGTATTGATTGTATCTTCTTCAACTTTACAAATATTTTGTGAAGACTTCAGAAAAGTGGGAATATTTCATTCTTTGGGATTTTTTTTAGCAAAGTAGATGGATCAAAAAATAAAGAGATTTATTATTATTTTCAAATCTCCAGTTTTCCTGGTTTTCTAATCATTGCACAGTTATTCCGATCTTAATTAAAAAGATATCCAGGATTTCCCCATAGGGCTAATAATATCTAAGCTTCAATATTTATAATATCATATCTTCTTCATTTTTCTATTAATATATATTAAGTCAATGACAAGGTAGGTCAGGTATGCATCAAATGAAATGTGACTTCTGTCATTCTGACGAGGATATTCAATATCAAATTTCTTAGAATTTTCAACATTTTTCCCAATATATTTTGGAATTATCAAAAAACAGTAAGTTTCATTTAAAACAGTAACAGTTACATTGGATAAATCAAAAACACACAGAGTACTTTCTTGATTGAGAGAAGCTTACGCTCTTGATAGAAAGATCCATAATAGTGGTGACTCGCTTACATCCATACATGTTCTCACACTTCCCCTCGAGTCAAGAATTACGAGAGACTTCAATCAGGATATCACATCCAATCCTGTGGATTTCATATACCATGTGTTCTTTACCCTTGATAACGGCTTGGTCATAAAATCCGCAATCTGATCTTCGGCTGGAATGTATTTTACGGTCAGTAACTTGTTCCTCAGAGTATCTCTTATAAAATGATGACGGATAACAATTTGCTTAGTTCTGCCGTGAAACAATGGATTTTCCGTCAATTTGATGCAGCTTTGAATGTCGCGATAAACAATTAGATTTGTCAATTTCTTCATTCCCAATTTATCAAGAAGTTTCTGTAAAAATATGGCCTCCTTCGCACAATCAAATGGATCCATATATTCGACCTCAGTGGTGGATAGTGCTATGGTTCACTGCTTTCCAGAAACCCATGATATTGGACTTCCGATCAACATAAACAGATATCCCGTCTAGGAACACCTAACCACGATGCAGTTTCCCCAGTCGGCATCCACGAATCCCATCAAAAGTTTTGAATCACGTCCATAACTTAGACCGACTGTTGCTGTCACCTTTAGATATCTCAGGACGCGTTTGACTGCTTTACAGTGTTCTTGTTCGTAGCAGTTGTTGAACTGACCCAAACTACTGACTGCGAAAGCAATATCTGGTCGAGTACAGGTAGCTAGATTCGGCAAGGCCCCTAAAAATTCTCGATATGGAAGCTTCTGATCCTCGTCGTCTAGTTCTAGATTCTTACTTAACTTTGTCCCGGTATCTATTGGACTAGTCACTGATATGCACGCCGTCATGTTGAGTCGTGTTAGTAGCTATTGGATGCATCAATTTTGGTGCATATGAATGAAACCAGTTTCCTGCGTGATCTCTATGCCCAAACAGCATCGCGCCAACCCTAAATCTTTGATATCGAACTGTTCTCCAAGAACTTGAGCGAATCTAATGAAACTGAATCAACTTGGAACAAGCACGGAACCGAGCTCGTGGAAATAGCTCCAAGTCCTCGAAGAGTATCATCTAATTTACTATACCAACTTCTGCCAGCTTGTCGCAATCCATAGAGTGATTTTTATAACAAGCTGACCTTGTTTGCGGTGTGAAATTCTTTCAGCATGGTCCTTGCCTTGTTGCCAATATGATTATCGCCTTCGGACTTCATCACTTCTTCCAGGATCCTCTTGAAGCTTTTTAGTACCTCCATATGAATTTGTTCGTCTATGTCCCTATTCAAGAAGACTGTTGTTAAGTCAAACTGTCTAGCTTTCATTCCAAATTGAGCTGGATACTACTTTGGACAGGTATTTTCCAATAGTCCTGTTCATTCTCTCGACCATTCCATCTGACTGTGGATGTAATGCTGTTGTCCTGGCCTTTTTCATTCCCAGCTTCTCGTAAATCTCCTGGAATAGATGACTTTCGAAATTTTTTCCCTGGTCGCTGTAGACTTCTAAGGGCACTCCATATCGGCTGATAAATTATTTTACCAATACATCTGCTATAGGTGTGGCCTCTTGGTTCGGGATAGCGTAAATTTCCACCCATTTTGTGAAATAATCCATTACAACCAGTATGTATTTGCTACCATTTTCTGTCGTCGGAAATGGTCCAGCGATATCTGAAGCAATCCTTTCGAAAGAGCTACCAACATTGTACTGTTTCATGGGTGCCTTTCTCTTGCGATGTGGTCCATTACTCGTAGCACAAGTCGTACATTTCTTACACCAGTCCTTCACATCGTCGGAACTGTTCATCCAATAAAACCTTTCACGGACTCGCTGAAGGGTTTTCTTCACTCCCAGTTGACCTCCCGATGTACTGTCGTGTAACTTCTTCAGTACCTCAGCTACTCTCGTTCTAGGGATAACTACTACCCACAGATATTTATAACTAGCTGTCTGCACACCAGCTCGATTTTCGATGTTGAAATCGTACTCTTGAAATCGTTCAACCCTGTCAAGACATTTTTCATGAGTCTTTTAAATTTCGCAGGCGCATTACAGAGCCCGAATAGCATGACGTTGAATTGCCATAATCCAGATCCGATGGTAAAAGCAGTCTTCTCTTTATCTTGTGGGTCCATTTCCACTTGCCAATAACCAGACCAAGATGGAAAACAGTTTGCTGCTGGCCAAAGTGTCTAGCGTCTATACACTTTTGATATAACATTCGTTCGTCTTCGCTAAGTAATTCGTCATCATTCATGCAAAACTTTTCCCCAATAGGTGAAGGTGTAGCCGCACCTTTTGCTCGTAACAAATTCCTTTCTTTCAATAGCTCTACACCATATAAAGTCTGGTTCAACATAGTTGAATTTTTGTCTCTGGTCACTTTTATGGACAATACGTTCCTTACTTCTCCTAGATCTTTGATATTAAACCGTTTCTTGAACTCAGCCTTCAAAATCATTATGTTCTTGTGGTTTCCATATATCAGTATATCATCAACGTACAAAGTGATGATGAGGTTTCCTTTCTCCTGATAATAAACATATGCATCAGATATGGATCTGGAGAAACCTTTGCTTTTAATGAACTGATCTAGTGTCCTATTCCACATAAGACCCGATTGATGTAGGCCACATAAGCTCTTATTTAACTTACAAACCAGTTCTTCCTTTCCATCTGAATAATTCTCTGGTGAATTGGGAAACTTCAATTTCAGTTTATGGAACAACTGGAAATATCCATCCGGTATTTCCATATAAACTGTGTCGTCTAAGTCAGATGAAAGATATGCTGCAGTCATGTCTATATGATGTACAGACCACTTCTTCTCAAATGCTTCGGCAAAAAGTAACCTCATAGATTTTTTCTGTACAACTGGTGAGTAAGTCTGTTCGAAATCAATACCTGGCATTTCAGTGTTACCCAAAGTCACAACTCTTGCTCGGTATCTTTCGACTACTCCAACAACATTGTTTTTGGACTTAAAAACCCATTTCGTTTTAATTATTCTCCTATTTTCTGGGTTTTCCACGAAAATCCAAGTTTCATTCCTGAGAAGATTCTCGAATTCCTCGACGACGGCTTCTTTACAGGAAATTTTGTTATCCCCGTTCAATGCTTCTCTTGAATTGTGAGGATCTCGCCTGTTCAAAATTGCTGAATTTGAATTTTCGCCAACTTCGAATTGTGCCATCCATTCAGCTTTTCGTATTGTTCTTCCTGATCTTGTTTTGATTTCTGTATCTCCAATTCTTCTGCATTATTTCCTGATATATCCTCATTTGTAGTTTTTTCTTCTACTATCTTCCCGTTCGACTGGACTGCTTTCTGTTTGATTTTGCTCTGTTACTTCTTCATCAGAAGAATGATTTCTCATTGCGAATATATCCGTTTCACGAACATGAAAATCATAAAATATATCTCCTTTGGAAGGTTCATC
This sequence comes from Galeruca laticollis, assembly GCA_963921935.1. Taxonomy (NCBI): domain Eukaryota; kingdom Metazoa; phylum Arthropoda; class Insecta; order Coleoptera; family Chrysomelidae; genus Galeruca; species Galeruca laticollis. Next base: position 172,351,344 of record OY998177.1, read on the forward strand.
TTGATGATTCAGCAGAGGGAATACGTCTTCCTCGAATTTGACATCGCGGATGATGACAATTTCATCATTCATAGGATTCCACAATCGATACCCCTTAGAATTGCTGTCATAGCCCACGAAGATACTCGAAATACCTTTTGGAGCCAATTAACTCCGTCTAAATTTATTGATTGTTCATACTCTGAAACCAAATACTTTTAAATCAGATAGGTCAATTTTCATATTTGGTTTTCATTTTTCTATTGGACTGCATCCGTCATTCGCTATAATGTGACTTCTGTTTCTAATATAACAAGATGTTGCTACTGCTTCTGACCAAAATTTATGTGGAATACCAGATTCTATCAATAAACATCTAGCTGCATCAAATAATGTTTGATTGAATCTTTCGACAACGCCATTTTGTTGAGGTGTGCCTGGTATTGTGAGTTGGTGACTGATACCATTTTGTTCCATATAACGAATGAACTCTCGAGACAAATATTCACCCCCATTGTCGCTTCTCAAACAGGATATCTTCTTTTCATGAATATTTTCAACTTTAGTTTTGTATTTCTTGAAATTTTCGAACACTTCATCTTTCGATTCCATGAAGACAATTTCGCAATATCTTGAATAATCGTCAATGAACGTCACTATATATTTATTACCTCCATTCGAAATAGGATTGATAGGACCTACGACGTCTGTATGTATGAGGTTCAAAGGAGATATCTCTCGATTTGAACAACTTCCCCTGGTAGCATATTTCATAGTTTAGTTTTTCGTCGTCAATGTCATTTGACATTGTCACATCTATTTTTCCAAACATGTTTACGCGAGATATATTTAAATGTGCCAATCGTCTATGCCATAGTTGACATTCTTTCGAAATCGCTGTATTCGTCATTTTGTTGCCACATGGTTTGATCGTGTCCAAGTGATGTCTCTCTTTGATAAAATGTAAGGCTCTAATTTTGGTTGAGATCGCAATGACGTCTTCATTCGGTGTCATAATTTTCGAAGAATTGTTTTCGAAAACTATCGTAAGACCTTGCTCGGCTGCTGAACTCAAAGATAGCAAATTAGTCTTCAACTCAGTTACATATAGAACGTTCAATAAAGTAAGTTGAGTCGATCCATTTTCGTCTGATAATTTCAAGTTCACATCTCCAAAATCGGTAGAAACGAGCATGCCTCCACCTGCTACCTCAATTTTAGTTTCATGATGAACAAAATTTTGACAGTTTTTCATTAAACTCGTCATATGATCTGTCGATCCGCTATCCAATATCCATATATTTCTTTCAGTCCTTTTATTTGCCATATAAGATAAACGATGATGATCAGCTAAATCAGGAGTAGATTTGATGGCACTAAACGCAAAATTGGAATTTGAGGGACCTGCTTCTTCTTTCGTCAACAACGGTTTTTCTTTTCCGACGGATAGAGGACAATTTTTTCCAATATGTCCAATTGCCAAACATCGGAAACACCTCAGAAATTCGTGCGAACGAGAGGGCTTCGTCTGATTTGAATTTTGTGCATGGACCTGCCTACCTTCTTCCTTAAAATTATTAGTATTGGTTTGACTATTGTGTTTATAGTTTCTTCCGTACTTTCTTCTTACTGTCAGTGCTTTTACTTCGTCTTCACCTTCTGTTCTACATGTGTTCTCCATCCTCCGTTCTTCCTCCAACAATTTTGATTCCAGAGAGGCCATATTCAAATCATCATTGTCTGCTCTGAGGTTTCTTGCGAGATACTCGTACTGGCTTGGTAAACCGAGTACCGTGAAACCAGCTTGAATTTTTCCAATAAAATCATACCCTGCACATTTGACTTTATGATAGAGCCTATTACGTCTCGTTAAATATTCATGGATTGATTGTTTCTGATTCTTAGTAGTATGTACGAAATCCTTCAAGAGTAGTAACCCATGACAAGTATCATATTTTGTGTGTATGCTTTCCAACGTTTCCCATACTCCTTTTGCCGTCTTGCACTCCATAACATCGTCGAGACTATCATTTCCAATCAACAGAAATAATATCGACTTCGCACTGTGATCAGTCTTTTTATTTTTGGGTTCTTGAATTTGGATGTCGTTGAAACCAGGATCTATAGCATTCCACAAATTCTTCACCTCCAGAATCCCCTGTGCGCGCATCGACCAATATCGATAATTCTTTGGATTAAGCTTTTCGATTTTCAGATCTTCCATCTTCGAATCAGATTCTTCGTCGTCTTTTTAGTAGGAAAAGTTCGTCGTCTGCTTTTACCTGGATTAAAAGAACGAATTGCGTCGACTGCTGAAAACTTTCAAGACTTTATAATCCAAATCGTCCTGTTATAATTGTAGCGTAGTTCCAACTATTTGCACAATTTATAGGAAATTATACTGGTTTTTAAATAAAGGAGATCTGACTTTTAATCACTAATCCCAAAACATTCATGTAAAAACTATGACAACAAGATACATGATCAGTAGGAAATTACCACGTCAAACCACTTCTATAACAACCCGAAATTTCTCCAAAAATGACCAAAAATGTGGTATTTCAAGTACCATAGCACCCGTTGTACTGGATCTAGTGTGCTTAAAATAAATAGAATTGATCTGTAAAACAATATGCAATCATTAAAGGGGTCACTTATATACACCCCGGAGGCTGAATCGTTCAAAGAAACTTAAGTTTCTACTAAAATAAAAGAAGTGTCGTACTTCAAGTTCCGTAGCACCCGTTGTACTAGCTCCGGTGAGCTGAAAATCAATAGTTTTCATCTGTGAGATGTTCTAAATAATATTCGATCATAAAATTGGTGACTTGTTGCACTCCGGAGGCTGTATACTGCTATCAAGACATGACACGATAAGTGGCCGACGACAACGACGACGATATACACACAGGATTTTTTTTAAAAACCATTTTTTCGTATTGATTTTGCTGAAAAACGATAATATTACTCAAAAAAATTCCAAAATTCCACCTTTTTTGGGGTAAACCAATACTTTTCTCGCATATTGAATAAGTTTAGGCGGAAAAGTAATAAAATGATTTATTATAACGTATTATATTCAACGGAATCACAATCAATGTCAAAACATATTTCTGTAAACAACGGTTACATTGGTAACATCAAAAATACAAAGAGTACTTTCTCGATTGAGAGAAACTTGCACTCTTGACAGAAAGATCCATACTAGTTAAAAGTGACTTGCTTACATCCATACATGTTCTCACATTTTTTTTCTGCCTATGAAGAACGTTCACGGTAAACTAAGGCTAATAAACTTTTGAGTTGGTTACGACAAACTGCCTAGCCTAACCAAAATTGTGTTACTGTTCACATGCTCATTTAAATAGATCAAATACTTGTTGAACATTATCAGTTCTTGTTAACGAGTTGCTACTTTGTTTTCAGTTTACTTAGCAATAAGTATTTAACAATTTCTCAACCTAATATTTTATATCTTATCACGTGGTTATAAAGCAGGATATGTCAAAAAAAGTTCCTTTCATTTAACAAAATTGAGATTACATTCTTCTAAATAATGCATATATTACTTATATACTGTTATATAGCCAAATAAAACTCATGACGCTTCCAAAGTTTTTAAGAAAAATTACAATTTACTTAGGAAAGCTTATTGCTCAAATTATAGTTGGATATTCGACACTATAGCTATGCAGTTTTTTGTTCTAATAATATCATATATTAGCAGCCAAATGTTTGTTCATATATTTGGTTAGTTTGTATAAAATTATTGGTGTATTGTATTTGAATTTATTGATGAAGCACGTATCCTAGAAAGATTGAAAATGTTCTGTCTCAATATACACTATGGATCCGCATTTAATAGTATAAATACCATCAAAGAATATGTTCATTACATGGTTAAAGAAATAGTGCAAATGAGTACTAAAAAATTTGTGATATTATGGGTGGAATAATCACCTGCTTTGGAACTGATTTGTTCCGATATGGAGGAGAAAAGAGATTTGAAGTATTGTTTTGGGGTTTCATTAAAAAAAGTAAAAATGGTGTTACATTTAAATGTACAATGTTCAAAACATAGTAAAAAGGCTGTATCAAATATAATGATAGATAACAAGAATTTTATCATTTAAAAATTAAATTGAACAAAAATACCAAGTAGAGCCATTCTGTAAGCAAACTTTCGTTAGATATCCTTATTAATTACACAGTGCACTATGCATGAGCCATCCAATTTATCCAGAAACCAGTAAAGGATTTATGTACCAACTGATTTTAATTCTGTGTGAAATTTTTCAGGAATTAGTTAATCTTTTTTTGAAAAACAGGATTTAAGTATATCTCGTCCAGTTTTATTTATCATCGGTTTAGATGGTAAAAAATTGTTTGAGATAGAAACAACGGTTGAATGAGGGATTTGTCCCCGGCTGATATTTTTTTATTTTTTCAAATATTTTTGAGCTCAAGCTATAGAGGAAAGGGACCTAATATGAGACACCTTTTTATTTTTTTGAATAATTTTGCACAAATTCAACTTTTAGAAGTGGCTTTATTTCTAAAGGATAGATCGTTGTGTATACTTCACACCCTAACAAATCAAATTTATTAAAAATGTTAACTATTTTTGTAAAGTGGTATTAAATAAAAAAAAAATCACTTTTTTCTTTTTCAAGATTGGTCTCCTAATATGAGATAGTTAGGGTTCCTAATAAAAGACTGTCTCATAATAGGATACCAAAAAATAAAAACAAGTACTGAAAGAATATAATATATTGTTTTATTCCAGGAGTAATCAAAATGAGAATCAAAAGTAACAACACTAAAATTTAATCGAACAAAAGTTTTTTTTCCTTGTTTTTTTTCGCATATAGGGCAAACAAATGTTGTGCCATCAACTTCGCCGCAATCTTCGTGGCACCAATGAAAACAAACGATACATCTAGCCCACTTTTCTCCACGGGTGTCTTTGGAAAATCTTTCCTGACAAAAACGTACTCTGCATCATTGTAATCCTCTTCATCAGTCGAGTCATCATAATGCACAGAAGTTTCTGAATCTGAGCTGCTCGATGTAATTTCAGCCTTTTCGGTACTTTTACTCTTGGATTTTTTATCTGTTATTCCCAAAGAGTTTGGTTCCACATCTTTCTTTCTTTTTAGTTTCTTGGCAATGGATTCTTCCAAGTTTTTTTATATGGAGTAGATGTTATTAAACTTGCTTTGCCTTTTCTTTTATTAGAGTTTTCACCATGATTTGAAAAATTTGATGGCACTGAACAGAAGTCTTTTGGAAAAACTAGCAAAAGTTTATCACTGTTATCAGATCATTTGTTGTGGGCAGAGCCTGATGATATTGATGGATTTGCCATAGTTTTTCTGGACTCTGCAGGAACATCCACAACTAAATCTGATGACACATTTGAAATATTGTTGTCATTTAATGAAATATCTGCACCTTCATTTTCAATATCAGTTCTTTCTTGTGTAGGTAGATTTTGCTCTTCTTCCAAAAAGTCAGTTTCTCTAAAAACATGTCTGTTACAAGGAAAGAGACCGTCTAAAACTAACACGATCGGATCATCGTTTGTTGGTTTAGTAAACTTAACAAAATGTGAAAACCACTGCGTAAAAATATTCGTCTGAATCCATCCAGATGGATGGCAGGTCCATATTGATCCAGGAGGTGCGCCATGCATTAGATGTTCCGACATATTTTTACGAGGAAACACTATCAAGGGCGGAACAAAAGTACCAGGAGCGTTCATGGATGTCACAACGGTGAGGAGTTTTCCCCTCTCTTGTGATGTTATGGCACAAACCTCTTTTTTTCCTTTCAAGCCGATGATTTTGCTTTGTTTATGTTGCATAACCGTAATGCCTGTTTCGTCGACATTAAATAATCTATGTGGAGGGAAATTAATTTTTTCCATCTCCTTCTGAAATATGTCAAAAAACTGCGCAACGTTTTCGGCGTTAAACCCTTTAACTCTCGCAGCAGATATTGCCTGTGGTGTACGTACAGACAACTGAGGGTGCCTTCTTAAAAACCCCCTGAGCCATTTTTTACCTGCAGATTCCTTTCCTGTGCTAAAAGGATGCTTTAAGCCATTTCTGATTGCTAACTGAAACGCCATATATTTGACATCTCTCCTCCGAAGACCGTAATACTTTTTTTCCATTTCAATGCAGTAGTCTGCTAACTGCTTCTCCAAAACATCAAGTAAAGCTTGTTTCCTACCCAAAGCTATTTTTACGAGGTCCTCTGCATGTCTGTTATCTTTTACATATCGTTCAATGGTTTCTGAAAAATAAAAAAAATTGATAAAAAAATTAAACATTAACTAAAAAAGCAGGCTTACCTTTCGGAACATTGAATGTTTCAGAGGCCATCAGGTACCCCATCTCCTTGTTCCTTACCGCTTTAACAGCCCTTATCTTGGCATTTTTATCCCACTGCTTCCTTTTTTCTTGTCTCTAGGCATCTGCAAACAGCTTTCGTTGAGATTATTTAAAAAAGAAAGTTCTCCTAATATGAGATACCTCATATTAGGAGCACCAAGGTATCTCATATTAGGAATCTCTTGTGAAAATTCTTTACATATTTTTTTCTCAAGAATTAATTGAGTTGCCACGTGTTTTATTTGTTTAAACAATAAAGCAACTCCAATACAACAAAGCAAATATAACAAACTTAATTGTTTTCTCACCTTTTCAACAAAAAAATCACGTCAAACTGAACACTAATAAATTTGCGGTATTGCACTAATGTGTAAAAACACGTACACGTGGCGGGTCGTAAGAGCAACTGAAAATCAATCTAGCTGATCTAACATTTGATGTTCCGATGAGTTAGTTTTAGCGGTTGTCGCTAGATGGAGACTCTTACTAGGTGAGAAAATACGGTATCTCATAATAGGCTGCTATCTCATATTAGGCCTCCTTCCTCCATTTGTTTATGAGCGAAGAAGAGTGTTGACCGTGGGTAAGTTTATTTAATTATCCTTTAGACAATATTTTGTAATATTTAATTAAAAAGAACAGTAAACAATAAATATGTATTACTAAATTACACTAATTAAACATGTTTCATTCGCACAACAGAAAAAAATATAACATTCAAAAATATATTATGTCAATAAATACACACGATTTTAAATTATCAACCTGACATTATCTTGACTTAAGACTCATAATATTGTAATATGAAAGGAAGCTGTTTTTAGATGAATATACTGAATGAAGTCCATTCTAATCTATTGATCATTTTAGATCACGTGATGTTGGGTGTCGAACAAATAACTTTCACTGTCATTCTCATTTTCCATTTGGTTGATATTGTGAAGGGTTCTGTCTAGTGTCTTTATCAGTGTTTTTTGTGAGTTATTTTCAATATTTCAGAAAAATGAGTCTAAGAGAATTTTATTCTACAATTCCTGTCGATGTGAAGGGCTGGTATGATAAAAATCGAACTAATAGAGAGCATTGAACTTTCAAAAGACTTTAGTTAATATTGTAGATTTAATGAATTATTTAGTCCTTAGTCCTAGCTTCTACACCAGACAACAGTTTAAGGCTTTCAAATTACTGCAGGCTTTTAAAGGTGCAATAACGTAGATTGTGAAAAGTGGTTTTACATCAAATGTGTAGGATAACTTGAAAATCCTTTGTCACCGTTATGTCGCTAATATTTTGAAATAATTTTTGTTTTAATTCTAGGTGAATAGAATGCATAAAATATAGTAGAGGATTTTTTTAAATATTAAAACATATCTTCATGAGAATACTATATATTACATAAATAAATGCGATGGGCTCAAAAACAAAATTACCTACATTAAAAATTTAATTATTGGAATGTTTTTCTAATTTATTTAAAACGTAAACGGGTGGGATAAATTTTAAACACACGATATGGCTACTTACTAATTTATTTAAACACTAACTCACTAACACTTAATTTATATGTACTTAACTAATCACTTAAATTTAATTTATATGCACACAAACTTAATTATTAATTTATATCAACACTTTTATATTCACTTCTTTACAGTTTATTTGTCAAGATCACTTTATCAACTAACTCATCCGCTGATCGGTCCTTTATATATACTAGTGCCTTTTTTACTAGAGAATTCTGGATTGCGGCTTACACAAAAACAAATGCCTTTCTCAATATTTCTCGATTGCCGGCTCAATCCTTAAAAGACCTTCCGAGAACGTGTCTATAAAAACGCTCACAATAAATCCCAATAGACCTTCTCAGAATTCGGCGCGCTTGCCATTTTCTAAGTCCGTTAACATAACGTTACAGGACCGTACTTAGTATCTACTTCGGTGTGCGAGTACGTAACATTACCCCCTCCCTAAATGAAAGTTCCTCCTGGAACTTTTGTGTAGCCGAGACTGGATGTTTGAATCGGCAACTGACTCCATTTCTACACTTTCCAATCTTATGGAAATAACAGGGCACCGTCTTCATCGGATACTGATAACGGGGGTTGTGGCTGCAAATTAATATCTGGACACCGGTATCTCTAGAGATAACCTCTACCATGTTCCTGATAACTCGCCAATCGAACTGGTTACTCGCTATCTTAGGCATAGCCAGTTTCTTCACGCTGGATTCCAACACATGGTCTCGTAGGTTTAGAAGTGCTTCCCACACATCGCGGTAGGTAGATAGATCTTGAAATTCATTTTTAGTTACCACGTAGAATACGTACCGCGAATTATGTTTCAGTTTCAGTGTCTTGCCAGGGGCTGGAATCTGGTCTTCAAGTTTCTCTAATTCGAAACACGGATGCCAACCCTCGTGCGTTCTTGAGACGGGCCAGTGAATAATCTTCCGGGAGAGTGAACAAATCTTGTCGTAGCTTTCCCGGTACCTCCATACGCGCCCATAAATTCATCGAAGGTAGGGTCAGACACATCTTAAATAAGGTTTACTCCTTCCTCTAAGTCATGGTCTCCTTCGAATGGGGCTAGTCGGTTTTGGTGAACTACTTTTGGTTTTTCGTTGGGGATCTTGCTTATTCGATATATAACATCATTGATCCTTTCCTTGATTAGGTATGGACCTTCCCAGGATTTTTGTAATTTTGGAGAAAATCCTTTTCTCCTCGTTGGGTTGTGTAACCATACTTTGTCCCCTTCTTCAAAACCGCTTTCTATGGCCTTCGTGTCGTACCGACTTTACATTCAGTCGCTGGCAACTTGAAGATTTGTTCGAACTAATTCATGAATATCGTCCAGCCTTTTTTTCAATTGGATCACGTAGTCTTCACCTGCTAGATCTTCTCCAGGCCGACAGTCAAATTCCAGGTCACAAGGAAGCCTCATTTCACGTCCAAACAGGATTTTCGCAGGTGTTTCACCCGTGGACTCATTGGCGGCAGATCGATAAGTCAATGCAAATAGGGAAAGATACTGGTCCCAATCTCTCTGATGGCTGGAAACCACTTTGGGCAGGTATTTTCCAATAGTCCTGTTCATCCTCTCGAATATTCTATCTGACTGTGGATGTAATGCTGTTGTCCTGGTCTTCTTCATTCCCAGCTTCTCGCAAACCTCCTGGAATAGATGACTTTCGAAATTTCTTCCCTGGTCGCTGTGGACTTCCAAGGGCAGTCCATATCGGCTGATAAACTCTTTCACCAATACATCCGCAACAGTTGTGGCCTCTTGGTTCGGGATAGCGTAAATTTCCACCCATTTTGTGAAATAGTCCATTACAATCAGTATGTATTTGCTACCATTTCCTGTCGTCGGAAATGGTCCAGCGATATCTAAAGCCATCCTTTCGAAGGGGCTTCCAACATTGTACTGTTTCATGGGTGCCTTTCTCTTGCGATGTGGTCCATTACTCGTGGCACAAGTCATACATTTCTTACACCAGTCCTTCACATCGTCGGAGCTGTTCATCCAATAAAACCTTTCACGGACTCGCTGAAGGGTTTTCTTCACTCCCAGATGACCTTCCGATAGACTGTCGTGTAACTTCTTCAGTACCTCAGCTACTCTTGTTCTCGGGATAACTAGCTGTCTTCTCATCCCAGAACCATCATCGTTTTCAAGGACTCTTTTCAACAGCCCTTCTTCCAGGACAAGGAAGTGCCACTGAGCCCAGTACGCCTTGAGTTTCGGTGAAAATATTGACACTTCTTGCCATGTAGGTCGCCGATTTTCTTCCTTCCATTTCTGGATCATCTTTAGGTAAGAATCATTCTCCTGTTCTTCTCTGATCCTGGTAGCTGACCATTCTTCATTGATTACTGTAATTCTTGAAACTGTAACTTCCTTAGATTTCGACTTGTTGCATTGTGAATAGTCTACAGGGCATGGCCGTCTAGGCAAGGAGTTGGCTTTTCGGTGATTCACATCAGCTGGATGTTCACCCCTGTCTGATTTCCCCTATGTCTGGAGTTCTTGGGTTACAGGAGTATTGGGGCGCTTAGGCGGACTGTGTACGTGCTCTAGCTCGCCACACTTCCGGCATTTAATCTTCTCCGGCCTCTTGTGGGCCATACCTTTCAACAACTTGACAATCTGATCAGGTTTGTCATCGTCATCTTCTTCCTGCATGGTTCTAGCTTTGTTGTACCGCGAGCTTTTCTTGGCTGCTTAGCATTTAAGAGGTTCTTGGTTTACAGAAGTCGTAGGACGCTTACACGAACTGCGTACATGCTCTAACTCGCCACAATTACAGCACCTGATTTTCTTCGGCTTCTTTGTCTACCATACCTTTCAACAAGTTGACGATCTGGTCAAGTCTGTCATCGCCACCTTCTTCCTGTATGGTCTTATCTTTGTTGTATCCCGAAGCCATCGTGGCTGCTTCATATTCAAGAGCAGCAGTCAATGCATCGACCAATGTTTTAGGATAGGCTAATCGAAGCGTCTTCTCCATATCGTGGTCACACAAGCCGTCAATAAAGGCCTGGATGCCTAAACATTTTATCATGTTCTCTGGTGCTGATGGATAAGCAAATCGAACTAGTCGGGCAATATCCATTTCATACTCTTGAAGGGTTTCGTCACGTTTCCGGCTTCGGTTCTTCAGCTGGAATCTGTACAACTGTTCCAAATGTTCGTGACCGTACCCCATGTCCAACTTCTTCAGCTGCTCGAAATCGTCCGTTTCTTCCGGGGGTATCGTCTGAAGTACATCTAAGGCATCGCCCCGAAGCGCGATAGTTAAGTTCACTGCTTTCTCCTTGTCGGACCAATTATTCACTCTAGCGGCTGCTTCAAACTGTTTTACATAATTGGTCCATCGAACGTTGGGGCCTTGACTCGGGTAAAACTGCCAATGTCTGCTAGCTTAGGATGTGTTTCTGGCTTGCAAGGTTTTGTTTGCTCGGTCTTCTTTTCTTCCGCTGAAGTGTCTTGTGTTCTTAAATTGGCAATCTTCGTCTCTAACTCCTTGATATTCTCATCTATCTGATTTTCCATCGTTGTCATCTTATTCTCTATGTCTGATTTTATTTTCTCGTTCATCATAGTCATCTTATTCTCAATATCCGATTCTAGAGACGTGATTTTATTCTCGACTTCAGCAGCAATATCATTTTTCAATGATAAGATATCTGCAGAAATGTCATTTTTCATAGTGGAAATCTTCTCGTCCATATTAGTAGAAATGGCATTCTTCATAGTGGAAATCTTCTCGTCCATATTAGTAGAAATGTCATTCTTCATAGTGGAAATCTTCTCGTCCATATTAGTAGAAATGTCATTCTTTATAGCAGAAATAATGTTTTTCATATTCGTTGAAATCTTTTCTTCCATGGCAGGAATTGACGAGATTAAGGTGGAAGCCTCGTCATTAAATAAAACTGTTTCTGGATCAAAGCCGTCATTTTCCAGTGCCACTTTGAGTCTTTCTACTAACTCACTCTTCTTGCCGGACGTTTCCAACTCACGATCTTCCAATTCTGCTCTTAATTCCGTGACTTTCAGATCACATAGTCTCTTGGCCATTTTGATGTAGCTATTTATTTATATTATCCCACTTCTGACACCAATTTAATGTTTTTCTAATTTATTTAAAACGTAAACGAGTGGGATAAATTTTAAACACACGATATGGCTACTTACTAATTTATTTAAACACTAACTCACTAACACTTAATTTATATGTACTTAACTATTCACTTAAATTTAATTTATATGAACACAAACTTAATTAGTATTTTATATCAACACTTTTATATTCACTTATTTACTGTTTATTTGTCAAGATCACTTTATAAACTGACTCATCCGTTGATCGGTCCTTTATATATACTAGTGCCTTTTTTACTAGAGAATTCTGGATTGCGGCTTACACAAAAACAAATGCCTTCCGCGATATTTCTCGATTGCCGGCTCAATCCTTAAAATACCTTCCGAGAACGTGTCTATTAAAACGCTCACAATGAATCTCAATAGACCTTCTCAGAATTTGGCGCGCTCGCCATTTTTTTAACTCCGTTAACATAACGTTACAGGTTACAGAGTTCATAACATTATTAACATATGTAAAATTTGATAATACCCTCAAACCAGGATAAGAAACAATTCTCTATTATAGTATTGTAGAACAAGATTTCAAATAAATATCAATTCATACGAATAACAGATGGAGAAAGATCTACAAATGAACTGTAAACGGCTATAATTTTGTCAATATTACTCGATATCACTTCTGAATGTTGACAAAATACTTACAGGCATTGGGCCATTACATATCCTACTTCTTTATCCATTGATGCATTTTAGAAAAAATAGTCATAAGAATTCACGCAATAGCTGACTGAAATAGAATGGCCTCAATTGTACGTTTCACTCTCTTCTTAGACCTTTCATGCCTTCCAACACTTTGTTGCCTTTGTCCTTTGATAGTAGTATATCCCTTATGCAAATTGGGTATCCAGTGAGGATTTTCTTGGTCTTCAAGATGCTTAAGATCCTTAAATAAAAACTGTTAACATGTGATGAAAAATACATAGACTTAAGTTTTTATTGAGATACCTACATACCTGATACAAATTGTTCAATACAAATTCTCGCACTTTTTAAGAATGTATCACTCAAAGTTCGTCTTTTAGAGTTCTAATCCATGGGCGTATACGTTCCTAGGATAGGATTCTGTAAAACCGAACTCTACCCTGTCTGCACGATTAGCACATCCCACAACTGCACAAAACTGACATTCCACTCAAAATCGTGATTGAATACAGTAGAATTTCAACTGTTCTTCTATTTCTGATACCATTCTACTACTTATTGTTGCTTTGTGGGTACTCTGCTTCTCTTGAACTATACACAAAATAGATCTTTAGTACCCGTATAAAAAATATTGACCAATTTTTCCTACAATTGTAGTTTTTGAGAATCAATTGGTCTCGTTTTGGTCTATTTTGTTAATGGATTAACACATTTTCCTATCATTACTCGAAGTTGATCTACATAAGAGACTAATATGTACCAGCTAAATACGTTAATATTTTGATTCAAATATTCATTAAACAACTTTTTCTCTAGAAAATTGAATTTCACTCACAGCTTGCAAAAGCTTGAAATCCTGACAGCTATATTCACAATCTAGGTCTCAATAGCTTACACAATTGCGTCATGTTCATATAACTTTGTCCATTCCCAGTTCTTACGAACATATGAGTTCTCAAGTTGCTTTCAATACGATTCATATTTCCTGGAAGTATCCTTCAAATATGTATATAAACGTTTATGACTTCTAGCAAACTATCTGCTCTCCGTTAAAATTACGAGCTGACGATTTTATTCGTTATTTGAATAGTTTAAAGACTCACCGATGGAAGTTTCATGAATTGTGAAATGAATTCATGTTTGGGTCTTTTTGCTATATTATATAAATGCCCGGCTTACAATATTTATCTACAATACTGCTGATTACTATATTTTATTTGAACTGACTGTTATTTATCAGACTTTCCATCCTATATGGAATCTCTTGCCCAAATAAATCACAGCGCTACCTTAGACAATCGTAATGTTAGTGCCGCCGCTGTTTTGATACATATTTCGCATGAAATTCAGTTTCTGTTAGTAGATACTTTCTTTTGATTAATTTCAACAAAATCTGAATTATATGTAGTGAAAGTAGTGAAATCGAAACTAAAACATTAACCTACATATTTTAAGATTGTCCCATTATATACTGACCCATGCAAACCTATCAAATCAGTTTTTGAAGAATTTTGAATAATAATATAATCATATACCCTTTTATCCTAAGGCGTCGGGATTGCATTTAACTTTCATATATACATTTTTTCCAGTCTTTCTTGTTTCTTGTTAATGTTTTCGCATCTTCCCAGTGTGATGATCCCGAAAAAGTCAGTATTATAAAATAAGACATTTTTACAAAAAAAGATTAAATTGTACATATTATATTAATAGTGGTCATCGATCGGATTAAGGTCAGGCGAACACATAGAAATCACGTATCTGTTTAACGTAAACACCGCTTTCGCACACGCGGAAGGTCGAATCTATCGGTGACTGACTTGAACGTTTCCTATAAAAACAAAGTGTAACTAACCCATGATTCATGCATTTATTATTATTTTAAATAAGTTAAATGGTCTATGATATTGTAATCTGTGTTAATTTTAAATATACTAAACCCAGTGATTTTTATAAATGATATTGTTCATTCAATCTCCGAAGAACGGCTACTAGGTAAGTGTCTTCCTCAAAGATATAATGGCTTTATGGTAAACGTAATTTATACGAGGGCACTCACTGAGTAATCACTACATGGCGATCCTGCAAAGTAAATGGTAATGATTGGTAAAATGGAAGACAACGAAGAGGATGAGGAACAACTAGAGCACAAATTGGAAGATGTAATGAAAAAGGTTAATAACACAATAGAAGTTAAATCAGATATTTTGAAATGTAAAAGAATAGTAAATAAAAACAGTAACAAAAATAGGCCAGTACTACTAATCATGAAAGATGTGAATAAGAAAGTAGAGACTTTGAACGGAACGAATAAATTAAAAGGGATAAAGATATTTATTGATGAAGATTACCCAAAAGATATATCGGAACAGAGAAAACAGTTAATAAGTTACATGAAACAGGCGAGAGAAAGTGGAGCTAAAACTAAAATAATTGATAATACATTAATGATTAATGACAACGTGTACAGTTTAAAAGAACTAGAAGAAAGGAAGAATAAATTAGAAATACATACAGGATGGAATAAATTAACATTTAAGGGAAATAATGAAACTAATCCGAAAATTTTGGATAAAATTTTCAGCGACAAAAGTGTTAATCAACTAATTGTCTAGGAAAAACGTCAAATTTGATCGATTTGGAAGAATATGATTTTGAAATACAGTATGTCAAAGGTATAGCGAACTACGCGGATAGCATATCGAGAATATCCATAGAAGAACTTAAGGATTTATATATAAATAATTCACATGTCTTGACAATCACAAGAGCACAAACGCGAAAATAAAACGCTAAATCCCAAAAGGATCTAAGAATTAACGAAGAAACAAAGGAAGTAAGAATACAAAAATCTTCAGTAGTAAAAGTTTTAAATAATCTTGAGGCACATAAATAACCGATTTCACACTTTGAAAATAACCATATCTCACTAAGGATGAGCATTCGGATAAAAAATGAATTGAAATTTAGTGAAGCCTTAATTACCGGAATACACAACTTCGACCTAGGACGAACGTTGGAAAAGCTTGAAGAGCTATCGGTAAAAAATGAAGTAAAAAGAATGAAAACATATACAAATCATGATATATTCAAAAAGTGCACAGTAGAAGAATTTATAGAAGAAGGAAATCAAAGGTTAAAAAGTATGTATATGCGAAGAAGATTTTAGAAAGATACCACAACGAACCAATGTTTGGAGGACATGTAGGAAATAATAGATTATTAAAGAAACTAAGAGCAAATTTCAGGTGGAAAAACATGGAGAAAGACGTAAGGAAGTATGTAGAGAATTGCCATAAATGTCAAATGAATAAAGCAAAGCTTAATCATAAGGAAAAATTTGTCATAACAGATACATCTATGAAACCGTTTGATATTATTTACATAGACACAATAGGTCCGTTTCTAGAAAGTAACAACGGGAATCGTTATTGTATTACAATATTATGCGAACTAACTAAATACGCAGTTATGATACCGGTTCAGAACAAGGAAGCAAATACAATAGCAAAAGCAATATTTGACAATTTTATACCGAATTACGGACTGATGAAGGAGATAAGAACAGATCAAGGGACGGAATATAAGAATGAAATAATGAAGAACTCAGCGGAACTTTTAAATCGACACCACCATCGAATAAGGTTGTAACTCATTTTTGATGAATTTTCAGAAACACGAGTTTTATGGAAATGAAATTTTTGTTTACATTTTTTTTCAAGATGAAAAAAAAATTGGTATTTTTATTAATGATATTCGAAAAAGATATGTTTTTGGCATGACGTGTACGTATTCGTGCGTTTCTTGATTGATTAATAAAGGAATAACAGTGAGTTACAACCCTGCGTCTTTACCTAGTGTTTCATAGAACAAGGTTGTAACTTGTGAATACCTCCTTTTTCACACCAAAATATGGATTTGTTACGATAAATAATTGTCAAGTAAAAGGAGTAATATAAAACTACAGCGGTAAACTTGTTAACAAAAATTGAGTTTTTTGGAAAATAGGAAATATTTCAAAAATAAATATAGAGATGAATGAAAACATATATTTTAATGAGAGTGAAGTGGTAAATAACGAAAAATAGCCACTGAGGCTATACCCTATCATTAAAAATGAACACAAAATAAAAAGGAAATACTAAGAGTCCAAGCGTGTATCTAATCAGAGTCTGATTGCTCGTGGGTAGCTTCACCGTACTTAAGATTTCTATAATAGTTGCAATACAATTCTGGTATTGCTTGAGCTGTACACAGTGCATTCAAGTCTTTGTACTTTGCAAGCGAAATAGGAATTGGTCCACTATAAGCTGGTGATATAATATTACCAGCCAATACATTTACCAGATTTTCAGTTTTTGCCGATTTTCTTGTGAAATGTTTTCGTTGTTGGGCCAGGTCAATGTAAAAGTTCTCTTCCGACAAAATATCATAATTTATCTGTATGCGCTTTGGATTGGATCTTTCTATCTTTAAATGCCTCACTCTGTTCCATTTGATTTTATTGTTGTCAGTTCCTCTTACAAAATCAGTTTGTTTGCTCATCAAGTCTTTAAAATTGAGTATTTTGCTTTGATTTAGCTCAGTTACTCTATAGGGTTTACCCGACGTTTTTGCGCAGCGTATAATTGTAATCCATTGTTCCGGAACATACACAACTTGATGCTTCCTTCGTCTCTCGATAAGGGCGTGCATTGAATCATCTTCATTTTGTGTGTGACCGACTTCATAGAAAATATGTGTGATATAGATATCAAACTTTTCAGCCGCATAGGCGTACATAGCGAAAACTATGCGACTCCGGTTTTGTCCGCCACAATTATCAGAGTAAAAGACAAAGTCTTTGAAGCCTTCTTCTGCATTCATTGCAATGAAGAGGTATACAGCACTACTAATCTCATTTGCACCTTTTTTTCCTATGGTTTCGTCCCATACATAACAATAGCCGTCACACTTCCTTATGTCAAATATCGTGAAATTATAGACTGCAAGCTTCCTTTTATAGTAAAATACAGACACTTCTGATGCAGGTGTAGTCAGAATTTTCTGTAAATCATGAGTTGCTACAACAACAGAGTTGCTTTGTTGAGCAATATCTTTATGTTGTGATTCCAATTCCCTTACTACAAACTTTGATGCTATATGTTCTGCGTATTTATTTGCAAGAGCTTCCTTCTCTTCATTTGAAGCTCTATTATAGATATCGCAGGTCGGACAAAGATCTTTCTTCGGTTTGAAAAACTCTATATTAAATTCACTGTAAAAAATTTCCCGATATTGTCTTTCTGTCGCTGAAACCGAAGTTTCGTTATTATTTTCTAATAGCCATTCTTTATAAAGTTTATATAATTTTGGGAATGATAAAGTTGCTTCAAAATACTTTTTAGAAGTTCTAGATGGCAAATAAACAACTGATAACGTTATTGTTAATAAATAAAAATATAATGAGCATTTTTTACACTAACACTTCCACATCACGCGTATCTATTCTCACTCATTAAAAAATGATACTCACGAAAGATGGAGTCTGTAAGTTCAATAGTTTATGAATTATGGCCTTATAAACAAATTAACTAAAAATTAACTTGCAGAGTTCTGTAAACTATGCGACCTCGCGCCAATTTTTTCACTATTAGATTTCATAATAAGACATCGATACCCATCATTGTTTTTTAAGAAAATACATTTTTGTAACAACACGAATTTTCTTTTCATATTTGGCTTAGTTGCATAATTAATTTGACACTATACCCGCCGATTTTTGTCGAGAATTAAGTACGCACATAGAAGGGGCATGGAAAGAGCTTCAATTGAAAAAAAATACGTTAAGATTTATTAACAAACGACTGAGTTACGGACAATCGAAGTCGGAGGCCTGTCAGTCAACAATTTATGCGAGTATCGAAAAACAAAACTTTAGCTCGACTACACTCTCTGAGGTTCACCGTACGACTGCCAACACAAAATACGGACGATGATAGAATGAAAAGCTAGGCGTTCCCCCCACTCCGCTGCCACGCAGTACCCACCCGAAATATCCGCCCGCTGCTGACTTTCGAAAAAAATTTTGATTGGGTTGCAATTTACGCGACGTCTCGCTATTTCGTACAATAAAAGTACATTGACTAAAAATTTTAGGGATTTTTTTGTTTTTCGATACTCGCATAAATTGTTGACTGACAGGCCTCCGACTTCGATTGTCCGTAACTCAGTCGTTTGTCAATAAATTTTAACGTATTTTTTTCCAATTACAGCGCTTCCCATGCCCCTCCTATGTGCGTACTCAATTCTCGACAAAAATCGGCGGATATAGTGTCAAATTAATTATGCAACTAAGCCAAATATGAAAAAAAAATCGCGTCGTTGCAAAAATATATTTTTTTAAAAAACAACGATGGGTATCGATGTCTTATTATGAAATCTAACAGTGAAAAAATTTACGCGAGGTCGCATAGCTTACAGAACTCTGCAAGTCAATTTTTAGTTAATTTGTTTATAAGGCCATAATTCATAAACTATTGAACTTACAGACTCCATCTTTCGTGAGTATCATTTTTTAATGAGTGAGAATAGATAAGCGTGATGTGGAAGTGTTAGTGTAAAAAATGCTCATTATATTTTTATTTATTAACGATAACGTTATCAGTTGTTTATTTGCTAATAACTTTTGACGCAATCAATTTTTTTTACGTGTAAGATCTAGAATTGTAGATCTTTAAAAGAAGAGAAAAAAGTATTTAACTTTTTGTCTGTACTATGCACGAGAAAAAAGATATACCTGAAAAATCTACAAAAGGCATGAAAAATGAGTGTAAATCGAATCATAAACAATGTTCCGGTCTGATTTGAGAGGTCGCATAGGTTAAGTTTGTTGTACACCATTTTTACTAACTTTTTACCAAGTATCAGCCGTTACCTCGAAAATGACGCAAAATGATCATTTTGGGTCTGATTTTCCTGGTCTATGTTGTTCCTCCTTATTTTCTTCTTTGTTTGGTTTATTTTTTCAAGTACTTCGTTATTTATTATTAATTTGTTATATTTTATTATCGCTTTGTGTCCTTCGCTCCTTGCTTTTTTTAGTTGGGGTATTAGTGCTCTTCTTTCCTCCTGAATATTCTTTGAATAATCTTCATCAATCCATATTTCGGTACCTTTAAGATATTTGCTATTTTTCATTATTCAAATGCTTCGTTTCAATAATTTTATCATTATCGGACTCGTTCTGTTTTCTATATATTTTCCTAGTCTCCGAATTTCATCTACCTCTGTTACCATATCAATATTTATTCCAATTTTCTATATCACTACTTCTATTTTTCCTTATGTTTCGGTTTCATCTTCCTTCTCTTCGTCGGTAACTCCTTTTATTATAATATTTTTATGTCTGACCGTGCGTTCTAATTTTTCTATTCTGTCTTCCTGAGTTTCTCTTTTTCCTTTTAGTTTATTGTTTTCCTTCTTGCAATTCTAACACGATGTTATCCAATTTCTGGGCCATTTCTTTCATATTTGTCTCGATTTGTAGGAACATTTGTTCTATTCTAGCCATATCTTCCATTTTTACTTCTGATCGTGGAACAAGCAGACCCCAGTTAACCCGCTAGAAGTCGATCTAGAGTTTTTAATGAATTAAGTTTATTAGAAATAATATTTCTTTGCCTTGTCTGGCAACATCGCTTTTTTATCGAGTCAAGGTTCTGTTGTAGATATTGTTCAAAGTAAATTATTTATTTTGATAACTCTTCACAGTCACTATAATGTTTTTTTGGGTAAATACGGGTTTTTATGTCGGAATTTTTTGGTCAGAGCTGAGCCTAACACTTTACCTATACTAAATAACTTTTCTTGTAATTGATTTCCTCTACACCACTCGAATTTTCGGCTTTAATGTAGGAGTAAAATTCAACCACTGCTTCCACACTCAGCGCCACGTTGCCATCCCAATTTTCAATAATTCAATGAAAATCTTAAGAAATATAGCATCAAAAGCGACATTAATCATTGTTGTTAAATGAAATTCAGTGCACACGAGGTAAAATGACTCACATTATCATTATCACATTTCAAATTGGGTATACAGCAAAAAATTTCGATTCTGCCCTCTCTCATCTTTTTATCCAGAAAAAAGTTTCCCATAACAGGGTTTCTTGAAATCTGTTATGCGACGTTTCGTTTTTTCGGGTTCACATCAATTCCTATATTTTAAATATTTTATATCAAGAATTGTTCTCTTTTAGGAATTGATTTTTGGATGAAATCAACCATCAAAACAGATAACTATTTTCTTAAATACTCCAAACAATGTGCTATGCACTGAAGGTATAGCTGCAACGTCAATATTTTGACGAGCATGGGTTATGTGGTACAAGCTAGTCGTTATATCCACAATGCTCTCTCTGACATTGCAAATTTCATTTAAAAAGCAGTCCATCCGTTACCCACTGTGTTATACTGTGTAGAGAGCCCACAGCGACTCTATTTATCATTCATTAATTATTCTCTGTGATTAATGAAACATTCTGGAACGAACAAATTCCAAATTATATTTCAAAATTAACATTTCAGACTTTTTTGAGTCCCGTTTCAAGTGACAGTTGTGAAACCTATCTATACTTCTAAAAACATAATCAGAAATTCAAAAGATCTTTTCATTCTTCATCTATCTTCACAATAATCAATATCAAAATAGAATACAATCATCTAATTTATAAAATTCGCCCAACACTGAAAATGAGATACTCTTACGAAACCGCAGTCTGGTATAGCCATCGACGCCGACCCTATCTAATCCGATATCTAAAATTTAAAATATTGGCGAGGCGCACAGATTTTTTGGAAGGATTATTTTTGTGTGTTTATTTTAATAGAGGAATTTTTAAGAAGGGCGATTATTTGTTGGGAGCCACATTCTAGAAATTTCACAAATCGGAAAGGGTTGTCATATATAAGAGACTACCTGCGAAACCTGAAGTTAAGTTTACAGTTTAATCAAGTCGTGAGCCGAACACTGAATATAAATTTTCAACAGCGAATTAAATAAAAATTAGTAGAATACATGAATAGTGACTTTAATATAATTTAGTTAATTAGTTAAGTGAGTACATAAACAAATTGTAAGTGAATACACAGTGTATGAATAAATTAAAAGTAAGTAGTTATACAGTATGTATAAATTTATCCCACCCGTCGAGATAAAAATATATTTAAATAAATTAGAAATACATCACATTGGTGTCAGAAGTGGGATATTATTAATAAATAAGTACGTAAATACACGGTTTTAAAGATTAAACCTAACTTTTCCGCATCTGTGGCCCTGAACAATATTCTATCATAAAAGTGTTACTTGTATACACTTCGGGGTATGTATCGTGCTAACAAACCGAAATTTCTCCAAAAATTCAGTATATCTGGATTTATAGGACCCGCTGTACTCGCTCTAGTCAACTGAAAATCAATAGGGTACATTTGTGAGACACCTTGAACAATATTCAATCATAAAATTGATGAATCGTATACTCTCTGGAGGCTGTATCCTGCTAACAAACTAAAAATTCTCCAAAAATGACAAAAATTTGGTACTTCAAGTACCATAGCACCCGTTGTACTGGATTTAGTGAGCTAAATCTCAATAGGGTTCATCTTTTAGACGCTCTGAATAATATACGATCATAAAATTGGTAACTTGTATATACTCCGGATGCTGTATCGTGTTAGCAAACTGGAACTTCTCCAAAAATGATAAAAATATCGTACTTAAAGTACCGTAGCACCTGTTTTATTGGCTGCAAATCAATAGGGTTTATCAGTAAGATGCCCTGAATCATATTCAATCATAAAATTGATGACTTGTTGAACTACGAAGGCTGAAACGTGCTAACCAACTTAAATTTCCCAAAAAATTACAAAATATCCTACTTCAAGTACCATAGCACCCGTTGTACTGGCTCTGGTGAGTTGAAAATCCTCTATGACATGTCCCTAACAATATTCCATCATAAAATTGGTGACTCATTGCACTCCGGAGGCTGTATCGTGCTAACAAGACATGTAAGGAAAAGTGGCCGACAACAACGACGACGACGACGACATACACACAGGATTTTTTTTCTAAAAACCCTTTTTCCGTGTTGTTGGAAAACGTAAAAATAACTCAAAAAAAAATTCAAAATTCCAACTTTTTTGGGGTAAACCAATACTTTTCTCGCATATTAGATAGGTTGGGCGGAAAAGTAAAATGACTAAGTGACCTGAAAAGGACGGAACTAAAAGCAGAATTGGAAAATCGCAGGCTGGAAACGTCCGGAAAGAAGAGTGAATTAGTAGAGACTGACTCAAAATAGCAATGGAAAGTGACGGCTTGGATACACAAACATTTTAAATCGCGGACGAAGCATCCACCAATTTCTTCTATGAAGGACAATTTTACCGCTAAAATGAAGAACGATATTTCTGCTAATATGGACGAGAAAATTTCAACTATGAAGAACGATATTTCTGCTAACATGGACAAGATATCTTATCAATGAAAAATGACATTGCCGCTGAGTCGAAAATAATATTTTGTCTCTAAAATAGGATAATGAGAATAAAATGAAATCGATTGACAAGAAATATGGAAGATTTAAGAACACAAGACACGCGAGCAGATGAAAAGAGGATCGAACATATACAACATTGCAAGCCAGAAACAAACCTGCAGATAGAAGATATTGACAGTTTTACCCGAGTCAAGGTCTCAACGTTCGACGGAGAAACGTCGCGGATCAATTATGTAATACAATTTGCAGCAGCCGCCAGAGTGAATAATTATTCCGATAAGAAGAAAGCAGTAATCTCGACCATCGCGCTTCGGGGAGACCCCTCAGATGTAATTCAGGCGATACCCCTTGAAGAAGCGGATTACTTGTACCGATTCCATCTGAAGAACAACCCTTCAAGAGTATATACTGGATATTGCCCGACTAGTTTTATTCGCTTATCCATCAGCACCCGAGAACACGATAGAATATTTGCGCATTCAGGTGTCTCCATTGAAGTTTAGTAAAACCTGGCAACGCCGGTAACTTGATTAACTGTTGTTATGGAGGGAGAATAGAAGAGAAGAAGACAGTTGTCGTTCAAAAAACCGGGAGAACAGACACAATTGTACAATAATTGACATTAAATAATACAAAATATCGATATGTTTTAATTCAAAAAAGAACGAAAAAGGTATTACAGTCCACAGATTAAACACCAGGCCTCTATTGAAGTCTTTTGTGAAGAGGAGGCTTCGATTGACCCATCCAAAAACCATGGTAGATAAATTTACCGCTACTCTCAAATAAGATGCAACCACAAAGACTTCGATATACAACAAAGGTAGGACCATGCAAGAAGAAGGTAACGACGACAGATTTGATCCTATCGACAACTTGATAAAAGGTATGGTGGACAAGAAGCCGAAGAGAATCAGATGCTACAACTGTACATCAGGAGGTCATCTGAGACTGAAGAAACCCCTTCAACGAGTTCGTAAAAGGTTTTATGGGTTGAAGTACTTTGACGATGTGAAGGACTGGTGTAAGAAATGTACGACAAGAGAAAGGCACCGACGAAACAATATAATGTTGGAAGTCCTTTCGAAAGGATTGCTTTAGATATCGCAGGACCATTTCCGACGACAGAAATAATGAATGGTAAATACATTCTAGTTGTAATGGATTATTTCACAAAGAGGGCAGAACTTTACGCGATCTCGAATCGCAACTGTCGCGGATGTATTGGTGAAAAAACACATCAGCCGATATGGAGTGCACAGCAATCAAGGAAGGAATTTCGGGAGCCAAGTATTTAAGGAAATGTGTGACAAGCTGAGAATAAAAAAGGTTAGGACAACAGCGCCGCATTCATCCACAGTCTGATGGAATCGTCAGGAGAATTAACAGAACCATTAGAAAATACCTGTCCAAAGTAGTTTCCAGCCACCAGAAAGACTGGGACCAGTAACTTTCCCTATTTGCGTTGGCATATTGAAATACGGGTGAGATACCTGCGAGAATCCTGTTTGGATGTGAAATGAGGCTTCCTTGTGACCTGGAATTTGGCTGTCGGTCTGGCGCAGATCTAGCACAGACATGACCTGCCCCTGAGCTAATATATAATTTCTAAAATAAAAAAGGGGAAAGTTTGATAAATGTTTTATTCTTAAAAATACATAATTGGAGTACGGTGAAACTAATGCGAAACATGAGTTTGTTTTTGTAGGGCCAGATTCTTGATGTCGGGTTCAAATTTTATAGTGGCGTCCCTCAGTAGGTAACGAAGATGATCGTCTATAAGGCCAGACCTATCTTTGCTCTAGATGCACTTCATTCTTAAAAATGTTTACTCGCACCATTATGTTGACCCAAGCATTGAAAAAACTCTCCTCAGCAAGATTTTTATCAAAGTTGGAAGTTTCTTCGGTTTTCTTCGTATAAGTCATTAAGATAATTATTGGTTTATAATTCTATAATTTCTATCTGAAAATTTTCCCGAACTGTAGTTTCATCAATTTGGAAAGGATTTTCAGCTTTTCCAACAAACATTTTATTGTTCATAATTATGTAGGATGCTTTTCTTCCATTTTCTTACAGCAATTGAAGTGAGCAACATTTTTATATTCGATTTCTTTGAAAAATAGATTTAATTTCAACTCAAAAGCGGACACGTCAATTAAAAGTTTAGATATGAATTTGCCTTGAGTCTGTAATTTCAAGTTCAAATCATAACAGTGGCTGCATATGTCTGCCAAAAATGTCCCAAAGCCACAATGGATCAGAAAGTTCAGGGTATGGTTTTTCTTTCTCTGTAGAGAAATCTCAATCTCGGTAAAAAGGCGTGATAATACTTGGGCTTGGCTTAACCAGCGTGCCTGGTTGTGGTAAAGGGTATCGGAAAATTCACTGCCGATTTGTTCCAAAAATGCTTGAAATTGCCCATGATTCAAACCACAGGAACGAATGATGTTCACAATTTCTCTCACGACATTCATGGTATGGTTCATTTCAAATATTTTTCAACACAAAGCCTGTTGGTGAATGATGCAATGAACAGGTAATGGCAGCTCTAAGTTTTGGATTTCCATTTGACACAAAATTTTAGTCACTAATCCATTTCTTGAACCAATAATGCTTGGTGCTCCATTTGTTATTAGACTAGATTATTCCAACTTGAATTTTACCTTTTTAAGCACTGCACAACTTCTTCAAAAAGCTCATCTGCTGATGTGCCCCCTTTCATGCTTTGTTAAGTTGCAAGCTCTTCAGTTATTGTGAATTTTTGATCTATTTCTCGCACGAAAATTAATAAATGCCCTGTATCACAAATGTCAGTGCTTTTGTACAAAGCCAAGGCGAAAAAGTACTGCTCATGTAAATGTTTGCCGATGTCTTCTACGCGACGAGTGATGCTTGGCCGGGAAAGACTTATTTCTTTGAACTCCCAGCATTTATCTGGGGCAATTTCTTCAACAGCTGCGATGATGTATTTCATTATAATCTCGCCACAGCTGAGCGCTTGTTGTTCTTCCGTAATAAGACTAGCGATCTAATAACTTGCTGTAACGATGCCTTCTTTTTCTTTTATCTGACGCAAAAAATACTTTTGACAGCACTTGTCTCGTCCTAATTTTTTTTAATAACTGCAACTGAGATGTGCGAGCTTTTTCTGTGAAGTTATCATAGTTTGTTCTATGTTTTGCTTCATAATGCCTCTGGATATTGAATTCTTTGAAAACAGCTATATATTCGACAAATTAGGTAAGTTTTCTCTTGAAATTGTATGAAAAAGTATTTATACATACAAGAGTTTTAGATATGTTATTCAGAGAAAACTCTCAATGCGCATTAAAAATTGACATATTCTCCTGTTATTTTCACTTTGAAAGTAGCAAACAAACTAAGTCAAATGTGCACATATAGCAACTATTTATAGCAGCTGAAAAACACGACAAACATTACCATAAAAGGTAATATTATCTATGATTGCAAAACCCGCGTCGCCCTCCCCCGTCCCAACCGCGCGTAACCTTGCATTTATGAAAATATTTGGTGACGTAGGAAAAACATTGATTTTGGGGGATTTGTGGTCGAATTGAGGATTTTTATCGATGTGCCCGTTGGGGTTTTGCTTGAATCAAAAATGGCACGAAATCTTGAAAAGGTTGGTCATGCCTGATTTAGCAGGATTAAGTGATCCAATTGCGAAGAATGATGGGCGAAGTGCACGAATTATTTTGAACGCATCTTCAAGTTACCAGGGACAGAATGAAAAAACGATACGACACGCAGGCCACGGGAAGGCAGTTTCAAAGAAGGGGACACAGTATTGTCACGAAATAGCACACTAGTGTAGTCCCAAAATCCGACTCTGTCTAAGACATGTATGAAAGTAAAAATTTTGGCGGATTCGCAGGAATTTCTTAGAACTGTTTACGATTTTTTTTTATCTAGACATTGTTTTTGTGACCTTCTTATCTAGAAAATTCCAGAGAGCCGATTGTTTTTGTGTAAGCCGCAATCTAGAATTATCTAGTAAAAAAGGCACTAATATATAAAGCACCGACCAACGGGAGAAATCAGTTTATAAAGTGATCTCGTTATATACACAGCGAACAAGTAAATAGTTTAAGTACTGAAGTTTTTATACAAATTACTGTATGTGAATATACTGTGTATAATATAAATTAGAATAGTGTAGCGAATAAATAAATTAGGTTAGTAGACATAACGTGTGTGTATAAATTTATCCCACCCATGATAAAAACGTTTAAATAAATAAGAAAAACATTACATTGGTGTCAGAAGTGGAATAATATAAAAAAATATCTACGTAAAAATGGCCAAGAGACTAAGGGACTTGAAAGTGACTGAACTAATAGCAGAACTGGAAAATAGTGAGCTGGGAACGTCTGGTAAGAAGGGTGGGTTAGTACAAAGACTTAAAGTGGCACTGGTAAGTGACGGCTTCAACCCAGGAACATTTTTATTTAATGACGAGACTTCCACCTTAATCTTGTCAATTTCTACTAACATAGACGAGACGATTTCAACTATAAAGAGCGATATTTCTACTATGAGCTACTATATTTTTAATAATATGGACGAGAAGATTTCCACTATAAAGAGCGATATATCTACCGTGAAGAACGACATTTCTACTAATATGGACGAGAAAATTTCCACTATGAAGAACGATATTTCTACTAATATGGACGAAAAGATTTCCACTATGAAGAACGACATTTCTGCCGATATCTTATGGTTGAAAAACGACATTGCTGCTGATGTCGAAAATGAAATTTCGTCCCTAAAATTAGATATCGAGAATAAGATGACAAATATGGATGAGGAAATCGAGAATAAGATGACAACGATGGACGAGAACATTGATAATCAGATGACAACGATGGACGAGAAAATCAAGGAATTAGAACACCGCTAGCCTCATGCTATAGTCAATTCTGGTACCTTCCTGATTAGACGTATTGGTTTACGATGATTAGTCTCATTTTCATGTAGGAAATTAATCGAGATATTCAATTGTTTCAGTAGCTGTTCACATCTATTATTTCTCTATTCACTGCTTATCTATTTTACATTATCACGATTCATTTACTTGTTATTATCATGTCAATTTTATGTATCTTTTTCATCTCTCATTGATTTCCTCTACTTGTATCTATTTTTGTTTACTTTGTATATTGTTTTGTTGTATTATAGGTTCCAACTAAACCAATATCACCGTTAAAACATTTCACAATTTGAAACAATGTTCATACACTTACTCATTTTTTAACTAACAAAAAAATAAAACTTCCTAATGATTTCGAGTTCTGGCGTTAGAAACTGTGGGTGAACTATTATGCATTTATCTAGTCATCTTCATAACTTATCCATATATCCATTCAAGACTGTCACCAACAAATAATCTAATAAGCCGTGCTTCGAATTTAGTTTGGAGTAGACAGAACACTTAACAATTACGTAACAACTTATCTCCTATTAATGTCAATTATACAAAGTAGATAGGGCATTTAGCAATTACAACCCTTTACTGTTAATTAGCTATATATTGTGCAGCTCTCCATTTGTATGACGTACCTTTGAAGTAAAACTTCGAAATTGAATACTGCAAAAGCGTCGCTTTCCTATTATATATATATATATATATATATATATATATATATATATATAATTCTATTCCTATTATATATATAATTCTATAAATTGAATTGGTAATAGTTACTTCTTATAAACAAAATGATGTCTATATTGTGAAGAATTAAGTAAAGAGTATAATACGTAATCTCCAGCTTGCTTAGCTGTTTAATTTACTGATTATTCAAAACAATATTCCAATAATATATAAGAATAATTCATTGGGAAATAAGCATACAGTTATGGTAGATGGAGGACACCAAGGTGCTTCTAAATAACCTATATTTTATGGGTCTATTGTTCTTTATAACCAAGATACAAGGTGATGTATTAATTTTCCCCATTTTTTTAATCAATCATAACTCATGAACCAATCTATACATTTTTGTGATATTTGGTTCGTATGTTCGTTGTCTACAGTGGTGTGCATTAACATGATAAATAAAACTCTTTTTCCAGGTAGGCATTAAAAAAATTAATAAATAGATTTCGAGTCGAAACAACACCCCGTATATCCATATTTTGAAATTTTATTCATAAATTTGGAAAGAGCAGGAAAAATAAGTAAGGATAAATGTATTTGGTATTTCTGCATACACTATTTTACTTATTAACTTGAGTCTAATCTAGATGTTTCGATAATGAGGTGCCACGTAATTGAAAATTTCTTCCCCAAATCTTTATCCATAAAATCATCATCTATTTTTTATTCTCCTGATTCCTAGATCCCCAACCTTATTGAAAAACGGGAGGACATGTCCGTATTTAGGACAAATTATTATTATCAGTGAATAACTTTCAAACATCCTGTTTGGGTAAAAAAATTATCATAACATTTGTTCATTGCGCTACATTTAAAAAAAAATCTAAAAATGAGGAAGAATGCCCATTCCGAAAAAAGAATAACTCTATTATAAACAAAAATAACGTTGCAACAAATTGTATTAAGTTAATCGAAAATAATTAATCACAAAAAAATGTAAACTAAATAACTTGTAAGAGTTGTTCAAAGTAGCCTCCATTTTGCTCAAAACATTTCCGTGCTCTTGAAGTAAGATCTGTAATTGACTTTCTAATCATAGCTTGGTCATTTCTTAGTTCGTCACATGCGTCCTCAATTCTTAGTAGAAGGTCATCTCTAGTGTTTACTTCAGTTGAATAAACTTTTAATTTTAAATAATCCCAAGCATGTTAATCGAGTGGATTAAAATCGGGCCCACTTGTATGCCAGTTATGAGGTCCTCCTCAGCATGATTTAGGAAGTTGTCATTTGAAAAATCTCTCACTATTATCCTGAAATGAGGTGAAGCCCCATCACGTTGAAAGTACATGCCTCCAACATGAACTCCTGCATCATCTAGCAATATGAGTAAAATATTTTGCAGGAACTCCAAATACAATTCACCCGTTAGTAAATGTGGTAGGATATGGGGTTCAATTAATCGGTTGTTGATAACGCCACACCAAACATTAAAGGAGAACCTGATTTGTGAATGTGTTTGTTTTATGGCGAATGGATTTTGTTCGGCCTAAACATGGGAATTCCTCAAATTATGAATGACGTCTCTGGTAAATTGAGATTCATCGTTAAATAAACATCTGTGTATGATCCTATTATTTTGTAATGCTTGTAGCCTCTGAACTTGCTGTAAATGGTACGGATGTAAACTATTTTTTTTAATTCTTCGCCAAACAGTAGACTGAGGAATATTAGTGGCGTGACTGATTCTTCTAGTAGTAATTTTTGGATCATTTTGTACAAGATTAAGAATATCTTGCTCCAAATTGATATGTCTTCTTTCGTAACCTTCATTTTGTGCTACAGTTGCAAATTCACCGTGTTCTCTAGGGTAACTAAATACATTAGAAAAAGTCCTGTCACTAGGTAATTGCCGGCCAGGAAATCGCAGAAATCCATAGACATACAACATGTCTGCATATTCATTATTATCAAATTTGTGTGGCATTTTAAGTAAGCAATAACTTTTATCAACAAATAACGTTACAACACAAATACAAACTCTAAAGTCATCAACTAATGTCAAAAGTGTACTGTGACATCACCCAACTTGACAATTACAACAATTTGGGATATCAAACCTAAAGTGTAATATTGACTAAATCAAAAAATACGTACACTCTGCTCGATTTTATTATTATTATCACGAATGCATCAGAAGAGTAGAGTAGAAATGATGATGCTATTGATAATAATAATTTGTCCCAAATACGGACATGTCCTATCGTTTTTCAATAATGTTGGGGATACAGGAATCAGGAGAATAAAAAATGGATGATGATTTTATGGATTGAAGCTGAAAAAGTACAATTTGGGAAAGACATTTTCAATTTTGTGGCACCTCATTATTGAAACATCTAGTTTGACTCAAGTCAATAAGTAAAATAGTGTATGCGGAAACACCAAATACTTCTAGTCTTACTTATTTTGCCACCTACCGTTATTCACACTAAGATTCTTCAAAATAATAATCAGGGCATACTGTGCGCTTTTAGGCGTTGCCTATAACTCTTGCAGAGATGGGGGTCCGTTGTTCGAAGACTAAATAAAATGTAAAAGGGCGCCAGGCAATCTTACCTCCCCACAACTACCTACATAAGTTTTCCCACCCTAAGACTACCAAATAGGTGGAGAAATAAAAATCAGATGTCACTTACCGAAGTTTAAGTTTAATAAATGACTCAGTTTTGTCGAGAAAATCTTACAAAATCCAGATAGTACAACTACTACGTACAAGTGTATCAAAAATTATAATTAATCCCCAAATACCCCCCAAGTAAAATCCAATAAACCAGCGTCTAGTAACAGCCTGGATTGTTCGTTTGGTATAAATATGTACAAGACAGTATTCACATACAAATGAAACTTCTCAAACGAGTACTGAATTACGTGATAAAAATGAGAAAACTATATACTTGAGTCCCGAATACACTATGGGGTTAAATCAGTATACCATACGTATCTATGGCACAGAATAACGTTTACGCAATTAAATATGAAATTTGAAAATATTAAACCATAATATGGCGCAATAATATCACATGAGCTCATACGCTTACTACCACGAACTCAAATAACTCAAAATATAAAAATTGAATAGCCACAGTGACGTTTACATAATCTTACAATGGGTGCAGTTATCATCAATCTACATTAGCAAATTGTAAATGGTATGACAGATAATCTGATATTATATGTTGATCACAGTAATTAATACTTGATTAACATAAGTATAGTCATGAACTGACTACCACTAGTTGCTTACGGTAACGGACAAATCAATGAACTACAACATACACCGACTGATATTATAAACAATTATTATTATAGGCAAAACGTACTTTACATAAACAAGTCAAAGTTTAAAACTTGCGTGAAATCCACAATGTGTTGTTAGATGGCTGCTAGCGTTGGCTACCAACTCCTACTTCTGTAGAATGCTGTACGAACCCATATCGTACTCCTCGAGTTCACGGTAAAAATCCAAATTTTCCCCCATATGGGTTGATCTGGCTCAATGTTGACCCATACAATGTACCACGTCGATGTTACGTAAAATAATAAACAAAACCCAAAACCAGGAGAGAAAAAAGAAGAGAACAGCAGAAGAAAGAAGATGAATAGAGAGAGAAGAGAAGAAGAGAACCCAATTGGCCAGATTGAGTCCTAATTTAAGGGTGAAGGTGTTATTACCCTAGGTGTGGTGATCAAGGCCTACTTAAACAATATTTTCTCTATGACATGAAGTTTTGTAAGCAAAATTTAACATCTAACTGGAATTACACCATAGAAAAAATCACCTGCTGAATTAACTGATCCCAAAAAAAATTGGTATTTCCATGGGTCTGTAATCTACAAACAACTCCAAAAATCTCTAACGATACCCGGGATATATGTTTCACACGTCGGTCATCCCTTAATATAAGGTGAAATACTTAACTATTTCCTTCGAAGATGTGACATAAATTCAACTGCTTCCAACAATAATACCTAACAAAAAATGAATGTCCACAGACAAAACTAAAACCCTCGTGTTCAATCCGCCAGCCAATCAGAATGCTCTCCAGATGTGAGAGCGTTCATTAACCAATCGCGTTGCGACATTCATCAATTATAGATCAAAATATGAATAGACAGTTCACTGAAAATCGCAGTACAAAGATTCAGGGGTAGTGCCTTCGAAGTAACACCATGGGGACATGCTTCACAATAACAAAATAAATACTTTGGCGTTTGTTTATAGTTGTACGATATTATAAATGATTTCCGAAAATAGATGACACTGGATATCCTAATATACATTGCAAGTCAAAATAATCTTAAATTGAATGAAGAATTATATTTTAAAGTTTCTGTAATTAAATTCGCACAACGACAAAATTGAACCGTATAAATTTCTTCCCGCTCTTTTCAAATTTGTAAATAAATTTTAAAATATTGATATAAGTACAGGTTGTTCGAAACGACTCGAAACCTACTTATTAATTTTTTTAAGGTGGGACCTGGAATAAGATTTTTTTATTATGTTAATCTACACCACTGTGGTCAACGAACATACGAACCAAATATCAGAAAAATGTATACGGTGGTTCATAAGTTATGATTATTTGAAAAAATTGGGAAAA
Organism: Galeruca laticollis; assembly: GCA_963921935.1. Taxonomy (NCBI): domain Eukaryota; kingdom Metazoa; phylum Arthropoda; class Insecta; order Coleoptera; family Chrysomelidae; genus Galeruca; species Galeruca laticollis. The sequence continues at coordinate 172,384,864 of OY998177.1, forward strand.
TTAATAAGTATCGTGGTTATAAAGAACGATAGATCCATAAAATCTGACTTAGGACCATTACTGCTTGTTTTGTCTGTGAATGATTTGTCACAATGTTTTAGTTTTTCTGACTTTTTATTGTTTGCTGATAATTATAGAACGTTTAAAAAAATACAAACAGTTCGAGACTGCGTTTTACAACAGAGAGATATAAAGAATATACATAAATGGAGTATTGATAACCAATTAAAGTTCAATATTAATAAATGTTCTGTTATGTCCGTGTCTCGTAAAAAAGAGTGTATTATTTTTTATTGCCAAATTGAAACGGATACTTTGTGTAAATTACAAGAAATTCAAGATTTGGGTGTAACATATGATAATAAACTATCATATGCTTCACATATTAGTAAATCTGTTGCTAGTGCAAATCGTATGTTAGGCTTTATTTGGACGCAAACGTACTTTTTCTCATATATTAATACAATATCTGTCTTGTATAACACTTCGGTTAGACCTAAATTAGACTTTGCATCTCTCATGTGGGAAGAGCAAGCAAAAGTACATTTGGAAGCTTTTGAGAGAGTACAAAATAGATTCCTGAGATATCTTTATTTCAAGAAATACTGAAAATGGCCGGACTATGTAACAGTGAGATCAACAAGATTACGTATAGAATTTAATGTTATAGTGCTATAGTCTATTTAATACCCTTTAAAGTACCCCAAAGGGTAACAAGATGCAAAATTCCTTTTGGAATACTAGAATTTTCCACCTCCTCATCACCTCTGAATTCCTTGTTGAAACTAGCAAACAATGTATATCAATTGTCGGAAATAATTTTTTTAATCCCGTTGTCGCAATTTAGGCATGAAATATATAAATATTCAAAAATTACCGGAGTATAAGATATTCGGTTTGGTTCTGTCAGTTTTGTATTTTGGATTCGGTATTTTGTATTTTATATTATGTATTATATAGCTTATGTCTTTATAATTAGGTTGTTAAACCTGTTATGACTATAATAAATAAATAAATAAAATATAGATTATTTAGAAGCAGCTCGGTTACCCCCATCTACCCTAACTGTATGCGCATTTCCCAATGAATCACCCGGTATAAAGATCACAACAATTCAAATATTGGTGTTGTTAGATTATTCTTACAAAACGGCTGCGTCTGCTATTCGGTTCAATGGTAAAGTTTCCACTAATGGTTACTATATTATAATTTGTATGATCCCAGATCCACAGATACTTATAATATAGTCGGTGCATTTTAACTTCGAAAACTGTTGTAACTACCTATTGAAAACTTTATAATGAATATAATTGTGGCATTCAATGAATTGCTTCCAATCATTACAATCAGAAACACTGATCTGTTTCATTTTTCAATTTCAATCCCACTGGAATTCTGGTTATTTTGTTTTCGATTCCATTGCGATGTGCTGTTTTTTCTTTGATTCACTTTTCCTTTCAATAAAAAAGCAAAAAATTCTGTTCTCTCTGTGATATTCTGAGTAGATAATTCTTCCATTAGGCTAATGATTTAATTTGTTAAAAGGTACATGGATAACTAAATTAATAGTTTAACACATTATCAAAGAATTATCCATTGTATTTTTTTAACTATTATCCTAACTTCAATTATAATAACAGGCGTCCTAGCGTAAGTATTGTTTTACTTAAAAATTAATAGAAACCATTTTTATTCACTGTTAGTGTATATCAACGTAATATTACGAATGAGCACATTCATATCAGTGTAGTTATTGAAACTCCAATTATTACACTAAAGAGAAATAATTAAACTTCAGTTATGATGACATTAGGTAAGTTTGAATATTACCCACTAAGTAATGAACACAGTTTTCAGACCAAAATTGTTTTTGATTTTATGTTAACTCAATGAGTTAAAGAAACATGTTGATATTAGTGTGATACAATCTAAGTAATATTCTAGAGGATATTTGAATGAATTTATCTTTTTTTAAAACATTTGAATTGTTGCAATTGCTGCATTTATTTTGATTGCCTTTTCCGTACTACATTTTCATGACAAGTAGGTACTTTTTCAAAAACATTGATCAAAAAATTGAGTATTTTGTGTATGAAATTAGTCGATAATCAACATATTCGATACCTAGGTGATATTATATATGGTAATTCATTACTCACTGGGAATATGTTAACAGTAGAATCCTGACTTCAAAGTATGAAGATTAAAACCAAAACAACTAAAGAAAGTATAGCTGCTTACTGAGTTACAGGTTTCATTCTGAATTATTTATATTTGATCAGAAACGACAGATCTTCTCATTGTATAAAAATTGTGATTGACTCAACATGTATGAATAGAAATAAGAAGAAGATAGGATTTTACAAATATCATCGCTTAGCACTATGGCGATATCTTGGATATTTTTTTCCTATTTAAGATCAGTACAATTGTGCAATGATATAGAAAACCAGAAAAACTATATCTGCTGATCTTTACAATTCTAACTTCGGAAGACAGTTTAAAAGTGGTGAACTTCCTAGATTTATCTGTTCATTGACTACTTCATATTGTGGGTCTCTTAAGTGTCTTCTAATTTCTAACTCTTCAAGGAAATCCAGCTCCTATTTCTTATCACAAATATGTAATACTTCTAGTTGTGTGTTAGGTACCAATGAATGTTTGGTGTCAAGTAAATGTTCTGCGTAGTGGGATTTCTCTGGATGTTCTAATCTGTATGCTCATAAGTGTTCACTATATCTGATTTCAGAATTTCTCTAGGAACGACCCAAATAGACAGCATTACATTCTGCGCATTTAAGTTTATGTAAACCATGTATTTGTTGTAAAGATATTATCTTTGAAATATTATTAGAAATATTACTGCATATATGATGGTTTTGTAATTTTTATTTCTGTAGTTTGTTTAGGAAATATTAGTTCTAATGCCAGTTTGTCCTCTTTTCTCAAGTAATTTATTTATCATATGTAATGGATAACCGTTGGATGTTGATATTTGTTTAATTGTATTAATTTCTCTATCAAAATTATATTCGTTCAAAGGAACTGAAGCACTATGAATCATTTAATTATATGCTGCTAATCTATATGACATAAGATAATTGGAATTATATGGAATAGTTACATCAGTGTGTGTTGGTTTTCTATAAATTGAATAATCGTGTACATTATTAACTCTTTGAATTTTTGAATCAAGGAAATTGATTGAGTTATTTTCTTCAACTTCTAATGTATATTTAATTTTTGTTTGCAAATTATAATTATAGTGGAAAAAGACATCTAATTGTCGTTCAGTACCTATAAAACAATATGTCATCTACATACCTATATCAAACAAGTCATTTGTTGAAATGTTACATTCAAAGATTTTTCTTTCTAAACTGTTCATAGAAATGTTTGACAAAATTGGTGATACAGGACTTCCCATTGCTAAAAATCAATTGTCAAAGTGAAATAATTCTGATAAGTACATACATCAAATATGTTAAGTATATCTGATATTACTCCTGGATTAATATTTTTATCGTATAGTAATTTTCTAACAAGTGTTAGACATTCTTTTGGCGGAATTTTAGTGAAAATATTGGTAACATCAAATGAAATGAGGTTAGAGTTATCTTGGAAGTTGATTGTTTTTAATTTTTTGATGAGTTCTATTGAATTTTTAATTGTTTATTCAGATATATATATATATATATATATATATATATATAGGAAACGAAAGGTAAATATTGGGTAATCGGTCTGTATGAAAAGTCAAACTCTTTTGTTCAATGTGTCTCTATATTTCGTTGTACTTCACAACTTCCTCAGGAGGTTATTGCTATAAACATTAATTAATGAAACAAGAGTACAATAAATGAAATAAAATTACTTACAACGTGAGCCATTAAAATACATTAAAACACATGATAATGTATTTTAATGGCTCACGTTGTAAGTAATTTTATTTCATTTATTGTACTCTTGTTTCATTAATTAATGTTTATAGCAATAACCTCCTGAGGAAGTTGTGAAGTACAACGAAATATAGAGGCACGTTGAACAAAAGAGTTTGACTTTTCATACAGACCGATTACCCAATATTTACCTTTCGTTTCCTTTAACGTAGTACGGTCGTTATCTCAACTTTAATATATATATATATATATATATATATATATATACATATAGTTTCGCTTTTTTGTTTCTTGGTCTTTTTTATAATTATATATTGTTTATTTTGTATTCTTGGGATTTAAGACCATTTTTGAAGGCATTTAACTAGTAGTTAGTACATTTTTATTTAACGTTTCGGTCTTTCCATGACCTTCATCAGAAATCAAATTTTTGTTAAAACTAAAAGAAATGGTACAAGTTACAAAAAGAATCCTAATAGCAAAACAAATAAATCTTACCTTCGACAGAACGTTCATTTAATTATTCAATATATTTTATAGCTGTTTAGAACGTATCACATAACAGATTATAACTCACACACAAACAAAACGAACATTTTAAAAATATGACAGTCATTGATGAAAATTTGTATTGGAATACGAGTACATCGGAGAAACAAGTCAGTATTTTAAAAACAGAGTAAATAGTCACAAATATGACAAACGAAACAAAACGGCACTCACTATCCATGTTTCAGAGAACCAACACGAATTTGATTTCGAAAATACACACAAAAAAACGCGAAGTTCTAGAAATGATAGAAATACAAATAAAAACCAGTTCCGTAAATTTAAAGACTGACACAAAAAACCTTAGTAAAATTTATAATAACATTATAAAATCTTAGAAATATTGAGAAACACGTGGCACATTCCAAATATAATAAATTTATTACCACACCCTATATAAATATAAAATCCTTTGCAATACCAGTCAACACAAAAACGACACATTAAAACCTCGTTACGCCTGCTTTTATTGTATAGAACAAATACTCGTATTCCAATACAAATTTTCATCAATGACTGTCATATTTTTAAAATGATCGTTTTGTTTGTGTGTGAGTTATATTCTGTTATATAATACGTCCTAAACAGCTATAAAATATATTGAATAATTAAATGAACGTTCTGTCGAAAGTAAGATCTATTTGTTTTGCTATTAAGATTCTTTTTGTAACTTGTACCATTTTTTTAGTTTTAACAAAAGTTTTATTTCTGATGAAGGTTACGGAAAGACCGAAACGTTAAATAAAAATGTATTAACTACTAGTTAAATGTCTTTCAAAATGGTCTTAAATCCCAAGAATACAAAATAAACTATAATATATTATATATTATAATATATAGATTAATGGGTATTGCACGCAAATAGAAGAAGGGGCTACTGAAAAAAGTTATATTAATAATGTTGGTATAAATAATAATAATGATAACGTGGTTGATGTTGCTCCCGCTGATCACTTATATGTCTCTTTACCCTATATTGCTGAGGTTACTCCCAAACTCACTCGTATCTTCAGCAAGGTGGGTGATGTTAGTTTTGCTCATAGAACAGTTCTGACCATTAATTCTCTGTTCACTAAAGTCAAGGACAAGACTCCACTTTTACATCTTCCCAAATTAGGAATACCCTTGTTCGAACTGTAATCTTGAATATATTGGCCAGACTGGTAGGCTTCTCAAGGACCGTGTCTCCTCACATAGGAGTGACAGTAGATTGCATCCAGAGAGGTGCGCACTGGGTGAACATGTTTTGAGGGAAGGTCATAATATGGACTACAAGGTAGTTAGAGTATTGGCTAAGGAAAGAGAGTTATCTAAGCGTACATTCTTGGAGATGGCATTCATATTTCAATCTAATTAGTGTATGAAAAAAAACTGATCTTAATCATCTTAGTGAAATCTATTCATATTTGCTGATGCAAGTAAAAAATTACACAGCTGTACAGGAATGTTCATTTGATTCTGTTTAGATCACAGTAGTTTAGATATCTTTTCTTGAGGAAAGCTGTTATTAAACAACTGATTAGCTCTTTTTGGATTAGTGAGGTTGTTAATCATCAGCCTCATAATCTGATGTTTGTCTTTATCATCGATATGGATGTGATCAATGTTAATTTTTGAATAATAATAATAGTAATAATAATAATAATAATGATATTAATGTTAAAATAATTACAATAATTTTCCTTTTTCAACTTATATAATTGAAAAATATTGGAAATAATTTTTTCACTTACCCTGTAAGATGAGCAAATAATATGTTTATTTGTTGGAGTGGTAGAAATACAAACGTTTCTCACAACTTTTCAGTTGGTAGTCATGATCGAACTTTTCGACATGACAGTTCATTCAACTTCCATTTTCATTAGTATGTGATGTTGCTAAGACGCACGTGCTCGACTTTCAATTTGTCGTCATTCATATTTTCAAATTTTAAATGATTATAATTATATGTTTGTGGTATTCATTTGCATATTTTTATGCTGTTATGGTTGATGAAAGTGCTTGAAGTTTTGGATATTTTCCATCAATACGTACAACCTCGCTAACATTGTAAGTAACGTTAGGTTTTACTTTTTCAAAACTTTTAAGTATTTAATTGTATTGTAGCTCCCTGATGATGACAATATTCATTGTCGAAATATTGGAAATATAATGTTACATGAGTACACGTTCGTTCTACTGCTTCTCCCAAATAAATTGGTTTTTCGATTTTGTTTCTAACTTGTCAGCAAAAGACTACTTTCCACTTTATATATATATATATATATATATATATATATATATATATATATTCCTAACCTCAAAATTTTATTAAATTTCACGTGGTAGCTGATCTGTTTTAATCAGAAAAATTGTATATATTAGAGAAGTTCTAGATACTGTGATAATTTTAACATGTAATTTCGTACATTGTAATTATTAAGAACCATTTCTCAAGGAAAGAAAAAGCACATTGATGTTGTTTTCACATTTACACCAACTTAATGACAAATAACCTCACTTAATGTAAGTGTTAATTTTATTGTTTGATTTTAAAATTTTGACTATTTTTATCAATTGTAGTGTCCCTAAGGATTAAAATAAACATTGTCGAAAGCTCGGACTAACTAAACAGAGTATTCTTTGTCTCAGATGCCAAATCCCCCACTAATATTTGTTCTAACTAGTTATTGGCAAAATAACTACCTTCTATATATATATATATATATATATATATATATATATTTCGGAAATATTTTTCTTGGAATTGTAAGGTTCTTAGTCAGAAATGAAGTGGTTTTTTGGGTTTGATTAACATTTTTGTTTTTTTTTCTCCATTTTTGTTGACGTTTCGGACAGTTAGTGTCCTTCATCAGAACTTTATTTTCTACAACTAAACGTTTATAATTAACAAATTATACAATACATACACATTTCTTAAAAAACGTACCTCAAAACAAGAGCCTGCAAGCGCATGTCAATTTATAAGAAGACAAATATTTTCATTAAAAAACATTCAGTACTAAAACAAAACATTCACAACAATTGACTGTACAACATATTATTGGTAGTAAATAGAACTGGTTTTTGTATTGTATACATTAATTATGATGGAAAAAGAGATAATAAATAAAGTCATTTTTGTCCTGAAAATTCATACTGATATTATTTTGGTGTAAGGTGTTAGTTATGCTACAGGATGTAATTTCTACTTATAGACAATTCTTTGAAAAAGATACTTATTTGATTAAATTAAAATAAATTCCCGATAAATTTTTGTATCTGATTTGGCATTGATAGAATGTTGGTTTTTTTGGATTTCTATCATTTCGTAGAACTTTCTCAATTACGTGTCGCTAGAATATATCTGGCAACACCGCTTTTAATACATTGCTTGCTAGGGGGTGGTGAGTCACTGTACAGAATTTTGCCTATATTCCATATAATTCCTATCATCCCATATGACATAAATTAGCAACATATAATTTTTTGATACATAGAGCATTTTCAGTTCCATTGATCAAATATAATTTTGATAGAGAAATTAATACAATTAAACAAATAGTAATATTCAACGGTTATATATTATAAATGAGTTACTAATAAATAAGAGGAAAATGTGGCAGTACAACTAATATTTCCGAAACAAACAAAAGAAATAAAAATTACAAAACCATCATATGTGCAGGTAATATTTCTAATGATATTTCAAAGCAGCAAATACAACAATTTCTTTTGAAACGGAATATAATATGAGTACAAATTTGTTAAATGTGGAAACAAACATATCCCCATTAAACAAATCTGGTTTATATAATCTTAAACGTTCAGAATGTAATGTTGTCTATTTGGGTCAAACCATTGGAAATTTTGAAATTAGATACAGTGAACAGTCACGAGCATACAGATTAAAAAACCTGGGAAAACCTACTACGCAAAACATCTACTTGACACCAAACATTCATTTACACCTAAGCCAGAACTACAAGTACTACATATTTGTGATAAAAAACCAGGACTGGATTTCCTTGAAGAGCTAGAAATAAGAGGACACTTAAGGGACCCACAATATGAAGTCATCGATGAACAGATAAATCTAGGCACTTCTCCACTATTAAACTGCCTTCTTAAGTAACATTTTTAAAGATCAGCGGTTTTAGTTTTCCTGGTTTTCTATATCATTGCACAGTTATACTAATCTCAAATGGGAAAAAGATATACGGGATATTCTCATAGGACTAATAATATGTAAGCTCAAATATTTGTAAAACCATATCTTCTTGTTTTTTTCTATTCATTTATATTAAGTTAATCACAAGATCTAGCCAAAAATAATGATTAAACATCCGGTAGGCAACGCATGAAATGTAACTTCTGTCATTCATACGAAACAATTGTCAATTTCTTAGAATTTCTAACATGGTTTTCAATATATTGTATAATTATCTAGAAACAGTTAGTTTCATTTAAAAAAGTAATATGAGTAGATTCCACAGAGTAAGGGTCGAAACAGTAGAAACCTGTAATTTATTTTTGTATTTGAAATTATGATTTGCTAAACAGTATTGACGACATTTAGCTATATATTTTTGGACAAAATATTCCAATTTTTTCAAGAATCATAGCTTGGTTGTCATTGCATTTGAACAGAAATAGAAAGATGTGAGTTACTACCTGCGTGAAGTTTGCAATTCATAATTCCATTGTTCATTTTCTGATTTTGCATCATAATTTATTGCTTATTATCATTTCGTATATAAATTTATACAAAAAGGTGCTTTCAAGAAAATTCAAATTCCCCTTGGAAATTACGCAAAGTTCATCAACCAAATGGACTCCATTTCATTAAACTCGCAATTTTTATTGATTGATTTATTGGTGATATTCAGTTTCAACAAATTGTCACTGTTATATTTCAATTTGATCACGAAAAAGTACCTATTTTTCAGGAATCCTTTCTTTATATCATCTTTCAAGCATTCTCGCCATATTATCGTACTGTTTCAAGTTCAACAATCCTAGTTCTTGCAAGAAGTAAATCTCTATTGCAGGAGATCAGCATTGGTTTAACAAAATCTGAAGTAGTTGAGTGAAATGTCTTCATTTTCTGAACAAAGACTGAATCTCTGCTCTCTTAAAATTCTTCTAACATGAAGCTTCTACCGTATAGCAGTTAAATGAAAATACTGTTTCCACTGGACATAGCTTTTTGGTTTATATTTGAAACTTTGAAGTTCGTGTCCATTTTAGAAATCCATGATTAGTTTTCTGTGGTAAGAATTAGTTTTCAGGAACTAAATAAGCATACAATAATTCATATCTTAACGGAGCCTTGATGTTATTTCATATTTTATGGCTCTCAAAATTTTTGTAAATATATTTCAAGAGAACAACTTGACTAAATTAAGGTCATCATGCTGTTAAATATACAAACTTTTTATCGAAGCTTGATAATATGCTGAAAGTAATTAGGCCTAGATTACACAATATATTCCTCAATAGGTAGCGAACTAAAAAACACTTTTGATAGGACGCTGTACAAATATTTGTAAATATCAGACTTGGCAAGACTACGATTCATATTTTGTCCAAATCCATACGTAATTCATAACAAAACAATTTTTAAATGCTGACGTCTCAGGAAAAGTTTCAAATCAGTATTTTTCCTCCAACGCAAGACATAAAGCTACTATAGGATTAGCAAAATCCATCTTTGTGATTTGTCATCAAAACCACCTGTACTATTTTTGGTTAGAAGAAGTGAGGATCCAATCATTAATTGAATAATCATTTATTTAATGCTTCAAAAATATTTTTTAAGTAAATCATACAACCTTAACAGTGATTTAACTGGAGTTAATCACCCTATAATCTACCACCAATATAATTTACCGAAATTGCGGCTTAGGTCACTTTTGAGCTCAACGCCTTAATTAGTTCAGGACTAATCACTCTTTTAGGGACCGATGAATGAAACGCGTTTCTTTCATAAAATGAACATTTTGTTTGTTAACAAACCTTTCAACTTCCTTAATTATTCGCCAAACACATTTTCGGGAGCTTATTAAGAGGCAATCGGTGTTGTCGTTTAGTTTTAGAGATGGCGCTGAGGGTAACGAAAAAAGGGTCCGTTAATAAACACGTCTTATCTTAATCTGAATCTACCTATTCCCATATAGTCGATTGCATTACCTTCCAAAGTTTTCAGTAATATAATAAAACCTTATAGAATATAGTCGTTTTTGCAGGTTCGGCTTCATTATTAAAGCTTATACAATCAGCGAGTGGCTTACATTTACTTATATGTTATACTCTAGAGAGGTTATATGTGTTATTACATATAGTGGAGTGAAAATAACTTAGTTTGTGGGCTGGTAAATGATCGTTCATCAGTTGATAAATGGTGAATTATCGTTATTCCGTTATTTAGCCTACCTAAAAATAGAAGAATGGATCACAAATATTTTCAATGAGTAAAGATGTTGGCATTTTCTGGAGTAAAGATGCAGGCGATTGAGCATGGAGTGAAATTTACAAGGTACGACAGGTGTGGCAGTGTAAATATGTAAACAATATACAGGGTGTGTTCAAATGACACTTACAACGTTTGCATGTAGAAACCTCTCGTAATATTGGACAAGATGATAAATGGATTGAGGGGTCCAACCTATTTACTTTTCGAAATACAGCGTGTTAAAGTTATGAAAAATATAATATTTTAATTTGAAAACTTTAAAATGGATGAATATATTGATGTGACATTTGGCAGGTTGTTTTTAATTGTACAATGGCGTATTTTTATGGAAAAACATGTTTCAATTCTTGATCCAGCGGTGTACATTTGGAAGAATATGTCACCTTTCCCCATCCCATTTTTTACGCCACTGGCATTTGAAGCTATTTTTATTTGATTTTGTATTCCTCAATAGTTGTCACGTAAATAAAGCATAATCTTTACATTCCAAAAAATTTGTAATTTTCAAGATATTTTATGTTTTTATGAAGTCTGCAAGATCACTTTTTAATAAAAAAAATATTTTTCTTGAATGTTTTTTAATAACTACCAAACTACTAATTGTTAGAATATGTAACAGGAACTAATTTGTGAAACAGCAATGCATATAGAACATTGAGAGAGGATTGTTGAAAATACTTCTTCAAACTTGGGATTTTATTAACATAACAATTAATGACAATAAAAAAATAAGATAATTACAAACTTATATAATATCCCATTCAAACATAATTTTTAACTAAGCATCCAACAAATTACAAAAGATAATCAAAATTTAGGCCATTTACATTTACACATAATCTGCAACGTTTTCTCATTGAAAATCGCATACCTTGGAAAGACTGGCGAATGCCGGAAATAATTTCTGTAACTGCATGGATTCTTGCTATCAGTGCCTCCTCCGTATAGTAGGCTACGGATGTCAATAATGAAATGGTAAATGTCATTATGTTTAACGTTAAAACTTAAATGAATTATTCGTAATTGAACTGGTTTGTGCAACTTTCACCTTTTTTGTCATGATGGATTATACTTTTGAAGAAATGGCTGATATGCAACTAATATACGGAGAAGCCAGAAAGAATGGTAGACGTTCTGAGCGCTTGTATAGAGAAAGATATCCAAATCCACCTAGATTTCCATGTCACACAACATTTTCTCCAATTGCCAGGAGATTGCGAGAATTTGGACAATTCAATTCAAAATTACAAGATAGCTGTAGGAAACGAACTGTGCAATTAGAGGAGGCTGTTCTAGACCGTATTGAAAATAGACCCGATTTAAGCCCTCGCACCATTGGTAATTCTTTAAATGTAAGTAAATCAACTTTGTGGAATATTTTAAATGAACAGTAGTTGTATATTTATGAGTATACCCAAGTTCAGGCCCTAAAACCAACAGATTGTGCTTAAAGAGTGGAGTATGCCAATTGGTACACCCAAACAAGTTTAGAAAATAGGAATTTCACCGAATTTGTTCTATTTACTGATGAGGCCAAATTCACACGTTAAGGAATTTTTAATTCAAGCAATAGCCACGTGTGGGATGACAAAAATCCATATGTTATTCGACAACATGGATTTCAGGAAAAATTCTCGCTTAACGTGTGGGCAGGCCTTCTTGGAAATTGTATAGTGGGTCCATATTTATTACCTAATAAACTCAATGGTAATATTTATTGTAATTTTTTGAGAGAAACCCTGCCTGATTTATTAAACGACGTTGTACCATTAAATATTAGGGCGAATATGGACAATGTATGGTTTCAGCACGATGGGGCATCTGTACATTATTCTCTATCGGCCAGACAACTTATAGCCCAACAATACGGAAACAACTAAATAGGCCGAGGTGGACCCAATATGTGGCCTGCGAGGTCATCGGATTTAAATCCAATCGATTTCTGTCTATGGGGTTACATGAAGTCCCTAGTCTACGATACAATAGTAGAAACGGAGATGAAACTGATAGGAAGAATCCATGCAGCTACAGAAATTATTTCCGGCAATCGCCAGTATTTCCAAGGTATGAGATTTTCAATGAAAAAACGTTGCAGATTATGTGTAAATGTAAATGGACCAAAGTTTGAACATCTTTCGTAATTTGTTGGCTGCTTAGTTAAAAATTATGTTTGAATGGGATATTATTTAACTTTGTAATTATCTTATTTTTTATTGTCATAAATTCTTTTATTAATAATATCACAATCCTCTGTCAATGTTTTATATGCATTGCTGTTTCACAAATTAGTTCCTGTTACATATTCTAAACATGAGTAGTTTGGTAGTTATTAAAAAACAATCAAGAAAAATATGTTTTAATTTTTTTATTTAAAAGTGATCTTGCATAAAAACATTAAATATGTTGAAAACTACATATTTTTGATATGTAAAGGTTATGGGTTTTTCACGTGAAAACTATTGAGGAATACAAAATCAAATAAAAATAGCTTCAAATGCCAGAGGCAAAAAATGGGAGGGGGAAGGTGATATATTCTTCCAAATGTAAATTAAATTTTTCATAACTTTAACACCCTGTATTTCGAAAAGTAAATGGGTTGGACCCATGAGACAATCAAATAGAAGGTATGATTTCGCGCAGCTATGCTCTGACGTCACGCCGAGAGTGAACGCCGGAGTGGATGTCGGTTAATTTTTGAAAATTGTTGAAAATTAGCAAAAATTAGTCAAAATGAGATGTGCAGTGTATGGTTGTGATTCAGACAATCGGGTAAAAGGCTTTGCACACGATGTCAGCTTTTTTACCTTTCCAAAAGAAAAAAAAATTATACGGAAGTAGATCCGTTTCTCTAAGCGCGAAGATTGTTTTAATCCTTGTATTTATTTACAAACTTATAGGTTTATAAAATAATGTCAAAAAATCCAAAAAAGTATAATAATATGTTTTTATTTTGTATCAGTACAGTAATTATTCACTTTACGAAGTGAGGAAACAGATTTCAATCAGATCTTAGAATTATTGTTTTGCTCTGGTGGGCTCTCCGGTTCCATATAACACTTTCACATTAATTCTCTTTGCCTTTATAATACTAATAATGTCTCATTCAACCTGAACCATCCTCATTTTCCTTCAAAATGCATTAGCAACGCATCATACGCAAGTTCTATCACATCAAATGCATTAGCCCGCGCTAACGGTTTTAAATTTTACTCTCCGCGTGACGTTATGCGCGCGACGAACGATATTTCGAACGGCTAGAGATCATATCTTCTATTTGTTGTATCATGGGTGGGACCCCTCAATCCCTATATAAACTTGTCCCATTTTACGAGAGTTATCTACATGCAAACGTTGTAAGTGTCATTTGAAAACACCCTGTATAAGGGAACACGACTACCGCCATCTTATGGCGTCTGCCTTACCATTTACTCACGATGGAGTTGTGGAGCGGTGCATAACAAGTGTATGCTATTAAAGCTTCGGTTTCGTCAATAAGCATAATTTTCGATATTGATTACGATAAAATCCACAGTAATATACGAAAAGTCTTTTCGCAGTGTTAAAGTTACCGTCTAGTGTCTAATCTCGTCATCATATTAACATGTTGGAAAACTTTCTTCATTCTAAATTAGCTAGTAATCCTGTTTACAAAACATTTTTTCCAACAACATGGTTCTAGCTGCCACGAATCCAATGCTTCAAAGACTTCTGCGACGATTATTTCCCTATTACGCAATTTCCAGGAACGTAGATATTCCGTGGCCAGCGAGATTACCAAATCTCTTGCATGTGATTACTTTCTCTTGAGATACTTGAAATCACCACCGCCTCGGAGTCTCCGGTAACTTATGAACGGATTCGCGATGAATTGTCACGAATTTCTACAGGCACATGTGATTAATAACCTTAGATCCAAATTACTGGAATGTAATGAACAAAATGGAAGACATCTCCGGAATGTTATTTCTAAATAACTGTAATTGTGTAATTAAGACCTGTTTCGATACATATGATATACCGAACAATCTTAGAATTTGTAATGAACTAGATTAGTGGAGTTCACTACTGCACCTAAGTAGATGTGTTGTTTGTTTTTCTTCGATAAGGTTGTGGAAAGAAGGACCAGTCAATAAAACACTTAAATACGACAATTTTAAACACGTAAATCACTTTACAACAAAATATTGAGAAGATAGAGCAACAAGAATGTCCACAGCGAGTGGATAGTTGGTTACAGTTTTCTTGAAGATACTAAAAGCTTCTGTGGTAGATATGTTTTTCCGCTAATTCTCGAACGAAGTCACATAAATTTGCTCGTTTTTATATTGCGTCGTATCGCGAGAGATATTTTAGCACTTCAGGTTGATCTAGATATAGTTTACGCACACTGTATGTATCGAACGCGAGGAATTGTCACACTTTTTTATGTCGACCGATCCAGAGTTGATTTAGTTCTGTACTGCTTGATGTTGAGAAACTGACTGTTTGTAAATTGGTTAATTTCTGTAGACATTCGCAAATTTTTTGGGGGTAGAACTCTCTCTTCCAGACTATAACTCTGTCAGTTGAATGGTGATATTTTTTGACATAAAGTTAATTACACACTTTACCGTGAAGCGATAAATAGTGTCCTGTTAGTTAATTTATGTCAATCCATAAAACGTTAATTTCGAATACTTGATTCCGTATTCATTTGTGAAAGGGTTTGAAATGTTGTTCCCAGTTCTAGATGAAGGATTGTATATCACTCAAAGTTATTTGTGGTAACATTTTAATAGTTTTAGAAAGTTCCATAATCTCTATTTTATGAAATGATCATAAGGTTCTTTCGAACCGTGTCGAATTCAATTCTTTGGTCTTTTGTTGAGCAGGCACTAAAAGCTAAACTGTCTTTTATTAATGAGTGTTTACGACCAATAAAGTGAATACCAAGGGTTTAATGTTACAATAGACATTCAAACTTGTCCGAGAATTCACAGTAATGTGAAATTTCTTACGATTGATTTGTCATCATGATATATATACAGCATGTCATCTCACAACATTCTCCCCCCGTAAATGAAGTCTGTGCCTCATTTAGGAGAGAGAGAGAGCGCGCGAGAAAGATAAATAAGTTTAAGTATTGATAATGATAAAGTGCAAGTTTTGTTATAGCTTAGACATAACTTACAACTAAGAAAGTCGCGACTGCTAATTAAGGTTGATTAGGCAAGTCGCTGACCGATTAACATATTTTAATGGTTAATTATGTTCTTCACAAGACATGGTGTCTCCTTTGAGAAGTGGGCACAGTTTCGTTATAGCCCTAGTAGCTTCGCCTGATTTAGTTTTTAGGAGTACGACCCTAACTTTTCCGTCAGGTCCGCTTATGGTTTCTATGACCTTTTCCATATGCCAATTAATGTTTTCTTCCTTCAGGAGGACTAGATTCTTTATTTGTAGGTTCTTATTTAGCCATTTTGGTCTATTCTGTAGTCTATTCAGGTAGTCTACCGGCCACCTTTTCCAGAACAGCTGCTGAGTTTTTGCGCATTGTTGCCAATTTTTTGTTTTGTTTTCTGGTGCATGATATAAGTCTTTTTCCGGATAAGCCGTCAAACTGGATCCGATCAGGAAATGCCCAGGAGTGAGATATTGAAAATCATAGGGATCGTTAGATAGGGTACATAAAGGCCATGAGTTTAATATTTCTTCGATTTGAGTAAGAATAGTTGAGAATTGTTCGAAGGTTAATTTTGATAAGCCGATGAGTCTTGAGATATGATACTTGGCGCTTTTAATAGCAGCCTACCAAATTCCTCCCCAATGTGGGGAATAAATTTCCACTGTCTCTCGTTTTGAGTCAGATAACTTTAGTTGTGGTTTTGAAGATGGACTCTTCTAGTTCATCTCCGGATGAAAGAGAGATTTGAGTTTTGGGAGTTCTTCGATTTCCCAGAATTTCGAGAGAGTGCTTTGTAATTCAGTGTCCGGATTGGAGTCTTCGTGTTCACTGGCTACATGATACGAGATAGCGAATGTGTTTTTTGATTTTCGTTGGGAGTTCAGTTTTCCCGAGATGATGTAACCCAAATGGGTATTAAAAAGAGTAGCTAGGTTGTCCCCTAGTAGTAATAATAAGCATCTGCTCCTATCAATAGATCGATCTTACCGGTTGTGGCAAAAGTTTGTCTGCTAACTTGTTTACAATCCGTGAAGGTATCGTTACGTGATCTTCATTTAACTTCACTTGGAGAATAGTTGTAGTAATTTTTCAAGCACAGCTCAAAAGATTTCGAACTTCTTCGACGGGTCAACATTTGAGTGTAGCACTATGTCCAGCATTTCGTTAGACAGAGTATTAGTTTTAGATATGCATGAAATGTTTAATATTTTCTTGTACGGGGAATAGTTGAGTTTTTGTACAAGTTGTTGGCTGATAAAAGAGTTTTTTCTTCCGTTATCCAGAAGAATTTTTACCTTAACAGGTTGATTTTGTCGATTGTAAATTGTTGCTTGCGCAGTTGCTAACAGCACTAAGTTATTTTTTGTTGAGAGAGCTGATAGACTGAAACTGGAAGTGTTTGATTTTCTTGGATGTTTTGAGATGTGGCGGTCTGTCCTGAGTTTGAGTAGGATTATCTGAATGATTGTTGAAAGTTTGAGTGTTATGTTGGAATTTTGGGACCGATAATTGTCAGAGTTGAGATTTGGATTAAAATTGTTATTGTTTAAAGGCCTTTGTCCTTTATTACGTGGATTGTAAAAATGTAGAAGAGAATGATGTCTTTTGTAACAATGGGAGCATGACCTTTGTGACAAACAGGTACCAGCACTGTGTCTAGTACCTAAGCAATTTACACACAGTTTTTTGTTTTTATCAAATTAATTTTCCTTAGTTAAAGGTAGCGATGTAAAAGTTTCGCAGGTATATATTTTATGCGCAGTGTCTGAACACATAACGCACCCGTCAATGTTTTGATTTAGGTTATGCGAATTGTTTTTAAGATAAGATGATTGATTGTTCAAGTTTTTGTCGAATTTTGGTTGGGATTGCGAGTGAAAAGCTACTTTACTTTGAGGCATTTTGTGAGAAAATGAGTTTTGTAACGTTTGTAATTTGTTTGTTTTACAAGCGGCATTGTCGAGAATTTCAATTTCCTCTTAAGGAAATTGTAAAAATTCATCGGCTGTTGGTAACACGTCCCTGTTCCTGCATTTTTCAAATTCTTGTTTGAAACCATAATATAATTTTTGTCGATAAAGATAAGTTATTAATGCCTCTGATAAGACTTTGTGATCAAGTTCAAGATTCTGTAAGAGTGTCCAGTTACTCCTACAAATTGTAGCAAAATTTGAAAGTTCGGTAGGATTGTGCTTATTTAACTGTGGTATGTTCAATAATTAGGAGAAATATACATGTACAATTTTTGCTTTCTTCTCATAAGTTTCTCTCAACCAATTTATGCAAATTTCTATCGTTCACTCTTAATACATCTACAATACGTAATGCATCACTTTCAAGATAGCTTTTTAAATAATAAAATTTCTCAGCATCTGATTTTAGTTGTTGATTTTCGGGGACACTAGTTTTAAGCAGATTATAGAAACTCTCCCATTCAGTAGGATTTCCTAAGAACTGTTTTATTTTTATTTCAGGTAGTCTAGTACCTGAGTTGTTGTTTCATTCTATTGGGGTTTCCCTAACTGACTCATTACGGCTACTTTCAGGTTTAGCTAATTTTGTAATCGCTCTAGCTAATTGACTCCTAGTTTTACGATAATCAATTTCTATTTTCTTCCTATCTTCCTGCTCTGGGATTTCTTTTTCAATCTTCTTAGTTGGGCAAATTTCTATTTTATTTTATGTAAGTAAAGTTTTTGATAATTTCTTCTTGTAGAATTTCCAGATCAAATATATCTAAGTTGTTTAATTCTGATTCTAATTGGATATTTGGTTTCAAGTATTTTTGTAATAAAACTTACCGTTTCCGAGAAAAATCCAAAAAACCTGAAATTTTGACCTTCGACCCCGAATAAATTTCTAAGCTCACATGGGATTAATGGGGACCTTTACATTTTTATTTTTTAGCGTACACCTCAAGTCTCCACAAATATTCGGTTCTGTCGGAATTTTTGTTATTTGACCACTATTTTTATATTTAAATTGACCGGATTAGTAGTAGCAAATTCTCAAACTGAAAAATAAAATAAATTTTTTAACACTCCGTAGACATTTAATTGACCAACTATGCCATTGCTGAATACAATATAAAAATATTTTACTATTGAGGTATTACAAGACCCACATTTTAATTTAAAATAATTAACAATTACGTCACCACGTCAAAACTAGTAACGTCATCATGGTCGCATATTATTTGAAAAATCAACTTGTTTCATAATTTAGCCGCGCTCCGTATGATTGAGTGCGTTGACCATAATAAACTAATTAAACTCCAACTCTATTTATACTTCTTGTACCAAAAGGTATTTACCACAAAAACGAATCATAAGTCTGGAAAATATTGATTGTATATGAAACTTAATTTAGTTCTTTAGATATGTAGAAACCGACTCTGTTTGGACAAGGAATCGATACCTGACTCGAATGATCAAAAACAAAAACGGCGATTTCCTGCTATCCTAATGAGATTTACTTCTTGTGTCCGGTCCACGCCTGCCTTAGAAACCGAGGCCTTTAGATAACCTTTTGATATTGACCGTTAGATAAGTTTATTTTGTGTATTTCTCATCGCCCGGCGACAGGTCTCAACCCTCTTTATCTTTTGGCCCTACGCCAAATAGGCCAGTCCGCACACCTCAATTATAGTGATAGCCATTATGTTATTGTAAGTACACAGGTTGTATCATAATGCGATTTCAAAATATGATGTAATTATGTACAGTTGAATTATTGGACCCGTGTATTGGCCCCGTGCGTCATTAATATCTGATAACATAACCGACATAATTATTAAGTGGCATCTCTTTATATTAATAGTGAAGAACCGAACAAAATAATTTGACATTTGTCGGTTATGTTATCAGATATTATAGTCTGGTTCACAAGTCCCGTTTTCCTCAGAACCTAAACCGAACCACCAAAAATTATGATTTAGGTCTCATTCGATTCGGAATGGCATCTAGAACATTCTATCAAAGTTGCAAGAGATGCTGAAAAAAATGCGAAAGTTATAAACAATAAAGTGAAATAAAAAATAAGGCTATGGTTTTTTTGAAATATTTCAAAAACTATTTGAAATAATCAGAATTTGAAAAAAGATCCTTAAAGAGCAGGAAATTTCCTAAAAAAAGTCTTAAATCCCGGTACTGTACCGACAATACTTATAATTTTAATTTAGCGGCGAAAATAACGGTTAAAACGCGTGGTTCGGCTGCCGCGCGCATCGCCCCAATCTGACACATGGACTAAAAAAATTATTTTAACTGATTAAATATTAATATTAAGGAATAAAAAAATTAGGGTACTAAGTAGACATATGAATAAACAATAATCCGTAAAAAAGTTTTTATCACAATTTTTTTATTAATTAGTTAATTTTCACCATTTTATTGCTAACGCCAATTATTTCGAAACAAGAGATCTAGATTTTTTTATGATTGTTTGGAGCTAATCTTAAAAGGGTTTAGAAGAGATCCCCGTTGGAAAAATTCAAAAATTTTGATTTTTCACTTTTTTATTAACAATGAAAGGCATTAAAAAATTAATTATATAAATAAAGCCACCAGGATTTTTTTCCCAATTATTGTTAATATTTTGTTTTCTTATTGATGAAAGCCATATGACAATATTTTTTTTTATTTTTAACTAACATTATTTAAATAATTCTTATAAACAAATGCATTGTTTATAAGATTTTTGAAAACTGTTTTTTTGGAAGTACATCCTCGATGAAAATAATGATTTTAAAAAAGAAATCTTTTCTTATTAACAAAAAACGCACTTGTTAGTTAACAATTTTTTTTGTTACAAAACGTTAATATCAAGAAACCATTTGTTTTTTAATAATCATTAATTATTATGTTCTTTCGTATTATAAAAAAAATAATTTATTTTATTAATTTTTCATTTGTTTATTAAACAAATAATTTGTTATAATCAAATGCATTTATACGAAATATTTTTTTTTAAATACTAAAAAGTATTCCAAAAACAAACATATAATTTTTTATATGAAAAAAACAAGAAATAATTGAAGAAGTAGAGAATTATGATTCACCACCACCGAACCGTTCTAAAAGGTTATCAACAAAGACTAAAAAATGGAAAAATTCTATTTAAAAATATTTAAAACTGTAAAATAAACAAATTTTTGTAAAGTATACACCTTGTAAAAATTACTTTTAATTCATTAGATCCTTACAATAAGAAAATAACATAAAGAAAACTTTTTTTAAATAATAATATTCGTAATTTTTCAAATAATAAAGTTAAAGCTTGGTTTCAAAGCTCAATTTGTTCATTCATTAACGAAGAACAAAAAAGTCTTGAAATGTTCTTATCATAGTTTCATTAGTTTATAAGATATTTGAATTGAAGAGTAAAATTCGGGTGAATTTGATAAATAACAATGAGAAAAATTAACAATTGAGTTAGAGGTTCGTTCCAGAGCTAAATTTGTTTAATAATTAATAACGAACAAAAAAGTCTTGAATTGTTTTTGTCGTATCTTTAATAGTTTATAAGTTCAAAAGTACAATATATTTAAAAATTATATAAAAAATATAAAAATATTTTTTCATATAAAAAATTATATATGGTTGTTTTTTTAATATTTTTGAGTATTTAAAAAAATATTTCCTATAAATGCATTTGTTTATAACACATTATTTATTTGATAAACAAATGAAAAATTAATAGAAAAAATATTTTTTCATAACACGAAAGAACATAAATAATGATTTCCAAAAAAAATGGTTCCTTAATATTAATATTTAGTTGATAAAATTTTTTTTAATCATTATTTTCATCAAGGA
Organism: Galeruca laticollis; assembly: GCA_963921935.1. Taxonomy (NCBI): domain Eukaryota; kingdom Metazoa; phylum Arthropoda; class Insecta; order Coleoptera; family Chrysomelidae; genus Galeruca; species Galeruca laticollis. The sequence continues at coordinate 172,406,746 of OY998177.1, forward strand.
TGAAATTCCAAAAAAAGTTTTCAGAAATCTTGTAAACAAAGTATTTGTTTATAACTTTTATTTAAATAATGTTAGTTAAAAATGGAAAAAATATTGTCATATGGCTTTTATCAATAAGAAAATAAAATATTAACAATAATTGAAAAAAAAATTCCTGATGGCTTCATTTATATAATAAATTTTTTAATGCTTTTCATTATTAATAAGAAAGTAAAAAATCAAAATTTTTAAATTTTTCCAACGGGGATCTCTTCTAAACCCTTTTAAAATTAGCTCCAAAAAAACAAAAAAAATTCTAGAATTCTTGGTTTGAAATAATCAGAGTTTTATGTTAACAATAAAATGTTGAAAATTAACTAATTAACGAAAGCATAATTGATAAAAAAATTGTGATAAAAAAATATTTTTTACGGTTTATTGTTTATTCATATGTCTACTTAGTAGCCAAATTTTTTTATTCCTTAATAATAATATTTATTCACTTAGAATAATTTCCAAATATTGAAATACATTTGTTAAGATGGGCCCTTTCATTTGGTAGCAAAAAAGTCAAATCAAGTTTTTGCCAAAATCAAATCTGAAAAAGTTTTGTATCTAGTTTCAACAACATCTTGAAGTCAATCATCAAATCCAATTGTTGAAAAAACTGTTCATCACCAACTTTTAGAACACATTTCAAGGTGTCACTTTTATGTTGTCTTTGAATGAATAGTGCGGACTGGCCTATCAAAATGGCTTTTTCTATAGTCAGTAACTTTCCGCATGTACTAGCACAGATAGTGTAAGCGACACTGGCACAGGCTCAAGCACAGGCACAGGCACAGACATAGGCTCGATCCTTGGCACACATGCAAGCGTAGCAGGCGTAGAGTTTGACTCTCACTTGGTAGAAGGATCTCTCGTCCCTTCTATGCAGACTTCTTCAGAGATCGACGATGAGACGGACAGTACTGGTGAGAGTATTTTTTCTCAACGTGTACAACAATCGGTAAAGTAGAACATTCATTTATTTATTGTGTAATTATGATTCAATACAAACTAATTGGGAAATAATCATTGTTGAAATTGTCATATATCAAGTCAAAATTATCATTGTTTTCAAACTGTGTATATCAATAATAATGCAATTTGTTAAACATTAGTTTTTCTTTCAACATATTTTTGCCTAGGATATATTCACAGCACTAGTACAGTTAAATATTTTTCTTTAATTTACAAAATTTTACATTCACTTTTCCTAGATATTTTGATCCCCTCCATTAATTTAATAATTGATTTTATAACTATAAGCCAAATACTCATTTTCATATCCAAAAGTTGCAAATTTGTCTTCAGTTGAGTTCAATTGTTCTATTCAAGTTTGCTTAGCTGTTAATTCCAATCAATAATACCAGTGAACCATGTTTCTCTTGAACACATACTCGTATAATATAAAACCCATTGGTGCTCTATTTCCAGAATTATGAATCTACAATAAGACAAGTACTTATGAATTTTTGAAAGATGCAGTATCGTCTAGATGAGATATACTATTTTGCTGGACACGAGTACTCCCCGAATCAATTATCTTACTTGACACTTTAATATACATATATGAATGTATGCCTATGAGCCCTAATAATATTGAACGACGTCTTAATATGGCAGTCTCTAAAGATTTGAGTTGGAAATGTTCTATATAGATTTGTCTCACAAATTTTCGGCATTATAATTGAGATTAGACTAATAACGAAATTAATATTTTTTTAATATTTTATGTACTTGCAATTTTGAAGTAATCGTTGCAACTAGAATAATAACTACAAACTTTACTGTAATGGCTCAAGATATTTGAATATGTTTTGTTGGATTTCCTCTCTACTAATATTAAAATAGCATCTAACCTCTTCGCATTTTTCTATTTCATTTTTTCAAATCGATCCTCCCCTTCTAATTCTTATCATATCTCTTGATGTCTTATCAATTCGTATTCGATGTCTTCCATATGAACTGTCCAATTATCTTCCTCAAAATCTTTTTTCTGGCAATTCTCAAATACTCTTTCTTCTTCGTTATCATAGTCGTGACCTTGTTTGCACACAGTAGTTTTCTAACTCCTCCCCATTGCCATCATGAAAGTGTCTCTCTTGATTTTATTATGTGTTATTGTGTGTGCTGCTGATTTTACAAAAATTTTCATTTATTTTTCCTGATTTCTTAGTCGGTAATAGCTTACTCATAATTGCTTAATTTTTTGCTACTTGTGCCACAAAATGTACTGAGATCAATACTGCCCTTTTCTAATTAATCAATATACGTCTGTCCATACGCCCTCATGAATAATGTGGTGAACGATGAATCACTACACTAAACCATTTTTCTGTGATAAATTCATTGATTTCTCCTTCTATAATCAAATCAAATTAAGATTCAAATTATCATCCAAATGACAAAACTAAATAAATATAGGGGTTAAAACGTCCTATAAAATTGTCTAAAATAATGTTTCACGTATTTGCAATAGAAACCGATATATTTGCAACAAATAATTCAAATTTATAGCTCGGCCCTATGTAGGTCCATACTTGCTCCAATATTTGCTCATGTAGTAAGGGAACTAGTGGCAAGACGGGGGCGCTAAGGATTTATGTTAATAATAAAATCACCCAAAAATGTGGTATATTTAAAAAACTTTTCTGTTAACTTTAACGACGCATTGAACATGAGAATATTTACTTTGAGTCATACAAAAAACTTACAAAAAACATTTTTTAAAAACTTGAACATATCTCATCTTGTCCCTGGTAATGCGTAAGATGGTGTAGCGTAGGGGGCACGATGGGAATGTATTCCTATTTACATAAATCACACGTATAACTGGTTTCAAGTGAGTCATCTTCCTCTATCCCTGCACAAGAATTGTGGGTAGATATTCTAGGCCGGTTCGGGACAGTTCCTTATGTAAAATAACATGAGAAATCGTTAAGGTTCATTCTGCACTTTTTTGACCAAACCATTGTCATTACGGTTGTGAGGTCAACAACACCAAGGTCATTACGATTGTGAGGTCATTAACCCCACTGCTACTATGCGCATGTCATTGGAATAAGGCACGTTCGATCGTTATACAGGATGTTGTCATAAAGAAGTCATAAGAACACTAGCATGTATCTCTGTTATTATTAATCAGACTTTCATCGAACAAACGGTATTGTGATAGGTAGAGCATATACAGGATGTAGTCATAAAGATTCCATGAGGGCACTGGCATGTATCTCTGTTATTATTGATCGTATTGATGTGGGACAAACGGCATTATGAGGGAGAGGTGATCAGGGGTAAAACCCGACGTAAGTGTCATGAGGGCACTTGCATATATCTCTGTTATTAATAACCAAATTTTCATCTAACCAACGACATTGTGATAGGTAGAGGATTTTTTCATATACAATATGTAGTCGTAAATATGCTAAAATGGCACTGGCACGTATCTCTGTTATTATTGATCGAATTGATGTGGAACAAACGGCATTATGAAGGAGACGGTGTATAGACAAGAGGTAACGTTCTGCGTAGAAGTATGACACTCGTCACAGACTATACGACACAATAAATACACAGATACATCACATACGTGACAGCTGACGTAGGTGACAGATGACGCACATAACGGATCACAGCTGGCAGACATGGCATATGACGCACGTGACAGATGACATCACTTCCAGTGTGCACGGAGCTTCGACTGACCAATCAGGGACGAGGAGGGTGTGGCCTTAATTGGCTGACCAATCAGAGACGACGACGCTGACCAACCAAAGACGAGGAGAAGGTGGCCTAAAAATTGCAGACCAATCAGAGACGATGTGGCGTGGCCTAAATGTGTAGAGGAGGGGTTGGTCTAAAGTGCGTGCACATTGGAAGTGATGTCATCCGTCACATGCGTCAACTGTCACGTACGTCAGTTGTCACGTAAGTGATGTATGTGTATGTATTCTGTCGTATAGTCTGTGCCGTTTGTGCACTTCTACGCATAATGTTACCTCTTGTATATACCACGGCTCCTCCATAATTCCGTTTGTCCCACATCAATACGATCAATAATAACAGAGATACATGCCAGTGGCCTTATGGCATTTTTTTGACTACATTCTGCATATGAAAAAAATGCTCTACCTATCACAATGTCGTTTGTTCGATGGAAATCTGATTAATAATAACGGAGATACATGCTTGTGGCCCTATGACACTTACGTCAGATTTCACCCCTTATCCCCTCTCCTTCATAATGCAGTTTGTCACACATCAATCCGATCAATAATAACAGAGATACTTGCTAGTGCCCTTATGACACTTACGTTGGATTTTAACCCTTATCACAACTCCTTCATAATGCCGCTTGCCCCACATCAATACGATTAATAATAACAGAGATACATGCCGGTGACCTTTTGCATCTTTATGACTACATCCTGTATATGAAAAAAATGCTCTACCTATCACAATGCCGTTTGTTCGATGAAAAGCTGATTCTTAATAACAGAGATACATGCTAGTGTCATTACAACTACATCCAGTATAACGATCGAACGTGCCTCAGTTCAATGACATGCGCATGGTAACAGTGGGGTTAATGACCCCACGGCCGTAATAACCTTGGGGTTGTTGACTACAGAGCCGTAATGACCTTGGTTTGGTGAAAAAGTGCTGAATGAACCTTAGCTGTTTCTAATGTTATTTTATATAAGGAATGGTACCGAGCCAGCCAAGCATATCTACAATTGTGTGACCACTTCTGAGACAAATTACACGCAATCCATCTTTCAGGGGAGTTTGAACTACAGAAATAATAATCTGCATCATCTCCAGCTGTAGTTACTGAAGCATTTAGCCATTGGTTTTCTTTTTCTTCCCAGCAACGTTTGCTTCCTTATTTTGTTTGAGGGCTCCAGGTGTAGTTACAGAGGTATCTCATCCATTATTTGTCTATTTCATCCCAGCAACTTTTGGTTTTATATTTTGTTTGAGGAAAACAGTATTTTTGCAGTCTTCTTATTCCTTTTTATAGGGAGTTGAGGTGAGAATGGTAGTACTTCCACGTCAGTTGTTCTTCCTTTTTACGATTACCTCAACTTCAAAACATCTAAGAACTATTATCGTCATCTGTTTAATAATTTGGTGAATAGTTAGTGGACTGTTAAATACTATGAAATATGAATAACTGTTTGCAACTAAACTTTCATTACTTGTTAAATAGAACAATTATTACCATGCACAGTTGCCATGTTCATTTTAAATACCTAAAAACAATTCGCTTCACAAATAGCTACAATAATCTGAACTTTCGGATATAGTACGCACATTATTAATGTTGGACTCATTACGGGTCCCATAGTGTGTAAATGGTAGCCCCGAAAAATAGCAAGAGCTGCCAGAAGAAATCACATTATTTAATTTTTAATGGGATTCTTGGTGGAGCTCAGGACCAGTTGATCGGATTACAGTATGATGAGATTGGAGCACTTGCTTCTCATTGATAATAATTATGTTCCTCTTTTCCGCAGCAATAAAATCGGCATCAGTGAATGTCTCTGAGTTAAACGGCCGAAAGTTTCGGATATTGAAATATGGTTATGACTTCTGGACTAGATTTAAGCCGCATGATCATAGTATACATTTAGAGGCTTCATGCACGATGAAATAATGGTTGGATCCTGCATGTGCAATGAGGTGAAAAGCAGATTATGATCACCCCATTTTGTCTAGCAAGATGAAATAGGTCTATGTTTTTAGTATTTGTTGCGTGACGTCTAGTACTAATAGTACATGATTGTCTTTACTTGCTCCACTGAACGTTTAACCCACAACACAAATATGTCTCTGGTTCCGCTGGGACTGGAATGATCAGTTGTTCCTGGTGCTAAATTATTTAATAAATCTACTTTCATAGGTTTTCGAGGAAAGATCAATGTTGATGTTACATAGACTTCTGCAGCACTTACACATATCTCCACAGTAACGGTCTATCCTCGTCCCGATGACGATAACGACCCCACTTGCTTTTTTCCCTTGCGTATGATTATTTTCGGTTTTGTTTTCGAAACCGATGAAATTTCCGTTTCATCGCAGTTTTAAATTCTGTCGGCCATAATTTAGTCTTGAAAGCGCTTTAAGAATCCCGGAATCCATTCGACGCTCGCCATTTTGGTTGTTGGGTTAAATCTATGTACTTTACCATTTTTTTTACCGAAATCTAGTGAGCAAAATATCTTAATTCTGAAGTAGTGAGTTCAAATATTCTGGCTTCCGTTCCTAACAAATAACTGACAAGCTAAATTTCTTCTTTATGCGTGAATACGGTTCGAATTGGTCCTAACGACAAATTTTATTCCATTCCAACTTTGGTCCTAATGGCTTTGACGTACCTCTACAAAATGGTTTTTGGTAATTTATACTCTAGTGTAGCTTTGCGGTAACCCATTCCTCTGGTCAATACTTTTCAACCACTTCTTCATGTTTTCTGTTAACCATTCTCCTTTGTTGTTTTTCTTTTATAACAGCGAATCATCATACTGCCAAAAATATTTCCATAAGTTTTTCTTCATAGAAAACAGTTATTGAAGGGCTTAGGGAGGGACTGTAAGAAGCTACACTTCTTCAAGTTTTAATCTAAATATATAACCACTACCATTCAGAGTAAGACGAGACCTTCTGGGGCAAGACGGAGTAATCGTACCCAATCTTGCCCCAAATGACCATTAAAACAAAACCAAATTTCACCTGTTTTCTTTAGCTCTCACACAAAAATGTTATTGGCAAAACTTACCTAAGAGTTGGCACAATACGGAAAAAATATTAGAATTTTCCTCGAGCTACAGGGCATCTTTTAAGGACTCAAAAATAAGATCATAACATAAAAAAACTGCTAACCACTCACAAATACTTCGGTGATGCTGAACAATGGCGTCGGGTAGGGAGCTAAACTAGGTATACCAAGGTTATCCACGCACGTTAGTTTTTAGTTTAACCCCGTCTTGCCTCATGACCCCGTCTGCACCTAGTTCTGCTAGCAACGTATTGTATGTAGATAGAGTAGCATTGCGTCCCAATGTCCAATACATTAGTTTTAACTTTGACTCCTAATTCTTCTCTTTTCTTTTTGATATGGGGTTACCAGCGTAACTCCGCATCCAGTGGAGTACCCAGGTATTCAGCTGCATTGGCATAAAGTTCTTGAACATTGTTCAATCTAACTAGAATATACCTCTCTGGTTAGTGAAGTTTATGTGCACTCATTCAGTTTGATTCTTCATTTTTTAGTCCATGCGTGAATCGGGTCAACGGTTGGTTGTAATTTAGTTCGAGCTTCTTCATGATTGTTTCCGACTGCAAAGATTGATGTGTCATCAGCGAAAGTGGCTACGGTATTATGCCCTAAACTGGAGTATATCAGGTATAGGATTGTACTTTGATTCCACATAATTCTGAGACCTGCATTCAATAACAATTCAAACTATTTATTTCTCTGTATAGTGAATGAAAGTATTAAAATAATTGATAAATGTTTATGTAGGTTAAAACTTTTCCACACCCTCTCATTATTTGTCACAAAAACTATTGTTTTGGATACTCTATTTCTCTCTTCTATCACACATTACATTTTCTTTTGGAAATACATATTACATTCACTGCAATCAGCTAACAAAATTTTTCTCTGGATCAAAACGTCCAGCAACTGTCTAGACGTAGAAATGCCGATATAATATATTTAGAAAACGCCTTACGCATTCAAATTTTTTCTCGTTTCTTATCTCATTTTCCACTTTATATTCTTATGAGGATGAGTAGCGCAAGACGACGTGAAATACGACTCTATCCATGATGATTTTTTCATTATATTTCCCCACACGTTTTCATTATATTTATCATGTGAAATAGGATAATTTTTCATAAAAATTCATAAAAAATGTGAAATATGTTTATAAAACCATTATTATACAATGTTCTACAATAGCAGTGCGTAAGCAAATTAGAGTTCACTGGAAATATTTGTCAATAATACATTTATGCTGGCAAAATTAAAGGTGAAATAGGAATTCCAACATTCAGGATTATATTTGTATACAAATACCATTAATTATATTGAGAAAAAAGCTGGTTTTTTTGTGTGAATGTAATATTAATAACCACTCCAAAAATGCTCAATCATCGTTACTGTATGAAACCCAATTTTCAATTGATTCTCAAGAGAATTCATTACAGTAAAAATATGAAGCGTCTTATTCAACTTCAGCCTCCTCAAATCGCTCTTCAAAGTTCAGGACCAGCTTCTGAATTTTCAATTTCTTTTCTTTGATGTTCAACTGTTTTTGTTATTTTTAACTGCGAGTTTTCTACTGATGTTGCCTTCTCTCGCTTCTTGTTGTCCACAAATCTCTATTCCGTCTCCCTTACTTGGGCCATCCTTTTCCATCGCCCGTTTCATGCCTCTCGTCCAGCTATACGGTAGTCTGGTACATTTCCTTCTTTCTGCCGAAATCTATTGCAAGATCTAGTTCGACCAACGATCTTCTTCCATCCTCTCAATATGGCCTCATCATGTGAGTCGCTTACAGTCTACATTGACTGACGGACATTATCGTTTCTCGCATGGTCTAGGCCTGGTTGTACCAATTTCAGATCAAAGGCAGTTCACTTAAACCAACAGTCAACATTTAACGTCGTTCAAAGAAATTACTCTTATATCAGCTCCAGTTCAAATAATCTCACGATCAGGTTAGGTTGGCTATCATGAAATGTATAATTTATAATATCACTTGATACTTTTTGGTGTTTTATGCGGTTTGGACACAAGATAAATTGTCAAGGCCATGAAATAAATAAAAAAAGGAGATGAAAATGGTAATAGTTATTTAACGAACATGTGTATTAATTAACAATCGAGATAATTTAACTAGCGAGCGGAACGAGCTCATTAATTTTCGAGATTGTTAATCGCCATTTTAATACATGAATTAGTTACAAATTTTTTCCGTCGGCCATACTTTTGATTTTAAAGTATATATAGAACTAACAATAAAATAAATAATGGCATATATGACAGATGGTACTAATACAGCTATTTGATTTAAAATGTTTCAGTAGGTAAGCCAATAGAAATGGATAAGTGCAATGTACGTTGGGTGGCATATAATAAAATCGTTGAATAATAGAAACTCATTCATTAATAGGGGTCATTAATCAACGATTTTGAGTGCGTTAAAATACAACTTCAATGGACGATCAACGGAAAAAGTGAATTTTGTCTTCGTGTATCGTGTATGAAGATTGTTTATTTATTTATTTATGATATGGAATACAAACGGGACGAACCCAAATACAGTATTCACAATTAATAAAATGTAGACTGATAATTGTAAATATTAAATCATTATCACTATGAAAACTAAAACGCAGCTTCATCACTCAAATACAGCTTTTTTAGCTTACTACAAAAAGTGAAAAATTTATCATGAAATATATCAATGTCAGCGTGGTTACAAACTGAGTTAAATGATTTACAACACCTATGGAGAGGAGAGTTTAAATAATAATTGTTAGCACTGAAATTAATATAAAAAAGTTTAAAATCTCTTGTATCATAGGCCGGAACATTGAATCCAATGAGGCTGGTAATCTCATTTGAGTCAATGAGATTATTAACAATTTTATATACAAATTTAACATCGTTTATTTGACGTCTGTATTCCAGGGGAATTAAACTCAAGTTCCGCCTAACTGAAACAATATTATCCTTAGGAAACAACTTCTTCCTGCAGTACTTTATAAATTTATTCTGGATATGGTCAAGTCTATCGATGTAAACAATATACTGTGGATTCCAAATTATTGATCCGAAGCTCAAGACACTATTTACATAGGCCATAAATAGAGTTCTTAATGAATGTGAGGTCTTAAAGTCATGACAAGTCCTGATAATAAACCCCAACGCCCGATTAGCTTTCTTTGATATATAATTGATATGCTGGTCGAAAATAAGTTTTGAATCAAAATAAATTCCTAGATCTTTTATCTGTGATACCTTTTCTATCTGATGGTTTTCAATAAAATATTGATATTCAAGTATGCATCGTTTTCTAGAGAAAGTGATCGAGAAGCATTTTTTTAAATTCAAGAAAAGAAAGTTTTTTTTGCAATACGCAACAAGTCTGTTTAAGTCACTTTGTATCAATTGAGAATCCCCAACATTACCAACTTTGAGATACATTTTTAAATCATCCGCATATTTTTTGTACTTAGAAAATTTGAAACATTGAGATATGTCGTTGGTGTAGATATTAAATAATAACGGTCCCAAGTGGGATCCTTGAGGTACCCCTGAAGTTATATCACTGAAGGGTGATACATATTTACCTATGACTACTGCCTGTGACCTGTTACTTATGTAAGATTTGAACCATCTGAATAGATTACCATGTATACCGACTGCACCAAGTTTATCCAATAAAATATAATGATCAATTTTGTCAAAGGCCCTAACGTTATGTTTCAAATTCAACAACGAATTTCCAAAACAATGAGAACATTTGTTAGTCAAACAAATGTTTCGATAAAACAGGAAAATTTCTTGCTGGTCACAATTAAAAAGTACCGCAATGAAATATAATGAAAGAGTACGGATTCCAACATGAGAAATAATAAAAAGAATGTCTAAATGAAGGTTACAAGAGAATTTAATATGACATCAGAGGAAACGGTAAGAGATTAAGTAACTCTAAAAAACAAATATGAAAATATAAAAAAGGAGTAAAAAGAAATGTGCGAACCGCAGAATTTATATCACTGGTACTGGACGTGGAAACCAAAAAATATATTTATCACTAACACAGATAATACCATGATGGAAATTATAGGTAGGATAAAGTGAGCCACAGTGAAACAAAAAATACTATTTTCAGACTACAAACTTATGTGATGCAATTTATAAAAAATTTCAAGTGATATTATATTTGTGTATGTATTCAACATATATTACAGGTTAGAAATCGGGAAAAAAGTATAAAACTGATTTTTGATACCAATTTTCTTAAAGGCGTGTACTTTGTTTCAATGTGCTCCACTCGTGGGGTTGAGCAGGCAAAGTGACACATCAGAAATATTCTAATATCGACGAGAAATAAGTTTTGAAACTAAAAACCTTTATTATGGAACATTATTACAAAATAAATATATTGGTATATCAACCTATATATCAACGTACATCCAGATTCGCGAATGACATTTCAAAAGTTAGGAAACGCTGTGGTTTTTTGGTCCCTTGTCTCAATTCTGAAGGAGGTAATATTAGTTTACCATCATCAATATTAACGTATGCAATGTCTTCAACTTGGGGATAGCAAATAGCTCGAGTAACTTTAGCACTTTTTCTTAAAAATGGAATTTTCACTTCATTCTTGTCATTTTTTTCTTGAGTGACCTGGCCAACGTAATTTTTTTTTCCTTACCTGTAAACTCAACCAACACAAATCATTCGCTTTTACAACTCTACTGGAGTGAAAGATAATTCTGTAGAATTTTACTGTTCTATATCGTCAGTGTTAAATGACCCTCCACTTGATGAAGTAGTAGAACATTTATCAAGTGGATCATCTTCATCACTAGACTCTTCGACAAATAATTTTTTAATAGCTTCTTTTCTTTTAAGAATTCTTATTTTTGAATTTTTTGCAGCTGCTTCACGTGCTGCCTATTCAATCAGATCTTTTTCTGGGCTATCCGTGGCGATCATGCTTCTTCCAGATTTCCTCTTTTTCCCAGAGGGCCAGCTTTCGGATACCCTTTGAACTGCGCAGGACTTCTAAAAGTTTTATTATCAGTTGTTTCCAATTCACTAGTGCTTAGCAAAATAATTTCGTAATTATTCAGTTACGGCTCTTTGTTTGATTGTGATGAAGGACCATGCAGTATTGAGGGATTGATCAACTCATTCCTTAAACGCTCAGGATTCGGTCTGTCAGTTACAAAACTGACCATGTATGGCTTCAGTAAATTAATTACCGTTTTCCTAAAACCGTTGATAATTGTTGTAATCATGGTCTTTTGATGTGCTTCATTTATACAACCAGAGATATTGAGAAAACCTTTCCTGGATTTTGTTTTTTCCAAAAATCTACGGCTGCAGCATAATATGCTTTGAATGGAGCATAACACGAAACATCTAATGGTTGTAGTTTTCCACTGGAGTGAGGTGGAAGTGTGACTATTGTTATACTATTTTCATTAGCCAATGCATATATGACTGTAGCGATTATCCATTATTAACAACGTTGGATTTGCCTTTGTAGACAGTGTATGTTTAATAAAATGCCTAATGACCCGAGGGAAAATATCAGCAGTCATCCACCCACTTTTACTTGCCAATCCTAAAGATCCTGGTGGGTCGTTTATTAACATATGATCTTTGAATTTCACACGAGGAGAAACGAGAGCAGGAGGTATTGTATTCCCAGATGCGCTTATAAAACAACAAGTCGTCACCAGTGTACCTTTGTTTCCAGCCGCTACAGTAGATACCCCCTGGATCCTTTTTCTGCAATTACTTTGAAAGATTTATTTACCACTGTAGAGGTGAAAGTTTCGTTAAAGTTCCATATCCTTGAACCATCTGCAAAACTGGTGGAACGTTGTAAGGCTACATCAAGATTATCGTAGAAAGTATTAACGGTATGCCAATTAAAATATGTGCAGCGAGATAGAGAGCACTTTTCAGGCTGTCTCTTGGACAATGTTGTATTTCTTTTTGAAAACCCTCTCAGACATCCTAAACCAGCAGCCACTTCAGCATGTCACCTTGGAGGTACAGTTATATTATTAATAACTTCTCATATGCTAACTCACGTGTATCGCGCATTGATATTCCATATCACTTTTTGGAACAGGTTAATAAATATTCCGATAGAAGCTTTTTTTGATCAGTAGTGAATATCAATCGGCAATTATAATTCGGAGTGAATCGAGTTTTTGCGTCAGGTCCTTCTTCATTCGCGGCTTTTTGTTTTTTCACATACCTGCATAAGAAAATCATTTGAGGTAATATTTAATACTTATTATTTATTAATATTTATTCAAATTATTACTTTTCTATACAATGTACAAAAACTAATATACATTCATCTGCTGTCCTTCTTAAGGTAAATATCTCTTCAATAATAAGCTTAACAGCTGTCTCCAACTGTCCAATATTGGTTTTTCTTAAACGGTTTCTCATGTTCTATAAAACAAAATCATTTGATTTATCAATTTTATCCATGTTATTAAATTATTAAAACATATTTTAGCATTAAAAATTTCAATTGGGTAAAGTGAAACATGTTTCAATGCGCCCCAAAAAAGTTGTTTCACTGTACCCCAGGTCAAAGCAACTTGTTAGTATGCCTTTTCATCACACAAACATCAGAGTTAATAACAAGAATAATATGGCGATCCATGCCTTATACTCATTCGTTTTATATACCCAAGAAAAAAATTTAAGTTATAAAAAACATTACCATTACAGAAGATATATTAGTAGTTCAAATATTTACTATACTTACCCAAAGTTCGAAAACGTCCACTCTCAATCACCAAACAACATCAACTGAACGAATTCGTTACATCAACTGACGGTCCGGCACAGGTCAGTGTTACCACACAGTTGTTTACAATTTCACTTATAAACGCCTACGAAATTTGAAATGTTTCACTCTGCTCCTTGTTTCACTGTACCTTACTTTACCCTACACAAATGACAGGACATACTTCTGAATTGATGATGATATTGTAGAAGGTAAATAAAACTCTAATTAAAAAATCTTGGAAATGCTTGATATATTTACTTATTTTTATAGTGTTATGCCCTTTCGGAACATGATGAGATTATAGGGAATTAAGACAGATCAGAAATATCAGGAAGTCATTCAGACTCCCAATGGTTAGCAACACATTCGCTGAAAACCCCAAGATCACACTTTTTAAATGCCAGTGGATCTACCACAGTTGACGACTTAACGTCAAGCCCAAGTAAAAAATGGCAGTTCACTTGCCAATAGAAATAAGTAGCAGTGGAATAACTCCGAAAAAAAAAAATAGTGAACCGTAATAAATAAACGGCTTTAAAGATTAAAACTAACTTTTCCGCATCTGTGGCCCTGAACAATATTCTGTCATAAAATTGTTACTTGTTTACACTTCGGGATATGTATCGTGCTAACAAACCGAAATTTCTCCAAAAATAACCAAAAATTTAGTATATCTGGATTTATAGGACCCGCTGTACTCGCTCTAGTCAACTGAAAATCAATAGGGTACATCTGCGAGACACCTTGAACAGTATTCAATCATGAAATTGATCCATTCTATACTCTCTGGAGGCTGTATCGTGCTAATATACTGAAAATTCTCCAAAAATGACAAAAATTTGGTACTTCAAGTACCATAGCACCCGTTGTACTGGCTTCAGTGAGCTGAATATCAATAGGGTTCATCTCTGAGATGCTCTGAATAATATTCAATCATAAAATTGGTCACGTTTATATACTCCGGAGCTAACAAACTGAAAATTCTCCAAAAATGACAAAATGTCGTTCTTCAAGTACCATAGCACCCGTTGTACTGGCTCTGGTGATCTGAAAATCAATAGGGTTCATCTGTGACATGTCCTTTACAACATTCCATCATAAAATTGGTGAGTTATTGCACTCCTGAGGCTGTATCGTGCTAACAAGACATGTAACGTGAAGGGGCCGACGACAACGACGACGACTAAATACACACAGGATTTTTTTTCTGAAAACCGTTTTTTCGTGTTGTTGATGTAAAACGTAAAAATAACTCAAAATTTTTTTTCAAAATTCCAACTCTTATTGGGGTAAACCAATACTTTTCTCGCATATTAGATAGGTTGAGCGTAAAAGTAGAAATACTTTAAAAAACATACAGAATTTGGTTACAGAGCTGAAGAATGGGCTCGATGTAAATGTGTGCTTACAGTATTGATGAGCTGAAAATGAAATTGAAACATATGCCAGGGAAGCATGATAAACAATTGAAATTATTGGAAAGATATGCTGAAGAAAAGTGAAAATGGGCATATGAACAGCACCTACAAAAAATGGTACTTTTAAGAACGGAAAAGGCAGTTATTCCGAAGAAACACTCTGCATAATTTAAAATATACTAGTGTTTTTTTTACTTTTCCGCCCAAACTATCTATACGCGAGAAAAGTATTGGTTTACCCGAAAAAAAGTTGGAATTTTGAAAAAAAATTACGTTTTCCATCAAGAAAAACCAGAAAAAACGGTTTTTAGAAAAAAAATCCTGTGTGTATGTCGTCGTCGTCGTCGTTATCGTCGTCGTCGGCCACTTTTCGTTACATTTCTTGTTAGCACGATACAACTTCCGGAGTGCAACAAGTAATTAATTTTATGATTCAGTACTGTTCGGAACATCTCACAGAAGAACCCTATCGATTTTCAGCTCACCAGAGCCAGTACAACGGGTGCTATGGTACTTGAAGAACAACATTTTTATCATTTTTTGAGAAATTTCAGTTTGTTAGTGCGATATAGCCTTCGGAGTGCAGAAAGTCACTAATTTTATGATTGAATAATATTCAAGATATCTCACAGATAAACTCTATTGATTTTCAGCTCACCAGAGCCGGTACAACAGGTGCTATAGTACTTTAAATACGACATTTTTGTCATTTTTGAAGAACTTTTAGTTTGTTAACACGATACAGCCTCCGGAGTATATACAAGTGACCAATTTTATGATTGGATATTATTCAGGGCGCCTCAAAGATAAACTTCATCTATATTCAGCTCACTAAAGCCAGTACAACGAATGCTATGGTACTTGAAGTACCAAATTTTTGTAATTTTTGGAGAATTTTCATTTTGATAGCACGATACAGCCTCCAGAGTGCATACAAGTGACCAATTTTATGATTGAATATTTTTCAGGGCATCTTATAGATGAACCTTATTCATTTTCAGCTCACCAGAGCTAGTAAAACGCGTGCTATGGTACCTGAAGTGACACATGTTTGGTCCTTTTTGGAGAGATTTCGGGTTGTTAGCACGATACAGCCTCCGAAGTGTATACAAGTGACCAATCTTATAATTGGATATTTTTTCAGGTGTCTCACAGATGTATCCTGTTGATTTTCAGGTGACTAGAGAGAGTACAGCGGGTCCTATAAATCCAGATATACTACAGTTTTGGTTATTTTTCGAAAAATTTCGGTTTGTTAGCACGATACATCCCCCGAAGTGTATCTAAGTGACAATTTTATGACAGAATATTACTCAGAGCATCTCGCAGATGCGGAAAAGTTAGTTTTAATGGTTAAAACTGCTTATTTTTCATTTAGTTTATAAACACTTAACAAAATATAAAAAATATCTATAATTCTTTACTATTTGAAAAACAGATAATAATTTTGTAATAAATTCAATTCCGTTCATGGATAATATTCAGAAAATAGCTAATTAAAACTTGCCTAGTAGCATTTTGATAGTAATTGCATTGTGCCTGATGTTGGGTCATGTATATAGGTATCGATATCATTTTATAATTGGATTGCTGCTTCAACCTCTTCGTCAAGTGGTAATTCATCGATATATTTTCCTTCCATCATACAGATATTATGTAGAACTGAGCGTGTAGCTACTGTACCAATCTGAGGTAAATACCCAAGGCTAAAATAGGAAAACGCCTTTTTAAAACTCCGAAAGGTCTTTTAATTGGGTTTCGTGTGCAAATTTGAGATTCGTTAAATATATTTTTAGTTCTGTTTTAGGATTAGTCAAATATGTTATTAAGAATGGTTCTATCCCATAACTACTGTCCCCAACTAACAAATATTCACCATATCCTCCATGTTCAAACTCATGCCTCACCCTGAAGTTTCGAAAATTATTAGAATCATGTATAGATTCTAGCCATCTACAAACAATACTTCTAATACTTAAATTAACATCTCCTATAATTTGTACATTTATGGAATAGAAATTTTTTCTATTCCTATATAATTCAACAAGTGGTCCTCCTGTTCTACTTAATTTTATGTGGGTACAATCAATAGCCCTCATACAGCTGGGAAAACTTAGTATTTTGTAAAAACTTCCCTCACAATCTGCTATTTTCCTCGTTCCGAGGCATCTATATTACTTCATTTTTGAGGTTGGCAATTGCCCGTATTACTTTGGTACCAACTCTGCTGGTTGTAGATTTAACTACTCCACAAAAGTCACACAATACGAACACAAAACGAATTAGTTTCCAAAAAAAGTAACGTTAATAAAAACATTTCAGCAAGAGAAAGTGCATGATTTCATGAACATAGAATTTGGTAATAGAAAAATTTAATTATAAAATTCTAGAAACCACATAGTTATTGATGACTGAAACAATAGTCATGTAATTCTTCTAATACAAATTGAGCCGTTTCGTTTGAACATCCGAATCTACATTTAAATTCGTAATCGTTCCATATTTCAAATTGGTTTGGCCATTCTCGGTAATTTTGAGAAAGTCTAGGAATTTCTTCCAGATCAATTAACTCTGAAAAATCTTTATCATCCGTTAATTCTGCTAATATGAAATCAATATTACATTGCACAGGTAGGTTTGATAATAGACTCGACAAAATATTTACTTTCCATACATAACCAACACAAATATATATAACGTAAACAACAGAAAACGCTAGGTTATGTTGCACGTTCAAAGTGTGAACCACGTTTGATCGGACCAAAACTATGCGTTCCAGTGAACCGAATTTTGATCTATGATCCAGTCTAGATCGAAGTTGGTACAACTTGTTTTTTGACATGATCGCAGTTCGTTGTTGAACTGAGTTCGTATAACCGGGCCCTAACCATGAGATTAGTTATTTCAATAGATCCATCTATTATTAAAAGTCTATCCTTGTCTGAATTCGTTTAAAATGGTTTTGGCTATCAACTTTCAAAAAGAACATTGAGGCTTTTGTCTTTTTTTCAGTTCCATCCTTTGTGAAAGTGGGCAATTTCTTCAAAAATTTAACAACACTCAGAACGCTTAGTAGATGACGTTACTAAGAGGTACTCTTGTTCACAGCTAATTCTCGCAAAAACAGAACTTCTCATCGATGGAAGTGCGTGATAGTAGTTCCTGATTCGGGTGTCAAATACCTGTATGCTCTAATAATTGAGGCTATGAGTGCATTAGTGGACCAACCCATATCAAGGTTAATAGAAGATAAATGGGATTATATTTTATATATTTGTCTGTGATGGACTGATCTTAGTTTTAAGTATTTTGTATCAAATCAATTTCAGATCGCGAAATTGCATTGAAAATGAGATATAATATAAGCTAACCTTGTATATTGACAAGGTATCGACATTTGATTTGCTTAATTGTTTTTTCGACTTAATTTCGATTTTAGAATCAAACAACAATGGAAATTTCGATAGTATTTTCAATATCCAAACACAATAGTATATTAAAGTATAAGTGGATAAAGAGGTCTTTCAAACACGCGAGATTTTTGTGTTTGAAAGACCAGTTATCCACGAATACTTTACGCTATTTTTTTTATTGGTGTACTTTGAAATCATAGAATATTATTATATAATTACTATAAAAAAATGGAAGTCCGTCCTCGATGCCCAGCCAAGTTTCATTTCATAAAAGTCCGCCCTCGATGCCCAGCCAAGTTTCGTGAAAGTCCATCCTAAGTAGTATTTATTTTTATTTGACGTTACGAGGTACTGCTGTCAGATCAATAATCAAAAAGTTTCTATATTTATATTTAAAAGGATACAATGTATATATGAATATATAAATAAATTTTGCAGAAAAAACCAAATATACAATTTAAAAACTAATTAAAAAAGTTGTCATTGATACTTACGTTTCTCGAGTTGTTGTTGTTACCATAGGGACTTTAAAAAACGCGCGTGTTCGAAAGTTCGATTTAAACATGCTGAGGCGTGCTTTAAATGAGGCATCAATAAAAAAAATAATTTTTCAATTGGCAGAAAAAAAACATACTTCTTTATGACATAACTGAGTTGAAGAAAGTATTTTAATTGAAGTTTTCTCTTCTTCCACTGATCCAATTAGATATCCGCCTGATAACTGAGTCAAGGACTTCAAATTTTCATAAAACTTATGATGCCGAGGAGAGATAAGCTCCATGAGTTCAAGAAGATCCTTCCTTTTTGCCTCATTTATAACATTCCCGCTGGGGTACAGTAGTGGAAGTGCATTTTGAGTCAATACCTCTTTTTTCTCTTGCCGATATGAACCTTTTCATAATAATGATTCTCTTGGTTTGAATATTTGTACTTACTGTATTGTATTAGGTTATTTCCTTCCAAATCGCACTCATTGTATTTTCAGCCATTACACCTTGTTCTTGGCGTCAGAAATTTTTCGGTTCCTAATGTTGTCCTCGAGCACCTTGGTAGAATAGAAATTGTGTTTCCTCACTTCGATTACTGTAAAGGGATTTTTTTCTTTGCATTCCTAATTACGGTATACCAAACTTTCGGAAAAAAATATTAGGATGAAACTTTTTTCCTTTTCTATCAAGCCCAAATCCTGATTACAGGGAAGATACGAGTGACCACTGACTAAAAATTTGTGGTCAATTGCTTCCACAGTATAATCTGGTGATGCAGTGATATAATTACAGAGCACAGACATTTTTATATTGCGGTTCTGGCCTCCGCATTGATCGGAGTACATTATAAGTTTTTTTGAAGTTACAAAGTTCTTGATGTAGTATAAAAGGCAAGAGCCTAATTCTTGGGACCCTCTTGAGACAACTGTTTCATCCCATACAAACATGAAAGAATGATCAGCTCCCATATCGTGAATACCGAAGCAGTAAGTCCATAGTTGTCTTTTATAATAGCATATTCCTGCTGTTAGTACCAGTGTAGGCAGAGTTTTCATCAAATCAAAACATATTACGGAGATCTCTCCATTTCTCGAAATCTCAGTGTCAGATTTGAGTCCCTCTCTGGCACTTTCAGCTTTCCTCTGATGTAATCATCTGTTAATTTCTAATTGTCTTTTTTGTGTTTCATCTCCTGCCTGGATTTCTATATTAAAAAGATCACACTTCTTACAAGAATCTGTGATTGGGGGATGGAAGTGTAAATTGAATTCAGTATTGAATATTTTTCGGAAAATTAAATAAGATACCGGATTTGTTGTTACACCCTTATACACATTTAGCCAATGCTCAAATCTTGTGAAAGATATTTTCTATGGTTTCTCTTTTCCCTGCTATAGTGGGATTCATAGCAGGGGAACTTCTCGATGAAATATTTCACCTACTTTCTCTTTTCATCGGTTGTTTTATTGGCTGGTGCATGTTTTCCTCGACGGTCGCATGGAGGAGGTGCTCCAACTGATTTGTTCTTCAGTAGTTCGTCAAAAATCACCAAAAGGCTGATAGCTAAACTCGATCATTACCAACCTATTGAGCAGGCAGGATTTCGGAAGGGCTATGGCACAAATGATCATCTTCATACAATTAAAATACTCATTGAAAATGCATAGAGAGAAATAAACCGTTAGTTCTCATTTTTATGGACTATGAAAAAGCGTTTGACACAATAGACTACCATAATATGCTTAGTGCCATCGCTGATTGCAGAGTCGACCATCGCTACACCGACATCATTAAGCAATTATACAAGAACGCAAACGCTGTCATTAGACTTCACGAAAATACTCCTAGCTTCCAAATAGAGAGAGGTGTGCGGCAGGGGGATGTCATCTCCCCCAAATAATTTACCAACCTTTTAGAGTACATGTTCAAACGCACAAACATCAAGAACCTCGGCATCAACATTAATGGTGAAAAACTGAGTCACCTTCGCTTCGCCGATGATCTGATGTTAATTACAAATGAACTCAAAGAAGCGCAAGAAATTATGAACGAGCTGAACCTAGCATCCAGTGAGGTCGGGCTGAACATCAATATAGGCAAAACAAAGTTCATGACAAATCTAGTTGCCAGTGAAAACCTAACAGTAAACCACTTAAACATTGAGCAAGTATACTCCTACAAAGTCTTAGGCCACGAGATTCGATTGGGAAGGGATAATCAAACCTGCGGAATTGGCAGAAGAATAGGTCTCACATAGGCAGTCTTTGGAAGATTGAGCTACATCTTAAGATCTGATATTCCCATGTGTCTTAGAAGAAAGTCTTCGATCAATGTATTTTTCCAGTACTAATCTACGGAACTGAAACACTGACTCTAACAAAGAACACCGCGAACAAAATAAGAGTAGCGCAAAGAAGCATGGAAAGAATAATGTTAGGCTTATCCCTGAGAGATAGAGTTCCAAACACAGTGGTGAGAAGGAGAAGTGGAGTAACATATGCCATCACAAGAATATCGACTCTAAAATTGAACTGGGCAGGTCACCTAGCCAGAATAAACAACGGCAGATGGACTAGAAAAACAACTGAATGGAGACCGCGAGACCACGCTTCCCGCAGCAGAGGCAGACCGCCTAATCGTTGGTCAGATAATCTGAAGCGCATCCAAACCAACTGGTTAAATGCAGCACAGGATAGGGGAAGATGGAAATATTTACGGGAGGCTTATGTCCAGTAGTGGACGAGCATATAGCTGTGTGATGATGAGTCTGTCAAGCCTGCCAGCAGAAACCTGGAATAGAAAAATTACAATACAATACAATATAATACAAACCTGTAGAACCGCTTGGAAGAATGACTTGCAAACCTTTTGCTCTATACCATTTATGTCCGGCAAATAAAAGATTCTAGTTTTCTGTGTTCTATTATCTGGATTTGAAGTGTGTGTACGTAGTTTGTTCACAACTTTTATCAAAGAGAATAAGTAAGAAGTTTGTAAGTTGAAGGTTTTTATAGAATAAAAATTCGAATGTAGCTACTTTTGCCGTTCTTGAGGAATCTTAAGAGAGCATTTATTTTTGCAAGTACATACAATTGGATTGAACTGTTTTGCTGGAACAATTTTTTCAGATTTTGTTTTATATTCTTCACCGGCACATCTCTTCTTTTTATCGATAAATCTCTTCCATCTTCCAGAATTGCGTACTCCCTTTTTTGGTTTAAGACTTGTTGCTGCTATAAATGATCTCATTTGCTCAGTTGACTGGTTGATCCAATGTTAAGCTTCTGTGTCAGATGGAATATACTCGGACCCAAAATCCGCCAACGGATCAGATTCTGACGAGGCTGTAAAAATAATTTACCACTCAAATATTTTAGTGCAATAGTGGACCAACCCACAAAATTATGAAAACTTCTAATACAGAAATTGATTGATCGCAACAGACAAATAACGTTGATCGAGTAGATCTTAATAAATCATTATTTTGTTGTATGAATATTCCCTAAAATTTAGAACATTCTGAAAATATCTTATTACAAGTTTCAAGTAAATATAATTCTTTAAAATGGAACATAGCTTAACAATAAATAATAACTTACCTTCCATTACACTATTGATATTAAATGTTATTATTTTCTAGAACATTTGATTATTTATACACAACAGCATGCAAGTAGGGCTACATAAACAAATATAATCAAGAATCACAGTGGACTAACCGCACTTGTTCCACGTTGCTACTTAGCAGACACGTCAAACTAAAAACGGCAAAAGTAGTCTAGTGTAGCCATCTAGTGATCAATAGGAAAAGTTGGCTTGGTCCATGTTGCAGCCGATAATAAATGAAAATAGGAGTTGAATAATGCAATAAAAGCTAATTATTTTTTTTGTGAGTTAGTCCACCATTGTACTCGTAGCCTCAATTTTGTTTTTTACTTGGTGATCTTTTTATTTTTATCAACAAGTTGTCTTCAGTTCGCGCAGTCTCTTTTTACCTTTCTCATTTGTTCTGGGTCCAACATCTGACATTTTTCCATTTCATATGAATCACCATGTCCCTTCTTTATCTCTACTATTGATCAATTTCTCACTTATCTAGTTATGAGCTACCTCTTCCTTTTATCTAGATAAAATGTATCAACTAATTGTAATTATTCGTCATTAGTTTCACCCAAGTATACATTTTCTCATTTTTACTATCTATTGTGAATGTACCTTATTCACTATTTTTTTTGCTATTAATTTATCTTAATTTGTAAAATTACAAAATACCTACTCCATTTACCTTTATTTGAAAATTAGTCTCAATTTCTCATACACTTCTCCAAACGATGTAATTAAACAAATCAGAGTTCGGTCCTGGCATATATCACTGATACAGATAAATTGTCAGCTCTTAACAAATAAGTATTTAAACAGTAGTCTATCGTGTTTTAAAACATATAATAATTTAATATACTACATATACATATACTACATATTAGTGTACTTAACCATATACGTAAGTACGTTTTTCGATATCTAAGCGTAAACATCAATTTGAAGCACCTAACCTGCAAGTTTCTTTTGGAACTATTTCGAACAAA
This sequence comes from Galeruca laticollis, assembly GCA_963921935.1. NCBI lineage: Eukaryota > Metazoa > Arthropoda > Insecta > Coleoptera > Chrysomelidae > Galeruca > Galeruca laticollis. Next base: position 172,430,246 of record OY998177.1, read on the forward strand.
AAGTGTTAAACCTCACTCTTATCCGTACCGATATGTTCGACGAAACTCGAAGAACAGGTCCGTATTCAGGTTCATGAGTGAAAATTCGTACAAAAATATGAATATGTCCACACTATCTGCTGGGACTTCTGACTACAGGGGTTCTCAGAATAACACCTTAAAAACTCACTCAGATGTAACTTCTCAACAACACTTCCCAAAGAAAGAGCAAGCAATAATAGTTCCTGCAATAGAAAACGTAACACTCCAAGATTACCTCATACCACTAACAACAATTATTAAACCAAAAAATATATTATTCACTTCAAGACTATTGAACAAATGAATTTGCATGTATCTTACTAGCCCTAGCATAGTAGAGAAGTTCATAACAAATCACGAAGGAAAGTTCAAAATTAACAATGAAATTGTGTAGGCCCGTAAATATGTAACACCCTCAGAAATGCTTGTACTTTCTAACGTTTGTCTCACAATACCACACGCTATATTAGTGAATGAATTAAGCAATTTAATCACATTTACAGCTTCAGATGTCATGTTTTCATAACTCCACCAGCACACACACTTCCAAAATCCTTTTTGATAAATTATGAGGATACAACTTACAGAATTTTCCTCTCCCAAGACTCACTCTGCTTTTCTTGTATAAAGCCAGGTCACACCGCAGCAAATTGCGAAACAGCATCACACTCTCCACCTCCCATTACTAGTACCCCTACCGCACCACTTGAGACTACTTCCCACAACAAACAACCAATAAACATAAATACTGAAACACCTACATCCTCCGAGCAAAATTCTACAATGGAAACGGATACTGACAATCAAAAATTAACAAAACGTACATTTAAGGAAAAAGAGACACCTTCTCCTCGACCAGAAGAAGAAACAAACGAAGCCAAGAAAGACCTTTCCGCTAAACCGCAACCAAAAGCAAACATAAAGAAAATCAAAACAAACAACAAAAAAGATCTTCCAATCGAAGTTCTTATGAAGCCAGTGAGAAAAATTATCAACGAACACAATCCACCCTTTATTCTCAACTTCACACAAATATCAGATCTTTTCGTAAACATTTACGGATCAGCCGACCCAGTAAGCATCATTCAAGACTACACAACTGACTTCATAGCACTAATAGATATGTACCAAAATTTATCCGCATTTTACCCACCGGGTTATCAAAACAAGATGTACAAAAATTAAGAAAACACTTTTAATACACCTGCAATTAACCTATTCAGATACAGAACAGGAGAGCGATTGTTCACAAATGTCAAGCTATTAAAACACTTATCCATTTTCAATTCTTTCTCATCTATTTTACAATGGAACCAAAATTGTTTCATTGATAAACGTCCAATACTACAAAAGATCATGAACGAATTTAAATCTGACATAATTTGTTTGCAAGAAACCAACCTAAAACATAGCAATGTCCAAACATTAAATCAATTTCAAAAATTTTATAAACATCGAGATACTGCTCAAAAAGCTAGTGGAGGAGTAGTGATCCTCACTAAAAATAATATCGACGTCGTGGAAATTCCCTTAAATAGTAAACTTGAAGCCATGACAAACAAGACTTACATATCTGCAACCTATATCTTCCTCCAGGATCGCAAATAAACCAGCAGGACTTAGGCAATTTGATACAACAAATCCCCCATCCTAGAATCATACTAGGAGATTTCAATGCTCACAACTTTCTTTGGGGCTCAACATCTCAAAACACAAAGGGTCACCTTGTAGATCAAATATTAGACGACTTTAACCTGTAACCCTCTGTAAGGGTGGTTACGGATTGCCGGGTAGGGTTGTACAGTCAGAGACAGGATCCCAAAATAAAATAAGTTTATTCTTATAAAAATATTTACAGACGCTATTTACATATGTACAAACAAGATCAATACCTGGCCTAAAATTAAATATTTATTATATCGGTCCGTATAAGGTTGCGTATCTAATTATTGTTCGTCGATCGAGGAGATATACCTACGGAATAGTAGTTTGAACGATGCGAACGCTGAAACTTTGATACACGGGTATAAGCGGTAATGCGGGTTCTGGATGCTCGTCGGAGTCAATACCTCGGGCGAGACGAAGTACCTCTAAGTCAGTACCTTAGAGGCGGGAAGTACAGGAATATGTGAGAGTCAATACCTCTCACACAGGTGGCCGTATTTTGGTAGGTCAATACCCTACCAAATGGAAGGAAGGATGTTCGGCAAGTCAATACCTTGCCGACGGAAGGGTAGAGTCTAACGATTCAATACCTCGCTAGACTGGAGAAGAAGTCCTTTCGAGTCAATGCCTCGATCGGAATGTCTCATTGAAATTGATGGTCGGTTTATATATCCATCAGTTGTCGATAAAAACTGGATTGGTTCGAACCATAGGCGTATCATCAGCGGTATTCATCGGAACATCGTTACACCCCTCTCTCCTCGGGGAAAAAAATTGTTTGGCACCAAATATTTTTTTTTAGCGCCCATCTGGGAAGATACCTTATCCGGACCCCTAAAAATAAAAATTAATCTGCTCGTTCCTAAAAAAAAAATATAGAACTAAAAAAAATGTTCCTTCCTTCTCAGATCAATGTTCTCTGTTTTTATCTCTTTTTATTCTCAAAATCCGTCCATCTGCGAGGTGTAGGCGGTATTTTTTGCCCACGCTTGTTGGTGGGATTAGCCTCTGTAGAAGTATAGAGACTTTTATTGGTTGTTTCGTTTGTAGCTCTGTGATGCCTAGGCTTGTAGTTGGTGGGTCGTCGAAGAGCGATTTGAATTTGGCTAGGCCGTTGACAATGTATTCACAGTTTTTCCCTGGTGTAGGCGGTAGCTGGCGAGGAGTTGGCGTCAGCGGTGTTACTGGCTGAACTTCTGAAGTATTTCGCGTAATTATTTCAGTCACTGAAGTTTCAGAATCGGAATTGCTGAGGAGACTCATCTCTTCGTAAATGATGAGAATATCGTTTTCGGAAGACATCTTGATTTTGGTATGTATTTTCAAAATCTGTGTGGTATAGATTTTGGTTGATGATTTTTATACTAATTTATTTGTCGGAGTGGGGAACTAGTAGGGAGATGATTCGGAGGAGGGTCCTATGGTGGGAATGTGTACGTGTGCTGGTTTCAGGTCTTTTATATGTGCTTTGAACGTTCGATTATTGTTTGTGCTTCGTAATTGGGAAATTACTTTGCTGACTTTGTACGGTCCCGACTATTTTTCATTACTTTGTCGTTCAATGTGGGTCTCCAGTCTCTGTGTCTTAGGTTGTAGTAATATTTCTGAGTTGTGAATGCTTCAGCTAGATTTATTTTCAAATGTTTCTTTTAGTTTGTCCCATTTGTCTGGTCTTTCTGGTTGGTTTGCCGGGTGTGCGTCCTCCATGACCTTACTGGGAAATTGTAATTCATGGCCGAAATTTAGAAACGCTGGTGAAAAGCCTGTTGAGTCGTGTTTAGATGAATTGTGTGCAAATACTAAGTCCGGTAAATTTGCATCGCATTCTTTATGATTGTTGTCGCAGAACTAGGCTAACATTGTTTTTGTTACTTTGTTCGTACGTTCCACTGGATTGTTTTGAGGGGAATAAGGCGGGATATCTCTTTTTGATATTTGGAAATCTGATAGAAGTTTTCTTAGTTCTCTATTTTCGTATGTTTTGGCGTTGTCTGAGACCACTTCTTTAGGGCATCCGAATCTCATTATGATTTTGTCTTTCAAGTTTTGACATATGGTATTTGCTGTTGTTCTTCTAACTGGAACGGCTTCTATCCATTTCGAAAAAGTGTCTTGGAAAACCACGATGTAGTTGTTTCCTTTACTGGAAGTCGGTAGAGGTCCTATGATATCTGTGGAGACTGTATGCTATGGGTACGGGGGAATGTTTGTTGAATGCATGAGTCCTGGCGTTTATTGCGTTTTGTAGTGTTGACAGTTTACACATTTTCTCACGAAAGTTGCTGCGTCTTTGAACATGCCTGGCCAGTAGTACTTCCTTGCTAGACGGGCTATAGTTTTTGCAATGCCCAGATGACCTGCAGTAGTTTGGTCGTGGTTTTCTGCGATGAGTTGTTGTCTTTTACTGTCGGGGACGCATAGCTTCCAGGGGTCTGATAGCTCGGTTTCTTTAAGGTCATATTTGTCTGTATAGCCGGTCTTCCTTGATTATGTAGTCCGGGAACAATTTGGGGTTTGTTTTCACCTCTTTCAACTTTTTATCGTACCATTCGTTTGGTTTTACGTATGCTGTATCCACTGTGCATACTGAGTCTACTGGTTCTCGGGAGAGTGCGTCGGCTAGGACGTTCTGGTTACCCTTTCTGTATATAACGTCAAAATCGAACTGTTGAAGTGTCATTGCCCATCTCGCTATCCTTCCTAATGGGCTTTCCATTGATTGCAGGTATTTCAGACTTTGATGATCTGTGATGACCGAGAAGCTATATCCTTCTATGCAAGGTTTCATCTTTTCTATGCCGAAGACCACTGCGAGGAGCTCATTTTCCGTCATGCTGTAGTTTTGTTCTGCCTGCGATAGTGTTCTACTGGCGTATGCTATCACTTGATCTTGACCGGATTCATCTTTTTGTAAGAGGGCTGCGCCTATCCCGTGATTGGATGCATCTGTTTGAAGGTAAAACCGTTTGGAGAAGTCCGGGCATACTAATATTGGAGCTTGTGTTAAAAGTTTTTTTATTTTCTTGAACGCGGCTTCCTGTTCCTGGTCCCAGCTCCAACGGTATTTTTTCTTGAGCAGTTTTGTGAGTGGAGTTCAAAACAATACTAGAAGATTATACAGACTATCACCAAATCTAGACGGATGCATCGAAATCTGCAGCTAGCATCGGAGCCGCGGTGGTAACTTCAAACTCAACTTATAAGTTCACATTTCTATCCCATATTCCATCTTCTCAGCCGAATTATATACCCTATATGAAGCCTTAGCTAATATCAATTCATCTTCAAACACTCAAAAGCATCTTATTCTCACAGACTCCCTCAGCTCAATAAAATCCATTCAAAAATATTCCCAAATCACCCCCTTGTTTTGAAAATTATAGAGAAACTCATAAAAGCTCAACAAAACAATAAAGATATCATGTTTATGTGGATCCCATCACACGTAGGAATATATGGCAACGAGGATGCAGATCAAATAGCAAAAGACGCCACGACCAACGAAGATGCTCGATTAGTGCAGTTTTCAGTAAGTGCGGATATTAAATCTATAGTGAACAGTGTCGGTGAAGCTAAATGGGAAACAGCGGGAATCAAACTTAACGAGGTAAAAAAGTCTATGAAACCGTGGTCATTCCTACCAAAAAATCGTCGCGATCAAGTGCTACTAGCACGGCTACATTTAGGTCATACCCGGCTAACTAATAGTTATCTATTCCACAAAGGTCCCCAACCAAAGTGTAATTATTGTGACTCAAAACTAACTATTAAGCACCTACTTGTTGAATGTCCTCAACTAACACAACAGCGACAACTGGCACAACTCTCCAACAATGGATTATCCGACGTATGAGGAACAAACTACAATTTACGTAACCTAAAGACATTTCTTAAATTAATTAATGTTATAAATTCTTTATGATTCGTATATATACATATATATATATATATATATATATATATATATATATATATATATATATATATATATATATATATGTACACCAAATATCGCTAATGACCCCTCGAGGTCGATGCGCTATTAAGAAAAAATCAGAATACCACTATAATACTTTCTAGATTCGTGACAAAGTAGTAGTAACATATATGTTGGCACTTTAACAATTTTTCAATGTGTTTACAAAATAATAAAAACAAGCACATCTTGAAATATCAAAACCAACGGCCGCAACAAGTTTGGACTTTATCATGTATACAAACAGTTAAAGTATACATAAAACATAAATATTCTGTCGACTCAAATATTGAAGTAAGAACACAATATAGTTTCGATTTATCAACTAGTTGCATCAGTAAGTTTTATTTGAAATCTATGTCAATTAAATAACAAAACAACAGTACTTTTCATCATAGTAAAATATTCAATGTCAATTATATTGTTTCCTAATTATAGTGGTTGCTTTTTTATACGTAAAATTTCTCAAGGTTGTAATTATAACATAAGAAATAATTTTATAGTTATTTTTATATAAGGTTGGCAGCATTTTAGGTTGTCTTGAATGTCAATGTCAATTCAACATGCTCTTTGTAATGACGTGAAGAAAGAATTGGATATTATGGTTAAAATGGGTGTAATTGCACCAATAAGTGAGCCAACACCAGTCGTCAGTCCACTGGTTATCGTCAAAAAGTAAAATAAAATCAGACTTTGCATTGATCCAACCGACGTTAACAAAAACATATTACGAAGAAGATTCCCACTAAAAACAGTCCAAAAGATCGCAGCTAAGCTAACCGGTGCGAAATATTTCACATTGCTGGATTGTAAAAGAGGATTCTGGAAAATAAAAGTTATAAAACGCACTGAAAAATACCTAACGTTCGCTACAACATGGGGCAGATATTGCTGCAAGAGCTTCAGCGCCAGAAGTCTTTCAGAAAGTTATGACTTATCTCCTACAAGATTTACCTAAAGTCGAATGCTCAATGGACGCTGTTTTTACATATGCAAATACCAAAAAAGAACTGCGTAGTATTCAAGACATGCTGGACAAAAATTAAATCCAGAACAGTGTAAATTCGAGGTGAATCAAGTTAAATTTTTAGGACATGTAGTAACCGAAAATGGTCTCAAAATTGATCCTGAAAAAAAGGGCCGTAATCAAATGAATGAAAACTCCAGAAAATAAGAAGCAGCTCCAAAGATTATTGGGTATGGTAACATACCTGATTAAATTTATACCAAACCTCTCTGAAATAACACAGCCGTTAAAAGAATTGCTGAAAAAAGAAGTTGATTAGTATTGGGGCCTTGAACAAGAATCTGCAGTGAAGAAAATCAAGAAGTTGTTAATAACACCGCCTGTTTTGAAATTTTATAATGTTAACAAATATGTTACTTTGTCAGTTGTTTAGGTGCAGTTTTAATGCAAGAATATCAGCCCGTAGCCTATGCTTCAAGAGCGCTGCCTTCTGCACAACAAAACTACCCACAAATCAAGAAAGAAGCACTCGCTATCAAATTCGGGTGTCAAAAAATTCCACGAATATGTTTATGACAATAAGTTATACATCGAAACAGATCATAAACCATTGGAGACGTTTTTAAAGGAGACAATACCAACCGCTCCTCCTAGACCACAAAAGATTCTGCTGGAACTTACACAATATGCTCCATATATCAAATTCATAAAAGGCTGTGATATTCCAATAGCGGATGCCTAAAGTTGAGACTGTGATAATCCACTAGAACGATTGCGAATGAAAACGATGAGACTGAACTAGTAACAGCACTAGTCATGTCAGAGACAGCACAAACTGAAACTATTCGAGCTACTGAAGAAGACGAAGAGCTACAAACTCTAAAATAATGTATTATGCATGTATGACCCGATAACATCAAAGAGCTACCCAGAAATATTCGTCACTACTTCAATTTTAAGCAAGAGCTTTCAGTTTACAATGGATTGATCATGAAAAATGACAGGGTTATTGTACCAAAGTCAAAAATTCAAGAAATGTTGAAGCAAATACAAACTGGCCACTTTGGAATTCAAAGTAGCTTGAAACGCCGCCAGGCAACTGTTGTATTGGCAAGGAATGCACAGAGACATTGTCAACTTCGTAGACCGGTGTGGAATTTGCCAACGAGTTCAACGCAGTAACCCGAAACAACCAATAATTACGCAGCAAAATCCGAACTAACCGTGGCAAATAGTCGCGAGTGACCTATTCCTCATTTTCCTATAACGAATATGTTATTATTACTGACAGTTATTCCGGTTTTTTCGATTTTAAAATGCTACATGACCAAACCTCCGGTGAAGTCACCAACCATTTAAAAAACTGGTTTGCAGTTAATGGTATTCCAGGAGTGTTGGAATCGGATATTGGACCGCAATTTAGTTCACGCGAGTTCAAAAACTCTAGAAGAAACTGGGGATTTATTCATTCGACTTCAAGTCCAAAATTCCCCCGTGCGAATGTCTTGGCAGAGAAAAGCGTTGCGATTGCCAAATCGATTTTGAGGAAATGCGAACTTAACAACTCTGATGTGCAATTTGCATTATTAAACTTTCGCAACATTCCTGGCACTGAACAACTAGGTTCTCCTGATCAACGCCTGATAAGTAGAACTACAAGAACACTAATTCCAATCTCCGAGAAACAACTTGCTCCTAAAGGCATCTATGACGTGCCGGACAATCTATTGCAAGCTAGAAGTGAGCAAAAAACCTATGCAGATGAATGCACAAAATCTGCACAAATATTAAACGAAGGTGATCGTGTCAGAGTCCAAATAGGCAAGAGAAATTGGAAGGAAGGATTAGCCCACGAAGCTCTTAATCCACGATCGTACAATGTGACACTCAAAGACGATACAACTTATCGAATAAATTTGGCTCATCTACACAGAACCAATGGAGAAATTCCAGACCCTGCTGAAGTCATCCCGTCAACAACCGAGAAGACGGTAGAAAAGCCGAATGTTAGCAATCAGGTCGTTCCTGAATAAAATCCGACTGCAGGAACACCCATCGTTCCTGAAAGTCCTAACTACGTTACCAGGTCTGGCCGAACAGTGAAACCCGCTCAAACTCAATTTATAATTTGCTTGCTCTTTGCACTTCATGTTTCATATTGTGCTTCTGCTGTAAAAAGGGAAGATGTAACATAAGAAATACTTTTATAGTTATTTTTATATACGCTTGGCACCATTTTTGGTTGCCTTGAATGTCAGTAGTTGCAATATGAATTTCAATAAAATTACAAGCTAAAAAATTATCCGTAGTTATCATTAAAATAAATGTTAACGTTTAAACATAATAACAACGTTACAGTAATACAACCAGGGTGATCAAGGGTTAAAGTTTCATTTACTCCCAGCGATCGTACTCAATATATAAAAAGAAACTTGATCGATCTAGAATCGCTCATAATGTTTTCATTAACACCAATACCATTTTTATACATCCACCATGTTTAACCGTTTTATCAAAAATAAAACGTGAAAAAATCCATAATCGCCTCGCGATAAGCACGAACGTCAGAAATTCACTTGGAAAAGGCATAAAAACACAAAGTTATTGTGTATGTTAATTATGATGAATTTGATTTACTTTGCGCTACTTCATTTCTGCTGCCTTAAGAAAATTAAGTTGATGAATATAAATTACATTTAGTGTTGAGTATAGATGTAAGAAATGTTTGATTAAAATGGTTTTTGTTCGAAGTTGGTAGTAGAATTCATTAGACACAAATAAGGGCGTTTCTCTTTGTTGTTTATTTACATGGGTATTTGTTGAAACAATTCCTACTTGGGCATCTTAAATTTGTAACAATTGTCACTGTTTTTCGACAAAAACATTTTCCTATCCATTAGGCAGTTTGGCGGAACAGTGACTTGCAATGAAAAAGTTACTTTACTGTAAATAAAATATTTGATTTTTCAACATAGCCTCATTTTAACTAAACACCCCTAGTTTAGCGAGTTCCCATTTTTTTCAAACCATTGAAAAAATAATCTTTCGGAAGTACCGCAAAATACGCGTTTGTCTCTGCCATCGCCTCTTCATTTGTCCGAAATCGCTTTCCACCAAGCCATTTCTTTAAGTTTGGCAACAGAAAGTAATCAAAAGTAGCTAGATCAGGTGAATATGGTGGATGAAGCAATAATTCGTAACGCCGTTCGGCTAATTTTTCTGCAACAATTGCGGGTGAATGGGCAGGAGCATTGTTGTGGTGGAACAAAACTCAACAAATGCGGTCGTTTTTTCTTAAGTTCGGCATTAAAACGTCTCAACAAATCAGCATGATATTGGCCAGTTATCGTTTTCCCTTTTTCTAAATAAAAAATACAGATTACACCTTTGGAATCCCAAAACACTGTGGCCATGATCTTACGACTGTATTTTTGTTTCTCGGGTATAGTAATGTTCCCAAGTTTCATCTACTGTGACATATCGATGGAAAAATTAACTTAGATCATGTTTGAAGTTATTCAAACATCCGTTTGAATTTTTAATGAGAGCGAGCTTTTGATCAGCATTAAGCAATCGCGGCACCCACCTTGCAGATACCTTTTTCATATGTAACCTTTCATGCAAAATATTGCATACCCGTTCGGTTGAAATACTTATTTCATGAGCTATATAACCTACTTTTATTCGACAATCGCTAAATACAAGGGCACGGATTTTATTAACCATTTCTGGAGTAGTTACAGTAAATGACAGTCCTGGACGTTCAGCCAATTTTAAAAGAAGAAAACCACTTACAAATCATTCCATGGGACGGACCACTTTTAGAATAATATTCACGTAACTTGTCCTTGGTTTCTTCAATTGTTTTTCCACGTAAAAAATAATGTTTAATTAACACTCGAAATTATTTCTTTGTCCATATTTACAGAACAACGAAAACAGTTTTCTTTAAATGAGTATTAAAACTAGTCTATCTGTCAGATTTATGTACAATTTTGACAGATGACATCAGAAGTATGGCGGAAACTAACAATATAATCACCGTAACGGAAGTGTTGCCAACCTCTGAAAAGTTACTCTTCCGTCAAACCGCCCGTATATAGATATGATGTAAGTAATCGCTTGAAGCAAGTGTCCATTAACATTTTACAGCGGTAACCCGCCCCGGAAGACCTGGGGTTCCTAACCTGTAAAGTAATTTCCTTAGTTTTGCTGGAACAACTTACCGATTCGCTGGAAACTTGTCGTCTGAGAGTTTTTCGGGTCACTTGTCAAGAATTTGATATTGCCACCCGCTCAATGTTCTTTATAAATACTATTTCAAGGAAAAAGACAAGGTGTGTCGATATTGGTACAGTTCGTACCAGCACAAACTGTACATACTTTGTTGCATGGGAGACTATTATTTCTGCAGCCGCGCGAAGATGAAGGACAGCAATCGCCGTTGCAACCGCAGAAAATAAGTCTTAAGACGCTGTCTGGGACCGGTCGCTGTGTCTTTCTTGTGGACACCGAACTTCCGTTACAAGTCAGGTCGTCCGATGCACCAGGTCCTCCGGAGCGAGTTATCGAAGTCAAATTCGTGACGAGTGACCCGAAAAATCACTGGACGACGAATTTCCAACGATTCGGTAAGTTGTTCCTGCAAAACCCAGGGGATGACGTTACTAGTTAGGTCGTTCGGAGCCCCAGGTCCTCCAGGGCTGGTTACAGATGACAAATTAGTGACGAGTGACCTAAAAAACCCGGAGAAAGAGTTTTTCTCTATTTATCAGTGAGTTAAACGGGAGCTCAAGGTGGTGACGTTCCTAGTGCCGTCCTGACATCCAGATTTATAGGAGGCTAATTTGGACAGGTTAGTCAGATTTCTCAACTCCAAAAATCCCAGGATGCAAAATTTCGCATAGTTCAGATGTTGTTATTGTCAAATATGTATGTTTTTCCATAACTTGAAACTATGCAGTTCAAATAATGCACAAATGCATTTTCAATCCTTTGGAGAAAAAACATTGTGCACAAAGTTTTAAATGGGCCAACGAAGAGAATGTAATAAACCCATCCCAATCCGTACAAATGCGCAAATTTTCTGGGTTTTGGGTATTTTTGTGATAAATCTCCTCGCTTAATGCCCACGTCGGTTTGAGTATTGTTTCATAAATTTGCAAGTTTGTTCTCTAATGGAAGTTTCGATCTCCTGTTGCTTAGCCGGCTCACATTTCCATATTTAAAGCCAATATATCGTAGTTTCGCTGAAATATCTATTTGTTTATATAATTTTGGAACAAGTTTTCCGTTAACATGTAGACCAAGATACATTATTTCTGTTTGTATGACAGGCATTGTAGAAAAATTTAGTTGGTTAGTCTACGACTTATCAAAAAAAAACAAAAAAAAAACTATGATAAATGTTCGTGTACTTGTACTTTTACACACTTCCGGAGTCTACGGAGGATATTTCTTGGAACTTGGAAGAGTATTTCAAGATGTGTCCTTGTGATTACCGGTGTTGCATATACCAAGCTATTAAGATATCCCCAAAAAAATTAATTCATTGTATGTATCTCAGGGGAACGTGGTGGTCATGCAAATGGACTTGCCCGAACAATCCACCTATACGGAAAAATGTTATTGTAATAACGGAGCGAATTTATGGTTAGAGTGTGTTTGCAACGATTGCTGTCACCAGTGCCGTAGGGCACGAGAGAGCAGGATCCCCCCCTTTTTTAACCTTGGGAGAGGGTAGCGGAAGGGTATCGTGGGCCCTCTTGGGCTTAAACGATATGCCAAGCTCGAGCTCTGAGGTTCGCCGTGTCGTCCGGACCCCGTAAGTCCACGGGTCAAGTCCACCTGTGCCTCGGGGATTCGTCGGGAGTAAGGAAAACAGACTGGGTAGACAACAAATAAATATGCTTATATTACAATTAGGTAAATAACAAAAAAACAACAAACAAAGAAACAAAAATAATAACTTGAGATACACTTTCGACACTTATGGTATACAATGATGGCGCAATAAAATTAATTCGTATCGGTAAATGTAAATCGCTAGGATACCTTTATGTATTTATTCTCTATTTTAACCGTCTGATCTTGCCCTTAACTCCAGTTTCTTCATGTATTTTGATTCATCTCCCAGTTAGTATTTGGTAAGGACAACGTAGTTCACTACGTCAGCGTGAAGCGACCGCGGTTCTACTTTTCAAAAAAATTGGCCTCCTTACTAGAGTATAAACATGAGACTGTGACCTAGCTAATGGTTACTTTATTGACTTCCTTGATATGGATTTACGTACTGATAGTTCGTCTACACTGCAGAAAAATGAATTCGTAACCTGTCGTTTTCTGCTGACATGGGTGACATTCGATGTCCGATAAATTTTTAATAAATAACGAAATATACTTTTCGAAGCGAACACAATTAAATCGGCACTTCCTATATATCAGATGTATAAACACGTAATGAGTAGAAATCTCTATACGATTTCTTACATCGTTTGGGAAGTGGGGAGAGGCTAAAAAGCTGTGTATTTCGTACTGCCATTTTCTGTCCTTTAGGTAAATCATTTGTTTTTATTTTGAGACGAGGTGTACTTTTGCCCGGGGAAGATGGAATGGGTGTATACTCGTTCCGTTCTTCAATATTATACACCGTTTTTCTCGATATTTTAAGTGCAGCAGCTACTCTCTACAATACAATTAAGAAATGTAATAAAACTTCTATTTTGCTTTTACGTTTTACCTCTTGTGCAGATGATAAATGTTCCAAAGGTCTGCCATGTATTCTGTCTCTTTCAATATACTCGCACAAGTTTAAAATAAACTGTTGTGCTTGTGACTTAAGGGTCTTTCCAGGCATAATCCGAAAAAGAGTACAAACTTATTGAAAGACATCTTTTTCGAGTTTGGATTTTATTTACATTATGTAATTATTTTATTTTACCATTGTTTTTCCTATTACGTAGAGTTTTCACATTCTAATTACTGCTGTGTAAATATTCCGGTTATGCGGAATCGTAGGCAGAGCCAATCACCATTTCAAATGTGAGGTTGGGAATTTTCAATAATAAAGTGTAAATAAAAGGAAGATATATTGTACTTACTTTGAAACTAAAAATGCCAAGAGACGTTTAGCTTCACGAAAAACTGTTTTTGTAATATATCCAACTGCAAAGCACGAAGGAGATAGAAAACACAATACAAAAATATCACAATGACAGACAATAATGACTTTGTAAGTAGTTGGTACTGCACTAGTCAAGAGAGAGTCAAGTTATGAAGTTATGCATAGTAAAAATACTGTTCAGAGTGTTAATCAACCACAAAAAAAAACAGACTTCTGTACTTAAAAGACAAATATTAACGAATTTTGATCTGCTTGTCACGGTTGATAGAAAGAGATATTACATAAAGATTATGTGTTTAATTTTATTACATATTAATCACGCACGGGTAAAGATCCAATAATTCAACGGTATTCACACTTTATTCCTTATTTATTTGGAAGTTTCAAATAACTGATGTACTTGCGTTCAGACCTGTTCAAATATTGTTAGTGTTTGTTTGAAGCTGACTTTTTTTTCTTCAAATTTTACCACAAATCATTAAAATTTCTGTATATATTTTAGACGGACGTGCATATAAGGATCCATTCAGTTCATACTACCAATATGTGATTAAAATATATAAAAAATTCTTCATTCAATCATTACTTCCAAAATATAATACAAACAAAGGCTCCATCCGATCTAAAGGTACTATCAAAACACTTAACAATGAAAGGACCTTTTCTGAATTACATTATCAAAACACATAACAAGGAAAGGGCTTTATCCGATTTATACTATTAAAACATGTTAGAAAGGAGAGATCCCATCCGAATTATGTTATCGAAATGCATTACAAAATGACCTTATCCCAATTACACTGTCAAAACACATAACAAAAAAATGGCCCCATCCGATTTATACTATTAAAACACGTTAGAAAGAAAGGCCCCTTCTGAATTATATTATCGAAGCGCATAACAAAGCAAAGGTCATGTCTATAATGTCTAAGTTATGTACTACAATAAAACCGGTTGAAAAACAAAATAAAATATAACAAAACTGGGAGTAACACAAGCAAACAATAACATTATTTAATAAGGGCTGAACAAAAGTACATCAATTATTCAATCATTCAATAAAGTGTGAATACGTAACCATAACTTACTTTTATTTTAAAAAGATTTCAAGTAGATACAGTATTTGTGTCACCTTATGCATCGTATGATTTGATATCACATCCTTTGTAAGGGGTGTACTTGCGTCACCTATTTTTACCTCGTCAAGAGGTTTTTGGACTCATTGGTGTAGTTGAGGACACTTCCATTTTCGATTTAAGAAATTAAATTGACAGTAATCATTAGTGTTGACGTCAATTTTCTAGACTTCCAGTCAATCTTCAAGTTCGTTGAGGAAATTTTGCAGTTTGTTGATTGTTGTAGTTTTATCGATGTCTCATGCTTATATTGCAGTATCTTCCGCTGCCTTGCGGTAGTCCAAATTTTAACTGATAGCTGTTAGATGGGATATATTCATATTTAACTTGAGAGTATGTGACAAGAGGATTTATTTTATTGAAAGGGTACATTTTTATTTTGAAAAGAAGCAAAGTTTAAGTCAAATCCAGAAAATTGTAAGGGTTAAGAAGACTGGTTTCATTACTGACTCCATTCCGTTCCATTATCTGTCAATCAGAAAAACAATTATTTACGACACGAATTTTATTTTTTCAAAATTTGTAAAGCAGGCGTTTTACTTCACAATGATCGACTACTACTCTTGTAGGTTTATGTGTGTTATGCACTTCGTTCACGATCAATTTTACACAAGTGAATAGGTACTACTGACACATCTATATGTTTGAAAATATTATCTAACTGAATTATTAAACTTGGACTGTATTTCGAAGGAAAAACAACCACTTTTCTAGCTATATAGTGAGACAATAACGAAATTTTGGACAAAACCTCAACAAACACTATAAAACAACCATAGTGTTTAGAATTAACGGTGAGTACCAAAATCGATTCTGAGAAAGCGCTCCAAAATATTTTCTCTGTATATTCCATTATCTCTACATCTCTTCCGGCACCGACCTACACTTCTTCTGTTGGCGACTTGTCTCTTGCTATTCTGAGTTCCATTTCGTCTGTCATTGTGCTCGTATAATTGTTTCGTTCTCCCTCCCTATTTTCCACCTCGCATGTTGTTCTGATTCCTTCATTTCGCATTAGGTCGCTTAATGTTTCACCCGTGATCTCCTACTGTCCACAGTATTGTTTGTGTTCTGAAAGTATCAAACCTTGTTTCGGCTATTATGTCGTTACTGTTGTAGCCTTGTAAATCACTCAGCTTTCGTTTTTATATATTTATCACTCCATACTTTGTTGTTCAGGCAACTTACTGAAACAAATATTCAAGCATCCATTTGGAGTTTAATGGCTTCCTTAGTTTATGACTCTAGTTATTAAAGGCACAAAACCGCAAACTTTTAAGCTTTGTAAAAATTACACCCAAATTAATAAAAACTGTTCAGTATGTCATTTTAGGCTAATACTAAGGTAAAATTACTTAGGTGGTTATTCTATATGAAAGGTGGAAAATAAAAAAAGGAGAAGCATTACAAAATAGTCTAATTTTTAAAACAAAAATAAAGGTAACGTGAACAAAAATAAAAGAGTAAACTGGGTATGTTAACTTAAAAAAATCAAAGATTTAACAAAATCAAACGCAAAGTTCGAAAGTGGATAACTTTGTTCGGGGGGAAACACCAGCGTACTCGGCATGACTCCATTTCTCACAATTTTGACAACGCATCCAAAGCTCGCCTGGTTTCGACTTGAAATAAAGGCTGGTGCAATAAATAAATGCAGCATCTTTCTCAGTATTTTCAATCCCAGCAAATGGATCTTGCGTTTTAGCTACTCTTTAGCCTTGACTTCATCCAGGTTTGGTGTTGGAGTCAGCATAATCGCCATCTGTCTCTTGCGCTTTGATCGTTTGAAAGACGTGGAAACCTTTGGTATTGAAATTATGCTCTCTACGGAAATTCAGCTACAGTCAAATGAATCTTCATCATTTAGAGTTATCTTAGAGATATTTGATGGTCCAGGGATGTACGTTATCTCAATAGCGTCCAATGGTGGTGGAGATGTGAGTGGAGGCTGATGGTCTGATGTTCCTGGTTTGGGATCATTTTGTTCAGGAATGTCAGTTGTTAAAGAAGCATGAAACATCCAGTCGGAAAAAATATATGTATTGAACGGAAGGATTCCAGTTTTTCTGAATCCACTAACGGAATTTTCCATTTATGCACCCTGTTCTCATGCTTCAGCAAATGGCTTTGCCACTTCAAATAGAATACATTTCGACCAGGATTATTTTTGAGCCACTGTATAATTGCTTGATTGTAATCAGCGTATGAATGAAAAGTCCAGGGGTTTTAACCGGTGAGTGCAGTGGGGAGGAAAGCCATCTTAATAACTTCAAATTGCTTATGGCTAACGTGACCATCAAGTAGTATCAGAGTTTTATTGTTTTGGGATTGTAGATTGTAGGGGGGTCGTACAGGCTGTACAGCCTCACAAGCACTTCGACCTATAAGTTCTTTTGTGCGTGACCCTTGATCTATTCGAGGCCCGGGATTCCGAGACTTCTTGTGAAGTTTATCAGTTTCCTGGGAGCTAAGTTCCTGATGTCGGAGGGCGTTAAAACGGCCCCTTCCAGGAACTTAAGCCTCTTGCAGAAAAGCGCTGGGCATTCGCAAAGCAAATGTTCTGCAGTTTCCGCGAAGTTCTCGCAGTAGCGGCAACTGTCACTCTCTGATTTGCCCATCTTTTTGAGGTGATACCCCAGAGGGCAGTGTCCAGTGAGGAGTCCCGTTACCATCTTCAAGTCTTTCTTGTCCAACTCGAGAAGCTGTTTAGCTTTCTTAGGCGATAGGCACACTAGTCTTTTCGCTTGTCTTTGTCCTGGCACTTTATTCCAGTGAGATTTCATTTCATCGATTTCCCAGCGTCGGAACTCCTCTTTTAAGTGGGCTTTGGAGAGTCCACAGAAGGGTTCTGAGCCGGGAAATTGTGTATTTGCCCCTTCTTTGGCAAGGCAATCTGCTTCTTCGTTGCCTTTAATTCCTCTGTGACCTACCTGGCACCCACATCAGGGTGACCTGATTGTTTGCTGCCAGTTGTCTCAGGGATTGTTTACAGTCCCAAGTTAGCTTAGACTCACAGGTGTATGACCTCAGAGCTTTTAGCGCTGCTTGGCTATCTGACAGTATATAGATTTTTTCCCTTCGAGTGCCTCTTTCAAGGCATTCCTGGGCACATAGTTCTATAGCATGTACTTCTGCTTGGAAGATGGTTGGGGTGTTACCAAGGGGTTTTGAGAGCCTGAAATTCGGTCCTGTAACGCCCACTCCAACCCTTTCGTCCATCTTAGATCCATCTGTGTACCACACTGATGCATCCCTTCCCAGTTGAGGTCCGTTCTCTATGCAAGTTTGGTGGCTGTTTATGATCACTTCAAACTGCATTTCGAAGTCGTACCTAACTGGCATGAAATCTGTCGGTTTAGACATGGCTTCTAGGGAAATATGTTCCAAAATCTTTAAGTGTCCGATCAGATTTCCTGCTTTTAGGCTTTTTGTCTGGCTCAGTCTGAAGGCACTGTTTGCTGCTTCTTTCTTTACACATAGGTGCAATGGCGGAAGGTTCAACATTACCTCTAGAGCTGCAGTAGGGCACGTAAATATTGCCCCTGTTATTCCCAGACAGGCTAGCCGCTGCACTTTCTGCAGCTTGACTTGTGCCGAAATTTGTTGAGTTTTTGGCCACCACACTAGTGAGGCGTAGGTGATCATGGGTTTGATGATCGTTTGGTATGACCAATAAATCATTTTTGGTTTCAGACCCCATGTCTCTGACTCTGCGGCATGTCCAACTTGCTGCTGTAGCTCTGGAAAGAATGTGGTTGATTTGGCTGTTCCAAGTCAGTTTATGGTCTATTATAACTCCCAAATATTTCACCTCTTTGGAAAATGTTAGCTGGGTTCCATTCAGAGTTGGGGCTTTAAGTTCGTACTTTCGCCTCTTGGTGAATGGAACCAGCACTGTTTTGCTAGGATTGACGTTGAGTCCTTCCTTTGCGCACCAGCTTCTGATTATGTTTAGGGCTAATTGCATGCGGTCGGAGATTACTCCGTCATGTTTGCCCCTAATGGTGACGACTAGGTCATCGGCATAACCTTGAGTCGTGAAACCAGATTCGTGTAGCTTTACTAACAGGTCGTCGACAACCAGTGACCACAGCAAAGGCGATAAAACTCCCCCTTGGGGGCAACCTTTTTCTGCTGTCATCTTGACTGTCTCTCCCCCAAGGGTCGCCACAATGATTCTGCTTTTTAGCATTGATTGTGTCCATCTGATCAGTGAGGCGTTGATATTCCTTTCCTCTAATGATCTGGTTATGGAGGCATGTGAGGTGTTGTCGAAAGCACCCTCTATGTCAATGAAGGCACAAAGAGCCATTTCTTTTGCCACATATGTCTTTTCAATGCTTTCAATTAGGCATTGTAGAGCATTAATCGTGGATTTTCCTGCTTGATAAGCAAACTGTTTCTTGTGAAGCGGTCTTAACTCGAGGAGTTCGCTTCTGACATAACAGTCTATTATTTTCTCCATTGCTTTCAGGAGAAAAGAGGTGAGTCTAATGGGGCGATAAGACTTTGGTTCGTCCATTGGGCGTCTTCCAGTCTTAGGTATGAACGCCACTACAGCCTCTCTCCAGGTCTTCGGTATGTAGCCGAAGATAAAGCTGGCTTTGAATAGCCTTTTCAGGAAGGGTTCTATTAATTCAAGGCCATGTTGCAGTAAGGCGGGGAATATCCCGTCCTTTCCTGGCGACTTAAATGGTTTGAAACTTTTGATAGCCCATTTGATTCTTTGGGTTGTGAAAATTTTCCCAGCTAGGCTTTTGCTGGCTCTATTGGGGTTGCGAACGACCCCTTCCAGGTGAGCACTTTGCTGTTCATTTTCCACAACCGCTTTAGAACCAGGAAAGTGCGTCTGCAAGAGAACACTTAGACTCTCCTTAGGGTTATCAGTGTATCCTCCGTTCGGCTTTTTCATCAGACCGATACCGTTGGAATGTTCTTTTGAGAGAACTTTCTGGAGACGCTGTGCTGGGGCCAATTCAGTGATCCCCTCGCACAACTGTCTCCATGTTCTCCTTTCCGATTTTCTGAGTTCTTTGTTGTACTCAGAAAGAGCTGTTTTGTAGTCTTCCCAGTGTCCCAGACTCTTAGCTCTATTGAAAAGTCTTCTGACTTTCACCCGTAGTTTTGCTAGTTCCTTATTCCACCAAGGCACGTCCCGAGTGGTTGCCTTTTGTTTTTCGGGACAGCTGAATTCATATGCTTTTGTTATAGCATTTTGAAGTTGTGTCGAGGCTGCATCAAGTTCCTCTATTGATTCAATGGATGTTTGGAAGTCCTCCGTTTCCCCTCCAAGATGCTCTTTGTAAGCATCCCAGTTAGTCAACTTTGGCACCCTATATCCCTCGAAGCGTGTCTCCGACGTCTCCAGGTCGAACCTAATGTGCTGATGGTCCGACATTGAAGAGTCGTCAGAGACATGCCAGTTGTTAATGTAATTTGTTATAAATGAATCAGCAAGGGTTAGATCAAGTACCTCTTTTCTGATCGCATTTATAAAGGTGGGTTTATTACCTCTATTGATAATGTCGATGTTAGTTGCCGCCAAATATTCTAAAAGGTACTCACCTCGTGCGTTAGTGTCCGTGCTTCCCCATGTTAGGTGGTGGGCGTTCGCATCGCAGCACAGAATGAAGTGCCTGTTCCCTTTTTTGCACCATCTGATGAGGCTTTGGACTTCCTCTGGTGGAGGGTGTGTTGTCGAGTCCCCTGGGAAGTAGGCTGAGGCAATGACCATCTGCCTCTTGCCTGCTTCAGTTGGCACTTCCACGATGGCGGTTGCCAAATCTCCAGTGATGAACTCTGGAACAGGTAACAATTTTATATTGGGTGCGAGCAATATGGCTGCTCATGGTTTTTCGTGAGAAGTTCAGTAAAGTAACTTACACGATTTAATGTTGAGTCCTTGTATTCGTCCTCCGTTTATCCAGGGCTCTTGGAGCATCCCTATATGTAAATTGCCTTCAATAAACCTCCTTCTAAGCACACTCGTGGCTGCTTTTGAATGTTGGAGGTTTATTTGAATGCAATTGAGCTTTTGGCTCATTTTTTCGGGGGCTTAGGAGGGGCTTTTGGTTTCCCCTCTTTCCTAGCTCCGCCGGTATGAGGGCTGTCCTTGGTCCGAGGCACCTTTTTGCCTTTGGTTAGTTTCTGCCCTTTACTTGCAGATTTTTCAACATTTTTGGCAGCCTGTTCGGTCTGCTTCTTGTTGTTATCTGCACTCTGGGATTGATTGTTTTGGGATTAGTCTGTAAACTTTATATGTAATGCTTGAGCCACACATAATGTTCCAGCTGGTGCATCATCTATCCACTCCGGCTCCCACTTCTTTCTTGAAAAAATCAAAACTGGTGGTACAAAATTACCTATTGGATTCATGGCGCAAACTTCAGTAGTGTGTCTTCCCTGCGCACGAACCACTGATGTGGCTTCGGGAGTTCTAAGTGAAATATCTGGGTTACGTGGGCTAACTTATTCTTTTCAGCGAATTGGAACGCCAACTACCTTACCTCTTTCGTGTTTAACCCAAACATGCACGTTTCCATTTTCTATATATGTTCCACTATTTCGCGTTCAATTTCTGCAGAAAATGTGGGTTGAAAACGACCTAAGACGTTTTTGAACCCTTTAATGTTTTCATTTTTATCTTGTGCTCTGCGTCTAAATGTTGCTTTAGATACACCATATCTTTTTGATGCTGTCAACTAACCCATATCACCGTTTTGCACTGCTTGAATATTCTCCCGCATGCTCACCTCGCTCCAGTTAAGACGAAACGATTTTCTCGTGTATTTACCAACCATATTATCTGAAATAAAAATGCACTTCAGCCCAAAATGACATACGTATGTCATTTTACCCCAACACTGTGTATGTCATTTTACCCAAAACAATGATTTCTTTGAAATTATTAAAACATATACATTTTTGCACAAAACAAAAGTTTAACTACACTAAAATAAGGAGAAAAGTCACATTGCTTACCTGTACTAATCCAACTTAGGCTTAGTGTACCACATAAATTGGTACAGCCGAATTAGGTGACCGTACAAATATTTTCTTGAGTCGAGCAAAATAACTTTTTCAGATTCGACGAAGACGCGTGCGGCATGTCGCGCTGAATAAACTAGACTGAGATCACGGATCAAGAACGTTTGCAATCAGGTATTTAGAGCGTCACTTCTCAGAGTAGCAATATTGACAATATGTCATTTTATCCGAGTTTGTCATTTTAGGCCAGTTTCCCCTACTTGAGTTTTTACTTCTGATTCTTTATCTTCATTGCTAGATAGTGCGATACTTTGAAGATGATAGAATGAATCGAGATCAACAATATGATTACCATTGCCAATCGTCCATCTGTGTAATTTTTTCACTGAATCTATAATAATCTCACAAAACAATAATTGTGTTTCGTCTATATCTGTAATTTTTAGATGGTGGCACAACTTCATGTCATTCTCATAGCCAACTATTTTCATGTTGATTTTTTTCAGAAAATGCTGAGTTATTTTCACTAAAAAAAAAACTTTGCGATCATTGAAAGTGCTGATCAGATACAGAAGACGTTCACCATTATTACACATCTTTGTTTTTCTCCACTGGTAGGAGGAAAAATTTTCCTTAAAAGTGGAGCTCTATTCATAATTAACAATGTTTGTTTCGTTATTCATGGTATGCCCACATTCCATTGTGTCATTCCGCAACTTACTTTTAACAATCCTTCAGCAAACTTTCTTTATTCGATTCAGATATTTAATCTCCAACCTATTCACTCAAGATTGCTAAGTTGGTATTTAAGTATCGGCGTTATCTTCTTTGTTTGATTTACATTTAGATAATAATTTCTGGACTGTATTTTATAACTTTATTTCACCTGAAATATAAATTACTACTGATACTACAAAACAGTAGCCTTTTTTAATTTTAATTTTAATAATATTACTAAATTAATTGTAAAGTTTAGAGTGACCTTACTTCTGTTTGACTGCGACTACTTGACTTTTTTCTCCCATCGGCCTTCTTTCTCATGCTCGTCAGATAATTCCGACGTTGCCACTACTACTTTTCCATAATACTATTTTTGACAAATGCCTTGATTCTCATCAGTTGGAATTATTGAAACCGTTGGTGATAATTATACTGGACATACTGATTTCTACCACTGTACCAAACCGACACTCACAAATACACTGTCTGACGCGTGTTTCGATAAAAAAGTTATTTCTCTCAAAACCGAAAAGTAATCTAGTCAGACAGTGTCATTGTGAGTGTCGGTGGAGTGGTAGAAAACTGTGTGTTCAGCACTCTAAATTCCATTTTTTTGTATTAAACATTCAGACAAATCGATATGATAAATAAATAGAGTAGAGTTTTGTATTTAAGTGTATAAATTATCTTTATTGCAAAGCGCTTTCGTCATCTTCAGTGCTTCCTGAAAGTAAATACTCAGTTGAAGTTACAGAAATATGAGTTGTAAAAGTGAGGTTATAACTTTGGAAAAATTATTAGGTGAGTACTTACAAGTCGGGTAAACCGGAAGTTGCTGAATAAATAAAAAACATTGTCGCAATTAATATTGTTGTGCTTAATAACTTAACGAGAAACGTGTTAAAATTCAGGCCATGTGGTATGTAGAAGTAACGTCAACCAGATGCGGAATGTGTAAAGGCAAATGACAAAAATGTAATAGTGGAAATACCTGTACCAACCTAAAGAGCGGTCTAGTGAGTATTGAAATGGGAGCGTTACTTAACGTAAATTTAATTATATTTAATCCTCTGATAAAGAGGAAGAAAATTTGTGACCCAGTTCAATTGTGTGTTTAAACAAAGCTCATTTTCATTGAATTTTTTGGAGATCTCATGTGTCTCAAACAAATCCAATCTAAGAAATTCCCTATTATCAATCCTGTGCAAAGTTTTTGAGTTACTGTTAGGGCTAAAATTATGCTTGTGAAATTTGAGATGATGACCAAATATGTACTTGTCAGGTCTCTTCAGATGTTTATTGATGCGAGTGAGAAGGGGTCTGCAGGTTCTACCAATGCAAGAGGCCGGACAATCAGAATACTCAAGTCTATACACACAGCTACTTTTCAATTTACTAATTTTATCCTTTGAGTTAACTAAATAATTGCTCAAACTGTTGTTAGCTTTAAAGAAAACTTTTGTACCAGGTACTGTATCTTCTATGAATTTGGGAGTATCCCTGCACATATTTTGATCAAAAAAAAGCATGGAAAAGTATTTCATTAAAGGTGGGTTGATTGTAGGAGAAGTAGTGAAGGCGAGTCTTCTGTCTATTTGGTTAATCAATTTATGAATAATGTAAGGTTGGTAGCCATCGTTGACAGCAATCTGTTTTCATATGTTAACATCCCTGTTGTAATTTGAAGGAGCTAGAGGAATTGTCAAAAGTCTATTAACATAGTAGTTGAAGGAGGCCATTTTATGTTGCATAGGATGATGAGAATTGAAAGGTATGACGTGATCAGTCTGAGTGGGTTTTCTCTAATTGGAAAAATCTGATTTGTTGTTCAATTTAGTTATGGTTAGATCCAAAAAGTTTAATCTGTTGTGTGATTCCACCTGAAGGGTAAATGTAATTTTGGGGTGTACACTATTTAAGGATTCAAGTACATCCAGAGCATCGTTGAACTTACCTGCAATGAAAACCAGGCAATCATCGACGTAACGGAACCAACTAACAATTTTATTAATCTTATTGATAATGTGTGAGTTTTCCAAATTTCCCATAAAAATGTCAGCCAAGAACGGAGAGAGAGAGGGTTACCCATAGCCAAGCCTTCAGGTTGGCTATAAGATTTCCTATTAAAGACAAAAAAATCTTGAGAAATGCTATGACATCAAAGGATATCATAAGTGTATTGTTAACGAGTCGAAAATTTTTAATTTTGTCAATTAATTCTGCAGTGTTACCGAATTGAACGGTTTGTAGTTGGTGATGTTCTTTATCACTTGCAGGATGAATGTTGCCAAAGTAGAGACAGGAGTGTTGTGAAAGTTTACCACTGGTCTCACTGGAATACCCTCCTTGTATATCTTCAAGAGACCATATAATCTGGGCATTTGAGGAGTGCTAGAAATTAAATTGTATGTTTTGTTGAATTCATAAAAAATATCTTCACAATCTTTTATGTAATTTTTGAAATGAACATGTTAAGTGGATTTGAGTTTAAAGGGATGAAGTTGTTGGAGCTCAAAAAGTCTTCGACCTTTGTGATATCTGTTTGATCAAGTATGACTAGGCAGCTGCCTTTATCAGCTTTAGACAAGATGAAATTGTTGTTGGAAATATTTTTGATCAGTTTATGTAAGGTTAAATTTAAATTCTTATGATTGGACTTCTTCAAGTAAGCAGGTGCCTCCCTTAACAAGTTAATTTCAAAAATTACATGAAAGTTTGTAACGATCTTTTTTATGAATTCAACAAAACATACAATTTAATTCCTAGCAATCCTCAAATGCCCAGATTATATAGTCTCTTGAAGATACACAAGGAGGGCATTCCAGTCAGACCAGTGGTAAGCTTTCACAACAATCCTGTCTCTACGTTGACAACATTCATCCTGCAAGTGATAAAGAACATCACCAACTACAAACCGTCCAATTCGGTAAGTAACACTGCAGAATTAATTAACAAAATTAAAAATTTTCGACTCGACAACAATGCACTTGATGTCAGAAACCTGTTTACGTCCATAGCTAAATCTGAAGCTTTACCTTTAGTGTCAATCTTTCTCTATACTCAGTTCCGGATTCTACAAAAACTGATATAACTTTGTTGAATTTTGGCATTTCTCAAGATTTTTTTGTCTTTAATGGGAAATCTTATAGGCAACATGAAGGCTTGGCTATGGGTAACCCCCTCTCTCCGTTCTTGGCTGACATTTTTATGGAAAATTTGGAAAACTCATACATTGTCAATAAGATTAATGAAATTGTTAGTTGGTTTCGTTACGTCGATGATTGCCTGGTTTTCATTGCAAGTAACTCCAACGATGCTTTGGATGTACTTGAATCCTTAAATAATGTAAGCCCCAAAATTAAATTTACCCTTGAGGTGGAATCAGACAACAGATTAAACTTTTTGGATCAAACCATAACTAAATTGAACAACAAATTAGATTTCTCCATTTACAGAAAACCCACTCAGACTGATCACGTCATACCTTTCAAAACTCATCATCCTATGCAACATAAAACGGCCTCCTTCAACTACTACGTTAATAGACTTTTAACACTTCATCTAGCGCCTTCAAATTACAACAGCGAGGTTAACAGATTAAAACAGATTGCTGTCAACAATGGATACCAACCTTACATTATTCATAAATTGATTAACAAAATTAAATACAGGATAGACAGAAGACTCGCCTTCACTACTTCTCCTACAATCAACCCACCAATTGTGAAATGCATTTTTGATCAAAATATGTGCAGGGATATTTCCAAATTCATAGAAGATACAGTACCTGGTACAAAAGGTTCCTTTAAAGCTTACAACAGTTTGAGCAATTATTTAGTTAACTCAAAGGATAAAATTAGTAAATTGAAAAGTAGCGGTGTGTATAGACTTTAGTGTTCTGATTGCCCGGCCTCCTACATTGGTAGAACCTGCAGACCACTTCTCACTCGCATCAATGAACATCTGAAGAGACCTGACAAGTCCATATGTGGTAACCATCTCATATTTCACAAGCATAATTTTAGCTCAGAAACTTAAAAATTTTGCACAGGATTGATAATAAGGAATTTCTTAGATTGGATTTGTTTGAGACACTTGAGATTTCCAATGAACTTAATGAAAATGAGCTTCGTTTCAACACACAAGTGAACTGGGACAGAGATTTTCTTCCTCTATATCAGAGGATTAAGTATAATTAAATTCACGTTAAGTAACGCTCCCATTTCATTACTCACTAGACCGCTCTTTAGGTTAGTACTGGTATTTCCACTTCGACATTTTTGACATTTTACTTCACACATTCCGCATCTGGTTGACGTTGCTTCTGCATACCACATGGCTTGAATTTTAACATGTTTCTCGTTTAGTTATTAAGCAGAACAATATTATTTGTAACAATATTTTTTATTTATTCATCATCTTCCGGTTTACCTGACTTGTAAGTACTTACCTAATAATTTTTCCAAAGTTATAACCTCACTTTTATAACTCATTTCTGTACTTTCAACTGAATATTTACTTTCAGGAAGCACTGAAAATGACGAAAGTCGAAATCGCTTTGCAATAAAGAGAATGTATACACTTAAATACAAAACTCCACTCTATTTATTTATTATTTGAACAAGTGTATTCAGCTCCACACATTTATTCTATTGGATATGAATTTGCAGTTTTCCTGATCCTGTATCACAAAACGGAAGTATGACATTAAACAAGCTCAATTTGTAATCGTAAATATTGGACTAATATCAATGTTCTGACAAATACGGTAGATTAAAAATAAATAAAAGAAATTCAATTTGAATAGCATTAGAAACCTTTATCAAGTTTTGTAATGAGAAAGCATTTTTAAACAAAATAAAGAGCTCTGAATATAAATGGGCATTTGTAAAAGAAGGTTCGAACGCTCGAAACTCGACTTTATATGGAGTCGAATTTCAAGTGGAGTTAATCTTACTCGGGCTCGATAGCATCATTAGCAAATTGCACTTGCAATAAATAATCTAATGAAGCATATTGAATCTAAAAATAAACTAGTGTTTTTTGTCATTCTAAAACCGATTGATGTACACCGTTCAAACTACAAACACAACAGAAAACTGCCTTAAATGTTAGCCTAACTTGAAACAAAAATAAAATAAAATAAAGAAACAGCAAATCAGGCAGAGCATTTCAGTAAAGGTCATTTCACAGCTTCCTCTGACAATACGTCCTTCTTCGCATCCGGCTCTTCCTTTGACGACGAGTTAGGCATTGCCATAGTTGAAAACCCGCTGGTTGACGCGGTCAACGGTCAAGAAGCTCACGCTGGCTACGACCACATCAGCGTGAGCGTCTTGAAGAACAAAGAACGAACGTCTACGCTCATGCGGAAATATCCGGAAGAAGCCGAATACGGTCAACCCGTAGACAACTCCATATATCATCAAAAATTACCAAGTATGTATCCCCTTTCAATTTAATAAATTATAAAGGAGAGATAATAAGGTTTAAATAATTTACTTGCAGAGCTACGCGGATGTTGCACATAGAGAATATTTTATCAATTACAAAAAAATACGGGGGAGTTTTGAGAACTAATAATCAAATTAAATACATTGAAATTTTCATAAAGAGTAACGTAAAGGCAACTAGCGAAATAGAGCAGTTTTGGTAATCTTATGAATGTATATATTGATTAGTGTCGATTATCTTAAGACCTTTCAGTAAAATATGCTTAGGGGTTCTCAAAAATTCAATCAAATAAAATCAAACAGTTTCAGACAATATTATAGATGCAAATTGTACATTGTTTTCAAGCTCACCACTTAAATTAAAAGAAAATGAGATTAAGTGGTTTTTTTTATTGAAACATGTCGCATCCACCAAAAGATTATTAGAGACAATATCATAGTATAATACCATTAGATCTTATACAATAAGTTTATATATTTTAAATAGTCTATGATTCGCCTATGATGACAGTCTTTTCCGAGGAGAACTTCCAAACTGTTCGGAAAACTATTTGTGCTCGTTCGACTGTGTATTTTGGACATGCAATAAGGACATGTTTTATGCTATCTACGACATTACACGTTGTACACATAGGGGGTTCACCATTTGTCAATAAATAGAAATGGGTATATCGTGAGTGACCTAGTGGAAGCCGCGTTAATACAACTTGTATTTTCCTATTTTTAGTAGTAGGTTGGCATGGAGATATATTACTTTTTACTTCCCTTAGCTTTGATCTGGAATTCGACCACTCTCGATCCCACACACTATATACTTTCATTTTAAAGAATGCTTTTAAATCACTAGCAACGCTTCGACATTCACTTTCCAAATTAATATTAAAGATCGTGCCACGCGCACTAGCATCTGCTTTGTCGTTTCCTTCGATTCCAATATGCGATGGTATCCATATAAACTTAACTCTTCTAGAATTCAACTCGGCTTCCAGTAGTTCAGCTTTTATTAATTTTCCTAAAGGATTTTGTTGGTATATTTGCTTCAAACTTTTTAAAGCACTGAGGGAGTCGCTAAGAATGAGGCTGCTTGAAAATGTCTGCGAGTTTGCGAGTTCGAGAGCTTTGTATAAAGCAAAAAGTTCAGCAGAGAAAATACTGAGGCTGGAAGGAAGTCTGTATTGGGAAATATTCCCCGAAGTTACAATGGCAGCCCCTACCCCTGTTTCACATTTTGATGCATCAATGTATATTTTATTGCAGTCACTGTATTGTTGTTGCAAAATTCAATTTATGTATCCCTTAATGCTGCTGAGTTTACTTCGTATTTGTTAAATAAACTTTGTGTTGTATTAACGCTAGGAGTTTTTATGGTCCAAGGTGGAGGATGATCCAAGTCTACAGGAAATACAGGAGGAAATTGAATGTCCAAATTATTTAGGAATTTTGTTATCCTTTCGTAGTAACGTTTAGGTGTTTGGGGCTTATTGCTTAAGTGATGTAGATATTTATCGGTGAAGGTATTATTATAAAGGGGCTTGTTTCTATTCGATGCAATTGAGGTAGCATGTGACAATGTTAAATACATTGTTCGATAATGTAGAGGAGGTTCACCCCTTTCACTATGAATAATATCGACAGGAGTTGTTCTAAAAGCTCAAAGAGCAATTCTAAGCCCATGATTATGAACAGTATCAAGTAATGTTAATGTTGTTTTAGATGCAGAGGGGTAAGCGATTGATCCATAGTCTATTTTAGATCTCATTAAACTTTTGTAAATAGTTAGCAGCATATTATAATCAGATCCCCAGTGTTTGTTACTTAATGTCTTCATTATGTTTAGCATTTTATGACATGATATTATGGTTTGCTTTATATGTTCTTTCCAAGAAAGTTTTTGGTCCAACCACATTCTGAGAAATTTAACGGATGGCTTGAATGAAATAACTTCATCGTATGAAATGAGTTTTGGATAAGATTCTGGAATCCTTTTAGAAATAGTACTCCTTTTGTTTTTGAAACTGAGAATTTGAAGCCGGTGTGCTGGGACCATTGTTCTAATTGTGTGAGAAAGGATTGAAATATATTTGTCCATTCAAGTGGTATTTTTGCCTTTACAATAAACTACCAGGTCATCTGCGTATAAGCGAGCCTTCAGAGGCTTTGGTGTGTCTTTGATAATTTTATTTATAGCTATTAGAAACAGTGCTGGGCTAAGTACGGAGCCTTGAGGAGTTCAGTTTTCTTCAGTTTGACTTTCGGAATATGAATTATGGACTCTTACTTGAAATGATCTGTCTTTAAGGAAATTACTAATAAATCTGAGGCAATTACCACGAATATTCCATGAGTGGAGTTCTTTTGGAGTTGGCCGAGAGTTGACATTCACGATATTTGATCACCAACCACGTTGACAGACACCTTGCCGTCGTGAGTTTCACTTAAGTACGTTTTTCGATATCTAAACGTAAACATCAATTTGAATCACCTAACCTGCAAGTTTCTTTTGGAACTATCTCGAACAAAAAGTGTCAAACCTCTACTCTTATCCGTACCGATGTGTTCGACGAAACTCAAAGAACAGGTCCGTATTCAGGTTCATGAGTGAAAATTCGTACAAAAATATGAATATGTCCACACTATCTGCTGGGACACAAGCCTTCGCACTTGCATCGCGAAACAAATGCATGGACATAATGGGAGTTCCGCCAAAACAACGGTCAACAGACACTCGTAATAGTTGGCCGTTTTGGAGCAACTCAAATGATAACAAGAAACGTGTATAGATAGATTCATATATAGATACTTTATAGGAGTATAATAATACAGGTATTGAAGATGTTCTCATATTACAATAACCATTTGACCAACTTTATGGTTCAAAATGTATTCTCGTTTAATGTACATGTACAAATTTCATGAAATAGCTTAATCATAGTTTGGTTAATAGTTTTCAAACCATTGAAATGTCAAGGTATAACTATTGTGTAACATCCTTGAATATGTTTAGTCATATAATATACTCTCCTTTGTATTTTAGTATTATAATTCCCATGTTTGTGTTTGTGGTACTCAATAACATTTTTGCATGCAGTTTGTGTTCCTGTAGGATTTTATTACAGTTTCATACATCTTTTTCTGACAAACCTCATGTGAAATATATAATACAAAATATATTACCCTTCTGATTTCTTTATTCCAAGTTTTTTGAACTTATACCGTATACAATAATTTTAAATTATAAAATTGAAAAATATAGATTATAGTTTTTTTTTCTGGAATAAGAATACATAAATTAACCAGCAACAAGTCTAAATATGGGACAGAAGTAATTTAACAACACATCATATGTATTTATTTCATTGTAATAGCTTTGGAACAAATATCTGTGTCTGAAATTCTGGAAAAATATCAATATATTAATATTATTCACTGCCCGGATATCCAAAACAAATTAACTAACCAGTAAACAACCAAATGTGCCATATAAAAACAAACATTGTCATTATATCAAATGTAATAATAATTTGCAATGGAAAATGCAATTTTTGTTGAAATTTGATTCCAGCACCAATTAGGATCCTAATAATTGCGAGTGACTTTCATCTGCCCTTGTTTACACCACAAGACCATTGCGCACTTTTTAATTTACTATATCATTGGCTGTACATTTCTCACTTTCCATTAAATGTAGAAAACCCTACGTTGTGTGACAACTGCAATGACTAATTATTGTCTGCTCAGCCCGTCTTTGCAGACATGAGTTATTAAATATCTTAAGGCATTATATATCAAAACAGTCCGATTGATAACGTACCCACATGATATGACTGTTTCTGATGAATAATGTACGAATTATTTAAAAAGTCGCGGTAATTCTTGAAAATGTTAAGAGAAAAAAGCTAATATCCCCATGATTCTGATTATACTGGTTATAAAAATCTGATACGACGCTATCTAGAAAAAGTACTGGACATGTCAAACATCAAAATTCTAATTTTGTGGCTGAAAATGGTTGAGATAATTTCAGTGTTCAACAACATGTCGGTCTTACCTCTTCTACAATCCTCCTCTGATTTTAACTACTTTATATCAGTAAGCCACCTTTCCCATAGCTCACAAATGATTTTTGACCACAATATACAGTCTATATGGTTTTGCAGTGATTTCTGTTACTAGTATCTCAATTTTGTCATTACCTTTGGCTTAATACGTGACCCTCTATAGCTTTGTTTGTTTCGCTTATCTCAAGTTTTGTGGTTTTCGTATTAATCCGTATATTTTTTGCCAAACTCACACATACCTGTTCAAACCCGTCCCCACCAGAACGCAGCCTTCAAAGATTGATGCATTCCGGGAAGAACATACCACCACCCCCATCTCTTCTTCCGATGGGAACCTCAGTCTTCGTTATTGATAACTCCTCCATTCTACTTCTCTGGGCTTTTGTGGAAGTGTCTGACTATCCTCTTCTTTTTTTCAGGGTAGTGCAGTGCACTTTACTCCTTTTTCGGCTTCTTTTTTTGTGAAATTGACTGTCTCGACCCTTCGTGGAATATGCTCATATTAGTGTTTTTAAATGAAACTCAAGGTCTCTAGTTAATTCCACAATATAATACAAGTTATTGAAAATTCTAAAAAATTGACAATTGTTTCGATAAATCAATATCATCGACGATGATATTCATTTAAAAACACTTCTTTTTTTGTCCTTCACGTTAGGTGTGTGTGTGTGTGTGTTTCCCGGCCTCTAGGGGGAGTAAATTCTTAGCCGACTTACTAGTCTTAGAACGACCTCAAAGAGTAGATCCACTTGCTGAAGCTATCCCCACTCGAGATCCTGCTCATCTTTATGAGGGCCAGCAGGCCGTCTACTAGGTGGTCCATCTTCTTTCTTCGTTCTTTTCGTCGTGGTCTTCGTTGCTCGACATGGTCCAGCTGTTTTCTTGGCCGTAGATGACTGACATAGTCTTCTTTGGTGTAGTTCTTCAGCTCCCTTATCTGAATGTTGGGGTGGGTCTTCAGCTCTTCGAATATTATTCTTGCTGTCTCTTCTATGATGTTCTGGATCTTCTCTTGGTACCACTGCTGGGTCCTGATGGATCAAGGAGCGTTCACGGCTTGCTTCAGGCTGATGTTCTGCTTTGCTTGAAGCTTCCTTCGGTGACTCTTTGCAGTGTATCTCCTCGCTGTACATGCGTACAATATGATGAAAATGAAGATGGCCCTGATGAGTTGGAGCTTGATCTTCGGTTCCAGCTTGAAGCTTCTTCCGATGACTCCTCCCATTCGCCCTCTTGCCTTTTTCCTCTTGTCCACCAGGTAGTCCACGTGTTCCTTGAACGTCAATCCTTGGTTCAGGATGACTCCAAGATACTTCGCTGACTTCTTCTCCGGCTACGTCTACGTTATCTTCTGGTCTCTTCCTGTTCCTCCTGAAGAACGCGGCTTGGGTCTTCTCAGCGTCATACACCAGTCGTCGATTCGGTCCACTGCTTCCTATAGTCTTCTCGTTACCATCGCTGTCTGGGTGCTTCTGGTTGCGATGGCAGTGTCGTCTGCGTAGAGCGTCTGTGGACTATCGGAGAGAGGATTTATCTCTATGGTACTCCTGCTTTCATACATCTCAGTTTGGATTTGAACTAGTTCTTCAGATAGTTTCGCGGCAGCTTTGTGAGAACTCTGGAGTAACTGGCTTCTCTCGTCTTGTACGATTATATCAGGTCTTCGTACCAGACACGCTGGAAGGCTTTGCTGATATCCAAGAAGAAGGATATCCAAGAAGAAGGCTCTCGGTTCTTCGTTTTTTCCTAAATCCGATTCTATCGGATATCTTGTTCATCGTGGGGAGGAGATGGATTGACCTGTAGTTTTCAGAGCTTCGGGTCCTTTTCCCCCTTCCTTAGCATAATGGTATCCGCTTCTTTCCATTAGTCTGGAAATTGCTTGGTTTTCAGTATTCCGTTGATGATGGCCGAAAGGAATACCACTCCTTTTTTGGCGGGTGCTTCTGGGTGTTGTTGGTGATGCCATCTTTGCCTGACGCCTCCCTCTTGTGTCTGGTCCGTCCAGATGATATAGGCTACTTCCTCAGGGGTGGTTTAGTCTAGGTTTTCGTACTCGTCGTCTTTATCGCCTTGGTTTCGAATTTCCTCTTCGACTCGGTCTGAGAAGTCCATATCCTCGTCTGGATGCTTCTTCAGGGTAATCTTGCGTTCCATGGCTCTACTCAAGCCTTTTACTTCTTCTTCGTCCGTATGGGCTAGTCCGTAGACTCCGTGTATTGGTGGGGTCTCTCTTTTGTCCTGTCTTAGGATTTTGGCGAGCTTTCACAGTCCTGGTGTGTCCAGATCCAGTTTTTTTAGTCTGTTTCCCCAGTTCTCGGATCGGTGTTGCTTCAGTTGCGTTTTGACCTCATTTGTCTTCTGAGTTTTCGCTGATCTTAGAGAGCCTCTTGTGATTGTTCACCCATTTCGTTGTCGTCCTGTACTCCATTGATTATTGGATGGCTTCTTCCAGCTGCCTCAGTTGATTTTCCAGTTCCGCTGCATTGGAGATTAACGGCACTGATCCAATCATCTGTCCGGCTCTGCATTTGAACTTCTTCCAGTCGGTCTTCTTCACTTCTCTTCCTGTTGTTCTCTCGCCTTCGCCCAGCGTGAGGATGACTGACTCGTGGTCGATTGCTCCTTCTCCGTTGGTAATGTCCTATACCTCTATGATGTCCAATACCTCTAGGATATCGTATGGTATGGAGATGTCCAGTACGTCTACTTCTCCTATGGTAGTTGTGTTCCTTGGTCCTGGTGTTCCTATGATGTACAGCTCTGGTCGTCTGTCTACGATGTCTTTCAGCTTTTTTCTTACTATATTTGGTGGTCCATTCCGGTCTTCACTAGGATGGCTGTACCTCCGCTTCTGGTCTTGTCGTCTCTGTAGATCCTGTATTTTGACCACTTGATCTCGTAGTTTTTTCTCTTCTTGTAGGGCAAATACGTTTAGGTCTCCCTCTTCTAGTATGGTCTCCATCATGTTGATGTTGGCTCGTAATTCTCCTCTGTTCTAGGTTCTGATCTTCACCTGATTTGGTCCTGGATGGTGTGGATCCATCAAGGTTTTATCACACTGGGAAATATGTTTTATATCTGCTGCATGTCCGATGATAACTGCTTCACTGCTTCGAATACGTTTAATTGTGGTTGGCTAGGAGATACTGTCTTCTTGGCTGCACTGGCGTAGCTTGTCCCTGCTGTCCTGGTAGCGGTTGGTTGGCCGTTCGCTGGTCCCTGAGCAATAGTCGCTATAAGTATTGATTGGGGTGCTACCGTTTTTGGCGATGTCGTCTTTTTATTAGGTGCTTTGGGACACACTCTGTAGTTGGCTAGGTGTACTCCCTTGCCGTTGGCACAGCATGCAGGTCTGTTCTCTCACAGTCCCCAGATCAGTGGTTTCCTCCACATCTGCCACATCTTGTGTCCAAGTGGCAGGTCGATTGTCCATGGTAGTAGCCTTGACAGTGCAACTCTTAGAGACAGCTAGCTTTTGTTTATTCTCTACTCAAATCTAACAATTTTTCTCTACTGATAAGAATCTTGAAACTACTAAGTTGGTTGCAGGAGAAGAAGCATCATTCAATATCAGTAGTCAAATCTTTATCAATTTCAAGTACTGTTATAAGAGTCAGTAACTAATCCCGCAAGCTGTCTTACTCAATTTTTTTCTCGTTTGACCCTGAAACACAATGTGTTCTTTAACCTGCAACATTTACAAACAGACAAGGACGTGTAGGGTCTTGATAATTTAGAAGCACAGACTTTCCACTGTAAAATTATTCTCTATACTCACGGGGAGTCTGCCGTTTGGTTTGTCCACAGTGTTCCATTTTGTCGCTTTATTTCAAAAGTTGAGAGTTGATAAAGCATTATGCGGTATTCAATTCAACAAATTAATTGAGAAATACCAGAAACATATATCATTTTACAGGGTTATCATTGCGAATTTCTTCACATCAATTCATAAAACATTGTCAAAGAACCACCATATTTCCTAGATATTAAAAGGGTTGTTGGCACACTTCATAGATCCTGATATGGCTATTTCCTCGAATTACCCGCTTTCATTCAATAGAAGATATAAAAGATATTGCCTGGGAAATACAGAAATCAATTTTTGTGGATAAATTCGAAAACATGTTTTGATTAATTCTTTGGCGTAAGTGTGTTCATTTCGGAAGGGTTTTACTTTGAAGATGATATAATAAATGTAGACTGATAATAGATATTGTGTGTCTCATTGCCCGTTTCTTGATACCTTTTTGATGTGGTAGTATGTATATTATACGTCGTCTTGTTCTGTCATGAACCATATTATCTTGCGATCCTGTTAACATAAAAATATCATCAAAGTAGGCTGCCGTTAGAGACATATTTGAAATTCATTGAAATTGCTCTGATTATTGCTTAGTTATTTTTGTAATCAATACTTGAAATCGGCGAGCTTCTCACATTCAACGGCTTGATAGAAAATATTTGATTTTTTTGTTCAATACTAAAGCTCACTAAGCTCAACCTGGGTATATCTGCGTGCCTAGTTAATCTCTAATTGCATCACTATCGCCATCTACCAGTAAATAGAATACGTCTAGTTTCAATAAAATAATGATGGTTATCTTGGTAACCGATTTAATTCAATTATGTATTGATTCCTGATGTACTGAAAGTATTCGAAATTCAAGAGAATAATTTCACAATGACTAAAATAAACAAATTTTACGTTTTCGGAATAAAACTTTCATTAATTTAATTTCACATAAATGTAAATAGTTTCGATGTTTCATATCAATAAAGCTGTTTATTTTGAATTTGTGAAATGACTTTTGTTGCTGAATTAATCTATTATCAACGAAATTAAATTGATAATCAACTGAATTGTATACGATACTATATTTATTTGTTATATTTTGGATTTCAGCAGTCAGAAAAAGATGAATTTTAAATATTTAGGGCCCGTTTTACCACCTTCTGATAAGTGTCCAATGGCTTATTCACAACTTTTGTCTTTGTCACTTGACATAGAATAAGGAAGGACGGAACGTACGTTTATGCTATCCGACACTATTCAGAAGGTGGTGAGACTGGCCTTTTGCGTAGAAAAAAAGTAGTTTACATTCACTAAAGACAACATTATCATAACCACATATTGTTCGAGACACATTACAAATTATTTCGTTATTCCAAAATTTTTTAATAGGGTATGGGTTATATGGTCTTCTATACCATGAGACTAATATTTTACTATTACGATAATATTGGAATATTAGAATATCTGAACTCAATTTATTATGGCAATTTCAATACTAACTTTGATTTCTTAAAATACTCAAACAAGGATAAAGGCTGGTGTAAAAAGAGGTTAAACATAATTTGATAATTCGTTTTCAAATTAATTGAAGATTTTTATAAAATTATTTCAAAAATCCAAGCATCGAATGTTGAATCAATCATCACAAAAGAAAATAACAGAAACATGGCAAACGTATCCAGTTTTGCAAATAGAAGTGGTTGCATGAATTTGGGACGGGTCAAGATTTCGTTGCATTATTATATTTTATTTGTTATTGTCTACTTAAATCATGTTCGAATTAAATTTTTTTAAGTAATTCGCAAGAAAAAATGTGCATGATCCTGATTTCAAAATAGCATAATCAGAAATCAGTTATTTACGTTATTTACAGTCATATCGGAGATCGCCCAAAAATATGAATATGGCCCAAAAGAAAAATACTTTTATTTTTGACCATATCGAAAATTGTTATGGGAATAAGTTGATTTTAATTAACGTAATCGTAATCTAAAATCCTCTAACAAGAAATGATCGACAAAATGTTTAAGTATTGCATGTTGATGTCTTCTAAATACGTTAGAAAGAGGAGCGTTATTGAATAATGCAGAAAAATAAGGGCTGTTTCAATGAAACACTCAGAGAAGTGACGTTATCAACTATAGACATTCAATAGAAATTAGTTGAGTAAATTAAGCAATAATGAAAATAATCACAGTAATTTTCAATAAAATACACTAAAAACTTATTGACAACGAAGGCATTTTACTTTGAAACTACAAAAATGTCATTGCGCAAGAGGGCGTAAAAATACAGTGACAAAATTTTTTAAACGTAATAAACATTATCCACACAAATCGCATATCGTTCACATACTACAAACAGGAGATATGATTGACGATTTTAATTTTGCTATCTCAATCACAAAGGCTTCGTTTTTCACAAGCAGAATAATTATTTCCGATGAAGCAATATTATCTTCTTATACTGTACGAGGGAGATTCTTCGGTCACATGGAAGCTTAAAATTGTCCATAAAGCGGCGTTCTCACTTGGCAAGTTACTTGAAGGCAAGTAACTTGGAATCAAATTGATGATCACATTTTCTGAAGTGTGCGCAATCAAATTGAAGGTTATTGAAGGCAAGTACTTTAAATGGTATCGATAGAGGTGTTCCATGCTTGATTTCGAGTTCTCACCGTGGAAATATTAGATGTTTCAATTCAAGAAATATCGAGGATTTCGAGACGGAAAAGCCGAGTAGTTGATTGAAAGATGGAATCGTTTTGGTGCATCTGCACACTTAGTGAGAGAATTGGCTTTAAAGATACAGTCGCCTATAGGAATAATTTGAGGATATCCATGTGAAAATTTCAGGAACTCTACTTTTGGCCGTGCACAA
Organism: Galeruca laticollis; assembly: GCA_963921935.1. Classification (NCBI taxonomy): domain Eukaryota; kingdom Metazoa; phylum Arthropoda; class Insecta; order Coleoptera; family Chrysomelidae; genus Galeruca; species Galeruca laticollis. The sequence continues at coordinate 172,469,028 of OY998177.1, forward strand.
TAAAGAGTACACTTTTAATATGTCAACTTGCTTTGAAAGTCCAGTTCACTTCATCACAAGTTCCGTCAAATAGCATTCCAGTTGAGTTCAACTCAAGTAAAAGTAGAAAAGCATTATACTTCATTTGAAACTTGAACGATACTTGGAAAACCGGCCAATTGAAAAATTCGTTCAGATTAGTGAAGTGACTTGCTTTCAAGTAATTTTAATTCAAGTAACTTTCTAAGTGAGAGCTGGGCTTAAGCGACAATGTCTTAGAAAGATGCAAGTATAAATGCAGTGTATCACCTCTTTTATTTAACAGGATATCATAAACATGTGAAAGTGTATTTCTTGATGTACTGTAACTTGAAATTTTAAGTATGTCAGTGATGTTGCTGGTTTTCGTTTTAGCCTTTCAGTCTGAAAGTGGTTAGAAACTTAACTTTGTTTGAGATTCGGCAACGTGGAAAAAAATCACTGAAACGTTAGGTGTTTTTGTTTCTTTTGTATGAACAAATGTTATGTTTCTTTTCAAATGAGAAACGATTTCTTTACGTAATCACTTTACCAATTAAGAAAAGCTTTCGAAATAGTAACTGAAGATACGTAAATCGAATTTTGATAGAAAAATAATGCTAAAATGAAAGTAATATTCTGATAATGGAATATAGAATAAAATAAAAATATTAATTATGTTTAAATGAATTTAAATCAAATGTTCAACTAAGCCACCGTTTTGAGCTAAACAATATACCAAATGGTTATAAAATTCTTGACGAACATGTGTGAGTATTTCAGGGGCTCTTTTTTTTAAAACTACGATAACAATTCTTTTAATACAGTCCGAGCACATACAGAAGCTATATGAATGGACGACTGTAGAGGAGTATCTTCTTCTTCGGGTTAGATTTGACGATTTTGTGTATGTACTCCATGTTTTACTGAAGGGACACGTCCATGTTCCTCTAAATATTTTGACCCAATCTCACCTGTTTCGTGGTAATTGGTAGGGTTCTATAATAAACAAACATTTCTCAATCTCTTTGTAGTGTAAAGACCGCCTGTCATTCATGCTACTAATAAAGCTATTTCCTAGAGAATAATGAAATAAATTTTCCAACAACTACATCGGATTAATTATTTTGATATGATCCACCTCTAGAATTTTTATAACTAAAAGTTTCTCCTCCTCATTTTAAAACAATGCGGTAATATAATAGATATAATTGTAGGTACAAAGGGATTACCAAAAATTAAAGCAGGCAACATCACTGTCATATTTAAAATTTTAGGTTACAGTGCATTAATAAATATACTTGCATGTTTATGATATTCTGTTAAAGAAAACACATTGTCGTTAATGGCAAATGTTGAACTTCCGTGAGACCGAAGAATCTTCCTCACATATATCAAAAAGTTGTCTCTGGTGGTCTAATTTTAATTCAGACTATGTAACAAAAGTCTTTACGTAAAACGGGCTTACTTGAACATGCATAATATCGAAGAATAAGTTCGGAGAAATATGCATAATACCGACGTAACTGATGGCTAGCTATAGCTGGTTCAAGAATTCCGAAAGATTCAGTCATTAACCAAAAAAATATGATTATAAGGTATTCAAGTTGCCCCGCATTGTGGGCTACTTAAACACCTATCTCTATTACGTATTGAAATACACGGTAAATTCGTTCCGTATACATGTTACCCCGCTTCATGGAGCATATGCTTATATAGACCTAGTTTTTTTCATTAATATCATATTAATTCATAAAAATGAGGATTTTTTTCGAGGAATTTACGTTAACTAAAACTCAATTTACAGAACATACTATCCCTTGACGAATCAATGATGACGTTATTCTGATGGTACGAAGTCTTTGTCTTCTCCAGTCATCCAGAAATTTTTCATCTTCTGAATCCTCGTAACGAGGGCAGTTGTCGAAAGGATCTTTGCTTGCTTCATTACACGGGCCACAAATCGATTCTAGACATTTGACACATCTGATCCATTCAAATTTGCCTGTGTAATTTTTTCAGTTTATACGATAAATTCCGCGAATAGACTCACTTTTATGTGGTTTTTTGCGAGTTTGAAGAATTGATCTCTACCATACGATATTCTCACGACCAGATGTGGAAGATTTATTTTGATAGACATCTGAAGGCGAAGAAACTTCAGAAGTCATATTAGTTTCAGGCTCTGCCTCTTCTACATCAAACTCTGCCTCTTCGATGTTGAAAGCGGGTGCGTTAATGACAGGTTAAACTCTCTTTCGTTTCTTCTTTCCACTACTACCTCTATGTTTTTGTAACAACTCTCTCAAACTAGCATCGATTCATCCTCCAACATCCTCGCCATTTTCATCTAGTCCGTCGGCAATTGTCTTCAACACCTCTCTACGATTTGGAGGATGCAAACGCATTGCTCTTAAGTCTGATATTAATTTTTGGTGAATACTATCATAATCCCAATCCATAGTCTACCTAATAGTTCAGGAAATTGTTATTTGGGAATACACCCAGGGTATTTGTTTTCTTTCCTCCATTTGTCTAAAATTTCTCTCCACTTTTTTTCATATGGGCAAATACAGCAACATTAAGCGGTTGCATTAGATGTGTGGAATTTTGCTGAAAAAAGTGAGAGCTAAATTCTGCTAGTTTTGCATGCCTTGATTACTTTCGGAGAAAAGTGGCTCGCGAGTGGCTTCAAGGTGTTTTAATAAGATTTTGGAATACCAAGTTACGAATAGGTCAACCAACCACTGGCACTATTGGCATATTTTGTAGCAACTGAACTACCCTGAGTCCAGTTCAGTGCTTTATAGACAACCATTGGGGCAGCAGATCCTCATTAGCATTTCCGCTCACCATAATTCTGATAGAAGCCCGATGGTGCTCATGTACTTTCTCTACCCTTTTGGTATTCATGAGAACCACAACCTCCTTAGCTCCAGGATCATGTGTAACGTTAGTTTCATCGTAATTATAGAGGTTCTTGCTTTTGATATTTTGAAGGGCATTATTGATGAATTTCACAATGTCATCATGATTAACAGATGACCTGGAGCGCATTATATTTGAAGCATTTCTGATGGAGAAGTTGGTCCGAACTATGAAGGAAACAAGAAAATTTGAACCTGGAATCTTGTCTTTGAAGACGCGCACTTGCCCCCCTTGTTTATCGAGGTATTTCTTGATAACATCTCGTATATCCACTTTTGTCAAAGGAAATTTCCAATTCATAACTACACCAAGAGTTCTTGCGATGGTGGTCACTTCAGCGTTACTCAGGACGGTCGGATGCCCAACAGGTTTGGTATGTTTTCTACTTTCTTATATTAGATTGTAAATGTTCTTTATTGGTGATTTTTGTCTCCCTATATACAACATACTAAAAATAATTACAAAAAAATATAAAATGTGCCGGAGGTCTGGCGATTTTTAGTATTGAGGTGTTTGTCATGTTGTCCATACTGGCTCCTTGCTTCAAGAGCATTATCCATGTGTTTTCGCTGTTTGTATAACTTTGTCCCTAACATATTGTTTTGACTCCCAGCATCTTTCCCCTCAGGTATCCCTGAAAAGTAGCTGAAAACAGGGTTTTAAAATTGATTCGGGGGTATCAGGTTTCGAGATATCAACATGGCAGACGTTGTTTTTAATTAGTTGTAATTTATTTGGAATCTAGTTTATTATTGCAGATGGGGTGCTGCATTACAGTTACCTGTGCTGAAGTTACCCCCTATGTTGAAAATGGGTTCGGAGTTTTTAACAACCAAGTTATGTAGTGATCCATGCACAAGCCTACACCCACTATCGCGGATGCCTTCTGCGCGATTTGCGTCTATGAGATTTCTGCGAAGATCTTGTGGCAGACAGTAGTTATGAAAATTAGCCGATATTTTGTTTATAAAGTCTTTGATAGTAGGTATGTTGGCTTTTTCGAGTAACCAAGTGGTTTTTGGAAGTTTCGGATAGATTGCGTTATGTTTGATTGCCATTCTGAGAGACTTGTTTTGCATTACCTGCAGAGAGTGAAAATTATGTTGTGTACCGGTGTAGTATATTGGAGCTGCATAGGTGATAGTATAGGTGTTTTGTGTCGTGAGTTTGCTGTGTTTGCAGATAAGGTGGTAGAGTCTACCCATTGCAATCTTGGCTTTTTGTATCTGTTGTGCAATGTGTGCACTTGCCTTTGTGTTATTTTGCATTGTGTATCCCAATTATTTAATATTAATACTCTGGGCAATCCGATGTCCGTCAATACAAAGCTGTGACTGCAATGGGGAGGGGCTCCTCTAGCTATTCTCCTTAGTAATAAATACTCTGTTTTGGAGGGGTTAATAGCTAGTTTATGTTTGTTGAAATAGGGGATGATTCTGGTGTTAATGTGTTTTTGTATAGTATCTAGTGCTAGTTCTGGGTTCTTTGCAGATGCTACAAGACACGTGTCGTCAGCGTACATAGCGGTTAATACTTGGGGTCCAGTTGGGAGATCGTGGATGAAAATGGAGTATAACAAAGGTACCGACCCTTGCAGAACTCCAGCTTGGATAGAGTATGGGCCCGCTGTATGTTCATGAATTTTAGTGAAAAATTTTCTATTATTCAGATACGAATTAATTATTTTAATTAAATAATTTGGTGTTTGTAAGTTCATTAGTTTGGATATTAATCAATCGAGTCATACTGAATCGAATGCCTTTTGTATGTCTAAAGTTGCCATGATGGCCTTATGTTTATTTTGAAAGCTTTCACGGATATAATTTATAACTCTGATGATTTGGGCAACCGTTTTATGGTCACTCCTAAATCCGTATTGCTCGAGAGGAATAATGTTATTTTTATCGACAAAAGATTGTAATCTTTTTAAAATCAATTTGTCTATCACCTTTGCTATATTATTCAGGAGGGATATTGGTCTATAACTACCCACATAACATGGTTCTTTATTCGCTTTGATAATGGGTATGATGTTGGAAATCTTGAGCATATCGGGGTATTGACCAGTCTTAGTAATGTGGTTAATTACATAAGTAAGTTAAACAATGGCCTTTTTTGGTATATTCCTGAGTAAAATGTTTTGAATACCGTCTAGCCCTGGAGCTTTTTTGTTTTTTAATCGTTGTACTGTGTTATATGTCTTTGTATAAGTTGCTAAATTTTGTGTGTTCATTTCTTTTAATTGCCGTATGTGTTGTTGAACAATTTTAGTTATATTTTGGTGGTGTTGTAAATGTGATCAATTATTGATGAAATTGTTTTCGAAGTACTCTCCGAACTTTTCTGCGATAATTTTCATGTCGGTTATTGTTTGAACGTTGCTTACAATTTTGGAGATCGTTTTCGCTTGGTTTCTCAAGCGACGAGAGATTCTCCAAAGCGAGTTATCTTCCGGCTTTAGATTAGTAAGAAATTTTTCCCTATCTTCATTTTTATATTTTTTATTGCCTCGTTTATCAAGTGTTGGTGATGTTTTAATAGGGTGTGGTCCTCTTGTGATCTGGTGCGTTGCCATTTTTTTCTAAATTTATTCTTTTCCTTTATAACTTGAACGATATGATTTGGGAGCGTGTTTTGATTGTTTGTTTTTGATTTTGTTATGGTTGTTTTGTTTCTCGCTTCTAGTATTATATTCTGAAAGTCTTCTAATATTTTGGTAAGATGATCTGTGTTTTCAATTTTGTCAATTATTATTAAATGTTCGTTAATGTATTTTCTAAAACAAGTCTAATTTGTGGTTTTAAAGTCGAAAGTTTTGTTGCTTATAGTTTGAGTGTTATCTATCAGTTTTAAGTGAATTAATACCGGGTCATGATCCGAATTAAAATCAGTTAAGGTTTTTATTTTTGTAATATTATTAATGTTTTTACCAATCGCAATATCTAGCGTACTAGCTGAATGATTTGCGAAAGGGAAAAATGTAGGCGTGTCGGTGTAAAATACATTACAATCAAAATTATCGTAGAAGTTCAGCAGAGTACATCCATTTGTGTTGTGGTGCGACAGGTAGGGATCCCACTGTGGATGTTTACAGACGAGATCTCCTACTATCAGCACCCTATTATGTGTTTTTACTATGTTGAAGAAATCTTCATCTTTTAATTTTATAATAGGCGGATTATATGCCCCTAGAATTTTTATTTTGTTATCAAAAAGTATTGCTCAATTGACGATTGATTTTGTTGCAAGAGTTTGAAACTGATGTCTTTTCTGATTAGTAGTGCGATACCGCCCCCTTTGGCATCAACAGGCAGTCTTGTCTAAACAGACGATATATAGGATTTCTGAAGTTGATAGATTTATTTGGTTTAAGGAACGTCTCGATTATAAAGAATATATCTGGTTTGTGAACGTCGAGAAAATGTCTGATTAAGTAGAGTTTGTTAAGTACTCCTTGTACATTACAGAAAATTATTTTGAGATTGAATATTTTTTGAATGACTGTTTTTCCACCTACCTGCCTAGATGTCATAGCTGTCAATGTTAGTTACAAAGTTATTGTATATCGTAAATTTTTCTATTTTATTCTAAGCTTTTCGCATCTCTTGTAGAAGATCTTGTAACACTCTTGCTAGTTCATCGAGGTTGACAAGCGATCTTAATTCTCTGAACATATTGTTTACTTCGGAGAATTGATTGATGTCACCGTTTGTGGTTGGTGGTTGGTTGGATGTTTTCTTCTCTTGAGGGTGAGGGTGGGACTGTCGTGAGATTGTCTGGGAAGTATTTTTGGTAGGAAGGCTGGGAAATTCTCTATCACTGTTTGTCTGTTCAGTCCAGGGATTTGTTATTGGTGAAGGAGCTAGAATGTATTTTGAGGGGGTGGGTTTGGTTTTTTGGGTTAGAGCTCTTCTCTTTTCCTTCTATATTTTTCTTTCAATAAATTCAGATCAAATTTCAGCGTTAGCGGGATGGTCGCCGTTACAATTGGCACATCTTGCTGGTGCGTGTTGTTCTCTCCTTTGTGCATTCAGGAGTAAGGTGTGTTCCTGCACATTTGAGGCATCTGGGAGCACGGCCACAGTTAGACGTAGCATGGCCCCACAGTTTGCAAATGTGGCACTGAATGATAGGTTTGCTTTGTCTTCTGTGCTCCCATTGCACTTGTGTATATTCTATCATTTTTACATTCTTATTTAGAAAATATAACGTGATTTTCGAATTTGTAACTACCAGGTAGAGTGGCCTGCTCTTAGTAGTCATTCTGCATATGTCCTTCGTCTCAATTTTATAGTTGTTTTGTAGTTATTCCTTAATGTCCGTTATTTGCAGTCCCTCGGCCAGGCCTCTTAGAACGAAAGCGTGTGATTTATCTGCTCTCCTAGAGTATGTCTGAAAGGGTACCTTTTCTCTTCTTAACACTGTTTTTAACGTCTCCAAATCCTCAACGTTTTTGGTAAATACGATAGAGGAGTTATTTCTGTATTTAATTTCGGAGGACTTTCGAATTTCCGTTTTTAATTTGGAAACCATATCTCTATGGGCGGATATATTTCAGCCAATCACTATGGGAGGACACGTAGTGTTATCTTTTTTTGCAGGAGTTGGCTTGGTTTTTTTAGAGTTGGGTTTGTTTATAATTTCATCGTCTGAACTGAGATCGGTGACTTTTAGTTTTCTAATGTGGATTTTTTCTCGTTTTTTCTGTGTGTTCTGCGTTTTTATTATTTCATCTTCGGATGCGTCTGATAGTGATTCGAACCTGTTTTGAGTATCTATTATTTGTTGTTTTTTAGTTTTATTTAAGGTGCTGCTAAATGATGTGGTTTTGTTTGGTTTAACAAACCCAGGTGGCGTTATTTCTTCTGTTTCCATTTGTGTGGGTTGAGATATGATTTCGATCGCATTTAAATCATCTGTTGGTTGATTCTTCTTTTCGTTAGACACCATGTTTAGTTGTCTGCGACTATTGGAATGTTTGGTATTTTTTCTGAAATCCCGCTGACTGTCTTCGGAATCTTCTGATGTATTCACCTTAGAATTTGGGCCTATTGTGTCTTCCTCCATCTGTTTTGTGTTATTTTGTTTGCTTATGTTCAGTTTATCCGGCGTTGAGGTGGAATTGGTATTATTGCCGCGACAAATCGGGAATGATAGTTCGAAGTTATTTACTTTGAAATTTACGAATTCGTTTTCTAATGTGTCGTTGTTGTTAATAATATTTGACAATTCTGCCCTCTTTGATGAATTACTATCTATACTCATTCTAATTTCTTGTTCGATACACTTTTTATCTGTTCCTATACAGTTTTCTGTCGTTTCTATATACTTTTGACGTTTTCTAGACACTTTTTTTGTGTCCTATACACTTTGTGTTGTCTTCTAGACACTTTTCTATTGTTTCTATGCGACTTTTGGCTATATTTCATTGCTTCATTAATTCAATGCTTTTCGAAAGTGTATCAACGTCTAGGGTTTCTAGGTACTGTTTTGGAATTTTAATGGTCGGGTTTATATTTTGTGAACTGTGAGTACTTATGTTTGTATCGTCATCAATCAGTGACTCTTCTTCAATATATGCAATTTTAAGATAGTCTCTATTCTTTCATTTGAAAATTTTTCAAGTATTTGAGACTTTGTGTTTAAAAAAACAGGGCTCAAGTTATCATGAGTTGTGTAAAGATTATTGGCCCTATCGCTTTTGTCACTGATTGATTTTTTATTTGTTTATTTTAATCTTTTTATTTTGTTTTTTGTGACAGGTTTTTTGTTCAACGTTCCTTTTAGTTTTGATCTAGGGGAGGTTTTCACAGTCACAACCGGTTTTTCAACAGACACAGTTTTGTCACGATTTAGTTGGTCACTATCGAAAAGTTCTGGATTCAGATTTTGGAGTTTCTGAATTTTTTCGCGTAATCTGCGAGTATATTTCGTTTGGTACGGAGTACTCCTAGTTGGGGGGAGGTTGGCAAAGGGAAATCAATGAGTATTACTCTATTGACTCCTCACGAACAAACTCTTCCGATTTATACATTTTAAAAAAATTATTAACAACTTTATTATTCCAATTCAAAAATTCAACACGACAACTTGAATATTAGCATGGAAGTGTCTACTTTCTTACTTTGAATCTTATAGCAGCCGCTCTTTGTGACATCCTTCCCCTAACTGCTTCTATGGTTTTTTCATATCTTCTTGCTTGAAGTTGGCATATGGTTTTCACCTCGGTGTTTTTTTAAATATTTGATCACCATTTTTCACATCAGTTAAACACCTGGTAACAAAAGAGATCATAAAATGCCGCAAAATAACAAGCAACACAGAAAATAAAATGCTGGTTCAAGTAACCCCGCGGTGTCCAAGTAGCCCCGGTTTGCGGTAACTAATTTGGTTTAAAACGAACGTTTGGTATATACTCACAAAACTAGAATCATTGAACTATTTTTTCGACAATCAATGAATGCCGCACGTTTCTATGAAAAAAATTGATAAATTAGTGAACGAACTATCGTTCCGAGAACATCTAAAAATTTGGCTTCAATACAAGGCTTATGATCTATCAGTTTTCTTATTTACTTGAAACTGCAAATTTATCCGTACAAAGCCAAAAAATTACTCCAAATGCGGAATGTATCACGAACGGGTAAACAATATGTGATTGCTTACAACTTATTAATTGCATGCGTATTCCGATTTGTAAAATAAATAATTCATTACGTATTCAAATTGCTAGCAAATATCAATTAATTTTTAATAAGTAGAAGCGATACATATTCTGAATTGAAATTTATAGATTGAACTGTGATTTGAGTGCTTTCAAATTGAATAAGTTCGTAAAAGAATATGAAAAATAACATAACCTCTTTTTTCGTAGTAAATCAATATACATTTAAATTCTAAATAAAATTTTTTGATAGTTTCAAAAATAAAAGTACATACTAAAGTTCATATTTTTTAACGAACTGATTATGCGGTTTGAACATTTTTATATCTGATTATAATATATTGTCTTTTGGATCATGTAAATATTTTTATGGAGCATAACTTTCTTCCTCAGATCATCACATTTTATTTTCATAAGATACATCTTAAAATTAGATGATACACTTTCGATCAATCATCAGTTTTTTCAGTTGTATTTAATAAAAAGATTAGAGATATTAAAAGGCCACGGACGATTATGTGCTTTCCACAAAAACAAAAGTGCTCGTAGATCCATATTTCTCAAAATTTTAGGATATGATGTAAATTTTTTAGTTACAAATCTATACGCATCCTTGCAAAACGTTTATTCATATGTTCTCATCAATCTGCATTTCTTAACCGCTCTATAGGTAATACGATTCATTTCACAAAAATGGGGAATTCGTGTTGAAATTTTCGATATGAAAAGCCACGAAATAAGAAAAAATATTGTTTTAAATGAAACTCAATGTTTCTAGCTAATTCCACAATATAATGAAAAATGTTGGAAATTCTAAAAAATTGACAATTGTTTTGAGAACTGAATATCATCGTCAGAATGACAGAAGTTACATTTCATTTGATGCCTACCTGATGTTTAGTAGTTATTTTTGGCTAGACCTACCTTGTGATTGACTTAATATATGTTAATAGAAAAAAAGAAGATGTGATATTGCAAATATTGAAGCTTAGATATTATTAGGCCTGTGGTGATATCCTGGATATCATTTTCCCAATTAAGATCAGTATAACTGTGCAATGATATAGAAAACCAGGAAAACTATATCTGCTGATCTTTACAATTATCGCTTAAAAAGACAGTTTAATAATGGAGAACTCCCTAGATTTATCTGTTCATTGACGACTTCATATTGTGGGTTTCTTGAGTGTCTTATAATTTCCAACTCTTCAAGGAAATCCAGTTCCTGTTTCTTATCACAAATATGTAGTACTTCTAGTTCTGTGTTAGGTGTCAATAAAAGATTGGTGTCAAGTAGATGTTTGGCGTAGTGGGATTTATCTGGTTGTTTTCATCTGTATGCTCGTAAGTGTTCACTGTATCGAATTTCAAAATTTCTAAGGGTCTGACTCAAATAGACAGCATTACATTCTAGAGTTTATATATACCTGATTTCTTTAATGGTGGTATTTTTGTTTTTACATTTAACAATTTTGTACTAACGTTACTTTCTGTTTTAAAAGAAACTGTTGTATTCGTTGCTAAAGATGTTATCTTTGAAATATTATTAGAAATATTTCCTGCATATGTGATGGTTTTATAAGTTTTTATTTCTTCAGTTTGTTTAGGAAATATTAGTTGTAATGCTTTTTTTCAATTAGCTTATTCATCATATGTAATGGATAACCGGTGAATGTCTAATTGTATTATTCTCTCTCTCAAAATTACATTTGTTCATAGGAACTGAAAATGCTCTATGTATCATTGAATTATATGTCGCTAGTTTATGTGACATGGGGTGATTGGAACTATATGGAATCGTCACATCAGTGCGTGTTGGTTTTCGGAAAATTGAATAATCAAGTACATTATCCACTCTTTGAATTTTCGAATCAAGAAAATTTATTGAGTTATTTTCTTCAACTTCTAATGTAAATTTAATTTTTGGGTGTAAATTAATAATGTGGTTGAAAAATATATCTAACTGTCAATCACTACCTATACAACAAACTAATATGTCATCTACATATCTATACCAAAATAAACTATTTTTTGAAATATTGCTTTCAAAGATTTTTCTTTCTAAACTGTCCATAGAAATGTTTGCCAAAATCGGTGATATAGGCCTTCCCATTGTGCAGTTCAGACAGAAAACTCTTTGCAAGTAATATTTAAAAAAATGTTTTATTTTGGTATAGATATGTAGATGACATATTAGCTTGTTTTATAGGTAGTGAACGACAATTAGATATATTTTTCAACCACATTAATAATTTACACCCAAAAATTAAATTTACATCAGAGGTTGAAGAAAATAACTCAATCAATTTTCTTGATTTGAAAATTTAAAGAGTTAATAATGTACTTGAACCAACACACACTGCTGTGACAATTCCATATAGTTACAATCACCCCATGTTACATAAACTAGCGGCATATAATTCAATGATAAATAGAGAAATTTCAGTTCTTATGCACAAATGTCATTTTGATAGAGAGATTAATACAATTAGACAAATAGCAACATACAAGGGTTATCCATTACATATGATAAATAAGCTTTTTAATAAAAAAGAGGAAAAAGTGGCATTACAACTACAATTTCCTAAACAAACAGAAGAAATAAAAACTTATAAACGCATCACATATGCAGGAAATATTTCTAATAATATTTCAAAGATAATATCTTTTGCAACTAATACAACAATTTCTTTTAAAGCAGAAAGTGACGTAATTACAAAATTGTTAAATGTGGAAACAAAAATACCACCATCAAAGAAATCAGGTATATATAAACTCAAATGTCCAGAATGTAATGCTGTCTATTTGTGTCAGACCCTTAGAAATTTTGAAATCCGATACAGTGAACACTCACGAGCATACAGATTAAACCTAGATAAATCCCACTACGCCAAACATCTACTTGACACCAATCTTTCATTGACAACTAACACAGAACTAGAAGTACTACATATTTGTGATAAGAATCAAGAACTGGATTTCCTTGATGAATTCGAAATCAGAAGACATTTGAGAAACCCACAATATGAAGTCGTCAATGAACGGATAAATCTAGGGAGTTCTCCTTTAATAAACTGTCTTCTTAAGTGATAATTGTAAGGATCAGCAGATATAGTTTTCCTGGTTTTCTATATCATTGAACAGTTATACTGATCTTAATTGAATAAATGATATCCAGGATATCACCACAGGCCTAATAATATCTAAGCTTCAATATTTGTAATATCACATCTTCTACTTTTTTCTATTAGCATATATTAAGTCAATCACAAGTTAGGTCACTTCTTGGTCTAGCCAAAAATAACTACTAAACATCAGTTAGGCATCAAATGAAATGTAGCTTGTCATTCTGACGATGATATTCAGTTATCGAAACAATTGTCAATTTTTTAGAATTTTCAACATTTTTCATTATATTGTGGAATTAGCTAGAAACATTGAGTTTCATTTAAAACACTAAAACAATTGTTTAATAAATACTATTTTTTTTTGATAAATTACCAAAACTGGAAAATTACCGTTAGATCTAAATTTGGATATTTCCAAATATGAAATCAGAGAATTTTTTAATTATTACCACAGTCCTAGCTGGAATTGGCTATGACAATAAGCTAATCTACTATTTCTGTACAGAAGATTGAAAATGTTAATTGAAATCAGAAAATGAACAGAACGGATAATGACAAACACAAAATTCGTATGCAAAAAATCAAATAATTTCGGATCCATTTGAGAAAAATAAATACTTTGTTCGAAGACATGGAACCTGTACTAATGTTTCATTATCATGAAATTGGAACAAGATATTTTCCGTTCTCAATTCTTTTTTGAGATGTATTCCATGGAAGATCCTTTCTTGGAAATATAAACATTAGATCCCGTTTGCTGAAGTTGAATTTTGCAAACCACTCTAACAATAGCTCTACTGTCATTATCGAATGTTTAGAATAATAATAAAAGTTGATAACTCATAACACCAGCAAATTAATCAAAGTTAGTTTGGATATAAGTGCCTTCATTCATTTGTAACAAATACAAATAAGAGAATGCTAAAAAAATTATTGAGAACTACTTTTGGAGTTAAATACTGTGATTCATGAAACTCAGCTTCAGATTTTCACTGTTAGTTATATAAAACATACGATATTTGAACCTGGTGTTGAATTATAGCATTTGGGAAACACTGTTCAATAGCAATAATATATTATTGGCTTTATAAAAAACTATACTCGAAAAATATACCTTCCAATGTTTCCATTGACAACACAATATAAATGTATGCTGTGTTCATTGTTGTCATTCTATTTACAAATTTCGATTCTGATGGAGAATCTGGTTTCAGGTGCAGATGACTTCAACGAAGTAGAAAAAATAGTGTTCCAAAGTACATGTCACACGGCTTTAACAAGCTGCAATAATCATTACCATTGTCGAATGCTCCTCAATCCCATTTTACATCATTGCGACTTGTCACGATGCAACAGAAATTCGTGTATGGAAGCACTGCAGAAGTTTTATAGCAAACCGGATTTTCACTGGAACGTAGAAATTGCATTCTGCCTTTGCAAGTAAGTATTTCATTTTCAGTTCGTATCGATCTCCTATTAAAAATAGTGTGATGTATATGTTAAAAATGATGACATTAATTATAATGTGTTATATTCAACATAATTACAATGAATGTCAATATATTTCTCTCTGAACAACAGTTACATTGGTAACATCAAAAAAACACAGAGTACTTTCTCGATTGAGAGAAACTTGCGCTTTTGATAGAAAGGATCATAATAGTTGTGATTCGCTTGCATCCATACATGTTATAACACGTCTCCTCGAGTCAAGGATTACGAGAGATGCCAATCAGGATACCACATCCAGTCCAGCAGACTTTTGTTTTTATTTTTTCCTAATCGTTCTACTATATTTCAGTCTTCATTTCCTACATGACTATCAAAAACTCCAAATAATAAGGTATGTTCTTCCTTATCGTATCTAATACATTTAGTATGATGAAAAAATTTTACTTCATAGATTTCATTGTCTTTAATAGCGTATACTCCAACAAATATTTTACCTCATTTTGTAATCTTATTTCCATTTATGTATTATTAATATTGATATCTACTCCTTTCACTGCATTTGTGGGAACATCACTCCACATGTGTGTATTTTTTCCGAGTATTTCTTCTCCTTCTCCTTTCTTCATTGTTCCACTTAACATAATACTATAAATTTTTAATCTTCCAATTACTGAGAGTATTTCTGTTGGTTTCGTTGCTATTCCATGTATATTCTCATAATCCTTTTTCTTCGAAAAGTCGTATACCATTTTGACCACCTAGATTCCCACTTCCCGAACTCGGATCGACCGTAATTCATTTTTCCTTTCATTTTGATCATATTCCCCTCCTTTTCTTATGGGTTTCATCCTACTGTAATTTTTTTTGGTTTCAAAAATTATCGACCCTGGTCTATACACTATACGCCTCTTAATAAGCACTTTAACACAGTTCTCGCACGTATTTTGATACTTGGTACATCCCTCATGCACCCACTGCTGGCAATGATGCATTTAATCCAATCTTCATATTTAGCTGTCTTCGTATACTCTTCGCCACATCCAGTGCAGGTTGCGTCATCATGATTTTCCAAATGCGAACTGCTATCATGAAGAGACAAGCTTGAATCTTCGTCACTGGACTCCCCTACCTGCAGTTTTAGGGTCTTCTGTTTTCGTTTTCGCAGTAAATTTCTCCTTTTCAGATACCACAGGTGTTTTTGCTACGTTCGTGCCACGTTTCGTTTTGTTAAGATTCACTTGTTTGTGCTCCTGAATGCATTTGCGCCTTTCTATGGGTTCTGCATTATTTAAAATCTGTGCGAGTTTCCCTCCTTTTCTTTTAGCGTCTAGCACAGCAGCAGCTGGAATATGGGATACAATATCCAAAGCTTTTCCAGGCGTAATTTTTGGAGGAGTCCATGTTTGGGTTTGAACTATATGCTAATCAGCTAAATCGGCAGCACGTAAAGTTGAAGGTTGGGGTTTGGTAATTCGTTCCTCCTCTTGGCACAGCATTTTCGCAGACGTTTCTTGTATTCCCAGATCGATACCTCCATAGGCGTAATTCGGGATACTTTGCGAATTGAACGCCTAAATTCCAGCCGCCTTAAAACCTAATGTTGCATTTTGAACACTTGCAGCTTTTCCCCAAGCAACACCTAGGAGTCGTCTGAACTGTAGCCTTCCGATTTCTCTATAAGCATCAGATTTAACCCAAGTATCGCAAGCTTGATAAAATGCTGCTTTCAACGACTTAAAAAAGGATCTATCGGGAGGTTGGAGATAGTGGGTAGTATGTGGGGGAAAGCAAAGCAGGATTATGTCATTCTCATCAGCGTATGTCAGAGATTCCACTGAGCTGCAGTGAGATCCGTGGCCATCAAGAATTAGGAGCACTTTTCCCGCAGTTTTTCTTGGGACGAAATGAAACTTGAGCCATTCGAGAAAAATCTCTGTGTTGGCATTCCTTCCTCGAATTCTGGTTTCTTATTTTTACCTTTGAGTATGCACGCAAGCGGCATTAAAATGCCTTCCGCGTTGCAACAGCTTATAACTGTTATTGTTTCGCCTCGTTCCGCAGCCGTCAAAGTAGACAAAACTTTAGAGCCTTTTTTGGCAATGACTTCACCTGGGCGATTGTTTAGCTGGAGCTCCGTCCCGTTCATGTTGTAAACACAAGCGCGGTTGTGGAACAACTGGTGTTTCTCCATTGTAGAATCCAGCAATTCAAAGTAGTTTGCAACTATATTTTTACCCATGCTGAAGCTTCTACTGCGGGTTAAGGCTTCAGCTTTTCTTATGGCCAGTTCAGGATATCCTCGTAAAAAGGACGTAAGCCAGTCGTAACTTGCGAGTTCAGCTTGTCTGTCAAATTTATGGCGTATTTTTAACTGCTTGGCCAGGTGAAAAGCCATGCGCCTAACTTCGGTTCTCGTTGGTGTAAATCCTCTTGCTTGCAGTTTATTTATGTGAACAACCATTTTTATTTCAGCTTCTTCACCAAGGAAACTGTCAGGTCCCATTCGTCCTTTTTGGAATTGCCGGATGTAACTCTACGTTTAAAAGCTCTTGGTGGAATGCTAAACACCCTAGAAGCTTCATTTACATCCATTCCTTCTACCACGCTTCTTATAGCCGCTTGCAAACTTTCTTCGCTCCATCTACCCCTATTGGGACACCTTTTTTCGTATTCGCTTGGCATTGCTGCAATTAAATAGTTTTAAATTAGCAAGGCATCTCACCCATACTTAAATCGGCATCTATCCCTATTTTCTGGGAGAGATGCCGACAGCCGTATCACAGTTGAAATTGATGCAAATGGTGCAAGAATACAAAGACGTATTACCTCTTTACATGCTCTTTCACCACGAGCATTTATAATTTTCACCAGGGCAATAATTAGGTATATAAGGTCTACTTACTTTATGATCCGAAAAACTTTTCACTGAACCAAAATAATCAATATTAGGCTGAATCGAAATGCTTCAGGATTGCGCAATAGCGACGACCGGCTGTGTCAAGCGTTGATACATGACTGCCGTAGATCGCGGCTTCGGCCCTGTAGGCGAGTACAGTCCGAGATATAAGCAATCGGCATCTCTCCCATACCGGCATCTCTACCGGACTTACTCTAAATTTTAAATAAAAATCAATATGTATCCGAATGAAAATTAGTAAATGTTTCAGTGGAAACGGATACAGAAATAATTACTAGTTTGACTCCTTAATTTTTTTGTCAACGTTTCGGTGCCATTCGTCACCTTCTCAATACCGAATTATGACAATATAGTTTCACAATAAATTGGAAATTACAGATGACAATTAAAATGCAAAACAAAGACAAATTGAACAAAAGTGTAACAACAATATAGGAAAATATCACCTAAAAATACGAACCAAACCAGGTCACAAGGGTGTATGGATATATGAAATACATTTGTAAAACACACATGTAGAAGTAAAAAACAATACAAATAAACACAAAACAATACACACAGCTAATGTATTCAACAGCAATTAAAGAAGTTAGGACATAATTATTATATCAGGAAATAGAATATCCGATTTTGACGTGTTGCCAAATTGTGTCGAGAAATCAACCAATAAAATTAGTGATTAGATTGTTATATATACAGCTTAATTTATTTATATCAGTTTTCTTGTTATTAGAATTTTTGCTTTTTTGAATCATAACCATCTCACTTATTTGGTTAGTGTCCACGTCTTTAATTATCTTTACCATTGTGTTGGATTGGTTTCCTGCTTTTTGTAATTCTAGCACATCCTCTAATTTGACACGGTCAAAGGCCTTCGTCAGGTCTATAAAGCACATATATATAGGATTATTATATTCAATTGCTTTCTCAACTATTTGTCTGACTATGAAAATGGCATCTATTGTTGATCTGTTTTATCGGAAGCCCTGTTGCTCTTCTGATATCGTATATTCTTTATTGATCTTATTGGCGAGTATTTTCGTTAATAGCTTGAGTGTTGTATTTAGCAAGGTAATGGTTCGATAATTGCTAGGGTTATTCTTGTTTCCTTTTTTATATATTGGTAATGTAATGCTATTTTTCCATTGTTCTGGTACCTTCTTGCTGTCTAAGATTTTCTGAAAAAGTGTACTTATGTTTTCCATTTTCGTTTCTCCTCTGTATTTCAATAGCTCGTTCGGTATACCATCGGGTACTGGGGCTTTTCTATTTTTCAATTTTTCTATGTCATTTTTAAGTTCTTCCTTTGTTATTTCTATGTTTTGTTCATCCTCGACATCTTCTTCTTCATCTTCCTCCGTATATTAATTTCTAGGTATATTCAGTTCTCTAATATAGGCTGTCCATTTTCTCCTTCTATCTTATTAGGATTTTCATATTCTTTGATTAGTTTATTTCTGCCTTTGATGACTTTCCACACTTTTCGTTACGATCCGTATAGATCGTGCTCCATTTCTTTGGTAAACCGTGTCCAATAGTCTCTTTTCAGGATTATTATTTTCAAGTTTACATCGTTTCTTACGGTTTTGTTGTGTTGATATCTGTCGGCTGTCTTGTTACTGCAATATTTTAGATATGCTTTCATTTTTCCGTATGCGAGATTTCTAATTTGTTCAGTGAACCACGGTTTCGATATTTTTGTAGAGTTTACAATAATTTTTCTGACTCCTATACTTTCTTTTGCAGCTTGCAATATGTTAGATTCCATTTTTGCCCAAATCTCATATAAATTTTCCTCGTCTGCAACTGGGTGCGTCTCAAATCTTTCTTTTAATCTTTTCTGATATACCCATTTTGTGGTGTGGTCCTCCAGTAAGTCTATGTTTATCTTTTCCTTGTATTTCGGTGGTTTTTTCTTGTTTAATGGAATGTTAATTGAGAATTTCCCCAGTATCAATTTGTGATCGGACCCTACATTGGGCGATGTTAAAGCTCTTACATCAAGTATTTGATTAGATAAGATCTCTCTATTAGTTATTATGTAATCGATCGTTCATTGTTGTCCCAGTGTATTTTGCCAAGTGTACTTGTGTTTGGGTTTATGGGGGGAAAACGTGTTGTTTATTCTTAAAATATTTTGAGCGCAGAAGTCAATAAGGTGCTCTCCATTCCTATGCTTGTCTAACACATCTTGTAGCATGTTATAGAAATCTTCCGTTTTATTTTCCGCTTTCCTTATGTCTGGGGCATAGACAGATATAATATGAAGTTTACAGTTTGCTAATTTCAAGGTTGTCTTCAAGATTCTGTGATTGATATATTCGATATCCTCTATATCATTCCCAAATTTTTCATGCAACAGGAGTCCGACGTCTGAGCTTGCATAGTCTCCTTTGTCCATTCCGCTATATATAAGTAGATAGTTCTGGTATTTTGATGTTCCTTTTCCCTTCTTCCTGGCTTCCAATAGGGCACATATCTCGATTTTGTGGGAATTCATTTCTGTTAGTATCTCTTGGTCTCGTTTAGTCCAGGACCTGATGTTTCAGCTTGCAACTCCTAGTTTTGTATCCTTTCTCGTAATCCTGTTTTTTGCTGAATTCATCTTTTGTTGTTTACGTCCGATATCCGAGGCTTTATGATCGGTTCTATGAACATGTTTCTTTTTTACCAGAGGCAGGTTGCTAACCTCACCTCCGAACCATCCTCTTTTATCCGGGCTTGAGATCGGCTACACTACTGTCAAGCTACTCAGTCCACCCAACAGCATTATAGACAAAGTTGCCTTTAAATTTTCAATAAACAATTCTCTTGAATTGATCAATCATTCTTGAACCTTTAGTATTGCGAGAAGATTATCAGAATCAAAAGAATTAACATGTATGTAATACTCTACATCCTTTAAAAAAAATCATAAAAAACTCATTAGAATTGATCAATCATCTTGAACCTTCAGATTTGCCAGATGATTATGTGCTGATAAGTCTTGATGTTTTATCTTTCTTCACTAATGTTACTCACGACCTAGTATTGAAATATATTAAGAAAATTTGGGAAAATTCAGTTACCATTCCAGACATTCCACTTGAAGTGAATTTAAAACTAATAACATTTTTGTTTGACAGCAGTGATTTTCAATTTGACGGTGAACATTATAAACAAATTGGTGGAAGTACAATGGGTAATATAGTTATGGAGTATGTTTTGAGTGAAATAGTATCCAGCTTGCCTTCTTCAGTGACTCTATTAAGGTTGTATGTTGAGGATACCATCACGTCCGTACCAAAAAGAGAAGTTGATAGTATTCTGACTTATTTTAATTGTTTCAACCCTAATGTACAATTTAGTATGGAAGGTGGGATTCATCCCGCGGTTCACCTTTGATTTTGATCTTAAGGTACTCAGAACACAACACCAGGCTTTAATCACCAGTTTTTATGAAACAATGTTTGCCTCGGGTAGACTTCTCAATTTCCATTCTTGTTATCCATTTAAACAAAAGATTGCTATAATGAGAGAATTCAAAAATAGGATACTTAGATTATCACATCCACAATTTATTACTGAAATCTTACTAATGTTTAAAAAATAGATTACGCCTTTACAATTATTCTAGACCTTTTATTAATAAAATCATACAGAACACTGAAAAAAATAGAATTCTAAACACTCCTCAAGGTAAATAAATTACTATAACATTCATTTCGAACTAAGCTATCAACGAGTAAACACATATAGTCTCGTTTTCTGCATTTTTTTGGTAAATGACTAAATAATAGACCAGTCCATCTGGCTAATTTCACTTATTATTTTGGTATCCAAAATATTAAAACCATAAAATGTCAACCACAATAAACCAACCACAATCAGCTGGACCTACATCATTTCCAAGCAGAAACCAAACTATTATTATGAAAGACCTCCCAGACGTCGTCCTTTTTGACTACATTAAGGCAATCGGCGAAATTGTAACACCGAAAGGGATTACCTTCGCATCACGCATTTCCAATCACTGTATATGTATATATTTATCTTCTGTATCCGTTATAGATAATCTTATAAAAAATCATTATTTTGTTACCATCAAACAACAAATCATACCTATTCGTAGACTTATCACACCGGCAAAAAGTTTACTACTCTCCAATGTTTGTCCCTCTATCCCTAATCTCTTATCGAGCAGATACTTAAAAATGAACTTGGGCTACAGCTCGCCTCTCCAATTTCCTTCATTCGATGTGGCTCCCCAGAAGATGAATATGCACACATATTCAGTTTCCGACGATCTATAAATGTTATACCTGAAAAAGAACCTTTTGAAATACAAACTTCAATTGTAATCATACATGAAAATACGAACTACAGAATCTTCATTACTTCGGACAAACTTGAATGCTTCCTCTGTCAGCAGTCTGGACACACCGCAGATTCCTACCCAAATCCGCAAGATATATCCTGCAACCCCCCTACACCTTCTACCTTCAGACACGAAAGTCAAGACATATCTTCTGGCTTATTACCTCCTCAACATTCCTCATCCGAAGAGCATCCTGCCGATAATACCTCTTCCATTTCAAAAAAAACTACAGAGCAACCCCAAATTTCAGATGGTTTAACACCCAATTTTGGCATTAAAAGGACACACTCCACTGACACCAGCATCGAATCACCTCCTATACAAATTACTAGCATTCCTCCAATTCTCTATCTTGAAAATACTCCATGCCCCTCAACTGCTGCTTTTGTAACACCAATTTTAGCCCCTAAGACAAAATCCAAACCTGAAAACAAAGACGTTTGTAAGATAAGTCCCTCTAATCAAGCCAAAATAGAAAAATTAATTGCTACCGATCCTAAAAAATTCTCACTATCGTCCATACAGTTAATAGCTTTCCTGGAAATTTTTTTTGGCGATAGTGATCCTTTAAAAGAAGCCTATAGCTTTACCAGTAATATTAAATCACTCATTGAAGACCTTCTACAAATATACCAAATTTTATCTGATAGATCTCTCAAAAATCGAATTACTAGATTGCAAAAAAAATCAAAACTCGCAATAAACCCCAATGATGCTGACGAGCTTGCAAGCCTATCGTCCATCAATTCAAACGACTCTAATCAGGAAAATTTCGATCTATTTAATATATCTTTTACCCAACACATTTTAAACAATTTTTTTTATCTTTTGTAACCTCACCTTGCTGTTGTTACTACAAGAAGTGAGATTACATTGCCAAAGGTTCGCTTTTCGCCGGAGAGCATAAGGCCGTGAGTTAGTGAGGAATATTTGAAAGCTGGTCCTGTATTATTTTTTTAAGGCGCCACTTTATTAGTAGGACATTCAAGAAACTCTTTACTGATTAATCAAGAAACCAATAGTGAATAAATTAGCTATTGTAATTTTTCAAATATGTTATTTATATTGTTTTGCTTTTACGTTTGTGAATCAAATAAAACACATTTTATTGCCAATGAAACAGTTTAATTAAATGGATGGTACCTTGAACAGATGGTATAACAACCTGTCTCAATAAATATGAGGTAACCGACTCTAATTATGCACTGATAATCAGTTATCAATGGTTGGTTAATTTCCAATGTTATCAACTGTATGAGATTATTATGTACAATACACTAAATCTTTAGTAACATGTAAATGGTATATCAGTTACAGTCTCACAACTGTAATAATTAACAAGATATAACCAAATAGATCAAAAGTATTTCTTATATAGTAAGATTAAGCTGAAATATAATTTCAGGGCGATGTGCAATAACAACGTTGATATTTCAACCCTACAAAGTTGAAAGAATGTAATAATAAAATCGTGAATTGATAGACGTCTTTATAAGAATGTGAAGTTACCAAATAGTGAAATTTAAAAGTAAATGTGTCATTAAACGTTGAAACATGAAGTTATGAAATGAATAATTTGCTCAAAGTTCAGATAAAAACAAATAAAACTTTAAATGTTACTTGCGGTTAGTGTCCAAACTATTAAACGTCAATTGGCTTAATTGACAAGCAACATCTGACCTGTGAAACAAGATTCAGCCATGCGGTTAAGAATCGTTGTCCATAATGGAATTATTCCGCAGTTGTCACCAACAAACATAAGTCCAGCCTCGTCCTTTGAACTGGAAACACCGTTAGAAGCTCTGTAACGTCAATCGCAATCCGAGGTACGACACGTCTCTATAACCCTGAATGAAGAACGATAGCCTGTCAGCTATCCCTACGAAAATATATCCCATACAGGAAACATCCGAAATTTGAGGCTTCTTAAAACCTGGACATGATGATCCTATCATTGATTACCATCACCCATAAAAACTATTAAACCATAACCATTTGGCAAAAAATATTGTGAAAACTTGTATGTAAAAAACTATGCTGTATAGAAAACCTCTCGTTAATTCCCTAATGCAACCAACTATACAGAAGTGTGTATAAAGTTGCATACTCAGTGGGTGGCTTAAACGAATTATTGCACCTCCCTTAGTTATAATACAAAACAAAAGCTTTGTATTTTTATCATGCTACACTTTTTACTTTCAGAATTCGCTATTTTACAATGGAACTGTGACGGATATTATCCGCGCCTAGAACAAATTCAGCATCTAACCTCAATTTACGGCCCATATTTCATCTGTCTACAGGAGACAAATTTAAAACAACTAATACTCCACGAAGTAAATCTTTCGAAGGGTACCATTCTATTAGAAATAATTGCAAAAGAGCCAGCGGGGGTTCATCAATATTCGGCTCAAACGAAATGTATTCAGAGCCACTTCCTCTGACAACAAATCTGGAGGCAGTCGCAGACCCCAATAAGCTAATCATATGCTCAATATATATTCCTCCAGATCATCCTCTAAAAGAAGATGAGCTTCTTTAACTAATATATCAACTCCCCCAGCCGTTTATACTCACAGGAAACTTCAATGCTCACAACAGCATGTGGTGTTCACAAAAGACATTTGGACGTGGAAAGGTAATTGAAAATATATTGAACTGTACAAATTCTTGCCTACTCAATACAGGGTGTAATACACACTTTAATATTTCCACCGGTACGTTTTCTGCCATAGACCTAAGCATAAGCCCCTTTTATGTCGCTTACGCTTTCAACAATGTTCTTGATTTGATGAAATCAATAACAGATTAAGTTCTCTCGACTGCTAAGACCCACATTGGTGAAATGTCTTTTTTGCCCAATCATAGGGCAGTTCCTTGGTGGCACACCTCTTGTGATGACGCAATACGCCAATCCAAAAAGGGCTCTGAACCAATATTTGAAACACAAAAGTACCGACAATCTTATTAGCTACAAAAGACTCAAGACTGAAGCTAAATACGTAGTAAAACAAAGTAAGAAATAATCTTGGAAGAATTATGTATCAACCACAAACGAGAATTCCAACCCCAGTCAACTATGGAAGAAAATTCGACAAATTCAAGATCACAAAACTAATAACAACATTACCCGCCTCATTTCAAACGGCTCCGATTTTGGATCACATGAACATATTTCCAATATTCTTGCAAGTCATTTCGAAGCGAAGTCCAGGAATCACACAAATATCAATACTTCACCTTCTCAAGAAACACCTTCTAGTAACATTCTACTATCCGAAGATGTCAAGCACATTAATTCTCCTTTCACCATAAGCGAACTAAAAACTGCCTTAGCCAAATGCAAAAACTCTGCTGCTGATCCTGATGATATTCCCTATAGTTTCCTAAAATACTTTTCCATTTATAGCCTTACTAAGCTTCTGAATTTATACAATTTCATATGGACGTCACAAAAATTCCCTTCTCAATGGAGCAAGTCGATAGTTATTCCGGTACTTAAGCCGAATCTGTCACCTATCTTTCCGCAATCTTACAGGCCGATTTCACTTACATGCACTATGTGCAAATTAATGGAAAAGATGCTAAATAGGCGTCTTTTATGGTTTTTTGAAAAACATAGTATCATCCCAAAGGAACAATCTGGCTTCTAGCGTCAGCGCTCAACCAGAGATAAACTTGTACTGCTACAAGCCCACATTTCCAGCGCAATTAATAACAGACAAGATGTCATAGCCGCTATCTTCTACATTGACGGAGCATTTGAAAACATCTCTAGAAAGGAAATTCTCGAAAAACTCACACAATACAATCTCACTGGTAACATATATGCATTCATAAAAGGTTTTTCAACATCTAGGACATTTAGGATTTCTGTCAATAACTCTATTTCCTCTTCATATACCCATCATGATGGAGTTCCTCAAGGCTCAGTTTTAAGTACATCCTTATTCATCCTCGCCATTAACAAGTTATGCGACAATCTTCCTTACCCTGTTAAATGCTCTTTATACGCGGATGACCTAATTATGTACTGCCATGGCAAAACCAATGCATCTACTTGCAAAATACTTCAGCAAGCAGTAAATTCCCTACAAACCAAAATTGCCACTCTAGGACTTACCCTCTCACATACCAAATCGAAAGTTGTTAAATTCAGTAGGAGAGCACAAACTTATCCCTAGTATCACAGTCAACAACTTTCAATTACCTGTTGTAGATGATTGTAAAATCCTGGGAATGTTATTCGACTCTAAATTATCCTGGAGACAACATATAGAGGAAATTACAGGAATATGTCTCTAGCGACTAAATATTATTAAAACACTCTCACATTATCATTGAGGCGCGGATGATTCTACCTTGCTAAAAGTATATGGAACCCTTATTTGTTCCAAAATTGATTATGGAAGTTTCATTTACATGTCTGCATCAAAAACTATTTTACGTTCCCTCAACACAGTACATAATACCTCCATCCGCTTATGCCTGGGAGCATTTCGGTCAAGCCCAGCTGAAAGTCTTTATTGTGAAGCTAATGAACCCCCTCTCTGGCTCAGACGACAACACCTCCTTCTCAACTATATTCCCGCGATTTCCTCCAATCCAGTATATCCTATATTAACATAATACCAACTTCATGGCAACCCTCCATATACATTTATTATACGTTATATTCCTCAACTTATACAATCACTAATTCAGGACGTAAACGTTTCACATACTCGAACCTGCCTACTGTCCAACACTCCTCCATGGACCAAATTTCTCCCACAATATGATCTCTCCCTCTGCAAATTTAACAAAGAAGAACCAATAGAGATGTTATTCGATCAGCTTTTCTTGAGTTGCTGAATAATAGAGAATATAACATGGTCATATATAGGGACGCATCCAAGACAGAAGTAAGAGTTGAGTGTTCCATAACCACGGTACAAGGATCGATCGGAACCTACAAAATATCCTCTATTTGTAGCGTCCACACAGATGAGCTATACGCTATCTTACAAGCCTTCAAACATGTCCAACAACTTGCAAATACACACATAGCCATATGCACAGACTCATTATCCTCCATCCATTCCATTAAGAATACATTTACTAACCACGCCCTTGTCCAAGATATACACGACATATATCAACAACTAAAGAGACAAAATACAACAGTTACAATAACATGTTGGGATTATTGGGAACGAAAAATCTGATTGCCTTGCCAAAGAAGCTGCCTTAACTGCTACTGCCACGGTGAATCTTCAGCTTTGTAATGACTTAAAAGCTAGCCTGAAAAAAATCAATCGTTCCAACTGGCAAATTCACTGGAGTCAATTTATGTGTTTACTGAGTGAAATTCAACCAATAGTGAATCAGTTTACCTGTCCCGATCTATCTAGGAAAAATATGGCTGTCATACGAAGATTACATATCGGTCATACTAGACTTACGCATGGTTACCTAATGACATCATCACCTCAGCCGAACTGTCAGTATTGCCACGTAAAGCTCTGCATCAAGCATATCCTCGTTGAATGTCCATACTTCACCACAAGACGCCTACAACTAGGAATACAAACTACAAGGAGATCCTAAATAGTTATAATCAAGTACGCAAAGTGATCAAGTTCCTAGAAGAAGAACAACTTATTTAATCAAAAAAAATTCTATTTTAATAACTTAAATAACGTTATGTATCATGTAATCCCATATTCATGTTAGTTTAAGCTAATAGTTTTGATTTAGGTACATTATGTCAAGTAATTTTGTCTTATGCAGGTTAATTCAAATAAAAAAAAATTACTATTAAAGTCCGTTTGTCAATGGACAGTCTCAGATAATCAAACACATTTTATCTAACGTTACAAATCAGATAGTTTTTTAATCAAACAAAAAAGTTCAGCGATTTTTATAGTTTGATAAAGGATGAGTTAGACAAACTATATAATTGAAATTTAGTTCACAAAATTCCCTGGCAGGATTGTTCTGCTTCTTATGTTGCCCAAACTAAACGGCTCCTACGTGATATAATTCGAGAACACGAAAATTCTTGTAAGAGTTAACATTTTACTGATCTAAATAAAACAGCTTGGCACATTCACCATTTTGGAAGAAATTATGACTTCGATTTTGAAAACGTGAGCATTATTGGTTTTGAGGAGAATTATGAAAAGACACTAATTAGTGAGATGATTATGATCCAAAAAAGCAAAAATTCTATTAACAAGAAAACAGATAGAGATAAATTAAGTCTAATCAATAATTTTATTCGTCGATTACTCGACACAATTTGGTAACACCTCAAAATTGGATATTCAGTTTTCTGATATATCAAATATATCCTTAATTATTTAATTGCTGTTGAATCCATTAGCTGTATGTGTAGTTTTATGATTATTTATTTCTACATCTGTGTTTTACAAATGTATTTTATATATTTTTACACCTTTGGGACCTGGTTTGTTCCGTGTTTTTAAGTGAGTTTCTCCTGTATTGTTGTTACTTTTTTGTTCAATTTGTCTTTATTTTGCATTTTAATTGTCATCTGTAATTTCCAATTTATTCTAAAACTTTATTTTTATTGTTCGATATTGTTTTTTGTTGCCCTGATGAAGGTGACTAGTTACACCGGGACGTTGGCAAAAAAATAAAAGAGTTAAACTAGTAATTATTTTTTTATCCGCTTCCTCTTTTAAATAAAAAATCAACCTGTTCTGGTATTTTTCCATCTTAATGTTCATTTATGCGTTACTTTATGGTCGTACTGTATAGAATTACTGTAATGAGTAATTTAGAACTAGATTGAGATGTTTTGACTTGAACGTTACATATAATTTACTATAAAATTAAATGGAGGTTTGGAACAAGCAAAATTTTTCATAAAGTGTTTTGAGAGAGAATTGATAGTTGGTACAAATGAAACTTTTTTGGTTTTCCTTGTATAAACTAAAACGGGGATAGATAGTGTGAATTGTTTTGAGCCACTTTGACATGCTTCAAAATATGAAACTCTTTTTCATTCAACCATCTCTCTGTATCTCACAGTTTCCGATATAGTATTGTTTTCCAACTAAATTTGAAAAAACTTTCTCATTAACCTTCGAATAGCATCCTGTATAAAGTAGAACACAAACAAACTTTGTATCAAAAAGTATATTTGATCGAATTCCGCTTAAAAAATTATTTTTAACACGTACTTATTTTTCTGTTGAATGCATAATTATATAAGAAGGTCGGTTGAAAAACATCTATTATGTACACTAAAAAGTGTTTTATAGACAAGATTCAACGTTAACAGTGATTGATGGAATGTCTTTTGTATGCCTATTACGTCCTAAACATAATGCTTCAATATTGAAATGGTTAGATGTTGGGGCGTGGTAATAGTGGCAGTGAAGTAGAGGGCATTTGAATGAAAACTATATACCCTATATAAATCTGAAGATGTCACTTCTATTTAAAAAAATGGAAAAATACGTCAAAAATCAAATGAGGGATGACGTCTTTTTACTCATATTTATTGCTTATAACTTTTCTCCCTACTCCCATTGGTCACCCTTCTCATTTTTTTCATTTTTCTATAAAATGACATTCGAAAAATGTAATGAAGTAAAAAGTAAATCATTTGGAAATCGCGGATACTCTTAAATTAACTTGTTAATATTCATTCCTGAACGCCTGTACTTAGTCTACTCAACCAATTAAACGATGTTTCATAATAATAGTATAAATAGTGTAATGTTTTTCTTATTTATATCAACTACTTTCCCCTGGCGGGTGGAATAAAATTATACACACGGTGTGTGTATACATTTATACACACTTAATTCATTTATTCACTTAACTATACGCTAATTTATATTGAGTACACTGAACATTTACTTAGACTCAATTTATATAAATACTTTACTATTTACTATTTCACTGTTCTGCCACGAGATCAAATTGTAAACTAAACCCTGTAGGTAGGTAGTCGCTTACAGTTTCTCGATTGCGGCTCCCAACAAACAATCGACCATCCTGGAAGTCTCTGGATGAAAACAGTCACAAAAAAGAATGATAAATAGTTCGGTTATCAGTACGCATTCGCCAATAAATTCTTCGAAGGCTGGGTCAGGCTCTTGTTGTACAAGGCGCACTACTTCCTCCTTATCATGGTCTCCTTCGAATGGCGCTGGTGAACAACTCTCGGTTTTCCATTGGGATCTTGCTTATGCGATAGATGACGTCGTTGATACTCTCCTTTATTAAGTACGGACCTTCCCATGATTTCTGTAGTTGACAAGTTAAGTTGTGTAATCATACTTTATCCCACTCTTTGAAACTGCCGTCGTACCGTTTTTTTCATTCTGTCACTGGCAACTTGAAGATTCGTTCGAATCAATTCGTCCACATCGTCCATTCTTCTTCTCAATTGGATCACGTAATTTTCTCTTGCTAGATCTTCGCCAGGCTGACAGCCAAACTCCAGGTCACAAGGAAGCCAAGATTTTCGCAGGTGTTTTACCCGTGGAGGCATTTATGGCAGATGGATCAGCCAACGCAAAAAGGGAAAAATACTGGTCCCAATCTCTCTGATGGCTGGAGACTACATTGGACAGGTATTTTCCAATGGTCTTGTTCATTCTTGCGTCCATCAGACTGTAGATGTAACGCTATTGTCCAGATCTTCTTCATTCCCAGCTTTTACCTGTACATCCGCGACAGTTGTTACCTCTTTATTCGGAATCGCATAAATTCCCACCCAGTTTGTGAAATAATCCATTACTACCAGCGATGTATAAAGCAATCCTTTCGAAAGGGCTTCCAACATTATATTGTTTCATGGGTGCCTTTCTCTTGCGACGCGGTCCATTACTCGTAGCATTAGTCGTACATTTCTTACACCAGTCCTTCACATCGTCGGAGCTGTTTATCCAATCAAACCATTCACGGAATCGCTGAAGGGTTTTCTTCATTCCTGGATGACCTCCCGATGGAATGTCGTGTAACTTTCTCAGTACCTCTGCTACCTCGTTCTTAGGGAAACTATCTGTCTTTTCATCTCGAAATCATCATCATTTTCAAGGACTCTTTGTAACAACCCTTCTTCCCGCTCAGTCCAATATGCCGTGAGTGTCGGTGAAGATCTTGACACTTCTTGCCAGCTAGGTCGTCGATTTTCTCCCTTCCATTGCCGAATCTTCTTTAGGTGAGGATCATTCTCCTGATCTTCTCCGATCCTGGTGGGTGACCAGTCTTCAATTCCGCCTTGTTACCGTCTGGACAGAGAGTCAGCATTACGGTGACTCACACCAACTAGATGTTCGCTGTTGAAATCGTACTCTTGAAGTCGGTCAATCTGTGAGAGCATTCCTCAAATTCCTACATTGCTTGCGTCAGTGTCAAGAATAAAGTCTCCCTCTGGTAATGGAAATCCTAATATCGGGGACATGGTTGAATATCTCGTCAACGTTTTAAAAGTCGTGTGATGGTCTTCGCCCTATTGGAAAGATATTGTTTATTCTGCGAATCGAGTTAGAGGCTTGGTAATATCTCCAAACTTCCTGATAAATCTTCTATGGTATGTGCAGATTCCAAGGAAACTCCTAATTTGATGTTTATATGTTGGTTACAGCCATTGCTGAATGGAATCAATTTTCCCTCCATCCACCACCATTGTTCATTATATGACCTAGATAGTTGACTCGGTTTTGGAATAGCTGACATTTCTTCGGGTTTAACATGATCTCGGCAGTTTGAAGTCGTTGGAATACATCTTCCAAATTCTACAGGTGTTCGTCAAATGTCTTCCCCAGTAATACGATGTCGTCCAAGACAACCCTCCCAAGACATTTTTCATGAGTCTTTCAAATGTCGCGAGCATATTACAGAGGTCGAATAACATGACGTTGAATTGCCATAATTCAGATCCGTTGGTAAAAGCAGTCTTCTGGGTCCATTTCTACTTGCCAATAACCAGACTTCAGGTCCAAGATGGAGAACAGTTGACTGCCGGCAAAAGTATCTAGCGTATCATCGATTCGGGGCAGAGGATAGCTGTCTTTCTTCGTCACGTTATTTAGCTGGCTATAGTCCACGCAGAATCTCGTAGTTCCATCCTATTTCTTGACAAGCAATACTGGGACATCCATGGACTAGTAGATGGTTCTATTATTTTTTTTCTGTCATCTCTCGAATTATTCTTTCAGCTTCCTCTATCTTCGATCTTGGTAGTCTTCGAGCTGATTGCCTAATTGGCTTGGCATTACCAATATTGATTTTGTGTTTGACGGCTGATGGTCTGCCAGTCTTTCCTCCTTTTGGTACGACTAGATCTCGATGCTGCAAGAAAAATCCTCTCATTTTCCTTTTTGTCAGCTTGATTCGAGGATTGATCAGCTACTCATAACATTTATTCGAATCTGGCATTGGAATTGTCATTTGCCGTTGTATAGCGAACTATAGACGTTACTGATCCGCAGGATCCAATCCTGGTTTCATTCTTGATGGTAATTCGGTAATAGTTCACGTTTATTACACGTACTGGGATCTCCTTCTCCGACGTAACCAATCATTTTTCAGTTAGTACTCCTTTGCCAACCTCTTCGTCATGTTTCCTTGGCTCCATCATAATCGGTGTACCTTCCTCCATGATTCTCCGCGCTACTATCATCGTTTCGCTTCATGCAAGTAGAACGGTATCTTACTGTACCGCAGTCAACACCATGCTGCCTTCATATGGATGAATGGCAGAATCACGTTTTTCCCAATGTCAGCTACGATTACCGTTTGCGTGAACTTTTTCGCGCTAAATCACAATTGGATTTGTTTCTCCCCGTGAACGTTGGCACTCTCACCTGTGGCGGTCCGCAGTCGCAGTCTCGTTGGTAAAAGCTTCTTCTTGGAGTTTATTATCTCTGGTCGGATAATGTTTCTACGTGCACCAGTGTCTACAAGCAGAGTATATTTCTTGCCATTCACTTCGCCATCTGCATATACACTGTCGTTGCGACATCTGAGAGAAGTTATCAGTATGAAAGGGTCTTTGACATGATCATAGATCGGTGAGTGACTGGGGTTCTTGATTTGGAGGAGTCCTGGGGCGCTTACACGAACTGTGTACATGCCCCAGCTCGCTAGAATTCCAGCATCTGATCTTTCTCGGCTTCTTGTTTACCATACTTTATGAACTCGACGATCTGCTCCAATCTGTCTTCGTCAGCTTCTTCTTGGATGGTCCTAATTTTGTTGTATCCCGAAGTCTTCGTTGCTGCTTCATATTCAAAAGCAGCTGTTAATGCGTCGACTAATATTTTGGGATGGGCTAAACGAAACGTCCTCTGCATATCGGGGTCATTTAAGCCATCAATAAAGGCCTGAATGCCCAGACATTCCATCATGTTCTTCGTTGCTGATAGATAAGCAAATCTAACTAGTCCGGCAATATCCACTCCGTACTCTTGAACACGTTTCTGCCTTCGGTTCTTCAGCTGCGATTTGTACAAATGTTCTAGATGTTCGTGGCCATATCGCATGTCCAAACTGTTCTTCAGCTGCTCGTAGTAATCAGTTTCTTCAACGGGTATCGTCTGAACTACATCTAAGGGATCTTCCTGAAGCACGATGGTTAAGTTCACTGCTTTCTGCTTATCAGATCAATTATTCGCTCTAGCGGCTGCTTCAAACTGTTTTACATAATTGGACCTCGACGTTTTCCGTCGAACGTTGGGGTATTGACTCGGGTGAATCTACTACCTTGGTTAGTATTTCTGGCTTGCAAGGGTTTATTTGTTCGATCTTATTTTCTTCTGCTGGCGTATCTTGTGTTCTTGAATCTGACATCTTTCTCTCTAACTCCTTGATTTTCTCGTCCATAGTTGTCATTTTATTCTCAATATCCAATTTTAGAGACGAAATTTTATTTTCGACGTCAGCGGCAATGTCATTTTTCATTAATAAGATATCGGCAGAAAGTTTGAATATGTTGACGACATTACGGTGGAAGCCTCGTCAATCAATAAAAATGTTTCTAGATCCATGCCGTCACTTTCCAGTGCCATTTTTAGTCTTACTATTTATTCACTTTTCTTACCGGACGTTTCCAACTCTCCATTTCCAAATTCTGCTCTTAGTTCCGTCACTTTCAGGTCACTTGGTCTCTTAGCCATTTTACGTACCTATTTATTTATATTACTTCACACCTGACACAAATGTAATGTTTTTCTGACGGGTGGAATAAATTTATACACACGGTATATCTACTCACTTAATTTATTTATTCACTTCACCATTCACTAATTTATAATAAATACACTGTTCATTTACTTACACTTAATTCATATAAATACTTTACTATTTACTATTATTCACTATTTCACTGTTCTGCCACGAGATCAAATTGTAAACTAAACTCCGTTGGTAGGTAGTTTCTTTTATATTAAGTACCTTGTATTCCAGAAGTTCCTCGATTGCGGCTCCCAACAAAAAATCGACCTTCCTAGAAATATCTGGAAAAAACAATCGCAAAAAATATTGAAAAATAATTCTGTTACCTGTGCGCTTTCGCCAAAATTTTAATTTTCATATACAGTATAAAGTTTAAGACAGGGGCACTACACCAGTGTACGATTTCATAACAATAGTTTAGTTAGAAAATATATTCAGATATACAAAGATGTAGTTTTTCTTATTTAGGTATATCTTGTTCGTTGGACGATTGTGTTCTGTTTAAGCAATATTGATTTTTTCAATCTCATGTGGATTTTTTCCATTTTCAATTTGTGGGGTCTCCCGCCACCAGTGATGTTTCATTGAACAGGCACCACGAGTGCAGGGATAAATACATACATATAATATTGCACAATCTATAGTAATTATTCTCAATAAAACTTCATAAATTAGTCGCTCACCAAATTCCAAGATATACGATTGTTTTTTCCACTGATTTCACAAATTGTAAACAGAGCACAATAACAAATGATTGAGACAAAAATATATAGTGACCTAAAAACTGTTTTTTGGCGTTTTTTTTTAACTAACCTTAATATCAAGTATCCAGTTCATCTACCGTTAAAATGGTGTATAGAAAGAATTGAAACTGTAGGTTTAAGCTAGGAGAATAATAGAATTCAATAAAAAGGGTGTAATTTTCCTGAAATTGATATCAATTTTATTTGTTGGTAAGAAATAGTTGTTGGTACATCTTTGCGTAGTTTAAAAAACAGTTACTATGGCCTGATCAACTTATTTCCGTTTAAGAAAAAGTTGATTCATCGCAAATTTTACAGTTTGAAATATTTTTTCACTGCAAATATTTTCTGGATGCCATTCGGTTCCTGCCACTGATAAATATAATTTGCGTCCGTTGTGACCTACATTTCACAAGTTTTATTGGAAATTGTTATTATTAGGCTTTGGTATATGATGTATGTTCAAAATCAATATTATATGGCAAACATTCAAACAATAGATCAATTAATTATAATTTTTATGGGTATTCTAACTATTCGTATGATTTTCAGATCTATCAGTCTTATACACGAATGTTATTTTGCGAAGCATTACAGCTGCACTAGTATCTCAGCGTCTAATCAGAAATGGCTGAAAATATCATATTAGAGTAGTAATCTCCTATTTATATTGAAAAAGTGTGTGTTTAAATAATAGTTATTTCTACAAATCATTGTTTACATGAATTGCATTATTTTTTCTTTGAGTTGAATGGAACATATAAAAAGACAATTTTCTATTTTTTTCCAGAAAAACAGACAACAAACAAGATGCTTGTTTGATTGCACAAGAAAAACTTCATCCCGTATGTGCCCAAAGAACTGAAGAGTCTCCCCCACCATCTTGTCTTCATTTAGCAGAAGTTTGCAGAGAAAATAACGAGTGTAGGTGAGTACTAACAATACAAAATAGACAACATCTGAAATTGTTGTTGAATGTTGAATGAACTGTACTACATCAATACAATAATATAAACTTTTTTATTAATTATTGACGACAGTTGTCAATACAATTCTTTTTTTACTCTGTTCCTTTATTCTGTTATGGAGCAATGCAATCAAGAGATGTGACATGCCGGCAACCCTGAACGATATCGCTTTCAATTGGAAGAAGACAAATGCTGGATACTGAACGTTTAACACCTTGGGTCTTAACACTAGTCACTCTAACAACTCCGTCATCACCTGGGTGAAGTTGAATAATTCTTTCCAGTTGCCACTTCAATGGAGGTAGATTATCGTCTTTTATGACAACTAGGACACCATGTTTGATTATTTTGGAATTGGTAGTCTTCCATTTTTTTCTCGTTTGAAGCCTTGATATATATTCTTTATACCAGCGATTCCAAAAATGCTGAAATAATTGCTAAATATACTGATATTTAGTAAGTCTATTGGTTGGAATGTCTTTCAAATTAAATTCTGGTAGGGCTAATAATGGTCATCCACTTAAAAAATGCCCTGCGGTCAGTAGCAAAAGATCTTCAGGATCGGAGGTGTTCGAAAACTCAATGAAATATTTTAAAAATGGACTGTAGAATGTAAATATAAATAATTGGTTTTCAAAATTAACTTACCAATAAACTGTTCCTCTAAGATTTTATTTCTTGCTCATTAGGAAATGGGCACTTTAAGTTCTTTGTCACAAGTGAGAAATCGTGAAGATATTGTTTGATCGATTTTGTGTCACAACTATATAAAAATCGCACCGCTAGCAACTAAAATTCTCAACTGAATTTTAATGTGCGTACCTCAATTGTACTAATTACTAGTTAAATCTGTTAACAATTTTCGGACAGAAATTGAAAGCGTTGTTGCCAAATTAAATAAACTGTTTCAGGAAAACTAAATTGGTGTAAACATACCGACCCTGAAATATCGTTTTTTCAGCCACAAAAAACCTTTCAATTGTTATATCCAATCTATAATCTGTAAACAAAATATAAATATTTCTAAATATAAATAAATAAATAAAATGTTAGTACAATTTAAGCTACCTTCCAAAAAACAACAACAAAGAATCAAAGTTTTTCTAAAAATCCTGAAAATGAAAACATAAAAAATTATAA
The DNA here is from genome assembly GCA_963921935.1 of Galeruca laticollis. Lineage (NCBI taxonomy): Eukaryota > Metazoa > Arthropoda > Insecta > Coleoptera > Chrysomelidae > Galeruca > Galeruca laticollis. Next base: position 172,505,523 of record OY998177.1, read on the forward strand.
TTCAACTCTATAATGAATCAATTGAGTTGGAAGGGTGTAAACCAGCCGTAATATTACGGATAATCCCGTCGCTACCCGGATGCACTTTGGAAACTATAGCTAAAGGCCAATGTAAAGGCGGAACGTTGTCAGTTTTCAAATAACTACCAAACCGACTTTGAAATTTGGCATATGTTTTGACCATTTTGATCTGGTTTGCAAACTGGTTAAATATTCCAGTCGCCACCGTTTCCAGAAATCCTGTATCATTCGGTCCACCAACTGGAATCTGTCGAGCCAGCCTAGTGATATATCGGTTAAAAGTTTAGCTGGAGAATTTAATAGCGCTACGACTTGCACCAACACGGTAGAAAGTTCTTCGTAGGTAACAAGTTGGTCCCCGACGACACGATAAATATGATTTTTTACCGATTTAACAATGCTCTCGTACAACCCACCCATATGTGGCGCTGCTGGAGAATTAAACTTCCACTCAATTCCGTTAACACCTAATTCTGTCTGAAAAGCATTAATATACTCCGGGGAGTTGATAAATTCTTTAATTCCTAAAGTACCGACTTTGCTCCCACAAAATTAGTTCCACGGTCGGAATAAAGAACCTCTACTGGACCATGGCGTGAAATAAACCGTTTAAACGCCTTCAAAAAATGTTGTGTGGAAAAATAACTTACTAATTCTAGATGAATTGCTTTGACAGATAAATAAACTAACATAAGCTTTGTGGACAGGTGCGTTTCTTTCCTTCACGTTGTGATATTTATTGGCCCATAACAGATAACAGCAACAATAGTCATCCCAGCAGAGCCGGAAGAGATCTCGGGCTGACCCAAGGTCAACCTTTCGCCTTTTTCTCCATGTTCTTTGGATCCTCCGCGGGATTCTTATTTTTTCACAGCCCCGAGACAGGGAAGTTTTTCGCGTAACCTCCTGCCTTCAGAGCCTTCCCAGATTGGTTATCGATCCCAATCGTGAGGATAGGTCCCTGTCCCTCTTTTTTAGAGTTTAGGATCTTTCAAGCCGCAGTACTGAGGTTGGAGCTCTGAACCTCGACACGTTGGAGGATCTTCTCCAGTTTCATGTCTTGGCTTCTTGGGAAGAACACCGTTATGGTGACCGGCTTTGGGATGTCGTCTCCACTTTGAGCCACCAATTTGGGTACTTCCCAAGAGTTTAATTTCGACGCTGACCTCATGAGCCAGTCTGCCGATTATTTTGACCCACAGTCCACCAGTATCATTCCACAAAGGAAATGGACACCTGAGAAGTGGATTCCCTTCTCATTGCTCTGGCACAGCTCTTCCACCAGAGTATATTCCAGTGTGGAGAGCTGCTCTGCTTTCAGGATGACCCCAGGATAATCCTTGGGCATTATTCCCACCCTAAAAGCCTTCTTTGTTTTGACAGCTGCTGCGTAACCAGTGGCTTGCCCGGTTATCGTTGCAGCTGTTTTTGTTTTCTTGCTTAGAGGCCGCAGCGGAGGACTAATATGCTCCGTGCCTCTTCTAAGCTTTGTCTTCCCCGTTGGTGATTCCTTCGAGGGGGTTGGGCGCTGAATTACCTGCTTCCTGATCTCTTCAGGGGATATTCCCTGATTGAGGAGTCGCAGGTATTTCCGCACCCCTGCTCTACTGAGGCCTTTTCTCAGTGGGTCGTCTATGCCGCCCGATTCTCCCGGTTTTGGGAGGTCAAACGGCATACGACCTTTGTGCCGTTTGGCTTTTTTCCCTCTGTGAGGTGCCCGGATGAAGAGGTGGAGGTTGTCTCCACTACTTTTCAGTTGAAAGTCTTGCTTTTTCTTTCCATGAGTGGTCCCACGAGAAGCTAGGGTCATTACGGTCCACCGCTGCAGAGCCCCGCATGCAGAGGCAAGGGGTTCAATACAATGGAGTTCCCCCCGGTGCTCCAAGGTCGAAACCAGTAAGGACTATTCTTCTATATAGCCACGCATTCTTCGGCCTGGTTTCCCACCTTGACTTCAGCTTTTTAATGAGGTTGTCTCCTCTTGGTCCGGGCAGTAAAGCCAAGACCCCAGCCCCCATCCCACTGGCCCGCGAGACTTGACCACAGACAGCCGGGAGACATTGGTATAACAGGTGATTTCGAGGCAAGTGCTCGAAATTTCACCCCGCATCGTAACCCTGTGTGCAATCCCTTAGCCATGATACTACAACTGGGACAGGTAAAGTTGGTCCGCGGCAGGGTATTCGAGGGCTGCCAGTTGAGTTTTTAGACACAACGAGCACCAGGTATTTCCCCGCAGACGTCTTCCTCATATAAAATCATCTCAGAGGCCCTTCTCCTATCCGCCACCTGGAGACGCGCCGGGTTGGTACTTCACCCCCTCCACATCAATAAATACCCCGACGAACAGCGACGAACTACGTATATATCTACTGATGTGGACCCGGTTTTTCAGGGATACTTAATGGAAATGATTTCAATTGTAATTCTTCAAGTTCCAAAATTTAGTAATTTGATCATTTATTAAATTATTTTGGGTAACATTCAAACATGATTTATTGTTAATTTTAAAAATATTGAAAAGTATAGATGGCGTGATCTTTACTGCTGCAATAAAAACATTTATACTTATTTGATATTGATATATTACTATTGAAATTCTTTCTTTTAAATTGATTATTTTGTTGTCACTATTTTGTAGCTGTTTATAAGAATGCTTCTTTGAGTCAACTTTACTTTAATTTTAATTCGTTGCTTTAAGAAATTATTTAAATCATCTAATTCAGGTAACTCATATTTATATTTATTTAATTGCCATTCCCTATCAGTTGTATTATCAAATTTATTGGAAATGATTTGAATTATAATTTTATCACATTTACACAATTTTCTGGTTTTCGCCTAAGTTATTGAGTGAACGCAAGTGTTTATTGATTTCTACATATGAACCTTCAATCTCTACATATGATTCATTACTTATATTGGAAATATCTAATATAGCTTGAATATGGTTATGAAGTAATCGAGCTCTACTTTTATAATTGTCAATTAATGTTTGCCAACCTATTTTATAATTGTCTTCCATTACTGGTATGGCTTGTAAAATATCTGGCGCTTCATCTTTTCTTACCATTTTTAAATAATAAAAATTTTCATAATTAAAAAGTGATTCATCTGAATCGATTAAGGCCACAAATGCATTCGAAACTCTAGCCATGTACCCGCTTTTCTCTTAAAATTTGGCAAAGATATTATAGGTAAATCTATTCGATTGTCTAACCTTGATCTTAAGCTGATAATGCTACCTTCAGCAGGGTTGTAACGATTGGTCGACGAGATCTGCGACAGCAGAAATAGAACAGCGGCAGAGATTGTCATTTTGACATATATATAAAAAGTTCGCCATTTTGTTAATTTATATTATTCTTTATTCCTGCGTAATTATTCAATGTTAATATATTATTTCGTTAGTTAAAGTGTTCCTTTCAAAATACGTGTGTGTAAGACAACCAGCAATTAAACACTGATCACTCGACCTCTCCTCTGGTCGGCAAAATAACCCGGTGCATAACATCTTCGCATCAAGTTTGGCGTCCCAACGTGTGGCCAGAAGAATTGTTCGTGTATGTAACGTGTGCTAATTGTTTTGAAATTCTAAACAGACACTGATCGGCTCGTCAGTACTATTTATAACGTTTGTTGTTTCATTAACACTCCGTATTTCATCACTTCAGGAAATAATTTTGTAGGAATTTTCGGTAGTGTCTATTGAACTCCCTGTTGTTTTGTGTTATGTAATGAAATCAAGCCGTAAGAAGCAAGACAGAAACATGACAGATCCGATTCAGCAGATAGTGATGTCACCCGACATGTTGAAAACTCTCATCGAAAGCATTTGTATCAACATAAAAGATGATAATCAAACAGTAAGTAGAGCTAATTTCTCTGCATGCAAAGCTAGATTTGACGGATCTTCAGGAGCGGATGTGGATGCATTTATAGATGCAATCACAACTTACAAAGAATGTTTGAAGATTTCAGATGAAAATGCTATCAAAGGTCTCAGTATGTTACTATGTGATGCAGCAGCTACATGGTGGCAAGGGATTAAAGGATCCATTACTTCTTTTGATGAAGCAACTAAGGCTCTTTTACATGCTTATGGATTTGCTAAGCCCGCATACCAAATATTTAGAGATATATTTTCCACTGCTCAAGGTAACGAGAAAACAGATATATTTGTTAGTCAAAAACGTGCCTTATTTTCAAGATTACAAGGTGATTCAGTTGTCTCTGAACACGTACAGATAGATATGCTGTATGGATTGCTAAATCCATTGATTAGAGGTAGAATCTGTCGTGATCAAATGAATGATTTTCGCGAATTTATTGAAGCAGCGCGAAATGCAGAAATATCTTTACAAGACAACGGTGCTTCAAAACCTGTTGCTTCAAATCAGAACTCACACAATTATGTTCGAAAACAAAAACACTGTTCATATTGTAAAAATTATGGACATAATAAAGACGAGTGTCGTAAGTTATTAACCCGTGAGAAGAAAGCATCTACTGACACTCCTAATAATCAAACCATTTCTGATAATAATGGTTCATCCAAAGTTTTAATTTGCTATGGTTGCCAGACACCAGGGTATATACGAAGCAACTGTCCAAAATGTTCAAAACCATCAACGTCAACTCGACCAGCTGAATTTTTGTGCAGCTCGTTTCCTCAAGCTCCAGGTAACTTGCGTCCTTTAGCATATATTACAGTTGAAGGTCATACAGGCGTGACATATCTTGATTCAGGCGCTCAATCCAGTATAGCAGGAGCAAAGCTACGGGAAATTTTACTTAATAACAAGATTCCTTATACTACTAGACCCATGGAAATGATTCTAGCTGATGGAAAAGTAAGCTTAGTAACGGCTCTGTTTTTTGAAGTCTCTGTTACACTTCAAGACAGACAACATAATTTAAATCTAATTTCAATTCCTGAGCATACTTCTAGTAGAACGCTACTCGGCTCTGACTTTTTGAAATTAGGCAACATTGTTTTAGATATTCCACGTGGTTGTTGGTGTTATGGGGATGCTCCAGAGATATTGTATCCATTTCTAGAGGAACCTCTCAACCCGTATTGTACGTTGAATGCTATAAATCTCTCAGAAGTCAATCTAAGAGATTCCGAAGCGACTAATTTAACTCCTTCTCAAAGAACTGACCTTAACAATGTGTTGCAGGAAAATAGAGACATCTTTGAGGAAATTCTAGAGTCTACACCATATGCTGAACATTCCATACAATTATTTGATAATACACCTATTTCAGTCCCTCCATATAGGCTCTCGGAATATAAGAAATAATTACTTCGGAAGGAAATTGATAAATTGCTGTCCATGAATATTATCGAAGAGTGCGACTCTCCGTATGCAGCGCCAGTGGTATTGGTTCCCAAAAAGGATGGTGGGGTAAGGCTTACCGTAGACTATCGTAAACTTAATTCAATTACCCGCAAGGATAAATATCCTCTGCCCCGGATTGATGATATAATTCACAGTACGAAACAACTCGAGTATATAACTACTCTGGATTTAAAAGCTGGTTTTCATCAAATTCCTATAAAATTTTCTGATAGAGATAAAACTGCCTTCATTTGCCCATATGGTACCTTTAGGTACACTAGAATGCCATTCGGTCTCTGCAATGCGCCAGCGACTTTCCAACGTCTCATTGACCGCTTCCGGTCTGGCCTTCAAGACGTTAATATCCTGGCATATTTGGATGATCTGATCGTCTTTTCATCGTCTTTTAGTAGTCACTTAATGGACTTAAAAACAGTATTTAATCGTCTTCGCCATTTCAAACTTCACCTAAATCGAAATAAATGCTCTTTTTCATGTGATTCTGTCCTGTATTTAGGTCACATCATTTCACCTCTAGGATTTTTACCAAATTATGACAAAGTTAATGCTATAAATAATATACCAGAACCTAAGAATGTGCAGAACCTAATTTCATTTCTACAAACCTGTTCTTGGTACCGAAGATTCATACCTGGATTTGCTGATATAGCCCAACCATTGTCCATGCTCACTAAAAAGAAAGCAAAGTGGTTGTGGGGTCCTCGTCAAATAGAGGCATTCAATCAATTAAAAGCTAGGTTAACCACCAGTCTAATCTTGCGACAAGCTGATCAATCAAAGCCTTTCATTTTAAGGACAGATGCCAGTGCCTACGCACTTGGAGCATGTTTACTCCAGGGGGAGACATTGGAAGATGAGCGTCCTATCGAATATATTAGCAGATTGTTGACCGCAGCGGAAAAGAACTATTCCACTACAGAAATAGAAGCGCTTGCTGTCGTTTGGTCAGTAACCAAATTTAGAGGTTACTTAGAAGACTCTACAGTCATTATCCAAAGTGACCACCAGCCCTTGAAATGGCTCATGTCTCTCAGATCACCTTTAGGTCGCTTAGCACGTTGGAGTTTAATTTTGCAATCTTATGATTTAAGAATTGAGTACACCCCAGGCCGTTTAAATGTTGTAGCGGACATGTTGTCTCGCCCAAGTGTGGCGGAAGCCACTGAGACTAACCTGGTATCAGTACATATGCCCAGACAGCCTGTTAGCGAAATACGCAAACTGCAACTGGAAGATGAAGATCTTCTTAAAATTATTATCTCTTTCGAGAGCCTATCAAATAATGACCTTGACCTCAAGAGATGGCTAGAGAGAGGTTATGTGATGAATAATGGGATACTGTACAGATATGTTCCCAAAGCCGATGAAGAAGAGGCTCAGCAGGTTGTACCCCGCCATTATGGTGCTGAAAGGACTTATCGAAGAATTGCTAAACGATATTATTGGCCAGGAATGAGAACAACTATAGCGAAGTATGTGTCGAATTGTATTGAGTGTCAGCGCTACAAAGCAAATAACTTAAAACCAGCTGGACATTGCAAACACCTGTTCAGTCTAGAAGGTTTGAAACCCTATCAATTGATCTGTTTGGTCCATTACCGAAGACTGTGGATGGTTACAAGTGGGTTTTTATAATAGAGGGACACTGCCAGTAGATGGGTTGAGCTATTCCCTCTACAGAAGGCCACTGCAGAAAGGTGCGCTCGATGCTTAATCGATGAAATAATTTTAAGATATGGAACTCCAAGGAGAGTTATTAGTGATAATGGTATGCAGTTCGTAAGTGAAGTGATGCAACAAGTAGCCCATGTCTTAGGCTTCAAGCAAACTCTCACTCCTGTGTATCACCCCGCGGCTAATCCGGTCGAACGAAAAAACCGCGACCTCAAGTGTCAGTTGTCAATTTTGACAGAAAAGGATCATACCCAGTGGAAAGACAAATTACCGGCGATACGTTTCTCAATGAATTCAGTACATTCGCAATCAACCGGTTTTAGTGCTGCTTACCTTACGTTCGGGCGCGAATTAAGAACGCCAGATGACGCTAATCGCGACCCTCGTGCTATCCTGGATTGTGACAATTTTGTACCCGAGATATCACCATATCTACAGACTTTAGCAACAACCTTAAGTGTAGCCCGAGAAAATCACGAGAAAGCTCAAGATCGTGCCAAAGACTATACCGATAAAAGTCACCGACCAGTCGCTCCATTCCAAGTAGGTGATACTGTACTCGTAGATGTACACGCACTTAGTAAATCCAAGGACTCGTATACTAGTAAGTTCGCTCCGCGTCGCGATGGACCGTACCAAATCCATCGTATGGTTACTCCGACAACTTACGAGGTTGGTACCGCTAGCAAACCTTTTGAAGTGGTTGGAAAATATCATGTATCAGCGTTGACTCCATACCATAACCTCGCCAATGCTAATGTTTCAGTGCCGGTACGACCAATCCGAAAAAGAGGTCGACCACGTAATAATCCTTTGGTTACATCAGAGACGACTGTACCGGAAACTGAGATGTCGACTCCCACAGCTCCAGTTATCTTCGCGACCCTTATTCCGGAAGATATGTTACAAGAGGATACCTCGGAAGAAGAGGCTCAGATCCAAACCGTAACTCCTCCAAGGAGAAGAATCGCTAAACCCAAAAGTTGTTCCTGTTGTTTAGCGACCTCCAACTTCCCTGCTCCTACTCTCGAGACGATTCGTGAAGCAGAGGGGGAGAATTGTAACGATTGGTCGACGAGATCTGCGACAGCAGAAATAGAACAGCGGCAGAGATTGTCATTTTGACATATATATAAAAAGTTCGCCATTTTGTTAATTTATATTATTCTTTATTCCTGCGTAATTATTCAATGTTAATATATTATTTCGTTAGTTAAAGTGTTCCTTTCAAAATACGTGTGTGTAAGACAACCAGCAATTAAACACTGATCACTCGACCTCTCCTCTGGTCCGCAAAATAACCCGGTGCATAACATCTTCGCATCAGGGTTTAATTATGTGTTTAAATTAAAATTATGGGTTTTAGTATTAAATTTTTGAATTAAAGCTTGCGCATCTGCTAAATAATCATAATATTCATCTTCAAATCGATTTCTATTGTCAACATTAGTAGCTACACGTCTAGACTGTCAAAAACTGCAATTTGGTTTAGAATGTCATTAAACTCTTATTATATTAATTCAAATGTTCGTAATCTGGTTGATTAATCGTGAGATTGCTTGTTCTATTAAATTATCTGTATCTATTGCATTTAATTTTGATTTAATTTGACCACGTGCAATTATTAGATTCGTCATTTAGTTCAAATTGGAGCTCGTTAGTTTGTTTAAGGATAATAATTTGTTGGATCGTAATAGATAATGGGAATAATTAGGATAAACTTACTGGAAGTTGAATACCTTTCTATCATTGGCAATGAATCACTTTATTTTTGATCGACACTCAATTTAATTGTTTATTTGTATATTATTCATTATATCTGAACTGGAAATTCGTCTCTAAGGACCAATCTTGAATTTTGAATGGACTGTATACCATTTTTTTGTATATAATTATTCGTTTTAATTATTTCTACATCAATACAATGACACAAACTTTTTTATTAATTATTGATGACATTAGTCAATATAATTCTTCTTTTTACATTGCTGATATGAACTAATCCAGATCTAATTATATTTTGTTCTTTAGTTACCATCTCCAGAGCAAAAGTAAATAACACGGTTGAGAATCTCCTCTAGCAAACCATCATAACTTCAAATATTTCTATAAAATTCTTGATTGTTCAATGTTACTTTCATCATGTTCACAAATTTTATATTGAAGCCTATTTTTTAGTACTTTCACCAATCATTGTCAATGAACATCATCATACGCTCTAAACCAGCAAACGAATTGGATGTAACACAGAAACATATAGTTTATTTACGATAAAAAGACGATGACGTAGCAAAACAAAATATTGTTATGTTGCCAAGCTGTAGTTTTTTCCTTTACTTAACGAAAACTAGAAAAGTTAATCTGAAGTTAGATTGACAGTTATTCTTTTTCATTGTTCCGTGCCTCGTAGGGCGTAAGTCAAAAATATTTATTTAAAAATAAAAGGCTTGTATGATAGGCTTGATTAATTTAATATAAATATTTATTCATGAAAAACTATGGATAAGATACAAGAAACAGTAACCAATCAGTCTATATTCGAATTGACATTTAATTATTTTACATAGAAGAGGGTTAAATGACGAACTGTAGGTCCTTATACCTTATTCTATGCTCTATAGAACCATCTTCAAGAGCACTGCAAGGGTTTACGCTAAAAGGAATCAATACAAGCTGTAATCATCTTCATGCAAATTTGAATATTGTTTCTTTATACAATATCTATTATATTTATTATAATAAAAATAGAATAGGAAAGAAAAATATAGATACACAAAATAAAATTTTGTTACAAGATATAAAAATAAAAAATCTCCCATTTTATCAGTATTATTTATGTAGAGATACTGTAGTCGTTGTTTTAATTTGTGTATTATAAAATAACTGTACCTAATTAATTTAATAATAGTTATTAGTGATTTCGAAAAGGTGGAAATAAAGCAAATTGGATAAAAATATACAAAAAATAAAACAGAAGATTTCCACTACTCCACTAGAAAATCATAACTATTTTCATCGTCACTGTCAAAATTATTAATAAGTGGAGGCACATCCTGTCTATCAAATACTACTTCTCTATCTCACCCATCTTGTATAATTTTTTCAGTGTGCTCTACTGTCTTTGACCAAATATCAGGAGTCACTTTTTCTAAAGACTTTTTCCATACTCTGTTGAAGAGCCATCAGTTCCCACATGATCTCTATAAAAAACTTTAACTGTACCCCAAATATGTTCAATTGGGTTGAACATACAGTGGTAAGGGGGAGGTCGTAGCACTTGTGTGACCATATACTGTTGGTGGTTGATTCCTACAAAAATGCATATATTTAAACAAAATAAGTTATCTAAGTATTACCATAATGTCTTGAAAAATGTTTATATCAACTTACCGTGGTACTAAATTCAATAATTGGGTTTTGAGGAAAGTATTTTCAAAAGGAATATCATTTTATATCAACCAGTTCTGTATATCAACCTTTTTGGTAGCTGTTGTTGGTACTTTATTGATCACTGTACTGTGATAACTTGCAATGTTCATTACAATTGTGGCATGTTCTTCCAAGCTCACTAAAAGCTGGTATTCAAACCAATGCAAAAAAATTTCTCGTTTCATTTCACCGTGGTAACCACTATCTTGTTTTTTAGAAGAGAAACCATCCCTGCTTCAGGAATAAATGCAGAAGAGGAACCAGCATGCAATACTATATACCTACAATAAGGAAATAACAAATTACTACTAGGTTTCCTAGATAGACTGCATAGCTCAAAACAACTATTAATACTTATATAGATTTGAATGAAATAGTGTGACTAGTAAATATTTGAAAAGCTCTTAAAATGGCAGAAATGTTGATACATGATAAATTAATTGCTAAATTTTATTATTCAATTACCTTGGACCACCAATTTTGGGTTTTTTAACGCTTCTATGATTAGAATCTTGCCAAGAACGTCCAACAGTACCGTCTTTAACTATCCAGGTCTAATCCAAAAACACAAATTGATATAAAACTTCCCTTTTTATCTTGACATATTCATGTAGAAAGTGTACACGTTTTAATGCAATATGTGGCAACTCCATTAAACCACGACGAGGATCATCTTTTTGGTATTTGAATCCAATATTTTTTACTATTTTACAGAGTGATGTTAAACAGCCATTAAAGAGTTCACGCTCCTGAAGTTTCCAAGGTTATGTGTTCCTCTGAAAAAATATAGTGGTAATTGTGAATAAAATAAAACAGTAAATTCAATATACTCACTGTTTCCATACATTTCGTATATAACATTTCGGATAGTTTTTTGATCAAAGTTATCAATTTCAACAGTAGGTTTTATGCGTTGTCTCTTTTTAGGTGGGCTTTTAGGCTCTTCACCTCTATTATGCTTGGCGGCAATACGGTTAACAGTGGTAACGCTAAGTTGTAAAGCTTCTGCAACTCTCTACAATATAATTAGTTCAATTTATGAAAGATTAATATATTATCAAGTTTAATTAACCTAACCTAACATTAAAAACATTTAATCATTTACATTTAAATATGTAACAATAATATAAATAATGATGAATACAAATAGCAAATATTAGTACTTACGTCTCTTACAGCAGTAACCTGGAAAAACGGGACCCCATTTCGGGATTTCGGCATTCTCGTTCAAAATAGCTCAACAAAGATGTTACCGTCTCTTGACATTTTCTGTTCAGCTGCTTAGGCATTTTATTAACCACACACTGCAGATTTGCCTAAATAATTAGTTATGAAAATAACTGTGTTTTTTAATCTTAAAGAAGCAATGAATTTAAAAGCGCCAAAAGAACTTGTTAATATTAGACGATGATCGAATGTCAATAAACGTCAAAACAAACTGGGGAATTTTACCAGTTGATTTGACAACGTCTTGAAGTTTTGCCAACGCGTTAGCTGTAAATTGCCATGGCTGTTGAGGATAAATTGTATTCACGGTTGGTAAATCAATATTTATTGTGATAAGCAAGAAAGTAACTAAAAATGACATCATCGTCTTTTTATCGTGAAAAAACTATAGTAACACACACCTTTAATAAAACTATTAAATAAAATATAGTTTGTCACTTTTATTTGAAATAGTGAATTACACGTACCTGAAATAAAACAGCATTAGTTGTTGCAAATCACCCTGTACAAACTAAATAAGTAACTTTTTACATCTCAATTAATAAGATATAAAGCTTGCTTTATAAAACCATTCACTTATAACTGAGAAATTTGCGTCGGGAAAGAGTGCAAATAAGCAAATATTTAAGCTTAAATGCGGAGAGCTTTAATCTTCCACAAGAAACATCAGAAAATAAAGCTTTTTCATCTCTTGTTCAACTTGTTTCGGAAACGAAATCATTTCCGTTGGAATTTATTTTTTATGAAACGAAATACGTTCAACTTTAATTAAGGCTAGTTCAAAAAGTTGATGTTGTTCTTGTTAATTGTATTATATAATTATTGTAATTGAACAAAATAGCTTTGGGAAAGCTAAGCTACATGTTTGGCAGTATAATTATTTTAATAATCCTTATAAAAGAGACAGAGAGGTCGATATAAAAAGTATGAATATTCGCGTTTAATTAGTTAAGAATGTCTTAAAAAATTAATATTCTAAAAGTAGCTGAATGAGAACTAAAAAAGCAATAGATGGAACATGTAGGTACACTGTCGGGAAATATAGTTCGATGTATTGTTATTCTGGAAAATATCTGAATTTAGGAAAAGAGAAAATTATTAGTTTATACCGATATTTCCCTCTTGTGCGTTTTGTATAAAAGATGATAAGTAATCAATATTGGCTAGCATAGTTTTTATTGAAAGGTCCTTTGTAATTATAGGATCAGTACTAAATTTGAGGCCTAGTGATAAATATTGTAGAATATCCTTAGGTAGGGCAAAATACCCAATTATTGGCACCTTTAGCGATATATCTGACTGTTATTTCTATTTGGGCATCTTAAAGTGAAGCAAATTATAAACCGCCTTGGTTACGACATTCTTAACCATTCTTCCTTAGTATGAACACAGAAAACTAGATTTTCAGATTAAATTTTTTGATTAAAAAATAATATTTTCTAATTATGGTCACATTTCCCAGTTATTGGCAGTAGACTCTAGTTACTGGTATACCCAATTATTGGCTGTAGATAAGTAGTTATTAACATGCTTTCTGAACCAGTGATTGTCGTATCACCAAATTTTTTTTTAAAATTTTTGATATTGAGATAATGAGTAGTTTTTTTGAACATATGTGTATATTATTTATAGATATTTGGTGAACTGCAGGTACAAAACATTGAATATTATTTAAACATTAATACAAAGTAAGTTAGAAACTACAACTAAATCCAGAAACTTGTGATTAAACTATAACAATACTATTTTAATGAACATAATATATATAAATTAATTTATCCCTTAAAGTACAAACTTTACATACGTAAAACTTTTTGTATATTCCATGATTTTTCAAGCACTTTGCGTGATATGCCCTTGAACATTTTTGACATTTAATACCATAATTTAGTAAAGAAAAATTGTGTGTGCATATGGTTCACTAGTATTAGTACTTGAACGAGGATCATATCATAAATTAGTTAGAGTCTTCACCTGTGTTATATTTTCGTCTGTTTGAATAATATATGTTTCAGAATTTATGGTCATAAATTCATCAATTAAACTCAGTTTTTTATGTGTTTTGGCTTTGCCTCCGTTCGAATATACACGTTTTCGATCATTTCGAAAGAATCTGCGGAAGCTATCTTTGTTCTTTTGTCGTGAGTTGGTTTTACTTCAGTATTCTCAGTAGAACTTAGGGGTATTACTTCCTTTGGTCTTGTATCCTTTTTTTCTTTCTTATTATTATCCCACAGCTATAGAGATTTTCAATTTCTTAGCCATCTTATTTTCTTCTTTCTTGCGTCCTCTTTCTTGTTTCTCTTTCTCCTTATCATTTTTCTCTTTTTGTTTGTCTTCATATATGTTTTTCCATCCACTAGATGTGATTACAAAGGGCAACCTTTCCACCTGCCTTTTATTCTTTCTATCCAGTGTTTTCATTAGACAGTCGCGCAGTTGGTAGGAAGAATATGTCGTATTATTGTTACTAACAGTTGGACTGAGATTTTCCGAACTCTTATTGGAAAGTTCAGATACGGTGTTGTCTTGTTTTGTTATTTTTCTTTAACATTGTGGGTGATTGGTTCGTCATTACCAGTAGGTTCACAAACTGTTCCCATTTGTTCTAGTTCGATGTGCTCGTTTATTATTATCGGAATATCATCTATTTCTTTTTCTGTGAACTCTTTCTCATCAGATGCTAATTTCGCGTGAATGATAGAATTTTCTGTGAACTCTTTCTCATCATATGCTAATTCCACTTGGATGATGGCGTTATTCCAATCTGGTACAATAGTATTTTCTGATTGCCTCAACTGTTTATAAATTTTATGAAGAATTTGAAAGTTATCGTCAGTATCTTGATTATCGTAAGTTTGCAATTCCTGTAGTTTGGTTGGTCCGACAATAGTGCAAAATTCTTCGTGCTCAATTGAATAGTTGTTATTAAGACTATCATGCTGGGGTACATCTCGTTTTTCTTTTCCCAAGAACTTACTGAAATCATCGTCCATAAATTCCAATTGGAATTTATGGACGATGACTGAAATCAATAGCGCTCGGATTCCATGGAAAGAAACCACAAGCTCTAAAACCATTTACAATGGTCGATTCCTTCAAACTGTTGATTGCTTCCTCTAATATAGGTGCAAAATGTTGTTTATTCAATTGAACTAAGGGATTATGTCTTCTCCACTGTAATACCGCTTGCTTCCAACGTGTTTTCAGTGGCTTAAAACAAGAAACATCCGCGGGTTGTAAAATTCTTGTTGAATTGGGATACAATGCAATAAGCTTGGTACATAAATTACTTATTTCGTAAGTTAAATGGGTCTTGTGACTATCTACGAATAAATTCACAGGCATTTTAATAACCTTATCCTTAAGATGTTTATGAAATATATTTGAAACATATTCATAAAATACCTCTGACTTCATCCATCCATTGTCGCTGGTACCTATGCCCCAATGATTGGGAACACTAGCAACAATATTTGCTGGAATGCGCTTATAGGGGTATATAATCCTGGGGGGAGTCATTGAACCTGAGGCAGAAAAAGTAAACATTACGGTAAGATTAGATTTTGCCACGCCTTGATCTACTTCATATGCATTTTTCATCCCTTTGATTGTCAATACTTTGTCTTCCTTAGGGCACAACAAAAAGCAAGTCTCATCACCATTATAAATTCTCGTTCTATCTTGAAGAATTTCCGCAAAGTTTTTTTCTTGGAGATAATGTTCAACTTTTGTAAACCAACTTCTAATATCCTTTTCAGACAGATTACCACTTGAAGGTGTAACGCTTTCGAGAGTTCTATGAACCAGTAAATAATGTCTTTTTAAGGAGGCTTGATACCAGTGTTTGCCTGGGGTGTTATTGTTAAAAGGATTTGGTCGAGGACTTTTATCTAGAAAATATTTTACTGTGGCCTGTACATCTTCGCGTCTTCGTGGAAATCCTTCCTGGTGACATTCCAATATCCATTTTTCCAATAAGTTTTCTTCATCAATAATCAGAATCGGGTTAGGTCCATGAGTGGGTTTTTTTAATTTCTCCCCGAGTCGATACTGAAGTGTCTGTCGGGGTATCTTATACTTTTCTGCAGCTTTAGCTTTAGACATGCCGTTGCTTACAGCCTCAATGAAATTCTGAAGAGTCTCTTCATTGTACGATTTGCAGTATTTAGAACCATTCTTCAGTTTCGGCATTTTTAATTCTTTCATGCTGTAATTAATAGGTGCATAAGAATTATGGATATACAGTATAAAATGGATTACATTATACTTAATACGAAGACTATCAGTTTATTCTATAATGTTCTAAAATCCATACTAAATTGAAATTTTAATCCAAATCCGTAAAATAATAATCTGCCGATAACTGTTTCGCACTAAATTTTAAGTGAACCAGTTATTGGCAGCAGTGCCAATAACTGGATTTGGGTACAATAGAATATCCAGTAGTTGGCAGTTTGTAATTTTCCTTTAAAATCAGATAAGTTGATAACACATAGATCAATCAATCATTCTTGACCTACACAGTATAGGATATGCGTAAAAATGGACCTAATTGTAATTAAAACAAGCATTTAAAACTTACCATTCACTATCAAAATGGCGAATTTTTACCTCATGAAATGCAACACAACTTTTCTTTTTCTCTCTCCTGACCTACTGACATAGAGAAATAAATATATTAAGAGAGGGTTCGTTCCCATATAAACAGCTGGCATCGCGTCGATCTCAGCGCACCCCTTGCGGGAAACAGAACTAATTCTCACAGGCGGGATATTTAAATTTGGTAGTTTGGATTATGGGTAGGTAAATTTTACAGTTTGTCTTAAAATTGTTTATTATATAATTATTTCATTCCAAGAAATTATATTTCATTTTTGTAATGACATGATAATAATAAACAATTTTGAGACAAATTGAGACAAATAATTTAGGTAAGCACACATCTAAAATTTTTATTAACCTGCACATAATATAAAAACAAATTAATAAAATATTTGTTTACTATACAAAGGTCTGTGATTTATACATGTTATTACATTGATAACTTTAAAATTCTTATTCTAATAGTTAACGATAATATTAAAGCACAAAAACATCTGATTGAATTATCAGTTACAATAATCAAAAAATTTAAATTTTCAATAATATCTCCTATTATTAAAACAATAATTCTAATATCACTTTGAGTGTTTCCACACAATTTTATTTTCAAAGTTATTTTTCCTACCACACGCACTATAAATAGGCATTTATACGACTGTACATTTTTCAAAAAAATTCTATTGCAGCCTCCGCCATCCCCATAGCTGCCCAGCTCTCACCTTTTTTTAACTTGTTTATTTCAGAAAACAAGAAACTTCACATTTACTTTCTTTAAATTAATTAAAAAGGCAAAATATGTAAATCAGAGGGAACCTACAGTTGTATAGATACACAACACAACGAAAACTAAAAGTAGAAATGGCACACTAGCTTGAATATTAAATAATGTTTTAAATTGGTAACACAGAACATGAAAAAACTATTATTATCTATATCATTGATTTACCATACAGTTACATATTATTATTATTCACAAAATTACATATTTCTACTCAAATTACAGCATTATACTTAAGAAAGTTTATCCAATATTACATCAAATATTTTAATAAAAAGCATTTAGAAAGTAGATTCCCCTTTACATGAAGACAGGAACAGGTCTGAAACCAAACAAAATTAACGCAGTACATTGTTACCAAAATATGATAATTATTTTTGTTTGTTAGTCCTCTCACCATCATTATAATATTTTTTAATTAATAAGGGGCACAAACTTTTATGAGTTGAGAAAATACGTATGATTTATGTTCTCGACAAGTGAACCAATCAAAATTTATATGACTTTTTGCAAAGAGTTCGTTTGTCATTAGCCACATCCAAAGTCAATTGTTCGTTTAAAGCTATTTCATCAAATAAGAGGACACAATCTTTATCTATGTGCTCCATTTTGACAACCCTTTCGTTAAGCCTATCAAAAATTGCTTTATTAATTCCAGTTTAAAATGGCACTGATCTTAGAAGTGACTGTAAAGTAGATTTACTGGGCAAAGCTATAAAACGCTTTAAAAAATTATATGCTCGTGGTCCCTTCTTATAAATGGCTAATGAAAGGGCCTTATCCGTTATTGACCGTGTTTCTTAGAGTTAGCAGTACTACTTTTTAAAAACTCCATGCCTGCTGGATCTAATTTTGAATTAAAATTTTGAAATAACTTTGATTCTGACAATTTAACTGCTTTTTTGATTTTGTTATTGCTACTGATAAGTGCCTTTTTCAATTTACAAATTCTATTTTTCTGATCTTTATTAATGTAATACATTTTTTTGTTCTTGGGAGATAGTTTCGTTTATTTTACTTAAAATACTAGATTCCAAACATTGTTTTTTAGGCAAAGTATTAAATTCAGTTCCTTTAAGACTATCATTATTGGTACGAAAAATAAGCTTTCTTTTTACGGGCAATACTGTATTTTCAAATGCTTGAGTTTTATTATTATTATCTTCAATTACTTTTGGTGGTGTATGATGGAAGGGTTGCAAAGGTAAAGCAAATTTATTAGGTCTTTTGCGTAATGAATTTGTAAATGACTCATCATCAAAATGATCTTCAAACAACCTTTGACCTTGGATGTATAAGGAATTTCTAAAATTTTGTACCACTATTCCCTTTGACTAATGTCAGATGGAAATTTGAAAAATGTTTTGTTCTTAAACTCCAAATTGCGAAGCAGCCAAAAATATGTATTATTACAATTTTTTGCTATACAACTACGACGAATTTTACCTGGTGGTGACATTTTAAAGGTTCACTTAATTTTATTTACTTTATTAAAAAAACTAAATCCTAAATAAATCAAAAAATACTCACTCTTGTATTGACTTCTTTTTCGGAATTGTTATTTTTGACACTGTTACTTGCATTTGACAAACAGAAACCATATTCACACCAACCAATGTGAGATTGGTTTTGTATATTTTCATTTTTAATGACGTAAAAGTTAATATAGTAGGATATTTTATAATATTTACCTACGACCACTCCTGTAAGTAGTCAAAAACACACAGTCGGCAATCAATGTAAGACGCCTATTACGCACGGTAAAAGAAAACGCACGACTGTAAAGTAATTCGCACGGCTTCCATAGCAACCACTTAGCAACTGTTAATAGACGTACCCATTTTATTTAAAATGTAGGTATAACTTATATATTTGACGTTGAATTTTATTCTATATATATATAACATTTAATAGATATGAGGTTGCATTTAATACTAAGAGTTATTTGGAATTATATGATAATTGGTTACGTTTCATTCAATCCGCATCTTTTAGCTGCCTAAATGTATCTCATATTAGTAAACAATAGTATATTATACACCAAGCGACTAAAGTGGCCCATTTAATCCCGCGGGTGGTGTTTGATTCCTGAGGGAAGTAATCCACCTAAGAGATTAATGTCACTTTATTCGAGAGGTGTATACGCTATTTTATGCAATTCCGGTAATTCTACATACATTCTTAATAAAAATACATACTACTTAGGACGGACTTTCACGAAACTTGGCTGGGCATCTGAGGTGAACTTCTATGATGCTTGGCTGGGGATCGAGGAGCGACTTTTATAAAACTTGGTTGGGCATCGAGGATGTACGTTTTTACTTGTACTTTAAATACCTTAATAAGATTATAAATACAAGTACAATTGGCTCGTAGGTAAAGTATAGTACGTAACTCGTGTTGTAACGCATTTAACGCACTTACGGAATTACGCACTCGCCGGTACGCGGCTTCGTGCGTAACTTTTCCGTTCGTGCGTAAAATGCTTCTTACCACACACGTTACGTAATATACTATTATCCACATGAAAGGCGATGTTTTGAAATGTATTGAAATTCATGATATTTTGTTTATGTAAAACAGTCTTGTAGTTCACGACACTACAGACTCCATGCGCGGGGAACTTGCGCAGAAACGTTGTGCTATATACCGCCTATGCATCAAACTGTCTCTTATATTATTATTTGTCTATGCCTACTGATGAATTTTGAGCGGGGTTTCTATTAAAACGGCAAATGCGACATCTCTATTGCATTACATTTTACCTACAAATCTGCCTATTAAACGTATTTTTGTCGTATATCGCCAATAACTATGTCCCTGCCGACTATTGGGTGCTTTAGCCTATATCTATCTATATTCGAAATATTTATCAACCAACTGTTTTCTGTCTTAAGAACCGAATTGATTTTTTTGTTAATTGAATCATTGAGTTTGTTTTGTTGCTTATTTTTAATTGGAAAAAATAGTTTGTTATAAATAATTCTGCTGTCTGCTAAAAATATTATCAAAAACGAATTCATTAGTTTGTAACGTTATATTTTTTCAATAAAATTTCATATAATTTTTGTTACCAGCAGGCTGATACGCCACTGGCAAGGTTTTCGGATCTTGATGTTGAGAGAATTAAAAAATTCGCTAGATAATTATTTATTTACGATTCCACTCAAAATATCGGAATATTCAATCACTCCTTTTCTCGCTTTATCATTCGTTATTAAATATGATTGAAGGGAGAGGACAAATTTATTTTTCGATGTCGAACACCCGTTGTTGATTGTTTCTACGACGGAAGGCCGGAGGGAACTCGAGGAGGTACGAGGGAATTTTGAGTTCGTCTAGGCAGGGGGCACAGAGCTTCTTTTTTGGGAGAGAACAGCAAGTGCTACCGATCTATTTTGTGCAGGTTGTGTGGAGTTTGAAATTGTGGAAAAAGTCTTTAGTACTTACTAGCTTAGGCTTCGTATTCAGCTCCATACATTTGAATCACGAAATAAGGCCTATGAAGTATTGTATTCATATTGTTAAAACCACTACATACTTTATATTAGGGTGTCCCGTGGAAAATTTCATATTATAGAAACCTTTAAGCAAAAGAATTTTTTTCGATTAATTACACCATCGCAACACCAATGTTGTATTCAAAACCGTGAGCGAATATAATGTCAATAAATAAATATACAAAGTGAAATTGACTGTCTCGACCCTTACTTCGTGGAATATGTCAATTTTTCGGAATTTTCAATAACTTGTATGTCAAAATGATTTATGATTGAAAAAATTTTTTTTGAAAAATTCAAATATAATTATATTTACCAATTTATAACAATCTCAATTTACTTATCCTTGATAATGGAAATAAACGTTTCCGAAAGCTTGGAAGAAAAACAGTAACAAGAGTTTTCTTTAAATTAACTTGCCGTTACCCCAATATTCGTGGTTTTATATATATATATATATATATATATATATATATATATATATAAATATATATATATATATATATTAAACTAAATATTTGATATAATACTTACTTTTATAGTAGATTTAAATGTATATGTTTATAATTTAGAATTTTTGTTTTTTAGTTTTGGCTAGCTCAGTTTGTTTTTAATATTTGTTTAATAATTTATTTTAATTAGATTATTCGGGAGCATGAAATCCTTTTTCCCTTTGAGTCCTGGCAATTTATACTGTTGTAATAGTTGAAATAAAAGAAAACACATTATTTGAAATCAATTTAATTATCAATGCAATATTTATTTGATAAAATAATATGCGACGCCAATGGTTATATTGTACCTATTTATTGATTTTAATAATATCATAAATGCGCATGCGTGGAAACTAGTCATGCGCTTTAACATGAAACGAACAATTACGATACGTAAGAAGCATCTATATTATACAACATTTGTTGACGATGCAAACAAGTAAATGGTTCATCAATAATCATAAAAGAATTTATATATATATCATAGTTATATATGATACAAATAGCTGTGGGAAGAAATGAGTTATATACATGGATAGAAAAATAGAAATTATATACAGATGGACATGGTTATAACATTATAAAATTTCAATCACTAGATTTATGCGATTACAAGATGGCGTGATTAGCGTAAGTACATATTTTAATTTATATAAAGTTCGGCCTTTTATTAAATTTAATGATTTATGTAACGAATACACTATATAAAGTCTGTTTCTTTCTTTTTTAGATCGATCATATTTTCAATAGTTTGTCAATTTATGAAATTAAGTACTTAATTGGGATTTTGAGTTTTTACACTATTTATTGGCCAATAAATGATTTAAATACACTGACCTGTTGATCTTGAATTTGGAAGAAAGTCTCTGGATCCCAGGAACACTCCACTGAATCTCCAAAAAAAAACCGAAATTAACGAAAATTTCGCAGATTCTTGTCGAAAACTTTGTTACAATTCACTGTGAGTATTATTAATATTGTATTTCATAATACTTTAGAAGTTTAGATGTCTTAAACCGGGAATATCTTTAAATTTTTAGGAACACTATCCCACACACACCTCGCTTCTTAACACCAGCTTCCGTTCTCCTTAAGCGTCCCCTCGATTCTCGACTTTTTTAAACAAAACAGTCTTTTGTTCTTTTTCAGATCACTATTCAAAAATGTATTTATTGATTCACAGTTTGTTATGTCATCTTTTTTAACCAATAAGATATTGTCTTTTGTAATCAGATAATTGAAACTTCAATCACTTATCAAAACAATTTCAAACATACAAATACATTAAAATTGGTTATACTTAGATACACTTACATAGTACAACATTCAATATTATTATTGATAGTATATTCTTGTTATACTCATATTAATTATAAATATAAATTCTCTTATGTTATTTGTCTATATGTCATTATTTGTTTATCTATGAAATCTATTGGATTATATTCTATTCAATATTTATATTTGTTCTTATTCTTAAATTAATGATTATAATGAATTAACTATAGTAATATTTGTTTTCATTTCAGATGAACAGCTGATTAAGTTATGGAAAATATTCTTCGTCTTAGGCAACTTTATTTACATCATTACATTGGTTAGGCAATATCTATATTTTATGTTATCATTGAGGTAATTCCTTATTTATTATATTGTTATTGGCTGTTATTTAATATATCTTTATTTGATATGTTGTTTAAATTAAGAAAAGTGTTTCCTTTTTACTTGTTTTCTTAAATTATGTTATTTTCATATATATTCCATACTAGCGACTTAATTTTATAATACTACTTCTCTTATTATCTAAGATATCTGGTTCAATATATATATATATATATATATATATATATATATATATATATATATATATATATATATATATATATATTATTGTAGTATGAATGGAGGCGTACATTGTGACCCAGTGTAATGTAGAAATAAAGAAACTAAGATCAATTTTTTTATATATAATAGTAATAATGACCATATCTGTCAATTGTAGTTCAATTTTCAGAAATTTTTTTAGAATTCCAAAAGTTGAGATTATTTTAATAAACTTTATAAAACTAAATTTAGATAAAAACATATAAAGTCATATTATAATAATAATAAAACAAATAATCAAATATAAATGACAATGAAATAAGTTAACTTAACGCAATATGTAACCTTAGACATAACCAAAATTTAATGGAGGAATATGAAGGACAAACTAATAACTTGAGAAATCAACGATATAGCTACAGTATCTAAATCATAAAAAAGAAAACAATTGTGAATTTTGTAATGGAAGATTCAATACTATTTATATAATACATATAGTTTTAAAGATCTATTTCCATATAGGGAAGTACAAAAACCAGAAATGTCATATTATGTTGACATGCGTACCAACAAATCTGATTGAATACATGAGGGATGAATAAATAAAATTTGAAAATAATTAAGAAACTATGTATGATAATTGAATGAACAATTAGTAGAATAAAAATGGAATAATTACATATATGAAATATAATTGTTCATGTTGC
This sequence comes from Galeruca laticollis, assembly GCA_963921935.1. Lineage (NCBI taxonomy): Eukaryota > Metazoa > Arthropoda > Insecta > Coleoptera > Chrysomelidae > Galeruca > Galeruca laticollis. The sequence goes on from OY998177.1 coordinate 172,529,148, forward strand.
CAAAATTATATAATTATAATTTAAGTTTCCACCAATCACAGGACTTTTGAAAATTAAAATAATGAACAAGACAATTTATAGAACTGATTCTGACGTATTATGAAATTATAAACAATATAAAGTATAAATAATATAAAACAACAGGAAATTTATGTGAATAATAGAGTGATTTTGGACAAATAAGAATGACAATCAATCGTTATAAAAAATTGTATATCCAGTAGTTTATGAACATCCGCTTGAAGCAAGTTTGTTGATAAAAAGACAATTGATTGTGGCGAGGAAGTTAGAAGCATAAGCAACTCCATGTCGGGGCTCTTCAAATTTTTTGCGAAAAATTATCAAAATTAAGTATTTAGGCCATTCTACAAAGTAGTTTTACAACCAGAGATCCTACCAACAAATCAAAACAAATACCCGATCCAAAACGAGTCTTCTCTAAGTAATATGAGAAATTTGGTGATCTACAGCAGTGAGAAAGGACGCTAAAAGGTGCGGACAATCGTTTTGGGGACTCTTTCTCTGATTCTTCTCTAATTTCTTCATTATTTGGTATGTCTGCAATTTAAAAATTTAAGTGGATATAACCAAATTTAAAGAACCACGTAATTCATACCTATTCCTATTTCATGAACATGGGTTTTGCCGTTGACTACTACCCAACCTTTAACATCTAGTAACATTCTAGTATCTGTTAAATGTTTAATAGGATACCCTATGTTTCCTGTATCTTTTGTGATAATTCTATTCTTTCTTGTCTTTGCTTCAACTTGACACTTCCAGTCGGTAAATGTCTGAAATTGGTAAAAACTATAACAAAAAACATATGAAATTACTGCTTTTATGGATAATGCTAATAAAAAAAGAAAATCAAGTATTATACGTACCTATGTTTTTAATAATAACAGGGCTTATAGCATCAAATTTGTTATTCCTAAACGGTTCATTTTTGTATTTAATTCATCCAAATACATTGTGCCTATATTGTCTTGGTGTTTTAACTTTGTCTTTATTCATAATAAAAGTTACGTGAGTAAGTGAATAAAAATCTTATCTAACAAAACTTCTATAAACAAATATATAGGTAATCTTTTCCAGCTTAACACAACTACACAATATGTCAAAAATATACCAACCTTTATAAAATTGTGAAAATATTATCGTTATGTTTTGTCTTTAGATTTTAACGCAACGATATGATTACAGAATCTACTCTGAAAAAGTATCCTTAACATAATAATCGTTACCGTAACGACAAGTTACAGAATAGCTTTTGCTTTTGGACTAAATACAGTTCATGAAAATGTTCCAAATGAGTAAATTATTATTATTTCTTTGCCTCTTCAATTTGGGTTTGTAGAATTCATTTTTATAGAAGAAATTGATGAACATATTTGAAAAGCTTGTTTATATTTATATTTGACATAACAAAATGACGAATGACATTTTTATTGTAACGTCAACTGAAGCTGCTGTGAGGGACGATACAATTCGATGATTGTAGGAACGGTGCTCGAGAATATCATTTTTAGGAACTATTCGCAAATAGAGCATTCACAGCCTTGCGTATGCATGACGTTGGGAACGACGTCAAGAATAACGAGATTCAGGGCATCAGGGTGAATGAAATTTAATAATCGACCACCACACCTGCAATAAATGAATCACCGGTAGCTACATTGATTTTTTTAGCGAATTATCGAAACCACACATGAAAAACCTACAACTTTAGAAATATTCTTACAAAAGTTACAACTTTTATTTTTTAGAACTGAATATCTTTTCAATAAATACATGGAAAATTATCATATATGAATTATATGGCAAATGTATGCATACTTTGCCTGTAGATAATATACTTTTTAATTAATTAAAAAAAATAGAATTGCAGGGAGAGAGAAAAGACGAAATTTTCGGTATAAGAGTGTCTGTCGTCTAGCGCAAAAATATTTAAAAGAGGGCGGAGTCGAGACGTGACATGGCGCGAGTGAAGAGCAGTCACTCTTGATATAAATTTGTTTTTTTAACCAAATATCGTCATATATTCTCCCAAAATCAGCAAGAATTTACACTTTTCACGACATTCAGTATAATTTTGTTCTCTATAGAATTCATTACAGAATCCTCAAAGCTATTTTTATTATTAGGTTTATGTTCCTTGTTTAAATCCACATTCTCCATAATTTTGTCCATATCTGTATTTAGAATAAGTTTAAATTAAAAAATCTTACTTACAACTATTTGAGATTGTTCACATATCTATAAAACTGGTTTAAATGGAAAAAAAGTATTGGTTATTTTTAAACTATAAACATAAAAAAATATTCAAATTTGCATATTTGAAATTCATGACAAGTTATAGTAGCAACAGAATTTTTTTTTATTTAGTCTATTAGTAAGTAATATCATAACTATAATATTATAAGACGTTTATTAGATTTTTCTTATTTTTAAATGGAATAATAGAAATTTAATAAAAAAATTACCCCCCGTAACGCCTTGATTTCTTTTTTTCTTTTTTGTCAAATGATAATTAATAACTGTAAATTGAACTTAGTCCCTGAATATCAGTCCTTTTATTTAAACAATTATCTTCTTGAGAAATGAATGTCATTCTCAGGAAAATCCTTTTACAGTAATTATTTTCTTTACATCGAGTTTTAAAGGTTTTTTCTACTTCCGCTACGAAAACCGCACTTTGAACACGGGTTTGACATGCACAAAACGACTCTTTAAACACTAGTGTTTAAAATGCGAAAAGTCACATCTCGTTTATCTTTTGTTTTTTAAACGTCAAATCAAGTGTATCTTTTGTATGTTGAATTTCATGCTCCTTGGTAATTTTGTTATTCTGCGTCATTGGATTTATCAGTCAGCTATCAGTCATCGTCTGTCATGTATTGAATATAATTGAAATATAATATAATGTTTTACTTCCCGCGGGCGAAGAAAAAGTATAGTAAGCACCTCGTGTTGAAAACGTCTTTAGTCTCTCGTTTCACAAGGAACTCGTTCGCTTCAGTCGTGCCTAGTGTAACTCGTGACTAAAGTAACCGTTTTGACGCTTGGTACTTAATATACTATTATAATCTATCATATGATTTGTAGAGAAAACATGTTCAGCTAATGCTGATCTTTCTGAATATAATCTTGCATCGCTCTTATGTAAAGCTAAACGCTTAGTTATTTTTTGGGACGTCTGACCCATATACAGATTTACAAGTAGAGCATGTTAATCTATATATAGCATTTGAAAGATCAGTATAAGGATCAATTTCTTTCAATTTAATATAAACACAATGAATTGTCAGAACATTTTTATTTGCAACTTTTATGTTATTCACTTCTTTTAAAATTTTGGAAATTATATGTGTGAGCTCTCTAAAGTATGATAAAGATGTGAAAAAGATGTAGGTATATTTGTATTCGTTATATTTTCTGGGTTAGCAGTTACTGAATTAGGTTCAGTTACAACAAATCGTTTAAAAAACAATACATTGAAATCTAAATTCCCTAGTACCTTTTCCTCCAGATGTCCCATTACTAACTGTGCTAAGGTTGAGGAGATAGGAAAACCCATTGTACAACCATCTAATTGTTGATGAAAATTGTCTTGGTATTGATAGTAATTATTATTTTGTATTAGTAGTATTCCTTCTATGAATTTATTGCATGGCAGAGTTGTGTGTTCTCTTAGTAAGTTCCATTTTGTTTTTAGAACAGTTGTTATTAATTCATTTGGTATGTTAGTGTACATTGAGATAACATCCAGTGATATGATTTTATAATAATGTGGTATGATTATGGTATCTATAAAATGTTTGAAGGAAAATGAATCTTTAATGAAATAATTATTTTTCCGATTATATTTGATAGACAATCTGAGAGGTATTTAGATAGATTGTAAAAAGGGGATTGGATATATGAAACTATTGGTCGTAAGGGTACATTTGGTTTGTGAAGCTTTGGTAGACCATATATGTTCGGTGCTAAAGCGTTGTTGATTTGTAGTTTTTTTAGCATCAGATTTACTAATAGAATTATTATTTAGTAATTTTCTAATGAATTTATTGTTGTTATCTTAAAAAGATTTTGTTTGATCAGATTTTAGTGGTTTATAAACTTTTTGTCATTTATCATTTCCCTCATTTCTTTATTATAGTCAACTGTATCCATTACGACAGTTTTATTGCTTTTATCAGGCTGTAATATTGTTATTTGTGGATTATGTCTAATAAATTCTTTTGTTTTATTTAATCGTTTTTGTATATTTTTTTGTAATTTATTTTCTTTAGTTTTTTCATGGTGGAGTTTGATTTTATGATTACTCATGATATTGACTGAATCTGCTCTAATTTCGTTTTTATGTGTTCTGGTTTATCAAAAATTGCTGTTTCTATACAGGCTATGTATTCTGAATAAGGTAGTTGTTAATGGGGAGAGCAACATTTTTTCCCAACGCCAAAACTTCAGCTACATCATTAGGAATGTCAGTGTTTGATATATTTTTTAGCCATTGAGATGTATTTATGTTTATTTCATTTTGTGGTAATTGTGTAATCAAGTTATTAATTTTTTTTATGCTTTTCTTTAATTATGTTGAACTGTTTTTCATATTCATTTATTCCTAAATTTATAAAGTTGTCAAAAAAGTTTTTAGGTAGAATGGTAGTTATATTGTTAGTTTTACTTTTGATTATTAACTCTAATCTTTTGATGTTTTGTGTTGTTTCAGTTTTGAGTAAATTTATAATTTTTGATTTTATGTTGTTTAAAACATCGTTAAATTTACTTCTAAGGTACGTACCTGTAAATGTTACATGTGATGTATTAAAATTCAAAAACTTGGGTTAAATATGTTTGTCTTTGCATCGTAGTAAAAATATTCTTCGGTTTTTCTAGTAGGCTACTTTTGTGTATGTTGTCTCTATGGTTTTCATTGATTTTTTAGTGTTGTTTCCATAGTTATTGCAAATATCTTCGAAAAATGGCATTTTCGTGGTATGATTGCAGTTTTATATCCTCAACCTTAGCACAGTTAGTAATGGAACATGTGGAGGAAAACGTACTAGGGAATTTAGATAGATAAAATTGATAATATGTTAAATTCTTTTGATAGTTTCCATCCAAAACTTCAATGTACAATCGAAACAGAGAACAATGCAATACATTTTCTAGGCATAACATTAATTCGAAACGATGACAACAAAATAAAAACCAAACTATATCAAAAAGAGACATGGTCCGTCCGATATCTTAATAACTATTCTAATCATCTCAATGCACAAAAAAACAGTGTAATTGTGGGATTGACGGACCGAGCTATAGAACTTACTTCTCCAGAATACCGTCTGGAAGTTCTAAAACATGTCAAAAACACCCTAAAAAACAATCACTACCCGATAAAAAACATAGAACGAATTTTTAAACAACGCACATAAAAATTTTACAACTAAAAATAATCAAACCCAAATTCAAATATTAACGTATGTCACAGAACTCAAAATACCTTATCGTCATTGTTCACTAAACTTAAAAGCCAAATTAAACCCAAAAAAAGCTAACGTAGTGTATGCTATAGCATGTTTAATCTGCCCGAAGAAATATGTAGGTCACAAGTACACCATGAATTTGACTTCAATAGTACAAAAATACAACACAGGATTCCAATTAACATAAATTGGCAATCAAAGAAATGGAACATATAAAAAAGAGTTCAGTGAACGATAAACAAAAATTAAAAACCCTAATTTATTATAATTTAATTGTGTAATGAATTTAGTAACCAAAATATATACATCCAATAACAAAATGAAAATACTATACACTTTTGATTTCACTCGTATTTTGTGAATTTGGTTATTTGGTTCTGAGGTGAATGACTTTATTATTTTATCAACAAACTTGTTTTTATATGTGTTCAGTGTCGTTTTTGTACACGTTCCAAAATTGTATATCGATTAATTGTAAATATTTTATTCTGTCTGTCTGTGTTTAAGACATCACATTTTGTTGAGAAAGCTCCCAACAAGGAGCGAAACGTCAAAGTATGTAGACGATATTTAGTTTTTTATTCATGACCTAACCCCAAGAACACGAAATCTAATATATATATATATATATATATATATATATATATATATATATATAAGATGTAAGAATAGTGCGTGACATATGAACAATAAACAACGAATAGATCAGTGGGTATTGCACGCAAATAGAAGAAGGGGCTACTGAAAAGAGTGGTAACCGCAGACATGCATGTTTCTGGCTCATTAGCTGTCATCGGTACGGTACAACCAAGAAAAGATGTGAAACATGGGAGCAAAGGTGTTGAATGAAACATGAGAAAATATAACAGAATTCAGCAGGATAGTCAAACACAACATTTGTGTCAGTAATATTAGAAGATCTCGAATATTCGAGACAACAACCAACATAGACACGGAGGTGCATATAACACTCCCGTCTGAAACTTCCGACCCAGATTAATGAAATAACAACAAGATGTACGAATAGTGCGTGACATATGAACAATAAACTATCCTGCTGAATTCTGTTATATTTTCTCATGTTTCATTCAACACCTTTGCTCCCATGTTTCACATCTTTTCTTGGTTGTACCGTACCGATGACAGCTAATGAGCCAGAAACATGCATGTCTGCGGTTACCACTCTTTTCAGTAGCCCCTTCTTCTATTTGCGTGCAATACCCACTGATCTATTCGTTGTTTATTATATATATATATATATATATATATATATACATATATATATATATATATACATATAAATTTAGTGTTTTTAAATGAAACTCACGGTCTCTAGTTAATTCCACAATATAATACAAGTTATTGAAAATTCTAAAAAATTGACAATTGTTTCGATAAATCAATATCATCGTCATTCTGACGTGAGACCGTGAGTTTCATTTAAAAACACTAATATGAGCATATTCCACGAAGTAAGGGTCGAGACAGTCAATTTTTTTTTACATATAAATTTGTTTTTAAACACGATTATTGGTTATTCATGTCTCACTCGTATTCCGTTGTATTCCATAGTTTTAAAATTATTGTAAGAAATTTCATCGTACACTACGGCATCCAACTATAATTTTGAACAACCCTTCAACTCCACTCTTAATTAAATTTTTAATCTGGTGTAGCACCCTTTCTACATTTAACTAAAAGGTAGATTCTCAACATTCAACATTTAATTCTGAAAATACTTGAGATATTGAAGTTTTGTGTTAACAAGGGAAGCTATAATCTTTGTGAAAACAGAACAAATACAATACTTTGAGATTATGCTGTACGCTCAAACTAAAACAATGTTGTATTAGAGAGTTATGGAAAGTTGTTGAAAAATGTGCAGTGGCGTAACAATGATAATAATAATAAAATTCAGCATATAAATTTCGGATATAAAATTTAAATTAGGATTTCTCAAAAATTTTACGTGATAAATCATTTCAAAATGACTTCCAACTTTGCAACAATAAACAAAACTAATCTTGTATCCAAGTATTATCTGTAAGAACTATTATATTTATATTGAAATCGGCAGAACAATTCCACATAAAATGTCACTCATACATTGTTGGCTTTTCGAAAAAATATTGAAGATCTTTACTGCTTGAGAAATTTTTGGATTCGACTTGTCCGTCAAAAATTGAGAAAGGCTAAGATCATTTTCATATGCTTCAATTATTCATCCAAACTCCCTTTCGACGCCATTGATTGTGAATTGTGAGGTTCGTAAGAATTTAACTTAAAGCAGAAGTAAATTGACAAAGGAATCGAACACTTTCAATCTCATGAATATATAGAGATTAGTTTACAATTTGCGACAACAAACCCACTTTCAATGAAGTGAGGTGTTAAAATCGGAAGTGTGTATTTACCTTTCCGGAATAAATAAGGTGAATTACTTTGTTAACCTTCTTGGTAGATGCTTAAATCTTTTTGTAAAACATTCTATATAACTTAAATCCACAGTTCAAATTGTACAGCTTTAATTAAGGAAACCTTTTATTACAGACATGAATAACTAGGAATAAAATGACTTCATTTCAGCGCGTAACCAATTTATAAACTGTAACGTGGTTGAATCGGATAATTTAATGTGTACACAAGATGGTTGTGAGTGTCACTTTAATCAAGGATTCTGTTGCACCAGTGCGACATATAAAATACTACTTCCAGTTACCGTACAAATATAAATCTCCATGGAAGTGAAGAAAATGTTGACTATAATTTAAATCAAAGATTTAGATGCCAGTATCCAAAATTAAAAGTAAATAATTAAGATCACCATTTACCAAGTCCGACAACAGGTTTTGAGCAAACTCTCTCTAAATTTGAAGGTAATAAAAACATTTGCTTCACAACACTATAAAGAAAAACCAGTATTTTTCTAAACAAATTCGCATTGGATGTTATAGCTTCTCAGATAATTCCGTATAAACATGTCAAATTAAGGAATAAAATTCTCCATTATTGAGAGGACAAATGTTCAAACTAAGACTCAATTAGAAGAGGGAAAACATCTGAACTGAAATGTTATGCGATATACCGTATTTTTGGACTACAACACGCACCACCAATTATTAGATTACCCTGGTAGACAAATTTTTGTTTGCTGTAACGTATATCTGAATAGTATACTATAGTAGAATAGACCCGTAAGGTTTTTTTGTTACACTAAAAAACCACGTACAGAACAATTACGTTTAATATTTATTTAAAAAATAACTTTACAGGATTTGTAACGTTGTGTATCGACTATATTTGTATAACTGATATTAAACTAACATATAATAAATCAAAAAAAAGTATTTGTATCACATTTCATTATTTCCTTTCATGGGGGATCATATCTTCCCTCTTCAAAAACCAGCAGTAATCACCCATCATGACTGGATCCCATCACCCTTGATACCTTATTTCCATTGTTCTGATATCTTGGTGGAAACTTTTACTCTACACAGTTTTTCAACTATAATTCGATGAGTCTATGAAGAAGCGCCATTCAGGAGAATGCTCAACATCGAGTTCCTGCATTAAACCATCGATATCAGTACAGACACATGACGAATTTTCCATATTATAAAATATTGTCGTTTTAGTTCATTCCTGGTAATCGGCCAATATAGTTGATAGTTAAAAATAAAGAGATTTTTTGTATTGGTAACATTCGTTTTTCATTTATTTCATTTTCACAAACGACGTACGTTTCGGCGTATTGCCATTTTCAAGTATTTCTTTTTCTCTACAATGAAGAATGTGTTACTTAATTATAATACATTGAACAATAATAGCTAAGACAAAATTAATTTAAAACAATGAGCTAGTAAAACTTACACATTATAAATCTGCTGTCGACTGTGGACATTGCGTTATAAAATTTTTTAAAATAACTTAAAGGTACTCGAACCTGTCTGATTTATAAAATCATCAACAAAACATACAAATAATAGTCATAGGCGGGTAAGATGCAAAACACCTGCAGCTACTCTATCAAATGGTTATATATTTTTGGGAGACTTTGAAGGTCCGTCTTATAGTTAATTGTATTTTTGTTTTTTTTGATATAAATCATTTCTTTGATTTCACGTTTGATTCTGTTTTCTTCTTTGTCTAAAATTTTAACGTTTTCAAAATCAAAATTATGGTGGTTTTCGATTGCGTGTTTTGAAAGGGCTGTGGAACGTTCATTGTTGGTTTTTATGTTTTTTTGTGATTGTAAGATCTGTTATGTAGGTATTGAGATGTTTGACCCATGTATTCACCATGGTAATCTTCACATTTGACATTATACACTACATAAATTCGTTTCAATTTTTCGGTTTTCGGTTTAAGTTTTGTGAAAAACGTCTTGGTATAATTATTAGGTTTGTGCTTTACATTTATATTATTTTTTCTCAACAGCCCTTGAATTTTTTCTGATGCACCTTGTACTTATGGTAAACTAATATATGTTTTGGTTGAGATATTATTACTAGAGTAATTAGTACTTCTGTTGTTTGTGTCCCTTGCATTATTATTGTTATAAATTTTATGTTGGTCAAGATATCAGAGAGAAATGTTGTCAGTTTTAATTCTAATGTACCAATCAAATACAAAAGAAGTGTTGTTAATAACCTTACAGACAGATCCCTAAAACTCTCACATCCTAATAACAGACCTGATAATTTGAAGAGAGATTAAAGAAGTTTTACAAAGTATGGAATATCCAGGAATCTTTTACAATCCCTAATAAAAAACGAATACATAAAATGCATAACAATAATAATGTAATAATAAAGGTTAAAATTCTGGCGGATACGCAGGTTTTTTATATAACTGTTTACGACTACCTTATCTAAACATTGTTTTTGGGACCAGACTTATCTAGAAAAGGCCAGAACCAATTGTTTTTGTGTGTGTAAGCCGCAGTCCGAAATTTTCTAGTAAAAAAGGCTTTAATATAAATAAAGGACCGATCAGCGGATGAGTTAGTTGATAGAGTGATCTCGAGAAATAAACAAAAATACACCGAACAGTAAAGTGCTTATATAAATTAATAATCAAGTTTGTGTGCATATAAATTAAATTTAAGTGATTGGTTAAGTATATATAAATTGAAAGTTAGTAAGTTGGTACTTGAATAAATTAGTAAGTAGCCATACCGTGTGTTTAAAATTTATCCCACTCGTTTATTGTTTAAATAAATAACAAAAACATTACAGTACTAATAACTCTAATTATAATATCTCAACCGAAACATATATTAGTTTACCATACGTACAAGGTGCATCAGAAAAAATTCAAGGGCTGTTGAGAAAGCATAATATAAATGTAGCGCATAAACCCAATAATTATACCAAGACGTTTTTCACAAAACTTAAACCGAAAAATTGAAAGTAATGTAGTGTATAATGTCAAATGTAAAGATTGCTATAGTTAATACGTGGGTCAAACATCTCAATACCTACATAACAGGATTTACAATCACAAATACAACATAAAAACCAACAATGAACATTCCACAGCCCTTTCAAAACACGCAATCGTAAGCCACCATAGTTTTAATTTTGAAAACATTAAAATTTTAGACACAGAAGAAAACAGAATCAAAGAAATTATTTATATCAAAAAGAACAAAAATTCAATTAACTATAAGACGGACCATCAAAGTCTCCCAAAAATATATAGGTAACCATTTGATAGAGTAGCTGTAGGTGTTTTGCATCTTACAAGCCTATGACTATTATATGTGATTTTATAAATCAGACAGGTTCGAGTACCTTTATTTTACTTTGAAATATTTCAGAACGCAATGTCCACAGTCGACAGCAGATTTATAATGTGTAAGTTATAATAACTCATTGTTTTAAATTAATTTTGTCTTAGCTTTTACTGTTCAATGTATTATAATTAAGTAACACATTCTTCATTGTAGAGAAAAAGAAATACTTGAAAATGGAAATACGCCGAAACGTACGTCGTTTGAGAAAATGAAATAAATGAGAAAAGAATGTCAACAATACAAAAAATCTCTTTATTTTTAACTATTAACTATGTTGGCCGATTACCAGGAATAAACTAAAACAAAAATTTAAATAATACAGTCAGGAAATACGCACTGGAAAATATTATATAATATAGAAAACGAGGGATTGCTTTTTCTAAAAGTTGTACTTTCCATTTCTTTGACAATAAAGTTCCACTCCTTAAGACGGGAACCAAGAAGTTCTGACTGTTGCTTTGACAACCCCTGATCCAGGCGTGAATGTGGGTCGGTACACTATTCCTCAGAGCTTCCTGAAGAACCATTACTATCTCCATTATTTCCCAACACAATATATTGCCAATCCAAAGGCGCCGTCGGTACTGATAAGTCTGCATTGTGAGGAACAGGTCTTATGGCAAATTGCAAATTTGGATATTCCACCTTACGTTTTTCTTGGAATAACCTCCAGTCGTTGTCATACTAAAATAGCGATCATCAAAATGGTTGGTGGGTTCTCGCCATACCATTGGAGCTGCAAAAAGTATACTTCTTCTTTTCCCTTTCGTCCACTGAACCAATGACACGCTACAGCTGACACAGCACACATGGGAGCCTATCGTTTGTCATGATTTCCGATTAAAACACCAAAATACATCAAATAAGCCTTTTCACATTTTCAGAATATGACATTTGACTTCACCATAAATTTTCCACAAATTAATATAACAAAACTTGTGGAGAAATTTTGTCGTTTTTTACCATTTTTGTTAACTACACATATCCATTCACATTAAAACTCAAATATAAACTAAATAAGAGAATAAATAACCCATCCTATGAAAACTTTCAGCTTATAAAAACAAACCAACTTGATAATCTCTCATAAAATTTACTACCTTCGAACAAAAAGAATCTAAAGCACGTGTAGAAAAGTGGTAGGTATTAGGGCTTTATGAATTTTTTTTTCTATTATTTGGAAGGTATTACCATTATAAAAATAATTGTTACAAAAATCTTGTCAGCCAGTGTTATTTTTAAAAACATATATTTTAATGTTACTTTTGATTCATAATTTTTATTTATTGTTACCTTAATTCGTAGGTACTAGCAATATTCAATTCATCTTCACTCTCGGTACTATCACTTGTCTCGTTAATATAACTGTTCTTATTTCGTCTGAACTCATCCCAATTTTGTTAATATCGAAATGATATTGCCTTCTTGCCGCTCAAATCTATAGAATTGTAATAAATGCGAATATCAAATAGAAAAATGTAAATCAGTAACTTTCAGAACACACGGTAAAATATATTTCTTATTTCAAATATAATTAGAAGTAGAATTCGACATACTTTTATCTAGCAAAAATAGTCAGAGCCATAACAATTTACAACAATAAAAAAGATTTTACTAGGTCAAATTTAAATGATTGTTTTGTATACAAACTAGTTGGTAACGAAAATTGAGGCCATTTTAAAACAAAAAATGGGACATTTGCGAGTCAACAAAAAACTCAGAACAAAATTTGGGGGAATAATAAAAACTAAGTTCAGAGCAGGAGTCGGGCGAAAAACGCGAAGGGAAAAAGTCTTTCCCTGTCACGGTAACGGGTCTTAGTTTTCTTTCGTTTTTTTTTGAGTGTTTGCGGCTTCGTAGGAAGAAGTTTCTCTCCGTTGTGTCAGGGCATAATAGGGATATTCAGATATCCTTGACAGTGAACACTGTCCCCCTGCGGTGGCACAAAACGGGAAAAACTCAACCTCTGGCCGAAATCCAGCATAGCTCGACGCCGGTTAATAGAAACTTAGCGTCGTCCGCAGTTTCTAAATAGATCGTGAAACCAGACAGAAATTTGAGGCAGGAGAAGGGAAATTTCCCCGCGGTAAGTTTTTGAACAAGTCTGGGATTTTTTTATTGAAAAGATAATTTTTTATTTTCTTTGTGCGCTGATTCTAAACTTGGTATTTATAACATGAATATATGCATAGGTGGGAGATATAACAGTTTTTTTTAATTTCGTTCACGGGGGTTATTGGACAAGTTCACAGACTCAGTTAAAACTGCAGGTCCCGGCTCATAATTTTGGGCACCGCTCGTTATATATGGTATGATTTTATCGTGTGGGATAATATAGTAAGATTTCCTCAGTAAGATTTCCTCATGATTCAAGGAATGTTGGGTATCCTTTTAGGGCATATGTAACTCGACAGGATTTAGGTATTATTTAAAAAAAAATTTGTGTCATATAACTCGCACTCACCTCGTAGATGGACATGAGACAGAGGTAAATTAAAGTGAATTGTAATTAGTATCAAGAGCCCGGAGCGTATGATTTTGCCTCCGTAAAGGCACGTTATCAGTAAAGTGTCGCTAGGATACATAATTTTGATTTTTCAGACGAGGTTAGGTAATCTCATCATAGTAATGTAATGTTTTTGTTATTTATTTAAACAATAAACGGGTGGGATAAATTTCAAACACACGGTATGGCATATGTAACTCGACAGGATTTAGGTATTATTTAAAAAAAATTTGTGTCATATAACTCGCACTCACCTCGTAGATGGACATGAGACAGAGGTAGATTAAAGTGAATTGTAATTAGTATCAAGAGCCCGGAGCGTATGATTTTGCCTCCGTAAAGGCACGTTATCAGTAAAGTGTCGCTACGATACATAATTTTGATTTTTCAGACGAGGTTAGGTAATCTCATCATAGTAATGTAATGTTTTTGTTATTTATTTAAACAATAAACGGGTGGGATAAATTTCAAACACACGGTATGGCTACTTACTAATTTATTTAAACAGTAACTCACTAACACTTAATTTATATGTACCTATCTAATCAATTAAATTTAATTTATATGCACACAAACTTAATTATTAATTTATATCAACACTTTCATATTCACTTATTTACTGTTTATTTGTCAAGATCACTTTATCAACTCCCCGGTCCGCGGATCGGTCCTTTTTATATACTAGTGCCTTTTTTACTAGAGAATTCTGAACTGCGGCTTACACAAAAAATGCCTTTCGCGATATTTCTCGATTGCCGGCTCAATCCTTAAAAGACCTTCCGAGAACATGTCTATAAAACTGTCACAATAAATCCCAATAGACCTTCTCAGAATTCGGCGCGCTCGCCATTTTTTTAACTACGTTAACATAAGGTTACAGGACTGTACTTAGTATCTGCTTCGGTGTATGAGTTCGTAACAGTAAGTAAAATAAATAAACATTAAAGGTTATTCAAAGACCTGAAAATTGCAACTAAGAAATTTTTTGTAATACCCACTGAACGGGTGTCGATAAACATTTATTACTCATAAATCAGTAGGATTTTAAACGCATCTACTTTTATTTTCTGTTTATACAAAGTGCAGTGACTCGAAACCACAGTCGATTTGTATAGTATTCCTTTTAAGAACAAGAAAATTTTTCTCGCAGTGAGGTAGGTCAATTTACGAAATAAGGACTAAATCATACGGTCCGCGCATACATTGGACATATTTATAGATAAGTGGGTAATATTTTCATTGTGAGGGATTTAATATTTGTTTTGATATTGGGATTATTTTATATAGAAAAATATTTATTATATTTTAATGTACAACTTTGTGGTTTTTCGATAATTTATTCAGATCCCTATCCCGATCTTCTCTTTAGAGAGTGCAGTGTTTTGGGATTCGAGGCCCAACGAAAAGGTCAATCCTGGTCTGGCAAAGGTAATTAGGCCGCTTTGTCCAGGAGTTCCAAACCTAATTCGGACCGGTTTTATTTTATTTTCACGCTCGGCTGCATTATTACAATTTGGTGACAGCAGTTATTAGAGTGGTGACAGCGGATTTTTTTGTTAAGAAACAACTCGGTAACAAAGGGTAGAGTTGTACATCTGGCGACAGCGTTATTACATTGTAAACTGGACCTTTGTCACCCTGGCGACTCAAGAGGTCGAGGTTTACTAGACTATTACACCGGATTTATTACACTGGTGACAGCGGTTTGCGAACCATCCTCTATTGGAACAACCCCACCCACGGAGCGTGACAGCGGTTGTCCAAAACCATTTCTCTTCGAGAGGTAAATCCGGTTGTCTGGAACCATACCCCACGAGCGGTGACAAGCGGTTCAGCTACCATACCCAGGAGGGGAAAACGATGGTTCACAACCAGGATCTAGTATAGCGCAACATAGAGCCCTCAAGACCAGAGCTTCCACTAGATCAAGACCAGTGTGCGTGGTGAAGAACCACATGTTACATGAGGTGTCACTGCGGGCACAGAATACACTGGATCTAGACCAGAGAAGTTCCAGAGAAAAACCATATATCAGATAAAAGGCGAAATACCGATCTGAAGTGAACATGCCAAACGGCGTAAGGTGGAATACTTCGATCAACAAAGAGTGACAACGGAGTTTTTCTAATCAGGGTGTAGTAATTGCGCAACACATAGCTTCCACTAGACCAAGATCAGTGTGCGTGATGAAAAATCACACCCTGCCTGACGGGTAGCACAGCTCCTGCAAATCACACTGGAACTAGACCAGTCAAGGTCGAAAAAATAATCCTACTCAGCAAAATAGGCTGAGTTGATAGCGGCTTCACCATAAGAGTGTAAAACAAGGACTGGATTTATTACAGAAATCTATAATTTTAGATTCGTATTCAGCCGACATTTTTGGTATCATGTGATTTTTATATGCATACATAGCATACAAAGCACCAAGTCATTGATCTATTATTAATTCCAGCTCACCTAATGACCAATTCCATATACACGGAAATTATCACAGTTTAATATATTAAACCAATAAGCGAAGATTCTTATGGATGAAAATTCAAAGTGGGATTGTCATATTAAGCACATAAAAAAATACATTTCTGGCTAGCATCTCCGCATGCTAGATTTTGGATTAGTGGAAAGTCATCTTCGATATGGTATTCAAATCTGGATAAGAGCGCTTGAAACGCACAACAATTAATTATCATTCACAGGATATTTTCAAAACTCATAACCAAGCATTTATTCTTCCGATCTTTCATAATCTGAAAGTAGAGTATTAGATTTAAAATAACTATACTTTTTCATGTGTTTCAGTACCATATCACGGATGCATATAACTTACCTATCCATAACTACAATACTCGAAATAGACATTTCCATACTGTCAGTGGGATGATAAAGACGAGTTGTCAGAAAGCATTTTCTTTCTCTTCAGTTCGGATTTACAAACGTATTTCAATATAGAGGGATTCTGTGAAATAAAAATCATAACATAAGAAGCAAATACATCAACACACGGTTACATTGACTGAATATTGAAGTTATATCGGTGTTCATTCACATCATAAATTATTTAGATTAGATCAGATTTTTAACGGGGTTATATTGCACTGCAACCTTGAGGTTTATTGTGCACCCTTTATCAGAGCTGTTCTCTCTACTACTACAACTCGCCTTCCGGTTCCAGGGTTCTAATGAACTCTGGTTTTTAGGACGGCTTCCCTCGCTCCTACAGGTTTCTTGTTCGAAGTATTTTTGCGTTGGCTTGCAATGGCGAGGCATTCTAGAACTGAGTATTCCGGAGTTTCTATTCTCATTAGATGTTTCGTAAGGCGGCAGTGCCCTATAGGGCAGCCCATGAGGTGATTTTGCTTATTTTAGCTAATATGCAAACACTTTTTCGACCTAGTGATGTTAAAGTTCCGCAGCAACATTTTGGAGTGATCCAGCCTGGGAAGGCACCACCAGAGTTCTTCTCTTTGGGTTTCCTACTTCTTCTGAAACTTTTGTAGAAACATTTTCCTACACCACCAAAAAATCCTACAACAGGTGTCAAAAAACATCCAATAAATACGAAATATAGAAATGTATGATGTTACATCATCATTGTTGTTGTATTCATTGGATGTTTTTTGACACCTGTTGTAGGATTTTTATAACGACAGCTTTGAGAAAGGCCTAATGGCCGAAAGCGCTTAGCTGAATTTTAATAATAAATACACACTGAGTACTCGTCGTTTCATTCACTCAATTTATATCTAGTGTGTACACCACACCCAGACAGTCACATTTCAGATAGTGACTACGTTCATTTCCAGACATCGTTCGATTGCAATAATTTTTGCCTAACAGACAATCGGACAGGAGCCTAACAATAATGAGTATCTGGTGCCAAGCCCGAATACTACAGCGCCATCTTCTGTGGTGGTTTTTGAACCATTTGTGTACTATGTACCATATGATGGTGTTTCCTTTGAGAGTTTGAGTGGTGTATTCCCGTTCCCAGTTTTCCCTCATACTTAGCATCGTAGCGAAGTTCTTTTCCTGATCATTTCGCCTCTAGGAATATTCGCTGATGAGATGTTCTTTGTTAGAGAGGATCAGGCTCCTTGATTTCTATTACTCTCATTGTCTGAACATTCCCTAGATATTCTTAGGATTGCCTCTTACGCTAATCTTATCACCAGGTGTAGATGCGTGAGATTTGTAATTATTACAAATGCCCTAGTTGGCCATGTTCCCATAACTCTAGTGATGCACACACGGGCAAGCCTTTGTCGAGGGTCTTCCTCGTGCTGTTATGACCTGCTTTGGTATGGCAGACCGTTGCCCCATACGTAATTGCTGGTCTCACAATCATGGCGTACATTCATCGCAATATTTTAGGGTTACTGCCCCAAGTCTTACAAGCTAGATTCCTGCACCCCATCAAAACTTTTATTGCTTTCCTAGCAGTTATTTCAACATGCTTATTCGACATAAGGTTACTGTCTAGGGTTGTGTGTGTGTGTGTGTGTGTGTGTGTGTGTGTGTGTGTGTGTGGTGGGAGGATGTCATCAGCTTCAGCTATTTGCCACATACATATTTTTTTTGTAGGGCAACTAATCAGTGAACAACAGTTATCTGTTTATATTGGTTGCTTTTAAAAAATTTATGATAGAATCAAGGACAGGTTTATGGTTTGTTGAAATTATTGTGGAAAAATTTAAAGGTAGTTGAAATCCATATTTCTTTAAATCAGCTATTAGTTCATTAGTAGGTAAAACATGATTAGTGCACTCAAAAAATGAATGGTTTAAATCAGCAATTTTATTATTATTACAAGAGCAATGAGGAGAACTAACTAAACCAAGTCTGTAAAGATGCGCCAGAAAGCGACCGTGATTTAACTTTAGTCTTGTTATTGTACTAGAGTAATATCTACTTATATTGGGAAATGGTAAACGCAAAATTTCATTTGGAAGTTTAGGGTGGATGTGGGAGTATTGGTTTTTGGACTCCTTAGCAATATTATCATATATTTTTGACCAAAACGATTTAATTTAATTTCTGTATTTAATAATGAGATCAGAGTATTGTGGTTGATAGTCTATAGTTGTCCCAGATACAGATTCCTTGGCTTCCGAATCTGATTTTTCATTACCTATGATACCTACATGGGCCTTAGCCCAGATAAACGTTATATTGATATTTGAAGACCGAAAAAAATAAGCAAGTTTTTTAATGTTGAAAATAATATTATTTTTAAAATGTTTGAAAGGCGAGCCCTGAAGAGCTTTCAGAACTGGTTTGGAATCAGATATTATTACAATGCCTTTTGTTTTTAGTTTCAAACACTATGTAAGTGCTTTTTCTATGGCAAGAGCTTCCGCGCTAAATATTGAGCATATATTAGGAATTCGGTACTGAAGTGCTGTATCATTATTGGAATCATAAAATGCTAAACCTGTTCCAGCTTCAGCTTTCGAACCATCGGTGTAAATAAGTGTATGATCTTCAATTTTATTCAATATAGTTCTCATTATTGTATTATTTAATGAGGGAATGTTGGTGTAATGAGGATAAATTATGTTTGGCTTGAAAAATATAGCCTCAAATTTGCAGCAATAAATGGGATATATTTGGTTACTAGAAACATTTATGATATTTTGGGTATCAACAAAAGCATCAGCTAGTGGTGGAGAGTTTTTCTTCCTCCAATAGTTGTTGGTAAGATTTTGTTTATTTAAAACTGCAATTTTTGAAACCAGTAATGCATTGAAGGACCTGTATTTAATAAGTTGTTTACGAGCTAAACAGAGTCGTCTAATATTTAGAGGAGGTTCTTGTGCTTTTGCCAGAACTACATGACATGGGGAAGACTTGATAACGGCTAAACATATTCTTATGGCTTTGTACTGAATTCTGTCAATAATGAGTAAGTTTGTGTTTGAAGCTGTTCCGTATAACGTGCAACCATAATCCATGAGCGAACGTATATAAGCCCTGTAAAAGATAAGTGAGATGCCTGCATCAGCTCCCTATTTTGTTTTGGAAATAGTTCGAAGAAGATTCAAACCTTTCTCACATTTCTCTTTCACAAATTCAACATGCTTAGACCAAAGCATTTTTTTTTGTTTAGAAAAATTCCTAGATTTTTACAATGATCTACTATAGGAAAGGAAGTATTATTGATTATTATTGTGTCCGCCAGATGAAGCCGGTGTCTTGTAAAACACAAAACCGCCGATTTCTCAGATGCAAGACTGAAACCAAGATTGTTTAACCATCCTTTAATACAATATACTGCATGTTTGAGCTCTTTCACGCATCACTCATAGGTA
Source organism: Galeruca laticollis (assembly GCA_963921935.1). Classification (NCBI taxonomy): domain Eukaryota; kingdom Metazoa; phylum Arthropoda; class Insecta; order Coleoptera; family Chrysomelidae; genus Galeruca; species Galeruca laticollis. The sequence continues at coordinate 172,549,257 of OY998177.1, forward strand.
TTATGGGAGACATAGATACAAATATCGTCTGCGTATTGAATTATTTTGATATTATCGTCCATAATGTCATGCAAGTCCGCGGTGTATGTATTAAAAAGATTAGGGCTAAGAATAGAGCCCTGTGGTGAACCATTATGCATTGTTCTGGGGCCATGTAATACATTACTGTTATCCCGAATAAAAATCTTCCGATTCTTAAAGAGTTCCAATATGTTAGCGCATACCTTTTTGTTTATACCCATCATATTCATTCTATTAAATAAAATATTATGATCTACAACATCATAAGCTCCTTTGAGGTCAATAAAGAGACATAGTAAGTATTCGTTCTTCTAAAATGTTAACTGTATATCTGAGACAAGTTGTGGTAAAGCATCTAGTGTCCCTTGGCCCCTACGAAAACCATATTGAGTTTCTGGTGCCAAAGAGTTACTTTCTATAAAGAACTCTAGCCGATTCTTAATCAAACGTTCAAAGGTCTTTGTTATAAATAACAGTAATGGAATAGGTCGAAACGATGAAGGTGAATGAGGTTCTTTATTGGGTTTGAGTATTAACGTTATAATAATATCCTTCAATTTATCTGAATAGTCTTGCCTAAGTCACCAATTATTATATATATCTAAAAGAAACATTTTAGCTGAAACGGGTATATTATATATCATTTTATATGTGAATCTATCCATACCAGAAGCAGTATTTCGCGAAATTTTTAGTACAGTGTCCAGCTCTTCTAACATAAATGGTTTTACTAGGAAATCCGATTCAGGCTGAAATGAAAAATTACTATTTTCTGTTGATACAAGCGGGGGATTTGACACTGGAGGAGGAGCTAACGTGTCTGAAATTTGATCTATTAATTCAGGAGTTAAGTTGGGTTTTTTGTTTTGGTCATATTCATTACTTATTAATACATTTAATGAAATTGACTGTCTCGACCCTTACTTCGTGGAATATGCTCATATTAGTGTTTTTAAATGAAACTCAAGGTCTCTAGTTAATTCCACAATATAATACAAGTTATTGAAAATTCTAAAAAATTGACAATTGTCAATTTTTTAGAATTTTCAATAACAATTTTTTAGAATTTTCAATAACTTGTATTATATTGTGGAATTAACTAGAGACCTTGAGTTTCATTTAAAAACACTAATACATTTAACTTTGTTCCATATTTTCGACAAAGGAGTACTTTTATTTGAACTATTTAAATAATCCATCCAGCATTGCTTCTGTCTTTGCTTAAATATTCTTGTTGCTTTAGCAGCAACATTTTTATAATGAAAATAGTTCTCTAAATTAACCAGACATTTATATTTATTTAAAGCTTTTTTCCGTTAATTAGATGCTGATGAACAGTCAGCATCCCACCCGTAGGGTCTAGGATAGAGCTGTTTGTTGGGTTTTTTATAGGTATAGCTTGATTTGCGGAATTGGAAAGAATTCAAAAAAGAAGGAAAGTTTGGATTCGATATTACTTTTGAACAAGGGCCAATCTGCGCGGGAATCGGTCCATTTAGTTGTTGGGTTGATTAAATTAGAAAAAGATACGGTTTGCAATTCCATGATTATTGGGTCGTGATCTGATCCCATTGTATCATCAATTATTAGTTCCCAGTGTGTTTCACTTGCTAATGAAGGAGTTGTTATGGTTAAATCAACTGCTGATTTATATTGATTCGGAGGAGTTATTGTTGTTGGAGTACCGTCATTAAGTACCACGAAATCTAAATCGTCTACGACATCAGCTAATATTCTTCCTTGTGGTGTATCTGGATGGGGGCTCCACATACTAAAATGTGAATTAAAATCTCCACAAAAGATTGTTGTTACAGTAAATTGTTGAAACAATTGCTTCCAATCATTGTTGTTTGCATTAATATTAAGTGGTTTATATATTGATACCAAGGTAAGATTGCAGTTAGTTATTTCGGCTGCACAAACTTTTATATTTTTATTAAAATTGTTATTGACTTGCACTTGTTTATGATTGATTGAATTTTTAATAAGAATTCCGACACCGCCATAACCGTCATCTCTTCATTTTTGTAAGAAGTTATAACCTTTTAAATGATAATTATTTTGTGGTTTCAGCCATAATTCAGATAAAACAATAATATTAAAAAAAAATGTCATTCAATAAATTTTCAAGGCTACCCTTGTTTTGGTGAAAAGATCGAATGTTCCATTGGAGACTTTTTATATTACGATTAGTACTCATCATCACTATTAATAATGTATTCCATACTATTTCCATTATTTATATCAATATTTTTGAACAAATTGCCTCTTTTACTCAGTATTGAACACAAATAGTCTTTGATCTTAATTTCATTGATTGATTCCGGTTTTTGTATTACTTCATATATAAAAGAGGTAATTTGTGTAATGATTTGATTGGGATTGAATGAAGAATTATCTTTGGGCGAAGTAGAAGGTGTGGCAGATATATGGGTCATATTGGAGTGATCTTCATTGAAATTATATGATGAGATCTGTGAAGAATTTCTGGTATAAGTAGATTCAGAAGTATTACAGGTTGCCGAAATGGGCGGAGAGATGCATTTTATTTGTTTGGATATTTTAGAATTATTTCTATTTGTGGCGTGGTTAATTTCAGGTTTTCTGAGAAGAAAGTTATTCACACCCGTTGATGGCAATTCTGGGAAATTTTCGTCATTTTTAAGTACATCGAATCTATTATTTGTGGAATTTTTCGCATAAGTGGGATTTTCTATCAAAAATTGAGCTTCCTTGAACGTTGTATTCTGGTAGGCCATCGTTTTTTTAATATTGTATTGTTTGATATAATCTGGGCAGTTTCTAGAAATAGTTGAGTGATCTGAAGTATTAAAATATATGCAGAATTTCTCTTATTTTTTGTTTTCTTCATCTTCTTCGTGTTGATTAGTGCATGTTTGACATCGTTTTTTAATTTTACATTGAGTGTGTGTATGACCATAGCGCAAACACTTGAAACATTGCACCACAGGGTGTACATATGGCTCTACATTGAATCTTACTAGAAAAATTTATACTGTGTCTGGGATTTTGTTGCCTGAAAATGTAAAAATTATCATTTGCCCATCTACATAGCTGACTTGCTTCGATTCTGGGTCGATTACCCGTCTTTTCATACGTTTCACCTCAACAACTGGCCTATCAGATTCAATCTCAGTTTTTACAAAATTTTCTGAAAAAAAAGTATCGACCATTCGAATGACTCCTTTTTTTTGTGTGAAGAATTTAGGTATGGAAGCGATTAGACTATTACTTTTTACTAAATTGTGGTTAAACAAGGAATTGGCGATATGAAACGATTTAAATTCCACTCTGACTCTTTTAATACCTATGGACTTAATATCGACAATATCATTTTTAAATTCTAATGATTCCCTCAAGAAATAACCTACTTTAATAGGTATAATCTTCCTAATTTTTTATCTACATGTTCAAGATAAACAAAATAAGGTCCCTTATCAGAATTTTGATATTTATTATTGAAATCATAAACCGGTTGATATTCATTGGAGTTTTTGTCGGGCGGCCCCTCGGGTCGCCCTTGGGATCGGACATTGATTATTCAAAATACCAAAATTATAAATATATTATTTTCGAACTATACTAATTAGGTTTACTTATCGTTTGAATGACAAAAAAACTGATAACACTTTTAATGGCACCAACACTATGTTAACGATCCTACTCGTAGCAGTGTTAGAACTCGACTGATGTACTGTCTAGGGTTATCCCTAGATATTTAACTTCATATTTTCATGCTATGATTTCCCCGTTTAAAGATAGGTGTTTCATAGCTGGAAGTGCTCTTTTCCGGGTAAATGGAATTACTGTGTTCTTTTTTGGGTTAATATTTAGGGCCACTGACAAGCACCATTGCTCGATAAATCTGAGGCCATTTTGTCATAAATTAGACAAGGCGTTCTGGAATTTGCCTCTGACTATGAGAACTATGTCATCAGCATAGCCCATACATTCGAAGGCAAGCTCCGTTAGCCTGTAGAGTAACTCATCTATTACTAGGCTCCATCGAAGGAAAGTCATCACTTCCCCCTTGAGATGTCCCGCTAGTGGCTTTAACAGAGGAGGTTTGATTGCCCACCTGTGTCTCAGCTATCCCCTCCGTCACCAACTCATTTAATCACTGTATAATGGTTTCATTCAATCCTCGCCTATTTAGCGCTTCTTTCACATACACATCGGTTATATTGTCAAAAGCCCCATATATATCTTGGAATGCGCACTTTACGATTTCTTTATTGTTCAGAGTTCTCTGGATGACTTGGGTCAGCTGATACAGAGCAGTCTCCCTTGATCGTCCTGCCGTGTAAGCATGCTGACATTTATGAAGTGGTCCATCCTACAGATTCTCTGGTCTTATGTAGTTATCCACTACTTTCGTCATCATTTTCAGTAGAAGCGATGTTAGACAGATGGGTCTAAAAGATCGGGATTCAGTACCGTTTTTTCCCCTATTTTTGGAGTCATCCCTTTCTGCAGTAGTGCTGGAAATATCCCATCCACCCCTCCTGATTTATACGGTTAAAAGCTACTTATTTCCCATCCTAACCGTTGTTTGGTGAATATTTTCTTAGCAATGTATCAATCTTCCTTGCGGGCTTTTTTAGTCTAATTCATTGCTATGCCAGTGCTTGTTGTAGGTTCACTACCTGTAAAGTAAGTTCTAAGAAAAAGAATCGATCGTTCCTCTTTACCTTCAGTGTATGAGCCGTCTGGCTTTTTCAGCGACATTGTGGGATTAGTTCCCTTATTTTCCATGACCTTATGTTGGCAAGCCGCTAAGGGGAAGTGATATTTTGGCCTTCCTAATCTCTTTATTATACTGAGTGAATTCCTCAGTGCACCACTGCCAATTAACGTCTCGTTTGGCTGTATTAAAGAGCCGACAAACCTATTTTCTCAGGTTTGCCAGGTTCTCATTCCACCAAGGAGCATCCTTGTCTAAAAGATCTTTTGACAGTGGGCAGCTGTAATGAAAAGCTTCCATTATTGCCTCACTGATCTGTTCGACTCTTTGTCTCAGGTCGTAGTGCTGATGATTTGCCAATCTTACTTTAACCTGTTCCAAATTGTCCTTCAGATTGGTCTTGTAAACAGACCAATCCGTATTTCTAGGAATTGAATGAATCGAGGTGGTATATCCCCCTATTTATTAGAAGTGGCCCTTTTCAGCGAAGTGGGTTACACTCAAAGTGGAACCTTGCGTGATTTCATTTTTAAGGGTTTTGAGCGAGGACAGAGTGTCGCCGACCCTCACCCTGAAAGTTCTTTCAGATAGAACTGAAGTTATAAACACAGGTAAATTACCGCAGAATCCCCAGTCATAAAGTTTTCTCATAATTCCATACCGCCATGTCATGTCGTAAACCTTTTCGAGATCAAGAAACACAGCGACAGTATGTTCGCGTTTCCTGAAAGATTCTTGTATGGTATGTTCGAGATATACGAGTTGATCTGTAGTTGATCGATGCGTTTGGAATCCTGCCTGGTGGTACTCTAACAGTCCCTGTAATTCAAGCAACCTATTGCTCACCATTTTTTACAGAATAGTTCCCATCCTGCATGTGAGACTTATGGGCCTATAATTAGAGGGAACTAAAAGTTCATTTCCTTCGTTCAAAATGCGGACAAATATCGTCTCTTTCCACTGGGGTGGGTAGATATTTGACTGCCATATTTTATTGTATAAGGTGAGCATCGCTGCTTTGAAATCAGATGATAGAAGATTAATTAATTAATTGCATATTGTGTCAGGTCCTGCGGATGATTGCTTAGTAATATGTATCTAAAATTTATTACCGACTTATTTGGACTATAAGACTGTAATGCGTATTGCCCAGGTAAGCCCAAAGGAGACAGAGTTCAATTAAATTAACTGATTTATTTCTAAAAAAAATATTATTTACTATGACAAAAATAAACTAAAATTCAATATTCTATATATTTCTCCGGGACGTAAATATTTTGAAGGTCACGCTTCGACGGTCCGTATCCTTTCGTCGATTGACAGATACTGATGGTCCGAATAGTATGTAGGTGAAACTATAGCGGTGTGTATTTCGATTCCGGCGATATACTCGACGGTGTACGGGACTCTCTACGTCCTGTGGAATGTTCAGTCAGCCAGGGATATGAGCAACCGGCGGAGCAGGAGTTCGTAAACCAAGTCGTCTCATCGTCTGTTGGTTTGCATTTTTATATCCATCGTAGTGGTAGTGGTGGAAGTCTCTTTCCCTTCTACCGTCGATTCTTCGTGCGCATCCTGGTGTGGGGGCTCTGCTGTTCTGGTGGGGTATCTCGTCATCGCGGCGCTAACTGGTTTCTTGAATCGAGTTTTATAGTAATGAATTTATGTCATTACAGATCCCCCTCTCTTCTGGAAAAAAATGTTTCCAGGAATGAAATTCGGAAAGATTTTTTTGTTATCATCATCGTTGGGTCGTTGTCGGTCTGTCGGTCTGTCGGTCTGTTGGTCTGTCGGTATGTCGGTCTGTCGGTCTGGAGACCGGTTTACTGTCTCGTGGACCGTGGGGGTATGTATTGGGGAACTGGAGTGCCCCTGGTTTGGCCAGTTCCATTGTCGTTTCCCGGTTGTCTTCTGCACGTGCAATCCGTTGACGAAAAACCTATCGATCCGCAATAACTGCAGAATAGTATTGGGCGTGAACGGCATACCCGACGGTTATGTCCTATTTTCCCGCATATTCAACAGCATGTGATCCTACTGAAATTCTGTATTCTGTTAAGTCCGGAATATGTGGGATGTGTGGCGTTATCCTGTAACTCGTGACGGGATTTAGGTATCGGTTGGTCGTGATTCTGAATTTCCTTTTGGATATCTTCGTAATCGATGACTAATTTTGTCAGTTCTGCCATCGTCTTGCATTCTTCTCTTCTTACGTATAAGCGATGGTTGGGGAGCATGTTTGAATATATTATATCTATGGCTTGGGTTTCGGAAAACCCGTTGTGTCTTCTGATGGATGTCTGGATGTCTGACAGGAATTCATTGAATCTTTCATGTGTCTGTTGTCGGCGGTTACGTATAATGTCTTCCAGTTGTTGTAAATTGTTGTCTCGGTTAAATAATGTTTTGATGTCCCTTATAAAATCTGTCCATCCTGTCCATTGGTTTTTATTGTTTCTGTACCACAACGTTGCCTTTCCCTTCAGAATAATAGGAAGTGCCCGAAATAGGTGTTTGTTTTGTATATTGTAACAATCTTTGAGCTCATTCACCGATTCCAGGAATTCTATTGGGTCTCTGGATCCATCATAATGTATACCCCATTTTCTAATTATCTCTAGAGCCTGTAAATCCTTGACCTCCTGTGGTTGTGTAGGTATTACTGGTTCCAAAGTAACGTTACTCTTGTCCTGGATGTTAGGTGTATCTGTGATGGCCGTCCGTAAGTGGTCCACTAACCTAGCTCTTAGTTCTGACATTTTTCCTGTCGAAACTTACCCTCTGGATTCTAATTCCGCGCGGATGTCTGTTTGTCGTAGTCTGTTAACCCATCCAACTTTCTCGTCCGCAACTTCTAATCCATACGCTCCATCATCGCTTTCGGATGCCATTGTCAGTGTCTATTACGATGTCCTAAAACTCCGCCTTACAAATTTGAATCCATTTTCTGGTTTTAAAAATTCTTTTGTTTCGTTAGTCTCTGTTAACGGGGCAAAAAAACGTTGATACTGGGCTACGCAATTTAATTTTTCTGCTCGGGCGCCATTCTGTAATGCGTATTGCCCAGGTAAGCCCAAAGGAGACAGAGTTCAATTAAATTAACTGATTCATTTAAAAAAAAATATTATTTACAACGACAAAAATAAACTAAAATTCAATATTCTATATAATTCTCCGGTACGTAAATATTTTGAAGGTCACATTTCGACGGTCCATATCCTTTCGCCGATTAATAGGTACTGATGGTCCGAATAGTATGTAGGTGAAACTATAGCGGTGTGTATTTCGATTCCGGCGATATACTCGACAGTGTACAAGACTCTCTATGTCCTGTGGAACGTTCAGTCAGCCAGGGATATGAGCTACCGGCGAATCAATACTCTTTCAGTTTTAGTCTCAAGATTTGAGAGTATCGTTTGTAGTTAGTCAGTACTCAGTTTAACGAATACTTCTACGTGCAGGGACTGTAGTTATTACAGCGTGTCAATACCACACCGAAATTGTACTAACAGTTAAAGCGATCGTTTATAGCCAGTCAGTACCCGGCTTAACGGTGCTTCCCTACGGAGATACTGTAGAGTTTTCAGTTTGTCAATACCACACCGAAATTCTTCTAACAGTTTGAACAATCGTTCTCGTTTCCGTCAATACCAGAAACCAACGGCCGTTCTAATGAAGGATGTATAAAGTAGGATCAATACTCCGACTTGGTACAACACTCGGTGGAAGATAGTGTAAAGCGTTTAAGGTTGAAGTCGATACCCTCGACCTACGCTTCGCACTGGAGGCGGTTGAACTTGGAGGAGCAGGAGTCCGTAAACCAAGTCGTCTCATCGTCTGTTGGTTTGCATTTTTATATCCATCGTAGTGGTAGTGGTGGAAGTCTCTTTCCCTTCTACCGTCGATCCTTCGTGCACATCCTGGCGTGGGGGCTCTGCTGTTCTGGTGGGGTATCTCGTCATCGCGGCGCTAACTGGTTCCTTGAATCGAGTTTTATAGTAATGAATTTATGTCATTACAAGACACACCCAAAATTTGAGTCCATTTTTCTATGTTAAAAATAATTTCATGAAGGTATTCTCACTTGTGTAATATTTGTTAAATATAGTTAAACTATATATGCCACAAATCAATTGTTAATCTGTACATTTATGCTTTGTTGAAGTGAATAACTCCGAAAGAAAAATGTTCTAGAAAATCCCTTCTTGTATAAAGTTTTTATTTGTTTTTATTTCTTTCAGATCGAAGCTAGAGTATTACGAGCAATCTTGTGCTGTTGACGCCGTGACGAAAAAATGTGCCGGATCGCCGATTGAATGCCGATCGGCTATTTTGGGAATTTTAGGTACGGATCTGAGGACGACTTGTGCCTGTAAAGGTACGGACATGACCCAATTGTATGAATGTCTTGGCTGGCAGAGGCTCCTCTGGGTCAATCCCTGCGTAGGTAAGTTACGTACACCGATTGAATTTTCTGGTTACGACAAGTAATAAAATAAAAATATTATATTTGGTACAATGAAATTCATTGCCTCACTCTGAAACTTGTTTTGCGATTGATGTGTGCAATTAAGTCAGATCTAAAATATTAAATTGGAGACAGGTTTATTTACAGTGTTTTGAGATTATACATTGGACTGCTAAAATTGCAAGTTTACAAATAAGTTCTACAAAAAGACAAGTAAGTACTATTGAGGATAGCAGCAAAAGGTAAAGTGTACTCTTTTCAGACTTTCAAGCTTTCGTAAATCTTTATTCACATCTTCAGGGAATTACAAAGAGAGAAAAACAAAATTTACAAAACAGTCCGCTACAACAGTTTCATAACTTACGCTAATCGAGAATATTCTTCTTTTCTATGAAGTAGAAAAGAAAAAATTAATTGCCACGACCATAATGACATAAACTAAAAATAATCGAAATAATATATGAATTTGAATAGAATACGAGGGAGGTACAATAATTTGGTCGATGCTATTGAGAAATATTGTTAGAATTATTACCAATCTGTTTGTAAGAATTATGTTTATTTAGAGGAAATAGTATAAATTGCTTAAATTTTGAATGTCTGTTTTCCTATTAATAGGACCGTCCTCCTGAAAAATGAAAGCCATTTCCAAAAATAATGTTTAACTGTAGTTTCTTTTCCGTGATAGGATCTTAATCGCTTCAAAATTTATTACGTGTTCTAAAGTGGAAACATGATTAGCAAGAGAGCAAAATTGGCTGAGGGGGAATCGTTTTTAAATGAATTCCAAAAACTTTCACTAAAACAAAACCCAAAAACTAAACTTTTTGCTTTATGTTCTTTTTAAGACGACGAAAACATTATCTGAGAGGGAGGCATTCAAAAAATTCTGATTTTTCCATCGACAAAAAGTATCCAATAATCCTTCATGCCAAACATCCCTTTACTAAATTACTTTGTCAAAATAAGCACGAATATCTTTTGCATGGTGGTCCACAAGTTTTATTATCCCACATTCGAGAAGAATATTATTCAATCTCAGGTCGGAAACTAGCGCGACACTCGGTTAAAAAATGCATGAAATGTTTTTGCTATAAACCAGATAAGATTCAACCCATAATGGGTAATCTACCACGCGAGCCTGTTTCCATGTCTGTTCCTTTCCATGTGACAGGGGTTGATTACACTGGCCCTTTCCAGGTTAGGGATCGAAAAGGCCGCGGCTTTATACTATCAAAGTGCTATGTATGCGTTTTTATTTGCTTCTCTTCTAAGGCAATATATTTGGAACTTGTTTCCAGTTTATGCACGAAAACATTTTTTCAAGCCCTAAGGCGTCTTGTCTCCAGAAGAGGTAGACCGTCTAAGATTTGTTCTGATAACGGCACAAACTTTGTCGGCGCCAAGCGCGAGTTAACAAGGTTTATTAAATCAAATCAAGGCTTGATTACTTCCGAGCTTTCCAATGAACTTATAGTATGTTCATTTATTCCTCCATACTCTCCAAATTTTGGAGGACTTTGAGAGGGCGGTGTAAAGTGTGTTAGGCATAATTTAAGACATGCACTTGCAATTGCCCACTTATTATTTGAAGAATTATCTACTGCTCTTACCCAAATTGAGGCGATCTTGAATTCTCGACCCTTGTGTTCTTTAGGAATAGATTCTTATGATTTTTCCTGTTTAACCCCGGCTCACTTCCTCATTAGCTGACCATTACTTGCAGTAGCAGATGAAGGGCTTTGACAACGCTGGTAAAAAGAGTTTATCTCAGAGATTCAAACACGACATCGATGGCAACAATATCAGGGAAATCTAGCTAAAAACGCTTTGGTATTAATTCAATCCGATGAACATCCAGCCACGTATTGGCATTTCGGACGTATAGTTCAGCTTCATAAGAGTACTGATAGAATAGCTCGAGTTGCTTCTATCAAGACTACCAATGGTATCATTGAAAGAAATTTTCAGAAGATTTGTCCACTACCTATTTCCTCGTTGGTTTCAACCTGGGGGGTATGTTCACGCTTCAAATAATTTTCTCCACACCTTCTTCTTAAAGGAAAGTATGACAACAGCGTTCCACACGTACCAAATTGACTCCCAATTTGAATGTCCGAACATTTTTTATACACAGACAGTTAATTTTGAATTTTGACGTCAACTTAATAGAAAACGTTGATTATACTATACAACTATACAAAGTGATTTTTATCTAAACAAATACAGTCCAACTCTAATCTTTTGATGTTTCGTGTTGTTTCAGTTATGAGTAAATTTAGAGTTAATAATCAAAAGTGAAACTAACAATATAAATACCATTCTACCTAAAAACATTTTTGACATCTTTATAAATTTAGAAAAAAATTAATATGAAAAACAATTCAACATAAAGGAAGAAAAGAATACAAAAAAAATTAATAACTTGATCACACAATTACCACAAAACGAAATAACCATAAATACATCTCAATGGCTAAAAAATATATCAAACACTGATATACCTAATGATGTAGCTGAGGTTTTAGCGTTAGGAAAAAATTTTGCTCTTCCCATTAACAACGAACATAAACTACCTTATTCAGAATACATAGCCTGTACAGAAACAGCAATTTTTGATAAACCAGAACACATAAAAAATGAAATTAGAGCAGATTCAGTCAATATCATAACTAATCATAAAATCAAACTCCACCATAGAAAAACTAAAGAAAATAAATTACAAAAAATATACAAAAACGATTTATTAAAACAAAACAATTTATTAGAGATAATCCACAAATAACAATATTACAGCCTGATAAAAGCAATAAAACTGTCGTAATGGATACAGTTGACTATGATAAAAAAATGAGGGAAATGATAAATGACAAAAAAGTTTATAAACCACTAAAATCTGATCAAACAATATCTTTTTAAGATAAAAACAATAAACTCATTAAAAAATTACTAAGTAATAATTTTATTAATAAATCTGAGGCTAAAAAACTACAAATCATCAACGCTTTAGCACCGTATATGGTCCACCTAAGCTTCACAAACGAAATGTACCCTTACGACCAATAGTTTCATATTCCAATCCCCATTTCACAATCTATCTAAATATTTCTCAGATTGTCTGTCAAATATAATAGGAAGAAATAATTATTACAATAAAGATTCATTCTCCTTTAAACATTTTATAGATACTATAAATATACCTCATAATTATAAAATCATATCACTGGATGTTATCTCAATGTACACTAGCATCCCAAATGAGTTAATAACAACTGTTCTAAAAACAAAATGGAACTTACTAAGAGAACACACAACTCTGGCATGCAATGAATTCATAGAAGGAATACTACTAATACAAAATAATAATTACTATCAATACCAAGATAATTTTTATCAACAATTGGATGGTTGTACAATGGGTTCTCCTATCTCCTCAACCTTAGCACAATTAGTAATGGAACATCTGGAGGAAGACGTACTAGGGAATTTAGATTTTCGTGTATTGTTTTTTAAACGGTTTGTTGACGATTGCATTGCGGCTATTCCGTCAGATGAAATTGATAATATGTTAAATTCTTTTAATAGTTTCCATCCAAAACTTTCATTTACAATCGAAACAGAGAACAATGCAATAAATTTTCTAGACCTAACATTAATTCGAACCAATGACAACAAAATAAAAACCAAACTATATCAAAAAGAGACATGGTCCAGCCGATATCTTAATTACCATTCTAATAATCCGAATGCACAAAAAAAGAGTGTAATTGTTGGATTGACGGACCGAGCTAGAAAACTTACTGCTCCAGAATACCGTCCAGAAGTTTTAAAACATATTAAAAACACCCTAAAAAACAATCACCACCCGATAAAAAACATAGAACGAATTTTTAAACAATTCACATACAAACTATACAACAATAATAAAAATAATCAAAAACAAACTTAAATAAATAATAACAGATACATATCAATACCATACACAAACCAACTGTCAGAAAAACTGAAATACGTTTTATCTAAACACAACATTAACGTATGTCACAGCACTCAAAATACCTTATCGCCATTGTTCACTAAACTTAAAAGCCCAACAGTTGAATACTGTGGTCAATAAAGTTGTTTTTCATTTTAGTCTCCCTGATGATGACAAACATCCTCGAAAGCTTGGACATATTCCGCTAAGAGTATAACTTTTCCAATTTTTGCTGCAACCCCCCAATATTCACTAGTTTTATTCCTAACTAGTCAGCAAAGACTATCCTTCTTATACACATATGTCCAAAAGTTTGGAATATTGGAATATTTCATCTTTTTTTTGATTTCTATATAAAAAAAATGCTGAATAATTAAACATCATTTTGCTACAACTCCCACCAATACTAAATACATCTCAAAGCCAGATAAACAATATGCAAAAAAATTATTTATTCTTTTGCAATGAACAATTTACAATGTACCACTCACATTTAAAATTAAATGAGTATAGAGAAAAATATTTTTTTATAAAATTAATAATCAGTATTTCCTCAATTGGCCTGTATGTATGACTGTAGGAGATTTGGCAAGCTGTCGATTAAATGGTCGAGCTGGGCTTGCGGAATTCTCTCCCACTCTTCACGAGCAGCATCTTTTAGTTCTCGCAGTGTAATAGGGTGATTGTTTCGCTTCTTAATGCGTGTTTTGAGAATGTCCCAAGCATGTTCAATGACGTTCATGTTCATGTTCATGTGGATATTCCTTCTTCTTCCAGAAAATTTTGTACTGCTGCGGTTCGATGCGGAGGTGCGTTGACATGCATAAACACAAATCTATCATCTACTGCCCCTCGGAATAGACGCACGACAGGATTTAAAACCTCCTCGAGGTATACAGCACCAGTGACTCTTCTCTCCAGAACCAGTAGAGGCGTCCGTGTGCCACTCATAATACCACCCCAAACCATAATACTCCCACCTTCAAATAGGACACGCGGTTGGGCTGTTTTCAGTCGATGTTGTCGTCCTGAGGCCCTCCAAACTAGTGTTCTTCGCGAATCAGAAACCAAGCCAATTTTTGATTCATCAGAGAACATCACGTTATTCCAGTTAGGACCATGATGTACCATTTCTCGAGCCCATTGCAACCTTACAATTTTGTGTTGATAGGTTAGTTTGGGAACACGTAAGGGTATTCTACGATACAAATTTACTGCATTTAGTCTGCGTGTTATTGTTTGCCGTGAAATATTCAGTCCTTCAAGCCTAAAAATTTCTCTGGATATACCACTTGTAGATTCCAGACGATTCCTTCGAGCTATCAATGTTATCTGCCGGTCTTGTGCTGCTGTTGTACATCGATTTGTGCCACTTCTGGGGCGATATCACTTTGAATAAAGCCCAGTTGTAACAATGCAATTACTCTAGATCTGTCAAAATGAGATATCATGTTTCTAGGCATTTTTAAACGGCTCGATTGAAATTTAAACAAGAACTGAAATAATGTGTAAATACCAAAATCAGTTTAATGTGACCAAATTGCTAACAAAACGAATCAAATTTTTGATAATTTTCATTTAAAAAGGCTCTAGAATAAATATCAACAGCAGTTTTTAAACCACCATAGGCGTAGATATATTATTTGTACGTATTCCAAACTTTTGGACATATGATTACTATATATATATATATATCAAAATATATATATATAAATATATATATACGTTTGGAGAGAGATTTTCATTCTTTTATTATAATTGCAATTTTGCTAGCAGAGACATCTGTATTTTTGTTTTCAAATCGTTATAAAATCTATCTATCATTAAGTATATTCTGCATTAATGTCATCCGAAATTGAAATGTCAAATTTTATTTGTATATTGAATCTTTCAAATTATTGATTATACAGTGTGTATCACAAGTATTACATACAAATATACATATTTTTCCTTATTTTAATGTTTTCCTTAAAATTTAGATAGAGGGTCTGTTTTAAATCCCCCTAATAAAAGAATGATAAATCGATTCTTGTTTATAATTATAATATCTTTCAAAATTGCCAAATATCATACTAGTATCTTAGTAACATAGTAATATCTTTCAAATAATTATTAACATATCTCTAAAAAAAATTATCTTCAATCAAATTAAACTATTATTCCTAATTCCCATAAAACTTATTAAAGCTACTATATCTATTAAAATTTCACGTAACATAATATCATTTATTCCATGTTATGTATAATATTTATATATATATATATATATATATATATATATATCAGTTCATAACGCTCTTCGCCGTTTTCTGATTTATATACCTGTTTTATATTGAAAACTCCTCTTTCATTCCCGGTAGTGGGGTCTAATGATTGGTAACTATTTTGTGCTCCTTCGTTACCTACCACATAGGGTCCCTCAAATGGTAGCAATAATTTTGCGCAACTATTCTCTGATCTTTTTGCAACTTGCAATAATCTTACAATCACTAATTCTCCTTTTTCAAAAACGGTCTTCTTTTTATTTTTTTGGTTCATCCCTTTAAAATATTTTTTAGCTTGCTTCTGCAGTCTTTCATTCACCTTATTCAAAACATCTTCCATTTCCAATTTTCGATTAACTACCCAATTTCTTTGGGGTATTGTGCCTGTAAATAAATATTCTGGGCATTCATTTGTAATACCATGAGGTATTTGGTTAAGGAATCTTTCTATGTGATTTAAATTATTTTCCCATTGACAGTGATCCTGAATTTATAGAATTCGTAGGTACTTGTTTATCTCTTTAATGTATCTTTCAGCTGGATTTGACGATGGTTTCCTAATGCTAATAAAGTTCAACTTAATTTCTTGATTCTGACTAAACTTGGCTAGTTTTTCACTTTCAAAATAAGATGCATGATTTAGAATTATTGTAAAAAATTGACTGTCTCAACCGTTACTTCGTGGAATATGCTCATATTAGTGTTTTTAAATGAAACTCACGGTCTCTAGTAAATTCCACAATATAATAAAACTTATTGAAAATTCTAAAAAATTGACAATTGTTTCGATAAATCAATATCATCATTGATTTATCGAAACCATTGTCAATTTTTTAGAATTTTCAATAACTTTTATTATATTGTGGAATTAACTAGAGACCGTGAGTTTCATTTCAAAACACTAATAGAATTATTGTTTTTGGCGTTCCATATTTTTCAATGTACATTTTTAAAAACTTTATCACAGTTTTTGCATTGGTTCTTTTGCATGGGTAAACTTTAACAAATTTCGTAAAAATATCTGTGATAACAAATATGTTTTTATTCTCTTGTATGCTCGGTATTAAATTGCTTATGAAATCTATAGCAACAATTTGTAATGGCTTCTGTGCCACTATTGAGTTTGCCAAATTTTTATTGTGATAATTTTTTTCTTTTGCTAGTTGACATATGGCACATACTTTACAAATATTTTTGGCAATTGCTAGATCCTTTTTTGTTATATAGTTTTCTCTAAACAGCATCCATAACTTCCTAGTCCCAACATGTCCATATTCTTCATGTAAATTTTTCAAAATTTCCTTTGCATAATCTTGTGTAATTACGAATACTTCTCTATCTTCCAAACATTTATACCATATTTCCTCTATATTAATAGCATTATTTTTGTTATTTGATTCCCAATTTTGTTGATCTTTCCTAATTTTATCCAATGAATATAATCCTTCCTCTTGTAGTATTCTATTTATACCTATTTTATACTTTCTCTGTTCAAATGTGGTTTCTGTCTCTCTACTTAAAGCGTCTGCAACAATATTCTGTTTTCCAGGAATGTATTTTATTTTGAAATCATATTCTTGTACTAATAAAATCCAGCGATGTATTCTATTATTCGCATATCAATTTTCAAGCCTAGCTGTCAAAGCTGAATGATCATCTATCTATAATGAATTTAGCTCCTAATAAAAAAATCTCAATTTAGTGATACAAAATACCACGCTTGCCATTTCCAGTTCAGTTACTGAATATTTCCTTTCATGTATTCTAGTAACCCTAGATATGAAACTAATAGATACTTCTCCTTTTTCCTGCTCTTGTATCAGTACTCCAGCAAAACGATCAGCTGATGCATCTGTTCTCAAAATAAATTGTTTATCATACTGTGGGTGATATACCTTGAGATTATTCGTAAAATCTTCTTTTAGTTCTCTAAATGCTTTTTCTCGTTCTTCATTCCACTGCCATTTTACACCTTTTTTTAATAATTCAATTAATGGTATTTCTTTTCTACTTAGATCTGGTATTAATCGTTTGAAATAATTTAAAATTCCTAGAAACCCTCTCAAAGTTTTCAAATTTGTTGGTTGTTTATATTCTAAAATTGTTTTAATTCGATCAGAATCCATAGAAACTTCTTTAGTATTCAAAACATATCCCAAATAATTTATTTCTTCTTGATAAAATTTACATTTTTCGATATTTAATTTTAATTCAGCATTTTCTAGTTCTTCAAAAATAATATTTAAATGTTCTTTATGTTTTTGTTCATTTTCCGAATATATAAGGATATCATCTATATAATGAAGTCTAAAATTTTCATATTTGTTTAAAATGGTGTGGAGTGTTCTTACTAAAGCTGCACAGGAGCTCTGTAATCCGAAAGGTACCACACAGAATTGATATACCACTCCATCTATCATGCACGCAGTATATTTTCGACTTTCTTTTTCTAAAGGAATTAACCAAAAACTATGTTTCAGATCTAATTTTGAAAATATCTTTGCATTGGTAATTCTACCAAAAATACTATCTATATTCAAAGGACTTTCGTATTGTTTCTTTGTGTAGCTATTAATATTTCTTGCATCTAAACATATTCTTATTTTTCCAGATTTTTTTCGTACACAAGTAACTGCATTAATATATGGTGAATTTGATCTTTCTATTATTCCATCTTTCAACATGTTTCCTAATTCATGGTATACTTTATCCTTCAATTTATATGGAATTGGATATGTCCTTACTTTGAAATTCGATATATCTTTGTTCATTTCAAGTTTATGTATATATTTCCTTGCTACTTGTACTTCTTCATTGAATAATCTGTTGTATTGTCTTTTCAGTTCCATTACTATTTTCAAATATTTTTGTTTACACAAATTTAAATCTATTTTATGTTCTTCATTGATTTGATTCATTACATAAAATGTATCTTCTTCTAATTTGTTTGTTTCTTGTTTGAGGAAATCAATATCTTCTCCTTTACAATTCACCAACTTTTCTTTATAATTGATAATCATTTTGTGATTGTCTCATTCATCGGACCCTAATACTATATCATAAATTAGATTCTTTACGACCAACATTTGTACTTTAAACGAATTATTTCCTAATAGTAATTCTTCAATTATTATTTTACTTGTATCATATAGTTTTTTATTATTCTCTCCCACTAGTGATAATTTATTTGTATTTACCACCATAATATTATTTTTCTTGCACTTATCTATAATCCTTTCACTTATCAACGTTACTTCTGATCCTGTATCTATCAGAATTTTGCATCCTATATGTATTTTACGTTTAATGAATATTAAACCTAAATTGTCATGCATTTCCCCAATTTCCCCAATATCAACAAAATCTCTTGGATGTTCGTACTTAAAAAAAATAATATTATGTACGTGAAAGCGGTTTATGTAAAAAATGTATTTACAGTTTGACTGTGATCATCATCTCTTTCTTGCTCTTGTATTATGTTTACTTGTCTTCTGTCTTCTATTTCTTGATGTCTTCTATCGTAGTTTCTTTCATGGTTTTCTTGGATACCATTTCTTCTATCATCATTTCTTCGATCATGATAATTATTTGTTCCTATCCATCTATCCTGTCGCCAATTTTCAACTCTGTCTTCATTACCATTTCTTCTGTCCAAATTTCTAGGATCTCTTTTATTTTCAAAGTACTTATTATCATTGTTTCTATTGCCATTCCCATATCTTCGGTCTTCATTTCGGTAATTTCTATTTTCATTTCTAAAATTACTGTCTGTATATCTATCATTTCTTCGATTATCAAAGTCCCTGTTTCTATAGTTTCTATTTTCATATGTATTATTCATATCTTCATTTCATTTCTTTTTTCATTATGACTTCTTCCAAGTCTGAGTAAATAATTTGGTAAACCTTCCATCGTCTTGATATTTTGTATCCCAATAGTTTCTGATACTTGTTGATCAAAATGTCTGGATATATATAAAACCATTTCTTCTTCTCGCATGCTTGGCTCCAAATACTGTGCGTTGTTGTACATTTTCATTGCATATGCATTGAAATTTTTACTCTGGTTATAATCAAATTTCCCAAAGTATAGTTTCTCTCTGAAACTCGCCTGTTGGATCTCCCACCAAAAATTTTTAAAAAATTGTTTTCCAAATTCTTCGACATCAGGTATTTGTTCCTCTTTATTGCAAAACCACAATAAAGCATGTCCAGATAACATTCCTCTGATAATGATTTTTTTTTCTTCAATGTCCCTTATTCCTCTCATCCTACTTTTGATTATTTTAATAAATACTTTTGGGTGAATTACATTTATATTTCCATCAAATTTCACCCCAAAGTCGATATTTCCAAGCTGCATCATTCCACCTCCATTCTGTTTTAGATTATCTTCTATTTCATTTACAGTTTCCTGTAATTTTCTATTCATTTCCTCCAATTCCTTGTTAAATAATTTATATATATATATATATATATATTTTCACTCCTTTTTATACAAGTTCCTGTTTGTTCTTCTATCCTTCCATTTAAGTCTTTAAATTTCTTATTCAAATTTTGTTCATACATTTGCATTACTTCTTCATTTGTTTGTCCTTGTACATTAATGGCCTGTATCTCTTCAATTATATTCTCATTTTGTTTCTTGACTTCTACTTGAATTACTCCAGATAAATTTTCTTCTAGGCATCTTCCTAGTTCTTGAACTTCTTCTACCACCTGCTTGTTTGTATCTTCCCTGATTTTAATGCCAATTTCTTGAATTTCCATCCGCAAATTTTCATTCTGTCCCTTCATATCTACTTTCACCTTTTCAATTTTCTTTCTAAATTCATTATTCTCTTCCCTAACTTTCTTAATCTCCTTCAAATTTTCAATTTTTCCTTCTTCTATTTTCTTTTCCGACCTGTACATGTTTCCGGTGATATTGTTAATATCCCCCTTAATCTCCTCCTTCATCGTATCAATCTTGTCATTTTAATATCCACTCATATTATTCATATCTTCACGCATACTAATCATATTTCCATTCATACTATTTATATCTCCCCTCATGTTGTTCATATTCTCTTCTTGTTTGTCCATTTTTCCATTCATGTTGTTCATATTCCCCTTTATATTATTTACATCCCCCAATAAGTGTCGCATCATTACCATCATCTGATCTTCTTGACTTTTTCTTCCTTTCGCTTCCTGTCTTCTATCCTCCTGTTCTGCTGCTTCATCTCCCGCTGTCATATCTCCTTTCAACTCCTACCTGTTTACAATCCCTTAATGTCATTCTTCTTCCCATGGTCGATACTTAATTTTTTTTATATAGTCAATGAATTTCAATATTTTTTATGCTGATGTGTAAATTTTTAATCACCTCAAATTGCTGCGTCAAATTATAATATTTTTCTATATTTATGATAATAATGATAAATCTATATTTGCCCCACTTTGCGGCGCCAATTTACTATATATATATATATATATATATATATATATATATATATATATATATATATATACTATATTGTATTTTTTTTATAATTGCCCCACATTTGGGTGACAAATTATAATATATACTATATTCTTTTAATAGTTGCCCCACGTTTGGGTGACAAATTATAATATATCGAATCCTTTAATTGTAATTTAATAGTTTATATATGAATTTAACGATATGAATATTATTTGTTGACGTTTTCACAATTAGTGATTGTAACTACACTATTGTGAACACACCATTACCACTGAATATAACCTATTTGAATTTTGACAGCAGTTGTCAAACTAATATGCCCGGCTCAGATGAATATTAAATTTTGTACTTTGAAAGATAAATCAATACACAATCGACTTACTCACTCTTATCTCAGGGAGGGAACAAAGATTTTAAATAATAATTCAAATTTATAAATTTCAATGAATTCTCCAAATTACGTATTACGCTATTCCAAATCTAGAGTAACTGTTTGTTCAATAGACTACAAGACACTTAAATTATCTTATGACATATATGATTTTACTGTCACTGGAAATTAACCAAATGTCACTCAATATATCCAATTTTTTTATAGCATGAAAATTATCAAACGCAATGAGAATAGATATGAAATGAGTACCAAAGTGAGTTGGAATCAAATTTATATAATATATGATCAGATAACAAATTACAAACAAAAATTATAACTTTTCAAAAATATTATAAACGAAAAACAAAGATAGAATTTTCTATCAAACTTAATACTAAAACAACCTATATTAGAAATCTACTAGCTAAATATTTTTATCAAAGGTTCAAAATGTATGATTTTATACTTGATGTATATCAATGTCAAATACGCAAATTTCCGTGCAAATTGTCTATTCCAAAATTTTCTTCACTTGACGTGGAATTTTATATGTGTAACGTTACTGTGATTTAGATCGAATTTATTCTCATAAGATACATCTATTTTTGAAATATATTTAAGAAAAGCCTATTATTTCTCGATAAATAATGTAAATAAACTGGACAGGACTCACTAACTAGGTACTGGTTAACTCGTTAGTATTCTAAAACGTATTTAGAATTCAGCAACACTTTCTAAATTTATAATGTAGAAACCGGAAAACCACTTGCACTTTAACGATGTAATTATTTTGTGAATTATACACGCACTGGCTTTACAATGCAAGATTTGATGATCTGATAATATTCATATAAATTACTATTATATTCTTAAATAAATTTGAAACAACTCTTATTTCGATGTTGTCTCGTGGGGATATCAAATTCAACTGCCTAAACTTTCTACATAAATAAATCTCTTCTCCTTTGGTTACCAAGAATTCCTTTATTTAAAAAAATACAAATTTATGTTTTCCTATAACAAAGAGAGATTTTCATTATTTTATTATAATTGCAATTTTGCTAGCAGAGACATCTGTATTTTTGTTTTCAAATCGTTATAAAATCCATCTATCATTGAGTATATTCTGCATTGATATCATCCGAAATTGAAATGTCAAATTTTATTTGTATATTGAATCTTTCAAATCATTGATTATACAGTGTGTATCGCAAGTATTACATACAAATATACTTATTTTTCCTTATTTTAATGTTTTCTTTAAAATTTAGATAGAGGATTTGTATTAATATGTATATATATATATATATATATATATATAAATAACAATTGCCGTTATATTATGGAAGAACTTTATTAAATATTAGGGTGGGGTACCATAAAATACATTACTTGGTGTAGTTTTTCTAGCTGTTTAAAAAAGGTCACTGAAGGTTTTTTCGAATCTAATAATATTTTCAATTTTGAGGTATAATTTATATCCTGTTCATACTAAGATTACTTCTGTGTACTTTTTGCACTCCATCCTTTAAATTTCCATGGCGATGTATTAAAACCCTCCAAATCAGTAAAGTATTTCAACAGTCAGTAGGTATATTTTTCGATATAAAAAATTGGACAGGACATTTATGAAATTATTGAGATTGGATTCTGATAAGTCCGTGAAATTGGAATTATTCGGACGTATAAAAGTAGATGAATATTAATGTGAAAGATTCTTTTACCGATTTAGGTATATACAGGTCAAGTTTATAAGAGCTTTCATGTTATATCTTTATAACTTTTGAGATAGCAGTAACATTCGAAACGAGAAGTTAATCAAACTTTATTGTAACCATAATATCTTTAAGTTAGCTATAAGCATACCGTCGGTAAATATAAAACATTCGAAGTCCATCCCAGAATATAGAAAAGAACAATTCTTGTATAAAACTTTGGCTAGAGTGGACAAACTCGTCGAGAAAGTCGTTTCAAGTTTTATTCTTTCCGACAGTAAATACCCAGATCTGGTTCACCTTTACAAGTGACATTTGAATATTGCTATTAGCAAATAGAGATGCATAATGCACACAACTTTCATGAATAGATTTTTTTGACAGAATTACAAGTAATCCATTTAATGTAAGAGGTAACTTGTTATCTCTCTGCAACTATTTTTCAACGATCATTCTCGTTACACTTCTATTGTGAATTGTGAAATGTCGCTGAGACATGTTTCTGTTTTCATTAATTATTTTGAAGCTTTACTTATTCGTCAGCTACTCCCACCTCTAATTGAGATTCATTTTATTTCAGTTTGTTAAGAATGCGTCGTATGAAGGTTTTTACACTCGTAAAAAATTTATTAAAACGACGATTCGAGTGGAATCGGTCTTCTTCTCCATTGATCATCGCTAAAAAACAAATTAATATTCAGTTATAATAATATTTCGTGGGTGGTTTTAAATTTTCTTGCTGCTCTGTAGACCCTACCGTACTCTACTGTGCCGTATCATCCTGAACCACACCATAGAACACCTAAGTCGCCAGTCCAGAGTCTACACCACCAACGGGATATTGCTGAGAACTGTGCGTCCCGAGTCTCTCCAAGATAAATCCTTAACTAATTTTCGGTAGATATAAAATCTTGAGTTGGACATTTTTATTGTAATAACTGATTCTTTATTCGTATTGTATTGTGAAAATACGGTTTATGTGAATTTTTTTTTAATCAATCCATTAGTCCCGAAATTTTGTTTGTTGATTCCCAATTGAGGTAATAACAAATAGTGTAACTGAGGCCAAGTTCATCTCCTGAGTAGAGCCCCAAGGCCGGGTAAGCTCAAGAAGAGTGACACTAGTGCCCAACGTGTCAAGATTTACAGAACGATAACATGAGGCCGATAAGAAGTATCTGACAAAACTAAGATAAGCTTGCCTTTCAGTAGCCGAAGGAGCAAAATTTGAAGTTAATTTTGACTTATTGACGGTTTGCTGGATTTGCGTTTTGAACTTCCTAACATCACTTCACGAAGTGGTTTGTGCTCGACCGGTGACTGTCGTCAGATATACAGGACCAGTCCAAACCTCTTTTTTGGATTGCAAGAACTACAATTTGGTTTTGTAGTGTTTTTAGGACCACAATCATAAAAAATAGAATTAGAAGAACGAAATTTCGTGAAAATATGACCAGTTCTACCACAATTCCAACATAAAGTAGATGACAAAACGGAAACATTGACGGAACTTTTTCTTTTAGAAGAAGAATTTGATGAAACATAGAGACAAGCCAAATAAGGTTCAAGTAGACAATTTTCCGAAGAAGGTGGTCGATAACGATCATAACAATGCATCCAACGACGTTTTATCATCGATTTTTTGTGGTGTTTTGTTTAAATTACTCCAATTTTTACTAACTAACTTAATAAAATTATTATAAGAAGTACTTAATTATTAATTATGTCTATATGAGTATTCGGAATTTTAGGTATTTTCCTTTTCAAAATCCTTTTACTTTGCTTAACCCTTTGGGTTCCGACTGGATTTTAACGTACCACATATTTTTAAGTCTATGGTAATTTTCTACGATCTAGCGACGCTCCTTTCGTCTTGTCGGGACCTTGGTAGTACACATTTCTTAACGGTTCTGCAACCAGTTATACACATAACAATAACCAGTGCAGCGAATTTTATTGTTCTTCCAGTACCGTGCTGACAGAGTAAACACGTGTATGTGCTGCGGGTGTTTATCATTGTATAAATTATAACATATCATGCATTTAATAGTAGTTTTTCCACAACTACTATGCAAAACACGCTTTTCTACACAAATTTTTATGCGCAAAGCAAGCCTTTTCTTAATTAGTTTGATATCCGTTAGAAATAGTAGTTTGTACAACAAGTGCGCAAAGCGTTAGTTTTCCCACGAGCGCAGAAGTTTGTGGCACGAGTCGTAAGGCGAAAGATAAATTATGATCTCGGTTCATAGTTTCTAAAATAATGGGTAATAAATGAATTTGTTTATAATCTATAATCAATAAACTGAAATACATAATCTAAAAAATAGTTTACTTATAGAATTTTTAGTTTAAATTTAAAATTTTAACACCCAGAAATCCACTATGAAGTATTGTCAAAAAAATTTGACATTTCCGTGGGCAAAGTGACATTTCCGTGCGGAAAAGTACCATAACGTGTACTTTTCCCGCACTCTACATTATTACTTTTCTAACGGATATCAAACTAATTAAGAAAACACTTGCTTTGCACATAAAAATTTGTGTAGATAAGCGTGTTTTGCATAGTAGTTGTAGAAAAAAGTTATTTATGATGAATTTTGTATTAATGGGATTTTAACTATTGATTGTAATATTAGTTTGTTGAATAGAACTTAAAGTTTGATCCTAAAGACGTTATTTATTGAAATTGACTGTCTCGACCCTTACTTCGTGGAATATGCTCATATTAGTGTTTTTAAATGAAACTCAAGGTCTCTAGTTAATTCCACAATATAATACAAGTTATTGAAAATTCTAAAAAATTGACAATTGTTTCGATAAATCAATATCATCGTCAGAATGATGATGATATTGATTTATCGAAACAATTGTCAATTTTTTAGAATTTTCAATAACTTGTATTATATTGTGGAATCAACTAGAGACCTTGAGTTTCATTTAAAAACACGTTATTTATGACAAGGACTTACAAGTCCCGTCAGGACACCCAGAAATCCACTATGAAGTATTGTCAAAAAAATTTGACATTTCCGTGGGCAAAGTGACATTTCCGTGCGGAAAAGTACCATAACGTGTACTTTTCCCGCACTCTACATTATTACTTTTCTAACGGATATCAAACTAATTAAGAAAACACTTGCTTTGCACATAAAAATTTGTGTAGATAAGCGTGTTTTGCATAGTAGTTGTAGAAAAAAGTTATTTATGATGAATTTTGTATTAATGGGATTTTAACTATTGATTGTAATATTAGTTTGTTGAATAGAACTTAAAGTTTGATCCTAAAGACGTTATTTATTGAAATTGACTGTCTCGACCCTTACTTCGTGGAATATGCTCATATTAGTGTTTTTAAATGAAACTCAAGGTCTCTAGTTAATTCCACAATATAATACAAGTTATTGAAAATTCTAAAAAATTGACAATTGTTTCGATAAATCAATATCATCGTCAGAATGATGATGATATTGATTTATCGAAACAATTGTCAATTTTTTAGAATTTTCAATAACTTGTATTATATTGTGGAATCAACTAGAGACCTTGAGTTTCATTTAAAAACACGTTATTTATGACAAGGACTTACAAGTCCCGTCAGGAATATGTGGCCTAATATTAAGATATGCCTTTACACAAGTTAATGAGAAGGATCACTTTTTATTATTATTACTTTTCCGCCCAACCTATCTATTATGCGAGAAAAGTACTAGTTTACCCCAAAAAAAGTTGGAAATTTGAAAAAAAAATTGAGTTATTTTTACGTTTTCCATCAACAACAACCCAAAAAAACGGTTTTTAGAAAAAAAAATCCTGTGTGTATGTCGTCGTCGTCCTCGTCATTGTCGTCGGCCACTTTTCGTTACATGTCTTGTTAGCACGATACAGCCTTCGGAGTGCAGCAAATCACCAACAAGTCACCAATTTCATGATTGCATATTGTTAAGGACATGTTACAGATGAACCATATTGATTTCAGGCTCACCAGAGCCAGCACAACGGGTGCTATGGTACTAGAAGTACGACATTTTAGTCATTTTTTGAGAAAGTTCAGTTTGTTAGCACGATACAGCCTCCGGAGTGCAACAAGTTACCAATTTTATGATTGAATATTGTTAAGGATATGTCACAGATGAACCCTATTGATTTTCAGCTCACCAGAGCCAGCACAACGGGTGATATGGTACTAGAAGTACGACATTTTAGTAATTTTTTGAGAAA
Source organism: Galeruca laticollis (assembly GCA_963921935.1). NCBI lineage: Eukaryota > Metazoa > Arthropoda > Insecta > Coleoptera > Chrysomelidae > Galeruca > Galeruca laticollis. The sequence continues at coordinate 172,576,466 of OY998177.1, forward strand.
TTTCAGTTTGTTAGCACGATACAGCCTCTGTAGTTGAACAAGTCAACAATTTTATAATTGAATATTATTCAGGACGTATCACAGATAAACCCTATTGATTTTCAGCTCACCAAAGCCAGTACAACAGGTACTATAGTACTTTAAGTACGATATTTTTGTCATTTTTGGAGAAATTTCAGTTTGTTAGCATGATACAGCCTCCGAAGTATATACAAGTGACCAATTTTATGATTGGATATTATTCAGAGCGTCTCATAGATGAATTCTATTGATATTCAGCTCACTAATACCAGTACAACGGGTTCCATGGTACTTCAAGTACCAAATTTTTATCATTTTTGGAAAAATTTCAGTTTGTTAGCAAGATACAGCCTTCAGAGTGTATACAAGTGACCAATTTTATAATTGAATATTGTTCAAGGTGCCTCACAGATGTACCCTATTGATTTTCTGCTGACTAGAGCGAGTACAGCGGGTCCTATAAATCCAGATATACTACATTTTTGGATATTTTTGGAAAAATTTCGGTTTGAAATTAACTGTCTCGACCCTTAATTCGTGGAATCTGCTCATATTAGTGTTTTAAATGAAACTCACGGTTTCTAGTTAATTCCACAAAATAATAAAAGTTATTGAAAATTCTAAAAACTTGACAATTGTTTCAATAAATCAATATCATCGATGATATTGATTTATCGAAACAATTGTCAATTTTTTAGAATTTTCAATAACTTTTATTATATTGTGGAATTAACTAGAAACCGCGAGTTTCATTTAAAACACTAATAAATTTCGGTTTGTTAGCACGATACATCCCTCGAAGTGTATACAAGTGAGAATTTTATGATAGAATATTATTCAGGGCCACAGATGCGGAAAAGTTTGTTGTAATCTTTAAAACCGTTTATTTTATTATTATTTTAGGTATTCTAGCTTCACAGTACCTTCTGGCTGCAGCTCAGCAGGCTGCGCTTGAACAATAATGTTGTTACCGACACGAAAAGGATAGCGAGGATGAAGTTGGTGAAGATTTTGAAAGGAATGCGGAGATGATCTTGACTATAGATGATGCCGAAAATGATAACCGCGCTAATGGACAGCAAAATAAAGAGACAGAATATGAAATTGCAGATCAAGATGTAGCTTCAGAAGAACAGGCCGAAATTGAGCCCAGTGAGGAAAAAAAAGCAGCTAAAATCGTGAACAAAAAGTTGCCTAAATGAAATAGCAAGAAATAGAAAGAAAAGACCCGGAAGTTGAAGAAAAACGAAAGTACAACATCTATCTCTGATTACGGTACCGTACAAGGCTACTTTGATAATTGTGACACATACTCAGACCATTTCCTCAAAATACTGAGCCCAGTTGTTATACAAAACATTACCAAGATTCATTTCAAGGAGAGTGAATTACTTTCTCTCATTGTGGTAAATTTTTTCATGGGTTACCATAAGCTACCCAGTTATAAAAATTACTGGTCTGCTACGGATGACCTTGTAGTTATATTATAAAGCGTTTGATGGCAAGATCTCGATTTGAGCAATTTTTGCAGCATTTACACATAAATGATATTTCGCCCATACCTGCTAATAACAAGTACAAGATCTATAAGATAAGACCCTTCCGACATCTTTAAATGAAGGTTTGACATGTTGGATAATGGCACTGGTTCTCTCCATTGACAGAAGCATGATTGTTTTTAAGGAACGATTGTTAAAGTTATTAACCGTGAACCTGACTGTTTATTTTAATTTATTAACTTTACTAAAGAAAAACAGTAGTAACTTTTAGAAAAATGCTTTTATCAAAAAAATCGTTTTTGACATCAATCAATTATATATCAATCAGAAATTTTTTTATATTATTTTATAATCCACTTATCTAAGTAGAGCTTAGAGTATATCAACAAAGTAACTATAATGTAACAGCTTCAACACCTTCCCTCATTAAGTACTTTTGATAATCACTAGTCCAATATTTCAAAATATAATCCATTCTTGGCTTGAATAATGACTTCGTCAATATATGTGCGAATTGGTGTTCCGAAGCAACCTGTTCTATATCAATACTTCCTTCAGTTACCAATTCTCTTACAAAAAAATGCCTGATTTCAATATGCTTCGTTCTTCGGTGATATTCTGGGTTCTTTGCTAACTTAATAGCAGGTTCATTATCAACTGATAGTGTAGGAACATTTTTAAACCTGTAATTTTCTGATAAAGTCTTTTTAACCATATAAGTTCTCTGGAGGTATTTGGAGAAGCTATAACAATATTTTCTATTGAATTCATTTTGTTTTTATATTGTCTATACATAAATAGCAGCCTTCAAAATTCTGAATTGAGTGGTTTATTTCTCAATATAATTCAAAATTCAGAAGTGCAGGAAACTAGAAATTGAACCATTTTTTGCTGGACAACATTTCATTTTGATATATAGTAAAATGCGCCTACCGTATTCTAAATGATCATACTAATATAATGTTAGTTGATAATGTTGATGATCACAGTTGAATATCCGGTCGTTGTTTGCCGCCATATTGTGAACTTCGAAATGAATTTCTTATTTCGTATACACTTCGATATTATTAAAAACATACTTATGATCAAATTTTCTGCTATTGCAGCCAACTCTGTACAGTAAAGGAATGCTCACAAAATAGAACGTATATTACGTTGTACAGGAACTTTTTAAACTAAACTTTGATAACTGAATTGCCTTTCATATTTAAATTATTTTGAAACTTATTTAATATTAGTAGAAAATTGCATGATCCTATTAGGAAATGACGACAAAGATTTGAAATGCCAAGGTAGAAAATATATTTAACAAAATAATATGAAATCTGTTGGTTGTTGCTTGTGCTCTAAAAAGTTTTAATAAAAATATATATAGTAGTGAAGAACTACTCGTACTTTTACTAAACTGATTTTCATATTTTTGAATTTTATAATGGATCTACGTTGTTTTGAAATGAAAATGAACAATGGAAATTTCACATTTAAGATAGTTGTTCCTCCGTTTAATTAGTTTATGTTTTTCCAAGTTTAATATCTTGTTACCAGTTGTAGGAGAGACCTTGTCGATAGTAACAAAATTTCTTTTCAATTTTTTTAGTTGTAAATATTGAATATTCTTTTTTATGAATCTGTACTAGTATGGATGTAACTTTTCGGAAATTGAACCTTTAATGACTCAGTTATTATAAAATTAGACGACTTTTTACCTGTATCAACAGTAGCAAGAGCGGTGTTAATTGTAACAACCACTTTTGATGATACAAAACCTTAAAAAACATACATAAAAAATATTTCGCATAAAGGTCAATTTATTTTTTATGTAAAATACAAAAAGTTGTTAATATAACAGACGAAATCACCTGAATTTTTATAAATGTTTATGTATAAAAATATCTATTTCCTCATTAATTCTCACAATCACAGTTTAAGCAAACGTAAAATGGGTTTTTTGTCTGTACAGTTTAAACGTGCCCATTCTTTGCATGGTCGCCATTGCATCCAATCTTCTGTCCTCACAAAATATGGTCCACAATACACTCAACAAAATGTGTCATCATCAGAAGAATATAAAGAGTATTTTTCTACTCGCTTTTTCTTGACTGTTTTCATATATTTGCAGATAATTTTATCAGTTTTTAAGCCTGCGGATTTTTGTGTGTCATATTGACCAATTTTACGTTTAACTGGAACTTTTTCTCTAAATTTTCTCCTTCAATTAAGATCTTCTCTAGTGTGTCGGTCAATGATGCGGTTTTTCGTTTCATTCGTCCCCCTTTTCTGGATTTAGAGTGATCTGCTTTAGGTAATGGTTTCAGATCATCAGGAGTAATGAATGTTGTCGGTAGTTATTGTGGCGAAGGAGTAGTGTCTATAGTCCGGGTTGTGGTGAAGGAGTAGTAAATTTAGCTGTGTAAGGTCCAGCTTGACTTCCATTTAAATTGGCAGGTTTAACTGTTTGGAGTTCATGCTTTTTTTATTCACTTCCAATGTTAGATACATCACTTTCCATCACCGGCTGGTAGTTATCTAGGCGGTCTGTCAGTTACTGTAAACGCTATAAAATCACAATTTTGATGTATTTCACGGTTAAAAGGCCAAATTCCGGTGCAAGAGAAACCAGGTAAAATATTTGATGGCGTAGTGGCCAAAGGGAGTGATGCTTTAACAATTGAAGGTAAATTGTCTATTGTCATACGCTTTCCTGAATTATGATTCATCCATTGATCTGCAGAGTTATCAAAATTCTTCTTAAAAGGACCATATACTCCTCGATCAAGTGGTTGGAGTCCGTGGGAGGTGTGTGGTGGAAACGATAGTAATGTAATAAACTTGGATCTGAAATAATCTATCAAGGAAATTGATACATGTGATGAGGGATTGCCCAATAAAACTAGAATTTTATTACTCTCACCGTATATGTATATGTATATATATATATATATATATATATATTTTTGGTTAGTTTATTTCTTGAACCTATTTTATATATTTTTCAAAACAATTATTCTTGGGATTTTTTGGTTCTGCATAAAATTGAAAAGTATTTTCTGTTTTTTTTATTTTACATTTTAGTTTATTTTTAACGTTTCGGACAGTCAATGTCCTGCATCAGAAAGGTAATCTACAAAGGACTGTTACAATTAATATGATGTACAATACAAATATATTTCTTAAAACTTACCATAAAACATGGGCCTGCGAGCGCAATGTCCATCACGTATAATTAAAATATCATTCCTAAATTAAAAACTTTTTAAAATAAACACACAACATACACCTTCATCGGTGCAACACAATATGCCTGACCGTCCAAGATCTCACATGTAAAAACAACATTTATCGATTGAAGGCCAACAAGTAGCAGTATTATCGTGTAAGTAAATTAGTTGCTCCTGTGTTTTACAAGACTTATCACACATGTTTATGAGAACTTTTGGTCTTAAAATAGAGTGACGAAGGTCCCACTATAATAATTTAGATTACTTAGGAAAGACCCTGTATATATTTACTAATGAAAATCAAATATAGTGTCAAAATCAGTTCTAAAATTTCTTCTTTCTGGCTTCGCTTTGAACAAACGATTTAATTCTGCTGCTGAGATCCAATGTTTTTGTTATATAGTTTTCAAGGCTCAGAAGAGCGAGAGAGTTGAGCTTCGTTTGGGTCATGCTTGAGCTGTCGTACTGCTTGATCCTTTTGAAACAGGAAAATGACCTTAAAGGATACAGTTGAGTTAAACACTTATAAATATCATGTAACGATGTTACTATTTTTCGTTCCCGACATCCCACTGTGTATATTTTAGTTACTCATTTTATTAGTATTATTATTAAGTTATACACACCTCTTTCATGAAAAGCTGTAAATTGATTTACTATTAATAATTTTAAAATATGTGTATTATTTTTGATACATCTGGTATATTGCGAATATGTATTGCTTACTGTACCGTTCACGCAAATCAGTCCGCGCCGTTCTTAAGATTGTTAAGTAGGAGACCTACTGAGTGGGGTCGAGAGAAGAATGAATAAAACCGGCAAACGGGACGGAATAGCTCTCTTTGCTCTGGGCTTTGACACTTGTTTTCTGTGCTCTCCGCCATTTCCGCCATCTCCGAAATTATAAATGATTTTCGCCAATGAAGTAAGCAAATTTAAAAATTATCTTATAGATCATTCTTTCGGTGTTGAATTAATTTTGCTCCTAGCGTCTTTTGTAGTTATATTAATAGATTTTATTTTGCTTGCTGCTTGTTTGATTGGAGTGATTTTCCGTGTATTTGTGTACAATTCCGAAATAAAAATTTGATCTGTTGGCTTCATTTAAGGGAAAAGAAAAACAGTTGGGAAACTCTCAAGCATCCTCGCTGCCATATATGGTAGATTCTTGAGGTATTTTTAAAGTATTTCGGAAATCCCGATTCCGGTATACAAAATGAAATAATCTCGCGAGCGTTCGCTGCCATAGCAGGTTCGCCTGGGAGAGGTTTTCGGATTCTGCCAGCTAACTGTTCTTTAAGCGATTGATTTATCACCAACGGCTGGGGTAATATCCGCACAAAAACCGAGGGCAATTTATTAGTTACCGCCGTTCTATTCTAAGCCGTATACAAATACTAAGAAACGCTCCCGTAAAACACCGCTAGTGTCCTAATAACGCTTTCTCTGTGTAATTTTCACCGTACTGCTAGTGAATTTCCAATGATTTTCACCGGCAATCGCCGAAACTATTAAAACTTTGCAGGTTAGGTTTATGATTGTAAAATATTTATTATGTGGTGAAGTGCTTTGGTTTGAGTAATAATCTACTTAAATATCGTAAATACTGAAGGGTTTTAATCAACATTTAGTTATTTTAAATATATAGCTCCTTGGGTCGTTTCATTTTCCTTTTCCCAAATTATTTCGAAGTCGAAATAAATTTTATAATTTTATCAAGCACCGGTAGTTTCATTTTCCGACAGTGGTAAACAATTAAAGCTTGTTTCCCACTTCACACGGCATAGAGGTCGAGAGCAACAGACCCCTGGAAATGCTTAACCTTCATCTGTTGCTACCCTGGTAACGCTTGACGCTACCATTTTCGAGAGTTCGGTGGAGTAAATCATCCCAAAAATCTGGCGCCCGAGAAAATCTGGTATATATTGTTACGAACTCGCACACCGAAGCAGATACTAAGTACGGTCCTGTAACCTTATGTTAACGGAGTTAAAAAAAATGGCGAGCGCGCCGAATTCTGAGAAGGTCTATTGGGATTTATTGTGACCATTTTCATAGACATGTTCTCGGAAGGTCTTTTAAGGATTGAGCCGGCAATCGAGAAATATCGCGAAAGGCATTTGTTTTGTGTAAGCCGCAGTCCAGAATTATCTAGTAAAAAAGGCACTAGTATATAAAAAGGACCGATCAGCGGACCAGTTTAGTTGATAAAGTGATCTTGACAAATAAACAGTAAATAAGTGAATATAAAAGTGTTGATATAAATTAATAATTAGGTTTGTGTGCATATAAATTAAAATTTTAGTGATGAGTTAAGTACATATAAATTAAGTGTTAGTGAGTTAGTGTTTAAATCAATTAGTAAGTAGCCACACCGTGTGTTTAAAATTTATCCCACCCGTTTATTGTTTAAATAAATAACAAAAAACATTACATTGGTGTCAGAAGTGGGATAGTGGCGGAATTAAGAGCAGAATTGGAAGATCGTGAGTTGGAAACGTCCGGTAAGAAAAGTGAATTAGTAGAATGACTTAAAGTGGCACTGGAAAATGACGGCTTTGATCCAGAATCATTTTTATTCAATGACGAGGCTTCCACCGTAATCTCGTCAATTTCTGCTAATATTTCTGGTGATATGGACGAGAAGATTACCACAATGAGAAGCGATATTTCTGCTAATATGAAGAACGATATTTCTGCCATTGAAGAGAAGGTTTCTACTAATATGGACGAGAAGATTTCTACTATGAAGAATTATATTTCTGCAGATATCTTATCATTGAAAAATGACATTGCTGCTGAAGTCGAGAATAAAATTTCGTCTCTTAAATCAGACATGGAGAATTAGATGACAACGATGGAAAATCAGATGGATGAGAAAATTAAGGAGTTAGAGACAAAGATTGCCGATTTAAGGACACAAGACACTTCAGCAGAAGAAAAGAAGACAGAGATCTGCCAGCTAGAAACACAACCCAAGACAGATGATATTTGCAGTTTTACCCGAGTCAAAGCCCCAACGTTCGATGGAAAGATGTCGTGGAGCAATTATGTAAAACAGTTTGAAGCAGCCGATAGAGTGAATAATTGGTCCGACAAGGAGGAAGCAGCGAACTTAACTATCGCGCTTCGGGGAGATGCCTTAGATGTATTTCAGACGATACCTCTGGAAGAAACGGACGATTTCGAGCAGCTGAAGAAGAGGTTGGACATGCGATATGGTCACGAACATCTAGAATATTTGTACCAATCCCAGCTAAAGAAACGAAGGCAGAAACGTGACGAAGCACTTCAGGAATATGAAGTGGATATTGCCCGACTCGTTCGATTTGCTTATCCATCAGCAGCAGAGAACATGATGGAATGTCTGGGTATACAGGCGTTTTTTGATGGCTTACGTGACCCCGATATGCAGAGGACGCTTTGTTTAGCCCATGCGAAAACATTAGTCGACGCATTCACAGCTGCCCTTGAATATGAAGCAGCAACGAAGGCTTCAGGATATAACAAAATCAGGACCATTCAAGAAGACGGTGACGTAGACAGATTTGACCAGTTCGTCAGTTTAATGAGAAATATGATGGACAAGAAGCCGAGAAAGATCAGATGCTGGAATTGTGGCAAGCTAGGGCATGTACGTAGTTCATGTAAGCGCCCCAAGACTCCTGCAAACCAAGAACCCCAGTGACAGGAAAACCAGAACGGGTCGGCTACGAGGGGGCAGCACCGACCCATGATCGTTCCAAAGACCCTCTCATACTGATAGCTTCTCTCAGATGTCGCAACGACCATGTATATGTGGATGGCGAAGTAAATGGCAAGAAATATGCTCTGCTGGTTGACACTGGAGCAACTAGGACCATTATACGACCAGAAATAATAAACACCAAGAAGAAGCTTTTACCAACGAGACTGCGACTGTGGACCGCCACAGGTGAGAGTGCCAAAGTTCACGGTGAGACACAAATCCAATTGGGAATTGGCGCAGAAAAGTTCACGCATACGGTAATCGTAACTGTCATTAAAGAAGACGTGATTCTGGGAATGGACGTAATGAATGTACATGGTTTCCAATAAGACTAGAGAAACAAAACCATTAAAGTGGGTTCCGAGGAGGTATTCCTTCATCCATATGAAGGCAGCGCGGTGTTGGCAGCTGTACAGGAAGATACCGTTCTACCTGCACGAAGCGAAATCATGATAGTAGCACGGCTACAGGGAATCATGGAGGAAGGTACAAGGGTTATGATGGAACCAAGGAACCATGACGAGGAGGTTTGCGAAGGAGTACTAATTGGGAAAGGATTGATTACGTCGGCGAAGGAGGTCCCTGTACGATTGATAAACGTGAACGATTACCCAATCACCATCAATGAGGAAACCAAGATTGGATCCTGCGTACCAGTGACGTCTATAGTTCGCCAAACAACGACCACTGATAATTCTAATGCCAGTGACAGGAAAACCAGAACGGGTCGGCTACTAGGGGGCAGCACCGACCCATGATCGTTCCAAAGACCCTCTCATACTGATAGCTTCTCTCAGATGTCGCAACGACAATGTATATGTGGATGGCGAAGTGAATGGCAAGAAATATGCTCTGCTGGTTGACACTGGAGCAACTAGGACCATTATACGACCAGAAATAATAAACCCCAAGAAGAAGCTTTTACCAACGAGACTGCGACTGCGGGCCGCCACAGGTGAGAGTGCCAACGTTCACGGTGAGACACAAATCCAATTGGGAATTGGCGCAGAAAAGTTCACGCATACGGTTATCGTAACTGACATTGAAGAAGACGTGATTCTGGGAATGGACGTAATGAATGTACATGGTTTCCAATTAGACTTTAGAAACAGAACCATTAAAGTGGGTTCCGAGGAGGTATTCCTTCATCCATATGAAGGCAGCGCGGTGTTGGCAGCTGTACAGGGAGATACCGTTCTACCTGCACGAAGCGAAACCATGATAGTAGCACGGCTACAGGGAATCATGGAGGAAGGTACACGGGATATGATGGAACCAAGGAACCATGACGAGGAGGTTGGCGAAGGAGTACTAATTGGGAAAGGATTGATTACGTCGGCGAAGGAGATCCTGATAAACGTGAACGATTACCCAATTACCATCAATAAGGAAACCAAGATTGGATCCCGCGTACCAGTGACGTCTATAGTTCGCCAAACAACGACCACTGATAATTCTAATGCCAGATTCGAACAGATGTTATCAGTAGCTGGTCAATCTTTGGATCGAGCTGAAAAAAAGAGAATGAGAGAATTTCTCTTGCAGTATCGAGACTTATTCGTACCAAAAGGAGGAAAGACTGGCAGAACATCAGCCGTCAAACACAAAATCGATACTGGTAATGCTAAGCCAATTAGACAATCAGCTCGAAGACTTCCACGAGCGAAGAGAGAGGAAGCTGAAAAAATGATTCGAGAGATGGTAGAAGAAAAAGTGATCCATCTACTAGTCCATGGGTGTCTCCAGTAGTGCTCGTCAAGAAAAAGGATGGAACTACGATATTCTGCGTGGATTATCGTCAGCTTAACAACGTGACGAAGAAAGACAGCTATCCTCTGCCTCGAATTGACGATACACTAGACACTTTGGCCGGCAGCAACTGTTTTCCACCTTAGACCTGAAGTCTGGTTATTGGCAAGTGGAAATGGACCCAGAAGATAAAGAGAAGACTGCTTTTACCACCGGATCTGGATTATGGCAATTCAACGTCATGCCATTCGGGCTCTGTAATGCGTCTGCGATATTTGAAAGACTCATGGAAAATGTCTTGAGAGGGTTATCTTGGAAGACATGCCTGGTCTGGAAGGTCTTTTAAGGATTGAGCCGGCAATCGAGAAATATCGCGAAAGGCATTTGTTTTGTGTAAGCCGCAGTCCAGAATTCTCTAGTAAAAAAGGCACTAGTATATAAAATGGACCGATCAGCGGACCAGTTTAGTTGATAAAGTGATCTTGACAAATAAACAATAAATAAGTGAATATAAAAGTGTTGATATAAATTAATAAGTAAGTTTGTGTGCATATAAATTAAAATTCAAGTAATTAGTTAAGTACATATCAATTAAGTGTTAGTGAATTAGTGTTTAAATAAATTAGTAAGTAGCCATACCGTGTGTTTGAAATTTATCCCACCCGTTTATTGTTTAAATAAATAACAAAAAACATTAAATATTAAAGCCGCGGGTGTCATAGTGACGTCCGTTATATTTTAGAGAAAGTAAAAGAACGTCATAATCATTTATATAAAAAACACAGTAATACAAGAGTAGACTATCAAAGTATATGAAGTATATAGGAATAATTAAATACTAATAAGAATGAAGTATGTTATAAGTTAGAGTAACTGGTGGAAACTCAATTACCCATAAAAAATACTGCGATCCCTACAAGTTGACAAAGTTGGCTTTGGTTAATATTTGTTTACATTATCTTAGTTAAAAATAGTATACAAGGCATTATACAGAATAAGGGGTTCACTATTTTCTACTTATCTCTCAGCAAATGCGTTCGTTACTGGAGTACAAATAAACATCCGCAGCAAAATTCCTACATTTGGATATATATCTTGCAAATTATTTCCTGTGAGCCACTTGTACAGAGGCGACTGCTTTTTATTTCCTATTTTGTTAACTGCTAAGTGTGATTTAAGATGGACAAGTTCATAAAAAATCGAGGGCTCTAAATCATATTTATAAACAATAAAGAAGGTTTTTAACATCATCTTCGAGCTCTTCTGTTGTGAGATCGGAACGTTTTATTACGGCATTAAACTTTCCAACGAATTCCTCGTGCATACATTCTCATTGTTAGTTGTTATTTAATTTTATGAATTATCGGCAGAAATGTATTTACTCTAAAGTTGTCTCTTCCAGAGAAGGAAACTTCGCCATCTCGAGACTCATCATCTTGAAGTTATCTTGTTGTCTGTCCTACGCCTCTTGCTCATATCCTTTATTTTCACAAACATCAAGTGCTTTGTATATAGATCAAACTGAATTCTGAGCACTTCAAATAAATTATGTGAGTGACTTGAAAACTTCTACTACAGCCACTGCACCAATGTCTTCATTTTGAACACATTTGTTAACCTTATGCAACCTTAAATGAATAGTAACCCATAACTTGGCCATTATAGCTGTTTCTAAGCGATTCAATCTGCTTAGTAGGCCTTTAGCTTCTGCTCGAGTGTTATACTTCTGATCAGTGTCGTTTTCCAATATTCTAAAGCTCTGGTTATTGCAGGACATTCTTCTTGTAAGGCTCTCAAAGCGTCATGTCTAGCGGACTATCTTGGAGTGGAAAGACTTGTCGTTAGTGTTGTGTTTTTGTATTCACTTAACACCACTCATCTATGTGTAGAGCTAGGAAACAATTGTACAGCTCTTGAAGCAAATTAAATAGTAACACAACATCAATGCAAGAGTCTACTGCGTGAGAGCCAACTAGATTTAGAGAGTGTCCTGCACACGGGATATACGATGCAAGTGGACTGATATTAAGCATTGTAGCCTGTAGTCCTGAATAGATCCCAGATTTGTTGGAAGCATTGTCGTAAGATTGCCAGCGGCACTTTTGCATGTCCAAACCAAAAAGTTGCAGAGTTTCATTGACTGCGTTCGACATACCAAAGGCCACATGTCCAATATGCGGCAAAAACTTCAGAAATCGTTCAACTCTACGTGAGAAATATCCGGTGTTGAATCGACAATCAATGGAAAGTACGAAGAGCTTTTAGCCTCCTGTAAAATGTTGTTTGTAACTTGCTTACCAAGCAGTTCAATAAATACATCGCATATAGTGGGAGAACGATAGAAAGTATGTCCTTTTCCAGTGTTTCCATACTTTCTAGTGTGTTCAGCCTAAATGGATCAAACACAGCAATGACTTCTAATAACATCATGTAGTTTCCATTTGAGTTGGAACCAAATACCTCTGTTGACCCTCGAAATGGTAATCCTCGAGAAGCTACAGCTGTTATCACCACGATAACTCTTTGCAATAACATTTGCCAGTAGCTAATTTCTGGATTTATCATTTCAGTTAGTTGGTTGCCCAGTTTCTCACCACTCTATCTTTTAAATCGATGGTGTTTTTATGTGAAAGGAAGTTTTCTTGTTCTTTGAGCCTTGAGGTAACATTTTTCCAGTCACTAAAACCATTTTTCACAAAACAGATAAAGAGAACAGAATAATAACTGATTCCTAGACGTTTACAATTCTTATTCTTATAGTAAATAATTGGCGTGATGTTTATAAATATGTTCACAATTAGTTGAAAATACATTTTACTAACATGTGTTTATTACTATATTTAGTTTAACAATAGTTAGAGTTGTATCAACCTTGACATGATATGAATTCATGTAAGTTCGTATGGATAGATTTCAACCTTCGGGGTTAATAACCACTACATCACTCTTTCTTGGGAGACGAAAATTACATATGGAATTTTCACTGCACTGTCTTTCTTACTTTTATATAGTTTATAACGTCTATTATCCGTGGATGTTTATGTTTATTAGTAACAATTTTTAGCGTATATTTGTACAGTCCGTTTTTATGAACTATCTAATTACTATTTAGTTTGATTTCGCAGTTGACGCATTCAATTTTAGTAATTTGAAATGGGCCTAAATATTGAGAATCAAATTTGGTTCTTCCCTCTTTTTATAATAAGACCAATTCTCCTACCCTTAACTCTATAGGAGATGAATCTTGTTCACTCTTTTTTTTCTACCTACCTTGCGTTTTAATAAAAACTCCCTAGCTTGATCGTGTGCGTATTGAGAAGTTTGTACCTGAGCTCATTGTGATACGACTCCAAGTCATATCGTGGCTCTATTCCCGTATTTAAATGTTCTAGTATATTCGATTTTCTCCAATGCACTAATTCGAATAGGGTGTAACCGTGGTATGAGTTCAGTGTTGTATTATAACAGTAAACAAACATCCTCGCATAACCGCACGAATCATCCCTTGTTTCATTTATAGAATTTCTTACATATTCGTTAAAAGTTCTGTGAAGCTTTTCACAGCTTCCTTTAGATTTGTGATGATACGCGGTAGAAAAGTTATGTTTAATATTTAATATTTTTTTATCCGTACGCTTATCCCAAATTGGAAACGGTTTGATTAAAAGTTTTCCGATTTGTTTTGTTATTTTCCGTAATTGCTGATTTATCTCATCCTCTAGTTAACTCTTAATGATTTTTATTTCTTTTAACTCTTTTTGACTGTATACTTTGTCATTTATATGTAATGTGTTATAGATTGATTTAGCTTTGTCTATTAATATAAATGTTTGTTCCTTTCAATTTATTCGTTCCTTCCAAAGTTTCTACTTTTTTGTTCAAGTCTTTCATTTCTATTAGGACTGCCCTGGTTTTGTAGCCTCATTAAATATTTCGAATCAAAATAATGTCTCAAATATTCAATCATGGTTACTAGTATTTTATAGCGTCTAAAAATAAATACTTATTACTTCACTTTAAACGGAAAGCATATTACGTTATTGATTAAGAAAATTCTAAAAATAAAATGGGTTGTTTTATCTCTTACATCTAACATTGTATAACACACAGTTTATCCGATGAATCGATCTGTACGTTAGAAATGACTGATGGCGGTGGCAGTATGGCAGTATTATTCCAGCCACGCACAACAGCAAACGAAGAAAATTATTTGTACTTATATGTAGTTACTTGCTTTATATTGTATATGAGAATCTGGTAAATTGCTCATAGGAACGTCTCTAAATATACGTCTGATCAAGATAGGACTCTTTTTAAACATGGTTTTCAGCTTGAAATGCAATAAGGAATCATGTGTTATGTAATATCAAAGCATTACTTTATTTAGGAAATAATAACACGTTTACACGAAATTGAGTTATCATGATCGGCAAGAAGAAAACAGAAGAAGATAATTTCAATTAAGGAAAGAATTCTACTTTAGATGTCTCATTTTATGAAACATCAAAAACTTCAGAACGTCAATATAGAATCCAGAATTTACTATATTGAAAGCAGAAGAAAAATCATTTGTTTGATTTTCCATTTGAGATTCAGAATTAGAAGCAAATTGAATAATAGTTTCTAATTCTTCTTCTGTTTGTATATTTTCATATGATTCCGGTGGAAGATTTGAGAATATTAAACCATTTTTAGCCTTGGTACCAAACATAGTTTTATATGGTGTAGTTCCTATTCTTGAATGGTGAACATTATTTTTATAAACTTAACAAATTTGACTCCTTCGTCCCAGTTTTCGGTATTATTGTCTTGTATCCAAGTTGTAATCATGTTTTCTACATCTTGATTAGCTCTTTCTACACTTCCTTGACTCTACCTGTGGCGAGGTTTTCCATGAACGAACCTCATTTTTGGGCAAGTTTGTGTTAATTCATAAATTACTTCATTGCAAAATTCTCTGCCATTATCAGACTGTAACACTACAGGAGCCCCAATTGAAGTAAAGATATTAATCAGGTGAAGAGCAACCTCGTTAGCAGTTTTCGTTTTTAATGGCCCTAATGCCACAAATTTCGTTTGATGCTGATAGACCATTAAAAAGTCTTGGTCAGGATGGGATTGGTAATCAACTTTAAAACCACTCGACAACGAGAATGTAAATCGTTAAAGAACATTGCTTTTTCAACAACACCTTTTTTCTCAGATTTATGTTTCATTTGGCATTTATTACGCAGGTTAATAAATAAAAATATGTCATCGCGTGTTATATTTTTTTCTATTTTTCTTTAATTTTATGGTACATTCTATAACGGCCACCATAACCCGTTTCCGAATGTACATCTTTCAGTATATTAAATATTTCATTTCCATGAACATAATAAATTGTCAGTAAAATTACGGTTTATAGGGAATATTAATTTTTTTACCCCCTGCACAGATATGATATCATAATGTCGTAATAGCCAATGCCTTTTAGTAACATTTTTTGGAAGTTTCATTTCTTCTATTAAGTTATTGTATTCTTGAAGATTTAAACTTTTTACCAATATTACTTTTCCTTTCATAAAATTCTTTATAAAATCTGATAAAACAATACCATTGTTTTATTTTAATTTTAATTAAGAGGTTATAAATGAAAAAATACACTAAATGTTTCGCAATAATACTTTTTGTAGTAAGAGTTTGAAATGCGATACGAATAGTTATATACACATAAATCTCGAAGGACCAGCCACTTTGACGTGGCATAAGTTGCCTTTTCTACGTTGAGTTTATATATGTCGGATAAATCAAATACGTTTGCACTTTCACTGGTCTTTTCATTGAAGTTTTTGATATAAGTGTTGTTCGTTTGCAAAACAATTAAGAATGTAGCACTGATTACTAGTTATGGAGTTTAATTTGATTACATTATTTGATTGTACTCAATGATTATTAGAGATGGTACGATGAGTGACTTGTAAGTGTGGGATTGTTGGGTTGGATCCGTATTTATGTGATGCTCACAGGGGGCGTAAGCAGGGGAAATCACGTGGGGAATTGGCCAATGAATTGTATGATTTTAAACTCTAACCATCATAAACGACGGTTGAATTAATTATGCGTAGGCTAGGGTCGTTATTTCTCATGAAAAGGTTGTTTTTGCTTTAGATAAGGAAGGTTTTTAAGATAATTTTTTGTATGTGATATGGTTAAAATTGATGTTTGCGGATTTTGGAGTCTGAAATAGATATTATGAAAGAAATATAAACAAAAATTATGTGTGTAGGTATAGAAATGTGTAATGATTATTAAGCTTGTCTTGAATTCGTACATATTGGGGGCGTGGGAAGAATGGAATAGAGGTGAGAGATGGATGTAATAAGATATCAAATAATGATATGTGTAAAATAAAAGTGAATAAGTGTAAATATAAGTGTATAAGGAAGTGAATAAGAGATGTAAATGTATATGGATTCTAATATTGATGGCAGAGTGGTGTAAGGGCTGGGCTGTAACATCAAGATTAGTAAAAGTGAATGAGTGAGTACTCTAGAAATATGTTAGAGTCTCGGTTTTGAAGTAAATGGGTAAATAAGTATTCTAGAAATATGCTAAAGTCTTGGTTTTGAGTGGAAGATTGAGTGAGTACTCTAGAAATATGCTAGAGTCTTGTTTGTAAGTAAATGAATAAGTGAGTACTCTAGAAATATGCTAGAATATCGGTTTTAAGAGTAATAGAATAAGTGAGTACTCTATAAATATGCTACAGTCTCGGTTTTAAGAGTAAATGAATAAGTGAGTACTCTAGAAATATGCTAGTGTCTCGGGTTTAAGGGTAAATGTATGAGTAAGTACTCTAGAAATATGCTAAAGTCTTGGTTTTGAGTGTAAGATTGAGTGAGTACTCTAGAAATATGCTAGAGTCTTGTTTGTAAGTAAATGAATAAGTGAGTACTCTAGAAATATGCTAGAATATCGGTTTTAAGAGTAAGAGAATAAGTAAGTACTCTATAAATATGCTACAGTCTCGGTTTTAAGAGTGAATGAATAAGTGAGTACTCTAGAAATATGCTAGAGTCTCGGTTTTAAGGGTAAATGTATGAGTAAGTACTATAGAAATATGCTAGAGTCTTGTTTGTGAGTAAATCAATAAGTGAGTACCCTAGAAATATGCTAGAGTCTCGGCTTTAAGAGTAAGAGAATTAGTGAGTACTCTAGAAATATACTAGAGTCTCGGTTTTGAAATAAATGGGTAAATAAGTACTCTAGAAATCTGCTAAAGTCTTGGTTTTGAGTGTAATATTAAGTAAGTACTCTAGAAATATGCTAGAATATCGCTTTTAAGAGTGAGAGAATATGTAAGTACTCTATAAATATGCTACAGTCTCGGTTTTAAGAGTAAATGAATAAGTGAGTACTCTAGAAATATGCTAGAGTCTCGGTTTTAAGGGTAAATGTATGAGTAAGTACTCTAGAAATATGCTAGAGTCTTGTTTGTGAGTAAATGAATGAGTGAGTACCCTAGAAATATGCTAGAGTCCCGGTTTCAAGAGTGAGAGAGTGAGTGAGTACTCTAGAAATATACTAGAGTCTCGGTTTTAAGAGTAAATGAATAAGTGAGTACTCTAGAAATATGCTAGAGTTTCGGTTTTAAGAGTAAGAGAATAAGTGAGTACTCTAGAAATATGCTAGAGTCTCGGTTTTATCAATAAATGAATAAGTAAGTACTCTAGAAATATGCTAGACTCTCGGTTTTAAGAGTAAGAGAACAAGTGAGTACTCTAGAAATATGCTAGAGTCTCGGTTTTAAGAGTAAATGAATAAGTGAGTACTCTAGAAATATGCTAGAGTCTCGGTTTTAAGAGTAAGAGAACAAGTGAGTACTCTAGAAATATGCTAGAGTCTCGGTTTTAAGAGTAAATGAAAAAGTGAGTACTCTAGAAATGTGCTAGAGTCTTGGTTTTAAGCGTAAATGAATCAGTGAGTACTCTAGAAATATGCTATAGTCTCGTTTGTAAGTAAATGAATGAGTGAGAGAGAAAGATTATTTAATGTTAAGAGAGTAAGTGACAGTAAGAATGAATGATTGTTTTGTAGAG
Source organism: Galeruca laticollis (assembly GCA_963921935.1). NCBI lineage: Eukaryota > Metazoa > Arthropoda > Insecta > Coleoptera > Chrysomelidae > Galeruca > Galeruca laticollis. The sequence continues at coordinate 172,594,782 of OY998177.1, forward strand.
TAGTAAGGTTTAATGTTTGAGCGTTGTAAATGAGTAAGAGATGTGTTTTGTTTTATGAGAGAAAGAGATTAAAGAGTGAGGGAAGGGAAAGGGCCCAGCGGCAGTTTTTTCGAGTCTCTTTTTTGAGAGTGAATGAGTGAAATTTAGAGAATGAAAAGAGAGATGAGTAGGTCGATTCTAGCTCGACAAGTGTGGTACTAGTTTGTTCTACGAGTAATGGTCCAGGAACCGCGGGTTGTGGTACCAGTTTGTTTAACGTGTAACGGCCCAGGAACCTCGGAGTCTGGTTCCAGTTTGTTTAACGAGTAACAGTCCAGGAACCTCGGACATATATAAACAAAAAGGGGGACCAAGTGTTAAAAAGATGTAAAATTCCATGAGAGAGCATGTAAAGCTCATGTGGGCATTTTCCAGAATGAATAGTGCTGGGTAAAAATGGAAAGTTTTTCCTCGGAGAACGTGAAAACTCCAGTGTAGCTTGCGCTACTCCCTTTTTACGCGAAGGAATGAGTTTTATAGTGAGAGTAAGTGAAAGTATGTGATATTTAATGTTTGGATAAGTGATGTGTGATCAATTAATGATTGAGCATGATCGTATAACTACTAGTAAAGTGACCACTAATGTAAGAGTAAATGTGCGAGAGACTTTCTGACTAATGAGGTTGTTTGTATATGAGGTGATTAAGTTATTTCATGAGAGAGAAAATTTGTCTGGAATGGGGAGAGCCGACTCTTTCGTGCCGAGAATGTATTTTAAAGTAAATTCCTTTTTTTTTTTAGTTTTTATTTTTATGTGAGGAATATAGAGCTATGAAAAAATGAGAGAAGAGAGAGAGACATGTTTGAGTCGATTCTAGTTTGACAAGTGTGGTACCAGTTTGTTTTACGAGTAACGATCCAGGAACCTCGGACTTTTCATTGTTGTGAGTAAGGTACGAGTACGATTGTGATTGTAATGCATATATAATACAACAGAGGGTGTCAGTAAGTTTTGAAGTGCAAGCAAGAGTATGGGTATAAGAGTTAGTTCAAGTTTAATAGTTTACAAGTTTGAGTGAAATTATAATTACAAGTGGAAGTGAGTGCTACTACGAGTGCGAGTAGAATTGGAGTGAGGTTGTGAATTCAAGTGAGAGTGTTAGTAGGAATGTGAATTCATTATGAATGTATTGAGTACAATTTATATTAAGATTGTATATGTTGTAACACTCTTGTGAGTAAAATGACCAGCTATTGCTCAGGGGGCGAGTGTCGTACCCTTGGGCAGGTCTGACAAAGAGTTCAGATAGGAAGAATGCAGCTGTTGCGTCGCTGTCCTCCCGGTTTATTATCCAAATGACAAAATTAACCGTAGTAATTCGAGCTGAGACGAAAATTAAAATTCGAAAACAATGTGCGCCACCTATCCAAACTCGATGTTTGTCGATTAGAGGTTGTAAAAAGAATAACGCAAGATTTAGCAAAAATATCACAGCTTTTATTTTCTATTTCTATATTCAATGATTTTGTCTACAAAGTTTTGATTTTAGATTAGCTTGACAATAATAACAAGGTGAGAAAAGAAAATCACAAGATTATTGATAACAAAAATTGAAGTCGACAGATTTCGTTAATTATTACAAAGTTAAAGTTGACAAATTTTGTTAATTATTACAGAAGATAAAGCCGACAAATCTTGTCTGTTCGCGTTAAACTTTTCTTTATTTAAAGAGAGCCTCTAATTTGGTGACTACTTAAAACATTTTTACTTATCCTGGAGTCATGAGCCGCTCCTCCTTGGGTTCAGATTTGCTACTGTGTTCTCGGTCACACTTCCGTGGTCTTGGGGTGTTGTGGGTACTACTACTACAGGATGAGCCTATCTCAGCTCACGGAGCTCCGTTGGGTTAGGATATGTACTAAGTGCCAGATAATCTACTGTTTAGAGATTGTACATTGTTAGTATCATTACGAACTTCTCGGGCATTTTTTGGTATCAACAAACCTAAAAAATAATCCAAGTAATTTGTGGCACGATATTTAATCCATATTACTGTCAATATTTGTTTCAATTTTGTTGAAAAATAAACATGAAACACTTTCTTGACAACCTATTTTTCAGAACATTCTGTCATAACCAGACAATAAAAATTAAAGAATCTTTTTGTACCTTAAAAACCTTTGACGAGGTCGAGGATAACATTTGTGTCCATTTATTTCTAGTTGAATCGCAGAAGAACTTTCACATGGCTAAGGCTCTACAGCAGACCAAACATTCAACCATAGTTCCAAGTACGTCAGCTCCTCTCATCTATCACCGACCAACACATATTCATCAATACAACAACCACCATCAAATTATTATTCCAGCAACAGAAACGTCCATGCATACTAGAATCAATACAATTGCAGAGTTTATCCCACCTCCTCAGGCTTTTGTACCAACTAGTACTAGTACTACGAGTACAACTACCACTACAACCACCACCACCACCACTACGACGACTACAACGACAAGACCCACGACAAGGCGAACGAAACCTCCAACCACGACTACCACAATGCCACCAAGTAAGTTATTACAATGAAGTTTTTATCACATATAACATCATATTATAAACAGTGTCAGATTTCTTATCTAAATTTGGACATTGAAGATTGATATTTTGGATTGCAGCACTAGTTGTGAGGACATATACATTAATCATGTATCAATCGTCCAACTAAACTATCTACACCTAATAATTTGGAGCTATTTTCCAAATTATAATTTTCTCAAATCTTTCGATTGAAGGATAGTTAGTTGACTGATTGCTTGAAGATGAAAAATTGTTCTGTCTCAAAGTATATTGATAGTATTGAGAATAAACGGTTGTAATTTGAAATAAGGAAGCTGAACAGTTTTGCTTTGCTGCACTTTCCGTTGAAACAAAAGAGAGTTTAAGGACTTCATCATCATCAAGCCATTCAATCCTTGCCGAATATTGCTAGTGCTAGTATACTCGTGTTGCAGTTTGATCCATTTATTGAGATTACAGAAATAAATAAAACTCATGTTTGATCTAACAAAAAAAAATTCAAACACACAATATTACTTAATTATTTTTAATCACTTCATACTTAATGAAAATAGACAATTGAATCGGAAGAATGTTCATTATCATTCAGTGGAAGGATTGGAAGGATAATTTTGGAAAATGTCTTTCTATAATAACAGATAGCTCTTCAAATTCATGTCAGACAGTAGGTTGCTCACATCACCATTTGAAGCGAATAATTGCAATAATTGAGACAGCTTCGAACATAATGGAAAATCCGAAGGCCCGCCTTAAGGTGTTCAACTTCGCGTGTTCGCGCAATGGCTTTGACATATGCAAAAACTGCTACGAATATTATTCATTTCTTAAATCACACAGTGTTGTTTGCTACAGGCTTCTCTTCATTCATTTTTTTCAGTAATGTTTTCAGACTTATTTCAGAATGAAATAGGGCTATTGTAGAGAGTAGCATGACGCGACTTCGGAAAAATGTCAATGCAGTTTTTCGTTTTGGTGTTCCTAGATGCCAAAATCACCCCCGTTCCAAATGTTCTGGCTCATTTGCCTCTTCAGCACGGTATAACCAAATAAGGATGTGAAATTTGGGAGCAAAAATGTTAATCGAAACATGAGAAAACACAAAACAACGGATTTCAGCATATATATGTATGTGTTATAACGGAATTTGTAAGCACGATAGAGGGCGTATTTTTTGACGGATCGAAACCAAATCGCTACAAAAATCGGTTAGGCCAAAATCTTGGACGAGTTCGTTAATGAGCCAAATCGGCCCAACAAAAACAAAATGGCGGCCTGTCAAAGTTGAAAAAAATCGTATTTCCTTTGTTTTTCATTTTACGCAAAAAAGTTACTGAGCTTTTTCATAGACCTCAACACGTTCTACAACTTTTGTATCAAACATTTTTCTCTAAATCGTACATTAAAACATTTATTTAAGAAAATTCACAAATTTACCAGAATTTTTTTCTATTTTTTTGTTTTTGATGTGATGCCAAAATGTAATTTTGGTTTTTTGTACATCTCAAAACATTCTATTACTTTTGTATCTAATTTTTTATTTTAGGTTTTATGCAAAAATGTTACTGAAATTAGCCTGTCCAATTGGTCCTGTGCCATTGGGATTTTTTTAATCGCGAGGGGGTTAAGGTGCGTGTCCTAATGGTTGCCGCTCAGCCATTAATTATTGTGCACGCCCAGTCGCAGTTGCTAAGCAGAGTCCCCATACTACGTTCCTAGTGAACAATGAGATTTCTCGGTGTATACGTTCTTGTAATCCCTCCTGGTTTGTATATAATAAGACATATAAATAGAAGGCTCTCCTTCAGCATAGAGCAGGGCAGTCAAAGATATCATACTTTGCAGTTTCTTCTTCCTCTCCCCACATCCTGCATTTGGGGTTTGTTACGTCAACCCCAATTTTCGCTAGGTATGCATTGACTAACCAGTGGCTATTCAAAAAGGTCTACCACTTTTCGCAGTTCTATTCTGCCCCATCCAAGAACATCTGCTGTATTGGATCTCGATAGTCCCTTGAGCATACTCTTGGATTGAGACCTGCTCCAGCGCTTTTAGTGTTCACTTGATACCCAGTTGGAGACAGTTTTTCGGAGGACGCTATAGCTTATTATCTAACCGAATTCCTAGATACCATGAGGGTTTTCGAGTAGCTAACAGATAATCCCTCCACATAATCTCTCCACCACGGACAGTGCACATTGCATTAGTTCGAAGCAGATGCCCTTGTGTTTTTCCCTCATTAGAATATCAATTTCATCAGCATATCCTTGAGCATACCAACCCTGTTCGCTTAGTGAAACAAGGAGGTCCAGATTCCACAGCCTCGGTTACAGAACGCCACCCTGTGAACATCCTCTGTCTATCTTCACCTCTCTCATGACACTACTCAAGGATGATTCTGCTCTCCTGCTGCTTAACATGTTCTCTATGTATCGAATAATTGTTCTGTCATTGCCACTGGATTCCAGCTTTGACATAATTGAGCGGGTGCTCGTGTTGTAAAATGCTCCTTCGATATCCAGGAACAAAGCCAGTGCAACTTATTTGTAAGTATTGCTTGATCAATCTTACCCATCGAGCTATGCAAAGCCGTTTCGCAAAACTATTTTGGTAGGCATGCTGGTTAAGGTGTAAAGGCTTGTTACCTAGCACCGTAATCCTTAGATACCTATTTATCATCTTCTCTATTGCCTGGAGTAGAAATGACGAGAGGCTTATCGGACGATGAGCCTTTGTAATATCGTACGAGGGTCATCTAGGTTTCAGTATAAATACCAATTTGAAGAAATTAACTGTTTCGGCCCTTACTTCGTGGAATCTACTCATATGTTTTTTTTCAATAATACTTATTGTTTCTAGATAATTCCACAATATATTGAAGAAATGTTAAAAATTCTAAGAAGTTTGACTATTAATATCGAAACAATTTGTTACGCGCTTTATTTAATTATTGTCTACTCGCTAGCTCCAGAAGCGCAACCTCATGCCCAAGCTCAGTTCGGTCGGGGGTGGGTATGCGAAAATTCCTATTTTATTTATATTTTATTTAGTTGTTAAAAGTGGGCGCCACCAGTTAAATTTTAATGAGCCAGCCCTAACTAGTAGACCGCCACGATGGTCAGGATGGAGCAGACAATATATAAGATGTTAGGTATACAATGAAAACTCTATATTACTATTTACACAAAAAAAAGAGACTATATACAAACAACTTCTTCACCAAAACGGAAGGAAATATACATAATTGAAATGCGCTACTGTGACGTCACGGAGCCGCTTACAAAAGAAAATACAATGCTTAAACCTATTATCAACTAATTCACTACGGACTACCAAAGGGGTCTGTTCGCCCCTAACATAAGTTTTCGAACATATAGTTCCACAATAATGCAACTAACGTAGGCGGAGAAGCTATACCTATTCTCTTGGTGTCCCCTGACTGAGACCCTACAATGTTGAAAATAATTAAAATGACTTACCAATCACATCCATCACGTTTACATTACCTCTGTTAGAGGGTTCTTATCCTATTCTCTCTAAACTCTTTTTTTTCCACTCTACAAATCCTCATGCGTTTTTACTCTTTCCACAATTTTCCTTCGACACCTAATATAGAACATCACATTTGAGATAACAAAAACCCGCTCGAGGCATAGCTTTGAATAATTTATTTCAACTTACCTGATTCCCCAACAAAATTAGCCAAAATTTAATTAACTACTTCGTATTCAACTCAAATTTTATTTTTGATAAATTAACTCCAATGTTAAAATGTCATATACCTGGAAATGTTATTGTCACTTTGCCATCGATAAAAAAGGTGCATCCTTTTTTATCGCGATAAAAACTTCTCTTCCTCAATATCTAGTAAGCGGACGTCACTTTTACACAATGACAATGAGTCGCAATTATTGTTGTTGTTCATCCATATATTCTGTCGTTAATTTATCTTGCCAAAAAACACTCGAGCTTTTCTTTTATTAGATAAATTCCTCTTTGACTCAAAGTTTTGCCAATCACTAAATTTGCTCGAAAAACTGACATTAGATAAAATCGCTCCACCTTCGGTGTCGCGATTTTATCATGTCAGTTTTTCTCGTAAAATTAGTGATTGGCAAAACTGTTTCGTTGCAAAGAGAAATTTATCCGATAAAAAAAAAGCTCTTGTGTTTTTACTGTTGACAAATCCTACGTACGATCTCCCTGACAGCAAGCAGACTCCTTGATAATATATTAAAACGTCAAACTGATGTTTATCAAATACAATTCGATTGAGACTACCATGATATATAAATGAACTCTCAAAGTAAGCTTGTCAGCGGAGAATGTAGGTAGTGAACAGGTAATTTAAAGGGAATCTTTCGGTTTCTTAAATGTACATGACTGATGTGATTGATAATGTCAACAAAAAGGTACCTATAAATTCGAAAAAATATAAAATTTATTAACAAAACTATAAATAAAGTGTTGCGAGGTGAGTTGCAAGATCAGCCCGTAACATCCCCCCTTACTTCCAGAAATTTCCTAGAAATTTACCAACCCCTCGCCCAGTCTGATATCCAACTTCATACAAAACATAACTCACTTATACTACGTAAAATCCAAAAAACTACCATTTCCTAGCTTCTCAAACCCCAACAAATCTAACTCTAACTACACCCTATGGACATGTACACACTTTTCCAAAATTTTCCGTGGAACCAGCAATTATTGCCCTCGAGTTTAAATGGGTTTACCTATCCTCATATCAATAAGAACAAAACGTCAAGGAGGCAATCTTTGTACCCACAATTTTTTCAACGTACAATGCAATGTAACCTTAAATCCAACCTACCCCTACTGACAGGTATTCACCGACTGCATGCCTGAAACAGTCTACCGATATCAATTTGGATTCGATGATTTACTATCTGGGTAGATTCTAAGACGTAGCCAACCGCTACACGAATTATGACTCGATAGTCTACGCTATGTCTCAACCACAAATTCATTCCTAACTCGATTCAACCCAAATGGCTAGAATCCAGTGACCCTACACTAGACTTGAGCGGTCTACCAATATCTCTTGGGAATCACTGATATAATACCTGGGTTAATCATTAATTCTGCACTTTATCGAGTTACTTCACCAACACAATATTTTCCCCAACCTTACGTGTACCTGTTCCTGACTACATCTGATTCGAAATATTATTCTAGCTAATCTATTCCTTAAAACAAAACTATACAATATATAACATATCTTGCACTCATCATCTGCATACTGTGACATTCACACAAGTAACCGTTCTCGTTCTTAACAAAAGCAATCAAGAGCGTATTGTCTGTCGCTAACCGGTTACTATGTAGGCCTTGAAGTAGCGTCTCACTGCGGAAGTATTATCAGGCCCCTATCCGCAGAGCCATTACTACTAAGTTCTATCTAAGAATGGTTTTATGTCACACACATGGAAATCCCCTAGCAACTTCCGTCCATCGAATGTTTCTAATCTATAGACGTTATTCGAAATCTTTTGCCGTATCCTACTCTTGAGAAATTTTGGAGCTAACTTTGCTGCGAAATAATTAGGAGCATCAGATAGCACATGGTTTCTTACCATAACAGTGTCTCCCATGCAAAAAGCGACAGGCCTTCTTCGCAAATTATATCTGGCTGCACTTTTCTCATATGCGGTATTCAGCCGATTCCCAACGTCTATTTGGACTCCCTCCAAATCTCTAACATGTTCAGCCAGTCTATGTCTTTCTTCAATCTCAATTCGAGGCATACCTGGAGGTGGATCTCTATCTGCAAAAGGTCGACCCGAGGTATTAAGCTCCCTACCAAAATTAAGATAAGCGGGGGTATACCCGGTAACCTCATGAACTGCTGTCCGTAGCGCAAACCCTAACTTGGCCAAATTAATATCCCAATCACGATGGTTATCGCCTACATACGACCTAATCATTGTTTTAAGAACACGGTTTATTCGTTCCGTCGGATTACTTTGGGGGTGGTATAGAGGGCTCAGAACCATAGTACAATTATAACCTTGAACCATCCTTTTGAACGATTTTCCTACATATTGTCTTCCATTGTCACACAACAAATATTCTGGAACCCCGTAAGTCAAAAAGACGCCATTCTCTACATGGCGTTGGATAGCGGCCGCAGTAGCAGTCTTCAAGGGAAACAATAAGGAATACTTCGTAAAAACATCAGCAACAACCAACAAAAACCTATTCCGCCTCGGAGTTAGTGGGAAAGGTCCCATGAGATCTGTACACACTACTTGCCAAGGTCTAGTCACCTTCCTCGTGCCCATAAATCCCGCTGGTGCTCTCTGCTCTGGTTTCTGAGCCTGGCAAACTTCGCATCCCCTAACATACGCTGCTACGTCCTTCTTTAGCCCTGGCCAATAATAGGTCTGAGCAACCCTCTGGGACGTCTTGAAAATTCCCAAGTGACCCGCAGTAACTTCGTCGTGACATTCGCCAAATACCTCTTTCCGTTTGGACTTAGGGACAACTAATTTCCACTCAAAACTCTCTTCCAAGTGTGGTACACGGCATGTTACGTGTTTATACAGTTTACCTCCCTCAATTTTCCACAACGGAAACCTATCTGGCATACCCTCTACCTTCCTCAACTGGTTCTGGTACCATGTATCGAAATCCTCAACTTTTACATCAATCAAACTTAACCCGGGAGCGGCACGTGATAAGGCATCTGGCACCTGGTGGTACTTGCCCTTTCGATGGATTAACTCGAAATCGTAAGCCTGGAGCTGCAACATCCAACAACCGAGACGTCCGGACGGTTCCTTCAGATTAGCAAGCCACTTAAGACTGGCATGGTCGCTGACGACTTGAAACGAAACTCCTTCTAGATAACAACGGAATTTTTTAATGGCCCAGATGACGGTCAAACACTCCAACTCTGTAGCACAATACTTAGACTCACACAAGTTCAAAGTTCGACTAGCATAGGCGATAACTTTTTCTCCATCTTCAAATTCCTGCACTAATACAGCCCCCAGTGCCTTTTGACTGGCGTCGGTCTGGACAATGAATGGTCGACCGAAGTCAGGGCAGGTTAATATAGGAGCAGTTACAAGGCATTGTTTTAGGTCTGTGAAGGCGGCCTCTGCTTCGCTATCCCACAAGAAGCGTTTGTTCTTTTTAGTCAGATCTGTTAACGGCGCCACTCTATCAGAAAAATTTGGAACGAACCTACGGTACCACGAAGTGAGTCCCAAAAATCTTTTAACTTCCTTAACCTTGGTCGGCGTAGGAAAGTTGACAACAGCTTCCACTTTTTCTGGATCTACTCTCAATCCATTTTGATCCACGACATAACCCAAATACTTGAGCTGTAGTTTCACAAACTCACACTTTTCTTGGTTCACTGTAAGCCCAGCTTTAGATAAGCGCTCAAAAATTGTTTGTAAAACCTTAACATGGGTATCGAAATCAGGAGTGGCCACGATTATGTCATCCAAGTAGATGAAACAAAAGGGTTCTAGGTCGTGCCCCAGCGTATTATCAGCGAATCGTTGCCACGTAGCCGGAGCGTTGTGAAGCCCAAAAGGCATTTTAGTGAACTGGAACAATCCCCTCCCTGGAACAATAAAAGCTATTTTCTCCTTACTCGATTCCTCCAGTTTTATTTGCCAATACGCACTTTTGAGGTCGATTGACGATAGGAACTTACTATTCCTAAGACGATCTAATATCATGGAGATATACGGAATGGCATAAGCATCTCTTTTCGTCACCTTATTCAGAGCCCTATAATCTACGCAAACCTAAACTTATTGTCGTGCTTTTTCACGAGCACAACCAGAGACGACCATGCTGAAGAGGATGGTTCAACGACCCCTAATTCCAACATATTATCCAATTCTTCGTACATCACTTTTTGCATATATGGAGAGATCGCATAGTACCTCTACCTGATGGGATCATGATCACCTGTATCAATTTTGTGTACCACCCCGTTGGCACATCCTAGATGAGTCCCCATCCTGTCGAAATTATCCCTAACTAAATTATCCAATATACCCCTCTGTTCAGAACTCAACAACTCCTTTTCAATAATGCTGCACATTTGCTTTTGCTCAAACTCCCAGCTTTCTGATGAGAACGATGGAACTACTTCCATTTTCCTCCAGAAGTCAATTCCCAAAACGATTCCCATATCAACTTCTGGTACTACTAAACAATTCACAACCTTCACCCTTCCACGCAGCTCAATAGGAAGACTCACTGTACCGATAGATTGACATGTTGCACCGTTAGCAACTGTCACTGAAACTGTCACTTTGTTGGTCAGAGACACGACGCCCATTTCTTGCAACTTGCACCAGCCCCGTCGTCCAACAACAGTTTGGGATGCTCCTGAATCGAATAAACTTACAAGTCTAACCCCAAAAATGAAAATCTCTACATATGGCCTAGGATCCCCTGGTACCTTGGTCAGCAGATAGTCCAATCGAGGCTTGTGGTACGCTGACTTTACGACATCCAGCCAAACAGCCCAAGAAAGATCTACCGGAGCTGGTCTACCCGACGACGACCGGTAGCTTCGCCGTCCTGTCCGTTTCCCGAACATCGAGAACAATCTCGTTTAATAACGCCAAACATTCCACAACCAAAACAAAATTTCCTTTTAAGCTCAGTACAGGCTGAAAATCGATGTCCTTCCTTAAGACAGTTCCAACACTTTATTCCGGTTTCTAATGTCATAATTCTCCGCGAAGGCATTGGTGTAATAGGGGATGATACAGAAGGAGAGGGTCGACCCCCTTTATACGCCAAATCTGGTTCTAAAAGACCTCGTAGTTGGGTAGGAGGTGGTTCACACCTAACAGCCATGTCACGGTTCAATTCCAACCTTTTACATAACCTCAACAACTCTTCAACTGTTGCATAAGTAGCTAACCCTAAACTATGGATGAAGTAAGGATGAATGTTTTGCCTAAGAACATTGAGTCGGTCCTCCTCTGAAGGGTATGTAGGCAGACGCCTAAAAAGATTGCTCATGAATGCAAAATAAATCCCTACTCGTCCCGTTTGACCTTGAGTTCTCCTCCTAATTTCGGCCCACAACTCTTGCTCATAGTGTTAGGGTTGGAATTCCTCTCGTAATAACCCCACAAAATCCTTCCAAGTTTTAATACGATCCTGAACAGAACGATACCAAATTGCTGCATCATCCTTCAAAAGCTCAGTAACCGAGCCCAATAATTCACCAACCGAAATATTACTGGCCTTCTGCTTTTCCTCAACAATCTCCAGGAACGCTGACACACTGAGTTCTCCCTTACCAGTGAAATTTACCTCCCACTTCCTGGGCTCGAACTGATGTTTATGAATTTTGGTAACAACAGTGTGAGTACTACCGCTAGAAGAGAGCTGAGCTGGGGCAGACATCAGAATATTTTCCCCACTCCGAGCTAACATCTGTATCTGAAGAGCATCTCGAATTTCGTCTACCTGTAATTCAACTGCTTCCAATCTCGTAATAACATTCGACACTGAATTAAGAATATGCTTAGTTTCTGGTTTATCCTCGATGTTTAAACGATGTAATCTTCCAAACAAGTGTTTCAATTTTGTATCTATATACTCTTCCCCCTTCTCCCTAGCATTAATTTTCCATGAGCTCACATATTGTTCTAAAGCTTCTGTTTTATTTATTATTATCTCCACTTCTTCTAATGGGGCTGGAACAAAATCACCCTGTATTTTAATTTCCCCAAATGCCTCGGTTTTCATGACGTCCTGTAACTGACGTCTCATAGACGATGCTGTTTCTCCTTGCAGACCAGTAAACCCCCTAACAAGCAGTTCATACTTAAGTTCATCTTTCAAAAGTTTATTGACATCCATCATGTATGTAAATACTGTAGCAATAATGAATTACACGAAGCAACGGACTACAAAAATATTAAAAGATAGTACAGAACAGGGTTTCCAACTGTACTTGATAACTCAAATGCGTTTGTACAGAATAATCACTCACTATATTATTCACAGATTTTACTCAGAACATTTCTCAACAAACCATGTACTTTAGCTACTATCATACACAAGAACACTAATTTGAACTTCACGTAAATACAACAATACTATAATAGGTATAGAACAAAAAAAAATGTATGCATTCATATTAAATTTTCCAATAAATTACAATAATATTCGTATAGCCTCTCAACTCTACACAACAAAAGGCCCCACGTTGGGCGCCAAATGTGTTACGCGCTTTATTTAATTATTGTCTACTCGCTAGCTCCAGAAGCGCAACCTCATGCCCAAGCTCAGTTCGGTCGGGGGTGGGTATGCGAAAATTCCTATTTTATTTATATTTTATTTAGTTGTTAAAAGTGGGCGCCACCAGTTAAATTTTAATGAGCCAGCCCTAACTAGTAGACCGCCACGATGGTCAGGATGGAGCAGACAATATATAAGATGTTAGGTATACAATGAAAATTCTATATTACTATTTACACAAAAAAAGAGACTATATACAAACAACTTCTTCACCAAAACGGAAGGAAATATACATAATTGAAATGCGCTACTGTGACGTCACGGAGCCGCTTACAAAAGAAAATACAATGCTTAAACCTATTATCAACTAATTCACTACGGACTACCAAAGGGGTCTGTTCGCCCCTAACATAAGTTTTCGAACATATAGTTCCACAATAATGCAACTAACGTAGGCGGAGAAGCTATACTTATTCTCTTGGTGTCCCCTGACTGAGACCCTACAATGTTGAAAATAATTAAAATGACTTACCAATCACATCCATCACGTTTACATTACCTCTGTTAGAGGGTTCTTATCCTATTCTCTCTAAACTCCTTTTTTTCCACTCTACAAATCCTCATGCGTTTTTACTCTTTCCACAATTTTCCTTCGACACCTAATATAGAACATCACATTTGAGATAACAAAAACCCGCTCGAGGCATAGCTTTGAATAATTTATTTCAACTTACCTGATTCCCCAACAAAATTATCCAAAATTTAATTAACTCCTTCGTATTCAACTCAAATTTTATTTTTGACAAATCCTACGTACGATCTCCCTGACAGCAAGCAGACTCCTTGATAATATATTAAAACGTCAAACTGATGTTTATCAAATACAATTCGATTGAGACTACCATGATATATAAATGAACTCTCAAAGTAAGCTTGTCAGCGGAGAATGTAGGTAGTGAACAGGTAATTTAAAGGGAATCTTTAGGTTTCTTAAATGTACATGACCGATGTGATTGATAATGTCAACAAAAAGGTACCTATAAATTCGAAACAATATAAAATTTATTAACAAAACTATAAATAAAGTGTTGCGGGGTGAGTTGCAAGATCAGCCCGTAACAAATTGTCAAATTTCTTAGAATGTTTAACATTTTTTCAATATATTGTGGAATTATCTAGAAACAGTAAATTCCATTTAAAATAGTAATACCGTAGGTGTAACTCCCGTGGCTAGGCTTAGTCTAAAAGACTCACAAGCCTTGGAGTGATTATATTGGCGCTTTTGTGGAGCAGCACTGTGAAAATTCCATCTACACCAGTCGCCTTGGAAGGATCAAAAGCTTGGATAGCCCATGTCACAGATCCATATGTGACTACGGACTTTGCGCAAGTTCAGTGATCACGAGTAGCCACACCATGAACAACTTGCCGTTCTTCTCTGACTTCACTTGTTGCTTCGACTTGTTCTTCGGTGGATCCCGTGAAGTGTCTGCTGAGAAATACTGCTAGTGTGTGAGCCGTCTTCTTTTAGTACGGTCTCTAAGACATTAACTGGGTTTTGAGCCATGACTCTGTGGAGTTTTTCACAATCAGAGGCACTCTCGATGTCCTGACAGAAATTTCTACACGAGCTTCTCTTGTTCAGTGAGCGCCTTCGTGGGCAGTCCCAGTTTCCTGTACGTTTGCACTGATTGTATAGCCTACGAACGTTCCTTCTCAGAGATTATAGCTTTCTGTTCCACCAATGTGCATTTATGTTGGTCGTTCTCACCATTTCAGGGCAGGACTTGGTGTATGAGTTCACTATGGCGCATTGAAGATCGCATGCCATTCTCTCAACCCCTTGCATTGAGATTGCGTCAAGTAAGGCCGAATTGATCTCCAATTCGATCGGGAATGCTTCCCAATCTGTACTCTTAGGATTTCTAAAAGTCTCTTTTGTATAGGTCAACTTAATCATGAAGGAAATGTAGTTGTGATCCGATGCCGAGACGTCGTCCAGTAACTCTAAGTTCTTAATTTTGCTAGTCGCAAAGTGGCTAGACAAAGTAATGTCCAAAACCTCTTCCCTAAGAAAATTCCCATTACTTTGTTGGAAAGTTGGCTTACGGCATTCATTCAGTAAAGTTAGATTTGACTCACCCCGGTTGTTGGTGTTGGAGGTCTCCTAGGCCAAATGTTCTGCATTGGCGTCTAGTCCTAAGATAAGGTGCTTTCCCGGCATCGTCCCATGTTCCATAATTCTCTTCATTTCTGTGGACGGAGTCGTATGGAAGATACGCTGATGCAAGCTGAATTCTGATGTTGTCATTACCTGCCTGCAGGTGTACTTCAATCACGGCGGTGTCCCTAGAACAGAGATCTATTATTTTCAAGATTTTACTGTTATCCCTGATAAAGATGCAAGCCCTTTGAATTGTTATTATCAGTGTCGTAAATTAACTTACCCTTCGCAGTGTTCATGCGAATCACTCTGCTTTTAACGGTTCATGATTCTTGAATAAGAACCACCCTTGTCTCATCGCCAAAGATCTTCTAGCAGAGCGTCGCCTTCGCCGCTCTACTGTGGTGTAGGTTGATTTACAGGACTGCGGTCATCTTTGTTAGATTTGTATGGTCCTCTTTGCATCTTGAAGAGAACACTCTCAGCTCCCAAGAATGAGCGCATCCCGAGTTTCCTCGGCTTCTGCAGGGATTCGTCGTTTCTGTTTATGACCAGGAACTGTCCTTCTGGAGTTACTCCAGTAGTGTTCGGTAAGTAGCTTCTCTGTTTGCCCAGTCATTATCCCAGGTAGCCAAGATGACGTAACTGACGTCATGAAGACGTCAATTATGAGTCATTTTTGGTCCCATACGTCCTGCGACCAAAAAGTGACGTCCATAAGACGTCATTTTAATGGACGTCGACTGTACGTCTATGATAATGACGTCATTTTAATTGACGTCAACAGGACGGCTATGATAATGACGTCTTTCCGACGTCTTTCTGAGAATGTAAAATTTAAAATAATATTAAAACAGGTGTGTTTATTTTATTACTTTTTGAAATAATGGAAGAATACAAAAATATACTTATTACCTACATATTATTGTAGTATTTTAGATTATTAGCAGTTACGACAGCAAAAAATTGAACTTGATTTACCAATATTCATTTAACTTTTAAATTTGTACTTAATTAAACAGTTTATTCAAAAATAAAACGTAAAACTGCTACTATAAATAGAGATTAGAATCATTCTAATACTTCTTTTGTTTTTAAATTGTCCCACGTGCGTTCGCTTTGTATCATTGGTCCGAGTCTGTTCAACACTACAATGTTGTCACATGCAAATAAATTTCCATATTTCTTTCTATAACCGTCATCAAATAGGCAAAATAAAATATACTAATTAGTTTGAATCATTGTTAATAATCCTTGGAATTTAATTTAAGTATATTCGTACTTAAAGAATTACAAAAATAAATTTAATTATGTTTCAGTAAACCTATATTAAAATTATAAAAGATATTATTGTCGTGTGGGCAATGGGGGCTTGGCAACGGCGCTTTTCGAAACCGCGCATACAAATACAATCAGAAGCCATTTTGAAAACCAAAAACAGTTCCATTGACCGTCTCAAATCAGTAGCCCAATTGAGTTTAGAACTTTAGATGCAGTAAATTGTCGTTAACTCTACTGGTCCACTTAGTTCTGACGGTCCCTGTCACAGATAACCCACGTTCCTGTAGTGTAACAGCCTGCCGAGTTCCAACAAAACTCAGTGGATTCTGTATTTGTGGTTACGTTACTACGTTAATAAGTGAGTAAAAGTGGAAGTCCAGGCGGAGAAATTTTAATTTATATTTGATAGACCTTTTTTTGAAAAAGAAAATGTATTGTGTTATTCTGTTCGATGAAACGGGCGATGAAAGTGTCGCAGTGTTCAGTCAGAATTGGCTTACACCTTTGAAAAAGGAGGTATACTGGCCGCTATTGAAACATAGAAGAATCTTTCGGCGCTCTTTAGAAAACGATCACGCTGTTGACTGCGAGAAATGAAAATTATATGGAGTCAAAATAATATTTTTTCAGACCGGTAAGTTTCATACTACAACTACATACATGCAGTTTTAGTTTAGTAAATACCAGAAATAACTACATGATACATGATGGCATAATTTCATGTTTTTCTTTGAATGCCATCTGGAACTGTCTAGACCCTTTTGGCTACTAAGATATTTTCTTGTATTTTCTTACAACTAATTGCTCGACAAAAACTTTTAACTCTTTTATAACACAATGTATTATGTAGATGATTTAGAAAAAGCAATTCGAAAAGAAAAAGAAGCTCAAGTCAACAGGGATATTAATGATACTGATGATAATGAAACTACACTAAGTGGACCCAGAAAAAGAATTAGGAGAATTATTGAAGATAGTGATAGTGAAGAGGAAAGTAAATATTCTAGACCACCACACACCAAAATTAAAAAGTTGTCGGGTAAATATAATAGCAATATAAACTGTAATGTGAACTAAAATATGTATTTAATACCAATTTTCACAAGCTAAAGCGAGGTAGCAATTATAACTAAATGATGTTTTATATCTATTTTTTTCAAAATTGTTACTAGTATGCAACTTAAATTACAAAATTTTAGGTGCTATAGAAAAGAAACAAATATCGCCAAGGGTATTTTCTGGTATCTCAGCCCCATCAGAAATTCCATCAACATCAGCTTCTAATGCAACGCCGCCTATAGAAGTAGTTTCCCTACCTACGGTACCATCATCATGGCAATTGCAATGGTGGTAGGAAATGCAAAAAATATTGTATTTATCAATATCAAAGTAACACAGAAATGCCATATATATTATGTTTTAAGTTTTGTTAATAAATTTTAGCACCCCATATCTGCTAACATTATTCAGTCGATTCTGTATAATACATTTATACTAAATTTATTATAATATATACTGGAAATATCAATATTTTTGAATTATTTTTGTGTTTATATATTTAGATAAACATGACAATTATTGTGCCTTGGACAGACATGCATCATCGTTTTTTGTTATAATAAATATTTTTCTGATAATTTGTTTTTTATTGCAAACTTTGATTTCTGCCGTATAGTTTAACGTATGAACAAATAAACCTAAATTATATAGGTCGATCTAAAGACGAATGAACATGCAACTTGTATATGAAAAGGGTATCAGGGGGAATAGAAGCGTCTTTATCACGTCTCTATTCAACGTCATGTTGCTGCCCCTATTTTGGTGCAACTAACTTACTGTTGAAAAGTAAGGAGTCCAAAAGACATCATAGAAGTGACGCCCAAAAGACTTATAGATGTACGTCCAAAAGACCAGTAGAAAGTGACCTTCAAATGACGTCATAGAAATGACCTTCAAAAGATGTCATAGAAGTGACGTCCAAAAGACGTCATATAAGTGACGTCTCATGTATGTGACGTAACTGCGTCTATTGGACGTCATTATGGACGTACAATTGACGTCTGTTGGACGATATTTAGACGTTATGTGCTACCATTATATAATGCCCGTTTCAGAAAGGACGGATGATGCTGATGGTCGGTTGCTGCCGATCATCGGTCGAGTAACTTGTTTTCAAATTAACGCGTATCATCAGTTATCAACATGTATCTGAGAAGTACACAGCATCGCGTTGTTGTCACTATGTGTGTAAAAGGATTCATAGAGAAACAAAAAAATTAACAAAAATCCACATTTACCTTTTTTAATAAAATTATCTCAGGAATTCGCATTCATTTTTTTATGTACGCAGTATTAGGATAGGAAACACCCTGTATTTATGTAACTTCAGTGGAATGTTGTAAGGATACTTTTCTATGTTGTATGATTGTAAAATAAAATCCTATAATGTAGCGTATAATTTTCATTTTAATCCTACAATATTCCTAGTCCCCTAGTTAAGTTAAGATTCACGAAATCATGAAGCAATATTTCAGTCACTTCATCACAAGCCTTATTTTGCATCGCGATTTTTCTGAAGATGTATCCCAGATACATGGTTTTCCGTTGCAACAAAAATAACAGTGAAATTAAACAAGCTCGCAACAATGCGTCGAAATGACAACTGATGATACGCTTGCATGTGAAAATCTCTATTTATCAAATGGCTTCGACTTCAACCGATGATCCGTAAATGCCACGGGCTGGACCGAAACCCGTGCGCTTTTTATCGGTCGACTGATGATACACGAACATGTGAACGACACATATAAAACAATGTATAGGACGAATGGTCAGTACTTATCATCGGTCCTTTCTGAAACGCGCCTAATCTGTTGAAATAGTATGCCGCAAGTGCGATGACTAGTATTCTAAAGATGAAATTTCCGCTTTATTTGGTTTTTCACGGATTTTGATTATAAATGTATATACTATGCCTATTAAAACTGGATTTAAGCAAACCCTGGTGTGAAAATAAACGAGAACTTAAGCGGACAGGATAACACTAACTTTACTTCACTGGGTCGCTTCAAGGCATACTTCTTTCACATCTCGCGATCGGCCTCAAGAGGCGAAGAAGCAGAGATTAGCCGAGCGGGATTTGGTATTCGGATTTCCGGCCACTGAGCTTCAAGGGTCTTAGTCGCAGGTATACCTCTATACACACATTGGGATTTTCTTCGAGACCTGGCGCCTCGAGGCTGTTCATCGGTTTTTTCGATGCGTGAGTGGCCGCCTTTAGAAATATAGCGTCACTTCAAAAAACGCAAGGAGACGATTTTGAGATACTCAAGTAACGAAGATATTAAAAGAAAGTTGTAGAAATTATTCTCGTAAATATAAGGTCTAATTTTTTAATTTTCTTAGAAAAATACGTTTTAAGATCTGTTGTAATGTTAACCATTTGGATAATACGCAAACTTTGAATAACAAGATAACCGATTTATTAAATATGTCTGTTGTATAAAAATGTCGTGACATTATTATTTATTTGCGATCAATCTTGACTGTCATTTATACAATATAACCGCTACTAGGTTAAAAGCTCAATTTGCGTTAGTGACGTGCCGAAGCAGAGTAAACTGAAATATAATTATATTAATACATTTTTTGTTATACTAAACGACGTGTTCAATCTAAAAGATAGTTATTTCATACGTAGTAGAAAATAGTTGTCCCCGTAATATTTATGTAACATGCCAACACAGTTAGGTAATTTGCCTTTTGGGAGAATTTCAAATAAACTTATTTTGATTGACTTCACCTTGAATTAGCAAATTCGAATAAAAGTTTCTTATGGTAACTTTCAGAAACAGTAACAAGTAATTCAACAAGTGCGCAAGCATTAAATGCCTTGCATCGTTGAAGAGTAATATCTTTAAATATTCTTGTAGAAGTTTGTACATGATTCTCTGTACTATTACCTCTCGTAATAGAATCTTACACCATTCTAATCTTTTTTTTTTCAAATAGAAGAGATATGGCTTTTGACCATCAGATGCGTCATAATAAAGTAGCCAATGTTAAAATAATTGAATTCATTTAGATTTGGAATTTTGGGCATCTCCTACTGCGTTTCGACTCTTAATTTTGAGTAGACAATGCCAATACGCTTACCTGACTTCAGCGCTTATTGGCCTCGTCCAACAATTTACATTGTCTTCTGGAAATATATTAATTCTACTGCTAAATACACAATGTACTATTTCTACAAAGTACCAAGAAACAAATTTAATTCAAAAATTAACTGTCTCGACCCTTACTTCGTGGAATCCACTCATATTAATGTTTTAAATGAAACTTACAGTTTCTAGAAACTGTAAGTTTCATTTAAAACACTAACTTTAATAATTAATATTCCAATCATGTGTTTACTATAGTGCCTACTTGTTAAAAAAGTATGATAATCATAATTTGTTGATATGTAAGGTGGAAAGTAATACTCATTTTTATTCCAGAATCTTGCGTTGTTCAGAGGCCGCAGTTTCCTAATCATTTTATCCCAGAAGGTTCCTTCAAAAGGGTAAGTTGTTGAACTAATTTTTAAAGTCCTTTTTCGCTACAAATATGTTTCAATAAATTCTCAAATAAACTACCCCGCAAATGTTGAGGAAGTTCATAAATTCTGAGACTGCGTTTTAACAAAATCAGATTTTTGGCCACTAAGTGTTTATATGTTATACATTGAATGTTTTTTTTTCATATTTATGTCCCCTTTTGCTAAATACGTTTGCAGTTTGAAACAACAATTTAAGGTTGTCTACTGAAGCAATTCTTAGGGATAATTTATAGATATATGTATGTTTTTTTCTCTTTTGTTTTGATGCTGGTTCTAATGATGAATACTTGAGTATTTGAGGTTTCGTCGAAGCACCATAAAATATTTATTATTTATTTTATTTGACTCTCGGTCAAACTATCCTACAGTGCGGACGTATCGATTTGAGTTCTCTTGCGATTAGTGATTTGTTTACCTAGCAGTTTCCTATTATTATTTTTTCTGTGTTGTATATAATTAGTGTAGCAGCGATACTGTAAGTAGTTTTTACCCTATTTATTTGTTTTGCCCCGGGTCTGAAGCCCAGATGTCCGGTGGCCAATATGAAAAAGGGGGCAAGGGGGCTGCGATCAACGAGAAGAAATTGTCCTAATGTGCATGTGGTAGAAGTTCCATTTTCTGCAGATATTGATATGAATCATCAAAATAACCAAAATACGATGGATTTAACAATTAATATTTCAAACGAAACGGTGAACAAAAACAATAATGATTCGGAATCAGTGAATAACTTACTAATAGGTACTAATATATCAAGTAGTGTAAACAGTGGTCGTAGGCCAGTTAGTACAGACAATAGATTTCAACCGACCGATTTAGGTCCATATTTTATTTTTGTAGAACATTTAGAACTAAATATTGGTCATTTATATCCAATAAAATTAGGTGAAAAGGTGTTAGCGCTATCAAATTATGAAAATAATATTACTGAAATAACTAGTGTTGGAAAAATTCGCGTCAAAATTGAAGTAAATTCAAGTAACTGTGCTAATAAATTAGTAGAAGAACCATTTTTCGAGCAAAATAACCTGATTGCATCCATTCCAAATTATTTAACCGAAAAACGTGGCATAGTAAGAGGTGTGACACATCTCTCGGCGAAAATACTCTTCAAAATTTTATAAAATCGACTGTTTCATTTAAAAAAGTACAACGTTTGAATAGAACAGTGGAGAAAGATGGCGTTATACAGCGGGTTCCTAGGCAGATGATAAATAATTGTAACTTTTGTTGGCAAATGTATCCCACCATTTATTTACAATAATTAAGTTAGGTGTTCTGTCGATACCTATGCTAGTCCGGTCATGGAATGTTATCATTGTCTTAGGTACGGTCATACATCTTCTCAATCCAAAAGTAAGAAAAGGTGCAAAAATTGCGGATCAGATGAACAAACTGATAATTGTCCGAATAGCTGTAGTAGATACTGTGTTCACTGTCAAACTAGCAACCATTCTTCTTCATTCAAGGAATTACCAGTATATTTAAAACAAACGAAAACCAAGGAAGCTATGGCTAATTTGAACATATCATTTAAAGAGGCTGAAAAACTAGTCGATAATCCCAGCTACACTAGCATTATCCAAAAAAATAGGTTTGCTGCACTAGCTAATTCAGAAGCTGATTTTCCCACTCTAAAACCTTCCAGTTATCAAAATCGTTCCTCTAGCAATCCTCTAAAATGAAATAGTCCAACCTCACCTACTCCAGAAATTATCTCAAATCCTAGTAAAAAGAGAAAAAGTAATAATACTCTATCTTACTTCCCCCCCATTCGTAGAGAATACAATACCAGCTTTTGTGCAGGTCCTGTATTCCAGTTAAGTCAAAGGAATACCGAAAGTGATTTTGATAAATCTGCCTATCAACTTAGCTCCAAAATAAAAACCATGCTTGAAGGTTTTTATACGAGATATGCCTCAATCTTCTTCATGTGCAATCAATATAGTATTTAACGAAAATGATATTGATAGTAATATTAAAAATATTGTCGATAGTTTATTCTACTAACAATGGCCAATACTAGCTTGAAAATAGATGAGTGGAATGCCAGATCTTTAAACGCCAATAAATTTTCGCTAACACAACTCAATGTTGAAGACAATTTTGATATTGCTCTGATATCCGAAACCTGGTATAAACCAGCGGATGTCAAAAGGTTTCAAAATTTTAATATAATAACACAAGATAGAAACAAAGGAAATGGTGGTGTGGCTATATTCATATCAAACTCAATTAAATATGAAATTATTGAATTTGTTAATAACTTCAATCCCAAAATAGAAGTATTAACATTACTAGTGGTGATGGAAAATTGACCATTATAAGTTTGTACAAACCTTCGACAACTGAAGCAACTGTACAAGATTATATCAATTTATTCAACCAGATTAAGCACGAGTATATCATCTGTGGTGATTTTAACACTCATCACGGAATCTGGGGTTTGGAGACGTGCTGGGCAGATGGTAATATACTAGTTGCAGCGTTAGATTATTTTCCTGCTTCAGCTGTAGCTAATGACGGTTGTGCTGCAAGAATTTCTTTTCCGGGACAAGCTCAATCTGTTGTAGATTTGACTATTTTATCCTCAGAATTGTGCTCTTCATTTACGTGGTCCGTTTTATCGGACACATATGGTTCTGATCACTTCCCTATTAGGATTATGATCAACGATATCCAAAAAGAATTTTTTTCAGTTAAACGTACTTCTAAATGGTCAATGTCCAACGCTAATTGGAAGTTATATCAAACCTCTATCATTGAATCATTCCAATCCGTCCCTATTTGCAACGATTCTGACGCCATGCTATATTTTCTCACTGATACAATAACGGCAGCTGCAAACAAGTCTTGTAAGGTAATAAGATCAACTACTCATAATCCGAATAAATACATTCCCTGGTAGGATGAAGAACGCCTCGTAACGACAAATTCTAGGAAAAATGCGTTAAAAGCTTACAGAACTAACTTAATCCCTTCTAACTTCATCGAATAGAAAAGATTAGATGCTATGTGTGAACGGTCATTCAAAACCAAATCAAGAACAAATTGGGCGAAATTTTGCTTCTCACTTAACAGACAAACTCATCCAAGCTACATATGGAGAAGGGTATATAACGTTCAAAGCGTTAAAAAATCTTGTATAGTCAACGAAACCTTAGTTGAAAACTTGCTTCTAAAGATTGCACCCGACCACGTCCATTATCCAATAGACTGGCCTATTAATTCTCCAGAACAACATTGTTTACTAGCACCGATAAACATCATTGGAATAAAAAGAAGTATTGAAACTTATAAATAGTCTAGTCCAGGAATTGACGGAATTAATTCTGTGGCAGAAAGTCAAAAAGGCATAACTCAAAAATTCACGTTTTACAGGAGAATTAAAAAACTGACTTTATTGGATTTCGCTTATCAGCAATGAAGATACGAAGAATTTTGTTACGTAAAACAAAAGAGATTTTTGTCGGGAATTAGAAAAACACTTTTTTGAGTTTTTTTTTTCAGAAATGCTACGGTAAAACCTTTTGTTTATTTAGAACTCAGAGTTGTGCCTTGAATTAAATGTTCTGACTTTCTGACAAAAAGGCATAACTTTAGTTAACTAGATAGCCACCTAATATAGAATCTGACAAAAGGCAGCATCTAAACATATTCCCTTCTGTCAAAATATTTTTTGTGATTGATATAATAAAAAGATTCAGTAAGTGTAGATATAGTGTATGCTTTATTATTCTTAATAATATTTATTTAAAAAACAAATAATCAAATTTTACAAAAAAACAACATTAGGACAAGCAAAAATTAAAATTCTTCACCACTGAAATAATTATCAATGTCTGGATCGACATCCCTACTTTCTTCAGACGAAGTTTTTAGGTTTCTATAGAAAAGTTTAGCACTCTCATCGACGAGATCTAACAATTCTAATAAATTTTGTGCTTTTTTTTGTCTATTGGTCTGTCAGTGTCATATAGAACTTTGAAATCAAAGTTTGCATTTAAAAGTGTTGTCTTCCTTTTAAAGTTTATTTTTTCAAAAGGGCAGTTTTCCTCTAAACTATTTTTAAATTGTACTATGCCAAATTCGTGTTCATACCTCTCAGCCATTTTACTGGCCTCCATGAAAACTTTTCTTTCGTTTCGGTGAGTTTTCGATTTACAAGTGGACCCTTTAACAATGCCGCAAAATCCAGGAAGTTCTCTCGCTTCATTTCGACAACTGTAAATTTGTTTGCTTTCGAACCTTGATTGCCTGCAAGCCTAACAAGGTTGTACCAGTCTCGAGGAAGGTGTATGTTAAAGGGACTTCTTTTTTTCGCTTTTTCAATAATGGCATGATCAGAGTCGCACTCCATGTGCGTATGCCCTGGCACAAGAAATTTATGGTCAATAATTTTTATGTTGTTACTTGCAGATGCTACATAAGACAACATAGCAGCTACATGTGTCGCTGTAGCAAATGATGTGCTCCGTTTCTTTTAATTCGGAAAAATATTTGTAAAGACAAGATGCGATCTCGTTTGCACCTCGTCCAGCAATTGCTTCGTGCCACATAAAGTGCATTGATTTTTGGGTCACACAATCATGAACTGTTAAATTATAGGTGTGAAGTTGTCTTTTGTAAAATACGGTACCTGTCGAAAGGTATGGGGTGGGTAGCACTTGTTGCAAATCAAAAACTATAACTTTTGTGTTTGGCGCATTGGTAGATAAAATTTTGTCATCTCTTTTACTATTATAAGCTTTATCAGCATCTAAATGGTGTTGAGTTAATTGCTCTTTAAGCTGATCTTTAATATTGTCATTTGAAGAACTTTGAATTTTCATATGAAAAACATCACATGTGTTGCAGGTATCGTTGCTCGGCTTTTTAAACTTCAAATTTAAATTATCAACAGCTTGTGAATAGATTTTAATTGAAACAGGCTTTACTCCATCTTTCATTGCTTCTTCACAGTAAAGTTTATGCATTTTAGCCTTTGTTAAATCAGCTGCTAAATATTTTTTTTCGGTGTGTCGTCGAGAATAGTGGGACTCGTACGCAGGGAATTTTTTAATATGATCAACTACTCTTTGCAAACTACTTTCTGATAGTTTGTGGCTCGGGGCATGTTTACCGCGCTTGTCTAAATATGGAATGCCACTATCAGAAGCAAGTTTCTTTTTAGTAACAAACAGAATGAATTTATTTGTTTCGTCAAAAGTGGCACAAAAGCATTCTTTGCACACTTGAAACCTTTTGCTTTTGACTTCCAAAAAGTACGAAAATGTTTTTTCTCTATTTTTTGCCTTACCTCGAGCATCACTTTTAAGAGTTGCAATTTTTTTGTCGTCACAACTGATTAAACTTGCAATATAAGATACTCGTCGGTCATAGTTTCCCATTTTCCAATAATCATTAAATGAAATAAGCCTTGTAGCCTCATCTATCTGTTCTCTGCATTTTCTTCTGCAATTTAATTTCAGTGGTCTTATTTTTCTTTCTCTAACTGGCTTTTGACTGCTTGAGATGTACGCTTTGCCGGAGTTTTTGCAAACTTTTATTTCTTTTTTTTCTTTGTCTTTTTTCAGAAATTTTTTTGGGTTTTGGATTTTGCTTTGAAGCACTTGATCCACTGGGCTTGTTAAGGTTATTTTCTTTATCTGAATCTGAAGTTTCAGAGTTTGGATTTTGCTTTGAAGCACTTGATCCACTGGGCTTGTTAAGGTTATTTTCTTTATCTGAATCTGAAGTTTCAGAGTCTTCTTCTTCAGCAGTATAATCCGGATCTTGCACACTATCATCCGAGTCTTCAACAAAAGTGTATTGTTCCAAGCACACTATAACAAAATTAAAAAATCAATACCGAGTTCTTATAAATACCTATTAACGACCAACTGGCTATGAAATGAACAAAATTGACGCGCTTACATGAGTGATTAAGCACGAACAAAAAACGTTTTTGTTTATTCTATAGCCAGTTGGTATTTACAAACATTTATAAAAAAAAAGCAATAATTTTCTGTACTTATCTGCATTTAAATAAAAAATATTTTAAAAGGCATCAATTGAATTAGCTTACCGTTTTGAAAGTTGTTGCTGACACTCTCAGGAAATAGCTCATTTTTGTCGTATTTGTAATCATCAAAACAATTGACGGACGTGCCTGTCTCATTTGCAACTGGGGGATGAAATACTAAAAAAAAAAAAATTAAGCAGTTTAAATTTAAAATATTTTAATACCAACCTTCACCATCTAAATGATATTTAATTCGGACAGCTTTTTTTAATAAACTTTGCTGAACATTTTGGCCACCTGGCAGTTCTACAATGAAAAAAAAAACAAAGTACCGATCTACTTATTATTATTATTTCAAAATAATAAAAGGATTAATTTTCATCATTGTAAACTTTATTTGATTGAATTGTTTGATATTATTTTTAAATGTTTTCAATTAACCAATAATATTTTTTATTAAAATAGAACGCTAATTAAATTTTTAAATAAATCAAGTTTTATTTTCTTTAACAAATTCTATAACTTTTTTGACTAGGCTTTGTTAATTTGCCTTATTTAAAGCAATTCCGCACTAGAATGAATACAAACACGTTTTCTTTTATTATTTTTTTAAATTCTATAATAAAAAAATACGATAAAGAATACTTACGGCAGTTGGCCACCATTAATTCGGTGCGCTTGCTTACACTCATCATCAGTCTACACACATCACACCTACTGCAGTGATTATAATGAAATGCGAAAGAATCCGTACCGAAGGGGTGTTTTTAATAGATTTTCCGCATAGACAATCGTACGAAACGTGCCGAAATTACACGATTATTAAATTCTAGATAATTTCTTACCGACAAAAAGACATATATCTAAATAAGACCGAAACATTTTGTCGGCATTCGAAACCGACAAAGAGTCATAAGTCGACTTATGCCGCTTTGTCTGACTAGATTTCCCCGAAAATATGATTCAACTGTAGTTATGCTCTTATGTCGGATGACAAGGTTAAAAAATATTATAATATCTAAAGATATACCTTCCTGTCAAAAAAATAAAATAAAAAAAAATGTTAACTCCAATTATATCTTTATGCAAGGAAGAAAAAATATTTTTCATTCAGATATTCCCTTATGTTAAAAAAAACCGTTATTTTAAAGTAATATAGATAAACCCTTTTGCCTGATTATCAAAATTGAAAAATGCTATCGATCGGTATAAATAACTCATTTTGCAAAAAAAATTACTTATGCCCTTTTGACTTTCTGCCACAGAATTACCTTATGCTAGGAAACATGCCGGACGTAGTGTTACAGTTCTTATGCAAAATCTATAAGAATATCTTGATGAAAGGAGACAATTGCGACTCTTTAAAACAATGTCTTATCGTTCCAATTCCGAAGTTAAATGATTCAACTGCCCTCAGACCCATTGCTCTTATGTCTTGTTTATTAAAAACCTTTGAAAGGATTATGAAGATTAGACTGGAGTGGTGGTGTGAAAGCAATAATGTTTTTCCAGACAAAGAGTTTGGGTTTCGTAGGAATAGAGGCACAATGGACTGCATTGCGCATCTAGTCACAGATATGCAATAACCGTTTACCGAAAACAATTACCTTGCTGCGTTATTTCTGGATATTACCGGTGCTTACGATAATGTTCAACTGCATTCACTTTTTAATAAATTAATACAAATTGGTATTCCATCCAGATGTGCGTATGTCTTGGTTGAACTATTTATGAAGTCTTGGTTGAACTATTTATGAATAGACAAATATTTATTCGGTGCAACAAACAAATTCTTGGCCCACGACTTGTTTTCAAAGGTTTACCGCAGGGATTAGTTCTAAGCCCGCTACTCTTTAACATATATACCTTAAACGTACATGTTATGGATATAGAGTGCAACATATTGCAATATGCAGACGATCTCTGTTTATATGTAATGGAAAAGACTTATCAACAGTGTACTGAAACAATAAAAGTCATTATGCAGCATTGTAATAAATGTTTCTCAGATCTAGGTCTCCACCTATCACCTAAAAAATCTTCTGTTGTATTCTTCACACGACATCGTCTACCAGCTGTTTCCAACCTGCAACTCACTAATATGACGATATCAGTTGATAGAAAGTATTCTTACTTAAGTATCACACTGGATTCAAAACTAATTTGGAATGATCACATAAACCAATGTATTGTCAAATGTGAAAAAAGTTTAAATATGTTGGAAGTTGTTAATCGTTACGAATGGGGCGCTGACCCCAAACCTAATCTTATGTTCTACAGGACCTATACGAGATCCATCTTGGATTATGGAAGTTTTTTATATGGCTCAGCCACAAAATCTCGCTTAATCAAATTAGATAGAATACAATTCAAGGCTTTACGATTGGTTTTAGGGGCTCACAAATCCACACCTACTAACACACTGTTGGCTGAATGTGGTGAACCTCCTTTACATCTAAGGCGCTTATTTCTTGTAGAAAAATTTATTCTTAAATGTACATTCAATAACCAAAAAGTACTTCTACAGAAAATAGGTCAATTATCAGTCAACAACATAACAGAAAAATGGTGGCTAAATAAAAATTCTCCAATTTTAGCTATTGCATATCTCAATGTATCACACCTGTCAATTGATAGAGATGAGCAAAGTGCTTTTTCAGCGCCTTATGACATATCTTTTTTTTTTTCGAGTACAGTAGTTATAGCTAATTACGACGTACCAAGTAGCTATTACACAGCTATGCGGAAGAATACTTTGGAAAACTGCAAAATATTTAGAGACGGGTCCAAATCTTCTCTAGGTGTGGGATGTGCTGTATACATATCTAACAAGGAAACGACACTACAATATAAATTAAAGTGTCATTGCTCAATCTTCACTGCAGAGCTATTGACCATATATTAAGCACTATATTGGGCTTCATACAGTATTCTCCGATATCAAAACTTTGTCATCCCTTCGGATTCCTAGTCAGCTTTAACAGCCATTAAAAACTCTGCAAGAAGTATATATCACAATAATAAACAATTTATGTGGGTCAAAGGCCACTTTCAAATCTCTGGAAACGAAAAAGTAGATCAACTAGCGCAGTTCTTTCCGGATCGGAGAACTTTGTTCACCATGGAGTGACGTCATTTGCTCAAGAAAGGTGAGTATGAGACACAATTGGGAAATAGAATGGTAGCAATTCTGCAACAGAAGTAATAACTCGTACAGCAAAATACACCCCACTCTTTCATCTACAAGACTAGAGGAGCATGGTCATCCTATGAGAAAGATTAACGCTATGTACTTCAGATGTCTCGTTAGCCATGCAACAGTACGCGCATACAGTGGCGTAACTACGGGGGGGATGAGGGGACTAGAACCCCCCAGAACCCTAAAAATGAAAAATATCCAATACATAATCACAGCAAACCTATACTTTATTGAAATTTACTAAAAGCTAGGAGCTGTAGGTTACAATTTAATGAGAAAAACAAAGCTATAATGCAGTTTTAGAGGCACAAAATTGGAAAAAATTTCCGGTTACCAGATCTCCCGATCTCCCGTGTTAGTAGCAAAAATTCGAAGTTGGTTTGACGAAATCAATGTATATTTAAGTGGAATAGATAATCTTGATGTTTTGGACCATCCATCTCATGTCTTCAATTGTGATGAGTTTTAGTAAAAAGGGGTGAGAAAACTCCTTACACGTTCATCAATAATGATGAAAAGGAATGTCTCACAACATTTTTGCAGTGCATGTGGAGAGCTTCCTCCGACAATGATTGTCTACAGCTACAAGCGGGTACCAAGGCCAGTTGTAGATAAGATTCCTAACGACTGGTGTGTTGGTCGTTCGAGAAATGGATGGTTGACAGAGGAGCCTTTTTACGAATATATAGCAAATCATTTTTACCCATGGCTAGTCACTAACCTTGTAAAGGTTCCTGTCGTCCTATTCGTTGACGGCCACACCTCTCATTTAACCAAGGCTGTTAGTGAATTTTGTAGTACTAATTTAATCATTTTAATTTCGTTTGTAGCCAATGCCACACATATTCTGCAGCCACTAGACGTGGCCGTTTTCTGTCCTTTGAAAATGGAATGGAAAAAATCTGTTCACACATGGCGGATGGAAAGCGATGCAAAAAAATTAACTAGAGAAGTTTTTGCCCCAATTATAAAAACTACTGTAGACAAAACGAAATTTTTTCCAAACATTATAAAAAATGGTCTTCGAACCTGTGGACTAGTGCCGTTCGAAGCTAGTAATGTCAATTTCAAAAAGTATTTCAAACTCGAAAATTTAAAATACACTCCTGACGAAGACTCTACTACTTCTGGTAACCTTTTTAATCTATTAGAAAAGAAAATCGGAACAGACAAGATACAGCTATTTAAATCTACTGAGGATCTCTGAAGAGGTGATATCCAAAAAACAAACGTATTCAATTTGTCGCACTCGTTAAATAAATCAGAAGGTAGAGATCACGTGACTGCCGATGATACAGGGATATTCAAGAATTCTCAAATGCTTCAAATGTAGATGAACTCAATTTCACTCTAGAATATAACGAGCACCCAACGTATAACGCTGACAATCAATTAAATGAATGTGGAAATGAATATTATGTTACCAATAAAGTTATTGGTATCACTGACTCAACAGAACCTAATAATTTGATGTTACCTTTGATTATAACTGTACCTAAACCTGATGATCCACATTCAGTCTGCAATATTATCAGCGGTACGCCTGGCGTTTTGAATAAAATTTGTAAAGATGAGAAAGTTCAAAAGGAATGTTGTAAAAACTTCAAAACTGCAGAGAAAAATGTGAATAGACAAATCGAACATACCGAAGATCTGAGCAAAAGTTTTGCCAACAAATACAAATCCATAAAGGGACGATACAGATACATTTCATATAATGGAAGACGTAGTTATTGAAAGAATACTCCATACTCCGGAAGAAACAATGAATACAAATATGCCCAAGACTTGACAATAGCTTTTCAAACCAATACAAATTCAGAAAAAGATTACGAGGACACATTTAAAACAGCACACGATCTAGTTACCGAAAAAATACTCAAAGATGTTGAAGAAAATAGCGAAGGGAATGAAAATCTGAATAAGAAAGATGAGGACTACATAGTTTCACCGTTCAAAAAATCTCTCTTTTGGCTAGCTCCAAAGACGCCAGTTCTAAAAAGAAGAATTAGAGAAACAGTTCGTTCAGTCACGTCATAAAAGCAGTGGCAAGATTATTACAAGAAAAAAGAAGAGCTTAAAAATATTAAGCTGCAAAAAGAACAGAATAAAGAACAACGGAAAAAGAAAAAACTTGAAAAAGAAGAAACCCAAAAGAAAGAAAAGTTGCAACAGAAGGAACATCTAAAGTTGAGAATATACCGACTACATCGGACGCGGTTATCAACGAGGTCACTCTTTTTGAACACCAACTAAATATTAATGACAGTGACTGTGCCTTCTTCAATAATGATTATGTAATAGTAAATTACAATGAACAACCACTCCCTGAAAAAATTACCAATGTAAGGTATGATCAGAAGGACGCTGAATATCATTATGAAGTTAGTCATATGGAAAAAAAGGATTAAACTGGATCTGGACAGATAAAGCAGACATTTTGTGACATGCTCCAGATGCAATTTCAAAAAAAAAATTATCCAAAAGTAAAAAATAAACGAGGTTTGTACTGCATTCTCTAGAAATGTCTGATTATGTTTCAGGGTCGTAAACAGTTTTTTCTATCGTTTTATTGTTATTTTTGCGAATTTATATTCTTATTACGTAAATAAGTACCTAGGTACTTACTTAAGACTTAAGCATTGTTTATTTGTCAATAACTATTACACATCAATGTCCATAATTGGTCATGAAGGTTTCATGAGTGTCAATTATTGGTACATGATGTATTTTCAGAGTAATTCATTTTTTTTACGAAATTATATGTATACTTATATGAATATGAAACGGTATAAATACAATACAAAAATACATAAAAAAACATCGTTAGTCTAACTTTAAGAACTTTTGTTATAATTCTTCCTTTTTCCATCTTTTCGTTAAGCTGTCCATAATTGGAACACTTACCTCACGTCTTGGAACACTTACCTCACGTCTTACTTTTATAATTCTTCACATGCCAATTAAGAACATTAAGTTGTTTTAATTGAGTATAATTAGGTATACGGTTAATTTGGCTGATTATCCGTTTATAATAAGATTAAATACTAAGGCGTTGGCTCGATGAAAATGATGATGTATATACGAGTATGTGTGTTGTTGTATTATTGATATGATTTGGGGAAGGATAGATTAAGGGTTTGTAAGGAATAGGTAAGAGTATGAGAAGGGTAATTTCAAGTAACAAAGGTTAAAACGGCAGGTATTAGCAATACATGTTGCTTCTACGACTGTGAATAGAGCAAATTCGGCATGTGGCCGCGTATTTATTGAGACTTTGGAATGAGAGTATTAGCGGGAAAATATTTTGACAGTATAATTATCGAGAAGGTTTATTAAAGCGTTGCTAGGTGTTTTTTACGATATTGCGGGAGTGCCAAATTATGAGTGTATGATTGAGGGATTTCATACTTATCAGATGTTTTCTCAGGGAGGATTTTGAATCCGAACATGAACCATTTCAATTTCAATATAAACTAAAGTGCATACGATAATAAAGACTATGCTTTCCTCTAACATCAATTACAGCTAAATAACGCCTATGCACACTTTCAACAGGGTCGCTGAAGTAGCTTAGATATATTTGTCTCCAAAGTCCGGGTATAAGCTGTCTAAGCTCTTGGAGTGTTTGTGGGAGGGTGGTTTGATATGAATGCAATGATCTTTGTAGCTGGTTTCAAGCATGCTTTATGGGATTGAGGTCCGGCGATAGAGGGGCAGTGCCAAATGCAGGATAACATGGTATTCCAAAGTTTCTAGCACGATGCGGTCGAGCATTATTGTCTAAAAAGAGGAAAGTTGTTCCAATAGCTGCATGAAACAAACGGAAAACATTATTAATCACTTATTGCCAATAAATTTGCACAGTCATGTTTCCTTCAAGGACTAACAATTCTGTACGCCCATTAAAACAAATATATCCCCAAATAGAAACTCTACTCATTCTGAGAGCAAATGAACTTGCTGCACTGCTCTTTAATTACTGGGCTCTTCAGGGAGAGTCCAGACACGAACACGTCGACTATCAGAAAACCGTTTGACAGTCTCCACAGAAACAACAGAACAACAGCTCTTTAAGGCTCCTCGGATGGGGGAGTGGATCCGTCAATGACGTGAACGCGTAGCCCAGCGTCATTGATATTTTCTCTGGGGCTCCCATCTCTTCGTCTCTTATTCAGACTACGAAGAAGTGCCCTTTGGGGTTGACCTTCGCTTGGTGTTGAATGGAAAACCTCGCATCCACTCGAAGGTCAGGGTTTTGTTTGTGTAGCCGACGCAGCACATCCTCTTTGTCACCCAGGTCAGCGTGAGCTTCACTAGGGACCCAGGGGGTGACTTTTGTCAGCTGTGGGAGATTGTCGACGTGCATCACGTCGAACTTAGCATCATCTCACGATTTTAGTTATGAAACTGTATTCTTTAGCCACTCTAGCGTTTCGTTATTGTCGCAGTTCACTCTGATTATTTCACCAGAGTACGACCATGACATAAAAATAAGTGGCTTACTTCGAAAGTCGGAGGGTTTCGTTCAGAGCCTCTATTAGCTGTCTCTTGACAAAGTGTCCCTTATCGGTAATTATTTTATCGTATGGGTCGACCTTGTTAATAATCGAATCCGTAAATGGTAGGTCGCTTCTTCACTGTTGATCTTTGCTATAGATTTGGCGTCCATCCGTAGCATCTTTCCCTTGAAAGAGTTCTCCTTCCAGATGTTGCAGCGGATGCACTTCTTATCCTGGGGTCGACGCGTGGCCTCTTTTGGAGGAGGAACTGCCGTTGGCTGCCTATGCTTTTTTGGCCGCTGGAGCCAAGTTTAGATAGGTAGGGGAAAGTAGCGCTGGTGGTGCCTGCGGAGACGCTAGCCTGCTGGCTCGATTTCCTCCTTCTCTTTGCCTCAGCACCGCAGACTCTTGTACCACGACGGTACTTTTGTTTTAAAGGTGAGCGTTTTCGTCCATCATCTGGTTTTTGTCTACCATGATGTTATTCTATTTAATTGTTGACAAAGTTTCACAAATAAAATAAATTTTCATCCTAATCCTACGCACTATTTAAAATTTCGTTATATCGTTATCTTTTGTACAGCAGTTTATATTACGCTTAAATATACATAAATCTGAAAGAGCGTTTGTAATTGAATTAAGGATAACTAAATCGAATTTCGTCACCCAGTCAAATACATAAAGGATTAAATTAACTCGAAGTTATTACCTTCAATTTCACTACATCGCCGGTTAACTGATGCCAGCAATTAGGATTTTGAGGTTATACAGTATAATTCGTATTTCAACGGTACACAAAAGGCTACAGAGGTGGCTTTGGCTCGCAATGTATAAAATAGAATTTGTGAAAAAGAATTTCATTACTTTTATCGAATCATTTTTGTTGCAGTAATGTACAAAATTTTGGTTTATAAATATTCTTTTTATTAATTCCAAAATGCATTTTATTAAAAATAAACCGAAATGCACTAAAAAAATACATTCAAGAAAATAAAAATACAAATGAAAATAATAACGAAACGAATCGCTTGTCTTTTGTATTTTCTTTCCTACGTCGTCCCTATTTTTTGGCTGTTCTTCTGTAGATATTCCTCTCTAAAAGATATTTTCATAATCACATGTATCTTCTATTTCTCATTGAGTAAGATATCTTTTTTGGTGTCTTTAAACTTCCTTATAAGGTTTTGTCAACAGCCGTTTCAAATTCCAATTTTATGTTACTTAGCATTTGTTGAAAGTGTATGAAAAAGATAAGTTGATTCAAAATTGCATTTCGTCTCAATGTAAACAAAGTGATACTCCCCTTACAAAAATATACCAATTCGTTTGGGATTCAAACAAACATTTTTTGTAAAAACAAGAATAGATACAGTTTTTGACAATTTCAGATGCAATAATCCTACTAACTTTATAAATGCGTACAAACAAATGAATTTATTTGAAACGGCCCATATATCCCAAAAACACAGATATGGAAAATCCAGTATAATTTAATCGAATTAAGCAGATTTATCCATCCGTTGTTTCCGACTGAACTTATTGGTAAAACTACGCAATATTTGCTTTTATTCCATACAAAATCCGTTTTCATTTTATAGCATGAATACCTACTATTATTTGAATGAATTTTCACCAGTTACGGCCCGCTAATGAAACAAAAATGTATTTCATAATTTTCAGTCCCTTTGACCTATGTTCAAGTGTATAGTCTATATATGGATCAACTGGTTGAATATGGAGGAATTAAAGTGGGGTTTTCTACGAGGCTTTGGCATAATTTTTGAATATTTTATTCCTAAACTCGGTTTAGAAGTGCTTTTCAGAAATAAATTAATAAAAAAAATTTCCTCTTGATTTTAGAGTAAATATTCCTCACGATACTGCATATAAATAGAAATGACGGATCTTATTAATTTCCAAAGTTATCTGGAATATCGCTTTCAAGTCTTGTTGTTGACGGGGTACAGGGTGTTGACTTTGTTGTAATAAGATATCTCTGACTGTAAGTGAAATTTATTTCGACCATAAAGTTTCATCAGTGACGTTACTGATAACTAATACAAAAAATATATTTCATCATACTGAATTCGTTATAGCACCAGTTAACGTTTACGCTGGTGTTTAGTTAACAACATTATCTCGGACTAATTATGCTGGAATAGCTAATATCCATTTTTGTGTGGATTAGTTAATAGTAATACCTTAGAAAATATATGTATGCATAACAATATTAACCATTACCGTGTTCTATATATCTTCATCTAGATCTTTTACTAAATCAGTCATTGTTTCTACAGTTATTCACATTTATCCACATTCATTTATAATTATTTTCTTTATGTTATGAAAATTATTATTTGTTGAAATTTAATTAGTTGATTACGTATATTATTTGTGGTGTTAATATTTATCGTTGTTTTTAAGAATTTCTTATACGTACGAAAATATTTTCATTGAATTGAATTGCTGTTGAATAGACGAGGCTTTTACTTGATGAAGATCCATACTGAACGATGAAATAAAACAATATAATTTGTTTAAATCTTCATTTATTTGAACCAATGTTCAATTTAAACGTGTTGACTAACACAGTAGCTTTGTCAACAAGAATGAAGGTATAATAAAAAAAGTCTTAATATATACAGTGCATAAATACAGAATTCTATTTACTAATGTTA
Source organism: Galeruca laticollis (assembly GCA_963921935.1). Taxonomy (NCBI): domain Eukaryota; kingdom Metazoa; phylum Arthropoda; class Insecta; order Coleoptera; family Chrysomelidae; genus Galeruca; species Galeruca laticollis. The sequence goes on from OY998177.1 coordinate 172,632,016, forward strand.
ACAATGGTATTGAAAGAAATTACCTGGAAATTCATTCACTACAAACATTCCTAAGCTATCTTCTAGGTAAAAAGGTTTAATAAAGGAGACTGATTGATATCTATTTGGTCGTTAAGATTACCTGAATATTTATTTTTATTAATTTCAAGGTCCTCTAATAAATTTAAACTAGAGGATTTACCGACTACATGGAGAATTTCAAAATTTGGGTCGAGAATGTGTGGGTTTTCTAATAAATGATTTGAATAGTTAGAATCTAATTTTTTGTTGTCATAGCTACTTTTGTGTTCCGAAATTCTAGTTTTAAAAGTTCTAAAAGTGCTACCGATATAAATTTTATCACAGTTGTCATTACCACATTTTAATTTGGTTGATTTGTTTAATTTTGAAGATTTAGATTTATTATTTTTAATGAATTTGGATAAATTGTAATCAGTTTTAAAGGAAATATTCATGTCTAAAGTTTCTAAAAATGATTTAATTTTTAAGGATGATGTTCCAAAGTATGTTTATTGTTTATTATTATTTTTATCTGAAGGGAATACTTGTTCTAAAGTCTGTTTTTTTATCTTTTAATTTATGATATTGTCAAATAAATTTGGATCGTAATTATTATAAACTGCTATTTGTTTTATGATATTTAATTCTTTGTTATAACTATTAATGTTTAATGGGACTGTTAAGAGTCTGTGTATCATACTATTCAAAGCTGCTAGTTCATGACTGAATGAATGGACCGAACTATTATGAACTGTAATATCTGAATGTGATGGTTTATGAAATATAGGAAAATCATGTTTATTCTTTATATTTGAAATTTTAAGGTCTAGAAAGTTTATAGACTCATTTTGTTCAAGCTCTACGGTAAATTTGATATTATTGTGAATCGAGTTTATGTAAGTAATTGTCTATTTTTACTGATGAATCTAGCTAAAATGTCGTCCACATATCGTTGCCAGTACATGAATTATTTTTTCTATATTATCCATGAAATCTTCTGCTAGTAGGGGGCTGAGGGGGTTGCCCATAATCATACCGTCTTGACTGCTATAAACCTCTCCATTGAACTGAAAATAATTTTGATTCAATCACACTTTCAATAAAGTAATGATATCAGAGTGAATTATAGGATTAACATTATTGTATGTGAGCAAGTTATCAACAAGAGTTATAGTTTCTTTAGGAGGTATACTAGGGAATAGATTTGTTACATCGAACGATATGAATTTAGAATTATGGGGTAGTATTATATCATGAATATTATTAATTAATTCCGTTGAGTTTTCAACTGAAAATAGAGGTACGAATGAACAGTATTTAGAGATGACATCTATGAGAATCTTTGAAATTTTGAATGAAGGTGCTGTGAAATAAGAAACAACTGGTCTCTTTATGGAGTTTAATTAATGAATAAAGTTGAGGGTGTAGCCGATTGGGTAAAAATAATTTATATTTTTCTTTATCGTTAGCTATTGATTTAACGTTATATACTGCTAATTTTATTTCTTCCTGAAATTTATTAGTTGGGTCTTTTTTAAGGGTCTCAAAATTGCTTGTCTGAATAAAATTGTTGGTTTTTAATATATAATCTTCTCTGAGTAATGCTATTACCGTATTTCCTTTAACTGCAAAGAAAAACGGTTAAAAGAAGAAAAGAACATTCAGAATAGTAAGAGATATATTTTTAGTATTTATGTTAAGGTAATTCATTCGCAACTATCACATATACTACACCCCATAGAGTTTGTTTGACATTTCAGATAGGGACATAAGAGATAAAATTAAAGTAATTATTCACAAAAAGTACCAAGGACAAAAACGTGAATTGTAGTCATTATTAATCAACAAACCAGTATATAAAACCCACAAACCAAATTCTCAGAACATAAATTTTTTAATAGATTCGTCAATCTTTAAAATACAACTTTTTTAGATAAAGAAATTCAATTATTACAAAAAGGTTTTAAACATAATATTCAACCCACATGTTCATTTGAAAACTTCAACAAACTAGGTATAGAAACAGAAATTAATTTGTATAATATCCAAATAATTCTAATCTAAAACATAAAGCTTCAGAAATTATAAAAAAAGAATTTGTCGAGTTTAACAAACCCAACTTTGAATTATCAGTCGCCAAATCAATTCAACAAAAATCAAAGTCAAATAGTCTTATTTTCACAACTTAAAAGCTTAACCATCCTTGAAAATTAAATCATTTTTAGAAACTTTAGACATGAGTATTTCCTTTAAAACTGATTACAATTTATCCAAATTCATTAAAAATAATAAATCTAAATCTACAATATTAAACAAATCAGGAGTTTATAAATTAAAATGTGGTAATGACAACTGTGATAAAATTTATATCGGTAAAACTTTTAAAGCTTTTAAAACTAGAATTTCGGAACACAAACGTAGCTATAACAACAAAAAATCAGATTCTAACTATTCGAATCATTTATTAGAAAACCCACACATTTTCGACCCAAATTTTGGAATTCTCCATGTAGTCGGTAAATCCTTTAGTTTAAATTTATTAGAGGGCCTTGAGATTAACAAAAATAAATATTCAGGTAATCTTCTTAACGACCAAATAGATATCAATCAGTATCCTGTATTGAATCTTTTTACCTACAAGATAGCTTAGGAATGTTTGTAGTGAATGAATTTCCAGGTAATTTCTTTCAATACCATTGTTAACATTAGTAAATAGAATTCTGTATTTACGCACTGTATGTATTATTATTATACCTTCATTCGTTTTGACAAAGCTACTGTGTTAGTGAAACGCGTCAACAAGATTAAATTGAAAATTAGTTCCAATAAATGAAGATTTAAGCAAGTTATATTGTTTTATTTCATCGTTTAAATTGTTGTTACTAACGAGCGTTTGTGCCGATTCTACGCACCCTTGGATCAATAAATAAATAAAATAATAAATCTTTTGAATCCTAACGAACTTGTATTAGATGAAATTGTATTACTAGAAATAAGAAAATCAAGCAAGTTCTGACGCTAATAATCATAAATATATAACAAATAATTAAACAGGGCAAAAATAGTAAAATTCATATTGTAACGAACCCGTTAATGACAGTGACAGTGTTAAGTTAGTTAGGTATTCTCCTTTCCCTGTTAAGTAGTTTTAGGTTAGATATTCTTCTTTCCCTTTTGAGTTGTCCTATGTCAGTTAGGTTGAACAGCAATAGAATGCTCTGGATTGTTCGATTGATGATTCTGGTGGGTTCGAAATATCATTCTGGAACATTCTGGAAGATTGAAAATGTATATATATAATGAGGTGCAACAGTTGCGAAGGGGGTTGACAACTGTGAGGGCAGTGAAGTTGAACGATTTAGCGAGAAACTGCAAACGTTTTTCAAAGAATTGTTTTACGTGTTAGGTGTGGGGTTTAAAAGAAACAAGGATGCCTGAATAAAAATTAAATGAACTATTGGTTTCTCAGCTCAGAAGAGAGCTAGAAGAGCGAGAATCTGAATCCGAAGGTAACAAGGCGGTTCTGCTAAAAAGATTACGGGAAAAAATTTTTATAGAAGTTAGCAACCCCGAGTCAGTGTAATTCGAAGATCCATTGAACACGTTCTGCCATCAAATATTGACCCAGAGAGACGAGTTATCCAGTATTCAACAACAAATTAGTAAACAGAACAACGAGTTATCCCTGCAAATATCGACTCATAGAAACGAGTTAGCTAGTATTCAACAACAAATTAGTAAACAGAACAGCAAATATCGACCTAGAGAGACGATTTATCCCAGCAAATATCGACCCAGAGAGACGAGTTAACCAGTATTTAACAACAAATTAGTAATAAGAACAACGAGTTATGCCAACAACTATCCAAACGTTGTGATATACCGTCTAATCAACTAGCCAACCAAAGGGCGGAGCTTATGGAACAATTGACTCAACACATTCAAGACGAACTCACTCGTTGCATGACCACCCAGCGAAAAGAGGTTATGATTTGATCCAAATGCAAGAATTTACTCGTCAGATGACCGTCCAGCGGTAAGAGGTTACGAATCGAATGGAAGAACTCACTCGTCAGATGACCGCCCAGCGAAACGAGGTTGCTGATCGAATAAGGGAAGAATTGACTCGGCAGATCAGTGACGTAACTCAGCAAATGAATGGGTTAAATGCTGAATTAAGAATGCAACAAGGACCAAGAACTCACCATGGCGAAGGGGACATTAGAAATTCAGCAGACCTCAGACCTACCATCAAGCCAACAACTTTTGATGGGAAAACCTTTTGGCCAAATTATTTGAAGCAATTCAATGTTGTGGCTGGGGCCAACAGATCGACTTCTCCAGAAAAAATCATATCACTCACCGTATCACTGCGAGGAGAGGCTTTGGATATTTTGCAGTCTATTCAGGAGGGCGATGCAGAAGACTTTGAGGCCTTAGTGAGACGACTTGACATGCGTTATGGTCATGCCCATCTGGAGCCGGTTCACAAATCCCAACTTGAGACCCGGAAGCAGAAAGTCGGAGAGTTAATATAACAATACGAGATGGATATCGCTAGGATAATAAAATGTGCCTATCCATCTGCAACAGAAGGCGTATTAGAAAATCCGCCAGTCCAAGCTTTCGTCGGCGGTCTTCGAAATGCAGATATTCAACGAGCGGTGTTGCTGGCGCTACCGAAGACCCTGGTGAAGGCATTGTCGATTGCATTGGAATTTCAAGCGGCAACGGAAGCTATACTAGGCCCTGCTCGTGTACGGGGAGCTCTGATTTAGTGCCACTAGCGACTGGTAACCAAAGTGAACTGAAAGAAGTTGTGAAGGAAGTCTTGAGGGTGGTAAGTTCAAATAGAGACGGTCCGTGAGATGCTGGGGTTGCGGTGAAATTGGCCACATAAAAAGTGCTTGCCCGCATAACGGAGAGACCCCTGCTAAAAATCCTCAACAGCGGGAAAAAATATAATGGGTCGACTCCTGGAGGGCGAAATCGACCCTAGATCATCGGAATGACGCTCTCATTGTGAAGTTGGCTACGATCAAACATCAAACGGGCAGTTTATACCTTGACAACAAACTACAAGAATACGACTTTGAAATCGAGCATAGACCTGGTACAAGACACCGCAATGCTGATGCTCTTTCACGGAGACCATGCCACCTAGATTGCCGCCATTGTAGTCTCCTAAAACAACACGAGGGGATAATTGCACTGATTAAAGTAACTCCTGATAACTGGAACCAAAAGATGAAAGACCAGCAAGAAAGGGATCCTGTCCTAAAGAAAGTCCGCGAATAGAAGTGAGCGGACCAGCGCCCAACGTGGCAAGAAGTGTCTGCGTATTCTCCAATTTTAAAAACGTATTTGGCACAGTGAGAGTCGTTGACCTTAGATAATGGACTTCTAGTGAGACAGGTTGACTGGTAGATATAATGTCCCGGAAATTCTTCTGATATCTCAGGCTGTCATCTCGGTGTGACAAAGACCTTGCAGAAGGTCCGAGAGAGGTGTTACTAAGCAAACCTCAAAGAGGACGTCAAAGATTGGTGCCGAAGATGTACCTTATGTGCAGCAAGAAATGGGCCTACTCGAAGGCGAAGAGCTGAAATGCAGGAATACTTGGTTGGAAGCCCTATTGAAAAAAATGTTGCCGACGTGTTGGGACCTTTACCTCGAAGTGATGCTGGGAACAAATACGTATTCGTAGGGATGGGCTATTTTTCGAAATGGGTTGAAGCCTATGCTGTTCCCAATCAACAAGCTATCATCTTAGCCAATGTCCAGGTTAATGAATTCATCAGTCGATTTGGGGTGCCTTTTGAGCTACATTCGGAACAAGGAAGAAATTTTGAAAGCAGTTTGTTCCAAGAGATCTGTCGAAGGCTGGGTATTAAGAATACCAGAAACACTGCCAAGCATTCCCAGTCTGATGGAATGGTGGAACACCTGCAAAAGTCATGTTTGGTAGGAAAATGAGACTGCCATGGGACTTTGTATTAGGCTGCAAGCCTAGTGAACATTAAGCTGGCGAAGAATATGTTGAAGATCTCCGTAGGAAGATGGAGGACATCCACGAAATGATAAGTACCAAGCTGCAACTGAACAGTGACCACGACACCTGAGTAGAACAGACCAATTATCAAGAAGGAGACTTGATATGGCTCTACAACCCTCGACCACGACGTGGCCGGTGTCCCAAACTACAACAAAACTGGGAGAGACCATACACTGTCAAGAAGAAAATATATGGGGTTGTTAGAGTTCCCAGTGACAGTGTTAAGTTAGTTAGATATTCTTCTTTCCCCTGGTAATTAGTTTTAGCTTAGGTATTCTTCTTTCCCCTGATAATTAGTTAAAGGTTAGGTATTCTTCTTTCCCTTTTGAGTTGTCCTATGTCAGTTAGGTTGAACAGCAATATAAAGTTCTGGATTGTTCGATCGATGACTCTGGTGGATCTGAAATGTCAATCTGGAACATTCTTGATTGAAAGTGTATATATAAGAAGATGCGAATGTTGCGAAGAAGGTTGACAGCTGTGACGGCAGTGAAGTTGAATGATCAAGCGAGAAATGGTAAACGTTTTTAAAAGAATTGTACATCGTATTCCTTGTTTCTGGATAAACGATTTCAAGAAATCCACAATCGTCTTACAATATCAATATATATGTATATATATATATATATATATATATATATATATATATATATATATATATATATATATTATTGTGGATTTATTTACTTGCCAATTTATTATTGTTTATTTATGTCATTATTTGATCCATTATTTAATTGGCCCACGTTGGGATCGACAATTTATAGTCGATTTATAATAATGCTCCACTTGGGATGTCAATTATTGTGGATTAGATTGTATAATTGTGAATTTAAATTGAATATGAAATGCAATGTTAATACTGAAATAATAATTTACTTTTGGCTAGGTAATTAATATGTTAAAAAATATTTATATTATTATTGATTATATTTTCTCCTATTCATCCAGCTTTTTTGAATCACGTAGTTTCATTTAATTTAATGTTTTACCTCAGCTACTCCTATTTATCTACCACTCTTTCTCTCAGTAGGGTTCCTGGGCGTAGTTATAAAAAAATCAACATCACTACTCAATGAAAATATATTTTATATATATATATATATATATATATATATATATATATGTAAAAACGAAATTCAAAAATATCTAAATTTCCACAACACACAACTATTATGAAACCTTAAAAACTATTCATTGTTTTAAGACGGCCGTGCAGACTCATTAGCATAAATTTACAAAATCGTTTGGGACGTTTATATTTCTCTGAAAAAGAAACATCTGGTTCTAAAATATTCAAATATTCTAACCTTTTTTGTTACTCTAATAGGTATTATTGAAATATTTCGAACTATTTTAGTTTGAACCAAATCGTGTAATGGAGTGGATAGCTTTGATATCTCAATCTACTTCATTTAATCTTAAAAAAATCTTAACATATTATAAACTTTGTGCATGTGATAAACTGAAAATAGTTGTGCCTTGTTACTATATGTGGAAAGTTTTATATATATATATATATATATATATATATATATATATATATATATATATATATATATATGATTAAAACATGCATCGCAAACTGAATAATACATGTATCTACAATTCTATTAGGTGGGTTTTTTACATTTTTCATTATACAAAATTATTTATCAGGTGTTTATATTTTAACTGATTATTTAATTATTATTGTTTTCACTACTCAGAATTTGGATCCAAAATATATATCAATTAAACACACCACAGACCTTTTTCACAAGCTGACGCCTTCAACAATGTCCATCCATGACGCTTTCCCGCTCCATGATGCAATTTCTTTTCTTAGCATTTTCGGGTGATAATTCTATTACTTGGGTTTACTTTTTAACACTAATTTTGTCAGTGCACTCATTTAGATTTTACTATTTGTTGTATGAATTTTATAAAAACTGGATCACATTCGAATTACCTGTTGCTTCTCTTCTTACCAACGCTTGACTGTCCACTACCGCGTTTTTTTATCCGCCAACTCTAATTTTTGTTTATGACCGGAAGCTCGTAATGGTTTAGAAAAATCTTTTGATTATCGTTCAACTGTCATCTTGTTTTATTTACATTTTATTGTTTTTCTGACTCAAACTTGCTACTATATATTGTTTTTTATGCACTATAACCTTATCGTCATTCAATTATTCACTGAAATAGCATTTATCTTTGTTTTTCTTATTAGTCAATTATATTGAAGTCCTCCGATTGGTCAATGCAAATATACAAATTTTTCACTATCTACAACCTAAATATTTACATAATACATATGGATACAATTCATTTTTTATTTTCTTCTTAGTTACTACATCGCTATACATAAATAGATCGGTAATCATTTATTTTTATTCTTAATATCTCATATCAATTGCATTTTACGTTGGTATATCTGTCATCAAATGTTATATTTCTATTTGTTTGACATTACCTACTAATTACAGTTTTTTACATTTTATTATATTTCCTATTTGAGTTTATAATTGAATATTTCATAAAATATATCATATATATTTTTTTTCTGATTCTAAATTTTATTTATTTATCCATCATTCATAGTTCTGTTGATTTTGACAAATTACTTTTATTGATAGATATGATAATTTTATATACTCTATTGTGATTTTACTATTCTTTATATGCTCGTTCTTTCTACAACAATATAAATATATATGTATATAAACATATATATATATATATATATATATACATATATATTCATTGATTCGTTTCCATTTCTTGCTGTTTATTATTCTATTTTTTGAGTCCCTCAACTACCCCTTGTATTTCTACTTTGTAAATTACTCCACGCTCCTCTAATTCGTTGGCTTTTGTTGTTTCAATAAGAAACTGCTACGTTTTGTCTAATTTTCTCACAACTATTTTATTATGTTTTAACCGAATTACTAGTATAAAATTATTCACTTCACGTCTACTTCCTTGTACAACTACGTACATACTAATAATTCGCGAAATGTATTGGGAAATAGCAAACAAATGTGCTAAGTCCAAGGAGAATGCCAAATTACAGGGATTCTCTTGCAAGACGTGTATTTTGATGTATATTTGACTGCTAATTATTGAATTTCATAATTTGTTTCGGAAAAAATCATCATATTATGAAAATAAATCAAAATCATATTTTTATCAATGCATCTTTATGAATAGTAGCTATCATTACATGGAAAATGAATGTTGAACTTCCCACATTAAAAGGATTGGTAGTTGTAAAAATATCGAAAATATTATGAAATGAATTGTTTTTTCGTTATCATAAAACTTATGGTTCCGAACTAAACAACGTACGGGTGTATAAAAATGACAAATTGTGTTTTTGTTTCAGATTTACCACGAGGATGAATTTGAATGTTCTGACGTGTGTGAATGTGAAATTGGAGAGAAACTGACTTGTAGAACTATTTGCATAGACAGGATGCCCTGCAAGACTGAATTTGCGTATTACAATCATGCGGCTCCGGCGTTTCAAGCTTACCGGGGAAGGTGTCTTTGCTATTCCGGAAGGTTTGTATACACTTCACTATTAATTGTTACACGCATTGTCTTATCAATAAATTGATCAGAAATATTGATTTTATTATCTGATACTAGTTGAATTCTAGGCCAGAGTCGAAAGTCCTATCGAAAAAAGTTAGAGGGAAAAGTTGTAGGTAATATAAAAATTGACAACTTTTTTCACATAACCTCAAAATTTATACGAGAAATCCGAAAAACCGACTTTTGGTTTTTCATTTTTCTCACACAAAAAAAACTTCACGAAATTTGGTGAAAATTTACCATTTTATGTCCCAAACACACTGATTTTTTTTTTATTCAAAATATCTATTTTTCCCTCTTATTATGATTTCATACGAAAAAGCACCCTAATTTTCAATCGAAAATTCTTACGTCAAAATACCTGTATTTTTAAAAAAATCAGTGTACTTTTTGTTCATTGAAATCTCTACTTTCTGATGGTTTAAAAAAATAATCATTAGTATAGCAAATTTTCTTAGAATAAAAAGCTCGACAATTCGTAAAATTGCAATTCGAAATATAGCAACCAAATAAGTTAATTAACTTAATACTTTATACGTCTTCTACAATATTTTGACAAAGTTGTAGAGAATGTTCCAGAGCTCACTCTTACAAGAAAAATGTTTATCTAACGAGAAAAACAAGGACAATGTAATAAAAACGTTTACACAAAGTTAGAATTGCAACGAGCTATCTTTCCTGAGTAATAAATACTCTGTTTTCGAGGCATTTATGTTTAGTTTTTGATTTTTGAAATAGTGTAGTATTTGTGTGTTAATGTGTGTTTGTATGATGTTAAGAGCGGTGTCTGGATTATTTGCAGATGCTAGAAAACAAGTGTCGTCTGCGTACATGGCTGTTAATAAGTTTGAGGAGGTTGGCAGGTTCTGGATAAATAAAGAATAGAGCAGAGGTGACAACTCTGAGCCCTGCGGGACTCTAGCCTGGATCGGATAGGATCCAGCGATATGTTCATTAATTTTTATGAGAAATTGTCTATTTGTGACATAGGATTCAATTAATTTAATTAAATAATTAGGGATTTTTAATTGTATAAGTTTGAATATTAGACACTCGAGCCATAATGGCTTTGTTTTTGTCCCGAAAGCCTTCTCTTATGAAGTTTAATACTCCGACTGTTTGCGCTACTGTACTGTGGCCACTTCGAAAACCGTATTGCTCGGGGGGTACCAAATTATGTTTTCATTCTCCCCCCTACGAAAATATATTTTTTTTATTTTAAATAGGCAAGCGATATCGAAAGTAAAACATGCTAGGTTATCGTTAGCTAAGTATGAAAAACTTTCGTGCCCTGGGCAACGAACAAATAAAATGTCAAATTACTTGTCAAATATTTATTTAGATTGGAAATTAAATGTAAAATTACAATTGTTGTATGTTCCTGAAACATTTAACGGCAAATGTTAATTGAAATCTTGTTTGAGAGCAACGTCAGTGGAAATTTTGACTTGCTTGTCGATTTGGGCAACATTATCATTAAATTATATTTCTGAATTTTGGCTTTCCTGAATAGATATCGATTTTGTGGGCATGACTTCTTGCCTGTCGATTTGTGCCACATGATCATTATATTCTTCTGAATGTTTGCTTTCCTGAATAGATATATATTTTGTGAGCATGATTTTATTAGCAACTTCAATTTTATAAGCCACTGAATCTGCTATATATCCTTCCGCTACCACTGACGACCTCCACCCCCCGTGTCTTTTCTTATCTAAAATGTCTACACCTGGGGCATTTGCTATTAATGTAGAGGAGGTTCTTCGAAACGAGTGGCAGGTGTACTGATTTGGGTTTGTAATTTTAAGAAACTTAGCTATGTCGTACGGAATTTTTGAAATTGTATGCTTTCCAACCACCTGATTTACTCATCTGCCTCGCTCATAACGGTAAAAAAAGCGTTCATCCTGCGCCTTTTTTGGTCGGAGTTGCATATAACGATTAACAAACGTTTCCCAATCTTCTGTTACTACAAATCTTCTTTGCGCATTATTTTTTGTGTTAAGAATCTGCACTAAAATAACATAATTTACATACTCCACGTCCTTCACTTTTAAATTATATAACTCGTCAGTTCGGCATGCCCCAGCTCAGTCTTCAGTGTAGTGAATACATCAACCGGAAAAAGACACCAACAAGTAGTAGCACCAGTGAATAACCTGGTCACTAAATCAAACCAGGCACTTCCAACAGCGCTTGCCACCGGACTCTGCAAATACATTGAGATTTTCATCTCAACTCATCCTTCATAGGACGTTTTTATTTGTGAAAATCTGCTCTCAACAGAGCATTTTTTATTTATGAAATTCCGCTCTTTATAGAGCGATTTTATTTATGAAAATTGCTTGATCCAAACAAATAGTTTACGAAGACCAACGAGAAGTGCCAACTACCATCCAGCCAAGGGAGGGCGTAAACAAATTCAGGAGAATATAAACACTAACCTGCAGACAAAAGGGTCCGGAAACCTTTAAACGGGGACGAAACTCCCTCCGGCAGTGAGTCCGCTGTCCGGCTTTTGTCCGTATTCCCCGAAACTAGCAACGAAGCAACCTTCTGCTCCGTCTTCTTCGACCTCATACATCAACAATGCCTTCTTCAACGCGCTCTCCGATCCAAACTCGGAGCCAAAAGGTGCCATCCATCTCTTCTCACGAAGAGTTTCCAACGATAGCACCTTCCCTACCCACCGACGCTTTAGCCGCCTTGGCACAATTCACACAAGAACTTGCGGAACTCAAGGCCGAAAACCAACGACTTAAAACACAACTGCAAGACGCAACAAACCAGCTCAAAGCACAAACCAACTCCCGAAGCTCCTCCAGATCCAGGTCTGTTCATTCCGTCCAATCTCACGGCTCCCACTCAACAACAGCAACCGCCCCGACAACAGCAACCACCACGACAACGACAACCACGACAACAACCCCCTCAACCCCAACAAGCTAGACAAACCCGACAACTGCAAACAGACCCAACTTTACAGACATTAAACATACGAAACCTCAACACCAATGAGCTGTTGAGGGGAGAAATTTACTACCTCAAAGCCAACTCTAATAGGACCGCGCTTCTGAAAATCAGGTCCGACTTCCCTCACGAAGCTTTCGCAAGGAAGCTTCGCAACACTCTCGGTGACGACCAAGTCACCATCATCCACCTCAGCCCCATCCGCCAAGACTGCCAACGCTCCAGGTCCCGCATACCCACCTTTTCTTTGGTCTGCAGAAATGTAGACACCACCATCTCAGACAAAGAATTCGAGGACATCCTCGTCGATATCAATTTCCCCGCCACCATGTCCTGGCGCATCATACCTCGCCGCCATGGCAAAATAACAATGTTTCGGATTCTTACCGAGTCCAAAAACGCATATCACATGGCCCTAACGAAGGACCTCCGATTCCACGGCCTCTCTCATCAATGCGAGGCTTCCAACCATTGCGTCAGTCCACACCCCGCTTTCCACCCTCGGTGCCCCAAGCAACTGGAAGCACCGAAATCCGCACAAGAGATCGCGCCCGTGACCCTTGAAAAACCACATACCTCCTACGACCTGACCACCGACTCCAAGATCTTAATCGAGATCTTGGCAATAACTATTATGAGCCGTGGCTTAGTCGCCGAAACGCTTACACATCTCGTAGCCCTCTTTATACGGGTACAATTGTACCATAAAAAGTGGGGCTGGCAACCGCGTCCACTTCGCTTCCACGACCAAAAGACAAAATTAAGTCATGGACTTTCTTACCGGGACCGTGAATTGCCAAGGTCTAGCCAGGAAGCGACATCTTCTCAAACATCTTCTGCACTCCCAAAACATACAAGTACTTTCTATTACAGACATTTTTTTCAATAAACCCTCCTCGCTTCACTGGCTACACCACTTTCCACCTAGACAGGAACTTCTACTGTCACGGCAACGGACTTCTCGTCCGAAACGGACTCCTCGCGTCACCACACTCACTCCCTGCACTTCTGTCTCGACAGAACTTGGATTGCATAGGCATCGACATATCGTGGAATAATACCACGACGACATTCTTTTCTTACTACAAACATCCCAATCAACCACTATCAATCGACATCCTCGAATATGCATTCTCTCTACCACGAGCCATAATAATGGGTGACAAACTCACGCAACATTCTTTTCGGTGATACACACACCAACCCCAACGGCAGACTACTCGCCGACCAACCCGTCTCACTTCTCATCTCGCGGATTAGAAACAATAATCCAGCCCTAATAAGTCACCGCGGCTCTTCCATAGTCGATAATATAATCTGCACTGACAGATTTATCACCCTCATGGATGACGAATGCTTTATAGGCGACCCTATTACATCAGACCACGTTCCACCCCTGGTCAAAACCGCGTTACACAACCCAATACCACCATTATCAACTAATTTCACTTTTCGCGATTTTAAAAAAGCCGATTGGAATTCCTTTGCAAACCACGTTTCTACTAATTTACCACAACCTATCATTCATCAGAATGCTGATGACATATATAATCACGCAGAAGAATTCCAATCCCTCTTAATCGATGCACAAGACATCGCCGTTCCTCTTACCACCGTAAACACCAACTTTCATGCCCTTCCGCAAATAATTCTGCAAAAAATTCGTCAGAAGAGACAGTTATACAGGTTATACGTCCGCACTCGAGGTCCCGCAGTCAAAACACAATGGAACCGTCTCAGCGCCAAGGTTCGGTACGAAATCATTGCTGAAAAGCAGAGAAGATGGAAGGCCGAAACAGCCGGACTGGACTTCAGATAAGGGCGCGTGTTTTGGCAAATATTCTACCGCCTCGTCGGCCTTAAGAGAAAGGTAGAATCACATCTCGAAGTGCAAGGACAGAAGATCTACACATCAGAAGACGAAGCCACCGCCTTCAAAAATAACCTACAAACTGTCTTTTCACCACCCGATAACCCTCGATTTCTCAGGGACTTTGCCGTCGAAACCGACCTCCTGACTTATCAAAGTAACGTTAACCCACGTCTTCTACCCATTTTATTGCAGTCTACAGAGCATTTTTTGCATCTTTAAATTGTGTGTTTTAATAATAAAATCGGGGGAAGAATGAAAAGTTTAATACATTACACGCTGCAAAGCCCTTTTAGGTGGTCGGAGGTATTCAAATAGCCTCGGCTACGCTTCGCTTCGCCTCGGCTATTTAAATACGCCTCGCACCTAAAAGTAAGCTTTCGCTGCTTGTAATGTAATCGCCTTTGCAATATTATTTAACAATGAAATTGGTCGGTAGCTATCTACATAACATGGCTGTTTGTTTGCTTTGATTATGGGTATGACGTTGGCAATCTTGAGCATATCGGGGTAGATGCCAGTTTTGTTTTTAAGTTGTTCTATAGTGTTATGTATTTCTCTGAATGATGCTAGGTTGTCTGTGTTTAATGTGTTTAGTGAATGTATGTGTTGGTTGACTGTTTGGGATATGTGTTGGTGGTAATCTGTGTATCCATAAAACACATATACGACTACACCAGCACCAGCTGGTTGAGTTGCAGAAAATGTATAAATAATAACACTAACATCACAGACAAAATAGAAAACACAGAACAACTCTTCAAAACAATCGAAAACCTACAAGAAACTATCATTGCCGCCAGAAACCACACTACGTCCCTAAAATATTGTATGGCGTGAGGGAGTTTTAGATGGATAAGTACGGGGTCGTGAATTAAGGTCATTTAGGGTTTTTATTTTTGTAATGTTAGTAATGTTTTTTCCTATTACGACATCAATTGTGCAGGGAGAGGGGTTTGAGAAGGAAAAGTGGGTGGGATCGTCAGTGTTGTATATGTTGCAGCCAGTATTGTCGCAGAATCTCAAGAAAGTACTTCCATTTGCATTTGGGTAGTTTGTGAATTTGTCCCATCGTGGGTGTTTACAGTTTGAATCACCTACCATTAAAACTTTATTGTGCGAGTTCATTATATTGTGAAAATCGAACTCTCTCAATTTAGTCGTTTGAAATCGGGTTTGGTCGTGCCCTTTGTTGGGTTGGGGGGGGAATATTTTGTAGGGATGGTTTTTGGGGGATGACTGGGGAAATCGGCTAAGCTCATTTTGTAGGGGTTTGTTCTGTTGTTCCAGGGATGGGGGCTGGGATGTACTTTGGGGAGCAACTTTACTTTTTTGGTTTTGTGCCCTCTTTAATTCAAGCCATACTCTACGTTTCACGTACTCAGGGCAGACATCGGCATTGGCGGGGGGGAAGGGTCATCATCGCAATTAGCACATTTGGCAGATTTCGTTCGTTCTTTGGTGCACTCCGGCGTGAGGTGGGGTCCGGCGCACTTCTGACATCGTGGCGTTCTTTTACAGTTGGCAGTAGCATGTCCCCATAATTGACATATGTGGCATTGTATAATAGGTTTATTTTTCCTTCGATGTTCCCATTATACCCTTGTTTGTTCAATAACTCTGACGTTTTTGTTTAAATAGTCCAGAGTTATTTTTGAATCAGTTACTACGAGATATAGTAGTCTTCCTTTGGTGCTTATACGATATATGTCTTTCGTGGGTATTTTGTACTTTTGCCATAATACTTCTTTGATATCGATAATCTGCAGTCCTTCGGCCAGCCCCTGAAGGACGCACGCGTGGGATTTATCTTCTCTTCTAGACTAGGTGTGATGGTTGATATTTTCTCTGTGTAAGGTATTTTTGAGTTTCTCGAAATCGTCGACTGACTTGATAAAAAGAATCGACGAATCGTTTGTGTATTGTATTTCGAATGAGCTTTTCATTTCACCCTTCAGGCGGTTGACTATTTCCCATTCAAAAGTGCAATTTCCATGATGTGAAATATAATTGTACACCCTCTTAAATGGGTATTTTGATGTCTTTTTAATGATATCAGTGTAACAATGAGATCATACATTGTTTCAATTTTATTAGCTGGATGTTTTTTGATACCTGTTATAGGATCGTTTTTTATGACGACAGCTTTGATAATAGCCTAATAGCCGAAAGCGCTTAGCTGTATTTTAATAAATATACACACACTGAGTACTCGTCGTTTACATTCAATCAATTTATATCTAGTGTGTACACCATACCCACAGACAGTTTCTATTAGAGAAGTGACTAGGAGGAATGCGACGTTTTGTTTTTGAAGTTTAGAGGACGTTGATTGACGATAAGTGACTAGGACTGTATTGGTCAAAAGAGACTAAAATTGAGGTACATGAAAAGTGTCTGGGAAGCTGGGGCGATGGTCATAAGTGACGGTGTTGGGTGGTTTGAGTGCATCGAGGAGATTTTATGATTTTTTGGTGTTGAATCGGTGTTGCGGTTCGAACAATTATATCAATCAAGCAAAGAGAGGGTGGGTACAGCTGCGGCTATATTATTCTCTGCTGTCGCCCATTTGGCTAGTAAACGTGTCCACCAGGTTACAGGAGAACCGCTGAAAACCTGTAACGCCGACAGGTGAGTGAGGGATCGTTGGATTAATAAGGATTGCTTTTACTCCTGACGGGAGTGAAACCGGAGTGAGAACGTGTGCCTATATTTATAATAGTGTAGTTGTGGCGGTAAAAGGACAGGTTTAAATGTCGAACGGTTTCGGCTACTATTTCTCAGGAATTTGGGATAACGTTCATTATGGTAGTGGCGAGGATTTAGATCAGGATTTTTGTGTCCGAAGTAGTGATGAGCTTAACAGCGATATTTGTATAACGCCGTTATCGGCGATCGCGATTTTTAAATAACGGCGATTTAAAAGCATTATCGTGATCGCGACTTTTCCCACTAGCCCAAATGTTCCCATCATTCCGTGGCTATGTTCTCGCTTGATGCATTTTACTGCTGAATATTAATTTCACTTGCCTACCTCCTATTGTACTGATCATAAACCGTAAAACTGGAGCTGCTGACAAGGAAATTAACTTATTTTTACGATAAAATAAAATAAAATTCTTCTTTAAATACACCTCTCTTCGTTAACTATATGGATTAGAGTCAATTTTTTTGGCACGAAGAAATAATAACATGTATTTTAATCAATTAGTGTTTTATTTTTATGAAATATATAATTAGATAAAAACAAAATATCAATAATACATTTTATAAAGAAAATATATATGTATAAGATATTAATAGTAACAAAGAAATTTTTGGCATTTAAAAAACAGTTGCCACATATAAAAAACATGTATTTGCTATATTTGTAGTTTACATTTTAAAATGATAACATTTGAGTTTTACTGTCATTAAATCGTGTTCTACGTTCATTCTGCACCTGACCAGCTTTAGAATACAAGTTTTCACAATGAACTGAAGTGATTAGAGCACATTATTTTTCTTGTGCAACTAGAGTCGAGAACGTTTGGAATAAAATAAGTAGTATTTTGCTATTTCGTTCTATTTCACTGAACGCGATGAAAAGCGAGTAGCTGTGTTTCATGTTAGTTGACGCGATTCCGCATGTTCTAAAAGAATCGCTGTTACTGTCAATCGCAGTTATTTGCGATTGTAGTCAACTGTTGCTATCAGTGATTTTTCAATAGCTGCGATTAAATAACTGGTAGCGATATATCGCTCATCACTAGTCCGTATTTAATTTGAGGAGTGTGATCTGGCCATTTAGGATTTTGCAGGTGTTGAGGAGGGTGAATAGTGCCTTTTGGGAAGAGTATTGTTGGGGTAGGTCTCTTAGATTGACAGTTTGGGTTCGGGGAGGTTGTTATGTTAGGTTGAAGCATACTTGGATCGGAGGATGGTTTTTCAGACGATGGGTAAGTCCTCATCGAAAATGGAGAGTTGTTGGAGGATTGAGGAAGCGATAGAGCGTAATATTACTGTGGAAGCGTAATATCTCAGAGAGGATGTGTAGGAAGCGTATTTGGAATTTCGGGATTGTGGTGGGGTTGTTTTTAGATTGTGGTGAATTGATGGAGAGTGAGGATTGGAAATAGTTGGTATTTTCTTCGTTGAGCTGTATTTATCTTAAGATGTCTCTTACGACCTCATACTGTTTTTCGAGCACAGGTGAAGGTTTGGATTTTGATGTTTTGGAGGTAGTGGAAGTAATTCCTGTTCGAGAGTGGTAGGTTTGGCTACGATTGTGCAGCTTCGGTTTCGAATTGACATGTTTTTAAAGAAGTTCTGTTAAAGGAGAGAATTGAGTTGGGTGCGTATACTAATTCTGAGCAGCGAACTCACTGCCGAAAGGAGTTGTCTCTCCAGTTAAAATATTCCTAACTGCTTACGGGCGGTTTACATTTACCTGAGATGGTAAATATCCTACCTTCTGATGGTTTATCGATCTAGCGTCTTAGTAGGTTAGCGGGGAACTACAATTTCTTTATTTTCATACATATAAAAAAGTGTTTCATAAGAAACAGTTTTGCAATCTCACTTCCCAGTACGTTACTACATTACGTCGTACTGGAAAGGACGACAGAGCATTATGGGTTGGTTGCGGTATGGCTGAATTTACATTCAGTTTGCCGTTTCTGCGGAGGCGTCTGTGATTTGGTTGGAAATCAGTGACCAAAACTACTCGAGCGTAAACTTCTTCGATTGCCCTTTTCCTCGGGGTATGGACTGCAGCTCGCCACGGGCACTTGCAATGTAGTAGTATTAAATATGATTCTACGACCCACTCTTTCAACTGTACCTACCCACACCATCCTTCAAGCAACGGTCGCTACACTTTAGGGCGTCTAATTCAAATAAGCATGCTGCTCTTACTCGCCCTATAAATTATGTCAGACTGAAAATTCGCAACTATACCATAATATACTAGCAGTTTTCGAATGTTTTCTTGTAAAATTGAGCTGCATAACTGAATTAATTTTCTTATTCGTGCTTATATAGTTTTTATCATTAAAACATATTTTTAACTACGTTAAGTTCGTTTAGATGCCGTAGGACTCCATTACCTAATCTAAATCTTTATTCAAGTAGATGGGAATGTCGTATGTTTCCACCTAAAATAACAATTATCTAACTATGATGTATATATTGTAGATTCATCTGCATGAAACCCATGCCAAACGATTACACATTACCTCAGGGGGTTTTTCTCTTTTTGGGATACAGCGAAGTGGATGAGAAGGAGCTCAACAAGAATCACACGGTGATTGTTGTTCAGGATATTGTTAGAGTGTTACAGAATATTATTGAAGAGGAGGCTGTTAATGGGGTAAGTTTGAATGATTTTAGTTCACTTGTTGAATTTGTTTGATTTGTTAGGATTTCATCATTAATTATGATTAAACTGAAGGAGGATATTATGTTCTCTAGTTTTAATGTACCTTCAAATTGCTACTGATTCCAAAAAACTGTTTCATAGACAAAAAAAGTCTAATTATTCTGTTAATATGGGTTTCACATTTTGAAATGCAGATGTAATTGAGAGATTGTTATTTACTGTTACTTCAAAAATTCAATAGATGAGGCTTTTACTTGATGAAGATCCATACTGAACGATGGAATAAAACATTATAATTTGTTTAAAACTTCATTTATTTGAACTAATGTCCAATTTAAACTGGTTAGCGCGTTTCACTAACACAGTATATTTGTCAAAACGAATGAAGGTGCCTAAATACAGAATTCTATTTACTAATGTTAACAAAGGTATTGAAATAAATTACCTGGAAATTAATTTCCTAAGCTATGTGGACGACATTTTAGCTAGCTTCATCGGTACAAATAGACAATTAGAGAGCTTCATTACTTACATAAACTCAATTCAGAATAATATCAAATTCACTGTAGAGCTTGGACAAAATTCAATTGACAGTATCATAAATAGAAAGATTAAAAAACAGACTTTAGAACAAGTATTCCCTTCTGATAAAAATAATCATAAACAATTTAAAAGCTTAACATACTTTGGAAGAACATCCTTAAAAATTTAATCATTTTTAGAAACTTTAGACAGGAATATTTCCTTTTAAACTGATTACAATTTATGCAAACTCATTAAAAATAATAAATCTAAATCTTCAAAATTAAACGAATCAGGAGTTTATAAATTAAAATGTGGTAATGACAACTGTGATAAAATTTATATCGGTAGGACTTTTAGAAATTTTAAAACTAGAATTTCGGAACACAAACGTAGCTATGACGGCGAAAAAATTAGATTCTAACTATTCAAATCATTTATTGGAAAACCAACACATGTTCGACCCAAATTTTGAAAATCTCCATGTAGTCGGTAAATCCTTTAGTTTACATTTATTATAGGCCCTTGAGATTAACAAAAATGAATATCCAGGTAATCTTAACGACCAAATATATACCAATCACTCTCCTTTATTAAACCTTTTTACCTAGAAGATAGCTTAGGAATGTTTGTAGTGAATGAATTTCCAGGTAATTTCTTTCAATACCATTGTTAACATTAGTTAATAGAATTCTGTATTTAGGCACTGTATATATTAAAACATTTTTATATTATACCTTCATTCGTTTTGACAAAGCTACTGTGTTAGTGAAACGCGTCAACCAGTTTAAATTAAACATTAGTTCAAATAAATGAAGTTTTAAACAAATTATATTGTTTTATTCATCATACTGTTACTTTATCGAGATATTTACATAAGAAGTTCGAGCCTAATTGAAGTAACTATATTTACAAAAACTTATTAAAAAAATTATAATTAAAAAGTTAGAATACAGTTCAAAAATTAGAAGTTGAATTATATAACAAATTTACATTAGGTAGTAGTTATTTAGAGACAGGAATTTTTGTGGCATCGGCATCAACTACTGAGTATATTCAGCCTGAAAATTTAAAATTCTCAAAGCTTCCGCACACTACTTTAAATCAATCCCAATGCTTATATGATCAATAAATAAAATATATTTCCCATGTAATTATTTGTAATCATTAACTTTGATTCATTTTTTACAGACCCTTTGTACTTTGGAATTCTTTAACGCAACTAAAGAAAATGTCATTCTAGCTGGAAAGCTCTCCGAAGACATCGATTATAATAAATTATCACCACTAGAAATTCTTGATAAGGAAAAGGTTTGTTACCCTTTATATAATTCGTCCTACAAATTTATACCATTTTACAATTAAGTATCATAATCCACCTCTAATAATTAGTCAATTTATTTTTTTAAACACAATTTCTTCTCTAAGTGGATGAGTTATTCGAACATATTCCCGAATTTATAGAATATATGTTATCGACGTTTAAATAAAATAACGAATTTGGTAAAAACACCACTTTTATTAATTAACTTGTGGTAAAAGTCAACCATCATTATATGAATACAATTCTAAGACTAGCTCATAATAATATGTTATTTCTATATTGAAATATAAAAATTGGTATCAGGTACCCTAAAACTTTTCAGAGAAAATATCTTTTGTTTATCTTATCGACATGTTAGTGTGGCGAGACTCCTAATTTATTACTCATTGGCACACATGTCTTTACGATTCAGCGTATACGGGGTAGTATCTATTTTAACACGGCCATCCCGCAATATGTGCGCCCACGCACAAGGCAGGCTGTCAAACATAAACATAGTAAACATTCAAAATAATTGTTAGTTTCCAAATTTAAAAATATTGGTTCATTTAATAAGTATAACAATAATAAAAAAGACTAATTCTAAACGTAAACGTTTGTTAGAATATTTAGTAAACGCAATTTATGTAGTTGGCAACATTGTTGCAGTTTATATATGTCATGTCAATGTTAAAAATGCAGTTCGTTATACTTTTTGGTGACTTTGCAATATCAGCACATGTTTTTATATAAATGATGCAATAATAAAATGTTTCATTTTATCTACTACTATAAGTTTATTCAGATAATAACAAATAATCAATTCCTTTACCAGTCCTTATTAACTAAACTATAACAAATACAAGCAGCCAACTTGTCGGTTTCCGCGCAATGATAAACATTTAGACCGTTTTTTTGGTACTGTCACAATCCCTGTCATCGACGTTATAAATACATTCTGGGGATATTTTGTGCTTCTCTACCGTTTCAGTAATCCGGTTTTACCAGACCATTCTGTTTTCCCAACCTCCCCCTACTTTTGACAGTTGATTAGTTTAATTGTTCCTGATCGTAATACAATGGCTTTTATAATTATTTTACAATGAGAAGTGCACAGTACCAAATTATATATCGTACACCTTATAATCGCAAAAGCACCGATTGAACAGAAACACTTGTATTGATGATCCCAATTATTTGTCGAATGGAACTTATTAATTATTGCAAGCTGGACAGTATAATCCGTTCTAGTAGTTCTTCAATTGATTTTAAAATATATTTCGGAATTTGCGTTTACTGTAGTGGTTTTTCACATGAACAATGTACAGGTTGGCAATTTAATTTTGGCAGTTGACGATACGCGAAAAAACCATACAACTTGATAACGTTGTAAACGCAGTTACCGGGAAGAGCAGGCGACGTACATGCATGCAAAGTTTTAAAGATTGTAAGGCTACTAATACGTACGAGGGAAACACAATATTTTAAAATTGGATTTAAAAATAATAAATTGTGGCACATGTATAATGCTATATAAAATTGAGTTTACAAAACAAAATAACATTAATGTGTTCTTTATTTTTAATTAAATGAATAAGGAAATAAACTCCATTAGATTTTTTTACGAAAATTGGGGTTTTCTTGTACAGACATAATTATTTATTGCTTCAAAAACCATACGGGGAATTCTATGATTACCCTCTATTATTTTATGTGATGTAAATAATAAATAGATTCCAAGAGACATAAACTTTTACCTTTACTTCAAATTAATGTCTTCTAAGTGGTCCCTTCATAATATTCGTCATTGAGGTTTATTTGTATATAAATTGGAAGTCGGGTTGATTTTGTAGTTAAAGCGGAGAAAATGATAAGGATTGTTAAACGACTTTCTAAATTTAACAATGACTAACAATTTTTCCTTTCTGTTCGTAGTAATAGTTAATGACATACCTAGCTGTTAAGCTTTCTAAAATTGTTTTTCTTAATAATATGTAGTAGATAATAATGTGAATATTCGGGTTTATACATAAAATTTGAAAAACAAATTGGGGAAATCGCCTTTACAGATGGTCTAATAAATATACTAATAATATGAATAAAATATTAAAGCTTTTTGTGGTAGTTATTTCTACTTTCATATGTAAATTTTTGGGTTTTTTTGCGAATATTTACTATGAAATTAGAACATCCCTTCGCACTTTTTACAGAGTTTGGATTGGCAAAACAAAAAAATCTTGGTTCCGAGTGCCGTCAATTATTATTTATTTAGAACTATGTACAGATATGCCACAAGTATTATATTGGTCTAGAGTAATATCTACAATTTTATAACGCCTATTTACATTTTTACATTTGTTGCGTTTAATGTATTCAGTCATACCGCCTACAAACAAACACTATAATGAAAAATATGTTTTAGATGTACAGGGATCATCAACAGTAAAATAATGATGTGCATTCACAAATGATTCTTCAAAATCACTTTCTATATCAACTTCATCATCCTCGCTATCCCGTCTTCGGCGAAATTAATAATAATATTATCTACAACAGTATCTAAAAGTGGTTCATTGTTCATAAATTCATCTTCAATCTTTTTACCATGGTCACATCCAACTTTCCAATCCTTTGCAGAAAATGTGTCAAAATATTCATTACAAAATTCTTTAACTATTGTGAAATTGAAAGTAACATTTCGTTTGGCCACATATTCTTTAAGTGCCACCCAAACACTTTCGATCGGATTCAAGTCCGGGTGATAAGGGGGTAGCCTGAAAACTTGCAATCCATGTCGAATAAACAATTCATCAATTTTATAAGTTTTATATTGCGATTTGTATATTTTTGCAACGTTATAAAGATCCGGTTTTAGCATTTGTTCACTGTAATATATGATTCTTTCAGAAAGCCAGTTTTTCAATTGTTGTTTAGTCCAAGCAGTCGTAGGTAATTTTTCATTTAGAACATTGTGATATGGTGCGTTATCAATTACCACAACAGCGTTTTTTGGTAGGTTTGGAATAAGTTTTTCTTGTACCCACTTCTCATAATTTTCGTACGCCATTTCATTATGATAATCTACTGTTTTTGACTGGGAGTTCCACATAATACCAGCATAAGGTACAAAACCATTTTCACTTCCTGCATGCACAATTATGAGCATATTACCTTTTGAAACGGGTTGTCTTAATCATTCATTACTCTTGTCGCTCTATCCTTTAAGGTGCGTGTGACATGAATGAATGTATGTTTCATCCATATAAATGATAGGTTTGTTCTGTTCTCTGCACTTTTTCATGTTTCTTAAATGTAGTAGGCGTAAATGTCTGATTTCGTGACGTTCCATTAACAAATTTCTGTTGTTTTCCATGTTGGTCCAACGAAAACCCAAAGAATATATTTCTTGTCGCAGAGATTCGCGACTTCCTGCGAAGCCATAACTATCTGCAAAGGTTTGGTGTACATTTCTTAACGTGGGTACTTTTTTGGTTAAATTTGTTTCCAGTGACCGTTCTTTGAAATCAAAAATTTAGACGTGGTTTTCGGCCATTCAAAAGAAGTATTGAACTCAAAAATACTATATTACGTTTCAGTTCATTAGTTGTTTTAAACGATCTTTAAATTTTATTTCAAACACATATTTTAATATGATCAAACCGCGATTGTAACTGAAATCGTAAGATGGTTCAAAACAAATAATAAAACCGAAACGTAATAGAGATAGGTATGAAATGAGTATAATAATTATAATAATAAGCTAAAAAACCTATTACATTCAAATAGGTATCTCACACAAAATAAACATGTGCCCTTCTATATACTCCTGTAGACAGAAAGAGAATAGTTATTTATGCTGCAAGTGCATAAAGTTGTGCTTTTTTTCACGAATGGAAAAATTGACGCATTAACCGCAGGCATGAAAAAACCAAAAAATGTCTCATTTAGATTGCTCTGAATGGACTAGAAAAGGCGTCTATTTGTTTGTCATGATGACATAACGGTGCATAAAATTGACACATGAATGCATAATAGTATATTAAGTACCAAGTGTCAAAAAGGTTACTTTAGTCACGAGTTTTACTAGGCACGAGTGAAGCGGAGCGGAACGAGTTTCCTTGTGAAATGAGTGACTAAAGACGTTTTTAACACGAGGTGCTTAATATACTTCTTCTTCGCCCGCGGGAAGGAAAAAATTATATTATATTTGAATTATATTCATTACATGACGGACGATGGCTGACAGCTGACTGACAAATCAAATGACGCAGAATAACAAAATTCTCACCAAACATAAAATTTAACATACAAAAGGTATACTTGATTTGATGTTTAAAAAACAAAAGATAAAGGAGATGTGACTTTTCGCATCCTAAACACTAGTGTTTGAAGAGTCGTTTTGTGCATGTGAAAACCGGGTTCAAAGTGCGGTTTTAGTGGCAGAAGTAGAAAAAATACTTTGTTTCACCCTAATGTGAAAATCGATTTAAAAAATTTACTATCGAGTGTAAAAATTTGTTCCATAATTACTTTGGTTTAAAAATTTTATTGCAATAATTAAATCTTACCTTTGTTAATGGAATTGTTGACTTGCCATTGTTTGCCTCTTCGGTCGAGAAATTTAGTTCATAATGATTTCACGACACTGCTCACACAACTCTTTATGAATAACTTCACTTTCTGGTAACTCCGGTAATCACACTTTCCTCTGAACTGTACTGTCGAAACGAAACTTACGAATTCTACCAGCGAAGTGAGCTCTTGCAATCCGCTTACGTCTTTGCTACGGCGCATCAGACGTTGCCAAACTTCCGACTGCCAAAATTAATTTACCAACCTGTACATCAATCGACCAATGTTTTAAACGCTTTGAAATGATTATAAGTTAAATGAATGTATAAATTTTATATCTTTTTAGGAGGAATGCGTGGATCTTTTAGAAGTAGTCAGCGAGAAGATTAACTCCAAAAACAGTGATTTCGTTTCCCACCTGTTACTATCAATATTCAAAATGGCGGAAGTGGAAATAATCCAACTCGAAATGAAATCATCTTCAGCGATATATTTTTGTAGAGCACATGTATTAATATTATCTATATTACTAACCAAAATATTCCAATATATGCAATCAACGCCATCGTGACATTGAGACTGAACATGTTAAAAAATATATATGTATACATATCAATATAAATAAACGGATACATTAATGTGGGATGTATTTTAAAGAACAGTGTGAAAGCGGACGATCAATAGTAAAAACCTAGGTCAAAGAATTTCTTTTAATGCGAAAAATGTGATAAGATTTTTATACAAATCTGGTACATATACGAAACGTATTTATTAGGAAAATTGTACACATCGTTAATATAAACTGAAGACACTTTTTAGAGCTATATGCAGATGGAATTTGTAAGCTAATGTGGAAGAAACTTAATTTATATTGAAAAAATAATCTTGATGAAATTATCTGAAAATTCACAAACTAGCATATTTTTTCAGTTCTACGGGTTTATCATAAAGGTTAAAAATGTCAAAATTGACTCAAGAAACTATGCCAACTTTTATATTAGTAGCTTTCTACTTCTTCGCGTATTGCCATTGCGAAGCGTTGCAGTGATTATTTTCTTTTTCTTTATTTCTCTATCGATTCCTTCCAATCCTCTGTCAATTCGATCATATATCTAATCATCTTTTCCTTACCTATGTTAGTTAATTGTTCATTCTCTGTTTTCCTTGAGCGTATCATTATTCTCTTCTTTGTAGGTCTTACCTCCAACATCAGTTTATTCATTAATGTTTTCATATATCCATACGTGCTCTGTTTCCTTTTGTAAATCTTTCGTATAATAAGTAGCGTTATATTTGTTTGCATCAATTCTTGTTTCCTCCATCTAAACTGCATTTACGATGCTTTGTGTTGTCATGTTAGTTACCCATGATTCACAATCAAGTAGCAATGTTTAGTTAAAATAGCTGTTCGAAAACTCTTGTGTCACTGAGAACACTAATGTTATTTTGTGGTCCGACTAAGTTAAACACTTGACAACGAGCAATCGTTCTAATAACGAAAACGGCCCTGGTTACCTAAACAACTAAATTTAAATACTTTTTAACAATTCTTTTGCGCTCTCTTCCTATTCACCCAATTTTACAATATGACGCTACTCTATACAGGGTGTCCCGCATAAGAACCGACACAGAGCAGAGGCGTATAGGGGAGTCCAAAATATGGCGATTGGGGCAATTTACCTCTAAACCAAGTTGAATCTCTGAGGAGTTATAGAGTCTCAAAGTAGGGCCCAAAATTTCGAAAAAAATTAATTTCTTTGAAACGCTTCAACTTAAAAATACCAAATTTGGTACACTCTATTATAATGTTAAGGGCATTAAGTAATGGTGAGTAGAAGGTGATCGAACCATTCTGGGGGGTTAATTAGGGGTGACCTAACCTTAAAATTTCACAGAAGTTTTTGATAAGTCGGTTGATTTGAAAAATTTCATTTTCAGACAATGGATAATGTAATCCTAAGACTTTTTTTACTCCCATAATTTTGCACAAAATTTTGTCATTTTCCAGGAAAAGTCGAATAACTAGTAGACGTAATTTACTCCATCCATATCATGAATTTTATATCAGGTTTAACAAATTAATAGATACATTTCAATAAGAACAATTTAATGGAAAAACAAATTAATAATATTGTATAAAGAGCATGAACATTTTAATTTAAAGAAATTGCTGAAAATGATGACCATTATCTCTTAGACACAAAATTATTCTTCGCCGAAAATTGAAGTCAACTCTGGCCAGTAGCTGATGATCATTTTTTATCTTATTGCATTTTTCTGGGACTGGAAAAGAATAAACAGACTCCCTTAACGCCCCCCCAAAGAAAGTAATAATATTTATTGAGGTCCGGTGAGCGGGGAGGCAAATTATTTATTTTTGGTTATTCGACGTTTCCTTGGAAATGACAAAGTTTCATGCAAAATGACAAGAGTAAAAAAGTTTTAGAACTAAATTATCCGTGGCATGACAATTTTTTTTAAATCAACTGACATATCAATGACTTCTGTAAATTTTAAGGTTATGTCACCCCTAAATAACCCCCCAGAATTGTTCGATCGCCTTCCACTTACCACTACTTAATGCCCTTAAGAGTCTCATATAGTTTACCTAATTTGGTATTTTTAAGTTGAAGGGTTGCAGAAAAATTAATTTTTGTCGACATATTGGATCCAACTTTGAGGCCCTATAACTCCTCAGGGATGCAACTTGGTATAAAGGTAAATTGCTCCTAATCGTCATATTTTGGACTCCCCTATACGCATCCGCTCTGTGTCGGTTCTTATGCGGGACACTCTGTATAAATCCACTTTACTAAGAACGAGCTGTATATATTAAAATAAATATTATTTTTCAAGAAGTACATTATGTACAAAAATAATTGCGTCATATGGTGGACAATTGAAATAAATATAAATTGAAAGTGAATTTTTTTATTAATATTTTATGTAGTATATTAATTCCCATTGCGTTTCATTCAAAAACGATTCTAGCCAGCCGTGGTTGTATTACTAGTACCTGAAAACACAATAAAATATCACATAACATTAAATTTAAATAATTTTGTACAAAATTGTTATAAAAATGTATGTTAATAAAGTTTACAACTCAATAAAATTTAATAAGAAGAGATGCTCAACAAAGGCAACTGTTTCGAACAAGAAGAAAAGGAAATGACGCAATGACTATAAAATGAAAGATAAAATTTTTGATTAATACTATTTATAATTATCGATTAACCTACTTCCGCGATTACAGCCAACTACTTTTTGATGTTGACCTCCCACAGCGGCGTGTATTTGTGTTGGTCTGGAACCACCAGCAGCTGGTGGTTGGCTACCAAGAACAGGTGGATCATCACTTGGTCTACATTGAATCTCCATCTAAAAAAATGGATCACGATAAGCAAGTTTAAATATTTAAGCTTGGTATTTACATAATTAAATAATTGTAGAAGCTTAAGTTAATTAAAAAATATAACAATGATTATCTTTATCTCCATATATATAAAAAGCATAAAAATTCTTCTCTTTATCTCCATCTTAGTTCGAAGAATTATTTAGTGGATGACTTTTTCAAGTGCCTTATTTATAATCTAAAGTATGAAATTATATTATATTTAAGCCAATTCAACTTAAAAGGTACCAAAGGTCTAATTGAATTTGTTTTTTTTTCATTTTTTACTTACGTTGTATTAAACTTTAAATTAATTATATTAAGTACTATACATTAGACAGGACAACAAATTTAGTTATGAGATATCATTAATAAAAGGAAAAACTATTACAAACGCTAAAATTAAAATTTTATTCTTACCATAACTGCGGCTAATAGAATGAGAGCACACGTAACTAAAGCTATAATCTTCATTTTAGTTTTTAGTGTGAATTAAGCTGCATTTTCACGAATTTATAGTTGTTTTGAACACAGGAAAAATGTAGAATGTATTGTATTTAATAATTCGACGGAAGTAATCGTCAAAATTATTTTATATTATGTAATATCTCTAATAATAGTGTTTAGATTGGGTTGTTTGGTTTAGTTTAATAAAATATAATAAATTATCAGTTGATGTACCCAGTGACGATAATAGTAATATCGAAACAATTGTGAATTTCTTAGTATTTTTACCATTTTTTCAATATATTGTGGCATTATTTAGAATCAGTTAGTTTCATTTAAAAAGTAATATGAGTAGATTCTGCAGAGTAAGGGTCCAACGATTACATTGTTTGTTGAAATAAACACAGCATCAACATTTATTATTTCATTCTTAAGTTTTTACAAGCTGGTTAAGATGTCCTTTGCCCCTATATCACTCTCCCTCCTCAATAGAAATTTCTGAACATTCTTAGGCTCCAATAGAGAGTGTATATAAATATCCAACATTAGCTAGAATAATCTTTTCTGTTATTAACTGGCAATGTAATGCAGATAGGTGATGCTTGAGCGAGAAATAAAGGAACTCCTATTAAATAAATTAAGAAAATTTACAGCAACACAAAAAAAAACAAAAAAGTACATGAAAAGTATTAAAATTGAGTAAAAAAAACGAAATATGCAGGTTTATTTGATATGTTCACTGTAAAAACCTAGCATAAGTTGATGACATCTGAAAGATCAGTGCTAAAGCTAATCAGTATGAACCTAACTGTTCCAATTAATTTAGAATATCAAACTTATTGGATATGTAATCTCTTTTCTGTCTTGATAGGCCGACCTTATGGAATTTTATCAGCTGCAATTCATTTTAATTGCTCATTTATAGTGTATAATTGTCCATATTTTATACTAAACAAACAGCACAATACCGCATAGGCAGTGTATTTTGATTTTCCTGTCTAGTATAGGAATAACAAGCAGTTATTTAGCGACAGGTTATCTATGGTCTTTGATGGTCTAATGCAGAAATGTCGATTATAAACGTTTTCCATAAAAAAATCTAGTAGCTAAACATATGGTATTATATCCAAGTATCACTTGAGAAAATAAACACAATATCTGTTTTTTATTCCGATCGAACATATTCAAAACATTTCAAGTAATTAATCATGATAATTGGTTTATCATAATGTTTGTTGTTGTTTATAACACAAAATGTAGTTAATAAGACATCGTTATTAACATAATCAAAAAACTATGAGACGAGCCTTCACTCTGTTCTTAAATAAAATCATTCAATGTATAACTAGGTTTTACTAGAACACTTTGTACATATCATTGTTGACTATTATTGTTACTGTTAAGAAATAGACTAAATTAGTCACAGACTGTACGTTTTTAAAACGCCGTGTTCACTTCCAAGCTAATACATTTGAATATAAGTTAATAATCTGGTATCTATCTGGCAATACTATTCCCATCCGCTGTTTCATATTTACATCAATAGACCCTTATCGGTTAGATAAGAAAGCCAGATTATTAGATGGTAAGTGGTGAAGTATATACATTCATTATCAAATATTATTATAATTAGTGTTTTAAATGGAACTCGTTGTTTCTAGCTAATTCCACAATATAATGAAAATTGTTGAAAATTCTAAATAATTTACAATTGTTTCGTTAAATCAATATCATCGTCAGAATGACAGAAGTTACTTTTTATTTGACGCCCACCTGATATTTAGTAGTTATTTTTGGCTAGACCAAGAAGTGACCTAATTTGTGATTGACTTAATATATGGTAATAGAAAAAAGAAGAAGATGTGATATTACAAATATTGAAGCTTAGATATTATTAGCCCTATGGTGATATCCTGGATATCATTTCTCCAATTATTAAGATCAGTATAACTGTGCAATGATATAGAAAACCAGGAAAACTTTATCTGCTGATCTTTACAATTATTACTTAAGAAGACAGTTTATTAGTGGAGAACTCCCTAGATTTATCTGTTCATTGACAACTTCATATTGTGGGTTTCTTAAATGTCTTCTAATTTCCAATTCTTCAAGGAAATCCAGTTCTTGTTTATTTTCACAAATATGCAGCACTTCTAGTTCTGTGTTAGGTGTCAATGAATGATTGGTGTCAAGTAGATGTTTTGCGTAGTGGGATTTTTCTGGTTGTTTTAATCTGTATGCGCGTAAGTGTTCACTGTATCGGATTTCAAAATTTCTAAGGGTCTGACCCAAATAGACAGCATTACATTCTGGACATTTGAGTTTATATATACCTGATTTCTTAATTGGTGGTATTTTTGTTTTTACATTTAACAATTTTGTACTAACGTTACTTTCTGTTTTAAAAGAAATTGTTGTATTCGTTGCTAAAGATATTATCTTTGAAATATTAATAGATATATTTCCTGCATATGTGATGGTTTTATAAGTTTTTATTTCATCAGTTTGTTGAGGAAATATTGGTTGTAATGCCACTTCTTCCTCTTTTTTATTAATTAGCCTATTTATCATATGTAATGGATAACCGTTGTATGTTGCTATTTATCTAATTGTATTAATCTCTCTATCAAAATTACATTTGTTCATAGGAACTGAAAAAGCTCTATGTATCATTGAATTATATGCCGCTAGTTTATGTGACATGGGGTGATTGGAACTATATGGAATTGTCACATCAGTGTGTGTTGGTTTTCGGTAAATTGCATAATCAAGTACATTATTAACTCTTTGAAATTTTAAATCAAGAAAATTGATTGAGCTATTTTCTTCAATTTCTAATGTAAATTTAATTTTTGGGTGTAAATTATTAATGTGGTAGAAAAATACATCTAATTGTCGTTCACTACCCATAAAACAAGCTAATATGTCATCTACATATCTATATCAAAATAAAACATTTTTCGAAATATTACTTTCAAAGATTTTTCTTTCTAAACTGTCCATAAAAATGTTTGCCAAAATAGGTGATATAGGGCTTCCCATTGGTAAAGGTGCTGTTTATTTGTGAAAAGAAACAAGAACTGGATTTCCTTGAAAAATTGGAAATTAGAAGACATTTAAGAAACCCACAATATGAAGTTGTCAATGAACAGATAAATCTAGGGAGTTCTCCACTAATAAACCGTCTTCTTAAGTGATAATTGTAAAGATCAGCAGATATAGTGTTCCTGGTTTTCTATATCATTGCACAGTTATACTGATTTTAATTGGAAAAATGATATTCAAGATATCACCATAGGGCTAATAATATTTAGGCTTCAATATTTGTAATATCACATCTTCTTTTTTCTATTAACATATATTAAGTCAATCACAAGTTAGGTCACTCCTTGGTCTAGCCAAAAATAACTACTAAACATCAGGTAGGCACCAAATGAAATGTAACTTCTATCATTCTGACGATGATATTGATTTATCGAAACAATTGTAAATTTTTTAGAATTTTCAACAATTTTCATTATATTGTGGAATTAGCTAGAAACAGTGAGTTTCGTTTAAAACACTAATATGAGTAGATTCCACGAAGGGTCGAGACAGTTAATTTTATTATTATCATCATTATGGAAAGGATACTGTAGAAAGAAAACCACTTTTCTGTAATACAATACAATTGATACGACCCACTGGAATAGGTACATAGAAGTGGACAAGTCCGAAGTGCATCTCTCCAAAGTTATAAGAAGAAATTAATAATAAATAACACATATCATTCAGCCAATTTTATTTAATAATAGACAAGAAGAATGATGCCAGAACTGACATTTAGATATGTCTAATTAAGTATAAATTCATGACAACTTATGTAGAATAAAAATTGTAATTGTTTATTGGATCACAATTAGATATTTACCAAAATTATAAAGGTACTTTAGTTCAACATGAAATTGAACTTGCAAAAGCTTTATATGTAACTAATAAGATAAATGTTACTCTAATATTATCTATAACAGTTTGTAGCCAAACCTTTCAATTTAATGCTTAATCAAATGAGAATATTATTATTAAACTGGTTTCATTTCTCTCCTCGAAAAAATAATCGTTAGAACAAATATCTTGTTATAAATAGTTCCACTTGGAATCACCATTGAATTATTTGAATGGGAAGTAATATTATTGTATTTCTGCTGAAAAATTTACTCTAACGTGTAAATAATATTATTAAGAAAGAATTGAATTAAAAATAAATATTTTTGTCATTTGTCGTAATTTGAGTATTTGAGGGACAACTCACTCAAAAACCTGAAACACTATATTTTCCATATTTCATAGACTCTTTGTGAGATGCTATTGTCTCAACATCATACAATAAATTTCAATTAATCCACATATAACTTAATTACAGACAAATATAAAAATTCAAAGGAGTAATCTCAAACATATTTATGTGTTTTCAATTCCCTCATTCAACCTTATGAGAAAATCATAATTGAAATGAGGTTTAGAATAATAGTAAAAATAATGCAAGATGGTTTGAGTAGCCAATTTGTATGTACCTATCTAATTTCAATAAGTTTCAACTAATTAGTTGTGAAAAGTTAACTAAGCATGATTGATAGAACTAACACTGCTAAAAAGTAAAATGTATTATCATGGAAGTATCTCATTTTAATACCCATTCAATATTTAAAATCCTAAAGTTACTTATAAATATGTTATTTCATAGATGTTTAAAGTTTGAATTTATTTGGTTCAGATACTCGGTCAGCTTACAGAACAAGACAAAGTGAAACCCGACACGTTAGATAATATTATATGAAACTTCATATAAAACTAATTCTAATGAATGGGTATCAAAATTCTCATGTACACGGTGTGTTTAAGTATTGCTCAGATCTTTAGGTACGAAATAATGTCCATATCGGATCTACTGTTTATACTTTATTACCTATTTTTTGACTAAGTAGTCGAATTGTTGTACTATATAATTTTGTAACTGCTTTTGATGTAAAAATAATTTACTGATAACTTAGATCAGGAAACGTCTTCCTAAAATGTAAGTTTTTGACATCCCGGATCTCTGCTTGTCTGATACCTGATAGCGTAAGAATCAATAGATGCTGCATTATTCATTATAAAAAAAATGTAAATTCTGTGCGCAATTCAATATGAATATTTATCACAGTTAAATCGAAGCTTCATATTTTACTAATAATTTCCATGGGATCATGCTATTAACTTCGCTTTTCATGTTAATAGCATCTAAATATGTCAAATAAAATGAGACATAATCCGACATTTCAAAAAGCCTTAAAACTCAAAATTGTTGATTTGAATGGCATTAGACCTTAGAGTAATATTATACAATAGAGATGGCTATTCATTCATAAACACGTTTATTTTTGCGGCCAATAATCCTATACGCAGGGATATAAAAAAAATAAAAAAAATATAACTGTTTACATTATTCTTGAAGCCAACATCATTTCACATTCTAAGTAAAACTCGAGTGGGGGAGGATAAAGTAGCATTCTATCTACTGTTGCCAAATTTAGTTTGGGTTTAGTTTATTTGGTGTTTGCTGCTGATGCAAGCTATTAAAAATAAACTATATTTCAGATGTTTAAATAATATTTCAATTGTATCAGCGATTATTTTATTATTATTTGAATTAATTTGACTTTTCACATATTAATGCAGCTAATAAACGGAATACTGGTGATACTACATTATAATAATAACAATAATTATAATAATAATAATAATAATAATAATAATAATAATAATAATAATAATAATAATAATAATAATAATAATAATAATAATAGTAATAATAAGAATAATAATAATACCACACTTGGAAAAAACAGAAAGGGGGAAGATAAATAAATATTATGAATTATCCGAAGAGTACAAATCCACACATCACCTTTCAAAAATGTCCATTGTACCCCTTGTCATCACAGTAACTGGATTGGTGTCGAAAAATTTCACTGAGTACTTTAAAAAAATTAATATCGATAAAAAAACATTCTCACAACCATGCAAAAATCAGTAATACTTGAAACATGTAGAATCGTTCGAAAAACCTTGAACTTACCCGAAAATCAATTTTAAAGTCAGCATTTGTAGTGATTGATCAAGAGATCCCACTATAAAATACTCCCCCGAAATGGGAGATAAATTGGAATAATAATAATAATAATAATAATAATAATAGAGCACATTATCTCAGGATACAGTTACCTTGCTCCAACGAAATATCCAACGCCATAATTTGACGGCGAATATAATCCATCAAGGCTATACTGGCTATACTCTGCAACCTGAAAGAACAAAAAGAACGTTATTACAAATATGTCCCTTTTCCCGTCCTTGAAAATAATACTTTCCGTCTATACTGGGACACAACAATACAAACTGACAAAACTGTGGCGAGCAATCGATCAGATATCGTGCTTATTAACAAACAGGACAAGATTGGATACTTCGTAGATGTTGCCCATCCGAACGATCTCAACCTGAATAAAGCAGAAAGAGAAAAGGTTAATAAATATTTCGAACTGGTCGAATAATTCAAAGTTACTAATAATTTAAAAAAAGTCGAAATTCTACCGATAGTCATCTCTGCAACCAGATTAGTAACAAAGAACTTAAAAAAATACATCGAAACGTTGAAAATAAATCATAAAGAAGTGTTCTCCGAAATGCAGAAATCTGTCGTACTGGAAACGTGTAGAATTGTCAGGAAAACTCTAAACTTACCTGAAAATATGTGACTGCGAAATCCTGCTAGAAGAATCGCAAGTTCCAAGCAACGTGAATGATCATGAATCCCACGTTGTGGAGCAATCCCGCAAGGGAGGAAACGGAAAATAATAATAATAATAATAAACGACCTAAAATTATACGCAAAGAACGACAAAGAATTAGAAGATTTTTTATCACTGTCACAACATTTAGTGAATATATGAAAATGCAATTTGGACTGGAAAAATGTGCTAAAGTAAGAGTTGAACGAGGAAAAACAAGGAAAACTCAAAATATGGTCATTGACAACAAAACCGAGATTATGAACCTGGAAGAGACGCAAATCTATAAGTACCTGGGACTACTAGAAATCTTTGAAATAGAAGATGCAGAAATGAAAGATAAAGTATGCAAGGAGTACTATAGTAGAGTCAGAAAAATCCGACAAACTCAGCTAACAGTGAAAAACAAATTTACGGCCATTGCAGGGCTTGCACAGCCAGTACTAACTTACAGCTATGGCATGCTAGAATGGAAAGAGGTAGAAATAAAAAATATAGTTCTAAAATCTTGAAAGGTACTTACCATTTATAAATTGCACCATCCCAAGGTGGACGTGGACCGACTCTACACTGCCAGATCAAGCGGAGGAAGAGGACTCATTTGCAATGAACAGACATACAACTTGACAATCATAGGTATTACGAACTACATAATGGAAAAAAACAAAGACAGACTTGTTGAGTTGTTAAAACTAAACGAAATGGAAAGAGAAGAAAATAATACAATTACGAACAAAGGCAACAAGTGAATCGGTAAATGAAATGAATGGAATCACAGTAACAGAAAAAATTAAAAACCTTAAACAGCGATGTAGAAAAAAAATGAACGAGGAAAGGGAATAAAAATGGAAGAGCAAGGAAATTCATGGACATGGAGAAATCGACAGGGATGACGTCGACAAAAAACAGACATTTAGCTGGCTGACAACCAGAGTAAAGTAACTCTGGAGGGCAGTACTTCTAACGAATTCAAGATGAAGAAAGGTCTGAGACAATGAGACCCATTATCCACAACCCTCTTCAACCTAGTTCAAGAAATTATACTAAGGGAAAGTGGTATTAAAACCCAAGGTTAAATTTATGGGAATAAGCATATGCGGACGACATAGTACTCATGACAAGATCCAGGTAAGAACTGCTGAGCGTATTTAAGCTAGTGGAAGAGAAGGCAAGAGAATATGGTCTAGTGACCTACGAGGAAAAAACAAAATACATGGTAATGAAGGACAATGAAAAAACCGATATTAATATAAATTGTAATGGAAAAGGTGGAACAAATCGAATATTTGAGAGTCACTATCACAAATAAAGAAGACGAAGAAAGGGAAACAGAAAAAAGGTTATAAAAGGCAGCAAAGCAGCAGGAATGGTATCAAAGATACTACACTCAAAATACATATCACGAACAGCAAAAATAAGAATGTACCAAACAATAATGAGACCGTCAGTCACCTATGCTTGTGAAACCTGGACAATGAACAAAAAAGAGCAGAATAAACTAGAAATATGAGAACGTAAAATGCCCAGAAAGATTTATGGTGGAATGAAAAAAGATGGAATATATAGAAGAAGAACAGAAAACTATCAAAATTATATAAGCACCCAAGTATAACACATATAATTAAAGCACAGAGATCGAGATGGCTGGGACATATAGGTAGAATGACAGAAGATAGATGGGTAAAACGAGTGCTAAAAGGTGGAGAAGGAGGTAAAAAGAGAAGAGAAAGACCAAGGAAGAAATGGTTGGAGGACAGTGGGAGTAAGCGACTGGCAATACTAGTCGAGGAGCAGACAAAAATGGAAAGAGGGAGTGAAAGGTCTCGAAGTCGAGGTCCAGATAGGCCTGTAGGGCTGATGTCTGTTCCCTTTCCTACACCATCTGATGAGGCCTTGGACTTCCTCCAGTGGAGAGTGTGTTGTTAAAGCACCTGGGAAGTGAGCCGAGGCAATGACTACCTGCCCCAGTTGTCACTTCCACAATAGCGGTTGCCAAATCTCCAGTAGGGAACTCTGGAACAGACAAGTATTTAATATTAGGTGCGAGCAATATGGCTGCTCGTGGTTTTTTATGAGGAGTGCTAACTTACACGATTTGACATTAAGTCCTCGTATCCGGCCTCCATTGAACCATGGCTCTTGGAGTAGCCCTACATGAATATTGTCCACAATAAACCCCCTTCTAAGCACACTGGTAGCAGCTTTTGAATGTTTGAGGTTTATTTGAAGACAGTTGAGCTTTTGGTTGCTCATTTTGTCGGGGACTTTGGAGGTTTTTTGGCTTTTCCCCTTCCTATATCCACCGGCATGAAAGATATCCTTTGTTCTTGGTACTTTTTTGCTTTTGGTCAGGTTTTGCCTTCTGTTTGTAGATTTCTCTGCACCTTTGGTCTCACTTGTAGTCTGCTCTTTGGCGCCTACTGCATCTGTTTCGGTACCTAAGGTACCAGGTTTTGCGGGGACAAGTGTGGAAAATTTAGGTTTTCTGCTCCTTACCCTGAATGTTGTGTGTCCAAACTTGAAATTCATGACAAACCCCGTTTTTCTTAGTCCTTCCACCGATTGAATATTAACCGAAAGAGTAAGTAGTTCTAGAGTAGTTCTCCTTAGTATTCTCCAATTGGTTGCATTGAAGTCGATGTTTTGTTCCTCAATCAGACCTAGGATTTTTTCCGTGGTGTACTCACGGCTGCCTGGCAAGTACGTCACCAAAATCTCGTTGTGAGACATTGATGCCTCTTCAACGTCCTTCAGCTCGGCGCCCTCCCAGGGCTTAATTTCTCCAATAACGCTATCCAGGTCTGTTATGTGAGCTGTGGAAGTAAGACTTTGTTGTAGCCTTTTTCCCCAACTGAACCATTTTGTCCAGTATAACTTCCGTCGCGACTTCTATTTTTTCCACAATCAGGAGAACCTCTGGATAGTTAGTCGGCAGAATACCCACTTTTACTCATTCAATAACCTGACTAAAGCTTGGTTTTGTGGGCGTTGAGGCATTGTTACCTCTGTCTGACGCTTTCGGTTTTTTTTCCAGTGATCGTCGGGAGTCTTTTCCTCTGACCGGACTCGTTTTGTCAGCGGGTGTCTTCCCCACTAACTGTTCAGCGGCCTTTCGTCTGGCCTCTTCTATTGGGAGGCATTGTTTGATGAGGTATTTAAGCCTCACTGCCAGATTAAAGCAGGGCATCTTCAATTTCGGGACGTTCAACATCCTGTACGATGCTGTCCGTTTCCATGAGGATTTCGTCCCCTGTAATTTTTGGAGAGTCTGCCACGCCCTGGTCATCTACGTTAGAGCCCCACATGCCGAAGGGAGGCTATTGAATCCAGGGTGCGCCAGGTGCCCTGGAAGTCCCATAATAACGACTAATTCACCCATTAGCCTTTGACTTTAACTTCGGGAGATTTTTATTGTAGTTTTCTACTTGGCCGGCTGTTTAAGGTAAGCCCCCACGTCTTATGAAACGCGGTGTATACCAGACAGGTTTCCATAGAGAGATCCCCCTCTCCGACGCGCCGTGGGTGATCCGGACGTCAGATCATCCAGCCGCCCCCACGCGCCCTGGGGAACACGCTCCCTCCTCCACGCTGCGGTTCCTGGTACATATCCTTGTATTAGGACGATTTTTTCAAATATACCTTATTATTATTAAAAAGTCCTTTATTAAATATTTTGCTTCCCAACAATTACAGAAAGCATAAAGAAATATAATTGCCGGTGGTCTGGCTTTCTTCGTGTTGTCGGTGTACGTCATGTAAGAGGTTTTAAGGCTCCTTGCGGTAGCAGCATATTCCAAAAATTTTGTTGATTTAACTAACTTTGTCCCCGGCGTATAGTTGTGGTTTCTAGAATCTTTCGGCTGAGTTTTCCCTGAAAAGCAGCTGAAAAACAGGGTCTCAATACTCTCAACTATACCTTGTTCAGATCAGTTGTGTTCAATTCACAACAGCCTCTTGCAATAAAGCTTTAGAAGCCATTGCTATGCAGGGTCCCAGAATAACGCACACAACGGTCTTGGGATAAGCGTCCTCGAGAGGTTTGCCTGACCTGGTCGGCTATTCCCCTGGAGTTAGAGGCCATGCACTAAACTCCTTGACCACCTCTATATGTAAGGTGTACAACCTAAAATATTTTTCGAATCGTTAAATTTTCTAAATTGTATAGTCGATACGTGATATGAATAAAAAAACATTTCTTCAATTTCACATTTGTTATTTCAATATTCAGTTAGACAAATTTCAATTTGAACTAAAAAAATATTTAAAATATATACCATTAAAGTTAGGTAATTTGTTATGAACGACACGGCGATGTAAACATTTAGAAATAACTTTAACATGATATAATTATTTGCGAAATTTTATCCGGAACTACTCTTTGATTTATATATTATCAAGGTCAAATATTCTCATAAAACTAACTAATTGTGATGAATACTAGTTTTTTCAACAGATATTAAATGGTACTCATAGCACTCAAATATTTATTTTTTCATAGAAAAGCATCTCCGAATGGTTATTGTTATTTTTATTTTCACCGTTATTATTTAGGATCACATCATTCAATAAGAATAAGTTTTTTTAAGACCAGTGGCTTGCCCCAATGTTATCTCTTTTATGTTTTTGTGATCCAAAAGTGAACAAGTAAGCTTTTCAAATTCTAAAACGGCATTTGATTTTTGTTTTTATTTCGTAGATAGTTTTTTAGTTATATAAAATAACAAGAAAAATTTAACAATTTGTCAATATAGGATTATATCTAGAAAATAGAAGTTTGGAAGTCACCAACAGTTATAGTAAGAAAGGCTTTAATGATTGTCAGTATCAAAAATTGGTTATGTTATAGCAAATTGATATTAGGGGATGACCATTTGAACTCGAATTTATATCGCATTCGCTTATCTCTAGAGCCGATATACAGAGAACTAATAAAGTAGAGTTCTCAATAAAAATTGAATTTTATATGAAATATAATACACACTACATACATAAAAATCCATGCGTTGAAGAAATGTATAATGAATGAATAATACTTTTGAAAGTTTCAGGATAAGTTTGCAAAACATTTTTGACAATTCAGATAATTTATATTAAATTAAGATAAAAATATAATCTCGGATACATTTTAAATATTGATTCACTTATAAATATGATGAGACTTGCGTTTTCCTGTCGCTCAACAATACAAAATTGTTATATTTTGTAAACTTTTATTTATAATAATGCAAACTTAAATGCTGCTAACGGGTAGAAGCATAAGTATTTTATACGGATTCTGAGATTGTGATAAACATAAGGATATCGGACAAGCAGATCATATTTTTACCCAAAACTCAAACATAGCAAGTGTTATCATTGATGCTTGTTGTATTATAAAATGTCAAAGCTTACGTGTGTAACTCATACATATCATAATGGCTTTAAATTAAGTATCCAAGTTATCATGAGGCATCATATGTTGAAAAAATCTCATAGAGAAAATTGCTCGTTACATTTTTTGATGTTAATTTTAGATTTAGATTCTTAGGTTTTATTGTGACCAGACCATTTCTTAAATGATCGTTTTAGATGAAGCGCACTAAGTGTTCAATTAATATAGTCATACGTGTGTGGTGGGTAGTTAGTTAGTAACGAAGTCCAGATTAATTTATTAGATTATTCATCATACTTGAAGTTTAAAATGAATTCACAAAATGTTCATTTGTAACATACATATGCACCATTTCGTGGCTACGGAGACTTACATTTAAGAGTAAGTTTTCGAATGGATCATACAATAATAGAAAAGTTTTACATATTAAAATTTTTTATAAAACTAAAGTAATATTTATTATCAATCAAAAAGTGTGACGTGAAGCATCGTAAAATAAGAATATAGCTGTTTCTTTCATTTTCTCTCAATGAGCCATATCCGTTTAAAGAATGTTGATAGTCATGGTTACTATCACTTTGCTGCTCTGCTTTTCTAACTTGTCGTTACAACTCCCTTCAATAATACAGTAATAACAAAAATATGTAGTAGAAGCTGTTTTTGCAAACGAAAACATTTTAAATGTATGTTCTTTGGTCCGATAAATCTTCTCCTTCTATCTTATGCCTTTTCAGGCGTGGGATTGGGATTCTGTGCCCTCTTACACCAATTTCTTCCCTGCCTTTCTATCTATTCCTGGGTAATGCTAAATTAGTTTTTATCAACATAATAAAATTCATTGTTGTTATAGATATGACTTTCTCAACACAGTAAAACCTTTGCTTACATAAAAATGTTTATCTTAAAAACACATCTGTCTTTGGGGCAGTTTTAAAAAGCGCTATCGTTGCCAAATTTGTTCTCTTGTGCATTCTCTAATACATAGATGTACAATTATTTGAGGAAGTATGTATATAAACTGAAATCCATGCTATTGAAACATATCGCATTTTTCGAGACATTAGACTTCTTTATTATTACTTTTCATAATTAAAGTGCTTCAGGACTCCATTTTGTTATATTGTAAAAATCTGGACATTGTTGCTATATAGATTCCCAAATAGATTCATAAAAGTGACATATCAGTTAAGCAATACCATCTGTAAGTATTATCCGATAACACAGCACAAACCTTAAATTTTCGGTCAATGATGTTGGGAGCTTAATATAAATTAAATTTTTTACTATGTTGTTGAAAATTGATGTATACATCAGATTCTGAAAACTCTTCGTACAAAATGTATCAATAAAAATGTTAATATCCCAACGTCGCATTGATATATCTCATCCTATCAACTGCGCCAATTAAGGAAATCGATGGTTGACATAAGCGCTTTAAAACCAGACACTTAGAATAGGTCGCGAATCATATTTTATAGAAAAGTTTTTGACAATGAAACTGATATAGGAGTTAAGTGGAATTTAAAAAATCAATTTGGCGAATACGTAATAGTAATTAATTAAGAAAAGAAACTAAGACACGTAACTTCGAGTGAATATTTAACATGAAAATGTTATTAATCGAATTATTGGAATAATTTTATATTTTTATGTCAAAACACGAATGTTGTAAGAGCTATGTTTCAACATCTGTACAGTTCGCGTCAGTTTATATTAAATATACTTTTACCGGATAATTAAATCGCTGAGATCACAAATCACAACAGTGGCACAAACCACAATTTGTTTCGATTTTTTTCTGTAGATTGCAATGTAATGGATGTACGCTAAACCACAGCTCAAAATAATATGACTATGTCCTTGAACTAAAGTTTATTACATCTTTCGCCAGTTTCTCTACTCATTGTCTTAAGTTCTTATATTATTTTCTGGTTTCTGGTATTTTATTAGTTAATCATTTCATGTGAGATTATTTTTTTACCTTTTACCAAGTCCTTCATCATTTTCGTTTATTATATATTCATGATGATTTCTCGGCTGCCTCTGTCTACATATTTCTTCAAAAGATCCATCTTTTTCCATGTGTAATTTTTGGTGTCCTCTAT
The DNA here is from genome assembly GCA_963921935.1 of Galeruca laticollis. Classification (NCBI taxonomy): domain Eukaryota; kingdom Metazoa; phylum Arthropoda; class Insecta; order Coleoptera; family Chrysomelidae; genus Galeruca; species Galeruca laticollis. Next base: position 172,676,372 of record OY998177.1, read on the forward strand.
TCTGAAATATGTAGTTCCAGTAGGTTAACATCTTATACTTCTGTTTCTTAAGCTTCATCTTTTTTAGTTCTTAATGTATTTATTGAACGATGGTTGCTTGCATAGGGAGGGTGAGGAGAGTTTGGACAGGGGGAGACTATGGACACAGTCAAATTTCACGCCAATTTTATACGAAACTTGCAAACTCTCAGCAGTACGTTCCAGAGACTGCTTGGGTGTGGTAACGTGTCATTTTAAGGAATACATTAAACAGTTTTCAGCGATATTATAAGAAAAAAGAAATTTTGCGATTCGGATCTAATAATATCCAGACAATTGGTAAATAAAATAAGTTAGCTGGCAAGGATTAGTTCTTGGCATTTCTGAAACGGCATCTTAAACTTTTATGAAAACCTGATACAACTAGTTCGCCTAGAATGACCAGTTTGAATCTCACCAATGTAGGCATATTTCAGGAAAAATTGGGTGGCGTAATTGGCCGATATTCAAACGTACCCCGACAATTGTTTTATTTAGACGAGGTCATGTTCTGCGAGTTCTTAAATCATTATTTCAACAATTTACATGTTTTATTTGTTTTTGGACGGGCAAGCTCTAGCGAGAGAGGAGAACTTGTAACTCAAGTCGGTATAATTTGCGCAACCTTATCTGCATTCCCGCCAATATTAATTTTTTCCAGGCACCGGTTTGATGAAAAAAGGATGATTCATGGTGTTTCAGATTGTGATGCCCTTGGATTAGTACATCCAAGTGGTTAGATGACCTCAAAAAATTATTTCGAGGCATTAAATCATGCTGCAAAACATAGATAATGTTCGCCTAGCAGCAAAATGCTATGAATACTGGATAACCATGACTAACATTTATCGGTACCCGTGTAATGACATAAATTCATTACTATAAAACTCGATTCAAGAAACCAGTTAGCGCCGCGATGACGAGATACCCCACCAGAACAGCAGAGCCCCCACGCCAGGATGCGCACGAAGAATCGACGGTAGAAGCGAAAGAGACTTCCACCACTACCACTACGATGGATTTAAAAATGCAAACCAACAGACGATGAGACTACTTGGTTTACAGACTCCAGCTCCTCCAAGTTCAGCCGCCCCCAGTGCGAAGCGTAGGTCGAGGGTATTGACTTCAACCTTAAACGCTTTACACTATCTTCCGCCGAGTGTTGTACTAAGTCGGAGTATTGATCCTACTTTATACATCATTCATTAGAACGGCCGTTGGTTTCTGGTATTGACGGAAACGAGAACGATTGTTCAAACTGGTTGAAGAATTTCGGTGTGGTATTGACAAACTGAAAACTCTACAGTTTCTCCGTGGGGAAGCACCGTTAAGCCGGGTACTAACTGGCTATAAACTATCGCTTTAACTGTTAGTATAATTTCGGTGTGGTATTGACACGCTGTAATAACTACAGTCCCTGCTCGTAGAAGTATTCGTTAAGCTGGGTACTGACTAGCTACAAACGATACTCTCAAATCTTGACACTAAAACCGAAAGAATTATCCCTGGCTGACTGAACGTTCCACAGGACATAGAGAGTCTCGTACACCGTCGAGTATATCGCCGGAATCGAAATACACACCGCTATAGTTTCACCTACATACTATTCGGACCATCAGTACCTATCAATCGACGAAAGGATACGGACCGTCGAAGCGTGACCTTCAAAATATTTACGTACCGGAGAAATATGTAGAATATTGAATTTTAGTTTATTTTTGTCGTCGTAAATAATATTATTTTTTAGAAATAAATCAGTTAATTTAATTGAACTCTGTCTCCTTTGGGCTTACCTGGGCAATACGCATTACATCCGCAATAGAGTATTATCCATCTAATGGAATTGTAGTATTAACGCTACCATGTCATACCCCAAACAAACTTCAACCTCTTGATAGAACGGTTTTTGATCCGTTCAATACCTAATTTGATCAAAGCGTAACGTCTTAGATACTTATGCATCCTGGACAAACCTACAAACATCAAAGCAGGTTTTAGATGCAGCGAAATTATGCCATTTTTCAAGTCAATTTTTATTTAGGAAAACTTTTTATAGTGCTATGTGACAGATAGGTCCTGTGAGTCTAGTGAAATTATGGATGGGAATTAAGTATCTACATCAAAGTCTAGGGCAATCCCGGGCGGAACAAAATAAATTACCATAAAAACAAAACAAAAACACCACAATAGTTTAGGAAATTTTCAATTAGAAAAAAAATGGTTCCCATTCTGCCCCGTGGATGAACCTAATTTTGCCCCGATGGTCCGTTCCGCCCCTGGTTCCCGTAATGATTCAAAAAATAATTTGGGATTTGACATGTTAGTAAATTCTGGGAACCATGCATTTGTATCCCCTGAAATTATACACCCATTCCTGAAAGCCCCCTCAAGGAAAAGTAGTCGTGCACCAAGAAACAAAGGTAAATGCAAGATAGCAACTGTTACGCCAGTAAAAATAGATCTTGAGGAAAAACATGCCAAGAAGACACCAAAGAAGGAAAAGATAAAATCTGTAGACTGGAGACTGATGAAGAGGATAAAATATCTTACCATGATAATTCATCCGAAGATGAGCTAGTGTTTGATAGCGATGAATATGTTCCAAATTGAAAAGATATTCTAGAAGAAGAATATCTCATAGTTAAGGTACACGGAAAAGGTTGCATTTGAAATTATGCAGCTAAAGTTATTAGTAAGTTTCATAATGGCTACGAAGTAAATTTTTTAAAACGCTATGTGATCTCAAATTGGTTCACTCTAAAAGATAATTATCAAGCCTTGAAACTAGAGAGAGATTTACATGTGTTTTATAATTTATCATTGACATTAGCCCACTTGGTTTACATTGATCAAAACTTTAAAATGTCTTCAATTCCTTTCAATTGTATGCCTTCCATGTTTTCATTAAAACACTGAAATAAATAATATATTTTTAGGTCTGATGGTTTTATTGCTATAATAATAATCTAATTATTGTCCATAATTTCCCCATCGCTAGTCCAATGTCTCCCCTTAGACGGGGAAAGTTTGATGAATTGTAACGTTCAATTTTAATTGAGGTTTTGGAAAAATGTGAGATTTGTTTTAGTTTGCTGAAAGTCACTGCTAACAATACTATATATCAGTATTGGACGAATTTAAGATAAGCTTAAATTCTTCCTGTAAAATCATACATAAATTACATTTATATCCCACCCCTGTATAATAATCATTATATATTTCTACACCTACTGAAATCATTTCTGCTTAAAATTCGTTCATAATATCTATTTAACACTTCAAAGTTCTCAAATATCAATTTTAACCTTATCTCTCCATACAAAAAACTATCTTAAAAGCTATCTATAACGAAAATAACTTTTTTCATGACAAAAAAAGCGACTCAAGCAACACACAACTCAACCGTCGTTTATGACAGTTAGAGTTTAAAATCTTATCACCCATTGGCCAATTTCCTACATGATCTCCCCTATTTACACCCACACTGAGCGTCTCATGAATACGGCTCCAACCGTACAATTCTTCACTTTTCAATCACCCATCGTACAAAACGGTACTTACATTTTATTTTCACTCGTCATTGTACCGGTATCATTAAAATTAAAACAATCATTAACTACAATCAAATAATGTGCTAATAGTACACCTTATAACTAGTAATCAGTGATACAGTCTTAATTGTTCAGCAAAACGAACAATAATTATATAAAAAGTTGAATAAACCAACCAGTGAGGGTGTAAAAGCATTTAATTTTATCCAACCATCTAACTCCTCAACGTATAAAACGTAATTCTTACCACGATAAAGTAGCTGGTCCTTCTAAATTCATATGAAAGTAACTATTCTTCCCGCATTTTGCGATTTTACGAAAACAAAGTAAGATTGCGAAACAAGTATTTCAAAAATCATTAACGCCAATATAAGAAATTTATGAATATAAAAATTGTTATTTGTCACGAAATTAACTCAAAATGTTTTCGCAATATTCTCACCTATTACAATTTTTTTTTATCCTGAAGTATAAGGTTATAATTAGGAAGCCTTACAAAGCGAATGCAAACGAATAAGGTAACTTTGGTTAAGCAAAGAACAGGTGAGGAGTAGAAGCAGTTTTTTTGACCATATATTTATAAACAGGTTCTGCATTGTTGTTTTCGTCTTATATTTCAATATCGTTCAAAAACTGTACAGATCGTAACAAGGAACAAATAGAAGATCGAATATATTATTATGTCATAAAATTGTCAAAGTGTTATTTCTTTGAAACATTCTACATTAGCCAAATTTGTGAGTTTACTTAATTATGTAGATATTATTAAAATATGTATTTTATGAAATATTAAACTACTGACACCTTATACGAATTGTAAACGTTGTCATCGTGAAATTTTTAGATAATGAGTATATATTATGTTTGGTAACAAAATGTTTCAATTTCTGTATAGTGAGTAATACAGGACTGACTCTCACCAAAACAATATTTGATCCGCTTTTTATCAAAATATGTTAACTTATATGTTGTAGATTTAAGTATGAACATTATGAACAATGTACACTAGACCATTTAGCACTGTCATAAGTATAGTGTAAGATAAAGAGGGTTTGCATTTTTACAAAATATCATGTATTTATTGAAATAAATACTTTTTAAACATGATGAAGAGTAATAGCCAGGATCTATTACAAAAACTACCAGTAAACATGTTACATTAATTATTTTGGCAACAGAAGATAGTGAAAGTGTCAGAGTTTTTTTAAGCAAAATCAACGAAATTACAAATTACTTTTTTTATAACTATTCGCATGTTCAATACGAAAAATAATATTTTTAGAAATTTTGAACGATTTCTATACCATCTCATTAATTATCATCATCTACGTTATCAATTTTCATGATCAGTAGTTCGACTTATATCTCTAATGCTATTGAGCTTATGCTATACTTTGATTATTTGGGTTAGCACTTGAATTGCAAATTGTATTATTGATATCACCAAAGCTGTAACTTCTCAATGTAATTAATAATTATCTGAATAAGATAAGAGTCATCGTCAGTATACAATCGAACGGTGCAGGTTGTATATAATCCAATACTAAGCGATACTTCAACTGACGATACTTAATTATTATCGGTAAAATTTTCAGCAGCCATCAAATACTCCGATTTTATTGGTCTAAATTGTATTCTGTTTGCAATACTCACATCCTCCCGCTGTCTCACGCAACACTGCATACTGAGAAAAATTATAAACATCCGAAGTGTTAATTTAGTTTTGGCAGCAGTACGAATATACTACAATAATCTCAATCTTAATCAAGAGATCTCGTATGGAAGAGAATAAGTATAAAAAGTAAACAGAAGACGTAATGATTGAAAGTAGTGAATTCCTGTGAAAAGTTTTGTTATTCGCGGAGGAACAAAGAGAAAATAAACAACTAATCGAAAACTGGAACAAAGTACTAATAAATTCATCAGAAGAGCTGGAAAGCATAGGGGGAAATATAGAAATGAACTTGAAAATAGGAGTACAAATGATGACCAACCTCTATAAATATATACGATCAACGTTATGCTAAAAGAACGGGAAATTGATATAAGACGAGTTACCATAGTCGAGAGAAATCACTGCAAAAAATTGCAACACGGAATAAAAGCCAAATAAAACGTTTCCACAGAAACAGTTCATAGAATCAGAACTGATAGAATAGAATAGCAAATACAAAATGTATGAACCTGGAAGCCGACTTAATAAAAAAATCTCATTTTAAGCTCACACTTGCTACTAACGATATAGGTAATTGTAGTAGAATTATAATGCCCGAAAAATAAAATCGTCAAATTAAACCATTAATTCATTATCAGATAAAAACGAAAACTTCTTTAATAAATCTAAAATCGTTTGCAGTATGTTGTAATTTAAATTGTAATTTGAATTTTGTAGTAAGAATATTAGTCCCTGAAAACTTAAAATAATCGAATAATCCGATAGAATAGTAATCGATTAATCCGATAAAAAATAATCTCATTTTAACCTCACACTTATTACAAACGGTGTAGGTAATTTAAGTAACATTTTTATTTCTGTAGTAGAAATTGTAATGCCCAAAAAATTAAATCGTCTAATCAAACCATTAACACATCATCGGATAAAAACAAAAACGGTTTTAATACATTTAAAATCGTTTGTAGTATAGTACAATTTTAAATTTGGTAGTAAGAATGTTAGTCCCTGAAAGCTTAAAATAATCTATTAAACCGATAAAAAAATAATCTCATTTTAACTTCACGTTTACTTCAAACGACGTAGGGTAATTCACATGTTCCTCTCTCGTCCTTGACAATAGCTCGTATCTGCAGCTGCATGAACCTGGAACCCGACTTAACCTTTAACTAGTCGCGCGGCGCCATACGGCGCCAACACGAGTTTAATATCCAGTATTTATTTTGAAATTTTTTTTTAAATTATCTCACCCAATTTTTCCTCAAATAGGGTATAAAGAATGAGATACTAAAATATGAAATTATATTTTCAGGTGTTTTCAATTATAGAAGCAATAAACTAATGCGGTGCATTGAAAGGCTCCATTTGGCGCCATGCGACTAGTCACGTAGGTATAAATTTGTCGGCGGATAATCAGTGTTTTATTGTCTACGTTATCAGGTTTTGTTACGTTCGCCTCATAATATTATTTTATGATTATTTGTAAATAAGGGTAATAAAAGAAGCCATTGTTGAAGATCGAATTATTTAGGCTGTGCGACCGAATGTTGAAAATTTAGTTATACCTACAATTGGTACCATAGTGGCTCAAAATTTTTCTCTGTGTTTTATTTTATTGAATATGGCCAGATCAAGTAAAGATACCAGTAAAAGTTTTAGTGCAGAAGCAGGTCCCAGTTGGCGAAATAAAGTCTCGCTAACTCAAACTGAACTAGAACGTTTGATAAATGATTCTGAAAGTGAATTGGAACTAGATTCAGAAAGTGATGACAGTGTTGCAGAAGATTTTATGGAATATAGTGAACATGATACAGACTCTTGCCAAGAGGATGAATACGAGGATGATGCTTCTCCAACACCTCTACCGACAGATGCTGATTATTATATAGGTAAAGACAAAAATACAAAGTGGAGAAAAGTGCCACCGCCTAAAACCAAAACTCGAAAATATAATATAATAACACATTTGCCCGGCTGTAAAGGACCTGCAAGAACAATTCCCACGCTTTCAGAGGCTTTTTATCTATTTTTTTATGACTACGTGATGCAACTTCTTGTGACAAACACTAATAATTTTATTACTGCTGAAGTGAAAGATAAGTTTACACGTGAAAGAGATGCTCGTTTAGTAACTGAAGGTGAAATAAAAGCGTTTTTAGCGATTTTGGTAGTCAGTGGAGTCATGAGATCATCTCATTTTGAAGATTTATTTGATGTTGATGATATGGGCAATGATTTTTTTATACCACTATGAGTAAGCAGAGATTCCTTTTCATAATGTGATGTATTAGGTTTGATGACAAAGCAACAAGAGCAGTGAGACTACAAACTGATAAGTTAGCACCCATTCGTGATATGTGAATATCTTACAGTTGATGAACAATTGGTACCGTTTCGTGGAAATTGCAATTTTCGTCAGTATATTCCTTCCAAACCTAATAAATATGGAATAAAGATATTTGCATTGGTGGATGCCAGAACTTTTTATAACCTGAAGATGGAAGTTTACTCAGGAAACCAACCAGATGGACCTTTCAAAGTAAGCAATTCTGCCTCAGATGTGGTAATCCGGTTAATTACTCCTGTAAGTAAAACTGGGAGAAACATAACCATGGATAATTGGTTTACCAGTATTCCACTTGCTAATCACTCACAGGAGAATCATAAATTAACATTAGTTGGAACACTAAGAAAGAATAAAATACAAATTCCTTTTAAATTCCAGCCTAATAAAACACGCATTGAAAAAAGCACTATATTTGGGTTTACGAAAACCATTACAATTATGTCGTATGTCCCCAAAAAAAGAAAATCGGTCATACTAGTTTCAACTACATAGAGATACTGCTATCGATAAAAATTCGGGAGATGCTCAGAGAGCAGAACAATTGACATTTTATAATAGCACAAAAGGTGGAGTGGATACCAACGACAAGCTATGTGCCACATACAACGTTGGAAGAAGAACAAGAAGATGGCCCATGACTATTTCTTTCCATCTTATCAATGTGTGTGCCATAAATGCTCTTGTGATCTATAACTCCGCACGCAACGGCGAGCTAATGAAAAGAAGAAATTTTTTGAAAAAATTAGATCGCCAATTAGCGCAACCCTATCAGATGCAACGAAAGGATGATTCACACATTCCACGAAAAATTAGAAAAAGGCTGCATAGTTACTTTCAAGAAGAAGCAGAATAAGAAGTCCAAATCCCTCTTGTTGTTGGTCCAAACTCCAGAAAAAGATGCCATATTTGCCCACGATCAAAAAATAAGTCGAGTAGGATTACTTGTATAGTTTGCCATAAACATGTATGTCAAGATCACCAAAGAAATGTTTGTTCCGATTGTTATAATGATCAATAAAATATTTTCAGTTTTTGTATTATATATTTGGAAGCATATTATTATTTGTAATGCTTTTTTATTTTTTTTCATATTAAAAGATTTGTACCATTATAAGGATATATAAATTTAATTTTTCTCCTAAAAAAAGGCGACTCTCAAAAAAATCCCTCTATTGCACATTGGCGCCATATGGCGCCACGTGACTACTTATGTCAGTCCAAGCACGGAACTACTTAAAGGTTAATAAAAAAATAAAAATGATCTCATTTTAGCCTCACACTTACTACAAACGATGTAGGTGATTGTAGTGACATTTTTGTATTATTTGTACTAGAAATTGTAATGCCCGAAAAATGAAATCGTCAAATTAAACCATAAACACATCATCAGATAAAGACTAAAACTATTTTAATAAATCTAAAATCGTTTGTAGTATAGTACAAGTTTAAATTTTGTAGTGAGAATATTAGTCCATGAAAGCTTACAATAATCGAATAAACCGATAGAAAAATAATCTCATTTTAGACACACTTACTACAAACAATGTAGGTAATTGTAGTAACATTTTTATATTCGTCGTAGAAATTGTAACACCCGAAAAATAAAATCGTGGAATTAAACATATCATCAGATAAAAACGAATACATTTATATTTGTTTGTAGTACATTGCAGTACAATTATAAATTTTTAAAGAAGAATATTAGTCCTTGGAAACTTGAAATAATCGAACAAACCGACAAAAAAATAATTTCATTTTAGCCTCACACTTACAACAAACGATTTTAGATGTATTAAAGTAGTTTTCTTTTCTATCTGATGATGTGTTAATGGTTCAATGTGAAGACTTTATTTTTCAATTCCTACTACAAATAAAATATGTCACAACAATTACCTAAGTCGTTTGTAGTAAGCGTGAAGTTAAAATCAGATTATTTTTTTATCGGTTTATTCGATGGTTTTAAGTTTTCAGGGACTAATATTCCAAATTGAAAATTATACTACAATATACTACAAACGATTTTAGATGCACTAAAATAGTTTTCCTTTTTTTCTGATGATGTGTTTATGCAGCGTTTCTCAACCTGTGGGGCGCGTCCTCCTAGGGGGGCGCCACAACTCTACGAAGCCCATCAAAATGAAAAAAAAACGATAATTACTAATAAAAAAATTTATTCACAGAAAGAAAAACAAAATTATTTCCGTTCTTACATTAGAAAAAATTAAGTAAGTACAATACATTTTTAAAGTAATATGCTATTTATAAGTATATTAAAAATATGATTGTATCAGTAGGTACTTACTGTCAAATGTCGAATGAAACTAATAATAAACTTATTAGTACTAAATTAAAAGTAACTTTAATAATTATTAGTGACTCCCTTGGGCCTGTCTCGCACAGCAAAGTTTTTCAAAAGAAGTTTTTATATTTGAAATAACCACTCTCAGTTCTTTGTCTATATTCAGTCGAAACCTATATTTAGTTTTTAAAACAGCTACCGCAGAAAATCCGGCTTCGCAAAGATAGGATGTTGAAAATGGCAATAATATAAATACATGAAATGCTCTGGTTTTCAGTGGAGAAAACGTATCATCCACTCCCGCCCAAAATTCAAAGAAATATTTATTACTAAATCGTCTTTTGATTTCGTCGCTTGAAGTAAAGTCTATGAAAATTTCTTCTTCTACAGTTGAGAGACCTTCGGGAGTAGTTCGAAATGTATCCCTAACCCACTCAACTTTCTACGAATTTATAGTCAGCAAGAAAATACTTTTTAAAATTCTGAACCAACATGGCTTAATGACTTTCGATTGTTACAAAAACAATTTTCACATACTGTTCTTATTCCTTGTATGTTTTGACAGACTCATTCACATTTGAAAACATTTGTAGGTTTTTTCGTTGCACATTTCTGCTCCACAGCTCCAACTTTCTACAAAAAGCACTAACTTTATCACTGGTTTCCAACATATGCGTGTTGCTCCTTGGAGTTGCAGGTTCAGGGTATTTAATTTCTCGAATATATCGATCAAGTAACTCAATCTCATCACAAATAAGCATCTCGAAACTTTTCGACTTCCGGTTGGTTTTCCTCTTCTAGAAAAGTAGCAATTTCATCTTTTAACTCATAAACACGTTGTAAAAATTTTCCACGCGATAACCATCTGGCCTCGCAATAAAATAGCAACGTGTAACAATCGCCCGTAATTATCACAACCGAAACCACAACGGCCAACACGAGACGCCTGAAGAGTTGGCAACCCTATTAAAGTTGCTGTGAAGTTCCGGTTCCCGCTCATCGATGTCGCTGTACGAATGGACTACCTCCTTCTAATCGTAGCGTAACTCACCAGTATAAGGAATATATCGAGGACCGAAAACGCTAAGAAGTATACAATACATAAATCTTCTATTTCTTTTATAATAAAAAGTATTTGTTATTTTATTATTATGTATCAAGATTTATTCATCAAATGTTACTTGTCTACAATCTGGCGCCCAACGTGGCTAGCACAATATTGAGACCAGGACTCATTTTTTTGGAACCCAGAGCCTCCCTGTGAATCATGTAATAGGTACACTCACATTGCGGAGATTTTTGTTTACAAAGTGCTTGTACACTTTGGAATCTTCCAGACATTGTACGAGCACCGTCGGTGCTTATTCCAACGCAATTCTTCCACTTTATGTTTGCCTCATTAACAAAATCATTTAAGATGTCAAACAAAGCGAGTGCTGTTACTTTGAGTTCTATGGGTTCGCAAAAAAGTAGTTCTTCTACTGTCGATATACCATCTCAAAATCGGACATAGGCAATTAAACGAGCGTCTTTATTGCTATCTGTTGCCTCGTCAAGCTGAATCGAAAACAATTTGTTACGCAACTTTCCAATGAGCTGATGCTGTGCATCATCGGAAATATCACAAATTCGGCAGGCAACAATACCTATCATTTGATAGAGGTATGGATTGCAATTATTGGGCAATATTATCTCTAAACATAGTTTCTACAATGTCCATCGCAGTTGGCAGAATAAGTTCTGCACCAATGGTGTGAGCCTTTTTACATCTGGTTATTTTATATGATACTTTGTAAAAGGCAAGTAAAGCTCTTTCGTTCACAGACAAAGTTTTTTGAAAAAATTATGTTTGCTGTCCATATGACTTTAATTTTAAATCAAACAATTCTCGGGGCTTGTTAACGTACTGTTACGGGTTGATCTTGCAACTCACCCCGCAACACTGTAATTATAGTTTTTGTTAATAAATTTTATAATATTTCTTTGTTGACATTATCAATCACATCGGTCTTGTACATTTAAGAAACCGAAGGATTCCCCTTAAATTACTTGTTTACTACCTACATTCTCCGATGACAAATAGTATAACTTACTCTCTTACTCTTACTCTGCTCCATCCTGACCATCGTGGCGGTCTACTAGCTAGGGCTGGCTCATTAAAATTTAACTGGTGGCGCCCATTTTTAACAACTCAAAAAACAATAGGAATTTTCGCATACCCTCCCCGACCGAACTGAGCTTGGGCATGAGATTGCGCTTCTGGAGCTAGCGAGCAGACGATAATAAATAAAGCGCGTAACAGTACTCACTATGGAGTGTTTCCAAATGTCGTCTAAGTTTATTCGGTTGCATGCTGTCTGCTGCAAAAAAATTTAAACCAATGACGCACATAGGTCTTTCTTCTTCATTTATTTTAGTAGTGGTGAATCCAAAATTTAGGCATTCTTGCGAATATTTTCTTGATTTTATCTTCGAAACCATGGTCGACTGTGCACTTGTTGATGCTTCACTATTGTCTAATACTCGCTTGCGTCCAGTTAAATATTTATCCATAGTTCTGTATGAATTTACTGCCGTATAATTTACGTAAATATCTTATACGGAAATATGGTATAATTTAGAGGTGTGCTTAACAGTTCATTTCGATGAACTAGTTCATGGGAAATAGTTCACCAAAATGAACTAGTTCGCTGAACTAGTTCGATTGAACTATTGACGCCAGAAACCGAATTACTATTACAATACAATAATTCCTATTTAGTTCTTCGTTTTTTCTAGTTCAGTCTCTCTAATCGTTCCATTACAAAAAAGGGAATGTTGTTATAGTTTACACCCGTAAGTCCCGTCCCGTAAGTCCAGTAACCCCTACTTCGCACGTATGAAATTAGATGGTTTTGAACGATCTCGCACGCGGCTATGCCGAATATTTATTGTTTTATTTAATTTAAGGAAGTTAAAAATATGAAATTAACTGTCTCGACCCTTACTTGTGGAATATGCTCATATTAGTGTTTTTAAATGAAACTCACGGTCTCTAGTTAATTCCACAATATAATCAAAGTTATTGAAAATTCTAAAAATTTGACAATTGTTTCGATAAATCAATATCATCGTCAGAATTACAGAAGTTACATTTCATTTTATGCCTACCTGATGAGCAAAATGGCTGCATGCTCTACAGATAATGAGCAAACACTGTAGCCGCTGTCCGAATATGCCAGATGCGGCACATTCCTTGTTCTGCACATACTTTGAAATTGATTGTGCAACAGGTCACCAAAGAAATTTCCAATACCGTAACAAAAGTGAAGTCAATTGTCGAATATTTCAAGAGAAGTTCTCTTACGCTGTTCAACTACAGGTACCTCAAGAACAAATGGGCCTACCGAAATAAAATTAAAACAAGATGTGGTGACAAGGTGGAATTCCACGTTCAAAATGCTTTCTAGGATTCGTAAAAATGCAATGGTCTCTACTTTGGCTCTTCTACAGGTAGATTTGAGAAACACGTTAACAGCAAACGACTAGCTTATTATTGAAAGATCATTGAGCATTTCAATTTTTTTTGGATACCACAAATGAGACAAGTGCCGAAAATAATGTATCTATCTCAAAAGTGATACCTATTGTAAAAATTTTGAAAAGTAAATTAAGTACCTATTCATGTGAAAATGAGCCCGAGGATATTAAAAAAATGGTCGCAAAACTTGAAAAAGTAATTGAGAAACGCTTTAAATTTATCAAAGAAAATGAACTATACTGTCAAGCAACTATTCTGAATCCTCGATTTAAAAATATGGGTTCATGGATGATAACAAATATAAAAGTGCATTTGAATTGCTCAAGAAAAAATTGTGTGCTCTGAGACTGCCAAATTCTGAAGTAAAAAAGTTCATTCTGAAACTAATGTGCCCATAGCTTCTGACAGTGAATTTAAAAAAAAGTGATCTTTGGGGAGAGTTTGATGAAGAAGTGAAAACTCTTTGTGTATCGAATAACCCATTAGCGGCGGGCCTAATTGGATTGGACAAATATTTAAACGAACCTCTTTTACCGCGTAAAGAAGATCCACTACTGTGGTGAAAAGAACGTTGCAAGGTATATCCTAGACTTTTTGAGAAGGTAAATAGAAGATTTTGTAAAATGGCCACTTTCGTCCCGTGTGAACGGATATTCTCCAAATCCGGTCAAGTGCTTGCAGAGCGCAGAAATAGACTTACCTCCAAAAAAGTTACACAAATAATGTTCTTAAATCATAATATGTAAATACCAAAACTAAACGCTTTCGTTTCTACATTTCTGTATTTGTTTTTTTTATTATATGTATTTTTTCCAATTTCGTTCTATAATGTTTGTATTTTTTTAATTAATATTTTCAGTGTATTTGTATGTTACCTACTTTTTAAAACGCATTTTGTCGCAAATGTATTCCATATGGCAAATGTGTTAAAAATCAATAAATATATTTTAAAAAACCGTATTTCTAAGTTGTTTTGGTTTAATTAGATAATATTTAAAAAATCAACAATAATTTATCATATTATTGTTATTAGCACGATTTTCATTTCTAAAGTATTTTACAGTACCTATAAATCCATAATTATTAATTAGACAATATAAGTAAACATTTTCGAAATAGAATAGGTCAGCAGTTCCTTAATCAAATCTTCACTAATCCATAATGAAACGATCAATTAGTTCATTGTAGTATTGTTTCTAGTAGCTTGGTAGCTCGTTTGCATCGGAAGCGCCACGTCACCGCGCTATTGGTTCTGTGTCGTTCAGTCCACGGTCCACGTTCAGTCATATTAGAAGTTCATTTTGAACATTTTCCTTGTTGACTGAACTAGTTCCTTTTTCTAGTTCGTTCGCGAACTACCCATATCTAGTTTAATTACACAAAACTTACACACCGCGACTCGATTAAACTGACTGGAACCTCTAACAGTCGCAGCATTTATACACGTTTGCTCCGCTGTCGAACAGATCTTCCATAATATACCAAGAAAATCAAAACCACGGTCGAAACTTCTTGTTGAGAATGTTCGATGTCCATTTTAAATGACAGAGAGCAGATGAGATACATCGATTCTGGCTTTACGCTTTACCAACCTATATGGATGGGATGTAGCGGAGCGGCATTACAAAGTTTCAATAATTTCACTTATTCTCGGTAATTTTCAAGGTCTGTAATTCAACTTCAATATTAATATTCTAGATCTAGAGTCTAGGGATAAGGATTAGGATCTAAATTTTCAACGTATAATATTCGTCGTAATTTAGTATTATATGAAAAAGAAAGGTAAGGGGGGGAGGCATAAAAATTGTTATAAGAAAATTTGGCCCCGAATACTGAAAGGTTGAGAAACGCTGTGTTAATGGTTTAATTTGACGATTTTATTTTTCGGGCATTACAATTTCTACTACAACAACAAAACTTTACTACAATTACCTACATCGTTTGTAGGTAAGTATGAGCTTAAAATGAGATTTTTTCATCTTATTATTAAGTTGGGTTCCAGCTTCATACAGCTGCAAATACGAGCTAAAGACGTGAGAGGAAAAGGTGAACATGTAAAATTTGAATAATTACATGGTACAGTGTGATATTGGGATAATAGTAACGATTACGGGAAGTAAAATTAGGAAACAATTCAAAGAAAAGAGAAAAGGATCATGAACATGGAAAATAAATAAAGTGAAAGGAATAAAATGATAATATTCAAAACTAATAGTAAAGTGAACTATGTAACATGTGAAAAAAAGTGTTGGAAATAGGTAGTTGAAGTGTAGTCCATACAATGAAGGAGTAAAATTAAAGTCTAGCGAGAAATAGAGTAAAAGGTAACCGAAATAAATAGCAATGAAAATGCGGAGAATAGAGAGCACCCATTAAAATTAAATTTTCACGGAGAGATCAGCAGAGAAAACTCCGGGGTATGATATAATATCTATGGTAGGAGAAATATGAATTCTAAGGTGGGACGAGAAGCGCCAATAAAAATGTAATGGGAATGGGAAATTGTTAATAGACAGAAAAATAATAGGCGCAACTCTTAACCATAGAGAAATACATATATAGGCCTCAGTTTTGTCATATGGGGAAACCAAAAACCGAATAGGAAAAAGTCATAAAAAATGCAGAGGCAGCTCAGTGCAAATATGAGTATCATCGAATGGAGACTAAATTATAGATAAAGAATTTATGCAACTAAAAACATTGATGGAAAAGAAAAAAACATAATCTAAGCTGTGAGCAGAAAACAAATAAAAATAATGAGGGAACGGAAAAGAAAGTCACTAGAAATCTATAGGGAATACTCAGAGGTTAGAAAAGGGATATTTAGACATAAAAAAGAGAACAAAATGTCTGATAGGTAGAATATAGAAAATTACATACGGGGATCACTTTAGGATATACAAGGTGCAGGTATTGGCAAGAGTTATGTGAGTACCTGGGCAGAATACACATGAAACACAAAGGAGGATTAAAAAAGAGGAAACAAAGAATATATTAATCTTTAAGACAATAATGCTTAGACAATCATAGTCAAAAAGTATATGATTTGCATTCAGAAGGCTTCTTCTCTCTGCCACTATAGAACCAAATACTAATATATGTCATTGTGACAGACGCGTTGATTATATTAACCACGAATGAAGTCATAACAAAACATCCATAAGCTATCTACATAACACTTTGTCTTCTAAAACAATTCGATTTCCACAGAATTATATCCACATAAATTTCAAATCAACTGTACAAATTTTCGTATTTTTTTCAGATTGTGGGGATTAAGGTTTCTCACATTTTTTATGTTGCTCATTACTCACTTTTCCAACAATTTAGGTGATTATGATAACATCATACGAATTAGAAAATATGCAGTTGTATTACGTAGATGTAGATAATCGGTCCTTTATTTTTAAAAGAATTGTCCAACTTTATAATGATTGGCTCTTTTACGAATATCTCATCTTGATTTTTTTAATCGAACTCTTCATTTTAGCTATCTTTTGCTTAAAGTATGTGTTATATTCTGTGAAAATGCTTTCCTCTAATTTAGAATAACCAGAGCTTCGTTCAGATTAGTACTGAATACTGAGAGCAGCTAGCTTCTAGCACCCTAGTCACAATCCGCCCTTAAAACATGTATATACATTGATTATAGTTTATGTTGACATTGCCCAATGAGTCAGTGATACTATTTTAAGTTTATAGTTTAATTTAATAATAAAAATATTACCAAAACGCATCTGATATGTTTTATTTGGACTTGAACCAATATAATGAAAATATTAATTTAATATTCTTGGACAGCACTGTCAGTTGTTTCGCAGTTTTTTTACCGTATCTGTCTACCAGTCCCTCCTAGTCCAAAAATAGTTATTATAAGAATTGTAGACAACGAAATTCTCTACAATTTTCATATGAGGTATTTTTTCTGTCATTAGTATTTTCAGAGTAACGTTGATATATATGCTATATGCGCCTCCGTGTCGATCTTGGTTGTGTAACGAGGTTTTTTATCTCGTTACTAATTATTTTAAGTTTCCGAATCTACTTTTATTTAATATTGCTTATAACCCGTTATATATGTAGAAATTAGTTTGATATAAAATATGCATTCCGGATATTTATTTAAAATTTCAAATTTTGACCGCGATCCGATTGTAGAATTTATGTTTTCCCCTACCGCGGAATACATAGTAAGGAGCGCACAAGTCGAACTAGCGGTGAGAGGTGGAAAGCAGTCTGAAACCTGCTAGGTGCTAGCGACGAGAGTCGACAGAAGTATCAGAGATAAGTAACCCCTAGATATCCCACGTAGATAACCGAAGGTGTAACCAAAAACATAACTCAGGGGATAGACCTGAAGGCGTCGCTAGCTGTGCTCTTCTTCTTTTTTGTCATCGGTTGCCTACTTTGATTTTTTGTGCCCGTGTAAATCACTGTTTTGACGTGAGGTTTTCTGCTTTTTCTGCCCTAATCTATGTTTTTCTATCACTTTTTAGTAGTCACCATTTTGTATGCAGGATTTTATTTTTATTGAAACCTGTATTATTTTTGCTATTTTTGATTATTTCTGTGTTTTAAGTGTTTCTAACATTTCTTTGGAATTTTAAAGTTTAATTTTAGTCGGAACATTCGTGGTATAGTTAATTAATTTTAGTTGTAGATTATTGTTTTTAAAAGTACCGAACAACAGTGATTGAACACAATGCATTTTCATAATAATGTTTCTATCCCTGGGTGTATTGAAATATCTAAAATCCGCCTCATATTTCCTAAGCCCCATAAAGGATTTACAACGGATTAACAAGTGGATGGGAAATATAAACGATGCTACGTTGAATGAGATGGATACTTTAGTAATATTTTACATCTAAAAGAATTTACGAGATCATCGACATTTTGACCCCATATATGCTCCGACTATGTGCCATCGATTACACAGAAATGCGATTCCTAGGATGATTTTGCATGGTAAGTCTGCTTCTTGCTAATAAAAAGTTAGATCTTTCAATGCTATGCTTCAGATGAAGCAGTAAATATTAATGTACAATCTACATCTAGTGGAATACCATCAACATCAGCTAGTATACCACCAACATCTTGTAGTATATCATTGGCATTGGATGATCCATCATGTTTGTCACCTACATTAGATTCTTCTGTACCAACCATCTCTAAACGTAAGTATATATTAGTTTAATGAAATGCCAAATGCCATTCATAATCATATAGTCAACTTAAATTATGTCGGAGACAAATGCACCGTGTTCTCACATAAAGCCTATAAAAAATTGCAGTGCGCCTCTTCAATAATATAAAATTTAGATTGTTGTTATCAATGACATGTAGTGGGATTTATTTTGTACAGGGTTATTGGTTATAATATGACCACCCCTTTATTTCTTTTATGCGTACATATACAAAAAAAAAGTTTTATATAAAAGTTGTAGGAGTATAGATGAATTTTAATAAAATGTACTCTGCACACCAATAGCGTTTTTGAATTACGGGGTATAATATGAAAATATTTTTTTTTAAAATAGAACGCCCTGTATATTATGACATATTCGGATACAGCCTCTTTTCTCATAACAAAAATATATACTTTAATAGGTCTAGCTTTTATACTTTCCAAAATAATGGACAGTAAACTCCTAAAATATTTAACTTCAATTTAACTGAAAAAAGTAGTTGGCTATGCATGGCTTACTGCACTTGTTGATATTATCTGTCAAAACTAAATAACTTCTAAAGTAATAGACAGTAATTGTTTAAAAAATAGGCAACTGGGTGTGACATTACCAAGAACATAAAAAACAATACAGTGTATATGACAAAATAGAAACCGATTTGATATTTTCATAAATTTTCAGCAAACTTAAGTAAGTGCTCAAAATGACCGCCGTTAGTTTCAATACAAAGTTCATACCTTCTCCTTAAATTTTCTATACAGTTTAAAAATTTATTATTATTTCGATGGTTGAGAAGTTCAATTTCAGCTTAATTTTCTCTCTAATTATTGCAATACTGTTACTGGTATCGGAATAAACTTTTTCTTTTAAATAGCTTCATAAAAATCCACCTAAAGGCGTTAAATCAGGACTATTTGGCGGCCATTGAATCCTGCCACCATTACCTATCCAAGTTGCGAACTCATTATTTAAGTGTTCTCGCACTTCTCTTACATTATGCGGAAGTGCTCAGTCTTGTTGCCATATTATGACATTAAGCGCATCTTCTGGAAATTCCTGAAGTGAATCGTCAACTTGTGGCAGAATGTCATTGAAATATAATTGACCCGTTAAAGTGAAATTATAGAATATTGGCCCAACTACTTTACCCCGAAAAATTCCATACCAGACATGAATAGATTTTCGACCTGATTTTTTAATTTGTTTAATTTTGTATTTCCTAAACCTTTTTCGTTCCCCCGAACATCTATTTTTTCTGTTCAACAGACATGATGCAGAGAAACTTGATTCATCCGTCCAAATAATTTGTTTAAAGTAATTTTCGTTGTCGTCTAAATTTCTTATCATTTGTTGACAGAATTCCAATCGTTTTCGCTTATGTTCTTCACATAGTTCCTGTACTGTTCAAATTTTGTAAGGACGATAGTTATTATTTTTTAGTGTTTTTTGAACTTTATAGCAACTTGTCTGTAATTCGTCGGACGCATTTTTTATACCACTTTCTGTATTCTCTAAAATAAAAATAATCGATGTTTTGATGTGTCTTATTATAAAAAAATATTTTTGATAATTTAATATTTTAATTGAATAAAAGTATTATTTTACTTTCAAAGTGTAACAGTATATTCAACTGTTCTTATTCATTTACTATGGCAATACGTTTCTTTCTCAAAAAGTTATGATAGACATTGACGTCATGGTAAATATTTACAAATGTGTTTAGACTAGGACATCGTCGATTTCGATTCAACTGTAGACATTCTCGTCTTGCAGCACGTTTATTATTGTTATTTTTTACATACACAGAAAATATTTCTACTTTTTCAGAAGCCGTATAATCCATTTTTGAAAAATATAGCTAGCAATTAGTTGTATTTGTTACGTTAGTTTATAATTTTGACAGATAACATCAACAATATTGAAGTAAGACATGCATAGCCAACTACGTTTTTTAGCTAGCTACTAACTTAAATACTTTGGGAATTTACTGTCAATTGTTTTGGAAAGTATAAAAGCTAGACCAATAAAAGTATATATTTTTGTTATGAGAAAAGAAAGCACTCTCCGAATATGTCATAATATACAGGGTGTTCTATCTAAAAATATATATTCTTATTTTATACCCCCTAATGCAAAAACGCTACTGGTGTACAAAGTACATTTTATTAAAATTCATTTATACTACTACAACTTTTATTTGAAACTTTTTTTTGTTTCCGTATGCATAAGAGAAATAAAGGGGTGGTCAAATTATAACCAATAACCCTGTACAACGTATATCATGAAAAGGCCTATTTTTTTTAGTAAACTATATATACAGGATGTGAAATAAGATAAGATGTATCAATTGAAATTATTTAACAGAAACAATGTGAAGTGATATTACACTGAAAACCAACTTCTTGTAACTGAGGGCCTAAATATGATCCATGACGGGGTTATGCACAACTACATGCATGCCCAACTATTACTTGTTTGGGGTGTTTCGTATTTTTTTAGTTTGGTATTTTCAGTGAATGTATTTGAAATGAATACACAAAATAAGATACCTATATTTTACAGTTATTTGACCACATTTACACTGTCACCCTCATTCTTAGTTTCATCAACATCACTGACCCTTTTTTGCTCTGATGACAACTCACTTAGTTGAATTGTTAACCTTAGCCATATAATGTTACCATGAATAACTAGTAATACTTCATGTTTTTTCAGGTAGTAAGCATGGTATTTTGGCTTCCCATTTAAAATTATTCAAGGAGTAGGGATTAGTAGTATTATGATGACACCTAAAATTAAGAAAATGTACTCTGTAATAAAGCATATGTTCAAAAAGTACAATAAAGTGAGAGACAGCCACAAAACCGTGAAAAGAAGATTGTTTGAAGCAGAGGCATTTAAAAAAAACACAATTTGGAACAAAATTTTGAACAATTAAATCATATGGTAGCCGTACTAATTAACTGTCTATGTCATATAATGTATTGAGTTGATTTCGTCTTTGTAGCCCTGCTAGTCCTTTGACCTTCTTATGTACATTAAAGCTATCGTGTTTTTGTTGTAATTCTTCAATTTCTTCACATTTAGTTTTATAAAAGTTTTCTCTTGACTTTCACTACTTTAATGTTAATATTAAAATCATCGGCGAGTATATGAAAATCACAATTTTTCAGTGAAGAGTTGTTCCAAGTATTGTTGAAAATATTTTCACCTCAATATCATATATCAATATCTATATAATGCCGAAATAATTATTTTACAGTTTAAGATTAGAACAGATAATTTTAGAACCTATTTTTATGATTTCATAGTTATATTCTGAACAATTATTATTGTAAACAAGCCTGGAAGATAAAAATCTTTTATATTTTAATTTTTTCTGGTTTCTATTAAAATGACTTATTCTATTTCCTAGTTACTTTCAGATAAATATGTCTTGAATCCATCTACATTTTTCTAATAAACTTATTTAACAGCAATGTTGAACTTTTATTTATCCCATGTATTCGAAATGAAAGAACATACATTAAATAAAATCGGTATTGAAGTAGTAATTGCCATGGTAATATTGTGGTTTCTTCTGATTTTAGACTAATATTTCAATGCTTCAAGTGATAGAGTCATTTAAATTAGATTTTCAAATTTTAGGAAAATTTGAGTTGCTCTTAAAAAGTACCTATTCTCAGTAATCAATTCAATAAATATGCAAAATCCTTACTACATTTTTCAGAATAAATTTTAAATTTTGTAATTTCCCCCAAGTTTAACGAATTCTAAATATATTTACAATGTGTTACAGACTACTATTCTGATTCAAGAAAACAATCTAAGAACAACATTGTTAATATATGGCTACTACAAATTTTGTGAAGGACAATATGTTGAAAAGTTAGCATAAATTTTAACATTATTTTTTTTAAAAAGTAGTAGGGTTTTCAAATTTTTTGAATTGGAAATAGGTACTTCTAGTGAAAATCAAATTTTCTTTTTTTCACACGTAAGTCCTGTCAAAGTATAGAATTTAAATTTCCCGCCGAAACTAGTCTGAAGTCAATATTTTAAATATCTCTCTCCTTATTATGTCCGATGCAGACCTGTAGAGGAAGCTAAATTGGTCTAATTTTATTGTATTGGCGTGGAGCGTCTAGGGGTTAGTGGTCTGTGAGTAGTATCCGGCCCCAAGTTGCGACCGCCAGCAGTAGGACAACGCTCCGGCCATTAATATTTGTTATCCGTTTCTCTTATAATTTTTTTGAGTAATTTTTTTCCGTTTTTAAAAAGCTGAAGCGATAACTGCGAGGGTAAGAATTTTTGGAAATTATAATATAAATGGTCTTTTCAATAGGTATTTTAATAAGTTTATTTGAATGCCATTAGATATTTCATTTTCACTGCAAGCATTAGTAGTTTTGTGATATATCAAAAACATAACGAGAAACAGTACATTCAAATCTTGAAAATATTTTCTTGGGTGTTCATTCCCGATTTCCAAATTTGCGTTTCGGTTGGAATATTGAAGACTTCCATGCGTCTAGCCAGGGCTCTTTGGTATTTTAATTAGAAGACGTAAATTCCGTTCGAATTGAGATCTTGAGGACTTCCAGGCATCTAGCCAGAGCTTTTTATTATTGTAATTCCCGGATCTCAACCGTTAGTATTCATTCCCGATTTCCAAATTTGCGTTTCGGTTGAAATATTGCAGACTGCCAGGCGTCTAGCCAGGGCTCTTTGGTATTTTAATTAGAGAACGTAAATTCCGTTCTAATTGAAAAAATTTGAGGACTTCTAGGCGGCTAGCCAGGGCTCTTTGATATTTTAATTCCCGGATCCCAACCGTTAGTATTCATTTCCGATTTCCAAATTTGCGTTTCGGTTGAAATATTGAAGACTTCCAGGCGTCTAGCTAGGGCTCTTTGGTATTTTTAATTGGAGGACGTAAATCCCGTTCGAATTGAAATCTTGAGGTCTTCTAGGCGCCTAACCAGGGCTCTTTGACATTTTGATTCACGGATCCGAAAAATTCCTGCAATATTCCCGAGTAAAAGTTCCTCCCGTTCCGGAATGATTCCGGAAAGTGTCCAGCCTCTTGGCCAGAGCTTTTCGACAGTTTAAATTCAAGAACCGAAACCCCTCCCCTTTTCGTATTTTCTTTCCCGATCCCGAGAGACATTTTGTACTCGATATTCATGTTTATTCTACATACCGGGTGCATCGAAAGTGATTGAACACTTTTCTAGCATCAACGTAGAATCCGTTTTAGTTATTTTAATTATTAACCTGTATATTGAAAAGACCCGTAAAATAGGAACTGGTTTTTGACGCTTCTTTTTCATATTAAAACATTGCTTTTGCTGATAAATCCTCTCTCGCTTATATCCTGCCCGATTCGTCTCTAATGAACGCATGTTAAATGTATAGATGATAGTTTGCTTATATTTCACTGTTTTTCTATGGATACCAGGGTATGGTTTCCTTTTAGGTATGATAGTGTTTTTTAATATGTAACGATTTGAGCTGCTATAGATCCTGTATATATTGTTGAATAAAGAGATTGTTGTAATTTAACCTAACCGAACCTATGTGTTTTACTGACCTACTATAGACTAGAATAACCCTAGGGTAGAGTAGTTGTTTTGCTGCACGAATTTAGCTTCTCCGTAGTGCGGGCCATGAGAATAACTTCTATTTTAGGACCAGTGAGGAAGTTTCTGGATACAATCCTGCCGGATGAGATACAATTAGACCCCTGGAACTGACCGTACCTCCATCTGAGGCTACCTGGAACTCCTGACGAGTTTAGTCAGGGGGCCGTGGAGATAACCACGTTAAAAATCAGAATATCCAACATTGAATCTAAAAAGAACATAAAATTATTATTAGATAATAATATACAGAATATTTGATTACAATATACAAACAAAATTGCCATGTTTATATAAATGAAATAATAGAAGTATCAATTAAAATTCATGTCAGTTAGCACGGAGTACCGATAGCAGAAATATATTCAACCATAGAATTATTTATGTTTCTGAAGTATTGATTATTTGGAAAGCAATAAGGATATTTAAAGAATTTGATAAGGATGAAATATAAGGCCAAGGTTATATGAAGTATGTTGGATGATGAATAATAATTTAATTGGAAGGCATTATAAAAGGTTTTCAGACAATTTTGATAGTAGATTTAGTGATATTTTGAATTTAAAGTAGGATGTATATAATCATTGTTAATTAAAATAAGGTATATTTCAGTAGTATTTCACATGTATATAGGTATAAGGAATTATTTTAAAATTTTAAATGAACAGTAAATAACCACTTGAATAAGATAAAGACATTAAACAGAATACCAAACATTAAATAGGACAGATTGTTATATATCTAGTGAGTTGTTAGTGTTTTGTGTAAAAATAACAAAGCTAGCAACAACGAGTATGTTTATTTGGGGAACAAAAGAGGTCGGTGAGGTGATGCTAAGGGGAATGGACGCATGTAAGCAATTTTTATAAAATTTTGTAAAAATCTTTGGAAAATATTGAAAATTAAATTTAAAATATATTGCAAACGTTAAATTATAACCTAGGAAACATTTTAAGAAGAAAATATCGTTAAATAATATTCAGTTATAAGTAATACATGCGAATGAACATTGAGAGGGGACGCTATGTAATTTTGGAAAGATTATTCATATTATAGTGTTAAATCGTTCATCAAACTCTTTGATAATAGCAATAAAAACATTACAAGTAAATTTTAACAAAGCTATTTGATAATATTGTAACAACTTACCTGCTGTACCAACTATCGAGTTTGTTCTACAAGTTGAAGGAGATCCAGCTTCATTCCAGGAGAGAACACAGGAGTAGATTGAACAAGAACTTCCCAGTGTTGTGATCAGGTCAGTGTTTTAAAAATAATTTATCTGGTTAACCATAATAAATTCAGACAGAAATTTCTAATTTGGCCAAATTTCACATTGATAATTTTATATGTATAAGAATATATACTCGGTATAAGTAATTTAGGTTTTAATTATTTTGTTTATCATAAGATTTTGTTCAAATTTTATAATGCTTTTCGGTTTTATGTCTGCTGGTGATTATATTAACTAAATTTTGAGTCATCTTGTTTTATTTGCATGTCATGTGCTAAACATAGGAAAAGGTTGATACCATAGGCGTCACATTGATATGTTTCACACAATTTATTCGCAGATTTTGGAGATGATTTTCATAGAATGTTTATAGAGTGCAAATTTCATATTTTTTAATTCAATCCGGAACCCAACGGGAGTATAGAGATCTCATGTTCTCCATTTAAGGTATAAAAATAAATAAAATATAACTTACCTTGAGCTAAACCTTCATTACAATACAAATAATAAATAAACATAACCAGGTTTTTACTTAAATAAATAATTAGTAAATATATAATATATATATATATATATATATATATATATATATTTAATAAATAAATTGTTTAAAAAATATATTGACATGTGTATGTCGATTCAATCTTATAATTAAATTATTCATTTAAAACAACATTTTATTTTAATTCAACAAATAAAATGGAGTGACGTCGCTGGCGTTCCTATTGCATGCTGAAAAATATTAGTAGAAATATGCAATATTCTGATTAATAATTTTTTTCATATTATGAGCAGATTAGTAACAAATTTAAATGTTTGCTGTTTTCTTATTTATTTAAATTATTTTTCTCAAAATTGTTTATTATAGTTATTTCATCACATAAATGAAATATAATTTTATTTTTTGTAATGAAATAATGATATAAGAAACAATGTTAAAACGAATTGAAAACTTTACCTACCCATAATCCAAACTACCAAATTTAAGTATCCCTCCTGTAATAATTAGTTCTGTCACCTACAAGTGGTGCGCTCCTATCAACGCGATGTTAACTCTGTTTTTACAGTATCGACAACTCTCGTTATATATTACTTTATCTATGGGAACTGCTCTGTTGCATTCTGGGAGCTGGCATCATGTCGTGTATAGGTTGACCACCTGTTCTTATTTTTTGGTGCTCACAATATTATTTCCAACCATTATTTTGTGGTTTGTATAGTATAGTTGGGTGCACTGATAATTATTGGGTTTCCGTTTAATTTAACTTTCACCTCATAGACTGTAGCACAATTCGATGGTTTAAAGCGCAGATATTGTATGTCCATTTTTGCTTGTTATCCAGAATCACCAAAAATAGGTTTTGATTTGCATTCAAGTAGAGTTCGTAATATTTTCACAAAAGAATTGATATGTTTTAGTTGAGTTTGAATGTTTGTAATTAGAATATAATGCAAAATACTAATTATTTTTACAATTTTTAATAAAAATCGGTACAATATTATGAATTTTCTATAGTGGACATACTACATACGGGCGTAATAAAAAAAACTGTAAATGTACACGTCATTTCGAGTTTTTAATGAAGAAAAAAGAACATTTACATACTACAAAGAAGCATAATGTAATTATGAACATTTCGAGTTTTTATTGAAAAAAACATTTACATTCTGCGTAAAGGCGTAATAAAAAATCTAATTATACAAATTTCGAGTTTATACTGAACAAAGAAAACATTTACATACGTAAAAACATGATATAAATAATGTATTTATATACACATTTCGAGTGTTTATTGAAGGAAAAAATTAACACAAAATTAAATCCAAAGTAGAATTGAGATTATTATGTTTCTTCAGACTCCTAGTCTGAAAAAACTTGAAGTGTAGTGTATGGAGCATCTTTTGCTTTCTTTGAGCTTGGTAATGCGTTAAAATAGCTTTTGTAGGCGTCGGGAATAATTTGCTCCCGAAGTAAATAAATTAAATCCTTCTTTTTCGCCTCTGAAATTGATAATCTATTGCCATATTTTTGTGCTAGGGTTATCAATACGGGAGTTTTCTTACATTTTTTGTTAGTGTTTTAAATGAAACTCACGGTTTCTAGTTAATTCCACGATATAATAAAAGTTATTGAAAATTCTAAAAAAATTGACAATTGTTTCGATAAATCAATATCGTCGTCAGAATGACAGAAGTTACATTTTATTTAACTCAACATCTAATCATTATTGAGTTAAATTGAATGAAATGTTAAATGATGGACCATAAATGGTTATTTTGAAATAAAATAATTAAAATACAGTAAATTTGAATATACCGCCAAAACCTAAAATTACAGAAATCTTTTCAAAATCAGTCAATTGTTTAGTCGACAGGCTCTTTAGATGGCGCCACAATCAGTGTCTCATCTATCTGTGGGTTATCTGTGGTCCTAAACAGCTGATTTATAAGTACGCTGCAGTAGAGTGCACATTTATGTCCGGATATACAAATTTTTAGCATGTGTTGATAATCCTATGGAGTTACAAATATTGTATGTCTGGACTTACTATATTTGTGCTTTGAACTATTTTGAACTGCGAAAAATTATGACACACTATAAGTGTGCATTTGCATACCCTACTAACCTATTGATATAGTATATTTTCACTATGTTGATTACCCTTACTTCTCGTTATTCGGGACATGCATTTGCCTTACTACGTTCAAAATATCACTTTACCCTAACATTGGCAACAAGTGGACATACGATATATGTGTTTTAAGCCATCGAATTAATATTTTGGTGCTCATTTGAAATATTCCATATATATTTTAGTCTCGAAACATAAATTAATTCAATCTCTAACAATGAACTTCAAATTAATAATAAACCTATATAGTTTCATCTTGCCCGATTTGTCAATTTATTGTAAAATATAATTTAAGGAAAATACATTCATGGCCATCCATGGAATTTTATTATTAGTTTTTTCAATTAAAATCTGTAGTAATCGGTGTAATAGTGCGTAATTATTTTTTTTATTAATAAACTTGTTTTGTTACTATTATCAATTTATTAGTCTGTGGAAAAATTCCAATTTTACTATTATTAATGTATGATAATTTTATTTGCGTCAATATTTGTATAATAGAGTAAAATTTCAATCAAAATCCTGTTATACATATCAATAAATTTTCATTTTTTCCAATATTTCAATAAACATTTCATACCTACGTCACGCGTAATATTGCTCCCGCATGTAATTAGTAGATCCATGCAAATTTAAACAAACACTGTCCGCATCCTTCAAAATAATAAATATTCATACATTCAGATTTTTGCAGGTTTTTTATCAAATTTTTCATATACTTCCGTATTCCACTGGCACATTAAAACACCGTAGCGATTCTAACAAGTTGTTATTCTTTTCGTGACATCTGAAGTAGTTAGTACACAATTATTGGTAGTGCCTACTGACAATTCTCGTCTGGGGTAGACTGATAAGTATCGAACTGGAAGAAAAATGCTCTTTATTCTAATTTCGATTTTGTGTGTATCTGGATTAGGTGAATGTCTTGAATTCATTCCACCACAAAATGTCGTAAGTAAAGTTTATATATTATATTATTTGAAAATAAAATACACTCAGTGACATAGAAACCCGAACACCCAGTAAAAATTATTTTATTCCACTAATATTTGGGATACATATTATGGACTTCAAAGACCACTTGAGCCGTCTTTGTGGGAGTTTGTAATATGTAAATGATTAAAATTTCACTCCAATTGGGTGAGAATAATTAAAGTTTCTGTTCAGTAGCTTTAATAATGGGTTGAAG
Source organism: Galeruca laticollis (assembly GCA_963921935.1). Taxonomy (NCBI): domain Eukaryota; kingdom Metazoa; phylum Arthropoda; class Insecta; order Coleoptera; family Chrysomelidae; genus Galeruca; species Galeruca laticollis. The sequence goes on from OY998177.1 coordinate 172,705,666, forward strand.
CTCCACGATTTCATTCACATTCCCTAATGGGTATATAGGCATACTCATAATACTCCTGTGGTATCTCATTCCATACCACCTCTATCGCATACCATCAGAGTTTGCGGAGGACGCTGTAAATTTCTTAACCTTCTACCGACTATGTCCCACACATGTTTAATTGGGGACAAATCTGGGGATCTTGGGGGCTAACCTATATATTCCTGGTTTTTGAAAACCAGCAATTATGTTTTTCATGATGAAAGAGTTTTCAAATGCCTTCAGCTAGATGAGCAACATTGTGAATAGTTATCGTTTTGCCTGAATGTGAAAGCATCCAGTCATTTTGAGCCACTTTATATTTTGCCTTAAACGGTCCAATGACCGATACATCTTAAGGCTGCAGCCGGTGTTTGTCATGAGGTGGGAAGGTTACCATTACAATTTCATTTTCCTTTGCACAGATTACAGCCTCAAATGAACAGTGGCTTTCATGGTTATCCATGAGAAGTAAGATGGGATCTTGCATGGAACATCTCGTATGAGTGACTAGATGCTCTAGAGTTTTTAAAAAGAGCGATGCGTTCATCCACCGACTACTTGGACTGTTCACCAGACCTAAGCTTCCTGGTGGAGCACCTATCAAGAAGCTTTCAAAAATCTGGCATGCGGAAAATAAAAACTGGCGGTACAACATTTCTAGATGCACTCACTATTCCCACCATAGTGACAAGACTTCCACGCTCCCCGGAAACAACCTGTCCCACTTGCTTCACTCATTTCGCTGCAATAGCATTTTGCGCTTGCACAACCGTCATCACGCCTGTTTCGTCGAGTTTAAATATTCTTTCGGGTTTGAAAGGATGTTTCTCCAAAGCGCGGCGGAGGTTTTCGTAAAACAGCATTACATTCGTCTTGTTGAAACTCGTACTTCTTGAGAGACTGGTGTTTTCTGGTTTCCGTAGTGAAAGGGTTTGATGCCTTTTCATGAATCCTTTTACCCAGTCTATACCTGCTGATTTCTTTTCATTCCACTTATCTGGAAATTGTCGTTGAAGCCTGGAAGCATATTCGTAAGCCAGAGTTTGCAGGATTTTATAGGTTAGTCCGTAGTTCATACGCGAACACTTTAAAATATATGAAACCAAAAGTTCTTCTTGCTCGTTCGTAATAACCTGTCTAAAGCTATGCTTAGACGAGAAATGTTCGCGATTCCTTTGTGGTTCAACACAGTTTACATTTTTTTTCAGTGCAGTGTGGGTGACACCATAAACTTAGGCAGCTCTTCTTTGGGATAGTTCTTTTTTCTTGTAAGCTTCTATAGCCCTTTGCATATCGTCTTCACTGAACTCTGGCATAGATCTTTTTTTTACATAAATCCTTACCATTGTAGAAGTCTGAAAAAAAGTGACAATAAAATAAATTAGCTCTTTTACTACAAACTGTTGAAACGGGGCACCTTTTAACATTGTTCAAATGTGCCCCTGCTGCCTTGTTCAATTGTGCTCCACCTAGCAGCAAATCAAAAAACAAATTTTTTCAATATTTTAAGTGTACCTACCTATATATTAGTAACAATACAATAAATCTTGACAATCGAATATGTAATGAAAGAAAAAAATTGAAGAAACACACAATCTCTAGATTAAAATAACCAAAACTTGCCACGTAGTATCTTATAAATAAGCGGCGTAAATAAACAATGTGCCGCGTTCCGGCGCAAATAACTAACTGATCACGACATTTGTTTCTAGAGGTTTGTAAGAATATGGACAGTGTTGCCAAATGGTATTTACTAAAAACTCGGAATGCTTAAAAAATTACAGGGCCTGTTCAAAAGTTCCCCAGTTCAAAGGTGCCCCCTTCTCCCCTATAGTTTTTGTTTTCTTGAGACCAATAGTGAGTATTCTTTCTATTAAATATTTCTGAGGTAGTAAATATCACTTCGTTCGTCCAAAAAATAATATTAAAAAAATTAGGATCCCGAAAATAACGATCCATCATTAAGTTACAATATCCAAGCGTAGAATAAGATGGTTAGGTTCTAAGTGTGTAATTTAGCGAAATTTAACTGAATGTAATTACTTAATTTCAGTGTTCTATTATGGATATCAGTTCTGGTAATATTTATTTATGTCTTTTTCTGCTTCCCTGATGAAGTTTTGTGTAAGTTCTTCGAAATACAAACAAACATTTAATTGCGTTTCATCTTCCAAAAATTATTAGGTTTATTTCTTTCTCCGTATTTTAAAACACCATGCTCTTCGAGATCTCGTTCAATTCGCCCAAATATGGATATTTCCGGTATTCTTCTTTCCGGATACTTTTGACAATATGCTCTAGTAGTTAAGGCAATGCTTTTGCTACACTGATATAAATTTAAGCTTTCTTCGGTACTATAAGACATTAAAAGCTAAAGATAAACTTAACGCACAAGAAAACCAAAATTATTATTAGAGAATTCTTGTTTACATGGGTTTCCAAAACACTCTATTTTCCATGGCAGTTTTGATTTTGCAGCGTTACTAGGTTTTGATTACATACAATATTTGGTTTAATTTTACGATTTGTAGTGAATTGTTTTCTCAGAAAAAACAGATATGTTAGTTAAAATTATAAACTACAATATATAGTTGAAAATCTACCAGTCAGCCCGTTAAAAAATTTTTGTAACGTATTTCCTCAATAAATTTAAACGTAAGGTATTTTTTATTGCATAAAAAATGTTTAATAGTTAATATTTTCTAAACGGCTAGAGATGGGTATAGGCTATTCCATGCAAAGTTACCATAATTTTTTGTGAACAATCGGAATCGGCTATGATATACAGGGTGTTCCAATTAAAATTATACTTATAGGTGATCTTACATATTCCAATCGGATCAATTTCTGACATCACCCGGTATAATTTGTAGCCAAAGGAAACAACTACGGTTATATATTGTGGTATTGCCTTTAACATTAAAATGGCAGATTCAGCAAATATGATATACTTATATTTATTCCTACTACCTTAAGTAAGCAAAGTAGCAAAAACCTAAATAAAAGAGCTATTAACTCCTAAACCACGAGAGCTATATAATATCTTATTGACAGTCACTTCGATTTTTGATGATGAATCCATATCAAAGACAATGTACCCTGTCTTTTTTTCCTAAATAGAATATCTTTCGAGATCAGGGGATAGAGGATCTTATGTGGTACATGCCAGTTATATGAAGACATCCTGCATACACGCAAGTTATTTGAAGCCATCCTATTTATATAAATATAGATTACTGTTGTCTGTTTTTTTGTACTGTTGTACTGTTTTTTTGTACTTGGTGTAGTTGTCATTAATAATCGGCATTCCAATTTTGTATCTTGCATTGTAATTATCGTATAGTAAAATTTTTAAAATAAAACTTTTTAAAAGATATCTTCGCGATTAAGATCATTTAACTTGTGCCCAATGAATTCCAAACCAAAATTCGATTTCGCACGAATTGAAACAACAATCTTGCTATCAATATACCCGTTCTAATAGATAGTGATTTTCTTACTTATCACAGTATCCCTTAACTTTATAAAAATTGTATACTTGTTCCACACAACCCTATTGCCTTGTGCTTGGGATAATATTAAGAAAAACTTTGTGCATATATTGAAGATATCTTCTTTTGCCGACAACATGAAGAAGCCCCTAACGATACTTGCGTAATACCTTTGATCAGAGCCGAAACACCATCCTGCAAATGTGAGGCAACAGTTTTGAGTCATCCTGTAGTCTAACAAATCAATAACAAATATTTGTTATTCCAAACTGTAGATGCTATCAAAGCTGAAATTAACTGCGATAAGAATAGAATAGTTATAATCAAAAGTAACAATGTCGTTAAAATATTCCAAGGGTGTAGCGTAAAAATTATGAAGTCTATATCAGATTACTGAAGAAAAGACAAATGGAAACTTTTATTACCAAAATTACGTTTAACTTTCGAATTTGAAGTAACCACAAATTGACATCCACCTTTAAAATAAGAATCAGTAGATCTCGAATACATCAGAGACATTCAAAAGGAAACAGATTCGTATGAAATTTTAGAGGGAGAAAAGATGCACGCCGCAATTTGTAATATGCCCAGCGTAACATTGCTATTTGTGCGTTTAACCATTACCTATATCTGGTATAGGAGAAGAGATCAAGGAAAGGTTAGGCAGCCACCACATGCAGTGAATAATGGATCATTATTCACTAGTGAATACTGGGTGTATATATATATATATATAAAAACATTTTTTTATATAACGACTGAAAAATGCTATATAGGTGGGGATAACGGGGATTTCAGTCCAAAGAATCAACGCCAAGATCTTTTATTTACAAAATGCCGCCAAGCTTTCGTGTCCTTTTGACACTTCTTCAGGGCAATGTAAAATATTTTAAGTAAATTCAATATAAATAATCATTAAAAAATTTGTAAATGTAAAAATAAATATAATTATAATATACTTGATGTCATATTTCGATTTGTCTTATGTGAAATATGACATCAAGTATATTATAATTATATTTATTTTTACATTTACAAATTTTTTAATGATTATTTATATTGAATTTACTTAAAATATTTTACATTGCCCTGAAGAAGTGTCAAAAGGACACGAAAGCTTGGCGGCATTTTGTAAATAAAAGATCTTGGCGTTGATTCTTTGGACTGAAATCCCCGTTATCCCCACCTATATATATATATATATATATATATATATATATATATATATAATTTATTTCTTAAATTCTTGGGTGTTAGGTTGAATAAATAAATAAAACACATTGTTGCTACTGACGTTTCGTTCCTGGGTTAGAAATATTCAAGTTTATTCTTGAATAAATCACATTTCGTTGTTTACAATTTAGAAATTTGAAAAAACACATGTAAAATAGGTGAAAAAACATTCATAAAACAACAGATATTTAAAACCAGCACTATCGATACAAATTCCTCGACATTATACAGGGTGTATATGGAAAAACTTCAGTTGTATTATTTTATTAAATTGTGATCAATCTGACTCAAGTTTTTAACACCTTGCTTATCGTTGACAGTATTATGTTCTTTTCTAATGTTTACCATTTCTTTAATTGTCAGTTTTTTGTAGTTCGAATAATGAGCTAGAATTTTGTGGTTTTTAAATGAAACCATGTTTTCCATTTTTTTCATGTTTATGAATAGCTGTGGAAGCATATTTATGGCCATTTAATCTGACAAGAGCGTCGATATAGGGGTGGGTAGTGGGAGGGCAATCAACCCCTTCCCCCTCCCACAAGAATAAGAAAAAATGGAAAATTATTGTATTTTTTAATTAAATTTGAAAATTATTTTTAGTTTTGTTTCTAAATCTAAATATGTTATTTATAGCTCTCTACAAATTGATTTTTTTTATTACCTAAACCAAAAAAATTTCCCCTGTTTCTTGTGGCAGCTTAGACAGGGTATGTAATATATAACATTTTATTTTTTTCGTGGTTTTTTTTTACTTTTTAGTTTGGTGAATAATGGTGATAGGGTGTTTTGAGCTTTGTGACATATTTTGATATCATGTTTGGAAAATATGGTTTTAGAATATTTCTTCGATGGGATGTTATACAGGGTGTCCCGGGACTAATGGGAAAAAAGTCAGGAGCGTATAATCTGAGCTAAAATAATGTTAGTACTTCATATAAACTTTTACTATGCAGGCCCTCGTTTTCGAGTTATAGGCATCCAAAGTTTTAATTTTGAATTTGGTTTTTATTTGTATTTTTTGTACTAGTTATTTGATCTTTATAAAATTTACGGCAAAGCTATAATGTATGTGTATGTTTATTTTGGTAAGGTGAACAGATTTACAGTAGTGCATTGAAGCCAGGGACGGACTACTCGCTATGGTTAGTGATCCAAAAATTCTGCAGGTATGGCACACCCTGTATGAAATTATCGAAATTCACTTCCCCACACATTAAGCTAACGAAAAGGTACTCTTGTTGGAATTCGATAAAATAAGCCGTTTGGCTAATATTTACAGTTTTATTAATGCACTACGTACCAGTTTACGCATTCACCATTTTTATAAGTACACAACGAGGTAAAACTAACTTTTAATAGATGTCCAAAATTTACCTAGAGTACTACAAAGAAATAATTTAACGATAGCAGAAGATGAAAAACATTAACGACTTATTAATTGGAAAGTTGGTAAAAACTTGTTTTTACCGTTTATCAAGTTACCATAGGATTAGTTGTCAAACGTTGTGTAGAATAGTTCGTAGTCAGTACTTGTCAATAATTCATAAGTCCTTAATTTAACAGTTACAATAGCAGAATTCGCTTTTATTGAGTACGCAGATAAACATCTAATATATGGACTGGCTTCTCGAAACTGTTTAGAGGCCAAAAGGCTTTATGAAGAACATTTTGCAAACAGAGCATTGCCAGACAGACGAATGTTTGGGCGTATTGATCTCAGGTTACGAGAAACAGGTATAAATAAGTAAATGTAATTTTCCATGTATACAAAACAAAATTTTAGATTTTAGGAAGATTTTCGCCAGAAAAAGCTGGAGAAGGTCCAGTACGAAGCATACGTACTGTGGCAGTGGAACAAGACTTGTTAAATGCAGTTGATAATGAACCATCGAGTTTTAGAAAATCATCAAGAGAACATAACGTCTCGAAATCAGTTGTTCATCGCGTCCTAAAAAAACAGCTGTTATATCCTTTTCACATGAAAAAAGTACACCGTATGACAGTGGCTGATTATCCTGCTCGACTTGAGTATAGCCAGTGGTTTCTGCGACAACAACAAGCAGACAACACATTTATTAGTAACGTTCTCTTTACGAACGAACCGGGTTTCACCAGAGATGTAATCATAAATTCTCATAATATGCATTTATGGGATGATGTGAATCTACATGGCATTATCCAAACTAGGATCCAGCATAGATTCATGGTTAATGTTTGGCAGGAATAGTTGGCAATAATTTGATACAGCCATACTTTATTGACGGTACTTTGACCGGTCAGAGATATTTGGAGTTTTTTGCAAAATGAGTTATGGAACCTGTTTGATGATGTGCTACTACAAACTCGTAGGAATTTATGGTTCATGCATGATGGGGCCCCTCCTCATTTCAGTTTAGATGTACGACAGCATTTACACACAAGGCTTCCTAATAGATGGATTGGTCGTGGAGGCCCTTTTCAATGGCCACCGCGATCAGGAGACGTTAATCCTATGGACTTCTTTCTCTAGGGTTATCTCAAAAGTAAGGTATACGCAACACCTGTGCAAACAAGGCAAGGTTTAATAGACAGAATTGTGTTACACTGCAATGTTATTAGAAATAGTGTGAAATTGCTCTTTCAAGTGCAAAAAAACAACCTTCGTAGACTTAGAATGTGCGTGGAAGTGGGAGGAGCTCATATTGAACATTTATTAGAATAACGTTAGTTTTTGTTGTTGTTTAGGAATTAGTTTTAGTCTAATGTTTTATAACTTGTGTTTTTTGAGGTTTTCTTAATGGTTTAATAATATTATGTTCGTAATTTTGATTAAAAGCAAGTAAATTCTGGACATCGTATTAATAAGTTAGTTAGGTAGATTTGTACGTAGTGCATTAATAAAACTGTAAATATTAGCCAAACGGCTTATTTTATCGAATTCCAACAAGAGTACCTTTTCGTTAGCTTAATGTGTGGGGAAGTGAATTTCGATAATTTCATATAGGGTTTGCCATATCTGCAAAATTTTTGGATCACTAACCATTGCGAGTAGTCCGTCCCTGGCTTCAATGCACTACTGTAAATCTGTTTACCTTACCAAAATAAACATACACTTACATTATAGCTTTGCCGTAAATTTAATGAAGATCAAATAACTAGTACAAAAAATAAAAATAAAAACCAAATTCAAAATTAAAACTTTGGAGGCCTATAACTCGAAAACGAGGGCCTACATAGAAAAAGTTTATATGAAGTACTAACATTATTTTGGCTCAAATTATACGCTCCTGACTTTTTTCCCATTAGTCCCGGGACACCATGTATATTTTATACACTATTTGTTTGTAAATACATTTTATGTTATGTATTGGATAGTGATTGTTATTAAAGTGGTTCAAACTAGTTTTATAACATCTGGTCGGTATTCAGGCGAAGTTACTTTAATGGTTCTATCGACTAATCCAGTAATTACGCTTTTGTTATGGGACATTGGATGGTTGGAATTGCAGTTAAGGTATCGGCCTGATGAGGTTACTTTATTATACAGTTTGGTATTGATATCATTGTGGTTAGTTCTTATCAAGTCGTATCTAAAAAATGTTTCTACAATTTGATTTTTTCATGAAAATTATTAAAAGCGGACAGTACATCATCAATATTATCATCGGGTACTGCTGCTAAACAGTTGTCCACATATCGTTTAAAAAACAGAATATTGTAATTCAAATCTTTCAATACTACTTCTTCTACATATTTAGTTACTAATTGAGCAAGTATAGAAGATACAGGAGAGCCCATAGTGCATATATTAAGTTGTTGGAAAAAATCATCATTGTGTTGAAAGTATTTATTGTTTTGAATCAATAAGATGGCTTCAATGAATTTATTATGTTTGACTCTAGTGTGTTCCTTTATTATATCCCATTTTGTTTGTACAGTCGTAATTATTAATTCGTTAGGAATATACCTAATTATTAATTGATCAAACAAAAAATAAATCCGGTAAACATTTACACGTGTATTAGTTTTAAGCGTTTCACTTCTTGTATATAATTAACTAATCTTGGAAACGATATTTATTATGGTAAGAACTAGCTATGAATAATAATAATGATTCCGATTCATTAAAATTCAAATTAAACTCGGTGCATAACTGCGGTAGACTAAAAAATATTAAATCTTCAGTATTTCCTAATAATACATTTTTCGATTTGGAAATGATTTTCAATATTAAGTCGATTATTAAAAAACATTGTACATAAATGCGTTATTATTAATATTCATGAGTGCTTTTTTTAACATTGAACTAAAATAATGAGCAATTTCAACATTAAGGTCAGCCACGAGACCAGGAATTATATACTGCTTTCTTTATTCAAGCTGCACTTCAAGTTCAAGATTTTTTAGGTCGTTGATATTTAGGAAGAAGCAATTGATGCAAGTGTTACTACCCTATTTCATTTCATTCGCGGACAAACTGCAAAATTGTAAGGAAATAATATTTGAATGATCAAATCGGGGAATAATAAAATATATCCATCACAAGGACGTAACCAGATTTTATAACTCCAGAACATCCCTTTTCTTCAAAGTAATCATAATTGAGGTTAAATCAATAATCATTTCAAACTATTGTTGATCTAGCGGAAAAATACCGGCGAATATATGTTTTACAATGTTAATACATACTTGACATAGATGTAACAGTGCTGAAATAAAAATTAAATAAAAAAACCTCACGAAACATCGAAAATATTAAAACTGGGTGCTACAAACGTATAAATATGATATATTAATTTTTAAAAAATTGTAGTTACCTAATAAATGTGCTTACATGCTAATATTTTGTAAAACAGGACCAAAGTTTGGTAGTATCAACCACCACCGGAGAGATACAAGGAATTCAAAAGAAGACAGATACGGGAACTGTTTATTGGGCATACCAAGGAATTCCGTTTGCAAAACCACCGGTAGGAAACCTTAGATTCAGAGTAAGTATCAGATATTTTTTGAGTAATTTTTTCGTGTTTCAGCAATTAAAACACGAAAAAACGGTTTTTAGAAAAAAATCCTGTGTATATGTGGTCGTCGTTGTCGTCGGCCACTTTTCGTTGGCACAATACAGCCTCCGGAGTGCAAAAATTCGCAAATTTTATTATTGAATATTGTTCATGACCTCTTACATATGAACCCTATTGATTGTCAGTTCACTAAAGCCAATACAACGGACGCTATGGTATTTGAAGTATCACATATTTGTCATTTTTGGAGAAATTTCGCTTTGTTAGCATGATACAGATATTCTGATCTCTTTTGGCCTGTTAGATCCCCTGGCCTAACCCCCCTTGATTACTTTTTATGGGGTTACCTGAAACAAAAGATTTACCAGAAAGCGCCGTTTCAAGATATTGACCACTTGGAGACGATAATTTTAGACACATGTCAAGAAATTTCTCCACAAATGATAAGGAATGTATTACGTAAATTTTCCAATAGAATGATTAAGTGTATTGAACGAGATGGTGAATATGTCGAAGCATTAGTATCAGTGAAAATTAAATTTGTTTGTTTGTAATATTAATATGATATTAGTTTTATAACTTAGTATTTAAATGTATTTTATTATTTGCAAAATAAATTAGTACGCACTTATTGCGCGTTTTAATTGTAAAATAATTAGAAAACATCGAAAAAATAAAAGGTAATCATGTGTTTCGTAATCACAAGAGATAAATGTTCATTCAAAATAGAAATATTAGTAAAAAATAAAATAATCTGAAGGTTCAATTTAAATGGATGTACTTGCATATTTAAACGTAGTTTTTAATTCTGATCAACTTTTTTTAGTAACATTTTTCGATATGGTCAAATTTAAAGGTACTTTACTCTTGAGAAAAACTCATATTTTTTGACAAACCTCGTATACGACTAAAAATTTGATATTTGATGACTGTGGTTAGGTTTTAGATAAAGCAGAACTTTTTATTAAGAATAACTTTTTTTCTAAATGAAATTAACTGTCTCGACCCTTACTTCGTGGAATATGCTCATATTAGTGTTTTTAAATGAAACTCACGGTCTCTAGTTAATTCCACAATATAATAAAAGTTATTGGAAATTCTAAAAAATTGACAATTGTTTCGATAAATCAATATCCTCGTCAGAATGACAGAAGTTACATTTCATTTTATGCCTACCTGATGTTTAGTAGTTATTTTTGGCTAGACCAAGAAGTAACCTAACTTGCGATTGGCTTCAAAATTCCTAAGGGTCTGACCCAAATAGACCCTTAGGAATTTTGAAATACGATACAGTGAGCACTTACGAGCATACAGATTAAAACAACCAGATAAATCCCACTACGCAAATCATCTACTTGACACCAATCATTCATTGACACCTAACACAGAACTAGAAGTGCTGCATATTTGTGAAAAGAAACATGAACTGGATTTCCTTGAAGAACTGGAAATTAGAAGACATTTAAGAAACCCACAATATGAAGTTGTCAATGAACAGTTAAATCTAGGGAGTTCTCCACTAATAAACTGTCTTCTTAAGTGATAATTGTAAAGATCAGCAGATATAGTTTTCCTGCTTTTCTATATCATTGCACAGTTATACTGATCTTAATTGGAAAAATGATATCCAGGATATCACCATAGGGCTAATAATATCTAAGCTTCAATATTTGTAATATCATTCTATAAACATATATTAAGCCAATCACATGTTAGGTTACTTCTTGGTCTAGCCAAAAATGACTACTAAACATCAGGTAGGCATAAAATGAAATGTAACTTCTGTCATTCTGACGATGATATTGATTTATCGAAACAAGTGTAAATTTTTTAGAATTTTCAATAACTTTTATTGTATTGTGGAATTAACTAGAGACCGTGAGTTTCATTCAAAAACACTTTTTTTCTAAAATTAATAATAAACAAGTTTTCCACATGATTCCAACTTAGGCGGACATATTGTATATCTTCGGGCCAGAGGCCCACGGCTTTGTAAGACTATCGCCCTCAGCGCATAATCATCTATTTAGTACCCTTGATACATAAATAACTATAATATACCTGCATAAAATATTAGATAATTACAGGATATTCATTTCTTACTTCGATGAACGAAATAACTAAAATACTGTCAATGTCATTAAATTGTTGAAATTATTGTATCTTTTCGTGCGTTAAATATATAATGGTTTGACCAAGATGGTCACGGTACTTCTTAGTTCTACTCAGTGAATATTTTGACAGGATAATATTTCAGAAAACAAATGTTTTCGTCCACTCCATACGAACAACACTCTACATTAGTATGTATATAATATTTGAAAGAACATATATTTTTGTTAATTACAGGCTCCAGAACTGCCTTCACCTTGGAGGGGTGTTCTAGATGGAACTGTAGAACGAAGTGGATGTGTAGAAACGACATTAACCTTGGATAATGACTTCGTATTCTACGGCAATGAAGATTGTTTATATATAAATGTATATACTCCTAGAGTAAGTATAAATTTTCTATATAAAAAAAATCCTATCGACATAGTTTATTATTATTATTAAAATCTGATCAAAATTGATAAATAATTTAGTTCTAACCAAATCTACTACTTTCTGGCCAAAGTAAGGACTTTCAGTCGTACTAACAAATATTCTCACGTATGTTATCATTATTCCTATTCAATCCCAAATCAACCAGGAACTGGATTTGATATGATAAACTGAGAACGGCACGTAATTCTCACCGAATTTATTGGTGGGTCATCTGTTTCAAAGACTATATTCCTGTTTAGCTCATTGTCACTTAGGCTCGGCTCTTTCTTTTTGAATGTCTGTAAGTTTCCTTGATGTGAGTCATATACCTATATGTACCTTAACAAATGGCACTGCAGCCCTAGGTGGGCCTTAGCCTCCTCATGGCATCACTCAGCCATATCATTTTTGGCCTCTCCCTTCTCCTCCTAATGTAGACATCGGCATATAATAATTTTTCGACCTTCAAGATTCTTCCATACGTTGGATATGTCCAAACCATTGAATTCTACGTATTTTAATGAACAGGACCCCAGCATATATTTTTCTAATAACTTTTCTTTCGAATCTTCTTTACCTTCCTTTGTCGATTTCTGCCAGCATCCATGTTTCACTGCCATATGAGCCTACTGGGTGGATGAGAACTTTGTAAATATGCATTTTTGCGGAGCCGTTAAGGAATGTGTGCTCCAGTAGCCATAGATTAGCATAATAGGCTCTGGATCCAGCTTGGTTTCGCTCTTTGATGAATATTGAGCATCTTACAGTGCTAGCAATCAAATTATCCAAGTACTTAAAGGATGTTACTCCCTTGGAAGTTTTGTGATTAATGACAAGATCTCCTGGGCTGGAGGATGATTCCGTTGATGCGATCATGTACTATGTTTTTCTGTCGTTGATTGTGAGTCTGACTTGCCAGGCTTCTTGCTATCAAACCGATATCATCAGTATAGGTATATATCTGGGTCGACTAGTTGAAGATCGTGGAAGATCATGCCCCGCCTGTCAACATGCTTGATGACGTAGTGAAGGGTATTATCATTAGGTAGCCTAATTTCGCGTTCAAATAGGATTTTCACAGTTGTTTCACCCGTGGACTCATTGATGGCAGATCGATAAGCCAATTCAAATCGGGAGAGATACTGGTCCCACTCTTTCTGGAGGCTGAAAACTACTTTAGACAGGTATTTTCCAATGATCCTGTTCATGATTTCAACCATTCCCTCTGACGTCTTCATTTTCAGCTTGTCACAAATTGATCGCTGTGGACTTCCAAGGATACTCCATATCGCAACAGTGGTGGCCTCTTGATTCGGGATCGCGTAAAATTCCACCCACTTTGTGAAATAACTTATTACAACCATAATGTATTTACAACCATTCTCTGTTATCAGAAATGGTCCAGCGATATCTGAAACAACCATTTCGAAAGGGCTTCCAACATTATATTGTTTCATGGATTCCTTTCTCTTGCAATGCGGTTCATTACTCATAGCACAAATCGTATATTTCTTACACCTTTCACGGACTTGCTGAAGGGTGTTCTTCAGTCCCAGATGACCTCATGATGGACTGTGGCGTAACTTCCTTGGTCAGCTACTCTCGTTCTCGGGATAAGTAACTATATTCTCTTCTCGGAAGCATCATCGTTTTCAAGCATTCTTTTCAACAGACCTCCTTCCAGGACAAGGAAGTCCCACTAAGCCTAATGTGCCTTGAGTGTCAGTGAAAATATTGACACTTCTTGTCAGGTAGGTCCCCAATTTTCTACCGTCCATTGCCGATTCATCTTTAGGTGAAGATCGTTCGCCTGATCTTCTCTGATCCTGGTGGGTAACCATTCTTCGTCAACTACTGTAGTTCTTGAAACTGCAGCTTCTTTGGATTCCGCCTTGTTGCAGTGGGAACATTCTGCTGGGTACGACCGTCTGGACATGAAGTTGACATTAAGAATTTCCTTCTATAGAATCTTCCACGGACTTCACTACCGCCAAAAGTTCTCTTCTTGTGACGCAGTAGTGTCGTTCTGGTTTGGAGAGGACTTTACTGAAATGTCCAGCACTCTTTCTCACCCTCCTTGGAACTTTGAGAGCACTACTCCAATTCCTACATTGCTTGCATCAGTGTCAAGAATAAAGTTTTCCTCTGGTAATGGATATCCTAATATCGGCGCCGTGGTTAAACGTCTCTTCAATGTTTCATAGCCGTTTTACAGACATCATCCCAATGAAAAACTTCACTTTCGTTTCTTCTGTGAGTCGAGAGTTAGTGGCTTGACATTATCTCCAAACTTCCTGATAAATCTTCGATAGTTTGTGAAAAGTCCAAGGAAACTCCTAATTTGATGTTTGTCGGTCGGTTACAGCCATTGCTGAATGGAAGCAATTTTCTCTGGATCCACCACCACTTCTTCGTTGCTCTCTGTATGACCCAGATAGTTGACTCAGTTTTGGAATGGATGACATTTCTTCGGATTTAACATGAGCTGGGCAATTTGAAATCGTTTGAATACATCTTCCAAATTCTTCAGGTGTTCGTCAAATGTCTTCCTCAGTACTACGATGTCGTCCAAATAGAACAGGCATGTCTTCCAAGATAACCATCTCGAAACATTCTCCATTAATCTTTTCAATGGGCGCATTACAGAGCACTAACGGCATGACGTTGAATTTCCATAATCCGGACCCGGTGGTAAAAGCAGTTTTCTCTTTGCCTTCTGGGCCCATTTCTACTTGCCAATAACCTGTCTTCAGGTCCAGGGTGGAAAAGATTTGCTGGCCAAATAGTTCCTCGCAAAATCTTGCAATTCCATCCTTTTTATTAACGAGCACTACTGGAGAGACCAATGGGCTAGTAAACGGTTCTATTACTTTCTCTTCTTCCATCTCTTGAATTAATCTTTCAGCATAATCTCTTAGCTCGTCGTAGTCTTCGAGCTGATTATCTAAATAATTTCACCAGTATCGATTTTGTATTTGACGGCTGATATTATACCAGTCCTCTCTCCTTTTGGTACGAATAGTTCTCGATACAGCAATATAAATTCTCTCATTTTCCTTTTTTCAGCTCGATTCTAGGATTTACCAGTTACTGATAACATATATTCTAAACTGTCATTGGAATGATCAGTTGTCGTTGTTTGGTTCCGATTCGTGCAGGTATAACGGTATCTTGCTGTACAGCTGCCAACACCAGGTTGTCTTTATATGGATGAAGGAATACCTCTTCGGAACCTACTTTATTGGTTCTGTTTCTAAAGTTCATTACTATTTGAATAAAGTACTAGTTATGATCCAATAAGCATAGCTCCCATCTCAATGATCACGAATTTTGTGGTTATAATGCTGCATGTATACTTTGTTATCAATATCAAAACAGTTGAAAGATTATGAACATCTAAACAGACCCATATTAACAACATTCATCGAATCATGTCATGCACTACCACAGTCCAGTCTCAGTCTTATTTTGAAAAACAACTGAAAAAATGTGGGTTCATTACTGTTATCTTCTAATCTTATTTTGAAATAAGGGTACTTATAAATAAAACTAGTGATAAAACTAATCTTGAACTTATTTTTATAGCATCCCAATAAGCAAGGAGAGAAGCTACCCGTATTAGTATGGATTTACGGAGGAGCATTTATGTTTGGAAATTCATCCAGTTCTATGTATGGTTCAGAAAATCTACTAAATCAGAATATAATTACAGTTACATTTAATTACCGAGTTGGGCCATTTGGTGAGTATCTTACATAAAATTAGGTCTATATAACCATTAGATATTTCGTAAGTCTAATTTATTTTGGACTGTTTCAGTTAAAAATTATGATTAATAACATAACTGGAAGTAATCAATAATTTTCAAAAGATATTAAAGTAGATATTATATAAACTCAAGTGATTTCAACTAAACTTTCGTAGTTATTGATAATTTGAACCAAAATTATTTTTCTTATCCTTTTAACCTTCACACCACGATTCGTTCCAATTCTTCAATTTTTTCCAGTCCAATTCCAATCGTTTAATTTCTTCTACATTTTTTCTCTTTTATTTCTTCTGTATATATCATAGTCTTTGCTCTGTCACTTCCAACTATATTGCTTTATTATATTCTTGCAACTCTCAGAATCATCACTTATTGCTCTTCTCGTCCACTGTTAGCACATGCGGCAACGGTTTCGAAAATTACTTCATCATGAAAAGTTTTGGCTGATCAGATCTTGACGACCCCTTTTAGATTCGATAAACTAACCAATAGTGGTTGATATTGATGGTGGAGTCTAGATAACATTTATCAAGACAAGCTTTCATTTCAATGTTGTTTTCCTATCAAAAACCAACGTTTCATTAGTACGCGAAATTATTTTGTTCCGATTGTTTTCATAATAAAAGAAGTTCTTCTACTAAATCAATAGTAACTTTTGGACCAAATTCAATATATCATGAAAAAGATTCATCTGCTTCATTAGTAAACAAGATTAATTTTTACCTTTCAGGTTTTCTTAGCACAGGAGATATGGAGAGTCCTGGGAACTACGGTCTCAAAGATCAAAATTACGCATTGAAATGGGTTCAAAAAAATATTGAAAATTTCGGAGGAGACAAGAACCGTGTGACAATTTCCGGTCAAAGTGCAGGAGCAGTTTCTGTACTATATCAAATGGCATCCCCAGAAAGTAAGGGACTTTTTGCAGCGGCCATATCAAGTAGCGGTAGTCCTTTATGCTCATGGGCTTTCACATATAATCCTGCTAAAACTGCTTTCGATTATGGACTCGCAGTGGGCATCCAAACAAAAAGCACTAAGGAATTGATGAAAGAGTTGAGAAAAGCTGATATTGATGTCCTCAAAGGCGCATCTAAATTGTTATCACTACTGGTAAGTTTTTCACAATAACCTTATACCTTTAGTACAAGTACGAAGAGGATAGCATGTGGCTCCTCGTAAAGCAACGCCATTGATCTAACAAAATGAAATTAATGACAGATTCGTTTAAATGCTGCTTAATTATAGAACTTGAATGACAGAAAGAATTTGGGAAGAAAATGTTTTATTCCTAGTTAGTTTTCTTATTTTCTCACATCGCTCTGAGTACTAGCTGTTCCTCTTCCTTCTCTCCGTATAATCAATTCTCCAATTTAGAAGCTCTCTATTTGTCTTTTTAATTGGTATACAAATTTCCTAATAATAAAATTCCGGTCATGTCATATAACTTAACAGGAGCAGTACTTGTATTGAAGGTTCCGTTTTATTGAAAGATATTTATGTTTGTGAATAACTTTCATATATTGACTTAAGATGTTTTATACAAATTTTTAGTCTCTTCCAAGATCAATTAAGGGTGGTCTGCCTTTCACTCCTACTATAGAGCCTTATCACAATGGAGCGTTCATTACGAAAAGCATTTACTCAAGTTTTGAAAAAGGAGATTTTCACAAAGTACCAATTATGATGGGAATAAATTCTTTAGAAACTTTATTTTTCGCAAGTGGTAAGTATCAACATTTTATAACGACTTGAAGAGTATTCATATCTTTTTCGATCCATCCCAATTTACCGAAAATCAGGAAACTGTTTGTGGACTGCAATGCTAACCACTTAATTTTCAACCGACATTAGTATGTAGTCTCATTAATTCCTAATATTTTTGTTGTGGATTCACATTATAACCTGTATAATTAAAAAGATAGGGTTGAACGGAGATATAAGGAAAGAGGTATAAATATAAAAAAATGGAAACATTTTTCTCCAAAATTTGCTAAATTCTAGGTTGTTTTTTATCGCTTGCTCTTATAACAACACCATGCGAAATAACTCAACCAGATTCTAAAATTTTGCAACTGATATATTTTTTGACCAAATCATCTCGTTGTATTATCCTTTCAAAATGATTCTAGATCCATTTTCCAAAATGTGACTGACATTGTATTCTAGCATTCTAATTTAAAATAATATTCTCAATAAAAAAAATAATTTAATCCAATATTTACAAATATCTGACTTTTCAGTTTTCTATCATGCCTTCTGATGAAATATTTTGGCATATTGCTCATGGTGTAGTTATTTCTAAAAAAACGTACGAAATGATGGTATGCATCGTTATCTAGGTACTAAACTGTTCAAATATTTTGGCTGATGTGACATACATAATTCCCTTGAAGAAATTTTTATTATTGTGCTTGATGAATATGTGAGATCATCAGAAATGACAATTTGGAATAAAAGAGTTCCTGTGGAGAGATGAGAGTGTGAGTTTTTATAGTGGCCTATATATTTATTATGACATTGTCAATCCGTGAAAGTTCAGGAAAAAAAATTTGAAAATCATATTTTATGTAATTCTGTTTGCTGTTGCCGCAATATTCTGATCTTTTGCTCCTCTATTTAACCTTGGGACAATTAAGAGTATGAGTTGTTGACGACGCATGTTAGGGATGGATCTCACAATTATTTCAAACGTTAGTTTTAGCCAACCTCTCATCAAATTTAATGACATTTAGTGATGTAAAGTATTTTTTAGCTTTGAAATTATTGAAACCTTTGAATTTTATTGATGATATCAGTCCTAGTTTACTTCCGAGTGAACATATGAATATTCGTACACAAGCGGAAAGACGACAAGCTGGATTAGAGATAATTAAGTATTATTTCAAAGATGGGAGTTTCCTTGGATCCACTGACAATGAATATCTAGAGGTAAGTAGAAGTTTTTTGCTCTATAATGTATCATATAATAGAGACAATTTCATATTCAGCGAATCTTCATAAGCTGGTAACCTGGTATCAAATGGAACACTTCTTTTTGAATAATCTTGGAAACAAAAGTTATTGTTTATCCTTCTTGAACTCAAAACCAAAAGTCCTTCATCAGACTGGATCTATTGGTGAAGATATACAAACTGGTAGTGGCAGTGTCTGAGATTGTTCGTGAAAGCCCAAAAACGAAATTGTACATTCCAAGAAGCCTTTACCGTGTATACTCACTGAAGATCTGCGTCTTCTTGCTTACAGAGTTTGATTGACGCAAGAACTGAAGCTTATTGGCATGGATTTGTTGATCATCAAAATTGTTGCATTTGATGTTCATATAACCTACATATGATTGTTGAAAAACAAATACATTATCAACGAGTCACTATTTGGTGCGGCTTAAGGCATCATTGGACTGCTTTTTCAAAAAGGAAGCTGGTCGAGTAGTGAATTGGTGGATTATATCATGATATGAAAGCACAGTTTTTTCTTTCTTCCGGCTGCTATTGCAACTGCAATTGATCCATTATAGCAAAATAGTGGGTGGCTGGAGCAGGAAATATCGTTGGAAATATAGGAAACTTTAGTTACCATTTTTTAAGTTAAGTTGACGTCATAATACTTTTTATTTTAAAAGGACACCCTGAATATTTCAATCTTCTACTCAATATAACATGAAAGTAAATTATCTTGAAAATAATAATAAATAAATAGACTGATATGTGGTTTTAACAAAATGGAGCCACATTCCATAAAGCCCGTGAAAAAATTCAGCTACCGCAGAAGACATTTCTTGATAATGTTTTGGTAATAAAAATTGGCCCTCTATATCGTGTAATTCAACACAATTGGATTACTTTTAAAAGGGTTATTTGAAACAAAACGTCTATGCTAAGAAATTCACAAACACGCGCACTGATGGAAGAAATTTAACCCTTAATTCGACACCTGAGTCCCAGGGACTCATGTGCAAGTTTTGTTCTCGCATAACTCCCACCTTTTTGCCTGGAGCGTGCTCTGCGTTTCAGTAGCTTTCTCCAGTCGTATCGTTAATCGATAGTCGTGCGGGTGTGTCTAAGCAGCGTTGTTTGGGGTAAGTATCACGTGCCAATGAGTCCCTGGGACTCATGGTGTAGGTTTACGTTATAACTTTTATTCATGGTACAGTTTAGTAACACTGTATTAATTTAATTCTAGATCACAATATGAATAGAAATTTACCAGGACCTAGTTCTGTTAAAATTTATGACGATAATTACGAGTCCGTAGTTAACGGATGGCTTCAAGAGTTGGAAAAATTAGATGATTCGAACTCAAATACAAGTATTGAGCAAAAACAGCCAGATGATGATATTGTGTCTGACACTGATGACGCTCCGTATATACCAAGTGACCATGAATCAACATCAGAGTTATCAGGTGATTCAGATACAGACGATTTTGAGAATATAGCGCCATCAGAAACAAATTACTTTTATGGAAAAAATAGGTTCAAGTGGTCGAAAATTGCACCGGCACGTAACGTGCGCACTCCATCGCACAATATCATTCGTCTTCCTTGTGCCAAAGGACAGTTTCGCCAAGAAGATTTACTAAGTCCATGCGAATCATTTCAGCAAATTTTTGATCAGCAAATGCTAGATAATATCCTTACGTGGACTAATAAAAAGCTTCAAAATATCAGATTGAAGTATCCTAATGATGTTAGTTTTCGAGAATGCACAATCATTGAGCTAAAAGGATTGCTTGCTCTTTTGATCTATAGTGCAGCTTTTAAATCCAATCATGAGAGTATTCTTGCGATTTTCGCTACAGATGGTTCGGGCCGAGAGATATTTAGAGCTTCAATGAATATTAGAAGATTTTGTAGTTTGCTTATAGCCCTAAGATTTGACGACTTTGAAGATCGAGAAGCACGTAAGGAAATAGATCCGGGTTGTGCTGTAACAGAAATTTTGGAATTGTTTAACAAAAATTCACAAAAATCTTACACTATTGGGGCTAATGCAACGGTGGATGAAATGCTTATTGCTTTCCGAGGCAGATGCAAATTTAAAATGTATATGCCTAACAAGCCAGCAAAGTATGGCTTAAAAGTTCAATGCTTGGCCGATGCAAGAACCACCTATGTCTATAACACCTATTTGTATCCTGGAAAAGACTCTGACGGAAAAACTCTTTCCCAAGAAGATAGAAAAAAACCAATTCCAACACAGGCAGTGATTCGGCTGTGCACACCCATCTTCAATACGAATCGAAACGTAACTACGGATAATTGGTATTCGTCAATGGAGCTATTATCAACATTGAAAGAAAAGGCCTAACGACGATTGGAACTCTAAGAAAAAACAAAGGAGAAATCCCACAAGAATTTCTTCCAAAGAAAAAAGACCTGTTGGTTCGTCGTTATTTGGGTTTACAAATCAATGCACGATTGTTAGTTACGTACCGAAAAAAAATAAGGCTGTTATTCTCTATTCATCAATGCACCACGGTGATGAAACTAATGAAGTGACTGGCAAACCTGTAATTATAGATGACTATAACAAAACAAAAGGTGGTGTTGACTCTGTCGACCAAAAGTGTTCGGTGTACAGTTCGAGTCGCAGAGCTAACCGTTGGCCCATGGCTATGTTTTATCGAATATTAGATATGAGTGCTTTGAATGCATATATACTTTATCAGAGCCAAAAAAATGCTACAAACCTTACAAGGCTTAATTTTTTAAAAGGTTTGGCCTGTGGTCTCAATGAAAACAATATAAAATCACGCCTTTATAATTCAAAACTTCCGCGTCAGTTACGTAATACTATTTCAAATGTTCTATGAGCCAATACCTACTAATATAGATGAAATACCATGTGATAAACTACCGCGTGACCAAAGAAAATATTGTTTCTTATGTCATTATAAAAAAAGAACAAAAACTGCCTATATTTGCTGCAAGTGCTCAAAGCCCATTTGCATATCTTGTTCAAAAAAGGTATGCCTTAGATGCGTTGCTGAAAAATGAGGGCTTAGTAATGTGCTTGCAGGTTTTTTTCTATAACATGTTTATTCATTTTTGATAGTTTTCTTTTAAGTATTGGACTTTTATCTAAGGCTTTTCAAAGAAAAAAGTTTTTATTTTCTTCTATTTTTTTTATATCCTGTTAATGATGACTGGTGACAGTTTCGCCACTTTTTTTGTTATTCTTTTTATTTTTGTAAATCTAGGAAATAAATTTTTATTTTGTTTTGTAACCCATAAAATGTTATATATTGTAATAAAGTCGACCCTGATAAAATCTAGACCCTTATTTATTTTAACATGTAAATGTCATAAAGTAGACCTTACTTTTAGTATCACCCTAATCCTGGGTGGTTTTGTTTAAATTTGAGAATGGTTCGCAAACCGCTGTCACCAGATGTACAACTCTACCCTTCTTTGATACCGAGTTGATTCTCAAAAAACAAAAAAAAACCGCTGTCACCAGTGTAATAATCTTAGCCAACAAAACTTAATAATCAGTGTAATAATCTATCCTCCTGAAAAAAAAATCCGCTGCTCTAGATGTACTAAAAATATGGGTCAGAAAAAAAAAGAGAAATATTTCCTACCTATCTTTTGGCCGCTCTCTATTGATCCCGACCCTAGATTGTTGCCAATTTCTGCCTCCAAAGAGCGGCTGAGCGTGCAAGGCAATCCAGTCCGATTTCTTTTAGCTAGGTTCGCCTGGTCTTAAAACGGATGTATCCTCCTTTGCCAGGACAGGGCTGTCTTCCTCGTTTCTGTCGCACGTCCACGTTAATACACTTCCAAAGGGGAAATGTTGGGGTAGGGGAGTTGGGTGAAATAATATAGAGCCAACAAGTTATACAAAATACATATATAATAAAAAATAACGTTTCTAAATCCTTAGATACAGCTATGCCTACTTAACCCTAACAATAATCCCGAAGGACTCAGTTCCCAAAATTCCCCGTTATAATTTCTACCTATACATAAAATTTGTCTGAAATTTTATTTATTGCTTATTCCTACCCCTGTATAAAACGATAATTATGAACGGAGTTCCCGTTTTTCCGGGGGTGGCAGTGAGCCTATCCCTGTTATCAGCTCGGACCTTTACAACAACTGCGGGAGAAGAGTGTAGCTTATTATTATTCGTTTCTCAATATTTCTATTCCCCTGTGACGAGAAAACAAATAAATCGTATGTGTAAATTTGCTTTTAACCACAATAAACGTTTCACGTTATGTCGATTCAGGTCGCCATTGACCCTCAAAACGAAAGTGAAATTCTTGTTCTATACAGAAATTCTGATGAGCTAATGAAATAGTATAAATTATTTATCGACACTGGCGGTCCAAGTTGCGAAATTCCCCAGTAGTTTAATTACATATGTTAATTTATGCTTTTACCCTGGCAAAATATAATCGAGTTATAATTTATAATTACGGCTGAACGAAAGACTGATAACAAAGGTTCTCTACAATCAATTTACTTTTCAGCACGAGTTCGCTGACACCCACGCAAATATGGCAAGCATCCGCTCCGGCCTTTTTGTTTCTTTTTTTTCCTACTGCCTACAAAATTAACCTTGCCTAACTTTCTATTTATTTCCTACTTTCGAGGTGGAGGAGAAAATACGTAACTCAACATATGATAATCTCCTACTTAACAAAAATGAAACCCAACTCGTGTCAGGTTGGCGAAACTCTGGAAATCGAAATTATTTCAGTACACACGGTAAATTAACTGTTCGTTAGGACGAAAAACTCAATCTGAGAGTGAACAGATGTGTCCAGTCTCTTTGAAAATCAACAATAAAACAAATCAAATAAATAATATCTGATATCGCTACACCTGGTATATAGAAATTTTCTTATGCTCCCAAGTTCAGACTCCAGCTCGACCAATAACGAGTAAATATATATATATATATATATATATATATATATATATATATATATATATATATATCACTAATAAAAGAAATTTATCCCAATCGAAATCTAATTCAAAAACTTACTGTTTGACAATCTTCCTCCGTCCCGTCGGGAAATTTCTTGATTTTCTCTATCTGTTTGGTCGCTACGTATCGTACCCGATAAACGAAATCGTTTTAGGTTGAAAGGCAATTAGCGTAGAGGGTAAATCTACCGTTTGTGTATCGAAGTAGGAGACAGTATCACCTCCTAACACAACGGTGAGAATTTCTACCTCTCGTACAGCTAACACTAAAACACTAGTTACCGTAGCAAGGGAAAAACTTTCCCTTCGCGCGTTCGGCCCCCGGTACCCACTGCCGCTCTTGATCTCTCTACACCGTTTTTTTGTTTTCCCCCGACATTGATTTTGGGGTTTTTGTCGACTTGCAAAAAACAACTTTTGTTTTTTTGAATCGTGCTAGTTTATGTTATTGAAATCCTTATTTTTAAAACAATCATTTTGCTTTGACCCAGTATTTCTCTCTTCTGTTTTGGCTTCGTATTTGTTTTATTAAACATAATGTGGGTCGTGTTTCCATTTAATATTATGATTCAAAATAAAATATGTTTTACCGTGTGTTCTGAACCTTTCTACAATAAAATTATTCTTCTGAATATCCGTATTTATTACAATATTAAGAATATGTTTTTTATAATAAAGTATTTTGGTTACATAAATTTAATTTAAATCTATTATTATTTTTTTTTAAAAATGTGAGTCCGTGGGACTCATAGTGTCGATTTAAAGTTGTACCTTTCGCGTGTCGAATTAAGGGTTAACATAGCATATCTTCATGAAAATTGTTGATAAAATAGTGCGTATGTTCCTTCGGAGTTGTGGAGGCCGTGCGCTCATTTGCCATTTGAAAACGACCATAAATATTTAATTAAATTCTGAAATTGCATTAGCCTTGAGACACCTTTTAGGCCCAGCGCATATTGATCCCAGCACACGCACAGCCCACGGACAACCCATGCGTGTGTTATTCTGTTAACAATGGTTTAAAGTAGGGTACCGCATATTGATCCCAACCCGCGTTCGCTTGGGTCGGTTTGAGTGTGTCGCACAGTTTTCGTGGGCCGTGGGTCGTGTGTACAGCTTGATTTATTAAAAATGGAGAAATTAATAGAGTTAGTCCGAAGTTTCCCAGTTCTTAATGACAGCAGTCATGAAGATTATATAAGATCTAAATTTAAAGATGAGTTGTCGACACAGTTTGCCAAAAGGAGATAAATTATAAGGTTTATGTCGCATGTTGTAAGTAGGTATGTATAAATAAGTATGTATGGATAATGTGGACCGTTTAAGAGGTATCTTATGTTACGTATGAAACTTCTTAGTTTCAAGGTAAAGTATTATGTAAGCTATCCCATTTCAATCCGACCGGCGAAATAAAATAAAAACATCACATTTTCGGACAACAGTTATAGAGATTATAAGCAAATATTCGATGCCACCGATACTTTTAACCTTAAGTAGAAGGTTTAAGGTCAAATTTGTTCCTTCTGACTTAGAATCCATGTCAATAAGTGTACGTTGATCGTTCGCAATCATTGTGGAACTGGGTCTGGGTTGGGTATGACATGAGTTCAATATGCGGTAGATACGAGAAATGTGAACGTGGGTTGCGCGTGTGTTGTGTGTAGGTTGTGCGTGGGCAGTGCATGTGCTAGGTTCAATATGCGGCAGGCCTTACAGTCAACTACTTTGGTTTTTGTTGCATTAAAAATGGTGATTTTTTGTTGACTTTTATGGAACTCTTAGTTTAACCTCATTATCTTGTATATTCTTTCATGAAAACTGTGAATGTATCTATCTAGACTCGTTGTCCACAGACCCTGTAAATATATAGAGATATAGGAAGCTCAGTTTGTCTTTTTTGTCAAATAAGTTTGTTGCCGAATATCAACATATAGGTACTAAACTAACTATAAAATTATATTTTTCAGTTCACTAGTGATGATAGATTCACGAGACCACTGCATAAAACTGTACAACTTATGTCCCGACATACTCCCTTATATTTCTATGTATTTTCCTACGTCAGTGATATTGGAGAAACATTGCTAAAAGGATTGATCGCTAAGAAACCTGTGCAAGGTGAGTATTATTTCCAAATACAATGTTACCATATCAATAATTGATCATTTCTGGCTCAAACCTGCCCCATTCTTCTACTTTTACTTTTCCGCCCAACCTATCTAATATGCGAGAAAAGTATTGGTTTACACCAAAAAAAGTTGGAATTTTGAAAAAAATATTTGAATTATTTTCACGTTTTTCATCAAGATAAACACGGTGAAAAAACGTGTATGTCATCGTCGTCGTCGACGTCGTTGTCGTTACATACCTTGTTAGCACGATACAGCCTCCATAGTGCAACAAGTCACCAATTTTATGATTGAATATTGTTCAAGATATCTCACAGATGAGCCCTATCGATTTTCAGCTCACCCGAGCCAGTACAACGGGTGCTATGGTACTTGAAGTACGACATTATTGCCATTTTATTAGAAATTTCAGTTTGTTAGCACGATACAGCCTCCGGGAGTCACCAATTTTATGATTGAATATTATTCAGGACCTCTCACAGATGAACCCTATTGATTTTTAGCTAACCAGAGCCAGTAAAACATGTGCTATAGTACTTTAAGTACGACATGTTTGTCATTTTTGGAGAAATTTCAGTTTGTTAGCACGATACAGACTCCGGAGTATATAAAAGTGACCAGTTTTATACTCACAGTATATTCAGCTCACTAAAGCCAGAACAACGAGTGCTATGGTACTTGAAGTATCAAATTTTTGTCATTTTTGGAGAATTTTCAGTTTGTTAGCACGATACAGCCTCCAGAGTATATACATGTGACCAATTTTATGATTGAATATTGTTCAAGGCTTCTTATAGATGAACCAACGGGTGCTATGGTATATGAAGTGCTACATTTTTGGTCCTTTTTGGAGAAATTTCGGGATGTTAGCACGATTCATCCTCCGTAGTGACCAATTTTGTAATTGGATATTTTTCAAGGTGTCTCACAAATGTAACTTATTGATTTTCAGCTGACTAGAGCGAGTACAGCGGGTCCTATGAATCCAGATATACTAGATTTTTGGTTATTTTTGGAGATATTTCGGTTTGTTAGCACGATGCATCCCCCGAAGTGTATACAAGTGACAATTTTATGATAGAATATTGTTCAGGGCGTCTCACAGATGCGGAAAAGTTAGTTTTAATCTTCAAAACCGTTTATTTCAATATTCATTTCTGCTTTAGATTCCATAAATCATGTTATCGTTAGTGCTTTTATTTTATTTTTCCATTTAATTGGTTAAGTGTGTACCTGCAGCTCGTCGTTTTTTAATTTGTCTTCGTAATAATTCTTATACATACGTGTTTTTGTTTGATTCTCAAGTCATCGTTTTTATCTTCTACATCTCAGATTTGTTCAGTTTCATTTCCTGTCAGGTACTGTACTACTTTCGTAAATATGCTTCTGTATGTCTTATATTGTTTCTCGAAATTGTCCCAGCTTTCTTCATGTGTCAATTTTATCGCATTTTCTATTTGTATATACACTTATAGGGATTCTGGTATTTCTAGCTACATTCCTACGCCATGCTGTTCTGGTTTCTATTATTTTTCTTTTCATTATTTCCACCAACTGGTTCTTTTTCTATACTCATCTATTATTTTCAGACCATTTTGATGCCATATTTTCAAATTTTTCCTGGCTTCCCTATTTGTCTCTACCTTATGTCTCTTGGCATCTCTCCTAATTCAGTTTCTAGCATTTATTTGTATTTTATCCTGATTTCTTCATTTATCAATTTTTAATTTAAAATTACTTGTACTTTTTTCCTGGTCGTTCCCCCAATTTGGAAATTCCAGCTTTTATTATTATCAGTTCACGGTGAACTTATGCGACCACTGCTGCAAGACATAGAGTAAAAAGTGCCCTAATATCGGATACTTTTTTCGAACCCAAATATTAATTTTAATACGTCAATAAATTTACGAAGTTTTTAAAGCAAAACAAATATTTGGCAATAGAGAATCATATATTAAACCAAAATAAATCATTGCGACATGTTAAAAATCGTTATTCTCCTAACAAGTGCAGAAAGTTCTACTTTTGCGCAGGCAAATACATTTATACGAACGACGCGAAGCGGAGTTCGCATAAGCTTTTGCGTGTGGAAAAGGCACTTTGCACACGCGTTAGGAACACAAATTTTCCTACGATAGCAACGAAAGTAAAAAAATTATCATTTATTGAATAATTTTTAGTTAAACTTGATACAAAAAACTATACGACAAATAATTACATGAATATACAATAATAAACAATAATAATAGAAAATTAAATTATTAGTTCATAATATTTATAATGAAAGAACAATTACTGACATTTTGCAAATTGATAGCAGATACGGTCAGTTCATATAATACGTAACTTATGGTACGGCTTGATCAACACTGAGGGCAGTTAATAATATTGAGTGAATGAAAACGACGAATACTCAGTGTGTATTTGTTTATTAATTTCCAGCTAAGCGCTTTCGGCTATTAAGCCATTCTCAAAGCTGTCGTCATTTAACAAATAGGTGTCGAAACCATCCAGTTGATTAAGAACAATGTTCAAAGTTGAAT
The DNA here is from genome assembly GCA_963921935.1 of Galeruca laticollis. Lineage (NCBI taxonomy): Eukaryota > Metazoa > Arthropoda > Insecta > Coleoptera > Chrysomelidae > Galeruca > Galeruca laticollis. The sequence goes on from OY998177.1 coordinate 172,734,320, forward strand.
CACTGTTATGATTAAGTCATTGAATTAAAAACATTAAAATAACCCTATTGGAAGGGTGTAAAATTATAATTTACATGATGTAAAATCATTCAAAAATAAAAACTGAATGAAAACCGGTGACAAGTTTTGAAAACTCCATATTTTTTTGTCTTAAATCATCGTTCTACAATAAAGTGAAATGCTTACGCTATAATTTCCAATCACCTAGTTTTACGAATGATAAACATTCTTTGTTCAATATAATTTCATATCGAAATAGCTGAAGAAATATTATTTCATTTTTTGTATGATACAGGTTGTCCCAATTCCAATAACCACTTTTATAATTTATTTATACCCATCATTACAGTATCACAAGGATTATAGCAAAAATATTTCTGTTGGTTGACAAAAAACATCAAAATGTAGTTGTTAATAAGTCCTCAGCTACGTAGAGATGCTTTATGAAGTCAAATAAGAAATATTTTGTCCTAATATCGAATATCTGATATTAACACAGTGCGACCTTCTGATATTAGGCAAATTGTCTCCTGTTGAATGTTAAGTTTATGAAACAAAGAAACTGTAATAATACATTGTAAACATGCACTAAATTAAAGTTGAGATATTATAGACTAACTTAAACTACCTCGTCAAAGTTAAAAACTTCTATGAATTTTTAAAAATTACGTTTCCCATTAGCACGTGTAAAAACTCGAAATGTGACAATTCGGAATAAGTGAGTCTAGTGCCCTCTATGTTTTATCAGAGACACTAAAATATTATTCGGTAGATTGGGTTTAGCTCCATGCTAAACTGTAGACAGGTTTCTTAGTAATTAGATTACAGATTTCTTTTAAAACAGAATTATCCGATATTTGGCGACTATCCGATATTAGGGCACTTTACTATATTCTAAATATACGGATCCTGATAGTATGCTCATGATTAGAAGTAACGCATTTCGTAAGAGCTCTGATAAATCTATAATTTTATCTGTTTAACTCTGTCATAGTTCAGAAATGATTTGTTATATTTTAGGTGTAGCTCATACAGAAGACGTATTTTACATATGGAGACGGAAAGGCATACCACTTCCAAGTGGAATTGATGAACTAACAGCGAAGAGACTTATGAAAATATGGAGTAATTTTATCAAAACCGGGTAAGGAATCAACCACTTAACGAAATAAGTTCATAACCTGATTTTATTAATATGTGCAAAAAGCTTTGAACGTTTGGAATTGCCTAATATACTATTATTATGTAAATTTTTCTCATGTAGTTCATAAGAGGATTTCGTTCATCATGAAATTCATCCGTTCCCATCAAAGAGCACGTTTAATTTCCCGACACTATGTTTTTTTCATATGAGCAATGACTCGAAAATTTACTGACTATTGTTTTATGCTAGGGCTGCCTACTCAAATTTCCTTCATTTGTTAATATATTTCAGTGCACATGTAGAAACAGTAGTAGGTAGTATAGTAATTAGTACTGATACACTATTTATTTATAACGAAATCATATAATAAATACTTTCTTTTCAGAAACCCTACTCCAAAAAGAGAAGCGATCCTAGATGACGCTATTTGGCCAGCTGCAACTTTACGCAAAAGCATTCCTTACTTTAGCATCGGTAACAATATTTCTATAAATTACAATTATCGCAATAAGCAAATCAAATTTTGGAATAATTTATATCGAAAATATGGACATCCGCCTTACATAACTTATTAATGTTATCGAAATGAGTTGTTTGAGAATTAAATGGAGTACGAGACTGTGATGAACTTTGAAAAGTATGATGATTATGAATTCTTCAGATTTTGATGATTGTGTACTATCTACGCTTAGATTCGATATTATAGTATTTATATCCAGCATCGATGAGATATCCCTGGGTTTGAAGGAAAGTCCAGGAAAACTTGAAGAATATTAAATTAATCAGTGCAATGGTTCTACTTTAAGATTAATATTACATTATGAGCAGAATTAAAGCCAAATTAATTATATTTCAAAGTTTTACTCAGTATTATATTTATTAAAATTGTATTAATTCAATACAAATACAAAGTGTTCGCTAAGAAAAATAAAACGATGATTCTCAAAATTCTGTTTTATTTAAATAATATGGTATGTTCTTGTGTCGTTAAGACGCTCATCTTCTCCTACCGCCTTAATTAGTAGTATCAGCTGATGAAAAATATGGCCTATAAATAAGTGATCGCTAAGACGGCAAAACCAAAGTTTACAGAATATTATATTCTGTGATCAGGGGCTCTCCAACTATGTGGCGAATGTAGGCAAAAGCCACAGGCGGAAAAATCCAAGGGCATCAATTCGGCTACATAAACCATACCAACGACCTCTGCTCCAATTCATGTTTAATGCGTGAGTCCCTTTTGCTATTAGCGATAGCGGTTAGCTTAAAAAGTTCGAGAATTACAGGCGGCTTAGCGGTAACTGTAAGTATCAAAATCAAATAGAGTTATAGAAAAATGTTTTTATTGCTTTTTTCTATTCCAGAATGGCTTAAAAGTCATCTGTCGGAAACCGCACAAAAAATAAATTAATATAAATATATGTCTGGATTTTGTGTAATTTTAGTTTGTTCTGCAAATCAGATTAGTTGATTAGATATTTATTTTATTTTAAAATGTCTTTATTTACAATCATTTATCAACTATATATACATGGGTGTTTGGAATAGAGTATAAAGCCGATGGACTGGCCATTCCTGGCATCCCTGTGTGGTTCTGATGCACAATTTGGTTCCTTGCCAAATGCATTATTCAATCATTATCGTTAACTTTGCCCATGGTATAAAAATAATATGTGTATTATCGACTGGGTCGTCCCTGAAAAACGGCTGAAAAACAGGGTTTCAAAATCGCACAGGTGATAGTGTATGAGAGTAGGCAACATGACTGATGTTGTTTGAGTGATGATAAATTTTGAGTATAATATTTCATGAGTGAAAAAGGGGATTAAATCCTAATTAGATTATGTTGGTTGTTAGGAATTTAAACAACTAGTTATGTGAATAAGTTACAATGCAAAAGTCTACACTCACTATCACGGGTGTCTCCTGCGCGACTGGTGGCTCTGAGTGTATTTCGAAGGTTTGATGGCAGACAATTGTTGTAAAAAGTTTTGGATATTTTTGTTATGAATTCATTAATAGTGTCGGCTTGATCATGTTACCAGGAAGTTCTTGGGAGTTTGGGATAAACGGTTTTGTATTTGATTGCCATGCGTAGGTACTTGTTTTGCACCATCTGCAGTGAGTGAAAATTACGTTTTGTGGCTGTGTAGAAAACTGGTGAGGCGTATGTTAATATTGGTCTTATGACCTGTTTGTATATCATTAATTTGTTTGAAGTGGAAAGACAGCTGTTCTTACAAATTAACGGATATAGTTTGCTCATCGCAATTTTAGCTTTCAGTACCTGGTTGGCAATGTGCGATGTTGCATTTGTGTTGCTACTCACTGTGTAGCCAAGATATTTTAAAGAAGTACTCGGAGTGATATTTTTACCATTTATATAAAGCTGAGATTGCAATGAGCTACTATTTGGAGTTATACGTCTGAGTAACATGTACTCTGTTTTGGCGGCGTTGATTGTAAGTTTGTTGTCTTCCATGTATGGTAAAATGTGTGTATTTTTGTGTGTCTGGATATCATGTAGCGCTGTGTCTGTAAATGTTGCTGATGACACAAAACAAGTATCGTCCGCATACATAGTTGTAAGGATATCGGGAGAAAGTGGTAAATCGTACGTAAAAAACGAATATAGCAGAGGATAAAGCACAGAATCTTGTGGAACTACAGCTAGTATGGGGTACAGCCCGGCCGACCCTGCGTTCCCACAAGTGTAAAATTTTCGATTAGTTATATATGAGTCAATGATTCTAATAGTCTGGTAATCTGATATTTATCAGTTTATACAATAATCCCTCGTGCCATACGGAGTCAAAGGCTTTCTGGATGTCAATGGTAACCATTATGAATTTATTTTTGTTTTTAAATACTTCCCTTATGTGGTTGATAACTCTTATGATTTGAGCTACTATGCTATGTCCGCCTCTGAATCCGTATTGCTAGAGGGGGATTATTTTATGTGTATCATACATTTTTGGATGATTTTGTCTACCACCTTTGCTATGTTGTTTAGTAGGGATATAGGTCTGTAACTATCCACATAACAAGGTTGTTTATTAGTTTTGATAATTTGGATAATATTGGCAATCTTAAGCCGGGTAATTACCAGTTTTTATAATGTAGTTAGTTATATAAGTTAACTGAATTATAGCTTTTTAGGAAGGTTTTTAAGCAAGATATTTGGTATCCCGTCTTTACCCGGCGCTGTTTTATTTTTCAATTAGTGAATTGTATTATACAGTGCTATTCAAAAGTCCCCTCCCCCCTCGTATCTTTTGAATGGCTACACTTACATTAATAAAATAGGTCACAGTGCCGCTCTGGCCAATAATTTTAAATAGGACCTTATGGCAAGTGATATCAAAATTAATAAGGCTATGTAGCCAATAGCAATGCCTTTCAAACGAGATATCACTTGCCATAAGGTCCTATTTAAAATTATTGGCCAGAGTGGCACTGTGACGTCATCTATTACTATTACGTCACCTGTTACCATTCGTAGAGAAGTTTACAACACTTTATTTTCACCCTCCAAATTTTATTAATGTAAGTGTAGCCGTTCAAAAGATACGAGGGGGGGAGGGGACTTTTGAATAGCACTGTATACCTCAAAATGTGTTGTTTGGTATTTTAATTGTATGGAAATGATTTTGTACTGTGTTTAATATGTTAAGGTGATACGATGAATTTACCATGTTGTTTGTGAAGTTGTTTTGGAAATACTCTCCAAAGACTTCTGCGATTTTAGACAGTTGAGTGATAGTTTGTCCATTTGAAATTATTTTAGAGATTTCGCTATATTTGTTTTTAAGCTTCCTAGCTATTTTCCATAAGGAGTTATCCTCTAGCTTGATTTTTTCAAGAAAGTCTTTCTACTTGTAGTTTCTAAATTCTCGTACAAGATTGTTAATTGTGTTTTGATAGTGTATTAGGGATTTCCGATCGTTGTCATTTCTTGTTTTTTGTCGTTGTGAGCATATTTTATTTTTATCTTTAATGATCTTGGCTATGTAATCGGGGAGGGAGGTTTGGAGACACGGATTCGGTTTGTGGGTAGTTGTGTTATTTCTAGCTGTGGTGATTAGGGTTTGTAGATTTGTGATGGCGGCAATTTATTAATAACTACTTTCCAATTATAAAAATTCTACTATAGCGCATGAATGTTAGCATGGAAGTGAGTTGATTAGATAGTCAGTTAGTGAGGTGAATATTTCAGTGTAAAAAATAGTGAGTAGTGTAACTAAAACCAAATACGGTATATTTTGACTATTCTACGATTAATTCTAATTAAAATTTCTGAAACATGCTCTATCTAGAACCTCAGTAGTTTTCGAGATATTTGACATTTAACAATTTGACAATTAACAATATGGCTAATAATTTTACCTTACAACTACCAACTACTATTTGTAAAGTATTTTTAGGAAACTTTTTTCACGGTACTGTAATACTTGCTAATACATATTTATTTTCAACAAATGTTGTACAGGATGTTCAAAAAATGAAATCTAATTTTTGGATAAAAGCAGATGCAAAACACATTTTTTTCAAATAGATCACCATGTAACATAGCCTATATAAAAACTCATCTGTTTTCGAGATATTTAACGTTTGAATTTTCAATCCAAAAACGTGAATAAGATTGCTAACAATATGACATTTCCTATTTTAAGGAAAAGGGCAAAAAAGGAAAATATTGTCAGGTTATCAGTTCCGCCAACAAAGACGGCAGAAAATGGAAGGGAAGGAAAAATTAGCTGATTCTTCCTGAGCTTGAGAATAGTGACCTTGCTTGCCGTAGTTGTTCCTCAGCCCCACGTTCCTTATTTGTTTCTGATTGTAAGAAAATAAATAGTTCCCAGGAACATCGTACTGAAAATGTATCAACAGCGACGACATTACTATTCTCTAACTCTTTAACTCTAACTATTTTTGACGGAAAAAGAACCCCATCAAATTATCCATCCAGTAAACCCACAAGGCCGAAAGTATCCTGCCAGATGTTTTTATCGTAACTTCACCAGTGGATAGAAAGTTAAAAGGGAGTAGCTGATTTACTCAACAAAAAGAAATGCAGTTTACTGTTTCTGTTGGTGTTGGACCAACATGTCTAATACGGGGGTGTTCTGATTGCAAACAATTGTCACTAGTGCTAAACAGACACGAAAAGAGTGACTCCCATGAAAAATATCGGATCTTGGTTAAACTTATCAAATATATTATCCAAGTCAATTAAGTTCATTGCATGAAGATAGTGATGAGCGAGACTGGTCTTGGTCTGACAGAAAAGGCAAGACCAAGACAAAAACCAGCTTTAGTTCTGCAAGACCAAGACCAAGATCGTGCAGTGCAAGGTTTATGCAAGACCAAGACCTAATACTGCAAGACTTGCGCAAGACCAACACCGAGCATGCAAGACTCTTGCGGTTTTTTTCGCAATTTCTATTTGTTTAAATATTGTTCTTAATTCTAGGTACCTTCTATAATTTCGATAATTCCTGATATATAAATACAGATGTAAGTTAAACTAAACAATTAAAAACGACAATACAAAACATAATATACATAAAAATATAAATTTAAATTTAAAAAAAAAAGTTACTGACTTGAAAGGTGGGACTTCATGCCCTCTTGCTCATAGAAGAGAACGTACGCTTCCCCACTGACTAAAGATTTCGATGATATTGATGACACCCTTGAATCATTATATTCGTGCCACTGACCAGTGTATGGATGTCGGCAGTGTGCCGTGTAGTGACCATTGTTAGTGGTTCCGCTGTGATTTGATATAGCGTAGAGGTTGTACCTACAGGGTGCCACATTATCAGCTCCGTAATGGATCATATCAAGCCCTTCTATTGGAAAATCTATTGTAACATTAAGTTTTCCCCTAAATCTTTCTGTCGGCGAAAAGTGCTTCAGGTGAATAACAAGGATTTTCGGAAATGTATGAATGGATAATGATTTAGTTCGTAGTCTACGTTCCTTACATTTCGAACATGTCGGTTTCTCAACACAGCCGAGCGATTCTTCTCTTGTAAACAAATCCAAACATTGTGAAAGACGTAGTTGACCTGTTCTTTGGGTTATGGGAAGGGATAAATCCCAAAAGGGATCAAAGGTAACAGAACAGTGACCACAATATGTACAATTGACCAAGGAAGTTATCTACGATCTTGGAGTTGTCCATTCGCAGATGTCTTAACCAAGAGTCTTGTGCTTTTTCATTGTCACTGAGATTTTCATCAATTTCTGTTAATATGGGTTTAGGTTTTTCATGTACCCTGTTGATATCTTCGTGAAGTCCTTCTAATAGGTAACGAAGGAACTCCTGCACATCTTGTTGATCATATCCCATGAACTTTGGAGCGAATCGCTGAATCTGACTTTTTAATGATACGGTATTAACCACCCTATCCGAACCGTCTTCAGACCAAAGCTCTTTAATAACTTCAGCAAATGCTTTAATTAGTGCTCCCTTCATGCTGGATATACATGTGTTAATATCTCTCATGTATGTATCTTCACTTAAATATTCTAGTAGCCACCTTGTGTTCGATAGCCATTGGATAACGCTATTCATGAAACATGTGTTATCGATATTTTTGAGGCCATTAAGACCCAGAGATTTTTGGAAAACACCCTCCAAGGACCTGATCGTGGAGTAATTTTAACAGCTCTTTCGCAACCACAATCATTATCTGAATAATCTCGGATTCTATTACTGTCTCTCTCAATTGATTGACGTGATAAGGAATTTGAGTTGATGTTATTTGCAATTGAATTGGATGGAGAAATTGCGGTTTTGGTAAGTTTGGGAGATGTCGATAGATCGTTGGTCTGGATCACTTTGCTAATACATTCCTTGATATCCAAATAATTTTGGACGTGTTCTTTTGTTCTGCTTGAGTGTCATCCCCTTTCTGAAAATCTTTGGTCGAAATTGAAATGTACGAATAGAAGTTGTTAACTCTCGAATTATTTTCAGAGAGGGAAAGGCTGCTTCTTGCTTCTTCAGTTACCACGTCACTATCTTCCATTGAACTTACTGAAAAAAGAAGAAGGTGAATCAATCACTTGCAAATTAACCTTGGTAGGAGACTGATGACTAGCTCTCGGCTTGTCTCGAAGAGATTTTGGTTCCGTACTGAAATGTGGGCAATGTATGATCTCATGCAAATTATGTGATGGAGGAATAGTTCCAAGAACCGAAGCAGCATTGCCACGTTGAATAGCAATACTAATTCTCTCTATCAAAAAAGAAGTAGAACGGTTATCTTTCGTTGCTTGGCCTAATCTCCTTCCGAGTTCATAAACAAATAACAGAGATTCCAGGCCATGAACACCAAAAGTTTCAACTGCTACTGGATGGAACAAATAGTTGTTACCAAGATTTTTGTATTTTTTTTGTTTCAATTTTTCGCCAGACACAGCTGCACTTCCAGCTGACTTAGAACTTTCGGCTAGATGGGAAGCCGCGGGAAGATCTTGTTACAGACGGTTATGTCATTATCAAAACAATTGTCTAGGTTCGAAATTTTGTAGTCGAAATATAGAGGAAAAATTGTATTAAAACGTTTGTCAAAAATTGATAAACGAAAGCATCATCCTGGCCTGGGTTCTTTACACAGAAGATGTTCTAAAATAATAGGAATGTATTTGGGATCTTGAAAACTGTAAGGGAAAAAATTAGTTTAATGGAAAACGCTGTATTTGTTTGCTAATTCAATTTTATTTTAATAATGAATTAATAACGTCACGATGAACAGCTCTCAGCGATGGCAGCGGGATCTTGAATGGACAGGTCTGGTTTCCGGACTCTGGGTGGTGACTTCTTGCTCAGCTTAAGAGGTCCACTTACGCAGAGCTGTATGAGGAAAAGAAAGGAGAAAATTGAAAAGAAGGAATAAGATGAACAGATTAGGAGCTTATACTCCAATACATAATAAAATTGAATTTAATTTTTAAAATGGAACCGCAGAAATATGTTCATTCTTATCCGTCCTGTTTCCAAAATAATTAGAAAATGCAAATTCAAGTCAGAGAAAAATAACCAGGCAGAAGCTTAAAAATTTGCTTCACAAAATAAAGTTAGACGCCACCTAGTTTTTTAAGAAACATAATAACGGTGAAAAACTGGAACTTGTAAGTACACTACTACAATTTGAAAAGAAATATAAAAGACTTATCAGCAAAATAGGATATCTCCACACACAAAATGTAAAATTGTCGACTGAATAAATTTGTTTCCAATCGAGCGAAACGATATAGGAAACAGAGACCGATTCGACTGGAATTTGTCGTTTAAAGAGAAACTTTGCGAATGTAAAAAACGGTCATTCGAGGCGTTATTGAAATATCGAAGTAAAATAATTTTAAATTAGAAATGGGAGTAGCTGAAGAATAAGTAACGCTCCTAAATAACTAATGAAAAATTGAAACATGTCGCGATGACGTGTTACAATAACAAATTTATAATTCATGATAATGAATTTCATAATGAATTCACTTTTTTTTTATCTGGAGTACTTAATGTTTAAAAACCAAAATTTTCATGCTGACGAATTCTGTCCATTTCTTATTTCTTAATCCTTAATTCACTTAAAATAACTGAAAAACTATTCATTTTTCAATTTTCTTTTAAAAAATTGCCTCCGATAAAAATCTACCAATCAAATGCAAGAGTCTTGGTGTAAGACCAAGACTGGACCCTGCTAGACCAAGACCACGACCCCTTACTACACTGCAGGACCAAGACTAACCCTGTCTTGGTCTTACATTTACTCATCACTACATGTAGACAAAAATACTGATCTAGACGATTGGTGCTAAGCGTTACGCCCTCTTGCTGATAGTATAAGAACCGAAGCCATTGTCACTGTTGTTGTTTATGACAAAACATAGAGCTTCAGTTGTGTCTGTAATTTTTTTGTGTTGTAGATTTTTCAAATGAACCAGTATTTCTGTATTCCCCAGTGTTCATCTTGGATCAAGCAAAATCCTAATTTAAGTTTTCGTCTTTACCCGAAAGCAGGAAAATCGGAGGTTTTTGTGGAAACTAAGCTTGGATCCAAAGAACTAATTGATAGAAGATTGTTGGGTATAAAAACATTAAAAATTGCAAAAAGTGTGTCAAATATGATGAAAGTGTGCTGATTACATTTTCTCGAAAGTGATTTTTTACAGAAAGGTAAGTGTACTTAGATTTTAATTATTATTATTCCATTATTTTCTTTTTAGTTAGATTAAAACATAGAACATTAAAATAGTTGCAAGGCAGAATCTGCCATTAGGGTCAAGTGATACATCGTCAGCAGGATCATCATCCAGAGATCTTCCAAAAGCAAAACAAGAATAAGTGTGCTTAACAAAAGTTAGGCCCACTTATGAACCAATAGATGTGAATATTGAGGATGGACAAGATGATATTTTGAACATATATTTTGAGGGCCGAGAAATATCAGAAGTCTTATTAAAAATGAATTTTAATACAAATGTTACTAGTAAAATATCTAAAAAAAGACCGACTTTATAATACACACAAACGTAAACAATAGTATAATGGTACTTAGCTGCCAACGTCATGGAGTCTTAACCCGAGTTGTCTATCGGGTCATTGAAAAAATAATTTCACCAATGCAGCTTTTATATCGCCAATGTTCAGGTTTACGTAGTCGATCTAACAAATTATATGAAAATAATAACAGAAACTTCTTAAAGTTAATAAAAAAGTTCACCAACTTTGATTCTGTAATGGATCAACATGTACGACGAACATATAAAAATCAAAGCAGCGGCATGACAAACTACTTAGGAAATAAAATGGAAAATGAATTGATAAATTTAATCAGCTCAAAAGTAAGAACTGCTATTTTCGATCTAGTAAGAAAACATAAATATTATTTTTTTTCTGCAGCTGATGTGCCATTGACGTTGAGTTTTATTAAGTAAAATTACTGTTAGTCACATTTAAGCTATGGATGATATTTACCTTTTACATAAATATTACTCTATAATCCTCGACTGTACACCAGATATGAGTCATACGGAGCAATTTAGTTTTGAAGTTTGTTTTATTAAACGAGTTGACGAAAATTGAAATACGTGAACATTTTATTTTAATTTGCCCTATAGTTGATTTTACTGGTGATGTGACAGATTTATTAGTAGAATTAAATTTAAGTATATATGATTTGCAAGGACAAGGATATGACAATGAAGCAAACATGCATGGAATATACAATGGATTACAAACACGAATCTTAAATATAAATCCGCGAGCATATTTTGTTCCTTGTTCGGCGCACTCATTAAATTTAGTGCTAAAATTTCTTTTCAGGTGTTCGGATTCTTTGACATTGTTCAAGAGATATACAGGATGTTTTAAAATGACGCTTGCAACGATTGCCTGAAGAAACTTCTCTTAAAATTAGACTAATTGAAGTTAGAAATGATGGGTCTCACTTACTTACTGAAAACAATAGAAATATTTTATTTCATAACTTTAGAACGGATCAATATTTCAATTTGAATTATGTCTGAAGATTTTTACATTTAAAATCGCATATTTTGGGTGGAAAACAACGTTTTACGCCACTGACGTTTTATACCTGATGGGCAAGTTTTGAACAGTTTTTATGAGTCGCTGTTTTTTTGTATGCATTAACATAATAATCGTTGTATTATGTAGTTGTTGAATATGTATGTACCTACAGTAGAAACAGTGAAGCTTTTCCATCACGTGACTTAGTTGACGATATTCAAAGCATACTTTGTTGGTACTATCTTCTTCTAATAACAGAAAAAGGGCGAAAATCAATACAAGCGTTTTTCGTATTGTTTTGATTAAGATGCATATGGTTGATGTCGTATCTGTCACGTGATGGAAAAGACTGGATTTCTACTGTAATTATGTTCTTTATTGTTGATAATATCACAAGATTGGTTGACATTTTACTTTTCCGCCCAACCTATCCAATATGCGAGAAAAGTATTGGTTTACCCCAAAAAAAGTTGGAATTTTGAAATTCTTTTTTGAGTTATTTTTACGTTTTCCATCAAGAACAACACGAAAAAACTGTTTTTAGAAAAAAATTCTGTGAGTATGTCGTCGTCGTCGGCCACTTTTTGTTACATGTCTTGTTAGCACGATACAGCCTCCGGAGTGCAACAAGTCACCAATTTTATGATTGAATATTATTCAGGACCTCTCACAGATGAACCCTCACGAGAGCCAGTAAAACAGATGCTATAGTACTTTAAGTACCAAATTTTTGTCATTGAATCTATTGGAGATTTGTCTTAAGCAGGATTTTTTTATTTTCAATGATAAAATTTATAGACAACCCAAAGGTTTAGCTATGGGTAACCCCCTGTCTCCTCTGTTAGCGGACCTTTTCTTGATTCTTTGGAAACAATAATTTTAAATAGTAACCACAAAATAATCAGCTGGTATAGATATGTAGATGATGTTTTGGCCTTTGTAGATGGTACATCTGATGATTGTTTCAAGATTTTAGATTTTATTAATGGTTTGCATCTATCCATAAATTTTACAATCGAATTATAATTAAATAATCGGATTGACTTTTTAGATTTGACACTTACTAGATTAAACAATAAAATAGACTTCAATATTTACAGAAAACCAACTCAGACTGACCATATCATTCCATCAAACTCTAATCATCCTGTTCAACACAAAAAGGCCGCCATATACTCCTATGTACATAAGTTGATCAAAATCCCTATGGCGCCCGACAATTTTGATAAAGAATTTAACATCTTGAAGCAGATCGCAGTTAACATCGGCTATCCTTCAAATATTATTGAAAACACGATTAGGAAAATAAAACAAAAAGACATCAGACAACTGGCTTATCAAACCGTCGAGGTTAGTGATTTTCAATTTTGCTCAGTCCCATTCATAGGGAAGATTTCATATGAAATAAGCAACATTTTTAGAACCTGTCAAGATAACATTAGGGTTTCTTTTTCATCTCAAAATACCATAAAATCACTTCTTTCTAAGACCAAAGATAAGTTACCCCAACTCAAACAGAGCGGTATATACAAACTTCAGTGTGGTGATTGTGAGGCTGCGTACATTGGTAGAACCATAAGACCTCTTAATATACATATCAACGAACATTTAAATAGGACAGAACAATCTGGCTTTGGTCATCACCTCACATTTAATAATCATTGTTTCTCACCCGGTGATGATAGCATAATTTTGCACAAATGTTTTTCACGGAATTTCCACAAACTTAACCTTCTGGAAGATCTAGAGATATACAGAGAGTGTACAAAGAACGATTATTGTATCAACACTCAGATTAATATTAATTCAACTTTCACACCTCTTTTCAAGTTGTTCTGGGCGTGCCTTCTGGATTAGTCCGTGCGATTTGTTTCGTATAATTTGTATCCGTGTTTTTGTAATGAGCTCAATTTTAAATTGTATCAGTCAATTTAATTTTAATTTATTTTAATTTGTTTTATTTTAATGTTACTAGCTTTCACTCAGTAATTTCCAATATATTTTTGAACTATGTAACTTTAGACACTACCATTTTTCATCATAATAATAATTTTATTTTTAGAATCGGGTTTTTGAGTCAACAAAAATGTTACTTTTTCTTTTATTTATTTCAACAACTTGATTAAAAATTCCATTAGTTGGTCGACATGGTTTGTGTAGTGTCGTTTTAATTTGATATATGTGTAAATGTTTGTAATTTGTTGTTTGTTATAATTTTAATACGTCTCTGGATCGATTGACGAAGTAAGTTACATTTACTGTTATGTTAGATTGATAGGACAGTAGTTTGTAGTGTATGTAATTTATTTTAGAGCCCTGATGATGACGTAATGTCGAAAGCGCTTGGCTGAATTTAATAAAAAATATTTCACACGTCTTTACAAATTCATTTATCCTTGTTAATATTACATTTTTGGTTATTTTTGGAGAAATTACGGTTTGTTAGCATGATTCATCCCCCGAAGTGTACAAGTGACAAATTTATGATAGAATATTGTTCACGGACTGTTAAATATGCGGAAAAGTTAGTTTTAATCTTCAAAGCCTTTTATTTTATGTGTCTTTTCTAAACATTTATACTAAATATTGTTTTTCCTAACATTTATAAACTGATAGTAGACTGAAGTTGTTTTCAAAAAAACTCAATAAAGCTATTCTCTTTAATACGAAATAATTAAAACGTGATTTTGCAAGCTTATTATAAATATCCAATATCTTGAAAACCGTAAGTTTGACGATATGTAAAGGTAATGTGTTTTTTACATAAAAATCATTGAGCAATACAAAAAATTGCTTGAAAGGTATAAAAGGTCAGTGGCGTAGAAAATGGGGGGAACAAGTGGCTCATTTTTCCAAAAGCACACCACTGGCCCAAGTTAGGAAAATTGTTTTTCACCCAAAAGATGCGAATTTAAATGTAAAAACATTCTGAGAAATTTCAAATTGAAATATTGATCTATTCTAAAGTCATGAAATAAAATCTTTTTATTTTTTTCAACTTAAACACCCTGTATTTCAGAAAGTAAATAAGTCAAACCCCGCATTTTCTATTTCAATTAGTTTAATTTTAACAGAAATTTCTTCAGGCAAACGTTGTAATCCGCATTTTGAAACACCCTGTATGTGTTTACGATTTAATAGATATATGCTCTGTGTTACTATTTGAAAACTTATTTAGGTATAATTTTTTTTTAATTCCATTTTTATTGTCGCATCAACCATGTCGGTTATTAGCGACAAAGATTATTTTACAAGGTTTTGATTACTTAATTACTACATTAATTTCAGTAAGATATCGAGCTAATACATTTATGTCACAGTTTTGTCCTAATACCGATTTCAATGTGCTTGGTACATTGTTTTTCACTCGGGCGTCCTCATATCTGGGACACTCAACCAGAATATGTTTTACTGTTATCTGCTTGGAACATGTAGTACACTGATGCATTTCTGTCCTGGCAAGTAAATGTTGATGCGTCAGTTTAGTGTGTCATATCCTTAGTCTTGTCAGTAGTACTTGGTTAGGCCGCCTGTTTGGTATTGTATTCCAGGGTTTTACACTGTGTTTCACCTCGCGTAATGTTGCTTTCGAATCAAGCCACTGATTTTGCCACGCACTTATCGCTTTTTCTTTCACGGTATGCTTCAAATCACTGATGGTCGACGCGTTTACAACTACCGCACTATCACTTTCCGCTGCTTGTTTTGCCAGTTGGTCTGCTTCTTCATTACCCTGGATTCCTATGTGGGAGGGGATCCACATAAATTTTACATTTATTTGGGATTCTTGTAGTTGGAAGAGTTCCTTCTTTATTTCCATAGCAATGGGATAACTACTATAAACTGGATGGATTTTAATGAACTGAGGGAATCTGTGATGATGAGGATGTTGGAAGCATTCGCATTTCTAGACAGTTTAAGGGCTTGTAGCAATGCCAATATTTCTCCAGTGAAGACTGTACTGCAGGTAGGTAATTTAAAAGATAAGTTATGATTTGCCGTAACAACAGCGGCTACGAAGCCAGCTGGAGTTTTCGAGGTATCCGTATATATTTTGCAATGGTCATTATATTCAATGAGTTTTGTCTGGAAGATGTTTTTTATCAGCAATCTGAGTAGTTCATATTTTTTAAAAGAGTTAAGAGTGGTGTCAATTATTGGTTTGGAATTTTGCCAAGGGGTATATGTTTCTTCAAACTTGAATATAGGAACATGTTTGATTTGAAGATCTGCTTTGTATTGGCTCACGCGATTACAGAAAGTTGGACTCGGTTGTTGTTGTGCGATATTGTCAATTTCATCTGTATGAATTTTTGGGTACATTGGATGCTCGGTATTATCTAATATAGAGGTAGCATATGACAATGTCAATATTTTTCTTCTCGTAGATAAAGATCGTTCCCCTAATTCTGAATAAAGGCTTTCCACCGGTGATGTACGATATGCACCAGATATTATTCGTAAGGCATTATTGTGAACTGTATCAAGTTTCTTTAAAATATAGCTTTTGGTGGATGCATAGACAATAGATCCATAATCGAGCTTGGAACGTATAAAATTTGTATATATAATAAGTAGAGTTTTTTTATCTGATCCCCAGTTACGGTTAGAAAGTATTCTTAGAAGATTGATACCTTTCTGACAAGATAATATCAACATTTTTATATGATCATTCCAGCTCAGTTTCTGGTCAAATATCATACCTAAGAATGTCGTGGAAGTTACATATTGCAGTTTTTCTTCATATAGTGTAAGCGGGGGTGTCTTTTCACAATGTTTTTTCGAAAATAATAAACATTTGGTTTTGGATGCAGAAAAGTTAAAGCCCGACTGTTTTGACCATTGCTGCGGTTTATTAAGTTGTGTCTGTAGTATATGCTGCATTGTATCGATGTTTTTACTTCTCATGTATACCACTAAGTCATCCGCATATAGCCTTATTTTAATTGGTCTAAGTACATTTTCAGTAATGTTATTAATAGCGATTAGAAATAATGTGGGACTAATAACAGAGCCTTGGGGAGTACCATTTTCTTGACATTGTTTGGTGGATAGATTACCATTTACTCTTACTCTAAAAGTCCTATAGCTTAGAAAATTTTTAATGAATGCCAACATATGTCCATCTATATTCCATTGCTTTAACGATTTCAGTATATTTATTCTACATGCAGTATCGAATCCTTTGTTAATATCAATAAATATGGCTAAGCATTTCTGTTTATTTGCGAAGGCTTCGTGTATGTCATTTTCTAGATCAATAATATTGTCAATAGTACTTCTCTTTTTCCTAAATCCACTTTGTTCTGGTTTAATTAGTTTTCAAGTTCCCACCTAAGATGATTATTAATAATTTTTTCTAAGAGCTTACACATCGTGCTAGTCAGTGCAACAGGTCTGTATGATTCTATACTTGTTGCTTTCTTAACAGTCTTTAGAATTGGTATGATTGTTGCTTCAGTCCACTGAATTGGAAAAGTTTGTTGTATCCAAATGGTGTTGTAAATATTTAAGAGTACTTCTCTGCCGCTCTCCGATAGATATAGCAGGAAAGAAATCGGTATATTATCAGGACCTGGACTCGAGTTTTTAAAGTCTTTTACTGCTTCATCTAGTTCTGATAGCGTGAATGGTTGGTTGAGGTACGATGTATTGTTTTCATTATTGATTGGGATTTCTTCGATTGATACTCTATTTTTTAGAAAATCTTCCTTTAATTTGGCATCGCTCGAGTTCTCTTGGAATGCTTTCGCCAATGCTTCAGCTATATCTTTTGATTTTGTTATTAAGATTTCGTCTTGTTTTATACCAGTGATTTTATTGTATGCTTTATTGCCGGATATGGTATTCACTTTTTTCCATACAGATGAATGCTTGTAGAGCTGCTTATATTTTGCACATATTTCATCCATGAGTCTTTTTTACTTTTTCTAAAAATATACCTAGTTTTGGCCCTTAGTGCTTTGAATCGTAATTGATTATCAATCGTGTTCTGCTTTTTATAGATATGAAATGCATGTTTACTTTCTTTAAGTGCCTCTTCACATTCTTTATTCCACCATGGTACAGCCGTACGGTGTGTTACGTTTTTAGTTAGCCCATTGTTATGTCTGCAGCTGTTATCAATATGTCATTGAAATTGTTTCGGTTATGTCCTCACTTATTGAAAATTTTGATAAAGGTGCATCAGTTAAAATGGTATATTGTCTGCTTCATGTAGCTTCCACTTTTGTATAGGCGTTGAATCGTCAGCACTTCTACGTTTATCTACTACAAGGATTGAGGAATGATCACTGTCATATGAAAAAGGTAAGACTTCCCATGTTAGGTGTTGATGTAATGAAGGATTACACAAAGTTAAATCTATAGCCGAAGAAGTTCCATTATAGGTATAAATCTGGTTTTACTTCTATCATTAAGAATGTTTAAGTTTAAGTCTGTCATAACCTCTTCTATTGTGTTTCCTCGAGTATCTTGTTTCTCACACCCCCACATGAAGTTGTGTCCGTTGAAGTCGCCCATGATAATTTTAGGATTAGGAACCTGGAAGATTAGATCAGTCAGTTCTATTTTACTTAGGTTTCGGTCGGATGGAATATATATATTACATATATTTATTTTTGTAGGAAAATAAACGCATACAGCTATTGCTTCAATACTGGTATCTAAATCAATTTGACTTGAATGAAGGTTTTTATTTACATATGTTGCAGCTACTCCCCAACTTTTTATACCAATTCTGTTCTTGTAATATACATTAAACAATTTTAGTTTGTGTGTATTCTGATTATTAAAGTGTGTTTCTTGTGAACAGATAACGTTCGGGTTGTATTTAGATATAATAGTTTTTAACATTTCCAGACTAAGGTGATATCCATTTAGATTCCACTGTAGAATACTCATTGCTTTATTTTAAATTTATTGAAGTAGAATTTATGTCGTTGCTGTCTGATGAGTCACTGATTGGCTCTTGTTCTATGGGTCCTTCAGCAATATATCTTTCAAGTCTCTTCCTAATTTTTGTGGAGCGCGTCTTCGTTGCTTTGCTCTGTAGTGATGGGTAAATTTTTTTAATAGTATCTACTAAGTCTTCAAATTCTGACGTGTAGTTTCTAATCACGCTTATTGGATCTGGGCTTCCTTTTATATTTGACAGTAAGTCGGTCAATTGTTCGAAAGTAAGAGCATAGTTTTTAGGATCTTTTTCCATTAGCTATTTTACAGGTTGCATTTGTTCGGATGTAAATTCATCACTTTTATATTTTTTCAGTGTATCAGGTATTTTGAATTCAGAGTCTGATTCTTCTATGGGACTAGTAGTTTCGGATAAAGGTCGTTCATTACAGTTTTCTGTATAATCCATTCGCTTTTCTAAGTCATCTTCAGTTGATCTTATGGGATTTTTTAACAAAGATAGGGAGATGTTAGCAGTTTTACTTGTGGATTCTGTTGGGTTTACTTGGGATGAGTTTACTTGTGGATTTTTCTCTCCATCAAATATATTTTGGGAATTATTGATTTCCGGAAGATTTTGTAACGAAGTGTTTTGTTCAGCGTTTGGAGATTTTGATGCAATGTGACCAGTTTGTTTACATTTGTGACAATTCTGATTATCAAATGTGAGGAAGATCCGATAGGAAGTGTTGTCATCTTGGATGATAATACTATCTGGAATATTTAAGTTGTTGGAGGGGGTTACATATACTTGGCGTCGGAAACTGAGGATATGGTTGTGTTCTGGTTTTGTCGTTCCAACTGTTAGGGGCATTATTGGGGATATGTTGTTTATGCCTAGACCCCGCAATTCTGATAGTAGTACATTATTGGGAATCGAGGGACAGACGTTTCATAGTACCAGCCGTTCAGAAGGTGTTTGTAATCTACGGGTTTTAATAGAGTTTCCATTGATAGAGAATTCTCCTCCCTGTTCACTGAAAAATACGTCTACTGCTTGTTTGGACGATAGATATATGCATATTCTGTTGTTTGACATTCGAGAGGCGTAAAGGATATTTCGGGGGCCTACAATGTCTCCGATTTGATATAAATAATCTTCAAGCTTAGGACCATTTAATGAGGTAAAAATAATAGCTTGATCTTTGGAAGGGAGTGTGGGTTGAGATTGTTTTGATAAGGCAGTTGAATAAGACATTGTGCTAGCTTGAGATTGGTTCATTTTTCTATTTAGTAGGTGTTCTGAATGCGGTCCTGTCTTTCGAGGTAAGGTGCGTAAGGAACTGGTTCCCTCATCGCTCGCCTCGTTTGTAACATATATGTTTTTATTTGTTTTCAGACGATATTTTATCAGTTGATTATTATTTACTGGTAAACTTTTTACTTACAGTTATTTGCGTGAAGCACTTTGTATCAATTTAAACGATGTAATTCACAGTCTTGAAATTATCATTCACTTTTTCCACTAAATTTGTTATTTATTCGGGACCGATCACACAAAGGTGTTTAAACCATAGTTGCCATGTACAAACTCCATGTTGTGTTTTTATAATAAAAAAAAACTGAATATGAAATGTTTTTTATATATGGCTTTGGATAGCTTAATCCATTCAGCCACGAATTGTACAGCTTGTTTCAATAGTTAGCATAGGAGGATAGGTATAGTATATAACAGTAGTTATATATAATGTAGATTTTTTTAAATAAGGTTTACAGTTTCCATTTTTCGATACTGCCGCCATCTGGCGGTAAATAGAAGCGGATATTTATTGTACTGCCAGTACCTCGAAGGTAGTAAATTACATTAGATTCAAATTCTGAAGGTCAAACCACAAAACATGGTTCAAACTTTCAGAATTCGAATCAAATGTAATTTACTACCTGCGAGGTACAACAAAAATATAGGTAATTCTCCATTATACAATCAAAATTAAGAAAAAAATGCAATAAAGGGCTATTCCAACTAAATGCATTTGTTATTAACTGCTTTATTTTTGAATGTATAATAAATTTACACACTGAAGTGAAGGTGGAATAAAAAAAGGTTTATTTATAAATGTATTAATACAAATTCATGTTTTTTTTATTACAGATACATTAAAAACATTTGAAAGTACAATAATGAACATAAAAAATTATAGATACTTATATTTTATTTTATATCTTAGCTAAAAAGAATCTAAAGTTATTACATTAAAATAGATTCAATTAATAAACAATGCTACAAATAAACATACAGAAGCTATTTAAACAAGAGAAAATATTAGCACTTTCAATAACAATCAAAGTAATTTATTTGTGAAATATTAACCCCTTACTCATCAAGTGGTGAAATAATAAAAAAGTAATATAAGTTTTATTGAACCTTTATACAATACCTTAAATAAACTAAATATTTTTTAGTTCAAGTATAGTCTTAATTTCGTAAAAAACATGTAAATGATCTCATAAATATGTTAGGCTATCCTACAAAAAATATAATTTAAGGCGTTGCGTGAATGCATCACTGGTATGGTTAAATAGGGGAAAATACTGTTAAATGGTTCAAAGAACAACAGCAGGTAAAAATGATTGTTAATGGATAGAAAGAATATTTGATATCATTACGATTATTACTTTTCCCCCAAGTATTTTGTTACCTTAGACAACCCCAGACAAAAGCAGGCCTTCTGTGGGGCTTTATTTATTCACATATACATACATACATACAAAAAAATAATGAAACCATTAAAAAATGTATAAGTCTGGGAATGTATAACATGAAACAAACTCTATCTGCATTTCTGAGAATAAACAACTCTTTACATTCACAATACAAAATAACCTACCTGTTGAAGGTAATTGTACCATCCCACTAAACTGCTCCGGCAATTCTTGTTGCTGAGGAATAAAACTTACTTCAACTAAAAATATAAAAACGCTTCTTACACTGACAAAAATATAAATAATAATTATAACGGAAAATGTTCACATTGCAACAAGTATACATAATAATAAAAACTATAGTTCAGCCTACATAATTAAGATATATTAACGTTGAAAGGATGGTGTGGCCACCTCAAGATGTTGACCTTACATGAAAGTTGAACTTATCCAAACTTCCCAGCAGTCCACAAAGAAACTATACTGTTGGGATCCAGCTTGTGTACATTTGGCTTGTGCTGTCAGGAAGTTTGAATATATTTACCGTCGACGGAACACGTTTTTACTGCTAGTTACAGCGACATTGCAGCCCCCACAGATTCGATTCTTGTATTTCCACTACAAAGGCTAGCTACTGGGACAGGATATGCTTGGACATTTCAAAGATGATAAACAGGGCTCTTATCTGAATGACTTGAATAAGAATTTCCTGCCAACATTTATGAGACCCGAGATAGAGGAAGTCATCTTTCTTATAGGCAAACAAGCGGAATTTGTAACATTACTCTGTTACAATAATTATTAATATGATCTACCACAGGATCTGTATAACAAGTCAAAACTGTGAAATAGGTATAGCCGTTTTCAAGTGTTATTGCACACTTTACTTGTTCTTGAGTGTAGATCATTTATTTAGCTCCGAAAAACTAATACAAAGCATTCAAAACAATTCGTTTATGATATAGTATCCTTAAAAACTGATAAAGTCTGTAAAACTTATATATGTATTAAAACACAAAATGTTCACAGAACAGTACGATCAGTTTAATGAATGTAACATTTTATAGACGACTTTTGGACTTTTATGTCTCAGCTTGTTAGCGATTAGTTCCTAGGTTATGTTAATAGTAACAATCAATTAATACAAAAAAGAAAACTTTTGTTCCTGGTCAATAAAACCCAATAACATTCTGTAGAGTATTTAAATATCTACCATGTCTCCAGCTTGATCCAGGGGTAG
The DNA here is from genome assembly GCA_963921935.1 of Galeruca laticollis. Classification (NCBI taxonomy): domain Eukaryota; kingdom Metazoa; phylum Arthropoda; class Insecta; order Coleoptera; family Chrysomelidae; genus Galeruca; species Galeruca laticollis. The sequence goes on from OY998177.1 coordinate 172,756,844, forward strand.
GATACAGATTACTGGCAAAATGTAACGTTGGTACTGCGTCACGAGTAAGGCCCCTTTTCGTACCTGCAACTTCTTTCAAAGTGCTCTTCACACCCCACGTATACTTTTTATATACTTCCTCCACGGAATACATATCACAATTCTACGGACGTATATTTTCTAGCCACATTCCATATACTTTCGGAACAGTTTTTGGAAAGCGATGCATTTTACCCATGCGATTGTCACAAGTCAAAACCCGGTACACAACATTTTCTTAATTTTAAAGGGGGTTTATAGTTTTCATCCATATCCAAAAAAAAACAATATGTAATTTGTCTATGCAAAAAATTATCACTGCAAACACAGATCATAACTACTATTAAAAAAGACTGCAAACACATGTGCTATAAAAATGATTTCAAAATGAATATTTTCCTTGTACTTCTATAAAAGAATACACCATTGCTTCTATTAGTCATAATTCATGTCGTTACAGATCACATCCCAGCTGAATTAAGCTACAGTGACTATATACAAGACAGTGGCGACAATTGAGTATAAGCTCCGCCCATCCGCCATTAGTTTGCTAATTTTGGTTTGTTTACATTTGACTACATGCAACTAAATTCCCCTTTTAAAAGGGCTTTACCACTTTTAAAATAGTTTTGAATGTGTAATTTTAAATAAAATCCCTTTTATAATGTGTATCATAAAATATTTTTGGAAAAAGATGACCGATGTTAATAAAAATCGTCAAGGATGTAATGTTGTTGTATACAAAATTATGGATGTATCTCTATTTACCATTCTGATAAAGATATAAGGTAAGTTCTTAAATTCTGGATTATAATGTTAAATGTCATGCTGACAAATAGTTACTACAATAAGTCGTAATGTGTAGTGTAGGTATATGTACTAAGGAGTCTCTCTTTAATCTATGATTGCCGCATATATTCGGAGCGGAAATAATACACCAGGCCTCTTAACAAAAACAGAGAGCAGGTAGTTAATTAGTTAGATAGGTATATATGCCACAGAGGGATGTTAGTTCCTATTCTTGTATGAATAGAAAAAAATAAAATAAGTAATAAAATATTTTAATTTGACTTGTTGGGATACAAATTTGGACTATTACTGTTTTAGTCAGAATTATATTAAATTTCAGTACATAATTAGAAAATAATTACTCTGTTTATTTTTTCATCTAATCTGAAATAATTATTGAATGTTTTTATATGTTACAGACTGTACCTGCAATTCTGACATTGAAACTCCACCAGAAGAAATGAAACACAAACCTATTTAATTAATATTTATATAATAAATGTTTTACACTATTTAATAAAGATAATATGAAGCTTATATCTAATATTTTTGCCCATTGTACCTGTCATAATGTCCCAATATTTTTGAATGTGTCTCAGAGACTAAGTTTAATTAAAAAACCATTAAGCAAATAAATAATAAAATAAAAAATGTTCTATTGCAATTATTTATTGAGTATTCATAACAAATGTCCAGCAACGGACTTACTAGCTAATTTTTTAGAAGCATGCTTATTCTTTTTTGAACTTATTTTTAATCTGAATACAATGTATCGTTTAATAATTTTATTTTTCAATTTATGACAATCGGGTATATTTAGAACTAAATTTTCTTCACACATTTTTTTGACATAAAAATCTTTTAAGTTAATATTTTGTGTAGAAACAATGGAAAAATACTTTTGAAATATATGTTCCATGTCTAAAAAAAAACAGAATATACTCTCACTACAAAAAAACAGACAATTTTCCCTGTACCTTTTTAACGCAGAAAATTTGTCAAATTTCTTGTGCATAGGTGTTTTGTTTACTGCCGCTTCTATACAATCTTTGCAGGTTTTCGATGTTTTTACAATACTTTGGAGTATGTACCCACAAATGTTATAAAGTGAATTTAGTTCACTATAATTTAAATTCAATGAATACGTTGGAATTTCATTTGGAAGCTGAATATTATCGTAAACTTGTTTTGTTTCAATATTGTCTAGAAATCCTCCTAAAAATTCCCTGTCATCCTCTTCATAGCTACTAGAGCTAGGGTTTTTCAAATATTGAGACACAGAAATCAATTTTAAGTTATTTTTTACTTGTAAAGCATTTGGGACTACTTGTTTACTCCTTAATACACAAAACAGATTTTCTAAGCAGTCTTGTGAAACTCGGCTGGTTAGGAAAAATTTATAGGACTTTTCATATAATAAATATTCTTGCAGATCCAGCATAGACTGTGTTGAAATTAAAACACCTGTTTGTGAAGGTTTCCATATTTTTTAATGGCCCACTTCTATGCTTGAAAAAAGCTTTAAAAACTCATTTAAAAAACTAATTGTATTATTATAAACATCTATATTTAATTTACTTAGGGCACATGTTGGATGACGAGATGTCATAACAAAAAACCATTTTTCAACTTGATCCAAAAACCAAGCTGTAGTCAAATATTCAGGTTTTTTCAATTCGTCAGCTAAAAATTTCAAAGCACTGCTTACTGAATGACTTATGACATTTGTGGATGTTGTTACCTTCATTTGTGAAAAATGAGAAGGCAGCAAGTCCTCCTCTGATAATTTTGGGGCTAATTTAAAAACATGAGATTGCTGATGTTTTACCAGTTCAAAAATGTGACTTGATAAAACTTCCTTACTTGGAAGATTATGTTTAGCAACAATGTCATCAGGCAGTACAATAATTTTGTTATTTATTAACATTGATTTAATATTTTTAAACAAATGGGGAACATCAGCAAACACGTGTAAACATTTGTTTGGATCTGAAGGATGGCGAATTTTGCAATTAATGGGAGAGTATTTTCCTGCCGAAATTCCCCAAGTTTTCCATAGGGCTTGGTTGCAAGATCCAATATCTGAAGTGACACTTACTATATTTAAGTGTAAACCTTCAGCTTTTTTCAATATGCATTTTATAATTTCTTGAAACACACCCCCATTAACAGAGTCCCCTGTAAAATAGTAACCCACAATCTGCTTCCATCGTTTTGTTAAACCACCTAGCATAAAAACAAGCACATGGGTTGCTATTCATGTATGCCCTGGTAGTGTGACCTCACCAAGATATTTATTTAATGAGGTGTCATATGTAGTTCCTGGAGTGATAGCCATTTCATCAAGTAGAAGAGCACAATCTTTTTCATGTGTGTCAAAACTATTAATTTTTATTTTTAAAAATTCAAACACTTCCTCCAGTATTCCATGGTCAAACTTCAGATTTTGCAGCCTTCTCTGTAATGTTCTGATGGAAGGGAACGGGTAGCCTTGCCTTAATAACTCGGTATATCCATTGTTCCCACAGCTGAATTTCAATCGTAATGCTTTAGTTACTGTTTCATTTGACCATTTCATTAGCTTAGTAGATCTTCCATTCTGCTTTCTTTTTAGGGCTTTAACTTGATCATTATTAAATAGGTTTAACGTAGGAGATTTTCTTTGTTCAATTACCTTCATCCGTCTTCTTCTTCTCTTCTCATTTTTGAACCTAATTACTTTTGCTCTTTCTCTAAGAAACAATTTCTCATATTTGGCTAATTTCTCCAACACAGTGTCATTTTCTGTTATTGTTTGTTTTTCTTCAGTCAAACTTGAAGATGGAGCCGCCACTGATACATTAGCTGACACAATATCTGCAGATGTCGAAGGTTGGCAGCTTCGTAGAGAGACTAACTCAAATGAATGGTCATCATGAGGTTCTACTTCATCAAGTATTACTTGCTCAGATTTCAATTCATCTAAAAAAAACTCTGTAAGTTCCTAATTATCTAATTATGATAAGACACTGTAATATCTTGTGCGATACTTTTTATATTTTACATGTTGTACCAAATAATTAAATCTAAAACACACATACTAGCTGTAATTTCTTTAATCATCGCTGAATTTCTCTGAGGTGGAGGCCTTCGCTGCTTTTCAGGCTTAGAAAATGAAAAAATTGTAGGGACAGCATTTCTCTTTAACCTGCGAGTACCATCTATTCTTGTTTTTTCCCACATGTCAAGAGCGAAGTGTACCTGGGTACATATATTATTAGTTATTAGGTATGATGTAAGGCATAATAAGCAAAACATAACAATATTATTGAAATTGTGTACAAAAATGAAGAATATGGGTAGGTACTATTATTGTTGTCACAAATAAATTCAGCAGTATTAGGTACTAACCTCACATAAGCATGAATAGTCAGTCGGTTGCCAATTGTCCCTTCTGGTTTTAATGAGCCACTGCCTCCTTCATTCAGGATCTTTTGGAAAGTGTTTCATAATAAACCCCTTTTTTGCAGAATTACTGCAATTTACAGCAGCACAGCCAGGCATTGTCTTACTAGAAATAAAACCAAAATAATTTTTAAAATACTTTAATTCTTATGCAAAGTTTTATAGATCTAAAAGGTTTTAGAAATAACAACAAACAACTGGTAAAACTCGAGAATACATTTATGTTTTAATAAATTAAATGTCATGCTCAAAATCCACTGTAAGAGCCACGGACATTTGATTATAAAAAGTCCAAATAGATATTTATTTGAATAATATATGTATTAATCACAAATTTTGTTACTCTAAACCATATATAACAATACAAGTACAGTAATATTAAACTTATCTACACTATACTTACAGCTTAACCAAAAACCTCAAGTGAAAATGATGTATGAAATAATAATTATAGTTCCAAAGCAATTAATAATACACTAATAAATAAGTCTTCAGTCCAGAATGTTCATTAATAGCACTTAAACACCAAAATTTGCACGAAAACTTCCAAAAACCAAAAACTATGGTAAGGACACAATAGAACCAAATGGTAAATAAACAAACATTTAGCAAACTAATGGCGGCCGATACCACGTGATATAGGTAACCAATCACTAGGACGACCATCATTGTCGCCACTGTCTTGTATATAGTCACTGTAAATTAAGCTCTTTGACACTGCCATCTTTACGAGAATAGAGAAAGAAATGGTTTATTACTTAAAGTTTTCTTTTATATGATACGCTCTACTAGAAAATAGTATAAGTACAACTGCATTCAGCGCGCAGTGGTTGTGTCTCTAAGTTCTTAGGTTTTCGCGGGAACGCCTAGCTTTTCATTCTATCATTGTCCGTATTTTGTCACACTATACTAACAATATTGAGGGAGAACCACGAGCTCTGTTTACGCCGGGTATGAGGTATGGGTAGACGAACCGTAATTCCAACATGAACCTCTGAGAATTTTTGAATCGTTTTCAGTTTTAAAATTTGATTTTCTGTACTATCCCATATTTGTTGAATCATTCGTTGTTTAATTTTGTTTATGTTTAAAGTAAGTATTAGCAAAAATGTATAAATTTAATCAATTTAACCCTAAATTAAGGTATAAACAAAATCGAATCCTAAACAATATCACGGAAAACTAGACGTTTATTGATTACTTGTTTAGTCAAAAGTGACATCATTAGATATGATTGATGTTCAACATATTATAGCGAACTTCCGCATTTTGTAAATTTATTTTATCAAAATGTCCCTATTGCTCTAAATCAGTTTTTGATTGATTAGATTGTTCAACATATACAACTTTCTAAGTAATGACTGGTGAAATGACGATAACAATCAAACGATAAACAACAATACAATATTTATTGTATACACAGACCCTTACTAGGCTAGGGACACTGCAGACCGTGCCATCTATAGAGCCCATCGAGTAACTAAAATCGGTAGATAATTCCAAAAAATTAACGAAAACTGTAACGTCGTTAGTAATCAAATTTTATTGATTTTTATAACTGCATATGCGCGATATCATATTGCTCGTCCCCATCCCCACATGTTATATGTTATACTGTTATACTGTTATCATTTCTTAGTTCATGTGTAGAGGTTATTATAAGTTACGGTATTTTGGTGTATTTTTTAATTCCTATAGTGTAATATTTATCTGTTGTTTCGTTGCTTTATTGTTATTAATTGAAAAGACAATGTCAAGGTGTATTCTGAAGGAGTAATAAGTGGTGTACTCGGTAAGTTTTATTACAAAAATTTGAGCATTTTTTCTTTCACAATTAACAACCATTATCTTCATTTTTATAAAACACAGATAATTTTTTCTAATTTAATCGACAACTTTAGAGATCATGGTTGTTCTTTACAATATCTAAACTGAAAATTGTTGCATTAGTAAAGTAAATATTTCTTTTTACAGTTTTGTTCGTCCAACCCAGCAAGATAAAATTAATATGGCTGAAAAGCAGTGGTAATAAATCATTAAATTTGTCGACGAAGAAACGATGGAGGATATGATCCCTTCATTTTCAAAAACAGTGTTTCTTTAGATTTGAGAAAGACGAAGAGAGGTTATTAAGACAGTTCGATTTGCCTTCTCATATGAGTGGAAATTAACAAAAATTGATGGTAAGTTTTATTGTATTCAATATAGCATGCTATAATTTTGGACATTTTAAAATATAAATTGTGTGAACGAAAAGACGAGTACTGAGTGTGTAATTTTATTAAAATTCCAGGTAAGCGCTTTCATCCATTAGACCATTCTGAAAGCTCTCGTCAAGAAAAAAATATACAGAAAGTGTCAAAAAACATCAAACCCTGTAACTGCTACATATAATGAAATAAAATGTTTGATGTTACATCATTATTTAACTAAAATTTGTTAAAATTACTCTATAAAGAGTGTGTACAATTGTAATTCACATAACGAAACGTCTAATCTGAATACCAACTAAGTGATATGTGTGCACACCCTCTTTATAGGGTAATTTTAACAAATTTTACTTAAATAATGATGTAACATCAAACATTTTATTTCATTGTGTGTACATTGTACCTGTTGTATGTTTTTCTCTTGTCGACAGCTTTGAGAATGACCTAATGGCTGAAAGCGCTTAGCTAGAATTTTAATCAAATGACATACTCAGTACTCGTCTTGTCATTCACTCAATTTATATCTAGTGTATACACCATACTCAGACAATTCCATTTTAAAATGTATCCATTGAAAAAATAATAATCTGGGTTTTATTTTATGTTATAGCTATATTCTCTCTACCAGCTATGGGATGGAAGGTATTGATCCCTTGCCGATTTTCATATATAGCCCATGGTGCGACAATTTATGGGAAATGAAAGTGAGTATTAACTTTTGTTGAGGCATTACGTCTAAGTATTTGGTCTAGCGGTAACCAAAAATCCAAAATATCCAATAAAGACCAAAAATAAAAAAATAGTTAAAAATCAAGAATTCCTAAAAAAATCGAAAGCTTCAAAAAAGGGAAACATGTGTAAACTTATTATTTCGATAGTAAGCGCATTTTGTTTTCTTTTGTTGACATAAATTTTCAAACATATTTGTGTGTTTACTTATTTATTGTTGTTATTTTGTGTGTTTACTTGTAGAACCTCAACCAGAAACGAGAAAGGACTCCATGAGACGGTGGGATTTTTAAGAGCCCCTAAGAAAGATTTTAACAATCATAGACTGCCAGGAGCTGCAGAGTAACTTAAACTGCCTTATGCAATGGTTTCATAAGAACGGAATGCTTTTAAATGTAGAAATATACAAATATGCAATATACTAGGTTTAAGCTTGTGTTATAAACCTATTTAATACTTCCAGTAAAGAAATAAAGATGTGTTTTAAGTGGAAATGAAATGTTAGATATATTATTTTAAATGTTGTACAGTCACAAGTGCTGTTTAGCACTCTTATACGTAATTACTTGGCACCTTGTATTTACAGAGCTGGGCAGTATTTAACAACTTTTCCTATAAAAATATTTTAATTACTTTTGTTCTAACGTTCACAGTAATTATACTCAAATTTTTTCTTTCACAGAAAGTTGCCAAAAACAGTAGTTAAAAACTTATTGCTAACACTTTTTTGATTAGGTAAGTAGCAGATATACTCCTGCAGTTTGTCCAGCTCTGTGTGTGTATACGAGTGTAATAATAAATCAATATAAACTTATCATACATAATTTTCTACTTTTATCTTGATTTAACATCATTTGAAAATCTAATGATATTCCAATCTAGAATATATGTTACTCAAATTATTTATTAATTATTGCATGGTTTTTACACTATAATTTATTTGTTGTCATTATGTTTGTTAAGAAAAGTACTTTGTGAAAGAAATTATTTGTTGTGTATTTTTATACCAGAATAAATAAATTGTTTATATGATTATTGTTTTATTTTTTCCAATTTAATTAACCATTTATGGTCCATCATTTGATATTTCATTTAATTTAACTCGACATCTAATAATTATTTAGTTAATGGAGTTAAATTGAATGAAATGTCAAATGATGGACTATGAATGGCTATTTTGAAATAAAATAATTAAAATACAGTATATTTGAATATACCGCCAAAACCTAAAATTACAGAAATCTTTCCAACATCACTCAGTTGTTTACTCGACGGGCTCTTTAGATGGCGCCACAATCAGTGTCATCTATCTGTGGGTTATCTGTGACCCTTACTTCAAAGTAACGGTGCTTGTCCAATGGCTATTTAATGTACTCAAGTAGTTGAAAAATTCATAAAAGCAGGTTCAACAAGACAAATTTAGTATTCATGTTTGCAGTTTGCTAGAGCTTCATTCTCGCATTTTGCTTACTTTGGTTAAATACTTAAAAGTGTCCTCTAAATGTAGAAATGTTTTTTTCATACCTTGCGGTACGAAATTTTGAAAAAGTGTCTGTTAAATATTGTATATTTAACACGTGGCGCCTATTTCTGGCCGACATTGAAGTCGATTGATTTATTAGATAACAGCAGATTTTTTTTACATTTGGCTTAAAAAACCTAAAATGATTGGTTGAAAGCATAACAATTATAGATCAATAAAAAAACTATGGCAAACGGCATACTTTTAATTAAATGAAGTTCTTTTAAACAAGACTACCATTTTTTAATTGCGACGCAATTTTTAATTATTTCTTTAAATTTTCCAATGTAAACATAACTTCAACCAATTCTCATTAAAACGTTTTACAAATAATGATGAGTCTGAACACGTGTTCCCAAATCTGAAAAATGGCGTAATGAAATTATTTTTGTATAAGGAGCTCAATGTGAATCTCAATCTTTTTCTATTATAGTTATCGTTATTTATATTGAGTTAAGCTTTTAATAAGTTTCGTGCGTGGAATATATGAAAACAATTTAATAACATAAAAATGCATTAAATTTTTATTCACTATAAGGAGTATGATTAGTAAAGTAACATTTCTGGGGGGTAACAAACCAAATATTTCCATTTTGGCGCTGCACATGAAGAGTTGTGTTAATATCGTGGTCATTTTGTACGTTATAGGAAGACATATACAGGGTGTTTCCTAAGTATTATAAAATATTGTAGTGGGCGCTTCGTCACTCCATTATAAGACGAAAAGTTCTTATAAACATGTGTGATAAGTCTTCTCGACAATGAGATACAGGGTGTTGAATTGTTTTATTATTTCAACTTTGATGGTTTATAACTCGGTTTGTAATGCCGGTGGAAAAGTGCTGTATTTTTTTATTATTGTACTTACTCCCCTCTTTCGATTTTTAGTAATTTCATTCTTTCCAATTTATAAACGTAGCCGATACGAATTTTTTATGATTTTTAATAAAAAAAATTTAGTCAAATTGGGCGGCTATATTTATGGATTGAAGAGATTGAAATTAGTAAAAATCGAAAGAGGGGAATAAGTACAATCATAAAAAAATACGGCATTTTTCCACCGGCGTTACAAACCGAGTTATAAGACATGAAAGTTGAAATAATAAAACAATTCAACACCCTGTATCTCATTAACGTCAACACTTATCACACATGTTTATAAGAACTTTTTTTCTTAACCCGGCCTCCGACACGTGGGGTGTCACATACCCGAGCGCATGAAACATGTGCGAAAAATATATAAGTATTTTGATGGCCGACTACTCCGTCTCTGTACCTTTCAGAAAGGTCCGTCAAGCTGACCCCCCCCCCCGGTTAGATTTTTTTTTACCAAAATGCTAGCACACATAAAAGGCACCTAGCACAACCTACCACAACAATTTTTATAGCTAGCACACCAACAGCTCACAATAAAAATGCTTTTGAATTCGGGTAGGGCCAGGTTAACGCTAGCCCCCCTCCCCCCGGTTGGATATTTTTTTTGCCAAAACGCTAGCACAGATAAAGGACACCTAGCACAATCTAGCACACCATTTTTCATAGCTAGCACACCAACAGCTCACAATAAAAATGCTTTTGAATTCGGGTGGGGCCAGGTTAACGCTAGACAAAATTATTTTCAATTAATGCTAAAAAACGAAAGAATAGAAAAAAACCATCACTTTTAAAAATAATTTTGTTAAAATCACAGTAATTTTAATAAAACAAAATAATCAAATTGAACCATTTAGTCACGGAATTAGAAGCAATCCGTGCACAAATAAGTTCCAAATTACTCACACTATAAAAAAGGCAACGACAAACGTTTGCGTACAGACATGTTGGAAAAATAAATGTCCAAAAAAGCGAAGCCGTTGGATATGTCCATTGGACAAAGTTGTGCAATCTGGGAAGGGGCGGCTGAGATCCCTAAAAATGTTCCAATACATTGAGAATACATGTTTTAGACTGTAGTCCTAATTTAAAAGAAACACTCAAACTTTATATTTAAAATTGCCGGATTATTTATTGCCGAAGTTGATGGTTGATTAACCATTGTAATGATAACATAAATATTGCATTTCACTATCAGATTTTTTTTAAATTCCCTAGTTTACTTAGAACGTACAGCTTTTAATTCTTAGAGACGGTTAATCAGAGCTTCAAATATTTCTGTGGCATATCATAAGATACCAACACTACTATGTATTACTTTTTATCTATATGCGAGAAAAGTATTAGTTTACCTCAAAGAAAGTTGGAATTTTGAATTTTTTTTGAGTTATTTGTACGTTTTCCATCAACAACAACACGAAAAAACGGTTTTTAGAAAATAATCCTGTGTGTATGTCGTCGTTGTCGTCGGCCACTTTTCCTTACATGTCTTGTTAGCACGATACAGCCTCCGGAGTGCAATAAGTCAGCAATTTTATGATTTAATATTGTTAAGGACATGTCACAGATGAACCCTATTGATTTTCAGCTCACCAGAGCCCGTACAACGGGTGCTATGGTACTTGAAGTACCAAATTTTTGTCATTGTTGGAGAATTTTCAGTTTGTTAGCACGATACAGCCTCCAGAGAGTATACGATTGATCAGTTTTATGATTGAATATTGTTCAAGGTGTCTCACAGATGTACTCTTTTGATTTCCATTTGACTAGAGCGAGTACAGCGGGTCCTATAAATTCAGATATACTAAATTTTCGGTTACTTTTGGAGAAATTTAGGTTTGTTAGCACGATACATCCCCCGAAGTATATACAAGTAACAATTTTATGATAGAATATTGTTCAGGGCCACAGATGCGGAAAAGTTAGTTTTAATCTTTAAAACCGTTTATTTTTCAAAGTTTTCCGAAAATTTTTCGTAACTACAGTAAGAAACAATTAAACCAGCCGTTTTACATATATATTCAACCTATTCATAGCGTTATTTCACTGACGTCCGTCCCACTCCCCAGAATAAAAAGTGTAGTTGGTGTGCTAGCTATAAAAAATGGTGTACTAGATTGTGCTAGGTGTCCTTCATTTGTGGTAGCATTTTGGCGAAAAATTCCAACCGGGGAGGGGCTAGCGTTAACCTGGCCCCACCCGAAATAAAAAGCATTTTTATTGTAAGCTGTTGGTGTGCTTGCTATGAAAAATGATGTGCTAGGTTGTGCTAGGTGTCCTTCATCTGTGCCAGCATTTTGGCGAAAAAATTCCAACCAGGGGGGCTAGCGTTAACCTGGCCCCATCCGAATTCAAAAGCATTTTTATTGTAAGCTGTTGGTGTGCTAGCTTTAAAGAATGGTGTGCTAGGTTGTGCTAGGTGTCCTTTATCTGTGCTAGCATTTTGGCAAAAAAATTCCAACCGGGGGGGGCTAGCGTTAACCTGGCCCCACCCGAATTCAAAAGCATTTTTATTGTGAGCTGTTGGTGTGCTAGCTATAAAAATTGTTGTGCTAGGTTGTGCTAGGTGCCCTTTATGTGTGCTAGCATTTTGGTAGAAAAAATCTAACCGGGGGGGGCAGCTTGACGGACTTCTTCCAGAACGCCATTTATGTAAACATCTGGAGAAAGAAATCAGTTTACAAACAGTTTTCGTGCAAACAAGTTTCATTTTTAGCTAGTTCGGGTTTATTACACCCCACGTGTCCGTAGTTGTTAGCGGAAATTTTGTTGGAAGTTTTGAAGCTGTAAGTAATATATCATCATTTGTTTATTAGATTTTAGTTATTTTATTCTCAAATAGGTTATATTACAATAATGGGTGACTACGACAAAGAGCAGGCTCGTCTAATGGCACTTTGGAATGAATTAGAGGAGGGTGAAGATATCGAATCAATAGACTCGAAATCAGAAAGTGAAGTAGATCATGTGAGTGGAATGGCAACAGAACAAGCAAGAGGTCCAGTCAAAGATCAGGGAGAAGAGTTAGATAGTGGGGAATCAAGAGTTACGAAATACTTTTTAGGAAAAAACAAAATCAAATGGTCTAAAGAAGTTCCTGAGAGAAATGTACGTACGAGGGCCGAAAATATCGTTACTAACTTGCCGGGGGTTAGACGACATGCTAAAGATGCTAAAACACCTCTCCAATGTTTTCAACTGTTTTTTGACGATAACATGATAGGTGATATTGTTCAATACACGAACCAGAGGATTACAGAAAAAGCTCATCTGTGCAAAGACTCTCCTCATTACAACAAAACATCTATGCCAGAAATGAAAGCAGTTCTGGAACTTCTTTATTTGGCAGGAGCATTTAGAAATGGGCGTCCTCATTTGTATGATTTTTGGAATAGTGATGGGACAGGAATGGATGTATTTCGTGCCACAATGAGTCAACGGCTATTCGAATTTTTGGTGTCATGCTTACGCTCCGATAATAAGGAAAACCGGAGAAAAAGACTCAAATTAGATAAATTGGCCCACATAAGAGCTTTATTTGACCGTCGATGAAAAACTTAAATCATTTCGTGGTCGGTGCTCTTTTAGGCAGTACATGCCGAATAAACCAGCAAAATACGCGTTGAAGGTACATGCTTTGGTAGATGCTAAAACTTATTACCTTCTGAATATGGAAGTTTATATGGGACAACAGCCTGAGGGTCCATATCAACTCAGCAATAAACCTCAGGATATAGTAGATCGCTTGGTAGCCCCAGTGTCAGGCACAAATCGAAATATAACATTCGATAATTGGTACACCAGTTGCGACCTTCTAATGAAACTCAGAGATACTCACAAACTGCTGTAGGGACACTTCGTAAAAATAAACCTGATATTCCCCCAGAGTTTTTGAGCGTGAAAAACAGAGCCATTTTTTCTAGTTTGTTCGTATTTCAGAAAGGATATACTTTAGTTTCATTCTGTCCAAAGAAAGAAAAAGTTGTCTTGTTATTATCATCTCTACATTATAATTCAGGTTCCGATTCGGAGAAAAAACTTCCAGAAATTATAGAATTCTATAATTCAACGGAAGGTGGAGTTGACATTGTGGATGAGATGTCAGCGTCTTACAATGTTTCTAGAAATAGTCAACGCTGGCCATTGACTTTATTTTTTTCTTGTTAAATTCGGCGGGAATTAATAGCCAGATCATTTATAGAGCCAATAGCAATATCACCAACATGCCCAGGAGACGTTTTCTCAAAGAACTTGGGTTACAGTTAGTTGAAGACCACCAACGGCAGAGAATGACAAATCCTAGACTAAAATGTGATTTGAGAAGCACTATCCGCAATATATTAGGCGAAAATCCTGAACCAGTTAAAAAAAAATTAAACCCAACAAGGAAGGTGTTCACAATGTCCACGTGTCAAAGATAGGAAAACTCGATACGTATGTCAGGCCTGTGAGACATTTATCTGTCTCGAACATTCAATAACCTATTGCCAAACGTGTTCCGGAAATGCCATATTCAGCGAATAATATTTTTTTTTAGTTTTGAGTGAAATTTTATTCTGTTTTTTTTTTACTTAAAAGTGTAAAGCTTATTATGTTGTTATTAGCATAGAAAACTTATTTTGTACCATAAATATTTTTTTAATAAATAATTATAAGAGTGGGCGTCTTTTAATTAGAAAAAATACAGAATTTTTCTATAACAAACGTTTTAAATGCAGAAATAAATCATTTTGGTAATTGTTCTGGTGGAAGTTTAAGGACAAGTTGAAGGATTCATAATTCACTAAGAAAGAACACAGAAATTTAAAAAAAAAAGTTTTTTGACCCGCTATAATTAGGGTTTAACAAACCCCACCTGTCAGAAGAATAGATAAATACTTTTAATACGGGGAAGAATGGAAACTCCGAAGCTACAAAGTTTTGTCGAGTGCTGCGCCATTTATTGTGGTGGAAGGTTACTATTCACCAACAGGGAAAAAATAAAAGGAAGAGACCTGCATGTTTAGTCACAGTTTACTAGCTCCTACTAGATGGCAAGCCAAGCAAATACTGAAGGTTTTTTAAATTATGCCTATATTGTTTCTGCTTAAATAAACAAATAAAAACAGTCACACAAAGTTCAAACACTTTTTGAAACAACCTGTTATTTTCTTTTGGTTTAACAGTAAGATAGTTTGTTTCAAAAAACGGTTTAAAGCTTTTATCCGTTTTTATTAACCAGGATAGTTTATTAAAAGACGAATGTCGACCAATAGTTTCAAAAATTTAATATAAAATTTTGTTTATAAAATAGTACAGGTTTCTTCTCAAAAGATGAGTCATTTTATTTTTTGTGGTAGTTGAGGTAGGTAAAGCATTTGTCATCCAAGGGGCGATCTTCGTGTTTTTCCTTTTACACTTTTTTGTATATGTACAGTCGTCTATATATGTTTCAATGAAAGTATTTATTGCATAGTTAGGATCTGGATTCAAGTATAAGAAATCCCAAGATTACTTACTCGGAATTCTTTGTGTTTTCAAGAGAGTGCCAACGCTTTCAATTAAAGTGTTGATTTTTAAATTTAATTGATTAAATATAAAAATTAATTAAAATTATTTAGTTCAGTCACCTTGATCATCAAGTGTATCTATGTGAGGTAATGATTTATCTCTTTTGTGAAGTGTTCATCTGATTCCAATGCCACAAGGTTTTGACTCTGAAAAAAATTAAAAGAAAAGGTACATTATAAAATTAAATATTTTTATACTAAAAGTCAAATTTAATATGCAAACTTTAGGTTATTATAAATTATGATTTAACTTAAGAAACAAATTACCTCTAGGAACAGCAAATCTCGCCATATCATTTGATTCTTTATTCTCAAGGGAAACTCCTTCAGCTTCAGACCTCATAGTTTCGGCAATAGATTCCATTTGAATCTCTGGAGAAGTACTACCCGATTTATAATCCCCCTACTTTTTATACAATTCTAAAAAATATATTATTTGCACAAAACATTCTAATTAATTTCTTTAAATACTTACAATTAGTTTGTGGTGTAGGTTTAAAAACAGGATAAATGTTACGATTTAATGAGGGACTCTCGTCTGAATCAGAACTAGACTGATGGGACATATACCTTGTATTTTTTCCGTATCCTTGATCCCCGTCCTTTGTAAATATCGGAACTAGACGAAATGTCTGTTGTGTATTATATAGATACTTGTGCCTGTAAGTTAATACCTCATATTTCTAAATTCTTGTTTGTACTACCACTTGTGTACTAAACGTAGTTATAGTTCTCTAGTCTAATATGTGATCTATTAGTTTTTGACAGCTTGTCAATTTTGATGTTTTACTTTCACTTCAATGAATAAAAAGCAGTGTTACTAGAACTTATTTCGATATTTATTTTATATCCGCTCGGATCGGTACATGTTACATGGTGTCAGGTGTAAAAAAACTTGATTGCAGAACTCTGGAAAAACGTCCTAGAAAAGCTCGATTGAAAATGAAAAGTGTTTGTGCGTAGCAAGCAAATTGGTATCTGCTGGATTAGTACCATTCATTGCATATAAATACACTCTAGTTCTTGTGAGATAGTTCCAAACTCTAGTATTATATTCGTGAGAATAACTAGTAAGTACACTTTTCATAATAAAGCAAAAAGCTGACGTAACTGTAAAAATTCTTGACATTTTTTTTTGCTCACAACCGCTGTCGAGTTTTCAAAAAGTAAATTGGGCGAGATTTAACAGTATCCAGTAGCAATGGAATCATACTTTAAACCTCCAGATCCTTTGTCAATTGAAGGAAGCTTAGCTGATAATTGGCAGAAGTTTGAACAAAAATTTCATAATTTTTTGACTGCTACAGGCTTGAGTAATGGAAATGATGAAAAGAAAATTGCAATTTTATTGAACCTAGTAGGTGATGATGGGCTTGATCTTTATAACTCGTTTGATCCCTTACCGGTAAACCAACAAACGCTTGACAATGTCTTAAAGAAGTTTAAAGACCACTGTGAACCCAAGAAAAATGTTATATACGAGAGATTCTTATTTAACAGCATTACTCAGCAAGAAGGACAAAGTTTTGATAGCTTTTTGACAGAATTAAGAACAGCCGGAAAAACAACTAATTATGGTAATTTATTAGAGGAGTTCATAAGAGATAGGATAGTAATGGGCATCTATAATCAAAGCACAAGAGAAGAATTGTTAAGAAAATCCGATTTAAAGTTGTCGCAAGCAATAGACATCTGTAGAACTAGAGAAGTTAGTCAAAAACAGTTGAAAGTTTTGCAGAATGAAGCCAGTGTGAGTTCTGTAAAATCTAAGCAGTTTTCAAAAGAAAAAAGAGAAGGGAAATGTGAGTTTTGTGGCTATGTACACCGAGAGAAAAATGTGTGCCCTGCTTGGAATAAAACTTGTGCCAAGTGCCAGGGTCGCAATCATTTTGCTAGTGTGTGCAAAAAAGTACAAAATACTAACCAGAATGAGAAGAAATGGGAGAGAAAGAAAGATGATAGAAGATCGGGTAAGAAAAAAGTGCATAGTGTGCAAACAGAAAATTACAGCGATAGTGAATCAGAAAACAGTGATTGTGAGAGCAGTTCTGATGAGTTGTATGTCCAGTCAATAAGAAAAGTTGATACTGTAAATAATGCGAAGAAGGCAATGTCATGGTTGCAGGCAATTGATGTTGAAGGACATAAGGTAACATTCAAGTTAGATACTGGATGTGAAGTAAGCATTTTAACGTTGAACATTGTTAGAAAACTAAAGTTACTTGACAAAATGCAAAAAACTAAAGTCAAACTAGCTCCTTATGGCAATTCTAATTATGTATTCACTCCATTAGGAGAAATCACATTAAAATGTCAAGTTAACAACATTGTTAAAAACATATTTTTTACAGTTTGTGATAATGATGAATTGCCATTACTGAGTTGTGTTGATTGCGTTGATCTAAACTTGGTTAGAAGAGTAGACGCAATATTTGCAGAGTCTTGTCAGTTTACGTCACTTGATAACGTTGTTAAAAGATATCCTGTCGTTTTTGGGGGTCTTGGTTCTTTTCCTAGAGAACATCATATAGCGTTGAAAGAAGGTGCAATTCCTGTAGTTCAACCACTCAGACGGATTCCAATTGCTCTGCATGACCGTCTAAAACTTAAGCTTCATGACCTTGAAAAACAAGGAATCATAAGAAAAATTGATAAACCGACTGAATGGTTGAACCCACTAGTTATAGTTGAAAAGAAAAACAAAGATTTACGCTTATGCCTTGATCCAAAATTCTTGAATTTGGCAATAAAACGAGAAAGGTTTTTAATATCTACAGCGGAAGAATTAGCTGTTAAACTTAACAATAAAGAATATTTCACAGTCTTGGACATGAAAGACGGTTACTTTCAAATTCGTATTGATGAACAGAGTCAAGAATATTGTGTCTTTGGAACACCCTTTGGAAGGTATGCGTTTTGTCGTTTACCTTTCGGAATTTGTTCAGCTCCTGAGGTCTTTCAAAAACAAAACTATGAAATATTCGGTGATATTGAAGGCGTAGGCCTGTATTCCGATGACCTAATTATAACAGGCATTAATGAAACTGAACATGATAATAATTTACGATTGGTTTTGGAAAGAGCACAAAAATATAATATTAGATTCAACAAAGATAAAATTCAATTTAAATCTAAATGTGTTAAGTTTATGGGTCAAATTTACTCAAAGGAAGGAGTCAAACTGAATAAAAATTATGTCAAACCAATTCTAGAAATGCCAAAACCAAAAGATAAAACTGGGTTACTAAGAATATTAGGTATGTCTAAATATTTAGGCAAATTTTTACCTAATGTGTCAAAAATAACAGCCCCATTGAGAAACTTGACCAAAAATAATGTTGATTGGAATTGGACTGAATCGCACGATGAATCTCTAACAAAGCTAAAAAACATGTTAACTAATGCCCCAATTCTGTCATTTTTTGATTCATCAAAAACTATAGAAATAGACACCGATGCATCTAAGGATGGTCTAGGTGCGTGTCTGTCTCAAGAAGGTCACCCGATAGCTTTTGCGTCTAGGAACTTAACTACCTGTGAGCAAAAGTATGCACAAATAGAGAAAGAGATGTTAGCAATTGTGTTTGCCACACAAAAGTTTCATTATTTTATTTATGGCTTTGATGTAAAAATTAACTCAGATCACAAACCATTGGAAACAATCATGAAAAAAGATCTAGCATCTATTTCATGTCGCTTGCAACGGATGAGACTCCGTTTACTAAATTATAACATTACAGTCAATTACAAACCTGGCAAATTTCTCTATGTGGCTGATACTCTTTCGAGAGCCTTCTTGCCAGAAACTGGGTTAAAATCTGATCAAGAATTTAATTTTGCAGTACACTCCATGTCAAAGAATTTGGCTATGTCTGAGGTGAGAAAAGAACAGTTTAGGCAAGAAATCTTGAAAGATGAGGTTCTTAAACTAGTCATTAACTTTCATAAAAAAGGCTGACCCAATAATAAGAATGAAGTTCCTGTTTCTGTAAGGCATTACTATAAAATCAAAGATAACCTAAGCTATGTTGATAAATTGTTGTTTTTTGGTGAGAAAATTGTTGTTCCATCTTCTGTAAAAAGTGATATGCTTAAAATATTGCACGAGGGTCATGTTGGCATTGAAAAATGCAAGAATCGTGCGAGACAAATATTTTATTGGCCAGGGTTATCTGTTGATATTGAAGCCTATGTTAAAAAATGTCATATTTGTGAAACTTTTGCTAAAAAACAGCAGAAAGAGTCGCTGTTACCTCACAAATTACCTAAACGTCCATGGGAAAGAGTGGGGTTAGATATTTTTTCATATGCTAATAAAAGTTTCCTTATTGTATTTGACTCCTACTCTAATTGGCTGGAAATGCCTCAAATCAAAGACAAATCTGCAAAATCAGTTATTTTGACTTTAAAATCTGTTTTCTCTGTACACGGATCACCTGATAAAGTAACTGCTGACAATGTACCATTTAATAGCCTAGAATTTAAGACGTTTGCAAAGAACTGGAATTTTGAAATTAGTCTGCGAAGCCCTTATTACGCACAATCTAATGGACTGGCAGAAAAAGGAGTAGATATAGGTAAGAAAATTCTAAAAAAATGTTTGAAAGAAAATTCTGACATACATACCGCTTTATTGCAATATAGAAATTCACCGCTAAAGTATATTGGTTACTCCCCTGCACAGTTATTAATGAATAGGATTTGTAAGACAAAAGTACCGATAAATTCCAGTTTGTTGCAACCAAAACTCTGTGAAGACGTTTCTGAGAAATTGTTACATAGACAGAATATTTACAAGTTTCACTATGATAAGAATAGTAAAGATCTAAAACCTTTGGACCCTAAAGCCAATGTAACAATTTTTGACCATGTAAAGAATAAGTGGGAGCCTGCACAAATTGTTTCTAAGCACAGCTCTCCTAGGTCTTACATCGTAAAAGATTCTTTTGGCAATCTGGTCAGGCGCAATCGAATTGACCTTAAAGAATCATTAAATGATTATGTTCCTAAAACTAAAGAGCCTGACTTAGATTATAGTCATATCGAACCTTCAGCTCAGCCTGCCGTGTTGCTTAAAAATAAAAGCCCTTCACCGGAAGCTTCACCAAAATCTTCATTATCCAGTCCAAGAGTTTTAGATCCTGGTGTTAAAACTAGATCTGGTCGGGTAATAAAAAAACCGGAAAAACTTAACTTATAGGAGGGGATGTATTATATAGATACTTGTGCCTGTAAGTTAATACCTTATATTTCTAAATTCTTGTTTGTACTACCACTTGTGTACTAAACGTAGTTATAGTTCTCTAGTCTAATATGTGATCTATTAGTTTTTGACAGCTTGTCAATTTTGATGTTTTACTTTCACTTCAAGGAATAAAAAGCAGTGTTACTAGAACTTATTTCGATATTTATTTTATATCCGCTCGGATCGGTACATGTTACATGTTGTAATTAAAGCCTTTTTGGCTTTTCTTTGTGCTACAGTAAAGTCATCTACAAGTTAAAAAATTATTTCTCTCTAAAAAATGACAAATACAATAAAATTCTGTCAAAGTCTCTAATATACTGATCCATTTGTTATTGTTTTACTCCAGACATTTTGATGTATCACTTTGACGGTATTACAGCAATCAGTAAAATAAAGTTCGTTAGTAACCTTCCAAGCGAATCGATGGCGTTAAAAATGCAGTTTAGCAGTGGCTATAAAAGATCGCAGGGCAGGGTCAGAAGTAATTACTATTTTTCACCTGTCGGATGCCACGCGTCTTAAAATGGAGTGACGGTGTGCCCACTACAATATTTTAAATTGCTTAGAAAACACCCTGTATTTCATAAAACTCTGAATATTTGAAACAATTGAACAAGAGTCATTTGTACAAGAAATGAAATCAAATACTTGCAATCACTAATTTTGAAAACAAAAAGGAAATATTAAATATCACAATAAAACTAATCCCAAAGAACAAAACAATCAACTAAAAATCTTTAAAACCGGCAAATCTAATAAAAGTGTTATTATGACGTCACATATACTTTGGTGATAAATAGTATATTAAAGTATAAGTGGATAAAGAGGTCTTTCAAACACGCGCGGTTTTTCGAGCATGACGGCGCAGCCGGAGTGCTCGAAATAGAGCAAGTGTTTGAAAGACCAGTTATCCACGAATACTTTACGCTATTTTTTTTATTGGTGCACTTTGAAATCATAATAGTAATTTATGCAACAAGTGCATAGAGTGGTACTTTTTTCACAAATGGAAAAAGTTGACCATGTTGACCAATTCCATGAGTGAAAAAAAGACACTTTATGCACATGTTGCATACATTATTTTTTCTACTGCTCTATACAAAAAAATAAAATTCAAATAGAAATTTGGGATATTTTAATTAAGCTCCTTCGGTAAATTACAATTATACGTATTCCAAGTTTCATGAAAGTTCATCCTCGATGCCCAGCCAATATTCATTGTGTTAGCTTATGGGAAGCGTGAAATAAAGTTAACGTTAAGGCACTTTTTTTAACGTTTTTTTACTTTTTTTCACTCTAACCATAAAGTTTCATGAAAGTCCATCCTCGATGCCCACCCAAGATTCATTGTGTTAGCATATGGGAAGCGTGAAATAAAGGTAACGTTATGGCACTTTTTTTAACGCTTTTTCACTCTAACCATAAAGTTTCATGAAAGTCCATCCTCGATGCCCAGCCAAGTTTCATTGTGTTAGCTTATGGGAAGCGTGAAATAAAGTTAACGTTATGGCACTTTTTTTAACGTTTTTTTACTTTTTTTCACTCTAACCATAAACAACCACTTTAAGCGCTGCAAACCGATGAAATACAAGGTACTTTAAAGATAGGGCGTAGAAAAAATATTATTATTATATTATTACTACAAAAAAATGGTTGTCCGTCCTCGATTCCCAGCCAAGTTTCGTGAAAGTCTATCCTAAATAGTATTTATTTTTATTTGACGTTACGAGGTACTGCTGTCAGATCAATAATCAAAAAGTTGTCATTGATACTTACGTTTCTCGAGTTGTTGTTCCCATGGTAACTTTAAAAAACGGGAGTGTTTGAAAGTTCGATTTAAACACCCTGAGGTGTGCTTTAAATAGGTAAAATGAGGCACCAATAAAAAAAATATTATTATTATTGTATTATTATACGGATAAAATGATGAAGTAATCATACGATGAAACAGCTCACAATAAAATAAAAAAAGATCCTACGAAACTGAACTGTACCAAAATGTTGTGCCTTGACTCAAATGAACATCGGGTATTACTCCTGTAATAATACCTGAATAACTGAGTGGGTAGTTGGTAATTCCTAACAACTAGTACAGGTAATTACTTAGGGTGCCCTAAAATACTATCATTTTTTTATTACAAGATTCGCATCAACCAAAAAACTGGTTATTGGCGACTATGAATTGTTACCTTTTATGGGTTACAAAGCATTTTTCTAGATAGAAATGCTATTTTGAGATAGTGTTTCAGTTAGATGTGTAGGGGAGAGTGGGCCACCATGAGACGGAAAAAGTCTGGTTTAAATTGTCGGTTAATATATTGTAAATACGACACATATATGTCGTCGGTGAATAAGTTATGTTACATTAATGGAAAAAATGGATGTAAACTATTTATATTTGACTAGATTTTAAAGTTATGTGACATTAATTTTTTCAGTGCCCGTCTCATAGTGGCCCTTTACTTGGGCCACTATGAGACAGGACAAAATGGGAAGAAAAAAACCTAAAAATTGTATTAAAATATTTATGAAACACACAAGAATCCATTATTAGTATCATCACAACATTTGAAATAAGGAAATATTTATAAAACACAAAAAGGATTAATCTTTATCTTATATTAATAATAAAAATTAACGCATGTTCAGTTGATTAAAATTGATTTCAAACTTATAATACGATTTCAATCGTTTTGTATTTCCTAAAAGAGTTGGTTTGGGTAAAATCATTTTCACATCAATTACTGGAACGGTGGCAATGTCTGGGACAGTTGGAAATATAAAATGTCCTTCAACCTTCGAGGCTTTTCTTAGGAAATTGATTTTGACATCACTAAATACTGATTCTAGTTCGACTACTTTTCCTACAAAGAATACATCATTTTTTGCCTTGAATTGTACCGAAACAAAATCATTGGGCTCAGGATCCTTCAAGTTCTTCAGGAATCCACCCGTCCTCATCAGAATCGTCTTGGAAAGGTATCTCATTTTCAACTTCGTTATCATCTTCATCGGAAGATATGTTCTTAGTGATCTGTTTTTGTTTCTTCACGAATAACGTTTTTTTGCAAGCTTCCTTTCTTTTCTTCTGTTCTTTTTCTTTTTTTTTCATTTCTCTCTGTTCAATTTTCTCCTTTTCAGGAGTGTCTGTGGGTATACAACTTTTAGCTCTTTTACGCTTGCTCTTTTGTAATTTTCTTTGGCCTGCCTTCGGGTAGCCTTTGAATATCTGGGGACTAACAAAAACTACTGTAGCAGGTTTATCTTCAGCTGGATTATCTGTAACCTGTGGTGTATTTAAGGAGGTAGATGGAATTTGTATAAAATGGGATGTTTCCACAGAAGTTGATGGTATTTCTTCAGTAAAATCTTCAATGACAGCAGTGTACAAAGCTGAATCATTTAATACATCTCAATCAGTCACTGAACTACTTAAAAAACCATCAGTGGTGAATATTTCCCGATCAAAAGGAAAAATTCCGGTTTTCTTGAAACATGCCTTAATATTTAATGGAGTCATGGATCGTTCAAATGTCACGCCAACACAACCAGCAACTTCATAAATAGATAATGGTGTGCCAGGATGATGTAGAAGCCAGGAATCAACTGCAGAATTATAATATGCCTTTAACGGAGCAAATATTGATATATCTAACGGCTGTAGCTTGTGACTACAGTGTGGAGGTAGTGTAATAATTGTAACTCCATTATCTTTAGCAATGTTAAGTGTTTCTATGGTAAGGTGGCGTTCATGATTAGCGAATATTAAGATAGTAGGGCTCTTTTTGGAGGATTCACTATATTTTACAAAGTGTTTCATTACAGATGGAAATATTTCTCCATTCATCCAACCTGATGAAGTTGCGAGACCTAATGTACCTGATGGGGCTTCATTTAACATATGGCTTTTAAATTTTTTTCATGGAAACACCATGGCAGGTGGTAAAGTATTTCCACTGGCACTTATTATACAACACGTAATAATGAATACTCCACGCTCACCACTGGTACATTGACTAGCTTGCTTAACTCCTTTTGTCGATAATACTTTCTTCGGTTTCTGAACGGTCGTCGTGCCCGTTTCGTCCAAGTTATAGATGCGAGTGCCATCAGAAAATGCTTCGGAGCGATCATATGCATTTTTAAGATTATCAAAGAATAACTTAACAGTGTTTTAAATGAAACTCACGTTATGCTCATTAAATGACGAAGCTCTGGAAAGACTGCACCCTTCAGGCTACCGAATACTTAACTGTTTACTATGTCTTTTTAGAAACCCTTGTAACCAGTCAATGCCAGCCAATTTATTTCTTTCCCAACTTAACGGAATTTTCTTTTGGTTAATTTTTGCCATTTCATACGCCAATTCTCGAGTATCTTTTGTTGTTTGTCCATAACACATTTTAGAGCATATGATTACATAATCCACAAGCGCTCTTTCTTCATTATCTGTAAAAATTAATCTATGTTTATATTGGCTTTTCATGGATATTCGTCTTTTCTTCTACTTTTTTAACATATCTCTGCAACGTCTGAAAGGATAAACCGTTCTCTTCTGCAGCTTTACGTAGAGACGGTTTTACGCCACCTTCCCCTGTCAATACTTGTCGAACAGCTCTTCTCATACATTCTTCTGAAAACAAACCTTTCTGGCTTTTCCTTTTGCGACCTCTGGACATCTACAAAAAATAATTCACCTGATACAGCCAGTTCCTTATGTGGGCCACCATGAGACAGTGTCTCAAGGTGGCCCTGAAAATGTGTCTCATGGTGGCCTATTTGCACGTGGTTAGTAGATGTACATACATAATTTTTTTATTATTATTATTAACTGTTTTAAAAAATGGTATAGAAAATTTACCTTTACTAGTTTCATTCTTCTCTTGACGAACGAACGAGAATGCACGTCTTAAAAATTTCGATGAGATACACACCCACTGGTGGTCCTAACTCTACTAAGACTAACGTACGGTAATAGAAAATTATATTGGTAAACCGGCACGTAGTGTTAACTTATTACCTCGACCAACATAGGTCAACACTATATCTAAACGGAAATATTTAATTGTCTCATGGTGGCTCATGTCTCATAGAGGCCCACCCTACCCTACTAAATAGAGTTTATGGTACTAATTGCTTTAAGATAATTTTTAAGATTGGCTATATTGTAGTTCGGTCCCAATATGTCATACATTGTTCCAGGTAGGTTGGATGATGATCTTTGTGCATTATGCGATGTACAGTCTGCGATTATGTGTTTAACAGTTAATTTGCACTTACAGTTTTTACATGTGGGTTCTACCTTGGTGTCAAATAGGTTAGAAGAACTTCGTCTTTACGATTTATGGGTAGCACTGAGTATTTCAGTTCTCGTAGCTTGTTTCTAGATGTTTTACAATTTTTTCCCGCTCACTGAGCACATTATGTTTTAAGCTAGTTTTCAAATCAGCACCCGTTAGAAAACTCACGTACTCCGCACTAGCATTATTAGCAGCTTCTTTAGCGACTAGGTCTGCTTCTTCGTTTCCTTTTATTCCAATATGGGAGAGAATCCAACAAAGTGCTATATCTTTGTTGTTATCTTCTATAGATTGTAGCTCACGCTTGATTTTATTTTCCAAAGAATTCGTGGTGTAAATTTTTTGAATAGCATGGATTGAGCTAAAAGAATCGGTGAGTATCAGATAGTTAGATTCATCTGAACAAGAAGCGATGAGAGTGGCACGGTATATTGCATATAATTCAGCAGAAAAAGCAGATGAGACTGATGGAGCTCTAAACATATATTTCGAGGTTGGTGTGTTTATGGCAGCACCTGTATCATTTTGATGCATCGGTATAAATATGTACGAAATTTTGGTATTTATCAAGTATGTCATTTAATTAGCGTATGGCTGGTGCAATTTTGGTCGAATGAGGTAAGCTGGGTGATGAATTTAATGCTTTTGGGTGTCCATGGTGGAGTGTGAGGATATTCGACAGGGAAACATTCGGAAAGCGGGTAATTCAGTTCGCCAAGATAGGTTCTAGTTCTTGCATAGAAAGGTTTGGCAGCTCTAAGCTTGCTTATAAAGAGATTTTGAAATTTTTGAGAAGAACCATTTTAGGAGGTGGTATTGAGAGAATTAGATTTTCTAGGGATGGTTCTTCTTATTCATAATATACTCGTAGAATTTCCACTGGTGTTGTTCGGAAAGCACCTATTATTAAGAGTTGAATTGTGAAAACTGTCGAGTTTTTTCAGAAGTGATTTGTTGGCTGTTGAATACACTATTGATCCGTAGTCTAGTTTTGATCGAATGAATGTTCGGTACAGTGTTAACATTGTGTGGCGATCTGCACCCCATTCTTCATTTGTTAGCATTTTAATCAAGTTTAGTCGTTTGTTGCAATCTGAGAGGATATTTCTGTGAAGATTCCAGCTATGTGGGTGGGAAGCTGGTTGTGGAAAAAAGATACCGATAAATTTGATTGATGTTTCTGATTTTATTCCTTCATTGTACAGTTTTAAGTTCGATAGGTTTGGTATACTCCTCTGTCTTGAGAAATGAATATAACGTGTCTTTTTTTGTTGAGAAAGTGAAACCAGTATTTTGTGACCATAGTTCTAAATCTTTAATTAAAGCCTGAGTTTGCGAAACGAGATTTTTAAAACTTGTCCCTTTACAGAAAACAACGTCGTAGGACTTTGACTGATCCTTGGGGTATGCCATTTTCAAAATATGTTTTATCGTTTTACGTAGAAATTGTTAATCCAAAATGATAATGCCAGTATCTAATTATGATTCTATTTTAGCTATCAAAATAATATATCAAAACAGCGCATTATGTTAACAAGAACAAAAATGTATATTTAATACTGAATTATTACCTTCGTAAATACTGAAAACAACCATTCTCCCCCTATTTTCTTCAAATGTTTTAACTTCAATTTCTTCTGTTGTTAACTTCCACGCACTTTATCTTTGATTTTCCTTGAATATTCTAATTTTTAATAATATGTCACATATAGAGAAGTCGTTTTAGTGGGGGGAGGTTCCACCAGTTGTCATACATTTGGTACACGCATTGTAATATTTTTGGTTCGTCATCGCTCATTTTGTATTTGGTTTCAATTGATTCGCCTAAACTAAAAACACAAATTAGAAGATACAGAGTAGAAGAAGGTGAATATAAATTAATACTTATGTCATCCTCAGAAGAATTTAGAATACCAAAACTGAGGACATTACCATGTAAGAATTAATTTCTAAAATTCAAGACATAAACCAAAAAGTTAGTAAGGTAGCAATAGAATTTACTGACAATTTTTCGGCGTTTATTTATTTATTGGGATTACCAATAAATTAATATGAAGGATTAGTTTGAAATTTGGAGCAAGAAGATGGCAAACTTTCTACCAAAGATGTTAAAGCGAAGTTGTCACTTGAAGGGAAATAAACGGTTTTAAAAATTAAAACTAACTTTTCCGCTTTGATTAATATTCTATCATATATTGTCACTTGTATACACTCGGAGGCTGTATCGTATTAAACCCGATATTACTCCAAAAAGGACAAAAATTTGGCACTTCAGGTAACATAGCACCCGTTGTACTAGCTCTGGTGAGCTAAAAATTAATAAGATTCATCTATTAGACGCTCTGAACAATATTCAATCATAAAATGGGTCACTCGTTTACACGCTGGAGGCTGTATCGTGCTAACAAACTGAAAATTCTCCAACAATGGCACAAATTTGGTACCTCAAGTACCATAGCACTCGTTGTACTGACTTTAGTGAGCTGAATCTCATCTTTGAGACGCCCTGAATAATATCCAATCATAAAATTGGTCACTTGTATATACTCCGGAGGCTGTATCGTGCTAACAAACTGAAATTTCTCCAAAAATTACAAAAATGTCCTACTTAAAGTACTATAGCACCTGTTGTACTGGCTATGGTAAACTGAAAATCAAAAGGGTTCATTTGTGAGATGTACTGAATAATATTCAATCATAAATTTGGTAACTTTTTGCACTCCGGAGGCTGTATCGTGCTAACAAACTGAAATTTCTCAAAAAATTATAAAAATGTCGTACTTCAAGTACCATAGCATCCGTTGTACTGGCCACAGACCACTAACCGCAATACGTTCCACGCCAATACTGTAAAATTAGACCGATTTGGCACCCTCTACGGGTCTGCATCGGAAATAATGAGGAGAGGGATATTAAAAATATTGAATTCGGTGGGAAATTTAAAAGACTAGTTTCGGCAAGAAATTTAAATTCTATACTTCTACAGGACTTACGTGTGAAAAAAAGAAAATTTGATTTGCACCAGAAGTACGTATTTCCAATTCAAAAAATTTGAAAATCCTACTACTTTTTACAAAAAATAATGTTAAAATTTATGCTAACTTTTCAACATATTGTCCTTCACAAAATTTGTAGCAGCCATCTATTAACAATATTATTGTTAGATTGTTTTCTTGAATCAGAATAGTAGTCCGTAACATACTGTAAATATATTTTGAATTCGTTAAACTTGGGAGAAATTACAAAATTTAAAATTTATTCTGGAAAATGTAGTAGGGATTTTGCAAATTTATTGAAATGATTACTGAGAATAGGTACTTTTTAAGAGCAACTAAAATTTTCCTAAAGTTTGAAAATCTAATTTAAATGACTCTATCACTTGAAGCATTAAAATATTAGTCTAAAATCAGAAGAAACCACAATATTACTATGGCAATTACTACGTCAATACCGATTTTATTTAATGTATGTTCTTTCATTTCGAATACATGGGATAAATAAAACTTCAAAATTGCTGAAAAATGGATTCAAAACATATTTATCTGAAAGTAACTAGGAAATAGAATAAGTACTAGTGCAACTCAATTTTTTTTACTGTTTAATTATTTCCAATTAGTAATGAATCACCCTGTAGATATCTAGATGAGATATCAGCTGGTTTTAGGTTGAAATGGAGTTTTTTCCTACATGCGGCGTATATTTTTAGATTATCCATAAAAATTATATGACATTATTGTTAATTATCATCATTATTATTATTACTAATTATTATTGTATCAATACAACATTTTTCAATGTATTTTTTCTTTTCAGGATTACCTGATTATCAGAAAAAATGGTGTGTGACTGTTGCCTACTTTATACAGCAATAAAAGATAATGATGAAAAATAAGTTTTAAATTTGGTGAAGTACGTGGTCATCAATCAGAAAAACTGCAAGGACTTTTCACTGTTATATTGGGCGGATTTATTGAAGAACGTGAAAATGGTCCAATTACTGTTGGATCATGGAGGACAAAGAATACTTTCCCATTCATCACGCAGTATGTGTAGGGTCACTCGATATAATGAAACTACTGTTAGAATATAAAGCTGATATACACCAAAAGACAGTTCAAGGAAATCATTC
This sequence comes from Galeruca laticollis, assembly GCA_963921935.1. NCBI lineage: Eukaryota > Metazoa > Arthropoda > Insecta > Coleoptera > Chrysomelidae > Galeruca > Galeruca laticollis. Next base: position 172,786,655 of record OY998177.1, read on the forward strand.
TATGTACTTGGCGGCCAGGTATGGTCGGATAGAATTTTTGAAATATTTATTTATACATGAACGTTTAAGATAAATGTAAGTCTACTCCTCTGTTTAGTGTCATCATCTATGGACTGTTCCAATCTGCCTTGAATATGTTGCCAAAATTAACAAAGTAGACAAGTATGGTAATAGCCCTATACATTTCTCCGTTGGATTTGGATTCATAACAATTACAGACCTACTCATCCGGAAAGGTGCGAATTTAAATTAAAAAAAATGTCTCTGGAAGGACACGGCTACATTTTGCAGCACGTTACGGCCCCTTAGATATCCTGAAACTACTATATGAATCTGGTGCTAAACGTCCATTAACTGGACCATGTCTACATTGCAGCCTTTTGCATTTAGCAGCGGATTCGGGAAATATAGAAATAATTGTTTATTTCTTGAACAAACGGACAGATGTAAATTTTCAAACAGAGCATGGTTACACACTCCTGCACGCTGCGGTTAGAAACGACCAACTCCATTTAACACTTTTTTTGATTGATTGTGGAGCTGATGTAAATTGGACTACAGAAAGAAACAATTATAGTGTATTCGATTTTGCGGCACTATTAATAATCTGATCCAAATATGGTCAAGTTTAAAATAAAATCTAACGGAGAGTGTCGTCTTCTGCAGCTATTACCAAACAAATTTTGTTTCTACGATTCTGCATCTGATATACGAATGTACAGGGTGTGTTCAAATGACACTTACAACGTTTGCATGTGGATACCTCTCGTGAAATTGGACAAGATGATATAGGGATTGAGGGGTCCAACCCATTTACTTTTCGAAATACAGGGTGTTAAAGTTATGAAAAATATAATGTGTTAATTTGATAACTTTAAAATGGATGAATATATTGATCTGACATTTGGCAGGTTGTTTTTAAATGTAAAAGGGCATATTTTGATGAAAAAACATGTTTCAATTCTTGATCCAGTGGTGTACGTTTTGGAAGAATATGTCACCTTTCCCCTCCCGTTTTTTACGTCACTGGCATTTGAAGCTATTTTTATATAATTTTGTATACCTCAATAGTTTTTACGTGAAAAATACGTCTACATATAAAAAAATTTGTAGTTTTCAAGATATTTAATGTTTTTATGAAGTCTGCAACATCACTTTTTAATAAAAAAATATTTCTCTTGAATGTTTCTTAATAACTATCAAACTACTAATGGTTAGAATATGTAACAGGAACTAATTTGTGAAACAGCAATGCATTTCAAACATTGAGAGAGGATTGTTGAAAATTATTTTCTAAACTTGTGATTTTATTAACAAAAGAATTAATGACAATAAAAAATAAGATACTAACAAAGTTAAATAATATCCCATTCAAACATAATTTCTAACTAAGCAGCCAACAAATTACAAAAGATGTTCAAAATTTTGTCCATTCACAATTTCTGTAACTGGATGGATTCTTGCTATCAGTGCCTCCTCCGTTTCTACTATTATATCGTAAACTAGAGACTTCATGTAAGCCCACAGAAAGAAATCGATTGGATTTAAATCCGGTGACCTCGTAGGCCACATATTGGGTCCACCTCGGCCTATCCAGTTGTTTCCGTATTGCTGGGTTATAAGTTGTCTGGCCGCTAGAGAATAATGCACAGATGCCCCATCGTGCTGAACCATACATTGTCCATATATTCCCCCTAATATTTAATGGTACAACGTCGTTTAATAAATCAGGCAGGGTTTTTCTCAAAAAATTACAATAAATATTTCCATTGAGTTTATTAGGTAATAAATATGGACACACTATACAATCTCCAAGAATGACTGCCCACACGTTAAGCGAGAATTTTTCCTGAAATCCACGTTGTCGAATAACATATGAATTTTCGTCATCCCACACGTGGCTATTCCTTGAATTAAAAATTCCTTCACGTGTGAATTTGGCTTCATCAGTGAATAGAACAAATTCGGTAAAAATCCTATTTTCTAAATATTTTTGGGTGTACCAATTGGCAAACTCCACTCTTTGAGGACAATCTGTTGGTTTTAGGGCCTGAACTTGGGTATACTTATAGGGATACAACTGCTGTTCATTTAAAATATTCCACACAGTTGAGTTACTTACATTTAAAGATTTGCCGTTGGAGCGAGTGCTTAACTCGGGTCTATTTTCAATACAATCTAGAACAGCCTCCTCTAATTGCACAGTTCGTACAGTTCGTTTTCTACCGCTATAATCTCCTGTCAATTTGAGAAAATGTTGTGTGACATGGAAATCTAGGTCGATTTGGATATCTTTCTCTATACATAGCCTACTATACGGAGGAGGAACTGATAGCAAGAATCCATGCAGTTACAGAAATTATTTCCGGCAATCACCAGTCTTTTCAAGGTATGCGATTTTCAATGAGAAAACGTTGCAGATTATATGTAAATGTTAATGGACAAAATTTTGAACATCTTTTGTAACTTGTTGGCTGCTTTGTTAAAAATTATGTTTGAATGGGATATTATTTAACTTTGTAATTATCTTATGGTCAATAATTTTTTTGTTAATAAAATCATATGTTTGGAAAATAATTTTCAACAATCCCATCTTAATGTTTTATATGCATTATTGTTTTACAAATTAGTTCCTGTTACATATTCTAACCATTAGTACCTTGGTAGTTATTAAAAAACATTCAAGAACATTTTTTTTATTAAGAAGTGATCTTGCAGACTTCATAAAAACATTAAATATCTTGAAAACTACAAATTTTTTGATATGTAAAGGATATGCGTTTTTCACATGAAAACTATTGAGGAATATAAAATCAAATAAAAATAGCTTCAAATGCCAGTGGCGTAAAAAATGGGAGGGGAAAGGTGACATATTCTTCCAAATGTACACCACTAGATCAAGAATTGAAACATGTTTTTCCATCAAAATATGCCCTTTTACCTTCAAAAACAACCTGCCAAATGTCAAATCAATATATTCATCCATTTTAAAGTTATCAAATTAAAACATTATATTTTTCATAACTTTAACACCCTGTATTTCGAAAAGTAAACGGGTTGGACCCCTCAATCCCTATATCATCTTGTCCAATTTTACGAGAGGTATCTACATGCAAACGTTGTGAGTGTCATTTGAAAACACCCTGTATAAAGCAGCAACGGAGATAATTATAAAATTTGTTACTTTGCGTAATAGGCATGCTCCACCTTGTTTACCGGAAAACAAACCTTTTGTGGAGGAACTGACAGAGTTTTGGCATCAATGCAAACGTGATCTTGAAGCAATGGACAACTATTACTTGGATGATACGTCTATCTCCCAATATAAACTATTACAAACCCTTTTTGACGACACCACACTCGCAAAATATTTATGTAATGAAGAAATATCGATTTTATGTCATGATCTTGAAGCTTATATTAAAGTGCCTCCAAAACATTAGAATATTAAGATTTTAATAAAAACGGGAGTCTACAGGGGTAGGATCAGACATATTCTATCAGATCGTGTATATCCTATGTTAACTGAGAGAAGTTTAAATGCGTTACCACTAGAAATGATATTGATGATAAGTGATTATCTCAGTATAAAAGATTTGATGCATATTGTGAGATGGACTACTAAGTCTGCGCAAAAACAATTTGAATGTTGAATTGAAATTGATGTAAATGATCTCTTTTATATCCTTATAATTCTGAATATTTTTTAATTTTACCATGTAATATAGTATAGCGATTTGGGACATTTGGACGCTGTCGAGATACTTGAGCGCAGGACAATTAGGGGCAGAGACAGTAGGACGCAGATTTCTTAAAATGATTATAATTATGTATATTATATAACTAAAATAAAGACAAGTAACTTGTTATTGTTTCTGTAGGAAGTTATGAGAGAATAATCATGAAATAATTATAACAACATCAATGTTTGTTATCGATAATCTTTATTATACAAGATCGCGTCTGGGGAAAACGTCTTTACGCATAAGAAACTTGTCGCTTACTATCTTATTTCTTAAACTCTATTTTACATTTCACAAAACATGTGTTAAAATGGTTACGCATAAGAAACTTGTCGCTTACTATCTTATTTCTTAAACTCTATTTTACATTTCACAGAACATGTGTTAAAATGGTTACTTATCTATAGTAAAATCACAATCGGTGCGGAGTAATAAAACTGTCGGAACAGGTCATTTCACGGGTGGGTACTTATTATTATTTTTAAGGTATAGAGACATTCGGATTTCTGAAATATTTATTACGAATATTATTGAATGCCTATATTATTTTGGTGTATTCGGCTGTAATTTTTTTATGAACATATAAACGACTTGCATATTACTATTGCGAGTCTTAATGACCTCAGGCAGACGGGGTGGGATTATAATTTCAGATATAATTCCCCAACCTGACTATGGAATTTGTGTATTTTTGTTTCAAAGGTAGTTGCTGTCTGACTGTCAGCAATTTTCCATGTAGTGAATTCAGAAAGAACTTGCTCGCTTGATAACTTTAATAAAGTAATTATTGTGATTATTAGTTTCGTTTAATAGTGAAAATAGCAGAAAATTTGCAGTATGGATCCGGGTTTACACCTGTAAAGCGTACGAAAATGTCGGCGTTGTCGGTGAACGAGAAAGTAATAATAAACAATGTTTATAATTACTTAAGAACTGAAAATCCTGCAGGTTCAGTTGATGACATTGTTGCAAAGACAAGTAATATGACAGGCGTAAGCAAATCAACAATATACAAAATTAGAAGTGAAGCGAAGCAAAGAAAAATGCAGGCGGTAAAAAGAAAGTTGAATTCACAGAATAAATTAAAAACGCAATAAGAAGAAAAGTGCACGAATTTTATTTTAAGAAAGAAATCCCAGCACTAGCTAAAATTTCGGATGAAATGAATAAAGATTCATATTTCCCTAAAATGGGCCGAACTAAACTACGGGAAACACTAAAGGAATTGAAATTTAAATGAGCAAAACATGATAGAGAAGCGATTCTAATTGATATTGATGAAATTATTTGTTGGAGACGGAGATATCTAAGAACAATTTTTAAATTACGTCCAGAAGGCAAACCAATATTTTACTTGAATGAAACCCGGGTGAATGAAAGCTGCACTGTAAGTAAAATGAGGCGGGATACCAACATTCAATCTTCACGACAGGCTTTTTTGGAAGGAGTATCTACAGGATTGAAGAGTCCATCCGGTAAGGGACGACGTCTTAAGCCGGGTACTCACTGGATGACGAACTGCAACTGTAACTGCAACCGTTACAGCAACCAAATTCCCTAGTGTAGACATAGACAAATAATAATATAAGAGACAGTTTGACGCATAGGCGGTATGTGGCACAACGTTTCTGCGCAAGTTCCCCGCGCATGGAGTCTCTACTGTCGCGAACTACAAGACTGTTTTACATAAATAAATAGAACAAAATATCATAAATTTCAATATATTTCAAAACATCGCCTTTAATGTGGATAAATATTATAAAATATCCTACTATATTAACTTTTACGTCATTAAAAATGGAAATATACAAAACCAATTTTACATTGGTTGGTGTGAATCTGGTTTCTGTTTGTCAAATGCAAAGTGACAGTGTCAAAAATAACATTTCCGAAAAAGAAGACAATACAAGAGAACAAGAGTGAGTATTTTTTAATTTATTTAGGATTTAGTTTTAATAAAGTAAATAAAATTAAGTGAACCTTTAAAATGTCACCACCAGGTAAAATTCGTCATAGTTGTATAGCAAAAAATTGTAATAATACATATTTTTGGCCGCTTCGCAATTTGGAGTTTAAGAACAAAACATTTTTCAAATTTCCATCTGACATTAGTCAAAGGGAACAGTGGTACAACATTTTAGAAATTCCTTATACATCCAAAGATCAAAGGTTGTGTGAAGATCATTTTGATGATGAGGCATTTACAAATTCATTATGCAAAAGACAATAAATTTGCTTTACCTTTGCAACCCTTCCATCATACACCACCAAAAGTAGCTGAATATAATAATATAATTCAAGCTTTTGAAAATAATGTATTGCCCGTAAAAAGAAAGCTTATTTTTTGTAACAATAATGATAGTCTTAAAGAAACTGAATTTGAACCTTTGCCTAAAAAACAATGTTTGGAATCTAGTATTTTAAGTAAAATAAACGAAACTAGGGTCAGTAATTTATCTCCCAAAAAGGAGAAAATGTATTACATTAATAAAGATCAGAGAAATAGAATTTGTAAATTAAAAAAGACACTTATCAGTATCAGTAGTAATAACAAAATTAAAAAAGCAGTTAAATTGTCAGAATCAAAGTTATTTCAAAATTTTAATTCAAAATTAGATCCAGCAGGCATGGAGTTTTTGAAAAGTAGTACTGCTAACTGTAAGAAACATAAACCTTCATGGTCAATAACGGATAAGGCCCTTTCATTAGCCATTTATAAGAAGAGACCACGAGCATATAATTTTTTAAAACGTTTTATAGCTTTGCCCAGTAAATCTACTTTACAGTCACTTCTAAGATCAGTGTCATTTAAAACTGGAATTAATAAAGCAATTTTTGATAGGCTTAAAGAAAGGGTTGTCAAAATGAAGCAGATAGATAAAAAGTGTGTCCTCTTATTTGATGAAATAGCTTTAAAAGAGCAATTGACTTTGGATGTGGCTAATGACAAACGAACTCTTTGCAAAAAATCATATAAATTTTGATTGGTTCACTTGTCGAGAACATAAATCGTACGTATTTTCTCAACTCATAAATGTTTGTGTCCCCTTATTAATTAAAAAATATAATGATGGTAAAAGGACTAACAAACAAAAATAATTATTATTTTTTTGGTAACAATGTACTGCGTTTAATTTTTTTTTTGTTTCAGACCTGTTCCTGTCTTCATGTAAAGGAGAATCTACTTTTTAAATGCTTTTTATTAAAATATTTGATGTAATATTGGATAAACTTTCTCAAGTATAATGCTGTAATTTGAGTAGAAATATGTAATTTTGTGATTAATAATAATATGTAACTGTATGGTAAATTAATGATATAGATAATAATAGTTTTTTCATGTTTTGTGTTACCAATTTAAAACATTATTTAATATTCAAGCTAGTGTGACATTTTTACTTTTAGTTTTTGCTAAGTATGTGTTTATGTTGTGTATTTATACAACTGTAGGTTTCCTCTGTTTTACATGTTTTGTCTTTTTAATTAATTTAAAGAAAGTAAATGTGAAGTTAAAAAGTTAAAAAAAGGTGAGAGCTGCGCAGCTATGGGGATGGCGAATTTTTTTGAAAAATGTACAGTCCTATAAATGCCTATTTATAGTGCGTGTGGTAGGAAAAATAACTTTGAAAATAAAATTGTGTGGAAACAGTGTTGAGTGATATTAGAATAATTGTTTTAATAATAGGAGATATTATTGAACATTTAAATTTTTTGACTATTGTAACTGATAATTGAATCAGATGTTTTTGTACTTTAATATTTATAACATGTATAAATAACAGACCTATGTATAGTAAACAAATATTTTATTAATTTGTTTTTATATTATGTGTAGGTTAATAAAAAATTTAAATGTGTGCTGTTTTATTATTTATTACCTAAATTATTTGTCTCAAAATTGTTTATTATTATTATTTCATTACAAAAACGAAATATAATTTTTTGGAATGAAATAATTATATAATAAACAATTTTAAGACAAACTGTAAAATTTACCTACCCATAATCCAAACTACCAAATTTAAATATCCCGCCTGTAAGAATTAGTTCTGTTCCCCGCAAGGGGTGCGCTGAGATCGACGCGATGCCAGCTGTTTATATGGGAACGAACACTCTCTTAATATGTTTATTTCTCTATGAGTGTAGACGCGTTGCGAATCAGGTTCGGGAGCCCGCGTCGAACCGCTCGTAGCAAGCCGCCAGTTGTCGGTTTTCAGGACGAACACAAAGAGATTCTCAGTTGGTTCGTGGACGTTGATGTAGGAGGTTTGATCGTGTGTACGCCCGTTAGTCTCGCAATCAAGAAGGAATATGAGCACGTGAAATGAAGAAAAGGTTTTTGAATCAATTGAAAATTACAAAAAGATGCCTGTAATATGGGATCCAAAAAATAAAGAATATTACAAAAAACATTTGAAAGAAGATGCTTGGGCTGAAATAGGTTCTGTAATGGGCACAACAGGAGATATCAGCAAGAAAAAGATGGTCACTATCTTGGCGTCTTGGAGAAGGGAGAAAGCAAAAGAGAATAAAAGTCGTGGAACTGGAAAAGGTAATTATTAATTTACAATAAATTTATAAATAATTAGTTGGGTTAGGATAAGTTTTTTGCTTATTCATTGTGATTGTTGCTGAAGTAATATTTTCTTTTCACAGGAAGAGACGAAGTATACGAAAGCAAGTGGTTTGCTTATAATGCTCTTGATTTTTTGAAGGACAGAGATACGCCACAAAAAGGAATGACAACAAAGGTATTCATTGTTTTAATTTTTATGCGTAATTTTTATTTTCCTTCACATTGTAGTTAAAAAGTAGACCAAATTTACCACAAAACTGATTTAGGGTAACATTTTGGAATTATTGCGATAATTAAGCTTATTTTCAAATATTTCACCGAGTATCTTGTTCAGCAAATTATACATAAACATTTTGGCAGAGAAATGAAAAATAAATTCATTTTGTATATTGCAATATTTTCATAAAATCAAGTTTTTAGCAAAAAATATACAAGGTGAGATCTTATTTTTGCAATAATTTAAAATTTTATGCGTAATGGTTTTGCCATGACAACTTTCCTTCGTTCATGAAGTAGTCTGCTAGTTCTTCGCGATTTTCTTTGAAATGTTCTGCAGACCTACGTGGAATAACAGGTATAGGTAAAAACGAAGTCATACTTTTAATATCGTCTCTCCAGCTACCCGGTGTTATTTCACCAGTGACATTATTTTCAGTGTCTATAGCAGCAGGTGGTGTATAAACAGATTTCGAACAGCTACGTCTTAAAAAGTTATGTAAATATATTGCAGCCATGGAAATAATTTGTGCCTTTTCGGGTTGCAGTAACATTGGCTTCCTAAATACTCTAAATTCTGAAGATAGTATCCCAAAACCATTTTCAACCACCCTACGGGCTCTCGATAGACGGTAGTTGAAAATTCGTTGTCTAGATCCTTTCGGATGTATTCCTGCATAGGGTTTCATAGTATTTTCAGTCATAGCAAAAGCTGAATTGACAAGAAAAATATAAGGAATTTTCCGCACTCGATTTTCTAATGCTCTAGGAAGGGGTATTCCCAATTTTTTCTCCTCAATCATCGTATTTAGACTACAACTATTTATTACGTCACCGTCTGAAATTCTTCCTTGAGCGCCAATGTTTACATACAAAAAATTATAGTCGGCATCTACTAAAGCAAGTAACACAATGCTGAAATGTGACTTATAATTATAAAATTGTGTTCCGCTGTTGAATGGACACTGTAGTAAAATATGTTTTCCATCCAATGCTCCAATTGCATGAGGAAAATTCCACAGTTTCTTTGAATCATTTTCTATCTTCATCCATTATTCGGAACTGGTTGGTATCTGAAAAATAATCTTATGTAATTCTTTTGGGATGATACAAATAATGAAGAAACTAACACAGCAGATGAAAATACAGAAACAAATACAATATCACAACCACCACAAAAGAAATCAAAACCAGACGAGAAGATGCAAATGCTTAAGGAGGCTTTTGGTATATTAAAGTCTGCTGCTGAAAAATCAGCCCTACACCCCCACAAGAAAATCTCGAATTAACATCATTTTGTGATTTCATTTTTCAAAAGCTTAAAAATTGGAACAAACACGCCTTGAACTTGGTACAGCAAGATATATTACAAGTTATTTTTCGTGCTGACCAAGGCTATTACGATTCTGAGCAACAGTACGGTAATTTATCTCAACCGACCTCTTACCAGCAAACCTACGCTCATTCCCAACCTGTAAATGAAACAACTGGAAACCTCAACTTGTACCACAGATCACTCATACTTCCTGTCACAGCATCACATTCAGGTCATTCAGTTCAAAACTACAGTAGTTACCAAGAGGGGGCCACTACATCTTCAATAAGTGTAACATCATCCCCTCCACTTGGAAGCCCAAATTTACAAACATACGTAACTTCCTCTCCGCATTCAGATTCACAATCAGTTCAACAGTACATCCATCAACAGGAAGCAACTCAACCTCTTCAGCAGGAAACACCAGTTTCTTCTCCACTTGGAAGTTCAGGTTCACAGTACTCTGATATACAAGATCTAATTTAGACATTTATTATACTATACTGTTATTTTAATAGACAGTCAATATTTGTATTTACCTACTTACATTTATCATATGTCGATACTATAGTAAGAGAATAAATTTTTCATTTACTTACCTTTACGTGTTCTTTTAATCCATCGATAATTGCTTCGCTGACCTCTGGAATAGTCCTGCTAATGGCTTGTTTCGATATACGAAATAAATACTGCAGGCTTGTAAAAGAATCGCCCGTTGCCAAATACCTCAATGTCACTGCTAATCTATCTTGCACTGAAATCGCTTCTCTGCAATTGGTATTCCTTTTCTGAATCCCAGGACCAATTACATTATCGCAATATTTAAAATCTGTTGGACTCATTCGCGTAAAATTTTTGTAATGGCCACTAATTTGTTGAAACTTTAGAGCTGCAAATAACGAAGGTCCAGTTTTTTCTTCGTACATTACATGGCGCCACCATCGTCGAGGACGTTTTTCAATCAATGCGTCCATTAAAATAAATGCCGCACTGGTAATAATTTCGAATGGTATCGCCATTCCGATGTGAGCTCTCTACGAACACTGCGGATCGAAAGGGTCGCGAGAAGCCAGAAAGTGTATACATTCACGACGATTCGATACAGTAACGGTTGCAGTTGCAGTTCGTCAGTGAGTACCCAGCTTTAATGTGCTCTCCCGATGCATGCGACCGAGACCAGAGACCGCGACCAGCGACAGAGACATGTGTCGCACAAGGCACCAGTTTAGTGTATTCAAATGTAACCTCTCCCGATATGAGAAACATGTGTGTCGGTTCTCTGACGACGTTCAGTGGTGATTTGTACTGTTTTGGCGATGAGTTTGTGCGTAGAGAAATCAAACGTTTCGGGGTTTTCACCCATTGAAGATGAATTATTGGTAGAGATGGTGAGAGAAAATCCACCGCTTTGTGATCTAAGATTAAAAGCATACAAAAACGTATTAATAAAAGAAAATATTTGGAAGAATATTGCGAGAACACTTAACAAAACAAGTAAGTATTTGTGTATCAGCTTTATTTGTAGAAACGTAAAATGTATTTTTTCAATTTCTATAAGCAGATATTGAATGAAATTTAGTTTACTTTGCTTATCATATCCTCTTGCCAAGAAACATGTCCTTCTGCACTTGAGAAATATTCTGTCAAGTTGTTCTCTGACATACAACCCTATTTTTCGCATATCTTCCTGAACGTTTAAAAGGCTCCATATTTAGGGTGGGCAAATTTTGAGTGGCATCATTCGGACATGAAGCACGCGGATGATGTTCTAAATATTCATTTCGCAAAAGATTATGCAAACAACAAGCCGTCAATACCAATTCTGTACATGTGTCAGGATGAACTGCTATTGGCGTATAAAAGACTCTAAAAATTTGACTCAGTAGTCCAAAAGCATTTTCCGACACTCTACGAGCACGACAAAGTCGATAGTTAAATATTGCTTTTTTCTTATCACTATTTGCAGCTTTTCGAGTATATGGTTTCATCATATAAGAATTAATCCCAAACGCTTCATCTCCAATAAGAAAATGTGATACACACACATTACTCTTTGGAAGACATTTTTCTTCGGAAATGTTGAAAGTGTTTAATTCCATTTGTTTACCTCTGGCAGAGTTTTTAAAAATATTGCTACCGCCTTCTTTATTATATGCCCCAACGTCAACAACTGCTAGCAGTACAATAGAAAAATAATCTTTATAATTAAAATAGAGCGAGCCGCTATTAGTGGGACATCTAAGTCTAACATGTTTGCTGTCTATGGCTCCTATTCAGTTTGGGATATTCCACTGACTTAAAAATTGTTCTGCAATTCTCTTAAAATCATCTATACCTGGTGCAGGCATAAATCTTAGTAATAAGTGTTTACTCAGATCCTTTAATACATTTCTTACTATTCTTGAAATGTGGTTGTTTGATATTCTATACGCAAATTATAAAGAAACAAATGATTCTACAGTGGCGAGGTACCTACAAAAAAACTTCAATTATTATTTTTATTTCAGGTGACGAATGTAAGAAGAAATGGAAGTATATTAAAGATTCCTATAATCGATATAAGCGTAAACAAAAATGTGGACAGGGAGTGCTGCTCACAAAACATCTAAGTTTGATTTTTACGAAACATTGCAATTTTTAGAATTACCCTCTTCACAGAGGGTAGACAAGTCAAATGTACCAACAACTTGTTCGGAAAATCTACAAACTTCCAGCGATGTCGTCAATTCTGATGATAACAGTAGTCGATGAGAATCACAGTACAAGTGAGGTGCAAACCTCAATAGAAAATGAATAAAACACTCCGCAAATAGCACCGAAAAGAAAGTGACGAACGAAACAAGACGAATTTTTAGAATATATGAAAAAAGGGATGCTCAACGCCAAATGCTTCTAAACAAGTCGTCTTCAGAAAAAATAGACACATCTATTGATGATGTAGGTTCGTTTGGTCAACATATCACGGCCGTTTTACGAAAATTACCTCCAATTTTGCAAATTAAAGCCAAGACGGACATGCTCAGTTTATTAAATAAATACGAACTGAGGGCTCTGGATATAGCTATTATAATTCCCTTAACGGATTCAACTATCTGGGCAACAACTACTACAGCTACTGCTTCTCAATATACTAGGCTATAGCTTTTTTACTATTGTACATGTAACCAGAATTTATAGTTGCAGTGATAACATATAAAAATAGTAAATGTCTTTTAAATTACTAAATGTTTAATTTTCTCACCTAAGGAAATGCTATGGAAATTACTTTTCTGTGTGTGTTGACTCTCAAAACATTTTCTATGAAACTTAAAACGAAATAAAATTGTTGTTTGTCGAGTCTGCAGTATTGTTTAAAAGTGCCGTCGTCGGCAATTAAATGTTGTCTTATTAGGAGGTTACAATGCCTTTCTTCATTTCTGCGTTGAAACATTGGATGCATAGGACATCTTTCGTTTTTAACAAAGCAGTACAGGAGAATATCATCATCCTCCTCTTCTTCTAATATATTTCTTAAATGTACGTACATGTACGTAGCTCTGTATCGACTGAACGCTATCGCGACTGTCGCTAACATCGGGAGAGCTGCCCTTCCTGCCGTTGGTTTCTAGCTTGTCACGAGACACATGTCGCTGGTCGAGGTCTCTGGTCTCGGTAGCATGCTTCGGGAGAGCACCTTTATTATAACTCATATTGGCAGTGATTTTTAGATGGTGGAACTTCAATATTCCAATCTAAAAAAACTGGAGACTACCATGAAGATATGAACGCCGACGTTTTTGAAGAATATTTTGAGTAAATGATTGACCTAATACCAAAAGGTTCAGTCATAGTATTAGATAACGCTAGTTACCATTCTCGTCACATTTAGAAGGTGCCAAACATATCACGTAGAAAACAAGAGATCATTGAATGGCTAAGAGACAAAAATATTAATTTTCCTCAAAAATCAGTCAAACCAGAACTTCTACAAATTGTAAAATTGAATAAGCTTTCTGCTCGATACGCAGTGGACGAACTAACAAAAAAACGTGGTATTGACGTAGTGCGACTTCTCCCATATCACTGCCAATTAAATCCGATAGAACTGATATGAAAACAAGTGAAAGTTTTATAGGTCGACATAATACTACATTCAAACTAAAATATGTGCAAGCATTATTAGACAGGTCCCTATTACAAGTTACTAAAGAAAATTGGCTAAAAGCAATTCATCATATATTAAAAAAGGAAGAAAACATGTGGAATCTGGACAAAATCTTAGATGCAGACTTTACAGTGACATCATTAATAATTTCAATAAAAAATGACTCCTCAAGTGACGATTGTGATTTCGACAGTGATTTAGAAAATCGCAAACGGTGCGGAATAATAAATCAAAATTTTATGGGACTTGCTCACCACAAGTAAACCAAGCAAAATATGTAATTTTATCCTACCTGCTATACTGAATAAAAAAAATTATTTGTGGTGACGGGTATTGTAGAAAGATAACAATGACCAAGTCTTATCTTAATACTTTTTAGGGGTATAATAGGTGAAGATTTAGGAACAGAAAAATGTAGGCGGTAAAAAGATAGTTAAATTCACAGAAGAAATTAAAAACGCAATAAGAAGAAAAGTGCACGAATTTTAGTTTAGGAAAGAAATCTAGCTAAAATTTCGGATGAAATGAATAAAGATCTATATTTCCCTAGAATTTTTTTAAATTACGTGCAAAAGGCAAACCAATATTTTACTGGGTGAATGAATGCTATACTGTCAGTAAAATGTGGCAGGATACCAACATTCAATCTTCACGACAGGCTTTTTTGGAAGGATTATCTACAGGATTGAAGAGTTCATCCGGTAAGGGACGACGTCTAATCATAACTCATATTGGCAGTTATAATGGGTTTTTAGGTGGTGGCTCTTTAATATTCCAATCTAAAAAAAACTGGAGACTTCCATGAAGATATGAAAGCCAACGTTTTTGAGGAATATTTTGAGCAGATGATTGACCTAATACCAAAGGGTTCAGTCATAGTATTAGTTAACGCTAGTTACCATTGTCGTCACATTGAGAAGGTGCCAAACACATCATGGAGAAAACAAGGGACCATTGAATGACTAACAGGCAAAAATATTAATTTTCCTCAAAAATCAGTCAAACTTCTACATCTACGGGGTATTGACGTAGTGCAACTTCCCCCATATCACTGCCAATTAAATCCGATAGAACTGATATGGGCACAAGTGAAAAGTTTCGACATAATACTACATTCTCAGATTAACAAATAAAATAGATGTGTTTGTTTTGATTTTTTCATGCCCCAAACATCGAGTCACATTCTAAGCTCACTTGCGGACAGTTCCACTACTTTGGCATATTTACAAAGTCTCTTTTGTTGCAGGAAAAATGAAATTAGAATTTAATTGAAAATGCGTTAAAAAGTTATACAAATAAAAAAAGTTATACTAATTTATGCATCTGAGTCGTTACTTTTAAAATTAATTAACAATACTTGAATTTTATTTAATAAAAGCATATTCTTATATAATAATAAGCCTTTACATATAGTAGCTATTGATTTCATATCACAATTAATACCTAGCAAGCAAGGCAATAAACATATTTTAGTTATGGTAGATATATTTTCAAAATTTGTAAGAACTTTTCCTTGTCAACGTACCAATGCAAACACAGTAATATCTTGTCTGAAAAATTTTATAGAAGAAATAGGAACTCCGGAAAACTTAATATTGGATCATGCTACTTACTTTGTGAGTGAAAAAGTCAAACGCTTGTGTAGAAATCATAATATTAAAATGAATTTCATAAGCATAAGAAGACCTTCATCTAATCCAGCTGAGAGGTATATCAAAGAAGTTGTTAAGTATTTAAGGATTTTATGTAATAATAGACACAATTTATGGGAAGAAAATCTGAATCAAGTAGAGAAATTTTTAAACCAATTACATAATGGAGTTACTGAAGAATGTCCACAATTTATTTTGAAAGGAATACACCCAGAACGTGAATGGATAATACAGAGAGAATGGGATATGTCTCAAGTTTTAAATAAAGTAAGCAAGAATTTAGAGAGAAGTGCTATGAGATTTATTAAAAGAAAAGCAAACAAAAATAATACGAAGACTAGATTTGAAAAAGGAGATTTAGTCCTAGTAAGATCTTTAAGAACACCAAAGAAAGGTGAAAATCAATGTAAAAAGTTATTATCACCATTTGAAGGGCCATATGTAGTCGACAATAGTGATGCTCAAAACAGTTATCGCTTATTCTATCCAGGTACACAATTAGAAAGGGAAGTGTTCAATGTAGAACATGTATATAGATATTATGAATAGATGATGTTATGTTACGAACAATACTTGAAAAAAGGAAATAATAGTCATAACTATAGTTTTAAATTTAATATTAGGTAGTGTACAAAGATAAAGTAGATATTAGACAGAGTTTTGTTTTCCATTTGGCAGCTGGTGATCCAATTAAATTCATCACGTTTGTTTCTTCAGAACCTAAAAAAATAAAAATAATATAATATAAAGAAAAATTTATTAGGTAAAACTTATAATTAAAACAGTTTTAAAATTTGAATATGGCAAATCAATATATATAGCAAATAAAGAAAAACAATTTATGAGAAATACTGGTTTTACATAGAAAGAAACTATTAAAAATATAGGATAGAGGGGATAAAATTAAGAATAACTCAAGTATCAAATAAAAGTTCACATTTTTTAAAAAATAAGGAAATAAGATGTAAGTAATAAAGGATAGGAAAGGATAATAATTAATGATATTGATAAAAATATAGGAGGTAATGTTTGATGTCAATTAGAATTTGGTAGATTACTTGAAAATACATGAATGAATAAGATATTGATATTGATATATATATGAATTTAAGAAATAATTAATTATATTGAATAATGATGAATATTGAAAAGAAATATGATATGAGGAGTATATAGAAGAATAAAATATAATGAAATTAAAAAGAAATAAGTTGATATATAAGTGGAAGTTAGTCTGAAAATGATAGTAGAGAAGTATTATATGAAGTAATATTAAGAATATAAATTGACATTGATACTAATCAAGTGTATTTTAAGGAAAGAATTATGAGACAGTTATTGAAAGAAATAGGTATTGTAGTAGGAAATATGTGAACAAATATTTGAGAAACAAAGTTAAAAAAATTAAGTTTATGCCATAAAGTTGTTAAAAAATTTTTTTTGAATAAAATAAAATCAATCATTCATAGTAAGAAAATTAAAATTTAAATAAATATCCAAGGTATGGCTATCATTTAAATTTAAATTTGAGGGGAATTGAACCAGATATCATAGATATTAAGAGAATTACTTCTATAGGAATATGTTGCTAATATGAAAACATATGAAAATAATATAATTTAAGAAAACATAATTAAAAGGAAACACTTTTCTTAATTAAAAGCATATCAAGTAAAGATATATTAAACAATTAGTCAATAACAATTTAATAAATAAAGAAATTACCTCAATAATAACACAAAGTTTAGAAATTGCCTAACAAATGTAATGGAGTAAATAAAGTTGCCTAACACGATGAATATCTTCTATAACGTAATCAGCTGTTCATCTAAAAAGGAACAATTATTAGAATAGTCAAGTCACAATAATTATAAATATAAGCAGTTACATTATAGAATAAATACAAATATTTAGTAGAATAGGGAGTATAGTTTCTCATAGATAAACTATTAAAAATAGAAATGATATAGTGTCAGTAAAATGAACATAGAAACAATAAATAATAATTTATTAGAGGAGTTAGTATAGATAATTTAATACAAAGATTAGATAGAGATTACATAAAAGGATTTATGATTCTAGGTAATATGATAGTAACAGTAATAGACTGTTAATAACAATATTAGATATTGAAATATTTAAAAAGTATCTATCTATGTATATAACCAATTGTTAATTTATTTGTATGATAAAAACTCAAAAGACTCTCTACAAGTGAATTAATAATGTGAAATAGTAAATCTATGAACTTTTCGACTAAGTAAACAAAATTAAATAATTCAATTGCATAGGACAATATTTGATTGGTTATGATCAAAATGACAGATCAAATTTCCAATCAACAAGTAAAGAAACAAACTTTTGTAAATAGTGACCTGGAAAAAACAATATACTTGTTTGTTGAAAAAAGTTGAGAATCGGAAGGAAGCGTGGGAGGTTGGAAGCTGGCGTCGAGAGATGTGGACTGTGTGTTATAGTGTTCCCGAAAATTTCATGAAATTCCCGAAATAAATTGATAAAACTTATCAAATACTATTAAAAACAATCCTAATAATACTCACAGATAATCAGATCCAGTTTTTTCTGCAAAAATCAGTCAAATTTCTCCAAAATTGGTGTTGGAACTTCAGAGGGGTCTTCCTGGGGTCCAGAAGCGTTATCCCAATTCCAGAGCATCAGGTCAGTGTTCTTTTAAAATATTATTGGCCAATAATAAGAGAAAAAACTCAAATAAGTGCTTAATTTCGTTAAATTGATAAACATTCACAGCAATGATCGATCTAAAATAAAAAAGAAAACGGACTTTATTTAGTTAATTAATAAAATAAATCATTAACATTATCAAAAAGGCCTAATATAAATAAATAAAAATACGTACGTTCGCCATTTTATCATCATAAGAATGATGCTTAAATTTATTTCCATGTAATATGTCCATCTGTATATAAATCTTATAATATTTCCATGTATATATATAAATCTTCTAATTCTATTTCTTTCACAGCTTATTTGTAATATTTTTATGTATTTTCTCCACATAAATTCTTCTATGTGTTAAACTATTTAAGTGTTTATCCTTCAACAATATTAGGTGTATCTAATGAGCACCGATGCTCCATCATCTCATTGTTGTATGTTCATTTTACGCTTGAAGTCCGCATGACTGGATTTTGCGCATGCGCACAGTAGAAAATATAAAATTGATAATTTCTTTAGAGGTAACCATTGGCGTCTCAACTTATAATTATTAAATTGAAAATTTTTATTTTAAAATTAAATGTTGTTTAAAGTAAGGTGTTTCTTTTTATTTAAATAAAGGTATAAAATAACAATACATCACAAATATAATATAAAAATGATTAACTGAGCTAGCCACACAAAACAAAATTTTCTACATATAAAAATAATAATTATCTAAATTTGAAAATAAAAAGTAAGTAAAAATAAATCAAATCTTTAGATCAATATATATATATATATATATATATATATATATATATATATATATATATATATATATTATATTTATATATATGAAGCATTGAAATAAAGAAAATATGCATATTTAGATGTAATACTAGTGATACACACTGTATTATCAATAATTTGAAAGGTTCAATATACCAATAAAATTTGACATTTCAATTTCATATGACATTACTGCAGAATAGACTTAATGACAGATAGATTTTAAAACGATTTGAAAAACCAGAATACAGATGTCTCTATTAGCAAAATGGCACTTATAAAAAAATAATGAAAATCTCTCTTGGTATATAAAAACATAAATTTGTATTTTTTCAAAAAAAAAGAATTCTTGGTAACCAAAGGAGAAGAGAGTTATTCATGGAAACAGTTTAGTGAGTTGATTCATAACATCGCGAGAGACAACATCGAAATAAGAGTTGTCTCAGAATTTTTTAAATAGAGTTGAATTTTAATATCTCGGGAGACAACATCGGAATAAGAGTTGTCTCAAATTTATTTGAGAATATCAGAATAATTTATAGCATTATTATCAAATTAACACAATTTGCCTTTGAAAGCCAGTGCGTGTATTATTCGCAGAGAATTACAGCGGTAAAGTGCGAGTGTTGTTCCAGTTTCTAAATAAGTCATTTAGAAAATTGTTCCAGATATTCTAAAACGTTTTTAGAATACAAACAAGTCTATCTGTATCCAGTTTGGTGAGTCCAGTCCATATTATATATTATTTCTCGAGAATTAATAGGCCTTTAGTAAAAAATATTTCGAAAGTAGATGCATCTGATGAATTAAATATTTGATCAAATTATAGTAACATTATTGATATATCATTCTACGTAAACTCAAGACAAATTTTGAAAAAGACAATTTACAAGGAAATGGGGGAATGTTACATTGACATATAAGTCATTTTGGACTTTTAGTTAAAGTATTTAGATAAGAATTTCTATTTTTAGATTGCTTATAATATTAAGGTTGTGATAGAAAATTCTATTTTTGCGTATTCGTTTGTGATATTTTTTGAAAAGTTTTAATTTTTGTAAGTGTTTATTTGATAATATAATATATAAATTTGAATTCTAATCACCTTTTGGCTCTCTTTTCATAATCATTCTCATTACATTTGATAATTTCATCCTATAGAAAATTTAGTACAAGAAGTGACATTTGGTTTAATTTCTGACAGTAATTTCATATGTGTCATAAAATAATTTAATTGTCTTATAGTGTATTGGACAAACAGTTACTTTCGATTTGAATAGTATAATACGTGATTTGGAAAATTATTTGGAAATTTATAAATTTTGAATTGTTCTTTGAAATCTTTGATCCCTCCCTGAGAGTTGATTGATATTGTGTATTAATTTATCTTTCAGGATATAAAATTTAATATTTATTTAGCCGGGCATATTAATTTGACAACTGCTGTCATTAAAAATGTTATAGGTTATATTTAGCTAAAGGTGTTTTCATATTAGTGTAGTTACAGCTACAAATAAATTCAACGATAAAACAATATAGAATATAATATATTATAATTAAAAACATAGTCGAGATATACTATAATATATATATATATATATATATATATTATTATATATTTTTAAATAATGCCTCTACATTGGGAGCCATTTTTATTATATATAATTTTACTTACGCCCTTATGTTGTAGTGCTATTTTATATTATAATTTTTAATTTACCTCAGTTGGGCTGCTGTTTTTTATTATGTATATTTTTTTTTATTTTAATTTAATATATATTTTATTATTATTTATGGGCGCCAGAATTGGTTACGCTTACCGCTATACCCAATTCAAAATTATTATCAATTTTACTTTACCTTTTAAATACTGTATCTCAGGGATGAGATTCGGCACTTGACGTTTGCTAGCAACAAGAAACTATAGGTAGATATCAGAGAAAAATAAGACGAACCTGAACAATTGAACATAATTTAATTAATGAGAAAAGATAAGAAATTTTTATAATCAATTAATAAACCAATATTATACGTTTAAATTCATTATTGTATCATTATTACGCAACAACCATATAAACGCTTTCATTACTATAAATATTATTGAAACTCAACAAATAAATTTCGTGTATCATTATTCTTATTCTATGTTTGAATGTACATCCAAAAAAAACTTTCAATCTCAACCATAGATCTTTAAGTGCGAAAACGTGTAGTGTGCTGTTCTGTTAAATGTTTTGTTTAGTTTACAAAATGGAAGGCAAAGTGATGTGTCTAAGAATCTCTATTATTATTATGCAAAAATCTAGTGAATACTTATTTAATATGAATTTAGTGTTTGTGTCCGTTATTAGTGGAGATTGAACAGTTAATACTAACGTTTAACCAATAAATTGCTACCACAGACAATTAACCTACATACAAAAATATACAAGTGAAATGTTTTTATAGAAAAAGTTCAATATACACGTGGAAAATGTTCATCGTTAGTTATAGAGCATAGCATTGAATGTGTTGTTCTTGGAGGAAAAAATGATCAGCTGTGATCAAACAAAAACGAAGTCCAAGATGTAGGAATGATGATATATGTGGTTAATATCGTCAGCAGAGTATCTCTATTATAAGATACCTTGGATAACCACCAGAATAATTGTAATAAGGTAATTATAGTTATAGTTCTTACCAAATCTAGATGATTTCACTAAAGTTCACTTATTTTTAATTATACGGAATGTATTTTAATTTATTCACTTTAAAACGTCGTCTGAACACTTTTGATTAATATTTCTGATAATTTATTTAAGTTATTTCAAATTTTAATAGAAATTTGAGGAGATAAAATTTTACACGTCTACCCTCTAATTCATTTTCACGGCGTCTCTCAAGCTCAAAATCAACAACCTTTTATTGTTTTTAATTTTGTTTTTCCAGTTCATTTGTTGATAAACAAACATTGTTTTCCTGAATCAATATATCTATCCTTGCGTTAGTATAGACGAAATCACTTTGTTTTTATGCATTTCGAAAAACACACCGAACTACACCGTACGAATTACTAACATAACATTGCTTCTAGCGTTGATCTTTTGACCTTGACGTTTGCTAATAATTATAAAAGTTTATGCGATATACGGGGTTTCCGAAAGTGTCTATAAAATATAAAATTGTAATAATCGAATTTTGTTTGAAAATTTATGTGATGATATATACAGGGATCACCACAATTATGTATAATATTACGTTCGACGTAATTTACTTGTTGGTGTTATTTATTTTGCAATATACTTTAAAAGAAAATAGATACTAAATTAAATAGCAATCTCTTAAATTAATTTATCAATTGTATATGATAGTTAAAAATTTCTTGACACGTTCAACTCATGTCTTTACGGATTATTTCTTTTTTTTATTGGATGTTTACTAATGAACTACTAAGATTCACACTATTTGTATGATGCTGATTTGATTTAATTTGTCTGATAGATATATTTCACTTTAATATATATATATATATATATATATATATATATATATATATATAGATTATCTTCTTGGAGTCCTCTCTCAAATAATATAACAAATAAGGTATGTAAACAATGGCTTAGTTTTAATGTTTTATTTATAAATCAAAAATATCACGATACAAATAAATTAACGAAAAAAATTAGTATTCCAAACAAGTACTCAAGAATGGTCGGCTGCCAGACAATCGCAGCTGTATTTGACGAAATAAAATTATCATCTATCATGTCAGCGGCGTATTTCGCTATTTCAAAAATCAATTGTTGATTAGGTAAATCGCAATCTGGTTCCACTGACAAAACACCAAGGAGAGTACTATTACATACCAGCAAGCTACCTAATGAATTCTGAAAAGAAAATATTGCATATAAAAACCAATATTAGTAGAGGACACAAGAGAATGTAGTTGTAAACGTTTTTGATACTAATAAATATGACCTGTACCTGAAACTAAATTGGAAAATTTTAAAGTTTCAACAGGCTTAAAGAAAGGCGATCCCCTATTAACAAAAAATTTAAAAAAATAAAATACAACTAAATAGTTTTTCTTCATATCCCACCGAAACTACGATTGTGATGCAGAACTTTAACAGTTCTGAATTAGTAAAGACGCGCATACGCTCTACGATAGTGAGCCGAAAGTAATTAATTCATATTCTGACACGATACACTAGATTATTTTGGTCGGGTACAAAGAACAATACTATATACTACACGGGCCGACAGTTTAAAAGCCCTGCACTGGGTCGCGGTGCAGGAATCTCTAATTTCCGCTCTTGCAGTGTAATATACTATAATTTGTTCTCATAGCGATATTGTGATTATTGGAATAAATAAGCAAAATTCAATATATAAATTTAAAACAAAAGCGAAACGCAAGATGATATACAGTACAGAAAATAACATTGGAAATTACAACAATGACGCCATATCATAATAAACGATAATGATAGAGAAGAAGAGTTGCGGGAGAATAGCGAGAAGGAATAAAATAATACTCATGCCAATAGTTACCTACAGTTGAAACAACTTTATCACGCCTTTCAGTGTGCCACAAAAACATTCAACCAAAGATAGACGAACAAATTCATTCATAAATCCATAGAAAATGCGGCCAATCGTTAGGTTTGGGAAGACAGTCATTTACATAGTTTCAAGAACTACAGTAGTCAACGAAGAATAGTCACCCACAAGGATCAGACAAGATCGAGAGAATGATCCTCACCTAAAGATGATTCGGCAATGAAAGGAAGAAAATCGGCGACCTACCAGGCAAGAAGTGTCAATATTTTCACCGACACTCAAATTATAATGGGCTCAGTTGCATTCCCTTGTCCTGGAGGAAGGCATGCTGAAAAGAATCCTTGAAAACGATTATGGTTCCGAGAAGAGAATACAGTTAGTTGTTATCCCGAGAACGAGAGTAACAGATCTACTGATAAAGGTACACGACAGTCAATCAGAAGGTCTTCTCGGAGTGGAGAACACCCTTCAGCGAGTCCGTGAAAGAGTTTATCGGATAAACAGCTCCAACGCTGTGAAGGAGTAGTGTAAGAAATGTACGACATATGCTACCAGAAATGGGCCACATTACAAGAGAAAGGCACCCATAAAACAATATAATGCTGGAAGCCCATTCGAAGATTGCTTTACATACCATACCGCTGGACTATTTCCGACGACAGAAAATGGTGGTAAATATATTCTGGTTGTAATAGACTATTTGTCAAAGTGGGTGGAAATTTACGCGATTTTGAATCAAGAGACCACAACTGTCGTAGATGTATTAGTGTAATAATTTCAGCCGATTTGGAGTGCCCTCGTAAGTCCACAGCGATCAGGAAAAAAATTTCGAGAGCCATGTATTCCAGGAGATGTGTAACGGAAAGAAGAAGACCAGGAGAGACCAGGAGAGAATAAACAGGACCATTGGAAAATACCTGTTCAAGGTAGTTTCCAGCAACCTGAGAGATTGGAATCAGTATCTGGATGGACGATGTGCACATACTAGTTCGAACGAATCTTCAAATCGCCAGCGACAGAATTAAAAAACGCTACGACACGCAGGTCACAGAAGGCAGTTTCAAAGAGGGGGTAAAGTATGTTTCAACAACGCGACGAGGAGAAAACGTTTTTCTCCAAAATTACACAAATCTTGGCAACATCCGTACTTAATCAAGAAAAATATCAATGACCTGATCTATCGCATAAGCAAGATCCCCAATGGAAAACCGAAAGTACTTCACTAAAACCAGCTAGCGCCATTCGAAAGAGATAATATCCATATCAACAACGGATAGGAAGTTTAACGTCTCTTTGTGTAATGACTAGACCTGATATATCATATTAGTTTAACAATTGTTTTAACGCATCTCATTGGCATGCAGCAAAAACAGTTTTAAAATATCTAAAATGTACAAAGTCTTACTGCTTGAAATTCATAAAACATAATTGTAATTTATTATGTGTTGATTGATGCTGATTGGGGGAAAAATATTGTAGATAGGAGATCTCATACAGATTTTTGCTTTAAACTTGCTGATTCTGCTATATTCTGGGTAAGAGTTGCACACTCCAGTACAGAGTCTGAATATATTGCTATTAGTGAAGCTACCAAAGAAGCAATTTACCTTAGGAATATTCTATTTGAACTTTTAGATAAGTCTATTTGTGTAATAATATATAATGATAACCGGGGTGCACAGAAACTTTCACAAAATAGTGTGTTTCATAAAAGGTCAAAGCACATTGACGTGCGTTATAATTTTGTTAGGGACATTATGTTGAGTATTCAACTCGTTGTAGCTGGTTATTTTATGGTGTTGTTACAAATAAACTGTTACACTACCTTTTTCTTTTGAACTTTTAATTACAATAAAAACAATGTATAAATGGACTGTATGTTGAGTTACAAAATAAAATAAACATGTTATGAATTGGAAAGTCTGTCTTATCGCGCATGATACTTACACTTGCTGCGCGCGCTGCTACCGTTTCGGCTCCGCTACGCTTGTTCCGATGTGTGACGGCCAGAGGCGTAACCAATTAAATGAAAACGGGTACAACATATCCCGCCCGCCTTGAAGTCACTAATCTTCAACAACCAATTAAGTCTTAGTCCTCTAGCGGTAATTTGCACACATGAGAGGCACTGCGTTTGTAAGTCCCACTAAGCGTGGTTATGGTAACCACCCTGATTATACCGTCCTTGCCTGGATGTATCTCGCTCATTCGGCCAAGTTTCCATCGAAGCGGAGGTAGGTTCTCCTCCTTCAGAAGCACTAAATCACCTAGAAATATACCTGGATTGATTCTCTGCCACTTGGATCTCTGTTGTAGGGTGGTGAGATACTCGGAAGACCATCTTCTCCAGAAATGTTGTAACATCTGCTGCATATGTTCGAATGATTTTAATCGGTTTACAGATGCGTTGGACAAATCTCTCATTGGTGGAACCATCAAAATGTCACCCATGACTAGGTGGGCTGGAGTTAGGGCTGTATAGTCTTCAGGATCGGGAGATAATAGAAGCAAGGGTCTGGAGTTAAGACACGCTTCAATTTGACACAATACCGTGTTTAAATCTTCATAATTTAGGGTAGATCTACCAACGATACGCTTTAAGTGAGTTTTGGTCGATTTTACACATGATTCCCATAAACCACCTTGATTCGGTGAATATGGTGGGTTGAAATGCCATTTAATGGAATTTTCCAAGAAATAATTTTGAATACTAGAATCTCTGTTAAAAGAATTAATGATAATTTTTGTTCGCGTTCAGCCCCTAGAAAATTACTACCGTTGTCACAAAAAATGTCAGTACACAAGCCTCGTCGCGAAGTAAATCTTCTTGAACAATTTAAAAAACTCTCAGTTGATAGATCAGTCGCCAATTCAATGTGAACCGCCTTGGAGCACATACAAATAAAAATACAGATGTAGGATTTTATAAACTTAGTGTTTCTTAAGAAACTGTTTTTTATTAAAATAGGACCTGCAAAATCAATTCCCACTGCGGAAAATGCCCTAGCTTTAGTAATCCCTACCATCGGCAAATCCCTCATCAAAGGATTAGTACTTACAGGGTTGGCCCTAAAACAAACAATGCAATTCTTTAAATATTTTCGTACAGTTGCTCGACCAAAGTGTTGCCTGTTAACCAGCGTGTAAATATCTCTTATGAAAATATTCTACAATTAATTTAGTTACAGGGTGAGTCGATGGCAGAACAATAAGATGTTTCTTATCCAAACCTTCCATAGAATTTCTAATTCTTCCTCCTACTCTAATTAAATTATTGTTATCTAGGAACACGTTTAAAGATAAAAGCTTACTATTATTACTTAGTGGTTTACTTTTCTTAAGTTGTTCTAACTAACCTAACCAAGTAAAGATTTTAAAGCAACATTTAATTCATTTACAGGTAATTTACCCTTAGTTTTGTCTTTGGATTTTTTACAATTGTTTATAAATCGTAACATGTGAGTAAATACCCGATGTAGAACTGTAAAATTAGAAAATCTGTTAACTAGAAAATCCCCTTCATAAGCAGTTAACGTGAATTTTGAAGATTTACGTTTTTCTGGTAAATTTGTCGATTGAACCTGACTAAATACCGGCCAAGTGTTTTCTGCGTTACACAAAAATTCAGGTCCGTGCCACCATAAATTGTTATCCAATAAGGTAGTCACGTTACTACCCCTAGAAATAATATCAGCTGGATTAAGGTGAGTAAGAATATGCCGCCAATCTGTGTTACAGGTAAGTTCTTGTATAGTGTTAACTCGATTAGCCACGTAAGTATTCCACAAACTCGACTCTGATGCTAACCAATTCAGTACAATAATAGAATCGGACCATAATATTTACTTATCAAATTTTATTGGTAAAGTTTTAACCGACCTTTCATATAATGTAGCTAAGAGTTATGCCGCGTTTAGTTCAAGCCTAGGTAGAGTTATATTTTTCATAGGCGCGATTTTTGATTTTGCGCATAGTAATTTACAACTATATTTACCGTCAAATGTTTTAATTCTAATGTAGATACACGCTCCAAAAGCTCGTTCCGATGCATCACTGATGCCGTGCATCTGAACTTCACTATATTGAAAAGTTGTTACTTGTCGAGGTATCTGAAAATTACTTATTTCCGGTAACGATCTATAAAAATCACACCAAATTTTATACAAATCATGTGGGATTTCGTCATCCCAATTTATGTTTAGTTTCCATAATCGTTGTAAAATTAACTTCGCTTGTACAATTATTGGACCGATTAAAGACAGCGGATCGAATATTCTAGCTACGATAGACAATACAAAACGTTTGGTAACGACACTCTGTTCTGGTAAGTTAACCTTATACGAAAAACAGTCACCGTTTGTATTCCAGATCAAGCCTAGAACCTCAATAATTTCATCCTCAACAATAAAGTGCTGTGTTTCTAAATTCAAGTTCGTGTTTGCATTATCTAATAATTCAATACGATTTGATGCCCATTTTCGGAGAATGAAACCGGCCGACTTTAAAATGTTAGAAATATCAGACTTCAATTGTATAGCTTGTTCGATAGTCTCCGCACCGGTTATCAAATCGTCCATATAAAAATCATTTTTTATGGACTCACTTGCCGCAGGAAAATCCTTTTCGTGTTCATTGGACAGTTGAATTAATATACGACACGCTAAATATGACGCTGGAGCCGTTCCGTACGAAATTGTATTCAGAGTAAAATGTTTTCTTTCCTGTTTCGAATTCTCTCTCCAAACTATCCTTTGTAAATTCCTGTCTCCGGTAAACGCGACATTATGTAATCTAAACTTAAGAGAAATAGAAAACAAATCGTTTTGTACTACCGGACCTACCATCAGTAAATCGTTCAAAGAAATTCCCGAAGTTGTTTTTGCGGAGGCGTCGAATACGACCCTTAATTTTGTTATCTTCCTTTTTTACTCCGTGATGTGGTAAATAAACAACCGTTTCTCCGGGCTGTGGTGGTTTTACTTCCAACATGTGCCCTAAGTCGATATACTCGTTTATAAAATCTATGTATAATTTTTTAAAAGTCGAATCTCTTTCAAACAGTTTTTCGACCGATGATAATCGTTTAGTGGCCATTTCTAAAGAATCGCCTAGATCGGTAAGATTACCTTTAATCGGCAAACCTACTTGAAACCTACCCGATTTGTCACGTTCTACCGACTCGATAAAATAATTTTCGCACTTAATTTCTTCCCGTGTAAATGATTGTTTTGTGTTAACTCCTTCCAAAGTCCAAAATCGTTTTACTTGCTCGTGTAAATAATTATCAATCATCGCGAGTTTACATAGAACTGGCTGAGTATCCTTAACCCCGTGAGTATTACCTGCGATAATCCATCCGAGTTTCGTGTTTTGTAAAATAAGAGCTGAATTGTCGTTTTTAATCATTCCCGATAATAAAATGTCAAAAAATACATTGGCTCCTAGCAATATATCTACGTTACTACTTTTATAAGAGGTGTTGTCTGCTAATTTAATGTTACGCGACATTTTAAATATAGAAATATCATGTGAAAGTTGCGGTAATTTGTCTGTTATTTTATTTATCACTAACAATGTATCCTTAATTTGGTAGGTGTCGTAGTTAGATGTTAAACTTATTTTTGTTCTATTAAATAACTCGTTTACTGAACCGCTTATTCCGAAAACCGGTACGTAATTGAGTTCCATTTTCGCTCCTAATTTTTCGGCTAAGTTCTCCGTAATAAAATTGATCTGTGATCCACTGTCAGGCAGCGCGCGACACCGTATTCTGTTTCCCCTACTATCCAAAGCATGAACTTGCGCCGTAGCAAGCAACACACGGAGACCTGGGGCGCTGCGCTCCTAGACTTCGCTTTCCACGACGTTTGAAATAAATACAGCAGCTGTGTTATCGCTGTTGCCACCTGCAGGTTCTTCAATCGCCGCGCTGTTGCTGTGAGAATTCCCCGTACCTAGATCGCGCATAGTCTGTTCGTTGGCTATGTTTCCTTGTTGTTGACGTCTCTACGAGTGCAACAGGTGATGCTTTGCAACATTTACATGTTTCTGAACGACACGCATTTGTCATATGCCCCGGTCGTAAACAATTAATGCATAGTCTATGTTTTTTTACCTCCGAAAATCGTTCGTAAACAGTCATTCTCGCAAATCTTTCACAATTGTAATTAAAATGTGGTTTCTTACAAAACGAACAAGAGATCGGTGGCCGTTCTAATTCTACATCACTAAATATTTTAGCGTCGCGAGTAGGATTATTTTTTAATATTTTCGATTCATTTTTACTTTTATTTTCGACGGTTTCTAACCAACCTGCGAGAGGAAGTTTGTTAATTTCTGTATTGTTATGTTCCCTATCGGTTCGTCACTAATATGTTTTTCCCACTCCCGTTTTGTTTCGACATCTAATTTTGTGGCTAAGACATAAATTATAGGGGTATTCCAACTTTCGGTAGGTTCACTTAAAGCTTTTAATGCCCTTATGTGCCTATTAAATCCATCTAGCAATTTTCGTAAAAGTACGTGTGATTCTGTTTTAACAACGTTTAATTCAAATATTGATTTCATATGAGTATTAATAATTAGTTTTTTGTTATCAAACCTTTCTTTTAATAATTTCCACGCAATGGCATAATTGTCAGACGTAATATCTATCGACTGGATGACTTGTAACGCTTCCCCTTTTAAACAAGTTTTTAAATAGTGGAATTTTTGAACATCGGACAGCTGGTTATTATCGTCAATTAAAGACACAAATGTGTCGTGAAAGGCTATCCAGTGTTCATAATTTCCCCAAAATTCTAGGAAGCTAATATTTGGTAGTTTTACCTGTCCTATTATACTAGAATTATTTGATTGTTGAGACTGTTGTGAGGGACTTGGCGGTGGCGTTGACCTTGCAATGTCATTCGACCTATCATCCGCGATTCTAATTAACGATTTGGCATCGGCTAATAATTTAAAATAGGCTGTCTTAAAGGCGCTTCTTTCATTTGTTTGTAGCGCTGCATCTACACCTAATAAGTCAATTTCAATTTGAATTCTTTCAAAATCATTAAGAAGCTCATTTAAACGATCTAACCTAACTTTTATTTCATCTATTGAATTTACGTCTATATAAAAATTATCTAAAAAGGTTCTAAATCTTGTGGCTTGTGCCTTAACTACTGCACGTCTTTTTTCCAAGTTTGTGTACTGATCAGTAATTGTGATCTGAGCCTGACCGACATTTTGATTCGGATTTTGTTGTTGTACATTAGCATTACCGCCATCATTGTTTCCCGGCATTTTTATGTTAAAGTTAAAACAAATGTATTTTATCTAATCAAGTATATTCCACTGTATTGTGTTAAATTTGCATGTAGGTACAAAAAACAATGTAGGATATGTTAAAAAGGAGGGTGACTTACGTAGTTTGTAGTTGTTGTTTCTTCACAAAGACCACTTTTCTTGTCAATCCAGTGAGAAGGACCAATGTTGAGTATTCAACTCGTTCTTTTATGGTGTTGTTACAAATAAACTGTTACACTTCCTTTTTCTTTTGAACTTTTAATTACAATAAGAACAATGTATCAATGGTCTGTATGTTGAGTTACATAATAAAATAAACATGTTATGTTGTTTGTCTTTAATGTCTGAATCAATAATGAATATTTACGAAATGAATTGGAAAGTCTGTCTTATCGCGCATGACACTTACACTTGCTGCGCGCGCTGCTACCGTTTCGGCTCCGCTACGCTTGTTCCGATGTGTGACGCCCAGAGGCGTAACCAATTAAATGAAAACGGGTACAACACATTATATCTAGGAAAGAAATAGAATTAAGATATTTGCAGACAGCTGATATGCCAGCAGATTTGTTAACTAGCAATAAACATTGTAAATTTACGAAATATTAAAATATTGTTTTTAGTCAATACTAAACTATGTGTGTTTGAGTGTGTTCTGCTGAATCTTGGTGTTTCAAATCGTTCTGGAAATTAGGGTGAGTTTTCTCACGAGTAATTAAGTTTTATCCATTAGCATTTGTTTTATTTCACAATCAAGTAATTGACTGTTCATTATTCTTGTTGCTGTAGTTAGTGTTGTTGCCCTGTTTTGTTTTATCGATCGATAGTTGGACATTGCGGTCAGTGTCGACGGAATGGAGAATTAATATTTGGTCACTTCTATCAAATGGAAAGTTCTTGATATGAATCAACTTTATTATTGTTTTCTAGCTAAATATGGCTGAGAAAGATAATAATTTCAACTATTTACCAATGTCAATTTTTAATTATTTTCTATAATTTAAAAATACTTTTGGTAGACTTAATTGTTCATCAAATTCTTTTCAATTTCAGGTACGACATCTCATATCTGCCTCTACCCTATACTACCTTATTCAAAGGTTAAAGACAAAAATCTTCTTACATCTTGTACAAATATTGTCTATAGTATTCCTTGTCGTGATTGTGATAAACACTATATCGGTCAGACTATGAGATCGCTTTCCAACCGTATAGTCTCACATACGAGTGATTCTAGGTTACACCCTGAAAGATGCGCTCTTGCAGAACATGTTAACACTTTAGATCATCGAATGGACTTTGAATCAGTGAAAGTGTTGGCTGCTGAGTCACATAAAACAAAGAGAACCTTCTTAGAGATGGCCTTCATTTCACAGTCAAATAATTGCATAAATAAAAAAACAGATATCAATCATTTGAGCGAGATTTATTCCTTTTTACTGTCATTGGATAACAATCACAGACCACATAACATGAACACTTTCCAAGGTACACATGACAAAAACACCTCACTACTGACATTCAATAATTTGTCAGGGTGATAGTATGGGCAATTCCACTGTTTTCAACGTATATTTTTATTATTGTTATTATTAATGTTAATATTATTATTGTTTACGAAAATCGGTATAAAATTACTTTAGATAGGTTAATATACATTTTAAAATGACACTTGTCACATATGAAGTGAAATGTCAAACAGACGCGCATGTACGTCGTCAGCAACCAGCTATGAATTTTCACTTCAGGTGCTGATGGACGCGTATGCGCGTCTTATCTTTTTTAGTAAAAATCTTATAAAGTATTTTTTTTATTTTACATTATTAACATTCTATTTATATGATATATATATATATATATATATATATATATATTAATATTGATTGACTTATATCTCTTTATTTATTTTTTTACTCTTACAATTATTTATTTTTTTCTCTTACATAAATTATATCTCATGTACGTTTAAATATTGAATAATATTTTTTTCTAACAACATAGTAGATATTTTCTTGAACGAATCTTAGCTGAATCTTAAATCTCTATAATTTGCAAAAAAATAATAATAATAAAACGGCCAGAATGGTTTTTATAAACAACTATACGTGTATAAATTGTGAAAGGAGAAACAGAAACGTGGCATTAAAAAATCTACTTATTTTTATATTTTAAAGGATATAAAAACCAAACGGCAAAATTTTTTTATTCGACCTGATATGATTTTTATAAATTATTTCTCAAATAAGTTTAAAAACTATCTGACTTTCAATTTTTTTCTTCTAACATAATGAACATTTTCTTGGACAAACCACATTTTTATAAATTTAAATAAAATGCTTACTTCACATAAAATAGCATTCGATGATAACGGCTGTGCACATATTTTTTTGTCATAGGAAGAACCGCAATCAATTACTCGTGCATCCACAGCTTGGAGAACGTTGGTTTCCTAAAAATATATAACACATATTGTCACTAAATACCTAACTAAAAGAACTATCATAACTTTTTCATCTAGATGGATTGTTAATAAGTAGATTACACAATATTTAGAATATTTCAATTTCCACTCACGATTACTTTTATATGCTAAAAATATTGAATGGTTTATACAGTTTAATAGTGATTAAATAATAAATGCACCTTATTCCACCCCGTAACTGTACAAATATTGTAACTAGATGATATTTCTGTCGCTATAGAAATTGATCCAACGGCATATCCATTAGACAGGATCGGTGTCGAAGTCTAAAAAAAAATAAATGAAATAAAAAAAATCTTTTTAAATATTTACAAAAAGTAATTCAAATTGATAAGCATAATAAAAACAAAACTAAAATTGCATTTGTTTTAGGCAAAAATAGTGTATCAGTTGAAGAATAACCCATATTTAGTTAATTATGTAATATTTGCATTGATATTCTCTGTTTCCTATAGATTTTGTTACGAAATCGCACACTGATGCGGTTTTTGTGATTGTTTTTATAGATGCATTTCTAAGAAGGTCGATCGTTTATTGGGAGCCGCATACTAGAAATTTTAGGAATCCGAAGATTCCAGAAAATGGTTTTAATATATAAGCTACTACCTACGAGCGGTGAGTTCAGTTTATAGTTTGATTTTATAGAGAAGATAGCAGGACAGTGAATAATAAAGTATTTATATAAATTAATTGTTAGTGAATAAACAGTGTATTTCATATAAATAAGAATTAATTATAAGTGAATAAATAAATTACATAAGTGGATATACCATGTGTATAAATGTATCCCACCGGTTTTGTTAAAAAAACTATTTAAATAAATATGATAAACATAACAATATATATATATATATATAAATATATATATATATATATATATATATATATATTAGACTTACACGTATCACAGCTAAATCATATTGCATGGTACTGGAATCAAACCCATCATGAAAAGTTATGTTATATACGTCCGCTATTCTAAAATTTGTACTATTTAAATCACTTCCACCGACTTTCACATCGACTATAATGGGAGGAACAATGCCACCCCAACTATAGTAAAGACAACTTCCTACGGTAAGCACTTCGTACGAAGAAACTACAGCACCGCCACACAAAAATTCATCGTTGTAGTTAAGGTGAACGGAAGCCTGAAAATAAAAAAATCATCTTTTTGCAAAAATTAGTTGTTTTAAAAGAGTGTGTCACGAGAATTAAAAAAAATTACGGGACAGTTCAAGGAGATTTTATTTTGAACCAAATATGATTTATTAGGCAAGTTCAAACACTATAAATAATACAGAAT
Organism: Galeruca laticollis; assembly: GCA_963921935.1. Taxonomy (NCBI): domain Eukaryota; kingdom Metazoa; phylum Arthropoda; class Insecta; order Coleoptera; family Chrysomelidae; genus Galeruca; species Galeruca laticollis. The sequence continues at coordinate 172,821,389 of OY998177.1, forward strand.
TTCTAATACAAATACCGTTGACGTAGAAGCTTTCTTTTGTAATTTATGTTTATTGCATCTTTTGCATTTCACTAAATTCTGTACTTCCACTCTATTAAGAGGCGCAGTATATTTGAAGAAAGATCCAAGTGATTTGGGGCTATAAAAATACTTACTTTAGCCGCCGCGAGGTTTTGAGTTTTTGTAGTTATAGTAGTGTAATTATAAAATGGCCGACTCTGAAGCAGGTCCTTTGCAGCCCAAACGGTATAAAATTAAGTAGAAATAGAAATAAACCATTAACTGAGGCAGAATTGGAAGAATTATTATCAAATTCTGATAATAATGAAGATATTATCTGTTGATTTGTGAACAATACGGTCGAATGTGAGACTAAGTTAACTACAAGTTAGCGTATGCCTAGACACAGCTTACTGAAAATGGTTCTTGTCAGGGTGTTCTGTGGTTCTCGTGTAACACGAGTCACGTTTGTTTCAAATAATTGACACACCTGGCAAAATAGAGGAAGGCTTAAACGGAGGAAACCGTGCCTCGCTTCGGTTCTTCGTTCGTGAATAATCGGAAGGCGAACGACATGCGCGGCAAATTTAAAAAGATCGAAGTAATCTTTAGTGCAATGGCTCGCGCTCGTACTTGGATGTTAAAATCTGATCGTATATCTTAGGGCTTGAGGCAATATAAATCACAAAATTTTGAGCATATCTATTAATAACGGGAATGTTGAATAGTGAAAAGCAAAATTGAATATTTAAAATACTAAACCCAAACAAAAATGAATAATTCATGACTATGTAGAAGGAAACGAAGAAAACAAAAAAAAATGTTTAGAAAATGTATAGCTAGATAAAAGTTTGACTGATTTCGAGTTACGAAAAGTTAAGTCATTTAATATTAAAGTTAGGTATGTTATTTTCTTTTTTTAGTCGATCTTGGCAACTTGATTAAGAATTTGGTGAAAAATTGCTAAAACTTAAATTTTTAAACGCGATTTCTGATAAAACGGATACATTTATCGACTTAAAACCAGAGCACCTTATTTTATCTAATCAAATTTCATAGCAAAGTAATCGAAAATAGAACAAAAAAAAAGTTAGAGCGAGAATTAAATTTGACGCTGTTATTGTTTGGATTTTGAATTTCTGGCCATGCGTTTTAAGTAAGGTTAGGACAATGCTAGGAAGTTTTTTCCGTTCCGACTATTCACGAACGAAGAACCGAAACGAGGCTCTGGTTCCTGCATTTATGCCTTCCTCAAAATAGTCCTACGTCACACTTTTCTCATCAGTGCAATATGGCGTTGGAATCATGACGTCATAACCACTGGCCAGGGAACTGGTGAGATTACGGAACACACCCAAACTCTCAATCATTTATAGTTTGACATTAGTAAGTATAGATCCATTGTGGGTCGTTCTTACCTGATAAAAATAGCTGTCTGCGGTAACAAATTTTTGATCTTGTAGTTCATAAGAATCGTCACCTGAAACTATAACATGTACCTAAGTTTGAGTTGCTCCCAGAATAAAATTTATGAAAACAAAATTCCATATTTTTAAAAGCTAATGCCTGATACAAAATCAGAATGGTTATATACAATGAGATTAAAAGAAGGGGAGGAACTGTTAACGTTTGAAAAGAAGCCAAAACGGTATCACTAGGCGTAGTTTTTTTTCAGCACCAATAGATCATTTTGAGGTGACGTTACGACAGGTCGGCCATACTGCTGGTAGGACATACAAAACGTTTGGGCATTGTAAACAATGGAAAAGATGGAATTATATATATATATATATATATATATATATATATATATATATATAATATATTAACTGTTACGTCATCTTTGATGTCAAATTACGTCACGGTTAAAACCACCAGTAACCCTGTCGGGAGCAGAGTTATAGCGGTGGGCATATGTGATATTTGATACTTGTTTATTCCATATTCATTAAAACTGAAGTTCTTAAGATTCTAAATGGGAAAACGATAATGAACACTGAAAAACAAATCAAAACAGCGAAAATTTAAGTAAACAAATCCTCTAGACCATACAGAAAGTAGATAGAAACATTGGTAAATACCCATATATCAAAGCGACCAGTATAACCGTGACGTATTTTGACATTTGTTGACATTACCGCTGGTAATAACCACTCGATCGCTTGGATAGTCTATTAAAGTGGGCATCATTTAAAATGCCGGCGTTATGTTCTGTTGTGGGATGTTCTAAAGGGACAGGAAGGGGTCGTACTCGTTATTTTATAATCCCCAAAGACTTAAAAAACCGAGGAGAAACGCTGAACTCCTTATCAAAAGATTGTCGAAAATGTTGGGTTAGGACTTTAAAACGAGACAATTTGAGCGATACATTCCTTAACCATGCACGAATTTGTACTGTCCATTTTGTATCAGGTAGGTAAATAATATTAGTATATAAGAAATACAATAGTTATTTTCCTAACAAGTGCGGAAAGTGATACTTTCCCGCACGCGACTGCCGTTGCGCACAACATTTGTTGAATGAGGTGTTTCTACGCTTCGGTGTACCTAGACGAATAATCAGTGATAACGGGACACAGTTCGTGTCTGCTGTAATGCAAAAACTTACTTTCTGGCTGGGGATAAAGCAAACATTTATTCCCTTGTATCGCGCCGAAGCAAACATGGTGGAGAGAAAAAAAACAGGCATCTCACGTCACAATTAAGCATACTTGTGGGAAGCAATGACAACACATGGCCTGAACAGTTACCAACCATACGGTTTGCTATGAATGCTGCGCGATGTGACAGTACCAAGCAAACCCCTGTTTTTTTGACATTTGGCAGCAGAGAATTAAGGATTCCCCAAGATATTACAGATGATTTATTACGAACGATTGTAACCAGTGAAAACTTCATTGAAGAAGTCATTCCTAAGCTGTTACAATTAGCTGATACGCTTCTGTCAGCAAAAGAAATTACAGAGGATAAGCAAGATCAGAACCAAGAAGTCCATAATAAAAATCGCCGCCCCCATACTAAGTACAACATCGGCGATAGAATATTGATAACAGAACATTTCCTCAGCAATGCCCCAAAAGGATTCACTTCAAAGTTCGCACCGCGAAGAGATGGGCCCTATATAATCCTTCGCCAACGAGGACCTGCTAGCTATGAAGTAGCCAATCAATACACCCCAAAAGCCACTGGGTTTATATCACGCATCGCACATTTCACCCTTTAAGGGAAGTCAGGAAGTAAAACCTGAACCCATAAGACCAATTCGTAAGCGTGGTAGGCCCAAAAAGATAATGGATGACGGCATCGCTCCTACTCCTAGGACACCACCTATTCCGGACGACTGTTCTCAAGCAGATCCTGGTTCCTCATCCTCTAGGAGGAGTCGCCCGTAATTCTCACAACCCAAACCACAACGGCCAACGCGAGACGCCTGAAGAGTTGGCAACCCTATTAACGTCGCCGTGAAGATCCGGTTCCCGCTCATCGATGTCGCCGTACGAATGGACTATCTCCTTTTAATCGCAGCGTAACTCACCAGTATAAGGGATCTATCGAGGACCGAAGACGGTAACAAGTAGACAATACATAAATGTTTTATTTCTTTTATAATAAATATTATTTGTTATTTTATTATTATGAATAAAGATTTATTTATCAAATGTTACTTGTCTACAAAACTTAATTCTTTGAAAAAGGTCCTGTCTATAAAGGAATTTAATTCCTGAATTATTTGCCTAGCTGACTAAGATGTGAGAACAATTTCAATATTTTCAAGCAAAAACTTTAAAAAAATTTAATTGTCGAATGTTTTTATTATGTCTCAGACTACTTAAACAAACGATTTTAATTTAACTGTCTAATATGTAAGTAATATTTAATGTAAAATCCTCTTTTCTGTTTTGACCTGTCCTTTATCATGTACTATGATCAAAAAGGATGAATAAAGTATTATAATATTATTATATTGTATCTGTACCATAGATCCATCAAATCGAGTGTTGTAGGGTAACTACAAATACTAAGAGTTTGCCAAGTCAAATTGATGTATCTGAATATTCCTAGGATCTTTTGTCGTATCTTGTAATTCTAGCTTTAGTTACGACATTTGATATTAGTAACGTCATATCAAACAATGTAGTGAGAGCAAGAGTGGGGGATTATTTATATTGTTGTCTTATGTGTGAGGGAACTGGCTGTGTTCTGTAAAATATTACTGTGTTAAACTTGGATAAACAACGTGATACCTGGATACAAAATTCAATTTGGTCAACTTCATCGAAAACCGCGGATCATACTTATCTACACATATTCAAATATCTCAATCGGATCATAACTCACGAAACTGAGGTTCGTAATGGAGATCAAAGACAGTTCCTTTTATAAGTGGGAGCAAAATCAGATCCCTAAAATTATGTGCAGAAAACGATTCACAAATTTGCTTTTTCCCACCAATTACATTTTTGCAGATATCACCTCCTGTCTTAGCAGGGCAGCTCTATTATTTTAATGAGGACATTGTATGTAACGAGCCAAAAAATAACGGAGGTTGTTTTACTGTAGTAGAGATGGAAAGGACAAATAAAGTGATTTCAAAAGACAGTATTCATTACTGATTCACAAGGTGTCCATTAACCGTTTTTCTATGACCACTACTGGCACGTTTGTCAATTTTTTACTCATTTTAAAATAGTAACTTCATTTTCATACTAAATAATTTTAATTAAAACGGTCACAATTTGCACAAATAAGCGTTTACAAAAGCTGTATTGCAAAGTTATTTACTCTCAACCAAAGGGTAGTTATCTTCGCTTCAATAAGAAAATTCCTTGAGGGTGGCAATCACCCTATTAAGTTCGTATTATTTATTTATTGTAATATGTTCACTTTGCCCCATCCGCAAATATATTTTGCCCCGTAGGGGAGACCGGGGGAATGGTGCCCCCCTAAGCTTTATTCAATTTTTTTTATTATTATTTTTTCTAAATACCTTTAAAAGAAGGGAATCATTGAAATAGATCATCTTTCACTCAAATATTCATTCAAAAGTAAACAAAAAATAATTAAACTTGTTTTACAGTAAAAAAACGAAAACCCTATATGGCTATCATTACCCCAACTAGGGGTAATGGTGACATACGGCCACGATTACCCCAATAAACAGATAAAAGTTTTCTAAGCACAATAATCGCATATGTATGTTTTTTTTCGGTATTGGTACATACCTTATGAGCCCAATTTCCACAGGAGTTACAAATTAACCATACCTCCCCATCTTTACCGAATTCCCCGCACATTAAAGATATGTCAGTCCCATTCGCATCTTTGTCCTTGTATTCGTCATCATTGTCGTCGTCTTCGGAATTCATTTCCCTCTAAGTTTTCTTATTCTTTCCTCTAGATAACTTTATTTTCTTCTCAACGTCAGGGTTTTCTTTGTGGTCGTCAGTAGCGTCATGGGAAAAAACGTTTCTTTTATGGACCTGTTTCGCACCAGGCTTCGCATGTTTTTGTTGTGCTAGTAATTTTTTGTCAGCCTTTTCTTGGAGAACGCCTTTGTTTGGGGTGGACATGATTATCTGGGAGTGCTGTTTTGCTGTCGCCCTCCTACTCCCACTAGTTTTGGATTTTGATGGTCCCGGTAACGGTAAAATTTCGTGGACTGACTTTTCAATGTCTGAATATTGGGGTTCTGATAGCTCTGCTACTTCCAAAGGTTTCTCGTATGCTGGGGGTTGACACGACTGAGGAGCTGGAACTATATGTCTTTCGGAGTTTCCTGACGTTCATTAATAACTGGAACGTCGTTGATAAGACCATCACAACCATCAGTGCTGTTGGTTCTTTGAAGTGCAGTTGGGTCATAGTCTTCTTCAGTAAAGACGTCTGGATTATAGGGACATATTCCTGTAGCTTGGAATCATTTTATAGCTTTTTCTGGAGTACCTACCCTAATAAATGCATTATTGAAAAGCTCTGCAACTTCAAAATGGGTTATTTTTTCATGCGGGTGATTCCTTAAATACTTACAGCATTCGGAATTGAACGCCGTCTTTGACATCAAGTGGCTGGATCTTATGTGACGTGTGCGGAGTGATGGACAAAAGAACAACATCGTTGGTTTTGCAAAATTTATAAGCTTTTAGGGTAGAGTGAGTGGAATGGTTATCCATTATCAGGAGAGCTGGATTATCCGGACTCGCTTTCACAAATTTTTGGAAATGTTCTAAATACTGCAGGAACAGGTTTTCTGTGACCCACCCTTTCCCCGAACAAGTATACAGAGCCCCTGCTGGACTCCCCTTTTGGAGTTGCGGATTCATTCTTTTTCGCGCATACATAAACATTGGTGGTATATAAATTCCGGTTGCGCTGAAAGCGCACACTACTGTAATGTTTCGGCCTCTTTCCCAGCTTGTGGCAAACCCAACTTGTTTTAGTCCCTTCTTGGCTAAAATTTTTCCTGGCGTCTGAACTGTAGAGATTCCTGTCTCGTCAGTGTTGAATATTCTATGGGCCTTGAAATTATACTTTGCTTGCACTTGTTCTAAATTATTAAAAAATATGACTTCTTCCTTATAAAAAACTACGCTGGGCTAAAAAATGTTCTTCCTCGACTGAAAATACCGGTTTGCTCCCGAAAGAGGGACCAGCATCACTGTTTTGTTTCAAATGCTTTTTCAGGGTACTTCTCGGAATGTTGAAAGCTCTGGATACCTCCCTAACACTCCTACACCGTTCCTAATTGCAGTGATAGCTGAATTTAGCTGGTCACATTTTCAACTCCCTTTTTCAGTTTGCCTGCGATAGGTCCTTGACATCTGCACAACGTATTAACTATCTCAACTGTGACTCTTTTATCTTCTAAAAGAAAAATTATTGATGTTTTCAATAATGATGGGGTAATGGTGGCCGGCTCCCATTACCCCATAGCGGCCGGTCACGATAACCCCAAAAAACACGAGTTATAATAACAATAATGAAAAAAAACTAAAACTAAACAAATTGCTACATACGATTGGTTTCTCCGAAGTCTATTAATAACAAAAGAATACACAGCAATCAGTTTCCGAAAAATCAAAACAATAATCTGAATATCTAACCTATCAATTCAAACATTTGTTATAGATTGCGAAACTAAAACAGAAATGTCATGTTGACCGCTTCAATTGAAGGAATCGCCGGCATGTTCTTGTTTAACTAGTTGAGCTCCACATACAGAGATGGCGCAATGGTGTCCTGTTGTGAAATAAAAATTATACCGGGATATTTGGGGTGGCTCCTATTACCCTGGAGGCCACCATTGCCCCGGTTACCCCTATATGGGGCAAAATGGTTATTTGGTAATGTAGCTACATACAAAACGTTATAGAATTGTTTAAGACCACCAAGTTTTAGGCAGTATGAAAGCTAAAATGTAGGAGACCGGTTTCTCGGTATTAGAAAACGAACCATATTTATTTAGTATTTTTACAAATTCTTTCAGTTAAGGTGGCCGCTTTGCCCCGACTTCCTCTACTATTAAATGTTGACATATTATTATTTTGACTGAATCGAATACGCTCCGCCCCTCTCATACTTTACACGTTTCATGTGAGTTATAATATTACCTAAAAATTTTCCAAAGCATTTATTTTCGATTCAATCTGAAGATCACGTTCTCTGCGGCATGATGAAAAAATATTTATAGTTAAAACAATGTATCACGGCTTACGTTATAATTTTAAAAAGCTCCGGCTAAAAGCATTTAATTCAGCATGATTCAACATTTCCAAATTCTTAATCTTCATATATTTAAATAAATGGAAGTTATTGAAGATAACATTTTATTAGTCATATATAATGATTTTAAATTCTATTATAATGAATATTCCAATTGTGTTACACTATAACTAATTAATTCTTTTTTATATAGGTAAGTCGAAAGACACATCATATGAACCAAAATGTTTTAGTTTTCAATCCACCCTTGACAGTAGGTGCTATATTTCTTAAATAAAATAATTATATTGCAAAAAACACTCCTTAAATGAGAGCAAAATATCATTAAATACTTACCTATTGAAAAAAGGCAGAGTATTACCAACGTACCACAAAAACCGCATCCAGTCATACTGGAAAATCAACTAAAAACTCATCACTTTATATGAGAAACTATTACCTTTGCTACAACTTACCGTCGACTGACGTTCTTGTTTGTAAAAATTAGTGGTAATAAATTTTATCTAAACAACTATCTTATCTTCTAGGTATTGTTAAGGTGTGATCAATGTTTAGTGAACAATATGTGTAAATTTGAATAAAGCTTATTTTGTTGTTTATTGTTTCTGCATATAAAACCGATATTGCCATACGTTACATCCATAAAGTTGAAGATTGTTAATAAACATAAGCATGTTTCTGAATTTAGAAAAAAACTGTGTTAAACAATCTAAGACAAAGCTGCGCCAAAAGCTGGATTTGGGAGGAGTAATAAAATAGAACTGGTTACACCTGAAATTTCTTTTAGTGTGCCTTTTTTGGTCAAATTAAATGGTTCCTGTTCTTTTGTTTTTATATCTTATTAATAAACTGTTCAAAATTAACGCACCACTTATATTTTCTGACTTATTTTTATTATTTAAAAAAATATCGCTCAAATATTAGCGTTTGCTCTTAAAAATATTAAATGACATGTCAAATAGTTGTTTTTGTCAGTTTTGTACTGTTCTTATAACTGTATGTCATTTAACTAAGCCAAAAAAGTTAGTACGTACCTACTTCGTTCACTTCATTTATTTCAGTTTGATAAATATATTGTTATATATATATATATATATATATATATATATATATATATATATATATATATATATATATATATATTTCTTCAAAAGAAACTAAGTATTGTAGTGCAATTTTCTTTAATTAAAAATTCGCAAAGCGCTTTCGGCATTATGCCATCATCAGTGCGGTCACTATAAAATTGTGAATTACAATTCGTTAATCTGATAAAAATTCATACATACTTGCCAGAATCCAAAGACAGTGGCTTCCAAATTGGTACATCTGTACATTTATTTGTTTTGTGGTTCACATTATGGGTTTAAAACAGTACTAAAAATATTTAAAAGATTGTAATTCACTAAAATTATTAAGCAGATCTAAACTATACATCTTTATGATCGACCATTTTGCCAAGTTGTCATCAGAAAAACTTATTCACAAAAAACTGCAATTTACCCTAATTGGCATTCCATTCCATCAAGTGGGTTCCGAATCGTCAGCAATTAGCCGAATGTTTAGAAGATTTAGGTAAACCGGAACACACCATATAAAACGTGGTCAATGCAGGAAACGGCTACAAGTCAAATTGATGAGCTCTTTCTCCGACAATAGGTATTAAAAAACAGAAGGTATACAAGTAGAGAGCTAAGTAATCAACTCGAAACTGTTAGAAATGTGAGGATTTCGGCCTTAACCATTAGGAGAAGATTAAAACAAGCCGGATTGGCTGGTAGAAAGCCTGCTATACTGCACCGCTACTTATTGCAGGTCACGCAGATTAATATTCGCTAGAGATCATGCACAGTGGACTCTCGATGACTGGAAGATAGTGTTGTTCACATATGAAACTCGAGGGATCCTAAAATCTCCAGATGGTCGTGATACAGTAGGTATAGCGCAGACTTGGAGAAAGATTTACTGATTGTAATATCTCTCCAAAATAGCCATTTGATTGTGGCTCAAAAATGTACTGGGGAAAATGTTTTGAGACACGCACATAGCTGGTTACTGTTCGTCCTCGGTCTATGAATGCAGAATTATATTTGGAAAATATTATTCAAGATCACATGATGCCGTTTGCGCCATTTATAGGAGATACCTTCATTTTCATGCAAGAGAACTATTATGGAATACTTAAATGTACTCAACATGCAGCTCTTAGACTGGCCACAGCGCAGTCCTGACTTAAATCCAATAGAACAAATTTGGGATGTTCTGAAAAGATTAGTTCGGCATCTTATACCTGCTTCAATGAACGTGCAAGAGTTGGAGCTTGTTGTTCTCTGGGAAAGGAAAAAAATTCCTCAAGCATCAATCCAAAACTTAATAACAAGCTTACCTCGACGAATGCAAGAGCTCGAGCTACCTGATCGCCAAATTTTGTATAAATCTTCAAACTTTAACTAAAATTAAATATTTTGTAGTGCAGGATTGTCTACAAAAGAACCGCCGAGTCTTTTCCATCACGTGACTAATACAACATCAACCATATGCATCTTAATCAAAACAATACGACAAACACTTGTATTGAGCGTCGCTCTTTTTCTGTTATTAGAAGAAGAAGTACCCACATAGTATGTGTTGAATAATATCATCAACTAAATCACGTGATGGAAAAGCTTCACCGTTTCTACTGGAATTGCCTTTATTTATTTCAGACAACTCTAAATTAAATAAAGAGTGCAAACACAGACATAATTATAAAATTTATAGTGGTGCGTTAATTTTAAATAGGACTTTATATTTTTCTTTACAAATAGAATGAGGATCTTAGATGATGTATTTGTTTAGTTTGATAAAAATGTCACACATTTTTCGCCAGCATTTAGTCTTTTCTATAGCTACAACTCTCAGCCTTTGTGATTTCACGAAGCTTGATATATCTAGGCCACTACATAGCAGAATCAATTCTTTATTTTTCTTCTATGCATATTCTCTGTGTTGGATGATTCATCCAAAGTGAGAAATGTAAATTACCTTTCACTTTGATTTCATCCCGAGTATACAATAAAGATGAATCGATTATTCATCCACAGTGAAGAGGCAGTGAAAAATATTAATTGCGACGTCTTTACATTTTACTTCACTTCTCGGAACCAAGTGACTTTTTTTAATAAACGGAAATACTTTAGATATGAGAACTGATACTCGTTCATGCTTAAAATCTTATTTATAGTAATGCTTTTATTGTATACTGTATTATATATTTTTTAATTTCCATACCATTCTTTATAAATAAACAATATTATTATTTTTAAACAATCTCAGCCCCATTCTGTTAACAGTGTTGACGAAGCTCCTAGATTTTCTCTTCTTAAAACCCGTGGTTTTCCCACCAACGTCTTTTAGCGGGTGAAGTTGTCAATGCCTCGGAGTATAACCTATGTACCTATGTCTTCTGAAACGAGACATAAAAAAAGTGTTAATGCGCGGGAAGTGAAACCAGCAGACTGAATGAAAATATGTAAATGGGATTATTTCACTCCGAGTGATTCACTTTGTATCAGTACCGGACTTAGGCCGCCCCTAACTTTGTAAAATAAAATCGACATGTAATTAAAAACACTTACAGATTGGCAAATTAATTTTGGCAGTTGACGATGCGCGAGAAAGCCATACAACTTGACAACGTTGTAAACGCAGTCACCGAGAAGAGCAGGCGACGTACATTCCGCATGCAAAGTTTTAAATGTTGTGATGCTGCTAATACGTACGGAGGGTAACACAATATTTTGAATTTGGATTTAAAAATAATAAATTGTGGCACACGTATATAAACTTTACAAAACAAAATAACATTAATGTGTTCTTTATTATTAATTAAATTAATAAGAAAATAAAAACCATTAGATTTTTCTACGAAATTTGTTTTTTTTGTACAGACATAATTATTTATTGCTTCGAAAACCATATTCCATAATTCTATAATTACCCTTTATTATTTTATGTGATGTAAATAATAAATAGATTCTAAGAGACATAAACTTTAACTTTTACTTCAAATTAATGTCTTTTAAGTGGTCCCTTCATAATATTCGTCATTGAGGTTTATTTGTATATAAATTGGAAGTCAGGTAGATTTTGTAGATAAATCGTACAATATGATAAGGATTGTTAAACGACTTTCTAAATTTAACAATGGCCACCAATTTTTCCTTTCTGTTCGTAGTAATAGTTAATGACATACCTACCTGTTAAGCATTCTAAAATTGTTATTCTTAATAATATGTAGTAGATAATAATGTAAAAATTCGGGTTTATACATAAAATTTGAAAAACAAATTGGGGAAATCGCCTTTAGAGATGGTCTAATAAGTATACTAATAATATAAATAAAATATTAAAGTTTTTTTGTGGTAGATATTTCTACTTTCATATGTAATTTTTTTGCTTTTTGCAAATATTTACTATGAAATTAGAACATCCCTTCACACTTTTTACAGAGTTAGGACTGGCAAAACAAAAAAATCTTGGTTCTGGGTGTCGTCAGTTATTGTTTATTTAGAACTATGTACAGATGTGCTACAAATATTATATTACTCTAGTGCAATTCGTTTCTAATATCTACAATTTTATAACACCTATTTACATTTTTACATTTGTTGCGTTTAATGTATTCAGTCATACCACCTACAAACAAACACTATAATGAAAAATATGTTTTAGATGTACTGGGATCGCCAACAGTAAAATAATGATGTGCATCTACAAATGATTCTTCAAAACCACTTTCTATATCAACTTCATCATCCTCGCTATCTCCGTCTTCGGCCAAATTAATAATAATATTATCTACAACAGTATATAAAAGTGGTTTATTGTTCATAAATTCATCTTCAATCTTTTTAACATCTAATACATCTAACATTCTAATCATTTGCAGAAAATGTGTCAAAAAATTCATTACAGAATTCTTTTACCTTTGTAAAATTGAAGGTAACTTTTCGTTTGGCCACATATTCTTTAAGTGCCGCCCAATCACTTTCGATCGGATTTAAGTCCGGGTGATAAGGGAGTAGCCTTAAAACTTGCAATCCATGTCGAATAAACAATTCATCAATTTTATAAGTTTTATATTGCGGTTTGTACATTCTTGCAACGTTATAAAGATCCGGTTTTAACAATTGTTCACTGTAATATGTGTTTCTTTCAGAAAGCCAGTTTTTTTATTGTTGTTTAGTCCCAGCAGTCGTAGGTAATTTTTCAGTTAGAATATTGAGATATGGGGCGTTATCAACTACCACAACAGCGTTTTTTGGTAGGTGCACTCATACTACAAAATGAGTCATTGTGACGCTTGTTTTACAATATACTATTGTCTCACCCTAATGTCACTTTTTCAAATCGTTTAACAAATAAATATTTTATGTACGAAAATCGATTTAAAAAATTTACTATCGAGTGTAAATTTTTTAAATAATTACTTTGGTTTAAAAATGTTATTGCAATAATTAAAACTTACCTTTGTTAATGGAATTGTCGACTTGCCATTGTTTGCCTCTTCGGTCATGAAATTTAAAACGTTCATAATTATTCCACGACACTGCTCACTCAACTTTTTATGAACAACTTTACTTTCTGGAGTCTCGATAACAAGTTAGTATTGCACAACCCCGGTAATCACACTTTTCTCTGAACTGTACTATTGAAACGAAGCTTACGAATTCTGCCAGCGAAGTGAGCTCTTGCAATCCGCATACGTCTTTACTACGGCGCATAGGACGTTGCCAATCTTCCGACTGCCAAAATTAATTTGCCAACCTGTACCTGTATTACAAAAACTTCCTGCGAGATTTGCTTGCAGCAAAGTCGTTAACAATGTCTGTATAACTTTTTTAAATGAAACTGTTTCTAGATAATTCCATAATATATTGAATAAATGTTAACATTTTATCAATATATTGTGGAATTATCTAGAAACAGATAGTTTCATTTAAAAAAGTAATATGAGTAGATTCCACAGAGTAAGGGAGGAAACAGTAAATTTTTTAATGTCTGTATAGTCAATTTTTGATGATAAATCACTTTCAATGTCCCAAATTGCTAAAGAATGTAATCTGTCCTCGTCCGTGCTAGACCGCAATAGTAATTTACGTTACAAGACCGGAAAGTAGTGTTTTTCAGGTCGAGACAAGCAGATTCCAGGGCGAGCCGTAGGCGAGTCCTGGAAGCTTGGAGATACCTGAAAAACACTAATTTCCGGTTGCGTAACGTAGAATATTTTTTTAAGACAGACTCTTCGATATACATTTAATTCTTTATTTTACTTTTTATAACAAAGTGATTAACAAAACTAAAACCAGATAAAATAATAAAGATAGGGGAAACTGTTGTATAGTGGGACAGGTTCCATAGTGGGACAATTCAAATTGCCCACCAACGGTATCACTTAAAATACCGAAAAAAGTTATGTCAACTGCATCATATATGCGCAGTGGATATACCCTTGCCACTCGCCGCTAGAGTCTTCAGTATGGCGTCAATCTCGTTAATGTGAGCATCAGAGTGTCAAAGTTTTTTTATACGACCACGTGTTGGGCACAGTTTAGGCTAGAAATATTCATTTGTTTGTTCCGTATTTGAGAAAAATTGTGCCCATGACGAAACTTGTGTAACTACTGTACATAAGCCTCCAAAAATAGCTGCACCATGTGGTCAAAAACAGGTTGGTAAAATTACTAGTGGCGAAAGAGGTATACTAGTAACAATGTGTGCCACTATATGCGCCAATGGTACATTTGTACCACCCTTCTTCGTATCCACGCATACATTTCAAGCCACACATGCTGCTTGGTGCTCCCCCTGGATCAAAAGGAACAGCGAATACTAGTGGATGGATGTGTGGTGGTAATTTTATAGAATATTTACAGCATGTTTCAGACACCATAGATTGTAACAATGACAATAAAATTTTACTTATTCTTGATAACCACGAGAGTCATACAGATGTTAGGGTACTTGAATATTGCAAAAAACATGGCATAGTTCTTCTTACATTACCACCACACTGTAGCCATCGCTTGCAACCTTTGGACGTCAGTTGTTTTGGCCCTTTCAAAATCTACTACAACAGATCAATGGATGACTGGATGCTACAAAACCCCGGCATTCCTGTGACAATCTATAACATCGCCGATATAGTTGGAAAATCGTTTCCACTAGCTTTCAAACCTAAAAACATTATCAAAGGATTTGAAAAAACTGGCATTTGTCCTTTAAATGTTGAAATATTTCAAGATTGCGACTTTTTAGGCTCTCACGTGTCAGGCCGAATTGAAACCGAGAAACCAGTTCAATTGGCCAATACAACTGCAGATAACTCTGTTGAAAATCCAATTCCAAGTTGCTCTGGAATGTCCAGCACTGGAATAAAATCACTCAAAGAGAATATTGTTACCCCGGAAGCTGTAAGACCATTTGCAAAGGCTGCATCTCAAAAAACAAATACTAGTGCCAGGAAAAAAACGACTTCTACTGTATTGACTGATACTCCCATAATTGAAGAGAATAAAAAAATACTGAGGTTGATGTAGGAAAAAACACCTCAAAAGCGACAGAGAATTGAGAAGGCCAAGGAAGTTGTGTGTGTGTGTGTGTGTGTGGGGAGAATGGCCTCAGACATAGTCTATTAGCCACAGAAAGTTAAAAGTGAGTAAAGGTTGAAAAATTAAAAGGACTGTAAAGGAGTAAGGATATAAAATTGCTGATTACTGGGCATAAATCTAAGCATATATCTAAATAGACAATTTAGAATTATTTATGAAATCCACTATGGAATCAAGTACAGACTTCTCAGTATTTGCCAAAAGAGCGGTTATATTTGTGGGAAGAGGAACGTTGAAATTGATAAGAAAATTGTAAAGTTCAGTAGTTGCCTTTTCATTTTCAGTGCATTCAAAGAAAATATGGTTCAGATCTCCTACTGATGCCTTGTTACAGGAGCAAGCTGGAGAATTGACAATACCTATTTTAAAAAGATGAGCTGGGAAACGACCGTGATTTATTCTTAAACGTGATATGATGGAGGTATATTGTTTTCTATAATCAAAATTAAAAATATGAGGGATCTTAGTTGGTAAAGTAGGATGCAAAAGGAAATATTGGCTATTAGATGTTTTAGCGAAGTCGGCGTAAGACCGCTCCCAATTAGTTCTAATATGTTTCTTATAATAATTTAAAAGGTCTGAGAAGACATAAAGATTGGTATAAGAAGTCATTTTGCAGGCTCTCTTGGCTTCCAAGTCCACGTACTCATTTCCTTTTAAACCGCAGTGCCCTTTTACCCACATGAATACTATACTTTTGTTCAGGGTTTTTAATTCGCTTGTTAATTTTTTAATTTCTAAAATTATATTTTGTCTGTAACACTTGAATGGAGAACTTTCTATAGCCTGTAATACTGACTTGGAATCACACATAATAACAGCTCTTTGAATCGGATTTAAAGCACACCAAGTTAACGCTTTTGATATGGCGAAGGCTTCTGCAGAAAAAACAGAACAATAATTGGGAATTCTAAATCTTTCCACGTAATTAGTATTTGAAACAAGAAATGCTGCCCCAGTTCCTTCATCACATTTCGATCCATCAGTGTATATTGTGGTAACATTGTCGCCTATATTGTTAAGTTCAGTTTTCAAAATTACTTGGTTGATACTAGAAAATTCGTAAAAAGAGGGGTATATGATGTTAGGAGCAGTCACTAAAGATTCATAATTGCATTGAAAAATAGGGAAAGTATCTTGCTTTAAGATATGATTTTCTTTGCTGTTGGTATTAAGAAAAGCCTCAGCTAATGGAGGACTGGTTTTTATTCTCCAGTATGGCATAGTCAGATTGTTAGTGTTTATTGCTGAAATCTTTTGAACCATGTACGTGTTAAATGTTCGGTATTTAATAAGAAGCTTTTCGGCTAGGTATTGCCTTCTAATATGCAACGGGGGCTCTTGCATTTCTGCTAAGACAGCTTGATTAGGTGATGACATCATAACTCCTAGGCATATTTTTAATGATTTGTATTGAATTCGGTCAACAGCTATTAAATTGGTTTTTGATGAGGAACCATAAAATGTACACCCGTAATCCAATATTGAACGGATATAAGACTTATAAAAAATGAAGGAGATGTTTGAGTCAGCTCCCCATTTTTGTTTGGAAACTACTCTGAGAAGATTCATACCTTTTTCACATTTTTGTTTAGTGTACTTGATATGGCTAGTCCATAATAATTTTTTGTCCAGGACAATACCCAGATATTTGTATTCGTCGACAAATGGGAATGTGAACTCATCTAGAGAGAGAGCCCTGGACGTTTCCACTCGATGGCGAGTGAAACATACCAGAGCAGACTTCTCCGAAGAAACACTAAAGCCCATATTTACCAGCCATGGTTTGAGTACTTGAAGGAATGCTCGTAAGTCCTTAACACATTCTCCATATGAATTACGAGTAACATAAAAACATAAATCATCAGCGTATTGAATTCGGTTAATTGTTTCACCGCCTAACCTATGCATCTCTGCAGTATAGATGTTAAAAAGCAAGGGACTTAATATGGATCCCTGTGGTAAACCGTTGAAGACTGTGCGTGGACCATGTAACACGTTATTATGGTCGCGGATAAAAATGTTTCTATTTGTGAATAAATTAATTACATTAGCACAAACCTTTTTCCCAATACCAGCATCTACCATTTTTTCAAATAAAATATTTAAATCTACTACATCATATGCACCTGTCAAATCGATAAATAAACATAATGTGTACTGATTGTTCGAAAAACATATTTGAATATCTGCAACTAATGCACCTACAGCATCCACTGTGCCCAGTCCCCTTCGGAAACCGAACTGCGTCCTAGGAAGAATAGAATTACTTTCAAGAAAATACTCAAGTCGAAATTTGATTAGTCTTTCAAACGTTTTTGTTATACAAGATAATAGGGAAATAGGTCGATATGATGAAGGAGACTCTGCATCTTTATTTGGTTTTAAAAAGAGACAAATTATAATATTTTTTAAATCGTCGCTATATTCTTGTTTCACCCACCAATCGTTAAAAATTTGAAGAAGGAAAATCTTCACAGATAAGGGTAGCTTTTGAATAATTTTATAGGTAAAACCATCTAGCCCTGGGGCTGTATTACGACTATCTTTTGTAGCAAATTCTAGTTCATCTATTGTAAATGCTTTTAATGTATAATCCGTGGGTTGGAAACCAAAAGATCTGCAACTTAAGAGATTGGGTGCAGAAGGAGGTGCTAGTTTGTTTAAAATTTTCTCAATTAGCTCTTTAGGAATAGGCTTTTTACGATTTTGATTGCAGTTGCCGTTCATAGATCTAATATATCTCCATATATCAGTTAGTGGGGTATTTTTATTAAGTTTGTTTAAAAATGTCATCCAGCTGTTCCGTTGTTTAACTTTAAATATACGTTTAGCTTTAGCGGCAGCATTTTGGTAGTTCAAAAAGTTTTCAAAACTTGCTAGAGTTCTATATTTTTTTAGAGCTTCTTTTCGTTTTTTAAATATCATTGTACATTCCTCGTCCCACCATATAGGCCTAGGGGTAATCGCTATAAAAGGCTTCTTGATCGGCATGGATTGACACGCCGCGCTTGAAATCATTTCAAAAAGTCTCTTCACTTTATCCGGGCCAGTTGAATTTTCATCAAAATCATTTTTTACCATTTCGGTTTGCAAAACGTTTTGAAATGTATTCCAATCTGCGTGGGAATCATTCCATTTCGAGGAAGGATTTAATGCAAGGTTTGTAGAATTAATCTGAATCTCAATTATTAAAGGGTAATGATCAGATCCCAATGTGTCATCTAAGATAGTCCAGGAAGACTTTGCAGCGAGAGTGTTGGAGGTGAGAGATAAATCGACTGCTGAGTGATTGCCACTTGGGTTAATTCTCGTAGGGGAACCGTCGTTGAGAGCTATAAGTTCTAGGTCATCCATAGCTTCTACCAGTATTTTTCCGTGTCGATCATCAGGAGTTGGTCCCCACATATCGTGATGTGCATTAAAATCACCGCAAAAAATTGTAGCAGATAAATCAAATTGTTTGAAAAAATTAATCCAGTTGACTCGACTTACCATTACGTTTGGAGGTCTATATATTGATGCTATAGTCAAATTCAAAGAGTCAAGCGATACGGCGCATACTTCTAAGTCCTTGATTCCAGTATTTAGCAAAACCTCTTTATAGTTAAGACCCTGAATCACAAAAATGCATACCCCGCCATAACCATCTTTTCTACATTTACTTACTAGATTATATCCTTTTATACGAAATTTATTGTTTGGTTTTAGCCAGTGCTCTGATATAACTAAAATGTCCACATGTGTGTCTTTAATATATTTTACAAGACTCGCTTGATTTGCAATAATAGATCTACAGTTCCACTGTACAATTGTGATATTATTTCTGATGTGCTTATTAGAAAGTATCTGAGTCTTCGTCATTTTGTCTATTAATACTACTTTTTTCTTTTAAATCATATTTATCCAGGATATTGTTAATTGCTTGTTTAACATTGATCTCATTAATGTTACTTTTTTTGAGAATTATATCTTTAATAATGTTTTCTACCTGAAATGCTAGTTGCTCTTTATAAAATTTGAACTCTTCCCTATAAGGATTTGGGAGTATGGAAGAATGTTTGTTAGTTTTTTTGTTCTCATGATTTACTGGAGGAGAAGTTGGAGGTGAGGACTTTCTGCGTTTTTTTGACGCAGATGTACTCGTATTAAGTTTAGGTAAATGTACGGAGGGCTTAGGTTTACTCAAGATTGAGCTGTAAGAAGAAGTTGAAGCTGTATGTGTTAGCTCAGGGAAATTTTGTGGATTTGATAATAATGAAAATCGATTATTAGTTGTGATTTTTCTGTAAGCAGGATTTTTCACAATAGTTTCGGCTTCTTTGAAAGATGCATTCATAGAGGCCATTACTTTTTTAATACTCAATTGTGTATTGTAAACAGGGCATTTTTTGGATGTGGATTTATGTTCATTACTGTCACAATGTACACAATGTGTTCTATTTTCTTCACAGGAAACTGAGTTACAATTTTCTTCAGAGCAGTTTTGGCATTTCTGTTTACCTTTACATTGATGTTTAGTATGTCCGAAACGTAAACAATTATAGCACTGAACCACCGGATATATGTATGGTTCTACCTGAAAGTTTACCATATTTATTTTAACAGATTGGGGAATCGTATTTCCTAAGAAAGTAACCACGATCATTTGTCTATCTACTTCTTTTGTTTCTTTGGTTTCACTGTCTACAATTTTACGCTTTAATCGCTTAACATCAACTACTTTAATTCCAGATTCAATTGCGTCTTTTAGGTATTCGGCATTAAAATAAGTATCTACCATACGTACTATACCTTTTTTATGCGTGAAGAATAGTGGAATATAAGCTATGTAATTATTTTTTAATAAAACTTCATGATTTACCAACAAGTTAGCAATATTGAAATTTTTAAAAATTACCTTTACCCTGTTTACCCCTACTGGTTTTATATCTGATATATTTTGCCTGAATTCTGTAATGTTTCTTAAAAAGTGACCGATTTTAATGGGAAATAAACGACCTACATTTTTTTCTTTATGTTCTATATAAACTAAATAAGGACCAACATCCGAAGGCTGATATTTATTCACGAAATTAATATTTTGAAAATCTTTTATCGAAGACCCTTTATCAATTAATAGGGGCGGCGATTCGCCGCCCGAATTTAAATCCATAAGTTGGTGAATTCAATTAAATATTAAATTCGATTTTATACTTAAACAAAAATAAAACTAGTTACTTATCTTTAGAAAGAAGTCAAAGTTTTTGTTAGGCACTGTTAATACCTGATCGCTTGAACTATCGATACGTTCACTGTGAAGGTACAAACACAACTGGCCAAGGAAGTTAAGAGAAATTTATTCGCGCCGAAAAATTACAGCTCAAGCGAGAGTGACTTTTCAGTGACTGAAATATGTGATGATGATTCAGATGCGGATATCTCCGATGAATTTATGAAGGATCAAAATGAGATACTTAATATATCTGATTTCATACTTATTCAGTATCCCATGAAAAAAAAGCACCAAACACTTCGTTGGTCAAATAGAAAAAATAGAGAAAGATGAATACACAGTTAATTTCATGAAAAAAAATTCAAATAATAGGTTCAGCTTTCCTGAAAACAGAGATGAAGATGTTGTGTCGGAAGAAAATATCATTCAAAAACTTCCAATGCCTTTTGCTTCTGGTGGAACTGAAAGAGCAGCTAAGCAGTAGCTTTTTTATTTCGATTTCGAGGACTTTCATATGCAATAATGCTTCTCGCCACTGTTAATTTCTCTCTTGTTTTGAATTTATAGCCTAGTTAATACTTTCCCATTTGTACTACCTCTCCGAATATATTTATTTTTGATAGGTAAGATGAAAACTATAAGTTCAAGTTATGTTTTCTAGCTCAAGTTATGTTTTCTAGTTAAAGTTATGTTGAGAGATATGTTTTCCTATCATTACGATTGGGCGACCTACTCAGTTTAGTATAAAATTTATTATTTTGTCAATAAACAACCAAAATTTATTTTTGTATTTATTTATTTGGCTTCAAAAACCATTGTCCCACTATACACATGCATCTTTCCCAGTATGCAACATGGGGTGGTTGCATAGTGGGAAAGTGGTGTATAGTGGGACCTTCAATTTTTTCTTACTTAAAATGTAAAAATTGTTAAAATTTTTGCAGGTATTGATAAACAAACTAATTTTGAATATATTAGAATGTTCACAATAGTTAAAAATTATTCAACAAATTTTCCATTTCAATATTGTCCCAGTATACAACAGTCTCCCCTACTGGATACAACTGCATATTTTTGAATATTTATGTTAAATGTACAATTGTGGACGTTAAATATCTGAAGGGAAGATGTGTCTGAAATGCTGGGAATTGTTATATTTTTTGAAGTGGTAGTAACAAAATTAGTTTGCTGTATATTGTCTTTGGAATTTGCTTGCTATATCAATTTTGTTTTTTACTGAATCTTCTATGTAACCTTCTGCTACAGTGGAGGATTTCCATCCTCCGTGCCGTTTTAAATTTATAATGTCACCTCCTCCATCTACTAGTAAAGTTGCTGAACTTCGACAAAAGCAGTGGCCGGTAAATTCGCTTGGATTTTCTAATTTAACACATTCGTGGACAGTGACTGCTATAGCAGTAAAATCTCTTTGATATCAAGGGACAATACTGCTATTGCAGTATATATTTAGGTCCCTCTAAATAAAATTACTGCTAGAGAAGTAGATTTCTCCATAAGGCAACGTGTATTTATAACCTTACTGTCCCATAATATATCATTGAACTGTTGGGCACTGCCCCCGTAGAGTATTGAAAATTTACGTTATAAAACGTGTTTCGCATGAAGTGGGGGTATATCCTGGTGCGCCTACTGCTATCGCAGTGATCAGTTCGTGTTTGTTGTTATGTCGACATAGTGTCCCTGTATATTTGTTTTGTGCACGCATTTATTCATATTTTTGTTACGTGCTTGGTGAAAAAAGTGAAATTTGATTTTAGATCCAAACAAATAGGATTATTTTCAAGGTTAGTAATAAAACTTACTCACGCTTTATATTATAATGTATTTTCTTATAGACTTTTCATCAACGCAATATTTTTTTGTCAAAATATATAATTAGCTGGAAACCTGTGAAATATTTTGTGTTCTTACATGTTCCAAAGATGGACCCCATAGAAGAAGGAAGACTTTTACGGTATTTTGATGAGGTTGAGAGTGAGTGTGATGATCCTGAAAGTCCTAGCAGCAGTTCTATCGCTAGCGACCCGTATCAGGATGACGGGGAATATAATGGAGATCCTACATATGAACCCGGCAGCGGCAGTCCAGAAAGTGAAATGGATATATCTGAATATGAAGCAAATGAACCGCCCAATGAAGATGACAATGCAGGTTGGTTTTTATACTTCATAAATTAGGGCTATTTTATTGGTCATTTGTCTGTTTGTTCTACTTTTTATTGATTTTGATTCCTTATATTTAATTAAAAAATTATTCTTTTTAAGTTTAAATGTCCCCAGTGAAGATGAGTGGGTGGATGACATCGCAGATATTCCGGACTTAAATTTTGACCATGGTTTATCTGGAATAAAGCTAAAAATAATCGCGGAAAGTGCACTTGAGGATGTTTTCAAAATGCTCTGGACAGATGAGGTGACAAATTTATTTTTCAAATATTCGAATGCCTATGGACATCGACTGTGTCTCATAAATAGACCACACAAGAAATATTCACGAAGTTCTAACTTCACTCCCATTGATACTGAGGAGTTGGATAAGTTTCTGGGTTTATCTTCACTTCGAGGTCAAATAAACTGCCCCACACTCCGTTTATAATTTTCTACAGACCCACTATATTATCAACCTATTTTTCTCGCCACCATGTCATGTAGGCGTTATGAACAAATTCTCAGAATCTTGTGTTGTAGTGGTGATGAAAAAAGTAACGACAAATTGCATAAAATCTCACAACTTCTCAATATACTTTTGAACAATTTTCAAGGAGCTTGTTATCCAAATGAATTCTTATCACTGGATGAATCGCTGCTACTATTTAGAGGACGACTAAGCTTTAGACAGTACATGAAGGGCAAAGCTGCCAAATATGGCATAAACTTTTTTGAATTGTGCTCAACTGATGGGTATGTCTTCAATGTTGAAATTTATAAAGGTCATCAGAAACAGTTGGAAGTTGCTTCGAAAATAGATTCCTTGGTTCTTAGGCTTACGAGTCCCTACTTAAACAATGGCCATCATTTAATAATGGACAATTACTATAACAGCGTGGGCCTATCAGATTTACTACTTCGAAAACATAAAACTCATACGACAGGTACTTTGAAGGCGAATAGGAGGAATAATCCTAAAATTGTAACTCTACAAAAATTAAAGGGAGGAATATATTTGGAGAAGTAAAGGCTCTATCTATGTGTCCAATGGAAGGACAAACGGGATGTTCTCATGATTACCACAAAGCATCATCCGATGATTATAGATGTTTCAAACCGATATGGCCAGGTGAACTATTATCTTTTTTCAATATTTTTTAACTTTGATATTAATTCTAACAATTATTTTAGGTAAGAAGGAAACCTGTAGAAGTTTCCGAATACAACAATAACATGGCGGGGGTGGACCGAACTGATCAATTGACGTCATATTATTCTAGCCCTAGAAAAACCATCCGTTGGTATAAGAAGATCATATTTCACTTGCTAGATCTGACAGTGCTTAATTCTTATATATTATACAAAAAAGCGACAAACAGGAAAATTCCGATGCTTGAATTTCGAAATGCACGTATAAGGTCATTACTGAAAATTCCAGAGTCAGTTAAGTCTGGAAATCATCTCAAAATTCCAAGTAAACTGCACGATAATCGACGCTCTAAAAATAATCCAAATCTTCAGACTACGGCTCATGCTGTACAAATCCACTTCCCCGAGAAAATCCCTTTGCCCAATAAAAATTATAAAAGGAAAACATATTTTATGAATTGTCGAGAATGTACAAAACATGAGAAACGGGTTCAAACTTCTTGGAGATGCAGGGGATTGCGAATCTCTCCCTTCTTTGTGTCCCGGTTGTTTTGAAAGCTATCATTCCAATGAAACTCTTGCTTTGTAGCAATTCACTATGAAGTTGTTCCACTATGTATTCCGAAAATAAATTCATTGGTAAGATTCACTAGAGTTTTTTCATTGGTAATAATGCATACTTCCATAGCAGACAAGTGTCCTGCATAGCGAGAAAAGTTCTAATGGGGCACACTACTGTTATAGCAGTTACTTTCATAGCAGTTTACTGTCCCTGTAGTTCAAAATATGTTGATGCTATGTGGTGCCACTGCTATGGCTGTAGTTACTCAGAAATAGCTCAGAAGCCTTCAATGATCTATGTTATACCACCAAAAATATTTGATAAATTTTGGGCTTCTGGTTTTGAAGTTACCATACTGCGTTTCTGAGGCTACCTCAAGTTTTCATACTGTCCGCGAACGTGTTAAGATAAGAGGCGATTTTGCTAGGGGCTTTTCCCACAGAATACAATCCTACTAAATGGGTTGAGCACTTCCCATCTTTAAAAAAAAGATAAAAAGCCGTTTATGTAGTATGCGGTGGTCTCAATTGCAAATAATTCCTACAAAGTTTCAAATCTCTTTCGGAATTTACAATGAATGTCCTGGTGGTATTTGTCTTGGTTATGGGAGTTTTAACTATCAACATTGTTTCCTTATCTTCGATATCATCGAGTGTCATATTAATTAGTTCCTCGCGGCGACATGCACCTGCGGAACCTATAATCAAAAGCACCTAAAACAGAATTGAGGTTCATTGTAAATTGTAACGAGTTTTTAACTTGTTTTCTATTTTAACTTACCTTCAGCATAAGATATTCGCTATTAGGAGCATTGTTCAGAAACGTTTCAATTTGTTCTCTTGACAGAATTTTAGATTTCTTCAGTTTATGACCAATAGACTTCTTAATGAAAGCTATTAGTTTTGAAGAAATTTGTTCACATTATCTTTTATGGACAAAGTAGATTTTAGTATTGAATATAAGCTCCATAATGTTGAAGAAGCCAGTTTTTGGGACTTTTTAGCAAAATATGCTAAAAGGACTTCTTCATTTACATTTTTGAATGCGTGTAGCAAAGTGAATCGGTGAGGACAAAAAGGGCGAAGAAGGGGTTACTCGTAAAGATGGTAATTGACCCATTTGGGCAGTTAAACCTTTTGGTTTTGCCTTAGAACATGTGATGCATTTTCGTATACATTTTTGAACTAAACTTTTTCCATTTAAAGGCCAAAACGTTTGCTTTATAAAGGATAGGGTAGTTTGAATACCAGTGAATGGACGTGAATAAAGAAGAATAATCGGGTGTTTAGAGTTATAAGAAATATGTGCATTTTCAAGTCTACCGCCAACTCGAATCAAACCGTATTCCAAAATTGGACATAAAGATTTCAAGTGACTTTTGGAACTCACAGAACCAGATTTTTGAAGTAAAGTTGTTTCCAAAGGAAATGCGGACAGTTGCACCAATTTAGAAAGAGCCTCTATACTACTATTTATTTGAGAAGAGGAGAAAAAATTGGAATTCTCTCGTTTTTCTTTATTAACCTTTAAGTTGTTAATAAATCTTAAAGAATAAGCAAAAACACGAATTAACCTATTAAAATTAGAATATTTTTCAAATATATCATTGTTTCGGGCTCAAATTCAGGAATCTTATCAGAGTTTTTTGCAAAATTAGAAATATTGCAATCGGTTGGCCAGTACTCTACAGATTTTTGAAGAAAATCAGGTCCATGCCACCATAATTTAGAGTTTTTTAAAATATTTAGAGTACAACCTCAAGAAATAATGTCAGCGGGATTAAGAGATGAAGATATATAATTCCAATTTTTTACTAAGGTTAACGACTGTATCTCGGAAACTCGATTACTAACAAAAAGGTTTTCAACATTCTGGGTTCACCTGCTATCCATGAAAGGATTATTGTAGAATCTGTCCAAATATATATTTCATCAATGGAAAGATCTAAAACCGATAAACATTTCGACATTAATAGTGCTCCACAGAGCTCCAAACGAGTTAGGGAAATAGATTTTAGCGGAGCTACACGGGATTTTGCACAAAGTAAATTACAAAAGATGTGACCGTGATTATTAATAGAACGTAAATATACCGCGCATCCATATGACTTTTCGGTCGAATCCGAAAAGGCATGAATTTGAAGGTTACGAGAATTGTTCACTAAGGTGTGTCTGGGTATTTGCAAAGATTGAATTCCTAATAAATCAGTTTGAAAATTACGTCATAGTGTAGAAAGTTCAACAAAAATTGGCTCGTTTCGCTTTTGCAAAGGCCATGCCAATTGTTGTAGCGATAAATTTTGCATAATGAGTTTTACACGTATTAAAGTTGGGCCTACGAGAGAAAGAGGATCGAAAATGTTGGCAATAAAAGAAAGTATTTTCCTTTTAGTTATATAACACGTACCAGAGTATGAATTTATCTCTTGGCCTTTATATCGAAAAACATATAAAGAAGGAATCCAGCTTACACCCAACGTTTTAGTAGAAGAGTCATCCGTTATTATATACTGTATATCTGAAATCAAAGATACAGTAGAAATGCTGAAGCTTTTCTGTCACGTGACTCAGTTATTGACGATATTATTAAACACATACTATGTTGGTACTGTCTTCTTCTAATAACAGAAAAAGAACGAAGCTCAATACAAGAATTTGTCACATTGTTTCGATTCAGTTGCATATGGTTGATGACGTATCAGTCACGTGTCGGAAGACTCGCTAGTCAAGGCACCTGTTAACACGTCGTCCATATACATATCTTTATTAATTATATCGCATTCAATTTGGTATTTATCGATATTTTCGATTGCGATTTGTCTAGGACAACGCGTGGCTAAAAATGATGCGCATTTTACGCCATAAGTTAATGTTTGTAAATTATACTATTTTACATCGTCTTGTGGATTATCTCGCCAAACTATTCTTTGTATATTTTGATGATCTGAATGTATCAATATTTAGCGATACATTTTTGCTAAGTCTCCAATAAAAACTACCTTGTGTCTTCGAAAACGTAACAAGATTAAAAAAAAGGCCGTTTTGTAAAATAGGTCCGTTTATTAAAACATTTTTTCTACACCCGTGTTATAACAATGCACTTATATGCCCATAATCCGTTTCATAATGATACCCATTACGATACAGATTTTTCATTACGATACAGATTTTTAAATCAATAGAAACCCATATCTTTCCAATCAAACATACTGTGCATTTGAATACTACGAAATTAGTAAAAAATATATGAATCTACGGCCTAAAATTTGCCCCACCCCATCTTTTTTCGTTAATTATTTAAATGGAAAATGCACAATTCAAAACATTGGTATTAATAAATTTGGAAATATAGGGAAGAAAATAGCAACATATTTAAATCTGCCTGATCCGAATTTATATACAGGGCATTGTTTTCGTAGTACATCTGCAACCGTATTAGTAGATGCCGGTGGTGATATTACTACATTAAAACGCCATGGTGGCTGGAAATCCAATTCAGTGGCAGAAGGCTACATTGAAAATTCGGTTCAGAATAAAATCAGCATTTCCAATACAATATTGAACTCTATTGAGACTAGCAATAATGAAATAAATGTAAATATTCCTTCCACTTCCAGATCAGTGGGACCTGGAATAAACTTTTCAAACTGCATAATAAATAATCTTAATATTTTTAAGAAATCGGATTTATTACAATTATTATATGTTCAATATAAATACAAATAATATGTTTATAGTTTTCTTGTATCTATGGCATTACCAATACCCAAGGTATTAATTACAATTTTGTAGAAATTTTTTATAGAAATACGAATAATTACTGTTACCTATTGTGTTCAATAAAAATATAAAATTTATGGTTTT
The DNA here is from genome assembly GCA_963921935.1 of Galeruca laticollis. Classification (NCBI taxonomy): domain Eukaryota; kingdom Metazoa; phylum Arthropoda; class Insecta; order Coleoptera; family Chrysomelidae; genus Galeruca; species Galeruca laticollis. Next base: position 172,849,714 of record OY998177.1, read on the forward strand.
TGATTATTTATCGGGCTTAGAAAAAATAGCGTATGCAACTCTCATGTAATGGTTATTAATACACTCATAAACCATACGAAACTCGCCTTCGGCTCGTTTCGTATCCCAGTTAATGCTCGTGTATTAATGACCATCATTACATGATCGTTGCATAATATACTAATTTAGAGATAAATTAGAAGAACTTTTAGCGCTAGCATCGAATACAACTCTCATTTTGGTTGTGACGCTATTTAATTTTAATGCGCTGTGGTGAGGTAAGTAAAAAATCGGGGTTCATGAAATTTGGTCTCTTGAAATGTGTCTAATATGATCGAGTTTTTTATATTCTCGCATAAAATCTGTATATTGTATAAACGATTTAACGCGCAGTTTTCTGAATCATCAAGACTCAAAAAATTACCTTTTAATGGTAGTTTAAGAACAAATCTTCCCTGTCCATTTCTGGAAAAAGTATTTAGAAAATGTTGTTCACATTCGCGCTCTTCAAGGGTTCAATAGTTTTGAGGAACTTCCTCGATATTCCAGAATTTTTCTGTTTCTGCACTTAAATTACAGTCATTATTATTAGCTTGCGAGTTTAGAAAGAAACATTTTGACTGTTGTAGTATGGGCAGCCCTTTACCTAGCGTAATTTGACCCACGCTAAGTAAATTATAAAACAATGAAGAACCGATAAGCATATCGATGTTTGAAGCGACATTATAATCGGGATCAGCAAGGGAAAGATCGGGTATATTTAAATTCGAAACATCAAATGACACCTGTGGAGTAAAATCACTTTGTCAATAACTAAACAACAAATATTTAACGTGAAACGTGAATCGAGGAAAGAGTTATATTAACTTGTTCGTTAATTGTTGTTTTGATTTGATTTATTCCGGAAACTGGCATATTTACCTTTCGTATATTTAAATTTAATCGTGTTACCATATTTCGAGTGATAAAATTTGATTGTGACCAGTTATCGAGCAAAACACGGCACAGCACTGGAACATTATTTACATCAAAAACGTGAATAAGAGTAGTCGGTAATAAAACAAAGGGTTCTGAGTTTTTCTGAGTATAATGAGACAATACTGTACAATTTTGAACATCGTTTGGAACTGAAACAGTTTGATAATTATCGTGAGTAGTATTATTTGTGTTATCGTTTATTGAAGGAGGTGTCTATGCAAAATCAACATTACTTTGAGGATTCTGCTGTTTTGGGTGAGAACTATTATTGTTGAATGTTACCTTTTTTGAAGAATATGTCTCTGGTTAATGTAAAAGCGTTGAATGGCGTCCATTGCAAATCCTGCAACCAGATGTCCTACAATCCGAATTCCTATGCCCCTGTCGAAGACAATTTGTGCATAAAGATAAACGTTTTACCTCATTAAAACGAGAGGACACTGAAAAAGATTTAAATTTTGGGCACACATAAATATAATGTTTATCATTACAAGAAGGACAAACGGGATCGGATTGTTTCAAAGACTGAAAACTTTGTTTTGGGCGGTTTACTGATGGTTTTATATCTAAGGCCTCTAAGACTTGGCACCTTTGAATTAAAAATCTAGACATTTCGTCAATTTTAAGTTTAATAATGTCCTTGCTGAAGTCAAACGATATATTAAAATAGTACTGCTACTTTCGATTGGTTCGCCCAAGCTTTTCAAAGCGCGTAATTTTTTTAAAAATGTATCGGAAAATTGCGTAAACTGACGTGTATAGAGATGGTAAATCAAATATTTCTTTAAGATGTGCATTAATAATAGCCTTTTGATTATTAAACCTTTCAGTTAATAAATTAAAGGCGGTGACGTAATTAGCGACAGAAAGAGGTAAAGATGCGATAACATGAGCGGCCTCACCTTTTAAGCATGATTAAAGATGGTAAAAGTTTTCAATATTTTGTGATGACCCATTATTAGGTCCAAGGATGTGAAAGTATCTCTAAAACTCTGCCATTCAGAGTATTGTCCTGAAAAATCGGGAATTTCTATGGCTTGTAATTTTGTACTTGATTGCACCTGATGTTACGGGAGTAGCGAGCATAGGAGCTGGGATACGTTAGGAAATTAGGGGAGAGGTAGTAACAGTGAGACGGCTGGAACACTGAGACATGATAGTTTTGTCAAAAGGCATCTGTATTTGGATGATGCAGACCATTGAATAGTAACCCTACCAACCAACAGAGGGCTCTCAATACATCAGATGCAATTTAGTCAAAGAATAGTTGTTGGTGTATTCTTTGATTTAGTTGATAAAGTAAAAAAGCAGTAACAGATGATCAGTTAGTGTGTGACAAAGGAAATTTATCAGCCCTCTTTGAATTAGAATTTTACCTGGTTAGTAACCAATTTAAACGAGGTAAGTCTACTAGAAGTGTTTATTAATGGCATGGTAGCACATGACTATAGTTTTTAGCTCGTAAATTCAAGATTTAATATTTTGTGAAAAGCATTTATAAAAAATGTGGCTTAGGAACACTGAGACTAGTCATAATTGGAACAGTGAGATGTGTCTCAGTGTTCCTAAGGCATGTCTTAGTGTTACTTATTGCATAGGGGCATTACTGACCAGGTATAATTTTTATTACAGACAATAGTAATGCCAATAAAGAATATAACAGACAGGGTAGTGGGGCGATTTAGCGACACAGCAATGAGAGAAGCTGTTCTGTTAGTCCAACAAGGAATGCGTATCCGTCAAGCCGCTAGAGAAAACGGCTTGTCTTTTCAGACTCTCGCCAGATATGTTCAAAAGTTTAGAAACGATCCTGATGTTAGAATGTGTCCAAACTATACAGTCAATCAGTTTTTCACTTCAGAGCAAGAGAATGAAATTTGTGATTATATCATTACGTGTGTAAAAATGTTTTATGGACTCTCTCGAGATGACACCCGTCGGTTAGTGTATGAATGCGCAATCCGAAATAAAATAAATATTCCTGAGAAATGGCATGCATGCCAATCAGCATCCCTTGCCTGGGTAAAGGGCTTTCAAAAAAGACACCCCATCTTAGCGCTCAGAACCTCAGAAGGCTGCAGTTTATCAAGAGCCACTGGATTTAATAAATTTAATGTGTAGTCTTTTTTTAATAAACTAGAAGAAGTCTTTACAGCGTCATCCTGCATTTGGAGATGGAACCAGAATTTTCAATTCAGATGAAACCGGGACGCCAAACGCGTATTTCCATTCTATACTCGACTAGTACGCAGCCATAGAAAACTGCTCAAGTATACATTGTTCTGCTTTTTTTAATTCTGTGATTACAATATATACACGAATTTTGCGTACTATTCGAGTATACTTTGTTAAATGCACACGCCCAAGTCCTGGTTCCAAACTATACTGAGTCGCTTACACCTGATAAAAATTAATTTTAAAGGTAAACCTAATTGTAGAATTAGTGTAAATTTTAGGATTGGTGTAAACTAATTATTGTAGGATTTAATTTAATAAATAATAATAGGTTATCAAACATATTTTTATAAAATAAAATAGTGAGAACAACAAAAATTAACGGGCATTATTAATATTTTTTGAAACATTAAATGCAAGATCATGCCTCCTTTTTCTACTTTTTTTTGCTGTGGTTGCTTCTGCTGACGGTCGACCTGCTTGTATTCTATTCTTCGTTCCCTCGTTATTGGCGGTACGTCTTGATACCGATGTTGGCTGCACACGTATCTTGCGGGATAGTCCTTTTTTAAAATTATTGAATTTTCATAAAGATAATATACATGTCTTTCACTTGGGTTAATCTGAGAAATAAAACAAATCGAGACGAAATGGCGATCTGCAACTTTGCGTGTATAGACTGGAATTGGCATCGAGACGGCGCATATTCCGTTCTATAAACGATTAGTCCGCATCATAAGTAGGTACTGGTGCGGTATATTATGGAACAAGCTATTTACCTAAGTCACTACAAAGTATACACGAGTTTTTGTGTATTACTGTTGTATATATTGTAGTCACAAAATTAAAAATAGCAAAACAATTTATACTTGAGTAGTTTCCTATGGCTGCGTACTGATCGGGTATAGTATGGAAATACGCGACGCAAACAGTACAGAATTCACAAAAGGTGTTTGCTTGTAAAGGTGTTCGGCAAGTCAGTAAGGCAACCAGTGCCGAACGTGGAACTCTTGTAACAACCTGTTGTATAGTTGGGGCCTCAGGTGTAGCTATTCCCCCGGCTATGATTTTCCCGCGTGTCTATTTTAAAGACTTTATGACAAACGGAGCTCCACCAGGAACCCTAGGGTTAGCTGCTAAAGGAGGATGGATGAACACCGAATGTTTTGTGCAGGTTATAAATCACTTTATCCGACATACTTCTAGTTGTAGAGAAAATCAATCTCTGCTAATAATGGATAACCATGTTATCCATCTATCCATAGAGGCCATAGACATTTGCAATGAAAACGGGGTGACTATATTAACTATACCACCACATTGTACAAATAAGTTGCAACCCCTGGATGTTGGGGTTCTAAAGCCATTCCAGACATTTTACAGCTCGGCGATCGATGGCTGGATGATGAACCATCCAGGACAAACTTCTAGCATTTATAATGTTGCATCATGCGTGGGCATTGCTTATCCTCGAACGATGACTCCGGTAAACATTACCAATGCGTTTAGGAAATGCGGGATATTTTCTTTTGATAGACATATTTTCAATGTGGAAGACTTTATGCCAAGTTCAGTAACTGATAGAGAATATACCCCCCATCTCCTTCAATGCCGACTTTGTCTCTCCCAGGTCCTTCATTATCGACACTGGCCTCTCCAGGTCCTTCCACATCGACTAAGATCCACGGAAATAGTTCTGAGACTATGACAAATGATACTTCTGACGCAACATTTCGGAGCCCGAAAATTTTTAGAGGTTTCCCGAAAGCTAAACCAAGAACAACCACTCAAACAACAAAACGGCGCAAAGGAAAAACCATGATAGCAACTGACACTCCTGAACGCGAAGAATTACTAAGAAACAAACAGAATAAAATAAAACCAGACAAAGAAAGAGTAAAGAAAAATATATTTAAAAATGAAATAAAAATTGGTGGCAATGAAATGAACCTTGCAAAAAAAAGCCAGAGAAGAAATGAAGAAGAAAGTGAATCAGAAGATGATAGTTTTGATATAGAATTGCCAGACTCAAGTGGTGGTGAGGATTATGTAAGCGAAGATGAAGAAATAAATGTGAACATGGGATTAGAACGAATGCCAGTTCCAGAACAATATGTTTTAGTGGAGTTTAAAAGTAAAGGAAAGTCTGTTTACTATGTAGGAGAAGTTTTGTCTACAGCAGGTGATGATGCTGAAATAAAATTCCTCCGAAAAAGTACAAAATGTTATGGAATTTTCATGAAACCTGATGTTGAAGACATATTATATCACTTGTTCAGAAAAATAACATTAAAATGATATTGCCACCTCCAAAGCTTCAAGGGAAGACTAAGCGTCAACAAACCTCTTGAAATTTGAAATAACCTTCGATTCCTTAGATATTCGTTAAATGTCTCACTGTTCAGTTTTTTTGTCGGAACAGTGAGACAATAGCCAATTACAAAACCAGAATGTGTTTCTAGATTTTCATATTTTCTAAATGAATATATCTTCTACTATATAAGAGAGGAAGTTTACTTGTTTATAGAGTTTTACATTTAATTTTTTTAGCACAAATTCTGGTGTAAACATTTTGTGTCTCACTGTTACTACCTCTCCCCTACATCTTTAGCGGTAGAAATTGATTTAAAATATATTTTTTTTAATTCTTCGCGTTCCGATCTAGCTTTTTCTTCATTTAAGGTACCTGTAACGAGCAAAACATCTTCGAGCTCACCCTGTATAACTTTAAATTCAGATAAATGTTTTTTGTGACCTCGCAACGAGTTTCGATTTTTGTTAGCGAGTATTTTTTCGGGATTATATTTATCTAAGTTTGAAAACGCGTAAGTTTTCAGCTTTAATTTGTGCGCGATGAGTTATTTACCTTCTTTCTTCATTTGTATTTTCCATTTTATTGATATTTTTTTTTAAATAAATTAAAGCTGGAATTAAAGATATAAACGAGTGTACGAGAAACTTGGGTGTTTTGACAAATTTTAACAACCCAAATGAATATTTTATTTAATAGAAATTTATCGAGACGTAATTGAATCTCGTTGACTATAACCTGCCGATAAATGCACGAAATTACATCAAAAAGTTAAAAATACGAAAAAACTAAAAAATACATATTAAAACAAGTGGAACGGACTGGAACAGTTATTGGTAACGTAAATCAGCAGCAATGCAAGGATAATTAAGAAATAATTTGGACCTGACCTCATAAGTAATGATTTCTGTTATGTGAAGAGATTAGGAGCTTAGTTGGTGGATGTGGTATGCTTACGTGGCGTGCTAACCACAGTGGTACGACTAAAAAGGTGCTAAACTGCGAAATACGTATCGTCTGTGTTGATTCAATCTGTTTTCCAACTCGGTTTTTAATGATTGCATACACGTGTGTCTGACATCTGGTTTTCGATTTCAATTCCGATTCGGAAATTCTTGATTTTCTGGTTAATTATCGGGCCGAGAAGGTCCAGTTGTGTTCCCTTGCCGTCAGTTCCTTATGGTTCTGAACGGACAAGAACTTCGCTCGAAAATATATAAATTTTTAGGAAAAAACACTGCTCTTATTTAATTAATTTTTATTACTCTTGACATTAAATATCACATTCATTCCATGACAATAAAAAATGCCACACAGTTGGCTGGACTTTATTAAGGCACGTAGGCCATCCAAAGGTTCTACATATCGTCCCCTTAAAGCCAGAAGGTCGTATGTGACAAATTTTTAGAAAATTATATTTTTGCACGTATCTGACAATTTTATCAAGTACTATTAAATGGAAAAAGATTGTATGTAAACAATATTGTATTAATAAGATAATAAGGATTATAAAAATACGTATGTGTCGTGGAAAACAAACCAATAGTAAGAAAAAGGTCGCATGTGCGGTTTAAATCCATAGGTCATTCTGCTATATATCACTTAGACAAAAAAGTGCTGATTTTAAAATGACAAAAGGTTTTATGTGCATTTGTTTCACATGCGTCTATTTGTCGATAAAGAATAAAATAAATCAGCTTCACTTACTTCTTAACATAAGGTCGTATGTGCGCGAATAAGCACGTGCGACTATTTGCTGTTTCCAAATAATCACATTAGTCCAAAGTACCTTTATATTTCGTTGGTTTACTATTTGCTACTGTCAGTGGTAGAAATATGATAATAATATAATAGAAATACAAACGGTAAGTAAGTCGTTATGTTGTAGTGATTATTAGGCATATCAGTTGTTTTAATAAAATTAAATTCATTAGCATTACTTCACATAATCTAAATATTTTGCCCACTTAAACTATTGTAGCAGAAACTGTAATGAACATGATTATTACTTTCAGATTTTTGCAGGGCCATTTATTTAGATTATTTTTAGGCTTTAAATATTAGAACTAATGAGAAAAGTTTATTTGTAAAAATTTAAAAATTTAACTGTTGCATTTCTTAACGAATTAATTAATTAATTTTGAACTGTGGCTGAATAAAAAAACTTTACTAAACATATTTCTTTGTGTATGTGTTTGTATGTAACGTGATACAACTCACCGTTTATTCCACATAAATCTTTTCATTTGGTAGGCTCATTCTAGAGACTAATAAATTGATGAGTTGGTTGCTGTTTAAAATTATATTACTATAATAGTTTATAACACAGCACATATTCTTTATGTTCATTACTACACACAATTAGTTCTTGATAAACGATTATAAATAAATGAAATTAAATAAAATAGTTATATGGGAATAACGGTCTTAGATTGTACAATTGTTTTTTTTTAGCAATGTCATCCAGATCGAGAAATATATTAAATATGGCTTTGAAAACTTCTGATGAAAATGATTTAACTCATGGTGTTAAAATCTTGGGATATGAAATTTTAAGATGTGAAACTGAACCTCTAACGACTGAAAAAAATGTAATAGATATCCCTAATGGTAATGTAATTGATATTCAAAATTATGTGGTAGACACTGAGCATGGTATTCTGTTAAATGAGGATATCCAAATGCAGATAAATGAATCAGTTACTTTTCAGTGCCCAGAACAAACTGTAAAATATATAAATCAGCTAGATTATAATAAAATAGGGTACTGTGTAAATAATAAACTGACTCCTGATGAAATTGGCAATTCGGTATGTAACGATGAAAATAATGATTCAAATATTCCGATATGCATAAACAAAGAAAAAGACCAAAAAATAAATGTAGAGCTCGACGAAGAAGATGATTTTATAAATGATATGTCACGTACGAACCATCAGCTGATGAAATTAATGAGACTGAGGAAGCGTTTTTTGAGGAAATTAACTGCAATAATGAAGAACAATTAGAGGAAGAACAAGAGAGAGTTGAGAAAAATAAAGGAAATAGGAGAAAACGAAAGAGCGATTCTCTTCAATGGAAGAAATCAGTAGCAAAAAAGGAAAAGAATCTTGGGAACGAATATAAAAATCGGACATGAAAAATATTTCCTAAGAAAAAAGCAAAATTGGTAGATTGTTCTAAGTGTAAACTAAAATGTAATAATAAAGTAACTAAAGAAGATATAGAGAGAATTCACGAATGTTATTGGAAAAGAGGTTCATACGAAAAACAGAGAGATTTCTTATGTAAATATGTGAAAAAGAAAATGGTAAGTAGACAAAGGAAAGATACAAGTTCCGCAAATCCTAGAAGAAACAATACATACATGTACTATTTTGCTGGAGATATTCAGGTTTGCAAAAATGCATTTTTGCATTGTTTAGACATATCTGATAAAACAGTGCGATTGGCGAATATGAAAGAAATCCGTGGATCATCAGTTGTTTCGAAAGACGGAAGAGGAAAACATTCACCAAAAAATAAGACATCTGAACCTAGACGAATTTTTGTCAAGAAGCACATTAAATCCTTTCCAGTGATGGAAAGTCACTATTGCCGATCCAAAACAAAGAGACAGTACTTATCATCTGAGCTGAACATTACTAAAATGTATGAATTATATGTAGAAAAATGCACTGAGGAAAATATACCAGATTCAGTTTCTTCTGCAGTATATAGGAAGATATTTTGTACAGAATATAACCTGGGATTCCATAGGCCAAAAAAAGATAGCTGCTCCACATGTGAAAAATATAAACAAAGTGATGATGATAAGAAGCAGGATATGAAAGAAAGCTACGACAGGCACTTAAGAAATAAAGAGTTGTCCCGGAAGAAGAAAGAAGACGACAAGAAAAGAGTGGAAATAGACAACAACTTTAAATCGGTAACATTTGATTTGCAGTCGGTTTTATATACTCCTTGCTCGGAAGTATCGCATTTTTACTATGCATTGAAATTCTGTTCATACAATTTATGTGTGTATGATCAAGGCACCAAGGATGGATTTTCCTATTTTTGGACTGAGACGGATGGTAAAAGAGGGTCAGATGAGATTGGAACGGCCCTCTTCACTTATCTCAAATCGCTACCTGATACAATCAAACATGTTTCTTTATATTTAGACTCATGTGGGGGTCAAAATCGTAACCAGTTTATTGCCTCCCTGCTATTGTATGCTGTAAAAAACTGCCAATTGAAATTATCGACCAAAATTTTCTAGAAACGGGTCATACTGATATGGAAGTAGACTCGATGCATAGTGCCATAGAGACTAGCAAAAAACATTTGAGAATTTATACTCCACATGTATGGCCTGTTGTAATCAGAACTGCTCGCTGAAAGAAACCATATCTTGTTCAGGAGCTTCCTTACAATGATATTTTAGATCTAAAAGCACTGAAACTTTCTTTAACTAGTCAAAAAATGTCTGAAGATAAAGACGGGAATATCATCAACTGGATGAACATTAAAATGATCCAATTCAGAAAAACTAGCCCAATGATTATTTTTGTAAAAGAAGATCATTCCCAAGACAATTTTACTAAAATGCCCATAGTAGCGCCAAAAATTAATAGAAGAACTGCCTTGGAACCAGAATTGAAAAAGAAATATAATAAACCATTGCCAAAATCTGAAAAAAAAAAGTCTTGTGAACCTTTGCAGAGTAGATGCTATGCCAGCCATGTACCATAATTTTTATACATCTCTTCCATGTAGTTCCAACGTAGTAGATCGAAATCCAGAACCCGATCAAGAAGAAACTGAACTTCTGTAGAATACTTTTTTACCATTTTTTCTTTTATGTTTCAAATTATAATTAATAAAATTTTCTATCTCATCTATGTACAATCATTTGCGAAATAATGAAACGCAAAAGGTCGTATGTAGCTTTTAATCTTAAATAATTCAATTTAAATAATTTCATTTTGATAAAACGATATAAGTTGTGTTTTTAACACATTTAAAAAACTACACATATTTTTGAACCCCCATATCGAAATTTTCTGAAGATTTTAATAGAATACATGCCAAAACAAACTACAAAAAATTGAATTTTATTCAAATGTCACATACGACCTTTTGGCTTTAAGGGGACGATATCGACTTTAGTTTTCAAAAATAAAAAATAATAACCCGAAACTGAACACTGCTAGTCACCATTATCAGCCGTACAAATTTTTCTTGGGCATGTCCCGTTTCATATATCTTGTTACTTTTTGCAATTCCTTTCTGGTACTTACCATTATTGTTAGATCATCTGCGAATGCCCAGTATTGGTGATTATTATTAAACATGCTCCTTGTTATCTTTATCCCACCACTTCTCACTACACCCTTTAAAGATTAACTAATAATTTAAAAAGTTATGTTTCAAAGGTATCAAACATTTTAAAAATTGAAAACAATGTTAACAAAACATTACGTTTATTTAGAAAACATACAATTATTTACACTGTACAAAGTGTTTGGTTACCAAACAAGTATTCTATACATTAAATTTTAAATACAAACAAAATATTACTAAAGGAACTAATAATATGAAACAAGTATTATTTTGTTATGTACTGAATAACAACTAAAATACAAACATCATGGACGATTCAAACTTGCTTTAAAGCATTATTATTATTTGTAAAAGTATTTCAAATTAATCTGATTCAGCAGAAACAAAAGGTGTTTAAAAAGTACAAAATAATTAAATGTTGTTGCAACTATAGCAAAAAAAGTTCGATAAAATTATTATTTTCACTTAAGAAGATGAACGAGTCTATTGTTCTTCCATCCTCTTATAGGCAGAGGCAGAGCAGTTGTAAAATATGAAACCTTTATCAAAATCTAGTTTATCTCAAACAAGATACTGCTTCCATTTGATGTTCTGTCACAGCTGATTTCCAGCAGAGACCGCCCATAACACCTCTAATGTTCCTTGACTCTTATATAAACTGGACATCCTGTTTCACCAACGTTGTCCGGCTCAAAAATAGTAGTTATCGCTTCTCTCATCAATCTTGCTTTTCCCATTTCTGAACCTGCACCGATATCATCTCCCACCTCCATTTCCTCCTCCTCACCAGCTCTCAACGAGTGACAAGACAGTATCGGTAAAAATATTTTAGCCAGGGTTGCAAATTACAACTAGAGAATTGATAGAAATCTCCAAACATTCCGATAGTTTTAACCGCGGAAATGGTTAAAACTAATTCCAATTTCAAATAAAGTTTCGTTGCCAGCAAATTTTGTGTCTCTTGCAATTCGTACCGGCAACACGGTAATCCCGTCCCCATATTGTAGCTAATTAGTATTAGTTTAACTACTTTGACTTAGTTGACTTGTGCATAAATTGAGAATGGTGGTTCTAAGACTATGGGCAAGTTTGGTTACTGGAGCTTAGTTGACTATTATTGAATTTCTTACTCTTGTCGGCAAAAAGTCGAATTTACAACTCAAAATGACGTGATTTCAATCCGGAAGGTTTCCTTTTCAGGGCGAAAATTAGACTGACGAAACAAAAAAAAATTGTAGCTTTATAGGATACAATTTAGCTCGTTATTGAATGATTTTTGTACAATAGCTACTGTGAAGAAGTAAATAATTCTACTGGATGTTTTGCAGCAACACAACAATTTGTATAAATGCTGTTTTCTGTAACTTTTATAATAGTAACAAATTTAAAATGATTTATAATTTATTCGGATAAATTCATGAAAATAATATGTTTGAATCGTCCATAAATAGCTATAAATTATCAAATAAAAATGGTTTTTACTCTATATCACAATTTCAGTCTGAAAGACTAATACTCATACTACAAGAAAAGTGACTAAGTAAATTGTAAAATCATTTTGGGAAATTTGAAAAAATTAGAAAAATATATGAAAAATAACTGTTATTAAAATTTAATAGCCATGTCTACATAACAAGAGTTACAATGAATTTAGTTTCTTCATATTCATTAAATCTTAGAATCCTATCGTTTCTAAGACAGTCTATTGTATCAGTAAAATAATCAAATCCGATTGCAGAAACCAACTCATCTCAATTTGTAACTATATATAGAAGTGCTAATGTGTATACCAAATAACAGAAGTTATTCCAACATCGACAAGGAGGGTGTTTGATAACACAGTTATTTACCAGAGGTGAGTTCGACTAGATGAGGATTGAACTGTATACCAGCATAATATATAAATCACTCAACCAAGATGAACTTGGTCAGGTTAAAAAACAAGATACGATGCATACGAATATCCAGTAAATGAAGGTGGTGTTCCATATTCATACCATTCTACATATATAGTTCTGGGGCATACGTAATTCCGTGGGATTTTGAATAAAGCAAGTATAAAATTGTTGCCGATGGATAAGTAATGAGCTATAGAATTGTGTGGTACCGGGTGTTTAGTCTAAAAGTGTGACTGAGCCGTTGTATGACGTGATACTTCCAAGATGGCCGTCGACATTACTTTTCAAAGGGCTCTAACTTTTTTATGTCTGCTTTTATGAAAATTTTGTATAGAACACTTTTTATCCATAAAAAACAAGGAACAAAAAATACCATCACAAAAATTGTCATTACTATTACCAATTTATAAATAATGATAGATAGGTAACTTTAGTGTATGTTTTATAAATTTCAACGAAGTTTTATATTCAAACAGTTGATTGTGTGACTACTTGGTAGTTTTTTGTTGGTTTTACTGAAAGTTTATAGTGTACTATGAACCTAATATTATATAAATAATAATCTGATTTTCCAAATATAACATGTCTTCACATCAGAAAATCAACATTGTACTAAGATTGGACCTTCCAACTTCAGCAAGGAAGAAAAAGAAGACCACAGACTTCTCCTTGTATATTTTGTGTCAAGAAAAAAAGAGTAGCGCTTATAGTGGTTCTCAAATCGTATGACAAGGCATTGGAGTGTATCAAAGAGAGAGCAGAATAAAACGAAATAAAATATAGAAATATTTTATTCCAGCTCTAGCAGCATAGGCAGTTTTCTTCTGGTAGTCTGCATTCTGACTGCTATAAAAAATGTACACAAAAGGCCAACATGGAAAGTGGAAGATTGTACCAACAACGATTACTTGAGCCTATGGCTTCGACATCGGAATGCGAAGACAAATCGCTAAACTACATTTTAATGTCAAAAATACCAATATTCGACAAGTAAATGTGTTTTTTCTGTGATCAGTTTCGTAAAGTGGCAACTGATTCAGCAGGAATTCGTTTAAAAACAGACTAGAAATGTCACACAGGGAAGATTTGAAAATTCGGCTCAGAAATTTTTCTAATCCTGGAGACTGTCACGCACGAGATATTTCCTACCACAAGATGTTCTTAAATACCCATGTTGTTAATGTCTTAAGACCAAAGCCATCAACTTGTTACTAGGGAACAAACGTTCCTCGGGGATTTTCTTCTCAAAGGCAATGGGTGGAATGCATAGAATGTAGGGGAAAGGAGTCGAATAACGATCAGCCTAATTTTACGCAATCGGACAAACCTATAAAATGATACAATATGTGCTGCCATCTCTTAAGGTAGATGCAAATTACCAACGCCAATAAAGGGTAGTTTCATTGTAACGCCGAATGTGTACGTCCACAAAATAGTTTTTGTGCAGTTTTTTTGGTATGTGTATAAGGTATGTACTTGTCAATGTTTAAAAATCCTAAGCTACTTTAGCACTAATAGTTGCATGGTACCCCAAGGTAGTTTATGTAGTATTTCCGAAAATTTTAATTCTTTGAGGCTAGGAGATATTTATGTCACAGTAATGGCGTCCTCGCGGCGAGTAATGTTGGCCATTATTATCGATATTACCCGCCAGTGATCGATTTTACACCAATATTGCATTTTATTCTTTGCAGATGCCCAATAAAAAATATTCACGAAAGACAAATCGCTCTGCATGGTCAGAGGAACAGATGAAGCGGGCTGTCAAGGCGGTTAATCAACAGACACACTCCATTAGAAAGGTAGCAAAATTTAATGGCGTACCATATGCTACGTTGTGCGACAGATTAAAAAACATATACCCTACTAAGAAAAGAAAATTAGGAAGCCTGTATTAAATGTCGACCAGGAAACATAACAGGCCAATCTCATTTTAAAACTATCAAACATGTTCTATGGATTAACACCAACTAAAATTAAAGAATTGGTTTCAAATATGCCGTTGCAAAAAACATTCATCATTTTAGTCTTGAAAAGAAAAGCTGCGGCAAAGATTGACTGCGTGGATTTTTAGCACGACATCCACGAATTTCTTTAGGGCGACCCGAAGCTACGAGTCTCAACCGGGTAATGGCATTTAATGGAAAGAATTTCAACCTATTTTACGACAATTTAGAACTGGTCTTTGAAAAATATAAATTTCCTGCAAGGCGCATTTATAACGTAGATGAAACTGGAATTAGTGGAGTCCATAAACCTCATCGAATTATGGCAGAAAACAGTTGGAGCGATTACGAGTGACGAAAGGGGTCAGACAAACACTGTTGTGTGCTGTATGAGTGCCGCATGGGACTTCGTGCCTCCCATGTTTATTTTTAAACGCGAGCGTATGAATAACGCTCTAGAAAAAAATGGACCTATAGATGCAATCTACAGCGGCTCAAAATCAGGATGGATCTCTGAAGCCTTATTCCTGAAATGGTTACAGCATTTCGCTAAATGTGTAACTGTTTCTACGGAAGAGCCTGTGTTAGTTGTTTTTGTCAACCATGCCACACACTCCTCCTTGCAGTCCTATAAATTCTGTCGTGAAAGCGGGATCGTTCTTGTTTCGTTACCTCCAGGCACCTCTCACCGGCTTCAGCTTCTGGACGTCACGTTTTTCAGTTAATTGAAGACAGCATATAGTAAATAATGCGATCTTTATATGACGTCCCATCATTATAACAAAATTGAGGTGACTGACATTGCAGAGCTCTTAGCTAAAGCGTACAATCGTATCACTTTCAAAGATACTGAAATACCAGAAGAACTAAATTTCGATATTCAGGCAGAAGCGAGCGAACTGGGCGAGTTTTTCGAATAAAAAAAATTATTTAGAATCGAAGCCCGGAACAAGTAGAGATCCAGGCCCATCGTATGTACCAAGCAGACATAATGAAATAAATATGCGTCAGGTTACACTGCCACTTGCGGAGTGTAACAAGGAGCCACGTGCTCAATCAAAGAAAAATATGTGTCAACAAAGGATAGTTCATCATCAGCAATAACAGAAGTCTTCGACGATAACGCGCCACCGATGATGAAGACAAGACCATTCAATTAAAGTGGTCATCTTTTGAAAACTTTCATTCGACACCCCGAGTAATAGAAAAACCACGCCTTAAGACAAGGAAACAAAAATCTCAAATACTAACGTCCACTCCGCTGGAGGCATCATTGAAGGAGAAGGAAGTCAATAGGGACAAGATGAAAGTTGAACAAGCTTCAAAAATCGGTAGCACTAAAAACAACAGCAGCTTAAAAAGAAATAAAGAACAAGTGCAAACCTAAAAAACAACAACATGATGCGGAGCCTATGAAAAAGAACTACTAATGTGCAATATGCGTGGAAACTGGGGTACCAGATGAACTGTGGTAGCGGTGTACATCATGTGGCAATTAGTTCCATGCTGCCTGTTCTGCAGTCTCTTAGCCAGAAGATCTGGACTCATGTGAAGCCGACCATAGGTGGATAATATCGATCAGTTAGTTTTAGAGTTTATTTTTTGAAGGATTTGTTTATGTTGTTATATTCTAAAGATAATAAAGTTTACGTTTAATACAAAAAATAACAGTATTTTGTGAAAATGTTTGCTTTTGTCTTATATTATCTCATAAGTGATCGATATTCGACCCCCTTCCCTTAGTACATGCTAATGCTTCAAGAATATACTACATTTTTGAAGTAGACTAACTAAGCATCTACTAATCTCTATGCTACTATGTACGTGTTACATAGAAGACACTATGCTTTAGAAGCATCTAGTAGTTTAGTAGTATTTACTTCAGTTTAAGTGAAGTTGGTGTCGCAAATCAAGTGTTTTTATTTTTTGAAATAGCAGCGTTCATTAACTTGTGCCGCAGAAAAGTGTATCAAGAAAGTAGAAGATACAACGATGACATCTATCATAAATTATTTAGGTAATTATCATACATTGTGCACTTTTATGCGATGGATATGTCTAGTTTGCATAAAGTCTAAATACTTTCAACATTTGGTATTTCAAGTTCATCAGAGAAAATGTAGAGTGACTTGCAAATTATTTTGTAGAGTTTGTAAAAATAAAAGGTGAAGTCTTGTCGCCCACTCGAAAGAAAGCAAATTTTTTTGAGAAGCTTAGGTGAGTAAAAAAATTGTAAAATACGGAAAATGTGAATAATACTTTTTTTCAGGAGTTCCTGGGTTTCAGCAAGGAGTCGGCGCAGATATAAATGTGATTGCAGAACATTGGTAACTGTATCTGCAGCAATTTGTTCAAAAAATAATAACTGGATAACATTTCCTAACAATAACGAGTCGCTTGAAGTTGCTATTAATGAGTGGGCGAATACCCATCGCATGCCTAGGGTCATAGGTGCTATTAACTGTACCCACGTAAAACAAAACCATCTATTCACAGTGATGAATATGTGAACAGAAAAGAGGTATTTTCAATAAACGTTCAAGCTACGTGTAACCCCAAAGAAATGTTTACAACAGTCGATGCTTCGGAGCCAGGCTCCGTGCACGATAGCCGAATTTGGCGAAACTCCACAATGCAATAAATTATGTAAAATAATGTGCAATAAGCAGCTTTGTTAGGAGATTAATGATATGGTATTGCCCCGTGGTTGCTGACACCATTTAAAAATTAAACTATACATATTCTTGTGTATTTTGTGTCAATAAAAAAAAGAATAGCTCATTAGAGGTTCCCAAATCGTATGACAAGGTATTAGAGTTTCAAAAAGAGAACAGAATAGAACGAAATTGAATATAAAAAGATTTGATGCCATCTCAACAGCATAGGCAGTTTTCTTCTGATAGTTTGCTATAAGAAATGTATACATAAGGCCAACATGGAAAGAAGTAGAAGTTTGTACCAACAACGATTACATTAGCCTATGGCTTCAACACCGGAATGCGATGACAAATCGGGAAACAACATTTTAAGGTTATAAATACCATTATTCGACAAGGAAATGTGTTTTTTCTGTGACAAAGCGGGTTGCAAAAAAGATCAGTTACGTAAAGTGGCAACTGATTCAGCAGGAATTCGTTTAAAAAGAGACATAGTAAAGTCACACAGGGAAGATTTGAAGATTCGGCTCACACATTTTTCTAATCCTAGAGACTGTCACGCACGAGATATTATTATTATGTGGAGACCAAAGCCATCCACAATTGACCCATTGCCTTCAACTTGTTACCAGGGAACAAACGATGAGTGAACGATGAAGATGTCTAGGAAAAAAATCAAGTCTTTTGTAGAGGAAGGGCTAGAAGATGTTGGTATTGTATTTAGTAAGCCAAAAAGGGTAAACGAGCCACAACAGATATCACTAAAATTAACAGTAGATGTTGCGTTGGCCAGTACTGAACGAGATTATAAGGACGTTGACCACGATATGAGAATTATTCATGAAGCATCAAACATTTTTCGGTAGGCTGTGCTAAAATGCGAAAATGGACGTTCACGGGTAGTTTTGATGACGTTAATATAGAAGATGTTCTTCTAGAAAAAGTTGCTATTTTCTTTAAGTGGTGTGTTGTCAAGGGCAGATAAACGTGAAGAGTGCTCCACATTTTACATTAACCGCTCTGAAATTATCACAATTGTTTACGTTTGAAATGCCAAGGCAAGCTTCTAACGTAAGTGCAATTACCAGTCGACATACCCGCCAATGACCTTTGCAAGTGGCAGTTGGTTGAATTTTGTATAAATTCATACAATAGTGGGCCTAACTACGGCCCTGTTTAGTTTAATTTCAGACTTCTAGAAAGGCTTAGCACGAACGCGGCCGAATTACCTCGAGGAATTTCCGTAAAAATTAAAAACAATTGTAGTACTAATAATAAACAAATTGAACTGTTAATATGTTAATTAAAACTTCTCTCGAATAAAAAGCTCATATTCTATTGGCTAGTTAGTACCATATAAGTGCTTAGTTCAGTCCCTTATAAAACGGGGCCTAAACTCTAATTTAATATTTTAGTTCTAATTTTATTGTGAGAAAATCTGCATACACTGTAAGTAGCATTTTTCTATTTCATCGCGAAACCATTGGAATATATTTCGTTTACCGGTATTCTTACATGGTTACCGGATGCTAGTGGCCGTTCTCGCATTCGACAAATGTTCAATACTTCAAAATTGTAATCAGCCTGGATGAAGTGCCAGATTTTCTACATCTTTCATGTAAAGTGATTTCTTTTGTAATGTTTCTTTTATTTTGTTGTAAACAATAAAACTTATTGTCATAGCATATATTTATTTTCCTGCTTTATTTTATATATCCATTATTATGTCTTGTATTTGGTTATCCCTCTGGCAATCTTATTGTCATGGGTAACGAGGTCCGATACCGCAATATCGGTGGTCCTTCGGTAGCATTGAAGATGCCGCTAGAAACTATGGAAGGTGAGTAACGTAATCAGCGACTCTTCATAAATTTTCTTTTCTCTATTCCTCCAGCAGTTGAGCTAACAATGCACACTTCTACCCGCAGTGAATTTATTATTCAAATGCTACACAGAATTGGTATATCCATAGATTATTCAAAAGTTCTTTGGCTTAAACAGAAATTGCAGCAGAAGTTATAAGTCGCACTGAAGGAAATTAAGGAGTTTATATTCCCTCGGATTGGGTGAAACGGAGGTTCTTGTACTGTGCTGCAGACAATGTAGACTTGCAAGAGGATACTCCATATGGCAAATGAACGTACAGTCATGGTTATTTATCAAGCAAAGGAGATGTCAGATATTTTGAATCCAATAGAAATGTCAGAAAAACATCACTTCGTTCTTTACAAAATATTCCGCAGTTTGTATCTGAGACTGTTGTAGGCACATTCCTAGATGATGCAGGTCAAATCAAGCAAGTTGAAGCATTATTAGAATGTCATGCACTGTATGGATGTGACACAATAGGTTGTTTGAAAAATATAGGCAAACAATATTTCTGGAAAGTTTTTGTATCCTCTGGAGAAAAGATTCTAGAAGCAGTTGGTAGATTGGGTTGACCAGAAATGTTTACATCCGAAGATGAAAAGTTAATTTGCAGCGTGGTGACTATTTACGATAAAAGACGTTTAAATTGAGAACTTGCCGCCAACAAGACCAGGTCTGCACCAACACATGTTAAGAACTCACTATCAAGTGATGGAGTGGCGACGGGCTAATCTTCCACGTCCGAATATCCCTGACCCGTCTAATTTTGGATGGGAAAAGAGAGAAAATGAGTATGTTCCTATCATTAGTAATATACTATGTGCCCCAGAAGTTATTTCACAATTGGTATGTTGTGGTTGTGATAAAGGACGATGTGTTGTCAACTGCACTTAGATGTACAGAAGTGTGCAAATGTAGGGGACAGGAAGAACAATGTGATAACTGATAACAATGAAAATGACGTTCAAATGCAACTGTCGGACTCAAATTATGACTCATAAGTGACAATTATTTTCATCTATAGGGCAATTATCTAATAATAAAAAGAGTTTTGTTGTGTATTCCAAGTATTTCAATATTTGTATTGTGTTCATAAACCAAAAAATTTAATGATTTTATTTTACGTCTAATTATGATGCATATATGTATGTTTTAAACGGTAGGAGATATGTGGATGTTTGTAATACATTTTTTTTCCTTGTCTTTTTATGAATAAAAAGTGTCTATACAAAATCTTTATGAAAGCAAACGTAAAGAAGTTAGAGCGTTTTAAACAGTCGAATGTCGGCGTTGGTAGTATCACGTCATACACCAGCTCGGTCACGCTTTTAGATGATTAAACAACCGGTAGTATACCATTGAATAGATCATTACCTATCCATTGGCACCAATTTTATACTAGCTTTATTCAAAATCACGCACTTCCTATATTTTACAAATGTTCCTACACTAATAAGAGCAAAAGAATTAATGGTTCTAGCAGTTATCCCAAACACTTTGTTTTAACATTGCACTACATCCTTTTGTTTTACTATAAAGGATTGTAATACTTATGTATAAAACCTTAAATGCTAAAATTCTAATTGTTATGCTTAAATGAAGGCTCATACTGAAATTCAAAAATGAATAAGTAGTTTTATATAAATTTTTGGATTGATTTTACTTAATTTTGATTTTCTTTAGTTTTAGTTACACATTTCTTGTAGTAATGATTTGATTAGCCGGAGATTTCACACTGTTTTATCATAGGCATTAGAAAACAATAAAGAAAATTATGTTCATGAGCATTAATCCTGCAAACAATTTCGCCTTATTCATCATCCGAAGGAAAATCATCCAGATCTATAATCATAGGTTCATTCTCGATGGGTATAACATCGTCATCATCTAATTCTATTACTTCAGTATTATTTTTATTATCAGATTCGTCGTCAGTTTTTGATTGAACAACTACTTCAGCAGTCTTACATTGGTTTTCTTTATGGGTTACTTTTGCACTATTTTGGTTAGCATCATTTTGTTCATCCAGATCCAGATCCATAAAAACAGGTTCGTCGATATTTGCTGAACTTTCTGAATTTGATAGTCTTGTGTGGTTATTGGAGCTCGTTTTGATGGTTTTATTATCTATATCTTTATTTACCAACACAAAACCTCCTTGGGGATTTTTTACCAACTTGACACCTGGTATATATTTTGGTTGGTCCACTGGACTAGTATTTAGAGCAAGAGGATCTTTTTCTTCTAAATATTTTAAATCCATTCTTACTAATATGTTATCGTTACCTACTGGTACTGTAACTAAAGGTTTAAGAATTGATTTCATTGCTGCTTTGCCTGATGTTGTAGAGGGTGCTTTGTCTAATGTTGTAGAGGGTGATTTGTCTGATGTTGTAGGTGGTGCTTGAAAGACCTAAAACCATGCCAATTAATGATAACTACTTAATATAATAATTAAGTGTGTGACAAGATCAGTTTCATATCCAACTCAATATTTATGCAATTTTGTACCGTGTATTGTTATTTTGATAAACGTTAATATTAACAATAGTGGTATTCTAATATCAAAAGTAATTATTTTTATGAAAGAGGTAAAAACATGACAGTCATTTCGTAAATTACAACAGAGGTAATATTTTTTACGGACATTACTTATGTTTATATACAGAAAAGTTACGATTTATGTATTATTCACATTAGGGAATTGTACAAATACTATCAATGATCTGAACCAACCCCAGGAGTCGAGTATGACCTACAAAAATGTCATTTCGGCACATTATGGTATTCTTCAGGTGACTGACAAATTTGAATTTTACGAGATTTAGTTATGTTGGAGTAATTACAATGGTAACCATGAACATATTTTGTGCTCAAAAATAGCTAATTCTCATTTATTTTTACCTGCCAAGTTCAAAAATCATCATAAAAGAGAATGATTAGCTCTTGCTTTGGAGAAACAGTGACAAGAAAGAAAAATTAAAGAGGTAAATTTTTTACATCAATTGATGTAAAAGTTAAGGAAGAAGCTGTTTTTGTTGAACCACAAATTCAACAATTTGTAAAGAATCCTGCATCTGACCGAGCTTTGGAGGGGAAATAAGGTAGCTTGGGATGCCTTTAAAGAAGTTTATCACGATTTTTTTTTGGGAACAAAAGATATTATTATTATACGCAGTGGTGACCATAATTCTACAAAAATACCATCAACTTGGATGCAACATGTCAATTAAAATCCATAGACTTTTTTCCGAATGCAGATCACTGTTGGTATGTATGTAAGGGTGCTCCTAAACTGACTTAAAAAAGTCAAACAAGACAATTAACCCATGAAACCACCACATGATGGTCTTCATATTGAACCTGCCAGATACCCTACAGTCAATTTTCAGCTTTTAGAAGAACTCTCATTTAAAAAATCCAATGCTCTTTCAATTACATATTTTGACCCAGTTTGTATCATAAAAAAAGGGATTCAGAGGATAGGCTGTTTAACCACAGATAAAAGGTCAAAAAAGATAAGAAGTATTAATGGATCTGGTACCCAACCATTAAGCTTGCAGTGGAAAGAAGACAAATAAGACCAGACCATGAAAAAAAACGAAATAATAGAAATTATAGAAGAAAACAAACAACTCTTACACGAAAAATGAAGGATCAAAATTAAAAAAAAATCTTACCGAGTCCGAACTCTCCTGTTTATTTCCTTCATCATCGGAATCGTTTATTACAATGGGTAATTGTTCAGTCTTATGCAATATGGCTCGGAATTTTATATTTTCAATATTTCTTTGGTCTTCTGGCAATGTATACAAAAGTTTGTACAGCTTAAGTGCATTTTCACGCTTCTTTGATAACAATTTATTTTTTATTGTTCGGTTCTCGCGTTCTTTTCGTATTTGCAGGTGGATTTCTTCGGCAGCCTATAAAATTAAAAAAAAAATACAAATTAGTATCAATTCAAGGAACACTTGTTTGTAGTAAATTTCGAATAGTGATGAGCGATATGTCGCTACCGGTGATTTAATCGCCGCTATTGAAAAATCGCTGATAGCAACAGTAGAATAAAATTGCAAATAACAGCGATTGACAGAATCAACGATTTTTTAGAATATGTGAAATCGCGTCAACTAACATGCAACAGAGCTACTCGCTTCCCATCGCGTTCAGTGAAATATAGCGAAATGCAACGTATTTTATTCCAAGCTTTCTCGACTCTATCTTCACGCCCCTCATCTAATGAAGCAGAATTACAGTTTTATATAATATTTCATAGGTTTCAATACTTTCAATGCAAACAAAAGTATAGTAGAATTTTTTTTGCATTGTGGAATTTGGTAGAATTGAAAAAGTACTTTTGCCTAACTAAGGCAGGCAATATTTTTGTTATTTTCAATCGTGATCAAGTGATAGATTTCGGTACCAATTTTTAAAAAATATTTCAATTAAAATAAACGGTTTTAAAGATTAAAACTAACTTTTCCGCATCTGTGGCCCTGAACAATATTCTATCATAAAATTGTTACTTGTATACACTTAGGGGGATGTATCGTGCTAACAAACCGAAACTTCTCCAAAAATAACCAAAAATTTAGTATATCTGGATTTATAAGACCCGCTGTACTCGCTCTAGTCAACTGAAAATCAATAGGGTACATCTGTGAGACACCTTGAACAATATTCAGTCATAAAATTGATCAATCGTATACTCTCTGGAGGCTAACAAACTGAAAATTCTCCAAAAATGACAAAAATTTGGTACTTCAAGTACCATAGCACCCGTTGTACTAGCTTTAATGAGCTGAATATCAATAGGGTTAATCTTTGAGACGCTCTGAATAATATCCAATCATAAAATTGGTCACTTGTATATACTCCGGAGGCTGTATCGTGCTAACAAACTGAAACTTCTCCAAAACTGACAAAAATATCGTACTTAAAGTACTGTAGCACCTGTTGTATTGGCTCTGGTGAGCTGAAAATCAATAGGGTTCATCAGTGAAATGTCCTGAATAATATTCAATCATAAAATTGGTGACTTGTTGAACTCCGGAAGCTGTATCGTGCTAACAAACTGAAATTTCTCAAAAAATGACAAAATGTCGTACTTCAAGTACCATAGCACCCGTTGTACTGGCTCTGGGGAATTGAAAATCAATAGGGTTCATCTGTGACATGTCCTTAACAATATTCAATCATAAAATTGCTGACTTATTACACTCCGGAGGCTGTATCGTGCTAACAAGGCATGTAAGGAAAAGTGGCCGACGACAACGACGACATACACACAGGATTTTTTTTCTAAAAACCATTTTTTCGTGTTGTTGTTGATGGAAAGCGTAAAAATAACTCGAAAAAAAATTTCAAAATTCCAACTTTTTTGGGGTAAACCAATACTTTTCTCGCATATAGAAAGGTTGGGCGGAAAAGTAAAAGCGTAAAACAAGTGAAATGTGGCAGTTTTTCGAGCCTATTGATGAAATTTATGCAAAGCGCAATATTTGTAAAACAAACATTTCATACAAAATGTCAATTTCAAGTTTAAAGTCGCATATGTGAAATAAACATTCAACAGCATTTCTTCCAACAAGTGCAACAAAACTGGTATTTTTTATGAAATGAATAATTTCCAATAAGTTCAAAGTTTTATTTTTATTTTTGTCATTTACAGTCTGCAAACGGGCGAATAATTTCAACAGAAACTGAAGTCGGAGAGAGTTCGCAAGTGCAAGAAGATGCTAGTCCACAAGGCGATGCTATTCCGTGTATTTCCAAAGTCCTCCGGTGTCTCAGCAGCCATACACATTTCGAAGGGTTGGTGATAAACAAAAAAATACACGTTTTCTTCCAAAAAAACAAACGCAAAAAACGAAACAGTATATTGGTATATTGATAATCAATTAAATTTACTATTTATTTTGGAATTCAACCCGTTCGAATAGTTAAAGATACCAGCTTTAATCAATTTGTTTCTGCTTTTAAATCCATCATTCGAATTAC
Organism: Galeruca laticollis; assembly: GCA_963921935.1. Classification (NCBI taxonomy): domain Eukaryota; kingdom Metazoa; phylum Arthropoda; class Insecta; order Coleoptera; family Chrysomelidae; genus Galeruca; species Galeruca laticollis. Next base: position 172,874,855 of record OY998177.1, read on the forward strand.
CCAGTAGGCACACTGTGTCTAAAACTGCTATTCTCGCGATGTATGAAGAATGTCTTAATAAAATGAAAGAAATTGTTGAAACAGGTAGAAAGTTTTCTATTACGACAGGCTGTTGGACTTCGGTCAACACGATTAGTAATATTGGTGTTATGGCACATTTTTTAAATAATAACTTTAAGTTATATTCTATTTCATTGGAATGTTCTGCAATAAATGTCTCCCATACTCCAGAAAATTTAGCGACAGACCTGCGTAGAATTGCAAAAGATTGGGGAATATAACATTCAAAATGACATCTCCATCTTAAAGTTAGTTTAAATATATAATAATGTGCATAAGTTAATCAGTAAAATTAAAGTTATTGCCACCCATTTTCGCAGAAGTTATACTGCTAATGAAAAATTGTTAACATTTCAACGTCAAAACAATTTAAAATTAATTAACGATGTCGTCCCAACTCGTTGGAACTGAACTTACTATATGCTGCAGAGATTTACAAAATTTGAAACTGCTGTTAAGAGTTCAATTGCTTTAATTGATAAGGATCTCCTTATTTTAAGTTCATCAGAATGGCAATTAGCTAAAGACTCATGTAGTATATTAAAACCATTTGAAAACGCTACAAAAACCATCAGCGGTAAATTCTATTGCACATCATCTTTAGTTATTCCAATTACTAATGGTTTAGTTCATGTTTACACTAATTTGCTGCAATAGTAATACCTAGGCGGTAAAGTGGTATTTTTCAGGCCGAAAGAAGATATGGACAGGCGAGGTGGAGCCGAGCCTGGCCACTTCTTGAGGCCTGAAAAGGCGCTTTACTGCCGTGGTTTACACATAATTTTTTATCCTACACAATAATTGTTGGTACTATTTTTTGTACAAAAATTTTAGTTCGTAGTATAAAAATTCAATACTGTGAGTCATTTTTTTCCATAGTGATAATGAAAATTGCATTACGTATAGTACAGTTAACAAAAGAGATACCTTGCTTGGATAAATTCGATAACTGAACTTGATCAAAAAAGGAAGTGAGTAGTTGAAGTTGTTGCTCCTGTGTCTATTATATTTTCCATTAAAGGAATAATTTCAGCAGTTTTAGTAGATGTAGATTCATTAAGTGTGTTAGTCATAGTAGAAAATGCGGCCATGCCGTTAGCGTTGAACAGTTTTCTAGTGACATTTATTTTATTATTTACACAATCTTCAACGTTGTCTGTCGCTACGCTGGTTAACTGACAAGTTAACTTCAAATAAACATCAAATATGACAACTCATGATTGAATGAATTTGTAGACGTTGACAACTGTTAACAGTAATTTATTTCTATACTGACGTTTAATGGCATTGTTTATTTTAAGCAATTTCCGTTTATTTCTTTAGACTATTTAATGTGATTGAAATCGGTTATGCTATTTTAATTGAAATATCAATTAAATTGGCAATGTTTATTTGATTTACGTAAATTGGGTCGCCACCTAGCGTGAAAATCTAAAATTTATTTTCTCGGCTAGCCGTGGAAAAGGTAACTTTCTCATCTCCGTAAAGCCGGTAAAATTCAACTTTCTTACAGTGTAGGATAAAAAAAGATTTTCTACCGCTCATAAAAGAAATTATTACAGTTTATCTCAACGGTATAAATGAGCGTTTGGGAAATGTAGAAAGAAGTAGTACGTTAAGCATATCGACATTTTTAGATCCAAGATTTAACAATTTAGCCTTTTCTAATCCCTCTTTTGCCGATAATGCAAAAAAAATGTCCAAGAGAGACTTTGGTAAAAACTTTGGACACAGTAACATAAGGTTAATGTTGATAGAGCAGATGATAGAGCAGACGCTAAGGATGATGAATTCTCAATTCCTTTGACCTCGACCTCGAGGAACAGTCACAAGTCGCGCGATTATTGAACTTTATGGAGTATATTATTCCACGAAATTCTGATCCTCTACAGTGGTGGCAGGAAAATAAATTTCATTTTCCTAATTTCTTTGCAATTGCACAAGAGAAACTATGTGCTCTAGCTTCTTCAGTTCCTTCTAAAAGGTTGTTTTCTAGAGCTGGTCAGATCCTGAATGAACGTAGAACACGATTAAGTGACAGGAAAAATCAAATGTTATTATTTTTGAATGCAAATTGCAAATATAGCAAATAAAGATATTTTATGGATGGCAACTGTTTTTTAAATGCCAAAATTTCTTTGTTCCTATTTATTATTAATATTTTATTTTGTTTTTATTTCATTATATATTTTGTTAAAATAAAACATTATTTGATTGAAATACATGTTATTATTTCTTTGTGCCAAAAATATGGACTCCAATCCATAAAGTTAACAAAGAGAAGGTTTATTTAAAGAAGTAAGTTTTTACTTTATTTTTTCATAAAAAACGAAGTTTCCTAGTCAGCAGCTCCAGTTTTACAATTTATGCGCAGTACAATATGAGGCAGGCACGTGAAATTAATATGCATCAGCAAAATAAATCATGCGAAAGCGTAGTCGCGAAATAATGAAAATGTTTGGCCTAGTGCAAAAAGTCGCGATAACGCTTTTAAATCGCCATTATTTAAAAATCGCGATCGCCGATAACGGCTTTATGCAAATATCGCTGTTTAGCTCATCACTAATTTCGAATGATGTTGGTACTAGGTTGGTTCATAGATTGGTCTGTCATATTTGGACCAAGCGCATTCGAATGACAAATGGATGACGTCATGAATCGTCTGGTTCAAGGTTGGTTAACAGAAACTTGAACTGTGCTCTCGAGCACAGTCCACTCTCTGGTTATTTGATCTATCTCTCTCTATTCTCCGATTCTCCCAGCATTACTATTTTGTTTACATTTGTTTTGAGTTTAAAGTTTTGTAAACAGAAGTGTGTTCCTGTTTTTTGAAAGTGCAGTGGGTTTCGAAATTAATGAAAAAGTAATATATTTTATGGGTGATGTAGCAACTTTGAAATTACTTTTAAGTAATCATGAAGTTACTATTGATCACATTACAAGAGCATCACTTAGTGGAAAATTATCTGCTTATGGAATAATAAATTAAATGTTTCCCTAGTGATGCGAAAATGAAGGAAAACATCATAATCCAGATATTTGTCAACTCAATTTTCAAAATAATCTGAAATCCTTGTGTGCTTCTCTTTACCAAATGTTTTTATGGTCATTAAGTTAATATTAGCATTTTTATTGGCAATTATTAAAAATATTTTTTTAATATCCGACGAATCACCAAATTCATCTACTAATAAGAGCTGCTTTGTGTTTTAGCATTTTATGAAAATTTGGCTTCCACTTTATACAAATTAAAAAACAAACTAAATTCACTTGTAAACAAATTGTTGAGTGTAAGGACACATCAATGTGTACCTGGCAGTCGTTTAACCAACCGTTTCGTTTAACGAAGAATTCGAATTGGTCTGAACCAACCGAAGGTCTGACGTTATCGTTTATGAACCGATCAGTTAACCATTAACCAACCAAAAAAGCCATTCTAAATCGCTGTATGTAACCAGGTCGGTAAAAAAATTAAAATAAGATCATTTCAGCACCTCATTCTAAAAGAATATACAAAGTGTCCTAAATAAATATGATGGATTTAAAATGTAATGATATACAGAGCTTTTCAAGACGACAAGCCATAAATGTTCCTCAAAAATTACACAAGATAGAATTGTAAAATTTTGTATTAGGGATTCATTTAAAGTTTTGTTATTTTGACAGCACTTCTGGTTATAAGTTGACATTAAATTTGTTATTTTAAATGGTAACTATATGAGTAGTACTTAAGTTTACACGTGGTTTTCACAATATTAATTGAAGAATTTGAGACAGTCAGTATACTAAAGTCAAATAAGACATATAGAAACATAAAATTTATGAGAGATAGTAATGTGGTACACCGCACTTACCAACCCAAGAAAGAACGGGCCTTTAGAATTGTGATCACACTTGCATCACTCAACAGATATCAAAGAAATCTCCGAGAAACTAGCAAGTAGTGGACACAAGGTTAGAAACATAATGAACGGTCGAAGTAGAGCAACAAAAGAACCTCTTAATCTGTTCTTTGTTGACTTAGAACCAGCAAACAACAGAGACATATATAAACTAATAAATTTGCAAAATAGAGCTATCCAAGTAGAACCATCCAGAACGAGTAAAGGTATCATACAATGTATGAGATGTCAGCAATACAGTCATTCCAGAACATACTGCAACTTACCATATGTATGTGTCAAATGCAGCGGATCACATAATACAGCAGCTTGCAAAAAAAATAAAGACACCCCAGCCATGTGCGCCCTATGCGATGATGATTAGCCTGCTAACTACAAAGGCTGCGAATTCTACCAAAAACTGTTTAAACCAAATAATACAATGGACTAAATATTCAACACGTTGCAAACACCGCATTGAACAGTTCCACAAATCCAATGCAAATGCCACACTTACAACAACCACAGCAGCAGCAATAGCAGCATCCTAGAACCCATGCACAAGTGACAAATAAAAGCAGAGATAAACAATCTAACATTGAGGAGATACAGGAAGTAGACCTAGGCCAAGATCTACCAATAGAAGAAAATGAGCGTGAAATAGGTTTTCTGGATAATTTGGAATTTGAGGACACTCGTTCTAATCAAGAGGCAGTGATAGATGATGGAGTTGAGGAGATACAGGAAAGAGACGTAGGCCAGGATGAAAGAGGTCGCAAGAAAAGGAAAAAAATTGATGTTAGTTTAAAGGAAAGGAATAAAATTAAGATCGAAGAATTGAAAAGGGCGCACAATGTTTTAGAGACTCCATGTAACAACAAAGGATGCAAGAAAAAGTGTGGTGAAAATATCAGTGAAGATAGAAGAATTCAAATAAATGAGCAATTTTGGAACATGACATGGGGTGAGCGCAGACAGTTTATCCTAACTTCTTGCCAAAAACTAGATGTGAAAAGAAGAAGAAATAAGAATGATAGTGAAAAAGAAAGAAGAATGCTATCCATCCAGTATCATTTGAAAGACAGCAGCGATAAAGCGTTTGAGGTGTGTAAAAAATTCTTTCATTAGGTTATAAACCTACCAATGATAGATTCGTACACTACACCTTAACAAATACCACTCAGGGAAGTTTGACTCCTCCCCCTGACCGAAGAGGAAAACAGCCATCTTCAAACAAACCTCATCGTGAGATTATAACACATATCGAGTTTTTTCACCCATCAATCTCGCATTATAGACGAGAACATGCACCGAATGTGCGATATTTACCTTCTGATGTCAATATTGTTCTAATGCACGGTGATTATATTCAAAAGTACCCAGAATACCAAAATAGAGTATCTTATGATCTGTACAGAAGACTTGTTAAGGAACAGAAAATATAATTTGCCCAATTAGGCCACGAAAAAGGCGAAAAGTTTTTTCTCCATGAACACAATAAGGATACACTGGATCTCGAGTGTGAAAAGTGTAATAAATGGGTTCATCACCATGAATTAGTGGTTGCTGCAAGAAAAGCCTATAAATCACATTCAGAAGGTGATATTCAAAATGACACCGTTATTTTTTCAGACGACATGCAAAAAATAATAATGCTTCCAAGAGTTGACATGTTTAAGAAGGTGTTGTTTGTCAAAAGACTCATAGCATATCACGAAAGTTTTGCTCCTGTTGGGAAAAAAGGAAAAAACAAACCTCATGCCCTGCTTTGGCACGAGGGAATTTCCGGAAGGAACAAAGAGGATAAGAGGAGAGATGTTAAGAAAATAATCCTTTGGCTTGACAACTGTTCGTCTCAGAACAAAAACTGGTGTCTTTTCACATTTCTCGTGTATGTTATTAACTCATCTGATACTGCTGCAGAAGAAATTGTTTTGAATTATTTTCAACCAGGCCATTCGTTCAAGTGCCGACAGTTTCCACCACCAGGTGGAACAACCATAGACAAAACAAAAAAAAACTTACGATTTTGAATACTTTGTGCTTGCAGTGTCAACTGCAAACTCGGGAAATGTTGAAGTGCTGCGAATGCATAATTTTGATTTCTTTGACTGGCCTGATTTAACATCGCAATATAAATTGAAGAAATCTCCTTGTAGATTGTATTTGAATGACATTGTCCATGTGAGTGTAAGAAGAGGAGATTATGTATTATATTGTAAATCCAACTACGATCCTATGTGTCCATACCAAGAATTGGATTTTCTTCAGAAAAAGGCTATGAAGGGAATCAAGATGCCCAAGTCCCATGAGTGTCCATGTGAATTTCCTCAATAAAAGAGGGATAATATCCTAGAAGCACTCGATGAAGTTCTTCCCGAAAACAGGAAAACATTCTGGAAAGACTTATTAATCTGCTAAAGTGTGTTTAAAATCATACAGGACTAGCCAAAACTCTATTAAATATGACAATTTAAAGGTTTTGTACTAAAGTAAACTTTAACTGTACACTAAATAAATGAAGGTCTTAATCTAACCAAGCCTATTTTTACTCATTACTCACATTTTTTTATTGCTAAAATTCCATACTTGGGTAAGAAGTCATAATAACAAGGTCACTTACTGCATTTTTGCTTAGTTTAAGTCTCTTGAATATATATTGAGAATACTAAGCAAAAATGCAGTATGTGAACATTTTGTTGAAAAAAACACTTTTCCCAGTATAGTTTGGGAGCAAACTTTGAATAAAAGTGTTTTTGAATTTGTCAGTGACACAATAGTGCCAACTGTTACCAATTTATTGATTTTTATCACTCAGGCCTAATCATTCAACTTTAGGCCTTGATTTCTCAAAGGCTTACCTATGTGACATAGGGCACTTTTACTTGGGCAGAATAGCTCACAGCATAAATCTAGCCCTGGAAGACAAAAAATACTGTACATCTGCCTTCCTAGACGTTAGCCAAGCCTTCGACAAGATTTGGCATATGAGATTCAACTACAAAATCAAGAAGCATCTCCCCATAACTTACTTCAACCTATTAAAATCCTACCTAGGAGAGAGAGAATTCCCAACAAAAGTAAATGTAAGCCTGTCCAACAACTTCCCAATAAAATCAGGCGCTCCACAAGGTAGTGTTCTCAGACCTTTACTGAATGTGTTGTATACAGCTGACCTACCAACAAATGCAGAAATAATCATGGGAACATTTGCTGATGACACAGGCATACTTGCAAGCCACTAAAATCCAATTACAGCATCAGAGATGCTACAAAGAGACTTGAATGATATCCAAACATGGCTACACAAATGGAGAATAAAAATTAACAAGACAAATCAGTCCAAGTGACTTTCACACTTAGAAAAGATCGATGTCCTCCAGTATTTCTACATCATATTCAAATACCACAATCCACGAGTATAAAATACCTAGGAATACATTTGACTCAAGATTCACGTGGAAAGAACATATAGTCAAAAAAAGCAAACAAATTGATTCTTGGTTAATGGGCAGAAAAATCCAAATTGGCACTGGAGAATAAACTTCTCCTATACAAAACGATCATAAAACCAATCTGGACATATGGCATTGAGCTATGGGGATGTACGAGCAAATCAAACTTAGCTATAATCCAAAGAAGTCAATCCAAAACCCTTTGAATAATAACAGTTGCACCAAGGTATGTGTCTAATGCAACACTACATGAAGACTTAAAAATTCCATACATCCAGGATGAAATTGCAGAGCGAAGCGCGAACCATCAAGACAGACTAGAAAGCCATGTAAACGGACTACTCCATCCACTTCTAGAACTCCAAAATACAAGAAGACTGCAAAGGAATTGGCCAGCCGACCTAACAAATGGTTGAAGAGGATTTGTCGTTGGAGAAAACCTCATCATGCTACAATAGAGCATAACTCTGCTCTCAAGTCAGCACATTAGCTTATAGAACTATATTTGTTTTGATTCTTAATAAATACTAAAAAAGAATTTTCTTTGTGGTAAGGTACTACTTTGTATTTAGTAAAATTTAGTCAAAATCTGAAAAACATGTTACACGCCTATGAAAATAAATATATATTTTTACTTATGTGTGATGTGATGTACAAAAATGCACGTAAAGCCAGGTCTCTATTCCTACAATTGATTAAAAATCTGACAATTCGAGACTCAATACTTATTGATAAAATATATTTATAATCATGGAAGGGCACAGAATAAATACATTAGTGCAAAATCACATCACATCATCGTTAGCTAATGAGCAATACTGTGTAAAAACAGTATTACAACAAATAATTTGCATAGATTTATTATATATTATGAACCAAAATATACATACCTTTCTCAGAATATGGGGAAGATCAAAACCCCCATTTTCGCTCTTTGGTATATGTAGTAAATAAGAAAGAGTTTCAAGTTTTGATCTAACAAAATTTTGGGCTCTCTTAGAAAATAACTTGAGAACCTCTTCCTTGGACATACCTATCTTGTTATTGCAATCTTTGTCACTTGCTTCTAATATATTCATGCAACCAAAATCACCACAAACCTATAAAAGTAGCATAAGTGAGTTAATTAAACTACTGTCAATTAATTAACGCAAAATTTTGATTGAATAAAAACAGTCTTATTACTTAAAATTATTTTTTATGTATTGAATGACATATAAGGAAAAGAACCTCTACAGCTTTATTAGCAGATACACACTCTTTAGTATAACCCCATAAAAATATATCCAATGGTGTTCAATCAGGTTGCTAATTCTTATAACCGAACATAAAAAAGTGCACAGCCAGGAAATGTCCCTGCAGTAACTTTGAGCTTGGCATGTGGCACCATCTTGTTGAAATCACATGTCATTCACGTCAATAGTATCCAATTAAGAAAGAATTGTGTTATATTTTATACTTATTCATATATGACATTCAGAACAGTATGAAGGTTACTACTTAAGTTTTGAGTTAGACAAATAAAAATCGGAAATGACTTTATTGTTTCAAAATACACTCCATTAAGATCAAAACACTTTAGAATGTGTTTGAACCAATGTTCGAAGCACTTTTTTTTATTCCCATTGATGTACCTCCAAAACACGTAATTTGAACACATCAACCGCTTCTTCGGGCGTCGAAAAACGTAATTTATTTTGGATATGCGGGAAGAAGAAGAAAATATTGGGTGCCAAACGACAGATGACCCATCAATTCGATTTTTGGACTGCTCAAAAACGTTTTTGTTTGAGCTAATGTTAGAGAGTATTGGAATTGTCGTGGTCGAGAATGATTCGTCTTCTGCGATTGGTTTCCCTGATTTTTCCGATAATTCTAGCAAACAATTGCTGGTGTATCATTCAGAATTGACCATTCTACGTTGCTCCAATAGAATGGTGGCGACATGTCCAGTTATTCCGAAAAAACAGGCGACCATTTGCATCGAAGTGCTTCGTGCGCGAACAACGTTTGTTGGATTTGGCTCGTCTTGAAAGATTTTCAGGTTCATATGCATAGATCCACGATTCATCGCTTGTCATGGTCTTATAGTCGCCTTTTTAAGCTCCACGATTGAATTTTTTCAAAATTTCTGTTCACCCATCGAAACGAACTTTTTTATGAGCGATTGTCAAATTATGCGGTATCCAACGAGAACAAATATTTTTGACTGCCAAATGTTCATGCAATATTGAATGTATGCGAGAGGAACTAATGCCCAAGTATGTATCAATCTCACAGTATGTCACATGTAGACGACCTTCACGAAATTCATCCTGTAGCGATTCTTTATTATTATTATTTCCGGCGAATTTAATATCTACTACAAAAAATAGAGTAATAAGTACTAAATGATTAATCAAAGATAGAAGGCATGAGTCAGGTAGCACCCAGTGACGGTTCTCTGGGTTTATAAGTCTTCTTGCCAGATTCTTTTCAATCTTCTGTCCTCCAATGGTGGGTTGAATAGGACGTTGATTAGTTCGTTGTCGTGATCTGTACATCTGTTCCTATATTTATTTGAATGGGTTCTGATGACATCGCCGATATATGGAATTCTTAGATCGTTGTGGATAGTTCGATTTGATGCATACCATGGTGCATTTATATTCATTCAAAGAGTTTTGGTTTGGAAGGATTGTAAAATTTTAGTATTCGATGACTTGCTAGACCCCCACAGTTCAATGCCATATGTCCAAATTGGTGTTAATATAGTTTTATAAATTAAACTTTTATTTTCTAGTGGTAGCTGCGATTTTTTATTAATTAGCCAATACATATTTTTTACTTTTAAATCCAATTGTTTTCTTTTGGTTTTAATGTGTTTGCACCACGTCAATTTCTGATCCAGGTGGAGACCAAGGTATTTGACTTCATTTTATAGGTATGGGAGCATTGTTAATGTTAAGTTGAGAACAGATACTTCTTTTTGTGGTAAAAGTAATCGGGTAGGATTTATTTGCATTTACTTGTATTTTCCACTTTTTTAGCCAGGACTGCAGAAGGTTTTGTAACTTGCTAGAAGCTCTTACGGAATCAGTGTCAGATGATAATATTGCTGTATCATCAGCGAAAGGTGCTAAGTCTGAGTTGAGTTATTGGTATATCAGCTATAAATAGCAAAAATAAGAAAGGTCCCAGGACACTACCTTGATTTGATGGCAAGTTGAGAGTTCATCTTCATAATTTGTTTGAAAGCACCTGTCTTCTAAATAGAATTTTAAAATGAGGTATAGTTGATCAGAGATTAGGCTTGATTTTGTAGAGGAGACCTTTGTGCCATACCCTATCGAAGGCTTGTTGAACTGCAGTCTTAGTTACAAAGCTTTTTTTAATTTTATTTACTATTCTGTGGCACTGCTGAATTGTTGAGTGTTCTTTTATAAACTCAAATTGATAGTTAGGAATAAGGTCTTCAATAGGGATTTCAGCTTCAATTCTGTTTAAAATTATCCGTTCAAAAACTTTGGACATTATGGGAACAAGACTTGTTGGACGGTATGAACTTGCTTCAGTTTTTGGTTTTCCAGGCTTATTAATCTTTAGTTTCCATTGATCAGGAAAATGGCATAATCTCAACATACTATTAAATATTGTAGTTAGGAGCACTACTGCTGTTCTTGGCAGCTTTTTTAAGACTTCTGCAACTATGAGGTCGAATCCGGGAGCTTTATGTGACTTAAGGTATTTTATTTCCTTGTGTACTTCAGCAGGAGAAAAATTTCTTAATGGAGGTGACAATTGACATGGTGCTTCTAAGGATGCTTCTATAGCATCGTCTTCAATATCGATTTCATGTGGGATAGAAAGTACTGTAGTAAGGAATTTAGCGAATGTGTTGGCCTTTTCAGAATTAGATCGAGCCCAAGTACCATCAGTTTTTCTTATCGGTGGAACAGCTACCATAGGTCTTTTCAAATTCTTCGTTGCTTTCCACAAGGAATGATCTTCAAGGGACAAATTTGATAAGTATATCTGAAAGGATTCATTTCTCGTTTCTCGAATAGCTCTACTAAGGTTTCGAGTAAGATTATTAAGATGTATTTTGTCTACTGGGTTTCTACTATTTTTCCATCTCTGCCGTGCGCTTCGCTTTTCAATAACAACTTCTTTTATATGGAGATGAATGTTATATTTAGAATTTAATGTTTTGTGTTTAGTTAGTGCGGCATGCCAAGCAGCTTCTTGAATCACAGTTGTTATGTGCTGAACTACTTCTTCAATTTTGTGTTTAGTTTTTAGCCGCCAGTCTAATTTAATGTTTGCGTTAACTTGTTGTTGGAATTTTACCCAGTCGGTTTTGTTGTTACATTACCTCAGTGGTGCTGTTTTCCAAAATGGCCTGGTACTCATAGTTATGATGATAGGACTGCGATCCGAGCTTAAATCAGAATTGGATTCAATATCGCAGTAAACATCGGATATACATTTGGTTAGTGTGAAGTCTAGTAAGTCGGGGATTTTATTTAAGTCGGTTGGCCAGTAAGTTGAGAAAATATGTATTTGATTTTATTGAATACTTTTTAATAGGTTTCTACTTTTTGGCGTGATTAGTCTAGACCCCCATGTGGTATGATTTGCATTCAAATCACCTGCTATTAGAAAGTTATATTGTGACGAGGTGGACTATACACTGAAGCAATTGTTATTGGTTTGTTGTCCATTTTGAGTTCAACACTTGTAGACTGTATTTTATTAGTTGTATATGGTTTTAGAACATGATGTTTAAGTGTTGATTTGATGATAAGTCCTGTTCCATCAGGATGATTTGAGAAGTAAGTATTATAATATGGGATTTTAACGACCGTTCTGTCTGTGGAGTGACTTTCGGATATTAGCAATATATCTGTTTTGTTTATTTTTGTAAATAGTATCATTTCCTGCACATGGTTACTTAAACCATTCACATTCCATGCTGCAATCCGTAATGAATTATTGAATTTTATTTTCTTAACTTATTTACTAGTGTTGTCAGCATAGTAAGTACCTTGCTGTTTTGGCTAATAAGCTGGTTAAACATATTTTTCAACTCGTTCAAAAAGTCTGTTAATTTGTTTGTTATATCTAAATTGTTGCTTGTAGACTGAGGGGGCAATCCATTATTGTTTAATACTTGTGCGTGGGTCTGAATGTTTAGGGGTTGAGGTTGGTTTTGACTACGAGTGTTCCTTGTGAAACTGAATTGTGATTGGTTTTGAGTATGATGGGTTTGGTTGTTTGTTCTGTTTCTTGCTTTTAGTAGATCTCGGTAAACTGTGCATTCTCTATAGTTTGCCAGGTGGTTGCCCTGACAAAGAACACATTTGGCTGGAGTATCTCTGTTCTTAATACATGTTTTTGTATCATGAAATCCGCGGCACTTCACACATTTAAAAGGTCTCATGCAGTAGGTTTTAAAGTGCTTGTAATCCTGGGATCTTGTACATTGAACGATATTATTTTTCTTTCTTGGTGGTTAAATTTTCATGTTGCAATATTGAATATTATCTGTTATATATTATTGTTGTTACTTTTTCTCGAGCATCCATGTTCAAAAATCCAGAAATGCTATATTAATGAATAGAGAATTGAAAACGCAGAATCACACGCTACCCTTTTTCGTTTAAAATTTTTATAGGGGTGGTTACACGAGAAATCCCAGAATACTTAAAGTTTATACAGTGTGTATTGTTAATCGATTTAGTTTCCTAGAAAACGAAGAGTGAAAAATATATACTAAATTTACTTACGTAATGCCCATTAAGAATTGCTGAGTCGATTGGATGGTAAACCTTCAAATCTATGTTTAAGGCAACAATAATATTGATTTTGAACGTTTCCGGAACACTTTGTAACAACGACGAAAATCGACTGAAAAAGAAAATACTTGATTAAAATAATAATAAATAAAACTCATTTATTACTTTTTCGCCAACCCCTTCTATGACGCGAGAAAATTATTGGTTTACCCCAAAAAAAGTTGGAATTTCTTATTTTTTTTAGTTATTTTTACGTTATTCTATGAGAAAAACACGAAAAACGTGTTTTTAGAAAGAAAATCCTGTGTGTATGTCGTAGTCGTCGGCCACTTTTTCTTATTTGCACAATACAGCCTCCGGGTGTATACAAGTGAGCAATTTTATTATTGGATATTATTCAGGGCATCTCGCAGATTAACCCTATTGATTTTCAACTCACCAGAGCCAGTGCAACGGGTGCTATGGTACATAAAGTACCACATCTTGGTCATTTTTGGTGAAAGTTCGGTTTTTTAGCATGATACAGCCTCCGAACTGTATGCAAGTGACCAATGTTATGATTGGATATTGTTCAGGGTGTATCACAAATGAACTTTATTGATTTTCAGCTCACCATAGCCTGTACAAATGGGCTCTATAAATCCAGATATAGTGCGTTTTTGATCATTTTTGGAGAAATGTCGGTTTTTTAGCATGATACAGCCTCTGGAGTGTATAGAAGTGACCAACTTTATGATTGGATATTATTCAAGGCGTCTCATAGATGAACCCTATTGATTTTTAGGTATCAGAGCCAATACAACAGGTCCTATTCAATCCAGATATACTTGATTTTTGGAGAAATTTCGCTTTATTAGCAGGATACAGCCTTTGGAGTGTAAAAAAGGTTCCAATTTTATGATTGGATATTGCTCAGGGTGTCTCATGATAAACCCTATTGATTTACAATCCACCAGTGCCAGTAGAACGGGACCTGTAAATCCAGATATAAAACATTTTGGGTAATTTTTAGAGAAATTTCGGTATGTTAGCATGATACAGCCTCCGGAGTGCGGAAAATTAATTTTAATCCTTAAAACCGTTTATTTATAATTGCAGTTATAGAAGTTCAAGCAGTATCTCACTGAAATTTTCGTATAGGTATAACTACTAAAAAATGTTCATTGGTGGTTACAAGACGATTTTACAAATCATTTCAGAATTTACACCAAATCTAATCATTACAATTTTTTGGTCATTTTTATTATATTAAAAACTATTACTGAAAGATTCTATAGTTTCAGTTTGTTGCAAAATGCCTCATTTGATTCAGATTGCAATATCTTTTAGAACATTGTCTGCTAGTTTATATTGTTATATTTTCGGAAGCCTTCAATTCAAATAGGTCTTCCGGCATGCTTGGAATACTACTTCATCCATGTACTACAGAAGGTTACGTTGACGTCTGCAGTCTACAATTATTGATAATCAAGGAGGACCAACAATAGTAATTTACGTAACAAGTCCGAAAATACTGATATTTTGGATGACTAGACAAAATTCTAGTATGAGCCGTAGCCAAGTCCAAAAAATTGTTTTCGGACGTGTTGCGTACACTATTTTTTCGGCAACTGTGTACAATAACAAATAATTCAGACTCATTTCTTTATTATATTTCTATGTAGAATGAAATTTCGCACATGTTTATTCTTATTTGTGTTAAATATTGAAATTAACAGAAGATAGGAATTAACAGAAATACTCTAATTATTATTTATATTAAAATTGGAGCAATTGCTAGTATTGAAGAGACTCAATTTGTTTGAAATGTTTCTTCTTCTTTCGGTGCCATTATCAGGTCCCCCTAACGTTGGAAATTACCACATTTCAATGTATTATACCGTTTTTCTTATTAGTTTAAACTAGCTTATCATACACAGTGGGATAAATTTATACACGCACTATATCTACTTACTTAATAATTTATTTATAGTCTGTATATTCAGTTCACACTTAACTACTAATTTATATTAACAATTCACACTTTTCACTATCCAGTAATATTCACTGTGTTCGCTCCAAGATCAAGTTGTAAACTAACTTGCCGCTAGACCCTCGCATTTATATATTAAAACCCCCTTCTCGAAATATCGTATTTCTGGAATTCGGTTCACAAAAAAATACGACCGTCCATCTGAGAAATCTGCACGCTCTCGCCAAAATTTAACATTCGATTAGACAGGGCCGGTTTCAGATACTATAACAGTGTGCGTTTTCGTAATATTACCTCTTCCTTAAAAGAGTTACTTTCTCATGGACTTCGGTGTAGTCGGGACTAGATATTTAAATCGGCAACTGAACCCATTTCTACACTTTCCGATCGTATGGAAATAGCAGGGCACCCTCTTCATCGGGTACCGATAATGGGGATATAGCTGCAAATTAATGTGTGGACACCAGTATCACCTTAATCATCTTCCTGATGACTCGCCAACCCAACTATGCTCTCTATCTCACGCATAGCCAGTCTCTTCACGTTTAATTTCAACACATGGTCTCCAAAGCTCCGTAGCGCTTCCCACACATCCCGGTAAGTGGATCGATCTTGAAATTCGTTCTTGGTTCCCAGGTAGAAAAATTATGTTTGACTCTCAATGTTTCGCCAGGGGCTGGAATCTGATTTTCAAGTTTTCCCCATTGCCCAAATTTCTTGCGAAATATGATTGCCAACCCTCGTGCGTTTTTAATACTGGTGGGAATGATGTGTGCCAGTGAATAATCTTCCGGGAGAGTGAACAAATCTTGTTCTTATTCTGCAGTGACTTCATATCTAATTTTCCCGGTATCTCCATATGCGCCTATAAATTCTTCGAAGGCCGGGTCAGATTCTTCTCGGATATGGTTCACTTCTTCCTCTTTGTCATAGTCTCGTTCGAATGGCGTTAGTCGGTTTTGGTGGACTACTTTCGGTTTTACATTGGGGATCTTGATTAGGCGATAGATGACGTCATTGATCCTCTTCTTGATTAATTATAGACCTTCCCAAGATTTCTGTAACTTATTTAGAAGAAACCCCGTTTGTCCTCATCGGGTTATGTAACCATATTTTGTCCTCTTCTTTAAAAAAACTGCCTTCTGTGACCTGCGTGTCTTACCGTTTTTTCATTATGTCTCTGGCAACTTGAAGATTCGTTCGAACCAATTCGTGCACATCGTCCATCTTTCTACTCAATTGGATCACGTGATCTTCTCCCGGTCTACAAAACCAAATTCTAGGTTACATGGTAGCATCATTTCGCGTGCAAACAGGATTTTCGCTGGTGTTTCACCCGTGGACTCATTGATGGCAGATAGATAAGCCAACGCAAATAGTGAAAGATACTGTTCCCGATGTCTCTGGTGGCTGGAAATTACTTCGGACAGGTATTTTCATTCACTGGACCGAACCATCTGACTGTGGATGCAACGCTGTTGTCCTGGTCTTCTTCATTCCCAGGTAGTCACAGATTTCCTAGAATACATGGCTCTCGAAATTTCTTCCTGTGGACTTCCAAGGGCACTTCATATTGGCTGATAAATTATTTCACCAATACATCCGCGACAGTTGTGGCCTCTTGATTCGGGATCGCGTAAACTTCCATCTACTTTGTGAAATAATCCATTACAACCAGAATGTATGTACCACCTTTCTAAAGGGCTTTCAACATTATATTATTTCATGGGTGCCTTTCTCTTGCGATGTGGTTCATAACTCGTAACACAAGTCGTATATTCCTCACATTTTCACATCGTCGTAGTTGTTCATCCAATAAAACCTTTCACTGACTCGCTGAAGGGTTTTCTTCACTCCTAGATGACCTCCTGACGGAATGTCGTGTAATTTCCTCAGTACCTCCACTAGTTCTCGTTCTCGGGATAACTAGATGTCTTCTCTTCTCGGAGATATCATCGTTTTCAAGGATTCTTTTCAACAAGCCTTCTTCCAGGACAAGGGAGTCCCACTGAGCCCAATCTGCCTTGAGTGTCGGTGAAAATCGTGACATTTCTTGCCAGGTAGGTCGCCGATTTTCTTCCTTCCATTGCAGAATCATATTTAGATGAGTATCATTATCCTGATCGTACCAGCATGCGGATTCTCAATAGTCGGGACTCGGAATATGCCGCTCGGTAGGCAACTCGATACCAAAAAGAAAATGATTCTCAACATGTCCCGAGTCGTAGTACCGATTTGCTACGAATGTTATTGACGGAATTGACAACTTGAAGTCGTATCAATTTTTCGCGCAAAGTATTACAGTGTTGTTGCACATAACCCTTTTATCAGAATTTGTTTTATTTTAATACTAATCATGCTGCCAATTTTCTATAAAAAATTAAGACGGGGACGTCAAAATAATATCTTTCGATTGAGACGGTGTTCACTGAGAAATTAGTTTAATGTAGAAGATATACCTGACCCGCGTTTCATAGAACTTTTCAGAGTAAGTAAAACGATCTACGGAGACTCATGTGAGATGTTGACACCACACCTCAGAAGTCCTAGATATCGTTCAGATATTTCTAAGGGAATCAAAATATTTGGTAGCCTTGAGTTTTTATGCCATAGGAGCATACCAGATAAGTATGGATGAAGATTATTTGAATCTGATCATCAGTCAGGCTACAGTGCAAAGGTAAATGCAATTTAGTTTTGTTATTATAATTTAGATAACTATTAAATACGGTTAGGTATATTCATAATGTGACTGATGCAATAAATCAGCATTTAACTGATTAGGAGATCAAACTGCTATGAAACAACAGTTTATGGAGAAATTTAATTTCGCCTCTTGTATATGGGCCATTGACTGCGCCCATGTGGCGATTTTAAAACTGAAGGAGGATGAACATAATTTCATTAATAGAAAAGGATCTCATTCATTAAATATTCAAATTATTTGTGATCTGGATCTAAGAATATTGGGTATTAATTCTAATTATGGTGGGTCTACACTTGATGCATTCATATAGAGTAATTCAAGAATGAATGAGTATCTGCATGCTGAATATTTGAGAGGTAACCAGAATACTTGCTTGATAAGCGATTCTGGTTATCCCTTGGAGCCATATCTGTTGACTACATTCAGAAATCCTGTAGAAGGCTTACCAGAAAGTAGATACAATTATTCTTGTATTCAGGTAAGAAATTGTGTTGAAATGTGCCTAGGCCTCTTAACAAGGAGATTCCGGTGTTTGCTGAAACATGTTTGCAGATATTCTCCAAATTTTGTAGGAAAAATAGTAAGTGCTTTTGCAGTTATGCATAATATGTATATTATCCACAATTTAGGCATTGAATAAAACCTTCAAGTACCGGACAATTAAATTAATCCTAATAATCTGCTTCCTAATATTTATTTACTTCGTCTTGGGGAAAGAATGACGAATAATATTGGAAATAGATATTTCACCAATTAAAATCACATATATGTACATAATTATTATTCAATAAAGTAATGTTTATTCAAGGCTTATTATTTTTTACCATTATTGTGTAATAATGAATAACTCTAAATCCAGTAAGAACAAAACAAATTACACCCACTCCTCTATTTGGAAATATTTTAAGTTAACATGCAAAATTAGATTGTTGCTAACGGTTCTTACAAAATGAATGCAGTAGTAGTTATTAAATTGAAATTATTGATAGTTCTGTAAACAAAGCGTATATGGGCCTGCTAATGTTGCATCACTCATGAAAACCTTTCACAAACGATTCTATCCAGAGACAACCAAATGTCGCTGATTCTAAAAAAGATATATAAAGATTACGCTGACCTAACCCTACTTATACACAATTCGGTACATCATTTGGTCCCGAGTAGGTTTGACAGTTCTACTCGGGAGCTATCGAATGCAAAGAACGATTAGAATTGCTTAAAACGTGACGTCCCGAGTTGGTGAATTAGAATCCCGGCCCAAATCCTGGTCGGTGATCATTCTTCCTCGACTACTGTAATTCTTGAAACTGCAACTTCCTTAGATTCCGCCTCGTTACAGTGAGAATAGTCTCCTGGACATGACCGTCTAAACAAGGAGTCGGTATTTCGGTGACTCACACCAGCTAGATATTGAAATCGTACTCTTGAAGTTGTTCAATCCATCTAGCGATCTGCCCTCGGGATTCTTGAACTGCATCAACCACTTAAGTGCTACATGATCAGTCCTAATTAAGAACTTCCTTCCATAGAGATACTACTAGTAAAAGTGTTTCACGGACTTCACTACCGCCAAAAGGTCTCTTCACGTGACGCAGTAGTTTAGTTCTGTTTGGAGAGAACTTTACTGAAATATCCCAGCTCTCTTTCTTACCCTCCTTGGATCTGTAAGAGCACTCCTCCAATTCCTACATTGCTTGCATCAGTGACAAGAATAAAGTCTCTCTCCAGTAATGGATATCCTAATATCGGCGCCATGGTTAAATGTCTCTTCAACGTTTCAAACGCCGTTTAATAGCCTTCGTCCCAATGGAGAACTCTTCTATGAGTCGAGTTAGTGGCTTGGCAATATCTCCAAACTTCCTGATAAATCTTCGATAGTATGTGCAGAGTCCAAGGAAACTCTTACTTTGATGATTGTAGGTTGGTTCCAGCTATTACTGAATGGAGGAAATTTTCTCTGGATCCGCCGCTACTCATTCATTACTCTCTATATGACCAAGATAGTTAAGTCGATTTTGGAGTAACTAGCATTTCTACGGGATTGACATGAGCTGGGCAGATTGAAGTCATTTGAATACATCTTCCAAATTCTTCAGTTGTTCATCAAATGCCTTCCCCAATACTACGATGTCGTCCAAATAGACCAGGGATGTCTTCCAACATAACCCTCTCAAGAAATGTTCCATTCGTCTTTCAAATGTCGTGGGCGCATTACAGAGCCCGAATAGCATGACGTTGGATTGCCATAATCCATATCCGGAGGTAAAAGCAATCTTCTCTTTGTCTTCGGGGTAAATGTATACTTGCCAATAACCAGACTTCAGGTCCAAGGTGGAAAACAGTTTGCTGCCGACCATGTCGTTGATTCGAGGCAGAGGATAGCTGTTTTTCTTCGTCACGTTGTTTAGCTGACGATAGTCTACGCAGAATCTCGTAGTTCCATCCTTTTTCTTGACTAGCACTACTGGAAACAGCCATGGACTAGTAGATGGTTCTATTACTTTCTCTTCTTCCATCTCTCGAATTATTCTTTCAACTTCCTCTCTCTTCGCTCGTGGTAGTCTTCGAGCTAATTGCCTAATTGACTTGGCATTATCAGTATCTATTTTCAGTTTGACGGCTGATGTTCTACCAGTCTTCCTTTCTTTTGGTACGAATAGATCTCGATACTGCAAGAGAAATTCACTCATTTTCATTTTCCCATCTCGATTCAAGGATTGACCAGCTACTGATAACATCTGTTCGAATTTGACATTGGAGTTGTCAGTTGTCGTTGTTTGACAAACTATAAACGTCACTGGTCTGCAGGATCCAATTCTGGTGTCCTTCTTGATGGTAATAGGGTAATCGTTTACGTTTATCACACGTGCTGGGATCTCATTCATCGACGTAACTAATTATTTTCCAATTAGTACTCATCTGTTAACTTCTTCGTCGTGGTCCCATGGCTCCATCATAACCGGTGTACCTTCCTCCACGATTCCCTGTAGCCGCACTACTATCATGGTTTCGCTTCGTGAAGGTAGAACGGTGTCTTCCTGCACAGCTGCCAACACCGTACTGCCCTCATAAGGATGAAGGAAACCATCTTCGGAATCTACGTAAACGGTTCGGTTTCTAAAGTCCAACTGGAAACCGTATAGATTCATTACGTCCATTCTCAGAATCATTTCTTCTTCGATGTCAGCTACGATTACCGTATGCGTGAACTTTTCTGGACGAATTCACTCATCTTATTCTCTATGTTCTCGTCCATCGATGTAATCTTATTTTCGATATCCGATTTTCGAGACGAAATTTTATTTTCGACGTCAGCGGCAATGTCATTTTTCAATAAGATATCGTTCTTCATATCAGAAATTATTTTTTTTTATTATCTTTATTACAATTAAGAAATTTACAAAATCTTATTGCAAGGGTCCTAACCACAAACAAAATTAATAAGTAAGTAATAGTATTTGACATTTCAGATTGTCACTCATCAAATATAAATGTTCTAAGTTTTAGGACATTACTAATAAAATAAGCGACATTTGTCAATTGCCTGGAGGTCCCAGCGTCAAAGATCTTAACCAGAAAGTCAATATTTGCAATATCTATCAGATAGATCGTTCTGTACGGTTGGTATAGAGGGCACTCAAAAAATATGTGGTAGCCGGACTCTCGCGCTTTTAGATTACATATTTTGCAGATTTCTTCGCTGTTTATTATGTATACTGAGGCTTTATAAGTAAACTTAATCATTTTTTTGCTACCCGTTCTGATTTGTGCTATAATTTTAAGGACGTGTGATGGTAGATTTCGTTTTAAGTAAGAGTTATTATTTAAATAATTAAATAACCAGATAGATTCAGAAGAAGCCAGGCTATTAACCCTTTAAAGGCGAAGTTTTGTTTTTAGTTCTTGTACTGAAATATATGTTATCATGTTCGTAATCAAGAATGTATTGGGAGAAAAAAAATTTTTTTTCACCGTTCAAAAAAAAACACTGTTACCATATGGTAACGCTAGGATTTCATATGCACTTTTTATTCAAAATATTAACTTTTACAAAAATATTATAATTCTAAGTAAAATGCATAAAAGTATTAAAAACATTTACTTCGTATGAAATATATAAAAGCATGGAATGCAAAGGCCCAAGTTACATTTGTTACACATTGTACGAACACTCGATGAACAGCCTTCGCCTGCGCATCTTTTTCTTTTTTTATCCGGGGTTTCAACAACTAAATGGTTCATTCCATCATATCTTATATCGTCCGAAATTCTATTCAACGATAGACTGGTTTTTGAGGTTCTGGGTCGTCCACCAGTCTTGGGCATGGTCCCATAACTTTGTAAGTAGCACGATGTAATTTCTCTTCGAAATTCAAGTTGCGTCAGCCTTCCACCAGACTTTCTGTGTATTTGCCAGGCGTTCATTACTGTGACATCAACAAACCATGTGAAAATAGGCCACCACCATTTCTTGCAGCGAATACCTATCCTGTATCTTGATACATTCTCGTCCATCAGATCTGTACCTCCCATGTGTGCGTTATATTCACCAACCAAAAATGGACGAGGTACCATAATAATCCTTTTTTGGGCAGAACTATAGCGTTTTACCTGAGATAGAGGTAAAATACCGTTACAGATTGATGCAACACTAACAACGTTGTTGTCTACCCAACGAACCACTATACTACCTGTTTCTCTTTCAATCATTCCTTCGTATGTACCTCTTTCTTTTTTTGCGAGAGTTTTTTTGTCCGACATGGGACAATTTCTTGGAATGCGATTTTCGCGAATAGTACCAGTTCCCTGATATCCCCTTTCTTTTAAATGTTCTAAAAGATTTAAACCGGTAAATAGGTTATCAAAGTAGAGTTTATAAGGTCTGTCTTTTGCGCCTCTTAACGCATCCAACATTGTCACAAATGGTGCCGCAGCTTTTCCAAAAATAACTCAAAAAGTTGAACGGGTGAAAGATCCATAAATTGTTTATAATCAGGTTTGGGAAAATCTATTGACTGCGTCTGAAGATCACCGCTAATCCAGCTGTAGTCTTTTTTAGACCTTGGGAGGTACGATGAAGCTGAAACACTGGAAGTGGGAAGATCTGGCTCTTCTGGCTCTGCAGTGACGTTCTCTTTGTTAAAAAAATTGACTTCGGCTCGAGCTCGCAGTTTCGACCCGAAAGATTATCAATTGTACTCCCAGAATCCTCATCTGCAGAGTCTTCATCCGTTAACACATTAGCCTCGGGTGGTTCAACGTAAATACCGTCAATATCTTCGGAAAAGGCAATATCTAACGCTTCCTGCAATGAGAAACCGCGCCTGAAAAAAAAAACACTTCTTAAAAAAATGATAATGAATGTGACTAGCGTTACCATATGGCAACACCAACAAAAAATGCCTCTATGTAAAAAAAATCTAAGACATATGACAAAACAAAATACAACATACAAAAATGTACATATTTATAAAGTAAAATACAATAACTAACACTTACTACATGTTTTAAAATAAGCAATAAATACTTACGCAAAATTTATGGACTCCATTACTCAAAGCCTTGCAGAATTGTCGAAATAAATTTGTAGTTTACACCCATGCACTCACTAACAAGGTCAAAACCAAACTAAGATGTTCTTTATAGTTCATACCTAAAACGGATATTTACCGCCATCTAGCAAAAACTACCGAAACTTACAATTCAGACGTTAAAAATGGAACCTATGTTTACCGTTACCGTATGGTAACGCCAGTCTTTAACGGGTTAAGATCATCTGATCTTAGCTTATTTTCATATAAGGCAAGTATTCCATTACGGATTTTTAAAGATTTAGTTCTGTCATTTATAAAATGATTCCAAAGATCAAGTCTGCTTAACAAAGTGAAGACAGATTTTACTTGTGCCACCCAGTTATAAGTATGATCACAACGACCATCGTCCGATAGTTGGAGAAGACGTAGAAAACAAATTTTTGGTAGACGTAAGTTGTCCATTGCTATAACTTTTGATATCCAACATAAAGCGCTTTTAAAAACTGTGTAATCTAATTGTATTACTGAAGCTTCCAGTCTAACAACGTAATCCGGGGTACTTCGTAGCAAACCAAGTAGGTTTTTGAAAAAACCTACTTGGGTTCGTTCAAGGATATTTCCATATCTTAGACCCCAGACACCAACGCAATATGACAGCATCTTCTTATCAGAAATATCGTTCATCATAGCATAAAAATCATTCTTCATAGTTGAAATCTTGACGTCCATATTAGCAGTAATATCGTTCATCGAAACAACAATATCGTTCTTCATATTACCAGAAATATCGTCCTTTATAGCAGGAATTGGTGAGATTAAGGTGGAAACCCTCGCCTTTGAATAAAAATGTTTCTGGATCCAAGCCGTCACTTTCCAGTACCATTTTGAGTATTTCTACCAATTCACTCTCCAGCTTGCGATTTCCCAATTCTGCTTTTAGTACTGTCTCTTAGCCATTTTTACGTACCTATTTATTTATATTGCCTCACATCTGACACCAATGTAAAGTTTTTTTCTTATTTAAACTAGTTTATTCTGCTGGGTACGATAAATTTATACACACACTACTTTCAATTTATTTATACACTGTATATTCACTTATACTTAATTTATATACACACTTAACTTCTAATTTATATCAACAATTCACACTTTTCACTATCAAGTATTGTTCACTGTTTACTGTGTTCGCTCCAAGATCAAGTTGTAAACTAACTAACTTGCCGCTAGAACCTCGCCTTTATATATTAAAACCCCCTTCTCCTTCCTTCAATATATAAACAAAACTTGAATTGTTTCACTAAAAAACACACAAACAAATATTAAAATACCAATAAATCGTAAACAAAGCAATATCTATCTCTCGTAGTTTATAACACATTAAATTTAGATTTTAACGGAGCTACAATGTACTGAAACCAAAGGTTGATTGTGCCCCCCTCCCCTATCAGTGCTGTTCTCGCTACTACTACAGCTCGCCTTCCAGTTTCAGGGTTCTAATGAACTCTAGTATTTGGGACGACTTCAACGAGGTTATATCCTCACTCTTACAAGTTTCTTGTCCGAAGCATTTCTTGCGTTGGCTTGCAATGGCGAGGCATTCCAGAACTAGGTGATCCGGAGTTTCATCCTCCTCCCCACAGAATCTACACTTGTCAGTTTCTGCTAGACCTATTCTCATTAGGTGCTTCTTAAGGCGGCAGTGTCCTGTAAGAAAGCCCGTGAGGAGATGTAGCTTATTTTTACTGAGGTCCAAATATTTTTTGGATTTAGCAGTGTCAAAGTTCCGCAGGAACTTTTTGGAATGTTCCAACCCGGGAAGGCACCGCTAGAGTGCTTCTCTTTCGGTTTCCTCCTTCTTCCGAAACTCTTTCTTATAGGAGCATTTTCCTACGCCACAGAAAGGCTCCGGGCCAATAAAGGGCGTTTGTGCTCCTTTCTTGGCAAGTGTATTGGCCTCTTCATTTCCTGTGATTCCCGAGTAGCCAGGAACCCAGACTAAAGAGACTCTGTTATTCTTGCCTAATTCATCAAGTTTTCTTCGGCACTCCCATGCCAACTTTGAGTCAATGACATGGGAGCTCAATGCTTTGATAGCTGCTTGACTATTAGAATGGATCGATATGTCACATTTCTGATAGTTTCTTTCTATGTTCATTTCCACGCATCTTTCAATCACAAGTATTTCTGCCTGAGAAACACTCGGGAAGGAGCCTAACGATAATGAGTATCTAGTGCCAGGCCCAAATATTCCAGCACCAGCTCCAGTAGTGGTTTTTAAACCATCCGTATACCATCTAATGGTGTTTTCTTTGAGAGTTTGGGTGGTGTATTTCCTTTCCCAGTCTCTCGTATTTAGCATCGTAGTGAAATTCTTTTCGATACTTACTTTCTTGATCATTTCGTCACTGGGAAGATTCGCTGATGAGATGTATTTTGTTAGAGAGGACCAGGCTCCCTGATTTTTAATACTCTCACTGCCTGAACCTTCCTTAGATATTCTAAGAATTGCCTCTTGGGCAGATCTTTCTATCACCAGATGTAGAGGTGTGAGATATGTAATGATCGATACTAATAGTTACGATCCCTCCGCCACTGGCGTTTGAATTCGAATGTTTTTATGTAGCGATAATGTAGCTGAATAATTTCATTTTTGGTTTGTTAGACTAAAAGCATAATTAATTGATTTTCCCGATTTGATCATATTATTAAACTAAATTACTCGTATTCAACTCAAAAGTCTATATCTCATATCTAAAAATAAAAATAAATTACTTACTCTTGTAGGAAAGAAGTTGCTGCACTTTCGGAAGAAAATCGAAGCAGTTTATTTTCGAAAGGCCACGATACGTCAATTTCACCATGGGAATGCATGTATGCTCCAAGATAACCAAAATGAGGGATATTTGTAATTATATACCTATTGAACTCTTCAGGTTTTCTCGGTGCTGCGTCAATAATTCTGATTTCCTCTTCATTGTGTACTATCTTTGGTGCAAAAGGATAATATTCTACTTTGTCAGAAGGATCTTCAGTAATTTCACACATAGTTCCACTAGTTTCTATTTCATTATCTGAGGTTAAATCTATGGTGGATTCTGAAGCTGCTACTGGCTGAGATTTCTTTGGTTGAATCGGAGTTTGTTCACTTGTTTCTAATAACCAATGTCCACATTTGTAATCTCCCTTGCCTCTCATCAAATTAAATGATCTAGTTGATACTAGAGATTGATTTATGTATCGCAGTGTGTCAACATCTTCTGAATCGCAGTCCTGGATATAAGGCCCGATAAAAATGCGATCAGAAAAGCGCGGTACGAAATAAATACCGAACAACTCATGTTCGTAAGTTTTGCTCATTCCTTTATTTTCCAATCGAACTGTGCAATTACGTGTTTTTGCATAATTACCCATTGCAAACAGATCAGTATATCTAATAGAATAGGAAATAGATCTGAAGAAAAGGAACGAGAAATCTGAATTTAGAAACACCATACGCCATTTACAACCACCTGAAGTAGAAGGTAGCGCTACTCGCAAATCTGGTATTTTAGTTTCGAAATAATCTGGTTTATCTTCTGCTAATACAATCGGTTCATAATTATCTTTGTGTAACATAAAAAATCGTTCTACTCCCGTCATATCTTTGTGATAAAATATTTCCGAACTATCACCATCAACTTGTTCTTTTTCTTCTACATCTTCTTCATCAGCTCCAACCTCTTCTACAGCTGTAAGCTCTTCTTCATAAGCTGTAACCTCTTCTTCGTCATCTCTAACCTCTTCTTCGTCATCTCTAACCGCTGCTTCATCATTTTCTGCAGTTTGTTGTTGATCAACTTTTTGTGTCACATTCTTAGTACAAATACCGCATATTTCAAAATTATTTTTGGTTTCTCTAAGAATAAAAGACAAAGAATCTTCTTGATAACCAGGAGGTAACTTATTTTTTTTAATCCACGTGATGATTTCCGTCGATACGGGTAATTTATCAATGGCCATATAATTTTTGGGACATTTTTTATCCGATTTATTGATTAGTAATCGCGAGGGTTGATCAATCATACTCCATATACATATTGCTTTTTTATGGAAACTTTTTATTAAAGCTGTCCAAGGAAGTAAACGTGCATAACCTTCAGAAACTGTTCGGGGCCCCATTACTTTCAACAAATCAATATTACTTTTGTCAATTATAACTTCACCGTCGAAAACAGGTCTTATCTTGTCATCGACAGTTTGCAATGACGCTTTCTTGCGTCTTTGAATGGCAGGATCTTTTTCACATTCGATGAAAATAGGTGTATCATTTTCACGAGCTTCCAGAGTTTGTTTCCTTTTTGTTTTGTTCTTTCCCTGGTCGAGTAATTGCTTTTCTTCTATTAAATATTGTTTCAGCAAATCTGCTTTGGAGATATTTTTGTTGTTTTGTGTTAATTTCATTCTGAATAAATCCGCATCCGATATATTGTTCATAAAATCATCTTGGTAAATATTCTGTGTGTACCTTAAGGATCTTTTATACTTTTTTGGTATTTCTGTGACTCGAGAACACCCTTCATAATTTTTATGGGGTCTTTCAGTATATTCAATGTGATCATTATCTAAAGATTTTCTTTTAATATTTCTTACTGGTCTCTTCGAGAATTCTGTGTTATTTAAACTTGTATCTATATTTTGATTCGGAATCCAAAGGTCATCTTGACTTGAATTTTCTGATTCGCTTTTAGTAGTGATCGCCAATGGATCAGGTGAACTGATGTACTTGGATATTTTCTTAGATTCGTTTTTAAGTTTCAAATGTTTAACTTTCTTGCTTTTAAAATCTATAGATGATTTGTTTTTGGCAAGTTCATGACTTTCCGCTACTGAATTGTTAGTATTATAAGATTTAGAAGGACCTTTATCTATTTGTGGTGGTACTTCCAAACCTTTACAAAAACAGTTGTACATATTATGAGTTAAACAATATGGTATTATATCAGAAAGGGTTAGTTTGTGCAAACTGACTACACATATTTTTTTAAAGGTTTCTACATTTTGCTGAACTATATCAGATGAAGATACAAAATCGGAAAATTTAGCAGGTACTCTAGCAGCTCTCCTAGTCTTTGTACGGTCACCAACACCAACTACAATAGTTTTGTCGTTTGTATGGATGACAGTTTGTGTAAATTCTTTTTCAACTTTCGCCAAATTTTTTTTTGCTTCGTCTTCAATTCGATTGACAGTATCTTCTGACAGCAAATTAGTACCCTCGGGAAATGTCATTTTATCATATATAATTGATTTTTCTTTGGGGCAAGTACATTTAAACATGCAATCTGGCTTCTGACAATGACGAGTTGGTATATAATTACATTTCAAACTTTTACAAACACATCCTAATTGACAATATGGTTTCAAACAAATCACGTTTTCGTCTTTATTCTCTTCTATTTCCACATTAACAACTTTACAGCTAAGTCGCAATAATTCAGATTCTACTTTTGTTCTTTTTTTATGTGGTTTTTTAAAAACACTGATATTGTCTTTTGTGGGCGACAGATAACTATCATTTAAACCATCTTCAACTGGAAATTGTACGTCATCTTCTTTAATCAACGATGGGGCAAGTTCTTTTATTTCAACATATCTAATTAAATCTTCTATAACATCAGCTACTACATCAGAAGAGCTCTCTTTATCTTTATCAAGTGATTTAGTTGGTGTATTCCAAACGGTCTCAACTGGATTAATTTTTCTTGATCGTCTTGTTAACACCTGCTCTACTTTATTATGGTACTCTAGTGGAAATTGCAATGGTTCTTCTTCTTCTTCCTTAATATTATTCTTAGATTTAACTGCTGATATAGCAAACTCAATTTTATTAGTATCTAATTCTCCACCGATAATATTATATAATCTTTGTATAACTGGGCTGCAAAATGGTTTTCCCTGTTTTGGAAACACTTCCAAAGTTAGCTTTGGAAGTTTAGCCATTTGGGTTTCCCATTTATCTTTGTTGGTTAACTGAAGATTTTGTTTTTTACACAGAGGTCCTGGACCATATTTAATTCGGTATTGCTTTTCAAAACTTTGGTGTAATAAAGACAATTTTTTTCGATTATTCAATTTTGTTGCTGCAGAAGTACTTTTTGAACAATCAATTCTGGCCAGACATTTATTGGGTATCGTACTTTTCACCCAGATTTTCTCGTCATTATATAATAAATAACTTCTGCTGGATTTGTACTTCTGTTCAAGTTTATTTTTTTGGTCAATGCTCTTTTTCACTTTAATATCTTCCATTTCTTTTGTAACTTCTTTTACTCTTTCCTCTAGCTCTTTGAGTTTTTTCTTCTGTTCTTTCCTTAACTCCTTCCTTCTCTCTTTTTCTAATAGTCTTCTTTTTTGCGCAACCGTTTTTGCTTTAACAGTTGGAGTTATTTTCGTTCTATCTTCTAAATTTTCTTTAATTTCATCATTTTCTTTAATGTGTTCAATCTTCTTTAAAATCAAAGGTGATTCTTCCGTAAAATTTTTAAGACCTTCTTCTGCACCTAATTTTGGTACTTGGTAACTGATATTCAATTTAGTATTAGCAGTCAAAAATTCATCTAATGAGTCACTGACAAAAGGAGATTTTTCCTCAACTTCGTTAAACGAAGTTTGGGAATTTTCACAAGATATATCCATTTTCTTATCTTCGTCAGTTTTAGGCAGACGTTTTTGAAAACATAAGCTGTTATCATTAGATTTCGATATGCTCAACTTAGGAGGTAACTTTTGTTTATTTATAATTTTTCTAATTTCATCTAAAACTCTAATTTCTTCTGAATCGTTTGCTGTTGTATGGTCTTCTTCTACAAATTTATTATCGTGTGAAATATCGGCATTTTCATTCTGCTCATTACTTTCATTCTTAGTTACATTCGAATCATTATCTTTCGTTTTTAATTTGAAGCTTTCTGAATCATCTGTTTCCACCCCTCCTTGAACATTTGATATAACAAAGCCCAATTCATTAGTCTGAGTATATAGATTTTTATCGGTTTGACTACTGCTTTTTTCCAATGCCTTGTTTGATATATGTTTCTTACAACTTTCAATCGATTCTAGTAATGATAATTTTCTACTACATTGAATATTGTCAATACCTTTAGTTGAAGTAGTTTCCAGAAACTGACTCTTTTTCTTAGTTCGTAACGAACTTAACTGAAGTTTTAAATTATTTCGTATGTTTTCATAAGCTTCCACACTCGTGCTCGTTTCTTCTACATTCTCATCTTCACTATCTACAGGCAACATATTATTGGATTCTGCAGATGTTTCTGTCGGGACAGAATCCAATTCAGAAGGTACATCTTTGCATATTTTTTTTTCATCAGAAATTATCTTTGGAATAGTATGATCCAATATTATAGGCTTTAAAAGAGACATGGGGTTTTCTGGAATTTTAATGGGGGATAAAGTGTCGGTTTCTGTCGGTGATTTAACTGGTAGCGTGATTTTCGGTATTCTTTCATTTTGAATAAGACCGCCACCATTTCCTAATCGAAAGAGCGTAGCCGATTTGGATAGATCTTTATTGCCAAGAGCTGTTGGGGAATTATTTCCAACAGCCTTTGGAGAACTGATATGTTTGCGATCGCTCGCAAATATTTTATATTTGATTTGTGCTGAATCGAATGAATCCTTCCTTTTTAAAGGAAGAGCAGATTTCGGAATAGTTGTAGTATTATTAACGAGACGATTATTATCTGGAGATTTGACAACTCTGGTAAAACTTGCCATGCTCTGACATTTTTTATTTGGACTGTTCGCCAAATTTGCAACATATTGTGGTAGAATTGTTGGTCTAACAGGATTAACAGATTCAGTAGATGATTTAACAACTCTAGTAATATTTGGCATGTTCTGGTATTTTGAACCTGTTACAATATTTCCTGCTTGTGTCGGTTGTGCGGAACTAACAGATTGAAGAGGGGATTTAATAACTTTTGAAACACTTGCCGTATCTTGACGCAATAGAACAAGCGATTTTTCTGATTTTTTGTTTATAATCACAGGTCGTAAAGTGCTACATGATTTGGTTGCAATTTGTGGACTATCAAATTTTTGCAACGTTTTTTTAATAACAAGTTTAGGTCGAAAAATTTGTTGTTTTCCTTTCCTTTCTGATAGAATTGTAGAGTTTTTTACCAGAGTTCCTACTTTCGAGACTTTAAATTTAGTATACTTCCCTCGTTGCGTTGGTTTAGTTGAATATCGGCAAAGTTTAAATTTTTGACTAGGATCTATTTCCACGTAATTAATTTTTTTATCTGCAGGTTCATCGTACTCCGTTTCGATAGTAATTGTTTCGATATTATTACTGTTCTGATATTTTTCTAGGGATTCAATTTCTTCTGGGTTGAAAATGTTTCCTTCTTCATCATCTTTATCCAAATCATCTTCACTTACTTCTACGACTCGTACTTCAGTCACATCTGGTGTGTCAGTTTCGTTTAATTTACTTTCTAAAGTCAGAGAGTTTGAATCTTTTCTCTTATCTGCTCTGTTAAGATATTCAATTATTTCATCTTCATTCACCCCATTAACTTCTTGTTCTTCATCGTCAGGATCTGAAAATTATTCGTCAATATTATTTTTTATAAATTTGCATTCTTTGGGGGTATAATTGCAACTACAGGAGTATGGGTGCCGGCAAGGGGGTCAAGGGGGACAGTTCCCCCCATGGAAAAGCATACTTTAAAATTATTACAAAACATGGTGCATAAAAATAATATCAACTTTACACGTAGTGCAGGGCTTTTAGTAAGTTTCTGCTCCAAAAAGAGGAAAAAAGAGACTAATTCTGAGAAAAAAAGGGACCTTAAGGGAATTTTTAAAAAAAATGCCGGTTGAAAAATGTTTAAAAAACGTAAATGCTTACTTTTTAAACATTTCTTGGATGGGGTATGGCTTATTTATGGTTTATAAATATGTTTATTTCAAAATATCACATTAGAACTAGAAGGTACAAATTAAAGGTACAAATAAAGGAACATTTTCTTTGAACCCTAATCAAAAATTTAGCTTTATAAAGAAATATTACTTTTTTTTGAAATAAAATGAAATTTTTGACGACTTTGTCTGAATTTTTTTGGCAATTGTCATAGCGTCTGTAGAGCTTTTGTTTTCATCCCTTTCTCAGCGTTTTTACTCCGTGTAGCATACCTTGGGACAAAGTGATTTCTTCGAGATTTTTTCTCTTCATTCCTGACTCAAGTCGTTTGTTTGCTTCTTCAAACAAATTATCTGCTGCTTTTTTTTTCTCCTCTTCAGTTTTCTGTTTTTCAATCAATTCTTTTTCCAATTCTTCAAGTGTACCTGCTTCTTCACGTTTTTTATGAAATAATATTTTTTCTTCGTCTTTTTTTGTCTCTCTTTCTCTTCTTTTTGTGGCTGGCTTTGAAAATAAATTAAAGACATCAGCTGTATTTATAGATCTGTCTGCTGCATACGATACTGTCTGGAGATATGGCCTGCTTTACAAGTTCATCAGAGTGATTCCTTGCCAAAGGATTACCCGACTCGTTGACAACATGCTGGCTGATAGAACATTTCAGGTGATAGCAGGAGAACAGTCAAGTGCCCAAAGAGTCTTGAATAATGGCTTACCACAAGGCTCTGTGTTGGCTCCGCTATTGTTCAGCTTATATATCGCCGACATGCCAGATACAACTTCCAAAAGGTTCGGATATGCGGATGACTGGGTCCTGGCAACACAACATAAGACGTTCGAAACAATGGAAACAACTTTGTCATCTGATTTACCGTCCCTGAGTACATATTTTCGTAAATGGAGGTTACAACCGAACCACACAATAACAGAAACCACCTGCTTCCATCTCTGCAACATATCCGCAAACAGAAGACTGAACGTCTATTTTGAGGGAATCCATCTTTGAAACAATCCGCGTCCGAAATATTTGGGAGTTACTTTAGACAGAACGCTCACCTACAAACAGCATTTGGAAAACACTGCAGCTAAATTAAACACGAGGAATTATATTCTCCATAAGTTGTGCGGTACCACATGGGATTCTTCGGCTGACATGTTACACACTACAGCACTTGGACTGGTCTACTCGACAGCGGAATACTGCGCCCCGGTATGGTTGAATAGTGTTCACACAAAGAAAATCGACGTGCAGCTCAACAACACTATGGGAATTATAAGCGGAACCATTTGCTCAACTCCAACACACTAGCTGCCTGTTTTGAGCCACATACCACCCGCGGATCTCCGGCGAAGGAATGCCAGTTACCCATACATCGCGGCATACCTGATCTGGAGAATGGCAGACTTCGGTCCAGACACCCAGCAATAGTAACAGCCAAGGAAATGCAACGAACAGGGTTTAACATCATAGAATCTTGGAGAGAACAATGGCAGGTAGTGGGCCCCGGACATTGTCAAACCCTCCCCTACATCACGGAGAAACCACCTGGATATGAACTGCCTCGCCATATATGGTCATCCCTAAATCGTATTCGCACCAACCATGGAATTTGTGCAGATTGCCTCCATAAATGGGGTAAAATACCGAATCCCGGCTGTGACTGCAGAGCAGAACGTCAAACCGTTCACCACATAGTGTCCGAATGCGAAACAAGGGCTTATGCTGGAAACTTCTCAGATTTCTGATGGCAACCGACGCCGCAAAAGACTATATATGTAATGTTAATGTTCGTTTTGATTTTATTTGATTTGTTCGCTGTTTGTCATTTACACTCCTGTTTGTGTTTTTGTATATACCTTAATTTTAATTTTTTTATCGGCCCTGTTGCATGATGTGTAATGCCATACGTTAAATAAATCTTCTTTTTGTTCTAATAAATAAGCCTGATAGCTACTGTGGGCATTTGTGGCGAGCATAATTAATTCTTTTCACATCGGCATCGGGGAAGGGTTATTTTTAAATATTTTCATGCCGGATATGACGTTTAATCTGACATTTTTACCTCTCTCGTTCATTGAGGTCTTATCTTTTGTTAGTACCAATTCAGAGGAGAATCCTCGCTCTATAGTTGCACTGCCATGTGAAAGGCACAGAATCGTTTCCACCACTTTTGTTACCGTTGGGTACTTTACCTCATTAATGTTGTTTTTTATGTCGAATATGAATGACCAATATTCGTCTATGGTGCTGACCTGAAAATTTTCCATTCATCAGCTAGCTGATTCAGATCAACTTCAAATGGCAGCTGCTTGCTCAGGGCCAAGATCTGTGTCTCGCTTTCATTAGTTTTAAATTTTCCGATATCTAAGCACATGGAATTTTTTAAAATGTTGTCCTCTTCATCCAAACTTAATTGCTTTACAAGATACTTAGCACTGGCTGAGAAATATTTTTTAACCCCATTTTGAAAACGAATTAGATCAGTTTCCTTTAAGTTTTTTAACTCTTTGGAAATGACTTGACTCAAAATTATTTTCCTCAATGGTGAGAAATTTTCTTCTAGATCTAGTGAGTTATGTGACACCTCAGATTTGTAAACTTTGTTTATAACTTTTAAGGTTTTTCTTGCTGAAAAAATTCAGTATATGATGTGAACAATTTGGCACTTTCGACCATAAAAAATAACTGAGCCTTTAAAGTTGGTTCTTTAAGTAGATCAACAATTTCCTTGTACGTTGACGTCTTAGTGATATTTAAATAGTGCTGAGGAATTTTCTTCAGAAAATATGTCTTTACTGCTTTCCACTGTTCAATAACTCTCTCTGCCGCAGGACGACCAATTGAGAGCCATCTTGAGGATACATACTTAACAAACCGATGATTTGATACGGAATTCTTGACGTCTGTATATGCTTCCCAACGAGCAGGCCAACCATCATAAAAGTTGGAAAGTTTAATAAGCAAATCATTGACATTTATGCCCATTTGTTCCAGACCTTTCAGTAAAGCATTATGAACTTTACGTAGGCTGCATGAGCCTATATTAACCAATCCTTTGGATCTTACTGTAACACACTTTCATTAAGCAGTTTTATTAATTTTTTGTTGGCACTAGGGCCATCACAGCCAATCATTATTAAATTCATCAATTGAATATCTGCCTTTTATATCGCGGCAAGAATTTTATTATGTAAGTCCTCAGCTTTAGCACTACTAATGAAGAAAGTCTGAAGGTGCCTCTGAACGATTTTTGACTCAGTGTCTGACCAATAACGAATTGCAACATGCAATTCTTTCTGACTACTTCCGTTGGTAGTTTCATCGAAACATATTGTATAGAAAGAAGCTTTAACATGTTTAAGCTTTCCCCAAAAATAAGGTCCCAGAGCTTTGGTTATTAAATACATCAATTTGGCAGGAGAAAGGGAAAAATCATCAGGTACCCCGGAAGAAAACATCACTCTGAATAGCTGATTTATATCACTACACGAGTTTAGTGAATAATTGAATAATACAGACTTTACTGCCCAATAGAGCTTGGCTTTAACAGTAGCCACTGTCACTGATCCACTTGTGCTAGGATCTATGGTTAGTTTAAATCTGTCTTGCAAAGTTTTAGATGCAACGGAGTGAGTTTGATCTTACAATTACCGATGTGGGATTTCATTCCAGCATGCTGGCTGAAGAGGTATTTTCCGTGGTCAACACGACAACTTTCACAAATAGTACACCTGACTTCACTATCACTGGCCCGTTTTGCCCAAGTTCCTACTATAAAACCATTTTTATCTTTTTCTTTAAACTAAATGTCTTTAACATTACATTTTCCCATTTTTGTATTATAAGGTTTAGTTTTCCACTGAAAAAAAATGATATGTGGTGGTGTTGGAAGAAGCGAGTCATAAGTGTAAAAATTTTGATTTCGGGATTTTTTAACTAAATAGCAAAAAACCATGAAATTTTCAATTAAAAAATCCCGAAATCAAAAATTTCACACTTCATTTGTGACTCTCTTCTTCCAACTCGACTTGTTAACTAATTATATCAACCATAAATCATGTATCAAGTGACCTAATAAGACCGATAATAATTAGCGAGTACCAAAATACTAGAGAGTGACTAATACCGCGATTCAGTCAGTTCTTTGCGATACTAAAGTGCAAGAATTGTGCGAATTCACTGCTACCTCTACTAATTTGGAGATCTCTTTATTATGTTAGGGTATTTTTGGTTCAGTATCGCATGGCACCGACTTATAACTCAGGGATTAGTCACTCTCTAGTATTTTGGTACTCTACTAAATATTATTATATAAAATAAAAGCTTTTTCCAAAAATCCCCCCTCAGGTTTTACATCATTGGGGATTATCTCAATATGCTCCTCCTATCACTTTAGGGACCAAATTCCAAAAAAGGGACTTCACTAAAAGTCCTGCATAGTGTCGTCGAGTGTACAAGAGACAGGTCACTTACTTCTGGCCCTGACGGAATTCCTCTACAGTTCATGAAAAAATGTGTATTCACGCTGGCAAAGCTCCTTCAAACAATGTTCAATATCACCCTATCATCGGGAACATTTCCTAAGTTTTGGAAACAAAATTTGCTCACTCCAATCCACAAATCTGGAGCTAGAGATGACATAAAGAATTATCATCTTGTGTGTAAGCAATCTGAAATCCCCAAATTACTCGACTGTAGTACCTTTTTGTACTGAAACGGATCTTATTTGAGAGGACTCAATGTGTCAAGTATGCTGGTTCTGTGTCATCAAAAATCTCGGTAATATCTGGGATTCCCCAATGGGTTCACTACTGTTTTAGTTATTTGTTAATGATATATCAGAAGTAATTCAACACAGCTGCCACTTGATGTTTGCTGATGACTTGAAACTCTCTAGGATCATTGACAATGTCTGGGATGCTGAACTATTGCAAATAGATTTGAGCAGTTTGTCCCGTTGGTGCGATATAAATATGCTTCATCTTAATGTAAACAAATGTTATCAAATCAAATTTTCGAGAATTGTGAATCCAATTCGATATTCTTACCAAGTGATGTTAATTTGTCAGTAGCTGATAGTGTTCGAGATCATGGCATATTATTTGATTCCAAAGTTACATTTAAGACACATATTGATAACATTGTTTCGAAATCATTTAAATTATTGGGCTTCATTGCAAGATCTTCAGATAAATTTTCCTTTCGTACTTCTAAAATATTATACTGCTCTCTCGTTCGATCAGTTATTGAATATAATTGTATATGGTGTCCATTTTTTCAGGCGGATATCAATAGAATTGAGAAAGTCCAAAATACGCACGACGCGGATCCGCAATTTGTGCAGAAATTATTTATTTTATTTAGTATGTGTTGAGCATTGGACGTAGGCGTTTATATTTCACACTTAGACGGACCATTATGAAATGTCAATTTTACCGCCGTTTTCAGTTGGATGTTTTCGATTGAATTTTGGGGTTAATTAAATATGGAAATTTAGTACAGAGAGCGCATGACGCGGAACTGCGCTATTTTTTTCAAAAAAAAATGTAAGTTCCTAAACACGCCCAACCTAATCATAATCAACATTTTCTAATTACGTTAATTGTAATTTTGAAAATTTTCATAAGAAACCTGATGCGCATTGGGTTAACGGCATTCAAAATGTGTGAGCAGCGAAAGTATTAAAGAATACTTCATGAAAACTTTGATATTATAAAGGAAACTTAGCAAAATATATCAACAGATCAGATCATTAATAGACATAAAGCAAATCAGTTACTTTTCTACATCAGAACCGGTGTTTTTGATTTCTTACACTAATTTCTAATATTTTTCTTTCCCTGTCTCCTACGACTTGTTCAATTAAACATTCCTTCAGAAAGGTCAAAACTTGGTTAAGGTAAATGATGGTCGAGAAACGCTTGGCAGGTTTATGCTTAATTAGTGTACATACAAACAAATTGGAAACCGATAAAGCACAATTTATCGAAACAGTACTTGATCAATTTGCTCAAGACCGAAGAAGGTTAAAATTTGTCTTTTCTTAGCAAAAAAGTTAAATAATTTTAGTTAACAACCAGAGTTTATGATTTAATGAAAAAAATGAGTTCTATGTTTTTAGATAGGGTATAATACTTTTAGATTTTAATTGTTATCTAGTACCTACTCTATAAATATTTATATTTTTCTTTGTGCTTTTAAAGAATTATAATTTATTATCTGTCAGAGTTTTACTCCTTAAAGCTTTCGCTATTGATTGAGAGCAAACTTAGTTGGGTTTCTTAGGTAAAATGTAAAACACTTTTAGTTTCTGATTGATATCTAGTACATAAATGTTTCTATCCATGAAGGATTGACGTAATTTTTTTGTCCCCCCTTGGATTATTTTCTGCCGGCGCCCATGTACAGGAGTAATATTACCAGCAATGTTAGTAGTTGTAGCATCTTCATTTGTATTTGATAATGGATCTTTTACTACAATATTTTCAGTTTCATCTGATTCGGTTGAAGTTTGTTGCACGTCCAATGGATCTTTCGGAGCTTCATACTTTTGCAATTTTGCTAACAAATCGTCACGCGACCATCCTGTTGTTTTTAAAAACAGCTGAATAGGATCATCTGGATCCATGATACTGAAATAAAAAAAATCGTAAATACACATATTTACGAAAAATTGTTGTTAAACATCAACTTTATACTCAATATTCATCAAAAGATTTATAGACTTGGATAATTTTGTCCTTCTTTCTACAGCGCGTTTCAAAAAAGGTGGCCCCGTTGTTAGGATAGGTAGAACACTGCAAAATAAGTTGGGTTCACTCAGTAAAAAATGTCCCTATCGGCATCTGTTTGCAAGATACAGGGTATTGAAAAAAAAACATTTTTTACGATTATGTCGAAACTACTGGTAACATTGTAATGAAATTTTGTACGAATATGTTTTTATATATGCCTCTCTCAGAGAGCGCTAGTTACACGGCTAGTATCGAGTAGTTTTAAGCTGAATTCCGAAATCTCATGATTAATATGGCCGGTGGTTGTAGCTTCATAAATCCCACGCCATATTCACTGGTGAGAAAAGTGTGATGTAAGACTATTTCCCCGGGTGTGTCAATTATTTGAAACAAACACGACTCGTGTTACACGAGAACTATTTTCAATACGCTGTGTCTAGGTATAGTTGACGTAAGAGATATAGTGTGAACTTTAAGGTTTCGGCGTATCGTTTGAGTTAAATACCGTCATAATGCAGTCAATATTATAATTTAAAATGCTTATTTGACGATATATTCATTTAATATTATTATTTTAACTAATAATCGTAAAAATGTATTTAATAATTTTATAATTATTAAAGACATCCTACTTTTTAAGATACTTAGCGTTAATGTATAGAACAAAATGCATTCTTTTAAAGAATATAAACCTATTTATATTTAAAAACATCTTAAACATAACACCAGACAATTATGTAATAAACACGAGATATGACATAGGTAATTTTAAGAACACCCTATATAGATAAAATTTTCTTAATTCGAAACAAATCAATAATAAAATAATTGTTGATCTCCAGGAAAGAAATTGATACAAACAATTTTGTTATAATTAGCAAGGTCAATAAACATTACATCTGATGGTTTGCCACGCTTTGTTTATCAATAAATAGAATCAAACGTTGCAAACTATAATAATGAAATTTAAAATCAACCTTCACACAAGGGCATAGACGAAATAATTTCAAAATAAATGGCAGGAGTTTTGAAAAACCAGAGAGAGAGGTATTAGCTTTCCCTAAGTGACCAGGCTAAGTACGGCCGGCCCCTTTATCGTCGACAGTAATATTGTGTAGTTGTGATTTGTGATATTCCCAAAACGTAAGTTTTTAACGTATAATTATTTTTTATATAATGTATTGATATTTTTTAATTTTTTATTTGACTTAACTGGGTGTCCCAAAAGGTAAACGAGACCTATATTTTCGGTCATATTGAGTGTACTGTTTACATCTGAGCCCCTGACCTACCGATCTAGTCTAGGCTATACGGGAGATATCGTATGTTCGATGATCATCTCTCTATATATTTTGTTTTCTGTATTGTGCAAGGATATTCAACTGTACAGGATATCGTATTTATTCTGATTAAATTCCAAAAGTCTTGTTCGATATTTTATTACCTTATACTGTACAGGATATCCAAATTCACGAGATATCATAATTATTTTATTCGATTTCAAAATTTTGTTGATATATATGATTTACTATATTGTACAGGATATCCAAATTCACGAGATATCATAATTATTTTATTCGATTTCAAAATTTTGTTGATATATATGTTTTACTATATTGTACAGGATATCCAAATTCACGAGCTATCATAATTATTTTATTCGATTTCACAATTTTGTTGATATATATGATTTACTATATTGTACAGGATATCAACATACCCGAGATATCATAATTATTCTACTAGATTTCAAAAGTTTGTTGATATAGTATTTACTATACTGTACGGGATATTCAACGGTACGGGATTTCACCTTCATACCATTAAATTTACGAAGGGTTGTACGATAATCATTTCTTTCTTATATTATACCAAATATTTAACTATACGTAATATCGTCCTTTTATCTTTCATAATCAGGAAAGACTACTTCCAGATTTTGGAAAGACGTTTTTCCTTAGCTGAATTTTTTTTACCGGGGCGTTTCCCCGAGTAACTGTCATTTTTATCCAAAGCAGGGCTGTATGATTCACTATTATTTGTAATATATACTTGTACATACTTATCCATCCAGTATGTTTCCTTTAACAACAACCCTTACCCTCGTAAATAGAACGGGCTTACACGACCTGCATTTGAACTCAGGCTTGGCATATTGTATAAGCCCAAGAGGCCCCACGGAGTCCTTGACCGCTCGTGCCAGGAAAACCCCTCCCTCGAGGTAACCCGCAGGGAGATTCCTGGCTCTAAATTTTGTGCCGTAAGGCACTGGTGACAGCACGCTGCAAAGATTTCTAGGATAGGAATATACAGTAGGGCCTCTCCGGTCACTACAATCAGAGGAAAAGAGGCCAGAGAAATAATACCGTTTCCTACACTAATTGGACTATACCAACGATCTATTAGTGTGGGGACAGCGGTAACGGGATACACCCAACGGAGAAAAGAGAAATTTATTACACACGTGAGAAGTATTACACTGGTTACAGCGGTGGGATGTCAGCAACATCAGCTGAGTTGATCACTGCTTCATCATAAGAATGAAAAAAGGAACTACCTATTTATTACAATTAACACTACCTTATACCTCGTTTTATTAAGAGAAATTAGGAATATATTTTTCAAATCACTTGTTATTTTTCCCAACTTTTTTTTGAGATAGCAATGTTTTCGAAAACAACAGGTGTTCGCCAGAGATAAGCAACACTCACTGTTTAGTTGGTAGGCTGACATCAAGAAAGAGTGTTTTTAATGGATAATAATTTGTACTTTGAATATTCTTATACAAAACAACAACTGATTGAAGTTTTACAAAGAAATTTAAGAAATTATACGCCCTACAGAGTATTGCTGAGCAACATGGACACTCTATAGAGAGACGTCATCCTTATTTTTGTATTTTCAATACCATCGACTTAATTTGGGCACAATTAAAACAGATATTAAAAAGTAATCAAAACTGAAGATGAGTATAAGAATATTGGACAAGTCCATATTAATGGAGGAAATAAATTTATTATTAATTTAAAAGACGATAGTGATAGTGAAGAAGATGATATGGGAGAAGGATTAATAGAATTTTTGGAAGAAGAAAATTAATTAAGTTTAATATATTTTTCATGTTATTTATATAGTAGAGACAAACAGGAGTTAGACATAATAGATATTTTTGAAAAATTGTTTTATTCATTGTTATAAAATTTCTATTTTTTTGTTATTTCTTCATAGAATTTTGTTTTGTTCATAAAAACTTGAATGGGATACAAAAAGAGGAGCTCAGGTCACGTCTGGTATCCCTATTAAACCGTACACCCTTTTAACAATTACGTAACATCAAATACAATATAGGTATTGGTAAAAGTAAACAAAATATTAATACCTTTCAGAGTTTAGCTCCGCAACTTAACTTAAAGGGGATATGCCATTACATTGCTACGCTATATGTTTTACACCAACTATAATCAACTAGATACTAGAGATTATTTCTTTTGGGGCTACCTACTTAAAAAGATGGTGTATTAAGATCACAACCAAATACGATATGAAAGACAGAATTAGAGCTGCTATAAACGCATTAATGTAAGATAAAAATATTCTCATAAGAATACATTCTTATCTACCTACAAACTTTTGATTTGATTAAACATGATTAACTTGTAATTTGTTTCTTTTACCAGTACAATTTATTCTATTGAATGAATTACCAACATCGACATATCAAGTAAATACAACTAAAAATCTCTAGCTCCCCACTCACAGTCAAAGTATAGGTACACACTATTTTTCGTGCAATCGTCAAAATTATTAAAATAGATACTCACAAAATATATTATTACCAAAGAATATTCTTTGTTATTACTTTAAAATTAACAGCAGCTCAATAAAATTAAAAAGTCGCAGCGTCGCTATGGAAATTACCAGTTTAGTATTATACAAATAACTATTTCATGCTGCGATTATCGACAGTTTTGCAGGATTCACAATCCGCCGGAAACATCAAATTCCCGGTCTAGTACTTACAAAAGTGACATTTATTCACTAGAAATGGGGCGACAGCATTGATTCTTAATTTTGTAAATGTCGACAATATTGACATAAAAGAGAAATCTTTCGTTTATTTTTTATTTTTTAAAAATGATTTAAATTTGTTGGCTTGCAAAATTTTGTGGCTAACACGTCCAGAAAATGTTTTGCGAATGCTCGTATTGTCCCGCCTCGGCTACGCAATTCAACTCACATTCGAAAAATATCATTTTCTGGACGAGTGATCCAAATAACTATTGACTGAAAAAACGCAAATATGTCCGACACTGATAGTGATATTTCAGTATCTTGCACTCCATAAGAGCTAAAAAGTATTGCTAACTCGGCGGTTTCCAATTTCCTGAAAAATCTAAGCGTCAATTTTAAAAACGCCAAATTTGGAGCTGACATGATGTTTGGTTTGGCAACCGTTGCTATTGGTAACGGTCGCGAAATTTAATTTCGCGGACTGTTTTGAGAACGGTAATTACACACTTCGCGTACGATTGCACGAAAATAGCTATTTATACATTTTTACTACACGTGAGCAAAGTATGTTTTTTTTTTCACGCGTCCAGAACTTGGTCGCCACAAGCGAAGCGGGTGCGCCAACTGGACAATTGAGAAAAAGACACGCTTACGAGTGCTAAACATGATTTTTTCCACAATCTTGAAATACAATTTTGCCAAAAAAATAAAAGATTATACTGTGTTTATAATGAAAAACTCAGAAGTATATTACAATTTACACTATTACCTATACATCAAAAAGCAATGTAATAAGGTAATTATCGTCTTAAGAAATTTTTATATTTTTAAAATAAACTAATAAATAGTATGGAGATACTGGCGATAGTTCTACATAATTTAATTTTATCATAATTATATTTTAATAGGTAATCCCATGAAAACAGTGTGCTCATAGTATACAACCAATTATACACATGTGTATTTTGCTCACAACTGCGGAAAAATAATTTTTCGTGTTAAACCTCTACCCTCTTCCCCCCTCCTATTAACTTCTTCATTTTTACTTCACCTTATGTATAGTACATGTGATATATGTATACATATAAGGGAAGTATTGTAATGGAGTGAATTTGAGGCTTCGAGTGGGTCTACACGTTAAAAAATGTCGGTCGGTCTTTCAACACGATAACTCGAAAACGCGACCGAATTTTTGTTAAAATTTTATATGTATGTTCAGAACGTAAAAACTGAGCCTAAGTTCGAAAATGAGCAAAAAACGTATGTAGTTTTCCGGAAAAGTCAATTTTCATAATTTTTCTCAATATTTCAGTCCTCTCCAAACCAGAATGAAACAAAACTGCGTCGCGAGAAGAGAACTTTTGGCGGTAGTGAAGTCCGTGGAACACTTTTACCAGTATCTCTATAGAAGGAATTTCCTAATCCGGCCTGATCATGCAGCACTCAAGTTGATGCAGTTAAAGAACCCCGAGGGCCAGATCGCGAGATGGATTGAACAGCTTCAAGAGTACGATTTCAACATCTAGCTGGTGTGACTCACCTAAATACCGACTCCCTGTCTAGACGGTCATACCCAGGAGACTATTCTCACTGTAACAAGGCGGAATCTAAGGAAGTTGCAGTTTCAACAATTACAGTAGTCGAGGAAGAATGGTCACC
Organism: Galeruca laticollis; assembly: GCA_963921935.1. Lineage (NCBI taxonomy): Eukaryota > Metazoa > Arthropoda > Insecta > Coleoptera > Chrysomelidae > Galeruca > Galeruca laticollis. The sequence goes on from OY998177.1 coordinate 172,919,575, forward strand.
GACCAGGATCAGAGAAGATCAGGATAATGATCCTCGCCTAAATACGATTTGGCAATGGAAGGAAGAAAATCGGCGTCCTACCTGACAAGAGGTGTCAAGATTTTCACCGGCACTTAAGGCATATTGGGCTCAGTGGGACTCCCTTGTCCTGGAAGAAGGCATGTTAAAAAGAATCCTTGAAAACGATGATGACTCCGAAAGGAGAAAACAGCTAGTTATCCCGAGAACAAGAGTAGGTGAGGAAGTTACACGACAGTCCCTCAGGAGGTCATCTGGGAGTGAAGAAAACCCTTCAAACCCTTCAGCGAGTCCGTGAAAGGTTTTAATGGATGAACAGCTCCGACGATGTGAATGATTGGAGTAAGAAATGTACTACTTGTGCTACGAGTAATGGACAACATCGCAAGAAAAAGGCATCCATGAAACAATATAATGTTGGAAGCTCTTTCGAACGGATTGCTTTAGATATCGCTGGCCCATTTTCGGCGACAGAAAATGATGCTAAATACTCGTACGTCCTGGTAGTGATGGATTATATCACAAAGTGGGTGGACATTTACGCGATCCTGAATCAAGAGGCCACAACTGTCGCGGATGTATTGGTGAAATAATTTATCAGCGGATATGGAGTCCCCTTGGAAGTCCACAACGATCAAGGAAGAAATTTCGAGAGCCAGGTATTCCAGGAAATTTGTGACAAGCTGGGAATTAAGAAGACCAGGACAACAGCACTGCATCCACAGCCAGGTGGAATGGTCGACAGAATGAACAGAACCATTGGAAAATACCTGTCCAAAGTAGTTTCCAACCACCAGAAAGACTGGTTCCAGTATCTCTCCCTATTTGCATTGGCTTATCGATCCACCATCAATGAGTCCACGGGTGAAACACCTACGAAAATCCTGTTTGGGTGTGAAATGAGGCTTCCTTGTTGGAATTTGGCAGTCGGCCTGGCGAAGATCTAGCAGGAGAAGATTACGTGATTCGACTGAAAAGAAGGATGGACTCATCAAGTTGCCAGCGACAGAATGAAAAAACGGGATTATCTATTTTTTTGTGATTGTTTTTATACTGATTTCCAAGAAGGTCGATTGTTGGTTGGGAGCCGCAATCGGGATTTTTCCGGAAGCCGAAAGTACTAGAAAAACGTTTAATATATAAGTACCTACCCACGAACTAAGAGGTAGTCTACAATTTAATCTCGTAGTGAACAGACGTGAATATAAATATTAGTGAATTATTTATATAAATTAAGTGTAAGTGTAATAAGAATTAGAAATTAAGTGTGTACATAAATTAAGTATAAGTGTAAGTTAATAGTTAAGTGTATAAATAAATTACGTAAGCAGATATGTATAAATTTATCCCACCAGTTGTGTATTTAAATAAATAAATAAAACATTATTATTACAATATTCGATATTTTTGTTGCTGCGTAAGCATCCGTTTTACGAGGTTTCTTATAATTTCAAGGCCAGACCGACAATACTAACGTTAATGTTTCGGAGCACAGATGAAATAAGATAAAAGTTACATTTCCTTCTTGTTAACAATATTTGAGTGTCAGTTACGTGAAATAAAGTTTTACGATAACTTATCCATAAGATTCATTTTGTGAGAGTGAAGCTTTGCTATTGGCCACATTATGAGTGGCAGTGGGTTCGATAGTCTATGGTCCGTCATATATGCTTCTAAATCAGTGAAGCAAATGCTCATTGGTCATGCATTTTCTCGTGCAATGCGGGCGCTATGTATCGCCATTTGTGAAAGTGCAAAGAGCGACAGAAGTGAACAGTATCGATCTTTTATGACATTATTTCTTAGCAAATCGCACGCACAAGTTCCAGGACTACCTACAATTGGCGATTCTCGAGCAAAGCCTCTCATCAAGAAAATGACAAAAGATTTGATGGCACAAATGAATTCCTTGAAAAACAATGGATCAACTGCTCAATTATGGCTCCAGTATATTGATGTAATCGTTGTTGCTTTACACTTTGTGGAGGCGGAACGATTGGGGATTAGAAACTACATTTGCACAGTGTTCATAAAATGTTGCCAATTTTTGACGCAGCGGGCCATTTACCTTACACAAAAAGTGTCTTCTTGTACCTTCAAGATATGGTGGACCTTGAAGCTGGTCTGAATGACGCGCCGGAGGAGGAAATGAAGTCTGACGAATATGATGCTTTCTCATAAGATGGTCTTTTCACTGTACGAAGATCAGATAAACCTTGGGCGAGAGTTTGGAACGACATTACGATCGAATAAACGTTAAATCGTTTCTTTGGAACAGATCTGAAGCACGGAAGAAGGTGTTACACCAGGGATTGTTGCACGATATCTGTTGACCACGCCATCGACCTTCAGTATAATGGAGTGTGTAGAAGATTTATTTCACGTCAAAACATCATCGATTGAGCAGCACCGATATTGGTCCTTCACAACAACAAAAAAGACGAACTTGATGTCGCGAAGCTGCTGTTTTGGATAAATAAACATCAACCTTCCAACCGCGAACTGTTTTAGTGTCACTAGCAGCAGGAATCGTTGGCGGCCCTGAAATCAACTGCCACTTGGCAATAGAAGTTGGCAAAAGACTAATGCACACTATGAGTGGGCAAAGTGCTAAATATATGTCACTTTTAATGTCAAACAGAGTGAAGACGTTTGAATCAGCGAACGCCATATAGGTGGCAGTTTTACAGATTACTGTCGACTCTGCATTACTATTTCAGCAGATATCAGTGTTACTTCAGAGCAATTCCACAGAACAGCAAAAAGCCTATGAGTACGAACTATCACCGTTCTCAGTAGCACTGTTTAATGAGATAAGGTTTATGTGAAAAAACCAAAATGCGGAGCTGTACAAAAAATTCAAGACGTACGAAGCTGCCGCTAATAATGAAACATTTTTGCAACTTCGTTATTGATGGCGGGTTTTTATTACACAGCGTACGTTGTCCTCACAGTTCTACTTTTCTAGATCTTCTCCGAATCGTAGCTTCAACACTCAATATCGATTCAACGCGAGGGTAGTATTTGACGGATATAACAATGGGTGTATCGGTCTCAAATCGTACGAGAAATATCGTCGTCAAGAAAAGAATTTTGCTCCAGACATCGACATCAGCGATGACGCTCTCGTGACATTGACGCAAGCCAGCTTTCTATCAAATGTCTCAAACAAGTATAAATTGGTTCAAATGTCCCAGTATCTGCGTAAGCATGGAGTAAATGTCAAAGTAGCTGAAGAAGACGCAGATACTTTGATTGTGAATGCAGGTCAATGAATTGATGGACGGTCCAGTTGCAGTAATGGGTAACGATGTCGATTGATTCGTGTTACTTATCTGTTTGACCAGCGCGAGAAGGACACTTCCTTATTATAAAATTGTTCCGAATGCAAAAATGAGGAAATAGTTTTCAACAGCTGACCACGAAAATTCATGAGAGTATATATTATTTCCGCACGCCTTCGTCGGGTGCGATTCGACAAGTGCCTTATATTCGAAAGGCAAACGGACTTTATTAAAAGATATATAAAAGAAAGAAGAGTCAAGAGTCTTCTAGAACCGTGATGCTACGACAGATGCACTGTATAGTGTAACAAAAAAAATTATTCTCCGCCTTTATGGATTGGAAGGTGCTGGAATAACGCTTGGCGCCGCTCGATTTCAGAAGTACGAATCTTTAGCGGTCAACCAGCAAACCGCAGTTCGCCTAGCTTTGTTAACGCCGACCTCAGCAGCGTTACAAGAACACGCAAAACGCGTTTATTTACAAATGCAGATTGGGCTTGGTAATACCAGAAGATTGGGGGTAGGTTAGGTCGTCACTAATCCTCCTGTCGATTATCATCGCAAAATATGTAGCTCCGCCTGAACTTCTTCACATGGTAAGAGAATTTCCACAATCAATTATTAATACTAGCTCAAAGGATCAAGCTTCTCAAAATGTAAATGCTTTGAGAAGTTTGTGTTCAACTTCCATACCCTATGCAATGTATGATCATTCTATTAACAGGTCTCCTGTGGCTGTACGACCGACTGTCTTAAAGGGCGTTGCAGTTGCCGAAAAGCTGGCATGAAATGTTCATGATTTTGCAGACATTGTCAACTGGACTAAAGTTTGAGAAGCAGATTGTTCCGACCACACCAAAATATTGCTTGAAATTCCCGACTAGATCAAAAATATCACCCGGGCGAACGAAAATTCTGCTGGTCATCCCGATTAGTATTTAGAGTTACGAATCATTTTTTTCTCTGATAACAAAAATTAAACAATGTTTCAAATTACAGTTCGTCTACTTTAGAGAGTAAAAGATGCAAATATAGCAAGGGCCGTAGCCCGCGGAAGGGGGAGAGGGAATCAACGAGAATTGATTCCCCTCCCCGAAACCAAAAATAACATATTTCTTTAATAAGTTGTGGCTAGTGCTATTTCACATCACGAATTGATGTTTGGAAACTGAGTTTTATCGAAAAAAAATTGCCGTTTTAAAAATTTTGCGTTTTTCGAGACAGCAACCAATATTAATTAGGACGGAAAACTAGCCTAACATTAAATTTAAAATGTAGATAAAATTTCGTTGTTTTTATCGTTTTTCAATTACTAAAAAGGTGTGTGGATAATATTAAAATTTGACGGCATGGAGAGGAGGGATCAATATGAATCCATAGCGATTCAAGGGTTTTTCTATTAGTCTAAAGCAGCCATACCTTTGTAGAGGTTCCGCAAGAATTCAGAAAAAAAAATAAATACACCTCTCTCTGGTCGAACGTTTTGTCGCGGACGTATCATGAGGCGCAGCCGAACTTAGTCGCCACCCACAACAGTACAATTTTACTATGCTGCCACCGCCGATATATACTTGTACGCGCTCACAAAGTCGAAATTGTGTACACCGCATTTTTTGTATTTCTATTTTTATTTCCACTTTCTATTTATCAAAGTCCTTGTGAGCCCTCAGTCCCTTTGATAAAAGCCGCCTCTGAGATAAGACACTACAGTTGTGAACAAGCGACTTTCGGGTCTAACTTCAAAACATAAAGTGAAATTGTTTATACGGCATTTATTGTATTTCTAGTTTTATTTTGGCATTTTATTTATCAAACGCGCCGACTCTAGTATTTCTGAGAATGTTAGAGATCGAGGTTAGGACTATAAATGTGAGACGATAGCGCCTCAACACTCATCAATCGACGATTAGCGTTCGGAGCAATAAGCACCTACCTACTTACAAGCTAGCTAGCTAATTGCGAATTTTAAACGAAGTGTTTAGGTATTGTTCGACTGCTGTATTCTGATTGTATCAGTTTTGTACATTCCTTCTTTGGACTAAACTCTTCTACGCAGTAACATTATTAATAAAGAAGAATGGAAAGTTGGCTTAAAGGCGTTAAACGTGTTGCAACAACATCTTCTAACGAAGCCGAATGTTCAAAAGCAGTACGCGCAGAGTATACAGCAATTAGCGATACAGACGATGATGCAACGACGTCAAGCTCCTCGGTTTCAAAGGCGAAAAAAAAGGCAGAGTATGATGAATCATATCGATGGGTTTTTGACGTAAGCGACTAATTTCTCGAAAATTATGTTTTTACACCAAACTGTTGCTTACGATGAACGGCACATGCACATAACTTAGGTCAGCCTGTTAATTATTTTAAAACGTATACAAAACTCGTATTAAAGTTATCGTATCCACCAGTAATTTTGTAACGGTTTTCACAACGGACGTATTTACATCGTAACCGCCAATATGACCCTGACAAAACATCGTATGCGCCGTATACTCGTGATGGTTACGATTTATCCTAATGTCGCTTACGATAATTTTTTGCCTCTCTACCTTAAGGTGGGCTGGGCAGTAACAAGCCTGCATCGACTTGTTTGGAAGTAAACTAAATTAATTTCATTTCAGTTTGCTTTAAATGGTAATGACGAGTGCATCGTATTCCATTAATAATAATTATAAATAAAATACGTTAGAATTATTTATTTTATTGCGATTAAAGATCTTTGAAATTATTTTGCTGGTAAGTTATAATATATTATTTTTTGTTTTTATGTTAAGTTATATAATTTTTATTTATTTAGATGGCTCATTCAAGAGGTTACCGCATAGCCTTAATGGCATTGCGTGATATTGCTGATACTAGTACTCGAAATGAATGTGTAAATGATGACTACGCGAATAAAATGCAAAATATCTATCCAGTTTTAAAACCAGTACAAAATGAAAACAACACTGATAGTATTGACAATGAAAATAACGTTGATTCAAATAGTATAATGAAAGTTGTACAAGATCAGTCAGATATTTTAATTGATATTGCTAACATTCCGATAATGCTTGTAGATGACTTTGTTGAGGACGTTTCAAAATTCAATCTGGAAAACGATGTTTCTATTCAGACTTCAAATTTAAATGACACCATGAGAGAAACTAATGTTAATGTTTCGGTTAGTACCCAAGAACCAGCCTTACCAAATAAACTGGTAGACTACTCATCCAGTTCAGAATCCGAAAACTATGATAAGAAGAGTTCTCCTAAAAGCAAGACGTTAAAAAGATTTGACTCCGATAACTCTTTTCATGAAGATAATTTCTGGGTTAAAAAAAAACTAAAAAAGAATCAAGAAGGAAAAGAAAAAAAACTGAGAAAGCGTTAGGGGCTAATAAATCCGTTCAAGAAAATCCGTGTAAAAATAAAAGATGCCAAAATGGATGTACAGGAAACTTTACAGAACAACAACGACATGACATATTTGAATACTACTGGGGTTTGGGCAGTTATTCTAGGCAAAGAGATTGGCTTTTATCATGTATAAAGGAAAAAGAAGTAAAGCGAAGGCGAACAAAAAATGTAGAACATAGTAGAAGAACTAGAAGCTTTAGTTACATTATTAAATGGAATGAGGTTGAAACTGAAGTGTGCCAACAATTTATTTTAAAAACGCTTTGCATCTCACAAATGATATTACGATACACTAAGGACCATGCCGGTCCTGGTATATTTGCCAAAGCCGATCAAAGGGGCAAACATAATCCGCCTCACAAAACTACAACCGAAGACAGAAAAAGAGTTCACGAATTTATTAAGAAGTTCAACTAAAAAATACCTATCTAGAGAACTGAGAAATGTGTCTTTTTTATACCGGATTTTTGTAAAGGATCAACAAGAAATTTACAAAATAAAAACTAAAGTATCCCTAAAAGTATTCAGATCAATATTTAATAAAGACTTTAATATCGGCTTTCACCTTCCGAAAAAGGGTAAATGCACCATATGCGAATCTCGAAAAGACGAAGAAAATAAATTTAGCGAAGCTGAAGACTTGTTATACCAAATTCATATTAAAGATAAAGATGAGAGCAAAAAACAGTTTCTTTCCGACCAGAATATTGCAAAAGAAGACGATAGTTATGTTTGCGCAAGTTTCGATTTGCAAAAAGTTTTAAATACGCCCCATGGAGACAACATGCTATTATACTATTCACGTAAATATGCGTTTTACAACGAAACTGTGTATGAAAGCGGAACAAGAAGTGCTTATTGCTATTTATGTGGCGAAACAGATGGAAACCGAGGCACCAATGAAATTTGCTCAATTTTTCACAAATATCTGGTTGAAGTTGACGGTCGGGAAAACGTGAAAAGTGTTGCTTTATATTGTGACAGCTGCACTGGTCAAAATAACAATAAGGCCATGCTAATAATGTTGAATACGTTCCTAAAAAAGGCAAGTAACATCCGCCACATTAAAATAACTTTCCTTTTACCTGGACATACTTACATGCCAGTAGATGCAGTCCATGGCACAATAGAAAGATTTATTCGTAGGCGCATTGTTTGGGCACCGTCAGAATGGCCCACCTTAATAGCAAACGCTAGGGTTCACCCTAAACCTTTGGAAGTTATTAGCATGAAGTATTCTGAATTTTTATCTTGGAAAGCGGTGAGCGAAAATTTCTTTCCAAATAATAGGAAGAACTTTGAAGATGGAACTAAATTCCAAATAAGTCAAGTGAGAATTGCATTATTGGAAAAAGGAAAAGAAGAAATCAAAATTAAACATTCTTATTCTGATACAGCTGAAAGTTTTATTTTGCAGATTCCTAATGGAGCTCCTAAAGGTTTGTTAACGTTTTCAGAAATTACGCTATTTAAAGCCCTATTTTTTATAATTTCAGGTAGAAGATAAAATAATCCCCAAAAATCACTGGAATCTATATACAAATGTCCTTTAGAAATATCCCTTCCGAAGTTTCAAAATCTAATGGAACTTTGCAAGAAGCATGTTATCCCAAAAAAATTTGTTAACGAATACCAACAATTCCAAGGAAGGGCAGAAGCTCCGGATGTTTTAGCAGAAACTGATGACGAAGACCAATACCAAGACATAATTTAAGATGAAAGGTTAAAATAATTTTTAAATGTTATTATTATTGTCATTTTCGTTTTGAGTACAGAGTTTTTATTTATGCAATGAATTTTATTTCAAAAAAAGATGCCGACAAAACATCGTAAGTGTATCTTAAGCGACAAACAAATATACATAGCTTTCAAAAAATGTATTGACAAAGTATCATAACCTGCAAAAATACCTGAATACGTTAAAGTTGACTAAAATTGACTAATCTAAAGTAAACTATAAAAATACAAATGATTACAAAAAAAATTTAACAGATTTAAGTTCAAAAACAAAATAATGAGAAGGAAAAAAGCCCTCCTGTAAAATTTGACCCTCGTTGCTTACGATGTTTTGTCAAAAACCCATCGATATATCAGTTTCGGATTTGTTAATTTCAACGGTTCACCTCTCTGCATATTATGTAGTAAACTGCTTCCTAATAATTCCATGGCACCTGCCAAGTTGCGCCGACATTTGGAAACTGTCTTAAGACAAGAATAAAGAATTTTTTATACGTAAAAAAGTATCAATGAAAAGGCCACGGCGGCATCATATTTAGTTAGCTATCGCATTGCACAAGCAGGTGAAGCACACACTATCGCTGAGAATTTAATAAAGCCATGTGTGTTAGACATAATAAAATGTATGCTTGATGAAAAATCTACAAAGCATCTTTCTACTGTGCCGCTATCAAACACGGCGAATTCATGAGCCGGTAAGCTACGTCTAACAAGAACTAGTTACACGTCTACAAAAAACACGATTCGTCTGGCAAATGGATAAGTCGACTGAAGTCGCTGGTATGGCTATCTTGCTGGTTATCGTGAGATATCCATATGAAAGTTCCTTTGAAGAAGACATGCTTATGTGTTCATCGCTGCCCACAAACACTACCGAAGAAGAAATTTTTAATAAAATAAATATATTTTTTGAAGAAAATAATCTCAGTTGGAACGATTGCATTGACATTTGTACAGATGGGGCCAAGGCGATGACGGGTAAAACAGCAGGAGCTGTGTCACTAATAAAAAATAAAGCGCCTATTTATAGTTCCAGCCATTGTATCCTGCATAGACAAGCACTTGCAATGAAGCAAATGCCGTCAAATTTAAAATTAGTTATGGATGAAGCGGTAAAAATAATGAATTTTATCAAATCACGACCACTATAATACCGATTGTTCTCATTATTGTGTGAAGATTATGGTAGCAACATAAAACACTGCTGCAGATCGCATTACTGCCGTGCTAAGAACGAAAGCCGTATCTACACAAAAATCGAATATTGATTTTTTGGTAGTTTAAGCATGACTAAGGAATAATTTAAGTATGTACTAAGTGATAATGTCCTAACTTATCGGGAAATAGGAAATTATAACAAATAAAAACGTCGTGTCCTCAAAATATATTAGTTATCCTAAGCATAAAAGCGGTATCTACTATCTGATAACCGTAAAAGCCGTATCTACTTATCGAGGTAGATACGGCGTTTGAGTTTAGCAGACCGCACATACCGCGTTTATGCTTAGTAACAGGCGGTTTTATTCCGCGTGGGCACTGTTTGTTGATGTTTCAGATCTTCAGATGAATTTAAACTATTTAATACTAGCAAAATGTGAATTTGTGTCGTTGGATGGATCTAATATTTTAGTTTATTGGCTAATATTTGTATTTTATATAGAGAAATTAAAAACTATAGATACATATTTAAAGTCATCCTTGCTTTGATGAACTTTATTCTTTGTAGAAATGTCTGAACGAACAAAAAAATTGTTATATTTAGCTTTTATACAACAGACAAGTGAAAATACTTCACAAGTTTTATCGGAATATGATATTTACCTCCTTGGTCCTATTGCAGAATCTACAGTAACTGCATAATGAAGTTGAGCAAAATTTTGAACCACAAAATAATAATAAATTGGCTGTATTGACTCCCTTTGACTAATGTAATCAACCACACCGAAAACGGGATAGGTATAATATGAACGAACAAATGACCAAACTGACCATAATGGGTTTGTACATTTAGAAGTACCTTGTACAATAATCAAGGGTATTATAATTGTTCAAAATACTGAAACCTAGACTGGAGCCGAGATTGAACTCGAAATTATGAAGCTATTATTGTATTTAAAGGTTTTACTAAAGCAGGAAATCCAAGAAAACGAAGAAAAGTAAGCCGAAATTGACAAGAAAAAACAAAAAGTTATTGAAAAACACTTGTGATATAAAGTTATGCAAAAGGAAGTGTATTGAAGCAAAACCTGAAGATAAAAGAAAAAATATAAATTCTGGATTTTAGAATATGTCAGATCACGAGGGAAAAGCTTTTATATTAGATAAATGTAGCAGACTCAATGTAAAGTGTAGAACTGGTGAAAGTCAAAGAAAAGAAAACAGCTTCAAATATACTTTGGATGATGAAAAAGGCAAGGAACCAAAGTGTGCAAGACATTCTTCCTTACATGATACTTTGTCGAGAACACCTAAAGGTGACCTTAAACCTCTGCCCAACAGACACATTAATTTTGACCAAATAGACCAACATATAGAGACTTTCCAGCCTTCAATATCACATTACAGGTACAGTAAAGTCGTAAATTTGCTCATGTTTCAGATGTATTTATATTTTTGTGTTATCATTTTTTAGGGGTTCCCATGCCCTAAACAGAAGCAAAGTGTCGTTTTCTCTAATGTGAGAGGACTACAAAATAAAAAATCCTCTACAGCAGGTATCCTACGAATCATACCGTTTGAGAGTGAAGAAAAAAATATATCTTTTGCTCTATTGGGACACGAAGAATGTGAGTGATGTGAGGAATTTAAATTACATCCACATGATAAAAGCAATATTCAAGATGATTGAACCACTTCCATTGGGAGCAAAATCATTACTGAAGCCGATTGCTGTGTTGTGGTATGAAGGTGTATCCGGAAGAGATAAAGAAGATATAATCTGTTTTTTTTTGCATTTTTTTGAGACAGAGAGATACACCGAAAATAACAATAAGGTTAGGACCCTATTACATATTTGGTACGAATGGGTAATTCCAGTGAAATTAATGCAACTGAAATATGTCTTAATTCCTTTGAGCTAGGACACATCTTCATATCCGCAGACAGTTTTCACCATCCGGTGGAGCTTTCTGTAGGAAACAAGACATATGCTTGAGTACCAAGACTTCTATAAATGGAAATATCATACGTCACAATCAGAATTAAAAAAGATACGGGCAACCATATATTTCCGAAATTGTTCAAATAAAATCAACTCGTGACTCGTTTGTACTACCAAGAAACTAATTTCTAAAAGTTGGACTTCCTTTGCAAGAAAGCCGCCAAAAAAATGTTATTCTGTTAGCACCTTTTATTCCTATCCCAAAGCCACGCGGTTTTCCAAAAATTAAAAATGATGATATTTTGAAATCTCTCCAAGGAATTATTCCTGAAAATCGACATACTTTTTGGAACAATCTCGAAGAACGTGATAATGATTAAATACAATTTTAAATGGAGATTATATTTAATTTATGTATTTGAACCATTAAAAATAACAAAAATAAAAAAAAGTTTCAATAATTATTTCAAATATTTTTATAGAATTTTCTAATTTTTTCATGCACTTATCAACTACTGTAATGGCGTCTGTACACCCTCGTCTCGGCTCTCTGGTGGCGACCATTTACATTCTCGATAGATCAGTTGTTGTTGTGAACTCCGAGGAGATGGACGATTACGACCTAGAAGTTGGCTGTTGCGCTCTATGTGCAGTTAGTATAATTTTTTGATTGCATCCTTTTCTTTTTCAACTCGGGAACAGAAATTACGACTTACAACTGTTTCTTATCTTTATGAAGCCTGTGACTAGCATTCCATACTGCCGGTTCAACTTGATACATTTCTATAAAATTAAGTTCCTTCTCATTATTCCACATTTTTTCCTTGATTTTTCCAAATTCAAAAATGTGTCTTCACATCTAGACACCGACGGGGACACTGGAGTTTACTGAACAAGAATGCACAGTGGCACACTCGTTATTGGTGCGAGACTCGGCTAAGAAATACCGACACGATACCGGGAGCGAGCGAGGAACACCGAGAGACCCCGAGGCAACACAAGCAATACTATTGTTACGAAATAGCACACTAGTGTAGACCCTGAATCCGATTCTGTCTAAGCCATGTATGAAAGTTAAAATTATGGCGGATGCGCAGGGATTTCTTAGAACTGTTTGCGATTGTGACTATCTTATCTGGGCATTGTTTTATGTACAAAATGCCAGAAAGCCAATTGTTTTTGTGTGAACCGCAATCTAGAATTATCTAATAAAAAAGGCACTAATATATAAAGGAACGATCAGGGAGAGTTAGTTAGTTTATAAAGTGATCTCGACAAATAAACAAGAATACACCGAAATAGCGAACAGTAAAATGTTGATATAAATTAATAATTAAGGTTGTATGTATATAAATTAAATTTAAACGAATAGTTAAGTGTATATAGTAGTGAAAAGTTTAGTGTTTAAATAAATTCGTAAGTAGCCATGCCGTGTGTTTAAAGTTTATCCCACCCGTTTACTGTTTAAATAAATAAGAAAAACATTACATTGGTGTGAGAATATAAATAAATTGCTACGTAAAAATGGCCAAGAGACTATGTGATCTGAAAGTGACGGAATTAAGAGCAGAATTGGAAGATCGTGAGTTGGAAACGTCCGGTAAGAAAAGTGAATTAGTAGAAAGACTTAAAGTGGCACTGGAAAATGACGGCTATGATCCAGAATTATTTTTATTCAATGACGAGGCTTCCACCGAAATCTCGTCAATTTCTGTCATGGACGAGAAGATTTCAACCATGAAGAACGATATCTCTGCTAACATGGACAAGGTTTCTACTAATATGGACGAAAAGATTTCAACTATGAAGAACGATATTTCCGCAGATATCTTATCATTGAAAAATGACATTGCTGCTGAAGTCGAGAATAAAATTTCGTCTCTAAAATCGGATATTGAGAATAAGATGACAACGATGAACGAGAAAGTAATATCAGACATGGAGAATAAGATGACAACGATGGAGAATCAGATGGACGAGAAAATCAAGGAGTTAGAGACAAAGATTGCCGATTTAAGAACACAAGACACTTGAGCAGAAGAAAAAAAGATGGAGATCTGCAAGCCAGAAACACAACCCAAGACAGAAGACATTAGTAGTTTTACCCGAGTCAAGGCCCCAACGTTCGATGGAAAAATGTCATGGACCAATTATGTGAAACAATTTGAAGCAGCCGCTAGAGTGAATAATTGGTCCGATAGAGAGAAGGCAGTGAACTTAACTATCGCGCTTCGGGGAGATGCCTTAGATGTATTTCAGACGATACCTCTGGAAGAAACGGATGATTTCGAGCAGCTGAAGAAGAGGTTGGACATGCGATATGGTCACGAACATTTGTACCAATCCCAGCTGAAGAACCGAAGGGAGTAACTTGATGCCGAGGACGCTTCGTTTAGCCCATCCCAAAACATTAGTTGACGCATTGACAGCTGCTCTTGAGTATGAATCAGCAACGAAGGCTTCGGGATATAACAAAATTAGGACCATCCAAGAAGAAGGTGACGAAGACAGATTTGACCAGTTCGTCAGTTTAATAAAAAGTATGATGGACAAGAAGCCGAGAAAGATCAGATGCTGTAGATGTGGCGAATTAGGGCATGTAAGTAGTTCGTGTAGGCGCCCAGGACTCCTGCAAACCAAAAACCCCAGTCACAGGAAAACTAGAACGGGTCGGCTACGAGGGGTCAGCACCGACCCATGATCGCTCAGATGTCGCAACGACAGTTTATATGTAGATGGAGAAGTGAATGGCAAGAGATATACTCTGCTAGTAGACACTGGAGCAACTAGAACCATTATACGACCAGAAATAATAAACTCCAAGAAGAAGCTTATACCAACGAGACTGCGGACCTCCACAGGTAAGAGTGCCAACGTTCACGGTGAGATACAAATCCAATTGGGAATTCGCGCAGAAAAGTTCACGTATACGGTAATTGTAGCTGACATTGAAGAAGACGTGATTCTGGGAATTGACATAATGAATGTACATGGTTCCCAATTAGACTTTGGAAACGGAACCATTAAAGTGGGTTCCGAGAAGGTATTCCTTCATCCATATGAAGGCAGCGCGGTGTTGCCAGCTGTACAGGAAGATACCGTTCTACCTGCACGAAGCGAAATCATGATAGTAGCACGGCTACAGGGAATCATGGAGGAAGGTACACCGGTTATGATGGAGTCAAGGTACCACGACGAAGAGGTTGGCAAAGGAGTACTAATTGGAAAAGGATTGGTTACGTTGGCGAAAGAGATTCCAGTACGTGTGATGAACGTGAGTGATTACCCAGTTACCATCAAGAAGGGAACCAGTATTGAAACCTGCGTACGAGTGACGTCTATAGTTCGTCAAACAACGACCACTGACAATTCTAATGCCAGATTCGAACAGATATTATCAGTAGCTGGTCAATATTTGGATCGAGCTGAAAAAAAATAATGAGTATCAAGACCTATTCGTACCAAAAAGAGGAAAGACTGGTAGAACATCAGCCGTCAAACACAAAATCGATACTGGTAATGCTAAGCCAATTAGGCAATCAGCTCGAAGACTTCCACGAGCGATTAGAGAAGAAGCTGAAAGAATAATTCGAGAGATGGCAGAAGAAAAAGTAATAGAACCATCTACTAGTCCATGGATGTCTCCAGTAGTGCTCGTCAAGAAATAGGATGGTACTACGAGATTCTGCGTGGATTATCGCCAGCTTAACAACGTGACGAAGAAAGACAGCTATCCTCTTCCTCGAATTGACATTGACGATACGCTAGATACTTTGGCCGGCAGCAAACTGTTTTCCACCTTGGACCTGAAGTCTGGTTATTGGCAAGTGAAAATGGACCTAGAATACAAAGAGAAGACTGCTTTTACCACCGGATCCGGATTATGGCAATTCAACGTCATGCCATTCGGGCTCTGTAATGCGACTGCGACATTTGAAAGACTCATGGAAAATGTCTTGAGAGGGATGTCTTGAGAGGGTTGTCTTGAAAGACATGCATGGTCTATTTGGACGACATCGTAGTGCTGGGGAAGACATTTGACGAACACCTGAAGAATTTGCAAGGCGTATTCAAACGACTCCAAGCTGCCCAGCTCATGTTAAACCCGAAGAAATGTCAGATATTCCAAAACCGAGTCAACTATCTAGGTCATATAGTGAGCAATGAAGGAGTGGCGGTGGATCCAGAGAAAATTGCTTTCATTCAGCAATGGCCGCAACCAACCGACAAACATCAAATTAGGAGTTTTGTTGGACTTTGCACATACTATAGAAGATTTATCAGTAAGTTTGGAGATATTGCCAAGTCTCTAACTCGACTTACAGAAGAAGCAAGAGGTTTCCAATGGGACGAAGAATGTCAAATGGCTTTTGATACCTTGAAGCGGCATTTAACCACGACGCCGAAATTAGGATATCCATTACCAGAGGGATACTTTATTCTCGACACTGACGCAAGCAACGTAGGAATTTGAGGAGTGCTCTCACAGATCCAAGGAGGGCAAGAAATAGTGCTGGGATATTTCAGTAAAGTCCTCTCCAAACCAGAACTAAACTACTGCGTCACAAGAAGGGAACTTTTGGCGACAGTAAAGTCCGTGGAAGTTCTTAATCCGGACTGATCATGCAGCACTCAAGTGGTTGATGCAGTTCAAGAATCCCGAGGACCAGATCGCTAGATGGATTGAACGACTCCAAGAGTACGATTTCAACATCGAACATCGAGCTGGTGTGAGTCACCGAAATGCTGACACCCTGTCCAGAAGGCCGTGCCCAACAGACTGTTCCCACTGCAACAAGGCGAAATCTAGTAAAGCAGCAGTTTCAAGAACTACTGTAGTCAACGAGGAATGGTCACCCACCAGGATCGGAGAAGATCAGGAGAATGATCCTCACCTGAAGATGATCCGGCAATGGAAGGCAGAAAATCGGCGACCAGCATGGCAAGAAGTGTCAAGATTTTCACCAACACTCGAGGCGTATTGGGCTCAGTGGGACTCCCTTGTCCTGGAAGAAGGGCTGTTGAAAAGAGTCCTTGAATACGATTATGGTTCCGAGATGAGGAGACAGCTAGTCATCCCGAGAACAAGAGTAGCTGAAGTACTAAAGTTACACGACAGTCCATCGGGAGGTCATCTGGGAGTGAAGAAAACCCTCCAGCGAATCCGAGAGAGGTTTTATTGGATGAACAGCTCCGATGATGTGAAGGACTGGTGTAAGAAATGTACGACTTGTGCTACGAGTAATGGACTACATCGCAAGAAAAAGGCACCTATGAAACAGTATAATGTTGGAAGCCCATTCGAAAGGATTGCTTTAGACATCGCTGGAACAACTGTCGCGGATGTATTGGTGAAGTAATTTATCAGCCGATATGGAGTGCCCTTGGAAGTCCACAGTGACCGCATTGGCTTATCGATCTGCCGTTAATGAGTCCACGGGTGAAAGACCTGCGAAAATCCTGTTTGGACGTGAAATGAGACTTCATTGTGATCTGAAATTTGGCTGTCGGCCTGGAGAAGATCTAGCAGGAGAAGACTACGTGATCCAATTGAGAAGAAGGCTGGAAAATATTCATGAATCAAGTTGCCAGCGACAGAATGAAAAGTCGGTACGACACGCAGGCCACAGAAGGCGGTTTTAAAGAAGGGGACAAAGTATGGTTACACAACCCGACGAGGAGAAAAGAATTTTCTCCAAAATTACAAAAATCCTGGGAAGGTCCATACTTAATCAAGAAAAGGATCAATGATGTTATATATCGCATAAGCAAGATCCCCAACGGAAAACCAAAAGTGGTTTACCAAAACCAACTAGCGCCATTCGAAGGAGACCATGACCTAGAGAAAGGTGTAAACCATATTCGAGATGTGTCAGACTCTACCTTCGATGAATTTATGGGCGCGTATGGAGCTACCGGGAAAGCTAGATATGAAGTCACTTCACGACAAGATTTGTTCACTCTCCCGGAAGATTATTCACTGGCATACAACATCCCCGTCCGTATTAAGAACGCACGAGGGTTGGCATCCGTATTTCGAAAGAAGTTCGGGCAATTATAAAAACTTGAAGGCCAGATTCCAGCCCCTGGTAAGACACTGAAAATGAAACATAATTCCCGGTACGTATTCTACGTGGTAACTAAAAATGAATTTCAAGATAGATCTACCTACCGCGATGTGTGGGAAGCACTTCGAAACCTCCGAGACCATGTGTTAGAATCCAGCGTGAAGAAACTGGCTATGCCTAAGATAGCGAGTAACCAGTTGAATTGGCGTTTCATCAGGAACATGGTAGAGGTTATCTTACAAGATACCGGTGTCCAGATATTAATTTGCAGCTACAACCCCCGTTATCAGTATCCGATGAAGACGGTTATTTCCATAAGATCGGAAAGTGTAGAAATGGGGCCAGTTGCCGATTCAAACATCCAGTCTCGGCTACACAAAAGTTTCAGGAGGAACTTCCATTTAAGGCGGGGGTAATGTTACGAAATAGCACACTAGTGTAGACCCTGAATCCGACTCTATCTAAGCCATGTATGAAAGTTGAAATATTGGCGGATTTCTTAGAACTGTTTACGATTGTGACTATATTATCTAGATATTGTTTTGTGACCAGTCTTATCCAGAAAATGCCAGAAAGCCAATTGTTTTTGTGTAAGTCGCAATCTAGAATTATCTAGTAAAAAAGGCACTAATATATAAAGGACCGATCAGGGAGAGTTAGTTAGTTTATAAAGTGATCTCGACAAATAAACAAGAATACACCGAAATAGCGAACAGTAAAATGTTGATATAAATTAATAATTAAGGTTGTATGTATATAAATTAAATTTAAACGAATAGTTAAGTGTATATAAATTAAGTGTTAGTGAAAAGTTTTGTGTTTAAATAAATTCGTAAGTAGCCATACCGCGTGTTTAAAGTTTATCCCACCCGTTTACTGTTTAAATAAATAAGAAAAACATTACACTATTTACACTACTCTCGGGCTCGCCCTACCTCGGAGTGAGTGTCTCGCCGAGAGTGTACAGCCGCCATAATAGTTATTAAATAATGCAGATAAGTCAAAAAATATTAGCATGACTCATGACTAATCATAATTATATCTAAGTAAACTGATGTTTTGTAAAAAATTACTTCTTTTTTATTTATTTTTTGTTTTTATTATATTGTTGCGTCTTTCAATTAAAAGCCATTTTTAGATTATTTAAACTTGCAGCAATCCTTTGGGACCAGGAAAAAACTTTGGGATCTCATTTATTTTTCTTGCGGTACTGCGGTAATGAAAAAATCTTACGGCGAGACTCCGTTGGGTTGAAAATCACGATGGGTTGCCAAAATTTAAGGAAATTTATAAAAATATTGTTGATACACTAGACGATTTAAGCATGGACAGGGATTTTGAAAACATCGTCAAAGACTAATTATTTTCTGAGATCAGTCATTTCAAGTGATTTTGTTAGAAGCTTATGTTGTTTAGGAATGCTGTTCCCATACACATTGACACAATGTATAATACTTCAATCTCCCTATAACTGTAGAATCACAACAATATTAAATTTTTGTTTATATAAATAACATTTTTCTTATAAAAATGCATCAGTCAGCAGTATCAAAGCCACGTTTGAGATCAATGAAAACTGCCACAATTTTTTTCTCCTTTATCGCAAATCTTTTTCCAATATGAAATGATAACGCCCCGGTAGAAAAATCCTTTCGAAACCCAGACTGTTTATCTGATCATTTATTGGATTAAAACGCATTTGTGGCTACAGCTTTGATTATTAAATTATTAAAAAAGTATAAAAAATGATATGGTCCATTCATTGATAATAATCACTTTTATGGTCATTTTTAACAAAAACATCAAAAAAGATTGTTATTTATCAAAATCCAAACCATATATAGCCACAAGTTATTCAGCTTGCACTTTGAACTCAAAACTAAAAGAAATATTTTTAGAAAAAAATCTGACAATCTGAATTTGTAAAAAGTGAGGTTAGATTAGATGAATTTCACTATATACCTAGATCACAGCATATAGAACACATATAGGCTGTGCCTAGATAACCACTCAATAAATAACCTAGATTCACTTTTTTCCTGTGAAATACGTAGAAAATAGTTTGGTTAGTATTAGTGTTAAGTTTCCTCTCTACCTACTCACTATGCACCAAAAATGTATTATTATAAATGGTACTATATTTGCACCTAAAAATGATTGTGAATAATGACTTACTTCCAAATAGAACTCAAAAAGACAATAAATTTGGTGGTGTAGAATAAGTTGCACTCATGCCACTATCTTTTGCAGATATTTTTTGTAGGTGGGATACTTCCTTAGCAGCCAAAATAAAAAATGTCACAATACTGCATTAGGTACAATATATGTTTTCAATAATAAATACTGATTATATTCCTTAGTTAAATGATTACCTATTAAATTAGTCGTAGAAAAATATAGTGTGCAAAACGTGGTATTAACGAAAAAAATGTATGTTCATTAACATGGTCTAACTCAAGTTATTACATGTAGGGAAATGTTAATGTAATATTGAATTAGTCTAAAGCCAAAACGTTTATTAACGTTACTCCAAATCCATCAATATTGTAAAAATAGAAAACTTGCATAATATGACAGAAGCACGCGTATAATTTAGTATAAGCGACCCATATAACGGCACCATGGCTCCAATAACTTTAACCTAACCAATAACTATCTGTTTTAAAATTAACAAATTTACTGATATTTTTTTAATCTTTAGTCTGTAATTCTCGTCCTTGTAAAAAAAGATTGTCATAGATACCTACACCGAAATAAAATATCTCTTAATTAAAGCTGATAGCTTGAATGGAAATCAACATTATGTAATAAAGTAGGTACCGATATAATAAATCATTTTCTGAAGAAAAAAAATAATGTTTACAAACTATAATTCGATAAGTCGTTCCCTTGAAATAATATATCACTCTAAATTGCAATCAAAATAACTAGATTATATAAAAAATAATGGCGAAATCCCTGAAGATAAACCGACAAAATCTCGAAACATACAGACATGCGTGAAATGTGACAGGAAGGAACAAACTAAACATTTGACATTTTGTATCTAAGATATATAATCCAACAAACCCTACCTTCTTTTCAACTCCTATAGCTTAGTCATAAATTCTTTAAATCACAACTCATATTTACAGTAATTATTTATTAACTGTTTAATGTAAAACAAAAAAAACTGAAATCAGACATGTATAACATATAAGTATAGTTTCACAAAATGGCCGCCACGCATAACGAAATGAATTTCTGTATTTTTGACCATGGACCTGCGTTTGTGAGAAATACCGTTGCCGGCAAAAGCACTCTGTGAAACACATTTCTACCAACGGAATAATTTGAATCACCGATTACCGATCAGCTGGGGACGCGTGGCAAAATAATGGGTGTTTCTTAACTATTGACTGAATTACGATGAAGAAGTATTACGGATTTTCTCAATTTTAAATGGAAATAACATTATGCTTAACGTTAAATCAGTTATTAATACATTGTAACTTATTATAAATAGGGCATGGTCTGATAAAGTGAATAGTGTGCCGAACAACGGATGGGTATCGAACTTTCAGATACGTTATGTTATTTATGTATAATTTTTGTACTATCTTCCTGTTTAAGATTATATGAATCTAATTCTTGAACGGGCAATATTATATTGTATTTATTATTTCATAATATTTGTCTATAAGTACACATTTCTTTAAAAAAATTTCCCAATAAATCATACGACTTGAATGCTACAGGGTGGTTCAAAAATCATGTAAGACTTTATTTTATATTATAGCTATTGTACCAAATATTTAAAATATCTAAGATAAGATGAATTTATCGTGCAAAACATCAGCTAAAAAAATCATTTATATGTTTTAAGTAATTTCTGGCTAACAGTGGCGTACAATGATCCAGATTATTTTATAGAATAGATTACTTCAAATTGTGTTTCGAATAAATAATGAGAAATTTGATACAAATTGAGATATATGACAATGGGCTAATTAACATATATTTCATTTATTTAAGTGATAAATTTAAATGAAAATTTTCAATTAATGGCATTGATTATAGAACTAGTAACTTGAAGTTTTTTTATATATAATGTTTCGTTTTGAAGAGTGTACATGTAGTTACGATTAGTACATTCAAAATTGAGTTGCACAAGAATAGAGAATAACAATTTCCGTTGCAACTTCACAAGAATGATACATACAAACATGCTCAGAATGCTACATAATAATATATCAATAATATCAACATATCCTCAAATATAAATTATACAAAGCACTATGGAAACAACTTTGGAATTCCCTTAGTCTCTCAAGGTAAGGCTTAGCAATAATGAGGAGGCTAAGAATTAGTTATACCAAAAAGATTCCTATGGTTACCGATGTCATAATGCAACCGACCATATTGTCGAAGCAGTCAATGTAATATTACGTGCCTTAAGTACTTAATAGAATGTCGACTCGATATTAGAAAAACGGCTGGCAGAAACTGGGAACAACAAGCCACAGACAGAAAAAAATGAAAAAGTATGGAAGTGGCTTACATCCAGGAGTGTAATGAGTAATCCAGCTTTTGCCTAAAAATTTATTTTCTCAATAATATAACGATTTATATCAGTGATACATTGGTTTATTAGTTTGTATACGTATGTAAGTGGTCTTAGCAGAGCATGACTATTTAAATTAAAATTATAAATAAACAAAAAATCGATTAAATAAGATATATTTTCTATTTTGCAAAGGAATTAACCAAAAAAATAACTAGTCATGACGAGATCGTGGTAAAGGTTGCGAATGTAATGGGACAAATTAATATTTAACTGTTTAATCTTGTTTCTGGTTGATTTTAAGATGTGAAACTCATTTTGCCACACCCCTTGCTCGATGGTAACTAAATATCAACACCAAAACAAGTATAAAAACAGAGCCACGGAGTTAGCCTCAGCCCTTTCCTTTTCAACATAATAATGGATTAAATAATCGAAAAGAATACTATATTCAAAATAAGAAATCGCTGCCTGAGAATCCTATCCAGATAACGCTATTCTTATAGCCGAAAATGAAGACGACCTGCAGCGCCACCTATACAAGTTAATATGATAACACAAAAACTGAACATGCAAATTCTGAGCGAGAATACTCAAGGCATGGTATTATCCAAAGATTTGATACGTTGCAAATTGGTAGTAAATGAGCGTATTATAGATGAAGTCATGAACTTCAATTATTTCAGCGTACAAACATCGAGCAGCGGAAACAGATCAAACGAAGTATCTAGTTTAAGAAATCATCTAGAATATCGGAATACTTTCGGGACATCTGGAAAAACAAATAGTGAGTAGCGAAATTAAAACGAGTGTCTATCTATGACGATGAAACAACAAAAACAAAGAGAAAAATAAAAGCAGCAAAGATGAAAATAGTGTAAACGATAAAGCGGATCAAACTTCACGACATAATACAGACCCATTAAGAGTATTATGAGTACTGGATATCGTCAGATACGTAAGAACAAAGTACCGTCAATGGAGAGACTATGAATGAGTGAGGATCGGATTACTAAGTGGTCCAAAAATAAAAAACCTTACACAAGGGACATTTGGTAGGCATCCAAAACGCTGGAACAATAGCTGAGCATCAGATGTCAGAATTGACAGGACTTCGTCAGCTTGAACTTGTCGATTTTCTTGATTATTTTTTTAATATTAACGACCAAAGACTCCTCTAAGATTGACGGGGTAACTAACTTTTATATACAATACCATTCAAATTCCGCTAATTCCCCTCCTCAAATTTTTAATCTCAAAATTTGATGAAAACATCGTCTTAGGCACCCAACTTAATTCCTCTGTATTTGTTTGTCGTTTGGGCGTTGATCAACGTTTCCACTATTCCAATTACACATGTCACAAACTTTGTGTGCGATTCCCCGCCAATATTGTGTACCTGATAGTTTTCCAAAATCCTTCTAGGTCTAGTTACTTTTATGTCGTCAAGACTTCACGTCGTCTAATCGTTACTCATCTGGCTCAACTCAATTCGGTTGAAAAATCTCTAGTAGTAGTAATCCCTCCGTGCAACTCAGCGACGTCCTCCGCGAATCGTATACAGTACACTCTCCTATCATTTGAAAGCTCAATAAGTCCGCTTCTTCCATATAGCTTATGTGTCCTGGAACGGTGTATGTATAGTACTCAGTGGTTTCTTACATTCTGTCTAAAGGATAATTTAACCAAAAGTAACTAAACCAACGTATCTAAAAACCCTCACATGATTACCTGGACCAATTCATTTTAGTTGTAAAACCCCTAGGGGTAGTAGTAAATTTCTCTAGACAACTCAGCAACATAAATTAGCGACCAAAACTCAAAAGCTCGCTGAAACCATCTCTCTTGCAAAACGGTTTGAATTGAGTCGGCCGATGAAAAATTTTACTACCGACAGTTGCAACTAGTCAGATCAGAAAAAGACCACATTGTGTGTGATATTGCATCGTTTTTTCATGTACCTATTAGAAAGGTAAAATGCATATCTGGTAAACAAATTAATGCAAATATTTTTTTATTCAAATCAACGTTTAACAAATATACCAACCCATCTAACTTGTAACTGATAACGTGGCTGAAGTAGGCAACCAGTTGAAACTTGAATAGAATCACGCGGTACACATTTAAAAAGAAATACTACATATATACTCACTTTTCTTGTTTCGTTTTCCTTCAGTTAACAGTTAAAATATCACATTTACTTAATACTGTTCTAGAAAAATTAGATTCTTAATATTCTTTCTAAATTAACACGTGAAAACAAAATGGCTATTAAAACAGGCGTTACTTAAAGCCAGTTCTACCAACCACCATTCTATGTACAGAATGTAACAAAAATAAATACCTAAGTAGTTTTGTCTAATTAGTATTTATGAGAAATATTTAAAAACTGGATAGTATTTCAAACAATAAAATAACCTGACAGCTCGGCGATGTGAAATTTGTCTCTTAATTAGAAACTTTGTCACAATTTCCATAATTGTATCACATTTTTTTTAATTAAAAAAAAAAGAAATTTATTATTGATCAACAGCTTCAACTATTGAAAAAGCAGAAAATTTATTGATTTTGATTTGAAGTGCGAATGGAAGTGTCTAATACTGGTTCCGACTAAACAATATTTGATGTCGATACGTTATATTGGATGCATGTTATTTAATACGGATTATAAGGTGGGTACTTACCGATAACTGTTGTAGTCTTATTTAAATAATATACGAATCTTCATTAACAATGAATATGGAACTATTATTAACTTCATAAAACGTTGTTACCAGTGTTCACTTAAAATGATGTGGTGTGACAAAATTATGTATTTACATAATGGCGTCGAAACGGATGTTCCGTTGGATATATAAAAACAAAATAATTTGGGTTTAAAATGTCATTCTTTATTTTTCATTTTCAAAAGAAGTATAAAGGCATTAAAAGTAAATAAAAAAATTAAAAACACGATATTTAGCACATTTTTTATGTTAGAACATTGGAATCCCAACGAGAAATTGTAATAACTTTAACCTCACATTTTTTGACAATAATCGATAAAAATTTTGACTTCGAAAATTTTAGTTTAGATCAAAGATTATATACACGGAGTGTAGATTGCGAATATCGTTGTTATTTCTTATTTGGTATAAAGGGACTCCATCTGTATTGTATTAGGTGCGTTTAATCTAAATTGTACACTTACTGAAAGTATTTCATTAGGTAAGTAATGGATTCTGAATTTCATCTACTTGGAACAAAACAAACAGATTATAATAATGTATAGGCTAACGTTTTATGTGATTGTCGGAAACGCAATTTAATTTGCTAGTCCTAATGTTGACAATTAAAATACTGGGAAACAAGCTTCTTGTTTATATTTAAGTTTATCTACATTAAAATTTTAATAACCTTGGAAATTATAATTCACCTACCTACTTATTTTTGTATCTGGTGATCTCTTCAGTTATTCTAATCATTGATGGTTATTGTACATATTATGTTTTATTGTACTCATTATAACCAGTGTTTTAATTAAACATATATTTGATCAAATTAAAAATGCTAACATGCTAACAATACAAGCAAAGTTGGGGAAAAAATCTATAGGCTTCAAGTCTGGATTTCCCTACAAATATAGACATGAGGGGAAACTTGGGCAAAAGTAGTCACTTTATTTAATATGTTGATTTTCAATTCATCTTTTGTTATTTTCCTACAAATTTTGTATAAACGATAAAACCATCATTCGATATTCAATTTAGCTAACTTAAATAAAATTAGTGTTTTTAAATGAAACTCAAGGTCTCTGGTATTATATTGTGGAATTAACTAGAGACCTTGAGTTTAATTTAAAAACACTAATATGAGCATATTCCACGAAGTAAGGGTCGAGACAGTCAATTTCATTAAATAAAATTCTGTAAAAATTTAGACTATGAAACCTAAATTAGTGGAATATTATTGATTCCTTTTGCCCACCTCTATAGGGCATATGGAATCAGACATTTGGGCAAAAGAAATCAAGTAGGGTAAAAGGATCACATAATATGAAGAGAGTCCATAATTTTTTTGAGTTTAATAGGTAAATTAGGCCAACATACATAATATAGTTGTCATTAATCCTGAAATATCAACTATGGAATAACCTTTCATATTTTTAATAGGTACTAGGACAAATAGAACAACTTAATAATATAAATCGAAAATAAAAATTATGCCATAAATTACAAGAGATCCTAGGAAACCTCATAGGAAACTTGATTATTAAAAAGAGGAACTAAATACCAAAAATATATGTAAAAACTATTTTATTTTTCTGGAAGAAAGAATGTCTCCTTTGCAGTGGCTGCAAATAAATATCCTGCATTTATAATTAGCACATAACTGATGGGCCCAATTAGGTACTGCAAATATTACACTGCACCCTCTTTTCTCCAGGAACTGAATTGCCAAAAATATCAGTACAAAACAAACAAGGCATAAGCTATATTGGGTTTTTATTTTTACATGGTGGTATAAATTTTCCAGTTACCGAGCAACAGAATAATGAGGTAATTAAAGATCCACTTTCTGCAGAATTAATGCTGCCTACTTGTTTTTTTTTTCCAACTAAAGATAACACCCTTTGTGGTTTCTTAGTAGACGTCTGTATCCCTGCTTCATTGACATTATGCATGTTTTCTAGAGTTATGTTATGCTTACAGATTTCAAATAATTAAAAACCTTGTTACTTGTGCACTTTTTTACCCTTGAGCTCTAACAATGCTAGTTGGTTCGGGTTGCCTTAAACTTAGCACCGGATGCCTTTTCATAAAATTCATCTACCATTGATTCCCAGCCACTTAGTTTCTAAAATAATGTTTAATATTGTTTTTATGAGCACAATGAAGTATTTTTTTTCAAGTGCTTTTGTAAAGTCTGTTGACCAACTTTCACCCTAAGTAGATTTTCTCTTATGCCAGTAAATCATCTGGAAAGATGAATAAGTATTAATTATGTCTTTAAACTATTTATTAAGTTTTTAAAAAACTCGAAGAAAGAAAATTTTAATCCGGGGCCAATTCGTCTTCAGGCAAAATGAGTAGACCTCTATTGCCCAACTCGACTTGCCCAAATGGTTGAGCTGACAACTATGCAAAGAAACAAATAATATAATATGGATACAATGTAAAAAAGTTTGGTCATGGTTAGTACAGAAGCATTCAAAATATATTGTATTCTTGTGCCAGACAACTTAGAAATTGGCTGAACTTTAGCAAATAATGTACTTATGCATTGTAAATTTAATAATTGTCAATTGTACACGGTAGTACCAGGAATATGTTGAAAATAGCTATTTAATTCATACCTGGAAAGTCGGAGAAGTTTTAACAAAGTTGCTACATTTATAACTTTTTTACTGTTATAAATATTTATGTGATTCCTTTTGCCTGCCATATTTCTCATGTCCTAGTTTCCCTTACCCAGAATACTGACTATAGTAGAATTAGTATAGTTGGTAAAATTAACGCATATTTGTATTTTTGTGGACTATTGCATTCAATGTAATTAGTAGCTTAATAATTAAAAATTAACTGTCTTAATATGTATGGCATTTTGGTATTAATAGGTCCTTAAGACTAAATATTAGTGTTGGTTAGTCTCTATAATTTTGTATTTATGTCCATTGTATATTATTGTACTTCTATACTATATAGACAATTTGATTTGATTTTAAATGTCTCAACCCATTTAATCTTGATAATTCCATCTAATATCAGAGTAGCATAAAAATATTAGAAAGAGGCTCTTTACACTTCAAGTTGCCTCGACTCATGAAACAAATACTAAACAGACTTATGATAACCAGCTGTTCTATCTTTCAGTGCCTTCCTAAGAGAGATATGAGGCAAACTTGATTTTGAAGAAATGCATTTTTAAACTTTTGCATGAAATTTAGTCTAACAGTTAGTTGCTTTTTCATTATAGGCGATTTCGTCCCGCTTTGGTTGGTAGGGACTTTTGTTAACCAAATAGTAGGTCCTACGTCACCGTTATGATGTAAAGTACCAATTACAGGCAAAATCGTTTGGTTCTCAATTGGTATAGCTGATTGATGACATTTACATTTTATGTTGCAATCGGAAAAGTTGTTTATTGAGTTTTACTATATTGTCTTGGAGTTTTAAGTTAAATATATATAGGAAAAACCCAAAAAAAGCTTCTTGCCTTTTATAATAAAATCAACAGATTCCATTATTACTAGACAAAAAAAAACCAGACAAAATTTTAGAATATTGGCCAAAAATTCAATTCGTTTCAACGACTTTGTTTGTTTACAAATAAAAAGCAAGACAAAAACTACTTTCGACAAGGATAGAATGCTACCAATTTCAGTAATCATGCTGCAAATCTCAGTATGTGATTTGACAGACCAAAAAGGGTACCAAAGTAAGCTTGATGTCATCGTTTTTCGAAATGAAATCGATTGGTACGTATTTGACAGACCAAAGAGGGGTACCAAAGTGGGACGAAATCTCTATATATATCTGGCCATACATCAAGTGATTGATTTTGTCAATATTACCATTACAATCACAAAACTCTATACTGCTCAGTTTGAATCTCTGAAGATATGCTTTGACAGTAGCTTATTTGAAAAAAACATCTGACATACATGGAATATATAGGCTTTTTGTGTTGCGATTGTAGGAGACTTCGGAATAACAGATCACAAGGCAACTATTTTATGTATTAAAATGAATTCTATCCCTAAAATTAATATATTTAATAAAAAACTTGTATTAATAACATTATTTAGTAAAGAGATTCTAATAAAACTGACTGGAGTTTCCTATATACACTTAAGTGTGCAGGAACCAGCTACATATACAAGACACAATAAAAGATTTTTTTTTATTTCAAATTAACGTGCTAGGCAACTAAGGCCACTTGCACAGGAGTGGTTACAATATATTACACATATTACAGTTCATTAATACGATATGAGTAGGTACACAATTGTTCTACAGTTTATGGTAAAGTTGCACATCTTTGTGAAACTGAAATAGGTAGGTAATTTGATCCTAGTTGTTTAGAATGTCTTTGTAGCTCAGTTTAAGCTGAAACTGTTGTCTTTGGATGGCATATTTGTGACACTCAGTCAAAATGTGTGTATGAAATTATAGCTGGAACAAATGGGTCTAGACGTAATAGACATTAGGTATCCATGGGTGTCTTGAATGACCTATTCTGATTCTTCTTACCACAGCTAAATCTTACCTTGAGAGACTTCCAAAACTACTTGGTTGAGGATGACCTACCGAGTGCTGTATTTGGCGTAAGAACGGTGTCCCAATTCTGCTGCTATATTTTTCTGGTTCGCTTTTTGAAGTATGATTTTAAATACTTACAAATAGCTATATTGTCGCTGACAGAAAATGTAGAAACAATTTTTCCCTGTTGGTTTGCAAGTTCGTTACCTATAATGCCAATGTGGGAAGGTAACCAAATTATAGTAACTGCTATTTGTTGGGATGTGATAAGTTGGTAGGAGTCATGCATAGATTGGGCAATGGGGTGGTCAGTAATATATTATGGGTGTATGAAATTGATGCAAGTGAGTCTGTACATATGGCAACGAACTTATAAGGTGGGGAGATGTAATGTAGTACGCTAAATAATTCACCTGCGTTAACACTACAGGTTGATGAAATCAGGGAAGATTTTATAGAAGTTCGAGATCTAACAGCACAGCCTACTCCTGTTTCAATTTTGAATGTGTCAGTATATAAAACTAAGTCGTAGTTACTATTAGTTATTATTTCATGAAAAGCATGTTGTGTGTTTGTCTTGTCCGAATCATTTCTTGCAATGGCGAGGCATTCCAGAACTAGGTGATCCAGAGTTTCATCCTCCTCCCCACAGAATCTACACTCGTCAGTTTCTGCTAGACCTATTCTCATTAGGTGCTTCCTAAGGCGGCAGTGTCCTGTAAGATAGCCCGTGAGGATATGTAGCTTATTTTTACTAAGGTCCAAATATTTTTTGGATCTAGCAGTGTCAAAGTTCCTCAGGAACTTTTTGGAATGTTCCAAACCGAAACTCTTTCTTATAGGAGCATTTTCCTACACCACAGAAAGGCTCCGGGCCAATAAAGGGCGTTTGTGCTCCTTTCCTGGCAAGTGTATTGGCCTTTTCATTTCCTGTGATTCCTAAGTGGCCAGGAGCCCAGACTAAAGAGACCCTGATATTCTTGCCTAATTCATCCAGATTTCTTCGGCACTCCCATGCCAACTTTGAGTAAATGACATGGGAGCTCAATGCTTTGATAGCTGCTTGACTATCAGAATGGATCGATATGTCACATTTCTGATAGTTTCTTTCTAGGTTCATTTCCACGCATCTTTCAATCGCACGTATTTCTGACTGAAAGACGCTCGGGAAGGAGCCTAATGATAATGAGTATCTAGTGCCAGGCCCAAATACTCCAGCGCCTGCTCCAGTGATCGTTTTTGAACCATCCGTATACCATCTAATGGTGTTTTCTTTGAGAGTTTGGGTGGTGTATTTCCTTTCCCAGTATCTCCTCATATTTAGCATCGCAGTGAAATTCTTTTCGATACTTACTTTCTTGATCATTTCATCACTGGGAAGATTCGCTGATGTGATGTATTTTGTTAGAGAGGACCAAGCTGCCTGATTTTTAATACTCTCGTTGCCTGAACCTTCCTTAGATACTCTAAGAATTTCCTCTTGGGCAGATCTTTCTATAACCAGATCTAGAAGTGTGAGATCTGTAATGATCTCAGCCCTAGTTGAACACGTTCTCATAGCTCCAGTGATGCACACACAGGCAAGCCTTTGAACTTTGTCGAGGGTCTTCCTCGTGCTATACTGACTTGCTTTTGTATGCCAAACTATTGCCCCATACGTAATTGCCGGTCTCACAGTCATGGCGTACATCCATTGCAGTATTTTTGGGTTACAGCCCCACCTCTTACCAGCTAGATTTCTGCACGCCATCAAAGCTCCTATTGCTTTACTAGCAGTTATTTCAACATGCTTATTCCACAGATGCTTACTGTCTAGCATTATCCCCAGATTTTTAACCTCTGATTTCCCCGTTTAAGGATATGGGTTTCATAGCTGGAAGTGTTCTTTTCCGGGTAAATGGAATTACTATGGTCTTGCTCGGGTTAATGTTTAGCCCCACTGACAAGCACCATTGCTCAATGATTCTGAGGCCCTTTTGTAATAAATCACACAAGGTGCTCTCGAACTTGCCTCTGACTATTGAAACTATGTCATCGGCGTAGCCCATACATTCGAAGCCAAGCTCCGTTAGCCTGTAGAGCAACTCATCTACTACGAGGCTCCATAGAAGGGGATATATCACTCCCCCTTGAGGTGTCCCCCGAGTGGCTTTAACTAAGGTAGTTTGATTCCCACCTGTGTCTCAGCTATCATCATTGTCAACAACTCATACATCCATTTTACAATGATTTCATTCACTCCTCGCCTTTTTAGTGCTTCTTTGACAGACACATGAGTTGTGTTGTCAAAGGCCCCTGATATATCCAGGAATGCGCACATTGCGATTTCTTTGTTGTTCAGAGTTCTCTGGATGACTTCGGTCAGCTGAAACAGAGCCGTCTCAGTTGATCGACCCGCTCTGTAGGCATGCTGACATTTATGAAGTGGTATATTCTCCAGATTCTTTGTTCTTATGTAGTTATCCACTACTTTCTCCGACCCGCTCTGTAGGCATGCTGACATTTATGAAGTGGTATATTCTCAAGATTCTCTGTTCTTATGTAGTTATCCACTACTTTCTCCATCGATTTGAGTAGAAACGATGTTAGACAGATAGGTCTAAAAGATCGGGGATCAGTCCCATATTTTTTCCCTATTTTTGGTATGAAGGTTACCCTTGCCCTTCTCCATTTTCTAGGTATTAGACCCACTGCTGACTGCTTCTTGGAATCTTCAGCAGGTGGGGAAGAATCTCCTCTATCCCTTGCTGCAGGAGTGCTGGAGATATTCCATCCACTCCTGGTGATTTATATGGTTGAAAGGTACTTATTGCCCATTCCAACCGTTGTCTGGTACTGTACTTATTACAGCTCATTAATTCGATATGAGTAGGTACACAACAATTACCCAATTGTTCTACATTTTATGGTAAAGTTGCACATCTTTGAGAAACAGAATTAGGTAGGTAATTTGATCCGAGTTGTTTAGAATGTCTTTGTAGCTCAGTTTAAGCCGAAACTGTTGTCTTTGGACAGCATATTTGTAACACTTAGTCAAAATGTGTTTCACAGTTAGTGTGAAATTACAGCTGGAACAAATGGGTCTAGACATAGTAGACATTAGGTATCTATGGGTAAGACTTGAATGACCTATTCTGATTCTTCTTACCACAACTGAATCTTACATTAAGAGACTTGCGAAACTACTTGGTTGAGGTTGACCTACCGAGTGCTGTATTTGGCGTAAGGATGTGCCGAGAGTATCTCAATTCTGCTGCCATATTTTTCTGGTTCTCCTTTTGAAGTATGATTTTAAATCCTTACAAATAGCTATATTGTCGGTGACAGAAAATGTAGAAGCAATTTATGCCTGTTGGTTTGCAAGTTCGTTGCCTATAATGCCAATGTGCAAAGGTAACCAAATTATAGTAACTACTATTTGTTGGGATGTAATAAGTTGGTAGGAGTTATGTACAGATTGGACAATAGGATGGTCAGTAAATATATTATGGGAGGATGAAATTGATGCAAGCGAGTCTGTACATATGGCAATGAACTTATATGCTGGGGAGATGGAATTGATGGCATGTAGTATGCTAAATAGTTCGCCTGTATGAATGCTACAGATTGATGGGATTAGGAAAGATTTTATGGAAGTTCGAGATGTAACAGCACAGCCTACTCCCGTTTCATTTTTGAATGCATCTGTGTATAAAACTAAGTCGTAGTTACTATTAGTTATTATTTCATGAAAAGCATGTTTTATTAATTGTTTGGGTGTTGTGTGTTTGTCGTATCTCATAAGGGCTGTGTCCATGGAGGAGTAGAGAGAATGGGAAGAGTACTTGTTTGTGAGAGGTTAATGCCGTCTAAGAGCTGTGATAAAATCAATGGGATTGGTTTTATTATTAGTATAGTTGAGGAGTTGTGTGAATTGTTATAAGTTGATATAAATAATGGGTAGACAAGATTGAAGGGGTTAGACGACACGGAGTCAGCATAAGAAAGCAGAAGTTGCTGCAGTAATTGCTGCAGTAATGGCTTACTGCAGGTCTAGATTGAAAAGCACCTAGACAGAGGTGTAAAGCTGTATTATGCACCAAGTTTAAAAGTTCAACATCTGATTTGGTAGCAGAGATATATATGTGACATCCATAATCTAATTTTTAATGAATAAGGGCCCTGCATATTTTAAGAAGAGAATTATCATCTGCTACCCAGTGGTAATGCGAGAGGGTGTTAATCATGTTTAATATTTTACAGCAACCACCTTTGATTTCTTGAATATGTTGTTTCCAGGTAAACCGAGAGTCACTTGTTAGACCTAGTACTTTACAGTGATCCACAATGGGAAGATGGACATTATTAATGAAGATAATAGGAGATAGTGTAGGTGTTTGTGATAAAGTTGATCCTAAGTGACTTATATTTTTACTTAAGATGTTCTCTGCTGACTGGATTAAATTAGCTGTAGTCGAAATAGACATGCAGTGGCTGTAAATTATTAGATCGTCTGCATATAAGGCATACTTGATGGGAGAAAGGAGATCAGAACAAAGATTGTTAATTGCTAGGTTGAATAGAGTGGGGCTTATAACCGACCCTTGGGGAACTCCATCATTCTGGAAAAAAGTTGACGAGAAAATACCATTAGGAAAGACTTCATTGATCTTGCAGATAGGAAATTGCGAATAAAATGATAAATGTGTCCGGAGATATTAGGTAATGTTAGTTTATTTAGAATTGACAGTCTGCCAACAGTACCAAAAGCACAGTCAATATCGAATATAGCTGCAATGCCTTCTTGTTTTCTGTTTAGAGCACTAGAGATATGGGATTGGAGAATAACTAGATTGTCTTGAGTTGATCTATTTCGTTGAAAACCCGATTGTTGTATTGAGATTATATTATGTTTATCAAGAAACCAGAGGAACTGCTTATTAACCATCTTTTCTAATAATTTGCACATGGTACAAGTTAGTGATATAGGACAGAAAGAGTTTGGACAGATAACAGGTTGTTCAGACTTTTTAATGGGAATGATTGTTGATGTCCGCCATTGGTTAGGGAATAGGTTGGTGGGCCATATTAAATTGTAAATTTCTAGGAGCTTACATAAACCTGTGTCGGAAAGTTTTTTAGGAAATAGATATGGGATGTCCTCAGGACCGGAGGCAGTATTTTTGCAACTATTACAAGCTGAGGAAACCTCTAAGAAGGAGAATGGACAGTTAAGAGATGTAATATTCCAAAGTTGGGTGGGATTTATATTGACATTAATGGAAGACACATAATTTCTCAATGAACATTTTTTACTTTGGTTTATAATATATCTAGTCTTGGCTCTGGATTTTTTGAGATTTTCTTGTGTTTTATGCCTGCGATAGAAATTTAGTGCCATTTTTTGTTGATTTATAACACCTGCACAGCTGGAGTTCCACCATGGCACAGTTTTTTTCTTTGTGTGAAATAATATGTTTACCAATGTGCAGATTTGCAACTTAAATATGTTATTGTTCAAATGGTCTGAGAAAGACAATGCAGATAAGTTGGTGTCTAGTCCAGTCGGCGTTTTTTAAACGCCAATACCATCTGGATAAAGTATCATTATGACTGGTTATATTGAAGGATATAATAATAGGATAATGGTTACTATCATAAAGATCATTAGCAGTATGCCAATTTAGTAAAGAAGCAAGCTTAGGGTCAGTGAAACTAGGATCAATATAGGGGAAGGTACCGGGGGAGAAACTGAAGTGTGTATTAGAACTGGTATTTAGAAAACAAGAACCTGTACAATTGATAACATTTTCGACAGTTTTCCCATTGCCCATGGTGCAATTGGATCTCCACACTGTATTGCGGGCGTTAAAATCGCCTAATACTAGAATGTAAGGTTGGGGGAGTTGGTAAATTAGGTTGAGAAGTTCTATTTCTTTTAAAGGGTAATTTGGGGGATATATAAGCTTCAGATAGTGAGTTATTTGGGCGCCAGATGGAAACTGCAATAGCTTCAAGATTAGTAGTGATAAGGAGAGGGGACGAAAATAGTTCACCTGAAATGAAAATTGAGGTACCTCCACAAGCCCTCGCGCAGTTGGTGGGAGCATAATGATACCCTTCATAGTTTTTTAGTTCAGGAAGTTTATCTATTTTAGAGTTGATTTCTTGTAAACATAAGATTTCAGTTCGTTCGTCTTATATTATTTGTTGGATTCTTTCCAAACGAGGACAAAATCCATCAAAATTCCATTGAATAATGTTTAATGTTGACTTAAGAAGATAGTTGTTGAGAGCTTTGAGAGGGAGGAAAATTAAGTTAATCATCGGTTTGACTATCGGAAGAAACGCTTTTACTATCAGAAAGGTCCTCGGATTTAAGTTGTCTTTTAAGTTTTTTCTGAAGTGATTTGATGCAGTTTTTAGGTGATCGTTCTTTTGTTCCGGAGTAAAGAAGTGTTAAATCATTTAACAGTCCTTGGTTATTAGAAGTAAATTCTGGGGCTTCGTTAAGAGGATCTGAACTACAGTATAAATTTTCTAAAAACGCTGTGAACTGAGTTTCAGAGAGTTTGGACAGATTGTTTTTATAGAGGATCTGTATAGAGGTTTTAGTTTTTTTCGTAAGAGGTTTAGTTGTGTTAGGGGATGTTGTATAAGAGGGGGATGCATTTGGTTGTCTGTTGGCAATAAGGATTATGTGGGAGATAGTTGACCGTGGGTATCAATATTGCTGTCAGAGGAGGAAGTACCTCTTTTTTGGCTACGGAATAAAGTGGAAATTATAAGGTTAGATAATGTTTTAATCTGAGTTTGGTCAGCTGTTGATAGATTATTCGACAGGGGTTCATAAGATAATAAGGGGGATGAGGGAAAGCCACTGAGTGAAGTAGTAGCTGGTAATTGTGATAGCGAAGAGGAGTGGGAGGATATTTCATTTTGTGGTTGAGACAATGTACGGTTGGTACAAGAGTGGGCAGTATGTCCACTCAGTTTACACAGAAATCATACCAACCTGTCAGTAGAAACGAATATTCGGTACGGAATATCCTCGTGAGTAATTGGAATTGAGGTTTGTATGCTAAAATGTTCTTTATCAAGTATAACGTAAGTAATTCTATGGGAATTCATGATATGAGCATATTCATCTCCTTGCGTGCCACATTTTAAAAATGAAACAGGAGAAACTATTTGCAGTCCGATGTCCTTGAGAGCTTTCTCGATAACGGAGTGGTGGATAGTAGGGGATAGATTCGATATTAAAATATGTTTAGCTGGAGAAATAAGTCTTCGAATAGGAATTATTGTGGAATTGATGCAAATGTTCTGATGAGTTTTAAGAAAATCTGGAATTGCTGTTGAAGATAGATGTATACAAATACGGTTATTGGAAATTCGTAATGCAAATGTGATACTTTTGGGGGACACAATATCTCCTATCACTTTTATGTATTCAAATAAAACGGTGCTGGGGATAGAATGCAATTGCTTGCTCACGTTTAGGAAAAGTAAGAGGAGGAGGTTTTGTTAAAGTTGCATCTACATATGATTTTATGCCATTAAGTGAATTTTGTTGAGATAACGATGTTTGGTTAGTAGTAGTCATTTTGCGAGAGGTCCTTGATGCCAAAACCACGATGTTTAAGATTTTGGAAGGAACAGGAGTCCAAAAAGGACCCTGTGAATTAAATACTAGGAAAATAGCAGTTACCTGTTGAATTGCTACGACACTGGAATATTGTGGATTTATTTGCTGATGATTATTTCAGAAAATGGAAAAACGCTCATTAATTGGTTTATAATGTTCACATGTTGCTATTTAGATTTAACAATTGTCAATAGTATAAAAACGATCAATATGAAATTAACAGGAAGATAACGTTAATTACCCAGATAGTACAAAATGCGAGTGCACTCGTCGGCTACCTGGATAAGAATGAATAAAAGATTTAATAATGAAAAGTACACAAATAATATTAAAAAACGTGAAGGAATGGTTCACTGATGGGTTAGCAAAATCCATTAACCAAAAAATTGGACAGATTGTTAACAATAATATGGAAATAGTTTACATTCTTAATAATTTTTTCTCAACTTTTACTGAAAAATTAGCTTCATTAATCGAGAAATCTAATAATTATGGTACCACTAATAATATAATAATAATAAGTTTATTTGTATTAATATAGTTTACAATGAAATTAAATTAGATTTGCGTACAAATAAACATGGATAAGTCACAGAAGCGTACACCAGTTAGAAACCAATATACTCTTGTACGTGACTTCGATTATTAGATAATCAAGGTAGATAAAATCATATTATTTTGACAATTGAAACTTAAGTATACAGGGTGTCCCGGGACTAATGGGAAAAAGTCGGGAGCGTATAATATGAGCTAAAATAATGTTAGTACTTCATATAAACTTTTTCTATGCAGGCCCTCGTTTTCGAGTTATAGGCCTCCAAAGTTTTAATTTTGAATTTGGATTTTATTTTTAATCTATGTACTAGTTATTTGATCTTTATAAAATTTACGGCAAAGATATAATGTATGTGTATGTTTATTTTGGTAAGGTAAACAGATTTACAGTAGTGCATTGAAGCCAGGGACGAACTACTTGCAATGGTTAGTGATCCAAAAATTTTGCAGGGATGGCACACCCTGTATGAAATTATCGAATTTCACTTCCCCACACATTAAGCTAACGAAAAGATACTCTTGTTGGAATTCGATAAAATAAGCCGTTTGGCTAATATTTACAGTTTTATTCATGCACTACGTACCAATTTACGCATTCACCATTTTTATAAGTACACAACGAGGTAAAACGTAACTTATTAATAGATGTCCAAGATTTACCTACAGTACTACAAAAAAATAATAGCAGAAGATGAAAAACATTAACGACTTATTAATTCGAAAGTTGGTAAAAACTTTTTATAAGTGTTTTTACCGTTTATCAAGTTACCATAGGATTAGTTGTCAAACGTTGTGTAGAATAGTTCGTAGTCAGTACTTGTCAATAATTCATAAGTCCTTAATTTAACAGTTACAATGGCAAAATTCGCTTTTATCGAGTACGTAGATATGCATCTAATGTATGGACTGGCTTCTCGAAACTGTTTAGAGGCCAGAAGGCTTTATGAAGAACATTTTGCAAACAGAGCATTGCCAGACAGACGAATGTTTGAGTGTATTGATCTCAGGTTACGAGAAACAGGTATGAATAAGTAAATGTAATTTTCTATGTATACAAAACAAAAATTTTAATTTTAGGAATATTTTTGGCCAAAAAATGTGGAGAAGGTCCAGTACGAAGCATACGTACTGTGGCAGTTTAACAAGACTTGTTAAATGCAGTTGATAATGAACCATCAACGAGTTTTCTAAAAGTATCAAGAGAACATAATGTCTCGAAATTAGTTGTTCATCGCGTCCTAAAAGAACAGCTGTTATATCCTTTTCACATGAAAAAAGTACACAGTATGACAGTGGCTGATTATCCTGCACGGCTTGAGTATAGCCAGTGGTTTCTGTGACAACAACAAGCAGACAATACATTTATTAGTAACGTTCTCTTTACGAACTAATCCAGCTTCACCAGAGATGGAATCATAAATTCTCATAATATGCATTTATGGGATGATGTGAATCCACATGGCATTATCCAAACTAGGAGCCAGCATAGATTCATGGTTAATATTTGGGCAGGAATAGTTGGAAATCATTTGATAGAGCCATATACTTTATTGACGGTACTTTGACTGGTCAGAGATATTTGGAGTTTTTGCAAAATTAGTTATGGAACCTGTTTGATGATGTGCTACTACAAACTCGTAGGAATTTATGGTTCATGCATGATGGGGCCCCTCCTCATTTCAGTTTAGATGTATGACAGCATTTACACACAAGGTTTCCCAATAGATGGATTGGTCGTGGCGGCCCTTTTCAATGGCCACCGCGATCAGGAAACGTTAATCCTATGGATTTCTTCCTCTAGGGTTATCTCAAAAGTAAGGTATACGCAACACCTGTGCAAACAAGACAAGATTTAATAGACAGAATTGTGTTACACTGCAATGTTATTAGAAATAATGTGGGATTGCTCATTCAAGTGCAAAGAAACAACCTTCGTAGACTTAGAATGTGCGTGGAAGTGGGAGGAGCATTTATTAGAATAACGTTAGTTTTTGTTGTTGTTTAGGAATTAGTATTAGTCTAATGTTTTATAACTTGTGTTTTTTGAGGTTTTCTTAATGGTTTAATAATGTTATGCTCGTAATTTTGATTAAAAGGAAGTAAATCCTGGACATCGTATTAATAAGTTAGTCAAGTAGATTTGTACGTAGTGCATTAATAAAAATGTAAATATTATCCAAACGGCTTATTTTATCGAATTCTAACAAGAGTACCTTTTCGTTAGCTTAATGTGTGGGGAAGTCAATTTCGATGATTTCATACAGGGTGTGCCATCCCTGCAAATTTTTTGGATCACTAACCATTGCGAGTAGTCCGTCCCTGGCTTCAAGGCAGTACTGTAAATCTGTTCCAAAATAAACATACACGTACATTATAGCTTTGCCGTAAATTTGATAAAGATCAAATAACTAGTACAAAAAATAAAAATAAAAACCAAATTCAAAATTGATACTTTGGAGGCCTATAACTCGAAAACGAGGGCCTCCATAGAAAAAGTTTATATGAAGTACTAACATTATTTTGGCTCAGATTATACGCTCCTGACTTTTTTCCCATTAGTCCCGGGACACCCTGTATATAAAAGTTTTCAATGTAATTAAAATTTTTAGTTAAAATACAAATAAACAGATATAGTAGTAATAGCACTTAACACCTAACCTATTACATCCATTATAAAGCCTCAACAAAAATAAAGTAAAGTCTCAATGTATAAGATAATAATGAAAACACAGTATAAAAATAGTAAACAATGTGTATCAATCAACAACCAAGTAATACCCGACAGAATTGTTTGAAATATTGGTGAAGATGGAAGAAATGAATTTTTTATACTCAAGAATCAATATTTTGATTCACAATATCATGGAAAAATGATCTTTCAGTTTTTGTAATCCACTGCTTAATTCTCCTTCCGAAACTGTACTTCTTATTAATATTCCTCAAATGATCTGGTACCATATTGTACAACCGAGGTCCCAGGTAAGTTGCATTTCGTTGGCCTATAGTTTTTTTATAGCAAGATAATACCACAGTGTTATTCCGTTTTCTTGTTTCATGGTTGTGATTGGTAGGTCGTAATATGATATTTTCTTTTTTATATTTTTAAGGATACTTAAACAAAACAGTTCTCTTATATCAAGGAATTTAGATTCTCTGAATAGCAGATCGCTTGGATACATACGTACCTTACGATATATTATTTTAATTATGTATTTCTGTACAACATTCAATTTTTCCAGATGTATATCATTCACTCCACCCCATCCCACTATTCCATACTGTAGTTGTGATTCGATCAAAGCGTAGTACAATATTCTTAAATGGTCAACATCTAGAAAATCTCTGAGGTATTTGAATCTGTATAATAACCCCCTTAGTTTTTTAACCACGTTTTGTATTTGTCGGTCCCACCTTAGATGACAGTCTATCACAATGCCAAGGTATTTTATTGACTTATCTCCCGGTATTTCATATCATTCTCCTATTTTAAGTGGTCCTATATTCGGAAGTCCGTTTGAATATGAAGAAAATGGTAAGTATTTTGTTTTAGTAAAATTCAGTGTGAGTTTATTTCCCCTAAACCATTTTTCTATTTCAAGAAAATCTTCTTCTACAAGAATCTTTAATTCTCGCCAGGTATCTGCTTTATAGAGAATGGCAGTATCATCTGCAAAACTCAAAATATTTCCCCGGGTTTTTATTCCGAGTAACCCGTTTATATAAATTGTAAACAGTAAGGGGCCCAACACCGTTCCCTGTGGAACTCCATAGGAAACTGTTTTATAGGTACTAATCACACCATCAATTATTACCCTCTGTTTTCTATCAGATAAATAACTTTTCATAATATTGTAAATATTTCCTCTAAGTCCATAGGTAAACATTTTTTTGAGTAGTTTTTCATGACAGACCGTGTCGAAGGCCGTTGATAAATCAACGAAGATACATAACGTAGATTTTTTTTTATCTAAGGCATCATATATATATGACGTTAAGGCGAATATTGCATCTTCCGTTGATCGCCCTGTTCTGAACCCGTATTGATTATCTGAGATAACTTTATATTTGTCTCGGAAATTCAAAATTCTTTTTTTTAATATCTTTTCCAGAACCTTTGCTATATTTGATATGAGAGAAAGCGGTCTATAATTTACCATTTTTCTTTTGTCACCACTTTTGTAGAGTGGTGTTATAAGTCCAGATTTCAATATTTTTGGGAAACATCCTGCATGCATCCACCGATTTATGAGATAAGTTAGCGGAGTTTTTATTTCATTCACTATCTCTTTTAGTGTTTCAGAGTGTATACCATCATCGCCTGGTGATTTTTTAGGTTTCAATTGGTTTATAATTTCTGTCACTTCATTCTCATCTGTTGGATATACATACATGGTGCTTTCAATAGTTGTTTCCATGTTTACATAATCTGGAGGATCGGTAATCTTCATTGCATAGTTTTCACCCAGTTTCTTATAGTATTCATTGAATGCCTCACACATTTCGAGTTTGTTATAGATAACTGCGTCTTCATTCTGTTTAATTTCATTTATTATTGTTTTATTTTCAGTTTTTCCACAAATTTCATTTACTGTCTTCCAGAGGCCTTTTGTACTATTCTTGTTTTCTTCAATCAATTTATTAGCATATTTTTTCTTGGCATTAATTATTGATTTATTCAAATTGTTCTTCAGTTGCCTGTATTCTTCACGTAGTTCTATTTTTTCAGGTTGTGTTTGTACTTTTTTATATAGATCATTTTTTCTATTAACACTTTCTATTATTTCAGGTGTGACCCATTTGGTCCTAGCGCGATTTTTATTTTCAATTTTCACTGTAACAGTACTATTTTCAATGATCAGTTTTATTTTTCCAACAAAGTCTCTGGCTAATTTTTCGGTATCATCTTGGTTATATATATATATATATATATACAGGGTGTCCCGGGACTAATGGGAAAAAAGTCAGGAGCGTATAATCTGAGCCAAAATAATGTTAGTACCTCATATAAACTTTTTCTATGCAGGCCCTCGTTTTCGAGTTATATGCCTCCAAAGTTTTAATTTTGAATTTGGTTTTTATTTTTATTTTTTTTTCTAGTTATTTGATCTTTAAAAAATTTGCGGCAAAGCTATAATATACGTGTATGTTTATTTTGGAAAGGTAAACAGTTTTACTGTAGTGCCTTGAAGCCAGGGACGGACTACTCGCAATGGTTAGTGATCCAAAAAGTTTGCAGGGATGGCACACCCTGTATGAAATTATCGAAATTCACTTCCCCACACATTAATCTGACGAAAAGGTACTCTTGTTGGAATTCGATAAAATAAGCCGTTTGGCTAATATTTACAGTTTTATTAATGCACTACGTACCAATATACGCATTCACCATTTTTATAAGTACACAACGAGGTAAAACTAACTTATTAATACTATGTCCAAGATTTGCCTACAGTACTACAAAAAAATAATTTAATGATAGCAAGAAGATAAAAAACATTAACGACGTATCATTTCGTAAGTTGGTAAAAACTTTTTAAAAGTGTTTTTACCGTTTATCAAGTAACCATAGGATTAGTTGTCAAACGTTGTGTAGAATAGTTCGTTGTCATTACTTGTCAATAATTCATAAGTCCTTAATTTAACTGTTACAATGGCAGAATTCACTTTTATTGAGTATGCAGATATGCATTTAATGTATGGACTGGCTTCTCGAAACTGTTTAGAGGCCAGAAGGCTTTATGCAGAACATTTTCCAAACAGAGCATTGCCAGACAGACGAATGTTTGAGCGTATTGATCTCAGGTTACGAGAAACAGGTATGAATAAGTAAATGTAATTTTCCATGTATAGAAAACAAAATTTTAAATTTTAGGAAGTTTTTTGCCAAAAAAAGGTGGAGAAGGTCCAGTACGAAGCGTACGTACTGTGGCAGTTGAACAAGATTTGTTAAATGCAGTTGATAATGCACCATCAACGAGTTTACGAAAATTATCAAGAGAACATAACGTCTCGAAATCAGTCGTTCATCGCGAAA
Source organism: Galeruca laticollis (assembly GCA_963921935.1). Classification (NCBI taxonomy): domain Eukaryota; kingdom Metazoa; phylum Arthropoda; class Insecta; order Coleoptera; family Chrysomelidae; genus Galeruca; species Galeruca laticollis. The sequence goes on from OY998177.1 coordinate 172,963,184, forward strand.
TCAGTCGTTCATCGCGTCCTAAAAGAACAGCTGTTATATCCTTTTCATATGAAAAAAGTACACAGTATGACAGTGGCTGATTATCCTGCACGACTTGAGTGTAGCCAGTGGTTTCTGCGACAACAACAAGCAGACAATACATTCATTAGTAACGTTCTCTTTACGAACGAACCGGGTTTCACCAGAGATGGAATCATAAATTCTCATAATATGCATTTATGGGATGATGTGAATCCACATGGCATTATCCAAACTAGGAACCAGCATAGATTCATGGTTAATGTTTGGACAGGAATAGTTGGCAATCATTTGATAGGGCCATATTTTATTGACAGTACTTTGACCGGTCAGAGATATTTGGAGTTTTTGCAAAATGAGTTATGGAACCTGTTTGATGATGTGCCACTACAAACTCGTAGGAATTTATGGTTCATGCATGATGAGGCTCCTCCTCATTTCAGTTTAGATGTTCGACAGCATTTACACACAAGGTTTCCTAATAGATGGATTGGTCGTGGAGGCCCTTTTCAATGGCCACCGCGATCAGGAGACGTTAATCCTATGGATTTCTTTCTCTGGGGTTATCTCAGAAGTAAGGTATACGCAACACCCGTGCAAACAAGGCAAGATTTAATTGACAGAATTGTGTTACACTGCAATGTTATTAGAAATAATATGGGACTGCTCTTTCAAGTGCAAAGAAACAACCTTCGTAGACTTAGAATGTGCGTGGAAGTGGGAGGAGCTCATATTGAACATTTATTAGAATAACGTTAGTTTTTATTGTTGTTTAGGAATTAGTTTTAGTCCAATGTTTTATAAATTGTGTTTTTTGAGGTTTTCTTAATAGTTTAATAATTTTGTGTTCGTAATTTTGATTAAAAGCAACTGATTACGTTGTTTGCGTACCTATTCAATTCCTATTAAATGAGTTCTTAATGTTTTTATCATCTGCTATCATCAAATCATTACTTTTCCGCCCAACCTATCTAATATGCGAGAAAAGTATTGGTTTACCCCAAAAAAGTTGGAATTTTGACAAAAATTTTTGAGTTATTTTTACGCTTTCCATCAACAACAACACGAAAAAACGGTTTTTAGAAAAAAAATCCTGTGTGTATGTCGTCGTCGTTGTCGTCGGCCACGATACAGCCTCCGTAGTGCAATGAGTCACCAATTTTATGATGGAATATTATTAAAGATATGTCACAAATAAACACTATTGATTTTCAGCTCATCACAGCCAGTACAGCGGGTGCTATGGTACTTGAAGTACGGCCTTTTGACATTTTTTGAGAAATTTCAGTTTGTTAGCACAATACAGCCTCCGGAGTTCAACAAGTCACCAATTTTATGATTGAATATCATTCAGGACATCTCACTGATGAACCCTATTGATTTTGAGATCCCCAGAGCCAATACAACAGGTGCTACAGTATTTTAAGTACGATATTTTTGTCATTTTTGGAGAAGTTTCAGTTTGTTAGCATGATACAGCCTCAGGAGTATATCCAAGTGACCAATTTTATGATTGGATATTATTCAGAGCGTCTCAGAGATGAACCGTATCGATATTCAGCTCACTAAAGTCAGTACAACGGGTGCTTTGGTACTTGAAGTACCAAATTTTTGTCATTTTTGGAGAATTTTCAGTTTGTTAGCACGATATAGCCTCCAGAGAATATACGGTTGATCAATTTTATGATTGAATATTGTTCAAGGTGTCTCACAGATGTGCTCTATTGATTTTCAGTTGACTTGAGCGAGTACGGCTGGTCCTATAAATCCAGATATACTAAATTTTTGGTTGTTTTTGAAAAAATTTCGGTTTGTTAGCACGATACATCCTCCGAAGTGTATACAAGTAACAATTTTATAATAGAATATTGTTTAGGGCCACAGATGCGGAAAAGTTAGTTTTAATCTTTAAAACCGTTTATTTTTTTGTAATACTGTAGGTTAATCTTGGACATCGTATTAATAAGTTAGTTAGGTAAATTGGTACGTAGTACATTAATAAAACTGTAAATATTAGCCAAACGGCTTATTTTGTAGAATTCCAACAAGAGTACCCTTTCGTTAGCTTAATGTGTGGGGAAGTGAATTTCGATAATTTCATACAGGGGTGCCATCCCTGCAAATTTTTTGGATCACTAACCATTGCGAGTAGTCCGTCCCTGGCTTCAAGGCACTACTGTAAAACTGTTTACCTTTCCAAAATAAACATACACGTATATTATAGCTTTGCCGTAAATTTTATAAAGATCAAATAACTAGTAAAAAAAATAAAAATAAAAACCAAATTCAAAATTAAAACTTTGGAGGCCTATAACTCGAAAACGAGGGCCTACATAGAAAAAGTTTATATGAAGTACTAACATTATTTTGGCTCAGATTATACGCTCCTGACTTTTTTCCCATTAGTCCCGGGACACCCTGTATATATATATATATATATTATTGTGAAAAAATAATGCTACACCCTGTATATCAAATAATGAAGAATTAAGATTATGTATTGTAATCTAAAAGAATTTTTTTAAGTCAAAAATTTTTTTTAAACATTTGAATGGAGACAATCTGTACGATCCACTATTCGATAGAGAAGACATACAGAAAGGACAGACTGTATAATGTAGGGATAATTGCGAATGGGTGTGATAAACAATTTATATGAAATAAATTACCTAACGAAACTTTTATCAAAGAGATCAAGTATCAAAATTTGTTCATAATAAGAAACTAAATGCTTTATTCTGTAAAGTCAAGCTAATCTCGTAATATTTGTTGATTAAGACATTAAAATGAGATAGTGTAGATGTTTAGACATAACAGAGCAGGAAAATATAAAATAATGTGAATTTCAGAGAACATGACTTATAAAGAAAACGAATTTTCATTTTGCATACATATTTAAAGGTAACAGCTGTCATCTATTAAAACATTATGAATATTCATTTGACATACATACTTAGAGGTTAGGAAATGTCATTTTAACAATACTAAGAAATATTATTGAATGAAAATAATATAGGAAGTCTAAGCAATTAAAAACCTTAGAATCTAATATCATGATATAATGGATGAACATTCCACTGGTTGAAATGAAGAATTTGAGTTATAAAATAAATAGTCAAATTTGATTGGTTAATAAACATTTAAAAAAGATCACATCGGCGACAACTGTGTTGCTAACGAAAAAAAAATCAGAATGTGAGAAAGTTGTTGATTATGGGGGCTATTGACTAGTAGGTTTTCTTTTTGGGAAGAGATTTTTGGAGCAGCAAAATTTTTTTTGGTAAAGTAAATCAATTGAAATCATTTGGAAGACAAAATCAATCAAAGCCTTGCCAAACAAATTACTCGAACATGTCATATATGTCAACTGGGAAAAAGTAGAAATAAAAGAAATGAAAACATCACAAAAACAATTTTAACAACTCGATGCGGTGAAATAGTTGCAATGGATTTTCTTAGTAACCTAATACAAAGTAAGCAGGGGAACTCTCATATTTTAATAATAGTAGATTTATTTTCAAAATTCATAAAATTATATCCTACTAAAACGACTAAGTGCAAAATTGTAATGGAAAAATTGTCTGATTACATGAAAGAGGTTATAAAACCAGAAAGATGCATAGTAGATAATGCAACTTATTTTGTAAATAGTAGATTTAAGAAATTTTGCAATGAAAATCAAATACTTGTAAAAACAATTAGTATCAGACATCCACCTGCAAACCCCTCAGAAAGATACATCAGAGAAGTAATAAAATTCCTAAGAATAGCTTTGAAAGACCAGACTCATGAAAATTGGGAGAATCATATTGAGGAAATTCAGAACTACATAAACAATGTACCTAACACTATCACCATGGAAAGTCCAGTATATTTAATGAAAAAATTGATACCTGAAAGGAAATGGGAGAGAGAAACCAATAAAAATTATGAAGAGGTTTTGGAAAAAGTCAACAAAAATTTACAGAATAATGCCAATAAATATTTAAGTAGAATGAACAAGAAGAAGAAAGTAAAGACGACGTTTCAAAAAGGAGATTTAGTAGTAGTACGTGCTCTAAGAGTATCAGACAGAAACAGGAGAACATGTGCTAAGCTAAAACTACCTTTCGAAGGGCCATACATTGTAGAAAATGAAGATGGAGTGAACAGTTATGTGTTAAAATACACAGACGGAGAAAGGACTAGAGGTATATTTAATATACATGATTTATATAAATATCACCATACATAAAAAAAAATGGAATGAAAGTTTCCATAATGAAAGTCTCCATGAATAATCATGTTGTACATAAATTGATACAAAAGTAAATTAAAAATTTGTATACATTTAATTATAGTATTATAAATAAGTTAAAACTAACTGAAGAGGATACTGCAACACAGGATTCCAAAATCATCTTTGTAACAGCAACCTGAAATAAAAAGAAATGTATTATTAGTAAAATTGAAAGACAATTCTAGAATATAGTACTTGAAGTAAAATTTGCGTTCATAAAATTTTTCTTAGAATAAAAAATTTGATAAACGCAAAATTTAGGGGATGTTATTGTGAAAAAATAATGCTACACCCTGTATATCAAATAATGAAGAATTAAGATTATGTATTGTAATCTAAAAGAATTTTTTTAAGTCAAAAATTTTTTTTAAACATTTGAATGGAGACAATCTGTACGATCCACTATTCGATAGAGAAGACATACAGAAAGGACAGACTGTATAATGTAGGGATAATTGCGAATGGGTGTGATAAACAATTTATATGAAATAAATTACCTAACGAAACTTTTATCAAAGAGATCAAGTATCAAAATTTGTTCATAATAAGAAACTAAATGCTTTATTCTGTAAAGTCAAGCTAATCTCGTAATATTTGTTGATTAAGACATTAAAATGAGATAGTGTAGATGTTTAGACATAACAGAGCAGGAAAATATAAAATAATGTGAATTTCAGAGAACATGACTTATAAAGAAAACGAATTTTCATTTTGCATACATATTTAAAGGTAACAGCTGTCATCTATTAAAACATTATGAATATTCATTTGACATACATACTTAGAGGTTAGGAAATGTCATTTTAACAATACTAAGAAATATTATTGAATGAAAATAATATAGGAAGTCTAAGCAATTAAAAACCTTAGAATCTAATATCATGATATAATGGATGAACATTCCACTGGTTGAAATGAAGAATTTGAGTTATAAAATAAATAGTCAAATTTGATTGGTTAATAAACATTTAAAAAAGATCACATCGGCGACAACTGTGTTGCTAACGAAAAAAAAATCAGAATGTGAGAAAGTTGTTGATTATGGGGGCTATTGACTAGTAGGTTTTCTTTTTGGGAAGAGATTTTTGGAGCAGCAAAATTTTTTTTGGTAAAGTAAATCAATTGAAATCATTTGGAAGACAAAATTTGACTATAGAATTTAAAACAAATACATTATACTTACAAGAGATATATCAGTGTAAGTAGTTTAGTTTATATTAATAATTAAAAAAGGAATTGTTGAATGTTGTAAAACACTAATCATGAATTTTATTTTATAATATGGTGTCTTGTGTCTGGTGGAAGTAAAATAGCCAAAATAGTTTTCGAAGAACATTGAATAGTGGAATTTGTGTGAGCTGTTTGGACTTTGAAAGAAATACAGCATCGATTCCTGTTTTGGTAGAAGCAGAATGCCAACAGGGAGGTTTTCCAGGAGGAGAATCTGGAACAAATAAAAGAAACAGATTATTGAATGTGAACAAACAGAAATCGTGAAGTAAATAAGGTAGTACAAGTTAATTTATTAATGTATTAAGAGGTCAAGCGTACTTACTAATTTGTAAAAAAAAACTAAAATTTTGTGATGCATAGACGCTGTTAAGAGTGTATTTCGCCGTTTTCTGAAAGTCATATGTTTATGAAGTTATATAACTGTATTTTACTATTATAATAATATCTCACCAGAGTGCGTGTGATTTGTATGAAAGAGTCATCCTTTTTAGATAGTTGAATTTCTTAAAAAAAAACACTTGTAAAAGTGTAGTGTATTTATTTTCAATAAATTAAATATTGTTTTTCCTTTTGAAGAACGTTTTTTTAAATTTACTTGAGTTATTCATTTCATCTGGTGACTTGTGCACCATCTACTTACCACAGGCAGAAGCTCTGAATGAAATCGATTGAACTATGCAGATATTTTTTAAGTAGGACAGGACCGTATTTAATTTGAAATCATTAAAAAAAGTAACATATTCTGATTAACAAATTTATTTTTAAAAATATAAAGCATTTATTAACTTTGGCGCTAACATATATAAAATTATAAAATCATTTTATTTAAAATACTTGAACTCTACCCTGAGATGAGAAGTTTTCATGTTGGTTAAATAAACTGTTTATCATACATATTAAATCCTCAACATACCGGGCAAATTAAATTCCCATATAAAATAAACTATAATTATATATATATATATATATATATATATATATATATATATATATATATATATATATATATATATATATATTAACATAGAGTGAAACCTGCAACACCCTGTATACAGAATTATTAATAATAGACTACATATTTCAAGTAATTAAAATTTTTGGAATTTGAATTTTTTTTTAAAAATGATCTAAAAAGGAGACAATCTGTACTATTTACTATTCAATAGAGAAAGCATATAAAGGATCTAACTGTATGATTATAGAGAAGAATTAAAATAAGCTTTATAAGAATATAGGTGACATTAAAACAACTTCCATATTTAAAAGAGAGAATTTTAAAACGTTTGTTGCATATGAATGAAATAATAATAACCCATTTTTCTTATTGTCAAAGTAAATTAATATTGTGATTTGTTTTAAAGAAGTGAATATTAGGGTTTGAAGGAAGTTTTCAATAAGATTGTATAAGTATTTAAAATATGTAAATGTAGGAAGTAAAATGAAAAACATTAACTCTATGGAATATGACATTTGTTGAACGATTTGACATTTTGAATAAATAATTTAGAAAACAAGAACTGTCATTTAGTAAATTTATTGAAATACAAATTAAGGGACAAATATATGAGTTATAATCGTTTAAGAGGCTCAAAACAGAATGTTTTAAAATGATGGATGGACAATCCACCATTTGGAATGAAATCTTTCAAATGAGAATTTTGATAACCAATTTTGATTGGTGGAATGCTTTTAAGATATATTTATCAGCGACAAGTAGGTTGCTAATAATAAAAAAAATTGAATGGGACAGTTTGTTGATTATACAGTCTATTGCCAACGAAAGGCAGTCAGTAAGTCTAAGCAGAACTCTCTTGACGACATGATAAGGTGTAGATTCATTTTGTTTGAGTACATACCTAGTTCCTTTTACCAATTTCGTATAATTGCAACATATGGAAATGTGATTATAGTGTGAAGTGTTTTTTCCGATATTGATTGAATATTCGTATAGTAAGTACTATCATTATTATAAATCATTGTTTAAATCCGCATGGTCGCCTGGATCGGTTAGTGTCGGTAGTTAAGCGCTGTTGCCGTATCCGTAAAGTTTGGTATTTCGTTTCATTGTATAAAAGAAATTGTATCAATTGTAAGAATTACAATAGAGGGATTGAGAGTGGCCCGTATTTTTTTTTTGATTACACCTTTATCGACAATTTCAGCATTCTCCGTCAATAAAAGGTTGGCGATTGTTCTGTTCTTAAAATTCTCAAAAAACATGTCGGGAAGGAAAGAATCAACTAATTTAAACTTATGTGAACCAGCCAACTATCGCTAAGGCGAAGTTCCCTTATAGTACACTTATGATTATTGCCCCCTAATAAGGGTTAAAAACAAATCCATAGAGCAAGTGAATCTGTTCAAGTATCTAGGCCTGACTATAGATAAAAAATTAATATGGGAGACACACATAGAAAACCTCGTTACAATAATGAGCTGTATGTGTTTTGTAATAAAGCAAATATACAGGGTGTCCCGGGACTAATGGGAAAAAAGTCAGGAGCGTATAATCTGAGCCAAAATAATGTTAGTACTTCATATAAACTTTTTCTACGCAGGCCCTCGTTTTCGAGTTATAGGCCTCCAAAGTTTTAATTTTGAATTTGGTTTTTATTTTTATTTTTTTTACTAGTTTTTTGATCTTTATAAAATTTACGGCAAAGCTATAATATACGTGTATGTTTATTTTGGAAAGGTAAACAGTTTTACAGTAGTGCCTTGAAGCCAGGGACGGACTACTCGCAATGGTTAGTGATCCAAAAATTTTGCAGGGAAGGCACACCCTGTATGAAATTATCGAAATTGACTTCCTCACACATTAAGCTAACGAAAAGGTACTCTTGTTGGAATTCTACAAAATAAGCCGTTTGGTTAATATTTACAGTTTTATTAATGCACTATGTACCAATTTACGCATTCACCATTTTTATAAGTACACAACGAGGTAAAACTAACTTATTAATACTATGTCCAAGATTTGCCTACAGTACTACAAAAAAATAATTTAATGATAGCAAGAAGATAAAAAACATTAACGACGTATCAATTCGTAAGTTGGTAAAAACTTTTTAAAAGTGTTTTTACCGTTTATCAAGTAACCATAGGATTAGTTGTCAAACGTTGTGTAGAATAGTTCGTTGTCATTACTTGTCAATAATTCATAAGTCCCTAATTTAACTGTTACAATGGCAGAATTCACTTTTATTGAGTATGCAGATATGCATTTAATGTATGGACTGGCTTCTCGAAACTGTTTAGAGGCCAGAAGGCTTTATGCAGAACATTTTCCAAACAGAGCATTGCCAGACAGACGAATGTTTGAGCGTATTGATCTCAGGTTACGAGAAACAGGTATGAATAAGTAAATGTAATTTTCCATGTATAGAAAACAAAATTTTAAATTTTAGGAAGTTTTTTGCCAAAAAAGGTGGAGAAGGTCCAGTACGAAGCGTACGTACTGTGGCAGTTGAACAAGATTTGTTAAATGCAGTTGATAATGAACCATCAACGAGTTTACGAAAATTATCAAGAGAACATAACGTCTCGAAATCAGTCGTTCATCGCGTCCTAAAAGAACAGCTGTTATATCGTTTTCATATGAAAAAAGTACACAGTATGACAGTGGCTGATTATCCTGCACGACTTGAGTATAGCCAGTGGTTTCTGCGACAACAACAAGCAGACAATACATTCATTAGTAACGTTCTCTTTACGGACGAATCCGGTTTCACCAGAGATGGAGTCATAAATTCTCATAATATGCATTTATGGGATGATGTGAATCCACATGGCATTATCCAAACTAGGAACCAGCATAGATTCATGGTTAATGTTTGGACAGGAATAGTTGGCAATCATTTGATAGGGCCATATTTTATTGACGGTACTTTGACCGGTCAGAGATATTTGGAGTTTTTGCAAAATGAGTTATGGAACCTGTTTGATGATGTGCCACTACAAACTCGTAGGAATTTATGGTTCATGCATGATGGGGCTCCTCCTCATTTCAGTTTAGATGTTCGACAGCATTTACACACAAGGTTTCCTAATAGATGGATTGGTCGTGGAGGCCCTTTTCAATGGCCACCGCGATCAGGAGACGTTAATCCTATGGATTTCTTTCTCTGGGGTTATCTCAAAAGTAAGGTATACGCAACACCCGTGCAAACAAGGCAAGATTTAATAGACAGAATTGTGTTACACTGCAATGTTATTAGAAATAATATGGGACTGCTCTTTCAAGTGCAAAGAAACAACCTTCGTAGACTTAGAATGTGCGTGGAAGTGGGAGGAGCTCATATTGAACATTCATTAGAATAACGTTAGTTTTTATTGTTGTTTAAGTACTAACATTATTTTGGTTCAGATTATACGCTCCTGACTTTTTTCCCATTAGTCCCGGGACACCCTGTATGTGGAACAGTCTCACTACATGTGCTTAAGCTGATCTACTATGGACTTGTACAATCCATCCTATCTTATGGACTACCTTTCTGGGGGAACTCAGTCCATACAATAAAAGTTTTTAAGCAACAAAAAAAAGTGATAAGGTGTCTAGCAGGACTACATTATAAAGAATCTTGTAAGAGCACATTCACTGAGTTAACCATACTGACTTTACCCAGCTTGTACATTTACATAATAACCATGAATGTAAAAAAAATGAACACACTATACCAAAAATAATTTTATTCACAACTATAATACTAGAAGAGGTAATGAACTACGACTATCCTACTCTCGTCTGGCTCTGGGACTAAAATCTGCTAGTTATCAAGATATTATCTGCTATAACCATGCACTCAAATTATTTGGACACACATGTAGCTTAGTAAGCTTCAAGTCAGCTTTATACAATCATCTCATCCAAAATGCTTTTTACTCTGTTGAGGAATTTCTATTATCATAATGACTTTCTGATTTATCTACATAAATAAATGGTGGTTCCAAAAAAAAGTTTATACCCTTATGTATATATTCGAAATAAGTCTTTTCCAGTGTAAGCATTGTGTCTCCTGGAATACTTTATCTGTTTAATTGTATTTTGTACATATCCTTAGTGGTATCTTTGTAAGTACACACATTATGTTCTGTTTTTACTATTTGTTGGGTGTATATACCCATATTAAATAATTGAATAAATAAAAAACTATAATAGTAACAATAATCAAATTTTACAAATGTTAGTATCCTTGACTAGTCTCATAAAATTTTATAAATGTATGTAATGCAGTTGTAGAATTTTCAATGATAAATAAATTTCTTTCTTTCTTTCTTGTAACAAAAAATTGAATTATACATGTTATAGGTAAACTGAAAATTAACAAATCACAAGGAATAGATCGTATAACTTTGGGGTCACCAAAATGCATCACTGAGGACATTTCAGATCCAATTTCCATTTTGATAAATAATATGTTTACTAGTTGATGCTGTCAAAATAGCTATAGTCACACCAATTTATAAAAATGATAATAGATGAGAAACCAGTAACGATCGTGCTATATCAGCAAAAACTACTTTTACGAAAATGTATAAAAAATAGATTAATATTTAAATAAATTTAAAATAATTTCAGATGCATTATTTGGTTTTAAAGAGAAAATATCTGCCTCTGATTCAATATCAACGTTAGTTGGTGATATTAATAAAATCCGATCGAAGTAAACCTAGTTTATATCTATTTTTGGATTTGGCTAAGGCTTTTGACACCGTACACAATCAGAAATCACAAGTTGCGCTAAAAAGTATAGGAATTCGGGTAATGGGCTTCAATCTACTTGAAAATCACCTGAAAGATTGCAAACAAGTTTTGAGGATTGGTGATGTTTTCTTTAATGAAAAATATTTGAAGTTTGGTGTACTCCAAGGCACAGCTCTTGGATCGTTACTATTCTCAGTATATATAAATAATTTACTTTCATTAAACGCTACCTGAAAATGATAAGTTTTGAAGATGACACTGCCATTTTATATGCAACAGATAAATGGGTAGAATTAAAATAATCTAAGAAGGATTTAAAAACAATAATAAAATGGTTCAATGATAAAATGCTCACCGCAAATTTTGATAAAACCTTTGTACCATTGTACTATGGATACTTTACCAAAATATGGTACTTTAAATATATGTAAACAGTTTAATGTTACTGTAATTAGTTGTACACTTCCCACCTACGTTGTATTTGTCACGACGCAAACGTCCTTAGAAGCTTATATAAATTTAAATTATTTAGAAAATATTTTAAACATAATCCACTGAGTACTCTATATCACACTTTAGTCGAATCTAGGCTTCATTATGGCATTATTGCCTGGGGTACTGCTGCAAAGATTCATATTTCACCAATTATCATATTGCAAAAGAGGATATTAACAAATTTATTTATTAACAGATTCACCATTTACAAGTTACTACAATAATTATAACATTACATTACAGTGAACTAATCTAAGAATCTACTCGTTCATTTCTAATTGAGTTCTTAAACATACTTAAAGAGTTAACAAAAGGATCAATATTATATTTATTAAACCATCTTAAACCTTTAGAAACAGGTGAGTTGTAACCGTAATTTGTGTTATGATTTTTTATTGTAAATAATGGAGGATTCCTAGTTCTATGAGAAGTAACAAGAAGGTTAATCCGATTCAAAAGAAACGGACAATCAACTGAATGAAATCGACGTGTTGTGATATCAGTTAGGTTTAGAATGTTTAAAGTATTATGATAATCGAATTGCCATTACATACCCATTTTGAATGAAATATATTTCAATTTTTAAAATGTCACATTTATAATAAGGGGACCAGACTACAGAGGCGTACTCTAAATGAGGTCTTACCAAAGAACAGTACAGTGTTTTGAGAGTATTATAAGAAAATTGCTTGCCGTTTCTCATCAGAAACCCCAACATTTTATTACTTCTAGCAGAGACATTATTCATGTGACTTTTGAATGATAATTGCTGGTCATTTGTAACCCAAAGGTCTTTTATTTCGTTGACCCTATCGAGAACCATACCATTGATGTTATAGTCATAGATAAGAAGATGTTTTGATCTCGAGAAACTGATAATATGGCATTTCTCTATATTGAGTTGTAAATTGTTTGTTATGGACCAAACAAATAATGAATCCAAATCATTCTGGAGAACCTGATTATCCAATATATCAGTAATTGGAAGAAATAATTTAAGATCATCAGCAAACATTAGAAATTTAGCATGTTGAAGATGGTCACCTATATTGTTCACAAAAAGGTTGAATAACAATGGACCACATTGTGAGCCCTGTGGAACACACATCTCCTCGCGGCCTTTCTTATAGGACACTGCCGCCTTAGGAATCACTTAATGAGAATAGGTCTAGCAGAGATTGACGAGTGTAGATTCTGTGGGGAGGAGGATGAAACTCCGGGTCACCTAGTTCTGGAATGCCTCGCCAATGCAAGAAATGCTTCGGGCAAGAAACTTGTAAGAGTGAGGACCTAACCTCGTTGAAGCCGTTCCAAATACTAGAGTTCATTAGAACCTTGGAACTGGAAGGCGAGCTGTAGTAGTAGCGAGAACAGCTGTGATAGGGGGGGGGCACAATAAACCTTTGGTTTCAGTGCACTGTCACCCCGTTAAAATCTAGTATAATCTAACTATGACAGTTAACTTTTTTAATGGTAACTGACTTTCTTCTGCAAAGTTTATGAATGCATCATAAATATATTTACCTTATGTACGACCGTTCAGCGGCAACAACTTCAAAAATTCTTCCTTTGTGGTAAAATCCTTAAATGCAATTTTAATAATAACACAGTGTCGGAAATGTCTGTAGACTCGTCAAGTTGAAGACAGAAAAACTTGAAACTTTTTATTATCACTTTCCAACTCCGATTTCATATCAGTAGCGACAACTTCGCTTCAATAGCAGCAATAATTTCAGTTTTGTTTTAGAAATTCTGAGACAGAGGCAGTAGCTGTTATGAAGGCTTCCTTTATTATTTTCTCGTCTACAAAAGGCCTTCTTAGTCAACAAGTGAGAAACCTTTGAAGATGCTATAGTAGCACTTTTTGAAAGTTGAACTGGCCTGGTGAAAACACTTGTCGTGTTAGATTTGTCTTTCAATTCGCCGACACGTTTCTTTGGGATGTCAATATTTGGGGGAAACTAATGTTAACCGACGCATGCAGAGTATTGAAATACCTTTCAATGTTACTTTTTTAGATACTGCTACACTGCCGTTATGTAAGAAACAAATATTGAATAGATCAGGCTTTTACTTGATGAAGATCCATACTGAACGATGAAATAAAACAATATAATTTGTTTAAATCTTCATTTAATTCAACTAATGTTCAATTTAAACTTGTTGACGCGTTTCACTAACACAGTAGCTTTGTCAAAACGAATGAAGGTATAATATAAAAATGTCTTAATATATACAGTGCATAAATATAGAATTCTATTTACTAATGTTAACAAAGGTATTGAAAGAAGTTACCTGGAAATTCATTCACTACAAACATTCCTAAGCTATCTTCTAGGTAAAAAGGTTTAATAAAGGAGAATGATTGCTATATTATGCATCATTGATCCTTTTATTGATTAAGTATGAACCTTCCCAGGATTTTTGTAATTTTGGAGAAAATCCTTTTCTCCTCGTCGGGTTGTGTAACCATACTTTCCTTCTTAAAAACCGCCTACTGTGGCCTGCGTGTCGTATCGACTTTTCATTCTGTCGCTGGCAACTTGAAGATTTGTTCGAATTAATTCATGAATATCGTCCATCGTTCTTTTCAATTGGATCACGTAGTCTTCTCCAGCCAAATTCCAGGTCACAAGGAAGCCTCATTTCACGCCCAAACAGGATTTTCGCAGGTGTTTCACCTGTGGACTCATTGACGGCAGATCGATAAGCCAATGCGAATAGGGAAAGGTACTGGTCCCAATCTCTCCGATGGCTGGAAACTACTTTGCCCTCCTTCCTTGGATCTATGAGAGCACTCCTCCAATTCCTACGCTGCTTGCGTCAGTGTCAAGAATAAAGTCTCCCTCTGGTATTAGATATCCTAATATCGGCGCCGTGGTTAAATGCCTCTTCAAGGTTTCAAAAGCCGTTTGCCAGCCTTCGTCCTATTGGAAAGCTCTTGTTTATTCTGTGAGTCGAGTTAGGGGCTTGGCAATATCTCCAAACTGCCTGATAAATCTTGTATAATATGTGCAAAGTCCAAAGGAAACTCCTAATTTTATGTTTATCGGTTGGTTGCGGTCATTGCTGAATGGGAACAATTTTCTCTGGATCCACCGCCACTCCTTCATTGCTCACTATATGACCTAGGTAATTGACTGGGTTTTTTAACAGCTGACATTTCTTCGGGTTTAACATGAGCCGGGCAGCTTGGAGTCGTTTGAATACATCTTCCAAATTCTTCAGGTATTCGTCGTCAAATGTCTTCCCCGATACCATGATGTCGTCCAAATAGACCAGGCATGTCTTCCAAGACAACCCTCTCAAGACATTCTCCACGAGTCTTTCAAATGTCGCGGGCGCATTACAGAGCCCGAATGGCATGACGTTGAATTGCCATAATCCAGATCCGGTGGTTTACCAGCAGTCTTCTCTTTGTCTTCTGGGTCCATTTCCACTTGCCAATAACCAGACTTCAGGTTCAAGGTGGAAAACAGTTTGCTGCCGGCCAAAGTATCTAGCGTATCGTCAATTCGAGGCAGAGGATAGCTTCGTCACGTTGTTTTGCTGGCGATAGTCCACGCATAATTTCGTAGTTCCATCCGTTTTCTTGACGAGCACCACTGGTGACAACCATGGACTAGTAGATGGTTCTATAGCTTTTTTTTCTGCCATCTCTCGAATTATTCTTTTAGCTTCCTCTCTCTTCGCTCGTGGTAGTCGTCGAGCCTAATTGGCTTGCCATTACCCGTATCGATTTTGTGTTTGACGGCTGATGTTCTACCAATCTTTCCTCTTGGTATGAATAGGTCTCGATACTGCAAGAGAAATTCTCTCATTCTCTTTTTTTCAGCTCGATTTAAGGATTGACCAGCCATATTTTTTTATGGGGACGGTCATAAATTTCACTTGACACAGCCATTAAGCGAATTTTGATCCGAAAAAAATATTGTCTTGATTAGCCTCTTACCAAATTCCGCCCATATGTTCCAACCGAGGGACGTGGAGGTTTTCTGACCCTTATAAAATGCTTGGAAAAAAGCAACACAGCAATTTAAAATTGATAATAACAGGATAAAAATAAGAAAAGAAAACTTCGCTCCCCTCTTGGATAAAGTTATCAAAGAAACTTTAAATGAAATTTTTTTATATAACGCATTTAAAACATGAAGTCTCTGTCCATTTAATCCAGATGCGATAAATTATGACAAACTGGTCACTACTCTTTTAGGTCAAAATACAGACAACACAATCAAATATAGTGTAGGGAAAAAATGTGATTTTAATAGAGAGCAGATAGAATTAATTGGGAATGAAAAAATGGTAAAATTTAGGAATTGTCAGGAAACCATCAGTAATTGGAATGGAGCGACTGAAGACACATCATTGTTTTAATTTTGGCGCCTTTGGAGTAAACATTTAAATAACCGAGATAACGAAAATAATAATGAAGCCATTGTGGAAGTAGAATAATTGGAAGACTACTCTAACTTAGATGATGATAGATTATTGACAGAAGCAAGACGAATTGAAGAGGCCTTAAATAGAGAAAAATAATCAGAGCAATCAAAGAATGACACAACTATGTAAGGATTTAGAAAACCTAGTAGAGACCACAAATATTGAAATTTTAGAAGTGGAAGAAATAAATATAAAATCCTTAACAAAGACCGTTGACATTCCTGACCCAAAAATAAACATAATAACTAATATTTTAGTAGAACCAAATAAGTCCGAAGAAAACAACACAAAGGAGCAAACAAAGAAAGAAGCAAACATCAAGAAAATGAAACTGATGATCAGATAACTGACTTTAGTGAAATGGTACCTGAGACAGAAGCTGATTGTTATAGAAGCCCTGAAATGACGACGTTTGCTCCCATATCAGAAACTGCGACAACAACTCCCATAACTGCAAAAAATAATGTTCCTTTAGTGTGCCATCCCCTTTTAAAACCATATTATTTTGGCCAAACGATGAAAAGTCAGAGAAAAAAAAGAATCGTAAGGAAAAATTACCTAGTGTGGTAAGCTCAGAGCAGTGGAAAGAATATTATAGAAAAAAGGAATAACGATGAGAACGAAAAAGAATCGAAAAAGATTAAGGGAGGAAAAGCTAAAAGAAAAAGTAAAAAAGCAAAAAGTTGTAAAATCGAAAATGTTAAGTCGAGTATCAAGCGAAAAGTATTTGAACTAATTGGTCGAAATTTGTTTTTGTACTTATTTGATGAAAGTTTTATTTGCATTAACTAATAAATAATATAAGTTTTCCATTGTCAATGATATTTTAATGATTTAATAACTTGCTACAACGTATTATTATAGAGATTCACGGTTGACCTTGCATTCCACATTCCAGTATTTATGGCTAAGGGCTGCGCGCTCTCCGTCCTCTATCTCAAAAACGGTTGAGCGCATGAAAAAAGTTTCCAACAAAATTTGTCGCAAATATTATGCACTACAATTTTTATAATCAATATTAACATCATTAGAGCCATAGAAACAGAGATAATCGCGAAAAAACGATTTTTGTTCCACGACCGTGAATAACTTACATCGCAGACACGAGATTTTATGAGACAACTTTTAGAACAACATACTGAAGGTGTTTACAAGTGTCCAGCTTATTTTCTCTCATTCAGAGGTTGACCCGCTTTTAATTTTCCCCCCAACCTATCTAATAAGTGAGAAAAGTATTGGTTTACCCCAAAAAGAGTTGTATACAAGTGACAATTTTATGATAGAATATTGTTCAGGGCATCTCACAGATGCGGAAAAGTTAGTTTTAATCTCTAAAACCGTTTATTTGCCAACGTGGCTGGGCTACAATTTTCCTACCACACCCAGAATCTTCACAGCAATATGTATGTAGACAACTGCAAGGTCACCAATAACTGTACAGATATATATGGAAAATAATATCCAAGAAACAGAATTATGTACCATATTCCCACAATAACAAATTCACTATAAATCCTTCCAAAGCAGCCGAACTCTTTACTAAAACCCCAGTTACAAAAGCAACTACTCAAGGCACCAATTTATGCTCAAAAGCAAGTTTATATCAACTGTTTAGTTTTATACTATAGGGGGCCATCCATAAAGTACGTCACACGAATTTTAGGACTTTTGAACCCCTCCCCCCGTCCTTGTCACAGGTTGTCACATTTTTATAACCCCCCCTCCTGATGTGACGTCACACATTTTTTAAATTTATGTATGTATTTCAAAATAATCGAGAGAAAACAGCTATTTTCATTTTTTACTTATTTTTATTAAATAATAATCTAATAAAATCAAGATAAAGTCCAACATTTTATAAAACCGAAAAAACAAACGACTAGTTAGAAAATAATAAACGATTAATTATATTAATTAAAGATAAAAAACTTAATTATCGAGTGTCCATGGACTTTGGATCCACTCTTTTATATCAGCTATTACTGGTAAATCAGGCACTTCATTTTCGTTCTGAATTTGATCGTCAGGAACATCCTTAGTGTCGACATCATTCTCTTCCATCCATAAAGCATCGTCATCATTCATTAAACAGATAATTTCTCGGGCACGTCTAGCCGCAATTCTTTGAGGACGAATTTTCGCTATAGGTAACATTTCTTGTTTTTTATGAGAAGACTATGACTGCCACTCGGCAAAAGTCAATTGTGAAATAAACAAAAGGAATGTATTGAAGTCACTGCGCCGGCGCGTGAAGTAGCACTTGTCGAAGGTCTCGCAAACAACCGACGTGCGGAACGATAGAAAAGCGAGCGAGCACTCGCCGACGACTTAAACCTATTTAAATCCTTACCATTCAAAATTCTCGTGAATTTGAGTGTCTCACTTGCATTACAACGCCGCTCTAGAACTTAAATGACGTTGCATGAGAGATTATCGCATAGCGAGAATGCTAAATTATTAATAAATATAGATCAAGTTAGTAAATTTTTGAAATTTTTAATTCACATCCAAACTTTGCGTTTTAGTATTTTAAATTTTAACATGTGACGTCATAAAAGTATTGACCCCCCCCCCATGCCCCTTGTCACACGATGTCACACTTCGGTGATACCCTCCCTCCCCATTAACGTGTGACGTACTTTATGGATGGCCCCTAAGAACAAGTGTACAGCATTGTATAGCTCCTGTATGTCAGCAAGGAGGCAAACACTGTAGAACAATAAAACATATAAGAATTTCGAAATATAAATATGTAAGCATTGCTAATGAATACTCACTCAATAGTCTTGTGATCAATAGTTCAATACGACATTTTTATATCTCTGAAACCCATAAGCTTTCACTGAACTTTCTTTCTAGCTTTCAGAGATATCATTTTCGCAATGACGAATTGATCATCAAGCGTATCCATCAGCTCGTGTTCAATGTTCAATAGAGAAAGGTGGCTCAATCTCTCATCACCAATAGAGTTTCTCAGATAATTTTTCACTCTTTTTAGGGTTGAGAAGGACCTTTCTCCCGAAGTATTAGTTGAGGGCATGCATAAAAATATTCTTAAAATTGTTCCAACGTTCGGAAAAGTTGAAACTATTTTTTCAGTTTTTATCATCTTTAAAATTTCGTGTAGATTTACATTTTAGCTTTCCGATTCCGTGTTGGTTTCATTATCAGTTTCAATACATTTGGAAACTACTAATGAAATATTTGAACTGAACGCACTCTTCTGGAAACTCGGGGCTCAAATCGTCGCTATAAAGTACAAGAAGTTTTTAGAGCACTAGAGATTATTTCGTTGTCAGTAGCTGTTATTAAATTAGTCAAGAATCCAAATTTTTCTGATATTTTTTCATACGAACACTTTCTTTTGTTCAACTCCGCTACTATTGTATGAATAACGACGTAAAATACATTGATTTTCATATTACTTGAATCTTCAATAAATTCGACGGCATTTTCCCTTGATTCTCCACTGACAAGTTTAATTATTTTTCTTCTTTTAGTTTCGACTTCATAAACTGAGCATTTTGTCAAGTTCCTACCAATGTTACGGAGATACATAGCAAAATTAAAGGAAAACACTACACCAATATTCTTGAGGCCAAGATCAGTACCGTTTGCGCTCAAGGAACAAGGCGAAAAAGAGATAGATAGATTGAAAGAAGTTGGGGTTTTTGAAAAAGTTACTTACTTACAATGGGGCACACCTTTGGTTCCTGTGGTAAAACCTTCAGGGAAAATACGCTTATGTGCCGACTACAGTGCAACATTTAATAAAAATCTAGAAAATGATAACTATCCTATTCCAAGAATAGAAGAGATATTTAGCAAATTGAGTGGAGGAAAATATTTTTGCACATTGGACATTAATCAAGCATACCTACACATGAAAACTGATGAAGCCTCAGCAAAAATGCAAGCAGTTAGCACTTGTAAAGGAACTTATAAAGTAAATCGCTTACTGTTTTGTGTAAAAATAGCTCCAAATATATGGCAAAGATATATGGATCAGACATTACAAGGGCTATCAGGTTCAGCATGTTTCTTTGATGACATTGCTTTACAAGGACGTACATACACAGAATTACTGCAACGACTGGAAATAGTATTCAGAAAATTAAAAGGGTGTGGACTACATCTACATAGGAAGAAATGTCAATTTTTTCAAAAGTCAATTACATACCTTGGTCACAGAATTAATGAGGAGGAACTACACCCAACTGACGAGAAAATAGATGATATAAAAAATAGTTACTGGCCAACAGATGTCTCGTCACTTCGAACATTTCTCGGAATGATCAACTATTATCAGCAATTCATACCGAACCTAGCTTCAAAACTTAATCCGCTGTATAAACTATTACAAAAGAACACCAAATTTGATTGGGCCAAAGAATGTGAAAATGTTTTCCAAACCTTAAAAACAGAGATATGTAGTGAAAAAGTACTTACCCCATTCTATCCTAACTTACTTGTGACGCTAGCTGCAGATGCATCACCAACGGGATTCGGCGCAGTATTGTCACATATTATGCCTGATAAAACCGAAAGACCCATTGCTTTTGCGTCACGATCTTTGATCCAAGCCGAACAAAATTATAGCCAGCTTGACAAAGAAGCAGCAGCACTGATTTGGGGACCCAAAAAGTTTTTTCAGTACTGTTATGGTCGAAGAATTATAATTATCATTGATAACCAACCTCTTGCAAGAATCCTACATCCCACAAAACTGATGCCGTCAACTACAGCATTTAGACTGATACATTACGCGAATTTCTGGATTTGACTACGAAATTAAACTCAGGAAAACAACAGAGCATGCAAATGCGGACTATTTCTCAAGACTAGAAATCAAATTGCAATGATGCCAATTACTAGAGAGAAAATCAAAGAAGCTACAGCTAAGGATCCGGAACTGCACCAGTTATATAAAAATATTCAATAAGGAAAAGGAAAATTGAACAATATACATGAATTCTCGTTACAAGATAATTGCATTTTCTATGGAATTAGAATCGCAATACCAAAACAATTACAAGCCACTATATTGCAAGAGTTACATACAGCTCATACGGGAATTGTTAAAATGAAAGCACTGGCACGAAACTATGTATGGTGGAAAAATATTGATTCCGACATTGAAAAGATGGTAAAGGAGTGTAAAGCATGTTGCATGCTTTAAAGAAATCCTATCAAAGTACCCGTGCACAGTTGGGAATATCCAAAAGAGGACTAGAATACATATCGACTATGCGGGGCCTTTCATGAATAATTATTTCTTGATAGTTGTAGATGCCTATACAAAGTGGATGGAAGTGATACCTACATCATCTATTACATCGTCAACAACTATTAATATTCTAAAGAAGATGTTCACTACATTTGTATTACCCTTAATAATAGTATCGGACAACGGCAAACAGTTTCGATCAGAAGAAATGCAGAGATTTTTAAAACAAAATGGAATTCAATCAAAATTCACAGCACCTTTCCATCCATCGACCAATGGACAAGCAAAAAGATATGTACAAACTTTTAAAAATAAATTAAAGGCCATGATACATGAGGAAGGTGCTCTCCAGGACAAACTATCAAAAATGTTAATGATGCACAGGAAAACGCCAAATAATTCCACTGGATTGAGTCCTAGTGAAATGATGTTTGAAAGATTATATAGAACAAGGATTGATTTGGTTCAAAGGGAATTCATAACAGTAATGAACAACAAAAGAGAAGAAATAAAAAAAATAAACAATTCAATGTGGGAGAAACAGTACAGATACGATCGTATGATGACAATAAATGGAAATTTGGAGTCATCGTGGAAAAAATAGGAAAATTACACTATGAGATAAATGCAGATGGAAAAATTCATAAAAGACACGTGGATCAAATATTAAAATCACATGTTAAGGACCACACTATCCACAAGGATGAGTCTATTACGCAGCATCTGCCTGATTCGCAAGAGGAATCACAGGCGGACAAGACTGTTGACTCTGAAAAGGAACCAGTTAAGGAGAAACATATTGAGAAAGAGGACCAGACACCGTCTAATGGAGAGGTAGTATATTCGGCCGATACTGTTCCTCAGATCAACGAACCGAAACAGGAAGATGTGGTAATTCGCCGCAGTACTAGAAACAAAAGGCCGCTCAAACGTTTAGATCTATAAGTTTATTAATACAACGAGGGGAAGTGTTACGGAGATACATAGCAAACGCACCGTTAGTGAAAACGCCCCTTGTCAGCTGTCAGTGGAAATATATAGTTGTCAATGAGATTACTTAATGTTCATGTATATTATAAGTTTGTTCAAGAATAAAATAGAACATAAAATATAACTGGAATCTATTATTATTGTTATTCAATACACAACAGTTTCATAATTCTGGAAATTATTTCTAATGAAGTTCAAATAACCTACCAAAAAATCGTATAATTTCACCACGAGAAGTGCGTCCGTCGTTACGTTTTGAATACGTTTGTTTTATCAAATTTAGATAGAATGTCGTTCCACACTGCCAAGAATACAACAGTCTCTAATTTCTCCATAGTTTTAAGTAAACCACTGGCACTACCTTTAGTAACTGGTCTCTGGTTTTTGTCATTATAATTTGCTCTAAGCAATTTTTTCAAAACATAACAATTATACAAGGCTTTAACCCTACACTGCCTAATGTATCAAATCAGATACAACGATTTCTTTTCTCATATATTATCGCTAAAGATTATTTTTCAGTCTACTACGAATCGTATCAGATCCTTTATTGAACAGGTCTATACGGTCGAAAATTGAATATACCGCGCTTTCCACTGGCTAGTTTGTTTATGTTTGAACAGTAGCACGTGGTTGCATTACTTGTAGAGATTCGTCTCCGCTTTTGTTTAGTTATTTTTGTGTTTGTGAGCCGTAGAAATATTCTTAGAGGTTTTCTTTGTGGCAAAGGTAAGTAGTTTATGTTTTAATTTATTGTATATTGACTTTTGCTTATGCAAGAAGAAATTTTTGTTTTAAAATTTTGTCGTATCAAGTTTGCTACATAATGTAAAAAGTTCATTTTTTTTTAATTTTTTAGATGTCAAAATGAATTGGAGGATGCTATAGCTCACTTATCCGATAGTGAGGACGATTTGGAGTTAGATTCGGATGATGATCTGGGTGACATTACTCTCGAACAAATTGACGCCATTGAAATAGATTAACTACCAATAGAGCTTGAAGATGATACTATTGTTTTTCCTGGTGCGGATGTTCAGCAGGAAAATCAGGTTCAACAGGGTCCTGAAATATCAAATGAAACTCCAGAACAAGAGATAAGTAATTTGAAAAAGAAATGCTCCAATCTATTATGACGTAAGCAAAATCTTGTTTTGAGTGAAGAAAGTTTATCATTTCGAGGAAACACAACACTTCCTTCTTCATAAACAATCTTTAAACACCATTCCAGTTTTTAAAATATTTTTTTGATGACGATTTATTCGAAAAAATTGCAAATGAGTCAAATCTTTACTCAATCCAAAAAGATCCCAGTAAACCAGCCATGTTATCTGCAGCTGATGTAAAGCAGTTTCTAGGAGTTTGCATTTACTTGTCAGTCGTACATATGCCCAATGTATAAAGCTACTGGTCAACAAAATTAGGTTTCCCCCAAATCAAGGAAACTATGAGTCAAAAACGGTTTGAATTTATTCGAAAAAACCTACACTTCAATGATAACAACACGATGTTGCCTGGTGAAAATCCAGACCGGGATAGGTTACACAAGCTAAGACCTATTATAGATGCCGTAAATGCCAGATTCCAGTCAGTACCTTTAGATAAATGTCTGTCAGTTGACGAACAGCTTTATGCTACCAAAGCACGCCATCATTTAAAACAATAAATTCCAGCAAAACCCCACAAGTGGGGTTACAAACTGTATGTTTTATGCGGAAGTGATGGCTTTTCATATAATTTTGAAATATATACGGGGGACGAAAATGATTAAAAATTTCGCTTGGATAGCGAACCGGACCTAGGCTCTAGTGCGAATATTGTCGTGAGACTGCGTAGAATTGTTCCTCCAAATCAAAACTATAGAGTCTATTTTGACAACTTCTACACATCGGTTCCCCTGCTCGTATATTTAGGTAGTAAGGGCATTTACTCGCTGGGCACAGTTCGACGTCCAAGGATTCCAAATTACCGACTGATGCAGAGTTGAAAAAAAAGTCAGGGGTATTTCAGAAGAATTCGTTTGTAAAGTTGAAGGAGTTGACATATCCTCAGTAATATGGTTAGATAATAAACCGGTTACTTTTCTATCAACATTTAAAAGCAAAATACCCCTAACTGAGGTTAGACGATGGGACAGGAAAGAAAAACAATACGTACATATTAAGTGTCCCAGTTTAGTTCCAGATTATAATGCCCACATGAGAGGGGTAGATGCCATGGACAGCTTCATTGGAAAGTACAAAATTAAAATAAGGACAAAAAAATGGTACATAAGACTTTTTTACTACCTGATTGATATGACGCTTGTCAATACATGGCTGCTTTATAGAGGGGCACATGCCGACATAGAAAAGTTTATGTCATAGGTTGATGTTCGACTAGAAATAGCAGAATGCCTTTGTAAGTCTGACAATGGCAGTAGAAAGAGAGGTAGGCCTTCCAAGGATTCAGTTGAGTCAATGTTGATAGAAAAGAGAAAGAAATCTACAGTGTTTTCCCACGTACCACCAAAAAACGTTCGCACCGACCCCATGGATCATTGGCCAATATACGATAAAACTAGACAATGATGTAAATTTCCTTCCTGTTTTTTGTTTTCTTACATCAACTGCTCTAAATGTGGCATACATTTATGTTTAAATAAATAACAACCACAACTGTTTTGTTTCTTTTCATAACGGATAATATTTTTATGCAGTTATGCTCAATGTATCAGATCTGATACTACTATGTTTTTCACTTTAATTAATAAAAAAATTAGATTCTATTTTTTTTTATTATTTTTCCCTTCATCCTTAGAGCATAACAAGCCTAAAACACATTTTTTTATTAAATTTTAAAAATATAGCAGTCTAGGGTTAACAGCATCTGCTCTTGCCGACCACCGAGTAGTAGACACTCTTTTTGGACAATGCTTGGATTGCAGTTTTGAAAGAGAAACTAGAATAATTTCCCAACGATGCGTGGATGCAGAAAAAAATGTATATAAATCGTCGAGAAACATGAAAAATTTTGTTGCCGCAAGACAACACTCTGCAGCACAATTACCAACTAAATTGAGCGAATGAGCTGCACACGGGATGTAGAATGATAAATTATTCCGTGCTTTGTTTCGCTGTTGTAGACCAGAATACGCCCCGCACATATTGCTGGCATTATTGTATGATTGCCCCCTGCAATTATTAATATCTAATTTTAAATCGTTCAATGTTTTTATTATGGCCTCTTCCATGTCGGAAGCTTTATGTCCAACTTTACTCATGAATTTAAAAAAACGTTCAACAATACTACCAACTGGTAGTATATACGAAATATAAAAGTAAGTTGATCTATATGGGAAACGTCAGGAGTCGAATCTAAATTTATGGAATAATATTTAGATATTTTCAATTCTTGGACTATTTTGTTTCAATACATCCTATGAATTCATTACATATTGGTTTAGAAAGATATGAGACTTGACCCTTACCTTTATCTGCTTTTCAAAATGATTTTTAGGGAAAGGATCAAACTTTGCTATTAGAATGCGAGTTTCTAGATAATTTCCCGAATTGTCTTGTCCAACATGTTCAAAACTTCCGCGAAATGCTAGACCCTGTTTTGCTAAAAACATAATTGCAGCTAGTATCCTTTTCAAATCTTCTCTACAATAATTCATTTCCAAGGCATACTGTTGTTATAAAGAAGAATCAATTTTACCTTGAATTTTTAAGTGCAAAACGAAAGTTTTGATATTTTCTCGATGTTCCAGAGAACGTTCATGCTCAGATATTTTTTCCAATGTTTCCAATCGCTCCACTCGTGACTAAAGTAACCTTTTTGACACTTGGTACTTAATATACTATTTAGACGCAGATGTTTTATTTTGTGTTTTTTATATAAACATGTTAGGCCTGCATAATTGTCCTTTATTTATTTTCATTAAATTCAAAATGGCCTAACCCACATCAAAATCATAAAATGTAAAAAAATTAAAACATATTTCTTAACATTGTTTTAGAACTGAAATAAATAATATATTCTATAATTAAATATTACAATTTTATTTTGAAAGAACGATTCTATTCTATATTTAAAATTATGCAATATTTAAATGTCGATTTTCTCACTTTTCATTTCGGGCATAGGCCACTCTGGTTCTGAACGCCTCATTTAGGCTTAGCAAATATGTAATTTTTATTTCTGTAAACTATAATATAGTTTTTCTACTTTAGTTACTAAAACCCGTATTTATTTGATATGCGCAAAACGAGTTTTTTAACGTCACATCGCCTGTGTTTTTTGTTTTTTTAAATTTCATGTTCCGTGATAATTTTGTTCTTTGTCATTTGATTTGTCAGTATAAGCTTTCAGTTATCGTCCGCAAGTAACGTTTTTAACACTTGGTACTTAATATACTATTTTGAGTTAGCAAAGTCACGTGACCCCATGAAGGTCAGAGGTAAAAAATTTCTCCATTGGAGATGTTTCAAACCATGCTAATATAAGATTCGATTTTTTCGTCGACTCGTGTTTAGAAGACTAAAAATTCAAGAACAAATCAATTTAAGCAAAAACATTAACTATCTTGGCTATACAGTTTGTATCAATGTCAATCCCAACGAGTATATAAACACACTAACAATAGCGACAAAGATAGCTACGAGTAAAATATATCCTCTCATCTGCCTTAAAATGTAAATTATCCCCAGCAATAAAATCCTTGTAACAGATTTTTAGAGAATCCTCGCCTATTCCAGTATCGTATAGGGCTGCACAAATGCATGTCAAGCCATTGCAGACGTTATAGGTTATATGTATTTTCTCATCATATAAATACCCCCCGAAACGCATGGCCCCATGATAAAGCAGACATAATGGTCGCGTTCAGCCACACTAGCGCTAGGCAAGCGCTGAGTACGTGGAGGGCGAATTTGAGCTCTAGCGCTACTTTTTCCAGTGAATTATTTTCCGCTAAGTTGGTTAGCGATTCGTTATGTCGACAACAATTCTATCATCTAAGTTAACATTTCTGTGTTATTTAGTTTTTATTGGTGTTCATAAGTCTTAATAGTTATGGCGGAAAATAATAAAATGTATACAACTGTAGAATTTAATGTTGATGGAAAAATACACAGTTGAAATCTACCAAAGAATATGGTAGAATTGTTGCATGAAGGTAAGCTATAATAATTAGTGTTGCGGGAATTTTGAAATTACTTCCTTGAAATAATTTAAATTTCTTACAGGTTTTTCTGCTTCTCCTAATGCTAATATTTCTACATATTCTTATTGTCTTTCAATTATAGGTGGAATAAATTCCACAATATTATTTTCATCCGCAAGTTCTTCCAAGATTAAGTAATTTATAAGGTTTTCCATTGAAAGCACTTTGTATTTAGAAAATAAATTTAAAGGTTATGTAATGTGTTTATCACAGAGCGCCGCTGCTAGCGCTAACGTGGCTGAACGCGCCCACTATCAAGAATTGCATCGTTAAAATTCTTGTCACATAGACAAATAATATAACAGCTGGTTTGATGCATAAGCGGCAAGTGGCACAAAGTTTCTGCGCCGCCGCCCGCGCATGGAGTCTCTGCAGTCGCGCGAACTACAAGACTGTTTTACATAAACAAAATAGAATAAAACAATTTAAAATATTATAAATGACAATGAATGTCAACATATTGCCTTTATTGTGAATAAATATTATAAAATATCCTAGTATATTAACTTTTAAGTCATTAAAAATGAAAATATACAAAATCAATCTTACATTGGTTTGTGCGAATACGGCTTGTGTTTGTTAAAGTGAAGTGTCAAAACTAAAAATATTGGTTATGGTTACAAGTTCTAGGGGATGAGTATAGTTTTGTTCAATTTATTTAAGTTTTCCATTCTAATAAAGTAAATAAAATTAAAGGCAGTATGACATTATGTAGTTTTCGATATCGTTTTCTGTACAGTCGTCAATCTCGACAAAAACTGTACAGTATTCTGTACAGGAAACTTTCCGTCTGTTAAATTGTGTATGACACAATGACACTTATGTAGTTTCCGATATTGAAATTAACAAAAATAACGCCTCTGATTGGTGGTAGAGCTGCCAAAAGTCATTGTCAATTGATATTTACGACTTCAATTAATTGTATAAACATAACTTACCATTGAGTATTATATGTTAACCCATTAAAATGAGTATCGGGTTTCTCAATATCCTGTTTCACCAAATTATATAATCAAATTGTGTCTGGGACATCCTTAAAAAGTTTTTATATGCTAATGGATATTCTTGCAAAAGCTCATTGTTTATCAAATTTAACACATTCGAAGTCGAACGACTTGTTCCCCTTTGAATCCAGGGCCTAATCCACTTTCGCTTTGGCTTTTTCCGAGAATTATCTTGGCAAATAGTTTGGAATATCATTGTAAATCCAACTACTGCCGCAGCACAGGCAGCCATTACGTTTATGTCCATAATAACAGGAAACCGAATAAAATAATTTCAACTAAACAAGGAATGAGTTAGCTTAGGCTAAACATAAACATGACACAATCTGACAACGACACGATATTTGACCTATTGCGCAGAAACTGTACAGAAATATGATAGAGAATAGTATTTCTGTACAGTATTCGATATCGAAAACTGCATGCTCGTATGACACTATACAGTTTTTGTCAACATTGAAAACTATACAGAAAACGATATCGGAAACTACATAATGTCATACGGCCTTAAGTGAACCTTTAAAATGTCATTACCAGGTATAATTCGTCGTAGTTAAGAACAAAACATTTTTCAAATTTTCATCTGACATTAATCAAAGAGAACAGTGGTACAAAATTTTAGAACTTATACAATCTAATGATCAAAGGTTGTTTGAAGATCATTTTGATGATGACCCACTTACAAGTACGTGTCGCAAAAGACTTAAATTTGCTTTACCTTTTCAATCCTTACATCGTACACCACCACATGGTAATAATATCCAAGCATTTTAAAGTACAGTATTTTCTGTAAAAAGAAACCTTATTTTTTGTGACATTGATAGTCGAGAACTACAACACAAATTGTGAAGCAGACACGATGTAATTTATTAGATAACTTACAAGTCTTTAAAATTTTCATAATTAACCAAAACCATTCACTTCTAAAACTACTAATGAATTGGAAAAAATTGAATTCCCGTTCTTAGATACATAACATTATTCAAATGTTGACACTCAACAATAAGCTATGTTTCTAGTTTCGTACAACTTTTAATTGCGAAGAATGTAAGGCTAATTTGCAGAGAGATATTTTAGAAGTTCACCACCGTGGTTTCACTTCCTTCAAAGAAAATGATGATAAAATACGTCTGATTTGTATACAGAGAAGTCGTTAAATTTCTTTCAATACTGCATGACTTTGTTATCATATTTTACCACTTTTCGTTCATGTAGAAAATATTACTGAAAAAAAATTATCACTTTGCAAAAGGTCATATAAATTTTGATTTATTCATCTGTCTAGAACAGTGGTCGCCAACCTGTCGATCGCGAGCTACCGGTAGCTCGCGGAGGCAATTCTGGTAGCTCTCACAACGATTTTAATTTAAGAAATACAAACTGCAAAAATCCACAAAAAAATCTATTGTCATAATATTAAACATAAACAGCGGCAACGTTGCGGTGAGAGATCTGCCGCTGACGTCATAAAGCTAGAATCGGCTATAACCGGCCAGCCGGACCAGCGCGTTAGTGTTCAAGAACGATCAGGATTGCTTTGAACGGGGCGGCGACATTGCGTTTAGTTTAAAAATGGACGCCTAACCAACGTCCAGCGGTTGGGTTAGTAGAGAACAACAAAAAATAATATTATGGCAAGCAGTTGTAAGAAGGTAAAGACATACCACTTTCATTCGAAATGGGAAGAACAATACTTTTTTACAGAAGTTAAAGATAAAAATGTGTGTTTGTTATGTAATACTTCGGTCTCCGTTGCTAAAAAGGAAATATTGAGTCATCATAAAACTGTACATTCTAATTTTGAAAAATCATTTCCACTACATTCTGCCGCCAGAAAGGAGAAACTGAAACAGTTAAAAAAGCAGTTAATAGGACAACAATCAATATTTTTAAGAACAGTCGACAAAAACAAGGCTGCAACTGAAGCATTGTACCATGTGTCCCAGATAATTGCACAAATAAAGAAACCTTATGAGGACGGGGAAATGATAAAACAGGCGTTTTTAGAAGCTGATGATTCGTTATTTGCTAACTTTAGAA
The DNA here is from genome assembly GCA_963921935.1 of Galeruca laticollis. Lineage (NCBI taxonomy): Eukaryota > Metazoa > Arthropoda > Insecta > Coleoptera > Chrysomelidae > Galeruca > Galeruca laticollis. The sequence goes on from OY998177.1 coordinate 172,993,823, forward strand.
ATAAAGACGAGATAGTTTCAGCTGTAAAATCTATGCAACTTTCTGCTAATACAGTGATGAGATGTGTAGAAGTAATGAGCAATGATATTTTTTTACAGTTAAGAACTGACTTAGATAACTGTGTTCATTTTTCACTTCAACTGGATGAATCAACAGATGTCGTTGACACTGCCCAGATGGTAGTGTTCGTCAGGATGGTTTTTAGTGATTTTACAATTAAAGAAGATCTTTTGAAGTTTATTCCACTGAAAGGACACACTACTGGACAGGAGTTGTTTTCTCATTTAAAAAATATCATTTCTTCCGAGAAAATTCCAATATCGAAAATGGTAGGCTTGACAACCGATGGCGCTCCAGCTATGTTGGGTCGTGTTAAGGGTCTGGTGGCGTTATAGTCGTAAAGATGAAACTTTTCCGAAATTTCTCTGTTACCACTGAATTATCCATCAGCAAGCATTATGTGGAAATCTGAAACTAAACAACGTTATGAAACTGGTGGTAAAAATTGTGAACAAGATTAGAGCTCAAGCGTTACAAAGATTATTCAAAACCTGGGCCGATGAAGTTGACTGTCAATACGGGGACCTACTCCTTCACTTTGAAGTCCAATGGTTAAGTAGAGGACGGGTGCTGAAACGTTTTAATTATGCCCTATCTGGCATAGTTCAATTTTTCAAACAACGCGATGAACTTCAATCTGGCTTAGAGATTTTGGTTTTCTCGTGGACATTACAGAGAAATTAAACGGACTTAATTTGCAGCTTCAGGGGAGAGACAAAGAACTAGCGGAAATGATTTCTGATATAAAAGCATTTATCAAAAAGCTGGAGTTCTGGGAACAAAACCTAATTAACAGCGATGCCAAGCATTTTCCTATTCTCTCAGAAAAAATATCTCAATATCCATTAGAACCCTATGACAGCAAATATAATGTAGAAATAGTTTCTACCCTGAAGAATAACTTCAAAAATCGTTTTAAGGATTCCAACGAAATGGCTTTAGTAGCGCATTTTGTTGTTTCACCCTTTATGGAAATTGATATCCAACAGTTTGCAACTTGTGTTATGCAGCACTTTGGCCAAGACATCGCTGCAACAGAAATGGAAGTAATTGAGTTTTAAAATGATTTAGCCTTAAAATCGTTAGTCTCAAGTACCAAATGTATCTGACCTATTGTAAGTAAAGACAAATATTCCGTTCTATGCCGTGTTGCCTTGAAACTGAAAGCATTATTCAGTTCAACCTATTTGTGTGAATCTTCTTTTTCCAATATGAAGTTTATTAAGAACAAATATCGCAATCGACTTACAGATGAACATTTGGATAATTGTATTCGAATGGCTGTATCAAATTATACTGCAGTGATTAAAAAAATTATCGATGAGTCTGAGTGTCAGCCTTCTCATTGAACGTGCTTTTTTATTTTTCTATGTTTATGTTCATGGTGGTGCGTTACTTTTTTGTTGTTATTATTAACTATTTATTAATCTTACGTGACATGCCATTGTGGCTGGATAAAAGTTTGTGTTTATTTTTCAAAACCTTCGTTTGGTAGGTAGGAATGTAGCTATGAACAAGTACGTACTAGTAATATTAGTTATTTTGTTATTGGTTTATTATTATTACCTATGTATTATATATATATAATAGTATATTATTATAAGGATTAAAAGTGCATATTTTTTTACGAGCAATATTTGCAGTTGCGAGGCGGAGCGCAGCGCAGCCGAGCGAATGCAAATATTGCGAGTAAAAATAGGCACTTTTAGTCCGTATGATATATACTATTTTTTCTCCAACCAAGTCAAAATTAAAATAAATTCAGTTTTATTCAAAAATCGTTAATAATTTGGTAATAAATTTGAACACCTATTAATTATAACAGCGATAGCAAGTCGGTAGTCATGGATATCTGGTATTGTTGGTAAATATTGATTGCCAAGTAGACGTTAGTAGACGTACTAATCATATAATTTTTGTAGTAGTTTTTACGCTGCTTTCAAAATGAATCCCGAACACGATGAAAATATACCTGCGGATATATTGGAAAGTGCCGAAGCAGTATATCTAAATCTTTTGCCAACCAAATCTCGCCAAGTTTATGAACTTGCATATCAGCGATTCATGGATTGGTGTAAAGAAAAAAATGTGCAAAACTATGCGGAGAGTGTTCTTATGGTGTATTTCTCAAATTTCACGAAGACCGTCAAGCCTTCCACTCTTTGGTCACAGTATTCAATGTTGCGATCCACACTGGATATCAAAAATGGTGTGGATATTAGTAAATGTTCAAAATGACGAGCATTGTTAAAAAGGCAAAGTGATGGATATATACCTAAAAAGTCTAGGGTTTTTACAAAGGAGGAAGTAGATCGGTTCCTGGATATGGCACCTGATAATGTATATTTGTTGATAAAGGTTGTTCTAGTATTAGGAATTGGAGGTGCTATGCGTTGTGACGAACTAGTTCATTTGAAAATTGATGACATTGAAGATATGGACTCGGTCCTGGTCGTAAAAATTTTGCAGACAAAAAACAAGAAACCTCGTTTATTTACCATTATAGGCGATAATTATTTGCGTTTATTTCGAAAATATGTTGTACTACGGCCATCAAATATACAGGAACGTCGTTTATTTTTGAAGTATGTTAATGGGAAGTATCAAAGAATGGTTGTTGGTATTAACAAAATTAGTGCCGTGCCGCAAGAAATTGCAAAATTTTTGAAGTTAGAAAATTGGAAGGAGTATACTAGACATTCGCTAAGAAGAACATCTGCTACACTTCTTATTGATGGTGGCGGTGACCTCACTTGTCTTAAAAGACATGGAGGTTGGAAATCGAGTACGGTAGCAGAAGGATATATTGAAGAATCACGTATCAACAAAGAGAATACTGCCAGAAAAATATTGCAACCTGACAAAGAAGGTACAAGTACATGTTCAGATATTTCCTCGAATGTTTCATCAACAGTTACGGAGAATATTTTGAGTTGTTCTAACATTAATGAAAATCTTTTGAATTGTTCGAAAATTGTTAGTGGTACTTTGAATTTTGGCAATAATTGTTCCAATTGTACATTCAATATCACTATAAATAACAAATAAAACCCTATATATAGTTGCCCCATTAGTTTGTTTTACTAAGTTTGTAAGAGACAATGTTTTTTCCTTCAAATTTCAATTAGAGAGCTCAAATGCAATTACTTTTAGTCCTAGGATTAAAAGTAGCGTTTTTAATCCTAGGATTAATATTAGTGTTGCTAAGCAACGAGCACATTTTTGTACGGTAAGGGCATTGATGGCTTTTGCACCTGAAAATAGTACAAAAATGTCAACATTTTTTGATGGTTGGAGAAAAATACATATAATGATAAATTAACTGTGGATTATTTCATTTACGTTGTGTTACGTGGCTTCCGTGTGGGTAGCTCGCTGTTTATTCCAAAATTAACAAAGTAGCTCAACACATTGAGAGGTTGGCTACCACTGGTCTAGAACATAAATCATACGTATTTTCTCAACTCATAAAAGTTTGTGTTCCCTTATTAATTAAAAAATATAATGATGGTAAGAGGACTAACAAACAAAAATATTTTTTTGTAACTTAAAATGTACTACTTTTTATTTACTTTTTGTTACAGACCTGTTCCTGTCTTTATGGATATGGAGAATCTAGTTTTTAACTTCTTTTTATTAAAATGTTTGTTGGTTTTGTTGTCAATAATTTTAAAATAACAATGTGCATTTTGATGTGATATTGGATTAATTTTATTAAATATAATGTAATTGTGATTAATATTTTTTTATATTATGTGCAGGTTAATAAAAAATTTAAATGTTTGCTGTTTTCTCATTTATCTAAATTATTTGTCTCAAACTTGTTTATTATAATCATTTCATTACAAAAAATTAAATATAATTTTTTGGAATGAAATAATTATATAATAAACAATTTCAAGACAAACTGTAAAATTTACCTACCAATAATCCAAACTGCCAAATTTAAATATCCCGCCTGTAAGAATTAGTTCTGCACCCCGCAAGGGGTGCGCTCAGATCGACGCGATGCCAGCTGTTTGTACGGGAACGAACACTCCCTTACTTTCTCTATGTACTTCTATAACCCTTCTCTCCAAAAACTCTCAAATCGCAGAGAAAGCATAGTCATGGTGGGCAGAATTTATTATAATGTAGTACGACCAGTATTCCGTTTATTAGGTGTAATCATATGTAAAAAGTCAAATTAATTCAAATAGTAATTAAATAAACCCTAATACATTTGAAATTTTATTTTTAATAGCTTGCATCTGCTTACGTTCTCTAGTCTTCTGGTCCTAAAATTGCCATACTTACCCAAATTCCTCAGAAAATACTACACTGTTTCTTGATGTCAGACTACCAACTAAAAAGTGAACACCCGTGCTCGTATAAAAAACGCACTCTCAAAAACATTAGTTATAGTCCAGTCAATGATGTGAAAAATATGTAACAAGCCGATCGCCAATTACGATTTCTATCGGACTATGGTATTTTAATTTCGTCGTACTGTTTCGAAATTAAAAAACTTGTTTCTCTTCCAAATTTCGTGTATTTAAACGATATCGTACATTGGAAAAGTCTCTTCCTATCAGTAAAATTTATAAGTTCGTACCTTACATCGTTGTGGTTTCACATATTTGCTGCTCTGCAGCCCCTGGGTAGGCCCTATGAACAAACAACACCGATAAAACAACACAAAATCGGCGCAAGTACGCGTGCGTGTCGTTCAAAATGTGCGGTACATTTTAATTAATGATGTATGTGCCGTACAATTTTACGGTATTGACAGTACAATCAAACATTAGACTTTGCCAGCACCCAACAGGCAGCCAGCAATACACTCACAGTGCGTCTGTACGTGTAAATTGAATATATAAATACGTACGCACTATGAGTATAGTATATAGTGATCAGATGGATATAATTTAGAACTAATTTCTTATGAAATTTTAATAAAGTATTCGTATACTTTTTTTAAATTTAATAACGTTAGCACACGCAAAATTGAATCTTAGTTTGATGCACATATTCTCGTATTCCAGTAAAACGAAAAACTGACAGCTTAAAATTCGCACTATATATTTTATGCCAACTATACTATGATTGAAATCCTTTTCATTTCACGAGTTTCTTTCAAGTTATAGTACAACGTGCAACATTGAAATAATTTGATGTGCCGCCCCAGAATCTACCACTAGGGTCATGTGATACATCGCCAGCAAGACCATCATCCAGAGCTCTTCGAAAAAAACGAGAAGAGTGCTCAACAAAAGTTGGCCCCACTTATGAAACAATGGATGTGAATATTGAGGATCCAACAAGAGGACATTTTGAACGCCGAGAAGTATCAGAAGCCCTACTAAATTTATTTTAATAAAAATGTTACTTGGAAAATATCTAAAAAAGACCGATTTTATAACACACACAAACGTAAACAATAGTATAATGGTACTTAGCTAGCTTTCCGTCATGCTGCTGCGATCTTAACCCGAGTTGTCTATTGTTTTCTAAATAAAAATACCAAATCATTAAAGTTTCAGATTTAGCGTACATGTCAAATTTATCTTACAAATTGTTCAAAATATCCGCCATCAACATTCATATTTTGAGGGTTGTTCAAGCTCCAGCCACTGGATTAGAGCAGAGTGTGAAAAAAGCTGGAATTTGCTTCCCCATAAATCAATATTTTTTCCAAATTTTGATTTCAACTCTTAAAAATTAGGATAGAAAGTTTCCATTGGCTCGCTCAGTAAAATTGTATTTGGGAGCAAAAATGCGTTAGTGGTGAATTTGGAACAAAAAAAAATAGGTCAAAAATTTGTATTTCATAAAAGAATGTTATGAATTGTTACACATTTAGAGATGTAAAATTCTTGATAATAATCTTTTGGAGAATTATTGAACAGAATTTGCAATTATATACTGTCTTCCCATGGATATTTTTTGTATTAAAATATTTCCATAAGTTACTTTTCGGTTTTGTGGTAGCTTTCAATTTATTTTGCTCCGTGTTTTTATACTTATAGACAGTCTAAACTGAGCCAAAATAAAACTAGTCTCATCATCTCATTTACAATTCACAGAGCTGTATAGGAGTATACGTTCGCGCTTCTAGGGGATTTCCTTGAATTACTGTTGCCAGAGTTGTAGAAACTCAAAATTTTAAAAAATGTTTCAGTGTAATTTATGTAGAGAAACTTCTCGGGATAATTTTCTTACAGCAGATATTCTTCTCTCACATCTCTACACACATTGGATACCACAATTTTATTGTAGTCATTCATATTTTCAACATAGACTTTGCCGGTCTGTGGGAAAAGGAAATTGACGATTCATAGGCGTGCAGTAATTATTAAAAATAATCTTCAGCATTTTAGAATGAATTGGTTGTCACAAAAACTATTTTCTTATTTTAAAGATGTAAAACAGTTCAACATAATACTCACTTCTATAAAATATAAACTGATAAACATTAGCTTTATTTTGTAATCAGAGTCGTCATATTCATCATTACGATCTTCGCCTAGATGCACAACTATGGGTTCAATGGTAATTTCAATGAATTGATCAAGATTCCACATATTCTGCTCTTCTTTCACTACACGTTCGATAAATTTCATCCACCACTGTACAGTTCTATTGGATTTAACTCTAAATGGTAGGGTGGCAATCGAACTACAATTACGCCTCGTCCTCGCGCCATTTCACCTACTACATATTTGATATATTTATCTTTGACACCGTGCTAAGTTTAGTAGTTCTTAAAATAGGTTCATCGAATTTAATATTCTTAGTAAGCCAATTTGCAATCTGGGCTTTTCTCCATTTGATGGTTGGTAACTGTTCTGCACACTGGCTGTGGTATGGAGAGTTATCAATAACAATAACACAACCTGGTTCAATTTTTAAAAGAATATCTGAAAACCATTTTTCATACATTTCCTCATGATAATCTCCAGTCTTTTTTAGAAACAAATGCGTTTGAACATCCTTCAACAAATCCGGAGCCGTTACCAATATGGGTAATAATACGGCATTTTCCCTTTGCAGATGGGACTTTTTTTAAACCTGTCAATAAATCATCTACAAAAGCTTGATGTTGGTTTTTTACATTTAAATACTGCCAAATTTTTGTCAATGTATGTCCTTCATATCTCTATAATAAATCTTTCTACCATCTCTTCGAAACTGCTATTTATTCAGAAATTTTCTGAGCCATAAAATGATTTCTAGTTTTTCATTTGTAAGGCGCCTTCCATTAATATTACAAACAATTCCAGTCTCTGTTTTATGAAATCCATATCAGCACATTATAACTGAAAATTGAATGTTGGCAATCAGCCTCACACTGAAATAAAACCAAACTTCAAGAAAATGTTTTTTTAATGATGTTTATTAAATTTCATTAGTGATTAAATAATTTTCAAAACACTAACGACATTATTGTAGACAAAAATATTTTATGAATGAAAAAAAAGTATCACATATAGTACAGAGCAGTGAATTGTATGTACAATGAGTTCACAAAACAAGTACCTATTCGGAAGGTAATCATAAAAAATTTATCAGTAAAAAAGTTTTTGTAACTTCTACAAAAACGAAAATTCAGCTATAACGTCGCACGAATATAAAAATAATGTATACATGACGATTCTAAAATAACATGCATTATTTATAAAGACAAAGCATATATTTTTTCTTTTTTTACAGGTGGTACAAAATGCAACATTTCGATGTCGATTGTTTCGAAGGATTTTTAGTTTGAAAATTGGAAAGTTTATTGCATTTTAGACCCCCACTTCTACGAATCTATGTGTTTTATGAAAATAGCGATTAAAACAATGCAAATTACCTTAGAACCAACCAGTACGCTTCAACTTTTTTTCATTTCAACTCTGCATTAATTAAATTAGCAATAACTTAAATTTGTATCTTCAGCTAAGAAGTGGGGGCTGTATGAAGAGCTACATGCAAAGCTTGTTGTAGTTCTGGAGCCAAAGATTGGACCACACTTTGGAAAAATGTTTCGTTCGATTGTACCTGCCTAACGATATTAACCATTCTAAAACCTTCAGGTTTGGTTGGTTCTATCACTTCCCTGAAGAAGGCCTCTGCTATTATGCTAATAATCCTTGGAATATTTGAATTATTTATGCCTGCAAGAAAAATATTTCAATGAAAACTATTTTTTTAATGTAATTAATAAATAAATTACATGTCCTTATAATTATTTACAAAACGATAATACTTTATATCTTTTCAAAGAAAAAATTTGATCGTTTTATAAAGTGATTAATATAAATACGCTTATCCCTAACTTTGTGTAGTTTCAACTAAATTTTTCTCAGTTATACTACAATTCCAAAATAGTAGGCACTAAATTCTGAGAAATGATGCTACAATTGTTGTTCCTTTAATGCAATATTTCTGAGAAGTTAGTGTCTAATATTTTGGAACTGAACTTATAGTAGGGGAGGGTGGGGCACAATGGAACACGGGGCACAGTGGAACAGTTCGTGTAACGGATTTACAGAAGTGTCCAGTGCAACGGGATTCCGGTAGTAAGCGCTGCGGGCCACACCAACAAAGTCAGCTAATCTTCCCCTGCTCATCAGTCGCGTACCAAACTTGACGAAGTAATGTGTTGTTTTTCGCTGTGAAAGTAAAAATTTAGCGCCAACGGATTTTTGCCTCCAGGTAAGAGTGATTTTTTAATTCAATCGGCTTTTATGGCATTTCCTTGTACATCTATCCCTGTAGTTTTTGCTCGACTTTCGCATTTCTACTGCTTCACGTTTGTGGTACAGAGTATGGAAAAGCAAAATGGCGTGTTTGGGGTTCCTTGAAACAGATGAATTTGGGGCATAATGAAACGTTTCATTGGTGCCCCATGTGTTTTTCATTGTGCAGTAAGTATGGTTTTTCTTCTTGTTTCAGAAATGGTGCGAAATCGACAGCACAAGAGTACCAAGGGGCTCTTCTCGGAAGATGACATGAAGGCAGCAGTGGAAATGGTCATGAATGGAAACAGTTTAAGACGTGCTGCTACATTGAAGAACGTTAGTTATGTCACTTTATCAAGATATGTGAAGAAAATAATATGGTGATGGTGGAGAAGAGAATATGAAATATGCACCTAACTACACAGTTAGGATGGTCTTCACACTGAAGCAGGAGGATAAACTGAAAAACTACCTCATTATGTGCTCTAAAATGTTTTATGGCCTACCAGTTGAAGATTGCAGACGAGTTGCATACAAAATGGCAGTTATGAACAAAATACCATGCCCTATGTCATGGGGCGAGAAGAAAATTGCAGAAATTGACTGGTTTTACGGTTTTCTGAAAAGGCACCCCAAACTCTCAGCCAACGAACTCCTGAGACTTGCAGCTTGTCTCGTGTTACTTCGTTCACCAAATCAAATGTTTGTGTGTTCTTCAATAACTTGGAAACACTGTATCGACAACACCCAGAGTTTGGAGATGGGACAAGAGTGTTCAATTTGGATGAAACAGCCACATCAACTGTGTAGAAACTCCAGCGAAGTGTGGCTGAAAAAGGCGTCAAGCAAGTGTGCAAAGCTACAAGTGGGGGAAAAGGCACTAACGTCACTACAGTGTCCATAATTTCTGCGTCTGGCAGCACAATTCCGCCAGTCATGGTTTTTCCACGTGTTCATGTCAAGGACCACATGACTCAAGGAGCACCTCCAGGCACACTGGCCTTAGCCCCCCCTAGCGGTTGGATGACATCAGCACTTTTTGTGGAAGTTATTAAGCATTTCATTCACCACACTTGCAGTTCTGGAGAGAACCCCACTCTATTAATCTATGACAATGTAGAAAGTCACTTGTCCCTGGAAGCTCTTAATGCTATGTAAGGAGAACGGTGTCTCAGTTTTGACTTTACCTCCCCATTCATCCAACAAAATGCAACCACTAGATGTTGCGGTTTTCGGGCCTTTTAAAACTTGTTATAATGCAGCACTTGACTCTTGGATGATGCAAAACCCTGGCAAAACTGCTTCAATTTATAATACAGCATCCTTCGTGAACACAGCTCTTCAGAAAAGCATTGATACCTTCCAACATAATTGCAGCTTTTACAAAAAGTGGGATATATTCGTTTGATCGAGATATTTTTACAGAAACAGACTTCTTATGCAATTATGTGACTGACCGACCGCCTCCTACCGTTGTGGACGATCAACCACCTGGGAGAAATATTTATGCTGTGCCAAGTGATTTGCTCAATGGTTCCCTCCCTCAAAAAGAAGAAGGAGCAGCTTCCCTAGAAGAGCAGCTTCTATGGAAGAAGCAAACCATACAGACATCGGTATCCTTGATCCAGGAGCTGGTCCAAGTCATGCTTTCCTATCTCCCGAAGATTTTCGTGGTTATCCAAAAGCAGGAGAACGAAAAACTAATCGAAAGCAGCGGAAGAAAGGAAAGCCACAAGTACTCCAGAAATGAAAGCCATTGCATAGAAGAAGCAGCCTATTTCAACTTCCAGAATACTGTCTGTTAAAAGGCAGGTGTTCGTAAATCAACCAAAAACGAAGAAGAAAAAATCTAGCGAACATGCTCCAGTTCATTCATCAGAGGACGACGAAGAAGACGATGATGACATTGAATATGCAGACACAGACGACATGGACACAGATGAGATTTTTGCTGTTGAGCCCGACCATTTTGCAGAATTGAATTGACTTCCTGTTTTGGGAGATTATCTTTTGATCGAGTTCAAGCTTAAAAGCCATTCTAAATTTTATGTTAGTCAAATCACCAAGATGAAAGATGATGAGGTGGACTATGAGGTCAAATTCCTACGATACCGAAAATGCAACACCTTTGTCGAACCTCTTGTGGATGACATAGCCACTATTGATGACAAAGACATAAAGATGCAACTGGAAAATCCTTCTGTGGTCCAGGGCACTAAAAGACAAAAGGGCTTCATCTCATTTAACGTTGATTTTGTCAATTTGAATATTGGCTAAACAAAAGTATTTTGTGTTTTCAATTCCAGATCCTTACCTCTTTTTTCAAATGCCTTCTCTTGACATTTTCAATTCAAAAATTAAGTTTTTTATGAATTATCGTGTTGTTTTCAATTGTTCCAAGGTACCCCATGCCCTGTGTCATTGTACCCCAGGAATGGGGCACAATGACACAAAATTCATTTTTTGGAAAATGGCCGCTCACGGTCACATATGATTTCTATAATAACTGTTCATGTATTTCTTTCATAGCTTAGATCCTTAGGTCAAAGGAAATCATTAAAATGCGGAAAAAAATCATGTGGGGAGCTATGGGCAAAACCAACTTTTGTGTTCCATTGTGCCCCACCCTGTCATATGTCTATCCAATAGGATTTTATGTAAATCATCGAGATTCTCCTCTTCGTTAAGATCGTGATCAAGTGTTTGTTTCCGCACTTCAATACTGCTAAGCATTTGTTAACCTTTCAGTATAATTGTTTAATCATATCCGAATATTGAACTAAATACATTTTTGCACAAGATGCATTACTGGAAAATCATTTGAAATTTCGATTTTGACACATTATTTGTGAAATTTTGAGTTCAATAAATTCACAAATGAATTATGCATATAAACTTTCTTTTTTGACATACGAAGGTTAAAATATTTATTCTAAGGTTTTTAAAATCAGCTCCGAGAAATTTGTACATCACAGTGAAACATCATAAATAATTTTCAAAAAAGCAGTATACAAGTGATCATAACTACATAGTGAATCACATGGACTAACAAAGTAAGCCTAAATTTGCTTTTTTATTAAGAAATTGTGTTATATTTCAATGTAAACACATTCATTCAATAAAAATTTAAACTGGTATTGTACCATTTACTACCCTTATCGGTTGGGTCGGATGCGACACAGAGCCGTATTCAGGCTAAACGAATTCTAACAGAACATGGAAACCGACAATATTATAACCAGCGACAATATCAATAATCAGTCGCCTTTATCTCAACATTCAACGATACCAAAACAACAAGTCTTACCTCAACCTCCACCTTCATCTCAACCTTCGTAATCTAAAGTAACTAGCCAACCTCAACAACCTACCATACCCACTTTCACATATAAGCTACAAGCCATCAATTTTAGTTCTTTAAATGATATAAAATTAGAAGAATATCTCCTGGCTATCGGCTCCACAATAACTCCGAAAAACAAATTATTCACATCTAGAATCTCAAAGAATCGGATATGTATTTACCTCTCAAGTAAGAAAATCATAGATGATTTTATCATTAAACATGATGGGCGCATAAAGATTAATAACTAGACTACAGCTCTATAGTATACGCGACAGCTAAAAAAACTACTCTAAACCAGCTCGAAACCATTCAAAACACAGCACTAAGAATAGCAACAGGAGCAATAAAAAACGTACAGTGCGAAAGCGGGGAACTCTCTTTACAATTTCGGAGAAAATACCTTTTCGCTTCATAGGCATTATCTATCAACACAAACCAGCAAAATCCAGTCTACATTAACATACTGACCAATAGGGACCGAGAAAGATGACGTTTATGCCATCTGCCGTGAAAAAACACAAACAATGTGATGTAAACACTATTAGTAGTTTTGTATTATCAGCGTTTTTAAATGTTAATTTTTTAAAACTGATATTAAATGTTTGTGATGTCATCAAAAGTATCTTTCTGTATTCATGGCTGTTCAAATATGCTGTATAAAAATACTAAGCATTTGAAATTTTATAGTTTCTCTGAAAATTCATTTAACACTGCGTGGATAACCTTGAAACGTCAAAAATGAATGTATGCAGTAAAAACCCATATGTAATTAAAATGTTCTAATTAAAACATTATGTTAACTATTATTTTGTGTATAATCAGTATGATACTACAATTGGCAGCTATTAGAAAAGTTCTAAACTTTCTTTTTACATAAATAAAAGATTATTATCGAGAGAATAACATGTTGTTTTCTGTACGATTTCATTGATTATATAAAATAAAAAACTAGTTATGTGTTTGCTGACTTTAATATTATATAATAAGTTCAAATAATTAAATACTATTAAGGGGAAGAAAGTAAACATTTGTACAAAACGAATCACTTCAAGTTTTTTAATTACATTTCAGAAAACATCGGAAGGATTGGGAACCAAATAAAAATACTAGAATTTGCAGTGCTCATTTTGTCAATAATCAAAAATCAGATAATCCCCTACATCCATCTTACATACCAACAATTTTTCCTGGCAAAGAAAATAAAAAGATCTATTCATTTTTTGCATTTTGTAGGTTGTTTATTATACTGTTTACATCACAATGTTTTTCTAATTTAACACCAGAGCGCTCTAGTTTCGGCATAACTGCTGCCTCTATAGTTCCGTCTCGATCCCTATCGCTACAAAATTCTACATTCGGCAAATATCAAAACAACTCACCATTCTACGTAAGAGATAGTCAAATTCTCACAGAACTCCAAATCACACGTCCCCTCTACTTTCCAACAAAACTAAAATCCCCCTCTGCCGATCAATATCCTTCCCATTGATACTTCACTGCAAATTTAACAAATTAGTAACCCCCTACACCCTAATTAGGAAAACATTTGCCTCCCATACATGACAAATATCCACAATTTCACCTCGCATATAAAGGCGCATCCAAAAGCTCTGATGGTGTAGGCGCATCAGTGAACATACAAAACATTACATTAAAATTCCAGTTACCTGAAATAAGCACAGGGGAACTATGCGCCATTCTACAGCTACTTACATAAAAACCAAAAATACTTCCTCCCTCATAATAACAGACTCTCTCAATCCATATTATCAATCAACTTTCTCCCACACATCCAATATCACTCCAAACTAAAGTCGAATTATCACAGTTGCAACATTCCAACAGCTTTTTGGAATTACTTTTGGTTCCTTCTCATACTGGTCTTCAAGAAAACGAAGAAGCCGACCATAAAGCACGACAAGCCGTAATTAGTGAAACCGTGAGTGAAGTGCAGACGGTAGTGTACAACAACATAAAACCCCTACTTAAATCAAAAGTGCAAAAATTGTTGGAGACATCCCAATCGAAACTACGCGACGAGAAACATTGGACGCAGTCAATAATCAAAAGATTGCTTCAAGTTAAATTGACTAGGTTATGAATAGGTGACACCATGACACCAACCTTACTCATAGTTACTTAATTACTAAAAGTGAATCCCCAAAATGTGGATTATGCAAGACTCAGTCAAACATTTAATAACCGATTGCCCAAAATTTCAACAATCAAGACAAGACAATAACCTCAGCAACAATTTAGAACAAGTTCTTGGCGAAAACTGTAATACACAGAATCGTTTTAAATATCTAAGTGATATTAACATATTAACAAAACTATGAACCACCCATATTTGTGTCGCTAATTACTCCAGTGGTGGATGCGACGTGCTTGTAAATAATAAAAAAAAAATATAGGTAAAAATGTCAAATTTTACAACACAAAGATAACTTGATTTCCTCAATTTTTGCAGTATTCTTGGAAACGTTACTCAAACGCTAATATGGGTAAATATATAAAAACATCAAAATTAAGTGCTTTAGTTAACCAGGAAAAACACTAGAGTTGTTTCATTTTAGTTCTTACAATTCCATTATTACTGTAATGTATTTTTTATTGGTATTGAATTATACTCGATAGTCGAAATTGTGTAAAGTGAGTCAGAGCTATCTAATCAACACTTTGGTTAAAGCGCAGTTGCCATATGTATTCTAGAGAGAAATGCTGTATTTTATAAATACACTTCAAATCCATTGTGTCAATATTTCAGGTACAAAAGATGCAATGTAATTAAGTCAATACCAATTTAATATATTTATTTCAAATTTCAAGCAGACTAATAATAATTAGTTTACTTGAAATGTGAAATAAAGTGTTTATGTATATTTCTTGAACGCAAAGTTTGTTGTGAAAAACTCGCCGATTTGACAATGTTGGAGAGTCGCTTCAATGTTCCGGCTTTGAGAACGAGATAGATAGATCGAGCTACGCGAATGAGACAGTGATAGTAAACAGTTATGTGAGGTGTTTATTCTCTTCATGAGCGTAACATCAGTATTTGCGTTGTGGTTTTGTGTGATAAATCGGTTATTATTGGTATTTATTGTAATATTTATATCGGTATATTTAGTGACAATAATGGCGGAGTGTAGCGGTGTTGACGATAAAAAACGGCGTCGTAACAATTTAATTCGGGAAGAAAAAGTCCTCATATTAAATGTGTACGAAGGACTGCGTGCCATGGACAAACAGTTGGGTGTTAGTGACGCTGTGATTAAGTGCAGTTATTTAACTAAAGTTTCTGAGAGTACTATATACAATATTCTAAAGAAATCGCGGGACGGATCTTTGACAAGAGAACGAGGTGAAAACTGTAAACCGGAAAGTAGGGGAAGAAAGAAAATTGTTTTGGACGACCAAACACGGAATGCTATACGTAGGGAAATACATTCTTTTTATTTTAGGAATGAAATCCCCTTGGTAGCTAAATTGAGCAAGGTAATAGAAGCTGATGATACTTTACCAAACATCAGTGATAAAGTTTTGAGACGAACTTTAAAATTAATGAATTTTCGTTACCAAACAAGAAGTAGAAACAGTGCCTTAATTGAACGAAATGACATTGTGGAATGGAGGAGAAATTATTTAAAACAGATACGACAGTTTCGTAACGAAGGACGGCACATATATTATCTTGACGAAACATGGTTAAATGAAGGCCACACTGTGTCAAAAGTGTGGCAAGACATGAATATACGAAGCAATCGACAAGCCTTTATGGAGGGTTTCTCTTCCGGTTTAAAAGCTCCCTCTGGGAAAGGACGTCGACTGATTATCACTCACATTGGCAGCGAGGAAGGATTTGTAGAAGGTGGATTACTAAGTTTTCAGTCCAAAAAAACTGTCGATTACCATGAAGAGATGGATGGTAACCGGTTTGAAACATGGTTTAGATCAATTTTAACAAAGGTAACTCCTGGTTCAGTGATAGTTATGGATAATGCTTCATACCACTCTCGTCGACTGGAGCAAATACCTACTTCAGCTAGCCGCAAGAGGGTTATAATTGATTGGTTAGAGAGTAAAAGCATTCCGCACAACGAGGCAATGCTAAAAGTTGAATTATTATCTCTCGTACGGAAACATAAAAGCAGTTATATTAAGTACGTTGTCGATGAAATGGCGAAAGATTTCAACGTCTCAGTTGTTAGACTTCCTCCCTACCACTGTGAGTTAAACCCCATCGAGCTGGTTTGGGTCCAAGTGAAAAATTATGTTGCGAGACAAAACAGTACATTCAAAATGGCTGACGTTGAGAAACTGTTTGACGAGGCGCTGCATACCGTTACTGCTGAGAGTTGGCGTAAATGTATTCAACACGTATTAAAAGAAGAAATAAAGTTTTGGGATTTAGACATACGTGTAGAAGTAATGACGGAACCACTCATTATCGATATAGGAGGAGAAAGCGATGATTCTGAGGAGTCGTCAGGGAGTGATACCGCTTCCAGTTAGTCAGACATTTTACAAGTGACCTCGCAACATACCTATACTTATTGGTAATTTATTTTGGTCTTGACAAACAACTTTTTTTTAGTTTTAGTAGTAGTAAGTTGGAATTGACTTTTAAACATTTTTTTATTTTGTTTTAACTTACTTATGAACAACTTGTGATAAGTTATTATTTCAAATGTTAAAAATTGAAATTCCAGATATTTCAGTATTCGCACCCTTAAACTATGATACGCTCATGGAGTTCACTTTAAATCGGTAGATAACCGATGACGTCACTTTACAGAATTTCGACTATCGACTTTTTTATATACATCTTATTATAGCTCATCCTTAAAAATGTGTATTATTCTTGGTAACACCCTGTATATACATAATGATACCTACCATAATAATTTCGTATTTCTGTTCTCTCAAATTTAAACGCCAGAGCGTACAAGAACATTTTCTATTTATTTTTTATTTAGGACTATTAAGAACCCTTCAAAAATGATGCGCTCATGAAGTTCGCTTCTGCAACTGATTTTATGGACAGTAAGAGCGATGAGTCACTTTACAGAATTTCGACTATCGAGTATAGAGAAGGGCAATATTTTTACACCAGCGACTTTTAACCGATGACTGAATGTCACTGTTACTACTGGCGACCTAATTTCCCGTCAAACGGCGACTTTGGTCGCTAATTTAAAAATCGCTAATGGTGATGCTGCTGAGGGAAATGCAATGTGCATGCTATTCGATGATAATATATTGTAATTTAAATGTTTTTGTTAATTTATACTGTTGATATGAATAGCAATACTCAATTCAGTGATCTCAACTGTTTTAAGTTTAAAATCACTTATTCGAATTAACTAAACTTATTGTTAAAACTACGTTTATGGAACTTGTGAAGTCTAAACAAACAGAAACAGCGACCTAAGTCACTGCTAAAACAAACGGGTGACTTATAAATCGCTGTCGCCAATATACCAGTGGCCTAAAAATCACGGATAAGCTCATCACTTTAATTAATACTGTTAAGTTGTGTGAGTAATAATTACAGCATTTTGTGAAAGTTTAAACTTACCTAGGATGTGTTGATTGTTCTGTTCTATAAGATCACACATATATCCGTAAATATGTGGCGCTTCATCGGCGTCTTCTATAACTGGCAACCAAGAGAACCACAATGGTATAATTTCATCCAAATTAATTTGAGAGTTATTATATTTCATAATTTTCGTAATGGCTGATATAGCATTTTCTGTTGCATTAATGTTTCTAGGATCCTTTGATTCTGGATCGTTTACAACTTCAGCTAAAGGTGTTAATGCTTTCGCCAATTCTCCAGCAAACTGTTCTCCACCAAATTGAGCGAGTACTCCCCATCCGTAGACAGCAGCCTGTCGTACTTCGCAACTCTTATCTTTGATGTATACAGCTAAAGGTTGGAGGAAGAAGCCTTGGTATTTGGCACACGCGGGTCCTGTGAATTCTATGATGTCATCAAAAACACATATGCCCCATTGTCTATCTGCCCAACTACGATTTGGCGTCAAGAGGTTTACGAAGTGACTGCTAATTTGATCAAATAGAGGGAGGAAATTCTCTCTGTATACTAAGAATAGTGAGTGAATGACATCAGTGATTTTACTTAACACATATATGTCGTCAGATTCTTCATCCTCTAATTGTTCTTGAACTTCCTAAAATTGCATTGTTCAGTAGTTATTTTAGAGAAAAGAGGCTAGCTAAAATAGATAGTTGAAATAATACACAGCGAGTCGTGGCAATGGAACGAACAATAAGTTAAAATCAGAGGTGCTATTTACAATTTTGGATGATCTTATAAAGAATAGATCATCGGGAATAGCTTGAGACTTGAAGATTCAATGGTCTGTATTAAATTTTAGAATACCTACATTTGAATAAAGAAGTATTGATAAATAGGTAAATGAATCTGCAAAAAAGTAAAGGTGATACATAAAATTATTCATTTTTGTCGTTCGCTCTCAAAGTATAACTATAAGTCACAAAATTTTAGTCTGTTTCTAAAATAATATTCTGAATATTATTTTTTAATTCAACTGTAGAAGATGAATTGATCAATACTTAAAATTTGTTAATATCAAATATAAATCACTACCTTACTACAAAAACAATTTACATACTTCATCGTAATCTTCATCTAAATGTTTCTTATGTCTATCATTGGCTCGTTCAAAATGTTCCTTCATTAATTTATCTATAATCCTTAAAATTTCAGTCATGGATTCTTGATCTATATAACTCGGTCCTAATTTTTGAATACACCTTGAAAGCGAATCCAACATAACCATTAAAACTTCACTTTCGGGCTCAGTGTCGATAGCCTTGAGTAATTCTGGACAGATGAAGCTCCACATACCTCCCATAAAAGTAGGACCTTTGCAAATTGCACATTCCAACAACCACGGTAAAGATTCGGCCGCTGCGTTTCTTACACCATCATGAAAATAAAATTTGAGCATTGGTACCATAAGTTTGACAACCTCTTCGGCATAATTTGAAAAGCTTTCTTTTAGTTCTCGAGCATAGCAAACTAGCATACTGCAAGCGGCGGCTTTATCTTCCAAACCTGAAAGTTTATTATGTATGTAGAACTAGAAAAATACAATCACATTTTCAAATTCTTTTATCTGATAACTCATAATAATTTTGTAATCAGGCAACAATTCAGGAATTGGATCCATTTTTTTAATCATAGTTGATAAGACTCATTTCAGTTTATTTATTTTTTAATTAAAGAATTTAATGTAGGTAAAACAAATTATCAAAACTTTACCTGCAGTACGTATGCCAAAGTTCTTCTGTTCACCCAAAGATACAAATTGCCAATCATCATCACCTTCAACTCCTTGCATATCGTCGTTATCCAATAAAGCTACATCTGGTTTCATAGCAGCAGTTCTCATCACTGGCCCCATCACCAAAGGCAAATATTGTTCAAAATTCTTACCAAGAACCTAATACAATAAGATTATTAAAAGTTCAATTATATATTAAATAGTAACTGTCTTGATTAGTTGATGTTACTGGAAAATTAATTTTATGTAAGAAAGGTTCAAAGGGTCATGTGTATGAAGGATCTCAGTCCATTTTCCGGCTGACGTCATTTAGTAGCTTGTGATGAGTAAAAGGGGCGTTTCAGTTTGGTGAAAAAGATATTGTATGCTGTTTTAAGCACCAAAACAGATAGAGGCCGCTGGTTAAGAGGAATCAGGTTTCACAAGCTCTTAGGGAAGAGCAATCACAGTCCATTTAAATTTCACTCCTCCCATTTTTTAACCTTGAACAGAATTATATTTTTCATTTGTGTCACTGTTTCTTTTCAATAATCCAGCTTCTTCCATTTCCAGTTTCATGATAGTTTGCAAACCATCATAATTATTCAAACTGCTCTGAATAATTCAGTTTTTCTGCAAGTTCCTTACCCAGGACCTTTTTTCGTCTTCTCGCATTAATTATTACCTTCTTATAAGTTATAATATTGATGAAATTAATTCATATTTATTTATCTCAAGCCTTTAAACCATACAATAGTGTGGAGAGCACATAATAGCGGAGGATTCTCATTTCTCATGAGTAATATATTAAATTTATGTTACAGTGAGTTGAGTATGGGATTTTATTATAATGTATATGAAATTATAACGACAGTAATAAGAATTGAGGGGTTCTTAGCAAAAACGTCACAAGTCCAAATTTGGTAAAATTTAAAATATAGCACCATCTTATAGTGAAACCCCGTATCCATGCAACTGAATAATCGTTGAAGGCAAAAACATCACACATACCAAGTTTTAGCAGCTTATAAAACCAAAGCTTCTACAAAAACGACACTAGTCCATGAGTTGTCTGGCAAGAACGACAATAGCCCACCAAACGGATTACGTTTATGTACGCAAAAATAATATTTCCATAATATAACAGCTTATTGTAACCTTAAAATCTGACATAAGATATTAGGTATCGTAGTGAATCGTCTTAAAATAAAAATAAGTGAATACAATGGAAATGGAAAACCAAGAAGCGTTAACGTTGCGGGGAAAAGAAAGAAACTTTGATAAAGAAAGCAAAAGTCAGAGGGGATGAACATGTAAACAATGCCGGCAAAGTAGTTGAGAGACGACAAACAGGACTGGATTGCAGGTAATACTACTTATATTAAATTTGTTCTTTAAACATTAAGACAATGGTCGCTTTTCAGATGTACAATGCTTAAATGTTTTTCTAAAATCACCGAGAAAAACAAGCATAAAATTCTTTCACAATATAATGCAATGTCAGACAAAAATGAACAAGATTCACATTTAGCTGGACTCATTGCAATACAATCACCAGACGCAGACCTAGGAAACCTGAGGGTGAAAACCATAAAGATCACGATGCTGCATTTAAATATAAAATCCGAGTAAGTGGATCAGAAAAAACTGTAAGTTTGAAAGCTTTTCACAGTCTTCATGGTGTAGCACAACGCAGAATTTGTCGCATACAACATATTCTTTAAGTTTCGGAAAATCTCCCAAGGATCTGAGAGGTTTGCATAATAATCGGCCTAATAAGTGCCCAAATGAAGTCGCAGAACTTGTGAGGCAACATATACAATCTTCCAAAGCTTGGTCATCTCATTACTCATTAAGAGACAATCCAAGTAGAAAGTATTTACCTGAGAGTTTGACAGTAACTAAAATGCATCAACTTTTTCTTGAATTGACTCAAATAAATTTGCCTTACAGAATGTACTGGAACATTTTCAATGAATATAATATAAAATTCGAGTATCCGCGTTCTGACACCTGTTCCATTTGTGATCAATATGAGCAGAAAGTGAATGATCCTAACTCTAACAAAATTCAGCTTGCTATAGATAAAAACCTTCATCTGAGAAAAGCAGAAGCTTTTAGACTAAAAAACAGACTATTTAAAGAAAGGGCTAGAAGCGGTGAAATTTTATGCATATCTTTTGACTTTATGCAAAATTTACCTTTCCCTCATTTGAGAACAAATGAAGTGTTCTACAGTAGACAGCTGTGGTACAATGTCTTTGGAGTTCATAATCTTGGTACCAATGAAGTTACATCCATACTGTTTCAATACTTAAAAAGTATAGCTGGCGATCATAGAGAACTAGTACTGATTAGCGAGAGCTGTGTCAAAATAAAAACTATGTGATGGTTCACTTTTTGTATATTTTAGTGCACTGTTTAAAAATGTTTGGTTCAATCACTCATTTATTTCCTGTTCGAGGACACAGTTACTTACCGAACGACCAAGATTTCTCATTAATAGAAAAACAAAAAAGAAAACTAGAAGCTGTCTAGGTACCTGAAGATTGGGACTCAATCATCTTAGGAGCGTGAAAGGTACTGTCTCCCTCCAATTTACATAAAGTGAAGAACCACGAATTTTTTGACATCAAAAAAGCGACCGATAAGCTATTTCTCAAAACGCCAAAGCCTCCATTGAAGATCAAAAGTGTCAGAATGTTAAATATAAAGCAGCAAACTCGATATGTATCTACACGTGAAAGCTATAATGGTCTTTGTGCACAAAGTATTGTTGTTGGCCCTAAACAAAATTTGCAACGAGAAATCGAAATGCCATTTTTGCATAGTGGACCATTACCCATTGCCCCAGCAAAAATGCAAAATATCATGTCACTTACTAAATTCCTAAAGGATGTGCGTAATATTGCATTCTATGAAAATTTGGCCCAAAAAAGCACTGAAGATGACGACACGGAAACCGCAGATGTTTCAGAAGATGACAACAGCAGTGGTTGCGAGCTCTGAATTTAATATAGGGTTTTTGAAATGTTAAATAAAAAAAATTTTAGAAATATTTTCTGTCAAAAACGTCATGAGTCCTTATCATTTTGTATTTTTTCTGACTTTTTCTTATTTTTTTTTTGATAATTTCAGCATTAGAAGTCACTATATAAAACAAATTTACATCTGTCTGGAAAATTTGATGAAGGTGCCTATTCCCCGTAAGAAGCCTGAAAGAAATTTGTAATTTCTGCAAAACAAATTTTTTTGCCTTGTGACGTTTTTGCAAAAAACCTCTCAATTGTAGGAGAAAGATAGATTTTACAAATTATTTAATTACCTTGCATATTCTTGACCATGCAGAAATAAGATAGCTGGTTTGGGGATCATCATCGGGTAATTCAGCACCATCACCATGTGTTTTTAATAACATATCCATAACTTCAGTTGCATCTATACTGAATTTTTCAGATCCAACTGCCATTCCGATCAATGTGACACACTCAATAGCTTTACCTGTTAAAAGTTGAGTGTAATAATGACGATTTTCCAATAAACTGAACAAGACCACATACCTCTAAGTAATTTCAGTTCATCCTTGTTTGCATTTTGAATAATGTATTTTAAGCAAGGCATTAGGCGATCATAATAAGCTATAAACTCTTGTTCCGCTGTATCTGCAACACTAGCTATTGTTGTTACAACTTGTTCCAATACTAATTTGGTACCTTTTTCTACCAATTCTTTGAATTTTGCAGTTAAAATTCCCTCTAGTTTACTCATAAGAGCATCTAAATATCCACTAAGAATATGTTTTGGACAATCTTCAGCAAAATTAACCAAAGCGGCTCCTAAAAATAAATGGTTTTGTTTGATCATACTATTTTGTTTATTATCAAATAAGATTAATGTATCTATATATGAACATGGCTGTATAAAGTACAGACTACAAATTTAACAAACTTTGCAACAATTCCAAGTTAATTTTTTCAACGACTTTATATGACATCAGTGCCAAAATTTAGAATACTATTGGACCTGCTCAAGTAATATTCATGTGTAATATAATATCTATTTATTCACTGACAATCCTTTTTTTTAAATTATACAAAAGTGAGCAAAATACACAATTCAGACAAATCTAAACATATATGAACACAGTTATTGAAACAAAATACAGAAAAATCATGAGTTGACAAAATATAAATTACTGAACACTCAAATCCCAAATAAAGCCCTTAAATTTAGTAATTGAGGCATCAAAAAGTGGAAAGTCTCCCAGTGAGTTTCCGAGTCTCAAAGTTCTAGGAAGAAACGTATAGTATGCATAATTATAACTGTGAAAAGGTTGTGAAATGTTCAAATCTGCCTCGTAGTCCGCAAACTAATTTTATTTAGAAGATGAGGACAGTTATATGTACCGTTTGAGATGTTAAAAGTAATGTAAGATCCTTCTGCTTCCTGCGGTTCTCAAGAGAGGGGATTCGCAGCTGCTGCAGCCACACAGCATAGCCATAAATAGACATGTAGCTTAAGTGCAATATAGTGTAAAAAGTTGTTCTGAACATGTTTGAGTTTCCTAATGTAAACTAAATAATGTGGAGACCACACAGAAGAACACTAATCAAGATGAGACCTTACTAAGGAAAAATACAAAAGTTGAATACAGGTAACACCAGTAGTTCTCTGAACGAAACCCAATATTTTCATGGACTTCTGCAAAACAGTAGTGATGTGGTTGTTAAAGGTAAGTGCACTCTCAAGAACCACTCCTAAATCTCTTATCTGGTTGACTGTATCGAGCAATTGACCATTTATGATATAATTGAAAGTGGTTAATTGTTGGGTATGACAAAAGCGAATCACGTGACACTTTCTGGCATTAAGATCCATGCCGGTCAGAGTGTACCATTCGGACAGGTTGTCCAAATCGGACTGAAACATTCCAACATCCTCATGGCTTTTAATAATTTTAAAACACTTCAAATCGTCCGCAAACAGTAGTGCATTAGTACAACAGAAACAAGTGACAATACCATTGATAAAGATATTGAAGAGTAATGGACTTAAGTGTGCACCCTGGGGAACACCTGATGTCAGAGAAAATTTGTTGAAATAGAAACGGTTTATCTGAACCTGTTGAGCTCTATTGATTAAATAACTGTGAAGCCACTGCAAGATCGAACCTCCAACGCCAAGCAGATCAAGCTTTTGAAGTAAAAGACCTTGGTTTACCTTGTCAAAATCTTGGAAAAATCAGTATACTCAGAGCCCACTTGCTCTCCTCTCCCAAGTGACTCAGAGATGAAGTCAACATAAGTTAATAAACTAAGCTCAGACGACTTGTCTCTCAAATACTTTAGGTATGGTACTAAGAATTGATATAGGGCGGTAATTCTTGATTTCAGATTTATATATTGGTGTAACATAGGAAAGTTTCCAAGGGTCAGGAAACACACCTAAATGTAAAGATTTATTGAAAATATGATATAGGGGTCGAGAAAGAATTCTCTCAGAAAAATGGGTGGAACACCATCAGGTCCCGGTCCTTTATTAATGTTCAATGTTAAATTCTCTCATAAATTCTGGAAATAGGAACGTGGTATATTGATATGCACAACATATGTTGGATCTGGTTACCACTATGACCGAGTATGATTAGTGTACACAGATGAAAAATGATCTCAGGAAGCAACTGAATTATCTAGTGTCAATGAGTCAGGTATATTATTAATTTCACGTTTACTTCTTACGAATTTCCAAAAAGCCTTTACATTATTCTGAATAGAAAGCTCAGTGAAACATACAAACCTAGCATAGAACTCATTTGACAGATGCTTACATTAAGTTCTAAACTCACTGAACTTTGCATAACATTCGCGAATTTTAGCCATTTTATAAATCTTATGAGCTACCTTTTTTCACGCAATAAATTTTTAAGTTCTAGAGTATACCAACAAGGAAACTTCTGAACACAAGTTCGCTTAAGTAAGAGTTCTAAGCTTTGAAAGAGGTGATCCCATTGTATCGTTTCCAGACAATGATTGATAGCCGCAAAATAAGCATTACGAAAATCACTATAATATTCAATTTTATCAGGGGTATCTCAACGTTGTTTCCAGTGGAGGGTGATGAGAGGTGAAATTAGTACATCAACAGCAACACAAATCAGTAATTCCACGGGTGACAAGATGAGATCAAGGAGAACTCCTCTACGGTTGACCACATCATTACAATGGGAAATATTGTGGAGCACAAATAGTTGAGACAATTTCAATAGCCTCACATACTGCCAGTGGTGCAGAGGTAGCAAATGGAAGGTTGTAGTCACCAAAATTGTGAAGTTTGAAATTTGGATATTGTACACTCAAATTCGCAAGTTGTTTTGAATGAACCTGGTAAATGTTAGCTGAAGATTGGGGGACATATAGAGCTTCCAAAATAAATTTATTATGTAACTGGACAAAGAGGTGCTCAACAGACGAGCCAGACTGGATTAAAACTGAAGGAATTTTTTTAAAATCGCTATCAATACACCGCCACCTCTCAAGGAGTCGCTGGGTTCAGAACTGTGATCCTGCCTGTAGATATTGTAGTTAGATAGTCCAAGTTCAGTATTACTAATATTATCATTGTGCCAAGTTTCAGTTAGAATGATTGTCACAACAACTGTTAGTAACGAGACTTAATTCAGTGAGCTTAGTTCAAAGTCCTCTGACATTTTGATAATAAACAGATAGCTTGCCCAAGTCACCAACCTTCACTATTTTTTTTTGAATAATTTTAGGAATATTATTGACATAATTATCAAGTTCTGTTCACTGGCATGCTGACGAGCTCCAAGTTCGGACCGCACAGAGTCTAATAGTTTTCTTTGCTTAACAGTTAGGTCTAAATGAATAAAAACTTTCTT
Organism: Galeruca laticollis; assembly: GCA_963921935.1. Lineage (NCBI taxonomy): Eukaryota > Metazoa > Arthropoda > Insecta > Coleoptera > Chrysomelidae > Galeruca > Galeruca laticollis. The sequence goes on from OY998177.1 coordinate 173,020,148, forward strand.
GTCACGACCAACAATTCGTTTGTTATTTATAACTGAAAGAGCCTCATCAGCTGAAGAAAGAATTGAGTGAATGAAAACGACGAATACTCAGTGTGTATTAGTTTATTACTTTCAGGCTAAGCGCTTTCGGCTGTTAAGCCATTATCAAAGCTGTCGTCATTTAAAAAAGTAGTTGTCAAAGCCATCAAGTTGATCAAAAACAATACTCAAGATAGAATCATCGTTATGATTGAGTCATTCGAATAAAAACATTAAAATACCCTATTGTAAGGGTGTAAAATTATATTCACATGATGTAAATTCACTCAAAATTAAAAAATAGTTTTTTAATTTTGAGTGAATTTACATCATGTGAATATAATTTTACACCCTTACAATAGGGTATTTTAATGTTTTTATTCGAATGACTCAATCATAACGATGATTCTATCTTGAGTATTGTTTTTGATCAACTTGATGGCTTTGACAACTACTTTTTTAAATGACGACGGCTTTGATAATGGCTTAACAGCCGAAAGCGCTTAGCCTGAAAGTAATAAACTAATACACACTGAGTATTCGTCGTTTTCATTCACTCAATTTGCATCTAGTGTGTACACCATATCCACAGGCATTTCGAAGAAAGAATTGCCTTTATGAAGCGATGCCCATTCTTATTCTTCTTACTTAATCGGAAAACTAGCCTTATCTATGTTGATGGAATTACTGGCATTCATTAAAATATATTTAATTTGTAAAGCATCTTTCAAAGCATCAGCTGATTCAGGAAGATTGAAAATTAACAGGTTTTTAGATCTTTTTTCCCGTTCGTGCAACTCATTCATCATGTCATCCATTGAAAATGTATCAGCACTCCCGTCCTCTTTCAACCTTAGAACATCCTGCTTCAAAAATTTAACATCACTCCTAAGAAGCTCAATTTCCTGAAGTAGCTTTAGCTTTAAAAGCCAAACGACAGACGCTGCAAAAATACACTAGAGTTCTTCTCTGCACAACTGCGTCCCGAAGCTCGGATGCTCCCAATCTCGTGCAAGTTTCAGTAGGATGCACCATAACATGAAAACTATCGCTGGCAACGAATCTGTCAGAAAGTACATCTCTGCAAACGGAACAATTACTGGCCATTTTAAAAGAAATGCTTAAGTAGTAATAATCACAAATGAAAAATGTAGCACTAATAATTCCTGAACGATGAAATAATATGGTATATGTATTGGTATTAATTCCAAGCCTATAAGGTAGTACTTAAAAGTTAATATGCTTTGATAATCATTAGATGACATATTGCATTTCAATTTCAACAATGACAAAAAGTGCTATTAGAGGAAAGTATGAAAATAGGTGTCACTAAGACTTTTTTAATAGTAATTTTGCTTTAGCCTGAATAAACTGAGTCAACAAATTCAAACATAAATAATTTTCTGAAGCCCCTGAAAGATTTTACAATTCAACAGAAAAAATTATTTGAAATTAGTATTAGTCATATTTTACAATATACTCAATAAATAATTAGACACACTTATCCACCATGTATACCCAAAAATATATTTAAAATATGTTCCCCTGTACTACATTTACCACAGCTGCACAATGATGAGTACAGAACTGCGAGTACTAATAGTGTGATGCTGTGAGCTAAACATTCATAATAGTCATTATTCATTTTGTGTAACAAAGTTACTTGTTCCACCAGGTGAAAGCACCTTCACCGATGGGTACCTTCTTATCCTTATAATTTAGTACAGTAAAATGAGGTCTGAAATCAAAATTTTTGACATAACTTTGCATTTATATATAATGTCAAAGATACAATAGCAATGTGTAAATGTTTTAGTGCCTACAACCCTCGGCAAGGGTTGAAAAAAAAATGTTCAAAAAGTATTTTTTCGCAATTACTCAAAAACGGTAAGTTACACAACACAATTCTGAACAAAAATTGAAGCGCTTAAAAAATAAACTAAGCTGTTTATCGTTTTTACCTAAAAACGGTAAGACTGGCACATATTTTGGTCACAAGCAGTTTAACAATGGGACAAATCTGACTGCCTATCATTACGGTGCTTTAATAACGAACCCACAAACAAAATCGAATCGTCGCATTTGGCAACATGAGCGACATTTTAAGAATATCTACTGTTGAAATAACCTTAGTCAAATAATAATATTTCCTACGTTGACGCTGACAAGTCTAACCAGTATTCCCTAAAAGAGAACAAGCTATAATATTCCACAAAGAACCCAATATTGTCCTGCATGACTACGTTAGAGCAATTGGTGACATAGAAACCCCAAAACTATCTGTTACGCCTCGAGAATGTCCAACAATAGGATTTGCATATATCTAAACAAAGTCGAACTTATAGATGAAATCGTTACTAACCATCCAGTTGTATCAATCCACTCTACGAACTTTTCAATAAGGAGACTAGTTACATCAACAAAACAAATTGTAATATCTAATGTTTCACCATGCATTCCACATACCATAAAAAAATTCATACATGATGCAGGATATCAACTAGCTTCACCTATATCTAATTTAAAAGCCGGCGTCCCAGGCGATGAATACTCACACATACTAAGTTTCAAAATACAAGCCTACATTATATCTCCTACGGATAACTTCGAAATTTAAATCTCAATGATAATACCCTATGATGGCACATCGTACAGAATATTTCTCTCCACACATAGAATGGAATGCTTATTTTGCAAACTCACCGGGCATGTAGCCTTAAATTGTCCTAACACCCAAAGCAATCAAACTGAATCATATCCTCTACAACAACCCGAACCAATACAATCAACTCCCCACACTACACGACCTACTAACATATCCCAACAGGCACAAGAAAGCAGTTACACACCCCACAATGTTCCTCAACAAACCTAGCCCCTCAGAAGGGCCCAACAAGATAAAAACGACCACACGCCTTAACAAGCGAATCTAAATCATCAGACCTACAAACTACTAATCTAAGAAATAAAAAACCATCTGATATGCCCATTGAGTTTTCTAGCATTTCTTGAAAACGCTTTTGGAAACTTCTTGCTGAATCAAAATGAATCACACCAAACATTAAAAGCCGTTTAGACAACATACATCTAGTTTATAAATCTCTGGAGGACAGATCTACAAAAAATAGATTCACTAGCTTATCCAGAAAACTTACAAAAAGCACTGAAAATGGATCATAACATATATATCTTCTATAGAAAATACATACATACCAATCCAATAGCTCCCAAAACCTATTACCTTAAATACACTACCTTTTCACCATACTACAGTGGAATTGTGATGGATTCTATCCTCTACTACAACAGTCGCAACAACTAATCACCGTCACCAAGGTTAATGTAATCTGTCTCCAAGAAACTAACTTTAGCGACTCACAAAAAGCACTAATAACTTCCTGGGCTATCACTTTCTCAGACCCGATCCTCTCAGAGGCAGTGGCGGCTTTTCCATCTTTGTCTCAAACGAACTATAATCTGAACATCTTCATCTGAATACATATCTCTAAGCCACAGCAGTTGACATATGGTGCCCCAATATAATAATAATCTGCAGTGTATATATTCCCCTCAGGCACAATCTTAATCCAAATAGAACTAGATAACTTGATACGACAGCTACCCAACCCCTCCATCTTAACTGGCAATTTTAATGCACACAACACTATCTAGGGTTCCAGAAAAACATTCGGACGTGGGTAAATTATAGAATATTTCCTTAATGTAGTTATCCGGTTCCAGCACACACTTTAACATATCCCCCGGTACATTCAATTCAAATTATTTCAGCTTTAGTGATCCGAAATCGTCCCTAACATGGCAAACATTAGATGACTTATGTGATAGTAATCATTTCCCTATACAGTACAGTCTCTATAATCCGGATTACTGGACGTGCCACTCCGGCACGTCCAGTAATCCGGCACTCGGCGTCGGAGGAGGGGTCAGCTGTTTTCATGTTTCTGCATGTCTAGGGTAGAGCGCCTCGAAGTAAACAAGTCAGTCGCATTACACCTGCCGTGACCAGTAATCCGGCACTCGGCGTCGGAGGAGGGGTCAGCTGTTTTCATGTTTCTGCATGTCTAGGGTAGAGCGCCTCGAAGTAAACAAGTCAGTCGCATTACACCTGCCGTGAATGACTATTAGTGTCTGTGCTTTTTTCCTGTAGTGCCTACGGATTTGGTATTTTGAAAATACGCCATGTCGGACAAACGGAAACATGTCACCTTAACTTTAGATAAAAAGTACGAAATTTTAAAACGTTTGGAAAAAGGTGAAAAGTTAGCTCATTTGTCTAAGGAGTACAATATTGGCCGTGCGACAATACACGACATAAAACAGAAGAAGGACCGAATTGAGTCGTTTTTCCAGAGTAAAGAATCATCTTCCAGTGTAAGAAAAATTTTGAAAACAGGTGAGTTTCCACAAGTAGAAGATGCACTTTATGCTTGGTTCATGCAAGAAAGAAACAGGCACACGCCTATTTCAGGTTTTTTTATAATAAAATTATGAAAAAGGATGACTTTTGTGCAAGTGTGGGTTGGCTTGACAAATTCAAAAGGCGTTTTGGAATTCGATTGTTAACTTTAACCGGTGAGAAGCTTTCATGTGATGTAGAATCTGTTGGGCCCTTTGTTGAAAAATTTAAAAAAATCGTTGACCAAATGGACCTAGGCCCAGATCAAGTCTATAACGCAGACGAGAGTGGTTTGTTTTGGCGCCTTTTGCCAAAAAAAAAACATTCGTTCATAGGGCTGAAGCTAGTGCTCCTGGCCGCAAATTGGCTAAAGACAGAATTACTTTTATGCCGTGCGCTAATGCTAGCGGCACTCATAAGCTAGATATGCTTGTCATTGGGAAATAAAAAAATCCCAGGGATTTTAAAAATGTAAATTTGCCTGTTTTATACAAAAACCAAACTAAGGGATGGATGACCAAAACACTTTTCAGCGAATGGTTCCGTATAAACTTTGTTCCTTCAGTAAGAAAGTTTTTGAAAAAACAGAACTTGCCCCAGAAAGCCATATTGGTTCTTGACAACTGTCCTGGACATCCTGATGCAGAGGACTTAAAATCTGAAGATGGTCTAATATGCACGTTATTTTTGCCCCCAAATGTAACTCCGTTACTTCAACCAATGGACCAGAACGTAATTCAGACTGTAAAAACAAGTTACAAAAAAGCCTGTTGTACAGTGTTTTGTCAAAAGAGGAAAGTGTTGTTCAATCCTTGAAAAACACTAATCTCAAAGATGTTGTTTTTAACCTAGCAGGTGCTTGGAAAAACCTTTCAACAAAAACACTTGTTTGTTCATGGGTGAAGTTGTGGCCTTCTCTTACTTTATTAGATGCATACAAAATTAAGAGGAAAAATGACTCTGATACTCAGCTAAACAAAGAAACCGATGTTGAGCTAAATAACTTAAGAGAGGCAATTTCTGAGCAGCTTTTGGATGATGCAGACGACCTGACAACAGCTGATGTGAACAGCTGGTTAGCTGGAGACAATGAAGAACAACATCAGATCATGACAGATGACGAGATCATCGCAGACGTACTGGACAACAGTGACGAGGACGAGACGGAGGGGGGTTCTATAGAAATTATTACCCATCCACACACAGTGAACAACGAGAAGGCTGTGAATGCTACTGCTATCACATGGGCTGAGGAAAATGGCGCGGAAGCATCTGACATTCTAATGTTAAAGCGACTACAGGAAAATGCTTTGAGGATTTCTTTAAATGCCAAAAAACTATTACACTTTTTCCCACTTACATATTTAAGCTCTTTGTAATTGTGTTAAATCTAGTTTTAAACAAACCGTTTTTTTACATTGACCTTAACTGTGTTTTGCTTATAATATTTTTATCGATTTATACATAATATTATGTAATGATTTTTATACTGTACTTAACAAATAACTGGTTAATTAATAGCCATTCTAATAACCATTGATAATAAAATCATATTATTTTTTACAATACATACTGTACCTATATTTTAACTTGTTTTGTAGTAATTATACGATGTTTTTATGGTCTGTTTAGCTTTTTTTTACCATATCTCCAATAATCCGGCAATTTCGGCAATCCGGCACTACCGATCTCAATATAGGGCCGGATTAGCGAGATCCTACTGTACTCATACCCAATAATATCGAAAATGTAACTCCCAACCTAACAAAATCTCTCAAGCAAATTGTCCCAAATTTACCTGCCGTACTGAAACTATACTTTCCAAATTCAATCCAACAAACGATGTTAACTAAACCATTGAAAAATTTAACATCTGCAAAAGAATTCCCTGGTGGAATAGCAAATGTGAAGCAGCATTCTGTCAAAGTAAAACAGCACTAAACAGATATCAATGAGGTAAAAATATCGAAAATCAAATTAACTTAAAAAAACTTAAAGACAGAGCTAAATTCATAATTAAAAACAGCAAAAGAGACTCCTGGCAAAATTATGTATCATCACTCACAATTAACACCGCCACAACACAAAAGTGGTTAAAAATCAAATACAAGGGAATAGAATAAATAAAAAAATACCTACCATACTACATGAAGGGCATATTATTAACAATAATGAAAAACTTGTCGAACGTCTCGGGAAAAATTTCGCCATAGAACACACAGATTCATCGAGTCCATCTCGTTCTCCACCAAAAAATGGAAAAGAGTTTAACCGCGGGACCTAATCAAATCTCCTTTATATTGCTCAGAAGCCTATCACCCCTATCTACCACAAAATTATTCTATCTCTTTAATAAAAAATGGTCAACCAGTCAAATTCCCAACATTTGGCTTCAGTCTCTTATAATACCTATAAAAAATATTCTCAAACAAAATCCTACTGGCCAAGTCAATTAACCTACACCCATGTAAATTAATGGAGAAAATAGTTAATAACCGACTAACCTGGTACCTCCAAAAACATTTGATAATTAGCCCAATCAGGTTTTATAAATAACCGATCTACTATGGATAACCTCCTCTTTTACACACTGACATAACTTGAAGTCCTATCCTGAAAACATCCTCCTCTTCAAAATCCCATTTAAACACGCTTAACACCATCCACAACACAGCTCTTTGCATTTGCCTAGGCGCCATTAAATAACGAACCTCCTCTTCTCCTGAGACGTCAATATTTTTTACAACATATTTCATTTCAACATATGCCAATCCCCACAGCCCAGTCCAGAACTTAATCCGAAATGTACATAATGAAGAATCAAATCACCCCTAAAAATCAACACGCACTGTCATCGAGACTCTAAAACCTATCCTACACAACATCGACCTCACCTTACACTACTTTTCTGTATACCCTCCTCTCCTCCATGAAAAAAGCCAAACCAAAGATCGACACATCATGAATGGAACTTAAAGAAACCCCAAACATACTCATAAGAAAAACATTCACCGAACGATTCAACCAACAAAAGTTTGACTAAATCATAATACAGACGCTTCCAAAAACAGCAAAGTTGTAGGATGCGCGGTCACATAACTGTTCTCGAAGATACTTGTAGTATACTCAGTGCCGAAATCTTTGCAACTCTCCAAGCCTTCAAATTATTAAATGCAGAAAATATAAATGTCGCTATCTGCACAGGCTCTCTCTCATCAATTCAAGAAATTAAAAAAGCCAACTCTAAACATCCACTGATACAAAAAATCCACAAAAGATACGAGAAAGTCTTCTCTCAAAACACCACGGTCAGAATAATCTGGACCCCTTGGAATCACAGGGAATGAAACAAACAATGCAGCTAAACTGGCCACTACAACTAACACCCAAAAAAAAACAAACATACAAATCCATACCAACCTAAAATCCATTTAAAAAACATCTCAGAGACTCCTGGTAATCATACTGGGATACAACACACTCTGCCCTTAATTAAATCCAGCCTACCATAAAATATCACCATGACTCTACACTCTCCAGGAAAGAACATTGAACATACACATTATACCTATTGATACTTGATGACAAAAGAAGATCATCCCCTGTGCCAGTTATGTTCCATAATCCATACATACACTGTTAAGCACATCCCAGTTGAATGTCCCTGCTACCAAATATACCAGCAGAACCACACCATAAAAGAACCACTTAGTGATATCCCGAAATTTATTGAAGTGTGCTATTCTATCTAAAAGACACAAATTTAATAAATCACACCTAACATGTTCTACCTAAAATGTATCGAATTTTGTAACTGTTTTACTTAAAATGTATGAGTGTTTTTAAATGAAACTCAAGGTCTCTAGTTAGTTCCACAATATAATACAAGTTACTGAAAATTCTAAAAAATTGACAATTGTTTCGATAAATCAATATCATCGTCAGAATGACAGAAGTTACATTTCATTTTATGCCTACCTGATGTTTAGTAGTTATATTTTTGGCTAGACCAAGAAGTAACCTAACTTGTGATTGGCTTAATATATGTTTATAGAAAAAGAAAAAGATGTGATATTACAAATATTGAAGCTTAGATATTATTAGCCCTATGGTGATATCCTGGATATCATTTTTCCAATTAAGATCAGTATAACTGTGCAATGATATAGAAAACCAGGAAAACTATATCTGCTGATCTTTACAATTATCACTTAAGAAGACAGTTTATTAGTGGAGAATTCCCTAGATTTAACTGTTCATTGACAACTTCATATTGTGGGTTTCTTAAATGTCTTCTAATTTCCAGTTCTTCAAGGAAATCCAGTTCTTGTTTCTTTTCACAAATATGCAGCACTTCTAGTTCTGTGTTAGGTGTCAATGAATGATTGGTGTCAAGTAGATGTTTTGCGTAGTGGGATTTATCTGGTTGTTTTAATCTGTAAGCTCATAACGAAACCAATTAGACCTGTAGTCTCTTATGTTAATGCTCCTAATAATATATTGGCAAAAAAGCTCAACAATATACTCAATACTTACGGATATGAATCTCAGTACTCAATTAGAAATTCAATAGAACTAATCAAAAAGTTGAAATCAATCCACTTGCAAGATAACTATAAACTCATATCGTTCGATGTAACTAATATGTTTACTAAAATTCCTCCTAAAGAATGTCTAATACTTGTAAGAAAATTACTAGAAGATAAAAATATTAATCCAGGAATAATATCAGATATACTTAATTTATTTGATGTATGCATTAATCAGAATTATTTCACTTTTGACAATAGGATATATATTCAAAATGAAGGTTTACCAATGGGAAGCCCTATATCACCTATTTTAGCAAATATTTTTATGGACAATTTAGAAAGAAAGATCTTTGAAAGCAATATTTCGAAAAATATTTTATTTTGGTATAGATATGTGGATGACATATTAGCTTGTTTTATGGGTAGTGAGCGACAATTAGATGTGTTTTTCAACCACATCAATAATTTACACCCTAAAATTAAATTTACATTAGAAATTGAAGAAAATAGCTCTATCAATTTTCTTGATTTAAAAATTCAAAGAGTTAATAATGTACTTGATTATTCAATTTACCGAAAACCAACACAGACTGATGTGACAATTCCATTCAATTCTAACCACCCTGTCTCACACAGACTAGCAGCATATAATTCAATGATACATAGAGCTTTTTCAGTTCCTATGAACAAATGTAATTTTGATAGAGAGATTAATACAATTAGACAAATAGCAACATCTAACGGTTATCCATTAGATATGATAAATAAACTAATTAGTAAAAAAGAGAAAAAAGTGGCATTACAACTAATATATCCTAAGCAAGCTGATGAAATTAAAACTTATAAAACCATCACATATGCAGGAAATATTTCTAATAATATTTCAAAGATAATATCTTCAGCAACGAATGCAACAATTTCTTTTAAAACAGAAAGTAACGTTAGTACAAAATTGTTAAATGTAAAAACAAAAATACCACTGTTAAAGAAGTCAGGTATATATAAACTCAAATGTCCAGAATGTAATGCTGTCTATTTGGGTCAGACCCTTAGGAATTTTGAAATACGATACAGTGAGCACTTACGAGCTTACAGATTAAAACAACCAGATAAATCCCACTACGCAAAACATCTACTTGACACCAATCATTCATTGACACCTAACACAGAACTAGAAGTGCTGCATATTTGTGAAAAGAAACAAGAACTGGATTTCCTTGAAGAACTGGAAATTAGAAGACATTTAAGAAACCCACAATATGAAGTTGTCAATGAACAGTTAAATCTAGGGAATTCTCCACTAATAAACTGTCTTCTTAAGTGATAATTGTAAAGATCAGCAGATATAGTTTTCCTGGTTTTCTATATCACTGCACAGTTATACTGATCTTAATTGGAAAAATGATATCCAGGATATCACCATAGGGCTAATAATATCTAAGCTTCAATATTTGTAATATCACATCTTCTTCTTTTTCTATAAACATATATTAAGCCAATCACAAGTTAGGTTACTTCTTGGTCTAGCCAAAAATATAACTACTAAACATCAGGTAGGCATAAAATGAAATGTAACTTCTGTCATTCTGACGATGATATTGATTTATCGAAACAATTGTCAATTTTTTAGAATTTTCAATAACTTGTATTATATTGTGGAATTAACTAGAGACCTTGAGTTTCATTTAAAAACACTAATATGAGCATATTCCACGAAGTAAGGGTCGAGACAGTCAATTTCATTAAAATGTATGAAATATCCTCAGCAGTCGAGTCATGTTAATTTAATTTAAAAAAATTCCATTTAAAAATTTCAAATTACTATATTTAAAAAAAAACTCTACCTATCTCTAGAATTGAAGATTAATTTTTTTAAACTTATAGCCATCCCTTAGACTTAAAACTTCCCTAATTAATTTAATTCTGAAGCGAGGAAAAGACATTTTTATGTAAAATTTTAAGCTGTACAATTTTTGATAAGAATTTTTTTGACAATCTTTCAACCATTTTCGAGTAATTACGAAAAAATACTTTTCAAATTTTTTTTCAACCCAAGCCGGGGGTTGCATATACTAAAACCTTTACACATTGTTAATATATATTTGAAACTACACTACGATGGTCTTGTTCCAAAAGTGGGTAACTACAATTGCCTCAATTTTGAATAATTTGAAGTATCGTTCCAAATAGGGGTATGTACAAGAATTTTAAAATTGCCGCCATAAAATAGAAGAACTACAGAATAAGCATATTCGTTAGTTCCATATCCGTTCAAAAGCACATAGCCGCTTTTGGAACTGCAACATTTTGGATAAGTTTTCCCAGTCTATGTATTTAGTTAGCTATTTAATCAACCCGGCGGTTTACGTGAAGCATTATCTATTAAACCATATTCACAATCGTTGTTCAGCAGTGCCTTTTTATTGTTTTGAATAGGCATAGCAAACTAAAGCCTGAAGGTGTAATATGGATTCCAGAGGAAAAAAATACTAAATTTAGCGATAAACTCGAATCTACCTAATAAAGCTGATACATCGAATCAAGCATTACAGAATACTGAGAATCCAGAGCATGTTGAAGTTGCTGCTATCATAAAAACAATACTATTGCTTTCATCAAATTTTTGTTTTGATTCTTGGTTCTAGAACAGCCAATTGAACAGGTATTTGATTATTCAGACGATTCTGTTGTTGATAAAGGGTACTTAACCAACCCTGAAGAGCTAGAGAACTATTTTTAAGGTAAAAGAACATTGCCAGATTGATTAATGTAAAACGACAAAGAGTATACTTACCTTTTACAAAGTGACTGGTAACAAGACGATGGACAAATAAATAATAGTATTGAAAATGTCAATGAAGTTTCTCCTGATCCTGAAGCTATTGAAAGCAATCCTTTCAATGAGCGGAAAAAACCTTCCAAAAGTTTATAAAAACTCCGGGGTTTCGTATATTAACAGCAAGGGTGACTACGTGTCAGAAAAGTCAATAGGTAAACCTTGCTATGTGAGCGGCAGGTAATTTTTGTATTTATTTTAACTTTTATTCTTAAAACCTTGAATTTTTTAGACTCAAATCCAATGCACAGCTAAGTGAAGAAAAACGGTTTTATATTTTTACATCTTATTGGAAACTCGGAAATACAGATAGGCAACGCGATTTTAACAACAGTTAAGTGGAATTAGGCGACTGTAAAAGAAGAAACGTTAACGATCAAAAATTTAAGGCGATCAAAGACAAAGTTTCATTTTAATATTGAGAATTCTCACAAAAGAGTATGTAAGACCATGTTTCTAAATACTCTAGGAATCAAGAAAGGAGTATAGGGACCGAGAAAGATGACGTTTATGCCATCTGCCGTGAAAAAAACACAAACAATGTGATGTAAACACTATTAGTAGTTTTGTATAATCAGCGTTTTTAAATGTTCATTTTTTAAAACTGATATTAAATGTTTGTGATGTCATCAAAAGTATCTTTCTGTATTCATGGCTGCTCAAATATGCTGTATAAAAATACTACGTAGTTGAAATTTTATTGTTTCTCCAAAAATTCATTGAACACTGCATGAATAAACTTGAAACGTCAAAAATGAATAAATGCAGTAAAAACCCATATGTAATTAAAATGTTCTAATTAAAACATTTTGTTAACTATTATTTTGTGTATAATCAGCATGATACTACAATTGGCAGCTATTAGAAAAGTTCTAAACTTTCTTTTTACATAAATAAAAGATTATTATCGAGAGAATAAAATGTTGTTTTCTGTACGATTTCATTGATTATATAAAATAAAAAAACTAGTTATGTGTTTGCTGACTTTAATATATAAACACTATTAGTAGTTTTGTATTATCAGCGTTTTTAAATGTTAATTTTTTAAAACTGATATTAAATGTTTGTGATGTCATCAAAAGTATCTTTCTGTACTCATGGCTGTTCAAATATGCTGTATAAAAATACTAAGCATTTGAAATTTTATAGTTTCTCTGAAAATTCATTTAACACTGCGTGGATAACCTTGAAACGTCAAAAATGAATATATGCAGTAAAAACCCATATGTAATTAAAATGTTCTAATTAAAACATTATGTTAACTATTATTTTGTGTATAATCAGTATGATACTACAATTGGCAGCTATTAGAAAAGTTCTAAACTTTCTTTTTACATAAATAAAAGATTATTATCGAGAGAATAACATGTTGTTTTCTGTACGATTTCATTGATTATATAAAATAAAAAACTAGTTATGTGTTTGCTGACTTTAATATTATATAATAAGTTCAAATAATTAAACACTATTAAGGGGAAGAAAGTAAACATTTGTACAAAACGAACCACTTCAAGTTTTTTAATTACCTTTCAGAAAACATCGAAAGAATTGAGAATCAAATAAAAATACTAGAATTTGCAGTGCTCATTTTGTCAATAATCAAAAATCAGATAATCCCCTACACCCATCTTACATATCAACAATTTTTCCTGGCAAAGAAAATAAAAAGTTCTATTCATTTTTTGCTTTTTGTAGGTTGTTTATTATACTGTTTACATCACAATGTTTTTCTTATTTTACACCAGGGCGCTCTACTTTCAGCATAAGTGCTGCCTGTATAGTTCCGTCTCGATCCCTATTAAATTTTGCAATTAAAAAACATATACCCAATACTACTAATACTGAACGTGATAGAAGGGGACGCTATGGGACCTCAAAAATATCAGAATAATCACATCAAAAAGTTCCATACAATGGCATCTCATTATTCCCGAAAAGACTCAAACCGACTCTACTTAGATTACTTTCTATTATGTACAAGCTATACCAAGCGGAGCGCATAGAAAATAATACAGTTTGCTTAAAAGAAATCTTTTATTTATATGTATTTAATACTCATTTCAATTTATCTTTTCATACACCAAAGAAAAACCAGTGTATTACAAGTACTGCTTATGCAAAATCTGATCCTGAAACCAAGCTCACATTACAAGCGACCTACGATCAGCACTTACATTTAAAAGATAGAGAAGAGAAGAAAAAAATTTCAATATAAAAGATATTCAGTCAAACGCCTTGACAATACATGCCCGTAATTTTAACCTTCAGCGGGTTCTATATTTTCCAACAGATCCGACAAATTCAGTTTTGTTTTACAAAATGAGGCTCCTATTTATTTCACCAACTTAAAAGCCTTCCTCTGACAACTGAAAGTGTTCGGTTATTCAGTGATACATGCGGCAGTCAAAACAAAAATCAGTTGGTTGCTTGCCATGCTGTTCAGACACTACCGATTGAAGTTATTTATCAAAAGTTTCTTATTTCTGGTCACAATCAGATGGAATGCGATTCAATGCATGCCCAGATAGAAACTGCAGCAAAAAACTTCCCTGTGTACTTGCCTCATAAATGGGTAATAAGCCAAAATACGAAGTTTTTGAAAAACATGAAATTAATTATATCGATTAGAAACCCCTTGCAAAACTTCTGATGGTTAATCGGAACGAAGATGGGATCATAATTTACTGGCATGACATTAAGTGGATCAGATATGAAAAAGCTTTTTGTTATGAGCGGTAAAATAGATTTCAATTATGCCTTCCACAAAATAGTGATTGTACCCCGTAGAGACTTGACTGGTGACGCAAATCAACAGAAAGAGACAGTATTGTCAGATATAAATGATGAAGATCAGATTTTTTTTAAGAAATTGGTACTAAAAGAAGGTTACAGTATTTTTTATTTTATAATTACATACATAGCTTGTAATGGGTTGCTAATTCAGAAATAAAGTTAAGTTCCAATTGTGACTATATGCATTTTTTAGTAAAAAAATATATTAAAATCATAATTTACAGCAATATTTGTCAGTTACATATTATAAACATTTGTGTGGACTATAACCGATAAGCTAAAAAACAAATATTTCAAATTGAAACACTGATTTGATAGAAGTGATTAAAGTTAGATTTTAATTTTCTCGAAAACTATGATTTTGTACTTAGCCACTTTTGGAACAAGACCATCGACTATATCAAAAATGTGAAGTTGTGTCAAAAATTTTGATTTCAGACCTTATTTTACTGGACTAAATAAATTAGGTTTATCTCTGACAGAGGGCGCGTTAGTATTATTAAAATTGATATCTGTAAGTACCTAGTAGAATTTGTTTTGAAGCGCAGGCAGTCCAAAAATATCCGTCAAAGTGGAATAGCTCCGATACGACCGTTCCGAAGTCAATAAGTTTCCGGAAAATTGGTTCTGCGCAAGACCGCCCGAGAGAAATATTGGTAAGTCGATTTCAGGCAGCAAAGTTAGTTGTGTTGTAGTGCCGCCACCGTCCGCCACGAGACCCTGACCAGTCGCATCAGAAATCCGTGGTGAGTTATTAAGTTATATATTTTGGGTATACGGTTCTCATTCGTCAGGTTTATAATAGTGTAAATAGAGTTAAGTCACATACCAGTGTTAGTCGTGTTTTGGGCCTGAACCCATTGGGGAGAAAACTGCTGCTGGGGTCGCTGAGTAGTCGTGTTTTGGGCCTCAAGCCATAACCAATTAAGGAAAACTGCTACTGGAGTCGCTGAGTAGTCGTGATTTGGGCCTTAAACCATAACCCCTTAGGGGAAAATGGCTGCTGGGTTCTCTGAGTACTCATATTTCAGTGGTAGTCGTGTTTTGAGCCTTACACCATTTGTTAAAACCGATTGAGGGGGGGGGGAGGAAACGGTCAACGGTCACTGGGGGGTGCTGAGTATTCATTCACGGATATAGGGATTTGTTACGAGACCTGAGAACTGTAGCTCCCAAAGTAGAGCTTTGACTGACCGAGAGCCTCGATTGCATTTCGTGTTGTTTCCGCCTTTTATGCACCTGCTTCCGTTTACTCCCCACTTTGGAATTTTAACCGTTGATATCTGCATGACAACCGTTTACACACTGCTATGGCAGTTACCCTGTAGATTTCGTTGAAATCTGCTTTTAGATAATGTTTTAGTGCTCTTGCCTGATAGTGAACTATTGATAATTTGATACTTTTTGCCATGTACCTTTTGTTGTATATAAAGCTCATTGTTTTTTAGTGTTTTAACTTTAATTAAGGGTTACTTTTTCTCAACTTCATCCTTGGGTAGCTCCATATAAGGTAAGGAATTTGAGCAGCAAATATCCAGACACATAAAATCTGTCCTGCTGGCTGCAGCGCTTTTCGTTAACACCATAGTTACACATGGAATATTTTTTTTCTTCACTGGCGCTGCCCGGAGCAAGTCGAGCATACCACGATGAAAAAACTGGCGCTCGAGGCAACCCGCTACCTGGACTTTAGCCGTCAAATACGACAAGTAGCGGCGCAATAGTGTTACAGCATAACAGTAAAATCTAAATATATGCATTAAAAATCTCCAATTTTAAAATTATGCAAAGTAATAAGATTATTTTTTTAACAACAATGCTTACCTGCATGAGCTTGAACGCGAGGATTAGCATTGTCGTCCAGCAACATAAGTAAACCGGGTACTACTCGATCGTGGAATTTCTTCTCGAAGACAGAAGCAAAGTCAGTTGCCATTTGACCTACTGCGTTGCAGGCTGCATATCTAACTCGTGGATGAGGGTCTTGCAAATAATGTAAAACACCTTCCATAACACCAGGCACTCCACACATTATTTGCTGGAGCATGCCTTCCATTTGTTTATGACATCCTGTATAGAAAAAATAATAATAAACAACTAGCAATCATCAAAATATAAATCATAACGTAATATGTTATAATTGTTTGTTTGTTCCATATGCTGATCTAAAAAGTTACTACTCTTTTGAAAGTATTCGACTGTATTAGTTTCTTTTGGTAATTATCTTAGTAAATATAGATAATTTATACACAAATAAGTAAGTTTATCTGTTGACAGTTAGTGATGTCAGTAATAATATATCCTTTCTTAAGCATAATAATATTAGCATTTTAGCAAAAAGTCTTACAGATTTAATTTCATCTTTCTTCATTTCACATATTAGAAGTTAATGCTTTAACTAATGTCAATTAATAACTCATTAGACTTAACCTTTACACAAACCACTAACTTTTAGCTTTTACAAAACAATAGATACAATTTTCTTACCTTCTCCAATGGCGCTAATTGCCATAAGTGCAGCATGTCTCTGTTTCCAATCTGGACTTGCTAACATTGTAGGAATACTCTGTGTTACGAGAGGCAGGACGATTTTGCCACCTGTAAATATAATATGAAATGGTAAACGAATTTATGAAAAAAACTCCAGATGATATGTTGCAGTAGAATTAATAGTTACAAGCTATTATTTAACTTAATACAACCAATTTATCTACAGAAAATTCATTGTTTTTTATAATAAAGTTTAGGAAGTTATTTGATGAACTTACCCAAACCACAAGCAAGTCGATCTAAAGCAGCCTCAGCAACAACATTATTACAATCATTATCTTCGTCTAAAAGTTCATCAGATTCAGCCCATCCAGATTCTTCTTCAAGATCAGCCATAAATTGCAATACCAAAGGGATTAATTGTTCCATATATTTGGAGGCGTTTTTACGCACCATCGCAGGTGCCATCTCTGCCAAAGTGACCATAACCTAAACAAAAATAAGTTTTACATTATATTGATGTTCTTAATTTATTTCTATCGCCGACCAATAAAAATGTATGCCTTTTTGAAATAATTTACAAAATTGCTGATGATGATGAGCTTATCACTCAGGACTTTGCTTTCATGAAAGGATCTCAATTATTTTGTTTGTGATTTAAATATGAAGGCAGTTGGACAGAAGAGTGACTTTTCAGAGGTCGGCAACAATTTCGCTACGGTGATTATATTGTTATTTTCTGCCATGTTTCTGGCGTCATCTGTCAAAATTGTACATAAATCTGACAGATAGATTAGTTTTAATACTCATTTAAAGAAAACTGTTTTCATAGTTGGGTACATATGAAGAAAAAATAATTTCGGGTGTTAATTACACATTATTTTTTAGGTGGAAAAACAATTAAAGAAACAGATGAAAAGTTATGTAAATATTATCCTGAAAGTGCTCCGTCCCATGGAATGATTTGTAAGTGGTTCTCTTCTATTAAAAGTAGCCATATCAACACGGATTATGCTGAAGGTCCAGGACCATCATTTACTGTAACTACTCCAGAAATGGTCCTTGTACTTAGCGATCGTCGAATCAAAGTACGTGAGATAGCTAATGAAATAAATATTTCAACTGAATAAGTATGCAACATTTTGCATATAAAACATAAAAAAGGTATCTGCAAGGTAGGTGCCGCGATTGATTAATTCTGATCAAAAGCTCGCTAGCATAAAAAATTCGTAATCCAAGTGAATTTTTCCGTCGATATGTCACAGTAGATAAAACTTGGGTACATTATACCTCAGAAACAAAAATACAGACTTTATCCGAGGAACGTGCTCCCAAGAAAGCAAAAGCCCATTTTTGGCCAATAAGGTAATGGCCACAGTGTTTTGGGATTCCAAAGGTGTAATTTTTATTGATTATTTAGAAAAAGGAAAAACGATAACTGGCTAATATTCTGATGATTTGCTGACAAGTTTTGATGCCGAACTTAAGAAAAAACGACCGCATTTGTTGAAGAAAAGAGTTTTAATCCATCACGACAATGCTCCTGCCCATTCTGCCGTTATTGTTGCAGACAAGTAACTGAATTGCGTTACGATTTATTGCCTCACTCGCTATATTCACCTGATCTGGCTCCCTCTGGTTAATTTCTGTTTCCAAATTAAAAGAAATGGCTTGGTGGACAGCGATTTCAGACAAATGAAGAGGTGATTGCAGAGACAAACGCGTATTTCGCGGAATTTCCGAAAGACTATTCTTTGGATGGTTTGAAAAAATTCGCTGGACTAAGTGTGTAGAGTTAAAAAGAGATTATGTTGAAAAATAAGAAATTTTTTACAGCCATGAAATTTTTTCATTGAAAAATGACTCTTCCGTCAAACTGCCCTCGTATATCAAAGAAACAAGCAGAACTTATAGGTGCTACATTGAAGCTTTTTTGCAATAAGAACTAGTGTCTGTATAGAACGTACATGGGAGTATATTATGAAAGAAACCTACAAGTCTATAAAACTTTATACAAAAAATCAAATATGAAGAGCACAATTAGCAAGCTTTAGAAGATTTGAAAATAATGTTGTAATTATATGTAAAACAATAATGTAATTTAATTATTTTTCTGCTACTTAATTTTTTTCTTTAACTGGTAAGATAATTAAAGTCTCGTTTATAGGATTTGTTTTTAAATAGGACCAGATGTGTGCCATGTACAAATATTGTAGCAATATTTGCGATTTAACAGCACAGCTTATATTTTGTTTATAAAATAAAATATCTACCTTATTTGTTTTCTTGTAACATAAATCTATTCAATAATATACATCAGTACTTATAGTTGTATTTATTCAAACAAATACATTTATTATGTAATCATTTGTTCTATTCCAAACCATTTTAATGATTTGATAATTTGAGAGTCCCCACTATTTGTGGGACAAATGGCTTTTTCCTAGGAGAGGCTGTGTATGTTTAAGTTAATAACAAACCAAGTTCTCAAGTTAATATACATATAGCCCAAAATAAAATTGGCTTTTCAACTTTCAAGTCATTCCGATAACATAAAATATATAATTACCTCCAAAGCAAGTTGCCTCCAACTATCCATCGCTCTAGAATCGCTAAAGATTTTCATACACATTTCATAAATAGGCAATAATTGTGGCCTTAAATATTTCGGTACATTTTCAGCTAAATCAATTAGGACTTTCAATAGAGAATCATCGTCCTGCTGTTGGATACTTTCAGCGATAACATGTAACATGGGTGTTAATAGATCAGCAAAATGTTTCAAAATCTGCGTTTCCTTGTCATTAATCAGCATGAAGGCACCTACTGCCCGTACAGCTTGAAAACGGACTTCATAAGATTCAGTGGGTTGCAAACTTTGCAATAACATTTGTTTGATTAAATCCAAATAATTATTCTGTTGGTTACCAAACACACCAGGCACACTAGTAAACATCTGTAAAGCTGCTTCTTTAAGTACAGGATTTTGGTCATTGGCACAATGGAAGAGGAACTGAAAAATATATATTGAATAGAAATATGAATATTGTATTGTACATTATTAAAAATCATTTAACTCATGTAAAACAATCTTAACCTTAAAAATGTTTCTACATATTTATCATTGTGTGGCATGGGAAGTAAAGATAGATGCAGCACTGAGTATGTTATGAGTTATAAGCAAGGACATTTGTTCACTTTCTTGATCAACTTCCAATATATTAATAGTAAATACCATATCATTTCAAATCTTATATTTTAGAGTACAATTTGAATAAGGAAAATGAAATGGTGAAATACTACATAAAATAGTATTCTACAATTTTACAAATGATCAAATCTAACATTTTGGTAAATTTCACAAAAACATCTAGCATTTGACCTTGAGAATAAATTGAAATAAGCTAAATAAAACTCTACAGTTATCATAAACTAACCTACAACATAAAACACACTGATACATGTAAAGGAAGGATTATATTGGTCTAGATTGTTTATTTTCATAAATATAACCTAGTGAATGACATTTGCAAAATAATTTATGCTAAAATATAGTTTTCATTTTACTAACTACTAAATGTTTATAAAAAGTTGTCCAATGTTAAAAGATATAAATTAGTGTTCATAGCAATCAAAACCCACTTGCATTCAAAAATAAACAGTTTTAGATACTACTAAGATGTTGTTTTCATGAAAAATAAAAGATATGCAAATTTTATAATGTTATTTACCTACTTGTTTTTGAGAACAAATTTACTCATCCCCAAAATAAATGTTTGTCATCAAACAAAATCCTCTGATTATTAGTTTTAATCCTAGAAGTTTTTTTTTCAGATTTATGTATTTGTTTTCAAACATATGTATCCAAATGTGTAACAGTTTGTATCCAAAATAAACGAATAATCGTAACTTATGCACAAAGAATCTGTATTATGTTCGGAATGGTAACTGTTCTCAAATAATAGATCTGTCGCCAAATAAAATGTATCAGAAACCTTATTAGTATGTATATTTATTTGTTGCCAACATATTAATACCAAGTAATTAGTTTAGTTATCAAAATAATAGGAATCACGAATTATTTAATAGTTTTCTTTTCAAAATTAATTAATCGATGCAGTGGTATCATACAGGATCAGACATGGCCACGAATTGAAATTGGTTAGATTAGTGTCTTTAAGAAATTTGTATACCTAATTATTTAACCCTTCGTTAGTCGCGCGTGTATCAAGTTGATACATAGCTTTATTTTTCGTTAATATCTTAAAACTTATTGGAGTTACGACTTTGAAATTTGCAATAGTCCTCGGGCAATTTGTTTCAAACCCATTCCTAGAAATTCAAGCGGTTAGCACCACCCACTGGACCCTTAGGTACCCGAAGGGTCGGGTTTGTATCAGTCTGATACACGCGCGACTCAATGTGTTGTTTGAGACCACTGAGAAGGAGATATTACCGACTCTGACGAATTTGAGTCGGATGCGTCAAAACGAGATCAGTTGATTCTGAGACTGATCATGAAGTCAGTGACGAACAAGTTGCAGCGGAAAGTGAAGAAGAGCAAGAAGAAGCTAATTATTTTCTCGGTATGTAGTAAAAAATTGTATCTAAACGTTTCCATAATTATAATTATTGTAGGTAAAGATGGAACCCGTTGGAGTAAAATTCGTCCTAGGCAAACACGAATGCGGCCTCTCAACATTTTGGTTAGATTACTGGGTGTTGTGGGCAGACAGCGTTAGATGTTGATAAAGAAACTGATTAATGGAATCTCTTTTTTAGTGATCACATTTTGAATTTGATAGTATTGTATACAAACCAATATATCAACATTATAAAAGAAAACTTTCAAAGAAAACGCAATTGCCTTCCTACTGATATAGTCAAAATAAAATCATTTTTGGGAGGTGTTTTTCGTGGTTGCCATCAAAACTTGAAGGATTTTTGGGCGACTGACAGCCTATTAGGAATAAATGTTTTTAGATTGTCAATGTCAGAAAATCGATTTAGATTCCTTCTGAGATATGTGCTATTTGATGATCCGGAAACAAGAGAAAAACGACGGGCTTTTGACAAATTAGCGGCAGAAAGAGAACTCTTTTCTTGTTTTATTGAAAACTGTAAGAAATACTACCATCTTGGACAATATGTCACAATAGACGAAATGTTGCCTGCATATCGCGGAAGATGTGCGTTTAGGCAGTACTTACCTTCGAAACCTAGTAAATACGGTATAAAAATCTATTGCTTGAGCGATGCAAAATTATTTTATATTTCCAACGTGGAAATTTATTGTGGTCAACCGGAAGGACCGTTTAGAGCAGGGGTTCCCAACCTTTTCTGGACCACCGCCCCATATAGAATAGAACAAAAATTTCACCGCCCGCCCCCTCGCTGGTTAGTAGTTAATTTTATTTGAATATCATCTGTACCGTCCCAATTGATTTGTATTTAGCTTTAATTTCAGTTAATGTCTAAATTTTATTTTAGAAGAATGATGAAGTAAAAATTTATTAAACGACTACCAAATGTACAATAAAATTGTTTATTAAACTTTTAAATATAAACACAGAATCAATAAGAAATACAATCACAATAGAAATAAGAAATACAAAATTAATAATAAAGAAAAAATCAATGAAACGGTTGAGGCTGGTGGAGTGTTACCAGTTTGTTAATATCGGGTTCCAATTTCGTTAACATCAATCGCAGATCGCCACGTTCAGTGATGTGTAGTCTGCTCCTCTTCTTTGACAGCAAATCAGTTAGTGCACTGAATGCACGCTCAGCCATATAGGACGAAGGAAATGCAGTTAACAACTTCTGTACTATTGTCCACCATCCAGGATAGAGAACTGGTATTGGTTTTTGAAGCCCGAACTCTTGATATCCACGTTTGAATTTTACTTTCAGTTCTTCGTTAGTTGTGAGTTCACATAGCTCCTCTTCCAAATTTGATGAGCCTAGAGTATCTGTGTTTGCGAAAGGATCTATAACCCAACTTGGTATTTCCATGTATAAAATATCTTGGAAACGCTCTGTAAAATCAACATGAAGAACTTCAAGTGGTGGCAGTAAGTAAGTAAATCTTCCGGTTTTGCAGGCACTGTTGATAATGTGGGAAAATGGTTGTACTCACCTCTACCAAGATTTCTTTTGAATTTCCTGCAAAAGCAGCTATGACGTTTTTAGTTTTAATTAAATTTAAATCATCACCTTGCAATTGTAGATTAACTTGATTAAATACTTTAAACAGGTCCGTGAAATAAGCGATGTCATTTTTTGACGTAATAAGGTTTTCGCGCAATTGTTCGTTTTCTTCAAGAAATTCCAACACTGAGTCAATTAGATTGAAAAAACGATTCAAACACCTTTAGAGAGCCAACGTACTTCTGTGTACAGCAGCAAGCGATTGTAGTCTTCATCATTTTCATTGCAAAGCTTATGAAACAAACGGTCATTCAATTAATGGCTTCTAATGATATTGATTGCTTTAATAACGTTATTGAGGGACGCATGCAGACGTTCATTTAATTTTTTTGCAACCAAATGCTGACGGTGAATAATACAATATACAGCGAGTACCTACATTTGGCACTGCTATAATAATTTGATCTATCATTCTGATAATCTTATTTATTTGATAATCAAAAACACATTAGTTTGGTCACTGATAAAAGCACACCCTTTGTTTTTATTTTATGTCAAAACAACTGATTTTTCATTTATGTTTAATAGTTGTAAAATGTTAACCTTTTGAGTAGTATGTAAAGAATTTGATCTCCCATGAAACTGCTTACTGGAAAAATGTAAAAACATTCAAGTGTAGTTCGAAAAATAAAGAGTGCTTCGTATCAATTAGTCATAAGTATTTTTCATTTTTCCCAAATAAATAATTTAACAAACAAATTATTCTCTGACAAAAATTCAATTTATCAAACAAATATTTTTAAATCATACAATACATCTATCAACATAAAAATTGTAATGTCCGGGGTCGTCGGTAATAAATAGAGACAGTGTTTGAGTTTCCAAACTGTATTTATTCCAAAATAAAAATTCAATCTTACAAAAAATAAAAATCATATTTACAAACATTACAAAAACCCGTAACTGGCCTAAATGCTTCTTGTCTCGATGGACAAACGACATTAATGTCATGTCTCTATATGAGGAAAGAAATAGTACTTTCCGCTAACAGCACATAGTATCGACATGGAGATTAAAAACGCCTGGCAGTTGGACTGAGAAGAGGGAAACCTTGATCAGCTCGAATTTAGGAGGCAAATAGCCTGCAACCTTCTAGAGACATACAAAAAGATACAAAACGCGGTCCGACAAGACGAAATCCAAACATTGTATTACATTCAAGGTATGATGGCATAAACCATTTAATTATTTACCAAGCAAGTCAGTCCCGTTTTGGTTATTGCCAGAAAAAGGTTTAATTTATGTGTAAAAAGTGCAACATGCCATTGCGTCCCAAAGAATGCTTCAGGAATTTCCATACAATGTAAATTTGTACTAATAAATTGTCTGAACTTTCAGTAATGCTTTTAACTACTGTCCTTTTAAAAGAACAGTCATTTTTTGACATCTAGTGCAAAAAATACCCGTCAAAGTTTTTTGTGCTCTAGTAGGTCACAATAGTCAATATTAATAAATATATAAAAAGAAAATGAAAAAAGTAGTTTCAGTAATATGTGGGTTAAGTTCTATAAAAACGTTAGAAAAACTGTTTGGCTATTAACATAGGCGTGCGCTTTTAGATGATAATCAATATTATCGATACAAAATATTGTGACTAAATTGTAACATGCCCATAAGTATTTATCAAAAAGTTGTTTAAAAATGAATGAACTATTTACATTAAATCAATAATAATTGAATTTTAAATTTCAAAATGTATGAAACTCTGAAGAATATTTTCAAGTTCAAAATCATAAAACAAACAATGATAAAGCAATGTTACACTAATTTATACATTTATAAATAAATAAACATTATGCAACCATTAGCTTCCTTGCTATTATACCATTGATAATCAGGCAATATTGTTTACACATTTTTTAAATTGTTTTTCAAAACTTTGTCTACTGATTCATTTCTCTCCCCCTGGTATGTTGTAAATGCCTTTGAAGGATGATTCATATAATTGTGACTTTATATTAATTTCAAATTAAATTATTTTAGAGGATGAAGATTACTTTTTAAGATATACGAGGATATATTGATAAATTCTTAGCCTACTATAGAACCAAACAAAATTTCAATGTCAAAATATTTTATTACTCAACATATTCTCCTCTTAATTGGATACATTTATTACAGCGAACCTGCAACAACGTCTCTAGGCCTTTCAAAAAAAGTTTCTTCTTGCTCTGCAAACCAGACCTCCACAGCTTTTATTATCTCCTCGTTGGAAGAAAATTTACGACCTTTTAAACTTTTTTTCAGTTGAGGAAAGAGATGATAGTCGGACGGAGCCACATTTGGTGAATAAGGGGGGTGTTCCAGTAATTCAAACCCTAAATCACGAATTTTTTGCATGGCAACATGAGATTTGTGTGCAGGGGCGTTGTCCTGCAAAAACAAAAAACCTTTGGATAGCTTTCCGCGTCTTTTCTCTTTAATTTTTTCCCGTAGAGTGGTCAGTAATGTCGAATAGTAATATCCAGTTATTGTTATACACTTATCCAAAAAATCAATCATGATTACTCCATGGCAATCCCAAAAAACTGAAGCAAGAACTTTTCCAGCAGATTTTTGGACACGAAACTTCTTAGGTATTGGAGAACCAGAGTGTCACCATTCCATCGATTGTTGCTTTGTTTCTGGATCATAGAAATGTACCCAAGTCTCATCCATAGTAAAATTCGGTTTAAGAAGTCTACATCGTTTTCAAATCGAGCACAGATCGAACGTGATGCTTCTACCCTTGCACGCTTTTGGTCAACATTCAAACATTTGGGGATCCATTTTGCAGCAATTTTTCTCATGTCCAAATTGACGTGAACTATATGATGAACGCGTTCGTATGAAATATTCAGTGCTACAGATATCCGTTTTAGCCCAATTCGACGGTCTGATAAAATCATGTCATGAACTGCATCGATATTTTCGGGGACTGACACAGAAACTGGCCTTCCCGATCGGTCATAATCTTCAATGGAAAATTTACTTCTTTTGAAGCTTGCAATCCAATTTTTCACGGTCGCATACGAAGGACATTGATCACCAAGGGTATTAAGCATATCTTCGTAAATCTGCTTAACTCTTAACCCTTTTAAATACAGGTAGTTGATGATGGCTCGATACTCCAATTTATCGATTTTCACAATTTCGGTGGTCATCTTTTTTCTTTTAATTTATTGCGTACCTCTGGTTTATTTTTTTGACATTAAACTTTATACTGACACTTCTAATAGGTTATTGTTCGTTTCTATGGTAACGCAATATTTTGATTATGCATGGAACTGGTCTAGGCTAACTTGATATCAATACATCATGATATACCAATTTCGCATCGTCTACCTTAATACTAAATCAAACAATGTTGGTGATATTAAACTTTTAAGTTGATTCATGTCCATCGCTAAATGATAAATCAAGTGTCTTTGATTTACCTCATTAAATTCATTGTATGCAGACTGAAATTTATTGAAGTGATAGTTCATAGTTCTGCGCTCTACTTCAGAGGCTCGATTGACGATCTTTCTACCATGTTTGTGGCATCTGACAGTTGTTTTTATGGACAACAAACTATAAACTGTATAAATTTCAACTTAAATACTATGATTTCCCTTGTGTATTTTGCAAACTCACAAATTAAATATAGCTATTGCCTACATTATCCGCAACCTACTCAAGTGCCGACTTCTCCCTACCATGACTTCACAAGGAGAGAATGCGAGTTACTTCTCTAATGGAGAACATCCCAATTTTTAGTTTTATAGAAAATCTCAGTCTTTAATAGAAAGTTTTGCTTGTTCCAAAACCCCATAAATGATATAAAATTCAAGTTTTTCACAACCAGACTTTACATTATTGAATTTTTGCTAAAGCACTAGCAAATTGTTCTGACTAAACTGTAGATTATTATTATTATAACTTAGATCATTAGGTCATGGTAAAGAGTATACTTCTTCCAAAGTCAGTTTAAAAAAGATGATTTTACCAGGGCAATATGATATTTCGTTAATAAGCGTTTCAAGTGTATACTGAGTAATACTCATAAATTTACCAATGCATATCAGTCACCCCTTTTTACAAGCTAGGGGTAGCACAGTTTATTTTTTAATATCAACATCACTAATAAGCATTCCTCAAATCGTCGATTGACTATGTAGTATGTTCCTTCAGACAAATTGAAATATAGGCCATTATCACTTTATAAAAAAAAAAAGATGAGATAAAGAACATCAGCACACGTCGATTTCTGAATAATTTCGCAGTATTCACGATATTTTTATTGAATGCAGTTTAATTATTTTACTTTTTAAGGTAAATGCTAAATCGTTTTGCTTATTAATGGCATTACTCACATTAATAATGAAATTCCTGCTAATAGTGTAATTTAAAATTATGATAATATACAAATTAATGATGAAATACATCTTAATAATGCAATTCTAATTAATAACAATTAAAACGAGACACAATTTTAGGAATTTAAAAAGTCAGATTTGCATATTCAAGTAATTGTGTGTAATCATGTTTAAAATATGAAAATGTCAATTCAACTCAACATGATAAAATCAAAAGAATATGAAAATTAACGAAAATTATTTAATCCACAATTTATTTAGTAATCAAACGAGGCGTTGTGATTTAACACTATAGAAAACGTATCGCCAGCCATCGGATAGATGATATATCCAAAGATGTGATACAACAAACTGTTTACAATTCGTACAAATAAAATCAAGTCCCAACATTAGAAATTATATACAGTGTGCCCACGTTATACAGTGTGCCCACGTAAGTTCGCTGCCTATGGGAAAGTTTTTCATTTTTAATATTACGAAAAAAATGTATTCTTCATAAAAAGTTCTACATGGTGTAAAACTTGAAATGCAACCATCAGATATGAAAAAATTTCAGTCATGTAGGAGTTATGTTACATTATCTAAATTTTGCTCAAAATAAAGTACCTCCATTTTTTATATCAAAAATTGTTATCAAGAAAATTTATTTAAAATTGTAAACTGTTAAAACATAGAGCCATGTATACAAAATGCTTAAAATAATGATTTTGTACATTTTTAATCATGTTGCAATGAAATTTACACATTCGACATTAAACTGTATTTATGTAAAATAAGTAATTTTATGTGTATTAATTATTTTAAAACATCAACAAAATGCTGCTGCCCAGAATGGATGAGTTAATTGTTTATTAGATACTAGATTACAATTTTAAATTCAAAATTGACTGTCTCGACCCATACTTCGTGGAATATGCTCATATTAGTGTTTTTAAATGAAACTCACGGTCTCTAGTTAATTCCACAATATAATACAAGTTATTGAAAATTCTAAAAAATTGACAATTGTTTCGATAAATCAATTGATTTAATGAAACAATTGTCAATTTTTTAGAATTTTCAATAACTTGTAAAATATAGTGGAATTAACTAGAGACCGTGAGTTTCATTTAAAAACACTAATTTTAAATTCATTTTCTTGATAACAATTTTTGAAATTATAAAAAATGGAGGTCAAAATTCATATTTTTTAAAATACCTCGTATACGACTCAAATGTTCAATATATGATGGCTGCATTTTAGGTTTTATACCACGCAGAACTTTTTATGAGGAATAACTTTTTTTCTAATATTAATAACAAATAAGTTTCCCATATGCTGCGAACTTAAGTATTGTATAACAAATTGCAAGATTTTGATGATTTCAAATATAAATCATTAGAAACACTGACAAATTTTAATAGAATGTGGTTTTAAGTATAAAAAATTAGATAATCGTATGTGTATAATGGAATCGCGATTTAAAAATAAAATTGATACGTCCCTGGTCAGTTTCTTTTAAAGATTTGATCATTTTTCATATAATTTTCTGTTGGTGAACCTGCCTGACTCGGCATACCTTTTAACCAATCATGTTACAGTTGCAAGGAACCAAGTGAAAAAGTAACAGTAGAGTACTTTATTGCGAATGTCCAGCAGTTGCCATGAAGAGGTACAGTACAATTGGTAGCCTCTTCTTAAATGATCTTCGTGATCTAGATATAAAACACTCCATGGAATTAGTAGGTTTCCTTAACACTATGAGCTGGATGTAAAAATGCTGATCATTAAGTGGTCAAAACAGTGCTAATGCACTAATTAGAGCATTGCACTGCCGTGCTTAATCCTCACCGCATACAACCAACCATATTTTGAAATCTTGTATTTACCAGATCAAATGTAAAATGTCTGACTAATTCAAGGACATCTCACCGTTTCCTAGGTAGTAGACAATTAGATATTTTTAAAAACATAAAATAGAATAGAATTACAAACCAGTCGTACAGAGAAAGCATTAGACACTGAGAGATGCGAGAAAGTACCTATTGGGGTTTGCCCCAAAAAAAGTTTGAACTTTTTTGAGTTATTTTTTTAACTGAGGAAAAACATGTGTGTATCGTTGTCGTCGGCCACTTTTATTTATAACATGTCTTGTTGGTACGATACAGCCTCCGGAGAATAAACAAGTGAACAATTTCATGATTGGAAACTGTTCAGTACGTCTCATAGATGAGTCCTGTTGATTTTCAGATCACCAGAGCTAGTACAATGGGACCTATAAATACAGATATACATTTTTTAAGAAATTTCGGTTTGTTAGCTCGATACAGCCTCCGGAGGGTATACAAGTGATCAATTTTACACTGTGCCGGAAAATTAACTCATATTTCGTAAAATGCAAAAATCCACTTGAGAAAAATATTTGAATGCAAGCCAATGGCTTAAAAATTATAGTTTTTAACTATATCCAACAATTTTTTGAAGGTTGAGTAAAAACAGAACAGTTTTTGAATAAAATAATGAAACAATGCTGTGTACACAAATTCCCTGACAGGTTGAATTATTGTTAATGACACATTGCATTGTTCTGCTGCTATTGTTAATTTCTAACATTATTAAGAGAGATGCAATTTGAGATGAGAAATATTTCATATGAAGAATGCGTTGGTTGAAATGGGTGTTACACAAGTTCAAGTGGCACTCCACCATGGCGTGACCCAATCTATGATCCCCAGGGCACTGGCATGGTATCAAGACTGGTGTGAACCAAAGAAGACCTGGACAAGGACGCCACAGAGTGACCAATAATAATCAATATCGATTTTTGAGAATGCAGGTACTATGAAATCGATTCACTACAAGTACTAGATATAATTACCACGTAAGTCAAGATACAGTGCATCGAAGGCTGGCAGAAAGCAGTATTACATCTGATATCCGCAACTGGTACTCTTCTAACTGTAAGCCATCCCAGGCAACGTCTTCAGTTTGTCCAAGGAATCATAATTGAGGCATCCGTGAATGGAGCAATATACCATTTACAGATGAGTCACAATTCTGTCTGCTTAGTGATGATCGTCGTAGGAGAGTGTATAGACATCCTGGCGAGAGATATGCTCAACGTAACATTGCCAAAAATGTCAGTTATGGCGATGGGTCTGTTAAGGAATAGGGTGGCATTCATTTGATAGCCAACCGCTACATAACAGACATTTTAGAACCTCATGTAATGCCAAATGCCTCATTTATAGGGAACGAAATGATATCAATGCATGATGATGCACATCCACACGATATCCATACTTTGGATTGGCCAGTGATAAGTCCTAATCTTAACCTGATTGAACACTAATGGGACAATTTGAGTCAGCAGTTTAGAACTTTACAGCATCCACCTAAAGGTTTAGATGAACTGTTGTTCAAACTAACCGAAATATGGGGTCAAATGGATCAAGTTGCAATCAGAAACTTAATTTCAAGTATGCCAAGAAGATGTGCAACAATAATCCAAGCATGGGGAGGTAATATGTGTTATTAATTTAAAGTTTGTTAACAAATTATGCAATAAAAAGTTTGTCTTGTTTTTCGTCCATCCAGTATTTTTATTTCTATTGTTTATTTTATGTAATACAAAAACGTTGTTTGACATACTTAAAAGCTATTATACAGCCATCATGTAAGACCATTAACAAGCCTAATTTTTTTCTCATGTAGATTTTTTTATTTACAAAATACTTATGCGTTAATTTTGTGGCGCTGTGTATGATTGGATAGCTTACCAGATCCAGTACTACAGGTCCTATAAATCCAGATATACATTTTTGTAGAAATTTCGGTTTGTTAGCACAATACAGCTTCCGGAGTGTATAAGTGCGGAAAAACTAGTTTTTATCTTTAAAACTGTTTATTTATGAACTCATATTCCAGTTGAATATATAGGGGAAAATGTTTACTGGGACAGGTTACATACTGGGACAATTCATATTACCCGCAAAATAAGGAGAAATATGAATTAATTAGAGTGACATTTACGTGTATTGCCC
This sequence comes from Galeruca laticollis, assembly GCA_963921935.1. Taxonomy (NCBI): domain Eukaryota; kingdom Metazoa; phylum Arthropoda; class Insecta; order Coleoptera; family Chrysomelidae; genus Galeruca; species Galeruca laticollis. Next base: position 173,051,804 of record OY998177.1, read on the forward strand.
TATATTATCAGCAAATTATTTAGTTTGCCTGAAACCGGCGAACGTTTCATTTCTAAGAAGCAAAGTTTTTATTTTTGTGTCGTAATCGAGTGGAATATCGGATTTACTCACCAGAAAATATGTGAAAAATTTTTCATATCACCGAAAGTGTTTACAAGGTAAGCTTAAATCAATATACTCATATTTACGTTTCTGTTGACTACATGAATTCATAACCTGAAAAAGGTAGTGTTGTATACACACACAATTATGGGGTGCATACTGGGACTGTCCCACTATAAACACCACTGTTTATAATTGCCTAACAATTGAATTGTGCAAAGTGGGACTGCAATGGACAGTAGTTAATTTAGCCAGGCAATTGTATTATATTATTTAAATAAGTTTTATGGTTTGACTAGGTATAAAGCCAAATTTCATTTGTATAAAATACCTTTGGTAGTGTATTATTTACATATGAGTAATGTGGTGAAATCAAGGTTACTTTGATTCTGCATATAAGAGCATTGATAAAATATAAATAACAAAATGAAATGCAAAATGAGTAGCAAAAAAAGGGTTAGGAAAACTTACAAATCACATAAGGACAGTAAGGAAGCCCATTTACAAAATGCAGCCAATATGAAGCAAGGCTGTGTTAGCCGTAATTAATCAAAACATTAAAATCAGAGATGCCGCTGATCAATATGAGGCTACCAAATCCGCTTTACACAGATATGTCACAAAATATAAATAAGAGTGTTGATGAAGAACAAAAAGCAAGTTTTAATTTTGAGAGGCATCATGGATATTCCCAAATCTTTTCGGATGAAGAACAATTGCTTAGTGAATACTTTATTACTGCTGCAAATATGTGTTACGGATTATCAGTTAAAGAAACCTGGTTATCCGCCTACAGATTTGTCATCTCCAATGAAAAATCAATTCCAGAATCTTGGAGACGAGATAAGAGTGCAGGAGAGGAATGGACTGTAACTATGCACTGGATACCTTTTACGACGTTTATTAATAACACAAAGTAACAGAACAGCATATTATATTGAACATTTTTAAGTAATGACATAACATGACATTTTATGACAAGTGATGACATGAGATGGGGTTGACTAAACATGCCCCCGGCCTTGAAAGTCATAGGCTAGCTCTCAATGGGAAGAGGACAAAGTCTGGTCACTGCACGGGTAACTTCACTATCCGCAGTTTTCACTGAGGCAACGCGATTAACACCGTCCTTGCCAGGTATTAGTTTAACGATCCGTCCCAAACGCCATTTTGTGGGTGGCATGTTATCATCTCTTATCAGGACTAATTGTCCAATATCTAGGCTTCCAGAAGACTTTTTCCATTTGCATCTCTGTTGTAGCTCGTTGATGTATTTTCGGCTCCATCTAGTCCAGGAATGCTCGAACATTTTTTGTAAAAGCTGATATTGACTCAATCGGTTTTCCTTGATATTGCTGATTGGCAATTCGGGAATTGCTTCCATTAGTCTTCTAATTAGAAAGTGGGAGGGAGAGAGATAGGTCAAATCGTCAGGATCAGCGGTTAAAGGAGTAAGAGGACGAGAATTGAGCACCGCCTCGATACGAACGAGTAAGGCTTGAAAATCATAAAAAAACAACTTATGGTCACCTATTGTACGCTTTAGGTGGTATTTTAAACTTCTCACCCCGGCTTCCCAAATACCCCCAAAATGTGGCGAATTTGCCAGAATGAAATGCCACTCAATGTCTGAACGAGAAGCCTCGTCGATGATCTTCTGGCTGTGATTTTTTAAAAAAGAACTAATTTCTAACATTTCGCGGTTAGCTCTGACAAAATTGGTTCCGTTATCGGAGACTACCTGAGCTGGTTTGCCGCGACGGCTAACAAAACGATAAAATTTTATTAATGTTACTACATATGTATTCGGCATCTTGTAGAGTATCTACGCATGTTAATAGATCATCTACGTACATATCGTTTCGAATTATGTTCGCAATTAATGGAAAATCGCGCTCGCATTCTTTTGCAACCTCGTAAAGACAACGTACAGCTAAAAAACTAGCGGCGGTGGTTCCGTAAGTAACCGTATTCAACTGAAACGTTTTAACTTCATCATCAGGATTGGAACGCCAAAATATCTTGTAAATGACGCTGTTCAGGATTAATAAATACCTGTCGGTACATCATTTTAATGTCACTCGACAAGACAATGTTTCGTGTGCGAAAACGTAATATAATGGATAACAAGTCCTGTTGGATTGTTGGACCAGACATTTGAATGTCGTTTAACGATAGTCCTGTAGTACTTGGACTAGACGCGTTAAAGACAACACGCAACTTAGTAGTATTGCTTGACTCCTTTAATACACCATGATGAGGCATGAAATAGCCGCTGTTGCTGTCGTCTTCGGATTTTACTTGAGACATATGTCCTAGCTGCTCATAAACTTCCAGAAAATCTGTGTATAACCTTCTTAACTTATCATTAGCCACGAGCTTGCGTTCTAATGACAAAAAACGTTTAAACGCTAAGTCGCGCGAATTACCTAGCAACTTTGGTGGTTTTTTAAAAGGCAATGATACCACATATCTACCCTCTTCATTAATATATACGTCCCTTACGAAACTGTCCTCACATGCTTGCTCTTCAATCGAGAGTAATTTACCTCAGTATTATCCTCCGTTTCAGGGATTCTTTACAATGAGTTTTATTCGTGATTTTACGAAATACGTATCTGAATAGCTATAAGTAATTATTTCAAACAAAATAATGACACCCTGTAAATAATCAATGTACTTTATTTTCCTGTGTGTGGACTAGGCCAAAAATAACTGAATTGTTACCTGTGTATTCGCTTTAATAATTTGAATGTGGACTAGGCCAAATATAGCTGAATGGATACCTGCGTATCTTATCGATTTAAATATCGATCGAATCAATAAACAAATAAATCTTATATCTGTTGTGCTTTTATGAATTTCAAACACCAGCAATACGCCATACCGGACAGTGTGCAATTATCATAGAATGTATAAAAATCAATGAGCATTGGATAATAGGACTAATTTATGTTTCAATGTATTAAAAACCATGCATAATAATACTTCACCGACTAGTTGTGTTTTCTATCAGGTGCATCACTCGACGGTACAACTTATCCTACTTGAGTTGCCGCAAAAGATGTCGATTCACAAAGGCAATAATTGACTGGACTACTGCTTCACTTCCAATGTCTGCCAAATTTCCTTGGCAAATTAGCTTTGCTTTTAGAAACTATAACTTTAATTGTTTTCGTGTAGATGGACTGTAACTATGCACTGGATACCTTTTACAACATTTATTAATAACACAAAGTAACAGAACAGCATATTATATTGAACATTTTTAAGTAATGACATTTTATGACAAGTGATGACATAAGATGGGGTTGACTAAACAGGAATGGATGAAGCTATTCAGAGCAAGGCATAACAAAGTTTCAATAAACATAATGTTGGTTTATTTTTTGCCAATTTACTTGACGTGATTCAAAAATATGGTTTTAATCCTAATCATATATACAACTGCGATGAAACCGCAGTTACAACAGTACACAGGCCCTCTGTGGTCAAAAGCAGGTAGGTAAGGTGACCAGCGCCCAGAGAGGAGTATTTGTCACAATGTGTGCCACTATCTGTGCTAATGGTAGTTATGTACCGGCATTTTTCATTTTCCCGAGGAAAAACTTTAAACTGCACATGCTTAATGATGCACCAAACCCCAGTGGCTGGCTGACTGGAGCAAACTTTTTGGGAGTATTTGAAGCACGTTGTAGATGCAGTACATTGCATTTCAGATAACAAGATATTAATAATACTAGATAACCATGAGAGCCATATAGATGTTAGAGTACTACAATATTGCAAGATAAATGGCATTGTATTGGTTACATTACTACCACATTGTAGCCACAAACTCCAGCCACTCAGCGTGACCTGTTTCAACCCGTTTAATGGATACTACAATAAAGCCATGAACGAATGGTTGCTCAATCATCCAGGTGTTCCAGTTACTTTGTACAATATAGCGGAAATAGTTGGAAAATCTTTTGCAACCGCTGTCACACCAAACAACATAATTAAAGGATTCCAACACACAGAGGGACCTGTCCTTAAAATTCCCAAATATTACAGGAATCAGACTATTTGAGTTCGTTTGTTACATACCGTACAGAGCCCGATGCTAAAAATTCTTTGAATGATCCTGATAATTCTGCTCAACCAGGCTGTTCCAGAGAAAATACGAAAAATAATTTATCTATCCATCCAACTCCTAAATGTAATATTGTTACTCCAGAATCAATAAAACCACATTTAAAAGCAGAATCCAGAAAATTGAATCAGAAAAGAAAGAAAGTTACATCAATGATCTTAACTGACACTCCAGTGATTGAAGAAAAAAAGCAAAAAGAAGCCGAGAAAATAGTCAAAGAAATCAAAAAAACACAGAAGGTAAAGATAAAGGCTGTCACAAAAAATTTATTTACAGACTCCAGTGACATGTCAATTGAAGATTTGTGTGATGACAGTTGTGATATATCAGATGAATTTGCAACGAAAGCAGATTATGATATAAAAATGCATGATCTAGTTATTGTGAAATACCCATTGAAGAAGAGAATTAAATATGTTGGGCAAGTTGATAAAATTTATAGGCAGAGTGTGTCATCAATTATCTAAATAAGACTGATAATGATAAATTTTTCTTCCCATAAAAAAGGGACGAATATTTCATTACCAGAGATGATATTGTTCTTAAACTTCCTGTTGCTCTTATTTTTGGAGGAACCAAACGAGCTTCCAAGCTCTTGTGTTTTAATTATGACTTTTCTCCTTATAATATAGAATAATGTTCATATTTGTTCAAATTTTTAGCAATATTAGCAATGTTTTAGAATAAAATACAAGTTTGTATCTTTTCTCTGGCTTATATTCTTTTTATTTCAACTTAATCCCATTATTATTAGGTTGTCCTAGTATGCAGTGGTAGTAGTCCCACTATGAAACAGGCATAGGTTGTATAGTGGGACTTGGGTGTATAGTGGGACAAGCCAATCATAATTTGGCTTTTCACTTTTTCCATTGTTTTAAATATTTTTAATAATACTTTTATATTTTCAATATAATGATTAGTTGAGAATCTGATTCAAAATTAAAATAAAGAATTTATGATCTTTTGAAAAAATTTGTCCCACTATACAACAGTCTCCCCTAATTGCAATTCTAATTTTATAAAATTTAATACATGTGCAGATTTTTGAAAATAATAATTCAATGGAATAATTTTTGGTAGACTTAAAAATAATAATGTGAGTTTTGGTGAATAACAAAAGGTGTAAATATATAAAAATTACCTGAAGGAATTCTGGCCATTGGTTATTTCCATCGTCATCAATCAAGTTCCTAGCAACTTCTGCAACTACTTCACATACTTTATGTCTTAACTGTTCAGTTTCAACTTGTTGCACAGCTAACAAAACTTGCTCTTTCAGCTGATTTTGACTTTCTGGCGGTAATTTTGGATAGAAATCCAAGAAATCATTGGAAAACACTCTTCGCAGCAATACTGCTGACATTTGTCGAGCTTCATGACTCAAATTGTTGTTATGGATAGCTCCCAATAGGTGACTAACTTTACTTTCAACGGGTAAATTAGAATAAGCATCCTGTGAAAATAAAAGCTTTTAATTTCTATGTATAATTTAAGAAATATAATCATATTTTAATGTAAAAACAAATTATTGTTTTGCTTCCTACTCTACAAAACTTATGAAAACATTTTATATAGTGCTGGATTGATTTTTTATTTACCACATCAACATAGTGCATTATTAGCAGGGACAACAGTTGAAATTATAATAAAATCTAAATATTAGTTTCTAAGAAATTTAAGCACTTTTCATTGTTTTGGATGAATACACTCTTCATATCAAGCTATTGCTTTTTCATCACTGTAATTTGAACTATCCAGTAATACAAGTTTAATAATTAGCAACACTTCACTGGACACCATTTATAGGTGGTTCCTATTGAAGACACTGGTGTGCATTTTTATTTTGAATAATAAAAATGTCAATTGATGATTGTCAATATTCATACAAAATATTACAGTGAATTAGAAATTCTCCTCTAGTCATTTATGAACCCTAGAATTATTTTAATGCATTTATTATTAAACAAATTTTTCAAAAAATTTGTTATATCCATAACTTTTGTAAACAATACTTTTATTTTTTAATATTTTCAATGGCTGTAACATTTTATTTCCAAAATTTGTTATATCCATAAGTACCTTTTGTAAACTATACTTTCATTTTTTGTACAACTTTCATAATTATTTATTTCGAATAGCAATGTTTATTAATATTTTACTTGGAAAATAATTGAATATCTACTTAAAAATGAACTGCAGTTTTGAAATAAAAATATTGGCGTTAACAAGATAACATTACTATACTTTTTTTCATTAAAGGTGTATTTAATAATATAACGTTTGTTCCTTAATTTCTCATATACATTATAATTGAATTTTATCAGACAGATTTGCTAAAGAATCTGCGAATGTTTTGAACATATTTGGTAGAAAAATGTCTAATATATCCAAATACAAGTTGTTAAAGCTACAAAATATATTAATTGGTTTCCCAAAAGGCTATAGACCAAGATCTTTCTGCCAGATAGGTGTAATTTTTCCTTGAAAATAATTTCCAATAGCTCATTTTATGAAATAGTTAATTTTACAAAAATTATAACATAAATATCAATTTAAGTAACTAAAGAATGTATGTTTCTCCAGTTAATATAGTAATTAAAACGTCTTGTTGCTAAAACTGGTAACAGGTCACTTGGCTTGTTAAATTAATGAAATAATTGAAATGGTTCGGCCTTTTCGTTTCTATAATAGCTATTTAAAAATTACCTAAAACTAAAACATGTATTTTCTGGTACAGTGACACTAAAAAATATTCAATTGTATATGTTCTAAAATTAGCTCATGGCAAAAGCAACAAGTTCTTTAATTATTTTCAACTGAAAAACATAATTAATTCTTGATTAATAAGGAAATACACAAATTTCGTTCATTTTTGACAATGAATAAAATGTTGGCAAGTTACAGCTGTAATAGATATAGTGACAGAAGTAGAATAAACGTTTATAAAATATTGGCGGTTTTTTAGAGATGATTATAAAAAATGTACATGTGGCTCAAACGCCGTTTTATACAAAAATTAGGAACCCAAAATTAATATCACAAAATTTAATTGTTCAAATTTTTCAGGAGTGAATCATGAGTTAATTCCCGTTCTAGACGCAAGCATGCCTTGGTAGCAGTACACGTTGAGAACGTTCATAACTTTAGGGTTCACCTACGAAAAATATTTGCTGCCCCGTATTTCTCGAATTTTTAAAATATCAAAATAAGATTAAAGAACGACTTAACTTACCTCAGCTTGAGTTCTGATATTATTATCTGTAGATAAAAGTGTTGTCAAGATTTGGTAAAACTGCTCCTGTTCGGCGGCCATGGCGCCTTCACATCAAAGAAAGATGACATCTCACGAACAGTGTCGGCAATATACGTCAATTTAATATATATCACAGTTTCTTTCATAGTCGTATATTGGCTACAGCAAACAATCTTCAAAAATAGATAAGCCGAGCAAATTTGATTGAAAATAAAAATATATTCATTGATATAAGTATACGGTAAATAATAAATCTTTAAACAAGTCAAGTTTTAAGCAAATAAGTTGGAAAAAAAAATTTTACAATGACGTTACGAATAATAGTAATACCCCTACAGTCATAAATTGGTAAGGACTCTGAGAATTGGCACTATTTTAGAGAATATTTTACTTTTTCTTGATATATTTTTCAATAAACTGCTCAATTTCCTTTCAATTTTGCCAATAAGCAGCTCAAATATTTTTCAGACCAAGTTTTTGGATATCAATATCATTGCACATTGATTCAATAACGAATAGTTACAATTGAGAGTACGTATTTTGAATTATCGATGAAAATCAGTTCTCCCTTAATCTTAAACACCAGAATGTATTCGAACCTCATTAAACAATCAAAATCTTACCTATTTATGCTTTTAAACGGCACTTAATTTCTATAGTATAATCAAAGGAACCTCAATTATATTATACTATCAAATCGTATTTCAAATAAGCTGTATAAATAAACATCTAAACTGTTTTTAAGACACAATATAAAAAAATTCAGCAAATTTAATATATTTTTTTTCAATTTGTAGTAGGTATGATAAGAAAACTTCATAATTAGCGAAGCTATGCCTAATAATTTTTTTGACAGCTTTGAAATATCAATAATTTGACAAATTCAAATAAACACACGTGGGAATTGGCAAACTGCAAAAAAGGTTATTGTTATATATAATCTTGGGTTATTCTTATTATTTTTTTAATAGTAGTTATACGATCTGTGGTTATTCTTTTGCAAGTAGAACTGAATTTGATGTTTACTGTTATAATTAAATTTTCAATTAAGTAACAAATCAAACATGCCCAAAGTAAGATCCACAACCGGGGCCCCTCGGAAGCAGGGGTTCAATAGATCCAACCACTCTATGAATCCTGAAAGACCTACAGAAGGATTAAAAGGAGTAGGCAATGTTCGTACTAAAGGAACTATAAAAAGGCTGCAGATGTATAGGAATTTTAAAGCAAAGAGGGATAAGACAGGAAAAATTATAACACCAGCACCCTTTCAAGTAAGTGTCACGTACTGGATAATAATTACACCAATCTTCACACAATTATAAAATAATTGTGTCAACTGGTTAATTAATCTATTTCGTTGTTTGATTTTTAGGGAAGATTGCCTTCTGGGACACAAGCTAGAGTTGAGCCCAACCAAAAATGGTTTGGAAATAGTAGAGTTATATCACAAACCACTCTACAAAAATTCCAAACTGAATTAGGTAGTGCATTAAAAAACCCCTTTCAAGTGGTAATGAAACCAACTACTTTACCAATAACTTTACTAAATGAAAAAGCAAAAAATGCCAGAGTCCATTTATTAGATACAGAAAGTTTTCAAAGTGTTTTTGGTCCAAAGAAAAGTAGAAAAAGACCAAACTTGATCGTCAAGGGGATAGATGAATTATCAGAAGTAGCTGAGAAATTGGCTAATGAATATAGTGATGAAAAGGATTCAAACATAATAAGAGATACTGGAGGTGTACGTGATCTGCCTAGAGATTGGGTTATGGCAGCTGGACAATCTAGGAGAATATGGAATGAGTTATATAAAGTTGTAGACAGCTCAGATGTACTTCTCCAGGTTTTAGACGCAAGGGATCCACTAGGAACTAGGTCTGCATATTTAGAAAAATATCTGAAAACTGAAAAACCTCATAAACATTTGATATTTATCTTGAATAAAGTTGATTTAGTTCCCACATGGGTTACACAGAGATGGGTTGCAATTTTGAATAAGGAGTACCCAACAGTTGCTTTTCATGCTAGTATCACACATCCATTTGGTAAAGGATCCCTTCTAAATTTACTTAGACAACTATGTAAGTTAAAACTAATTTATTACATCGCAAAAAACTATAAATATATTAATGAAGTACAAAAAGAATAAGGTGTGTTTGTAGGATCATTTTGTATTGTTAGTTGATTAATATTAATGTGACATTTCTATATGTCAAAAAATTACTGGGAATTGTTCAATTAAACAAAATATGTATCACATTCAGAGTAGACTCCTCCCAAAATTATATACAGTACAAAGAAGGTTCTTAGGTCACACGTAACTTTAACATGGGCCATAAGAAAGATACGAGTATATTCAGTGTATCAACTCATTTCCCTTACATCCGAAAGAAGTATCATAATCTTGTATTTGTATTTAACTGCAAAGATTGTCTGTGCCTTTCTTTAACACACTGATATCGCCATTTTAGAGATCGACCGATATGACTTTTTTAGCCGATACCGATAATGTCTTGACCGATAACGATATATATCGGCATATCGGCCTTTTTTTATTGATAACATTATTATTGTCTGAAATCTGAATATTTGTAATATAATTTATAATTCTTTAACGTTAAATTTAAAATCATAAAAATAAAAACAAAAATTGCACTTTGGCAACACAGCAATAGGCGGTAATTTATGTGGCTCAGCGCCAAGTCATTGGTGAATCCCCTTAATTTCTCGGTGAATCCCGTGCGTTTATTGCTGTGCATTCAGTATTGCATTCTTAAAGCAGATCGTTTTAAGTTCGATTATTTCTTGGCGTAATTTAGTTAATCTTTAACAAAGACTTAATATTAATAGTTAATAATAATCCTATTGGAGTTTGGTGGAGTGCAAAGTAGCGAAATGGATTGAAAAAGTATTTATTGGAAATATTTCATAAAGAATAAATTATCCCCAGCAGATAACATCCACTGCAAAATGTAAATTGTGTGACATAACCATTTCATTGGAGGGTGTGGGAAAATCGGCGAATACCTCAAACATGAAATACCATTTAGAGAAAAAACATCCTCAAGAATATTATAAATTGAAAGGGACTGTTTCAAGCTCAGGTTAGTACTAAATTTTTATTTTCCAGTTCACATTATAAAAATATTTACCAACAATAGGACTGCTCATTCATGATTACGTTATTATATAGGATTGAGGGGCAAACCACCCAGGAATTTTTTGCTAAAATTCTAGGGATTTAGGGAATTTTAAGGGTATTTGTGTAAAAAAATTACCCCCAGGGGCAAACCACCTAAAGATTTTTTGCTAAAAATCTGAAGAATTAACTAATTTGTTGGGAATTTGGGGAAATTAAAGGAATTTGTGTAGGAGGGGGGACATTTTGCTTTTTCATCACTTTAAATCGTTTCATTAACACCTACGATACGATTCTATTTTTTTTTTAGAAACGGCTGGACCTTCTTCTAGTAGTACTTCTAACTCTAAGCTATTGCAAGTCTCACTGGCTGACTCTTTCAAGCAAATGCAAAAGTGGGACATTGATTCATCTAGAGCGAAGGAGTTTCACTACCTTATAGGTGAAATGATATGTTTAGATAATCAGCCATTCAGCATTGTATCAGATGATGGCTTTACTCGGCTACTAAAGAAAGCTATTCCAAATTATCAAATTCCTTCTGACAAATACTTCAGAGAAAAAGTTGTACCAGATATTTACTCAAGATGTAAAGCACAAGTGACTCAAAAAATTTCAAATATGTTGGGAAAAGCTTCTTTTACTACAGATATTTGGACGTGCAAATATACATACAGTTCTTTTTTGTCTCTCACAATCCATTTTTTTTAAAAAGCATGTTTAGGTTTAAATCAGAGATCCCATTTTTCACTTGCCTGCAAGAAGTTCCCAGGATCTCATACAGGAGACGCCATAGCTAAAGCATTTAATTCTTTGTTACAGGAATGGAATATAAAAAGGTAACAGATTCACTTAGTATTAGCAGACAATGCTGCCAATATGAGGAATGGTTTTGTTAAGGCAAAAGTAAATTATGAAGCATGCTTCATTCATTCTTTACAACTTGTAATACAGGATGCTATAGGAAGTCAACGTTCGGTCAGTGATTTAATAGCAAAATCAAGAAAAACCGTCTCGCATTTTAATCACTCTCAAACTGCTTGCGATAAACTAGTAAACTACAAGAACAACTAAACCTTCCCAAACACAAACTTTTCCAAGAGGTACAAACACATTGGAATTCCTCATTTTATCTACTCTCTCGCCTACTTGAACAAAAACAAGCAGTAAATTTATATATTTTGGATCATGGGACTCTTACAGACTTGACATTTTCCGAATGGGAATTAGTTGGAAGCATTTTAAATTTGTTTAAGCCATTTGAAGACATAACAAAAATTACAAGTTCTTCAGACTGCTTCATATCTGAAGTCATTCCATTTGTTTCGCCTATCACTGCCTATCTTAACAAAGAAAACGCTAATTTTGCAGGAGTAGGTACAATGAAAGAAGAATTGAAAAACAGCTTGAATAAACGATTTGAGAATATATTTATAAAAAAACATTATACCATCGCGACTTTCCTGGATCCTCGCTTCAAAGACAATTTTTTTACAAAAGACCGTGATTTTATATGCGAATACATAATTACAAATCTAAAGTCCCAAATAAAAGAAAACAATACATCTGTAGAACATTCCAGTTCCCCTGACATTTCGGATTACATTCAAGATCAAGACCATACAATAAATAAAACTATAGAAATTTATAGTGATGACAACGAACCACTTGCTAAGTATGTTCGAACTTCTGAACCTGAGACTAGTCGAACATCTGGCCAAAATCTGTTTTGGGAAATCTACGAAGACTTTGCTGGAGAAGGGATGAGCTCCACAAAAACAAAAACCATTCCAACAACATCTTCTTGTGACACAAAATCATCTTATAGAGCATCCATTTGTAAAAAAGTGAATGCTGAAATTACAGAATATAAGAAACATCCTCTTGAAAGAAAAGCGAATCCCATTTCTTGGTGGCAAGAAAAAAGAGAAGTTCTACCATTATTATATAATCAAGCTCTTATATATTTATCTGCACCAGTTGGCAGTGTTGCAAGTGAGCAAATGTTTTCAGAAACTGGAACCGTAAATTCGGCGAAAAGGAATCGGTTGAATCCAGAAACAACCGAGACACTTATTTTTTTACATAATTTGCCAAAACTACAGTATTCATATTAAATGCCTATTTCATGTTATATCTACCATAATTTCTTAAGATTACCTTATTTCAAATATTACTTTAAATTTAAATATAAAAAAAATGTTTTAAGCTGCTATGGTTGTTTTTATACATCGGCCGATATAGCCGATATATATTTACATTTATCGGCCGATACCGATAATCGGCTCTCGGCCGATATAGCCGATGTATCGGTATCGGTCGATCACTACAATTTACCTTATACATTTTCCCGTTGACGTTAGAATTAAATGAGGATTGAAATTTGATTGTTTGAATGAGGAATAAATGGTGGGCACAAAGGCTATTAACATGTAGAAAATAGAAGAGTTACGGTTCTCTAGGAAATTGTTTTATTAGGAGTGTATGAATGACAGGCAGTCATTACATTACAGACAGACGGAAAAATTTAAATATCGAGTTTGCTTTTGAATGACGAATGTTCTTTGTAAATCATAAAATGAGTAGTCTGCAGATACACCAATATGTGCAAATTATAAAATGGCATTATCAGGCTAATTCATATTGAGAAATAGCAGAAAATCTGTTTATTGTAGCATTCGATAATGCCCAACCAATTATCAAGAAACAGGCGACAACGGTTATACAAAATTTCTAGGAACATGGGTGGGTCACTCCTACAAAACATGGAGCACATACACAAAATCGTCAGATCCGACCCGAAAAAGAAGAAACGGATATTTTAATCTGCTCAAGTGTGAAAAATACTCATATAGCCAACGATTTTAATGTTGATTTGAAAACTATTCGGACTGTATTAAAAAATGGCTATCAAGTTTCAAACTGAAAAAGAGCCGTGAAATATTTCCAGACAATCAATTTCACAGAATGGACTTTTGTGAAATAGTTATGGTAAAAATACAATTGGGTGCAAACTTTTCAAAAAGTATCACTGGTCAACACAGTTTAGTTTTCTTATACACCAATACTTGTAATTAATGTTTTTTGTCATGCTCATTCTGAATCTGATTTCAAATTTGCTCCATCACATCAGGATTTTGAGAAATTAAATAGGTTTTTCAAAAAATGCATTAAATTTTACATAATTTCAGAGTTACTTTTGTATAAGATACTGCAACAGCCAAACATTGAGTGGATGTGTCTGAACATGTCCTTGCATGTTTCCTACATCAGAGCACTTAAACCACGTCCATTTTTGCTCTGGAACCAATCAAATTAAGAATTGGTAGATTTCTGGGTAAATAAAGAATGTCCTTTTATTTCATAATGTCCCGTACGTGTGTAAATAATCCAAACAGCTTCTGTTATATATGTCTACCGGCATAAACGGAATATTACACCTTTAATAGAAAACTTATATTTTCACTATTTTTGCTTAACCATTAAACACAGACAAGACATGGGCTCCCAGCATCTGCTGTGCTGTTACTTTGAGGGGCTGGTCAAATGGTAAGAACATCCCAAGACCTATGATTTGGCCTGAACACACTGACCATTCGACCGATAGCTACTTTTGCTGCACAAAAACTTTTAGGTTTTCCAACAAAAATATGAAAAATATTATTTATGCTAGTCTTTCCTCTGCTACTCGTCCAGTACCTCATTCGGAGTACCAAGACCCATAGGTGTTTCAAGTAAAGAATATGCTGGTACAGAATCAGAAGAACCAAGTATCGTGTTGTCGACCAGCGAAGATGAATATTTGCCATCTCAAGAGGATGGACCACATCTAATAAATCAGTTAGAATTAAATGATCTTATTCGAGATCTGAATTTGTCAAAAACTAAAGCAGAAATACTAGGATCTAGACTACAAAGATGGAAACTGATAGCTCCAGGCACACAAATTTCTGTATATCATAATCGTCATAAAGAACCATCACAGTATTTTTGAAATGACGAGGGTCTTTCATAGTGCAATAATGTCGATGATTTGATGCTGGCCTTAGGTCACCAACACCATCCAGAATAATGGCGTCTTTTTATTGATGCTTCGAAATTGAGTTTGAAAGCTGTGCTACTTCACATAGGAAAACATTTATCCATCCATCCCTGTTGGCCACGCAATCCACATGAAAGAAATGTGAAAATATGACTCGTCTTCTCAACAGAATTAATTACAAATTGTACAAACGGTATATCAGCGCAGACCTCAAAGTTGTAGCAATTCAACTCGGTTTACAACTAAGGTATACAAAGCACTGCTGTCTTCTTTGTGATTGGGACAGTCAAGCAAGAAATTCCCACTACATTGTTAAAAACTGGCCACTCAGGGCTCAGTATATTCCTGGACAAAAGAATATACTTCATCAGTCATTAGTGGAACCTAATAAAATATTTTTACCGCCAATACACATAAAATTAGGTTTGATGAAAAATTTCATCAAAGCAATGGATAAAGATGGCCGTCACGGTTTTCGAAGGGGATGTAATTCATTATTCTGCGTGGTATTAGCCAGGAATGTAGTTGTTTTTCCCTTCGAAGAACGGTCAGGCCAATACGTCGAAATTATTGAAATTTTGACTGAAAGCAGGCGTAGTAGAAAATCGAAATTTATGTTTCATATAGACACCTCGTATTTTATGAAATTATATTCATTTTATTTCATACGACTAATACGGTCGCATTTATCTGAGGTGTTGGTTCGCACTGAAACTGAAGATGGCGCCAGCTGACTGCTTCCCGCTTGTGTGTAACTACAGGAGCCAAGTGAAGTTGTCGGAGAACGAAATCTTCAGATCAGATTAGAGACTCTGAACTGGAAGGCATTACGGCACTCTTGAAGAGACCCAAGAAAGTCGAAACGCGTCAGTGTACTATGCCATTCCGCTATCAGTTGCGAATCATCACAGATGTCCGTATCGGCAAAATGGTTGATCGACGTCACGGTTTTCGAAGGGGATGTAATTCAATATTCTGCGTGGTATCAGCCAGGAATGTGTTTGTTTTTCCCTTCGAAGAACGGTCAGGCCAATACGTCGAAATTATTGAAATAAACCTAAAAGAAAAATCACCAACTCCAGAGCCTGAGCAAGTTTCATTGCAGGATAGCAGTTCAGAAGACAATGAAGATAATTTTAGAGAGACTATTATGGCACAAGAAATAAACGAAGTGAATTATGAAATACCTGAATGGATAAATTTAAGAATTGGTCAGTTTGTATTGCATCCACAGTTGACCAACAATTTGGAGATATTACTGTAACAGGCTTTCGAAGACATAACAAATATTCAACTGAGTTTCGATTACAAGAAAATGATGTATCAACCATTCGATATCATCCTGTCAATTCTTCCAGAACCAGGAATGCAAATAAAATATACATAGAACAATAGTTTTTGTTTTTCTTGGCTCTGTTGGAGTTTATGAAAAATAAGAATTTTTTTATAAAAGATACACAGGAAAACCGCTTACTACTGTTCTGGTAGGTATAATTATTATACCTACCAACTTTTGCAATTTTATTGTATTTTTATTAAAGAAATCAAAAAATTATTGGTATCATACCTATTTTATTCATCCTATCATACGGGAACATCGGGGTAAATGTAAACATGTTTTAAATATAAATATTTGCCCTAAAATAGAATCAGACATGTCTGTTTACTATAACCCAAAAGTTAAACTTGTATAAAACAAATGGAATTAGAGATTTACATTTACCCCAATGTAATTGGGGCAATTGTAAACGATTTGGGTAATTGTAAATATACAATTTGTGATCATTAAAATGGCTGATTAAATTTAGTCTCGATTATAAGAATATAGAAAGATATACAAAGAGGCGCGTACGATATAGTTAAGCAGACCTTTCTTTCATTATCATGAACATTTTGGAATGTTTCCTAAAAACTTGCAAATTCTGTTTACAAATACCCCATCTAGCCCTACTTTTTTTCCAATCGTCTAATCTCCATGAATGGGAACATTCAATGGTCTGCCAGATCTCCAGATTTGGCACCCAACGATTTCTTTTTCTGGGATTATGTGAAATCGAGAATTTATGGATTCCGGGAGAACAGGACCAATTCCCTGAATGAACTTAGGGAACAAATCCTACACGCCTGTATGGAGATAACCCCTGAAGTACTCACCCAAGTTCGTCAAGAATTTTATAACCGTCTTGGCTATTGCTCAGCTCAAAACGGTGGCTTATTCGAATATTTAATTTCAATTCATTTAAGCATAGTTAAGGAGTTTTTTTATATTTCATTATCAGAATATTCCTCTTAACTTAAATATTTTTTTATGAGAATTCCATTCACTTTAATATCTATTTCGAAAGTATTTTTTAATTTGTTAGTACTGTGTGTTTTTACGCAATGAATTGATTTCTTAATTGAAAACAAACATAAAAAGTAATCTAAACATTTGTTGATAAAAAACACAGACGCCTAATGTTTCAACGATCTGTTTCCACGTTTCCGAATCTCAAAGATAGTAAAGTTTTTAACCATTTTTATAATGAAAGACTATAACAATGAAGTACCAGCATTACAGTAATTTTTTCAACAACTACATTGGATTAACTATTTTAATATGTTACAAACTCTCGAATCATCATTACTAAAAGTTATGGGGTATGCGGTTATACAATGAATATAAAAGTGGGTACAAAGGGATATCCTATTAAAGAAAAGAGGTGATGCACTGAATTTATACTTGTTTCTTTCTAATACATTGTTGCTTATGGCTCATGTTAAACTTCCATGTGACCAAAGAATCTTTCTCGCACATTATATTGTAACACTGATGCCAACACATAATCAATTCGTAGCATTTGTATGAGTGAACTCAGTATTTATGCAAATTCTCTTTAATGTCTTCTATTGATTGAAAACTGGTTCTTAGAAATGATAACTGAGTTTTGCAAAAAGAGAAAATCAGTTTGTCAAGTTGACTAGAAATTCGTTCACAATAATAGGCTTCTGAAATGGTACAAAAAAAATTGTTTAATATGTTTGGTACACATTTCAGTGGTCATCTATCTGGCTCAAACCACGATTTTCAGTCAACATTTCCTTTACAATAATGATATTAATTTCATCCAGACATGCAGAGGACACAAATCTTTCACTATATCTCTCTTTTCAATGTTGTATACCACTATGTATATGTGTGTTTTCCAAATTTCGATTCACTGTAAGCCTTGAGCACATTAAATACCATTTAAGGTACACAATTAAGGACAGATTCTTTGTTTATTACCTAAGGACACATTTAGAAAGTCAACAATTGGCTTACCTTCTATTATTTATATTATTCATTTTACTTTTCCGCCCAACCTTTCTATATGCGAGAAAAGTATTGGTTTACCCCAAAAAAAGTTGGAATTTTCAAATTTTTTTTTGAGTTATTTTTATGCTTTCCATCAACAACAACACGAAAAAACGGTTTTTAGAAAAAAAATCCTGTCTGTATGTCGTCGTCGTCGGCCACTTTGCGTTACATGTCTTGTTAGCATGATACAGCCTCCAGAGTGCAACAAGTCACCAATTTTATGATTGAATATTGTTAAGGACATGTCACAGATGATCCCTACTGATTTTCAGTTCACCAGAGCCAGTACAACGGGTGCTATGGTACTTGAAGTACGACATTATGTAATTTTTTGAGAAATTTCAGTTTGTTAGCACGATACAGCCTCCGGAGTTCAACAAGTCACCAATTTTATGATTGAATATTATTCAGGGCATCTCACTGATGAACCCTATTGATTTTCAGCTCACCCGATCCTATACAACAGGTGCTACAGTACTTTAAGTACGATATTTTTGTCATTTTTGGAGAAGTTTCAGTTTGTTAGTACGATACAGCCTCCGGAATATATACAAGTGACCAATTTTATGATTGGATATTATTCAGAGCGTCTCAAAGATGAGCCCTATTGATATTCAACTCAGTGAAGCCAGTACAACGGGTGCTATGGTACTTGTAGTACCAAATTTTCGTCATTTTTGGAGACTTATTAGTTTGTTAACACGATACAGCCTCCAGAGAGTATACGATTAATCAATTTTATGATTGAATATTGTTCAAGGTGTCTCACAGATGTACCCTATTGATTTTCAGTTGAATAGAGCGAGTACAGCGGGTCCTATAATTCCAGATATACTGAATTTTTGGTTATTTTTGGAGAAATTTCGGTTTGTTAGCACGATACATCCCCCGAAGTGTATACAAGTACCAATTTTATGATAGAATTTTGTTCAGGGCATCTTACAGATGCGGAAAAGTTAGTTTTAATCCTTAAAATCGTTTATTTTACTTTGTTTTAACATTTAAACATTGTTTGTATTTCAAAATCAAGGAATCAGACAACTGGCCAGTTTTTCTCTCTTCCATTCTCCTGTATACAAGAACTCATAACGACAAGAATTAATTAAATCCTACCTATATTACTTTTCCGCCAACCTATCTAATATGCGAGAAAAGTATTGGTTTACCCACGAAAAAGTTGGAAATTTGAAATTTTTTTTTGAGTTATTTTTACGTTATCCATCAACAACAACACGAAAAAACGGTTTTTAGAAAAAAAAATCCTGTGTGTATGTCGTCGTCGTTGTCGTCGGCCACTTTTCCTTGCAAGTCTTGTTAGCACGATACAGCCTCCGGAGTGCAATGAGTCACCAATTTTATGATGGAATATTGTTAAGGACATTTCACAGATGAACCCTATTGATTTTCAGCTCACCAGAGCCAGTACAATGGGTGCTATGGTACTTGAAGTACGACATTTTGTCGTTTTTCGAGAAATTTCAGTTTGTTAGCACGATACAGCCTCCGGAGTTCAACAAGTCACCAATTTTATGATTGAATATTATTCAGGGCATCTCACTGATGAACCCTATTGATTTTCAGCTCACCAGAGCCAATACAACCGGTGCTACAGTACTTTAAGTACGATATTTTTGTCATTTTTGGAGAAGTTTCAGTTTGTTAGCACGATATAGCCTCCGGAGTATATACAAGTGGTGAATTTTATGATTGGATATTATTCAGAGCGTCTTAAATATGAACCCTATTGATATTGAGCTCACTAAAG
Source organism: Galeruca laticollis (assembly GCA_963921935.1). Classification (NCBI taxonomy): domain Eukaryota; kingdom Metazoa; phylum Arthropoda; class Insecta; order Coleoptera; family Chrysomelidae; genus Galeruca; species Galeruca laticollis. The sequence goes on from OY998177.1 coordinate 173,071,583, forward strand.
CCAGTACAACGGGTACTGTGGTACTTGAAGTACCAAATTTTTGTCATTTTTGGAGAATTTTCAGTTTGTCAGTACGATACAGCCTCCAGAGAGTATACGATTGATCAACTCTATGAATAACTATTGTTCAAGGTGTCTCACAGATGTACCCTATCGATTTTCAGTTGACTAGAGCGAGTACAGCGGGTCCTATAAAACTAGATATACTAAATTTTTGGTTATTTTTGGAGAAATTTCGGTTTGTTAGCACGATACATCCCCCGAAGTGTATACAAGTAACAATTTTATGATAGAATATTGTTCAGAGCCACAGATGCGGAAAAGTTAGTTTCAATCTTTAAAACCGTTTATTTTTAGAATGAGGTAGCATTTCCAATTGTCAGTAAATAAGTTGTAGAAAGTTTTAGTCACAATGTTACCACTCATTTAACCCTAACATTTCAAAAACTAAAGCAGGTATGTTAGATTACATTTTAACGGGGCTACAATGCACTGAAACCTAAGGTTTATTGTGCCCCCCCCCTATCAGAGCTGTTCTCGCTACTACTACAGCTCGCCTTCCAGTTCCAGGGTTCTAATGAACTCTAGTATTTGGAACGGCTTCAACGAGGTTATTTCCTCACTCTTACAAGTTTCTTATCCGAAGCATTTCTTGCGTTGGCTTGCAATGGCGAGGCATTCCAGAACTAGGTGATCAGGAGTTTCATCCTCCTCCCCACAGAATCTACACTCGTCAGTTTCTGCTAGACTTATTCTCATTAGGTGCTTCCTAAGGCGGCAGTGTTCTATAAGAAAGGCCGTGAGTAGGTGTAGCTTATTTTTACTGAGGTCCAAATATTTTTTGGATCTAGCAGTGTAAAAGTTCCGCAGGAACTTTTTGGAATGTTCCTACCCAGGAAGGCACCGCCAGAGTGCTTCTCGTTCGGTTTCCTCCTTCTTCCGAAACTCTTTCTTATAGTAGCATTTTCCTACACCACAGAAAGGCTCCGGGCCAATAAAGGGCGTTTGTTCTCCTTTCCTGGCAAGTGTATTGGCCTCTTCATTTCCTGTGATTCCCGAGTGGCCAGGAACACAGACTAAAGAGACCCTGTTATTCTTGCCTAATTCATCAAGTTTTCTTCGGCACTCCCATGCCAACTTTGAGTCAATGACATGGGAGCTCAATGCTTTCATAGCTGCTTGACTATCAGAATGGATCGATATGTCACATTTCTGATAGTTTCTTTCTAGATTCATTTCCACGCATCTTTCAATCGCAAGTATTTCTGCCTGAAAGACGCTCGGGGCCTAACGATAATGAGTATCTAGTGCCAGGCCCAAATACTCCAGCGCCTGCTCCAGTGGTGGTTTTTGAACCATCCGTATACCATCTAATGGTGTTTTCTTTGAGAGTTTGGGTGGTGTATTCCCTTTCCCAGTCTCTCCTCGTATTTAGCATCGTAGTGAAATTCTTTTCGATACTTACTTTCTTGATCATTTCGTCACTGGGAAGATTCGCTGATGAGATGTATTTTGTTAGAGGGGACCAGGCTCCCTGATTTTTAATACTCTCATTGCCTGAACCTTCCTTAGATATTCTAAGAATTGCCTCTTGGGCAGATCTTTCTATCACAAGCTGTAGAGTTGTGAGATCTGTAATGATCTCAAGTGCCCTAGTTGGACACATTCTCATAGCTCCAGTGATGCACACACAGGCAAGCCTTTATCGAGGGTCTTTCTCGTGCTGTACTGACTTGCTTTTGTATGCCAAACTATTGCCCCATACATAATTGCTGGTCTCACAATCATGGCGTACATCAATCGCAGTATTTTTGGTTTATAGCCCCCTCCTCATACCAGCTAGATTTCTGCACGCCATCAAAGCTCTTATTGCTTTGCTAGCAGTTATTTCAACATGCTTATTCCACAGAAGCTTACTGTCTAGGGTCATCCCTAGATATTTAACTTCTGATTTCTATTCTATGATTTCCCCGTTTAAGGATATGGGTTTAATAGCTGGAAGTGTTATTTTCCGGGTAAATGGAATTACTATGGTCTTGTTTGGGTTAATGTTTAGCCCCACTGACAAGCACCGTTGCTCAATGATTCTGAGGCCCTTTTGTAATAAATCACACAAGGTGCTCTCGAACTTGCCTCTGACTATTAGAACTATGTCATCAGCATAGCCCATACATTCGAAGCCAAGCTCCGTTAGCCTGTAGAGCAACTCATCTACTATGAGGCTCCATAGAAGGGGAGATATCACTCCCCTTGAGGTGTCCCCCGAGTGGCTTCAACTGAGGTGGTTTGATTCCCCACCTGTGTCTCAGCTATCCTCGTCGTCAACAACTCATACATCCTTTTTACAATGGTTTCATTTACTGCTCGCCTTTTTGTGCTTCTTTGACAGACGAGACACATGAGTTGTGTTGTCAAAGGTCCCAGATATATCCAGGAATGTGCACATTGCGATTTCTTTGTTGTTCAGAGTTCTCTGGATGACTTCTGTCAGCTGATACAGAGCCGTCTCAGTTGATCGACCCGGTCTGTAGGCATGCTGACATTTATGAAGTGGTATATTCTCCAGATTATCTGCTCTTATGTAGTTATCCACTACTTTCTCCATCGTTTTGAGTAGGAACGATGTTAGACAGATGGGTCTTAAAGATCGGGGATCAGTCCCATCTTTTTTCCCTATTTTTGGTATGAAGGTTACCCTTGCCCTTGTCCATTTTCTAGGTATTAGACCCACTGCTAGACTGCTTCTTGTAATCTTCAGCAGGTAAGTAAGAATCTCCTCTATCCCTTGCTGCAGGAGTGCTGGAAATATTCCATCCACTCCTGGTGATTTATATGGTTGAAAGGTACTTATTGCCCATTCCAACCGTTGTCTGGTAAATAATTCCTTAGCAATGTCCCAATCTTCCTTGCGGGATTTTTTGGTGTAATTCATTGTTATTTCAGTGCTTGTTGCTAGTTCACTACCTGGAAAGTGGGTTCTAAGAAGAATAATCGATCGTTCCTCTTCACCTTCCGTATATGATTCGTCTGGCTTTTTCAGCGACATTGTGGGGTTAGTTCCCCCATTTGCCATGCCCTTTTGTAGTCTGGCCGCTGTGTGAGTGATCTTTTCGCAAAAGGCTTGAAAATTAAGCCTTTTAGTCTTCCTAATATCTTTATTCTACTGAGTAAGCTTCTCGTGTACCTCTGCCAATTACCATCACGTTTGGCTCTATTAAAGAGCCGGCGGACCTCTTTTCTGAGGTTTGACAGGTTCTCATTCCATCAAGGAGCGTCCTTTTCTGAATGAGCTTTTGACAGTGGGCAACTGGAATGAAAAGCTTTCATTATTGCCTCACTGATCTGTTTGACTCTTTGTTCCAGGTCGTAGTGCGGGTGATTTACCCCATTCACTTCGACTTCTTCCAAATTGTCCTTCAGATTGGTCTTATAAAGAGACCAATCAGTATTTCTAGGATTGTAGGAATCGAGGTGGTATTTCCCTCTATCCTAAATTCGATTATCCTATGGCCGGAAAGTGATGGCTCGCTCGTCACCCTCCAATCTTTTACATTTTTCCTAGAAGCAACATTAACAATTGATACATCCAGGACCTCTTCTCTTGCTCTCGTGATAAAGGTGGGGGTTGTCCCTACATTTAAGGTCTCAAGGTTATTTGCTAAGAGATATTCTAATAAACACTCACCTTTTGCGTTGTTATTAGTGCTTCCCCACACGGTATTGTGTGCGTTGGCATCACAACTAATCATAATTGGCAGCCGTCTGCTATTTCAGTGTCTCACTAGCTCTTGTACTTCTTGTGGCGCTGTCATCGGCCCGTCTCCAGTGAAGTAGGCAGAGGCAATGACGATGTCTCGGTCGATAGTCCCAAGGTTGAGGTGAACCATGATTGGAACAAGGTCCCGTGACACTTATTCTGAAACACAAATATATTTTATGTTATTTCTTATGATTACACAGGCACGCGGAGATACTTGCCTTTGATCATAAATCAATTTGGAATCCTTGCATGCCAAACCTTTGATTTGACCTTCTTTGTTGATCCATGGTTCTTGGATCAGTACAATATCCAGTTGTAGTCTAGCGAACAACCTTGCAATCCCGGCTGAAGCTCCCTTCGCGTGATGCAGGTTAATCTGAGCTACATACGTGAAGGTGAATTATTATGGATGAAAGAGGCCGAGTTACTCAGCCTCTATTCATCCCCCTCCTTTGTCTCTCCCTGACCCTCCTCGACCACCATGGCAACATCTTCCTCGGAGTTCGAGCAGGTTTCGTGATCTCGAGTCAGACTCTCGACCCCCAGGCTGCTCCGCCCAGTTTCCCGGGATGCAGAGGCAATCTCCACATCCCCAGTCACACCAGCAGAGCCGGAGAGGTCAAGCTTTCGCCTTTTTCCCCTTTTCCAGAGGTTCCGGATGTGGAGGGTATCTCCATGTCCTTTGGATCCTCCGCGGGATTCTTTTTCTTTCCCAGCCCCGAGACAGGGATACGCCCAAAACGGAAGTTTAGCGCGAAACCTCCTGCCTTCAGAGCCTCCCCAGATTGGTGATCGATCCCAATCGTAAGGATAGTTCCCTGTCCCTCTTTTTCAGAGTTTAGGATCTTCCAAGCCCCAGTAGTGAGGTTGGAGTTCTATGCCGCCCGGTTCTCCCATTTTTGGGAGGTCGAACGGCATACGACCTTTGTGCCGTTTGGCCTTTTTCCGTATGTGATGTGCCTGTATGAAGAGGTGGGGGTTTCCTCCACTACTTTTCCGGTGGAATTTTTACATTCTCTGTCCATAAATGGACCCACGAGAAGCTAGGATCATTGCGGTCCACCGCTGCATAGCCCCGCATGCAGAGATAAGGGGTTCAATACAATGGAGCTCTCCCCGGTGCTCCAAGGTCGAAATCAGTAAGGACTATTCTTCTACATAGCCACGCATTCTTCGGCCAGGTTTCCCACCTTGACTTTAGGTTTTTAATGAGGTTGTCTCCTCTTGGTCCGGGCATTAAAGCCAAGACCCTCCCCCCCATCCCACCGGCCCGCGAGACTTGACCACAGACAGCCAGGAGACATTGGTATAATAGGTGATTTCGAGGTAAGCTCGAAATTTCACCCGGCATCGTAACCCTGGGTGCAATCCCTTAGCCACGATACTACAGCTGGGACAGGTAAAGTTGGTCCGCGGCAGGGTATTCGAGGGCTGCCAGTTGAGTTTCTAAACACAACTAGCCTCCAGGTATTTCCCCGCAGACCTCCTTCTCATATAAAATCATCTCAGAGGCCCTTCTCCTATCCGCCACCTGTAGACGCGCCGGGTTGGTACTTCACCCCCTCCACATCAATAAATATCCCGACGAACAGCGACGAACTACGTACATATCTACTGATGTGGACCCGGTGTTGACCCAGATATGTTATGCAATTACCCTATTTATGCATGATATTCTCAAATAAACGTTTTTTTCCAAGAAATACTCTTCACAGGTATATTTTACATTATAATCTGATCTTAAATTCAACCAATGATTAGTTTTTTCTAACCTAAAACACTACAGTGCAATCTACACTAAAATTATAGTCGCTAGTCTACCTTAGTTCTTAGTACACTATAAAAACTAATGTGTAACTATCACCCTGCTTTTACTGCCATTATAGTAACTCCTGTGCCTTCAGTTAGATTGGTGTTATCAACTAGGTGAAGTATTTGCTTATGACTCCTGGAGAACTTGATCATAGTCTGATTAACATCTATGTCTACTTCCGGGTCCCAGTGTAAGTCACTATTACAAAGGTACCTAGCTGCATTGACGATTTTTCTTAGCAATATATCAAGTAAAATATTAAAAAATTAAATCATTTGGTCCATATGTACTACTTTATCACACCCAGTCACTAATACGACATTATCAACACACTGATACCCTCTGAATAAATTTAATCAGTTGGAATAAAGTGTGTATATTAATAATTTTAAGAAATATGTAGTCATTGTATAATGTAAGTAATTGTTTTCAGCAACACTTCATATTGACAAGAAACAAATATCAGTGGGCTTTATAGGCTATCCCAATGTTGGAAAGTCGTCAGTAATTAATACTCTCAGAAGCAAAAAAGTATGCAAAGTGGCTCCCATAGCAGGAGAAACCAAAGTGTGGCAATATATCACTCTCATGAAAAGAATTTATCTTATAGATTGCCCAGGAGTTGTTTATCCGTCAGCTGAGACAGATGTAGAAAAAGTTCTAAAGGGAGTAGTAAGAGTAGAATTAGTAAATGATCCAGAAGACTACATAGAGCATGTTTTACAAAGGGTGAAGCCTGAGTATATTAAAAAGACTTACAAAATTGATGAATGGACAAGTCCCACAGACTTTCTGGAAAAGTTAGCTCAAAGATCAGGAAAATTATTAAAAAAAGGTGAACCAGATATAGCTAGTGTTGCAAAAATGGTTCTCAATGATTGGCAACGGGGAAAATTACCTTTTTACTGCTGTCCCCCTGGATATGAGGAACCTCTAGCTAAAACAGATGAGGAAATTGAAGAATCATCAGTAGGAGTTGTTCAAGATTTTAGAAAAATAAAAGTTAACCTCTCTTTTGAAGGAGATGATATCAAAAATTTAGAACCTATTAAAAATCTGGATAAAGCTGTTTCTGAGTATAGTGAAGGTAAATCAGAAACTACTTTGAATGAAAGTGAGAATTTGGATAGTGAGAATAATACTTTGAACGAAACTGAAAAAACTGATAAGGATGAAACTGATAATGATTCAGATTCTGATATCAGTTTTTACTCTGATATGGAAACCACAGAAGATCGTAGCAAAATGTTTACACAATCTGCTAGTGGAACATTTGAGGTACAAGATTTTTCAGAAAAGGTAAACAATAATGACAAGAAAGGTGTTAAGAAGTTAACAAGTAAACAAAGGAGGGCTATTGATAGAGCACAGAAGAGAAAAAAGATAGGCAGTAACTTTTATGAAGTTACCAATGTTAAAAATAGAAACAGAAATAAGAAAAAGAATATTACTTGAAAAGTATATAAAATATATTAAGTTATTTCTTGTAAATAAAAATTTCTTTTATTAAAACTGTTGTAATATTATTATTGAACCTGTCTTTTGTTGATTTTGTATAATCATTTCTGATTCATTCCTTTTTCCAGACAATTTATATTCACTAGTATCTATTATTATTGTCATCAGTGTACCAATAAGTATATAAGTTGTATGGCTTATAAAAAAGGTGTGTACATATACCAGTTGGATATTTAGCTACAAACAACCTTAGTCAGTTTTTTAGAAAACCATACTATTTAGGTAAAATAAATTAAAATCTACATAGATGTTTTTGTATCAATGTGTACCACTGGTGGTACAGTTTGAAACATGGGGTAGTACACAATGAAACAAAATAGTACACGTATAAAAATATTTATTATTAAAACAAAATCAGTTGTGAAAGAACGAAAACTTTTTTATTTTCAAAAAAGATTGGAAAAAAACTAAAATAAACTAAATCAACACAAAAAAGGAACAAAAACATTTTTTCTTTTTAACCTGTCGGTAAAAAAACTAAAATATTTATTTTTAATAAAAGGTAATAGCAAAATATCAGCGTACAATCATGTTGCCAAAATCAACTCCGAATTTAAAGTATGATGAAAGCCTTTTGTTCTTTGTATTTATCGGATTCGGCAACAGGATAGCAAAATCTGGTTTCAGCGCCATATGAAAGTTCGGAACATCTGGAAAATAGAATGAATTTGAAACTTTTGCGCTCTTCCTCAAATACGAAATTCTAAATTCGTTTAAAGCTTCCAAAATTTTAGCAACATAGTGAATATCATTTTGAAATTTGACCAAGACAAAAGAATCACTCGAGATTTCAGTAGTTTCATCAACTGCTAAAAATTCTGATTGTTCCTTCTCTTCCTGCATCATATGGTATTGAAATTCAGCAAAGGTTAATTCATCATCTGAAGAATCCGCAAAATGCAAATCTACACTTTCTGTGTCCGTCTCTAAATCTTCTTCACATGTTTTGCTTTTTTTCTTTGTATCCTTTTTGTCTGCAGATAAGTTTCGTTTTACCCTTTCAACTTCTTCTGTTTTAGGAGTTTTTCTATTTTGTACGAAAGTTCTTTCATTTCTGGTGTACTGGTTAAAATTACACTTTTCTTCGATTTTCGTGTTCGATTTAAGTTTTTTCGAGGAGCTGCCTTTGGAAAGCCCCGTATCTCAAATGGTGAAATAAAAAGAATTTTTTGAAGTCGACGCTATTTCCAAAGTACAGTCTTCCTTATCATCTGCACACTGTTGAGGATCGGTTGTGCTACATGAAGCATCTGCGGTATCGTTGCCGCTGCCGCCGGCATCTTGTTCATCGTTCAGATTTTCTTGGACTACAACCATTCCTTGTTGGAGGTTCTCCTTTTGGGTGCCTTCAGGTCTGTCAGTCACCGATGAAACAAGAAAGTCAGCCTCCGTAAAAATATTTTTATTGAATGGGTAGATACCCGTCGAACGGAACCCGTTTAGTATGTTTTCGGGCGTCATTGATTTTGAGTGGGCAATACCAACACATTCAGCTATTTGATATAACGTCATAGGTATGGCGGGGTGGGTGAGGAGCCACGAATCTATTGCACTATAGTAAAAGTTCTTAAAAGACTAAAACACTGCTTTGTCTAAAGGCTGCAACTTGTTACTCGTATGTGGCGGGAGGTTTAGAATAATGATTCCATTGTTTTTGGCCTTTTCCGCTATTTCCAGGGACATATGTGATTCGTGGTTATCATATATTATTAGGCATGGCCTTTCTTTTGTCACACCAGTATGTTTAATAAAGTGGTTTAACACCTCAACAAACAGTTCAGCGGTCATCCACCCACTTGGATTTGCTAGTCCTAATGTGCCCGGGGGCGCGCCATTTAACATATGTGGGACAAACTTCTTTCGGGGAAAAATAAAAAATAATTATCGGCGGTAGAAAAGTTCCGTTTGCTCTAATTATAGCACAAGTAGTGGCTAGTAATCCTCTTTCGGCACTTGTGCACTGGTTCAATTGTTTCACCCCTTTTTGTGTAACTACTTTATGTGGACGCTGTACAGTCGTAGTAGCAGTTTCATCCAAATTATAAATTTGAATTTCCTGAACAACTGTTGGGTTCTCTCTATATATTTTCTCAAGCTGTAGGAAAAATCTTTCGACATTAGATTTTGTGAAAGAAGTAAGCCTGGATAAAGAGCAAGCTTCTGGCTTTCTAATACTTAAAGACGCATTTCTTTTAATAAAAGCTCTTAGCCAATCCTTACTCGCACACTTATTCCTTCTCCAGGAATCTGGCATATTAATATTGTTTCTGAGCGCCATTTCATATGCCAGCTCTCTCACTTTTTGAGTATTTAACCCAAATGCCATTTTGCTACAGGTCTTTATATATTCAGATAAAGATCTTTCCTGCTCGGTTCTAAATATTGATCTAACAGCATAATTGGGCTCCATTTTAGTATTAGGGTCATTTCGTTCCTTTAGCACATAACGCCTTAATGTGACAAAATTCACATCAAACATCTGCAGCAATGCGGTAGGAAGTACCATTTATTTTGACCTCTTGGACTGCTGCGGTCATTTGATCTCCTGTAAATTTAGCTGTTGTTCGCTCCTTCTTCTTCCTTACCATGGTTGCCTACAACGAAAAATTCCACGGTCAGAAAGACACGAGGTGTTACATTGTGTACAACCACCTTACGTTTCAATGTGTACCACTACGCACTTTTTTTTAATTGGAAGTAAATCTAAGAAGAATATTTCTGTACAAAATATTTTATAGGTTAAGAAATGCATAGCCTAATTATTCATAACAAATATAAACGGACACTAAAACTGCTTAATTGTAAATAACATACCTTTTTATATTAGCTTCCTTTTTTTAATTTAAGATACAAAAACACAAATTGGGTCATGAAATGTGCACTCTTCCGAATATCAAAAGTAACTAACGGGTGGCTGATGCAACATCATAAGACTAATTCACGACAGCGCTAGTGGCGTTGTAGCGGCACATTCAAATTAGCAAATTGCAATGTTTCATTGTGTACCCTGTTTCAATGTGTACCACCCTCCCCTACTAGTAAATATCGTCCTATTGCCTTATTACCAATTTTATCAACAGTAAAAACACAAGAGCATTTTTTTATCGGATAAATTTCTCTTTGCAACGAAACAGTTTTGCCAATCACTAATTTTACGAGAAAAACTGACATGATAAAATCGGTCCACCTTCGGTGTCGCGATTTTATCTAATGTCAGTTTTTCGAGCAAATTTAGTGATTGGCAAAACTTTGAGTTAAAGAGAAATTTATCTGATAAAAGAAAAGCTCGAGTGTTTTTTGGCAAGATAAATTAACGACAGAATATATGGATGAACAACAACAATAATTATCAATATTAATACAATAAACTACAGAATATATGGATGAATATTAATACAACAAAGTTAAATAATTACCACACCGATTCAAAATAAAAGCACTATATGTTTAAAATTCAAAAATCTGACAGACTAATTGACAGTTTTTGCAGTTTTGCCAACACTTAATTGCTGTGAAATTATAAGTAACCAAACTTGCGACTCATTGTCATTGTGTTAAAGTGACGTCCGCTTACTAGATATTGAAGAATAGAAGTTTTTATCCGATAAAAAAGGATGCACCTTTTTTATCCATGTCAAAGTGACAATAACATTTCCAGGTATATGACATTTTAACATTGGAGTTAATTTATCGGGGCTAATACCACAAGAGCTCAGATTTAGCCGGATATTTTTTGTGGTTGTTTTCGAATACTTACTTTCATTGGCAATTTAACGAGAGCTGTTCAGGCAAAATCACTCGAGCTACGCTCTCGTGATTTTGCCAGAACAGCTCTCGTTAAATTGCCAATGAAAGTAAGTATTAGAAAACCACCGGAAAAAATATCCGGCTAAATCTGAGCTCTTGTGGTATTTGGTAAGACAATCCCATGAATAAAAAACTCAATTCAATTAAACTTTATTTAACAAACTAAATGAACAATGAGTAGAAACATAATGTTTAGAAAGAACAATTGTTAAATATACAATTGGTCCAGTAGACATTTGCTCCTTTACTGATGTTTAATTCATTCTGTTTTTGACATTTATAATAATTGTCAAATTGACGTGCATTGCATAATTTATCCGATATTTTTATCCACTTGCAAACTCTTCCTTCCTATTTAGCCGACAGCAAACTACGATTTTTGTATTCACAAATGGGAATTATTATACATGAATGGGATTGTCGAAGATAATTGAAAGACTAATGATAAACCGTCTATTGCCTTTTCTTTTCAAACATAAAATCTTGTAATTCCAATAATTCGGTTTCCTACTTAATAAATGTTTTCTGTTCTTAATGAAATATATACCTGACTTCATTATAAACTTTTCACGGCTTCGGTTTTTTGTAACTTCGCGAAGGCCTTCGATTGTGTTGATCATGAAATATTGATAAACAAACTAGAACATTATGGCATTCGTGGTATTTCTTTAAAATGGTTTGAATCTCGCCTAGAATGTAGAAAACAACTGGTACGAGTAAATAGTAAAGTTTCGAAAAATTTACCAGAGTTAGCAGTGGTGTACCGCAGGGTTCAGGTTTAGGTCCAATTCTTTTTTTTTTGGTATTCATTAAAGATGTCACAGACTTACGATTTAATGGTAAATTCACTTTATTTGCTGATGACACTAGTGTAACCTGGAGTAGTTCAGATATACCAACTTTACATTCTACCATAGGCAAGGATCTCATTACTATTAAGTCCTGGTCTGACTCGAACACTGAGAAAACTAGTTTTATCTTACAAAGGAGTTTTGCAACCTCTCAAACTTTACAATGAATAAGATCTTCAAATTCGATTAAGTTGTTGGTATCCATATTGACGGTGCCCTTAAATGGTCTGCACATGTAGAGATTAGCGAAAACATTATCCTCTGCTTGTTTTGCCATTAAATCTGTGTCTAAACAGCTTGATTCTTGTACTGCTTTAACAACTTACTACTCTTTGTTCGAACCGTACCTTCACTATGGTTTGCCTTTCTGGGGGTCTTGTAGTTTGCACCTCTTCGCATCTATCTTCAAAGTACAAAAAAGAGCTATTCGTTGCATTTATGGTTTAAGTAGTACGGCCGCATTGCGAATTCTATTTTAAAAAATATAAAATTTTAACTCTTCCCGCTTTATTCATTTTGGAATTCGTGTGTTTGGTTCGCAAACACTTTCACAATTTAACTGAGAGACCAATTCATAGTTACCCTACCAGAAGAAAAAAATTGGATATTTACTTAACAATACCCACCGCTGATCCGGTAAAAAATTCCATCTCCTTCAATGCCAAAAAACTATTCAATCTGCTACCTTTAGAATTAAAAGTGGCAAATACATTTAATAGGTTCCGGAGATTGACAAACGGCGTTTCTGCTTAAGAGAGACCTTATTATTCAGCAGCAAAATTCCTACCCTAGACTTTCGAGTTACATTGGCGTAGTTCAATATTTTTGGTATGATGTACGATACTAATATTGTATTATAATTATAAATTTAATTTTTATATCTATCTATTTTTAAATTATGTCGCTTTGTCCATAAAATTGTAAAAAAGTTTCATGACAATAAAGCTTATGTATCTCTCTGTCTATTCGGTTGTATAAAATGTTCAAACAACTAATATCAGAAAGGAAAATTATGAATAATAGATATAGAAAAATGTACAATGTTTAATCATTTGGGCCAGGTGAAAAAGCCATCGCAAAAGCCTTGGACATTAGGTTGTTTTCGAGCTCTTCAGTGTCGAAGCGGGCGGAAGAAGATGCTGAAGATGTTTCGTTGCCTTCGTCTCTTGGATAATCTATATTCGAAAAATTTCCGTAATAACGATAGCAATTTTTTTTCGCTTGAGTGAAGAAAACCGATCTTAATTTTTTCACTGTTTTTTGCCATAGTGTTGAAAAATAATTCATTTTCGTCTTCTGCCTCCTTCTGGACTACTTTCTCCAATAACATTTGCAAATGCTCTCGGTCCTTACGTCTTTTTCTCCAACAAATTTTTTTACAACAGATTTCTTTTTTGCCAGAAGGACCTTCTTACTTTGAAGAATCGACGCCACTCTGTCATTCGTCCAGTGCTCTGCTAAAAAGCTCACGAGAGCTTATTTAAACTTTCGGATTCATAAGCTTTTCAAAAAGTCGTTCCTGGTCAGCAAGCGGCAATATTCCCGGAAAGTTGCCCAGGACCAATGGCAACATTATTGGCAATATTGCCGCCTGCATTTTATTCGCTGGATTCGAATGACGTGGAAGCGTGACCGCATGGTGTGAGTATATCGCGCAAAAATCAGGGATCAGGGGATGCCACCGGCCACCCGTTTATGCATATCGGTCAACTGTCGAGTAGTCGAGTTGTTTCGCTTCAACTGTTGACTGTTGGTTTTGTGGAATTTCGTAAGACGTTATAATCAAAATAAATAATGAAGCCGAAAAGTGATGTGTGGAAGTTTTTTTTTAGAAAAGACCTCAAAAAATAGTAAGACTACGAATGTAAATACTGTGCAAAAATTTTCACCAACAAAAATGCTACAAAGTTTCAAAGACATATAAAGAATTGTAGAAAGTGTCCTGTTATCCTGAAGAAGAAACTCTTAGAGAAATCAAGCTCGAATTCAGGTGGATCAAATGTAACCATATTGGTTTCTAGTTGTTCCTCAAGTGTCAATATTGGATGTTGAGAACGTGAACCAGAGAGTGTCGACCTTGATACGGACATCAATGAAAATGTAGAGGAAGGTAACAGTTTCCTAAGTTCCGCTTCCATAAACATGCCTATAAGTCTACAAAGTTGACGAAGAAGAAGCCAATATCTGTTTCAAGATACTGTATATTTATCGTTTGTGTATGCCTTATTATTTGGCGTCTGTAAAACAATGTAGGTGCTACTAATAATTTTGTTCTGATTGTTTCAGATGGAAACTGACACACTATTGGTACGGGCAGTCTATTTAACAGGTGCGCCTTTGTCACTTTTGGAACACCCATTATGGGAGGAATTATTTCGCAAATTACGACCTGCGTACCACTTACCAACAAGAAAAGTTTTGTCGACCAGTCTTTTGGAAAAAGAATTATCGTTGGTTAAAGAACAAGTAGAAGAAAACATAGAATCATCAGTAATGCTAAATTTAGCATTGGATCAATGGTCTAACATTAGAAATGAAGGAATATTAAATTTCGTTGTGTACACACCCAATCCATATTGTTATTCCTTTGTTGAAACTAAAAGAAACATACATACTTCTGAATATCTATTAGCCGAGATAGTTCAGTTTATAGAAAAATTAGGGCCTGAAAAATTTCTAGTTGTTATTTCGGATAATTATTTAAACATGGTTAAATGTGGAAGGCTTCTAAATGAAAAGTATCCTCACATAATATGGTTAGGTTGTATGGCTCATACTCTCCACTTGATAATTAGTGATATTATCAAATGTGAAACTGCTAACAAAATATTTAGTAACTGTGTAGAAATCATAAAAACCATAAGAAGTTCTCAACTGTTATCAGCTGAATTTAAACAACTAAACTGTGAAAAAAATAGTCAATCTTCTTTGCATTTGCCAGTGAAGACCCGCTGGGGAAGTTATTTAGAGTGTCTAAATTGCAAACAATGGCAATAAACGAAGATGCTACAGAGACTTTGTCCAAAAAACATAAACAAGCTTTACTCGATGACCAGCTTTGGTCTCATATAGAGAACTTTCGCAGTCTTTTGCAACCAGTTGTGCATTGGATAACATATTTGGAGGGTGACTACAATAGCATTCACTTAGTTTGGTCGGCGTTTTCACAAATAGAAAAAAAACTGGAAGAGTTTTTACCTTTGACCTTCCGTAGAATCAGAATCAATTAAGGAAAAATTCGAAGATAGAAAACTACATGCTTTAAAGCCTATTCATTTGGGAGCTTGCTTGTTGGGTCCTAGAAGTCAAGGATTAATAATGTCAGCGCAAGAACAAATTGATGGTTGCGAAGCAATATGTCAAATAGGACAAAATATGAATATTAGTACGTGTTATGGCAGAACTTGCTATGTATAGATCTCGAGAAGAACTTTGGGGAAAAGAGTTTGTTTGGAAAGCTGTTGTTGAGGAAAAGATAAGTGCTCTATTATGGTGGAAAACCTTTTATCCAAATACTGACTTAGGAAAAGTTGCAATAAGAATTTTAAGTGTGCCTTCAACATTTGCCTATGTGGAAAGATCCTTTTCCACATTTTCATTTGTTCACAATAAGAAACGACATAAATTAAATACTAACAGAGCGGGAAAATTATGTTATATTGCCCATAATTGGAAACTTATGCACATATCGAAGGCACCTACCACCAAGAAGGCCAAGTTGCCCAAAAACAGAACTGGTAACATTAAATTACCGTCAGTTAAAAATATAGATACTCCATCTACGTCTAGAACCGAAGCAGTTATTGGCGATATCGAAGCAATTAACAGTGTTGACAGTGACACCAATTCTTCTACATCTCCGTCATCATGCTCCTGCTCCTACACATCGGAGTCGGAAGCAGAATCGGATTAAGAATATTAAGATAATACCGTTCCATGTAATAAAAAGTGGAATTTGTTTTTAGTTTTCTATTTTATATTTTGGTAATTTGTCTTTTATGTTTATGTTACGTATGTTCCGTTTTCGTACGTATAATAAATTTTTCTTTATTTGATTAATTTTTTGTGTTTTTTTTTCTTCAACTCTCAGCAATCTCAGCATACTATTTAAGTGAGTTTGGGCCTTATAGCTTATTTTGCCGCCTTTAGGCAATGTTGCCCTGTACTTAAATTGCCGGCAACCGCACATTGTTACCTGAAACATGGTTTAATATTTATTTCGGTCTCTACCGAATATTACTACATTTAGCGACGGGGAAAACAAACAGTGAAGTAGACTAAGTTAAAATGACTAATTAAAATACAAGTGTGTTAGTAATGACAATGACTCCGAGGCGTACAAAAGTTTAAAATTTGAGGATTTCCAACCTGAAAAAGAACAGAGGGATTATTATTCACAGCGTTTCGAATTGAAGTTTAACGTAGATGGATTAATGGGCGAAAACAAAGCACTGGTAAGACGAAATTTCCTGTTATCAATCAAAGGTAGGTAGAAACGTCTTCAAAATTTTATTTGACCATTTTAAACCTGAAAAATTAACCACAAAGGCTTACGTCGACCTCATTTCAGTACTTAATAAATTTTATGGATTTTTTTTTATATTTTTTCTGAAACAATAAACTTTTCTGGATGTTTTAAAAAAGAAAATAAAAATGTTACTAACTATATAAATCGATTGCGTGCGTTAGCCGGAGACTGAAATTTTGGTAGTGGCTTAAATGAACGAATGCGGGATCAGTTAATTTTCGGTATAAACAATCGTGAGCGGCATGAAAAAATTATCCAAAAACAGTAGAAGTAGAAGCAATATCTCTTAGCGTTACAAGACCAAGTAGCCGTAGAATTGAACAGACTGGTCGCGGAGAGCGATCTAGAACCAGTGGACACAACCATTACCCCAATCTCTCCTGTCGTAGTAGCGATAAAATCAAACTAACTACTACAAACTAAGAATATGTGCAGATTTTAAAGTTACCAAAAGCAAACATGTTCAAATCGACGATTACCCACTATCACGCTTTGAAGACATAGCCTCAAAACTTTCGGGGGGAAGATATTTCTCAAAAATTGACTTAAAGGACGCTTACTTACAAATGGAAGTCTATCCAGACTACCGAAAATATTTACTCATCTCCACACCAAAGGGGTATTTCAATTACAAACGCCTTCCTTTTTGTGATAAGCTTCGCCTCATCTCTTTTTCATAATACGATGGATCAGATACTTTCCGGTTTAGAAGGAGTTGTATGTTTTCTCAACGACATCTTAATAACAGCCCCGGATTTGTCCACACATATGGATCGGATTAGCTGGTTTTACACGGGTTACAATAATAAGTAGCTGGAATCAAGACTCAAAAATCCAAATATGACTGGCTGAAAAATAGCATCACATACTTGGGCCACCGAATAGATGAAAATGGCCTGCATCCAACTGAAGACCGCATCGAAGCAATAAAAAAATGCCTATACCAAGAAACACAACCCAGCTGAGATCGTTTCTTGGAACAATCACTTATTACGACAGATTCATGTTAATAGGTATGAGTTCCACTCTATTGACATTTAAAGAAAAATACAAACTGGAACTGGACGAGAAAGGACACAGAAATGTTCACCAAATTAGAGAATGCTTTAACTTCAAATGACACCTTAATTCATTATGATCTAGCCAAACCCCTAGTAGTTTCAGATGCCAGCGACGTCGGGACGGGGGCAGTACTATCACACACACTTTCCGATGGCATATAAAGCACCAGTAATCCCCAAACGTGCTATCCATGATGACAATCAATTATCGGTTGTTTTGGCAGTAACCGAAAATCGAAATACAAGTCAGCAAAGTATTTCTGAATTGGTGGGTATTAGGGTCTGTTGGACGAATATTAAAACATCATCATTGTCATCCGTACAAAATACAAATGCACCAAGAGCTGGAAGATATGGATTTTCAGAAACGATTGCGGTATTGTAACTGGGTTCAATCAAAACTTCGGCAAGATCCAGGATTTTTCGAGAGTTTTATTTTCTGATGAAGCTTCATTCCATAAGAATGGATTCTTTAACAGGCACAATATGCATTATCATGCCAATGTAAATCCCCACATCATCAGAGAAACACACAGCCAAGATCGATTGAATGTAAATGGATTCTGGATTGTGAAACTTGTTTAAACTTTGTATTGTGTTTTTAGTTATCAATGGAATTCATAATTTTGACTAAATTTCTAAAATGTTCTACCATTTTCATTAAAATTTGTTGAGCTCGCCTACAAGCGGTTCTCGCTTCCAATTCTCCCCGACGACTCTTGTTTTTTCAACAAACTTTTCTCACTGGATATACATATGTTGCTTGATACTATTTTAATTTTAATAATGATCGATTGTCATATTAATAAATGCTTGAAATTACCTAATTATTAATAGTAATGTCTTATAGTTCCTTTTTTTACACTTCCCTATGTTCACTTCATTACAAAATTTTCAAAATTCGTCCTTTTAAAATGTATTGATACCTTTTTCTTATTTTAAAATCTTTTCAAAGGTATAATTTTAATCTCTATTTACAAAAATTCTACACCCTAAATAAATAAATACCATATATGTAATTGATTTATATAACTAATTCCTAAACATAAACTCCCAATGATTTAAATCTTTTCAATTCACATTCTCACCAAGTTTAACTAACAGCTGTGATGTCAATGATTTATTTCTGTGATCCAATATACATACTCTCATTCTGAATTCTATGTTCTTACATCGAGGTGTCCTTGTATAATTTAACATTTATCGATGGTTCTTTATATAGGTTATTAGATATTAATTAAATTGTAGTATTCAAAATAATACCGATAAATCACTAATTGTAATATTAATATTGTTTTCTTTTCAGATGCTAAAAATAAAAATTAATCTTAAGTATGTATATTAATTATATGTCGATATGCCGATGGCAGTTATATTGTATTAGTGAGTTTGGTTACATTACTTCAAAAGGCAGGAATTTTAAATATCACTAATTATTATCTCATACTCATATTAGTGTTTTAAATGAAACTCACTGTTTCTAGCTAATTCCACAATATAATGAAAATTGTTGAAAATTCTAAAAAATTAACAATTGTTTCGATAAATCAATATCCTGACGATGATATTGATTTATCGAAACAATTATCAATTTTTTAGAATTTTCAACAATTTTCATTATATTGTGAAATTAGCTAGAAACAGTGAGTTTCATTTAAAACACACTCTAATTATTATTTTGAACCGTTTTTATGATTCAAGTGATAATTTAATCGTGTGTCTTATAATATATTTAACAAGACTACAGCTCTTTTCTCGTATTCCTCATTTGAATTCCTCTGTTCATGTAACGTGCTGTCTTCTGTTCCGTCTTTAGTTACATTAACTTAATTTCAAAACTCAGGATATCAGTTTAATATATATCATTCAATTAATTGAGAATTTATGCCAGGATGCTTGAATGTCCAAATTTCATTTTTTCTAAAGAGTACCTACGGTTGATATTCAGTGATTCCTGATTACATAAGTTTGACAGATATAAAGGGAGAGGTGCAGACGTCAATAGGTAGAGTTCGAATAGAGATAAATGAAAGTCTTTGAAACGTATTTATTCTCAAAAATCAAAATACAAGCAGTAACAATTTTTAAAATCAGTCTATATTCTAAAATGTAACAAATTGAATCAAAGTTATTATAATTTAACACATCATCTAATTATAAAGGTTAGTCAAAATCACAGTGGAAATAATTATTTTAACACTTGAGCAATATGTAAAAAATGTGGAATCACAATAACTTATGTTAACGTGAGGTAAATCAATTGGTTAGAAACACAAAAATGTCGTAAGTTAACTATTTTTTATATATAAAAAAGCCCAAATAATCAAAATGTTCTGAAATTAAATTCACGGTCCATTTAGTAAGGATGGGAATGTCACAAAATTAAACACAAAAAATTAATATCTTAGGTAGGCACCTATTGTGGATATTTAGTAAGAAATTGATTATTCTAAGGAAAATAACTTTACATCACACTTTATGGTGTATATAAAAATAAGTATACTTAAGTTGTCGTGTATCAATATCAAAAATACAGTCCAAATATTTTACTAAATCATATATTTCCTGCAGAATATTTATTATACGCATTATTGCTATTACGTACTTCATAAAACATATATTAAGAAATTAAACAATAATCTCTCTTCGAATAATTTTTGTTTCAACTACACACAACCTCAAAATCTAGGGTAATAGTAGCTAAAGTCGGAGAAAATGTAAAAAAAATCAATTGTTACAGTTACAGGCCTAGAAATTTCCAGCGCAACAGAAACTGAAGATGCAACGTCAGCGTTTATATATATATATATATATATATATATATATATATATATATATATATATATATATATATATATATATATATATATACAGGGTGTCCCGGGACTAATGGGAAAAAAGTAAGGAGAGTATAATATGAGCCAAAATAATGTTAGTACTTCATATAAACTTTTACTATGCAGGCCCTCGTTTTCGAGTTATAGGCCTCCAAAGTTTTAATTTTGAATTTGGTTTTTATTTTTATTTTTTGTACTACTTATTTGATCTTCATAAAATTTACGGCAAAGCTATAATGTAAGTGTATGTTTATTTTGGTAAGGTAAACAGATTTACAGTAGTGCATTGAAGCCAGGGACGGACTACTCGCAATGGTTAGTGATCCAAAAATTTTGCAGGTATGGCACACCCTGTATGAAATTATCGAAATTCCCTTCCCCACACATTAAGCTAACAAAAGGTACTCTTGTTGGAATTCGATAAAATAAGCCGTTTGGCTAATATTTACAGTTTTATTAATGCACTACGTACAAATCTACCTAACTAACTTATTAATACGATGTCCAGAATGTACTTGCTTTTAATCAAAATTACGAACATAACATTATTAAACCATTAAGAAAACCTCAAAAAAGACAAGTTATAAAACATTAGACTAAAACTAGTTCCTAAACAACAACAAAAACTAACGTTATTCTAATAAATGTTCAATATGAGCTCCTCCCACTTCCACGCACATTCTAAGTCTACGAAGGTTGTTTCTTTGCACTTGAAAGAGCAATTTCACACTTTTTCTAATAACATTGCAGTGTAACACAATTCTGTCTATTAAATCTTGCCTTGTTTGCACAGGTGTTGCGTATACCTTACTTTTGAGATAACCCTAGAGAAAGAAATCCATAGGATTAACGTCTCCTGATCGCGGTGGCCATTGAAAATGGCCTCCACGACCAATCCATCTATTAGGAAGCCTTGTGTGTAAATGCTGTCGTACATCTAAACTGAAATGAGGAGGGGCCCCATCATGCATGAACCATAAATTCCTACGAGTTTGTAGTAGCACATCATCAAACAGGTTCCATAACTCATTTTGCAAAAAACTCCAAATATTTCTGACCGGTCAAAGTACCGTCAATAAAGTATAGCTGTATCAAATTATTGCCAACTATTCCTGCCAAACATTAACCATGAATCTATGTTGGATCCTAGTTTGGATAATGCCATGTGGATTCACATCATCCCATAAATGCATATTATGAGAATTTATGATTCCATCTCTGGTGAAACCCGGTTCGTTCGTAAAGAGAACGTTACTAATAAATGTGTTGTCTGCTTGTTGTTGTCGCAGAAACCACTGGCTATACTCAAGTCGAGCAGGATAATCAGCCACTGTCATACGGTGTACTTTTTTCATGTGAAAAGGATATAACAGTTGTTCTTTTAGGACGCGATGAACAACTGATTTCGAGACGTTATGTTCTCTTGATAATTTTCTAAAACTCGATGGTTCATTATCAACTGCATTTAACAAGTCTTGTTCAACTGCCACAGTACGTATGCTTCGTACTGGACCTTCTCCAGCTTTTTCTGGCGAAAATCTTCCTAAAATTTAAAATTTTGTTTTGTATACATGGAAAATTACATTTACTTATTCATACCTGTTTCTCGTAACCTGAGATCAATACGCCCAAACATTCGTCTGTCTGGCAATGCTCTGTTTGCAAAATGTTCTTCATAAAGCCTTTTGGCCTCTAAACAGTTTCGAGAAGCCAGTTCATACATTAGATGTTTATCTGCGTACTCAATAAAAGCGAATTCTGCTATTGTAACTGTTAAATTAAGGACTTATGAATTATTGACAAGTACTGACTACGAACTATTCTACACAACGTTTGACAACTAATCCTATGGTAACTTGATAAACGGTAAAAACACTTATAAAAAGTTTTTACCAACTTTCCAATTAATAAGTCGTTAATGTTTTTCATCTTCTGCTATCGTTAAATTATTTTTTTGTAGTACTCTAGGTAAATTTTGGACATCTATTAAAAGTTAGTTTTACCTCGTTGTGTACTTATAAAAATGGTGAATGCGTAAACTGGTACGTAGTGCATTAATAAAACTGTAAATATTAGCCAAACGGCTTATTTTATCGAATTCCAACAAGAGTACCTTTTCGTTAGCTTAATGTATGAGGAAGTGAATTTCTATAATTTCATACAGGGTGTGTCATACCTGCAAAATTTTTGGATCACTAACCATAGCGAGTAGTCCGTCCCTGGCTTCAATGCACTACTGTAAATCTGTTTACCTTACCAAAATAAACATACACATACATTATAGCTATGCCGTAAATTTTATAAAGATCAAATAACTAGTACAAAAAATACAAATAAAAACCAAATTCAAAATTAAAACTTTGGAGGCCTATAACTCGAAAACGAGGGCCTGCATAGTGAAAGTTTATATGAAGTACGAACATTATTTTAGCTCAGATTATACGCTCCTGACTTTTTTCCCATTAGTCCCGGGACACCCTGTATATATATATATATATATATATATATATATATATATATATATATATATATATATATATATATATATATATATATAGAGAGAGAGAGAGAGAGAGAGAGAGACAAGTAATCACGGCTGAACTATTAACAAACAAAATTGAAAATATCACGGGGATTGCAGCCTAAATAATATTTATATTCTTGTTATACAAAACCGAGCGCTTTCGAAAGACTATTTCTTTCTTTTTCAAGGTTGCATGTTAGAATTATAAGAAATCAAAGAAAACAGGATACATAGTAATCACATCCGACTTAAGTTAGGCATTGATTTTAGCTCTAACTTAAGTCGGATGTGATTACTATGTATCCTGTTTTCTTTGATTTCTTATAATTCTAACATGCAACCTTGAAAAAGAAAGAAATAGTCTTTCGAAAGCGCTCGGTTTTGTATAACAAGAATATAAATATTATTTAGGCTGCAATCCCCGTGATATTTTCAATTATATATATATATATATATATATATATATATATATATATATATATATATATCTATATATATATATATATATAAGAGATGAAAGAATAACGCGTGGAGTATACAACAGATACAGAATTAAATGGGTAAATCACGCAAAATAGGTTAATGAGCTAGAAACATGCATGTCCACGGTTACCACTCATTCTCTGTAACCTATTTTGCGTGATTTGCTCATTTAATTCTGTATCTATATATATATATATATATATATATATATATATATATATATATATATATATATATATAAGGACATATTTATGTAATTTATGTAGTTAGTTCTAGATTTAAGTTTGAGACTAATTGTACAACTAAGCTTCAAATTGTAATTAATTTTTGTAAATAAAATTTTTAATAAAGTATTTTCTTCTTCAGTAAAATTTATAATTGGGCGCAGTCACAGTAGGATTCGTGCGATTGTGGAGAACTTTATCGAATAGTGTCGAGTAAAGAAATTTCACCATTTGTCTTTTTCACGTCGGGTTCCGAAGAACCTACCATTGCCAAAGAGGAACCTGAGTACTACAATTAACTTATTTTTTACGTTTCCTCACCCTTTGAGTACAGGAAAGACAAATTGATAAAGAAATTTAGAATTTTTTTATTAACGATTTAGAAGATATATTAAACATATTTAATAAAATTAATATTAAAGAAAAAGTAAATAAGAATAGTTTTGAGAATTTAAATTTATCTAATAATTTGAATAATTTAGAAATGGCTACAGCACCTACAAAGTCATCTACTGCCATTAAAACTACAATAGTGTATTCTGTAACAAGGTTAGAATGAGTGAAAAGTTCCGAGCATTGCTAACCAGTGTGAGAATATTCTATTACAAGAGAAAGAATGTAAATACATTTAAATTGCTGGGGGCAGAGGTGTTGCAGATTATTTTTTCAATCTCAAGAGAGAGAATTTCAGCATTCTGTAATCAAATTTGATTTCAGAATTCTGTGATGATCGTGGAGAAAATATTAAACCGTACGATGGTGATAGTAATAATATACATAAATTTATCACTCGTTGTGAAAGGTTAATAGAAACATATGCACATTATATTGATGCGGAGGTCAATAATAACATTTTAGAAGGTATTCAGGAAAAATTAGTAGGAAAAGCAGAAGCTACGGTCGGAAATAGGATGGAACTGAATACATGGCCTAAAATTAAAGATGCATTAAGGCAATGTTTTTCAGACAGAAAATATTTATATTAAAGGAATCAACAAGAACGAGCCATTTAGAACTGAAAATTTAATCATCACAATGTAGCGCTCGCGGGGATATAAGTAGTCCACAGTGTTTTATATCCTGATGAAGGTTAAAAACGGTCAAAATAGTGGCGGATTCAGGGAAGGATAAAGGGGGTAACTATCCCCCCCAAGCCTCGTTCGAAAAGTAAAAAATAATGGTGCAATAATAACAAGCATTATTAATAGTATTGATAAAAAAATTACAATAAATATATACAAAACGATAAATTTCTGCTTTCTCAATCGAATTTTCGAAAACGATTTAGTTGTCATCTGACGTTGGTTCAGGTTCTGTTTCGTTTTTCGAAAGATAATACAATTTTTGTATCGTCAGTAATTCTAGTGCCTTATCGTCAATCTCAAATGAGTAACAATTTTGTGAATAGTCACTGGCCAGTATCAATCCATTGATTGCTTCAGTACAAACCTTGTTCCTAACTGATTATATTAAATTGCCGGCCATATCACAAAGTTTAGATATTTTAATCCAGTACTCATCAACATTGTTTTAATTTTTCTTAAGAAATTACGTGAATATTAGAAAATGATGTTAAAATTATCAGATTTTGTTAACATTTTATTTTCTATCAGAAACGATAAAAAATATGTTAAAACTTGATAATCATTTGTCATTTGGCAACATTGCCAAATGCATTCGCCATTCGTCAGTGAGTGAGTGTGAATGCGCATAGGACTTATTATTTAATCGTTTTATGAGTTGTGGGAGAACCTGCAAATTCACAAATCATAATTTCTAATATGTTATTGATTTTTCAGACACCAATGAGTAAAAAAAGAATCAATGCCACTTTAGATTCATTTCTTATCAAGCGACCTAAAACTGTTGAACAACAGTTTGGCGAATCAGCTGTAACAGTAACATCTACCAAAGCAGAGTTAGAAATAGTGAGCTGTTCGAGTTCAGTTGAGACTGCAATACTATTTCCCGAAAATTAGAAAGTCCCGAAATTCCATGTAGAGGCTGGATATAGAGGTTGCAGAATTCCAACAATCAACGTCAACTGATGAAGTCAGTGCACCGAGAGAACTAAAGAATGAAATACAACTTGTTGAAAAGGAGAGATTTCAGGAATCGTTTGAAGATCAGCAGGACATTGGGACTGCAAAATTCAAATTATCAACATAAACTCATGATGTGAGTGTATATAGATATAGGAAGCTACACCTACAAAAATATGAGCACGAGTGATTTCGACAAATACAAAATACTTAAATGTAAGTGGATGCCACCAAATCATAAACTACCATTCTCTATAGGTACACAAAAAATGTGGGAAAGAGGTGAGGTGTTATGTATCCTCCAGACATTACGAACAATTTAGCTAGTTGATATTTTCTGAAAGTTCGAAAGGCTTATATTGTAAATTTTGTTTTGTATTTGCAAAAAATGTGGGAAAGAGGTGAGGTGTTATGTATCCTCCAGACATTACGAACAATTTAGCTAGTTGATATTTTCTGAAAGTTCGAAAGCCTTATATTGTAAATTTTGTTTTGTATTTGCAAAATTACGTGATTCACTTCAACAAACCAAATTACAAAATAGTTATTTGTAAAACAAGTGTCACAATGACTCGTTTTGTAGTACGAGTGAAGTTTGCACAACGAACCGCGAAGCGGTGAGTTGTGCAAATTACAAGTACTACAGAAAGTCATTGTGGCACAAGTTTTACACAATATTTTTTATAATTCGCATTTATTTAATTATTTGAATAAAATACAATTTCATATATAATCCCTGTTTTTAAACTAGGAGGAGTGGTTTGAATTTAAGTTGGCAATTCTGTAGTTTCCTAATTGGTCAGATCACAGATGGCTTTATTCAGCACTTCTGACTTTTGACATATGATAACCGAATAGTTGTGTAAATTGTGAACAACCTTTCATTTAAGCAAAAAGAAGATGATTATTTCTTTAAAAAAGAGCTTCTTCGTATATGCTCCTGCGATCTATTTATATTATATCATGTACTGAATTATTTCTGTAATAATTCCTCACATAGATATCTGGTAATTTATGCCAAAAATCTAACGTTGTGTATACCTATATATTGATCCTATACAATATAAAAATAAACAATTGACAAATCATTGGTAAATAAACGTTAGCGTACTTTATTCATTAATATTTTTAATATATAAATCATTCTAATTTACCTTTAATATAATAATTTGCTAGCTAAAACAACGCTAGACCATTTTATTTATAATTTGTGTCAATGTTAAAGTCAAATGTCAAATAAAATATAACTAAATACAATAACCAACTGTACACTAAAAATTACTATAACAGTGTTCAAAGAGCTTCATTGTGACACTCACTGTAAACAATGTTATTTTGGAGTCTCTTTTATACGCGAATTATAAAAATTAGTTTTCAGTTCCCTGATTACATTTTCAAAGTTATTAGGGAAAGATGGCGATTTAATCACACATGAAAATAATTTATATCACAAAAATAGTGTCTTTTGCCGAATCTTTCATAAAGGCTTACGAATCTCCACACAAAGACATTAGAAATATTATAAATAACGATAGACTGAACCGCGTCCAGGAGAACCGACAGAGACTCAAACCAATTATTGAATCCATCATATTTTTAGGGCGTCAAAACATTCCATCGCGGGCATCGTGGCGATGGAGTACTTACTTCATCTTCTGTTATTGGTGAAGGTAACTTCAGTGAATTACTGCGATTCCATGTAGAAACTGGAGATAAAGTTTTACAGAATCATTTAGAGAACTCTTCAGCCAATGCAACATATATAAGTAAAAAATGAGATCATTGGGTTTTGTGGTGATGAAATAACAGAAGTTATATGGACAAAAATCAGAAAAAGCAAATTTTTCTCAATAATATTTAATGAAACAACTGATATTAATCAGTGCTCTCAAATATCCTTCATAATTAGGTATGTTGATTTAGATAATTGCCATATGCGAATGCGAGAGGAGTTTATTGAGTTTATAGACTGTAATAAGGAAAATTATGATGATTTCACGAAAGAACCAGCGTTGTCTGGCTATGTATTTGCAAAAACAGTCCTTCATACACTAAATAAATATAGTCTTGATTTGCAGAATTGTGTTGTTATAGCTTTATGTACAGCTGGGTGTAGTATAATGACAGGCGAGTTGAAAGGGGCAGTTACCGAATTGAAGGTTGCTTTTAAGCCCTTGCTACAACCATGCTTTGAATTTATCAATTTCTAAATGCTCTTCAGTACCTACAGTGCGAAATGCAATTGGTACAGTGAAAGAAATAATAGCATTTCTCAACGCTTCCTCAAAAAGGAATAATGTTCTCAAAGCTATAAACCACTTGTCTCTGATAAGTTTATGCAAAACAAGACGGTTGGAGAGACATGAAGTAGTTTTGAGGTTCAAAACGATTTTGCTAAAAATCGTAGAAGCTCTAGGTTTGATCTCACAATGGAAAGAGAGAGATTCATCTTCCAAAGCTACGCTTTTGAAAAATTGAATAACTACACCTTTATTTCTTGTAACCTTCCATGAACTTTCTGAAATTTTACAGCTACTATAAGTCTCAGCAGAGTACTACAAACTAAATCGTTAGATATACAATTGGCAAAAAATATTATAAATAGTACTCAAAAAATTTTGGAGGATAAGAGAAATAATATTGATTCAGTTTTTGGAAATATTTTCGAGGAAACTACAAACATGATGCTAGCTTTGAGAATTGAAATGGTATTACCGCGTATTACTGCTCGACAAGCAAATCGTTCGAATACCAAGGCAGAAAGTGCAGAGGCATATTACTTATAGAGTGACCATTTTCTTTCCTTTATTGGATAGCATTATCGAAGATCTGAATTATAGATTCACAGAAGAGATACTGAATGTATTTGAATTGAATGTTATAGTACCAAACATCATTTTAGAAAATACTGAGAGTGATCTGAATGAATCTATAAATGTTATTTTAGATTACATGTTAAAAGTGAATTCTACGAATGACATCGATCTTTTGTAGATGAATCTTAAGTCGGAATTAACTTTTTGGTCGGAATATTGGAAACAGAAAGTAACAAAAGTTCCCGATTGCGCTCTTTCAGCTCTCAAGAAGTAGTAGAGAAATTTATCTCACTATAAATATGCTTCTACAGATGGGGGAAGGTTGCCAATATCGTACCGGCTCCTGAATGGTAAATCTCAGCGCCATCCCGGTAATTGCCTAACAAACCACTTCACTAACAACCAATAAAAAACAACAGTAGTCGTCTAGAAGCTCGCATCAGCAACAACATCGGTGAAAGAAAATTTATATTGTTTTGAATATTATTTTTTCACTTTAAATGTAAGTATCCTCTTATTTTGCTATCAAGAAACTAATATCCTGTGATATGTCGTTTAATAGAGCATAGTTTTGGCTGCTTAAAAGTGTGCTTGTTGTGTTTATTGTTGAAAGGTTAGGATAAAAATCTTAGGTTAGAAAAATAAATTTATCAGTTTCCTATATCGTACCTCTTTCATGTCACCTATCGTACCGGCACGATATAGTCGCTTGCCCCCTATAGAACAAAATTTTATTCTGCCATTAAATTGTAGACTTGTAAGTTATTTAGAAAAAAATATAGGGTTTCGATTTTTTGTCTACTCGGAAAAATCTGACTTACCTTAATAATTGTGAAAAATATTTTATTTCTAGATGGAGCGAACAGAAAAAAAGAAAGGAGAACATTTCACATGGACAGAACGGGTAATGCAGGCTGCCATTACTGCTTTTCGAACACAGAAACTGTGTTTTAATTAATGTTGTCGTAGATACAAAATTCCAAAGCCAACTTTCCGAAGGCACCTCTTTAAGTTGAACAAAAATGCTAATGATGCTAAACAAAAAAAGGCTGCGGAGCTGTGTTCGACGAAAAAATTGATCCCGATTTAAAAAAACATATAATTGCAATGGAGGAACATATGTTTGGATTATCATTAACTGAGGTACGACAACTATCCTATCAGCTTGCTGTGAAAAATAAAATTAAACATAATTTTAATCAAGCAACAAAAATGGCCGGCAAGAAATGGTATTATGGTTTGTTAAAAAGAAACCCTGACCTATCTTTACGAAAGCCAGAAGCCACATTAATGGCTAGAGTTAAGGGCTTCAATAGAAAAAATGTGTACGACTTTTTCGACCTGTATGAAAACATCGTCTAAAAGAATAAGCTTGAAACAAAAATGTTCAACTGCGATGAGTCAGGCTTCAGAAATGTTTCTTTTCAGAAAATGGCTGAATTATTTGAATTTTTGCAAAAATGGTACGATATAGGCAACTTTCCCCTACTATGTACAATTCCAGTAACGGTCGCATCAGCGGAACGAAGTTTCTCTAGCTTGAAGAGACTGAAGTCATGGCTAAGGCCTACCATGTCTCAGGAGGGATTATCTGGGCTTGCTTTATTACATCTTCTTCTTCGAATGCCGTCCCCATTTAACGGAGGTTGGCGACCAGTCTCTTAAAAGCATCTGTGTCCTTAGCAATATGAAAAAGTTCCTCAACGCCCATATCTGTCCATTCTCGGATATTCCTTGGCCATGATTTATTCATTATTACATATTAACAGAGATATCCCTGTCAGTGTAGACAAAGTTATAGATAGATTCGGAAAGTTAAAAGAAACGAAACTGGAATTCATTATATAAAATAGATTTTTATTATTATCCTGATAGTGAACTGTGAGATTGCCAAACATTTTTATTTACTTTTCTTTTCAATAAACAGAATGTTTTCTGTGTTACAGAAATGTAGACTGATTTTCTTTTATTTTTGTGATATAGAGAACGTAGTTTTCACTATAATTTATACCTTTATATTTGAATTTTTGCATCTGCAGAATGTTATTTGTTTTATTTGTTAGTGATATGATGACTGAAAATATATTATGATCTCATTTTTTATGACATATAGAACTTGATTGTCTGTTTTTATTATTTTATAGTGTTATAGAAGATTTATCCAACCCACTCGCGATATATTTTTTAACATATTTGACAAACCAAGTTTCATCCATTAAACAGATAGGTGAAGGACATTTCCTATTCGGCTCCTCTACTATTACCAATAATTGATACACGAGTCTCTTGTCTCTTAAATTTTGATTTTTCTTCTAGATTTAGTTAAATATTCTACTGCTAATTTTTATAAGCCACGGCGTAGTAATTTTTTGAAAAATGTATCTCCCGGTTTCTTTTCTATGTGTTTTAAAACTTTTCTTTGAAACTACGCTATTTGCGTCTAAATGATTATAACAAAAAAGCAGAAGAACATAGGCAAAACTAGGATACCAGTTGCTAATGATAAATAACGAATGAGGTGACAAAAGGGAGACAATTGCTACTCTATTCTCCAGATTACCCCCCCCCCCAGCGACTTTTACCTGTTCGTAGATTTGAAAAAATGATCACCAAAAAGAGATTTGGCACGAATTAGAAGTGATCGCCGAAATAAACGCATGTATATACGCCAAGGAAAGCCAATAAAGGTATCCAAATGTTAGCGAAGTCTGGAATGGATTGGATCGCTCATGAAAGAGAGTATGTTGATACATATAATATTAGGAAAGCTATAGTCAAATTATCAGATTCAGATTCATCTCAAAGAGATTCCGTAGCTGAATCATTTGAACTAAAAAATTACACAGTAATCAGTTTGTAAATGAAACTTTTATGGGAAAATGTATTTCAATAATTATGGTAATTTTCTAAAACCACGAAATGACTAATTTTTTTAAAATTTCTATTAAACTTTGAATCTTGAATTTGCCAAAGACGTTAATGCCTCGGCAGCATCAAGCTCTTCCCTTCCGTGTATCAATAAGTTACTATTATTTTCACTACTTTTGACTCGTTTTTTAGTACTTTTGGTGAAAGTCCAATTAAGATAACTATTTTCGTTAGGTTTAAAGTTAGCTGCACTTTCTAACCATTTTGAAATCATAGATGGTTTATTGTTATCATTGTCGTCAAACGGTTTTTGACAGTCTTTCAAATATTTTTCCATTATATGATTCTTATATTTATTAACGTTTTGAGAAAAAGGATTCTCAGGGTCGTTCTCAGTTGTGGAACTAATGTAATAACATTGATTCTGTATGTTATTGTTATTATTAAAATACTTTTCTGTATATTCGTGACTTTCGATTTTATAGTTGTTTTTGTTTTCGAAGATGTCATTGGTATTGGTTGAAGTGTGATCCGATTCTTCCCAGATACTATCTTCTGAGCATATGCTGAAATGCTCGACATTACCTTGAACTTGGTTGTTGTAAGTTTTTATGAGGGAAGACCAGGTTTTGTGATGAGGCTCTTTACCAGCGTTTTTTAATTTTCTTCTCCAATTTGCGAACCAATTACATACCTACAATACAAGTATAAATATAAATTATTAAAATATAATTCAAACCTAAAGATACAGTAACAGGAACCCGATTTGATTTTCCTCGCTGTTCTAGGTCGCATTAACCTTTCAGTGTTTTGCGAAATGGGAATAAATAATATTTGATTATAAGGGGAGATTTAAAGAAAATAGACGAAGGGAATAAGATAGATGTTCCTAGGATTTACAGTTTTTCACTCTGCATAAAACTCAAACACTTATGACGAAGTCAGATTTGTTAAATACATACTTAATTTTTAAAATTCAAATAATATTTATTAATAGTCAATGTAATGGAAACAAAATGTACATATTTACCTAACTTTGAGTTCGAATATTTCGAAAGCCATTTTACAACCGCCCAACGTCACTTTACAAATTATTTAAATAAAAATAAAGGGTTTTAAAGATTAAAACTCACTTTTCCGCATCTGTAAGACGCCCTGAACAATATTTTATCATAAAATTGGTCTTTTGTATACACTTCGGAGGCTGTATCGTGCTAACAAACCGAAATTTCTCCAAAAATAGCCAAAAATGTAGTATATCTGGATTTATATGACCCGTTGTACTCGCTCTGGTGAGCAGAAAATCAATAGAGTTCATCCGCAAGACACCCTGAACAATATCCAATCATAAAATTGGTTACACGTGTACACGCCGGAGGCTGTATCGTGATAACTATCCGAAATTTCTCCAAATCTGTGATACTTCAAGTACCATAGCACCCGTTGTACTAGCTCTAGTGAGCCGAAAATCCTTAGTGTTCATCTGTGAGATGCCGTGAATTATATGCGATAATAAAATTGGTCACTTGTAGACTCTCCGGAGGTTTTATCGTGCTAACAAACTGAAATTTCTCCAAAAAATACAAAAATGTGGTACTTCGAGTACCATAGGACCCGTTGTACTGGCTCTGGTGAGCCGAAAATCAATAGGGTTTATCTGTAAGATGTCCTGAACAATATTCAATCATAAAATCAGTGACTTGTTGCACTCCGGAGGCTGTATTGTACTAACAAGACATGTTAAGGAATGTGGCCGACGAAGACGACACACACATAGGATTTTTTTCTAAAGACTGGTTTTTCGTGTTGTCCTTACTGATAAACCAGAAAATGTCTCAAAAAAATCCAAAATTCCAATTTTTTTGGGGTAAACCAATATTTTTCTCGCATATTAGATTGGGTGGGGCGGAAAAGTAATATCAGAAAAATTGAAAATACAGACAAAATGAGAGCTAAAGCAAAAAGCGATAAAGAGGAAATAATTGAAAAAAAATTAGATAACAAACCAAACTAGTCAAATAACTAATAGCAAAAAACTTATTAAACAGGTTAACAAATTTTTTAGTACGATAATTTTACCTGTATATAAGTTAAACCAGTTTGCACAGCCAACATCTTTTTTTCATCTCTGTTCGGATAAGGATTTTCTCTTCGTCTAACCAACCAATCTTTCAAAAATCTTTTTATCTCTGGTGTAAATAATCTTTTTATAGGCCTTCTTTCTTCACCATAGGTTTTTCTAGAACATAATTTATTTTATTGTCTCCACAATTGAAGAAGTGAATGTTTTATTAGATTAATGGTTTAATTCTAGATTGAAAATTTCATTTTCCAGTAAAATGTAGACGTACGAATATAAGCCATCAACATAATACATTCTGTTTGCAGCATTCCAAAATTAAAACAATACTTTGTTCGAAATTCCATTCAATATAAAAAATATTCGCTTAATCTAAGTTAGGATCATGTTTATAGCCGACGAAACAATTGTCAATTTTTTAGAATTTTTAATATTTTTCATTATATTGTGGAATTAGCTAGAAACGTTGAGTTTCATTTAAAACACTAATACGTGTTTTCAGTAAATTACAATCAAATCATTTTTCTTGTATTTAACACCTAAATAAAGAAACTCAAAAAACAGATATCCATTTTTTCTAAATTCTTTTATTTCAAGTGATCCTGAATGCGGCTCTGTTTTTGTTATATAAGTCGCTATACTAAGTTGAGTTTCGTATAGTATATCCTGAAACTTAAACAAATGGGTCCGCATGTCCGCAATTTGTCGTTGGATGTAAAAGTGAAGAATCAATATATTATTTACAATTTGAACCTTTCTCGTATAACAGTGAAATGTGGAAATATTGATAAACTATAATAAGATAATTTATCGCCAACCGTCAGTAAACCCGAAAATTATCAGATTGATTTCCGGAAGTAAGCAAACAGTTTATTTTACTGTAAAATAAAGTCCTTTTTTTAAAACCGGCCAGAAATTAGTACTTTTCAGTTTATTTTTAGGTCGAAAATCTCATTTTGTCGGACCGAGCCAGAAAATTATTGTGATAGGCCGGTAAAAGCTTTTACCGGACTCATTTTTATTTACTTTCCGGCCTATCTTTAGTGAAAAAAATAATATAATACATAGTTAAATGAAATTAACTGTCTCGACCCTTACTTCGTGGAATCTACTCATATTAGTGTTTTAAATGAAACTCACTGTTTCTAGATAATTCCACAATATAATGAAAATTGTTGAACAAAATTACAAAAATCTTGGGAAGGTCCATACTTAATCAAGAAAAGGATCAATGATGTTATATATCGCATAAACAAGATCCCCAACGGAAAACCAAAAGTAGTTCACCAAAACCGACTAGCGCCATTCGAAGGAGACCATGACCAAAAGGAAAGGAGTAAACCATATTCGAGATGTGTCTGACCCTACCTTCGATGAATTTATGGGGAGGTACCGGGAAAGCTAGATATGGAGTCACTTCAGAACAACGACAAGATGTGTTCACTCTCCCGGAAGATTATTCACTGGCATACAACATCCCAGCCCGTATCAAGAACGCACGAGGGTTGGCATCCGTCTTTCGAAAGAAGTTCGGGCAATTAGAAAAACTTGAAGACCAGAATCCAGCCTCTGGCAAGACACATAAACTGAAACATAATTCGCGGTACGTCTTCTACGTGGTAACTAAAAATTAATTTCAAGATCGATCTACCTACCGCGATGTGTTGGAAGCACTTCGAAACCTCCGAGACCATGTGTTAGAATCCAGAGTGAAGAAACTGGCTATGCCTAAGATAGCGAGTAACCAGTTGGATTGGCGAGTTATCAGGAACATGGTAGAGATTATCTTTCGAGATACCGGTGTCCAGATATTAATTTGCAGCTACAACCCCCGTTATCAGTATCCGATGAAGACGGTGCCCTGCTATTTCCATAAGATCGGAAAGTGTAGAAATGGGACCAGTTGCCGATTCAAACATCCAGTCTCGGCTACACAAAAGTTCCAGGAGGAATTTCGATTTAAGGAGGTGGTAATGTTACGAAACAGCACACTGGTATAGTCCCTGAATCCGACTCTGTCTAAGCCATGTATGAAAGTTAAAAGTATGGCGGATGCGCAGGGAGTTCTTAGAACTGTTTACGATTGTGACTATCTTATCTAGACATTGTTTTTTTGACCAGACTTATCTAGACCATCAAAGTTGTACGGTAAAACTAGACATAAAAATGTTTAAACTAGCCCAATCACAAATTCAACAAAAAGAAAGAAAAGATCTTAAGTGGAACCCACAAAAAACACAAAACTATAAAAACGTTATGTCAGAGGTGACGATAAACCCAGAAACATACAATGCTGAAGAACTCGATGCACAATTGATAAGTTCCATCATTTCTACAGCCGAAACTTTAGATATTTGTAGAACACGGCTTTATAAAAATACTTTAATTCAGAAATCGAAGCCCTGGTTTGATAAAAAATGTGTGAAAGAAAAAAAATTATTAAAATTAAAGAAAAATAAAATTAAGAAAAATGAATACAGCATAAATACAATCGAAGAATATAAAACAGAAAAGAAAATATTTAAGATGTTAATCAAAGATAAACAAATCAAATATCAACAAAACCTACAAGCAAAATCTCTGAACATTAAAAACCCATCCGAATTTTGGAAATATATAAACCTTCATAAAAAAAGCACTATAATGAACACCCTATTACGACCAAAGAATGGGAGAACTATTATAACCTATTTTATAATACCACTGAAGCTAATATGAACCTATCCATAATGGATGCCAGACATCCCTATCTAGATTCACCCTTTACAATCCAAGAGATATACAATGTAATAGCAATAGCAAAAAATAATATGGCGGTAGGGGATGATAAAATACCAAACGAATTTTATAAAAACTTGCCTACTAACTGGATCATACATCTAAAAGAATTATTTAACAAAATATACATGGAAGAACACCTTCCATGCAATTGGACAAATATTAACATGATTCACTTTCATAAGAAAGGCCCTGAAAACGATCCTCTAAATTACCGAGGTATTGCCTTACTCAATCACAAAACTAAGCTATTCACCCAACTAATAAATCAGGGACTACATACATTCAGTGAATCAATTGAAACGCTACCAGAATGTCAGGCTGGCTTTCGTAAACAAAGAAGTACGGAAGATAATATTTTTGTTCTTTACTCGGTGATAAGTAACCAACTGCGACTGCCTGGGAGGAAAGTTTTTGCACTTTTTATCGACTTCAAAAAAGCTTTTGATAATATAAATTTGGATATACTTTGGCAAAAGCTTTTCTCTAATGGAATTAGCGGCAAGATAATAAGAATTTTAAAAAATATGTACTCTTTAGGGACAATAACAATTGAGCAGAACGGTTGTACCTCAAAAAAAATTAAAATCACCAAAGGCATCATCCAAGGGGACTCGCTAAGTCCACTATTATTTGCTTTATATGTGTCTGACATAGACGACTACTTTAAACAACGAGGAGCTAGAGGTTTATCTCTAGATCAAAACAAAGACATTTCATTGCTGGGCTATGCTGATGACTTTATAGTATTAGAAGACTCGGAAATTCAGATGAATAGATCAATGAAAATATTAGAAAGTTATTGCGACACTAATAAATTACAAGTTAATGTGGATAAAACAAAGGTAGTTATATTCAGAAAAAGCCCAAATATCGGACATAAACCTAAATTTTGGTATAAAAATGCACTAATAGAACAGGTAAACAGCTTTAATTACTTAGGAGTGATATTCTCGTTTAACGGCACGTTCTCAGAAAATTTAAAATCATGTATAAAGAAAACGAAAATAACACAAAACGCAACACAAAATTTAATTAAATCCTCACATATGACCGATATGGAAAGTGTTAAATCGCTTTATTATAGCATCGTAGTTCCAACCTACACGTATGCCAGTGGAATATGGGGACTTTGGTACATAAATGAGGGAGAAATAGTTCAAAATCAATTTTGGAAAATTTTACACTATTTACAGAAAACAACTCCCAGTTACATTTTGAGAGCGGAAACAAGACTAGTGAAAATTGGATTTTTTATTATAAAACAAGCTCTAGAGTATTTACTAAAGATTAAAAAATTGTCCTCAAAAAGATTTCCTAAGATAGCGCTAGATAGAACTTACCAACTATATCAACAAAATAAAACTGTATCAAAATACAATTGGATAAGTCAAATAAATAATATTTTAACTGAAATTGGAGCTCCAGAGTTTGATATGCATAGTTTCGATGGGGATAAAATCAACTTTATTTTAAAAAAATACGAACAATATAGTCATAAAGAGGATTGAAATAAAATATTACTAAGTACATATTGTCCAATGTATAGACACATACTACAAGACAAGCATCCCTTTCAAAGCACAAACCACTTAGATCTTTCAATCCCTTTGCATATTAAACTACGCACTACTAACACTAAAATACTGTATATGTATGTTAATAACAATACATATACTATAAAAACAAATGAAATATGCACAATTTGCAACTGTCTAGTTCCAGAATCCCTACAACATTTATTATTTGTATGTCCAATGTATGAACAAATTAGATATTTCTTCTCTAAAACCTAACGGACTTTGAAACAGTAATTAATGAAGCTGAACCACAATTATTATATCAAATATATAATGTGACATTTTAAAAATCAGATCATTCATTATAAACGAGTAGTAAGTATCCTCTCACTCCCGTCAAGGCATTATCTAAGCATATCTATAAAATTATAATTCATTTCTTTTTTTTAGTTATTATTTTTTACATTTATATTGGAAATATTGTCACCTCCTTGTTCATGTATTCTGTACGAAAGAACAATAAATTTTCTATCTATCTATCTATCTATCTATCTATCTATCTATCTATCTATCTATCTATCTATCTATCTATCTATCTATCTATCTATCTATCTATCTATCTATCTATCTATCTATCTGTCTATCTATCTATCTATCTATCTATCTATCTATCTATCTATCTATCTATCTATCTATCTATCTATCTATCTATCTATCTATCTATCTATCTATCTATCTATCTATCTATCTATCTATCTATCTATCTATCTATCTATCTATCTATCTATCTATCTATCTATCTATCTATCTATCTATCTATCTATCTATCTATCTATCTATCTATCTATCTATCTATCTATCTATCTATCTATCTATCTATCTATCTATCTATCTATCTATCTATCTATCTATCTATCTATCTATCTATCTATCTATCTATCTATCTATCTATCTATCTATCTATCTATCTAGAAAATGCCAGAGCCAAATGTTTTTGTGTAAGCCGCAATCTAGAATTATCTAGTAAAAAAGGCACTAATATTCAAAGGATCGACCAGCGAGACAGTTTAGTTGATAAAGTGATCTCGTGAAAGAAATAGCGTTGTTGATATAAATTAATAATTAAGGTTGTGTGTATATAAATTAAATTTCAGTGAATAGTTAAGTGTATATAAATTAAGTGTTAGTGAGTAGTTTAGTGTTTAAACAAGTTCGTAAGTAGCCATACCGTGTGTTTAAAATTTATCCCACCCGTTTACTGTTTAAATAAATAAGAAAAACATTACAATAATAACACTACAGTGTAAATAATATTGTTTTCCATTATTAAATATCAAAGACTACTAAATAATTTTAATTTTCAATAAAAAACAACAATTAATATTTAGTAATCCCGCCATTATGCTCTACATCTTCTCTTAATCTACTGGTCATCGATCTATACAATGTGGAACAATATTCTTCAGTTATTTCCTCCCAAGCATTGTTTATAACTTCCAACAAACATTCAACAACGTTTCTTGGTCTTACATTTGCCTTTCGAATTTCTCTTACTAACATACTAACATTGCCCAAACATTTTCTACTGGATTCAAGTCTGGGCTTCTACTACACTAGTTAAGAAAATTAATATTACATGCCCATTGTTTTTCATTATTAAATATGAAAGGCTACTAAATTATTTTTAAATTTCCATTAAAAAACAACAATTAATATTTAGCAATCCCGCCATTATGCTCTACATCTTCTCTTAATCTACTGGTAATCGATCTATACAATGTGGAACAGTATTCTTCAGTTATTTCCTCCCAAGCATTGTTTATAACTTCCAACAAACATTCAACAACGTTTCTTGGTCTTACATTTGCCTTTCGAATTTCTCTTACTAACATACTAACATTGCCCAAACATTTTCTACTGGATTCAAGTCTGGGCTTCTACTACACCAGTTAAGAAAATTAATATTACATGCCCATTGTTTTTCATTATTAAATATGAAAGGCTACTAAATTATTTTTAAATTTCCAATAAAAAACAACAATTAATATTTAGTAATCCCGCCATTATGCTCTATGACTTCTCTTAATCTATTGGTCATCGATATATATATAATGTGGAACAATATTCTTCAGTTATTTCCTTCCAAGCATTATTTATAACTTCCAACAAACCTTCAACAACGTTTCTTGGTCTTACATTTGCCTTTCGAATTTCTCTTACTAACATACTAACATTGCCCAAACATTTTCTACTGGATTCAAGTCTGGGCTTCTACTACACCAGTTAAGAAAATTAATATTACATGCCCATTGTTTTTCATTATTAAATATGAAAGGCTACTAAATTATTTTTAAATTTCCATTAAAAAACAACAATTAATATTTAGCAATCCCGCCATTATGCTCTACATCTTCTCTTAATCTACTGGTCATCGATCTATACAATGTGGAACAATATTCTTCAGTTATTTCCTCCCAAGCATTGTTTATAACTTCCAACAAACCTTCAACAACGTTTCCTGGTCTTACATTAGCCTTTCGAATTTCTCTTACTAACATACTAACATTGCCCAAACATTTTCTACCGGATTCAAGTCTGGGCTTCTACTACACCAGTTAAGAAAATTAATATTACATGCCCATTGTTTTTCATTATTAAATATGAAAGGCTACTAAATTATTTTTAAATTTCCAATAAAAAACAACAATTAATATTTAGTAATCCCGCCATTATGCTCTATGACTTCTCCTAATCTATTGGTCATCGATATATATATAATGTGGAACAATATTCTTCAGTTATTTCCTCCCAAGCATTATTTATAACTTCCAACAAACCTTCAAGGTTTCTTGGTCTTACATTTGCCTTTCGAATTTCTCTTACTACCATTGCCCAAACATTTTCTACAGGAGTAACGGCTGGGCTTTTACTACATCAGTTAAGAACATTAATATTACGTTTCCGAAACCATTCGGTCACTACACCAGAGTTATGCACTGCACAGTTATCTTGATGGAAGATAAACTCATTGTTAGGGAAAATAATCTCAACAGAAGGAAGCATAACATTTCCTAAAATTCTGATACATGCTTCACTATTAAATCTTTTGCTAATATGCCATAGAACTCCAGGTCCCTGCGTAGATATCCACGTCTACATATTTACAGAAAAACGACCACTATTATTTGTGAAATTGACATAATTCTCGCAAACCGCATATTCGGTGGGCGATAGACACGAATATTGCCGCTATTTGACGATTGGAAAACATTTTCATCCGTAAAAATAACTTCATTCCAAAATTGTTCGTCATAAGCAATATGCTCTAAAGGGAACCCCATTTTTGCTTCTTTGTAACTATTGTTTAATAATAGTTTGATTGCTGCTGCGTGGCATTTCAATTCAGACTGTGCTACTCTGCGACGGCCCGTACGACAAGATGCTGGAAAATTTGTTGCTGGAAAATTTGTTGCTGGAACAGCTTTAACTACAAATGGATTTGCTCTTAAATGGTTAATTAAAGCAGCATCCTGTTCAGCAATTGACTTTCTCGGACGTCCTGAGCCTGGTGCTCTATCAATTCTTCTCTCATATCGCCATATTCTTACAATACTTGAAACTGAGCTTGCTTACATTGTAAAATTCCGCAGTTTGCCTCACTGACCACCTATCGTCTATTTTTGCGATTATTCCACCTTTCGTCACTGAATTTATATGCGACATAATTACTTTCAAATTTGGAATTGTCTGACAGATGTCAAATCTTGAATGCTGCAATATGACATATTCATAAAACAAATGCAAGCAGCTAG
This sequence comes from Galeruca laticollis, assembly GCA_963921935.1. NCBI lineage: Eukaryota > Metazoa > Arthropoda > Insecta > Coleoptera > Chrysomelidae > Galeruca > Galeruca laticollis. Next base: position 173,112,905 of record OY998177.1, read on the forward strand.
AATTAGACAAAAATCTGCTATGATAGTTGTCCCATTTTTTATTGGCCGCAACTGTACAAGCATTTATTTCTGAGAAAAATACACGGTAGACGGAAAAGTATTGTAACCAACTCTTACATTAAAATGCGATTAATGATCTCCAAAATTAACGCGCTCGCTGCGCTCTCGCCTTAAAATATCTCTATCATTATTCGCCTTCATTAATGTACTTGTTGGTTAAATAACTATTCCATTTTGCGAAAAAGCAACTGAATATTAAATTTAATAATACGTTCCAAAATGTTGGTCGACGTCATGTACTTATTTGGAAGGAATGGATAATTTATTAATTTATTGGGAATTCTTTGATTTAAATGCTTTTCTTTTCGTGGTTTGATAGAGATAAATAGCTATTTGTATAACAAGAGAGGAAAGTGCTACTTTTCTTCCCGAGGATGAAGTTTATGATCACATGGAAAATGATACACGCGCGAACTAGGAATAAGCTCTTTAGGAAAAAAAGCAGATGAGACCGCGAAATGGACACAAAATAGATTTATGCGCACTCTCTGAAACAAAGAAAAGGGAAAAGGCAAAATTAGGTAACTATGTTCTTGTGTATTCTAGAGTCAAAGGACAGTATCGGGAGTAAGGTGGTTAGTACATGAGAAATATGAACAAAATATAGAGAACATCGAAAATATCAATGATAGAATTCTCAAACTAACAAATTTCTACGAAAGCCTACAATCAGAGCTGGACAAAATACCGCAAGAGGAAAATCCACTGCTATTAGGAGATCTAAACGCTAGAATAGAGAATGATGTGGTAGACAGAGTGAAACAAATATATAATGAAGGGGAAACTAACAGAAATGGCGAAACTCTGACGGAATTCTGTACACACAATGAATTAAGAATAAATAATACATACTTCCCGCACAAGGAATAGCATAAATACATCTTTTATGATAACCAGAACAACAAATCCATTATTGATTATATTATCACCAACCGTAGTTTCTTGCTCCAACACATTATAGATATAAGAGTTTTGACCTCTGCTAATATAAGCACAGATCACAGACTTGTGTTAGGCAAATTGAGAGAGGCAACGCGGCTAAGAAAAAAACGACAATCTATAAAATCGAATCACTCGAACAAGCAAGTACCAAGAAATTCTACTCAGATCGATGCACACAACATATCTACTAAAATACCATACTACCACACGGTAATCCAGATTCAGCGTGGTAAAAACTAAAAGACGGCATACACCACGGTGCCAAAGAAGCCAAAGGGACACGAATAACCTCTCAAGACAACAGACCGAATAGTAAACCCTGGTTCACACTGGAAGGCAAGCATAAATATCACGAAAGAAAAGAAGGAGACATTTAAAATACAGAAAATTTCAAACACCAGAGAACCGAAATAGATACATATAAGTAAGAAACGCAGTGAACAATAGAGTACAAGACATTCCTATTCTGGTAGCCGACGAGTACACATTACTTATCGGTGCTTTAATAGTACGAGTTTGTGTATCGTGAAAAAGTAGTAAGATAACAGTGAAAACATTATTAGTGCATACATAGAGGTGACCAACTGTAAGTTGCATGAACTTTTTACTTTTCGCAAATTAAAACAAATTAAACAAACATAATTAGCTTAGTCTAATAGACAAAATCAATTTTTTACTGATTTATATATCCAAAATATTTAAGCAGACAAATCCGTCCTCAGAACGTATGAAATCCCCACAGAAAATTTATTAATTGAAACATGAATACAACTTCTGACGGGGTTTCTGACTACAAGGGCCCCTCTCAAAGTACAGTTACAAATCACCCACAGTCTCAAAGTACATCTTATGCATCCGCTCTCACTCAACAAACATTTCCCAGCAAGGAGCAAGCGATTGTGTTTCCAACAATTGATGGATTGTTCCTCAAGGACTACATATACGCACTAGGGTCTCTGATTGGTCCAAAATCTATTATATTTTGCTCAAGAATCTCCAATGGTAGAATATGTATATACCTAATAAATAAACAAGCAGTGGACACTTTTATAAATAAACATAAATCTATAAAAGTCGGTAACTCTATACTTGATGGTCGTAGACTCATTACTCCATCTCAACGATTGGTCTTATCGAATGTATGTCCATCTATACCCCATGATGTCTTGGTAAATGAACTGAAACAGTTAGGTCTCACCCTACTCTCGCCTATAACCTTTTTAAAAGTGAATGTGTCGAACCCTGAGTATAGTCATATTCTAAGTTTTCGCCGACAAGTGTACATAAAACCTATCTCAACTCCTACAGATATACCTTCCTACATTACTTTATCTTTTGACGGCACACCTTATCGTATATACATATCACAAAACGGTCTTTCCTGTTACAAATGCAAAAAAGATGGTCATATCGCCTCCTGGTGTCCCGATTTTTTACCAGCTGTTACTCAAAGTACAATGACAAATCAAATTTTCAAAATACAAATACTGACATTGAAACACAACCTCTCAGAGAAAATACAGATCAATTACAAAATATTCAAGCTGGAAAACCTCCACCAATAACTGTACCACAACTAGCCCCAATCGACATAAATACCGCGCATAGTGGAAGTAAAAGACGCATAGAACAGATTATCGCTACGCCAGATACACCCGAAGAAAATAAGGACTCATAACAATTCATAAAACCGAAACAAAAAAAGAAGCACCCAAAAACTGATGAATCCAAAAGCTGCAGAGAGTCACTACTACCAGCACAAACATTTATAAACAGTCAAAACCCTCCCAACTCACTCGATTTTGATCAACTGGTGCTCTTGCTCTATAATGGGAGACCCTGACCCTGTAAAAACCATTCTGGAATTCACCGATAATCTTTGACAACTTGGCTTTGCAACTTTACCAAATCCGACCTTATCTCACAGAAAGAAGCATTAAATCTCGGTGTACACGACTCAGGACAAGAAACACATTGGCACTCGATCTACGGATATAGAAAGTGACGCATCATCATCCCAGGAATTGTACTAATAAACAAACTTATGAATATATCTACTACATCAGCCTACATTCTTCGGTGGAACCGGAACGGGTTTCACTCGCAGTTACCTATGCTACAGCAGTTAATAAGTCAATATAACCCATTCTTTGTAGGACTACAGGAAACAAATTTTAGTGAAAAGAAAATAACTGGATTAAAAAATTATACAGCTTTCTATAAAAACAGGGTAAACGCAAAGATAGCTAGTGGAGGAGTTTCAATTTACATAAAAAAGGGCGCTGATGTCAACGAAACATCTCTAAAAACAAATTTAGAAGCTGTTGCAGTCTCTATTAACCTAGAACTAAAAATTTCTATTTGCAATGTGTACATACCCCCCAATAAAGATATTTCAAGTCAATAACTAACAGATCTCTTCTCTCAAATAACATCTCCACGTATCATTATTGGATATTTCAACTGCCACAACGCCGAATGGGGATGCAAAACGACTTCCAACAAAGGCAAACTGCTCTCATAAACTTCAGATCTCTGCGGTCTTTGCCTACTGAACAGTGGCGAAGGCACTAGGCTCAATCCCTGCACTGGAGAGACGGCAGCTCTAGACCTTACCTTTTGTAGCCCAAATTTACTAACCGTACTAACTTGGGAAATTTTACCTTTCATTTATAATAGTGATCATGTTCCAATAATTATTAATAACTCCAATCACAGGAATATAACCAATACAAACATTAGTACAAAATGGCAATATAAAAACGCAAATTGGGCACTGTATCAGCAAACAATCGAAGAAAATATAACAAACTTTGAAATAAAATCGGATATAGACGAAACAGTTGATAATTTTGCAAATACCATGTTAGAAGCAGCAAAAGAATCAGTAAAAAAAACATCACTGATTAAAAATCGTCAACCCGTACCATGGTGGAACAAAAACTGCCAAGAAGCGGTTAGAGCAAGTAAACATGCTTACAATGTATGGAAAAAGCACAAAAATCAAGAAAACCTCATCGAATTTAAAAAACAAAAAGATGAAAATACATAATGAAAAATCCCAATGGCACAGGACCAATTGGACAGGCTTGTTTCAGTAACATTTTTGCATAAAACCCAAAATAAAAAATTGAATACAAAATTAATAGAATGTTTTGAGATGTACAAGAAACAAAAGTAACATTTTGGCATCAAGTCAAAAACAAAAAAATAAAAAAAAAATTCTGGTAAATTTGTTAGTTTTCTTAAATAAATGTTTTAATGTACGATTTAGAGAAAAAGAGAAAAATGTTAAATACAAAAGTTGTAGAACGTATTAATTTCTATGAAAAAGCTCAATAACTTTTTTGCGTCCAATGAAAAACAAAGGAAATACGATTTTTTTTCAACTTTGACAGGCCGCCATTTTGTTTTTACTGGGCCGATTTGGCTCATTAACGAACTCGTCCAAGATTTTGGCCTAACCGATTTTTGTAGCGAGTTTGGGTTCGATCCGTCAAAAAATACGCCCTCTATCGTGCTTACAAATTCCGTTATAACATATATATATGTATATATATACATATATATATATATATATATATATATATATATATATATATATATATATACAGGGTGTCCCACGACGATTAAGACAAGTAATATATCAGAATTGGGCAGTAGTAGATAATTATAATTTTGGGGGTGTAAATTAGAGCAAATGTTGCATCTTTTCTTGTTATTGTGTTACCCATTGAGGTATTTGTTTTTGGTCACGTGACGTCGCATTCAAAACTATTAATGGGACAACCTGTATATTTGTGCCTTTCTGTGTTTCTCCCGATGAAACAATTCCAACTAACTAGCACACTTGGGGTCTAAAGTGATTAATTCAAGAGTTACAGGTACTTAAAGGATTGTAAGTTAAAAAATTCATAATTGAATCCCCTGTATTTTTCGGCAATCTCACATTCGTACGTAATGATTAAGACAAACCATAATTTTTAATAATACTTGAAAGGTAATAATGAAACGATCTGTATATCATGGAGTAAAATTACATAGAATTGTTTTTTCTCAACAAAAACTTGTTTACCTATTAAATATCGATAAAAAGTAGCATAGCAAATCTTATAAAAAAGACTGCCATTGTCAAGTTTTCCATGATAATGACAAAAGTGCCAATAACTGTCAGAATAGTTATTTTTAAGTTGTGAAACGGTAAGTCAACATGCCTTTTCTTCATACGGCTAGTGAATATGTTGATATGCTTCTTATTTATGGTGAATGTGAAAGAAACTGTAGAAGAGCTAGAGATTTATCCCAATCGCCGAATACCTGGTAAAGATACATTTAGGTATGTGGAACAAGAATAACGCAATGGTTCTTTTCCCAGTGAGAAAGCCAAAGTAGAAACATCTAGGACAAAGTCTGTACAAACTGAAGACAATGTAATTAATACTTTAGCATATTTACAAGCATATCCTCATACATCCATTCGACATTTGGAATCTGAACTTGGTATCAGCAAATCAACTATCCACAGGATATCAAAAAATCATAAGTATCATCCCTTCAAGATACATTTGGTGCAAGGTCTGAATCCTCAAGATTTTGATCTACGATGTACATTTATTGCAGATATGCATGTACGGTTAGACGATGAGTTATCTTTTTTGGATAAAACTCTGTGGTGCGACGAATCGAGATTTCATAATAACGGAATAGTCAATCGACATAATTGCGATTACTGGTCTGCAGAAAATCCAAAATGGGTAATGGAAACCCCATTTCAGGGGGTGCCCTATTCAATGGGCGTTTGATTGGCCCGTACTTTTATGATGGTATACTAGCGGGAGAGAGATACCTAAATTTTTTACAAAATATACTTCCAGACCTACTTGAAGACATTCCATTGAATGAAAGAAATACAATGTGGTGGCAGCAAGACGGTGGTACACATTATGATCGTAGAGTGAGAAATTATCTGGATATGATATTTCCAGAATGCTGGATTGGACGACACGGTACTATTTACTGGCTTCCAAGATAGCCAGACCTGACTCCGTTAGATTTCTTCCTTTGGGGATATCTTAAAGGTATCGTTTATGCAACTCCGTCTACAGATTTAGACGATCTGAAAAGAAAAATACGCGATGCTTGTAGAACTGTGACAACGAAAATGATTAGGGCAGCATGTAGCCGAAATCTATTATCAAGATTTGAGAAATGCATTTGCGAAGGTGGACATCAATTTGAACATCTCCTTTAAGATTGTCTTAATCATTACGTGCGAATGTAAGATTGCCGAAAATTACAGGGGATTCAATTATGAATTTTTAACTTACAATCCTTTAATTAACTGTAGCTCTTGAATTAATCACTTTAAACCCCAAGTGTGTTAGTTAGTTGGAATTGTTTTATCGGGAGAAACACAGAAAGGCACAAATATACAGGTTGTCCCATTAATAATTTTGAATGCGACGTCACGTGACCAAAAACAAATACCTCGTTGGGTAACACAATAACAAGAAAAGATGCAACATTTGCTCTAATTTACACCACCAAAATTATAATTATCTACTACTGCCCAATTCTGATATATTACTTGTCTTAATCGTCGTGGGACACCCTGTATATATATATATATATATATATATATATATATATATTTAGAAAATTTGAGTTTTTTCTTGGACCTTAAAGTTTATATTTTTTTCATTTATATTTCTTGGGCATTTTTGGTCCTGGATTAATTAAAACAAATGTTTTAATTAATCCAGGACCAAAAATGCCCAAGAAATATAAATGAAAAAAAATATATATATATATATATATATATATATAACCTTCAGAACGGGGGGTGATTTTGGCATCAGGGAACCCCAAAACGAAAAACAGCATTGACATTTTTCCGAAGTCGCGTCATGCTACTCTCTACAATAGCCCTATTTCATTCTGAAATAAGCCTAAAAAACGCAAAACAGAATCGTGGCATGAATTCATAGCCAGCTTTAATGACAACACTCCACCCACAGAAATTTGGAACAAAATTCGACGAGTATCAGGGAAACGCACCATCACAGGAATACGAGATCTTCAATATCAGAACAAGCTTACATCTGAAAATAAACTAATAGCCAATGTTTTAGCTGAAACTTACAGAAAACACTCTAGCAACTCAAATTTTTATGCACAATTTCTCGACTTGAAGCAACAACAAGAAAAAGACTTTCCCATAACTATAGATCCAAATGACGATTCTTCATTAAATGCTAAAATCTCTGAAACTGAACTTGAAGAAACATTACAAAACATAAAAAACACAAGTCCAGGACCAGACGAAATCCCTGCAATATTTATCAAAAATTTGCCTAGCTGTGTTAAAGAATTTTATTGGACATCTGCAATGTTATTTGGACTGAAAACAAATTCCCGAAAAAATGGAGCCAAGCTACAATCATACCTATATTAAAACAATGTGGATTCAGGCAACAAAGATCTGCGCAAGACAACATAATCGAATTATCAAATATGGGAGAGAAGATATGATGAAGGAATACACAAAACTGTTCAATATAATAATACAACATGGAAGAATACCTGAAGAATGAAAACAAAGTGCAACAATACCCGTTTTTAAAAAAGAGCTAAAGCAGACCCGGTTAACTACCGCGGAATAACCCTCCTAAGTATCTCAATAGTCCCATTAGTGAAGAACAACAAGGATTTAGAAAGAACCGATCAACTCTTGATGCATTATTTATAACGAGACAACTAGTAGAAAAATCCCCTGAGGTCAATCCTCATGCGTATCTTTGCTTTATAGATCTCACTAATGCCTTTGATTAAGTACAACTGAAAAATGTAATCCTTATACTCAAACACAATAACATACTTAAAAAACTCATCAAAATTATAATGGTCTTAAATACAAATACGACGACACAAATACATACAAGCTACACGTTAACACAACCCATACGAATAACATCAGACCACTACTTTTCAATACAGTTATGGACAAACTAGGGAACTCCGTAAAGAACACGCAATTAGGATATCGATTGGGAACTCATAAAATAAATATATTATTTTACGCTGACGATGCCGTGCTCATCGCAGAATCAGAAGATGACCTCCAAAGAATGCTACACGCTTTTAACAAAAATGCTGAAGATGTAAACATGGAAATGTCAAAAACCAAAACAATATGTATGACCACATCAAAAGAACCCTTGCGCTGTAAGCTGGCCATAGGAAACACAACCATCGACCAACTCATGCCATTCGAGTACCTAGTGTGTAAGATCACAAGTACATGATTCCTGGAAGATGAAGTAAATAAAGCTGCCACAGTATCTGGTCATCTTAGACAATCAATTTGGAGGAGATCAGAATTTATAAAACATGTGTGAGGACCATCTTGACATATGGTGCAGAAATACGTGCTGAGACAACAGTAACCAAAAGAATACTCAGAAAAACAGAGATGAAAACCCTAAAAGGGATAACAGGAAATGTCCTATACGACAGACAAAGATACATAGATATAAGAGAGAAGTGAAATACCGACGACGTGGTGAGGTGGATTAGGAAAAGGAGTAGAAAGTATGTAACGCATGTAAACAGAATGCCAGCTGATAGAATGGCCATAATAGTCCGCAATAATATCCCCCACGGGAGAAGACCAATCGGCAGGCTCCCCAAACGATGACACGACAGCTGGTAATCAACGTCTCAAGAACTGCTGCAGAGGCACCGGAATTGAACAGGCGAAACCCCTACAATAATAATAAGAAGAAGAATAAGTTTTCAGGACAACAGCATAAGACAAATATTTACTTAAATGCCTTTTGTTTGTTTAACCGACACGAAATCATTCATTATACTACGACAAAGATTTCATGAAGGTTACTTATTGCCTATCACGTGAAAAAGCTCGCTAGCGTACTTTATACTTTCAAAGCTACATATTATAAATTGTATTTTTGAAGTTATACTTCTTTTGACGCGTTTGAGAGTGAATTTTTACGATTCGATGTCACAAAGTAAATTTTGTATACGTGATTTATAAAAAATATATTCCAGCAAATATTTCTTAGCGGTGTTACTTTTTCTAGATCCTTTTATACCAGTTCTTTTGCTTTTAAATGTATCCATTTTTTTAAGTCAGTGGAGTATTTTAGACGGAAGTTGGCAGCTTGCTTCTTTAACACATTTAATGACGCATTTCTCAGTGCTCATAAAATAGTATACTGAAGATAATGACTTCATCGCTTCATACCTCCACTTCAGTCCTGTTAGTATTTGGTCATTAATGTTATTTTATCTCTTCAAATGAGATAATACCTATATCTTGATGACTAGGCGAAGCCGTCATGGCGGTGTGCGCCTGTCACCTACTTGCTTCATTTAATATTTGCAATATCATATGAAGGCACAAGTGGATAAAAGTGTCGTAACATTTTTTCAAAAACGTGTTTTTTTCGTTCAATAAGTTTAAAATTCGCCTTTTATCTTTATCATTAAATTTCTGTAAACAACCTAGATACTTAAGTGATAAAAGTGTTATGTACTATATTTTTTGCTTTTCGCAGTGTGTTCAAGATTGTAAAATCTTGAAATTTATTCGTTTATGATACCTTTAGAATATATGAGATATTTGTATGTGTCCTTTTTTTATTGTATATATTTAAGGCGTAAATTCATTTTAGTTAATAGCTTTGTAGAAATATGTTGCAGAATTGATAAGATCTTTCTATTGTAGTAAATTCAAAGGATATATTAATTTTATTTTCAAAATACTTTGTAAATACCACGTTTTCCAACAATAATTGTAAATTCTTTTGGGCATATGAATGACACCTTTTTTGAAAGTCGACATTGTCCTATAGTTAAGAAGTGAGAAAAAAGCACGTTTCACCCTATTATATATTGTATTGTAAAAACGCTAAATTTAGTGTCAATTCTGCATGAATTTTATGGTAGAGGTTCGGAAGACATGAAAGACATTTTTGAATTACCTTTCTAAGTAAGAAGGTTACAATTGGTATTGTAGTATTCCATAGAAACTTAACTTACTATTGGCGGCACCCATAGTTGATTCTTGTCTGGGAACCCGACAAGTCAAGTGATGCTGGCCAGTAGGAAATATTTATTTTCGATTGGTCAACCCAATCCACGTGTAAACACGCCCCTCGCAGATTTCTACTTAACACGTCTCACAACGTGAAGAAATCAGTTTTTTCACACTCATCGAATCGAGCGGAATGCTCAGCAACGAAGTTAATTTTTAACTCATCGAAACGAGCGCAAGGCTCAACAACAAAGTAGTTTTTCACTCGTCAGTTCTACACTTCTAGACGCGAGTTTTACAATCATCGACGCGAGTTTTACACACTCATCGAATCGAGCTCAACGCTCAATAACAAAGTTAGTTTAAAACTCATCAAATCGAAACATAAAGTGTCTTCCGATCTGAAACCACAGAAATTCAGCGTTCACAACTCAACTTTGTAACATTTTGTAAATTTGTACATAATAAATTATTAATTTCGACATTAACTTTGTCAAATTAAGATTATTTATTTAGTTGAATGTCCACGCCAGTTGACGAAGTTCAACTAGAAATATAATCAAAAACACAGTAGATAAAGGTGTCATGTTCACAGCAGCATTATACTTGAATTTGTGGTTATGTCATATATTGTTACTTTTCCGCCCAACCTATATATCTATATGCGAGAAAAGTATTGGTTTACCACAAAAATAGTTGGAATTTTGAAAATTTTTTTTTGAGTTATTTTTACGTTTTCCATCAACAACAACACGAAAAAATGGTTTTTAGAAAAATAAACGGTTTTACGGATTAAAACTAACTCTTCCGCATCTGTGGCCCTGAACAATGTTCTATCATAAAATTGTTACTTGTATACACTTCGAGGGATGTATCGTGCTAACAAACCGAAATTTCTCCAAAAATAACCAAAAATTTTGTATATCTGGATTTAGAGGACCCGCTGTACTCGCTCTAGTCAACTAAAAATCAATAAGGTACATCTGTGAGACACTTTGAACAATATTCAATCCTAAAATTGATCAATCGTATACTCTCTGGAGGCTGTATCGTGCTAACAAACTGAAAATTCTCCAAACATGACGAAAATTTGGTACTTCAAGTACCATAGCACCCGTTGTACTGGCTTTACTGAGTTGAATATCAATAGGGTTCATCTTTGAGACGTTCTGAATAATATCCAACCATAAAATTGGTCACTTGTACTCCGGAGGCTGTATCGTGCTAACAAACTGAAACTTCTTCAAAAATGACAAAAATATCGTACTTAAGGTACTGTATCACTAGTTGTATTGGCTCCGGTGAGCTGAAAATCAATAGGGTTCATCAGTGAGAAGCCCTGAAAAATATTCAATCATAAAATTGGTGACTTGTTGAACTTCGCAGGCTTTATCGTGCTAACAAACTGAAATTTCTCAAAAAATTACAAAATGTCGTACTTCAAGTACCATAACAACCGTTGTACTGACTCTAGTGAACTGAAAAGCAATAAGGATCATCTGTGACATGTCCTTAACAATATTCAATCATGAAATTGCTGACTTATCGCACTCCGGAGACTGTATCGTGCTAACAAGACATGTAAGGAAAAGTGTCCGACGACAACGACGACGACGACGACATACACACAGGATTTTTTTTCTAAGAACCATTTTTTCGTGTTGTTGTTGATGGAAAACGTAAAAATAACTCAAAAAAAATTTCAACTTTTTTTGGGATAAACCAATACTTTTCTCGCATATAGAAAGGTTGGGCGGAAAAGTAAAAATCCTGTGTATGTCGTCGTCGTGGTTGTAGTCGGCCACTTTTCCTTACATATCTTGTTAGTACGATACATCCTCCGGAGTGCAATAAGTCACCAATTTTATGATTGAATATTGTTAAGGACATGTCACAGATGAGCCCTATTGATTTTCAGCTCACCAGAGCCTGTACAACGGTTACTATGGTACTTGAAGTACGACACTTTGTCATTTTTTGAAAAATTTCAGTTTGTTAGCACGATATAGCCTCCGGAGTATATATACGTGACAAATTTTATGGTTGGATAGTATTCAGAGCGTCTCAAAGATGAACCCTATTGATATTCAGCTCACTAAAACCAGTACAACGGGTGCTATGGTACTTGAAGTAACAAATTTTTGTAATTTTTGGAGAATTTTCAGTTGGTTAGCATGATACAGCCTCCAGAGAGTATACGATTGATCAATTTTATGATTGAATATTGTTCAAGGTGTCTCACAGATGTACCCTATTGATTTTCAGTTGACTAGAGCGAGTACAGCGGGTCCTTTAAATCCAGATATACCAAATTTTTGGTTATTTTTGGAGAAATTTCGGTTTGTTAGCACGATACATCCCCCGAAGTGTATACAAGTAACAATTTTATGATAGAATATTGTTCAGGGCCACAGATGCGGAAAAGTTAGTTTTAATCTTCAAAACCGTTTATTTTGTAACAGTTTAGTGTAAGGGTGTTTTTTACTGAGATATACTCGTATTATACAAAAACCATGTGCTATAAAACAAGGTAAGAAATTAGTAGCTTATATGATTTTGTTAGCAATAACAGTCTTTTGTAATAATTTTAGAAGCCGAAAATAATCAATCCATCTGTCCCACGAGAAGTTTAGGAAGTAAAAAGAGCATAAAAGAAAACAATCCTAAAAGCTTGCCTTATTTTGATATTTCTAACCCAAGCACAAGTAAAATTGATGCAGCGTTTATTGAGAATCTAATTGTTTGTGAGAATCTAACCATTTCTGAGATGTCAAGTAGTACCCGTACCACTAGAGCTATGTAAATAAAACAATCTAATATTTTCATGTCCATTTAGTGACATTCTCAAATATATTGACATAGTAAATCAATAATTTTTTAGTTTTAGTTTTTATTTTTAGCCATATACTGCTCCCCATCGTCTCAGAGTGATTTCAGTGATGAGGATATAACATCTGGCAGTGAATACATTATCGAAAGCGAATCAAGTGAATCTAGTGATGAATCAGATAATGAGCTGTTATCCAACGTTCGGAACAAGCTCTCTTATCTCAAACCAGGCCTGACTCAAACCAAAGCTCAAGTACTCAAGTAACTCCGGTGAATATACCGCATACTACTGCTGATAGCGGATTGCCCAATTTAAAAGAAGACCATGTTTCTGAAGAAAAAAGTCAAAACGTGAAGTAGAAAATGTTTCAGGTAAAGAAACGTCCTAGGAATCCAGATCAGTGGGTTGGAAGAAAATCTGCAATTTTAAGAGCTACAGGGGAATAATATCTCTCTCAAAGAGGAAAAATTATACCGAAGAAGGAAATAAATTCTGGATTTTTGTGCAAAGAAAAATGCAGATTACATTGCTCTGACAAGTTTCATTTAGAACACAGATAAGCAATTTTTGAAAAGTATTATTCATTAGATACAAATTCAAAAAATTCTATGTTGTTTAAAAGTATAAACATTAAACCTGTTGCAAGACATAAGGCAAATGTAAGAAAAGGAAAAACATATTCTTTTACTTATTCCATTACTTTTAATAGAAAAACTGAAATCATATGCTGAGGTGCACTATGTTCCCTTTATCAAATTAGCCGAAAGAAAATTGAGCGTATGCAAAGAACATTAAAGAAAGGAAAGAATGCTCCAACGCCTGATAGAAGAGGTCAACTCACTAATAGGCCTCATAAAATTAAAGAGGATGTCATTGCGTGCATTACAGATCATATAAAAAAATTTCCTTCAGAGGAATCACATTACTCACGTAATAGAAACTGTCTTAAAAAATATTTGTCACATCTCCTTAATATGACTGTAATGTATAAAATGTACATCGAAGAATGTGAAAACAGAAAACTCGATGATTCTTTTAAAATAACACTTTCTTCATATGCCAACATATTTTTGACAAAGTTCGATTTATCTTTTGGTCACCCTAGAAGTGACACGTGTAGTATTTGTGATTCAGGACACAAATCTACATCTACATACTGAAAAATTTAAAGCTGCATTTGAATCACAAAGACGTGACAGAGAAAAACCATCTATGGGAAAAAACCTGCTATATAACTATGGATTTACAACAAACGATGCCACTACCAAAATTATCAACCAGTAAAGCTTTCTTCCTCAGGCAAATGTGGTACTATAATTTTGGTATCCACTGTGTAACTGCTAGTGGACTAAAGCCCTTTTTTCTGAATTGGACAGAAGATGTGGCAAAGCGAGGAAGTATTGAGATAGCTAGTTGTTTATTCCGATTTTGTCAGCAGCTCAAAGAAACGCACAAAAATATCTAATCATTTGGTCGGATTCCTGTGCAGGCCAGAATAAAAACTTCAGCCTTGTCAGTCTCTACCAACTTTTAATTTCAAATGGAACATTAAAAGTCATTGATCATAAGTTTCCAGAAGTTCGACAAAGCTACTTAGCTTCGGACAGATACTTTGGAAGAATAGAAAAAAACTTAGAAAGGTTGAGAATATCTATGTGCCCGAACAATACCGTGAGCTAATCAAATCTGCAAGTACGAAAAATTGTTGTACTCTCGATATTGAAAATTACTTCTATAACTTTGACGAACACTCAAGAAAGTTGCATATCTGGAATAAAAAAACTAATGAGCTGGGACAAAAAGTTTGGTTTCAGAGATAGTGTAAAGTGGATTAGAGTTGACGAGTTCGGCAGCTATTTATATAAAGAAAATCATGATGAGAGAGAGCGAGAGATACATAAGCCTTATTGTCATGAAAAATTATACAATTACATGGACAAAGGGAAATATTTTAAAAATAGATAAATATAAAAAAAAGTATATAAAAAATAATATAAAAATACTGACTATACCAACAATACACAACATAATAATATAAAAATACAAATTAAAATTAAAATATTCACGATTTTATAAAGTTGATCTCTTAAAAAAGGGAAATAGGGTGATACCGAAAAATTAAGTAACTTGCGCGAACAGTTAAAGTGCGTTAAGGAACAGTATAAATGGTTCTATGAAAAAAAGTTTGAAGACAACGAAGAGAATCCCAAGAAAAAAAGAAAAACCAATTAGTTTAATTAGGTAAGTTTTAAACTTTTTGTTACTTTTGCATAAAAAATACCAGTTTTTGAGTACATAACACCTTTTTTCATTTTTCCTTCAACATAGTTTTTGTCAACTTCTCATGAATAAAACATTAAACATGTACATTAAAAGTACATTTTTCTCTTACACTATCAAAGTGATTCAAAATTGAAAATTAGGCAAAGAAAATATATAATTATGCTTAACAAAACACTTTCAGTAAATGCCCGAAATCAAATGCGATAAAAAGTTCCAATCGAAAATCTTTAAAAATTGATTTTTCTCAGAATAATTATTTTTTGACATGACACCTTTAATCACTTGTGTCTTCATATATTGTGGAATTATTTACAAACAGTTTCATTTAAAAAAGTAGGAGAAATTTTATAAGAAATCAGGCTGCAATCAAGGTAAGAAACAAAAAAATGTACGTAGAAAATTTGTATTTACGTGAATAAAAGACTCTTCCATAGCATTTGATGGTGAAGGGAGTTCTCTATTATATGAAAGAACTAGACATTTTGAAATATATTAGAGATGATCAATACGGAGTATTGCATGAACAGAATAATTATTGTGCATTTATATATTAACGATTTGAATATGAAGAAGAGAGAGATATTCGAAAGAGAAGTTTTGTAAGAAAATGGGATTATTATTCATGGAATGTTTGGTGATATAAGTTGACCCAGATATAGGAGTCCTCTACGGGGCTGGGGTTGGAAGTGTTTGAATTAGGAACTTTTCGTGCTGTGCTTGTGTGGATGAAAATGAAAAGTGATGGGTGGCTCCTTCGAGTGCATCGACGAAAAGCTTGATTTTAAGATTTTTAACATGTTGAAATCGGAGGGTTAAACAATTATATTAAGTAAAGAGAAGACGGGTACAACTGCTGTATTCTTCCCTGTCGGCGGCCATTTGGCTGATGAGGGAATTCACCAGGTTACAGGGAACCCTGCAACAGCGACAGGCAATATGAAAAACGATTTGTTGTATAGATTGTAATAATAATTTATGTAGAATCATATATGTCATTATTAGTATCGTGTCTATACTGGCAATATGAACGTATTTACGAAGAAATGTCTATAATCTTCTAATCTATGCAGCTAACTATAGGAAACATTCAAATTTAAAATAATGATATATCTTCTGTTTATTTTTATGAAAATAATGTTTTTAAACCACTGTTCAAGATTAGAAAATCTTGAATTATATTGTTTACGATGCTTTTAAAAATATCAATAGAGTTCATCTATGAGACGCCCTGAATAATATCCAATCATAAAATTGGTCACTTGTATATACTTCGGAGGCTGCATCGTGCTAACAAACTGAAATTTCTTCAAAAATGACAAAAATGTCGTACTTAAAGTACTATAGCACCTGTTGTTCTGGCTCTGGGGAGCTGTAAATCAATAAGGTTCATCCGTGAGATGTCCTAGATAATATTCAATCATAAAATTGGTGACTTGTTGGACTCCGGAGGCTGTATCGTGCTAACAAACTGAAATTTCTCAAAAAATGACAAAAATGTCTTACATCAAGTACCATAGCACTTGTTGTACTGGCTCTGGTAAGCTGAAAATCAATAGGGTTCATCTGTAAGATGTCCTGAACAATAGTCAATCATAAAATTGGTGACTTGTTGCACTCCGGAGGCTGTATCGTGCTAACAAGACATGTAACGAAAAGTGGCCGACGACGACGACATACAGACAGGATTTTTTTTCTAAAAACCGTTTTTTCGTGTTGTTCTTGATGGAAAACGTAAAGATAACTCAAAATTTTTTATCAAAATTCAAACTTTTTTTGGGGTAAACAATACTTTTCTCGCATATTGGATAGGTTGGGTGGAAAAGTAATATTTTGCTCTTTACAATCAAAAAATTTTACGTCTCTGTCACTTCACTTGACAATTTTTACTTTTCCGCCCAACCTATCTAATATGCGAGAAAAGTATTGGTTAACCCCAAAAAAAGTTGGAAATTTGAAGATTTTTTTGAGTTATTTTTGCGTTTTTCGTCAACAACCACCCATAAAAACGGTTTTTAGAAAAAAAATCCTGTGTGTATATCGTCGTCGTCGTCATCGTTGTCGTCGGCCACTTTGCGTTACATGTCTTGTTAGCACGATACAGCCTCCGGAGTGCAACAAGTCACCAATTTTATGATTGAATATTGTTAAGAACATGTCACAGATGAACCCTATTGATTTTCAGCTCACCAGAGCCAGCACAACGGGTGCTATGGTACTAGAAGTACGACATTTTAGCCATTTTTTGAGAAATTTCAGTTTGTTAGCACGATACAGCCGCCGGAGTTCATCAAGTCACTAATTTTATGATTGAATATTATTCAGGACACTTCACAGATGAACTCTATTGGTTTTCAGCTCACCAGAGCCAGTACAACAGGTGATATAGTACTTTAAGTACGATATTTTTGTCATTTTTGGAGAAATTTAAGTTTGTTAGCACGATACAGCCTCCAGAGTGTATACAAGTGACCAATTTTATGATTGAATATTGTTCAAGGTGACTCACAGATGTACTCTATTGATTTTCAGCTGACTAGAGCGAGTACAGCGGATCCTATCAATCCAGATATATTACATTTTTGGTTATTTTTGGACAAATTTCGGTTTGTTAGCACGATACATCCCCCGAAGTGTATACAAGTGACAATTTTATGATAGAATATTATTCAGGGCCACAGATGCGGAAAAGTTAGTTTTAATATTTGAAACCGTTTATTCTTTATGCAAATCGGAAGAGCTAAGTGCTAAACACTTGAGACTATATACATGTTCAGAACTGAGACACATATTATACAATTATATAATGTACTTTGGAGGAATATTTTTCCTCCACAAATCAAAGTCAAGACGAAATATGCAAAATAATGCTAAAAAGGAGTAAAGTAATAGACTCGCTAGCAAAATCTTAAACGCGAACGAAATCTCAAGACAATCAAAAGTTAGAATTTACGAAACAACCATACGCCCAATAACACTGGAAGAGTTAAAATAGTAGAAGGAAAATTTAGAAGAAGTACAGATAATGAGATAATGAACGTATAGAAGACCAAAAATAACAAGAAAAACCCGATCACAAAGAGCCAGATAGTTGGGCCACATAATAGGAATTACAGAACATGCGAAACATGGATTAAGACACTGCAGAACGAGCAGAAAGCCTAAAGTTTGGGAAAGGAAAGTGCTTAGAAAGATATTTGGAAGATTTAAAACAGCAGAAGGTTAATTGAGAAGAAGTACAAATAATAAGATAATAAGCTTGTATAGAGGACCAAAAATAACAAGAAAAACCCGAGCACAAACAGCCAGCTGGTTGGACCACATAATAGGAATTCCAAAACATAGATGTAGGTACCAAGAAGGTCCTGTTAATTGCAGAATGCAATAAAGGGAAACAAGGAAGACCGAGGAAAATATGGCTACAAGAAGTTCAAAATGATTTAAATAAGATAAAGGTGAAGGATTGGATGAATTGTGCTACAAATAGAAAATACTGGATAAAAATAGTAAAAGGCCTGTTTGTGATGATTTTGATCGGACTGGACGGTAAGTAAATAATTTGGGTATTCTCAAGATATTTTTGTAATCATCACGTTTGTATTATAGCAAAGTTGTACAAATAATACTATAAGCATCTCGAACAGTAACGAGTTTACCAATCTCTTCCAATTTTGACAACTGAGCGAAGCGAAGTCACCAAACATTGTCGTCGATCGGTCTCCTTCTGTTGATATTTAATATAGGTACTATTAAAAGATATGTGACTTAAACAAGTCTTGTAAGGGAAAAGTAATACATTAAGCTAAAAATGCATGCATATAATCTACTTATATTAAAATTATTACTTATATAATTTTAAAATTTGTTACATAATAATATTACGAGTAAGAATGTTAATTTCAATAAGTACCTATATTTTTGAGAAAAGTTAGTTAAACAACACACGCAAAATTAAGTTAGATTATGTCTATAAATCTAAGATATTTTTTTTGCAAAAAGTCTAACCTGTTGTATCGCTTATTTCTCACAGGCCGTTTGTTCTTGTCTCGCATGACGTCTCCAATTATTGTATCCATTTTTGCTGATTAAAAATATCCGAAATGTCACTTATACCTTGAGAAAATGTGTAAAAATAGAAATAATGTTGGATAACAGTCAAAAAACAAGATGGTCGTTCTCATGTTATTCGATCTTGTATGCATTTTTTTTAAAGATCCGTTTAATTGATCTATCAAAATTTTCATTATTTCGACAAATAATGGAAGTAGAAATGAGTATTAGTGAAAAATTACTGTTTTATATTTATAAAATGCTAGTTAATGTATAAAACAACTACGTTATATGATTCATCTAAAAACATGACAAGTTTTATAAAATACATATAATGTTTTCTTTGATATTCGAACCGTTTTCAAAGTTAGAATTTTTTTAAAGTCACACGTACTTACCTGTATATGTATGGAGTGTTCTACTTTTTTAAAAATGTTTTGTGTAGATCTAAAAGAGATGTAAACAGCATCGAAGATTCTGAAAAACTGACTTACACAATCTGGGGACATCTAAATGCTGTTTTATTTTGAGATCTTTCAGTCTCCCGCATAGTGTTTTTGTAATTCGTAATAGGTACACTATTTTATTTCTGATATAGATAGTTATCTCTCTATGCCACATATGACGTATTTATCATGATTTTTATCATTTTTCGCAGAAAGTGGTTCTTTATTCAATGAATTTTTCTACAAAATTAGCTTACATATGTTCTAATGGTAATTTAATCCTCTAAAACTCAGACACAACTGATAATTTAAGGGACATTTGATTGGCATGGAGACGAAATTATTTTCATATTTGAGTTCAGTAAAAAATTTGATATATCAATAAAAACATATTATAGTTTCAAAGAAATTTTTATAAACATCCCATTTTGTCGTATGGTCGTTGATGAGATAAAATTTTAGATTATCAATTTACAATCTCTGAACTGTAAAATCTAGCCCAATATGGCGTAGCTCATATAAACATTGTAGGGTGTTTAAAGCTTAAATTTGCTATCTGACTTTTACAATAATGTTCTTCAGTAGTTTCTACTCGAAAATATGAAGTTTTATCTTTTTTGTTATGAGAATTACAAATTTGGATTCTATGGCAAAATAGTTAACCTTATTTTATGAGTAAAGCTAAACATATATTTTTCTCTGTTTAACTATGATTAAAATAATAAAAAAAGTCACTTTTGTTTGGATAGTATGACTCTGTAGGTTTTCGAGTTACTTGGTTTAAAAAGTTCACTGCATTTTGAATTTATAAAAACTTTATTCTCTAATTACGGACACATATCGATAAACAATAATAAAATATGAGTGCATAGCGAATTGTGCGAGTATAAAATCGAATAAATTCAATCCAAAGTCATAATCTACCTTAGTTAATTACAACAAATAAAATACGTAAGTACTATTTACAACTGAATTATAGTAGTATATAGAAGTAATAAGACGAAATTTCCTCAACAAACCAGCCGCTTATCAAAAGGAATTCCATTATCCACTTTTTACTTCTGATTCTGTCGGACCACAACAACTTTCAAAACACCTAAAGAAAAAAAACCTAAGAAAGTTGGGCTTGACGAAATAATGAAAATGATGGAACCCGCCAAAAATTTCATTGAGGAACACGCAGACGAACTAATATTAAATTATGATCAACTGACAGATTTGATTACCAATATTCATGGTTCTAGTGATCCAATCAGTACCATAAGAAATTATACCTCAGATTTTGAGTCTCTCATTAATATGCTGAAAAAAGTGTACCCCCAAATCACGAACAAATCCCTAAAAATCCGCTTAACCAAGATAAGAAAACGATTACGACGATACATATCAGAAGGCCCCATTGACTCTGGAAGTCACTCGTCGACACAATCATCATATTAGAAATGGACATACTTCAATGGAATTTAAATGGTTATTACGTACACTATGAAATGTTGAAACAACTAACTATGAAATGTTGAAACAACTATTGTCTAAGTACAAACCAAATTCTATTTGTTTACAGGAAACACATTTTAAAAACAGTAATGTACATAACTTGAAAAACTATAACATATACTATAAAAACAGACCCACTGGAGAAAGGAGCTGAGGGGGGGGGGGTGTTGCCACATACGTTAAGAATAATATCCAATCAAATAAAATTGACAGATCTAGAAGCTGTTGCGGTTACTGTTTTCTATCCATCTAAAATAAATATTTGTAATATTTACATTCCTTCCAATATTATTCTCAATAAAAATGATTTGGTGAACTTGATTGACCAAATACCTCAACCTCGTATAATTGTCGGAGACTTCAACGGTCACAATTTATTGTGGGGATCGGAGAAACAAGACGATAGAGGTAATCTTATTGAGGAAATTATGAATGACTACAACCTCACTTTGCTTAATAATGGATGTAACACTAGATTCAACTCATACAATGGGACATCGTCTGCTATAGACTTGGCAATATGTGATGTCGCTATTACTCCTCTCTTAAACTGGGAGGTAATGCCATATCTCTATGACAGCGATCACTTCCCAATAATAATCTCTGACATTAGAACCGGCGCAGAAAATAGCAAACCTTTACAAAAATGGCGTCTTAACAATGCAAACTGGAATCAATTTTCCCTAAATATTGTTTCTCAATACAAAATAACAGAGGATATCGACGAAACAGTTAACAAATTTACCAAAATAATTGAACAAGCCGCAAAAGACAGTATTGGGATGACAGAAACCATCAGAAGCCACAATCCGGTACCCTGGTGGAATGACGCATGTCGTCAGGCAATAAAAGCAAGTAAAGCAGCATTTAATCGCTACAAAAAATACAAGATTCCTGAAAATCTAGCAAGTTTTAAGAACCTTAGAGCTAAGACAAGATATACGCTAAAAAAAAGTAGAAAAGAGTGCTGGAAGACTTACGTACAAAATATAAATAGTTCAACTAATATTAGCACTATCTGGAAAAAAATTAGGCAAATATCGGGACACAAATCATATCAGAAAATTTCTGCCTTAGAAGATAACGGACAAATCATTAGCAATCCAAAACAAATTGCTGATTTACTAGCCAGCAATTACGAGAAACAATCTAGCGATGCTGTTTTCGAAGAAAATTTTCTGCAAAATAATGAAACCAGTCTACGCAACTTTCACATTAACAATATAGACACGGACATCAACAAGCCCCTCCTAACGAACGAGTTTGACGAAGCACTTACTTCTTTTGATGATTGCAGCTAAGGGCTAGACAACGTGCCTATTAGCTTTCTGCAACACTTCCCACAAACAGCTAAAGCAACACTGCTAAAAATACTTAATCAAATATGGACAAAACATACGTTCCCAAAAAAATAGTCACAAGGAATAATTATACCCATTCAGAAGACAGGGAAAAATAAATTATTAGTCGATTCTTATAGACCCATATCCCTAACTTGCACCATGTGCAAATTACTAGAAAAAATAATCAATAACAAGCTCGTTTGGGAGTTAGAACGAAGAAAATTGATAATACCAGAACAGAGTGGATTTAGAAAACACAAAAGCACAATCGATAACATCATCGACTTAGAAAGCAACATACATGAGGCTTTAGCAAACAATCAGAAATGTATAGCTGTATTTTGTTGACATAAACAAAGCATTCGTTACGGCATGGAGGCCTAACATAGTAAAAACCTTGCAAGAATGGAATATAGACGGAAACATGCTGGCTTTTATTTACAATTTTCTAAATAATAGAAGTTTCCAAGTTAGGGTAAACGGCTCGATCTCCGATCTAAAAACACAACAGCATGGAACACCGCAGGGATCGGTAATCAGCCCAACTTTATTCCTTATAGCTATAAATAACATCACCACTAATATACAGAAACCAATAAAAGTCCGACTGTATGCGGATGATCTGGTAATGTACATAAAAAGTAAAAATTTAACAACAATGAAATCGATTCTACAATCACACATAAACATACTTGAAAAATGATCTAAGGACTCCGGTTTTCATTTCTCTGCAGAGAAAACCAAATGTATAATGTTCTCCAGGAGAGAAGTAGGCCAAAAGCCACTACTTGAACTAAATGGTAGTCCCCTCGGGTATGTGTCAAAAATCACATTTCTGGGAATGATCTTCGACTCGCAATTAAATTGGGATGACCATATTAAGAATCTAGTCGTTAGATGTCAGAATGGACTAAATCTATTAAAAGTACTCGCAAACAGAGAGTGGGGATCTGATCGAGAAACTTTACTCCTAATCTACAGACATCTTATTAGATCCAAGATCGATTATGGATCCATCGCCTCCGCTAAAAAACGCATATTAAATCGTTTAGATGTCATAGCAAACCAAGCATTGCGCATCATTTCTGGAGCTTATAGAACGTCCCCTATCGAAAGCTTACAAGTAGATCTAGGAGAGCAATGACTAGATAAAAGAAGGCAATATCTGACACTGTCATATGCCAGTACTATAATGGGCAACCAAGAACATCCAAACTACAATAACACAGTTGCAAATAGATATCAAAACACCTACGAATTCAGGCAAAGAGTGACTACCCCTTCTATCAGAGAGTTTCCAAATATATCATACAACTAGACATGCAGATACCTTCCATACTAGAAGCAAATGTTGATATACCACCGCCATAGCTTATTAAAATTCCGAGCATAGACACCAGCCTAACCAACTTTCACAAGGCAGAAACTCCAACCTCCACAGTATATCAGAAGTTTCACACGAAACTCTCCATGTATTCTAACTTTCATAAAATATATACTGATGCATCCAAAACCCCAAATGGAGTTGGAGCTGCTGTTATCACTTCCTATAAACCACCTTTGAAATATAAATTACCCAACGTAAGTTCTGTGTATACAGGAGAAATATATGCCATCCTACAAGCTTTAATCGAAATTCAATCGTCAAACCTGCAAAAAACTGTAATAATAACAGACTCCCTAAGTGCCCTAAGTACCTTGAAAAATATTTACAGTAACAACCCTCTTGAAATACAAATCAAGACTCAACTGCATCTACTACAAAACAACAACTTGGATGTCAGATTCTTATGGGTGCCCTCTCATCAAGGAATACATGGAAACGAAGATGCTGACAAACATGCAAAAGACGCTACAGTATGCAGAGATGTACATATAGTGAACATACAGTGACGTGAAAACCTACATCAAAATTAAAATTAATTGTCGGTGGCAATCGGAGTGGCAATGATCACTCCAAAAATTAAGACAATAAAGGAAAGTGTCAAACAGTGGCCGCGAATGTGCAGTAACCGCTTAAAACAGGTCGTAATAACCAGACTAAGAATAGGTCACACTAAACTTACGCATGAATATTTAATACGTAAAACTGATAAACCTATGTGTATAATTTGTAGCCGTGAACTAAATGTAAAACATATACTATTAGAATGTACATTATACACATCGCAAAGACAACAATGTAATTTTCCAAATGACATGAATACTCTGCTTGGAAAGGATTGCGATGTGAATAATATTTATAAATATCTGTCAAATACATCTCTACTCTATAAGCTGTGATTATATTATTAAAGCCATCGCTAATAACCAACTTGGTTGATGCGAGAAACAAAAAAAAATAATAAAATATTCACAAGCAAATCAATAACAACAATAAAAACCGATGATTTACTTCAAAGCATAGGTAGGTACTATAATCCACTTTTATATAGATCTATGAATACATTTGTGGCTTCTAATTTCCGTCGCTATTCTGGAAAAAAACTTTCTTGTTCTTCTTCTTATTTTAAGATTATAAATTGTTTTTTCAAAGGAACAACTTAATATGTGATTCTGATGACCAACTCTTATACCAGCCCTTCGGTGGTCTTCCCTGAGGTCTACTGGTATTCGGTCTCTCTTCCGTTGAAGTCGAACATCGTCCATCCTATTAACATGATCTATCCATGTCCTTATAGTTCTGGTCCATCTTACTATTTCTGGAACATCACATGTCGTTCTGATATCATTGCTCCTTGTTTCGTCTCTAAGCGTTTTGCCTGTGATTTTTTTTATTGGCTTTGACACTCGTCATTCGGCCAGGAACAAACTATTAATATATAAAAAAATATTCACCTTACTCACACCTATCCAATTCTAAGAGAAGACGGAACCATCTACCTAAAAATACAACAAGGATATAACAGGGTCACTCGCTCCTTCTCTAGGGTCAAGACATTATAATGTATAACAAACAAAACTAGGCCACGGAAAGGTAGGAATAAATACAATTGGGATAAAGAGAGGTAAACAAACCTGGTTCACATATTCACTAGCATACCTTTGATTCATATATGAATTTCATCAGAACGTTATATACTTCCATTTTGTTTAAAGCTAAAATATGGCAGATATTGAAGGGTGGGAAAAACCGTTTCTTATTAGATCATAAATAAAGTTTTGAGTTTCTTGGGAATAGATGCAGTTAAAGAAAATATGATTCAGATCACTTTTGATATGACAGTGTTGACACGGCCTGTGTCAAGAATTTTTATTTTATTTAAATGTGCTGGATAAATGCGTGTCTAAAGCGTAGTCTAACAATAGTTGTAATGTATTTACGTGGGCAGGAATAAAAATTGAACCAACAGCAATTCGGAATTTCTTGTTGAATTGATGAATATTGGGTATTAGATATTTTACAATAATCGTTCCAAGACTTTTTCCATAGACAACCTAGTTTTTGCCTAGAATTAGCAAATGCGTCTGGTACAGTAAATGGATAGGTGCCATTTTCTACAGCATTTTTAGCTAAACGATACATGTTCATTATGTTTAAGTCCTATATGTGCTTTGATCCATATCAGCTGTACATGTTTATTATCTTTTTTAATTGAAATAACATATTTTTCATATAAAATATATAGATATTATCTAAGAAAGCAGGTATAGTAGGATTTTGTATAGCTGTTAACACAGACAGAGAATGAGTTAATATAATAGCAGAACTTTTTCCGGACGATGAAAAAAAATTTAACGATTCATAGATGCCCACAGCTTCAGCACTGAAAACTGAGAAGTCTGAGGGGGCTTAAACAATTTTTCGACATTATTACCTGGAACGTAGAACGCACATCCAGTTCCATATAAAGTTTTCGAAGCGTCTGTATATATCTATATGGAATCGGGATAATTTTCTAAAATGGAGTTTAAAATTGTAAGACTTATCATGATATCTGGGTTGAATAACATTAAACACATGAAAAAAGTAGTCAAAATCATCTAAAGTCATATTCTTTTGTGATCTAATTACACATAGATTGTTGTTGTTTCGGAAAGCATCACAGAGGGGCGGTGAATTTTTGCGGATCCAGTAGTTGTTGGTTAAATCAAATTCGTTTAGTTTACATATATTGGTTAGAAGACATAATTTTTATGAGGAATTTATGGCTAACATAATTTCTTTTATATTTTAAGGGAGGTTCTAAAGCTTCCACGTGAGGTGGCTCAATGGGAGTAGACCTCATAGCACCCATACAAATACGTAAGGCTTTGTTTTGAAACACGTCATTTTTTTGTAAATTATGTTTATTTGCAGATACATAAAGTGTACATCCATAATCTGTTATGGATCTAATGTAGGATCTAAAAAAAGTAGCGAAGTCGACATACCTCTGTTGCATCTATTTAATATATGTCGATATGGGATTTCCAGGTTAACTTCCTATCAACTATCATTCCCAAGTGTTTTATTGATTTACAAAACGGAAACGCTTGTGTATTCAAGTGAATCGTATCGATATTAGGGATGTTATGTCTAGAAAAAAATGCAAACTGATGATTTCGTGGGAGGATTTAGCATGGTTGGGGTCTTTACCTGGCTTGAGAATAGGAATAATGATGACATCCTTCAACTCATTAATTATCGATAGATTATTCAGTATGTCATTAATTATATCAATAAGCATTCATTTAGCAATAACAGAAAGGTTATCAACCATAGGATATTTAATTTCATCAAGTCCTGGACTAATATTGATGCGATTTTTAAGAATATAGTTTAACTCTGTTAAAGTTATGGGTTTTGTAAGAAAATGGTTTTGATCACTAGATGAAGTTACAACAGGAAATGACATTGCAGCGAAGGTAGGAGGAATTTTGTAAAAAAAAATTTCCATCCAGATATCATCTAAACGCTTGACGTTGGAGATTGATTTTCTATAAATCTCTCTAGCTTGTTTCCAAAGTGAAAAAGACGAAACAGTTTTATTAAAAGAAGAAACATACCCAATCCAGTTTTGTTTAACTATAGCTTTAAATTTTCTTAGTTCTTGCCATCATTTCTTGACAAAGGAATGGCCGCATAATTTATACTGCTGATTAAGATTTGATATTTATCTGATGTGGAGTCTAAAGAGAAATCTTCTTGAAGAATATTTTCAATTGTACCAGTATACAATGGCCAGTTATGTTCCATTTATTTTTAAGGAGTATTTCATTTCATTTAATAACATGGTCAATTGGAAGCTCCATAAGAATAACAAAATGATTCGATCCTAATGTATCATCTACTACTGACCAACTAATTCTATTAGCATGCTTAGGTGACATTTATCACAGAAACATTTTGATTAGGACGAGTTAAAACTGTAGGTTGTCCATTATTCATTACCGTTAGATTAAGATCATCTGCAACTTGGATTAGCTGTATACCAACTGTGTAATTATGAGGTGCACCCCACAATTAATGATGTGCATTGAAATTACCGCCCACGATTATAGGATTTTTTGCTTGTGAAAAAAGTGTTAGCCAATCATTAACAGAACATTTATTTTTAGGTGGTTTATAAACAGAAAAAAGACTTAGTTCCGATTTACCATATTTAATTTTGATGCCACAAATTTCCACGCCTCTATATACATTCATATTAATTTTTAATTCACAAAAATTTATTGAATGATGAACTAAAATGGCAACACCACCATAGCCATCATGTCGGTCTTTACGGATTATATTATAACAGTTATAACAATATTGTATATTTGCCACATCTATTTCTCTAGAATTTAAAAAGTGTTGCAAACTCTTTTTATTTGCCACAGCTGATCTAGCATTCCACTACATAATGTGAGAGTATCCACCAGTACTTGTTTTATGCTACTGATTATTGAACTTTTATTAATTGATTGAAAGTCTTCTAATGAGCTAATATTATCCAATAGATTGAATACAAATTGGAGACAATATCAGCAATATTCTGTTTTTTACTTTCAATACTATTAATATTGGATTAATAGGGGTTAGCAGGTAATGGTTGATTAGGACCATAAGTAAAAGGAAACATAGGCGAGCAAGAATGAGACTGATTGGACGGAGAGTCTGATTTTCTTTTGTTTTTCATTGGAACTGAATAGTTGTTTGTGCCACTTGTACTTGGTAGCGACGAAATTAACCTATTGCTTTCCCTAGTATTTTCTATCATAGTTTGTGTTGAATTATTATTAACTTGATTAGTAAGACTGGGGAAATCTTTATAATACTTAGATAAGTCTGAAAAAGAATCATGACTAACAAAAGAAGAAATAGAGTTTTTACAGTATTTTCTGGCTTCCAGAAATTACGTTTTTTGTTCAACCATAATAGTTTTAATTTTTTTCTGTTTCTCATAGGTGATCGTTAGATTTACAATGAATACAATAAATTTTGCCCTTATTGCAACTGTGTTTATTTCGCCGCATTGTATACAACGTTATTGGGTGTTTTTACACATGACCATACTTCAAACAACGATAACATTCAACAACTCTACCTATAAATTGTTCTACCTGGCAATATACTTTATTAAAGGCAACATATTTTGGTATAATATTATCTTCAAAAGTAATAATAATGGTATTTTTTGGTACATAATCAATTGTGTTATCCACTCTTTGGATTTTACGTTTAGTACGATAAATATTTATTACCGGAGAGGTAGACTCTACATTCTCTAATAAATAATTTTCATCATATTTAGTGTCAACGTCCCTAATGATACCCTTTGATTCGAGTAGATGATTTGGAATATAAGCTACCAAGTTATGATTTTCCAACAATTGATTTTTAACTAATTGATTAGCCTCAAGAAACGATTTTAATAAAACTTTCATTCGATTTTTACTTATACTTTTAATTTCTAATATATTAGTGAGCTTTAATTGTTTAAAAAATATGTGACCAACAGTCATCGGATGTAGCCTAAATTACTACTTTTAATATTTTCAATGTATACCCCAACAGTAGATAAATTGTACTTATCTGACAATAAGTTGAAATTTTTTGGAGCTGGTTTTACTGCAGGAGTCTCGTTGCTGGAGGGTTATTAATCGGGAACATTTGATCATCATCACATAACATAATTGACTCCACTTGCGTCGAGAATGACTTCCATTTTTTAACCCCCATAATGGTGAAAAATTATTTAGTTAAAAACTCTAATCGGAATGTTCAAGATTAAAAAATCTTGAATTATATAGTTCACGATACTTTTAAAAAGATATAAAATATTTGTAGATATGGAACTCATGTTTCTTCTTTTCATCATTGTATATATGGAGGGTTCAGAAGCCAATCAGTGTAAGTCTATAAAAAAGAAATTGAATAAATAATTTTTTTGTGAAATTAGTTATAAAAAAATAACAGTCCTATAAAATTGCAAAGCATTTTTTTTTATTGATAGATAACATACTTATACACCTTAATACCAGAAAACTAACACGAAAATACTAAAGTTTAAAAAAAAATTAAAATTTTTCAAAAAAAAATCTGACTTATGCTAAGTGCCCACTGAACATTTTTCTAAAAATCAATCTAGGTAATCTGAATCGTCACTGTCACTGACATTTTCTGCTTCTACATTAACTTGTTTTGAAGTTGAAGCTCGTGTTCTGTCGTTTAGTAATGGCAAACTTTTATAAAATGGGTGGTAGGGCGGCGGAATAAAACTCAACAAATCAGACATGTGCTTTTTCTTTAACTCCTTCACAGGTCTGCGATTTGGATAGAGTGGCTCCTGAACAATATTAGGCAAATTGGAAGGTCTTCCTTTTGATGGAGGCTTTGCAATATTGATCTCATAAAATGGAAACTCATGTTGCAAAGTTTCTTTATAGAAAATTGATTTTGGTTTATTCTTGGAATATCTAAGCCATTTTATTTGTAGCCAATTAACTTTACCCCCTTCCGTATTAGTTTTTCTATTGCAAATAGACTCTTCTTCGAGAGAAACTCTTCCCTCTTCATTTCTGTTACATGAAATGGATTAGTTTTTTGGCAGTTGCAACTAAATTGACCCAATCTTTAGAACCAAACAAATTCTTTTTTTCTTGATTTTGACTCAATGACTCCAAAATCGGCGTCGTTTGGAAGATAACTGTGTCCAGACACGAGAAATTTGTGGTCAATAAAAGATGCAGTTATTTCTGGCTCTTGCACAAACTTTAGCAAAGATAAGCTCAATTTAATATTTCGGTTCTGGCCTGTGCAACAGTCTGAGTACATAATGATATGATTAAAATTGTGCTCTTTTAAATGTTTTACCAGGCAAGATGCAATTTCTTGAGAACCCCGAGACCCCTCGGTTTCATCCCACATAGACATGTATCCTTTATTGTCATTGAAAGTATGAACTCCCAAGTTATAAACATACATGTTTACTTTATAGTAAGCAACAGAAGTGCTAAGTTTTGGAAATGGAAGAGCCTTTTCTAGATCGAATGTAAAAACGTAAGTGTTTTCATCAGCTGAAAGTTTATCATTGTTTAATGATTTTCTTGCTAGTTCCGCCTTTCTTAGGTGAAGTTCCTTATCTGACGTTGCTTTACGTTTTTTTTTCATTGTTTTTCTCAAAATTGATGACATTCTGCAAATTGTCGCATAACTGGCAGGTATCTTTAACTGGTGGCTTAAAATGAAGATTAAAATTTGTAGAAAAGACATAATAATACATTTTTTCTTTGACTGGTTCTGAGCCTTCTTGTTCACATTTCTCTTTATATAGCTCAAACATTTTAAATTGATTTTTTTTTCTAGCCGGAATTAGAAGAGATCTCAGAACAACAAGCTGAAGAAGAAGAAGTACAGCCACATCATACTCTATCACAAGATACGAACCAGACACCGTCAAATTTTTCTTCATCACAAGATACTGAAAAAATCCAGTCAACAACCGATATTTTAAAATTCAATACTGATCCTTTTTGTGGATTTTGAATGAAGAAACACGGGATTTCATAACCATAAACGGTATACCACGAAATGATAATACAGACTTTAAAAATTCTAGAAATGTTTATAGTGATAAAACGAGATATTGTTCCAAAAGTTTATTTCAACGTACTTTAAAAAACGGAGAGATTCAGAGCCGTGAGTGGTTAATTTATTCAGAAATTAAAGGGTCTGTATTTTGTGTCCATGCTTATTATTTAGTAGTGGTGAAATGAATGCTTTTACTGGTGAAGGATTTCGTGACTGGAAAAACTCAAAAGCACGCATCGAAGCTCATGAAAATTCTGATTTTCACAAAACTAACGTCAGTCATTTTAAATCTCGAGCAGTAGTTCACGGGCGTGTTGATCAACGTCTCATAAAACAGCTCGACGAGGAAATAGCGTATTGGAAAAAAATTTTATACCGAGTAATTGCAATTATTAAATCATTAGCAATAAGAGGATTGCCATTTCGAGGAAATTCTGAACGAATAGGAGATCCTCATAATGGGAATTTTTTAGGAACAGTAGAGCTTCTCGCTGAATTTGATCCATTTTTATCTGAACATTTAAAATTGTATGCGCATCCTGGTAGTGGAAATACGTCGTATTTGTCTAAAACGATCTATGAAGAAATTATAATGTTGATTCAGAATAAAGTACTACAACAAATTTCTAATAAAGTGCAATCTGCTAAGTATTTTGGTATAATTGTAGATTCTACGCCTGATATTACACATGTCGATCAGCTTACTATAATTATCAGATATGTACGTCATGACGGTGAAATTGTGGAAAGGTTTCTAGAATTTCTACCAAATATCGGTCATAAAGCTAAAGACATAGAGGATGCTTTGATAAAATCTCTAGAAAATAATGGTTTGGACATAATGAACTGTCGTGGTCAATCTTATGATAATGCAAGCAATATGTCAGGTATATACTCAGGCCTTCAGACACGAATCAAAACAATTAATCCTTTAGCAGATTATGTTCCTTGTGCCGCCCAATCTTTAAACTTGGTAGGATCATGTGCAGTTGAATCGGTAACAGAAGCAGTCGACTTCTTTTCTACTTTGCAAGAACTATACAATTTCTTTACTATATCTACACATCGTTGGGAAATTTTGGTGCAGCGTACAAGTTTAAGAATTAAGAGTCTTTCTCAAACTCGTTGGTCTGCTCGACATGATGCATGCTACACATTAGAAAAAGAGTGGCCTGCAATAATTGATGCACTGCAATTTATTGCCGAAAGCAGAGATGAGAAACCGACTACGCGATCTGAAGCTACGGGATTGCAGCATTTAGAAACAGCAATCCTAGTTATTGTTTGGAATGTAATTTTAGATCGTTTTAATGCTGCTAGTAAGAAGCTTCAAGAATCTCAAGCTGATTTATCATCCGTCGTTCAGATCTATAGTTCTCTGACTCAATTTCTTCAAGACATGAGAGACAAACAATTTTCTGAATATGAAGAAAAAGCCAAAGCACTATCTGGAGTTCACGATTATTATTGGTATGATACTCGACGCAAAAAAACCAGAAGAATCCAGCCAGATGAGTCGCGGGTAAATGAAAGAACACCTTCTTCTGGACAAGAAAATTTTCGTACAAATGTGTATTATCCTATTCTAGATACTCTGAGTGTACAATTGGCCAAGCGTAGAAGTGCATATGAAAAACTTTATGAAAATTTCAATTTTTTTGATAATTTATCTGAAATAGACACGAATGAATTAAAAAATCTTGCCAATAAACTAATCAGTAAGTATCCTGATGATTTGGAAGAGACGTTAGGCAATGAATGTATTCATTTACATTGTCAACTCAAAGATTCCTTGGCAAATATGGAAGATGTACGCTCTGCACAAAAAATATGCACTGTATTGCATTCACGGAATCTTCGAGATGTTTATCCGAATGTGGACATTGCTCTGCGTATTTTTTTTAGTATTCCGGCTACAAATTGTTCAGGAGAAAGATCTTTTTCTACTCTTAAAAGGGTTAAAACCTATTTACGCGCAAGCATGGGCCAAGATAGACTTAATGCACTTGCATTACTGTCTATTGAAGCCCAACTAGTCCAAGAAATTAATTACGACATAATTGACGTTTTTGCACGGACCAAAGCCAGGAAAAAGAAATTTTCAAATTGATTAATATTAAAAGAAATATGAATTATTTATCTGTCTAAAGTTTATACATATATTTATCTGTCTTGTTTATCGGTAATATTTAAAAAATTATATTTCAATAAATTAAGTTACTTCAAAATAAAAAACTGGATCAAAATTAATGAAATTCATTCTATCAAAAAGGGCGGCGCATCGAACGGGGCCTAGGGCGGCAGCAAGCCTAAATCCGTCACTGACCACAATGTATAAATTTTAATTTTTTATTTTAAGTAAATATTTATGTTCTGCTAAAATATGTACCAAACATATACCTACCGTCCTATTAAAACAAACAGTTGACTATCGTTATTTGGACACATATTATTTCTACGCCAATTTGTCAGCGGCGTTTAATGCAATATGATGTGATTTAAGAAAATACATACTTTATAGGGCATATTATTTGAAATAACCAAGTTATAGGGGTGCGACAGTCAACCTGCGACACCCTGTATATGCTAGCCATCTATTAATTTACACTTGTTTTGCTTTTAGATAGGTAAATAAAATTTAAATGTTTCAAAGTCACATTCTCTTGGAACCGCTTTATAAAACAAAATATTGGATCTTTTGTATCTAAAACCTCATCTAAATTGTAAATACTGACCTATAGCAAAATATGAACGTATTTAAGTTGTGACATTTTTAAAACAGAGCATGAAAAGTAAAATTGATGAATAATCATATTTAAAATGCAGTTGCCCATTATGAACTGGATCAAGTAGCAGTAAATTTCTACAGTGTTGTCGTTATCATAAGAATATCTGTTATTTCGGATGTTTCTGTTTTTTTACAAATAACGAATATACAAACTGTTTTATAGTGAACATACTGAGGAATTTATAATTTAGAATAAATTATTAATACATTTGAACACAACTTTTTATAACAATTAAGCGATATTTTTTCATTTTGAGCTATTTTGCCCTGTTGATTCTGAATGTTCTTTTCTTCCATTCAGTATCATCTAAACCTTTCTGTTCGTTTTTATGAAATCGAAGACATTATGTGTTAAATTATTTTTTGGAAGTTATCATAAGAATACGGAGTTGGTAAGTAAGCATCATGGTCAGATTCCCTAATAGGATCGAAGAAAACAAGAATACTGATTTTGGTCAGAAGCTTAGTACAGGGTGTCCCAAATTGGTGTGTTTTGCAGGGTATTTCGTAAACTAGAAGAGATAGAAGAAAAGCAGTTAAGATGTTATGACTTCTTTTTTTGTTAAAGTATCGATAGCCTAATTAAATCTTTAGTAACTCCCTGCAGTTGGAAGATACAGGGCGATTATTGAAAACTGTCGAAAACTACAAGGTACTATAACTCCTTAATTAAGAAAAATATAAAAAAACGTTTTTAAAACTTTTGATAGATATAATATTAAAGAGTTCAGTGGCGCACAGAATTTTTTTGTTAGGGGGCTCACTAAGAAAATATAACTTATGTTGTTTTAAATGGGACACCCTGTATATTTTGACGTTTTTCGTTCCCTTTGTTAATTTTCATTCACCTGATATGACATATTATATATCCATTTTCAATGGTTGGAGCTACAGTGAAAATAAACCATTTATGGATGTTATCAGGTGAAACACCCTTTAAAAAAATGAACACTCAGTAACGAAATATAACATTTTATTATAAGGATACTGATGGGTGACAATTTTATTTATCAAAATTATAATTAGTAAAAAATAAAAACAGATTAAAAAAATAAAAACAATAAACTTATGAAACAACAAGAAATATTGTAACAACTAATCTACCTATAACTAATTTTATGAGAATGTAAAAATTACATTAAATGTTCAAAATGTCCTCCTTCTGCACGTAATTTAAAAATTGTTCTTAGATATATCCGTCTCCAACAAATTATTTCGTCAGTATCAATTAGAATCGCTTTTCTATCATGATTTGCCCATTTCAATTTTAATTCCTGTTGCATTTCCTGTAGTTTCGTTCGGCCCATTTTAGGGAAATACGGATCTTTACTCACTGCATCCGAAATTTTAGCTAGTGTTGGGATTTCTTTCCTAAAATAAAATTCGTGCACTTTTCTTCTTATTGCGTTTTCAATTTCTTCCGTGAATTCAACTTTCTTATTACCGCCTGCATTTTTCTTTGCGGATTTAATAACTCAACTTTTCGCTTCACTTCTAATTTTGTATATTGTTGATTTGCTTACGCCTGTCATATTACTTGTCTTTCCAACAATGTCATCAACTGAACCTGAAGGATTTTCAGTTCTTAAGTAATTATAAACATTGATTATTATGTAATGTTTTTCTAATTTATTTAAACAGTAAACGGGTGGGATAAATTTTAAACATACGGTATGGCTACTTACTAATTTATTTAAACACTAAACTACTCACTAACACTTAGTTTATATATACTTAACTAATCACTTAAATTTAATTTATATGCACACAAACTTAATTATTAATTGATATCAACACTTTACTGTTCGCTATTTCGGTGTATTCTTGTTTATTTCTCGAGATTACTTTATCAACTAAACTAACTCTTCCTGGTCGGTCCCTCATATATTAGTGCCTTTTTCACTAGATAATTCTAGATTGCAGCTTACACAAAAACAATTGGCTTTCTGGCATTTTCTAGATAAGACTGGTCACAAAAACAATGTCTAGATAAGATAGTCACAATCGTAAACAATTCTAAGAAATCCCTGCGCGTCCGCCATAATTTTAACTTTCATACCTGGCTTAGACAGAGTCGGATTTAGGGACCATACCAGTGTGCTGTTTCGTAACATTACCCACTCCTTAAATGGAAGTTCCTCCCGGAACTGTTGTGTAGCCGAGACTGGATGTTTGAATCAGCAACTGGTCCCATTTCTACACTTTCCGATCTTATGGAAATAGCAGGGCACCGTCTTCGACGGATACTGATAACGGGGGTTGTGCTGCAAATTAATATCTGGACACCGGTATCTTGAAAGATAATCTCTACCATGTTCCTGACGATTCGCCAATCCAACTGGTTTCTCGCTATCTTAGGCATAGCCAGTTTCTTCACGCTGGATTCCAACACATGGTCTCGTAGGTTTCGAAGTGCTTCCCACACACATCGCGGTAGGTAGATCGATCTTGAAATTCATTTTTAGTTATCACGTAGAAGACGTACCGCGAATTATGTTTCAGTTTCAGTGTCTTGCCAGGGGCTGGAATCTGGTCTTCAAGTTTTTCTAATTGCCCGAACTTCTTCCGAAAGACGGATGCCAACCCTCGTGCGTTCTTGAGACGGGAGGGGATGTTGTATGCCAGTGAATAATCTTCCGGGAGAGTGAACAAATCTTGTCGTTGTTCTGAAGTAACTCCATATCTAGCTTTCCCGGTACCTCCATACGCGCCCATAAATTCATCGAAGGTAGGGTCAGATACATCTCGAATATGGTTTACTCCTTTCTCTAGGTCATGGTCACCTTCGAATGGCGCTAGTCGGTTTTGATGAACTACTTTTGGTTTTCCGTTGGGGATCTTACTTATGCGATATATAACATCATTGATCCTCTTCTTGATTAAGTATGGACCTTCCCAGGATTTTTGTAATTTTGGAGAAAATCCTTTTTTCCTCGCCGGGTTGTGTAACCATACTTTGTCCCCTTCTTGAAAACCGCCTTCTGTGGCCTGCGTGTCGTACCGAGTTTTCATTCTGTCGCTGGAAACTTGAAGATTTGTTCGAACTAATTCATGAATATCGTCCAGCCTTCTTCTCAATTGGATCACGTAGTCTTCTCCTACTAGATCTTCTCCAGGCCGACAGCCAAATTCCAGGTCACAAGGAAGCCTCATTTCACTTCCAAACAGGATTTTCGCTGGTGTTTCACCCGTGGACTCATTGACGGCAGATCGATAAGCCAATGCGAATAGGGAAAGATACTGGTCCCAATCCCTCTGATGGCTAGAAACCCCTTTGGACAGGTATTTTCCAATAGTTCTGTTCATTCTCTCGACCATTCCATCTGACTGTGGATGTAATGCTGTTGTCCTGGTCTTCTTCATTCTCAGCTTGTCACAAATCTCCTGGAATAGATGGCTTTCGAAATTTCTTGTCTTGTCACTGGGGACTTCCAAGGGCACTGCATATCGGCTGATAAATTATTTCACCAATACATCCGCGACAGTTGTGGCCTCTTGATTCGGGATCGCGTAAATTTCCACCCACTTTGTGAAATAATCCATTACAACCAGGATGTATTTACCACCATTTTCTGTCCTCGGAAATGGTCCAGAGATGTCTAAAGCAGTCCTTTCGAAAGGGCTTCCAACATTATACTGTTTCATAGGTGCCTCTTGCGATGTGGTCCATTACTCGTAGCACAAGCTGTACATTTCTTACAACAGTCCTTCACATCGTCGGAGCTGTTTATCCAATAAAACCTTTCACGGACTCGCTGAAGGGTTTTCTTCACTCCCAGATGATCTCCCGATGGACTATCGTGTAACTTCTTCAGTACATCAGCTACTCTCGTTCTAGGGATAACCAGCTGTCTCCTCATCTCGGAACCATCATCGTTTTCAAGGAATATTTTCAACAGCCCTTCTTCCAGGACAAGGGAGTCCCACTGAGCCCAATACGCCATTCTTCATTGAGTACTGTAATTCTTGAAACTGCAACTTCCTTAGATTTTGACTTGTTGCATTGTGAATAGTCTACAGGGCATGACCGTCTAGGCAAAGAGTTGGCTTTTCGGTGATTCACATCAGCTGGATTTTCACCCCTGTCTGATTTCCTCTGTGACTGGAGTTCTTGGGTTACAGGAGTCTTGAGGCGCTTAGACGGACTGCGTACGTGCTCTAGCTCACCACACTTCCGGTATTTGTTCTTCTTCGGCTTCTTGTCTGCCATACCTTTCAACAAGTTGACGATCTGGTCAAGTTTGTCATCGTCATCTTCTTCCTGCATGGTCCTACCTTTGTTGTACCGCGAGCTCTTCGTGGCTGCTTTGCATTTAAGAGGTTCTTGGTTTGCAGGAGTCGTAGGACGCTTGTACGAACTGCGTCCATGCTCTAGCTCGCCACAATTACAGCACCTGATTTTCTTCGGCTTCTTGTCTACCACACCATTCAACAAGTTGACGATCTGGTCAAGTCTGTCATCATTACCTTCTTCCTGTAGGGTCCTACCTTCATTGTATCCGGAAGCCATCGTGGCTGCTTCATATTCAAGAGCAGCAGTCAATGCGTCGACTAATGTTTTCGGATGAGCTAAACGAAGCGTCCTCTGCATATCGGGGTCACGTAAGCCATCAATAAAGGCCTGGATGCCTAAACATTCCATCATGTTATCTGGTTCTGATGGATAAGCAAATCGAACTAGTCGGGCAATGTCCATCTCAGACTCTTGAAGGGCCTCATCACGTTTCTGCCTTCAGTTCTTCAGCTGGGATTGGTACAATTGCTCTAGATGTTCGTGGCCATATCGCATGTCCAACCTCTTCTTCAGCTGCTCGAAGTCATCCGTTTCTTCAAGTGGTATCGCCTGTAGTACATCTAAGGCATCTCCCCGCAGCGCGATAGTTAAGTTCACTGTCTTCTCTCTATCGGACCAATTATTCACTCTAGCGGCGGCTTCAAACTGTTTCACATAATTGGTACACGAAATTTTTCCATCGAACTTTGGGGCCTTGACTCGGGTAAAACTACTTAGGGTGTGTTTCTGTCTTGCAACGTTTTGTTTGCTCGGTCTTCTTTTCTTCCGCTGGCGTGTCTTGAGTTCTTATATCTGTCATATTTTTTTCTAACTCCTTGATTTTCTCGTCCATCGTTGTCATCTTATTCTCAATCTTCTCGTCCATCGTTGTAATCTTATTCTCGATTTTCGCGTCCATCGTTGACATTTTATTCTCGATTTCAGATTTTAGAGACGAAATTTCATTTTCAACGTCAGGGGCAAGTCGTTTTTCATTAATAAGATATCGGCAGATATATCGTTCATCAAAGCAGAAACCTTGTCGTCAATATCAGCAGAAATGTCGTTCTTCATAGCAGAAATATCGTTTTTCACATTCGTTGAAATTTTCTCTTCCTTGGCAGAAATCTTCTCGTCCATGTTCTCTTCCATGGCAGAAATCTTAGCAGAAATTGACGAGATTAAGGTGGAAACCTCGTCATTAAATAAAACTGTTTCTGGATCAAAGCCGTCATTTTCCAGTGCCACTCTAATTCTTTCTAATAATTCACTTTTCTTACCGGACGTTTCCAACTCACGATCTTCCAATTCTGCTCTTAACTCAGTCACTTTCATGTCACATAAT
This sequence comes from Galeruca laticollis, assembly GCA_963921935.1. Taxonomy (NCBI): domain Eukaryota; kingdom Metazoa; phylum Arthropoda; class Insecta; order Coleoptera; family Chrysomelidae; genus Galeruca; species Galeruca laticollis. Next base: position 173,152,815 of record OY998177.1, read on the forward strand.
CTCTTGGCCATTTTTACGTAGCAATTTATTCATATTACCCCATACCTGACACCAATGTAATGTTTTTATACTTTATTTGAACAGTAAACGGGTGGGATAAACTTTAAGCACACGGTATGGCTACTCACGAATTTACTTAATCACTAAACTACTCACTAACACTTAATTTATATATACTTAACTAATCACTTAAATTTAATTTATATGCACACAAACTTAGTTATTAATTTATATCAACACATTACTGTTCGCTATTTCGGTATATTCTTGTTTATTTCTCGAGAATACTTTATCAACTAAACTAACTCTTTCTGGTCGGTCCCTCATATATTAGTGCCTTTTTCACTAGATAATTCTAGATTGCGGCTTACACAAAAACAATTGGCTTTCTGGCATTTTCTAGATAAGATTGGTCACAAAAACAATGTCTAGATAAGATAGTCACAATCGTAAACAATTCTAAGAAATCCCTGCGCATCCGCCATAATTTTAACTTTCATACCTGGCTTAGACAGAGTCGGATTTAGGGACTATACCAGTGTGCTGTTTCGTAACAATGATTACTTTCTCGTTCACCCACAACACCAACTTTTTCGTACGCTTTCCAGGTGTAAACCCGGATCCAGGTACATGAAACCTTTTTCAAAGTTGAGCTAATTTTCCATGTAGACTTCAAAAATGTAAGCAAATATAGGGCGTTTAACATACTTTTGGGACATCTTGTACTTGTATGTTTGTAAATTATTTTAGATCGTGTCCGTAATCGGTAATCGATGTTCATATCGCGATGTGAAAGAATTTTTGTAAAATGACACCATTTGTCCACACGAGAGACCATATAAATACAGGTGACTCACCCTGTATATATAAATGAGCGTTTTTCGAAAGCAATGAAAATCTTCAATATCTCGGAAACAATCAATCTTAGACTGTATCATAAGTTTTTTGGTTGTACAAAATATTGTAAGTAACGGTAACAGTAAAAACGGAATGTTTTTAAAACACATGATATTTCTGATAAATATGTCGCAACACTGGTTAGGAATTAGTATCGCGCAGGCCCGCGAAATCCATTCGCTAAATGTGAATCTAAAAACGTTGTGTTTGTGTTCAAACTGTTGAGTGTAGCGTAGCGTAGGCCGTTAGCTGTTAGATAAAAGGAACCACGTGCGTGATGCAATAACCTTAAATGTGACAATCGACCAAAAATGTGCCATAACAATCCTTAAATTATTTATTTTTTATTGGAAAAATTATTATTACTCGAAATGAGTAGTTTAACGACCCCTGTCTCCAATGGAAGTTTTGGGAAACATGAAAACTCCGATGAAAAAACAGTGAAACTCCAAAGAAAAATTACTCTTATGAATGGAGTTGCAATTATTGTTGGCACTATCGTGGGTAGTGGAATTTTTGTGTCCCCTACGGGGGTTTATGCCGGTACAAAATCCGTTGGATTGTCGATAATAATATGGTGTCTTTCAGGAGTTTTTTCTATGTTGGGAGCGCTATGCTATGCAGGTAAGTTTATATTTTGTTTTATTTTTCTAAAAGATTGATGTTCTATTTCAAATTTGTAAAGTAAAAATTCGCGCGCATTTTGTGCACTTACCTCTACTGTCTAGTCATCGCAAAATAATACATTCCACTCGTTTTTCAGTTCTTTTAATCCTTATAAGTAGTATGTGGGGTTGGAGTAGGGCTCTTGGGTCTAGCACACTTCCAAACCTGATAATTTTTTTTTCACGGGAATGTATTGATGGATGAATACCTTTCATTTTAACCAAAATCAGTCATCCCCCACCCACCCCCTAAGGGCGGGGGTGGGGGTGACTTTGTAAAATAGTCGTAAAAATAAATTTCTGAATTCGGAATCAAATTCTACGTAATTTTTTACGTATACACCGAAAATTTCATTTTGATAACTTGTTTTTTTATAAAGTTACACGAAAAAAATGTTATCAAAAATTTGATTATTCAATGGTGTACAGCGCTTGGGTCTAGCATACTTCCATACCTGATAAAAATTTTTTTTTCACGGGACTGTATTCATGGATGATTACCTTTCATTTTAACCAAAATCAGTCATCCCCCATCCACCCCCTAAGGGCGGGGGTGGGGGTGACTTTGTAAAATAGTCGTAAAAATAAATTTTTGAATTCGGAATCAAATTTTACGTAATTTTTTACGTATACACCCAAAATTTCATTTTGATAACTTGTTTTTTTATAAAGTTATGCGAAAAAAATGTTATCAAAAATTTGATTATTCGATGGTGTACAGCTCTCGGGTCTAGCATACTTCCATACCTGACAAAAATTTTTTTTTCACGGGAATGTATTAATGGATGATTGCCTTTCATTTTAACCTAAATCAGTCATCCCCCACCCACCCCCTAAGGGCGGGGGTGGGGGTGACTTTGTAAAATAGTCGTAAAAATAAATTTTTGAGTTCGGAATCAAATTCTACGTAATTTTTTACGTATACACCCCAAAAGTCTTTTTGATAACTTGTTTTTTTATAAAGTTATGCGAAAAAAATGTTATCAAAAAATTGATTATTCAATGATGTAGAGCTCTCGGGTCTAGCATACTTCCATATTTGATAGAAAAAAAATGTTCGCGGTAATGTTTTGATGGATGATTATCTCTCATTTTAACCTAAATCAGTCATCCCCCACCCACCCCCTAAGGGGTGATGACTTGAGAAAAATTTCAAGTATAAGATAAAATTATGAAAATTTAGGGCCGCCCCCCAAAAAAACCGCCCCCGAAAGGGAATTTTTTATTTTGTGTATTTTTTTGAGATTTCACGCATCGTATATGCCCTATACCGAAAATGAAGTATCCATGTCTTCCCGTTTCTTATATAACAGAGTGACCCAAGATCCACAATCGTCGCGTTTTATTTGAAATTTTGTCAAAGTCCATATGTGAGAAAAATTTCAAGTTTAAGATAAAATTATGAAAATTTAGGGCCGTACATAAAAAAATTCAAGGAAACCGATGACGTCGTTGGAATTTAATTTTTTCCAAAAAAACCGCCCCCGAAAGGGACTTTATTATTTTGTGAATTTTTTTGAGATTTCACGCATCGTATATGTCCTATACCGAAAATGAAGTATCCATGTCTTCCCGTTTCAACAGAGTGACCCAAGATCCACAATCGTCGCGTTTTATTTGAAATTTTGTCAAAGTCCATACATGAGAAAAATTTCAAGTTTAAGATAAAATTATGAAAATTTAGGGCCGTACATAAAAAAATTCAAGGAAACCGATGACGTCTTTGGAATTTTATTTTTTCCAAAAATAAGGGTAGCCACCCCCCATAAAAAACCGCCCCCGAAAGGGAATTTTTTATTTTGTGAATTTTTGTGAGATTTCACGCATCGTATATGCCCTATACCGAAAATGAAGTATCCATGTCTTCCCGTTTCTTATATAACAGAGTGACCCAAGATCCAGAATCGTCGCGTTTTATTTGAAATTTTGTCAAAGTCCATATGTGAGAAAAATTTCAAGTTTAAGATAAAATTATGAAAATTCAGGGCCATACTTAAAAAAATTCAAGGAAACCGATGACGTCTTTGGAATTTTATTTTTTCCAAAAATAAGGGTAGCCACCCCCCAAAAAACAAAGTCCATACATGAGAAAAATTTCAAGTTTAAGATAAAATTATGAAAATTCAGGGCCGTACATAAAAAAATTCAAGGAAACCGATGACGTTTTTGGAATTCTATTTTTTCCAAAAATAAGGGTAGCCACCCCTCAAAAAAACCGCCCCCGAAAGGGAATTTTTTATTTTGTGTATTTTTTTGAGATTTCACGCATCGTATATGCCCTATCCCGAAAATGGAGTCTCCATGTCTTCCCGTTTCTTATATAACAGAGTGACCCAAGATCCAGAATCGTCGCGATTTATTTGAAATTTTGTCTAAAGTCCATACGTGAGAAAAATTTCAAGTTTAAGATAAAATTATGAAAATTTAGGGCCGTACATAAAAAAATTCAAGGAAACCGATGACGTTTTTGGAATTTTATTTTTTCCAAAAATAAGGGTAGCCACCCCTCAAAAAAACCGCCCCCGAAAGGGAATTTTTTATTTTGTCTATTTTTTTGAGATTTCACGCATCGTATATGCCCTATCCCGAAAATGGAGTCTCCATGTCTTCCAGTTTCTTATATAACAGAGTGACCCAAGATCCAGAATCGTCGCGATTTATTTGAAATTTTGTCAAAGTCCATACGTGAGAAAAATTTCAAGTTTAAGATAAAATTATGAAAATTTAGGGCCGTACATAAAAAAATTCAAGGAAACCGATGACGTCTTTGGAATTTTATTTTTTCCAAAAATAAGGGTAGCCACCCCCCATAAAAAACCGCCCCTTAAAGGGAATTTTTTATTTTGTGAATTTTTTTGAGATTTCACGCATCGTATATGCCCTATACCGAAAATGAAGTATCCATGTCTTCCCGTTTCTTATATAACAGAGTGACCCAAGATCCAGAATCGTCGCGTTTTATTTGAAATTTTGTCAAAGTCCATATGTGAGAAAAATTTCAAGTTTAAGATAAAATTATGAAAATTCAGGGCCATACTTAAAAAAATTCAAGGAAACCGATGACGTCTTTGGAATTTTATTTTTTCCAAAAATAAGGGTAGCCACCCCCCAAAAAACAAAGTCCATACATGAGAAAAATTTCAAGTTTAAGATAAAATTATGAAAATTCAGGGCCGTACATAAAAAAATTCAAGGAAACCGATGACGTTTTTGGAATTCTATTTTTTCCAAAAATAAGGGTAGCCACCCCTCAAAAAAACCGCCCCCGAAAGGGAATTTTTTATTTTGTCTATTTTTTTGAGATTTCACGCATCGTATATGCCCTATCCCGAAAATGGAGTCTCCATGTCTTCCAGTTTCTTATATAACAGAGTGGCCCAAGATCCAGAATCGTCGCGATTTATTTGAAATTTTGTCAAGTCCATACGTGAGAAAAATTTCAAGTTTAAGATAAAATTATGAAAATTTAGGGCCGTACATAAAAAAATTCAAGGAAACCGACGACGTCGTTGAAATTTTATTTTTTCCAAAAATAAGGGTAGCCCCCCCCCAAAAAAATCGCCCCCGAATAGGAATTTTTTATTTTGTGTATTTTTTTGAGATTTCAAGCATCGTATATGCCCTATCCCGAAAATGGAGTTTCCATGTCTTCCCGTTTCTTATATAAACGAGGGACCCAAGATCCAGAATCGTCGCGTTTTCTTTGAAATTTTGTCATACGTGAGAAAAATTTCAAGTTTAAGATACTTTTCGTGAAATCTCAAAAAAATACACAAAATAAAAAATTCCCTTTCGGGGCGGTCTTTTTGAGGGGTGGCTACCCTAATTTTTCGAAAAAATAAAATTCCAACGACGTCATCGGTTTCCTTGAATTTTTTTATGTACGGCCCTAAATTTTCATAATTTTATCTTAAACTTGAAATTTTTCTCACGTATGGACTTTGACAAAATTTCAAACAAATCGCGACGATTCTGGATCTTGGGTCACTCTGTTATATAAGAAACTGGAAGACATGGAGACTCCATTGTCGGGATAGGGCATATACGATGCGTGAAATCTCAAAAAAATACACAAAATAAAAAATTCCCTTTCGGGGGCGGTCTTTTTGAGGGGTGGCTACCCTAATTTTTCGAAAAATTAAAATTCCAACGACGTCATCGGTTTCCTTGAATTTTTTTATGTACGGCCCTAAATTTTCATAATTTTATCTTAAACTTGAAATTTTTCTCACGTATGGACTTTTGACAAAATTTCAAATAAATCGCGACGATTCTGGATCTTGGGTCACTCTGTTATATAAGAAACGGGAAGACATGGAGACTCCATTTTCGGGATAGGGCATATACGATGCGTGAAATCTCAAAAAAATACACAAAATAAAAAATTCCCTTTCGGGGGCGGTTTTTTTGAGGGGTGGCTACCCTTATTTTTGGAAAAAATAAAATTCCAAAAACGTCATCGGTTTCCTTGAATTTTTTTATGTACGGCCCTAAATTTTCATAATTTTATCTTAAACTTGAAATTTTTCTCATGTATGGACTTTGTTTTTTGGGGGGTGGCTACCCTTATTTTTACAAAAAATAAAATTCCAAAGACGTCATCGGTTTCCTTGAATTTTTTTATGTACGGCCCTGAATTTTCATAATTTTATCTTAAACTTGAAATTTTTCTCATGTATGGACTTTGACAAAATTTCAAATAAAACGCGACGATTCTGGATCTTGGGTCACTCTGTTATATAAGAAACGGGAAGACATGGATACTTCATTTTCGGTATAGGGTATATACGATGCCTGAAATCTCAAAAAAATTCACAAAATAAAAAATTCCCTTTCGGGGGCGGTTTTTTTGGGGGGTGGCTACCCTTATTTTTGGAAAAAATGATATTCCAAAGACGTCATCGGTTTCCTTAAATTTTTTTATGTACGGCCCTAAGTTTTCATAATTTTATCTTATACTTGAAATTTTTCTCAAGTCATCACCCCTTAGGGGGTGGGTAGGGGATGACTGATTTAGGTTAAAATGAGAGATAATCATCCATCAAAACATTCCCGCGAAAAATTTTTTTCTATCAAATATGGAAGTATGCTAGACCCGAGAGCTCTACACCATTGAATAATCAATTTTTTGATAACATTTTTTTCGCATAACTTTATAAAAAAACAAGTTATCAAAATGAAATTTTGGGTGTATACGTAAAAAATTACGTAGAATTTGATTCCAAATTCAAAAATTTATTTTTACGACTATATTACAAAGTCACCCCCACCCGCGCCCTTAGGGGGTGGGTGGGGGATGACTGATTTAGGTTAAAATGAAAGGTAATCATCCATCAATACATTCCCGCGAAAAGTTTTTTTCTATCAAATATGGAAGTATGCTAGACCCGAGAGCTCTACACCACTGAATAACCCAAGAGCCCTACTCCAACCGTATGTGGATTCAAAATACATCATTGTATACTTTTGCCTAATAGTCTATGTGGTTAAATTGAATTTTTGACATTTTCAATAGTGCAACTATTCCGAAAATAATTTTTTTTTAAATAACAAAGACAGTATAAGTATTTTTATTTTGAAACATTGCAAATATTGTATTTATAGTTTTACTTTCACAATAAATTTACATTTGTACTCAATTTCTACAGGCCGGATACGCGGAAGATATCAGAAAGGAAATTAATAGAAAATATGAAATATTTTTCACTGTATTGTCGCTAGGTGGCGCGATTTATTATTTTTAAAATCTATAACATTTAAGATACACTCCATCGATATCAGAAAAAATTGTGTTGAGTTGCAATTTAATTCAGATTGTTCGTCAACGTGACTCACCCGGCGTCTATTCACCAATTCATTTGCGCCTGACCTTAAAGAGATGATGAGATAAATTGCATCCTTATCACCTACTTTGCAGGAAACAATCGATTTCTGTCTTAACTGTTCTTAACAGTCGTTATTTACAATATTGTTTTTTTTTATCAATGTCACTCAATAAATTTATTATTCTATGATAAGGGCAGAGGGCCGTCCTGTTTTGTCCATATAATAAGTTTTGAATTTCAGTCCCTAATATTTCTTGATAAAATCACTAGCTTGTCTGCTAAGACATACATTTTCGAAGAATTTGACTGCAATTTTTTATTTTGTGATATTATGGATGATAGTTTTATAGAAAGTGCGTAATAAATGATACAAAATATATATGTATATTGATATCAAATGTAAATAAAAATTATCAATGTTTTTCAAATTCCTCTGGTGTAAATAAATATTTTAATGAATTGTTTATATTTGAGTTATCAAATTCTGCGGTCAAATTCCCACAACGGATTTTTAAATATTTTATTAAGGTTTTAGAAAAATATATTGCATAACAAATGTGTAGGATGTTATTTTATTCTCGCAAAGGTGATGAACTAACCACAAATAATCTCGTACAGGATATATATTCTTGATGTGAAACAAGCCTTTGACAAGGTTTTTTATGGAAATTTTTATTTGAATTTTCATATTGGTGCAATGTTGTCTAAATGTGTGTACTTTCTCAAAAATGAAAGAGGTACTCATTGTGGTTTGTTAAAGTTGTTTGTTTTATTTCACGAAGGTCATATAACTATATAGATGGACGTATTTTAAAAATGTTTACGTCGAAAAATTGCTTACGATGAACAACATAAAAGTAATTGATTTGTTGTTTGGATTATTATATTTAACATAAATATAGTTTGAAAAACGCATTCCTACCTATATTTTAATGTAGGTACTTATATCTAGAACAAAGTTCTTACAATCACTACAACAACTTGAAAAACTTTATTTTTGAAATGATAAATGAATTGTTATAGTTACCAGAAATCTAAGAAGGTCGTAAATCAATATTAGCCGACGACCTTCATTATTATATATTGTTTGAAATATACACAAGCAATAAAAGTGTGTCACCCTTATAAGATTCCCAGGTCCGGATTAAAATATCTCATGAATAGTTTGGTATTTTAATAATAGTGGGCTCTCTATTATTTTTGTTTAAATGTGTGTAAATAATACAATTTACTTACCTGGCTACCAGACTTTCAGTACTAATAGGCTATTAACGGGATTATAATGGTATATTTACGGTTAAAAAATAAATTACCTACCGGAATTATAAAACAAGAATTATTTCTGTAATACATCTTCACATAGATATCTGGTAATTTATCCCAAAAATCGAACGTTCTACCGATATATTGATCCTATACATTATAAAAATAAACAATTGACAAATCATTGATGAATAAATGTTAGCGTACTTTATTTATTAATATTTTTAATATATAATTTATTCAAATTTACCTTTAAGACCATTTAATATAATAATTTGCTAGCTAGAACAACCCTAGATAATTTTATAATTTGTTTCAAGATTAAAGTCAAATGTTAAATAATAATACATACTACATACAATAACCAAACTGTATGACACTAAAAATTACTAAAAAAGTGTTCAATGAGATTTCATTGTGACTCTGTAAGCAATGTTATACTGAGTTCGCTTTTATAGGTGAATTATAAAAAGGAGGTTTATTCAGGTTTTGATTTTTTTACACATGACATTGCCTTGTCAATTTTGTCATTCTTTTGAAGTGCAAAAATATAGGTTCATTCTTTTCAATTTTCGTTTGAATCTCATGAAATCCCGTATTTCTGACTCTCTAATCAATCAATCCGAACCTGATATCCCGCGTCTGCAATAGTATTAAATTAGACACCACAGCTACATTTTGTTTAAAGCTTACAGCCGCCGCCTGGTAAATTCATGACTCATTCGTTAATCTTTGAAGGGGAGAGCGATAGTTCGATATTATCGGTATCGTGAGAATGTAAATGTGTCCATATACAGTGTGTACCTAAAGTATGCAGTATATCGATTTTTTATCTCAATTTAAAATTCCTTCAGTCAGTTAAAGGCGCATAAACGAATTGTGAATTCTTTTATATAATACTTAATACATGCAATAACGTTGTAAATGTATCACAGTTCTATGAAATAGTTATTTATTGTGTGTTTTAAATGGAATTTATTCATGCAAGAGCGATATCTTGCTTCTAAAGTGAATAAAATGCATCTAAAACAAGCATCATGCAATGCAATGTTTTATCCATACTCATGTAGAATCAGAATCGCCGAAATTTTATCTGGTGTCATCAAAAAATTATTTGACCTTTCACTCTGACAGCGGCTATTATCTCAAAAATTATTGAAGTATCACATTAATTTAAAAAATATTGGAAGATGTTGGATCGGTTACTATGCATTTCCAAGTTTTTATAGACTCCATTGAAAATTCATTTTTGAAAAATGGAAAAGCGGTTTGAGTGTTTTATGACTTATAAAACACTAAAGTTTTATAGACCAAGCAGTTGAATTATGACCTTATAATATAGTGATTGTGAATAAAAGTTTTAAATAGGTGTTAAACTGTTGTCAATTATTGCTATTTTTATATTTTTTAGATAGGAGAATATATTAAATAAATTATTTACCAATCTAATAGATGTAAAGTAGCTTTTGACTTTTTAAACTTTTTCATAAAAGAAAATATAATAAAGGGGATAAGGGAAAGGGGAGCGAATCTGGACACAATTATATGGTATAGGAACCTACAACCGATAAAAGTAAGCGATCTTCTCTAAGCAGACGACTTGGACCTTATGGCAAATTGAAAAAACAAAATTCAAAGGTTAACATATAGACGGAGGAAATAGAAAAAGTAAAAATAGAAGTAAATATAGAAAAAATGAAAGTATTGATAATCAACAAACAAACGCAGGCACGAATAAAATAAAATGCAAGGGAAGGAATTTAAAAAAGATAACCGCATTCGAATACTTTCTTCGCCATCTTATTGCTGTGAAAGGATACCTCCTATGCCATGTTGTGAAGCGTTGCAGTCAAGAATAAATTGACCTTCCTTCTTTAGGGTACGCTAAAACCGGTGCAGTGGACAACCTCTTTTTCAATTTAGTAAGGGCATTTTGGAATTCTGGATCCCAATCGAATGATGTGTTGTTTTCAGTAAGTCTGTCTAAAGGTTTGGCCATCTTTCCAAAATGTTGAACAAATTTCCGGTAATATGTACAAAGACCCAATAATTGACGAACCTAATGTTTATCTCTTGGTTTTGGCCAGTCTTGAATCGCTGTAATTTTTGCCGGATCAGTTTTTATTCCCTCTGATGACACAACGTCACCCAAAAATAAAGCTTCACGTTGAAATAAGGACCATTTCTTGGAATTCAATTTTAAGTTTGCATTTTTCAGTCGGCTAAAAACTTCTTCTAGATTGTTTAGATGTTCGTCGAATGTTTTTCCCATTATAATGATGTCATATAAATAACACAGACAGGTTTTCCACGTCAGTCCTTTTAACACCATTTCCATAAGTCTTTCAAAAGTGGCTGGAGCATTGCATAGACAAAATGGAAGTACTTGGAATCGATAACGGCCATTTCCAGCAGAGAAGGCTGTTTTATCTCTATCAGGATGAACTTCAACTGGACAGTATCCGCTCTTTAAGTGTAATGTGGCAAACCACTGAGAGCCGGATAGGGTGTCCAGTGAATCGTCTATACGTAGCAGGGGATGGCTGTCTTTTACAGTAACTTGATTTAATTTGCGATAGTCAACGCAGAATCTTGTACTTCCATCTTTCTTAGTTACTAAAACAACTGGAGAACATCACGGTCCAGATGAATCTTCAATAATGTTCTCATCCAACATGTCTTGTATCATATTCGCTACATATTTTTGTTTCGCGAATGGAAGTCTTCTTGGGCTTTGACGTCTGGTTTGTCTGGTTTCGAAAAGGCTAAAGTGATTCAAGACAAATGTCTTTGCCTTGCTCGCTTCTTTGGGTGTTAGTTTGTCAAAGTCTTTGATGAGCGTCTCTATAAGTTGGTCGTCGACTTTATTTTGTGGCTCTTTTTCGGGTTTGGGCTTATGTCGTAAATTCACTATGCTCTTCACTGGTTCACAATATCCCAACTCGTGATTTTTTTTTAGTTCAACTGGTCTTCTAGATGTATTGGCAACGCGAACGGGAATTTGCTGTTCTATTTTTATCAAACATTTGGCTACAATTACTCCATCATCTGCCGTTTCATGTGGTTCAGTAAACCCCTTTAGATTTTTCTTTAAGATGAGCCATGACAATGCTTTCTGAATTTGCTGGAATTCTTATATCTTCATCAACTATAACTTTCATTTTCACCACTGAGGATTACTTCTTCGTTGTCGATGGATAAAATTTTGTTTTTCAAATCTATTACAAATTTATCTTGCATAATGTCTAAACCCAAAACACATTCATCCATAATATTTGCTACCAAAAATGAGTGAACTATGGCCGCGTTTCCAATTCGAATGGATGCTGTTACTTATCACAGAATCGGAGTAGTATGACCAGTGGCGGTTTCCAGCACAAGTCCTTTAGGCGTTCTTGCGTATTTCTGTGTCAACATATCTGGGCGTACAAATGATCTAGTTGCCCCAGCGTCGACAATAAATTTGCAATCATGATTTTCTAGTTGTTCCCTAACAGTTAAATTTCGGCCATTTTTAAACAAAGAATATGTGCGAATCGTGAGGCTTTGAGTGGTTTTAGTCGACGACCGCCCTGAATAGTCGACTTTTAGTAGTTTTCCTGGTTGCTGGTATTAAAGCGCCGATCAGGTGTAGGTGATCGACATTGGTATGGAGATGATCTTCTAGGGTTCCTAACTTGGCTTCGAGATCTTTATGTTTGATTGTCCACGAAGAGCAATCATAAGGGAGGTGGCATTCTCTTGATCATTCCACCCATTGGCACTAGCTGCTGCTTCAAATTGGCGTCGATATGTCTCCCAAGATGATTGGCCATCATATGTAGGTGACTTGATAACCAGGTTGTGTCTCAAATTTACTATTTCAGTTCTGGCACTATCACTAATGAAACTGCTATCATTGGAATTAGCTTCTATTTTTTTAACTAATGCATCTCATTTTTGTCTTAGGTCAAGCTGGTCTGTTTTTAAATCTTTCTCTGTCATTTTTAAATCTTTCTCTACTGTTGCCAAATCTTCCTTAACAGTTTTTATGTCTGTTTTTAGGCGTTCTTCCATCGTATCTATTTTGTTATCTAAGGCCGACATTTTACTTTTAAAGGTAGCACTAAGATCGGACAGTACCTCTAATATTTGCTTCCTTTTCTCCTTCTCCACGTTCCTCCTGTGTTCCTCTTCTTACTTTCTGTTCCGTTCCTCTTCCTCCCTCTCTTGTTTTTTTTCTTGTTTTTTTTGCTCCATCATCTGAAGAAATAATGCTGGGGCTGCACTATTAGCTTCCATATCGGTGTCGTAATTTGTACTTCTAGTATTGACCATAAATTACTTTTACAGCTATCACCACTGTTATAACGTTCACAACTTTATTCAATACTTGGCAAAATAAAATACTACTTTTTAACAAATCAACTTATTAACACATCAAACTATTGACTGTCCGATTCTGCCACAACTGATCTCTACTTATATAACTTTCCAGAAAGGATTAGAATATTCTATAACATACTAGTACATCAATATGGAACCCAGTGACTACTCTGCCCTCTTCTTATTCTCAGTCCAAGCTGTCATTTTGACATTCATAGAACAGATGTAACAAGCTTTTATTTATTTCAAGTTGATGCTATAAAATTTTAAAGCGAGTTTAAACCTCCAACACAGCAGCGCCATGGTGAAATCAGATTACAATTTTAATTGTAATTCAGTTGATGTACTCAGCACATGTATGATTTCACTTTATATAACGAGGCTCAGTTTTCACCCAACATTTTTTTTCTAATACTTTACATGAAAAACATCTTTCTTTAATAACAAAAATTTCATAAAACTGAACAAAAAAATGAATTCATCGTATTGTAATACATGATACTGCATAATTTTTTCCATACATTCAATGTAAATCAAAATTTTTCGCTCAGAACCGCAAAATTTTTGAAAATAAAAAATTCTATAATTCTGAAACTATGTTATATATCGATTCATTTATTACACCATTCGATAGAGGAAATACGTATCTCAATTACTTACTATATTTGAATTCTTCCATTTGATATTTGTAGACAGTGTACGGGATTAAAGCTGAAGTAGAAATTTTTGTAAAAAATTACCGTCAAAAATTTTTTAGTAACTACGTCTATGCAATGGAAAGACTTAAATTGGTGAAAATCGAAATACGAGTGTTCATACTATTATAAAAAAATATAGCAACTTCCCATCGATAATGCAAACCGAGGTATAAAACACGAAAGTTGAACTCGACCCCAAAAAAATTTTTTGATTCCGATGAAATTTGGCATAAAGGGGGGGGGGGGAGTTGATACGAGGATTCCAATAAATTTGTCAGTGGTTTGTAAAAGAAAATATTTCGGGTAAAAAATTGAGAAAAATTTATGAAAATAGGATACTCCGGAAAACTGTAAATCAGATTTTGCTTATTTACGAACTAAACCTCAGTTTTTACGTTCCGAACCTACATATAAAATTTCATTAAAAAATTCGGTCGCGTTTTTGAGTTATCGTGTTGGCAAACAAACATTTTTTTAAAATACGTTTTTTGGATTCAGAAACATATGAAACGTGTAGATCCACTTGAATCTCGAAACGTCGAAATCACTCCATTACAATACTTCCCTTATATGTATATAGTACAGTGCAAAAATTTAATGGCATATCCCCTTTAAGTTATGTTGCGAAGCTAGACTCTGAAAGGTAACAATATTTTGTTTATTTTTACAAATACCACTTACAGACTACACTCTATATTGATGCTAGCGCACCAACTAAATACTGAGCGGTTCTTATCGCTTGTGGACACGTGCGTCTTTGAAAACACTCCTATCTCAAAATATGCTTATAATTCAGTGAAAATAGTGGGTGGTATTAATAAAGATCAGTAGATACTTAATTCTTACGGTTTCATAAGTTAATACTGAAAAGTATATTATTAGAGTTTAAGTACAAACTGATACTTAAAGTATGTACTGAGAGAGTATGTTTGTACTGACTAGTTCTTACTTAAATCTATATTAATAAACGATAGGTTATACTTATTAAATTAAGTATGTTCTTATAAATTTTAAAGTCTGCTTCTTAGTATACTGATAGTTCTTGCTGAAAGTGTATACCTATTTGTTTAAAAAATATTTGTCGTGCAAAAAGCTCCAAAAGTTTATAAAATCAGACGAGAAGATCCTCGTGATCGAGATTATGTGAAATTGTATCGTTTTAACCCCGAAAGTGTGGCATGGTTAACAACACATTTTTTGACATTGATACCGGGGAAACCAGAGGAGGGGCCATAGACAATATTACCAAAATGAAAATCTTTTTGCGATATATTGCTGATCCAGGTAGGTCTTTTACTTTCCTTACTACACTGGCAAATATTAATATATTATGTTATTATTTAACTTTTTGTTATATTTGGCTTTAGGCTTCCAGATTGGTGTAGCAGAAGATATTGGTGTAAGTCAACCAACGGTATCAAATGTAGTACATCTTGTGAGCCAAAAAATTATTGAAAAATCTCATATTTGGATAAAGTTTCCTCATGTATGGTTGTACTTTTTTTGTTATCTAATTAATTAATTACCTTTGAAACCGTAGGACTATGAAGCGATACAACAGGAAAAACAAAAATGGCGAGCAAAATTTCGCTTTCCAACTGCTATAGGTGCAATTGATTGTACGTTGATAGTAATTAAAAAAGTTGGGGAAAATCATCATGGTAACGAATACATTTGTCGCAAACAGTTTCCCGCATTAAATGTAGAAGCAACATGTAACGCCGATGAGTTATTTACAAGTGTTAGTGCAGAATGGCCAGGTTCTGTACATGATAGCAGGATTTGGAGGAACAGTCACATCTGTGGTGTATTAAGAACATTTGGCAATGCAGTACTGTTAGGAGATAAGGGATATGATGGTATTGAAAAATGTTTAATGGTCCCATTTAGAGAACCAAGAACTGCAGAAGAAGTAGCATATAACAACATTTTGAAAAATGAACGTGTAGTTATCGAAATATGCTTCGGACAGTTAAAGCAAAGATTCCCTTTATTACAAAATACAATTAGACTGACATTTAAAAAATGCCATCCATTATTACAGCATGTTGTGTTCTTCATAATATTGGAAAATATTTAAAAGATGAAGAAGTGTTTGAAATTGAAGAAGGCGTACATTCTGAAGACGAAGAAGAAGAACCTGTTGGACTTATTGAACTTCGAAGGGAAGGTGTGACGCGTTTACTTCGAAGGCGACGACGGTGCGCTGCGCGTGATTTATCGGTAGCGGCCTCTTGCTCTACCTCTTAACGCCTCGGAACGTCCCTTCTGACACCTTGGAATCCTTACACTTTCTCGGGCGCCAAATTTTTAACGTGGTTGTCTCCACGTCCCCTCGACTCCACTCGTCGAGAGTTCCAGGTAGTCTCAAATGGAGGTACGGTAAATTCCAGGGGTCTAATGCTGTCAAAATCCGGTGGTTATTGCTAAATAAAACAAACGTTCTCGCTAGTCTTAAAATAAAAGTTATGCTCCTAGTCCACTCTACGGGAAGCTAAAAGTCGGGCAGCCAAATAACTACTCTACTATGGGTAGGTGCTAATCTATAGTCGGTCAATAAAACACCAAGGTTCGGTTTATATTTTAATTCTATATTAATTTTTATATAGTCAACTAAGCCGTTATATACAATAAAGGTAACTTAAGAAAAAGAAATTAATACAGGTAATGGGAGGTAATATCCTAGTCTCCACAAAACAGATATATCAACAGATTATATATACAATTTATAGGCGGTTAGTAGCGACGAAGCAGGCAGGACATAAGCGAGAGTGTTTCGTAAATATAAAATAGTGTATGCAAGAAAAAAAACCGTAAAATCAACGATAAAATCTTCCGAATTCGGTGGTCTTTACGTGCAATGGGTTTCACCAACGCTTTTTTTTTAATTAAACGGGTTGCGTGTCAATTTAAGATACATAAATAAACGGTTAATTATTCTTGGTATACTCGGTAGGTGTAGTAAGCCTTTTGAATAACGGGGGGGGGGGTGAGTTACAAAATGGTTAGGGTTGTTGATTTAAAATATTAGGAAGCCCTAGCGGATATGTTTGCCGGGCGCTACCTGATATTTCAATCGAAACCTCTGCACGGAAAAATGAAAGAGAATAACTAGAAACGACCGGGGGTGTGACTTATTAAATTATTGGGGTTGTTGATTTAAAATATTAGGAAGCCCTAGCGGGTATGTATGCCTGGCGCTACCTGATATTTCAATCGAAACCTCTCCACGGAAAAATGAAAGAGAATAACTAGAAAAGACCGGGGTTGCGATTTATTAAATTATTGGTGTTGTTGATTTAAAATATTAGGAAGCCCTAGCGGATATGTATGCCTGGCGCTACCTGATATTTCAATCGAAACCTCTCCACGGAAAAATGAAAGAGAATAACTAGAAAAGACCGGGGTTGCAAATTACTAAATTATTGGGGTTGTCGATTTAAAATATTAGAAAGGCCTAGCGGATATGTATGCCTGGCGCTCCCTGATATTTCAATCTAAACCTCTTCACGGAAAATTGAAAGAAAATAACCAGAAAAAGACCGGGGTTGCAAATTACCAAATTATTGGGGTTGTCGATTTAAAATATTAGAAAGCCGTAGCGGATATGTATGCCTGGCGCTCCCTGATATTTCAACCTAAACCTCTTCACGGAAAATTGGAAGAAAATAACTAGAAAAGACCGGGGTTGCAAATTACTAAGTTATTGGGGTTGTCGATTTAAAATATTAGAAAGCCCTAGCGGATATGTATGCCTGGCGCTCCCTGATATTTCAATCTAAACCTCTTCACGGAAAATTGAAAGGAAATAATTAGAAAATATCGGGGTTGCAAATTACTAAATTATTGGGGTTGTCGATTTAAAATATTAGAAAGGCCTAGCGGATATGTATGCCTGGCGCTCCCTGATATTTCAATCTAAACCTCTTCACGAAAAATTGAAAGAAAATAACCAGAAAAAGACCGGGGTTGCAAATTACCAAGTTATTGGGGTTGTCGATTTAAAATATTAGAAAGCCCTAGCGAATATGTATGCCTGGCGCTACCTGATATTTCAATCTAAACCTTTTCACGGGAAAATTTATAGAAAAGATCAAGAAAAGACCGGGGTTGCAAATAACTAAATGATTGGGGTTGTCGATTTAAAATATTAGAAAGCCCTAGCGGATATGTATGCCTGGCGCTCCCTGATATTTCAATCTAAATCTCTTCACGGAAAAATTGATAGAAAAGATCACGAAAAGACCGGGTGTGCAAATTACCAAATTATTGGGGTTGTCGATTTAAAATATTAGAAAACCCTAGCGTATATGTATGCCTGGCGCTCCCTGATATTTCAATTTAAACCTTTTCACGGAAAATTGAAAGAAAATAACCAGAAAAAGACCGGACTCCGGTAATGCCAAGATGTTCCAACTTATTGTTAAAACACGAAAAATAAACACAATGAAAACACTAGATTTGTGATTGAAATGACCACTTAATTTCGAACCGTTATAATTAAAACTTCTTAACCTCTACCACAACCAAATTCTCGTGGTACTTATACACCAGAATGAAACTGAAAAGAAATTATTAAATTTTTAGAATACGAAAAATAAACACAATGAATACACTAGATTTGCGATTGAAAAGACCACTTAATTTCGAATCGTTATAATTAAAAACTTCTTACCTTCAACAATAACCAAATTCTCGTGGTATTTATACACCAAAAGAAAACTCCAAAGAAATTATTAAATTTTAAAAGAAACAAGAATAGAAAAAAACCAAAAATACATTTCGGCGGAACGGTATTTACGGTTACTGTCGTCTAGGAATCTACACAACTGACTACTTACACCCGACTCGACTCTTCGCATATGCCTTACACATTTCCACCTCCTCGATTAGTTCGACCTGCGCGCTACTCACTGTATCTGAAATTTCGGTGGTCTCAGTGGTTACATACAGTAAAATAAAAATATTATTGGAACTTAAAATAACTATATCTCTTATGTACAAAACTATTTCTACCCAGAAACTAGAGAGTAAATGATAATGTCCTTTTGACACTTAAAATAGTTATAAATCTTATAGCTGAAATGTTTTGAACATATACTCGGCGACATAAACTACAAAGTAATTTTTATACAGAGGCCAAAATACATAACGGATGATATAATAAATATATACTCGGCGACATAAACTATAAAGTAACTTTTATACAGAGGCCAAAATACATAACGGGTGATATATAATGTAAAATAAATATATACTCGGCGACATAAACTACAAAGTGATTTTTGACAGAGGCCAAAATACATAACGGATGATATAATAAATATATACTCGGCGACATAAACTATAAAGTAACTTTTATACAGAGGCCAATATACATAACGGGCGATATATAATATAAAATAAATATATACTCGGCGACATAAACTACAAAGTGATTTTTATACAGAGGCCAAAATACATAACGGATGATATAATATAACATAAATATACTCAGTAACAAAAATACAAAAATGAAAATACACTCGGTGACACAAGGTAACTTTCAGTAACGAGAACCTCGTTACAAAGGTCAAGTCATACGAAACCGTTTAGCTACAATTATTTACGCCAATCAAAATAACTAAGATAATTTTTATTACATTGAAAATACATATTTAATTACAAAATAGTGTAATTTTTCTCTCCTTCTCTTCCAACATGATCTTTATTTAACTCTTTCTCCAGCTTTGCCAGCTTTAAGGTTTAGAACATGCAGTTGCTTCAAAAGCACTAATCTTTGTAGTTCCATGGTGCTTAAAGTACGTGTTATCTCCGTTTCGTACTGTTCTATAATTTTTTGTCGCTTTGGACGTGCAGGTAACGGTGGTGGCAGTGTTAAAGGAGTCACTGAAGCGACTGACGGACCTGCCACTTCATCGGACTGTTTTTCTTTTTGTTCGTCAGAAGGGATTCCAACTGCAACATATCCTGAAACGAAATATTACACTAGCTTATATACATATAATAAAAATTAATTATTTTACCAGGTATTTTGTTAAGAATAGGATTGCACTCCTCTTGATCCCCCTGTAGTGCCGTGTACATGAATTGTTCTGCTGCACTTAGCTTTATCTTTCTATTCCCAGTTATGTTGGTATCAGTCTTTTTTTTACTACCGCCTTCAGGTTATTAATTTTTTTTAATAATTTTTTTGAAATCGGTAAGTTTTCCAAAATTATCTACAACGTTTTCATAGTAACTTACAACATTTTATAATAAGGCACGATAACTTACTTTCGTAATGTTGTTTAAGCGTGGCTAAGACGTGTTGTTTTCTTTTATTTATTGCGGGAGTTTTCCCTTTATTTAAAATAATAGGGTTATCCCGAACAAATTTCGCCACAAATGTTAAATCTGTCTCTTTAGTTTTTGAAACAATACTCTCATTTTCACTTCCAGACGAAACGAACGACATGATGGTTGATAAATAAAGTAAATTCTTTCAGGTTTTCTATAAATCAAGTGTAGGTAAACTGATTTGAAAAAGTGTTAACATGAGTTTTTTGTATTTTTTTCTTGTAAATAAATTTCGACTTAATAAGAAAATACTTAAGAATAATCAGTAGATACTTCTAAGTAGCATTTTTTTTAATATACATTTCAGTATTTACTTAATGCTGATGCTTATACTTATAAGTAAGTACTTATAAGTAAATACTGATTTTTATTAATACCACAGCATATGTTGTTTAAAAATTATATTACTAATTCTTGTTAATAGAACCAGATATAAGGTAATGTTAATTGTCTGGTGTTATGTTTAAGATGTATTTAATAATTATAAAATTATTAAATACATTTTAACGATTGTTAGCTGAAGTTATAATTTTAAATGAATATATCGTCTAATAAACATTTTAAATTATAATATTGACTGAACTATGACAGTATTCAAATCAGAGGATAAGCAGAAAAAATAAATTTCGCACTATATCTCTTTCGTGAATTTATACATATATTACATATACTATACATAAGATGAAGTAGAAACAAAAAATAATAATTTAGAAATCTTCATCGGCATGTGCTCACCAACTCACCAATATATTTCGACAATCGAATTAACAAAAACACTATTTAAAACATTAAAATATTAGTCATTTTCTATTTTTTTTCAGAATTGGGAACTGCAGTTACAAGATCTGGCGGTGATTACGCTTATATTTATGTTGCATTTGGACCACTGGGAGCATTCCTAATGTTATGGGTTTCATTACTCATCATACGACCAACTACTCAAGCTATAGTTGCTATCACTTTTGCTGAGTATGCTGCTAAACCATTTTTTCCGGAATGTCGACCTCCTGACAATGCTATCCGACTACTTGCTGCCGTTTGTCTCTGTAAGTAATTTAATTTGATTTAGATTTTTTCGATATTTACACCTATAATTGGAACGTTGTATCTCAATAACCTACATAAATGAAATAAATTATCAGGTCCGGACTGATTTATTTACGTCATAATAACATAACATAAAATACGCATTTTCTTAATAAACATTTCCAATTTCAACCACTATAATTGAAAAAACGGTACATTTCTATCAGTGTCGTAGCCAGAATAGAAAATTATTGGGGGGGGGGGGGTATTCTGACACCGTGAGTTTGGGGAGTAAGGATCGAGTGTAATTGGTTGGTTGTTTTGACTTTGGGAGAGGTGTGAATTTTTTACAAATATATGATACAAGGAAGGGTATAAGTAGTTTAATTATATTTGAAATACAGTTACTGTTGTAAATATATATGTAAATAGACTTAAAAATGAAATCAAGAAACTTTTTAAATTAATGATTTCAATATTAATGCTGACATCGGTCAAATAAAAGTTCAAATCAAAACTAAATATGAAATTATTTTTTGCTCCTTTGTTGCCATTGTATCAAGTACTTCTTCAGCTGTAATGTATGAACTGACATTATAAAATAATTCGTCTTTATATAATTTCTTGCCATTGTGTCAAGTACTTCTTCAGCAGTGATCGATACTGGATAATGGGTTGACAGTAGAGCTAATCCCGTCAGACGTTCATTTTCCATGGAATTTCTGAGATAGCTTTTTATTCTTTTCAACAAAGAAAAAGATCTTTCAGCTTCGCAAGTTGAAACAGGTAGGTAGTGTTGTAAGCACTCGTAGTAGGTAGTGAATATTAGAATAGAAGAACTTATTACAGCTGTCTAAAGTAGCTATAACTTTTTTTGGTCTGTCTGATTCATTTACGTTTTCCCATTTCTTACACCAAAGTAAATATTCAGTGTCAATAGTTGACTCTGATGCCCTTTGGTAGTAGGACGTGAAAACCTTCCAAAATATTCCTGTTTGTTCCAAAGCGATCCACGAGCTCCGTAATAAATATGTCCACACAAGGTATAAACATTGACCTCCTATAGTAATCTTCAGGATTCTCGTGAGGATTGTCTCTTTTTGTTTGTTGGGTAACTTGACGAGGCACAGTGATGTCAGCTTCAAAGTGTTCGTGTGCTAGTGATTCTGCCTTCTTGAAGAGGTCATAAAATATATCCACATCAGATTCTTTTGTTTTGCTGGTAGGCTTACGCTGACGCAAACCTTTCAAAGTAGACACAACATCATCAGCATATTTTAGTGCTGAAGACAAGTCGCAATCGAGGCTTTGTAAGTTCTTTGCAAGGGGTAATGTTATATTAAATAAAGATTTACAAATAACCAGTCCAACTAAAAACCCACTTTCTTCAACACCAGCAAGCAAATTCGAAGCTGTTGATGAAATTTCACGTTTTGTCTGAGATACCTCTTCCAAGCTAATTACTATGGCTGAAAGGAGCTCAAGAAATGTAGTAAATGTATACTGGCGTTCTATAAATCGTGTGTCACACATACGTAATAGACGCTTTTTTATTCTGAGGCACTAAGGAAGTCAGTCATATTCTTTTTTAAAACGTCACTGGCTAGTACATTATTTCTAAACATGTTGCACACTTGGCCAACAACACCAAGACAGTTTCTTACTGATGGACCATCAAGCGAATCACTCAATACCAAGTTCAACCGGCGAGCTGCACAATGTGATAGCTTTTGGGTACAGTTCCTGGAAACGCTGATGAACTCCGGTAATGTGGCCACTAAATGTTGAGCAACCATCATACCCTTGGCCTACTACTTTAGACAGATTCAGTCCTAAATTGGTGCATATTTCTAAAATATTTTAACAATATTTTCTGCTGTTTTTAATGTTATAAACGACAGGAAGTCCTCCCTTAATATAGGTTTAGCATCATTTGTAACGTATCTAACACAAAATGAAAGTTGCTCTTTACCAGAAACATCAATTGTTTCGTCTGCTAAAATTGAAAAACTATCACATTCATTTATGTTTAGCACTAGATTACGTTGAATGAGTTTTCCACATATGTCAATCATTTCATTTTGTATGTTTGGGCTAAGCTATGTTGCATTTCTTGTACTTCCCAGAATGTGTTTTTTTGGTTTATCATCAGTGTGACAGCGAAATCTTAAGAGAGCTCTAAGATTACCGTCTTTTTGTGCAGGTTTATCAATTGTCAATGGATCACTATATTTGTGCCCACGGAGGGCTAATTCATTATCGCCACAAAATATAATGCTCTCAAAAATTGGTTTGAGCATAGCTCGATTTTCTGTCCGCTCTTTACTTCTTTGAGAATCTATTAATGTGACAACATCTTCCATTGCACCGCTGTTCACTTTAGAAAAAATTTCAGCAGATAGTTGTAAAAACTTAGGATAGTCAGCATTATCATGGACTTAAGATTTTTCAACTACGTCTTTCCATTTTTTAAATGGGGATACAACCAATGATCCCATTCTTTGGTGAGATCCTTTACCCACATGTTCATGGCCAAATACCACACAATATTTGCAGTATGTACCATTATTATTTTGGGAATACGCCAACCATGGCCACTTTTTTAGCCAATTGTATTGAAACTTCAGTTTTGTTTTTGTTAAATTCAGAAACTGGAAATACAAAATTTTCATGTGGCACAAACAAATCATTTAAAACTTTGTATTTCAATTCCCTACTAACAGGAACAGCTGAAGCATGCTTGCTTAATATATTATGTAGCTTGTCCGAGAGTACACCTATATCTACAGATGTTATGCTTATATTAGTTTCCGTTTCCATAAACGATTCTTCACGAAGCGAGGACGAACAACATGGCCTCTCTTCTTGTGGAACTTGTGGTGGTGGTGGTGAATCTGACCTAGGTTCATTTCTGGAAATCTTCTGTTTAAAAAAATTGTCGATAGTTTGTCTCTACATTGTCACCTCACTCAACTCAATAAAAGTAACTTTAAACAGTGAACTCGTTTACTCCACGTCACAGGAAAATAAAGTCATAACTGTAATCAATCGCTCACAAACGTAGAGTCAAATCCATAACAACTACTGTAACTACAAACACGTGAAATGTAAACAACACTCTTAGACTAGTCATTTTAGATCAAAATTTCACAATTACCTCAAAAAACTAGTGCAAGCATAAGTCTTGCTGTATAGGTAGTATTTAGCATATCGAATAACATACTAAAAGTCCTCGAAAAAAAATGTGTGCTACGGCCGCCATAATAGAAAATGGAGTCAAAAAAATAGTTTTTTTTCCATTTACTCGAAAACTGCTACCGTTAGAAAAAAAAATGCAAGTACAAAATAGTTGCTAGGGAATTGTCTATAACTTTTACTCCTTGCATTTTTTTGAGTATATGGTAAATATAATTAATATGGTAATAACCATACTTCGATTTGAGTTACAATATTTAAAACTGTGTAGGTAAAATGTGTGTAATGGGAAATAATTTATTATTATTCGTAGCAAGCAAAAGACACCTTTATTACATTTTTTATGTAAATTTACACAATTAAAATAATTGTTGTTACATAATCTCCAAAACTTCTTATTCATCATCAGACAGAATTTCTACCGCTGGTCCAGAATTTTCACATGACAGCCCTTGACAATGACGACACATGGCAGAACATTGGAGCATAGATGTACGACAGTGACACCGACTAGTACAGTTGGACTTGCAACTCCATGAAATTAGTGTTAGCAACTCAGATGGAGCAGGGCTCTTCGTCATTAA
Source organism: Galeruca laticollis (assembly GCA_963921935.1). Classification (NCBI taxonomy): domain Eukaryota; kingdom Metazoa; phylum Arthropoda; class Insecta; order Coleoptera; family Chrysomelidae; genus Galeruca; species Galeruca laticollis. The sequence continues at coordinate 173,177,672 of OY998177.1, forward strand.
TACGGTAGTTAATGCATTTCTGGTTTTTTTCCAACCCCATTCAGAAGGTTCCATTTGATTTCCTTTCCATTCCTGCATTTATAGGTACACACGATAGGAATGCTGAGCGGCTGCATCACTTGTTGGGGGCAATGACGCCAGATCAAAAACCTTATTTAGTGTCTGTCTAGAAATAATGTTGTTATATCTGAAGTACCGTAATTCGTCTAAGGTAGTAGTAATGGATCCACCATATAAGCGAATTAAAAACTTCTCTCCTGCGACAGATATCTCTGTTTTTGTTGCGCCTTGTTTGGTGGAAACTTTCATTTCTTCCATTAGAAATGGGTCTTTTTGTACAATCTTCAACGCATTTAACTTTCCTTTCTTAAATATAGCTGAGGTTGTGTCACAGCCTGTTATTGCGTGCACAAATAGAAGAACCTCACCAATGTCTTCAAATAAGGTTTGCTGTCGCGATATATTGAACAGAGTTTCTTTTCTTTTTAAACCAGAAACTGGGCGCAAAAACATTACCTTGTCAGTAAGTGAAGCAAATGAAGTTAATAAAACAAGCAAATCGGTGTCTTGACCAACAACCACGACTGTTTTACCTTTCTTTGCTTCCTCTAAAGCTGTAGATACAATTAAGGAATCTGCCACCGCCGAGCGAACTGTGATGTTGTCACCTTTCAGTGAGCATTTCTATAAAACACTTTTTATTCCGATTGTTCGACAAAAACTCAGCCTGTGTTGTTGTAGTAACATTATTTTCTTGTGGTTGAATAGCAGCAGAGGTTCTTCTAGCAGCTCTACGTTGTTGTTCACAGCATTTTTTTGTCGCCTGATCAGGATAGCCATCAAAAACCACCAAACACCTGCCCATGAAGTGAAATTGAATATACGAAATGTAACAACTAAGTATTTTTCCATAAGTAGCAGGGTATGGCCATTTTACATTATGTAGAAGATGTCCGCCGTCTAAAATATAATAACAATCATCAGGAATGTTAATTGATTCATCAGGTAGAAAAGCTTTTACAAGCGAAGATTTTATTCCTTTTCTTAGAGGTACTTCATCAAATAAAGACGGAGGTCTTGGTGCAAGTTCGTATTTGAAACACACTTTCAGCTTATGAGGTTCATTTACAACACATATAATTCGGTTAAAAAGCTGCTGCGAATTCACGATGACAGTATCGCCTCCCAATTTAATTGCCGAACTAACTTTTGCGAGTGGTTTAACTTTGAATTTTCTTTTGATTTTAATTGTGCCAAAAGTTTGTCCAGCCATTCCTCTCATTGACTGTTCTCCCATATCTTTAGCATTATCGCAAGTAACGGAAGCATCTCCTACCAGTCCAGATGATAAGCTTACCAATTCGCCTGATTCATGACAGAATGAATTGTGTTTCGTGAACCAGTTACAGAAGAAATTTTGATCATAAGTGTCGCGATTCTGTCTGGTAGGGTATTCTTCTATATGTTGCTCAGAAGTTTTTAAACTTGTGCCACAGAAGTTTTCTATCACTTTGGTAATCTCTGTGCACAATGGAGTAGATGAAGTCCATCGTAGAATATTGTTTTATGTAATTCCCCGTCCATGAGTCAGGTCCCCAATACATTTCATAGGTCTCATTAGTGATCGTTCAATGACCATATCTGACCATGTATCAGACCAGTATCGGACAGATCGCCGAATGCAGAAAAACCCATCGTGACAAAAGCGTTCATAATCTTCTTTTTTCATCTTCAGTGGAAGTTCAAGCATTTTTTGAACGTATAGATGAGCACTTTTTGCATATAAGTGATGGCCTGCAGCATGGAAGAACGGTAACATGCTAATAACAGTATTCAAATGTAGATCAAAATTTCCTGTTCTTTCACCTTTAATGAATTGCATTACAAGAATAACCATATTCATATACTGAATCCAAAGTTTGGCTGTTCTACTTACTCCATATACATTCTTACAAATCATAAGAATGTGTTCCACTAGACTACTTACTGATTCCGAAGTGATAATTTCATCTGGTGATGTTTCATTTGTAATCAGTTTCTCCGAATTTTTTACTAAATAGTTTAAGGTCTCGTTTGTAACATTAGGACACTTATTTATTAGACATTTAAAGAGAGCAACTACTATAAGTAAATTAGCTCTGAGAGACCTGGAAAAAGCATGTCCTGACATCAAATGAGGGACAACAGATTTGGCATACACAGCTCCCCAAAGTTCTTCAATACCACTTCCTTTCATGATACTTTCAATAGACCCCAAAAAACTCTAACAATGACAGAAGACAAAAAGCTGTTTCTCTCTGCTCCCTCTACCACTTCGCAGGCCTTAATAAAAAGCGGTTGATCAAAAGTAACAATACAAGATGTGTTCATTTTCTTCGATTCAGAAGCGGCATATGTTAAAGCAGAGTTTATTGTTGTCATATTACTTGCATCTAGATTTATGAATGGCACTGGAATAATTTTTTGAACTATAGTAGCTTCCTGTCTCATGCATGGCTTCTTGCATGTATCCATTCCAAAAAGGAAGTGACATTGTTGAGTATAAGAACCCAACAATCCAGTGAAGGTTCAATTTCAACCCATCTTTTATCACATTAACGCCAACACTTGATACATCGATTGGTTTAATTAATAAATTCTGAAGGCCAAGTCTAGACGATATCTTGTAGTGACAAAGAGGTACAGAATTTATAGTGAGATTAATTTTTTTCTTAGTATCACGTACGAGAGGGGTGGGGAAGACAATACTGCATTTGCTGGCGTTACACACTTAATCACACCAAGTATATGGATTGTTCCATGTCCATCTATTGTTCTAGTGTTCACGCCCGCATTATCGAAAACAAATTGGGTAAAGGCTTAGATATTTTTGGTTGTACATTATCATTTGCTGCATTTAAGTATGCCACCGTTTCATTGTATGAAGCACAGAGGGATAAAGAATGTAGTAGATCAATTAGATGTCTCGATCCGTAATTGGAATGTAAGTACACTTACATTCCGATATGAAAAGGTGATAAAAAAGACCTTGGGCGGCTGGCTGACATTATAGAATAGCAACTGCTAATAAGTGATGTAGATTTATTATCCCCTTTTTTTCGTCCTTTAATTATAATGTTCATCGTAACACTCAGAGACTGTAGAATGAGGTGTGTTGCTGCATGTCCCATATCATCTATTGATGGATAAGTAGACAAATCAAAAGCTGCATCTCGAATATCCTGTCTTATTATTTCCACAGCCATTTCAACGACACGAAGTCGCTCAGTTTCCATATTTTTATTTCTTTGTGAATACCATTTTTCGTTTAATATGTCGTAGGCCGTTTCTATAAAAGTAATAACTACTGGTCTACTTCCCAATGCTTCAGTAAGTATCTTTGAAATGTTCTTTAAAACGAGTTTTGAGCATGTAATCTGAGATGTTAAACTTTTCTTTGCCTGATAAGTCATTAATTAACTCTTTCAGTTGAGGCAACGTGTATTGGCATTCGTCGTGATTTTCAATATACTCAAAAAGTAACTTTAAAACAGCATCAAATGTGTCACTAACCGGCCTTCCATTTTTATCGTGTTTCTTTATTCGTCTAAAATTTGCATAGCAATCTGAATGATACTGTTCCTCTTCAGCAATTAAGTCTACATGCATCACTCGATATTTAACTGCGTCCCCTTGTAACGATGTTCCGGTGAACACCGTTGATGATACGCCTATGGTTCGAACCAATCCAGTTTTTATCGACAACTGATGGATATATAAACCGACCAACAATTTCAATGAGACAGTCCGGTCGAGGCATTGACTCGAAAGGACTCCTCCTCCAGTCTGGCGAGGTATGGACTCGTTAGACTCTACCCTTCCGTCGGCGAGGTATTGACATGCCGAGCATCCTTCCTTCCATTTGGTAGGGTATTGACCTACCAAACGGCGACCAACCGTGGGAGAGGTATTGACTCTCACACACTCCTGTACTTCCCGTCTCTAAGGTACTGACTTAGAGGTACTTCGTCTCGCCCGAGGTATTGACTCTGACGAGCATCCAGAACCCGTATCACCGCTTACACCCGTGTACCGAAGTTTCAGCGTTTGCATCGTCCAAAGTCCAAACCACCATTCCGTAGGTATATCTCCCCGATCGACGAGAAATAATTAGATACGCAACCTTATACGGACCGATATAATAAATATTTAATTTTAGGCCAGGTATTGATCTTGTTCTACATATGTAAATAGCGTCTGTAAATATTTTTATAAGAATAAACTTATTTTATTTTGGAATCCTGTCTCTGACTGTACTACCCTACCCAGCAATCCGTAACCACCCCCTTACAGAGGGTTACACCCTAATTCATCACCACGTTCCTCACATTTGAGCAAAATTGATTCTGTTATTTCCTTTGTCTCAACACGAGTAACACGTCTCCTTCTGTTTTTTGGCAATTTGGGGTTTGGACGGGCCACCTCTTCCGCACAAAATAGACAGTTTGTTTTGTACAAAAACGGTGGCCCAGACCTTATACAAGGATTAGAAGTACTTGCATCTTTACTTTCATACAGGTCTCTGGCTGGTTTTCGTTTTGAGGCTTTTATTTGTGTTGGATTAGTGTATATACGCCTACACTTCATGTGGACTTTAATCTCTGTACATGTACCAAGCTGTTGCCACATGTCATCGTTTCTTTCTTGACTTGCCGATATTATTGATTGTAGTTCTTTCTTGACAAGAACAATATCTCCCATTAGGCTCTCAGAGCAAATTATACATTTTTCGGTTTCCATATCAAGTATTTTCTTGGATTATTTTCAAGCCTAAATAAAAAAACAAATGGTTAGCTACTCAATGCAACCAATAGTTTGCTTCATTACATTTAATATTGCAACAAAAACTATAATTTAACTGTTAATTCGAATCAAAGACAAAATGGATTTCGTTATATAGTTTATACTTAATAAAAGTTTTGCTTATAAATGTGTTGGCGAAATCAGGCAATAATATTTTTTAAATCTTCTACGACAAATAAGAACAAACGGTAAAAATATTTTCACTCCCAACTTAGAGGTGACTTTGATTTTTGTTGAGCTACATAATACATCGTTTTAATTTTATAGGGTCCCAAAAATTAACCTTATTCCTTAAACTTTAAACTCTGACAACAAAAAAATTATTAATCATATACCTGTAAATAACAAGAATAGTGAACTCCACATTTTTTTCCAAATGTGACAACAGCGCAAATTTTGCCTGTATAGACATCGTACATAAACAAATGAATAGTAGGTTCACTCTAAGCTCCTCCTAGCGCGATGTCTATCTCACTCTGTCTCCGATGCTACTCTTTTTCGGTATCCTGAAACTCCGAATCGATCGATATACAGTTACCGTGACCGTGTGTCTTTTGTAGTTGAAGGTACGAGCGGAGTTGATAGTATACCGGGTGGACTGTCTTTTCAGTGAATTATTTGATTATTATTACGGGATATTTATTAAAAAGAAAATGCCACGAATGTGTTGTGTGGACGGTTGTAGAAGTAGAGATTGGGCAAAAACATCTTCCTTCAGATTTCCCAAGGTAAATTTTACAATATTATTTAGCAAAGAATATTAGTAATTTTGTTATAAGAAGCAGTGTAGTAGATGTTATTGTGTTTCAAAATAAAATATTACCAATATATCTTTTCAGATGTCAACGTTGGAAACAGGCCTTAGGCTTTGTTGATTGTCACAGATATGCCAATTGGGACGCAGAACAATGCAACAAAACATTAAGAGTGTGCGATAGACACTTTTCCCAAGAATATTATATGTGCAGTAATAGCAGAACAAATCTGCAATATAATGCAGTTCCTTCCTTGAATTTGCAAAAAAATAGTAAGTTCCCAAAATTTTTAGTACCTAAACAATACTTCTGACAATGTTTTGTGGATAAAATAAATATATGTAAGTTGAGTATTTTATAGCAATTTTATTTTTCACACGATATGAAATATCAAGATGTTTATGTTCAAACAGAAGGCGAATTTTTTTCAGAAAATGTTGAAAGTGGTAACGATGTTTCTACTCTAGCTTCTGTGGTTACCAGATGTATTTAATGTTTTTTATAGCTAGATACATTTCTAAAAGCTACGCTATGAATGATTTAAATTAAACATTTTTTATTTTTACGTCTATTATGATTTCGTGGTTAATAAGTAATACTAATTTAAAAGTGGTGGTGAAAGTTTAATCCTTCATAGAACTTTTGATTTGTTTTAGATCAACATTCACAGACCTCAATGACGCTTACGGCCAATACTCCTCGGAAAAAAGTGTTGAGAGAGGAGATAAAGTGTTTGAAAAAATCAACTGTGCCTGCTCAATGTTGAAGAAAGTTGGAAACCGGAATATCGTTTGAATATATTTCCAAATATTTGGAAACTAACTACTCAGAAGATGCCTGCAAACTTCTAACGTCTCAGATAAGTTTATTAAATAAATCACCTAAAGGTTGTAGGTACACAGACAATTTTAAAAAGTTTGCTTTGAGCGGTTACTTTTTAGGACCTAAAGCATACAAGAAATTTTCTACTTTGTATCGGTTACCTTCCAAAATCACACTCGACCGGTTTACCTGCCGTTGGGCAGTAAACCCAGGCTTTAACGAATTTATGTTTCGTCTTATTGATCTTAGATCTCGACTATTAAGTGATAAAGAAAAAGATTGCATTATATGCCTTGATGAGATGTCATTGAAAACTCATTTATTTTATGATTTATCAAAGGATAAAATAGTAGGCTTCCAAGAATCACTTTCAGCAGAAAACGAATCCGAACCAGCAACTAGTGCATTAGTTGTTATGGCACGGGGTGTATCAAGCAGCTGGAAACAACCGCTTGCCTACTTCTTTTATAAATCAACGGCGCCTTCAAATGAAATAAAAGACATTTTGTTCGAAACAGTTAGAAAGTTACGTTATATCGGTCTAAATGTGCCAGGTGTGGTGTCTGATCAGGGTTCTAACTTCCAAACATTAGTTAAAAGCTACCTTAAATTGAGCACAGAGAATGTTTTTTTACGTGCCACACTTACTTAAATCTACTAGGAACAATTTTTTTTGTTACTGGTTTGAGTTACCAGAAGGAACTACCAATAAAATGTATTTGGATACATTTTACAATTATGAAAAAAAAGGAATTTAGACTCTGTCCAAAATTAACTGACGATCATATGTTTCCAAATAATTTTTAGAAAACGAAATTAAAATATGCTTCTCAGATTTTTAGTCATTCTGTTGCAGTTGCTCTTAATACGTACATTGATTTTAAAGTTTAGCCTGCAGATGCCAAAGTAACTGCTAAATTCATTAAAATGATGAATGATGTTTTCGATTTATTAAATTCGTGCCATTTAAATAATTTCAATGCATTCATGGGTACCCAACAACAGTTTCAGCTAATGGAAGAATTTGAAACTTTACTGAAAAATGTCCGTGTGGTTAACAGTGACGGAAAAAATTTAACAAATAAAATGAAATTTATATTTGAGTGGAGGCTTACAATAAAATCAGTTAAAGCCCTTTGGGGTATATTAAAATCAAAGGGTTACACCTTTTTACTGACAAGAAATTTAAACCAAGACTGCCTTGAAAGCTTTTTTGGGCGAGTTAGAAACTGTTGTGGTAATTCAAGAAACCCTACGCCTACACAGTTTTCTAGAGCATTCAAAAATTTGTTTACTCTGAAGTATTTAGACCATGTTGACGGCGCCAACTGCACTAATGACATTAATGAATTGTTGTTAAATATTACTCCAGACTTGGCAGAAAACTGTAAAGATCTCATTTTACCGTCAATAGAACCATCAAATCCTTTGAAAGTCTTTACAACTGATTACAGGAATCTAAACAGTACCGATGGCAACGCGTTTGTTTACGTTACTGGTTATTTATTAAAAAAATGTATGCAGCAACATTCCTGCGACATATGTATTGCTTTTAATGAAATAAATACTTTAAGAAAAGAAACAACCATATTTTCTCAGACAAAAGCCTATGTCAGCAATACAAATTTTCCATTTGGTGGGCTCAATGTACCTAGCCAGAATTTTGTTGGATATGTTACCCAGCTTGAAGATATATTTGTAGTTAACTTCAATAAATTAGCATGTAAAAATTCTATCGGAGCGACGTTAAAAGATCTTTTTATAAATTTACGCATCCTTGTAAAAATTTTCCTTTAAGTTATTTCTTATCTCTTTATACAAGAGTGCGTTCATATTACACAATTAAATTTGCAAATCGTGAAATAAAACTTAAAAAATCTTATAAACCCAATACAAAATTACAAATATTACAAAATTTGTAATTATTCCTTTTTGCTTTGCTTTATAAGTTTGGTTTAGGATTACATTCTTAACTATATGTTATTATTCAATATTGTTCTTATATGCAAAACAAATTCTAAAGAATGTTATATAATCTGGTATAATTTTTAACTATTTTAAATATATAGTTGTTCATGCTTCCTATTTTTATATTGTAATGTATACATGAGGATTTGATTTATTCTAAGTATTTATATACGTAGAACCTTGATGACTTAAACCTCGATAACAAAATAACCTCTATAAATTCATAAAATTTTGTGCTCCCTTCCCCTCTGAGTCCAAAACCTCCTTTACTTAAAATACGAACCCTCTATAACTTAAACGAATAATTTGGGCATCGCACGTCAGTAACTCAAAGTTGTAACGACGACGACCTTTGTAACTTGAATCATCTATCAATGAGTCGTCATTTGAAATGAATTAACACGTGTTTACCAAATGGCTCAGTACAGTAACTTATTTGTATCATTAGCTTGCAGCCATCTATCTCTATAATTCCTGAACAAAGCTCTTAAACGGACCTCCGTAAGTAAAAATATAAACCAATAAAAATTCCTCTTAACTTAAACCCTTAGTAAATAGAAACCTCAATAACTAATTATTTAACGTCTCCCTCGGTCTTTATCTTATCGAGGTTCTACTGTATATATTTATACATTTTTGATGAATTATTTTATTTATATAATGTAATACAAGCTATTTTAATCGATGATTCTAGTTTATTTCTTATGAGTAATTTTATATTCCCTATTAAATACTAAAACGTACCCTGCATAACAAAACAATACCTATCGTTGTACATTTTTATTAACCGCCGTACCAAACACTCAATTTATAAATCAACAAGCTATGACGGTAGTAATTCGCGCGACCCCTGTATACTCGAGACACGTGCGGTTTTACGATCGTTTTTCGGAAAGCCTTTAACAGCGTTACATCAAAGAGCCGACGTCGAGTGAACTTACTGTTCATTTGTTTATGTACGGTGGTATAGATTTATGTAATGCTATAAAGTCCAAAGTCCAACTCACCGGTGTTGGTAGAGAAGTATTTGTAGAATCAAGGTTTACAAATTCACTCTGATTATTTATCACTGATGATCTGCACAAATAACTAACTAAACCACTGATTCGTACTGCCTTCAGTTTTTTACAATAAAACATTTAGTAAACCATTATTTACTTTCCACAGATTAAAATACTACAAAGATAAACAATGTGCTACAACGTTGCCAATAATGATCCTTCAGAAATCTTAAACCTTTCGGTAATGAAGGAGGGGGGTGATATCACCCATTTGACATGGTTGCGTACCAAACAAATTATATTTCTTCATTGTTTTTTAAGAAGCTTTAAGTGTCACATTATTTACTGGCAAACCAACCTGGATGTTCGACAAATTGGCTGCTAATTAATAGTTATTGAGTGAACTATAAATTTCTCTTTCAAATATTTAATTTTATGGCTAAACGGTTGACGATATCAAAAAAGTGCAAAAGGCAAGTTTTATACATATTTTAAATATAAACCATTTCTATTTGAAACTTTTTTTATTTGATATACAGTTTCCGAGGAATCGGAAAAAAACTATTTTTTGGACGCCATTTTGTATGATGGCGGCCATAGCACAGGTTTTTTTTGGAGGACTTTTAGTATGTTATTTAGGTAGCTAGTAATACCACATGTACCAATTTCCACATATGCACGCGTTTTTTTAGGTAATTTTTTTAATATGACTAGTCTATCTCGAGAAGTTTATAGTAAACTTCCATTGACGTATCACCAGTGAACAAGCGAGATAGACTAGAGCCAGTGTTGTCAGGTCCCAAAAAGATATTGCATGAGAAATATTGGAAAAAAGCATGAGATGGCGCAATAGTTGTCTACCAAAGGTGTTTATTCGATTAATACAAAAAAAATTTAACATGTTTATTCAATAAACAAAAGTACCAAAATACATTAAAACGTACTCTAATAAATAAAAATTCTTGTCATAAAACAATATTATTCAGAATCTGATTCGTATATATGCTGATAGTTTCGAATAATTTCCTTTGATATGGGAAAATTTTAACATACAGTTTTATTTTTATTCACCAAACCTTAATTGTAGAAGTTTTTAACATATTTCTTTGTTTCGTTTTGTTTAAAATGATAGCAGAAAATACTCTTTCCACATTGGCACTTGAAACAGGCAAAGTAAGTAACTTAAAGACAAATTTTGTTAGATTTAGAAAACATGTGACGCACTATTGAGGAAAACATCCCCAGAGAGGAATGCTTTATGATATTACAATCTGATCAGGAAGGGATCAATGAGCAATATTATTCTAACTTAAATTACTAAGAATGGAAAACATGAAACTAGCGTCTTACTCACTAGTGGACCTTAGAGTCTTAATGTTTTAATAACACTCAAACCAGCGTGTTACACTTATCCGCACTATGCTCTGCTTTCTCACTAAATAATTATTGCACTACCTCGAAGGGTTTAATCCTCTAAAGTCTTCTGGTCATGTTTGTGTTGTCCATAGGAGCTGGAATGCATTGACGTTCATATGTTGAAGCAGCCTCATAGCTACTGGCAAATTTGGTTGTGATTTGGTTAACAGTCTCCATCTGAAGATCCCGATGGATATCACTGTTTCGGCAGTACCAGGGTGCATCGATGATGTTCCTTAGTATCTTATTCTGGAATCGTTGAATAATTTCGATGTTATTTTTACTGGCACAACCTCAGAGTAGTATGCCATAACTCCGAATGGGTCTCAATATTTGTTTGTATAGAAGCAGTTTGTTGTAGGTACGTGGAGAACTTGGAACTTCGTCCTAGTAGTTAATGCAACTTTTTATATTTAATATCGAGCTCTTCACGTTTCTTTTTGATATGGACTTTCCAGCGAAGTCTCACGTCGAGAGTCATACCCAGATATTTTGCTGTATTAATATAAAGAATATTAACATTATTCATTCTGATAGGAAAGTACCTATCTTTTTTATTCGTAAAGTTGATAGGAATGGATTTACTTTCATTCAACATAATACGCCATCTCTTGGTCCAGTTGCTAATTTGGTCAATGGATATTTGTAACACTTTTCAGCAGCTTCTTCGTGGGTATTTCTCACGGCCACAACTGCTGTGTCATCAGCGAAAGTAGCTATTGTGTGGTGTTCAAGTTCAAGGGATGTCACTAGTGTACAGCAGGTAGAGCACTGGACCAAGTACGCTACCCTGGGGTACTCCTGCCTTGATTTCTTTTAAATCAGAATACGATTCGTCTTGCTTGCTCTAAAACTGAAAAAAGAATAATTCTGCTCTAAAGATACACACAACTTTTTTAGCAACATGGTCTTTGATGTATCGAACGGTCTTCCACAAGAAATAAATTAGTATATTTGTTTAGCTGAAAGTTCGGTTTCTTTAATTATCTTGAGTATCTGTTAAATTTTACTAGATTAAGCATATATGTTTGGTAGCCAAATTTTAGATTTTTGTTGGTTCTTTATGTATTACTTTTCTACGCCCAACCTATCTATATGCGAGAAAAGTATTGGTTTACCCCAAAAAAAGTTGGAATTTTGAAAAAAAATTTGAGTTATTTTTACGTTTTCCATCAACAACAACACGAAAAAACTCTTTAAGGAAAAAAATCCTGTGTGTATGTCGTCGTTGTCGTCGGCCACTTTTCCTTACAAGTCTTGTTAGCACGATACAGCCTCCGGAGTGCAATAAGTCACCAATTTTATGATTTAATATTGTTAAGGACATGTCACAGATGAACCCTATTGTATTTTTCAATAGTATTAGGGTATTCATCTTTTCAAGAACATCTATGATCCCTAACTTTTTACTGCCAAGTTCACACCGGTTTTTTTGCAGATCTATTTTATGGTTATTCAAACGAATTATTGTAATTATAAATGTTTTTTGGTTTATTTTGATGGATTATATCCTACGATGTTAGCACAGAATATGTGGGGAATGGGGGCAGCAAAGACAATACTAAACATTGTTGATAAAAACTTTAATTGTGTTATTATTATTGTCAGTAGATAAACTTCAACCTCTTGGCGTGCCATTGGTAATTTTGTAATTTAATGTTATATTTTTTTTGCAAAAACAATCCATTCTAAGTGTTTGTGTTTGTCAAGGTTGTTTAAGTAAGATATTAATGTCCTTATAGCGCATTCTTGAAGATATTTAATTGAGATTTCATTCGGAGGGTAGATTTTTATAAGTATGTGAAAATTAATTAAATTTACTTCTTTAGAGACTTTTAATGTGTAGTTCCCGGTTTGACAGGGAATTGCGCCACAAATGCAGAATAAAATATTTTTTTAGTAAGTACAAAATGTAGCTTGAAACGATCTGCCGTTGGTTTTAGCAGTTACAGTGGAACAATTACCAAACATGTTGTCAGAAAATGAGAGAATTTTCTTCGGAAAACAATGTTGACAAAATCCAAATTAATAAGTAATTTTTATTGGTATCGATGTGGAAGATACTCCGAAAAAATTTTCAGTTTAGACTTTCCAAGTGTCCATATTCCCGATTCTTTATAGCATTTGGACAGTACTTTTATCTCTAATAAGTCTCGGTTTAGCCTAATCAACTATAAAGATTGTGTTATTGACATTAACAATAAATAAAGAAACAATTACGGAGATAGTAAAGATGAAATTCAAGGACGAACAGTTTGTTACACGTACTAAACTTTCTTCTATGGGACAACAATATAACGAAAAATCCGAAAAAATATATATACAAAAGTATGTTGCAGAGTGAAACACTTTAAGGGACAGAAGTTAGGGATCTATAAAAAAAGGCAATCGCAATTGACTTCCCCAGTAGAAGCTGCAGGCGATCAAAACTAGATAGAGTTAGAAACCGAAACGTCCTGAACAGAAATGGATATGTATTGAAGAAATTTAAAAGAGGGCAATCGACTTAATTTGGGCACGTAAACAGAATGCAGGACGACAGATGGTCCCGAAAAATACTAAAGTGGATACCAACAAAACGAAAAAAAGGGGATGACCACGGTGGCGTTAACGGTCTGATTTGAAAGAGGATGCATATTATGATAGAAAAAAGCGGAAATTGGGGACGAAGAAGCGGTGACAGTTACCGGAAGAATAAAAAACATTCAACATTATTTTTAAATTTTTGTGGTGAGCTTAGATAAAATCATGTATATGTTATACACCTATAACAGTGGTTGCCAACCTCTCAATGTGTTGAGCTACTTTGTTAATTTTGGAAAAAACAGCGAGATACCCACACGGAAGCCACGTAACGCAACGTAAATGAAATAATCCACAGTTAATTTATCATTATATGTATTTATTTTACTATTTAACTGGTAATACATAATACATAGGTACTAATAATAAACTAATAACAAAATAACTAATATTACTAGTACGTACTTGTTCATATCTACATTCCTACCTACCAAACGAAGGTGTTTGAAAAGTAAACACAAACTTTTATCCAGCCTCAACGGCATGTCACGTAAGATTTAAAAATAGTTAATAATAACAACAAAAAAGTAACGCACTGTCATGAACATAAACATTGAAAAATAAAAAAGCACGTTCAATGAAAAGGCTGACACTCAGACTCATCGATAATTTTTTTAATGTTTGCCGTATAATTTGATACAGCCATTCGAATACAATTATCCAAATGTTCATCTGTAAGTCGATTGCGATATTTGTTCTTAATAAACTTCATATTGGAAAAAGAAGATTCACACAAATATGTTGAACTGAATAATGCTTTCACTTTCAAGGCAACACGGCATAGAACTGAATATTTGTCTTTACTTACAATAGGCCAGATTCTAAAAACGCCTGTTTTATCATTTCCCCGTCTTCATAAGGTTTCTTTTTTTGTGCAATTATCTGCTTCAGTTGCAGCCTTCTTTTTGTCGACTGTTCTTAAAAATATTGATTGTTGTCCAATTAACTGCTTTTTTAACTGTTTCAGTTTCTCCTTTCTGGAGACAGAATGTAGTGGGAATGATTTTTCAAAATTAGTATGTACAGTTTTATGATGTCTCTCAATATTTCCTTTTTTAGCAACGGAGACCGAAGTATTACATAATAAACACACATTTTTATCTTTAACTTCTGGAAGAAAGTATTGTTCTTCCCATTCCGAATGAAAGTGGTATGTCTTTACCTTCTTACAACTGCTTGCCATAATATTATTTTTTGTTGTTCTCTACTAATCCAACCGCTGGACGTTGGTTACGCGTTCAGTTTTAAACTAAGCGCAATGTCGCCGCGCCGTGCGTATTTATCCCGTTCAAAGCAATCCTGATCGTTCTCGAACACTAACTCGCTGGTCCGGCTGGTCGGTTCTAGCCGATTCTAGCTTGATGGCTTCAGCGGCAGATCGCTCACCGTAACGTTGCCGCTGTTTATGTTTAATATTATGACAATTAGATTTTTTTGTGGAACTTTCGGAAGCTTCTCTGACTTTTGCAGTTTGTATTTTTTAAATTAAAATCGTTGTGAGAGCTACCAGAATTGCTTCCGCGAGCTACCGGTAGCCGCGGCGACCACTGACAAGATAGTTTTTTTATTGATGCTTCATATTACCTATTTAAAACACGCCTCAGCGTGTTTAAATCGAACTTTCAAACACGCGCGTTTTTTAAAGTCCCTATGATAACAACAACAACTCGAGAAACGTAAGTATCAATGACAACTTTTTTTATTAGCTTTTAAATTGTATATTTTCATTGTGAACCAATGTCTTATTTGGTTTTTTCTGCAAGATATATTTATATATTCATATATACATTGTATCGTTTTAAATATAAATAAAGAAACTTTTTGATTATTGATCTGACAGCAGTACCTCGTAACGTCAAATAAAAATAAATTCTATTTAGGATGGACTTTCACGAAACTTGGCTGGGCATCGAGGACGGACTTTTTTTGTAGTAATAATATAATAATATTTTATGATTTCAAAGTGCACCAATAAAAAAAATAGCGTAAAGTATTCGTGCTAAAGTGTGTGACATTTAATGCATTAGAAAAACAAAAACAATTATTTTACACTGCAAAATATAAATTTTATTTCATTTTGACATGTGTACATTACAATACATATTTCTAATATTAACATGAGTAAAATCAATGAACTTCAGCCTCATTGTTCAAAGATTTTGATCTTATTGACAAAGCTATGTAAAAATATATTACTATAATAACGCATAGTACATAAACGTTATACGTATTATGAAGAGACAAGAATTATTACTAATTTAAGTACAAATCAAAATAGAACATTCATTAAATGTTGAGAAATAATAAAAGTTGCAAAGTAATATTTACTAAATGTTTAGCTTCAAAACTAAAACATAAATACGTAAGCATCGTAGACACCACAGTCTCCATAAATTCAATTTGATCATCCTGGGACTGTTGAGGCATTTCATGAATATCCATGACCTGTTGACAACGTAATTAATTATAACAATTTTCAGCAACTATCAATACATAACTTAACATTGCTATTACTAAAAATTAACATTCTTTTTATCAAAATGAAGTGTGCAAAACATGCTCATTGAGTATCTTTTCTTGACCAGGACGATCAGTTAAACATATCCCAATCAATTGTCATTAAGCTCTTAAGACAATTTACATAAAAAAGGACTACTATTAATTATTTTTTACCTTAGTGTCAGTCAGTTTTGTCCTTTTATCTCTGCGATTCTTTCGGTCAACATCTGCAGCCCTTTTTTTACTTTCTGAGACACATGTCCCATATGTTGAGATGGTACCCTGTCAGGGTGTTCTTTATCTTCGAGGACAGCAGGTTTGCCTAAAATGAGTTAATACCTACTTGAGTACAAACTACATAAACTAGGAGCTAGTAGGGTTGATATAATATTTGATAAGAAGCCTACCAGTTATAAAGTGTCTACAGCAAACTTCCTGGTGTTTCAATATAGATTCGGTCAGATCGTCTCTCTTTATTGCTGCAATCCATGCAGCCCTGCGAAGTTTGGTCAAATCGTTATTCTGCGTTAGAAACCTGTGTTTTGTCTCTGCGGGAACGCGATAAAACGAAACTTCATCACGATTAGAACGGCTTCCACAACCAACTACAATACATATCGAAGACAAACACTACACTATTTAAAAACCACAATTTACAGCCAATAAACAGAAAGAAAATCAATTTAACGTGGGTTAAACAATCACACTCTACAGTAACTTTGTTGTTTATTTGACCGTCGCCGCCATATTGAATTTATTTTGACAGGTCGTTGGATTGCCTAATCCAAACAAACATAACTAGCCATTTAGATTCCATTGGTGTGATTTTGGACCAGAGATTATTATCTTATATTTTGAATATAACTGCTGATTTAGGCATTTAGATATACACTAAGACTTTTACAAAGAGATATATTCGATTCCAGCCAAAATAGATATGTATAACAATATAATTTTAATAAAAGTGTTATCTAACCTAAACATGCTATTATAAACTTATCAAATACAATTATTTTTTTTTATTGATGCCTCATATTACCTTTTTAAAGTACGCCTCAGCGTGTTTAAATCGAACTTTCAAACACGCGCGTTTTTTAAAGTCCCTATGATAACAACAACAACTCGAGAAACGTAAGTATCAATGACAACTTTTTTTATTAGTTTTTAAATTGTATATTTTCATTGGGAACCAATGTCTTAGTTGGTTTTTTCTTCAAAATTTATTTATATATTCATATATACATTGTATCCTTTTAAATATCAATAAAGAAACTTTTTGATTATTGATCTGGCAGCAGTACCTCGAAACGTCAAATAAAAATAAATACTATTTGACTTTCACCAAACTTGGCTGGGCATCGAGGACGGACTTCCATGTTTTTGTAGTAATAATATAATAATAATATTTTATGATTTCAAAGTGCACCAATAAAAAAAAATAGTGTAAAGTATTCGTGGATAACTGGTCTTTCAAACACTTGTTCTACTTCGAGCACTCCGGCTGCGCCGCCGTGCTCGAAAAATCGCGCGTGTTTGAAAGACCTCTTTATCCACTTATACTTTAATATACTATTAATTCTTGTTCTATCTGTATTATCTAACTTTTGGTTTCTTCCCATAAAGAATAATGGTACTGTCCTGGCCACCAGGCTGTAAGGATTATAATGTCAGAGAGAACTGTAAGTTTTATAGATTTACAAAGGATCCAAAAGTAAGAAGCAAATGTATGAAGCTGACAAGGTACCTACATAATGATAAATATAACATTTTATTTTGTGTGTTTATACAATATTTGTAGAAAAATAGAACCAGATCCCGGAGCTTTTTGTGTAGCTGTCAATTTATGGATGGAGAAAAGAAAATTATACAACTATTTTTTTGTACATGATCAATCTTTGCAAACAAGGTAGAAGCAAACTTGTACCTGTTCATTGTGTTTGATTTTGTACTGTATATATCGATCTCCCTATAACATATACATTATTATTTGTCATTACAGATCTTTCGCTTTACGTTTTTTATAAGTTGCTTTGTATGATTTTCTAAACGTTTGCTATTTTAAATTGAAATTCCACATTGTACCTTACTTTCCTCTTTCTATTAACTGTAAACCGTTGTATTACAAGTAAATATTTCTCTGTGTAATAAAGAAATTTGGAAACGTTTTTGTTTATATCGTTTGTTATTAGATAAAATTGAATATGTTTACACATGTAGTTGAAAAAACCTCCTACAAATATGATTTGATTGACATGATGTTCTGAGTTTTCAGACTAAATGGCATATTTTCAATCATGTAAATTTGCAACGTTTCTTCAATTTAATTTTCTTAGCACGAAACAAATCAAAATTTATAATTATGAAAACATTTTATTATGTTAATATAAATGGTACAAATTTGTAAAGGTAGAATGTTTTAAAACATGTAAATTTTTCTTCCATTCTTGATGTCGAGCAATTCCCACAATAATGTCACTTAGTATGCATAATATTAAATAGCACATGTCCTCTCATGCAATATGTAATGCACCTTGTATCTTGTGATAATAGTTATATTATCACTAATATATTTTCATCAAAATGAATTATGTAATTCCTGTCTTTTGAGAGTGGTTTTAATTTTTCGTCATTCGGGTACTTGAAAGGACACTTCACTTCAATTAAGCATTTTTCACTAACAAACTCATATTATTATTAAAAAAGGTTTCAAGAGAATGTTGAAACATGTTTTGATGACACTAGAACAAACAATCACTATTATTTATCTTATATTTTCACATTAATCAAATAATCCAGTAAACATAACCTCAAACATAGCTTTTAAAATCAAAAATACGGATTACGGAATAACTTACATTATCAAAACTATTATTTTTTATATTGAGTAGACACGATTACTTAGTTTTCAACAATTTATTCCTTTCAAAAACACGTATGAAACGCTTAAATAATCAAAAATCTACATTCAAATGGAAATTCCTATGGCAACAAATTTTGTTTGGATACAGTTTCAAATTGTGACGTCACACTAATCTCGCGTATTGTGACTGTTTCTCCAGTTAAAAACCTCTACGTGTAAATGTGGCCTCGTTAGTAAAAACAATTTTGTTAATAAAATTACGATTTTTTTTATTTATCATCCACTGAGCAAAATTTATTCTTAAATGATAATCTCTAGGAAATAAATTTTATACCGGTGTAAAATGGTAGGGTAGTAAATTTTAATTTTATAACATTCGCAAAACTGAAGAGTGGTTTACTCCAGTCATTGTAGCTTAGTGCTTAGTTCCGGATTAAAATGACGATATTGAAATAATTCAAAGACTTTCCCGACTACAGGCATATTTAAACAAAAAAACTTACGAATTACGAACCCCTATCTACGGTTAAGTGATTTTAGATACAACGGAATCTTATAAGTCTTAATTTTAAAATAAAGTAAATAAGTGACCATGAAACAAAGTAATAAGAATGAAATTATATATCCGCCAGGCCTTTAACCGCATATGATATCCTTGAATATTATATTTAATTAGAATAGTATTCTGGGCCAATGTTATATGATTTAGAGGGGTTCATATATTGTATCAAATTAACAAAGACTTCAAATAATGAATGGCTCCAAGATAACGAACAACAAATATGTCTTAAAATACTGATTTCAGAAAGTTATGTAGGCAATCAAATATTTAATGTAGAGTAATAAACTTTTATATATGAGTGACAAGATATAAGGGAAACAATCAGTGTTTATTTAAAATGATTAAATTTGTTATAATCAAATATGTTTACAGGGCAGATCTGCCAAATTCGTGTACAATAATAGTGTGATAAGTACTAAAACCTCGTGACGAGGTAAAAATAGGTGACGAAATGTACACCCCTTATGAAAGATGTGATATCAAATCATACGATGTATAAGCTGACACATATCACATCTTTTATAAGGGCTGTACTTGCTTCAAGAGGTTTTTGGAATTGTTACGAACTCGCACACCGAAGCAGATACTAAGTACGGTCCTGTAACGGTTAACGGAGTTAAAAAAATGGCGAGCGCGACGAATTCTGAGAATGTCTATTGGGATTTATTGTGACCGTTTTTATAGACATGTTCTCGGAAGGTCTTTTAAGGATTAGCCGGCAATCGAGAAATATCGCGAAAGTCATTTGTTTTGTGTAAGCCGCAGTCCGGAATGTTCTAGTAAAAAAGGCTTTGATATAAATAAAGGACCGATCAGCGGATGAGTTTAGTTTATAATTAAGTTTGTGTGCATATAAATTAAATTTAAGTGATTAGTTAAGTACATATAAATTAAGTGTTAGTGAGTTAGTGTTTAAATAAATTAGTAAGTAGCCATACCGTGTGTTTAAAATTTATCCCACCCGTTTATTGTTTAAATAAATAACAAAAACATTACAGAATGATATCTGTACCTACTTTTTCAACAGCTTTTAAATTCTATTCCCATATACTTAAGAAAAGCAATATAATTTTTTTTCAATAATTTGTTCGAGGTATGCAGTATTTAAGGAAATTTTTTTTCGTAAAAAAATTTGAATTGAAGTCAAAAACCGTATAAATTGGAAAAAACTTGAAAAAACGAAAAAAATCAAAAGGTGGACCACTTATTTTGGCTATAACTCCACAAGGGTACAACAACGGTCTTGAATAGAGATACAAAAAACATTTAAATATTTTTTCTGAATCTGAGGTCAAAACCGAATAAATTGGAAAAAACTAAGAATACCCATATTTTCGAAATTTTAGATAGCCATTAGGACCCCTTAAGGATTTTTTAAGTGATTGTGGTATGATGCGATCGTAATAACTTTACGAGCTCTATCATCCTGCAAAGGTTCATAGAAATAGTTAGAGCCATTATAAAGTTGCCACAAATATATATGTTACGGGTAATGTGAATAATTGGGCATTATTTATAATAATTAATACCGGTAATATTTTCTATATGTGATGACCAGTTTAGATCATGCGACATGTTTGACACCAGGTATTTTATTTGCTTTTTGTAAGGAATTGTTTGATTGTTAATACATAATGGGTGGTAAATAGGATAGAATTTATTATTTGAGAACCTTATAGCTTCGCATTTATTGATAGATAATTGAAAGTTATGTAAATTGAACTAATCATTTAGATCTTGCAATATGACCTTTGAATCGTTTATGGCTTGTTCTGGGTTTATATATTTACAGGCTAAAACCAAATCGTCTGGTTCCAGTCAAAGATAGTTCGAATAATAACGAATGCCCCTGGTATGAACGAAGTCATATTATAATACATTATTGACAATTCACGATAGGTATCGAAACTAATGACGGGATTCATTCCTATCGATAAAAAGGTGGTGTTCTTGGTATGCGATGTAATAAACATTATAATATTGTGTTAATATAATCACTTTTCGTTGTAATTATTAATAAACTACCGTTTATGAACTAGTTTTTCATTTTATACTTAGTTATACAGAGTGGCCCAGTCTGGAAACTGTCAATAATCTCGTAAACTGCTATTCCTAATTGTACAAAATTTGGGGTACACCTATTTTGGGATACGGAGATTCCAGATTTGATAGTTGCAATGTTGCCAGATTTGCCGTTTCTCTTATATTATTAGCACTTTGGTTTTTCAAATTCATCACCCTGTATATTCAGTCATTTTTGGAATCTCCTATTCAATACGAGTTCAACCATATGTAACACTTATGGTTTTATGTAGTCTGGAAGGCCTTAAATACATAAAACAGAAGTCTGGCAACGCCTAATTGTCTCATTAAATGTTTTAATACAAACTATTTTCAACTACATTAAAACGTAACAATTGAAAGATTGCAACATTTTTAAATCAATGGTTACTTTATCAAGTGTTCACAATGTGCACAGTTTGTGAGTTTACAGTACCCTAATCGATGGTAGAATGCGTCTACCACATTTCTCCATGATTGTCTAGAAATTAATCGAGATTCATCGATAATTCGTTGCCTTAGATCTGCAAGACTTGCTGGTTTATGTTTGAAAACTGAATTTTTCAAGTATCCCCAATAAAAATAATCTTTAGGATTGAAATCAGGTGAACGTGGAGGCCATTCAATTCTACCTTGTCTACCAATCCATCGTCCGGAAAATATCCCATCTAAATAATGCCGGACATTTACACCAAAATGAGCTGGAGATCCATCTTGCAGAAACCATATCTGATTAAAATTGGCTCCAAACAAGTTTCTCAGTGTAGGTACAATTTTATTTCTAAGTAGAAGTTCATATTTACCTGATATTAAATTTCCTTCGATAAAGAATGGCCCAATTAACTGAGTACCTACTATACCTGACCAAACATTTAATTTTTGTGGTCTTTGAGTATGGTTCTCACGCATCCAGTGTGGATTTACGTCACTCCAGTACCTTAAATTGTGTCGATTTACACTCCCACAAAGTGTAAAGGTTGCTTAATCAGAAAAACATATTCTGTTAACAAAATGTTCATCATTTTCAATTTTATCCATGATTACCTCATTCAACTCTAATCTACGATCGAAGTCATCTTCACTCAATTCTTGCAATAACTGAATTTTGTATGGTTTAAATTTAGTATTATGTAATACACGTAAGACTGAAGAACGACCTACATCATGTACTTGTGCAACCCTGCGTGAGGATGTATGTGGATCGTCAACAAAACTCTATATCTAAAGTTTTGTTGTCATTCATAACTGTTTTCGGTCTACCTGATCGGTATCTATCTTTTACTCCTCCAGATTCTTCAAATCGCTTTACAGTTTTTTGTACCGTCGTCTTATGAATAGGAGAACGGTTTGGGAAAGTATCGTTGAACAAATTGGCTACTTCACAAAAAGATCTTTTTCTGTCGCCGTACCCTCTCATCATTAGAATAGTAATTCGTTCTTTTTCGTTAAGAGCCATTTTAGAAAAGCAATTTACCTTGCAGAACTTTTCAAAACACATCAGTTTTAGTTAATAATGTAAATCTTCGACTAGGAAAGAGAGGGGACGCGTAACTCTCTATGCGAGCTGTGTTGTCAGTTTGAATACCTATTTTAAAACCGACGCCATTTTTTGGTGGTCAACGCTATAGTGAACACCAGAGAGTTTTTTGCGATTATTGAGCGATTAAAGAGATTTTAAAGTGGACTTTTGATTTTGTTAAGATGTTAATTGTTGTGCTTACCAGTGTAAGAGTTCTAACAGAAAGAAAGAACCTGAAATTTCGTTTCATAGGTAAGTTATTCCTAACTTATTTTTTTGGTAGCTACTTTTTTCTTAATATCTTAAAAAATAAGCTTTTAATCATAAAACCCCACTAGTGAATTAAAACGTATGTCATAATAAATTCAATTATGTTAGTAGAAAAGACATTACGAAACTTTTTCATTGAAAATTAACGAATTTATTGTTCAGTTTCTCGGAATTCCTAACTCCAAAAGATCATAATTGCGATTACTAATGCCTACAATTTTGATATAAGTTAAATAAATCAATATAGTTTTATTTTTAAATTTCCCATGTATAAAGATTAATTCATAAAATCAAAATTTTAGTCCTTTAGAATAATCATAAGGGACGATAATTAAATTAACTGTCTCGACCCTTACTTCGTGGAAAGTTATTGAAAATTCTAAAAAATTGACAATTGTTTCGATAAATCAATATCATCGTCATATTGATTTATCGAAACAATTGTCAATTTTTTAGAATTTTCAATAACTTTTATTATATTGTGGAATTAACTAGAGACTGTGAGTTTCATTTAAAAACACTAAGACGATTATTAAGTTTATGACTTGGTGGGCATTGGTATCACAATAGATGACAGCGTTATGAGTCCCCTCTCTATCCTAGTCTAAGATGTAAATGGTGAACAAATGTCAAAATCACAGCATTCTACATTTAAACATTTAAATTACTTCAAATCTACATATTTTTTTACTCTTTTATGTATTTAAGACCTTCCAGACTACATAAAATTATAAGTGTTACATATGGTTGAACTCGTATTGAATAGGAGATTCCAAAAATGACTGAATATACAGGGTGACGAATTTGAAAAACCAAAGTTGCTAATAATATAAGATAAACGGCAAATCTGGCAACATTGCAAATATCAAATCTGGAATCTCCGTATCCCAATATATGTGTATCCCAAATTTTGCACAATTAGGACTAGCAGCTTACGAGATAATTGCCCGTGTCCAGACTTTTGGGCCATTCTGTATTTGAAGAATGTTTGATTTACTCCCGGTCAAGGTAACAAAACCACCATCAAGGAGACGGAAACAAAGACCAAGGAAACAATCCAACTGCTTTTAGTAATGACTATATTCCCATGTCAAACACTAATCCCATGTGAGGTTTGCGATTTAACAGGACATTCTTATTAAATATCGATCCACAATTTAGTAATTTTAACTTGTATATATTATTGAAGATTGTGAATAAATATCATTGAAAGTATTTTTCATTTATAATCCATTGACGTCACGAAACCGATGTGCAACTGGATGTTATTGGAGGAAAATCACTAATTTTCAATAATTTTAAGTTTGGTACTGTTAGTAACGAATGTTCTTAATATAAGAAAGCTTTGTTCAACTTTTTGTCATTAGGTACAGTGCCGGACTGGCCAGGGGAGATAGTGAGAAAAATCTCACGGGGCCCACCCCCCATTTAGGATCTCGGGGCCCCTAGGAAAACAGACATGGAAACAATAATTTAAAATTAATTAAGAAAAAAAGTCAAATTTCGAAATCGGTTATTGCCAGAAACATGACAAACGCAAATATTCACTTTCGATTTGGTAGCAACAGTGGCAACAGTGATGCGCGAGTACTCGTATTTATGGTTGGTGGGAGGTTTTGGCGCGCGGCGCGCTGGATTACTGATTAGTCGTATGCGTGACACTTATACAGCGGAGAGTAAAGCCTGCCTATGTCCAAAAATAATTTTATTTGGCGTAGTTGCAAACGCGGCCAGGTAAATACAACTGTATCTATCGGGTAGCTCAAAGTTTGTTATTGAGTTTGAGTATGATTAGTATGAAATTAATGTTTTAGATGGCAGATAGCGAAGAACAAAATATTAACAAAAAGAGAACTTACAGATCTGGCGCAAATAAGCGTCAAGAGAAGCGACAGAAACTATTAGAAAAAGCAGGCACTTCGAAAAATCAGTCTAGCTTAAATATTTTCCTAAAACCTAGTACATCATGTGAAATGTCTCATCAAATCAGAGGAATTGAAACAACGACGATTCCAGAAACGGCATATTCTCAGGCGAGTAGTGGCAAGACTGAAATTGATATTGATTGTGACACAATTCTATCAAACGAGGAGAAAAAAGGAGGCATAGATATAACA
Organism: Galeruca laticollis; assembly: GCA_963921935.1. Taxonomy (NCBI): domain Eukaryota; kingdom Metazoa; phylum Arthropoda; class Insecta; order Coleoptera; family Chrysomelidae; genus Galeruca; species Galeruca laticollis. Next base: position 173,202,947 of record OY998177.1, read on the forward strand.
TCAGGTCAACGCACACATAATTTAAGTAATGTAAATGTAAGTAAGTTAAGTAATTTTAATGACTTAAACAAATTTGTAGCACCTGGTTTAAGCACGTCGATTAGTGAGAAATTACAATTTTTATCTTTTCATCCAATCCAGCCAACTCAAGATTCTCAAGATAATGGCATTGGCAAAGTATTGAAATTGCCGTTCATCCCAATAAATTGTACCAAAAATTACTTCCAAATGGCGAAAACTTAGCTCGAAACTGGTTATCTTATTCAGTTGATCTTAATAAGATATTTTGCTGTATGTGTATGGCATTCACTACAAATAATCTAAACCATCCGATATCCAATTTCGTGACAGGTTTTAATAATTTTAAAGTAATCTATGATTTCCATTCATGAAAATTCGCAAACTCATATAGATGCAGTCAAATCATATTTTATTGCCAAAAAAGGACAAAATATCGAAAATTATATTACCAAAGGAATGCAGGATAAAAAGACTGAAGAAATATTACGCAACAAAAAAGTTTTATCACGTCTGATTGACATTATTTTATTCATTGGAAAGCAGGGTATAGCTTATAGAGGGGACAATGAGAGTCCATATTTTCTTATCGACGATGAAGTTAACCAAAGAGGAAACTTTCTAGAATTAATTTTATTACTAGCCAAATATGATGATATTTTAAAACAATACGTACAAGATGTTGCCGTCAAGTCCAAACAAAGAAAAATGAATAATCCTGATAGCAGGGGTAGAGGAAATTTAACAACTTTTCTTAGCAAATCTACGATTAACAAGTTAATATTACTTATTGGTCAAGAAATTAAGTATAAAATTAGTCAAGAAGTTCGCTATGCTGTACAATTTAGTGTCCAAATAGATTCAACTCAAGATGTTAGCACATTGGAACAATGTTCATTGATAATGAGGTATGTATTTGATGGAGACCTCAAGGAAAGGCTTTTAGCTGTTTTTGACGTTAAAAAAACGACCGGAGAAGCATTACATTTATCTCTAAGGCAAGTTTTAGAAGAAAACAATTTGAAGGAAGAGAATATTATTGGGTGCAGTTTTGACGGAGCATCTAATATGTCGGGTCATTACAACGGCCTCCAGGCTCATATGAAAAATATAGCTCCAAATTCAGTTTACACTGGGTGTTATGCACACATACTCAATTTAGTAGTTAGTGATAGCACCCAATGTAATGTAAGAATAAAAAATGATTTCGGATTGTTGAACAGAGTAGCTTGATTTTTTTCCGAATCTTATAAGCGTATGAAAGTTTGGGATCAGTTTGTTGAAGAAAGAAAGAAATCTCACAAACGCCTGAAAAAAATTCAAGAAACTAGATGGTGGAGTAAGAACAATAGCGTATTGACTTTACTCGGAAATGTTCATAACCAAGATAACGAACTCTACTCAACGCTTTTACAAGCCCTCAACTATCTTAGTGCTAATTTGGAATATGATGCAAAAACCTGCTCAGAAGCCACCTCCTTGTTGAAAAGATTCTGTCAGTATGAAACCATATTAATGTCATTCGTTTTTCTCGAATTGTTTGGATATCTTAATCCGGCTTCTAAATACTTACAAACCGAGGGCTTAGATTTTATGCAGGCCTTCCACATAGTGAACAACGCAAAACAAAATATCAAAAACATGTACGAAAAGTTCGACAATTTGAAAAACTTAGCTGACAAATTCATCAAATATTTAATTGACAAAGACAGCTATCAGATGTAGACATAGAAAGCGAATTTCCAAAATTAAGAACACGCAAAAAGAAAAAGATGCCTGGAGAACTAGTTAATGACTTTGTTCAACCTGATCAGTACAAGAAATTTGAAACTGAAGTATACAAAACGATAATCAATCAAACTGTTACTAGTCTTCAAGAAAGGTTTGGCGCAAACGAACAAATTTATAATGATTTCTCATTTCTTGACCCAAGAAATTTCGCTAAGGTGCCTGGACTCACAATAAGGAAAAATTGCTGAATATATCAAATAAAATCAACATGGATCCAGATGACCTTTATACAGAACTTAGGACATTTTCAGAAATTTTTCAAAGCTTAGAAAAAATTAAAACAAAGAATTGTATCCAAAGCAACAATAATAATTCTGAGTGTAACGGGTGCGTTTACAGTTGCTTTCAGTTGATTAGGCAGTTTAATATGCACATTTCAACGTATACAAACCTGTATATTGCATATAAATATATAATTACCCTTATCTTGTACCCAAGTTGCTTGTGAGCGCGTTTTCTCAAAATTAAAAATTGTCAAAACGCGTTTACGGTCTAGTTTGTCTGAAAATTTATTAGAAAGTTTTATTCTTGAGTGTAGAAACGGAAACGCTGCGTTCTATAGACCCAGAAAAAATTATTTTGCGTCTGGCTGCAGAAAGCTCACTGTATAAAAAAATGTTAATTGGTTAAAGTAAAGTAATTATTATATATTTGCGGTTCTTCACCCCTATTTTTATTTACTTTGTTGCTTTTTGATGCCAAAAGTTTATTTATTAGGTCTTCAGTTCCTCGTTTTAGAATTTTAGAGTTTATTTTTGTATTTGTTGTATTTATTTTTATAAGAATATTTATTTGGTTTGATTTATAAAAAAATGTATTTATTTTTATAATTTGTTTATTTTGTCTTTCTGTGTTTATTTCATTTTTTACTCTAAGACAAGTGTAGAGGTGATCTTGCACCTTAATCATTAATAGTACGAAAACCAATAATTTGTTGAAATTTCCGTATGCGTCTCATGAAATAGAATGAACCTGGTAATTGGGGGGCCCCAATTTTTCAAAATCTCACTTGGCAAAGATAGGCCAGTCCAGCACTGATTAGGTATATAACTTTAGATGAAATCTCTGATGAATATCTTTATCTATTTCTTCAAACTAAATATTCATGTTATTATACAAAATTCTAAAGCTGAAAACTCGACTCTGAGAACATGAATAGTCAACTAACGATGCTTGAAACTCAATTTGTTGTTTTCCCTATGTTGTATTAATTTAACCAATAAAAGCTTTTGTTTTCTCTTTACAGGTCTGCTGACTGCTATTAACTGTTTGAGTGTTAGATGGGCCATGAGAATACAGAGTGTATTCACTTACGCTAAAATTTTAGCTTTAATTGCCATTATCATTTTGGGAATATATCATTTAGGAAGCGGTACGTATATAACAATATACTTGGTGTTTTAATATTCATGTAATATATAAGTTTGCATAAATCGACGGTTTCGCACCATAATTATTGCTTTTATATCATAATCGGTGATTGGAAAATAACAGTTTATCCAACAGAAACGGATTCAGGTCAACTGAACCCATTTTGATTATTAAAAAAAATTCAAATCAAAGTAGGCTCCGCATCTAATTTGTTGCATATGAAGACGACGGGAATTTTTCTCATTGTAGATATAATAGAATTATTATTATTGTTGTTGGGAGTGTGTACTTGCAATATTAAAATGTGAATTTCAATACAATAATAGTATATTAAGTACCAAGTATCAATGAAATGAGTTTTTTTAGTTATTTTAACGTTTTTCAGTGATAAAACCACGAAAAACGGGTTTTTAGGAAAAAATCTGATCAACAAAAACTAATATTTTAACAGTTTTCAAATAATTATTCTTCCATAAAGTCTACATCTTTTAAGTTTAATATTTGGCTAGAATCTAGTTAAAAATGAATTCTATTGAAGTAGCAGCAATTATTGCGTGCAGAAGTTTGTTACCGGAAAAATCTAAAGCCTTACAATCAAACCTATGAAAATTTCATCAAATGGTGTACAACGAAAGATGTCTCCACAATAACTGAAGATGTATTATTGCTATTTTTCTTAGAAAAATCAAAGACATTGTCCCTGCTACATTATGGTCAAAATACTCAATGCTGAAATTGACTATTTCATTATAGTCTGTTTATATTGACTGACAGCGAAAAGGTCACAGATGCTAGTCAGGTAGTAAAGCATAAGCGTCACAGTTCATCTAAGGAATTTATTTACTATTTAATTGTATACCCGATCTGATATATAAAGGTAATATAAATGTAAATTCGGTTAGTTAAAACAACTAACTGACCTTCATACATTTGTAGAGTACATACAGTCAAAACAATAAATTATTTCCATTCCCAAGAAACATTACAATAGGGTCCTACTAGGGATTGTCCCAATGACTACTTAGAAATTTTGCAGGTATATACGGTGAAACTTGGTCTCGCCCAAATGTGTATAATTTGTTTTGCTTAGAGTCGCTTATGTTCCATAAGTGTTAACTGTGTTGTGAAAAATGTCTTCAAGTTTTACCCCAATAAAGTGTAAGAGCGTGATTAGCTTACAAAGGAAGACTGTAGTGTTAAATGTGCATGATGCTGTTGTACATCAAATGCCGGCTGCTACTGTTAGTTTCGACATGTTCCAATATGACAGGAGTTAGTGAATCTACTATTTACAGGCTTCTAAGTGAGAGGAAAAATGGAAATATATTTCCACCTAAAAAGTCAACTGGAAGAAAACCATTTGACCTTGATGAACATATGCAAAATACAATAAGACGAAAACTACATGAATTATATTTTAAAAAAGAGATTCCAACCCTTGACAGAAGTCTAAGAATGGTTAAGGAGGACGATAATTTGCCTGACATAGGGCGAAAAACTTTGTGGAAAATATTACACAAATTAAATTTTACTTGGGTGAAGCAAAGTCGCAAATCAGTGCTAATCGACAACGAAGAAAATAATATGTTGGAGACGCCAGTATTTACGAGATATCCGAAAATACAGACAAGAGGGAAGACAAATATATTATCTAGATGAGACATGGCTCAATGAAGGACATCAAGTGAAAAAAATATGGCAGGACAAAAGTATTCAAACCAGTCGTCAAGCTTTCATAGAAGGTTTATCTACTGGACTGAAAACTCCTATCGGTAAAGGTCGCCGACTAATAATAACGCATATTGGATGCAATCAAGGGTTCGTTGAAGGTGGTTTACTGGAGTTTCAGTCAACATCAACCAAAGACTATCATGAAGAAATGACTGCAGATGTATTTTACACAAATGGTCGAATTAATTCCAAATAATGCTGTAATCGTTATGGACAATGCCACGTATCATTCGCGATTAACAGAAAATCTTCCATCTACCTCTCGGAGAAGAGCTGATATTAGAAACTGGTTAATCTAAAAGATATACCATTTGAAGATGATATGTTGAAAAAAGAACTTTTAAAGGTTGCTTCAGATCACAAGCTACAATTTAAAAAGTTTGTTATTGATGAAATAGACAAGAATCGTGGGATAACAGTGCTTCGTTTGCCGCCATACCATTGTGAATTAAATGCGATAGAGTTAATATGGGCCAAAATGAGAGGTTATGTAGCTAGACATAATAAAACATTTAAAATGAAAGATGTTCGTGAACTCTTGAAGTACTCATTGACAACAATAACTGAAGAGAACTGGAGAGATGCTGTGAATCATGTAATTAAAGAGGAAGAGAAAATGTGGGTTTTTGATGTGTAGGGGGGTCAGTGTAAAGCTAAAAACAAGTTTGGGGGGTCGCCACCCTTGTCCCACGGTCGCCAGCTTGAAAATAGGGGTTGAAATGGTTTTTACGATATATCTCTTAAACTATTTGATAAAAAAAATTTGTTAACATTTTTTGTTGCAAATTAAATTCTCTACAACTTTCGTCCAGTAACTTTTTGTCGTAGAACTATAAATAAAAAAGTTATAAGCGAAAATGTTCAGAAATTCGGAGCGCTGTAAAACCTTAGCTATTGACTTAATGAAAAAATGTTGTTTATAAAAGTTGTTCCTCAAAAAACGATCTACAAAAATGGTCTGATATCATTTTTTCGTAAAATGAAAAGTTATATCGAAAAATATAAAATTTTTTCTCGAATTTCTGAACATTTTCGCCTATAACTGTTTTATTTATAGTTCTACGATAAAAAGTTACTGGACCAAAGTTGTAGAGAATTTAATTTGCAACAAAAAATGTTAACACATTTTTTTTATCAAATTAATAGTTTAAAAGATATATCGTAAAAAACATTTCAACCCCTATTTTCAAGATGGCGGCCGTGGGACAAGGGTGGCGACCCCACAAACTTAGTTTTAGCTTTACACTGACCCCCCCCCCCCACACATCAAAAAAATAAAATTGCGTCCTCTAGAAAACGCAACCCCAAATGTAACTTTTCAATGGACTATTTGTTAATTGTTATATGCAACTCCGACCAAAAAAGGCGCAAGATGAACGCTTTTTTTATCGTTATGAGCGAGGCAGATATGTAAATCAGGCGGTTGGGGAGCATACAATTTCAAAAATTCCGTACGGCATAGCTAAATTTCTTAAAATTACAAACCCAAATCAGTATACCGGTCACTCGTTTCGAAGAACGTCCTCTACATTACTAGCAAATGCCCCAGGTGTGGACATTTTAGATATGAAAAGGCACGGGGGGTGGAGGTCGTCAGTGGTAGCGGAAGGATATATAGCAGATTCAGTGACTCATAAAATAGAAGTTACTAATAAAATCGTGCCCACAAAATTTAAATCTATTCAGGAAAGCAAACATTCAGGAGAATTTAATGATCATGTTGCGCAAATCGACAGGCAAGAAAGCATGCCAACAAAATCGATATCTATTCAGGAACGCCAAAATTCAGAAATATAATTTAATGATAATGTTGCGCAAATCGACAAGCCAGTCAAAATTTCCAGTGAAGTTGCTTTTAAACAAGACTTCAATCAACATTTGCCGTTAAATATTTCAGGAACATACAACAATTGTAATTTTACATTTAATTTCCATTCTAAATAAATATTTGACAAGTAATTTGACATTTTATTTGTTCGTTGTCCAGGGTACGAAAGTTTTTCATACTTAGCTACCGATAACCTAGCATGTTTTACTTTCGCTTTCGCTTGCCTATTTAAAATAAAAAAATATATTTTTCTAGACCGTGCGTTTTTACCCACTTTTCCGCACTCATTTTAGTTTAGAAAGTGTCACTTTCCCGCACTCATTTTAATTTAGAAAGTGTCACTTTCCCGCACTAGTGCGGGGAAGTAAAATATGTCAATTTATCGTTATTAAATGTACATTTAATTGATTTAACGTGTTTATTACTATTAAAACTAATATAGGTTTTAATATTCAATCTAACCCAGACTATTTTTCATTCATTGGAATGAAGAAATTGCGATACTTTTATATATCTACCCTATACATTTCTCAAAAATCAATCCACATAGGAATCAAACTAAGCTGAGTCAAGTGGTTTGGTGTGGTAACCAAAGATTTGTTATGACAACCAAGTTGTCATCAAGACGTCAAAGTTTCAAGTCGAAGTGTCCGATTCTGGCATTTTTCAAATTATTTTCAATAAAAGCAATATTTTAATGCATTCGTCAGACGAAGAGCTCCCAGAAGCAATATTAAAGGGCGCAGATGAGGTAAATTCAGACCTGTTACCAAGTAAATCACGAGAAAGATACGAACAGCAATACAACCAATTTTTAAACTGGTGGGTAAAATTTGAGAAAACCTACCTGACACCGATTTCGAAAATTCTTTTTTAATTATGTAAGGCACTTACTAACAAACACATAGCACCACAAATTTTGCTGCAGAAACACTTAACAAGCGCAGTAGAAGGATTTTCATTTTCGAATTTGTCCCTTTTCGAATGGATATATTTCATATTTTCTTGTTATATATGTACATATATATTCTCGAAGTATAATATTTAATTTGTTCTTAATAGATATGTGATAATTGTAGACTGAATCATTACGATAAATACTAGTTTTGCTTGTTATGCTTTGACAACAATCTCAACTGACATTTGCTAATCACTGACATTAGCGACGTTGCCAAATTTATTTAACCTAACCAAATTTATCAAGTTATGAAATTACGAAAAATGTAAGTCTCGATTTCGTTTGTATGCAGTTACATCGATATTTTTTTATCTATGGTTATTTCGGATTTCCATGAAGTTAGTTTGCAAAAAAAGCGCGCCGGGTCGACGTTTCGCAAACGACGACACGGCGCGCTCGCTTCGCTCGCGATTTCAATCCACATTATTCTGTAATACGGGCTTAAATAAGGATACCACGTACGTTATTAGGAATATATGCACAATTTGAAAAGAAAAAATTTTTTATGAACAGCTATCAATAGTTTGCAAAAAAAGCGCCGAGTCGACGTTTCGCAATTTTCGCGCGCACGAATTGCGAAACGTTGACCCGGCACATTATTCAGAAATACGGGCTTAAATAGGTATACCACATACGTGTATAGGTTATTCATTGATATGTGTTAGGTGTCGGGGAGCGATCTTTAAAACATATGTTTACTGTTTAAGCCATAAAGGTTAGATCATTTACACCTAGATTAGTTAATAGGTTTGAGCTGAATAATTTTGTCAGCTGATACCTTTAAAATAAGAAGCAGTAGTTGATATATTCTTCTTTTTAAGTTTTTCTATTGTCAACTTTGGCAACGTTAACAAATTTGACGTAAATATTAGAATTTTCACACTTTTCATATTGAATTTTTACTGTTAATATGTGTTTCCGCGGAGAAATTTTTGGTTTTCCAGGTTAGTTAATTAATGTTTTATACTGTAAAAATTTTTTTTTGAAATTCGTGCTACATACAGATTCTCAAATTTTTCCTATTGGATTTAAGTACCTTACTCAGCTCGGAAAAATACTCCAAAAAAACCTCTTCTCTGAAGCTATTCACTCCTTTTTCCTTACACCAGTTGGAAAAATTTGAGAATCTGTATGTAGCACGAATTAAAAAAAAATTTTTACGGTATAAAACATTAATTAACTAACCTGGAAAACCAAAAATTTCTCCGCGGAAACACATATTAACAGTAAAAATTCAATATGAAAAGTGTGAAAATTCTAATATTTACGTCAAATTTGTTAACAACGTTGCCAAAGTTGACAATAGAAAAATTAAAAAAGAAGAATATATCAACTACTGCTTCTTATTTTAAAGGTCTGAGCTGACAAAATTATTCAGCTCAAACCTATTAACTAATCTAGGTACTGAAATCCAATACCCTATGGTCGCGTTACTCGATGGTGAAATGTTTAATTAAAATAAAACAAAACCTGGACATAAGCAAGTTTCATAAATTGACACGGTTCCTAAAAAAGCAAAATGTTGGTTTTCGACCACATAAAGCGCAGATTTTTACCAAAGAAGACATATCCAAGTTTATGTTAGCCCCTGATGAGATATATTTTATGATTAAAGTAGGTACCATTTTTGCTTTAGCCGGTGCTCTTCGCAGAGCGGAGCTTGTAAAAATCACGCTTGATGATATTCAAGATAAAGGAAACCTAATTATTGTGAAAATTTCCGATTCGAAAAACCATACCTCAAGATCCTTTATTATATCTAAAGACATAAATAATGGAACCTTTTTGAAGCTCTATAGAAAGTATGCAAATTTACAGCCTCCTACCACCACGCACCGTCGTTTTTTTATCAATTACAAAAAGGCAAATGTTCTGTTCAGTGCGTAGGCGTAAACACATCTGGTAAAATGCCGGAAGAGATCGCTACCTACTTAGGCCCACCTAACCCAAAACGTTACACAGGTCACAGTTTTAGACGATCCTCGGCAACGTTTCTAGCAGATTCAGGCGAAGGGATAACCAACATAAAACGTCTTGGAGGCTGGAAGTCAACTGCTGTTGCTGAGCGTTATTTGGAGGACTCTGTAGAAGAGAAGAAAACCATCTCGAATAAAATTCTTTCATGTACTGGCAACTTACAACCGATGCCGTCTCCGTCATCTTCATGCACTTTGCAATCTACGAGTGTTACTCTTAACAGCTAGTTACCACCAACTAACTACTTTGGACCGGCTATTCTGACGCATTTGCCAAATGCAACAAATTGTGTTTTCAACATTAATATTAGTAATAATTAGTGGATTTCCATGGAATGTTTTGTATGTTGAAATAAAATATATATTTTCAATGTGCTTTTTGAATCTTTATGCGGTCGTAGAAAAAATAATGTTCCTAATTCATGCGTAAAGTGTCGTAACGAATACCAACTCGAGCATAGACAATATGTTTCGATTATTCACAGTCATTCGACGTATTTCGCGAAACACCACTCGAGCTGCGCTCTCGTGATGTTTCGCCAAATACGTCTCGTGACTGTGAATAATCGAATATTGTCTATCCTCTTGTGATATTATAACTGAATATAATACGTTATAATAAAATATCTTTATTTTTCGATCCTTATACCTCGCTCACAGAAATAACAAATTCATTATATTTCCATAAAAAAATAAGATGTAAATACGAACAATGCTACAAAACACTCACAAACTAAAATTTATGAAAATCGTGGAATTCGTTTCCGAAATAATTGAGGCGTTCCACACTTTGTACATGAACTAAAGTAGGTAGCGGTAATTCGTACTTGCTGCAAAACATGTATAAGAATCACATTGAGTAGTACACCTCTGTTGTTAAAAAAACGTTTTCCAATCAGTGGTTATAACTGATCAAAAGTGTCCCAATTTTTTTTTGTGAAAGTATCATAAATTCGTGATACATCTACAGAATTCAATACTACGTAGCTTAGTAAGTTCGATAAAGAAATTGTTAATAAAGAATAAATCGTAGCTAAACTAATTGAAAATTTATAGCAATGGTTGACAAATTTTTTATATGCAGTTGATGAAAGTTGTGAAATAAAACCAGTGCCTTGCTTGCTAATGCTTTGATCAATTACAAACACTGCTCTAATTTTTTTAACAAAATACCCTAGTACACCGTCTGTGGAAATCAAGGTAACATCCTGAATGTGTCAATCAAGAAAGTGTGAAGTCGCAGTTTCGAAATAAAATAATAAAAACTATTTTTATACTCTTACTCATGGTAAATTCTTTTGCTGCGCTAGCACCTATTTGCAAATTAAATTAAAGTATTACTGTTTTAAATAAAACTGTTTATATATAATTTCACAATATATTGAAAAAATTCTAAGAAATTGACAATTGTTTCGATATTAAATATCATCGTCCGAATGACAGAAGTTACATTTCATTTTGTGTTTTAAATGAAACTCAATGTTTCTAGCTAATTCCACAATATAATTCCACGAAGTAAGGGTCGAGACAGTTAATTACATTTCATTTGATGCCTACCTGATGTTTAATAATTATTTTTGGCTACACAATCTATAGCATTCTGAACTTGATTCATTAACTAAACTGCATAAAGAGGGGTACCCAATCAGACCAGTTGTTTCTTTTTTCAGAGCACGTTCATTTAAAATTTCAAACATTCTGTTAGGTATCATTTCTAAATATTGTTCATTCAAACCTCAATTTTCAGTTAAAAACTCAACGGAATTAATTAATAATATTCAAGAGATAAAACTTCCTAATAATTATAAATTTATATCGTACGATGTAACAAATCTATTCCCTAGTATACCTCCTAAAGAAACTATAACTCTTGTTGATAACTTGCTCACGTACAATAATGTTAATCCTATAATTCACTCTGATATCATTACTTTATTAATAGTGTGTTTAAATCAAAATTATTTTTATTTCAATGGAGAGGTTTATAGCAGTAAAGATGGTTCGATTATGGGCAACCACCTAGCAGACATTTTCATGGATAATATAGAAAAAAATAATTCATAAACACCCCCTTAGTAAAAAAATTATGTACTGGCACCGATATGTGGACTATATTTTAGCTAGTTTCAACGGTAAAACTAGACAATTGGACAGCTTCATTACTTACATAAACTCAATTCACAATAATATCAAATTTACCGTAGAACTTGAACAAAATACGTCTATAAACTTTTTAGACCTTACAATTTCAAATATAAATAATAAACATGATTTTTCTATATTTCATAAACTAGCAGCATTCAATAGTATGATACATAGACTTTTAACAGTCCCATTAAATACTAATAATAATTACGACAAAGAATTAAATATCATAAAATAAATAACAGTTAATAATAATTATGATCCAAATTTAATTGACAGTATCATGAATAATAAGATAATAAAACAGACTTTAGAACAAGTAGGGTAAATGATACAGTAATTGGACAGTTAAGGAAAAAAAATAATTTAACATGCTGTAAAAAGTTTGCTTTTTGAAATACGGGCCAAATTAAAGTTTCAGAATAAGTCAAATAATGTGTACTATATTTCTAACAATTAGCAGACACAAATACTAACTGATAGAAAAGTTATGATGATTTATGTTTGAATTTTGGAAAAAATTAGTTATGGGACACATTTTCACAATAATGGGACATAAAAAATATGGTAATTGGACACTATTTTATTAATTATCTTTGAGGTAAAACTTTTAAATAATTTTCATGTTTATTCAATAGAAAAAATTAAATAATAGTTTTTAAAGTCCACATTTTTTTCTTTCTGCTTAATATAATGAGTACCACACATCTATGTCGCTTTCAGTATTGTTTTCGTTTTCACTTATGCTATTATCCCATTCTTTATGGTTAGAGTCTTCTTTATAACAAATATGTCACAAATAATCATCTCCATCATCCGGTATATTATCTCTATGTGTTAAAGGAACACAAAAACCATGGAAATGTTTATTGCAACCGGTACAAAACAGCCCATTTTTCCGTACCAATTTTGGAGCATTTACCACATACAGTTTTCATGTTTTCTTTTTGCTCATCTTTCTTTAATTTTTCGGCTTTCTTTTCTAATGGTTCCTGCTTTTTCTCTTCTTCTCCTCTTTCTCGTTTTCTTTTTCAAATTCTATGGCACGTTTTACTTCTCACATTTTCAAGTACTTCCCTGAAGTTACAGCTTATGGCGTCCTCTCAATCTGCCGTTTATTTTTTCGTTTCGGGGAGTTTAGACAAAATAAAAATGGTGGCAATGTAGTTATTTTTGAACTTTTATCTTGTGGCTTCAAAGGGCTGCTACGGTAAATATTATCTTGTGTACTACAGCATGGAATAAACTCCTTAGGATGGTTGGAGTTTAAATCAATTTCAGTTGCTGAAGGTACACTTCCGGATGGAAAAACTGATATAATACTACTGGAAATTTAATTGACATCTGGTACCTCAAATGTTGTCTGTTGAATCGTATTAATATTGTTTTCTGATTCTTTAACAGTTACAGAATTATTATGCTCTAATGTAGAATCAGTTAATGTGTTATTGTCTGGGGAGTGAAAATGTTTTCTTATTGAGTATATTTTATTTAAGTTTTCATCCTCCCCGTTGGTAAAATATGTCTCACTAAATTTGTCTATCAGGGGTTTTCCTACAATTTTGACAAATTTCTTAAAAGACAAAGTTTGATTGGGTTCTAGGTTTTGAGCATTAGTATTTTGGACAGGATCGTTATTTACAGTAGTTGATCCCAGGCACTTTGTATAATAGACAGCATCAGGATTGAAAGGGTATATCCACATCGTCTAAATCCGTTTTTAAGTGTTTCCGCTTTTACACTGTCGACTACGTTTTTTAAGAGGGAAGCGATATTTGCTTTATTTACCGTTTCTCCAGGATTTTTTAAATAGAACTGTCTCACAGTTTTACTCCAACTTGCTTTGATTGGACATAATGCTACAACATCTGCGGGTTGCAAGATGCGAGTAGCGTTTGGATATAAAACAATAAGCTCTATTTGTAATTTGTTGCACAACAAGCTCAAACCATATGTAATGTGGGATTTGTGCCCATCCACAAATAAAATTACAGGCAAAGTTAATTTATTTTTAATTAAATATGGATGAAATACGTTGGCCACATACTCATAGAAAACCTCTGCAGTCATCCAACCACTATCACTTCTCGCAATACCCCATTCCGGCGGTACACATTGAGCAATCTTCCCTGGAATCCTTTTATAGGGATATACTTTCATAGGGGAGCATGTTGTTCCGTCGGCCGCAAAAGTTACAAAGCTGGAACTCTGTCTCATCACCATTAAAAACTCGAGATGGGCCTTGCAAATTTTTATTCTTAGAATAATCTTCAATATCACCGAACCATTTACGTATATCGGCTTCAGTTACGCACGCGCTTGCTGAAGACACTGCTTCACTTTGTCTGTGTGTCACCCGGGGATTTCGTCGAAGAAAAGCTTATATCCAACCATTTCCGGGACGGTAATTTTTAAATGGATTTTTTCTCTGATTGGCCTCTAAAAATGTTTGCACAATTGAAACCAAATCCTCTATTTTTCTAGGAAAACCTTTTTTGTCCAGTTCAGAAATCCATTGAACTAGTTTATTTCCTCGTGCTTAGTTAAAACTGGCGCAGGCCCAAAAGTTTTCTTAACATCAGGATGTTTTAATTTAAAATGAATGGTAGACTTTGGAATACCATACTTCATAGCTATCTTCCTAACAGATACTTTTTTTCTTGCAGTTCCTGGAGAGCTTTATCAATTTGGGTAGAATCGTAATTGGGCTGCTTCGGCATTGTCAATTAAATAGATTAATAATTAAGTAAACACTTACTTATTCCAAAATAAACGTTTGGACAATAACTGTCTGATACCTAAAAATTGAAAAATCAGTAATTGGACATGTTGTCCCATAATTGAAAATCTTAAAGTCCCAATACACACGAACGATACTTCACATAATTGATTAAATACATTTCTGATTTATTAACAAAAACGGAAAGAAAACACCAACAAACCATACATTCGAACAATATGAGTACTTTTACTGACAAATGCTATAAATTAAGCGGGAATGTCAGCGTCACTTAACCGAAATGTGTCACGTGTGGCCATCTGTACCCGGGAAGTTGTATAATTGTATTAAGTTTCCTTATTACATGTATCTAAAATGAAACTGTCTAATAACTGTGGATGTCCAATTACTGTAGCATTTACCCTATTCCCTTTTGATAAAAATAATAATAAACAATTTAAAAGCTTAACATACTTTGGAACACAATCCTTAAATATTAAATCATTTTTAGAAACTTTAGACATGAATATTTACTTTAAAACTGATTACAATTTATCCAAACTTATTAAAAATAACAAATCTAAATCTTCATAATTAAACAAATCATGAGTTTATAAAATGTGGTAATGACAACTGTGATAAAATTTATACCGGTAGAACTTTTAGAAATTATAAAACTAGAATTTTGGAACAGAAACGTAGCTATGACAACAAAAAATTAGATTCTAACTATTCAAATCATTTATTAGAAACCCAACACACTTTCGACCCAAATTTTAAAATTTTACATGTAGAACCTAAATCCTTTAGGTTAAATCTTTTAGAAGCTCTTGAGATAAATAAACAAATATTCAGGTAACCTTCTAACAACCAAATAGATATCAATCACTTTTCTTTATTGAACCTTTTTCCCTAGTAGATAGTGTAATGTTTTTCTTATTTATTTAAATGTTTTTATTTATACACACGGTATGTCTACTCACTTAAGTTATTTATTCACTAAACTATTCACTAATTTGTATTATATACACAGTATATATTCACTTACACTACTTTATATAAACGCTTCACTACTGTTTAGTTACTTAGACTGTTTACTTGTTCACTGTTTATCTCACGATATCAAATTATAAACTTCTGCCGCTGGTCAGAAGTCTTTATATATTAAGTGCCCTTTTTCTGGATAATTCTAGATTGCGGTTCACACAAAAACAATCGCCTCCCTGGAATTATCTAGATAAGACTGGAAATATCTAGATAAGAATAGTCCCTAAAAAATAATGGTAATCAGTTCGAAGACATCCCTGCGCATTCGCCAAAATTTTGTCTTTTTTACGTGGCTTAGACAGAGTCAGATTCAGAGACTACACCAGTGTGCTATTTCGTAACATTGCACCCTCCTTAAAAGGAAGTTCCTCCTGGAACTTCTGCGTAGCCGGTACTGGATGTTTAAATCGGCAACTGGACCCATGTGTGCACTTTCCGGTCTTATAGAAATAACAGGGCACCGTTTTCAAAGGGTTCCGATAACGAGGGGTATAGCTGCAAATGAATATGTGGACACCGGTATCTTGGAAGCTCATCTCTATCATGTTCCTGATGACTCGCCAATCCAACTGGCTGCTCTCTACCCTGGGAATTGCTAGTTTCTCCACGTGGGATTCCAGCACATGATCTCTAAGGCTTCGTAGCGCTTCCCACACACCTCGGTAGGTGGATCCATCTGGAAATTCGTTTCTAGTTACCAGGTAGAAGACGTACCGCGAGTTGTGTTTGAATCTCAATGTCTTGCCAGGAGCTGGCATCTGATCTTCAAGTTTATCTAATTGTCCAAAATTCTTTCGAAAGACGGTTGCCAACCCTCGTGCGTGTTTGTTACTGGCGGAGATGTTATGTGCCAGTGAGTCTTCCGGGAGCGTGAACAAATCTTGTCTTTGTTCTGTAGTGACTCCGTATCTAGCTTTCCCGGTACCTCCGTATGCGCCCATAAATTATTCGAATGCTGGGTCAGACTCTTGTTGTAGATGGTTCACCCCTTCCTCTTTGTCATGGTCTCCTTCGAATGACGCTAGACGGTTTTGGTGGACTACTCTCTGTTTTCCATTGGGGATCTGGCATACTTTGTCCCCTTCTTTGAAACTGCCTTCTGTGGCCTGCGTATCATACCGTTTTTCATTCCGTCACTGGCAACTTGAAGATTCATTCGAACTAATTCGTGCACGTTGTCCATCCTTCTTCTCAATTGGATCACGAAATTTTCACCTGCTAGATCTTCGCTAGGCCGACAGCCAAACTCCACGTCACAAGGAAGCCTCATTTCAAATTCAAATAGAATTTTTACAGGTGTGGACTCATTTATGGCCGATCGATAAACCAACGCAAATAGGGGAAGGTACTGATCCCAATCTCTAACTTTCTCTAATTTTGTCATCTAAACAGTCAAATTCTACTGGATGTAATTGGAACGTGAGTTCTGAATGTACAACTTTTATGTAGTTGTCTAAGGAGTCCCTCACTTTGAACCATTTTTTATATTCTCCTTTTATCCAAACTCGACAATTAGATGTATTTTCCAACCACATTAGTAATTTACACCCAAAAATTAAATTTACATTAGGAATTGAAGAAAATAGCTCAATTAATTTTCTTGATTTAAAAATTCAAAGAGTTAATAATGTACTTGATTATTCAATTTACCGAAAACCAACACACACTGATGTGACAATTCCATATAGTTCCAATCACCCCATGTCACATAAACTAGCGGCATATAATTCAATGATACATAGAGCTTTTTCAGTTCCTATGAACAAATGTAATTTTGATAGAGAGATAATACAATTAGACAAATAGCAACATCCATTGGTTATCCATTACATATGATAAATAAGCTAATTAATAAAAAAGTGGAAAAAGTTGCATTACAACTAATATGTCCTAAACAAACTGATGAAATAAAAACTTATAAAACCATCACATATGCAGGAAATATTTCTAATAATATTTCAAAGATAATATCTTTAGCAACGAATACAACAATTTCTTTTAAAACAGAAAGTAACGTTAGTACAAAATAGTTAAATGTAAAAACAAAAATACCAAAATTAAAGAAATCTGGTACATATAAACTCAAATGTCCAGAATGTAATGCTGTCTGTTTGGGTCAGACCCTTAGAAATTTTGATATCCGATACAGTGAACACTTACGAGCATACAGATTAAAACAACCAGATAAATCCTACTACGCAAAACATCTACTTGACACCTAACACAGAACTAGGAGACATTTAAGAAACCCACAATATGAAGTTGTCAATGAACAGATAAATCTAGGGAGCTCTCCACTAATAAACTGTCTTCTTAAGTGATAATTGTAAAGATCAGCAGATATAGTTTTCCTGGTTTTCTATATCATTACACAGTTATACTGATCTTAATTGGAAAAATTATATCCAGGATATCACCATAGGGCTAATAATATCTAATCTTCAATATTTGTAATATCACATCTTTTTTCTATTAACATATAATAAGTCAATCACAAGTTAGATCACTTCTTGGTCTAGCCAAAAATAACTACTAAACATCAGGTAGGCATCAAATGAAATGTAACTTCTGTCATTCTGAAGATGATATTGATTTATAGAAACAATTGTCCATTTTTTAGAACTTTCAACATTTTTTATTATATTGTGGAATTAGCTAGAAACAGTGAGTTTCATTTAAAACACTAATATGAGTAGATTCCACGAAGTAAGGGTAGAGACAGTTAACTGTTTTGAGTCTTTGGTCGTATAAGAGCAGCACGCCACACTTCCGGCATTTGATCTTCTTCGGCTTCTTGTCTACCATACCTTTCAACAAGTTGACGATCTGGTCAAGTCTGTCATCGTCACCTTCTTCCTGTATGGTCATATCTTTGTTGTATCCCGAAGCCATCGTGGCTGCTTCATATTCAAGAGCAGCAGTCAATGCATCGACCAATGTTTTGGGATGGGCTAAACGAAGCGTTCTCTGCATATCGGGGTCACGTAAGCCATCAATAAAGGCCTGGTTGCCCAGACATTCCATCATGTTCTCAGGTGCTGATGGATAAGCAAATCGAACTAGTCTGGCAATATCCACTTCATACTCTTGAAGGGATTTATAACGTTACTGCCTTCGGTTCTTCAGCTGGGATTGGTACAAATGTTCTAGATGTTCATGGCCATATCGCATGTCCAACCTCTTCTTCAGCTGCTCGAAGTCATCTGTATCTTCAAGTGGTATCTTCTGAAGTACATCTAAGGCGTCTCCCCGAAGCGCGGTGGTTAAGTTTACAGCCTTCTCCCTACCGGACCAATTATTCACTCTAGCGGCTGCTTCAAATTGTTTCACATAATTGGTTCACGATGTCTTTCCGTCGAACGTTGGAGCCTTCACTCGGGCAAAACTGCCAATATCTTCTGTCTTGGGTAGTGTTTCTGACTTGCAGATCTCGATCTTCTTTTCTTCTGCTGGCGTGTCTTGTGTTCTTAATCTGTTATCTTTCTCTCTAACTCCTTGATTTTTTCGTCCATCGTTGTCATTTTATTCTCCACTTTCTCGTCCGTCGTTTTCATTTTATACTCAACTCGTAACAATAGTTTTGGAATATTTATAGTGAATGAATTTCCAGGTAAACTTTTTCAATACCTTTGTTAATATTCGTAGAATTCTGTATTTATGTACTGTATATATTAAAACATTATTTCATTATACCTTTATTCGTTTGACAAACCTATTTTGTAGCGAAACGCGTCAAGACAAAATCGTCCATTTGAGTAGGTACTCACGTTTTAATCAAATTAAAATAACAACCAAAAATCCATCGCCTATTCAGCTAAAACTAATATTTTAATATACTGTTACGAAACAGCACACTGGTATAGTCCCTAAATCCGACCCTGTCTAAGCCAGGTATCAAAGTTAAAATTATGGCGGATACGCACTGTTTTTGTTTATAACTTTTTACGACTATATTATCTAAACATTGTCTTTGTGACCAGACTTATCTAGAAAAGGCCAGAACCAATTGTTTTTGTGTGAGTAAGCCGCAGTCCGGAATTTTCTAGTAAAAAAGGCTTTAATATATAAGGGACTGATCAGGAAGAGTTAGGGAGTTGATAATTTGACATCGTGAGATAAACACATAAATAAGTGAATATAAATTAGTGAACTGTTTATATAAATTAGTTTAAGTGAATATACTGTATATATAAATTAAGTGTTAGTGATTAGTTTAGTGTTTAAATAAATTAGTAAGTAGCCATGCCGTCTGTTAAAGTTTACTGTTTAAATAAATAAGGAAAACATTACATTGGCGTCAGGTGTGGAGTAATATAAATAAAATGCTACGCAAAAATGGCCAAGAGACTATGTGACCTCAAAGTGGCGGAACTAAGAGCAGAATTGGAAGATCGTGAGTTGGAAACGTCCGGTAAGAAAAGTGAATTAGTAGAAAGACTTAAAGTGGCACTGGAAAATGACGGCTTTGATCCAGAAACTGTTTTATTTACTGACGAGGCTTCCACCTTAATCTCGTCTATTTCTGCTAACATGGACGAGAAGATTTCTACTTTGAAGAACGATATATCTGCCGATATCTTATTAATGAAAAACGACATTGCCGCTGACATTGAAAATGAAATTTCGCCTCTAAAATCTGACATCGAGGATAAGATGTTAACGATGGACGAGAAAATCGAGAATAACATGTCAACGATGGACGAAAAAATCGAGATTATAATGTCAACGATGGACGAGAAAATCGAGAATAAAATGTCAACGATGGACGAGAAAATCGAGAATAAGATTACAACGATAGACGAGAAAATCAAGGAGTTAGAGGAAAAGATTGCCGATTCAAGAACGCGAGGCACGCCAGAGGAAGAAAAGAAGACCGAGCAAACGAAACCTTGCAAGCCAGAAACACTACCTAAATGTCGTGGACCGATTATGTGAAACAATTCGAAGCAGTCGCTAGAGTGAATAATTGGTCCGATAGAGAGAAGTCAGTGAACTTAACTATCGCGCTTCGGGGAGATGCCTTAGATGTACTTCAGACGATTACGCTTGAAGAAATTGATGACTTCGATCTGCTGAAGAAGAGGTTGGACATGCGACATGGTCATGAACATTTGGAACAGTTGTACAGATTCCAGCTGAAGAACCGAAGGCGGAAACGTGACGAACCCCTTCAAGAGTATGAAATGGATATTGCCCGACTAGTTCGATTTGCTTATCCATCAGCACCAGAGAACATGATGGAATGTTTAGGCATCCAGGCCTTTATTGACGGCTTATGTGACCACGATATGGAGAAGACGCTTCGATTAGCCCATCCTAAAACATTGGTCGATGCATTGACTGCTGCTCTTGAATATGAAGCAGCCACGATGATTTCGGGATACAACAAAGGTAGGACCATACAGGAAGAAGGTGTCGATGACAGACTTGACCAGATCGTCAACCTGTTCAAAGGTATGGTAGACGTGAAGCCGAAGAATATCAGGTGCTGTAATTGTGGCGAGCTAGAGCATTCACGCAGTTCGTGTAAGCGTCCTACGACTCCTGCAAACCAAGAACCTCTTAAATGCAAAGCAGCCACGAAGGGCTCGCGGTACAACAAAGGTAGGACCATGCAGGAAGAAGATGACGATGACAAACTTGACCAGATCGTCAACTTGTTGAAAGGTATGGCAGACAAGAAACCGAAGAAGATCAAATGCCGGAAGTGTGGCGAGCTACAGCACGTACGCAGTCCGTCTAAGCGCCCCAAGACTCATGTAACTCAAGAACTCCAGTCACAGGGGAAATCAGACAGGGGTGAACATAAAAGCCAACTCTTTACCTTGACGGTCATGCCCTGTAGACTATTCACAATGCAACAAGTCGAAATCTAAGGAAGTTGCAGTTTCAAGAATTATAGTAGTCAACGAGGAATGGTCACCTACCAGGATCAGAGAAGATCAGGACAACGATCCTCACCTGAAGATGATCCGGCAATGGAAGGAAGAAAATCGGCGACCCACCTGGCAAGAAGTGTCAAGATTTTCACCGAAACTCAAGGCGTATTGGGCTCAGTGGGACTCCCTTGTCCTGGAAGAAGGCCTGTTGAAACGAGTCCTTGAAAACGATGATGGTACTGATATGAGGAGACAGCTAGTTATCCCGAGAACAAGAGTAGCTGAGGTACTGAAGAAGTTACACGACAGTCCATCGGGAGGTCATCTGGGAGTGAAGAAAAGCCTTCAGCGAGTCCGTGAAAGGTTTTATTGGATGAACAGCTCCGACGATGTGAAGGACTGGTGTAAGAAATGTACGACTTGTGCTACGAGTAATGGACCACATCGCAAGAGAAAGACACCCATGAAACAGTACAATGTTGGAAGCCCTTTCGAAAGGATTGCTTTAGATATCGCTGGACCATTTCCGACGACAGAAAACGGTAGCAAAGACATACTGGTTGTAATGGATTATTTCACAAAGTGGGTGGAAATTTACGCTATCCCGAACCAAGAGGCCACAACTGTAGCAGATGTATTGGTGAAAGAATTTATCAGCCGATATGGAGTGCCCTTGGAAGTCCACAGCGACCAGGGAAGAAATTTCGGGAGTCATCTATTCCAGGAGATTTGCGAGAAGCTGGGAATGTAGAAGACCAGGACAACAGCATTGCATCCACAGTCAGATGGAATGGTCGAGAGAATGAACAGGACTATTGGAAAATACCTGTCCAAAGTAGTATCCAGCCATCAGAGAGATTGGGACCAGTATCTTTCCCTATTCGCATTGGCTTATCGATCTGCCGTCAATGAGTCCACCGGTGAAACACCGGCGAAAATCCTGTTTGGACGTGAAATGAGGCTTCCTTGTGACCTGGAATTTAGCTGTCGGTCTGGAGAAGATCTAGCAGGTGAAGACTACGTGATCCAATTGAGAAGAAGGCTGGACGATATTCATGAATTAGTTCGAACAAATCTTCAAGTTGCCAGCGACAGAATGAAACGTCGGTACGACACGCAGGTCACAGAAAGCGGTTTTAAAGAAGGGGACAAAGTATGGTTACACAACCCGGCGAAGAGAAAAGGATTTTCTCCAAAATTACAAAAATCCTGGGAAGGTCCATACTTAATCAAGAAAAGGGTCAATGATGTTATATATCGCATTAGCAAGATCCCCAACGGAAAACCAAAAGTAGTTCACCAAAACCGACTAGCCCCATTCGAAGGAGACCATGACCTAGAGGAAGGAGTAAACCTTATTCAAGATGTGTCTGACCCTACGTTCGATGAATTTATGGGCGCGTATGGAGGTACCGGGAAAGCTAGTTATGGAGTCACTTCAGAACAACGACAAGATTTGTTCACTCTCCCGGAAGATTATTCACTGGTACACAACATGCCCGCCCGTCTCAAGAACGCACGAGGGTTGGCATCCGTGTTTCGAAAGAAGTTCGGGCAATTAGAGAAACTTGAAGACCATATTCCAGCCCCTGGCAAGACACTGAAACTGAAACATAATTCGCGGTATGTATTCTACGTAGTAACTAAAAATGAATTTCAAGATCGATCTACCTACCGCGATCTGTGGGAAGCACTTTGAAACCTACGAGACCATGTGTTAGAATCCAGCGTGTTATTTCCATAAGATTGGAAAGTGTAGAAATGGAGTCAGTTGTCGATTCAAACTCCAATCTCAGCTACACAAAAGTTCCAGGAGGAACTTTCATTTAAGGAGGGGGTAATGTTACGAACTCGCACACCGAAGCAGATACTAAGTACGGTCCTGTAACCTTATGTTAACGGAGTTAAAAAATGGCGAGCGCGCCGAATTATGAGAAGGTCTATTGGGGTTTATTGTGACAGTTTTTATAGATATGTTCTCGGAAGGTCTTTTAAGGATTGAGCCGGCAATCGAGAAATATCGCGAAAGGCATTTGTTTTGTGTAAGCCGCAGTCCAGAATTCTCTAGTAAAAAAGGCACTAGTATATAAAAAGGACCGATCAGCGGACCAGGGCAGTTGATAAAGTGATCTTGACAAATAAACAGTAAATAAGTGAATATAAAAGTGTTGATATAAATTAATAATTAAGTTTGTGTGCATATAAATTAAATTTAAGTGATTAGTTAAGTACATATAAATTAAGTGTTAGTGAGTCAGTGTTTAAATAAATTAGTAAGTAGCCGTATCGTGTGTTTAAAATTTATCCCACCCGTTTATTGTTTAAATAAATAACAAAAACATTACAATAACAACCAAAAATCCATCGCCTATTCAGCTAAAACTAATATTTTAATATACATATAAAGCGTTTCAATGACAATATTCACTCTATATAAATCTGAATATAAAATAAATGGAAAAATACGTAAAAAATCATAGAAGGGGAACGTTTTTCAGGTCATAATAATATGTACTCGTTATAACTTTCCTCCCTAGAATCACGCCTCCCATTTTTTTAAATGAAATACCCTGTACATTTTGCATTTTTCAGAGTGTTCTGTTCCAGGCCCATACACTCCAGTTCCTTTGTTTTTGGTCCATATGTGTATTATTTAATGGTATTCTTACCCTGTTTATGTTTAGTCATGGTGTTTTGATCACACTTCTTTTTATTACTATATTTTGTATTGAATTTCTTTAAGAAACTATACATTTCATCCTATGACATGTTCCAAGATTTCTGTTCTTTTACTAGCGAGGGGGAATTTTTTCCTCAGAATTCCCTCTCTAGTGAATCTGTACCTCGTTCTCTCTGCTACACTTTCCACCACTATATGCAGTGAGTGAGGTTCATAATTACTTCCATAACCGCTGTGGGGTATGTTTTCATTGCCCCTGTTATACAGGCTAGCCTTTGAATTCTAGAGAGGTTGTCTCTCGTTGTCCCTAGGCTGGTTCTGCTACTCCAAACAATAGCTCCGTACGTGATGATAAGTCTAGATCTACCTTGGGATATTTGGTTTGCAACCCCAAGGCTTCTGCACCCCATTAGACCCTTTTTTGCTTTATGTGTTATCTCCTTTTCGTGTTTATTCCACAGGAGTTTACTATCCAATGTCATGCCTCTTGTCTCCATTCAACCTCTCTTCCATCCAATATATAGTATGTAACGACACTGTTGTCTAAAATAAACAATAACACCCTCCACACATAACTATTACAACACATTCGCCAACGGGATACAGAACACTACCAAACCAAATTATCACAGTAGACGGAGTTGGACGTCTAGTACCGTGAGGGCAGCACTTTCGATATCACACTAATAGCATCGTCCATAAATTCCAATTGGAATTTATTGACGATGACTAATAGTAGGGGAGCCCATGATGCTAAATATGGATTTACTCGAGCCTATTACATTTGGTAGATTAGATGATAGGAAAAATAAATGGTCCTATAATGTTTTCGCTTTCAGCGGGGGGGAAGCATCTACAGGTTTTTAAAATTGTGAAAGAAAAGTTATGGAAATACTCAGGATATTGATATTTTTCATACTCCAACATGTCTCTGATATGAAATACATAATAATTTGCCGATTTGCGTGGTGGGGGTGGCTATGCGGGAGAGAAGGTCAAAAAAATTACTCGAGCGCGTCAGGTGCTTCCATTTATTACGGCCGGTTTCACAATATCGGGTTAACCTCTCCGGTAAATTTACCTTTACCTATAAGGTTACCATAAGATACCGTTGCACAATTATCTGTTCGTCTATTGGTCAACTGCCGATAGTTCATTAATAATTTTTGTTCAGTTGGTAACAGTTATGTATAATAATCAGACTTTATGGTTAGTGACATTCAAAATCGTAAAAAAGAAGAAATAGTATAAAATTAAGTCATTTGTGGTAGACTAGTAGTAGTAGTTATATGATATGTGCTAGTAGTTGGAAATATTTGGTTCTTTGGCAGAAATAATAATTTTAATTAATATGAATTCTTCGAAACGTCTAAATATTTCAAAAGATGAAGAAATCTTATTGCTATCTCTAGTTAATAAATATAAATATATAATCCAAACAATCAAATGCAATAACTCTGAAAAATAAAAATAAAAATAAAAAATTGTCCAAAATAAATTACATAGTTCTTCCAATTATTTTTGATAGTGACAAAGGTTAGTCAATATGATCTTCAATTTCTTCTAACATATGCACGACGGTTTCTTTGGAATCTAAATATATAAATGAAATCGAGATTGTCATACTCTTCGAAATAATCGTATCCCGGACTAATTATTTTAGGTCTTCTTGGTTCCTCATCACTACTATAGGTATATATTTACCACATAATCGTTTATTTTAAAGTATTGTAATAAAATACAACACTCTCAAAAAAATAAACAAACAAATGCAATCAACTTTAATTCAATTGTTAGGTTAGAATCTACAGGTTATCCTTATTACCACTAGATTTTCTGGTGGTTAAATGTTCTGAGAGTTAACCCTAACTTAACTCTTGACGAGATAATAGAGAGTTTTTAAGCCCTTTATTTTGTCACGTAAGTATCGTTATTCTGAGAATGCGCAGTATGAAAACTTGGAGACCTTAACTTTAATAACGATAACGGACTTCCTTATTTGCGGAGAAATACCGTAAGAAGGTTTTTATGCTTATGGTTATTTTTCCACTTACAACGTTGTCAAAATTGATATATTTTGGTACACGCAATTGTTAAAACCTACTTAATTTCTTCATATAAACAGGAAACTACTATATTTCTTTATGTTTTAGAAGACAATAGTTTATAAAATAATATTTTTTTTCTCCAAATGACATTAGAAGCGGCCTTTTAATGACACTTGGCAGACTTAGAAGTTGTACTTTTAATGCCTAGGCAGAAAAAGTCCACTTTTACTGCCTAAGCAGAAAAAGTTCGTTGCTAGGCAACCTTCCAAGTAATAATTTAAATCAAACTGGTTATTAAAATTGACAATGACATTAAGAAAACTCAAAATGATGCTGATGATAATAAACTGGTTTTATTGCATTAAAACTACAAACTACAACACGAAATTTTTATTTATTAGATATATTTATGGTGAATTGTGAACAATTATTTAATACAATTGAAGGCTTCATTTTCTTTGAAAGATCGGAAAAATAGACAATCAGCACATTTTCAGAGAAAGATCCTATATTTTTCTTCTGTCTATATTCCATGAATCTGCTGTATGTGAGTTCATATACAGTTCTTGATTTATCCGGTAAAAGGTTAAATTCCACATCTCGCGCCTGGTCTCTTATCTCAAGTGGTGTTAATTGCATCAATTCATCCTCACTTTGCAGTAAATCCATTTCTAACATGACAACTTTTCAAAATTGACAATGACAAAGTAAACAGTAAACAAACATATGCAATAAACGTCATCAGCGGTAAACATAGTAACGCAGGGCCCAGTTACCTTTGATAAAATAATTTAGTTATTTGGATACTGATAATGAAATGCAATTTAAATATGGAAAAGTCGATTTTGCGTGGAATTGGAACAAATTTGAAGAAAAAATTATATGTTTCACACGACAGAAAAGCAGATTTAATGCCTTGGCTGGTTTCATAGCCTCGCTATGCTCGGCTATGAAACACCAGCCGCGGCATCAAATCGTGTGCTTTTATGCCTAGTAAAACAAATAACTATTTTATCAACAAAGCTGTTACATATTTTCTCTGAGAAAATCTGACAACGTCAAGAATTTATTGTGCCAAATATAAAACCTAACCTTCATTTTTATTATCCACGATTAATTATTATTCAATATGTAAGGATCCTTCTAAGAATAACATGTTTTAAAGCTTCTTCCATTGTTAAATTTATAAAATATTGATGTATTTACTATTTAAATAACATGGTGTTATATTTACAATTCGTCAACTGTCATTATAATTAATCTGTGACTGTTAAACAGAATACGATATTTTTAGATGGCTTAAAAACACCTTCTTTTCTTGTTCAATGTAATCGTTATTGTTGATAAAGTTAACCATAACTACACCCAAAATCTCCGTTATATTTGTAGGCTTAAAAACTCTCTATTGTGAAACACTTGTTTTGAGATAACCAAGGGTTATTTGTTAACCTTAGGATAACTTGACATTGTGAAACCGACAGTTGGACTGACGATTTGAAAGTGACGCAGCACGCATCGAATTCATGAAAATGTAAAAAAATCGCAATCTTGAAATACTTGAGCGCGTCAGATTAGCGTACTGAAGGTTTATCATGATGTCTCATCCATAGTGACAAAAAAATCTTATAAATTTTTTTTTTCTTTTTCTGGCCAGGAGGCCATTTGGCTTTGGGGCTACACCCCATTTAGCCACAATAGTTTATTGTTTTATTATATTTTAATTAATATACTGTCACTCTATCTTCCATGCAAATTTCCTAAACTTCCAAAATTCTGGGGGAAATGAAAGAAGAAAAACACATAGGATAAACAGGGACACCCTCTTCACGCTAAGGTGCCCGTCATAGCGACTTTGATTAGACATACAAGAAAGGCAACGGTTAAAGGGGATTTGCTACAAAAGGACAAACAGAGGGAACCAAATCTAACTCGTTCATACTGTGTTGATATATGCATTCACACGAGACAAAATAAAAATAGCAATATTATATTTTTCGTTTGGTGCGTTTAAGGAATTCCCATAAAATATCTCTTATGATAGGTTTCTGAGAGCTTATGTACAAGAGAGAGACTATGTTTTGAGGAAAAGATATCTTCTTAGCTGATAGGAACTTAAGCAAATATTCTGTTGCTTCTCTATTATACCTACAGTTAAACATCCAATGGTTGAGATCGTCGAAACTTCCGTCACAGTCACATGTATCTGCGGTAGACAATTTAATTTTGTAAAGGTATGAATTAACTGTAGCATGTCCTAAAAGGCATCTGATATACATAGTATATATTTTCCTGGAAGGAAGGCTTCGTTCAGCTAGAGGACGATAGGGAAGAGTAGGATATATCTTGCAGTAGGTATTGTTACTATGGTTTGTGAAACCTGCCCATTCAATTTCCCAATTATGTTTGAGGCTTTCTTTTCTAAGTGATATTATATCTCCCTTTGATAATTCGTTGATTACAAGACCACAGGAAGCAGCAGCTTTAGCAAGCTTATCTACTTTTTCATTGCCTGGAATTTGAGAATGTCCTTTAACCCATATAAAGCCAGCGTTTTTGTTTAAATTCTTCAGACGTATTACTTTTTCAAGGATGCTGATTGTACTGCTATTAGTGTATATATGTTTCCGGTAGTTTCTCAATGTCATTAAGGCTGATTGAGAGTCAGATAAAATCATATACTGTTCATATTCTAAGTTACTATTAATGATCCATTCCAAGGCTTTGTTGATGGCTACTAATTCAGCTGTGAAGATTGAACAGTTTGGATTTAATTTGTATTGTAGGGATACTTGTAGGTTCTGTACATAAAAAGCACTACCAACTCCCGCACTAGATTTGGATCCATCGGTGTATATTTTGCAAATTGTACCTCGGGTACGTAGTTCTTCATTTGGTACAAAATAGTGAGTGTTTAGAGAGTCGTAAGAGGGCAATACTACATTGGGTTCGGAGAACAAAATGTTGAAGTTGGAATTGAAGAATGGGATTCCTTCTCCTTGAAATTGATATTGAGATAAATTAGGGAAGGCAATAGCTAAGATGGGAGAAGCTTTATTTTGCTACCATTTAGAGGTTAAATTTTGGATAGAGATAGCAGCTATTTTATCTAATAGGGAATTTTGCTTATAAGCTTGACACTTAAGTACAAATTTTTCAGCCAAAAATAGGCGTCTCAGGTGGAGGGGGGGTTCATTACATTCTGCCAAGAGAGCCGGGGTAGGAGTAGACTTCAAGGCTCCTAGGACCAATCTTAAGGCTTTGTATTATATTCTGTCAATTTTATTTAAACGTGATTCGGTAGCAGAACCATACAAAAAACAACCATAATCCAAGATTGATCTAGTATAGGCCCTGTAAAACATTAGATTTATTTTCGGATCGGCTCCCCATTCATATCGATTGATCACTTTTAATATATTGAGACTTTTCTCACATTTACCTATGCATTTGTTAATCTATGCCTCCCAAGTTAGCTTGGAATCTAGCGTAATGCCTAAATAGGTATAGTTTTTAAGTACCGGAACCTCAAATTGACAGGATTGTACACTACTTATTTCCGGTAATCGATGTCTGGTGAAGAAAACCACTGCTGACTTGTTAGGTGATAATTCGAGTCCATGGTCATCAAAATATTTTTTACAGCTGTTCATATTTTCCTTAAGAGAGTTTATACACTCATCAACTGTTTTCTCAACCAAGTATAGGCAGAAATCATCGGCATATTGTGAGATGGATGAACCAATGCCCATAGTGTGAAAGTTTAGGGTATACAAATTAAACAATAAGGGACTTAGCACTGATCCTTGAGGTAAACCTTTGCTCACTATCCTTGGTCCAACCAATCTGTTGTTACACCTAATGAAAACTTGCCTGTTAACAAACAAATTTATTAAGGCGTATGCGCATCTTCTAGGCACTCCTAGATTAGAGAGTTTACTATAAAGCAAGTTTAAAATAACGTTATCATATGCACCAGATATATCCATGAACAGGGCTGCAAGGTAGTTATTTTGGGAGTAAGTTATCTGTATGTCCGTGGTTAGGTGTGAAATGCAGTCAATGGTGCCTTTGCCTCTACGAAATCCACATTGCAGCTCTGGGAGAATGCCCGAATTTTCCAACCACCATTCTAGACGATTCTTCATAATCCTTTCGAAGGTTTTTAAAACACATGACGTTAGGGATATGGGTCTCAAGGCACTTGGATCATTAGTTTTAGGGATAGGGATTATCAAACATTGTTTTAGGGAGTCACAGTTATCTCCTTTTATTAAAATATTGTTAAAGATCCTGCAAAGAAAATCCAGAGCAACTCCAGGCAAGTGGGCCAACATAAGATAATTGATTCCACTTATGCCAGGAGCAGATTTTTAGAAGTGTTAATATTGGCTACAATTTCCATGACAGTGATAGGGGACAGCAAGAAGTGAGGTTCTTTGTCTACAGCAGGTTGACTAATCTTATAAATTATATTATATATTCTTATTCAAATTCAATTAATTAGGAAATAAATAAAATAGCCGTTAATTTTAATTTAATTTAGTCACGGGCAAGCCCAATTCACATAAATACAATATGGAAATATAAAAAAAATACTACAATAACAAAAAAAGAAAAATATGTAAAACTAGAACAAGATAGAACAATTGACACATGCATTAAACTTATCTATAAAACAAAAGGAAAAACGTAAAGTATAGTATAAATCACAAGAAAAAAGCAAATAAATTAAGAGGAGTGATAACACATCAAACCAGCAATAAAATATGTACGCTCCAAAGTGGAAGCTCCAGAAAATGTTTTTTAAACTTGAAAGTGGACACATCAAAAATTAAAATTCCATCGACAGAATTTGCTAGTCTAAGTGTCCTAGGTAGAAAACTATTCATTGCATAGTTGTACCTATGAAATGCGACATGAAACGTTTGTACCTGCCTAGAAAGACGAGAAGGGACAACTAAATATATTTTAGAGAGAAGCTTGGGACTATCACAAATACCATTTACTATGTTGAACAGCTGTATCAGATCCCTTTGCCTTCTGCGAACCTCCATAGTAGGAATGTTTAAAAAACGTTCTAAGAAATCATAACAAAGGTAAATTTGCATCTTAAAGGCAATGTATCTTAAAAATTGTGCTGAACAGCTTCATGTAATATAATGAGGAGACCATACTAGTAAACAATAATCAAGATAAGTTCTGACCAGTGAGTAATATAGAGATCTAATAGCAGTGATGTTAGTAAAATATCAGAAGTGGTTCTCTTTATAAAACCCAACATCTTCTAGATTTTTGAACAACAGCGGTAACATGAGACTTATAATAAAGTGTGGAGTCCAATATAACACCCAAGTCGTTAGTTTGAGAAGCACATTTTAGAGTTTCATTATTAATATTGTAATCAAAAGCTATTGGGTGGTGTATTCCATGAAAACGCATTACATAACATTTGGATGCATTTAGATTCACACCATTAAGTGTACACCAATTTGATAGACTATCTAAATCAGATTGTAATATTAGAGCATCATCCCTGCCACTAATCACACTAAAACATGTCAGGTGGTCATCAGTAAATAACAAGGCTTTGCTACCTTGAAAACGATGCATTATTTCATTAATAAATAAGTTAAATAATAATGGTCATAAATGAGACCCTTGGGGAACTCCAGAGGTTACTGGAAAATTATGAGAATATTCATGAGTAACTCTGACCATTTGTAAACTATTCGGAAGATAATCACTTAGCCATTGTAATACAAGACCGTCAACACCATAATGAAAAAGTTTATCTAGCAAGAACTCATGATTAACCCTGTCAAAAGCTTTAGAGAAATCAGTGTACACAGAATCAATCTGCAGACCCCCTTCCATACCATCAGACAAAAAGTCAACATATGTGAGTAAACCCAATTCTGCAGACCTTTTAGAAGTGAAGCCAAATTGTTGTGATATCATAATATTCGAACAGTCATACGTGAGATAATCTAAAATAATACTCTCTCTCAAAGACTTTGGGAATTATGCTAAGGATTGATATAGAACGATAGTTTGAGATGTCTGATTTTCTACCCAATTTATACACTGGAGTGACGTATGAAGTTTTCCAATGCTCTGGAAATTCGCCTGTAACAAGAGACTTATATATGAAAGAGCGGACGAGATAAAAGGAAGCTAAATTCCCTAAGAATGGAAGGTATTCCGTCAGGACCGGGGCGTTTTTTAATATCGAGTTTAGATAACTTTGCATATATGTTCGAAGCCAGAGGTTGATTTGAATAAACTGATGAGAAATGTTTAGCAAATAGATTTGCAATAGCATTCCCGTTACCAGCAGTAAGGTCTCCAAGAGTCATTTTAGAAGGTATAGTGTTATTCACCCTCCTACTGTTTACAAACTTCCAAAAAACTTAACATTATCTGTAACACAATTTTCAGTATATTTTACATAATTTCAGTAGCACTCTCGTGATAAAAGTTTACACTGAGCCCTTAATCTACTAAATTCCATTTAGTTTACAGAACACCTAGTAATTTTGTGAGCCACTTCTTTCTCGCACAGATGCCTCTTCAACTCCGGAGTATACCAACATGGAAACATCTTCTTGCAAAAATTTTTCAGCGGATCAAAGCAATTTATTATAGTGTACATTATATCGTAAAATATGGACACCATCTCAGTCAATTGATTCCAAGGAAAGGCGCATTGCTTCATAATTTGCACGATTAAAATCGTAGTAATATTCTTCACCGGGAACGTTGTCTCTTTCAATCTTTAGTGGTAAGCTACATTCCAGTGGGGGATGATGACTATCTTGTAGGATCAAAACATTCTCAGCTGTTTTTACTGTGAGTTCAATTGGAGATAAAATAAGATCAAGCGTAACTCCCCTCTCATTAGTTACTGTATTGGACTGAAATAGATTGAAAAAAGCACATATATTTGATAGAGTATCTATAGAATCAGTCTCGGATGGAGATGCCATGGGAGAGGGATGAGCTACTGAACAAAAATCGTCTATTTCCCATGATGCAGATGGAAGATTGAAATCGCCAAAAAGGAAGAGACTCTTTTATAGTTATTAGCTGGTTGTAATAGTCATCAAATAGGTTGAGACCTAGGGGGAAGATATTCTGAGCTCAAAATAAATTTGTTACTAACTAGAACAAATACTTGTTCAATTGATGGATTAGAATAAATCATACTAGAGGATATTTTTTTCACAAACCAATTAATTGCTTATCAGATAGTTTTTTGAAAGTTTTCTATACGTTTTTATATACTGTATAGATAAATGACCAAAGATAATGTTCGCAATTTAGTTGATATTACACCAATAACTATGCAGAAACTACACATGCACACAATACAGAAATTTGAATCTAAACACATGCCGAAAACACGAAAATTTTGATGAATTTTAACCAATACAAATTGTAAAACTTGAGGACCATTTATTGAAACTTGATGTAATATAACGATTTGTATAAAAGATATAGTTGAATAGATGAAATGTAACTTCTGTCATTCTGACGATGATATTTAGGTAATATCGAAACAATTGTCAATTTTTTAGAATTTTTAACATTTTCAATAAACTGTGTAGTAAACTAGAAACAGTAAGTTTCGTTTAAAACACTATTATGAGTACATTCCACAAAGTAAGGGTTGCGACAGTTAATTTCAGATATTAAAAAGTAATCAAAATTGAAGATTTGTATAAGAATATTGGGCAAGTCCATATTAATGGAGGAAATAAATTTATTATTCTTTTACAAGACGTTAGTAATAGAGAAGCAGATGGTATGGGAGAAGGATTAATAGAATTTTTGGAAGAAGAAAATTAATTAAGTTTAATATATTTTTCATGTTACTTATATAGTAGTGACAAACAGGAGTTAGACATAATATTTATTTTTAAAGAATTGTTTTATTCATTGTTACAAACTTTCTTTTTTTTTGTTATTTTTTCATAGAATTTTGTTTTGTTCATAAAAAATCGAATGGGATACAAAAAGGGCTCGTTTGACGTTTGGTATCCCGATTAAACCGAACGCCCTCTCAACAATTATGTAACATCAAATACAATATAGGTATTGGTAAATGTAAACAAATTATTAATACCTTTCAGAGCCTAGCTCCGCAACATAACGTAAAGGGGATATACCTTTACATTGCTACACTATATGGTTTGCGCCAACTATACATAAACTTTTGTTGATTTTCAGTTTACAGGTTATACATAAGTTATTGTTGAATAAAGACAAATCTATAAGTATGTACAAAAAGTACGAGGAGTAATAAACCCTAATTAAGTATGCAAAACCTTTACAGGGAGCACCATGAAATTTTTGATAAATCTCTTACTTTAAATTACATTTCTTCCGTAAATCTAAAAACCAGGTAGATCGACCCCGTATTTGTTTCAGTTGTAGCAAAGTTTAGGGTTTATTCATTGTTAAAGGATTAGCAGATAAGCAATAACGCAATGCAGTGGTGTGTATTTTGGGAAAAAAATACGTTTTAAATTATAATATAATAAAAAATGAAAAGAAATAATTATTGGAATACATTTATTACTTACATTTTATTCTATATCCGACTCGGAAGAGGAAGAATCGTTGCTGACATTAATAATAATAGGATCGATTAAATCATCACAAATATTGTCAATTTTCCACATATTTGCCTCTACTTTGATAACATGCTCGATACAGTTTGTCCAATTTTCCTTACTCACATGACTTACAGCACTCTCAAACAATTTCACAACATCGTTTATTTTAAAAGCAGTATTTTTTTTCCAACTTCCCCCTTTACCTGAGCCCATATTAATTCTATGGGATTAAGTTCACAATGATAAGGGGGAAGTCGAAGAACTGATATACCACGAGAAGAAGCCATTTCTTCTACAATGTAGGTTTTGTATTTATTCTTGTTCATTTTTGCAATTCTGTAAAGTTCTTTCCTTAGTGGATCTTTTGGAAACTTAATATTTTTCGAAATAAGCCACTCCAAAAGCTCTGCTTTACGCCAACGACTTGTGGGCAATGCTTCTCGTAACCGTGAATGGTAACTTGCGTTGTCCATAACAATAACAGCCCCTTTTGGAATCAGATCCAACATTTGAACAAACCATTCCTCGAAGACAGCCCCATTCATATCTTCGTGATAGT
The DNA here is from genome assembly GCA_963921935.1 of Galeruca laticollis. Lineage (NCBI taxonomy): Eukaryota > Metazoa > Arthropoda > Insecta > Coleoptera > Chrysomelidae > Galeruca > Galeruca laticollis. The sequence continues at coordinate 173,238,315 of OY998177.1, forward strand.
CCCCCGTGCGTTTTGAAATAAAAGTTAATAATCCACCATCAACAAAACCTTCAGAACTTCCAACATGGACAATGATAAGTCTTTTTCCTTTTCCAGATGATGGCTGCAAACCTAACGACAAACCTTCCACGAATGCCTGCCTTCCGCTTTTAATGTTTTCATCTTGCCAAAATTTGGAAACTGTATATCCAGCATTTATCCATGTTTCGTCTAAGTAGAAGATTTTCAAATTTTGTTCTCTGGCATGTCGAATGCTTCTTAAATAGTCTCTTCTCCAAAAAACTATTTCCGGTTTATCTATCAAGAGAGATTTTCTATTATGTTTTGTATATCTGAAACCCACATCTTTCAAAAGTTTGCATAATGTCATTCTGGAGAATTTTGGATAGTCCGTATCTTCTTGCACTGATGTCATAATTTTGTCAAGTGTTGGAATTTCCTTTCGTAAGTAAAATCCATGGACTTTACACCTTAGTCTTTGTTTTTATGACTCATCGATCTCAATTGGTTTTCGGCCTGAAGGAGTTTTAGGGGGTTGAAGAGTTCCATTCTTGCTTTCTTTTAGTAATCTATAAATTGTTGATTTAGCAACACACAACATAGCAGCCGTTAATTCCACAATATCATCAACACTTGCACTTGGATCCTTGTTTTTCAATGATATATAACAATTCAATATCAGAGTTTTTTCATTTAAAGATAATGGACCTGTTTTTGGTCGTTTAGATGGTCCTTGGCTTATCGACATTGTTCGGTACTTGCACAATTAACATTCAACAAATGTTTTAAATATATTGCAACAATATTATGACAACCATACAACTTCATACAACTTTACTCAAAGAACTAATACTAAGTACTGATTTAATGTACCTACTTTCTTTTAAAATAATATTCCCGATAATGTTTCTAAGAAAACTGGGTTGTTTGGAAAATCCCTCTCAATAATTGAATAATCTGTAAATAGGTGTAATCGTATTAAGCCGATTACAGTAGGCCACTTGCCATTTAAAATTTCTGAGAAAAATTCCCCAAACACTACATATAGGAGTAATACAAATAAAAAATATTATGAATCAACGGGCATATCCGAACTCTGCCACAAAATAAAATTTTACCTGACTTGTATCAATTTGAGGATTACTGAAATGTTCGAACTGTGCCGCAACCATTTAGTTTAATCCTATTAGAGTCATTAGGGTTTATAATAGATAAAATCGGAGGCCCATAGAATTATGTATATTTCTGAAAGGTTTCAAAGATTTCTTGAATTAAATATTTTGAAGAAATCTTGATTGTTTTGATCGATATTTAGGGGATTAGGGGAAGGATGTTGATGCACTTACACTATTGCCTAAAAATCAGGAAGAAGTATTTAATAGTGTTCGTGAATTACAATTACGAACAAACCGAGAAGAGGAATTTCTATTAACAGCAGACCAGGTATTTAAAATTATTGTGTTCTCCTGTTTTTCCAACCTTAATTTTTTATGTAATTCGATTGTATTTTGATGGATGGGACTTTTAAATACTGTTCAACTTTTTTTTACCAAATGTTTACCATTCATGGTTTTAAAAACGGCTATTACGTACCTCTTGTTTTTTGTTTGCTGCCGGACAAATCAAGTCAAACATATTCAAATTTGTTTTTAATTTTAAGACAAAAATGTAAAGAAGTAGGCTTAAATTTTCAACCTAAAGAAGTCGTAGTAGCTTTTGAACTAAGCATTCATAACGCTATATATGAATGTTTTGGCAGAGATCAAATTCTTTTTGGTTGTAAATTTCATCTCTGTCAAGCTTGGTTTCGTAAGATTCAGGAGTTTCATTTGGTACAAGAGTACAGACAGAAAGGTTCTGTAATTGGCGAATACTTAAAAGTACATTTCGGTATTATGTATCTTAGTCCTGAGGAAGTTGTAGAATTTTTTTATAATGAACTACATTTTTTGCTTCCGAATGACCTCTACCTCTATCACTTTTTTTTATTAAAATTAGTACATCCCGTTACCTCTGACCTAAATCGTATATTCTTTAGCATAGCTGCAACTCATTCGTTCAATACAAAATGTACCTTACGGTATACCCTCTTAAAATATATTTTGGTACGTCTATGAAATCTACTTAAATGAATGATTTATTACTCCTTGTCCTTTCTATATAGACTAACCAATCAGCCCTTTTATGTTCTACCCACGGCAATTACAAGTAATACAAGCGAACTACTGTTCATCACCCTCTCTTCCCCCTGCAATTCGCCACTTTTCAGTGCTCGGCCATTTGGACTCACTCTTGCACAATTTTTGTACTATTTCGCCACATTTTATTAAAAAATCAACATATACGTTTATTGTGTTTTTCTTATATTTTCAAAATCCTTTCGAAAATTCAAAATCGGAGTACCGATACGGCATATAGACATTTTACAATTAATCGTATTCATTTATTGAAATGGCAACTATGCCAATAATTATATCATACAGTGTTTTGCAAACTTGAAGAGCTACGAAATTTCGGTGATAAAAATTTGCTAATCATTATTATAAAGTAATTATATTTAAATTAGTTTTTGTAAATTGAAATATGATAAATTGAATAAAACTAAATTGAAATTACTTCAGTCAATTCAGTCACAAAACGGGGGAAATAAGAACTGGGGGTGTGTTAGACCCTTTATATTTGTCTGGTTCTATAGATACTGTTATAAAATCGTTGTTTAAATCAGTCACCGTTAGTCAAGGTTTGTAACCCCCGAGAATTCTCATCTACTGTAGTGTGAATGTGCACACAAAAATGTCTATCCTTTATAGTTTAATATATACGTCTGGAAGTCTCTGATTCTTACTCTGTAAGGGACCGCAATAAATTTTAGGGTCATAGTGAATTTATCCCCTTGTTGGCCACATGCATACGTTCATTAGTTGTTTTGAAATTGTTTAATTGAAAATATTTATCTTTTCAGGACATACAGAGAATTTCCATAATGCATTTGATGGTAAATATCAGATCTCACAAATCGCTTTAAGTTTTTACTCGGGGTTGTTCGCATTTGGCGGTTGGAATTTTCTCAATTTTGTAACAGAAGAATTACAAGATCCCTACAGGTAAATATATTTTTTCTACTTTACGATTCTAATAATGACTTTTTATCTAATCCTGTTAAATTATATATTAATTATTCAACTGCTTTTGAGCAATTAATAGTATCTGTAAACAAACAGCGTGAGTTATAATAACTCACGCTCAGTACTATTGTACATTGTACAAGCTGATTCGCCGAAAGGGAACAGTCCATTATTGTTATTGAGGGAAGTAATGTCATTTGAATAATTTTGACTTTTTAAAATTAAGTTATAGTAAAATCGCAATCGGTGCGGAGTAATAAATCAAAATTTTATGGGACTTGCTCACTACAAGTGGACCAAACAAAATATGTAATTTCACCCTACCTGCTGTAATGAATGTTGTGAAAACAAGAAATTTATTTGTGCCGACGGGTTTTGTAGAATGATAACAATGACCGAGTCTTATCTTAATACTGTCTAGGGGTATAATAGGCGTAGGTTTAGGAACAGTATTAGGGGTTCGTAGGTATATATTGTTAATATTTGTTGTATTGCTGTTTTAAATTATGAAAATACGTAGATATCCTATTAAATAAGTGTGGTTTATAATGTTGACCGTTAAACTTTTCACTTGTGCCCATATCAGTTCTATCGGATTTAATTGGTAGTGATATGGGAGAAGTCGCACTACGTCAATACCAAGTTTTTTTGCTAGTTCGTCCACTGCATATCGAGCGGAGGCATATTCCATTTTACAATTTGTAGAAGTTCTGGTTTGACTGATTTTTGAGGAAAATTAATATTTTTGTCTGTTATCCATTCAATGATCTCTTGTTTTCTCCATGATGTGTTTGGCACCTTCTCAATGTGACGAGAATGGTAACTAGCGTTATCTAATACTATAACTGAACATTTCGGTATTAGGTCAATCATCTGCTCAAAATATTCCTCAAAAACGTCGGCGTTCATATCTTCATGGTGGTCTCCAGCTTTTTTAGATTGGAATATTAAATAGTGTGATGAAATACTATGTTTTGTTATTTAATCACTTGTAATATATAATATTTCTTCTAGCTTATATTTAAAGTGCCACCCTGTATAAACATTTCTTTAGAAGGGAGAGTGTGCACCTCCTTTGTAAGCTTCTAAAAACCGTAAGGGTCGATTCAGGTACCTGCTATTTATAGATTTATTACTTATGTTTGTATTTTAAAAGAAAGGGAAACTTTAATCTTAAGAACATTTTTGTCAAAAGATATTGCTTCCAACAGAATAAAACGCACTTTCGAGTACGACGAATCGTTTTATTTTCCTGCCGTTACAATAGCCACCATCTAAAAACCCATTACCACTGCCAATATGAATTATGATTAGGCGTCGTCCCTTACCGGAGGGACTCTTCAATCCTGTAGATAATCCTTCCAAAAAAGCATGTCCTGAAGATTTGAATGTTGGTATCCTGACATATTTTACTGACCGTGTAGCCTTCATTCACCCAGATTTCATCCAAGTAAAATATTGGTTTGCCTTCTACACGTAATTTAAAAATTGTTCTTAGATATCTCGGTCTCCAACAAATAATTCCGCCAGTATCAATTAGAATCGCTTTTCTATCATGTTTTGCCCATTTAAATTTTAATTCCTGTAGCGTTTCCCGTAGTTTCTTTCGGCCCATTTTAGGAAAATATGGATCTTTATTCATTTCATCCGAAATTTTAATTAGTGTTCGGATTTCTTTCCTAAAATAAAATTCGTGCATTTTTCTTCTTATTGCGTTTTTAATTTCATCTGCGAATTCAACTTTCTTTTTACGGCCTGCATTTTTCTTTGCGGATTTAATAACTCCACTTTTCGCTTCACTTCTAATTTTGTATATTGTTGATTTGCTTACGCCTGTCATATTACTTGTCTTTGCCACAATGTCATCAACTGAACCTGAAGGATTTTCAGTTCTTATGTAATTATAAACATTTTTTATTATTACTTTCTCGTTCACAGACAACGCCGACTTTTTCGTACGCTTTACAGCTGTAAACCCGGATCCAAACTGCAAATTTTCTGCCATTGTAACTATTAACGGAAATTAATAATCACAATAATTACTTTATAAAAGTTATCAAGCTAGCAAGTTCTTTCTAAGTTCACTAAATGAATAATTGCTGACAGTCAGACTGCAACTACCTTTGAAACAAAAATACACAAATACCATAGTCAGGTTGGGGAATTATCTCTGAAATTATAATCCCACCCCGTCTGCCTGAGGTCATTAAGACTCGCAATAGTTCTTGAAAATTGTTTCAACAATAGTAATATGCAAGTCGTTTATATGTTCATAAAACAATTACAGCCGAATACACCAAAATAATATAGGCATTCAATAGTATTCGTAATAAATATTTCAGTAATCCGAATGTCTCTATACCTTGAAAATAATAATAGGTACCCACCCCTGAAATGACCTGTTCCGACAGTTTTATTACTCCGCACCGATTGCGATTTTACTATAGTGCCTAATTATGGCCGAGGGGTACGTTGATGATTCCGAAAAGAATAAGACTGCAAATAAAATATACAGTTCTATATCACCTCAACCAGTTAGTACATCAACAACATATTTGCAACAAGCACAAAAAGAAACAATAAACTATAATTCAGTCCCTCATATTAATTTTACTGTTGTTCAAATTTTACAGTTAATTTTAAACAAAATGTAATAATTACAACTAAAATTTGTATAGCATTGTTATAGGTAACTATTAATATTTGCGAATAAAGTTCTTTCTCTGAACTTGTATCTTAGTATTTATTGTTATAGTCGTAGATATAATATAGTATTCAACTTGCGGTAATGGTCATAACTCACTTGATGAATTACAGCAAACTTCATCTGCGTTAGTTATGACCTACAATATCGTTCGTTAAATAAAATACTATTATAATTCGCGTATAAAAGAGACTTCATTACAACATTGTTTACAGTTCTTACACTTTTTAGTAATTTTTAGAGACATACAGTTGGTTATTGTATGTATTTTTATTTGCCATTTGACTTAACCTTGACTTAAAGCAAATTATAAAATGGTCTGCCGTAAATCTAGCTACCAAATTAATAGATTAATTGGTTTTAAAGGTAAATTGGAACAAATTATATATACATTTTTTTAATAAATAAGGTACGTTAACGTTTCTTTATCAATGATTTGTCAATTGCTTATGTTGTTATTTTATATGATCAATACATAGGTAGATACATAACGGTCGAGTTTTGGGATAAATTACTAGATACATATGTGAAGATATGCTACAGAAATGATTCTGTTCATGATATGATATAAATAAGACGCTAGAATATATGAAGAAACTATTTTTTGAACAAATAATCATCCTCTATTTGTTTAAATGAAAGTTTGTTTAAAATTTAAACAATTGTTCAATCATAATATATGTCAAAAGTCTAAAGCGCTGAGTAACACCGGATTGATCTGACCAATCAGGAATCTACAAAATTGCCAACTTAAATTCAAATCACTACTCCTAGTTTAAAAACGGGGATAATGTAATTCTATTTTATTAAAAAAATTCAATAAATGCGAGTTACAAAAAATAGTGTGTAGAACTTGTGTCGAAATGATGTTTTGTAGGTCTTATGCGTTGCGCAACTCTCCGCTTAGCGGTGCCTTGCCCAAACTGTTCTCGTACAACAAAACGAGTCATTGTGATACTTGTTTTTCAAATAACTATTATGGAACCCCGTTGAGTGTCAAAAGAGAGCACTTTTCGAAATGCAATATTTTATTCATTAAGGTTGGTAAGACTAACAACGAAACGTCAACGTTCGTCATCTAAACAAATTAAGCACACAAATAACATAACCCAACTTTAATTCAAGGAACGCTTTAATCGTATAGTCTATTTCTTAATGTCTGACAGCACAGTAGCCTCATTAAATATTCAAATAGAAAATTTCAAATAGAAAATTATCTCTTACAGAGTGATCCTAAGAATTTTACAAGTAAATACTAAAATTCTAATGCAAAACAAGTAGGTGTCTGTATTGGTTATCTGTACAATATGGTAATAAAACTGAACAATGCCAGCAAAAGGATAAACAGTGCGGCAGTGGCGGAGATTACGATATTAGTTCATTTTGCTTATTTAATTAGATTCGGTCAACATTACAGTTGAAATTAACAAGTTACATTTTCATTTTTATCAAATTAAATTAATTAAAGAAAATATAGTTTAATTCTCATAATTCAAATTTATTGACAATGAATTAATGTATATTAAGTAAAGTAAACATACCATTTTAAGGGAAATATAAAATTCAATCTATAGTATCATCCTCTTCGCTGGCCATACAAGAATCATCCGAAGACTCGTCGAGAGAGATCACTATCGGTTCTATAGTTTGTTCTATGAGGTTATCTAAAACCCACATTTTCTCTTCCTCTTTAATTACATGATTCATAGCATCTCTCCAGTTCTCTTCAATTATTGTTGTCAATGAGTACTTCATGAGTTCACGAACATCTTTCATTTTAAATGTTTTATTATGTCTAGCTACATAACCTTTCATTTGGGCCCATATTAACTCTATCGCATTTAATTCACAATGGTATGGCGGCAAACGAAGCACTGTTATCCCACGATTCTTGGCTATTACATCAGTAACAAACTTTTTAAATTGTAGCTTGTGATCTGAAGCAACCTTTAAAAGTTCTTTTTCAACATATCATCTTCAAATGGTATATCTTTTACGATTAACCATTTTCTAATATCAGCTTTTCTCCAAGAGGTAGATGGAAGATTTTCTGTTAATCGCGAATGATAAGTGGCATTGTCCATAACGATTACAGCATTATTTGGAATGAATTCGACCATTTGTGTACAAAACATCTGCAGTCATTTCTTCATGATAGTCTTTGGTTGATGTTGACTGAAACTCCAGTAAACCACCTTCAACGAACCCTTGATTGTATCCAATATGCGTTATTATTATTCGGCGACCTTTACCGATAGGAGTTTTCAGTCCAGTAGATAAGCCTTCTATGAAAGCTTGACGACTGGTTTGAATATTTTTGTCCTGCCATATTTTTTTCACTTGATGTCCTTCATTGAGCCATGTCTCATATAGATAATAGATTTGTCTTACCTCTTGTCTGTATTTTCGGATATCTCGTAAATACTGGCGTCTCCAACATATTATTTTCTTCGTTGTCGATTAGCACTGATTTGCGACTTTGCTTCTCCCAAGTAAAATTTAATTTGTGTAATATTTTCCACAAAGTTTTTCGCCCTATGTCAGGCAAATTATCGTCCTCCTTCACCATTCTTAGACTTCTGTCAAGGGTTGGGATCTCTTTTTTAAAATATAATTCCTGTAGTTTTCGTCTTATTGTATTTTGCATATGTTCATCAAGGTCAAATAGTTTTCTTCCAGTTGGATTTTTAGGTGGAGATATATTTCCATTTTTCCTCTCACTTAGAAGCCTGTAAATAGTAGATTCACTAACTCCTGTCATATTGGAACATGTCGAAACTAACAGTAGCAGCCGGCATTTGATGTACAACAGCATCATGCACATTTAACACTACAGTCTTCCTTTGTAAGCTAATCACGCTCTTACACTTACACTCACAACACAGTTAACACTTATGGAACATAAGCGACTCTAAGCAAAACAAATTATACAAATTTGGGCGAGACCAAGTTTCACCATATATACCTGCAGTCAGTAGTCATTGGGACAATCCCTAGTAGGACCCTATTGTAATGTTTCTTGGAAATGGAAATAATTTATTGTTTTGACTGTATGTACTCTACAAATGTATGAAGGTCAGTTAGTTGTTTTAACTAACCGAATTTACATTTATATTACCTTTATATATCAGATCGGGTATAAAATTAAATAGTGAATAAATTATTTAGATGAACTGTGACGATTATGCTTTACTAGCATCTGTGGCCTTTTCGCGTGCTGTCATTCAATAAGAAACAGACTATAACATCATCATTGAACAATAAATACTACAACAAACAGTTAAAGTGTGGTACAGCTTTCATAACGCAGGTAGACGATTAAACAAAGTAAAAAGCACAAACTTATTGCAAATTGACACAATTATTCGATTTTCAAATGTTTCAAGTTGACACTAATGTCAGCATTACCCACCGCTACGTCATGAATACAAAATTCCGTAAATCGATTTAATTATCCTATTTTTTAAATGTTATTACTTTTTGGACCCAAAAAACGCAACGTAGAAAAAATAGTATGAAAAACTTGTTTCATAACGCCTTCGGCTCGTTTTCTAAACTTGGACGCGTGCGATAAAATAATGCCTTATGATACTTGTTCTTTAATGTATTATTTTAATAGATTTTATCAGCTTTGAGCTTGATTAAATTAATTTATTTTTTGGCAGACTCAATATATTATTCAGTTTTAAAATATGCCGGTTTGGCTACTGAAATGCTTCACATATTTTCAACTTTCTTAGTATTATATAGGTAATGTCGGGTAATATGGCACATCATAAGGCTCTTTGAGATAAAACACGAAATTTATGAGAGCAAAGTCTTTATTGGTTAAATCAGTCCTTTAAACTTTAAAGTAATCAACAACTATATGTTTAAGGTTATTAACTTTGAAACATAACTTTAGCAAACATCTCTTTTAGTTTTGAATAATCTTAACATAATACGGCAATATGGCCTAGGACTTTGTTTTTTTACCTTCGCTCTTTCCTTTTCATCCTTTTTTATCAATAATTTTTGCACGGGGAAGTAGAAATTAAAGTCGACTTAGCAACCTTAGCAATTAGTTGAATACTGATAGGAAATCGCACACTGGTCTAGTTAAGGAAGCCGACCCTGTTCTAATTAAATATCTGAAGTTAAAAGGTTGGCAGGAGCTCACGAATTTCTGGGAAGGATTATTTATTGTGATTGTTTTTATAGAGGCATTTCTTACAAGGTCGATTGTTTATTGGAATCCGCAATCTACAACTTTCAGGAATCCGAATGGGATTCTAGTATATAAAGCGAGTACCTGCTAGCAGTTAATTCAGTCTACAGTTTGATTTCATAGCGAACACAGCAGAAGAGTGAACAAGTGAACTGTGTTTAATATAAGTTAGGTAAATAGTGTTGTGTATTTAATATAAATTAGAAATGTGTACATAAATTGAGTATAAGTGATTAGGTAAGTATATAAATAAATTAGGTAAGTAAATATATCGTGTGTATAAATGTATCCCACCTGTTGTGATAAAATAAATAAGAAAAACATTAAATTTGTGTTCGTTGTGGGCTAATATAAATAAATAGTTACGTAAAAATGACTAAAAGACTAAGTGATATGAAAGTGACGAAACTAAAAGCTGAGCTAGAAAATCGCGAGTTGGAAACGTCCGGTAAAAAAAGGGAATTAATAGAAAGACTTAAAGTGGCACTGGTAATTGACGGCTTGGATCCAGAAACATTTTTATTCGGACGAGGATTCCACCTTAATCTCGTCAATTTCTGCTATGGACGAAAATATGTCAACTACGAAGAAAGATTTTTCTCCTATGAAGTACGATATTTTATCATTGAAAAATGACAGTGCCGTTGACGTCGAAAATAAAATTTCGTCTCTAAAATCAAATATCGAGAATAAGATTTCAACGATGGACGAGAAAATAAAATCGGATATTGAGAATAAGATGACAACGATAGGAAATCAGATGGACGAGAAAATCAAGGAGTTACGAGACAAAGATTGCCGATTTAAGAACACAAGATACGCCAGCAGAAGAAAAGAAGATATATAACCCTGCTAGCCAGAAACACACCCCAAGATAGAATATACTGGCAGTGTTACCCGAGTCAAGGCCCCAAAGTTCGATGGAAAAACGTCGCGGGCCAATTATGTAAAACAGTTTGAAGCAGCCGCTATAGTGAATAATTGTTCCGATAAGGAGACATTAGTGAACCTAACCAACGAGATTCGGGGAGATGCCTTAGATGTACTTCAGACGATACCTCTGGAAGAAACGGATGACTTCGAGCAGCTGAAGAAGAGGTTGGACATGCGATATGGTCACGAATACACTTATACCAATCCCAGCTGAAGAACTGAAGGCAGAAACGTGATGAAACCCTTCAAGAATATGAAGTGGATATTGCCCGACTAGTTCGATTTGCTTATCCATCGGCACCAGAGAACATGATGGGTATATAGAGGACTATTCATTTAGCCCATCCAAAAACATTGGTCGATGCATTCACTGCTGGTCTTGAATATGAAGCAACAACGAAGTTAGGACCATCCAAGAAGAAAGTGATGAAGAGAGATTTGACCAGATCATCAACTTGGTAAAGAGTATGGTAAACAAGATGCCGAAAAAGATCAGATGCTGGAGTCGTGATGAGCTACGGCATGTACGCAGTTCGTGTAACCGCCCCAGGACTCATGCAACCCAAGAACCCCAGTCACAGGGAAAACTAGACATGGGGAAACATCCAGCTGATGTGAGTCGCCGAAATGCAGACTCCTCGTCTAGACGACCGTGTCCAGCAGACTGTTCCCACTGCATCAAGGCGGAATCTAAGGAAGCTGCAGTTTCAAGAACTACAGTCGTCAAAGAGCCGCAATCGAGTACTTTCTGGAATTCGAAGGTTCGAGAAAGTGGATTTAATATATAAGAGATTACCTACGAGCGGCGAGGCAGTCTACAATTTAATCTGATAATGAACAAACGTTAAGATATAGTGAATAACTTGTGAAAAGTGTATTTAATATAAATTAGAATTAAGTGTGTACATAAATTAATCATAAGTGAATAGTGTATCAATAAATCAAGTAAGTAGATATACCTTGTGTATAAATTTTTCCCACCCGTTGTGTTTAAAAGTGTTTAAATAAATAAGAAAAACATTACAGTATGTTCGATGGGGGTAGTTTTATTGCGGTCGAAATTGGGACCTCAAAAGTGGGTAACTCGGAGCTGACTGACAGCCTTTTTGGTCAAGGCCAGATGTGGCAACCTTCCTGTGTTTTTTCAGGAAGGTTCAGGCTACAATTAAAAAAAAAGAATAGTAAGTTCAATTCGGGTAGTACACTACGAAAATGGGTCACACTTAGGAGTGGCTGCTGCCGTCCCTGTCAGGGTGGGGGGTGGCAATCTGGTATTTCCTTTAAATACCTCAACCTTCCTATCGTTTGGCACTAATTTTAATCGTAAATTTTATCCGGGTAGCAGGCCTCCAAAAAATTGTCCGGAAGATACATTTTTTTTACTCTTCGGTCAAGATACAGGGTTTACCATGTCCGGCAACCCTGTCACCACTACGTTCGCCATCGAATCGAAGTGAGCAGTGAGCTCTCCTACTGTTAGTATTTTCCTGGAAGGATTTTTTGAATCGGCAATAATAACAATGTCGTTATAAAGTCCTGATCTCTTGAAGTTGATGGCTGTGGCGACTTTCGTTTTTAAGAAAATAATACTGGCCACAAATACTCGAAAATACTATACCTGTATTATAAATGGTTCCTGAGATATGGCCGAGATGCATTTTTATTGGGACATCCGGCACAATATAAGCATTACTATAAGGAGAATTTATTTTTGGATCTCAATAATGGGCAATTTTCTAAAATAGTAAATTAGTCGCAATTTGAACCTTATAAACTTCAAAATAATGTTCCATTAACAACTCATTCATTAAATTAAATTTAAATGGCCTTAAAAAGTAGTTTTATTGCAATCAAGACAAACTATGGGTTCTGAAGTTTGTAAATTATAGTTTCTCGTGATTATAATTGTAAGACCCTCACCACGTAACACGAAACATTTTTCAAATAAGAACTTTCGACAATTCAATCAAGGTGTTCCTACTGGAAATAAAATCAAAAATTTGATGTAACAAAACCAAATAGAAAATTATAATAACAAACAACCTTCGGGAAACGTAACAAATTGACAGCAATTCAAACGGTCGACTGAAATATCAGGTGAACGGAGCTCCATAATCAAGTATTTTTTTATTTTTAAAAATCCATCGTTTTAGGTGAAAGAACATTCTTATATTTACAAGGTGTGGTAATTAAATGTTTAGTATATCAATAGTGCAGAAAAGAATAATGAAATTTCACTTGAAAGCGCTACTGAAACACAATTTATTGAAAACAGTGTAAGGTAATGATTGCTGAAAGAATAATTTATTGCTTCTAAACACGAAAAATCACCGGCTCATTCTTCTTAATCTGTGAAAAGCTGATACAACATCCCAGTGTTAGACCATCCACCTCATTCACCAGATCTTGCACCGTGCGACTTTTATTCGTTTTCTAAGTTGAAAACTGCTTTAAAATGAAAACGATATGAGTCCGCTGAAACTGTGAAAGAGAAACAAGCACGTGGTCTGAAGGATTTGACAGAAAAGAAGTCTTCTAATGCTGCTATTTTCAAACTCATGCTAATAAACCCGCATACCAAAATCGTGTTCGTATTTGTATCGGGTGAGATTACAATTTGGTATTTTGGAACGTAGACGAAATGAAAAATCGTCTAATTGTATGGTACGATGATATTCCGTCCAATATTATTTTGATATATTTCGGAAGCAAAGAATCGTGGTGCTGTCAATATCTGAAATAAATCCAGTTGAACTAACTATATAGAATCATAATATTATGAATACCGTTAATATCTAGCTGAATTCCTGTAGAGTGCTAAAGGAAAATTATCGACTGACTTGAACTTAATTGTTTCATAATTTTTTATCTTTTCTTGTCACACTTTAGTAGTTCCTCAAAAGGGTCAGTCCACATCGGTCGATGTCTCTCTGGCCTGTTAGCCTAAATTTCGGCTTGCTCTAAGCAGGGCCGAGCCTAGGGTATCCGCCGCCCGGGTGCAAGAACAAAATATGCCGCCCTATTAGCGTACCTAGTCGAAATTTGATTAGTGAGGCGAGATATGAGGTAAATTTCTAGTCTAGTCGGATAGAAAAGTACCTACCTACGCCGGTAAAACATTTATTAGTAAAAATCGTCTCTATCTAGCAAATGTGTCTAGATCTTATTGGAGATATGAGTAATTGGATAATTCAATGCCGATTCTCTTTAGCAACAGTGGCGGCGTATTCGGTTTTCAGTCGGCCAGGCTACCATTCTCCACGTCCCCGTGGACTCGCTTGTACCTAAACAAAACAATAGTACAACAATTCAAGTTTAGATTCAAAAAAAAGTTGAAGATATAAAATTACAGTGATCAGCTACAGCCTCCTCCAGAGTCGCTATGCCTAGAAGTAAAGAGGAACAAGATATATAGTTGATGCATCAACGACATTAATAACAACTCAATAAAATATGAAATGAATAAACAAGTTAACATGCAAAATAATTATCATGCTTATATGCAGGGCCAATCAACAACTTCTGTTAATCAATCTCTACGTTAAAGGCATTCATTTTGTCAACTGCCACGACCCCGCGATACTTCTTCTGCGATCGAGAAGTTCCTTCAGGGTCCTCAATCAGGTACCGTTCGTGGTCCAGCTTTTGAACGATTACGTATGGACCACTATACCTTGGCAGTAGTTTCTTACTTTTTCCGTTGTGGGAACTGTTCTAGTCAGTATCCGATCACCGACATTATAATCCTTCGCTTTGACACGCCGTGCGACGCACCTACTGTTTACATTTTAGATTGGGAAAATTAATAAAAACACATTTTTCTACATTATTTATTGACAAATATATAAAAACGTAATGAAAATAAAATTTACATTCTTAAGGTAGTAAAAGAAAAGAAAAAATCGAAACAAAACGAAAAAATAACAAAAATATATTCCTAGATGGGTTCAAATGTTAAAATCTACTTTTCTTGCCTTCTTTAAAGCAAATTCTTTAATTAAATCTGTAACATCTATACTGGAACAAATATCTTCCTCGATACTAATTACTGTTAAATTTGTAAGCCTCGATTGGCTCATATTTGATCTTGAGTAGGTTTTAATAAGTTTTAGTTTCGAAAATGATCGCTCCCCATGTGCCATAGTGACCGGCATGGTTAAAAATATTCGTAAGGCTACAAATAAATTAGAGAATATTCCTTTTAAATCGTTAATGACGAGATATGTTAATACTTTTTTGGCCGACATATTATTTTTATCAGTAATATGAATTGGCAGTGTATCAATTTCGTTGCAAAGATCAATTTCACTTATATCGATATTTCCTGTTTCTGAATCAGTTAATTTAATTTGTAAGCTCTTACAATATCCCATTATTTCATTTTTAGTTATTGCACCTAGATTATTTAAAAAGCCAAAAGAGTCATTATGTTTTTCGAAATCTTTAAGTCTTTCATCTAATTTTGAAATTTCAATATCGAAAATAAAAAAATCATATTAAAAAAAATCTTTTTTTTCTTGGTCTAACTAACTGAACAGGTGGGAAGCAAATTTCGGAGTCTATTTCTTCGGCAATTTTTTTGGCCTCATTAAGCATGTCTATAAAACCATATTCAGATCTAATTTCGGTTAAAAATATTTTAATTTCTTTCAACATTCGCAGAGCTTCTGGCAAAATAACGCTAGACTTTTGCATTATCTTACTTACTACGTTTATTTTTGCCAAAATATTGTGCCAGACAAGTAAGGAACATATAAATTTAAAAGATTTTATTTTATTGATTAGAGACATTGCAAGATTTTTTGTGTCATTATCTCTAGAAGCATCACTATAGAGGGCAAACAAAGCATCATACACTTTTTCTAATTCAAATCTAAGGGTTTTGATACCATCAATTCGACTCTCCCATCGAGTATCAGATAGCCATCGATAGGTTGAGGCCGAAAAAAAGACATATATTTCCTGAATAATGTTAAAAAATGTGTTACTTCAAGAGAGTTTTTTGCCGCATCATTAACGACTACATTAAGGCTATGTGCCGCACAAGGTACGAAAAAGGCTCTAGGATTAATATCCAAATTTTTTTTTGTAGACCATTGTGTTTGCCTTTCATATTGGCACCGTTATCATAACCCTGACCTCTCATATCAGCAATATCAATATCCATTTCTTTTAAATAATTCAATAAAAAATCAGATAATCCCTGGCCAGTAGTATTTGTAACTGGGCAAAATCCTAAAAAATGTTCTCGAATTTCTATACTTTTTGAATTGTCATTAATGAAAACGAATCTAACAATAATCGTTATCTGTTCTCGGTGGCTAAAGTCAGGTGTACAATCAACAATAATTGAAAAATATTTGCAACATTTTAAGGTTTCAATAATAGTTCTCCTTACTCTTTCTCCTATTAGGAAAATTAATTCATTTTGTATTTTATCGCCCAAATAGTGTGGCATTTTTTTGCTATCTTTTTGAACCTTATCAATATCATCGTCCATAAATTTTTATGGACGATGTCAATATGTTCGGCCATTACGTTATCAAATTTTGCAATTGTCTCAATAAGTTTCAAAAAATTGCAGTTACCTTTTTAGAAAAGTGTTTGAGTGTTGCCCCTAAAAGCTAAATTTTGTCCTGTTAAAAAATGTATGACAGATATAATTCTTTCTAAAATACAAGTCCATCTTTTATTTTCCATTTGAATTAAATTTTGATTAAAAGAGTCGACAGTAAAGCCTTTCTCAATTGAATTTTTCAATCCAACCCATTTTCTAACACTCTCAAAATGCCCCTTACTTGTTTCATGCCTTTCTAAATTCCCAGACAAATGTTGCCAGTCACTGTAGCCATTATCATCGTTAAAACTATTAACAGATACTTTAAATAATTCACAACAAAAACAGTATACTGAATTTTTGGATTTTGAATAAACAAGCCGGGTTCTAGGAACTTTTTCATTATTAGTTAATTTTTTTTCGAAATAGGTGGCATTAAAAGATCTATTTGAATCATTTACTGGATATACAATATTTTTAGTTGTAATGATCCTAAATCTAAAATTGATGTTCTAATATTATCTGTTAATACCTGCGGCCAACAGGCTGGATCATTTAATAATTCCTTATTTACCTTAAGAATATCTTCACTAACTTCAGTTTGTGTATTTGCTGGCGTGGGCGTGTTCGTTGTAGCCTGATCCAGCGTGTCCTTTTACCCTACTTCGGGCGCTTCGGCGTACGATTTATTTTCTTGCAATTTTTCCAGTCGTTCTTCTTTGTCCTCGTTTGACTCAAAATATTGAACATGTGGGTCTTGGCTACATGAAGGTTGTGGTTCTTTATTGCTCGTGGACACAAAAAACATTTTTAATGATCCAGCGAATCGTTTTTTGTCTTCCTCTTTTTCTAACTTTCTTTTTCGGTATTGTGAACCAGAACTGATTAAAAATTTTGGCAAAAATTGAAAACATTATTTTTTTCATTAACTAAATGCATAAGAATTGAACTAATATAAAATAATTAAAACCTACCGTTCAGTCCGTTCACAATCACTAAATAAAAATAAATCAAATAAACACTGATCTCGTTCCTTGATTCGTAATATCGCAATCTTTACTCTTTGCTCTTTGGTTTTCAACAAATCAACTTACCTAAATTAAAAAAGTTGAAAAAAAGGCTACGCAAACTTAGATAAACACGAAAACACGGCATTAGAAAAATAAAAAAAATCCCACATTCTCAAAGTCGGTAAGGAGTCTAAGTGTCAAAAGCCAAAAGAAAAGCCGCGAGCCGCGATCCCTTTATTCAAGTAATCTATTAGTACATTCTGTCGTTTTTGCGGCAAGCGGCATATTCTTTATTATTACCTATTTATTATCTTGTTTATGCCTCCTGAACGCTCAACGCACTATTTTGGTATTGTTGTAATAATAAGAAAACAATATTTCCGAGAAATACCGCTATCAAAGAAAGACACTTTGCGCTTTGCGACTAAATATTTTTTGCATGTTGGGGTTCAGTTATTATAATTAGTTTTTAGAGACATTTTGCCTTTTGCCGCCCCGTGTTATGCCGCCCGGGTGCCATGCACCCTCGGCACGGCTGGGCCCTGGCTCTAAGGCTTCTAGAGCAGCTAAATTAAAAAAATCATTTACAGCCATTTGTCGATTTTAGGTATATTTAAATAAAAATAATCAAAATAGTAATCTATACGCAAAACAATGTCACAATTTCACATACTTAATTTGTGTTCGGTTGTATGTAAATCGGGCAAGATTAACCGCATACGAAAAAAGTCATTGGAAAATTTAGTTTGAATATACGGTTTAGCTAATTTCGTTCGATTTTCAGTAAATGTCGCATTCGGTTTTGACACGCATTAGTTTGAAAATAGCAGTCCAGTACTATTTCGAACAATGGAACGAACTTTGTGGGGATTCAACATGAAAATAAATATAGATCAAATCAAAATGAAAGGTTGTACGGCACCTGTTTCGTCATTTACCGGCCACACCTCATATTTTTATATTATTCATGCATTTTTTTGTACCCCAGCTTCATTTTATATTGATAGTATACTTTTAATAATGTTTAATACATTAGAAGGGAGAAATAAGCGAACATGAATTATACATGTAGTTCGTATCAGATGAGTAACATTATTCTTTCAGCTAAATACAGTGAGGTACTTGGATTTTTACAAATTACTGTTGCCCCTCCTATAAAAAAATAAACTGTTTTAAAACGTATCATATATTCAATTAAATATTTAATAACCATCCCAAATGTGTACAGTCAGGGCCGTATTTAAGGGGGGCAGGCTGGGCAGCTGTCCGGGGCCCCCACACATATAGTAAAATGGCACCATCAGAGAAATGTAGTGCCCAAAATGTTATTCCTATTATGGGCCAATTCACTACCTCTTTAAAGCCGCGTACAGACCGGATTTCCAACGTAGGCCAACGCCAACGGCACATGTGCTTCGTTGGCGCTGGCAGTAGAAAGCATTGGGAAGGATTTGAGAACATCGTCCATACCGAATTTTTAGTATTGCATTGGAGACCGTTGGTCGCGGTTCGGTGGTTTTTAATTGTTTTGGGATGTCATCGAGCGAAAGTGCAGAGTTTCTCGTTTTACATAAGTTACTCAACAAAAAAAGTAAGAAACGAAAGCGCAGACGCTGGTGGATTACAACACCGTATAAAAACAGAAGTTTCTACAGCGCGAGTAATTTATTGGATGAGCTCCGGAATGAAGACTCTGGTCATTTTAGAAACTTCTGTTAAATGACCCCAGATATTTTTGATGAACTGCTTAATTTAGTGGCTCCAAAAATTGAAAAAAAGGATACCAATTACCGAAAAGCTATTCCAGCTAAATAAATATTGGCCATTAACCTGCACTATCTAGCAACTGGAAATTCCTTTACTAGTCTTGCATACACATTTAAAGTATCGATACAATTAATCTCGTCCATTATACCAGAAGTTTGCTCGGCTTTAGTTGACTCAGTACAAAAATATATTAAGGTAAATTTTTATTAGTTCTGCTTACAAAATTTTAGCGTATAAAAACATAACTTGAAGTATATTTTTTCAATTTGTTTGCGGAACGCAAAACAGTTCTGTGTATTGTATAGCAAAATCAGGTGAAGACTCATTAGTGGATGTAGACATCCGTGCCATATACTGGGTCCGACAAGTACTGGACCAGAACCACGCGCGGGCTAATGTGCTGGTATGGAGTCACTATTGGTTGCTGATGTCTCTGTTCTGGTTGCTGGCAATAATTAGGTGATGGTAATAGAGTCGATGATACCGCCGAACTGTTACTTACAGGGTTACTCCATTGCGGGCTGGGGTTTGGATGCACTGATGCAGGAAGCAAAGCTGCATATGTTCCCATTTCCACTTCGAAAAGAATGGTGGCAAATTTGTGTTTAACCACAGCTCGTGTACGTGAATCAAACTTTTCATGCTGACTAGCCACATACTCCCCGTATAGAGTAGATTCCGTTTTCTCTGTCCTCCTCAATTTCTTTACTTCAATATTTTTCAAGATGTTGAAGGTCTCGTCTATTCGAGGAATGCGCATTATTTGATTCAAATTGCGTTTCTTCGATAATTTCTACGTCTTCCTGTACATTTTCATTATTTTCTTGCTGTAAGTCTGACGACATGTCTTCTGATTCATAGTTTTGAACTGATCCGCTAGCTAGTTAGCCGGAACCCGGAACCGAATAATTTGCCATCATACTTAACAATATGTTAGCAGTTATTAACTTTAATTTTTGTACCGTTCTTGTGTATTCCCTATTTCATTTTTCATTAGCTACTTTCCTGAATACATCAAAACGTTTTTTCCAGCTACCGGAAACCTCAGAGGATTGGCTTACAGTAGCTCGCCAATATGAAGAAAATTGGAATTTTCCCCATTGCCTCGGTGCCATGGATGGCAAACACGTACAAATACAAGCACCAATTTGTAGTTGGAGTAATCATTTTAATTATAAATCAACATTCAGCATTGTTCTTTTTGCACTTGTCGACGCTGATTACAACTTTCTATATGCCGATATTGGATGTTAGGGAAGACATTCTGACGGAGGTGTTTTCAGAAATACGACTTTGTTCAAAAAACTTGAAGAAAATTCTCTTAATTTGCCAAATCCAGATGTTTTAGCGGGAGGACACAACCGTATCCCATACGTTTTCGTTGCCGATGAAGCCTTCCCTTTAAAAGATAATATTTTAAAACCATACCCTGGTTCTCATCAAAAAGGATCCCCTAAACGAGTATTCAATTATAGACTTTCGCGAGCGAGAAGAATTGTTGAAAATGTATTCAGTATATTATCTGCGGTGTTTCGAGTTTTCAGGAAGCCAATGTTGTTAGAACCACATAAAGCAGAGAATATTGTTATGGCATGCATTTACTTGCACAATTATTTGAGAAAAAATCAATCTTCGAAACATGTGTATAGTCCATATGGAAGTTTTGATAGCGAGAAACATGGACAAATAATAGAAGGATTATGGCGACAACAATCCGACGGTCAAACTGGATTAACCTCAATTCCAAAAGTAGCTCGAAAATCGGCTACAAGTGCTGAACAAATACGAGCTGAGTTTGCCGAATATTTTACGTCTATCGGATCTGTACCTTGGCAAAATGATTATGCATAGAAAAGGTATCCCTACTGTATTGTACCATAGATGTATTTTTAATATGTTGTACTTTTTTGTATGTTTTACGTGTCTTCTTCGACAAAAGACCTTCCTCGGAAAAGATGCAATAATCTTTCAGGGGTTTACGTGATTCGGGGTTTTGTATGTTTATAAAACTATTTACTAGGATATGTTTAAAAAATAAATTTGTATACTTACAGTTTCAGTGTTTTTAGTTTTTCTAGGACGAAACTTGCTATTGAGAAACTGCATAACTTTGAATGCAAACCATTTCGAATGGTATACATCTTCTGTTCCCATTTCAGGAAACGTCGTATTTTCACGGCGAAGTTCTCGGCGGTAAGAGGTCATCAAACTTTCAATTTTTTTCTTAACTTCTGAGATCTGGCAGTTAACTTCAGTTGCTATGCGTTGCCAAATGTCTATTTTCTTTTTCGCCAATTTAAACTGCGAATTAGTAGGGACCCATAAAATAGGATTATCCCTATAAATTTCTATCAATTTCAAACACATATCTTCGGTCCACTTCATATCAAAATATTATTAATAAAAGCGAACGCACGGAACATATGTTTTCCAACGACTGAAATCAGAAAATAATCTCCAAATCACGTCCAAACCAAATTCGACACAAACAAGCATCTCTTTGATGTTACCGCTAGACTACCGAAACGCTAGCCAAGGCCAACGGTCCTGTTGGGAAGCGTTGGCTTCGATTGGTCGCCGCCGTACACACCAAAACCAACGCGTTCCAACATAATTCACATGTGCCGTTGGCTAGCGTTGGAAATCCGGTCTATACGCGGCTTAAGTTAGAGGCTTTCCGCATATAAAGCAATTCATTCTGATTTTGGATTTCTACATAATTTGGAAAATTTCACCCCCTAAAACTTGTTAGAATGTATAACAATGATTAGATGAGAACCTACGTGTCGAATTAGTATAATTTGTTGATTTTGTCAATACATTTGAGGTAGATATCGACTTATCAAATATACCGACTGCCAAAAGAAAAGAAAGTGGATGATGCGTTTCCAAACGGTGAGGTGACACTTCGTCTATATTTAGTTCTGATCCTAACTAACTTCACTGAGGAGAGATCGTTCTCAAAACTCAAGTTTAATTAAAAATCTATTTCGCTCTATGATGGGTCAAGAGCATTTGAATCATTTCTCTATAATGAACATAGAACATTATGTCTTAAAGCAACTAGATACATCCGACATAATCAATGAATTTTCAATAGAAAATCTAGAAAAGTGTCAGGACATGAATCAAACAATCTTACTAAACTTAATAATTTAACTTATTAATCTTAATTTACTTATATATTATACTCTGTATTCGAGCAAATAACTGTTATTTATTTTGTATTACATATTTCCACATGCTTATTATGTATTTATAAAAGTGAAGTGCAATTTTTCGTCTTTTTTTTCTAATGATAGAAAGTAGGGCCCAGAGGCCTCCACAGACCTAAATCCGGCCCTGTATTCAGTCTGTTATTAAATACACCGTTAAAATAAAAATGTTTAGTTCAGGCATATCTAATACGAAATAGACCAATTATGTCGAAAATGGGAATTAATTATTTTGCTTTTTAGTTTACTGCATAGTTATTTTGAAATTTTCAATTATCTAAGGGATACCAAAACCCATCCATATTAATGCTTCTCGACTATTGCACTGAAAGCATCTGTCTTGCATTAACGATGGCTTAAGTACGCTGAAAAAGATCTTGTGCTGCAACCCTGTTGCAAAATGGTTTTTGCTAAACTGTAATTCCATGTATATCCGGGTATGTAAAAAGAGGAACTTTTCTTTTTTAGAAAACGAGCAAAAATTGTTTTGAAAAGCCCCCAAACACAAAAAGTGTATTTATATTAGGTCTGTTCCAACCAACACAAAAACCGTACAATTACGATACAAACCCAGTTGACCTGCTGATTAGTGAATATAATAAGTCTGTGTAATTTACATCAAATTTGCTGGGTTACTGAGATTGTACGGTACTAAAACGGTATTTACTTCGGTTGGAACAAACCTATCGTCTAGAAAATTTTTATTATAATCTTGTACTTAAGAGTTAGATTTTGTATAAAAAACTTGACGTATAATTAAGTACTTTATTTTTGAACTTCAATCTATTTTTTGTTTAAAGAAAAAGATTCTATTTACTCAATAGAGTATTTGATTTTAGTCTCGAAACCAATCCTGTCCTTTCTATGTCTCTTTCCACTGTTTTACAATGGAGGAATATACTAGAAAGGTTTTCATTGTCAATTTATACAGAACCCAATACGCCTTTATATCCGAACTTGAGTGCATGGCTTTCAATGGATTGGGGCAATTAATTCTTTAGATAAAGGATTTCTCACGTTCCAACTTTACGTACTTCTTTACAGTGTTCTATAATCGATTAGAGGCAACATGTAACATAAATGCTATCAGAAGTAATATACTTAAAGTAAAATATATTGTAGAATTTATAAAAGAGAAGATAAGAGAGTGAAAGCGTATAAAGTATATCCATTTTCAAGTGCAAAGGCTATTTTTATTAGGAGCAATCAAAAACTCACATCGCTATGGACAAACGTAAAATCGTAATTACGAAAATGTAATCAAACTCCAAAAGTGAGTAAAGAGGTTGTAGAAAGTGTTAAAAAGTTATGACAGAAGACC
The DNA here is from genome assembly GCA_963921935.1 of Galeruca laticollis. NCBI lineage: Eukaryota > Metazoa > Arthropoda > Insecta > Coleoptera > Chrysomelidae > Galeruca > Galeruca laticollis. The sequence continues at coordinate 173,262,154 of OY998177.1, forward strand.
ACCAAGAGATTTGGAAAATTTGTGTATATATTCTGTTTTAAAAAATATTTAAATACTTAAATAAAATTAATAACCTCCGTCGATGCTGTTCAATCGATGCCGCCTCTAGACTGTCAAAAAGTTGTTCTTCAATTGTGAATGGAAGAACTTTAACTAACTCTGTGCAACGTTGATCCAACCCACCAGATACGTGATTTTATCAGTAGTAATATGACAAGAGAGTGAGCATAAATTGAAAATAATTCGACAGCTTTTAGAAAACTTGTTGCCAGGCAATAGACACGAGAGCCCGAAGGACTCGAGTGGCTATTGCCCAATGGCAACAAGTTTGAGAAAATGCCTGGAGAATTATTATCTGATTTATCAACAAATTTATATCACTCGACTCAATATAAACAGAATGAGTTATTCAAATTAGGATGCATTGAAGTTTTGTGATATTACTACTGATTATATTATTTATATCATCGACTGATGATTCACTAAAACGTTTGGGATTCATTTTACGAATTTCTTGAAAATTTATGACAGACGCGTCAAATCAAGAAAATCCGTTGTCATGTGGTTGTCATTCAATAAAAACAATGTACATTGAATTATTCTCGCTGGAATAATGTAAGTAGATTATTCCCACTATTATAATGTTTTGATGGGCGAGAACGTAGGTATATGAATTACTCAAATTGAAAATTTCTATTGGTTTCGAGAAACGTCAAAAAATAATCCTCCAAACAAAATCTATCAAATAATCGATCTGTTTCATTTCGATTTCACAAACACATAATAATTGTTTGTGCAGTTGTTAAATAAATATTTCTCTTGCATCAAACTATCAGATTATTTTCACTTCCTTGTTGTTTCTTTTTCTTTAGAATATGACTGTACTATGCACTGTCTTTAATATTCTATAAGTAATATTAAATAATTCGCCTTGTCGTAATTCCAAGGTTTATAATAATTATTTAAGTAGTCAATAAGTAATAATTTTTACGGTAATGGATTATAATGGACAATATCAATAAAGTTGTGAAAGGTTATTAATGATTTTATTAAAATGTATTCAATTTTTATAGATAATATCTTCAAATATGATTTTATCGCACTTTTATAATTATTTTATAGCACTTTTATAATTTTCCAAATAAAAGATTAATTCTTAAGATCGTTTAATAACGAATCAGAACAATTGACAATTATTAAGACCCTGTCCTTTATTCATTGTTTCTGAACGATTGAAGGTTATCATTCAATAAAGCAAGTTAGCACTACTAAATTTGTAGTTATAATACTACAGATAGGTATATAATAGGGAATTCAATGATGTACCGAAAAAGATAATAATCAATGTTACACAATTTTTAACATAAACACATACAGTGTGTATCAGCAATACGGAATAAGTTGTGCATTTTTTCAACAAAATTTTTTATGAAGTGTATGTCGTGTGACAGTGGCCATTTACTTATCCAATTTTTTTTATTATATCGTATTTATTAGCAATCAAAACCAAAGTTCTATAGGCTAATTTTTTGGCTCTGGAGCATGTGGGTTCTCCTATTGGCATGGCGATGTCTTCTTCAGCTGTACGACCTCTTTAATCATTTTTTAGATCTGCTGGCCAGTTTCTTTTGAGACTTGGTATTCTAGTAGGTGATGAAGTAAGGGGTTTCTATGTGACTCTAGCTTTTGATGATGTTTTGTGATTTGTTCCATGATTACGTCCTATACGAAAGGAATTTTGAGATCTTCATGGAGTGTGAGATTTGAGACGTGCCAGGGTACATCAGCCATCATGCGTAGTATTTTGGATTGGCTCCTTTGTATAATGGTTGTGTTTGATTTGCATGCACATTCCAGAGTTGGATGCCATACATCCAAATAGGCCTTCTGACAGCTTTGTAGATTAGTAATTTATTTTCCATAGACAGTTTCGACCTGCTACCAATCAACCAGTGAAGATCCCTTATTCTTAGGTCAATTTGCTTCTTTTTTCTAAGTATATGCTCCCTCCAGTTGAGCCTTGAGTCAAAGTGCATTCCTAGGTATTTGGTGCTAGTGGATTGTGGAAGTTGTACGTTAAATGAAACTGGAGGACACTGGTCCTTTCTCAAAGTGAAAGTCAGTTGGATGGATTTCGACTCGTTCGTTTTTATTCTCCACTTGTATAACCACGCTTGGATATCATTTAGATGTATCTGGAGGGTGGTAGACGCTTTAGCTGGATCTTCATGGGCTGCTAAGATGACGGTATCATCCGCAAACGTACCAGTGATAGTGTCATTGTTATTTGGTAGATCTGCTGTATATAGAACATATAGTAGCGGTCCAAGAACGCTTCCCTGCAGGACACCGTATTTTATTGGGAAATTGTTGGAAAGGCTTTCGTTCACTCTTTTCGGAATTCTCTGTCCCTCATGTAGAACCTCAACAATTTCAGGTAGGTGATGGGAAGATACTTCTTGATTTTGGAAACCAACCTTGCGTGACAAACTTTATCAAAGGCTTAGTTAACATCCAGGAAGGCAGATGTGCAGTACTGTTTGTTTTCCATTGCCTATTGTTCTTTTAGAAAATCCATTCCTCCGTTTCGGCGTCTGTAGCAGTAGTCTTTCAAGTATTATGGAAATTACTGGTAGTAGGCTTATTGGCCTATATGACGAAACTTCATTAAAATGTTTGCTCTCTGTTGGGATTAGAATAATGTCAGCAGTTTTAAAGAGCTATGACCAGTAGTCTAAGCGTAGAATGGCATTGAAGATTAGAGTAATGAGCATAATTCCTTTCACTGGTAATTTTTTAATCGTTGGAGCTTTTCTAATGTTTAAGTATGAATTTCGTTTTTGGTTAGTGGTTTGATTGTTGATATGTTCGCTGGAATGTTATTTACGTCTCTTTCTATTTCAATATCTGGAGCGTTGATGTTGGGAGTAAATACTTAGGCTAGATGCTCGGCAAATAACACTGTTATTTCCTCATCGGTTAATGCCCACTGTAGAGTTGCTTCTCGTTCGTTTCTAACCTGCGTTTCAAGTTTTTTTTTATTGATTTACAAATTGAGTTGTAATACCGATTTAGATTCGTTATATAGTATGTAAACGATCTATCTTATGCTTCTTTGAACTTAGATGTTAGTTGAATCTTTAGTCTGTTTAGTGTAGTTTTATCTGCTGGGGTATGGGTTCGTTGCCATTTTGCTCTCGCTATCCTTTTTTGAGCTACTCATTTTTTAATTTCAGCTGGGATGTTGTGAAGTTTGTTACCTGTATTAGTTGCAAGCGTGGCATTTTATACGGCCTCTGTGAGTGTGTAGTTTAAGGCCGTTAGTGTTTCATCTATCTCCCTTGTTGTTTTAACTCTTACTTGAAAGTTGATGTCCTCTTCTAGTTTGGTGCGGTATTCTTCCCAGTCAGTGCTCTTATTGTACAGCATTGGTGTTAACGTTTTGTAAACTATGAAGCAACTGATGGTTGCTATAATTGGAGAGTAGTCGGAGGAGAGGTCGTAGTTTGGCATGACTACCATGTAAGCAGGAGAGATCCCCTTAGTGCTAAATAGGTCCAGCGGGTCAGGTGTCTTATTTGGATCTGTTGGCCAGTATGTTGGGGTGCCAGTTGACAGAAGATGGTAATTGTTTTCGTGTATTAGGTTTACTAGTTCTCTGCATTTAGTAGTTGTAAGTCGAGATCTAAATAATACATGTTTGCTATTAAAGTCTCCCCTGCAATGAATTTGTGATCTAGGGTGTCGAATAAATTTCTGAAGTCTTATTTCTTTAAGTTGTAACGGGGTGGACAGTAGACTGCTGCAACGGGAGTTCATAATACCTCATACCAACTTATATAACTGTGGCCCAAACACTATTTTGTGCATACTTTGGTAGTTCTACATGTTTATTCTTGGATATGGTTCACTCCTTCCTCTAGGTCACGGTCTCCTTCGAATAGCGCTAGTCGGTTTTGGTGGACTACTTTCGGATTGGGATCTTGCTTATGCGATAGACGACGTCATTGATCTTTTTCTTAATGAAGTACGGACATTCCCAAAATTTCTGTAATTTTGGAGAAAAACAGGATATTCGCAGGTGTTTCACCCGTGGACTCATTGATGGCAGATCGATTAGACAATGCAAATAGGGAGAGATACTGGTCCCAGTCTTTCTGGTGACTGGAAACTACTTTGGACAGGTATTTTCCAATGGTCCTCTTCATTCTTTCGACCATTCCATCTGAAAGTTGATGCAACGCTGTTGTCCTGGGCTTCTTCATTCCCAGCTTGTCACAAATTTGATGGAATACCTGGCTCTCAAAATTTCTTCCTTGATCGTTGTGGATTTCCAAGGGCACTCCATATCGGCTGATAAATTCTTTCACCAATACATCCGCGACAATTGCGGTCTCTTGATTCGGGATTGCGTAAATTTCCACCCACTTTGTGAAACAATCCATTACATCCAGAATGTATTTATCGCCATTTTCTGTTGTCGGGAATGGTCCAGCGATATATAAAGCAATCCTTTCGAAAGGGCTTCCAACTTTATATTGTTTCATGGGTGCCCTTCTCTTGCGATATGGTCCATTACTTGTAGCACACATCTTCGAAGCTGTTCATCCAATAAAACATTTAACGGACTCGCTCCCAGATGGACTGTCGTGTAACTTCCTCAGTACCTCAGCAACTCTCGTTCTCGGGATAGGTAGCTGTCTTCTCTTCTTGGAACCATCATAGTTTTCAAGGATTCTTTTCAGCAGGTCTTCCTGGACAAGAGAGTCCCACTGAGCCCAATATGCCCTGAGTGTCGACGAAAATCTTGCCAGGTAGGTCACCGATTTTCTTTCTTCTATTTCCAAATCATCTTTAGGTGGGGATCATTCTCTTAATCTTGTCTGATCCTGGCGAGGGACCATTCTTCGTTGGCTACTGTAGTTCTTGAAACTGCAGCTTCCTTAGATTGTGCCTTGTTGCAGTGGGAGCAGTCTGCTGGGCACGGTCGTCTAGACAGGGAGTCGGCATTTCGGTGACTCACACCACCTCGATGTTCGATGTTGAAATCGTATTCTTGAAGTCGTTCAAACTACCCAGCGATCTGGCCCTCGGGATTCTTGAACTGCATCAACCACTTGAGTGCTGCATGATCAGTTCGGATTAAGAACTTCCTTCCATAGAGATACTGGTAAACGTGGTTCACGGACTTCACCGCCGCCAAAAGTTATCTTCTCGTGACGCAGTAGTTTCGTTCTGGTTTGGAGAGGACTTTTCTGAAATATCTCACCACTTTTTCTTGCCCTCCTTGGATCTGTGAGAGCACTGCTCCAATTCCTACGTTGCTTGCATCTGTGTCAATAATAAATTCTCCCTCTGGTAATGGATATCCTAATATCGGGCCCCTTGGTTAAATGCCTCTTCAAGGTTTCAAAAGCCGTTTGACAGTCTTCGTCCCAATGGGAAGCTCTTGTTTTTTCTGTGAGATCGAGTTAGTGGCTTGGCAATATCTCCAAGGTTCTTGATAAATCTTCGATAGTATGTGCAAAGTTCCAGGAAACTCCTAACTTGACGTTTGTCGGTCGGCTCTCCACCGCCTCTCCTTCATTGCTCACTATATGACCCAAATAGTTGACTCGGTTCTGGAATAGCTGAAATTTTTTCGGGTTTAACATGAGCTGGGCAGTTTAAAGTCGTTTGAATACATCTTCTAAATTCTTCATGTGTTCCTTAAACATCTTCCCCAGTAATATGATGATGTGAGCGTGGGCCAGTGCAGGTAAAAATGAGTTCATATCCTTCGAATAGTTCGAAAAGATCTTTTTCAGATGCTTATTATACTAAAAAGACGTTAAATAATGAAACCGTTTTACGAAACTGGCTGATTTACTCTAAGTCAACTGATTCTGTTTATTGTTTTTACTGTAAACTTTTTCATGCTGATGCGAGTCCAACTCCGTTTAATGGTGAAATAGATAACAAAGATTGGCAGCATTTGTCTACTGCTTTAGAACGTCATGAAAAGAGCTTAGGGCACCTATCATGTCTTAAGAAACAAATTACATTGAAAACTGTTATTTTAAAAGAAAATCGGTAGATTTCTTGCACCAAAATGAAATTGATCGGGAAAAAAACGTTGGGTTGCAGTACTCGAACGAATAATCAACATAATTTATTTTTTAGCGATGTAATGCCTGGCTTTTCGCGGAAGATCTCAAAAAATTTACGATTCTGATAATGGTAATTTTTTAAAGCTGGTTGAATATACCTCTAACTTTGATAATGTGCTTGCGGAACACATTGCCCCTATTCAAAAATCTGAGTCACGCGTAACTCATTATCTTGGCCATAATATTCAGAATGAAATAATACAATTATTGGGATAAAGAATAAAAAAAACTTGTTTTGGAATTGAAACAATCTAAATATTTTTCCATTATTCTAGATTGCACTCCAGATATAGCACACGAAGAACAAATATCGGTTGTCGCACATTACGTTCTTTTAAATGCAAGTAACAACAAGGCTGAGGTAAAAGAACAATTTCTGGGTTTTTTTCCTATTACAGACACTACTGGCCTGGGCTGAACTCAATTTTTGTTAGATTTTTTAATCTCAAACGAAATTGACATACAAGATATGCGTGGTCAGGGTTATGATAATGGTGCAAACATGAAAGGGAAAAATATAGGTCTACAAAAACGAATTCTAGATTTAAACCCGCGCGCATTTTATGTACCTTGTGCTGCACACAGCCTTAATTTGGTAGTGGATGACGCTGCTAAAAGTTCATTACAAATTGTCAATTTCTTTTCAATTGTGCAGGAAACTTATGTTTTTTTTCTGCGTCAACAGCACGTTGGCAAAGACTTGCTAAAGAAGTGCCAACTTTAAGTCTAAAACCACTCTCAAATACTCGATGGGAGAGCAGGGTTGAAGCAGTCAAAGTTCTACGTGTTGAACTGGAAAAAGTATATGATGCCTTGTTTACTATATATTCCGATAGGAGCAAAGATGCAGAGTCAAGAAATATGGCAAATTCATTAATGACAAAAATTAAGTCGTTTAAATTCATCTGCTCTCTGCTTATTTGGTTTGAAATTTTAAGCAAGATAAATATAGTTAGCAAGGCCCTTCAAAATTCAGACGTTGTATTGTCAGAAGCGATGAAAATGATTGAGAATGCAAAAATAAGTTTGTCTGAATTCCGTAATGAGTCCGCTATTGAGGAGCTCCTTAACAGGGCGAAAACTGTAGCGGAAGAAGTCGAGGCAATAGTAGAATTTCCCACACCTGCACGCCCTCGCGCTCGTAAAAGGTTTTTCAATTATGAGGCGGAGAATGAACCGATAACAAACGCGAAAACAGATTTTAAAGTAAATGTTTACTACTATTTGTTAGACACCGCAATAACTAAGTTCGACGAACGGTTCGAACTTTTGAATGAAAATAATGTAATTTTTTCATTTCTTCAAATATTGAAAAACTGGAATGATTTGGACTTTGATACAAAAAAAAACACAGCTCTAATTTAGAAAATAAACTTAGCCATGCCGGCTCCTCAGATGTGGAACAGTTCGAGCTCTATAATGAAATCGAATTATTACCGATGTTTATTGATGATTCCACTACGCCGTTGGACATTTTAAATTACTTGTTTACGAATAAATTAATTTCAGTGTTCCCAAATCTGTCCACTGCCCTGAGGATATACCTGACACTTCCAGTCACCGTCGCACATAGCGAAAGGTCATTTTCTAAACTGAAAATAATTAAAAACTACCTTAGATCAACATTGTCGCAAAGTAGATTGACAAATTTATCGTTAATAAGTATTGATCACGAAATCAAAATTGAAGTTAGTGACATTATTAAAGATTTCGCTAATGCTTAAGCTCGAAAAGTAACTTTTTTGTAAATACATTTATGTCTAAAATATATACTTGTGTGACGAGCGTCCTGTTATGTTACTATAAGTAGTTTTTAAAATAAATATTTTTGAAGGAACTACAAAGTTGTGATTTTTTTCATTCTTAAAACCCCTTCCTTCCCATAAAAAAATTTTGCTTCCCGACATCATTTTAAATTGCACCATTTGCATACGAATTTCCAATTGAAAATATAGGGTCTTAACAAAGGTATGCACTTTTTTTAAACTGTGGCTTCTACTCATGATACTGAACAACTTTCCCCAAGAAATGCATGGTAAATTCTCAAAAAAAAAATTGGACTTTGTATAGAGACTTGGTCAATCAGCTGATCGATCTCCATACTAAGTCCACATTTTTTTTTGAGAATTGACCATGGGTTCCTTGGGGAAAGTTGTTCAGTATTATCATGAGTAGGTGTCACAGATTAAAAAAGTGCATACCTTTGTGAACACCCTGTATAACTGTTAGTACTTATTCCATTTTGACCCCGCTCCTACTAGACTAGAGGGCGCCAGGGTGCTGGTTGCACAAGGGCTAGAGACGCCTCTGTTGCATTTAACAAATTGTACAGACTTTATAATCAATTTTTACAATAAATAAATGATAGTAAAGATTTTATAATGTATAATAATAACTAAAAGTAGTAACTAACTTTTTTTTTGTCAGTTTTTTATTTTAAAATTTGCGTAAAATTTGCATGTGATAATATGAGCTCATAATGACACTGGCGTAAATTAATAATTTATTTGTTCCATTTGTAGAACAAAATTTCAATATGTAGCTGGTTAGAGGTGCGGAAGTTGTCATTGAAAAAATGAAAATATTTTACACCTTAAAACTCACAGAAGATATCTAAACATCAAGCATTCAAATTTGTTTTTGTTATATAACAGTTCAAAATTAAAGACAAAAAACTATACATATACAGAGCAAACATTTAGCAAAATATTGCTATATTGCAACATTATGACATGACAATCAAAAGCAATTTATGCACTGAGGAATTATTTCAATGAATAACACAGATTTTCAACCAAGAAAGTTTTGATTTTCCTTAGCCATAACACTTGGTGGAAAGGATATAATATTATCTGGGATTTTATTCCAAATTGTGTACAAATGTAAATCTTGTTCAATTCCCATAAAACCTTGTACTAGTTATTGTAAATTAGTTTTCTGTTGCTTTCAGACGTAAAATGCTACTATATTTTATTAAGAAGTCCATGCCCAATATAGGATATAACATAAAAATAATTCTCTGTAATAATCTTATCTACAACTAAGTATCGAATTAGTAAATGACATTTGTGTTATAAACAAAATTTAGTTTAATGTGTATACAGTCCACATGTCTCTTTATGTATTTAATCATTTTAAACTTTCCTTCGGGCTAATAACTTTATATGGTTAAAACTACTTACTACTTATTATCGAGTAAGCCAAAGGTAATTTTTTGTTATATTGATGATGCTTATAGCTCCTGATATAGATAAGCATTTTTTTTAATTCCAGTCTTGCAACCTCATTTTATTTTATAAATGTATTTTAGTTAATAAGCCTATACATAAATATAACGAAATTTGTTTTCAGGAATTTACCAAAGGCTATCTGGATTGCTCTACCAACTGTTACAGGAATATATCTATTAGCAAATGTCGCATATTTTGCGGTTTTATCTGGAGTTGAAATTGAAAGTTCTGCAGCTGTTGCACTGGTAAGTGTTTTGTATGTTTATAAACATTTGAAAAAGAGTTCATCTACCATCAGATAATATTATATACATACATCAATTACTATAAAGAGTCTTCTTAGTAGTGAAAACAGAACTTGATAGCAAAGAAGCCTTTGCTTACATCATTTACATCTGCTCACTTTATTCATAAAATTCCACCCATTGCTCTCTAGTCACTTCAAATTCTCGCAATGCACCCATGAAAAAGTCCATCACTATCCCTAAATTAGAGCTCAATGCTATGCTACTTTTGTCAAAACTAATTAAAAGGAATTTGCAAGTATTTGAAAATAAAATTTGTATAGATTCACTCAATGTATGGACTAATTCCTCCATTGCATTAACATGGGTGAAAAGTCCTCCTTCTCGTTGGACAAGTTTTGTAGGCAACACAGTGTCTCAAATTCAAGAGCTCACACAAAACTATAACTAGAGAAAGATTCGCTCAGTCTTCCATCCCGCAGATGTGTTATCACGTGGTAAATTCGAAAATGAAGACTTTTCATTTGGGTTCAGAAACCTGAAGGCTCCAAGCATAGAGATTAACTTCATGTGTCTTCTCCCGTTTCAAATCCCCCGGAACAGAAGAAAATTGTATTGAGTTCTTTACACACAGTCGAAAACTTCTGGCAAAACATCTTTTTAAAATTCTCATATTTTCAAAGGTTAAAAAGAACAATGGTGTACATCTTAAATTTCTTTCTTAACCCAAATGTGAAACCGGTAAAAATATCAGGCCCACTTCAAGTCAATGAGGTTGAAAAATATCTCAATTGTATTTTAAAGACTATCCAAAGTCACATATTAGAACTCCAGATGGAAGCATTGGCTTCATCTGCATCATTGATCCACATATAACCCATGCCGGTTAGGTATAAAGAAAGTTACCGTTGTAATGGTTAGTATATTTCACGGGTAATTACCAATTACTTGGAGCATCTGGTTGTAAATCTGTTAGTTCAAGTTGTATAGTTCATTTCCCTGAGACTGTTTGAAGGGAAATGTAAGAACCTCCCTCAAATCGCACACTTAGAGATTCACAACATTAAATAAATAAAACAAAGAAATTTTAATTTTAATATTGATGAAACCGGCTTCATTGGAAAGATAATTTTATTCCATGATGACATGGCCATGTCATTTTAAGGGGGAAAATATCGAGTAATAGTAATAAAAATATTAGCCTAACTAAATTTGCAAAGTAACACAAAAATATGATCATATCGTTGAACCCATTCAAAGCATCTCTAATCGTTATTATTATATTTTTTTAGTCATTTGGAATGAAGATGTTCAACAGCGTGCAGTGGCTAGTTCCTATATTTGTAGCTCTTTCAACTTTTGGGGGCGTAAACGGTATTTTATTTACATCTTCAAGACTGTTTTTGACTGGATCACAAGAAGGGCATTTACCAGACTTTTTATCATTCATTCATATAAAGAGAAATACTCCAATTCCTAGCTTAATATTTACAGTAAGTAACATTCCACTTCTTATTTATAAATATTGAAAAACGAAGTCTTTAGCAGTCAGTGTATGTGAGACATCACTTTGATATACTCATAAATGTTTATAATAATTGATTTTTATTATTGGATAACTCTCCATTTCATATAGCTTTAACAGTAAGAACATGTGCCAACAGTTAAAACAAATGTTTTACCATAAAAAGTCCTGACTTTAACCCCATTGAAAATGGGACTTCATAATAAAAAAGATAATCAATGATACACAAATTCTGATCAAATATGGGCAGTTATTGACATGTAACTGTTGAATTTGCCTGCCTTAGTACTTGTTGGGCAGTTAATGGCTGTGCAATAAAATAATACATTCGATTAAATGCCTTTTTTTCAATTTGCTCCAGTTTTTAATCTTCTCTTGTAATAAACTATTTTATATGCACATTTAATATAGATCCAATAAATTTGTGACAACTAAAGTGATTAATATTGGAGATAAATTCTCAGTCCACAATTTAATGTTATGTGTAAAAATCGGATAGTTATGGCTTTCCATATATACTATCAGAAAATATAACATACGCCTAATTTATTCTGTTTCAGTGTATTACATCTTTAGTTATGTTACTAGTTAGTGATGTATTTTTGCTAATAAATTACTATGGTCAAATATTGTGGCTTTCGAGTGCTGCAAGTGTAGCTGGAATGCTTTGGTTGCGTTATAAACAACCTGACCTACCAAGACCAATCAGGGTACATCTTTCTATACCTATACTATTTTTGCTGTGCTGCGCATTTATTATTATATTTCCTATACCCACGCAACCTTGGAATACTGTTATTGGATTAGCGATAACTTTATCAGGTAAGAATCGATATGTCTGTACATAGGGGCTGATCCTTGCAACATATATGGTTTTGATTAGTTAACTTAGTTTAGTTTTTTCTTTATTTCTTGAGTTGCAAAAGTTTATATTGAAACAGATCAAACAAATCTGAACACCTATTGGGAGTAAATAGTGTGTTCAGTATGAATATCACAAATGGTTCCAGAAATTCCAACTGAGTCATCAAAGAATAAACTTGTTTTATATACATGATGAACTATTCTCATACAGTAAATTGAATTTTTCCATTGAAAATTTCAACTACAATTAGAATAATGAAAATAATATTTTCCATTTACAGATCAATTATTATAAGTGCTCAACGTTGGGCGCCAAAAATATGATTCGAACTAATAATGAAACTCGGATGAAAAAAATTAATATTAGTTGCTGAAGACTGTAATGTACGTAAGGTGATAAGTTCAATATTTCTCATGATTTATTGATCTGCGAGTTCTTAGGAACCTAGAATAAATTGTAGAGATTAGCCTAACCAGAGAACATAATCAGAGCTATTATAATGATACAACATATACAACAAAAATCTAATTTTATATCGGAAAGAAAAACTAAAAAACTTTTAAAATACCTACAAATATTCTAGGTAGTAGCTACTATGATAGTGAATCTGATTAGCTGTACTAAGGAATAGTAAATTGGTATTTTAAATGAAATTCAAGATGAGTTAATTGTAACATCTAATTTATAGAATTTTCAAGTGATAACAAAGAAAATTACCATTAATGTAGTGTAGTGTAGTCTTATTGGTATGTGCTATACAAGATTTACAAAGTTTGAGTTGATATTTATATAAAAAAAATTTGCGTCAAAACTAACAGCGTTAGAAATGAAAATTTTTATGTTAGACAAAAATTATCAATGAGTGTACAAAGAAAATTAAACTTGAAAAAAAACCATAATTCTTTAAAAAAATTATAACAAAAAATCAAGCGAACTGCTTTCACAGTTAAACAACCACAATGAAGGTGCTATCGTTTTTAAAATTACATTTCCCCGTTCCGAGTTTTTAATTATTAAAAAAAATCGCAATAAACGGTATGAACCTACTACTTATTTTAGAAGTGATACGTAATCAAAATTGTAGCGACTACTACATCATTATAATTATATATTATATAAAGAAAAAAATATAGATACGGCAGCAAATAATTTTATAAATATATTAAAAAGTAACATCGAGAAGTGTACTAACAAAGTTAAAATAAAAAATAAACAAAAATGGATGACACAGTCACTAGCCAATCAAATATTGGAAAAAAATAAGTTATACAAGTTGTCTCTAAAACATCCTAAAGATACAGAATTGAAAAAACAATACAATAATAGTAAAAATAGTATTGCAAAATTAGTAAAAAACGCAAAAAAAGAATATTATCAGAATTACATTAATGAAAATCAAAATTCGTCAACATCTATGTGGAAATGCATTACTACTATATGTGGTAAAAAAAAATCTAAGAAACCAATAGATTTAATTAAGTTGGATGAAAGAAACATTGATAATAAGAAAGAAATTGCAAATGCTTTTAATACTTTTTATAGTGAAATAGGAGAAAAACTTGCAAATAATATCCCAATAGTCCCAAACTTTACGGAGGGCCTTGAACATATTGAAAATTCCATATATCTTACTCCCACTACTGAAGATGAAATTTTAAATACAATTAAGCAATTAAAACCTAAAAAATCACCGGGCGAAGACAATATACATTCCGAAACATTGCAAAAAATTGATGTTAACATAGCAGCTCCATTAAACTATATCATAAACCATTGTTTCAGTACTGGACATTTTCCAAACATTTTTAAAAATGCCATAATAAAACCGCTACATAAAAGTGGAGAAAGGAGTGAAATGGGAAACTATAGACCTGTATCGTTGATATCGAATGTAAGCAAAATTATGGAGAAAATTATAAAATCAAGGTTATGTTCCTTTTTAAAGAGATACAATATCCTTTCAGACCATCAATATGGGTTTAGTGAGGGTAAATCTACTGAAGATGCTATCTACAATCTCACGTCTATTATTTACCAATCGATAGATCAAAATGTCCCCGTGGTGAGTGTCTTTTTGGACTTGTCCAAGGCTTTTGATACGGTATGTCACAAAATTCTTATGGAAAAATTATACAGATATGGAATACGGGGCAATGCGTACAACTTAATAAAAAGTTACCTATCCGATAGAGTTCAAATGGTCACCATAGATGAAACATTAAGTACGCGACAAAAAGTGACATGCGGTGTTCCCCAAGGTACTGTTTTGGGACCAGTTCTGTTTCTTCTATACGTTAACAGTATATTGTCTGTAAATCTTCAGGGTACAATAACCAGTTTTGCAGACGATACTGTAATTACATATACATCTGCTACATGGGTGGATCTGAAATGTAAAATAGAAAATGATTTTCAAAATTTAGAAAAATGGTTACAATATAATAAATTAACAATAAATTATAAAAAAACCAAATACCTACCGTTTTGTTCATACAAAACTGGACTACCACAATTAGGTCCAATAAATGTAGGGAATGATATTGCTATATGCGAGGGACACAACGTGAAGTATCTGGGCATTCTAATAGATAGACACTTAAGATGGGACCTACACTGTAAAGAAGTCGTAAATAAAATTAGAGGTCACATACCAAAATTTAGAATTTTGCGAGATTTTCTAGATATTAAGAGTTTAAAATCAGTATATTTTGCTTTGGTGGAATCGATTTTGTCCTACGGTATATTGGGATGGGGAGGGGTGTATGACCAGTATCTGAACGGAGTACATGTAGTTCAAAAATGGGTATTAAGAATTATATACAGTAAAAATATTCTCTTCTCAACAGATAAATTGTATAATGAGTTACAAGTCAAAGATATTCGACAGCTCTACTTTCAAAAAATTCTATTATTTATTTATAAAGAAAGAGATGTACTTACTTCATATAGCCACTGTTATAATACCAGACACCACGATGGTGTTATTCGGCCTAGGCGTGTGAAGACTATTGGACAGAGAAATGCATATTACTTAGCACCGAGAATTTATGCAATGGTACCCAAACATTTAAAAACGATAAACAAATATAGTAAATATAAAAGGCAAATTAAGAAATGGATTACGGAAACGGATAGATCAATATTTTCTGATCTAATAAATTGTAAATAAAGACAATAATTCAACGAACCCGACACTAGAAAATTTTACCTTATACTCCCATTGCCGTATGGCGAAAAATTTAATTTTGTTGAAAAATCCCGAATATATCGCACACATTAATTTTAGTCAAAAATTCCCGAATATGTCGCACACACAAGTTCTAATATTAAGACAATATCGAACAATACGAAATGTAAAAATATTTAAATGGTATTTTACATCACAAAACAAGCAGCTTTATACACTGCTTCTGTGATTATTATATTTATTCATATATGTACTGTATATTTCAGTTGTTAAAATTTTACTTGAAATATTATTATTAACTGACGAATTGTAGTGGCTAATACACCATTTGACGAATTGTAGTGGCTAATACACCATTTGACGAATTGTAGTGGCTAATACACTAATTGACGAATTGTGTGCGAGAAATGCAAATTTTATTATCTATGATTCATTTTGATGAAAAATACCGTTTCACTTAGTGATTATTAAAATTAAACCTAAATGTGGGGGAGATGAGTGTTGTAACTTGGCACAAATGCAATTCCCGCGCCATATCTTTCGCCGTGAAGAAATAGTCGACTACAATTTTAAGTATGTGCCGATTATTCTGCCTCTCAGTTAATTCGACCATTCGAATAAATACACGTGTTCTGTGGAAAAAGTCGATAATTTTTTGTGTCGTTTCTATTTTTATCTGCTGATAACTGTGTTTATTGTGGTTCCAGGTAAGAATTTTATGTGAATTAAAAATTACTGGAAGTTATATTTTAGTTTAGATTATATAAAAATTCACATTTACTAACCTAGAAAAAAATGTCAACAAAAATAAGTTGATGTGCAAATCATGTACCTTGGGACGCTCTATTGCATGTACGTTGAGACTGTCCCAAGGTATATGCATCCATATTCGTAATGTAATTGTTAAAGAATCACTTGATGTTTATCAATAGAATATCAATCATAGATTGCTTTGCGTGTTTATGTACTTATTTTTGTTTTTAAGTAAGATGCCACGGAGTAAAATCGGCAAGAAACGCGAAGCAGTTAATGCTGCCAGTCTTCAACTTGCCGTTAACGAATTTTGACACAACAAATATGAGTTTGAGATATGTAACACGATTACACAAAGTTAGTAAATCAACCCTTGCATGCCACCGGCGATCCGGCAGACTTAAAGTCGAATGTACAACTACAAAAGCAGTGAAAAAGTTTTCACGTTTGAAGAGAAGGAACTAGAAAAATATTTGCTGTTTTCTTCACGTCTCCATTATAGTTTGATCAAAAAAGAAATATGCTCACTGGTCTATCAGTATGCCATTGCAAACAACAAAAATGCCATATAAATGGAAGGAAGAGTATGGCTTCGCTGGTTTTTAAAAGGTATCCAAACTTATTTTTGAGTAAAGCAAAGACAACGAGTTTGTCGCGTTTCACCAGTTTCAAGAAGAAGAACGTTGAAGAAATCTTTACCAAACTTAGAAACCGCCAAGAAAAGTACAAATTCTCTCCAAGCAATATTTATAACGTGGAAGAAACTGGAAATGCCATAGTTCACGTTTCACCTTGTATTCTAGCTCCAAAGGGCATCAAACAAGTAGGAAGCATGACATCGGGAGAACGTGGTATAAATATAACAATAATTGTCGGAATAAATGCTATAGGAAACCACGTACCACCGAAGCTAATTTTCCCAAGAGTTCATTTTAAGGAACACATGTTGAACGGAGCTCCGCCAGGTACGATTGGAGCTGCCAATGCATCAGATTGGTCCAATGAAGATATATTTCTTCAATATATGAGACATTTCATCAATCATGTGAAACCAAGCACAGACAACCCAGTTTTGCTGATGTATGATAATCATGATAGCCATATTTCCCTTCCTGTAATCGGTCGGTGTTGTTGACATTTCCACCGCACATTTCGCACAAGCTCCAACCATTGGATCGAACTGTATTTGGCCCATATAAGACCTATTATAATCAAACTATTAGCGAGTGGATGCTTCAGAATCCAGGAAAGCCGATCTCCCTGTACCAAATAGCGGAAATTGTTGGTAAAGCCTATTCGAAGGCATTCACACAGCAGAACATCACAAAACGGTTATCTGTTACAGGCATTTGTCCATTAATTTCGGACATATTCGGTGAAGACGAATTCTTAAGTGCTTTTGTAACAGATCGACCAGATACGGTATTGTGGATCACATGAAAATTCCTGCCGTTCTGTATGAATATGTCATCAACACAGGTGGATTTTGTGAGTCCTGAAATGATAATGCCTTATCCAAAAACTGCGCCAAGGAAAATCAAAGGTGGGAGAAAAAAGGAAAGTCGGGAATATTGACAGAAATCCCAAAAAAAGGAGATTAAAATAGAATGTTTGAAGAGACAATCCAAGAATACTAGTAAAGTTAAAAAAGTGACCTGGGGGCAAAAAAAGAAAAAACTTGGGAGGAAATGAGGAAGACGGCAAAAGACAGATGACTGTGAAAGAAATTGGTACAAGAGAGGCAGGAACCCCTATCCGACACCTGAAAGGGTAAAAGGAAATGAGAAGAAGAAGAGACAATCCAAGAAGTCTAGTAAAGTTAAAAAAGTGATCAACAGCTTTTTTGAAGAAAGTTCTGATGACAATACCGAAATAACTATGGAGGAATCTGATAATGACGAAGACAGTTATTTGGTAAACTTAGTTGAGCCAGAAAATATGTACGTCACTACATTATGGAAATAAAAAAAGTAATGGAACAAAGTGCCTTTGAGGTTGTATATCTGAAAAAAAATAATGAATGGAAACAAGTGTGTGAAGACTGACGAGGTATACCAAATAGGCGAAACCGATATTGTGATAAAATTGCCTAGACCAACAGTTGTTGGAGGATCTGAATGCCGAATGGAGCAGTTTTCATTTTCTGTAGACTGTGTCTTTTAATATGTATTAGTTAAAAAAATGTTTTGCTTAGTATGGATGTCTCGTTATTTGGGTATCACTAATTTCTGTGCATAATTAATGTTTTCCCAAGGTACAATTAACACTGTCCTAAGGTAGAAGGCTCGGTTGTACCTTGCGACAATTTGCGCCGTGAAATATTATTCAAATAACTTACATAAAAATCTATCATTAACTCTTTGGGTATTTCACCCTAAATACACGCAATATCAACGAATAATACTGGTCCAGATTAAATTATTCCATCTAAAAAGAAATGCAAGGAAATAATAAAACCCTGAATTTGTCCCAAGGTACAACACTCTCCCCTAATCATGAGATTCATTTTTGTTGTTCCCCTAGCCGTAAGTACGCTCTTCCCAGCCGCAGTTCGCTCCAGGAACAGCGATTTTTGCGACCTACATACAACGCGTGGTCAGAAAGTTGGTTGCCTTGGCGTGCGTGATATAAAGTCTCGGCTGGTCTTGGGTCGTAAGTATGTCACAAAAACCAAGTGAAGAAAAACAGTATAACTTTCCAGCCTTGTGTAGGAATTAGGGCTTGTAAATATTCGACGATTTTATATATTCGAATATTCATCGATTTTACAGGAAGTATTCGAATACCAGCCTTCTGCTCTGTAGATTCGTCTGCGTTAAAATTGTTCACGTACAAATTTCGGTAAATATATTATTAACGTCGATAAAACGCTAATGTAAAAATGCAATCTTCTAGCTCCAGTAGTTTTTGCTGCGTTTTTATTTTAGTCCGTAATTATATATGGGTTTAGCGGAAGTTAACAGAAACGCAAAAGTTTGTTACCATTTTTTTATTATTATTTTGAAAATAAAAAATTAGGCAAAATTAACATTTGACATACTTACATGAGTATTACTAAACAATTAACAACTCTCATTCTTGTATCTATTTTGAGTCAACTTTCAGTAATTTTTTAGATATGTCTAATGAAAACAAAAACAAAACATAAATCTTTTCTCCAATTTAAACAAACACCAAAATAAAAATTTACTTCCACTGCGTAAGTAAACAACAAAATCTTAGGTATTAATTGAGATCACAAAGTCTTTGTGTAATATTAATCAAACTTAATCAAATTTTACTTATGTAACAGTGTAACTATTAATAAAAATATACTAATGGTATTAAACACTATGTAATCAATATGAAGGACCTTTCTGTAACTTATAATTGGTTCAATAATAAAAGTAAATAAGAGATCAGAAATCACACACATCCACCAAATGAATCATTTGTCGGCTTGACGCAAGAATTGATAATAGTATTGAAGAAAACTTTGGGCATCTATTGAATCGTCTTTTAAAGCACATCTCAGATAGCTTCCCATATATTTGGTAGACGAAAATACTCTTTCCCATTCAAAACTAGTGGACGGTATACAAATCAAAAATTCATCACCTGATTCAAGTATATTTGTCTTGGTCCACCTCTATATTATAACGCCATTTACATCCTATTTGATGTTTCTTGCTCGCCCATTGTTGATATAGTAGCTGTAGATGTAGAAGGAACCGACAAAAAATGATACAAATTTAATATACATCAATATTCGAATATTGATAATGGCCGAATATTCACAATATTCGAATTACAAGCCGTAGTGGTAATATAACTATTTAAACTCTACAATATTCCAAGAAAAAATCACACCAATATCTATAAACTTGATTGAAATTCTACTTATTATTAAATTAATTCAGACTGTTTTGTATTGTTGAAACATTGCGGCATGCCACTTCTGCGATGTAATATTTATAAGTAACAAACTGTTTGTTAAATAAGTGTATTGAATCCTGATTTTTGTAAATTATATAAGGTTAATTGCCTTTGGCGATAATCTTTTCTTACTATCTCTGTACCATATTTTGAGTACCGCAATTATTAAGGGAGATACAAAACAAATTATTGCTGAATATCAAAAATTAATTAGTAGTGGCTTACAAAAAGCTTTTCTCAAATCGTTATAAGATAATTGATAGAATATAAAAATTGTTTCAATCACTAAGAAATTAATGATTAGTGTATTTAAAACTAATTTTGTTTTTAGGCATTCCTGTATATTATCTATGTGTAAAATGGAAGGATAAACCGGAAGGCTACTACTCATTCTTGAAAAATATAACCAAATATGTCCAGACAATAATGCAAGTTACCAATCCAGAGGCTTCGTCATCATTAGCACACTCTTAATTTGTTTTCTATTTGTTATTTATTTATTTGTTATATACACACTGAAAGTATTTTTATTGATACTGCAGTCTCGATTTTTTTATAGTATTATATACATTTTCTGTACCATGCATAAATAAAAAAATCTAAAAAAATTGTATTTTTTTTTTGCTGCTCATACTAGTACAGATTACACAGAGAAGAAATGAATATAGAACACAATGTTAAATTTAATCCATTTCATAGTTTGCATTTTATCCCAACCCATAATTAAAAAAGCTAAAATGAACACTTTCCACTTTATTTTGCGTTTTTACAAACATATAAAAATAATACTAATAGTTTTATAATATCATTCATCTTCAATCTTCAACACTTGTTCAGGTTCTCCCCATATTTTTATTGAACCTACTGCAGCAGTTAAAACTATATCTTTTTTAGGATGGATGCTTAAAGAATTCAAAACTTTGCCAGTAGTATGTACAAACTTTTTTACCACTTCTGTACTGACCAAATCCCAACACCACAATTCTCCCGTTTTTGACCCTGATAACACGTAATTATCGTTAGTTATTATGGCACTCTCAATATTCATATCGTCCGTTCGATGTCCAGTGTATCTAGAAATGTAAATCGTTAATGTTTTGGGATGATTTTAAAATTCAGGAAATCAAAACTCCATAAAATTGTATAAACTTATTAATCATTTTTGTTAATTTGTGCTGAAATAACATTTTCTTTGCAGAAAAACAACGTCTGTTGTTCATACCTCCCAGCATTATTTGGTATAAATGAAGGTGACCTAGATATTATATCATGGGCTTTCACATAGAGAGAACCTGTGTAAAGACTAGTGGCACCTCTTGGTAAACACAACTCATTTAAATTCTGAACAAGTGAATATATTTTAATTAATAAATAATTTGTAATATTCGCAAATTTAAAGCAAATATAAAAAAGCAATTTCACTGAAATAAATAATTTAGTGAATAAATATATTATTATTATTAAAAATGTTCTTTATTTTATATTAAAATTCCCTTTACAGTGCACATAGAAAATACAAAATGTGTAGGCCGATGTTCTGGCAATTTTCTTTCTCCTCCGTTTAAATCATCCATGATTTCAATGGCTCCTTGCCGAAGCATCATCCATTGATATTCGCTTGTAACAATAACTTTGTCCCGTAATGAATTTTGACACCTAGTATATTTCGGCTGTTTTATCACTGAAAAGTAGCTAAAAAACAGTGACTCAAAAATGATATGGGGTTTAGTTTTGGAGGCGGCAACATAGCTGACGTTGTTTTAGATTTAATTTGTTTATATTAGTGAATTGATTGCACAATTCGTGTGAAAGTAGGTTTGGAGTTTAAAAACCTAGTTATGTAATTAACGAACCATGCAGAAGTCTACACCCACTATCTCGGATGTCTCCTGCGCGATTTGCGTCTTTGAGATTTTTCCGAAGATCATCTGACAAACGGTTATTGTAAAAGTTTAGTGATATTTTAGTTATGAAGTCTCTGATAGTGGGTATATCGGCTTTGTCATGTAACCAAGAGTTTCTGGGGTAACAGTTGTGTTTAATTGCCATCCGTAAACACTTGTTCTGTACCACCTGTAGGGAATGGAAGTTGTGTTTAGTCCCGTTATAATAAACGGGAGCTGCACATGTGAGGATTGGTCTTATAATGTATGTGTATGTGAGTATTTTGTTTTGTGTTGTTAAGTTACTGTGTGTGCAAATGAGTGGGTACAGTTTCCTCATTGTAATCTTTGCTTTGCGCACCTGTTGCACAATATGAGCATTCGCGTTTGTGTTCGCTTGTATTGTATACCCTAAGTATTTTAGGGTATTACTAGGCTGAATATTATGTCCATTTACACAAAGCAATGACTGCAATTATGTGTTCTTCTTAGCTATTCTCCTGAATAATAAATACTCTGTTTTGGACTCATTAATAGCTAATTTGCATTCGTGAAAGTAGGGTATTATTTTTGTATTAATGTGTGTTTGAACTGTTTCTAGTGCGTCATCAGGATTCTGTGCAGATGATACAAAACAAGTGTCATCGGCATACATTGCGGTTAACAGATGTGGGGATGTTGGGAGATCGTGGATAAATAGGGAGTATAGCAAAGGTGATAACACCGAACCTTGCGGTACTCCTGTTTGGATTAAATATGGTCCAGCAGTGTGATTATTGATCTTGGAGTAAAAAGTTCTGTTTGATAAATATGAGTATAATATTTTTATTAAATAATCCGGTATTTCTACCTTAATTAATTTGTGCATTAATCCCTCGAGCCATACGGAGTCGAATGCCTTTTGGATATCAAGAGTTACCATGACCGATTTGTTTTTGGTCTGGAAACCTTCCCTTATATAGTTGATAACTCTGACTATTTGGGATACAGTGCTGTGGCCGCTTCTGAATCCGTATTGATCGGAGGGAATAATGTTTTGTTTCTCAACAAATTGTTTGAGTCTGAATAATATGATTTTATCAATCACCTTTGCTATATTGTTTAGAAGGGAAATGGGTCTATAGCTATCTACATAGCTTGGCTGTTTATTAGCTTTGATAATGGGGATAACATTGGCTATCTTGAGCATATCAGGATATTGACCTGTTTTAATAATAAAATTAGTTTATGTGTGTGATTTGTACAATGGCTTTTTTGGGGATGTTTTTAAGTAAAATGTTGTGTATGGTATCTAATCCGGGGGCCGTTTTGTTTTTGAGTTGTTGAATTGTGTTATATATTACCGTGCATGTTGTTAAATTTTTTGTGTTGTCTGTATTGAGTGAATTTATGTAATTATGAACTGTGTGTGTTATGTTTTGATGAATTTGTGTTTGTTGTGTCTAATTGACAAAGTTGCTTTGAAAATACTCTCCGAACTGTTCTGCGATTTCCGGGCTATTGTAATATGATTTTATTCATTTCACTGTGTTTTTGCCTAAAATGACGGGCGACTTTCCATAATGAATTGTCATCTGATTTTAAAGTATCTAGAAAATTGGACCATTCATTATTTTTGTGCTCTTTGATTAGAATATTAATTTTTTTCTGGTATTGATTTAATGTTAGATGATATTTTATATTTCTGGTTTGCTGCCATTTTTTTCTAATCTTGTTTTTATCTTTGATGCATTCAATTATGTTATCTGGCAAGGTATTTTTTTATGTGTTATTTGTCTAGTTGTCGTCGACTGATCTCTGAATAAATATATTAAGTGAAAATGAATTTAGGTGACATTAAAAATAAAGCTAGATCTGTTAACACAGGTTGTTGTGCCGTATCATGCCACCATACATATGACGAAACGGATTTAAATATAAAAAAAAATTATCTTTCCAACAAAACTACATTTATTAGAATGTCGGTAGAGGTACATAAAAAACAGAAAATAGTATGAAATAAGTTTATATGCATTTACAATGAATATATACGTACGACATTAACTTTATTATTCTTCTAGTTCAGATGGTACCCAATGGCAGCCTTCAAAAAATTCAAGAATTTTGTATCATTTTATTGGTAGTAATAAATCAGAAGAACCTCAACATCCAGCATATTACCCGACAACTTTTTCCGATAAATATAAACGAAAAGAACATTAACCCTTTCGAGACGAGTTTTTGTTTTAAGGGTTATGGGTTAGATTTTTAGTGGTTTAATGTCAGTGGCGTTCAAATAAAACCTCTGCATCGAAATTTAAATGAATTTTCCTTCTTTCCTTTTGCATTTCGGAGGATATTTAGTCGGGCATTGGTGCATTGTGCAACGTACATAAAAAGCGAGCGAGGAAATTTTTTTATGAAATAAATCATTTGGTCTCATGTCTTTGTGAAATTTTGAAGATTAAGAACACTCACGTGAAAGTGGAACACTTTTTCTTGGAACAAAATCTGGTGTTACATCTGACCGTATAATTCTCCATCTAGTGATTCACTTTCAATGAATTCTTCCAATCTTTCGACCTGCTGAGAATCTACATCATTATTGCTGCACAATGATTCATTATCTTGGCCTGAATTTTCTGCAGATGGCTCCCATATCGCTACTGCCCGACAAATAGTCGGATAAACTTGAAACTTCTGACAAATGGCCAGCGATGTGGTTCAACTCATCCATACGTAATTTATTTTTTCTGGACATCGTCTGAAACAAAAAAAAAATAAAGTCAATACAGAAGACTATCAGTACATACATGTACCAGTATTCTAGTGCAGTTACGGGCTGCTGGTACATATGTGTACCACTGTAGAAAACAGCTGCTAATATTTTAAAACTTACCTTTAACTAAATAGACACACAATTTGCGTAATTTAGGTCACTTTTTTCCTTAAAAATAAATTAAAAACGGAGCGTAGAACGTGACCCGGCACAAATAAACAACTACCACATAACCTCAAATAAAATTCCGCGCATCACAGTTACATAGGGAGGTAGGAGACGCACCGGTACGTAGAGAAATATAAAATATGAATTTTTGCGTGTAGCCTTCGCGTGATTCATGCATATGTATACCGACAGACTCGAAAGAGTTAACAACTGATATTTCCATTCTTCAACTTTTTTCACATGGCTACTCTTAAATAAATTGTCTTTATATTTTGTATGTTGGCCACCATAAAGTTTAATTTCTCTCACACACTAGATTTCGCCCCCATGAGCGCTAGTGCCTAATCACGCAGGTCCTCTATACGATGTCAGTCTTTCTCAATTACTCTAAGCGAATGGATGTAAAATAAAAAATGATCTACAGCTTTTACTGTACTTATGTTACCCACTTGACTCCACATATCAAGAGTCAATGAAGAAAAGAGAAACAGTTCAATACCCGAATATTCTTTCCACTATTTGTTCTGTTTTGCTGCAGAATGCTGAGTGAATAAGTTGATCCAAGTAACCAAAAAATATCTAATTATTCCGAGAGCCAATTAACACCACAGATTATATCGAGGATGGCATAGGATCGTTATAAAGCCCAATAGAAAAGAAAATTAGAACAAAATGACTGATATAGGCTCTGGTAGAAACAAAATATTTCCACTAAATGCTTCATTACAGTGCACATTCACCAGAGATATATCAATTGGCTGTGTTATGCTATTGACAAAGACCTAGTTATACTACTCCTAAAGAGTCCATTGAATAATCCTTTTAAGTCCTAAAACAAGCCTCCTGGCGGCTTAGGAACATCCGAAAGAACTAATCCAGCAAGCGAAAGATTCTATCAAGAACAGAAATATGCAATAGATATTTTAGGCATGCGAAGCCTTAACGGGAGTGTGGCTTCAATTATCAGATGAAGAAAATCATTGTCAATGTTAAAGCCAAAGATCGGCAAATATCGCTTTGGAGCAGGACAAACAGCCAATCAAAATATATATATCCGGGTTCTTTCCGGTTCCCAATATCTATCCCCAGTCCCCTGGATGCAGTTTTCGTTTGAACATAGTCTTTTTTATTTCATAGACCCATGCTGTTTTAGGTCTTCCTTTTTTCTGGTGGTTTAAGTAAAATTTTTGGCAGGCGTTCCTCCCCCATTCTTTCCACATGCCCGTTCCAGATTCGTTGCCATCTCAGTGAATATATAAATTTTATAAATGCGTCTAAAACCAGTTCATCTAGAATTTTTATATTGTATAGTGGATATTTTGGACAACTAGGAGGTATGATACCGATAATGAGAACACAACTGAGTTGCTGCAATAAGAGAAATATATTTTTCGTTATTTACAAATATTAAAATGATTGTTTACCTTATCTGCAATAAGAGAAACGACATTTAATGTTCATAAATCATAATGTCAGTTCCTAAACACAAGTAGTAACTAAATTAATTGAAATTGAATTGAAACTTTTTTATTATGTACCGGAATACACATACAATAAATACATTTTATATTGCCATAGACGAAAATTCTTGTGTGTGGCTAAAAAATGTTCCTTTTTGTCAGATCATCCCGCTATACCGGGTATAACGCCGCCTACTATGAATATATTTTCTTTAGATATGATCAATTAGGATAGTGATGTTAAAACTAGGTTGTGGTTTTAATTTTATATTATCAAGTAAAAGATATAATACTTACTGTCCTAACATTTCTCCTGAAGTTTTATCAAATAACCGAATTGTATTATCGGCCGATCCAGCTAAAACACACTGACCATCATGAGAGAAGCATACTGATACTACTGGAGCTAAAACAGATTCTTTTTCTATTATCAAGTTTATTTTAAAATGATTTAATAAGATAGCTCATACCCTAACAATTTAAAATTTATATTCAAATATTATGAATGCTTTATGGCAATTTCAGATAAATTGTTACTTAAAAATTTGCCGTTATCCATATTATGTTTTAAATTTCATTTTGTCAATGTTCAAACATTTTATATTAACTTTTATGGCAAGAATGTTTCTTAGTACTTCTGAAAATCTTCAGTTAAGCTCTCTTTTTCTTCATCCAATTTTCTTTTTGCATCTGTACACCAGCAGATAAGCTTGGCTGTTGGTGTTCATAATGCTAGGTCCTAGATTTTTGTGATAGTCTTTAGGCACTCATTGCTGTCTCTTTTGTGGGCAAAGTTGAACATTTCTCTGTTGTTAATTGTGCAATTGAATAAAAATTATTACATTAATTGCATGAAGAACAGTTATGGAGCCTTACCTCCAACAAAATCTGCATCACATCTTGCATTCCTTAGGTCATATCTTCTAAATGAGCAATCTACAGATCCTACCAGTATTTCGTGATCTGTAACTTGTAGTGACGTTATACAGTCTTTGGCATCTTTCATTGTCTGAACAGGATTTTGGGATCTAGACTTTACATCCCAACACATTACAGTATTATCTAAGCTTCCTGATACAACTATAGTTGATTCTTCGTTGTATTTAACGCAAGTAACAGTAGCTGCATGTCCTCTTAAAAATAAAGCTTTATATAGTGTGATTATAAAGTGACTTATTTTTAAAAATCTGTGCTACTTTAAAGAATTTCATTAAGTTCACTACCATATAAATTTTTATATAACTGAACAATAATAATTAAAAATATAATTTTATACATTTTTTTTTACTTAATTTTCAAGTATATTTTGTATTTTTAATAAAATATATTTCTCATAGGTATAAATAAACTCCATGTTAGTAATAATACAGTTGATCTTTCTGTTTGTAATCAAAAGTGGAGATAGCACAACTAACGGAATTGTAGTAAGTCTCCAATCCCATGAAATGATCCATTTTATCAATTGCACATAACCAGCAGCAGGATTATATTTTAAAATGTACTTAATTATACAATTTGCATCAATTATTATTTTTATAAGCAATTTATTTATTTCTAAATAATTTGCAACAAGAAAACCATCATAGTCTGGTAATTATGTCATTATGAACTTAGAATGTATGGTTTGGAATAGTATACATGCATACAACTAACAATACATTCTACTTATAATACATGAACTATTTCCAATGAATAGAAAAGTTTAGATAAACTTTTAGTTTGTACCTTAATCTTCTGTTAGGTTGTCCAGTTGTGACATCCCATAGTATACATGATTTATCAGAAGAACAACTTACTAATTGGTTGCTATCACAGGAACCACATGCATCAAGGACTTCATTTCCATGACCACCATATGTTTTAAGTAGGATACCTTTGTAGGGATTCCAAAGTTTTAGTTTTTTGTCTGAACCGCATGTTAAACAGTATGATCCATCAACTGCAATAAGAAATGCATGTACAGACTAGGATTAGATAGAACAAACGAGTGATTATTTTAATAATAAATTATACAATGCGACTCAAAATCTCTATTTTTACTTAAGAATGCTAGTGTTAACTATGGGTATGAAGAATGATTCTAGCAATATATACGTCTTTCGTTAACAATGGAACAACCATTATCTGGAGATATTTTAATTTGATTTCAAGAAACACCGATTTAATGCAGATTATGTTTAAATCCCAAATTTATACTACTGTCAACTAAAACAGGTAGGCTTGTTTCACTATCTCAGTTTCCAGGGTTTTACATAGATACAAATTAATATGTCAGTATAATTTTTGTGTTGTTTGTTTTCTTTAACTTTATGTAAGTATTTAACTTCTTAAGATTGATTCTGAAAGCATAAGAAATGCCACGACATAATGACTTTTCCAATAGTGAGATGAGAGATATGGTTAGCGTTTTTGGTCAGACAAATTTTAATTGTCGTTCTGTGGCCTGTAGGTATTCCCAGTTATATCCCCTCCGCAGGCAGCCCTATCATAAGTTATATAGAAATTTGTACAATCGCTTAGGTGAAAAAAAGAATTTTTTCGTCCCAAAAGTGAAAAAACTGTATCAAAGAAGAATTACCGCATTAGCATATAATATAGAAGAGCAATTAGCTACGAAATCGAGAAGTTTTGAGTATTTTTCTATAGCGCTCGACGAATCTACAGATATAAGTTCAACTGTTCAACTATTAATATTTTTACGAGGTGTAACGCAAAATTTTGAAGTGAGTGAAGAACTGATTGGTATGAGTTCTTTGACAAGTCAAACCAAGGGAAGTGACATGCTCAAAGCTCTTCTAGAAAAATGTTCTATAATGGATTTGGATTTAAGGAAAATATCTGGAATTACAACTGACGGAGAACCTTCAATGGTTGGAAGTACATTTGGGATAGTGTTCGTGATTGAATCCAGATATGCATTATATATTTTAAATTCAACCGCGCAACGTTGACATTTTCACCTCGTCAAAGTTTTGTACCGAGTGTGTGTAAATTATCGTACCAATAAGAAACTCACCGCGCGCCAGTGTACAACGGTGTGTGATTGAAGCGACATCGCTATACAACGCCGGCCGGTTAATCTCCGAGAGGAATGAGTAAAAGGTAAAATGTCAGCCTTTAATTAATTACTATTAATGAAAATTACAGTTCACTTCAATTGAAATTTAAAAACAAAAGGGAAATTGCTATCGTTCCGAACAGATAGTAACTCTGTTAAAAACATATTTACAAACTAAAAACATAAATACCAAGGAATTAATGCAGTTTCATTGTATTATACATCAAGAGGCCTTCTGTTCAAAATGATCGGGATTTGAAAATGTTATGAAAGTTATAGTACCTACCATAAACTTTATAAAATCACGAGGTTTCAATCACCGACAATTCAAACAATTTCTCAGGTCCGTCAAGCTGGCCTCCCCGGTTATATTTTTTTTACCAAAATGCTAGCACACTTAAAGGGCACCTAGCACAACAATTTTTATAGCTAGCACACCAACAGCTCACTATAAAAATGCATTTGAATTCGGGTGGGGCCAGGTTAACGCTAGCCCCCCCCCCGGTTGGAATTTTTTCGCCAAAATGCTAGCACAGATAAAGGACATCTAGCACACTAACTGCTTACAATAAAATGCTTTTGAATTCGGGTGGGGCCAGGTTAACGCTAGCCCCCTCCGGCAGGAATTTTTTCGCCAAAATGCTAGCACAGATCAAGGACACCTAGCACAACAATTTTTATAGCTAGCACACCCACAGCTCACAATAAAAATGAATTTGAATTCGGGTGGGGCCAGGTTAACGCTACCCCCCCCCCCCGGTTGGAATTTTTTCGCCAAAATGCTAGCACAGATCAAGGACACCTAGCACAACAATTTTTATAGCTAGCACACCAACAGCTCACAATAAAAATGCATTTGAATTCGGGTGGGGCCAGGTTAACGCTATCGCCCCCCCCCCGGTTGGAATTTTGTCGTCAAAATGCTAGCACAGATAAAGGACACCTAGCACACCATTTTTTATAGCTAGCACACCAACAGCTCACTATAAAAATGCATTTGAATTCGGGTGGGGCCAGTTTAACGCTAGCCCCCCCGCCGGTTGGAATTTTTTCGCCAAAATGCTAGCACAGATAAAGGACACCTAGCACACCATTTTTTATAGCTAGCACACTAACTGCTTACAATAAAAATGCTTTTGAATTCGGGTGGGGCCAGGTTAACGCTAGCCCCCTCCGGTAGGAATTTTTTCGCCAAAATGCTAGCACAAATGAAAGACACCTAGCACACCATTTTTTATAGCTAGCCCACCAACTACACTTTTGATTCTGGGGAGTGGGACGGAGGTCAGTGAAATAACGCTATACTTACTCGATGAATAAATGAATAGGTTGAATATATATGTAAATCGGCTGGTTTAATTGTTTCTTACTGTAGTTATGAAATTTTTTTGGAACATTCCTCTCATATAGTAAAAATTCGAAATGAAGCTGGAGCTTTTCGGAGATAACTCTCCGACAAGGGCGATAATTTCCCTTTTAAGTCCGTATCTAAGTAACAATAGTTGTTATTATCATAATTTTAACTTAAATTATCATAAAAATGTCACGGTTTGAAAACGATTCTTCAAGTTTAATCCAAAAATAAGTGACTGAAAGTGCACCAAAAAGGGTAATTAAATATCATGTAATGTTGTTCAAATAATATAAATTTCGCATTAATATAGTTTTATGTCGTGTAATGGAGAAATATTCTATCGAATTACACTCGTGAAAATAGTTAGATCATTAGTTTTACTTATATAGTCCATGTCGCTTGTAATATTATTAGAAATAATACATATTATTACAACCATCAGCCCCTCGGAGAAACCCTTTCTTAACCCAAACATCTGAATCGGCCGGTTTGGATGTACCTACAAGAATTTTATTTACTCTTAAGACCCATAAAAACGGCATTATAAAAATAATTCAAATTTTAATGTTACACTTGGTTTAACGACCCTTTTAAAAAGTCCGATGAAAACTTCAGATGGATTATACCTAGTTCTTAGAAAAATAAAAATACCTATGTCATCAATTTTGCTGCCTTCCATTTCATACCCATATCTTAAGAAAGCATAAAAAAATTAGTCCACTTTCTTTAGTCTGCCAACTTTGGTGACCTGCCATGTTGAATTTGGAATGACGTCACATACCTAATCATGGATTGGCATGCAAACTACACGTATATACAGAATTTCAGCTCAATCGGTTGAAGATAACTGCTTCAAAACTGAGTTGCAAGATTGCAACCGAACAAACATACATTGCCAGTTACATACAGATATATTTGAAGCTCTGATTAACCGGCTCTAAGAATTAAAAACTGCACGTTCTAAGTAAACTTGGGAATTTAAAAAAAATCTGTTAGTGAAATGCAATATTTATGTTATCATTACAATGGTTAATTAACCATCAACTTCGGCAATAAATATTCTGGCAAATTTAAATATAAAGTTTGAGTGTTTCTTCTAAATAAGGACTACAGTAAACCACAATCAGTCTAAAACATGTATTCTCAATATATTGGAACATTTTTAGGGATCTCAGCCGCCCCTTCCCAGATTGCACAACTTTGTCCAAAGCACATATCCAACGGCTTCTCTTTTTTGGACATTTATTTATCTAACATGTCTGTACGCAAACGTTTGTCGTTGCCTTTTTTAGTGTGACGTAATTTGCAACTTATTTGTGCACGGATTGTTTCTGATTCCGTGACTAAATGGTTCAATTTCATCATTTTGTTTTATTAAAAATAGGTAGAATTTTAACAAAATTATTTTTAAAAGTGAAGGTTTTTTGTAATCTTTCGTTTTTTAGCATTAATTGAAAATGAATAGATAATTATTAATTAAATAATAGTTAATTATTAATTAATCAAATATCCTGCTAGATGAGAAAGTATAGATATCACGCATAATCCGGCAACAGCTGACAACAATAATGCTGTTTAGGGGCCATTTTTTATAGGAAAATGATGTTTAGGGGCAAATACATCCAACATTTTCATCCATTCGTGTAACCATAGCGTTATTTTGCAGACACCCTCCACCTCCTGAATTCAAAAGCATTGTTGATGTACTAGCTATAAAAATTTTTGTGCTAGGTGTCTTTTATTTGTGTTAGCATTTCGGCGAAAAAATTCCAACCGGAGGGGGCTAGCGTTAACCTGGCCCCACCCAAATTCCAAAGCATTTTTATTGTAAGCTGTTGGTGTGCTAGCTATAAAAAATGGTGTGCTAGGTGTCCTTTATCTGTGCTAAAATTGTGGCGAAAAAATTCCAACCGGAGGGGGCTAGCGTTAACCTGGCCCCACCCGAATTCAAAAGCATTTTTATTGTAATCTGTTGGTCTGCTAGCTATAAAAAATGGTGTGCTAGGTGTCCTTTATCTGTGCTCGCATTTTGACGAAAAAATTCCAACCTGGGGGCTAGCGTTAACATGGCCGCACCAGAATTCAAAAGCATTTTTATTGTGAGCTGTTGGTGTGCTAGCTATAAAAATTGTTGTGCTAGGTGCCCTTTATGTGTGCTAGCATTTTGGCAAAAAAAATCTAACCGGGGGGGGGGCAGATTGACGGACATCAATTTCTTGAAGTTATAGTTACCTATCGATATGTTTTTTCTTAAAAACTGATTTTATTTTTATCTTGAAATTGAAAGAAGATAACGAAGATTCTGAATCTGTACGAATTGTCTGACGTGACCCCTGGTTTGCATCCTTTCATTAGAAAAATCCCTGCCGAATTTAAAAAAAAAACACCATTTTCAAATATAAAAAAAAACTTATTTTGAAAAAAAAACGTTAATACCCTGTATTTTTTTTCGTCTGAATTGCCATACGAGAACACACGCTGTTCATTATTCAGGTGTTTGTATGATTTTCGTACTCAATTTTGAGGGTATAAAATAAACCATGATAATTTTCTCGTACTGACCGAAATCATCAAATCAATATAATATATACTATCATCGAGAAATCAACACTAAAATTTTGTTAAATTAAGCATAATAGCAGTATACATCCATATGTTCATATCTAAAAATTCCGGTATCTGAATCTGAAAAAAAAGAGTCAGAAATTTCATTTCAAGATTCTTCTGATGAATGTGAAGTACAGAAAATTTAAAGGATGAAAAAAAAACACAAATTTAAATGGAAAATATGATGTTATGTACGATACAGGGTGGTACATAGGTAAGACCATCAATGAAAAAAAGGAAATAAACGTAAAATAGAACTTAAATTTCTGAAAGAAGAGTTTGAAGATTTTGTATGGCCTAAGCAGGACGATATGCAAGAAGTTGGAGAAGATCAAATTTATGATGATCCAATTCAAATTCTTGGATATCAACCATTAAAACTGTCAAGATCAGACCGAGTAAAGATAGTGAGTATATACAAATCTTCAAGAGAAGAGTTCAACATTAGATCTTAAGACCGTTTTGTTTTTATACGTTTTTATTTAAACAACTGTCAATAATTTTTTGTATTTCTATTACTGATGGGTTTCGTTGAGATTTTTCGAGAATACATATTTTTTGTTTATTATTTTTATGTTTTTTCCTTGAACTACTTGGCAACAACCTGTGTTGGATTGTTTCACCATTAAAAATTAGCATCATACACAATATTGGTCAACACTGTATCTGCTACAAAACACTTATCATTGAATAATAATACTCCAAATATGCTACCCTGCTATACATCAAACTATTTCATACGTCAACTTGAGGAGACATGAAAGTTTTTAGGGCATCCTGTCGCAATATATCTGAAAGAAACTTAAATACTTGAATTAAAAAAAATGTTCTTTAATGAAAATGATTCTACGTAAATTTGTACATCAATTTGTTAGGAGCAATTTGAGTAAAAAATGTTGCCAACAATAAATAAACAAAACGTGAAATTAAGGAGTTGTTGAACGTTTCCGAGTCTACATCAGACTCCTTCATGGGACAAACTTTAATTATCCTCAGAATCGCTGTTTTTCTTTCAAAATCTGTCAAATTGACATTGGTAAACACACTGAGAGGTTAATTCACTGTACCTTGAAATTTCCCAATGCCAATTCGGTTTTCAATAGAGATATCCAAATATCTACTCCTTTCTAACAAAATACAGGTACATTTTCTCTGAAAGACCATGAACATATTCTGTTCTAATTCCATTGTAAATTTTATTGTAGGTTATTTAGTATTTATATAGCAAGACCAAAAATTAATTTAATCAAATATCCATCGTTTCCACATAATATCAACATACAATTCTAGAGTGGAAATGCAAAACGGTCTAAGTGCCACATACTCGAAATTTTATCAATTGTAGGGTCTACGTGCCTACGTGCAATGGCCAATAACCTACGAAACGGTCTATGTGCCAAAACGAGAGTTAAAGGTAGGAAATATTAGTTCGAAAGTGGGGGTAGGTCTAAATCCGCCAGCGCATTTTCGGTTGAAACGGTCTACGTGCCAGTTCTTACACGTTAGTTTGATACAAGATGGATGCCACTGCAGATGTTACGGGCAATGTAATATCAACAATTGTGAATAAAAAACAAAGAAATAATATTAGAAAAGAAAAAAAATAAAATTAGTTGGATTATCATACAAAAACTAAAAGGGCGTCGAGGTTTCAGCAAAAAAAGCACCAACAGCTGAGGTAAATAAAATTTTCTTAACCTCTTTGACTAAAACGCGGTGTTTAAGCTTAAGCCGATACCATTGCAACCCGATATCTTTTGAGCAGAAAACGTCGCTCTTTAGAGATTTGTATGCAACCGCTGATTACGAGAAACAGGGTACGTTTCTTTTGGGACTAATCCAAGTGGGTAAGGTGAACAGAAGACGTCACGGAGCATACGAGAGTCCAGAAGCCAGCCATAGACATTGTACTGTTTATTATACAATCCCGGATGGTAAAGGTCAGCACAAGCAAGTATGTCGTAAAACATTTTCAAACATTTTTTCACTTAGTCACAGAAAAGTTCAGGAGCTTATTGAAAGAAAGAAACGGGGAATGGTGTCATTTACAGATGGACGTGGTAAAAACAGTAAACGCATGAAATTTACAACAGATTTAAAGCAGCAGATCAAAGATCATATAAATAGTTTTCCCAGAGAGAGCAATCATTACAGTCGCAGCAAATCGATCAGAGAATTTCTAAGCCCTGATTTAAATTTAAATCGTATGTTTCTTGCTTTCAAACAGACATTTCCGAATACTATCGCAACATATAAGCTGTATTCGTCCATTTTCCATATATATTTTCCAATGCTTCGATTTGGCCGTCCTAAGTCAGATACCTGTTCAACATGCGATTCTCTGAGCAACAAAATTAAATCTAGCTCAAACAAAGATGGAGAAAAACAAGCACTTTCGGCACGATTGCAGCTACATCACAGAAAGGCCGAGAGTGCAAGAACCGCTATGAATAAAGACATTATTGCCTCTCAGTCTATTACTTACGACCGCAATATGATCTCAATAGACCTAGAACAAGTACTATTTATACCCACTCTGATGTTTTACAGTCGCCAAACTTCTTGCTTCAATTTTGGTATACACATATCTGATACAGAAACTGGTATAATGTGTCTGTGGGATGAAACTGTTACAGGAAGGGGCGGTAATGAAATTGCATCGGCTTTATATAGAGTTCTCACCCAGCATACCGAAATGTTTGCCAAAAAGCAAAAGGTTGTATTTTGGAGCGACAACTGCACTGGCCAACATAAAAATAGGATCTTTTTAATGTTCCTTATTTACCTTGTTGCTACAGGAGTTTTTGAGCAAATAGATCACAAATTTTTGGTAAGCGGTCACAGCTATCTATCATGTGACCGCGATTTCGCTCAGAGAGAAAAGCGGAAAAGGGTATTAAAATGTTTCGTCCTCAATGATTTGGAAAAAATGATTGCTGCAGCCCGTCACAAAAATCCTTTTAAGACTGTACTTCTAGAAAAAATGATTTTAAAGATTTTGCACAAGCATCGAACGAATTTATTAACACGACCAAATTACAAATATCACAAGTTTCGTGGCTGCGAATCGACAGGGACAACCAAACACTCATAAAAACAAAAAAAACATTCAGCGACATTGAATCATGGGTTACATGTAACCTTTTAAAAAAAGGCAAAAAGCTAAATCAGATTACAGAGCATATCTTACTTCCGCTACAGTGCCAAAATAGGGTTACTGCCGAAAAACTTAGAAATATAGAAGCAATGATTGACTACATTCCTTTACATCATGCCTATTACGAAAATCTTATTGCGCCTACTAAAGAACATCTCGGAAGTAGTGCTTAACTATAGTATAGAATGTGTCTTTGGAGTTAGACCATTTTGACTTGCCGCAGTCTGAAGGACTTAGAACATTCCAGAGGTTTTTGTTTTTGATGTTATATTGTAGCCAGTTAAAATTTTTGATTTTGTTTATATTTGTGTTCATTAAGTACAGATGTTTAGGTAAATATCTATAGAGGATAATTTTTTTGTGATTTAGCCAGTTAATAAACGTTTTTTGCATTTACTCCGAATTTTATTTTTGGTACATAGACCGTTCTGCATTTCCACTCTAGAATTCTGAATTTTCATAAATTGCTCCTGAACAAGTTGGTGCAAATATTTATGCAGGAGAATTTTCATTATTAAAAATGTCTAATTCAATTACTGGAGATTGTTTCAGGTATTGGAAGTGAAAGCCCTAAAAAGTTTTCAATATGTAAAATCTTCCCACAATATATTTCAATGGATACCTTGAAAAGGAACATTTGCCATCTATAGTTATCTTGACACACTGCCAACGATCATATAAATAAGGAACTAGTAATTTCAATACATATTTCATACAATTCCACAAGTTTTAATATTTATCAATCAAATAATATCAATTATAAACGAAAAATGCTTTAAGAAGACCCCGTAACTATATTAAGAGGAGTTCCGAGGAGATCCGAGGTGATCCAAGGAAATCCGGGGAGATCCAAGGAAATCCGGGGAGATCCACGGAAATTCGGGGAGATCCAAGGAAATCTGAGGAGATCCAAGGAAATCTGAGGAGATCCAAGGAAATCTGAGGAGATCCAAGGAAATCCTGAGGGGAGGCAATCTTTTACCACAAAAAATCTTCAGTGGTTACCCCCTCGCTTGAATGTCTTAAATACGCGACTCCAAGGCAAAGGTCAATTGATTTTGCAGCTATACTCTCATGTTTCGTCCTTTCAATGCAAATTGAGTCTTTTTAGGACACAAATCAATTCAGCCAATTACGGCCATTTTCCGAACTATAAAAAAATTATGGAGAAGTTTAATGAAACTGACGTCAATTTCGCTCATGTTGAAAAAACTGATATTTTGATACAAGTTTTTGAAAATCGTTTTGTAGACTTCAAAAAAGTTAAACCGCTATTGGACATTTTCAGCAATCCTTTCAAGATTTCACCCGAAAATGCGCCGAAATCAATGCAGCTGGAATTAATAGACATGAAAAATGATGATGTGAATTTAAGAAACAAATGTAATGAATGTAATTTACTCAACTTCTACCGCTGCGTTGATAAATAAATGCATTGAAATGCGCAAGCTTATTTTATTGACGTATTTTTGTGAACAAACGTTTTCAGTGATAAAACTTAACAAAACCAAAAGCCGAAACCGTCTGGCAAATGAAAATTTAGAAGCAATTATATGTGTGGCTACAAGTAATGTGGAGCCAAATGTGAAAAAACTTGTTAGTTCAATGCAATGTCATGCATGAAAATAATAAAACATGAAATATTACATTGTAATGATTACATAATTATTACAACAAACATTTTTGAAGGTATTTTTATTATTGTATTTCATACTATTTAAAAATACAAATTTTTGTGTTAATGAGTATTGTTTGAAGTGGCCCGTCCTTAGCTTATATTTTTCCCGAGTGGCCCCTGTTCCCTATAAGTCTGTGCATCCCTGGATTAGAGTGTATGTAAACCTAGGTGTAACTACTCATCGTTAAATGCAGGACATAAGGAACAAGAATACATGTTCAATGTACAAGTTTCCGCTCTTTCAGATTTTAAAACCGATTTATCATTAGATAAAAGTTATGATCTAATTTATCATAGCGACAGGTTGTAAGTAATATGCTCTCTATGAGCAACATAAGAAATATTCACATAATTAATTTTATTGTAACAAAAACTGTAAAGCTGCCAATCTTCAAGCCTATAGTCCAAGATACATGATGATAATAGTAACCAGGTGATATACCCAGCACATGACTTCATCTACGAAATGAGTTTTCACCCAAAAATTTTTTTCTAATACATACTCTTTCCTTAATAACTAAAATTTCATAAAACTAAACAAAAAAATGGATTCCATGTATTAAAATAAATGATACTGCATAATTTTTTCCATACATTCACGGTAATCCAAAATTTTTCAGTCAGAACCGCAAAATTATTGAACACGCCTCTATGAAAAATTTTATAATTACCAAACTATGTTATAGAAGGATACCTTTCTTACGCCATTCGATAGAGTAAAGACTCATCTCAATTATTTACTATTTTTGAATTCTTCTATTTTATATTTCGACAATTTGCATTTCAGAAGGCCAGTGTTTTCCATATGGAAATAAAAGTTATCTATGGTGTTTTCTCAGCATTAGAAGTATCTGCCTGAATTCCAGTGAGTGAAGAATTGTAAAATTTTCTATCATCACTCAAATTTGTTTAAAAGTAAACACTATGGATCCTAACGACCCGGGTTATTCTTGTACAAAAAATAAAACAGATCCACATATTGCGAAGTGGTAACTGCAGTTGTCGAAGTGAAACGGTTAAAAATGTTGAGAATTTAAGAGTTTTATCTTGACTGACCATATTATGGAAATATAACAATGATCGACGCTTTTCTTAATCCTTAATGCACGTACATTTAGGGATTTTCTCAGGTGTTTGTACCTTAAAAAGCTGTATTTTATTAAATAATTGTGTCAATATTAATAAAAATTTTATATACCAAAAGAGTATTAATCAATATTTGAAATAAAATAAATATGTACAATGTTGTATTTTTTTTGTTCTATGTAAAAATAAATACCCACATCTGAAATTACAAGCTCCAGAAGTATTTATACTCTGTCTCGTTTCTATTATAGTTCCATATATACTTGCATATATAGAGAGGAACATGAGCAAATCTGCAGTTTGATGAGTATATTATAGTTAATTTTGTGATTTTTATCCATTTATTACAATCCCCACTAATTTCTTTTACAGATTGAATTTTTATGTATTACGAATTTAAAAATTATTATAACATCTGTAAGGCAAATCAAGTCATTTATGTAGCAAATTCACTGCTAGAGAATTTAGGTAAAATTTAAATCTTCCGTCATAGCATCTACTGTATTCACTAACTTCTTCTTGGAATAGTATTCACATTTCTCTAATTGATATAAAGCCTCATAATAATTGTCCACAGAACTTTAGATTGAAACCTTTCTATGAGATTTGACTTGGTATTTCCATAAATGTATACTGGTTTGGGGGTTACTTTATAAACTAGTGGCTTGTTATTTATTGACAGTTTTGGATGTTTGCCTAGTAGCCAATAATTGTTGATGAATTTGCATGTCAGTTGTTTCCTCTTTAGTAGATATGGGTATTTCATGAAAGTGTCTTCATCAAATGCAGTCTTAAGTTTTTACACTATTTGATGTGGGTTGCAGGTAGCATTTGTACTAATTTTATATCTCCATGAAGATATGATTCTATAACAAAGTTATCATGTGTGGTAATGTATTTAGTTTCTACGGTTCCAGACTTCGTTGAAGGCCTAGAAGACAACTACACAATAACTTTTCTGGTGTCTACTGCTCGGTAAACTTGTTCCATGGTGACATGTTCACATAAAAATATCTATATATTTAACACTTATACTTAAAACAATAAATTATTTATTTAATATAACAAGTTACCATTAAATCTTACTGCTCTTACAGCTCCCTGCTTGCAATCGATAGTATTTAAATTTTCTAAATCCATGCAACTACAAATAACCTCGATAAATCAAAACAAGGGGTTTTTTGCTGTTTACTTATCTGAGTCCTAACCAAACCTCTATTAATTATTTGTCTGTGGTCCAGATTTGTTTGTTGGTTACATTGACATATTATACTAGTGGACTGGCCTACGGTAATAAACACTGTAGGATAAAATGCGGAAGAGACTAGAAAGAGATGGAGCTAGGTGTGGCAGAAAACACGGAGAAAGCATATAATGGTATTATAAAATTATTTTCTTATTAGTAAAAGTTGTTGTAACTGCATTAAATGCTTCAAAGTATATTTCAATTTTATAAACAAATAACAGACTATGTTTTATTAATATCTTTAATATTATTTTAAACCCAAATAACACAAAAAAAAAATTAAACAACCATTAAAAAATCATTTTATTACGTATAAAAAGAAAATATACAATTATTATTGTTATACATTACGAAAAAGACAATGCATTTTCATAAAAATATATTGTTACGTGTCTATTTATACAGTGTGGTCATATAAGTGTGCAACGTGGAATTCTTTTTATTGCTCAGTAAAAATTCAAATATTGCTAAAAGTTGGTGCATGTTCGATAATCAAATTAGATGCATTCAGAAAGGTTGCAAGTCAAACAGGGTAGGTTAAAAAATAGTCCAAAATAAACTAAATGGATTCTTGTGTAATATTTATTCATTTTTTTATATTTACAAACAGTTGGGTTGGTAATTTTCAAAAATTTCTTTCTCTTTTATAACTTATATAAAATTTATTGTTTATTTACCTACCTGTGAAATTTTATTTTCTCGCCTTTTTTCAACCTTGTAGTACAAGTATAAGATGAACACGACCTCATTTTCAAATATTTCTCAAAATTATTTAAAATATATAATAAACCAGGCAGTAACATATAAAACCATACCGTAACCATACATTGAAAAATATATTTGCCACAACTAGCGTTATCCTTCTCGATCTTTCTCTCTCGCACTGCGATGGCATCAATTGTGTGGTAGGCGGGCCAGTCCATCAGTATAGTATGTCAATGGTTGGTTGTCTCTGGTTCATAGATTAGGGAGGGTTGGTTGTACTAGGTGCATATCATAGATAAAGTAATATTTTTGTCTATTGTGCATATTGCACATGTAGTTCAGACCCAAGGTTAATAGATGTATAGGTTGCCTGGTACCTTTCAACCAATTTGAGTGCCGTATTTTTGGCGGGTTGTGACGTGACCCAGAATGCCAATTCAAATTTATTGCTTTATTTTATTTTATTATTTTGCAAGGAATAGAATAAAATTGGTAAATAACTATTGCAAATTTGTACATAGGTATAAATAAATCAAAACAAATATATTTATTACAATTTTAATTCTGATTAAACATTTATTAGGCATTTAAATAAAAAGATAAACATAAAGATTTACAATCTAACGATTTATTTGATTAAAATATATATAAGTTTTACTACAAATATAAATAACAAAATTATGTCAACTTATGTATAATAGGTACTCACACAAAACTTTACAATAATAAAGACTTAAATAAAGTGAACTTACAAGTTAAATTCCTTCAGTGAAGCTCCTGGGACACGACACATTGCTTATATTACTGCTGAGGGGGCTAATTTTTGACCTTTCAGAATTTAAGGAGTACTCGCTATTATCACAATTAACCAATCAACATACATTATTCCACGTGGCAACTACGACATTAACGAGTATTCCTAAAGTTGCGAAGGGTCAAAAATCCTTTAAACTACACATTCACTCTAATTCTAGCAACAATTAATCACACTTTATTTGTAGAAAATTTAAAAAAAGCTGAAAATGAAAAAACTCTAGGGTGTAGCCTCATGCAGTCGCTCGTCTCCAGCGATAAATCTGGTCACGTGACCGTATTTTAAATTTCCCGCGATTTAAAAAAAATAGTGAAAAAGCTCAAATTGTTGAGCTTTTGTCGCTAGAGCTGAGCGACATGAAATTCATACACAAATCAAATAATATTATGCCTTTTCTCTATTTGTAACTTCTTTGTTAATGTTATATGTAAACAATGGATTCAGGTGAGGTAAATATTTTAAAAGATTATTAATTGGTAAAGTATGAAAATATACGTTTAAACCGATAATTTTGTTTCTTTGTTATACAGTTTTATCGAGAAATGATGTAACTTTATAACCACATTTTTGTTTGTAAAAGTTTTTAGATGACACAGATATTAAATGTTTTGTTGTGATAATTATGTACTTGTTTTGTTTATTTATATAAATTCATGTTCTTTTATTGTTAACAAAAAAAGGACAATTTTTTAATGATTGTGATAATTGAAAGAACTGAAAAGAAACAAACTATTCATGTTGACTAGTTTAATAATATAATATTGTTACATCAATAAATGAAACATTTTTATACTGATGAGAATCAGAAAAATCGCTGTGTATCCTAGTTTAAATTAAATATAGATATTGTAATCAATTACTTTGTTTCAATTTTCTTTCCTTAAGTGAGTGTGTTTGTGCAAATGCGATATTGAACAATGGTGTTTTCTAGAATCTATTAGGTTCATTTGTTTGTGTACTTCTTGGGATCTGCGTTTCTTTCAAACACAGAAATTAATTAGCCATATAAACAAAAAATACAAAATTTTATTTTTTTAGTATCAGTTCTGGACAACTCAATATAATAATGTATTCCTACAATAGAATACAATAACAATATACATGCAGCATTCATACAATATTAAGAATTTAACTTCAAACGTGTTCCCATAAATGCAAAGCCTGTCCATGGGGTAGTGTATGGTTTAATAATAATATTCCAAAATAATTTAAAATAAAAAAATTAGAACATTTATATTTATACATATTATCAGGAGATGAGCAAACGTTTAAAGTTTAACATAAATTACAAGTAAAACTTCCTTTCTGAGACAACTCCAAAGTGCTCTGCACATTTCTGCAATTATGCTCGCTGTTGTCATCTCTACCAGATACTGTGGTA
The DNA here is from genome assembly GCA_963921935.1 of Galeruca laticollis. Lineage (NCBI taxonomy): Eukaryota > Metazoa > Arthropoda > Insecta > Coleoptera > Chrysomelidae > Galeruca > Galeruca laticollis. The sequence continues at coordinate 173,305,378 of OY998177.1, forward strand.
CGATATGGATTTGAAACAGTCACCTGTAGTTAAATATCTGTTGAAAAATTGTATTTAGTTTAATGACTGTAATCAATGTGGTTAAGCAAGACAAATCTACAATATTACCGTAGAATTATTAGAAGTTGTGCAACAGCAGAAATGGGCTCCCTCACTGCGTTGTTTTGTTATAAGAGGCCCAAATAAAAATAGCTGCACTTCGAATAGACTTGGTGACATCCGCAAATAAATTTCAAATTTACCTGCGTACCAGAAGAGTGTAGAAAAAAACTGGTTAAGAAAAGTAATGTTCCATTCGTAATGTATACAATGGGTGAACCCAAAAACGTTTTACGTTTTTCATTTACTACGAGAGCTGCCAATATTCTTTTTTGCCGAATTTTCTTAATCCCAGCACTGATACAAATTTGTTGACACTGATCAACCCACTTTTGATATTTGAAAGCAAACGACATCTCGTCAATTTCCCACTATCATAGCAGAGTGTCGCTGATTATAGATTGAAACGCTATTTTATTTTTATTCAGTCCTATTTCATTAACTTGTATTACTGCTACTAGAAATAAACAAAATTAGAAAATCAGTTTTAAGGTTATCTGTCATTAATCTTTGTCTGTCAACTTTCGAGATCGTTACAAGCAGCCATGTTGTCGCTGCTTTCCATCACGGCGATTTGTGACATGTCGCTACTTTTCTTCGCGGCGATTTGTGAGTTGTAGCGACTTTTTTGAGACGCGGGAATTTCAAAATTCGGTCACGTGACCAGATTTATCGCTGGAAACTAGCGACGAGCGACTGCATGAGGTTACAACTTACGGTCATTTTGCACGTGTTATCGATTTGAGTAGAAAGATTCATGTTCATACGCTCCGCCCTCCCATGTGACGATCCAGCTTGTTATTGATCTTAGGTAATCCCATCAAAACTTTGTGCTCAGATTATACAACCAATTATACGCTGGTGTATTTTGATCACTTGTGAAGAAAATTTAGTTTGCTTACTTTTAAAGAAATTTATTTACTTATTTGCTCACTCTTAAAGGAAATTATCTACTTTGCTCACTTGTGATTCAGTATGCTACATTTGCTCACTATTTTCAGTTGAATAATAATTAATTTTGCTCATAAATATGAAAAAAAAGTATATTTTTATCTTATTTAACGTAAGCGGCAGCGTGTGTAAATCAACTTTCAAAAACGAGCATGTTTTAAAGTTTCCATGGCAACCCAACAACCCGAGAAACGTGTAGTATATTCATATTCCAAAAAATATCAATCATACAATCTTAATTTTTTAAATGAATGTGAGAAGTACAGTTGGTATTGTTTGAAACGTTTATACTTCGGTTTTATAAGTCAGAAGAAATGCTGCTCAAATTAATACTGCTAACATTTTCGGAAGCCATTGATGAGCTTTGACTACCACTAATGGCACTCCCAATGATGTTTAAAACAATCTTCTTATTGCTAATATTCTCTTCAACGTAAACAGTCGCCGCAGCTGTAGATTTCCATCCTACTTGTCGTTGGATTTGATCTATTGTCATGCCACTATATTCGCCATAATGGCAGCGGACGTACGTCTAAACACATTCCCGTGTATTTCTTAGGATCCTCCAATTTAAGATAACGGGCAATTTGTAAAAGTCATATGATCCAAATGTATTCATTCTAACCAACTTGATTGGTGCACTTCTCCTTATAATACCGTAAGAAAATTCAGTTTGTATACTTACATTTTGGGAGTGCAATGATAAATATTGTTTCACCAAACTCACATAACTAATTCCATCACTGTCGGCAACAGCAAACGTCGACCCTTTACAGTCTTGGAAGGTCGGATAGTAATAAGCAATACGCTTCCATCTTCCCTCATATCATGAAAGCGTAAATCGCACAATTCACATCTTCCACAAGAGCCAAAGATACCGCGAATAGCTACCCCCTCAAAAATAAATACGTAATATCCAGTGCATCAATGAAAAACATCCACAAATGGTCTTCCTTGAATATATACCTTTTCTTGGTTACATCATTCTTGCTATTTGCCTTCATGCACTTTCACAAATTATTTTATATCAACCCCTTTCTTTACCCTCAACATACTATGCAACTTCGAATGAGTAGCCCACATAGTCAACACTACAACTCTATCATCTGTATCTATTATACTTTGCTCTTCCATCCATTTGATAAACTTCTCGTATCCTTTTTCTACATTATTAGTTCTCCTTTCCATTTTTTGTAATGTTAATATCAGTATTTCAAAGTATAGGAACCAATAAAAAATAGCGTAAAGTGTTTGTGGACCACTGGTCTTTAAAACAATTTCTCTATTTAAAGCAGTCCGGCTAAGCTGTTGTCCTCGAAAAATCGCGCGTTTTAAAGACCTTAATATCAACTTTAATATACTATATCAATATAAAGAATATGCTAGCAATTAAATATAAATTCACTTTCATGTAGGATACAGCACTATAAATTTCCTGAATAACACAATCATTTACTGCAGGGAGTAGCTACTACAGTTTAAATCATATGCCTCGTTTTTCTAATAGGTCAATGGCTTTGGCGAGAACCAATTAGGCAGACTACTTAGGTCACTGATTGAAGATGCCCAGTTAAATTGGAAAAAAATACAAGTACAATTAAGTATCTATATTTTATACTGAAAGCCACATTTGAAATATATTTGTGTATATTAGACAAGGTATTATTTATTTAAATAAAAATAGAATTACATTAAATCTTTTCTCGTAATATCAGGTAGATCTTGTATTCCATTTTTATCAATACATCGAACTTTGAAATTGGGCAGATTGATGATAAGTCTCTGGTGCACTTCTCTTACACATTTTTTTAAAAGCTCATATCCTTGTTCTTTGCTTAGTGATCTTAAATAATGCCGATCCATTATTGAAAGTGAAAAGAATCCTCCGTAACCATGAGCTGCATAATCAACACCTGTCATAGATGCTAAGTAGTCCATGTAATACAATTGGGGACCATCTTCATCATCATATCCAGCCAGAAGAAGATTTACATGATATGGACTCTTAAAACAAAAAGTAGAAAGTTAAATTAGTATTTTCAACAAATGAAAATTTCAAAACTGCAAAGTACAACTATTAATCAGTGAAAACAAATTTCTTTCACCAAAAATAATTGAATATACTTTGATTTCGTGCTTGACGTACATTGCACATAACCCGGGTTATACTCGTTTTTCTTTAGAAAAAATTTAAGATTTATTTGAAATGTAACTTTATGCAATGCATATTTTGTTACACTGATTGTAGAAATATAGTTGAAACCAAATAAATAACTAATTTTATACACATATAGAATATATCAATTTTTGAGTATCTACCCTGCTTCGTAGCGCGTCTGCTAAATTTCTGCGCGTGAAAGTTGCAGCTTCTTTGGGACTCATCTCGTATGTATTTCTCATTTTATAAAGTTGAATATTTTTTGCAATATATTCTGCAAATTGTGTAGTATCTCCAGGTTCTCCTGATACAGCCATAACAAGTTTATTAGATAGTTCATGAATTTTATTCTCATCTAAAATTTTAACACATTTTAATACTATGAAATAAATAGTTTCCATGAGATTAGAGCTACCTGTTTTCATTACAATAATACTCTGTGCTGCAGTCATATCGGCCGCAATCAGTACAAAATCCGCAAATTTAATACCAAGTAAACATTCCATTATTCACTACTTCTAAAAATATTTATTTAATGAATAATAATAAAACGCTATGTAATGTTACTTTCGCAGCGTCCGGTCAACTGACGTAAGCCGGTAGGCAACCCGCTAGACTGGTGGACAGACACTGCCACTGTTTACGTTGTAATATTTTTACGAAGGCGCGTCATTTCACTCTCTAAAATAGCCCTATTTTATTCTGAAATAAGCCTAAAATATTATTTTACCAGAATACCTCGATATTTCGTTAATAAGCGGTTTACGTGTATAAAAAGTAATACTGATAAATTTACCAATGCATATCGGTGGCCCCTTTTTACTAGCTACGGGTGGAACAGCTTATTTTTGAATATCAACGTCTCTAATAAACATTCTTCAAATCGTCGGTCGACTGTATAGTCGGAAGGTGTTCTTTGAAACAAGTGTTCGATTATCGGTTGTACAAACTTTATAAAAACGAGGTAATATTTTTTAAAGAACAAAAGCGTGCCGTTTTCTGGATAATTTCGTAGTATTCAGGAGACATTTATTGAACGCAGTTTAATTATTTTATATACAGTTGTGTTTGATTTATTTTGTGATATTTGTGAAATGGCTTTCTGGAGACCTTTTGAGGTGAATGCTGAACCAAAATGAATTTCTTAATTGAAGATTCATATTAATAATGAAATTCCTGCTAATAATATGTAATGTAACTTATAATAATATCCAAATTAATTATGAAATACATCTTAATAATGCGATTCTAATTAATAATAATAAAGAAAATGAGGCACACTTTGGGAAGATTTGCATAAATCAATAGAAACACTTCGTCAAATTTTAAAATGTGGTTTTAAGTAGGTTTAATAAATTAGATAGTCGAATGTGTGTTATGGAATCAGTCTCACGGTTCTTTCCACAGAGAAATAAACAGTATTTGTCTATGGTTCTTTCTTTCAAATTATTTAAGACAGATTTTATAAGCTGTAGAGAAGGTAGTAAAAATATAACTTATTCACAAAAACTTGTAACTAAAGTATATTGAGTACTTACTATTGTACTGCACATTGAAGGTGGGTCCTCATGGGCGGATTTGAAGCGGACTCAATTTGACAGCACGCAATACGTTCGTTTCAGCGTACGGGTCCAGACGATTTCTCGTTTATTCTGTTTTAGCGTAGACGGTTTGTTTACAAATACAGCGTAGGTAAAGCCTTTATCGAAAGTTGATTAATATTGTATTTTTTATTGTGTCTTCAGCTGAATACTAATAAAATGGAAAGCGACAATCAAATTATCGAAATGTTCTTCTTGCCGAAGGCCTGCCATCAAGCAGAATTTATCAGTTGCAAAAAAATAAGTAACAGTAATTAGTAGAAGAAAGAGATTTTGGGTAATGGAAATATTTACTGCAGAACAAAGCTTCAATACTATGAAAAAATAAATCAAACTGCAACCAATATAACCTGAAAAGCAAAATTCCTCAACGTGGTCAACAAATGTCTTTCTCTAGCACGTCCTCACTACTGTCATTGAACGCCAGGAGCACAAATCCCCCACGCTAGGAGTACGCTGAAAACTAGAGACAAATTCTACTTTTCTGAGGACTGTTGGTATAATTCGCGAGGATTAGTGACAGCGCACTTTTGATAGATCACGTTTCAACGAACCACATCATCGAACGCCAGTGCGCTCTGCTTATAGTCCGCACATGACGAGATGAGGACCCACCTTGATTCCACAATTAAACAATTCAAGTAAGGATTGTCGAAAACACCGATCACCGTATCTGCAAGAAGTGAATCACTGGTAACGCCAGTGATTTCCCATTCATCGAAGAAATATCTCGGTTACCGATATATTGCCCAACACTAAGCGCATTGTATTGTATGAACTACCGGGAGGGCTACTTTTAATCAAGTAGGTTTGATGTGATTAAGTTTTAGATTTTTTTTTCATTTTTAGGGTTCTAAGCCCCTCATCCCCCCGTAGTTACGCCACCGCTATAGTATATTATCTATGAATAAAGTGTGTTTGACAGAACATATTTTTTTTCTAATTACTATATTTTAAATGGGTGCTTGACCTTTAACTAGTTTTTCGTGAATTATTACAAATCCGGCTCTGTTCTGCGTTATTCAGTACCGTTCAATAAAACTGCTATACGAAAATGACCTCTATAACACTATTCTATAAGTCTAGGCCACGTTCGCCATTTACCTGCATAACTAGAAGCTTGATCAACAAGCCTCTTCCACAATCGACCAGTGGAAGAATCTGTCTGTCGCCATTTCCTTTAAGTGCTCGTGTTTGTGGTTGTGCATCTTTTTTGTTGTGTTTATACTCTATATTTTGACTTATACGAAGTTAATGATGGAATTAAAAGTGGAATCTGTTAACCTCTTTGATTTAGGAAAAATTTGTAGAGCATGTTTAACGGAAAAAGGTGAAATGCGATCAGTTTTTATGCAGGACGATTCTACAGGACAATCAATGGTCCTTGCAGATATGATCATGGAGTTTACTTCTGTACAGGTTCATACTCTTTAAATTCATTGTCATTTTATAATTTGTTGCAATTAAATACACTTGCAAAAGTACTTTAAAAAACTGCACTGGTACAATGTTAGTTAAAATTTCAATTGTAATTGTTTTTGAGAATATCATTGTAAAAAAATCAACTTCATTTTCTTTTTTTGTCCAAGAAAATTTTATATGCCTTATATGATAGATAATAAAGATCATAGGATGGTTGCAACGTTTTGTTTTTTGATAACGATTTAAGTAGTTAATATGTGAAAAGGTAAATCATTTTTATGTTGACTTTGTATTGACTGTAATCATATCAATCTACAATGTCCCTCAATGTGTATAAAATGTATATTTAACTAATTATATATTCATGAAGTAGATTATGAAATTCAGGATTTTAATAAATAAACAACAGTCCAATGTTAGCTACCTATTTTTTCACTTTAATTTATGTCCAATTTATTGTCTAAAAAACTTGAAAATATCAGTTTGTGAGAATTTAAAATAGCATGATTTATGGCAAATTTTACTCTCAACATAATGTGTTGAATAATTTCAGATCAAGCAATATGTAAATAACCAACAATTTTTTTTCAACAACACTTTAATTGCTAAACAATATTGTTAATTATAATTTTTAAATAATGTTAAATTGAACTGTATATGTTATTTCATGGTCACTTGAATCTGTTGTTTTTACACAATTAAAAGTAGCAAACAAAACCTTTAAATCATCCTTAACTATTAAGTTCAATGAGACAGACTTTACAAATGATATTTAAATATAAACATTCATAGGACATAAAATATAATTACTTTAACAATATATTTAACCATTTTATTACTAAAGGCCGCTTAACATGGAGCAATGCAAACTTCAAGTAATTACATGCAATCTCTTGCAAGGTCAAAATATTGCCTATGACGACTCTTGCACGTTGTTTGACATTATGCAATACAAATAAAATACTTCAAAAAAATGGCATTAACAAAAATCAAAAATGTTAGTTTTGCAAAAAATGTGCTCTAGAGTCAATCAACTGATTTGGCTGACATTTGGTTGGTTGTTAAACCCAAAGTAATTAGATTTCTCCCTAGAATTGCAACTTGCATGCAATAGAAATGGCACCAAGCCGATAAAGTTGCAATTGAGAGATCTATCAGCTGAGCTTCAACTGCACATGCTTGTGATCAGGAAAAATTGCCTCTTGCATTGCAGGTTGTATTGATCCATGTCAAGCGGCCTTTAGAAGTAAAAATAATAAATATTTTCAATCTAATCCAGAGACTCCCAAACTTTTTTCCCTCTTCCCTAGACCACTTTCAAAGTTTTATTGGTTTCTGTGGACCCTCTGCTGCTACATTTCTACCATATTCCCAAAACTCATTTAAAAATGTGAAGATCAGATCTAATGATAGATTTTTTCATGCTAACATAGACCCCTGTTTAGACTTACTTGGAACCCTGGTGGTTACAATGAAAGAGCAATAGAAACACTTTTCCCATTTAATGGTAAGGGTGCGGTATTTGATATTGAAGACCCTCCAGCTAGAAGTTTGACGACTTTATTTTTGGATGCGATACTGCCTTCTAAATATCCTTCCACAACACTCGAACTCCTTCAGCCACTATGTCTCTTTAATGCACCCATACTGGCCCCAGTGTCCGCTACTAAGGTGGCTGATGATCTTCGCAAAAATATATTTCTTGTTAGTTTTCATTTCAGGTATGGTCACAACAATGACTTCACCTCTGTTGTCTATGATCAATTAACATATTCACTAATTCTTCCAGCTTGTGACCTCCAATCACCCCAAATAACAGTGCCACTTACATCATCAGAAATGTTTTGTTTGGTGCTTCCTGACTAAACTTTTATCACTTCCTCTCGAGTTAAAACCTTTGAATTTTATGGTTCATATCCTTTAGATCAGGGGGGCTCAAACGGTCGATCGTGAAAGCTTTTTGAGTCAATTTCGGGAAATATTGGCCCATATCGATCACAATTTTGTTTAATGGCGACATGACGATACAACTTGACCTATCATATTATGTTCATATCAACTGGACCGCCATCTACCTTTGGAACTGCTACAGTCACACAAAAACCAATTTCTATGGGCTTAACTTTTTTGGCAGATGATTCTAGCATTTTCTCAGCTGCTTATTTCTGTCCAGCAAAACTTATGACCTTTCTTCTTTGATCCACTCTTCACTGGAACACATATGACATAAAATAGAATTGTTTTCATTTGAGATAAATGCTGGCAAAAAGAACAGTTTATAAAAGTGCTTTCTTCACTATTGTTGCAAAATGAACATATAATAGGTAAACTAAAATAAGAAGTAATCATTTCCTGAGTTTCTGTTGTCTAAGTTGTTGGTTTGGATGCAGGAGTTTTCTTCATTATCATTTATTTCACTGTCAACCATTTTTTCAGTAACATTGAGAAGTTTCTCTAAATCTTCTTCAGAGTAAATTTTCCTTAGTATATCTCTTGGTATTGAGCTACTACTTAGATCAACTTTTAGATCACTTCCAAATAAGGCTTTATACGGTACTAGATTTATTGTACTGTGAAAAGAAGAATTCTATTGGAATTGTACGAAGTAACAACCAAGTGACCAGTTTGTGCAGTTGTTGTCTTCCATCCAAGCACATAACATATTTTCAATATCCTGATTGCTCCGCTCCACGCTTCCTTGACTTTAGGTTTACGAGATCTACGGTGTACTATTTTACAATCTGGCCTCAGTGCTGTTACCTCTGTAATAATAGAAATAGTAAATTCCCGACCGCTATAGCTCTGAAGAATGTGGGGGGTACCAAATATCAAAAAAAATTATCAATTATCAATTCTTATTATATTAACTTATCTGGCATGTTTAGTGTTTAACGGACGTATGTGTGAAAACATTGTAGAGTGGTCTACAATTCCCCTTTTTATTGCAATTGCAAACTTTACATAGTTTTATGAATATTCATCATTGTTAAATATTCCTAAGCCGTGTTAGGCATTTTTAAAAAGGACTAAAAAATTCAGGCATTTTTCACAAATTTGTCTTTCTGCGTTTTTAGAAACCCCTCGTCTTTTTACATAAAGCTGGATTATTTAATATGCCTGTGACATATGTGCCACGGGCATTACTTGCCTGTAATACATAAATAACTATTATATTTTGATGTGGCATAGTGATATTCTTATGACTGGGTAGTATTATGATTTCATTAGAGTATTGAGTACTATAATGAAAAAATATCTAGGTATACTATATAGGCAAAAAAATGAAAAATTGATTGAAATCAACAAAATTTAACGATTAAAATTAAGTACTACATTATTGCAATTTGTTAAATTAATGTTAGATATAGGTGTCATTATTATGGTTGTTTATTTGTAAATTTGCAGTTTCTTGTGCTCCACTTATACCTATTATCATTGACTCTTTCAATCTAAATATTTTTTATTCTCTGCCTCTTGTAAAAACTTTGCAATATTTTCTTTAGTCAAAATTCTGGACTTTTTGGGTTTGTAATAATCAGAATTTAGTTTTCAAAAAGTAATTAAGTGACTAAACTTACATGCTTCATAATATTGAGTAATAACTCTATAAACTTGAAGACTTTTTGTCAATGACTGTTCTTTAAAATAGGATAAAAATATCTTTTTCTACTTCCGCTACTAAAACTGCACTTTGAACACGGGTTTGACATTCACAAAACGACTCTTTAAACACTAGTGTTTAAAATGCGAAAAATCACATCTCGTTTATCTTTTGTTTTTTAAACGTCAAATCAAGTGTATCTTTTGTATGTTAAATTTCATGTTCTGTGGTAATTTTGTTATTCTGCGTCATTTGATTTATCAGTCGGCTGTCAGTCATCGTCCGTCATGTTTTGAATATAGTTAGAATATAATATAATGTTTTTCTTCCCGCGGGCGAAGAAAAAGTATAGTAAGCACCTCATGTTAAAAACGTCTTTAGTCACTCGTTTCACAAGGAACTCGTTCCGCTTCGCTTCACTCGTGCTTAGTAAAACTCGTGACTAAAGTAACCGTTTTGACACTTGGTACTTAATATACTATTCTTTAACTGTGCAATATTCTCAACATTTTTCTTGCAAGACCAACTTTCATAATTGGCATAGTTTTAGTAAATGCTTTTAGCATCAAGCAACTGCACAATTAGCTAAATTTTCAATTTCTGGAGGTAAATCATACATTTTACAATGCTTGATGAACTTTTCAATAAATTTAACTTTGCCATTGACATGAGAATACAAGCAAACAATTCCTTGGTTACTTCATACATTACTGAAATTAACTAACGTTTACATCATTTACTCAAATTCAAGAAGAAATGGTCGGAATATAAAAGCTTCATAAACAATGATTATGGCACACATCATGATATGTTAATAATAATATGATAATAATAATATTCGTGGCTAGTGCCATAATTATCATTTATCATCATCATCTATTTAATGAAAAAAAGTGCTTACATATGAAATTATTAATTTAAAAAAAGAGTAGAGCTCCTACAGCACTTTTTTAAAAAGTCTTAAGAAACTAATTTATACCTAAAAACAAGATCTTAATGTATCCAAATTGTAGTTTGATGTCTTGGATTAAGACTATGTAACTGTTTATAAGAAAGTCACTCTAATAAGTTTTGTAACCATTTTTTTAATTCCTTTAATTTGTTCCACATCCCTGGTGGTGTAGCCACCTAAGACCCTCCACTTTGTAACAGAAGCCACAGTAAATTGTAAATGTCTTCACCTTTTTTTGATTGTTGCTGGATGAAAACTAATTTTTATTGCCTATAGTTGGCAATATTTTTTTAAACAAATGTGCCTCCAAACCATAGATATTATAACTTAACATGGATGCGCCTTGTCACTATTCAGCTCATAGTATCGTGTCTCGCACTAGCAGTGTGAGAGAGATAGAGATAGAAAGGTGGCAAAAAGCGCTAGTCAGCAATGGAAAATACATACAAAATTGAAATTAATTTTGTCTATTTATAGTTTATTAGGGAGTTGGGCTTGGGAATTAATTAAAATAAAATTTGCAAACGTAATTACTTTTTATTTTCTAAACATAAATGTAGAAATTCGTTCTAAATTATAATTATACTTAAAAAATAAATTGAATTGAATTTTTATAGGCATTTTTTCCTTTTTTTGATCACTGTATAACACAATTTATATAGGTAAGCACTGAAAGGCATAGTTTCCGTATTATTCGGCTTATTTCCTAATGTTTAAAATGAATTGATTTAGTAAATCTAGGCCGAATACGTGAACTGATTTCATTTTTCAATTCATTTTTATAATGCAGTCTGACTGTGAAGTATGATTTCAATACAAGTTTAATCAACTGTAAAATATGCCCTTGAAGGGGATCTTGATCCCTAGAATGATCCCATAAATCTTGAAAAAGTTGCGAGATGTTCAATTTTCTCAAAGAAAAAATAATCAAATGATTTAAAATATTTGCATTTGATAGATTTGCAACTCTTATTACACTCTCGGCTACAGTACATATTTTTACAACATCTTGTGAAGACTTGGAAAGTTTTCCTCTATTCTTTTTATTAAGTAACCGAGACAGTGAATATTGTGATTGGAGAGCTTGCGCACATTCTACACAATTTATAGTTTTTATAATTTTCAGAGAAACAAATCCAGCTATATATCCAATAATATCACTTATATATAAACAGTTAGAAATATTTTAAAATATCTTTGACTGCTGTATTTCGCCAGTAGTCTTTATTTCTAAATCACAATTTAATGTATCTAAATGATTACTACTTTTATATGTCGAAGCGACATTCAAAATTCTGGTGTCATCCTGAGCCACACAAAATTGGCACTATCAGGTGTTTTTATTTGTGAGTGAATAAGCAACCGCTCCTTCAAATTGCTTACAAGTGGGATTATTGTTAAAACCTCCACGTGAGCGTCAAAATAATAAAATTGGAAAATGTAACTAAGTAAATACTCAAATTTGATAAATAATTATGTACTGACTTGTGAAATTTTATTTCACTTTCCTTACTAAATCTAGTTGTGGAGTTGTAAGCCGAACAAGATTTCACCATTTTATATTCAATATAATGTCGTACACACGAATATATTTTGAATTCGCGATATTAATTTATTATTTAAAGAGTACAAAATAATTCACAATTATTTCGCGCTCTTCTTGCCACTCCACTATATCTGTCTTTGTCTGGTTGCTCTGGTCCCATGGTGTCTCTTTCTAAGGCACATCCATGTTAAGTTATAATATCTATGCTCCAAACAGTTTGAAGGTTAGGTTTATAATGAGTTTGAAGGTACTTGCACTCAAATATTACTCATGTTTGTTGCTTATCAAATTTTCACCAATCCTAAAATGTTAGTATAAGAAAATTACAATACTGTATCTGTCGTGTTACATTTTGCTATTTTTTGCAGATAAAAGATGATGATGGTTTACCGTCTTTAATTTGTTTACAATGTTGTCATGAAATAAGTAGATCCTATTCTTTCAAGCAATTGTTTGAACAGAGTGATATAAATCTTCGGACATATTTGGGTAAACCCATTGACCATTTTCCGAAACCTAGTAAAGATGAATCTGCACAAAACGATTTTACCAATAATTTTTTTTTGGATAATTTTGGAATCATGTCATCATCAGAAAGTAGCGATGAAGAGAGTTTAAAAGATGAACTTATTGCCTTACAATCTACCTTGCCGGAAAATTCAAATGACGAAAAAGTTATTGCTCAAAAACAGCTTCTAAAAGCTTCAAAATTCCATAAATCTCGAATGTCCAGGAAAAAAATATTAGCGAAAGGAGGTAAATCAACAGGTAAAAAATATTAGATCAATACTTTATATTTGTAAAGAGTAAATTAATTTTGGTGATTAACATATAGAGATTTTTTTTTGTATTTATAACTTTAGGTATTCTATAAATTTTATTTGTGATTATAAACAGCATATCTCTGATGTATAATCCATATGTTGTGACGCTCTTTCCTTGGCTCCTTACGTGGCTCTTGCCACCTCAGCACGTCACTTTGGACACCCTCGATGCAACACGTTCGGAATTAGTGCTTGGGCGCCAGATTTTTATCGTGGTTATCTCCACGGCCCCCTTGACTTAACTCGTCAGGAGTTCCAGGTAGCCTCAGATGGAGGTAAGGATGGTTCCAGGGGTCTAATTGTATCTCATCTGGCAGGATTGTATCCAGAAACTTCCTCACTGGTCCTAAAATGAAAGTTATTCTCCTGGTCTACACTACGGAGAATCTAGATTCGTGCAGCAAAACAAATACTCAACCATAGGATTATTTTAGTCCATAGTAGGTCAGTAAAACACAGAGGTTTGGTTAGGTTATATTACAACAATGCCTTTATTTAACAATAAATACAGGCTCTGTAACTACTCAAATCATTATCTACATACAAAAAAGAACCTTATCATACATAAAAGTAACCCATACTCTGGTATCCCCAGAAAAGCAGAGAAATGTTAGCGAACTATATACATTTAACATGCGGTCATTAGAGACGAAGCGGGCAGGACATAAGCGAGAGAGTTTTTATCAGCAAAAGCAATGTTTACTATAAAAGCGTTAAAAGCAAGCTCCTATTTCACGGGTATTTTCAATATACAGGTTAATAAATTAAAATTAATAAAACGGAGTCTACATTGAGGCTAGCAAAGTGTCCAATCACTTTCGATGCACCCGGTATGTAGAATAAATGTGAGTATTGAGTACACGATGCTTCTAGAGATCGGGAAAGGCAATACGAAAAGGGATTCGGTTCTTGAATAAAACTGTCGAAAGCTCGGGCCAAGTGGTGGGGCTATTTTCGGGAATCGGGACGGGATACTGACGGTTGAGATCCGGGAATTAAAATATCAAGGAGTCCTGGCTAGACACCTGGAAGTCCTCAAGATTTCAATTCGAACGGAATTTACGACTTCTAATTAAAATATCAAAAGAGCCCTGGATAGACACCTGGAAGTCTTCGATATTTCAACCGAAACGCAAATTAGGGAATCGGGACGGGATACTGACGGTTGAAATCCGGGAATTAAAATATCAAGGAGCCCTGGCTAGACACCTGGAAGTCCTCAAGATTTAAATTTGAACGGAATATACGTCTTCTAATTAAAATATCGGAAGAGCCCTGGCTAGACACCTGGAAGTCTTCGATATTTCAACCGAAACGCAAATTAGGGAATCGGGACGGGGTACTGACGGTTGAAATCCGGGAATTAAAATATCAAGGAACCCTGTCTAGACACCTGGAAGTCCTCAAGATTTCAATTTGAACGGAATATACCTCTTCTAATTAAAATATCAGAAGAGCCCTGGCTAGACACCTGGAAGTCTTCGATATTTCAACCGAAACGCAAATCAGGGAATCGGGACGGGATACTGACGGTTGAGATCCGGGAATTAAAATATCAAGGAGCCCTGGCTAGACAACTGGAAGTCCTCAAGATTCCAATTCGAACGGAATTTACGCCTTCTAATTAAAATACCAGAAGAGCCCTGGCTAGACACCTGGAAGTCTTCGATATTTCAACCGAAACGCAAATTAGGGAATCGGGTTAACACTCAATAAAATATTGTCGAGATTTTAAATGTACTGTTTCTCGTTATATTTTTGATATATCACAAAACCATTAACGCTTGCAGTAAAAATGAAATGTCTAATATTCAAATAAATTCAAAATAGAAATTCAAATACCTATTGAAAAGACAAATATTCTTACCTTCACAGTTATCGCTTCAACATTTTTATTTAAAAAAAAAACGGGAAAAAAATTACTCAAAACATTCAAAAGAAACGGATAACAGTGCGATTGCTGCTATATCACAAAACCACTAATGCTTATAGTAAAATGAAATATCTAATATTCGAATAAATACAAATATCTACTGAAAAGACCATTTATGTTATAATTTCAAATATTCTTACCTTCAGTTATCGCTTCAACTTTTGTTAAAACTCAAAAAACTACTTAAAAACAACTACAAGAAAGGGTTAACAAATTGAATGAATGCTTACAGCTGGATACAACTCTTCTCTCGACTATCGACGCTAGCACCTACTAGGTTTCAAACTGCTTTCCCCCTCTCTCCGCTAGTTCGACCTGCACGCTCCTTACTCTGTATTCCGCGGTAGGGGTAAACATAAATTCTACCATCGGATCGCGGTCAAAATTTGAAATTTTTAAATAAAAATCCGGAATGAATATTTTATATCAAAGTGATTTCTACATATATTACGGGTTATAAATAACATTAAATAAAAGTAAATTCGGAAACTTAAAATCATTAACAACTAGAAAGAAACTTCGTTACATCTGGAATGAATATTTCATATCGAAGTAATTTCTACATATATAACGGGTTATAAATAATATTAAATAAAAGTAAATTCGGAAACTTAAAATCATTAACAACCAGAAAGAAATCTCGTTACATCTGGAATGAATATTTCATATCGAAGTAATTTCCACATATATAACGGGTTATAAATAATATTAAATAAAAGTAAATTTGGAAACTTAAAATGATTAGTAACGAAAAAAAAAACACTTCGTTACAATGTGTTGAAATCCATCATAAAATGTGGCCCTCATAAATTATCTTTAGGACCAATTATTTTATATCAAAAATTTACTCAGTTATATCAGTTTCGAAATTATTTATTTTAAAGGCTTGATTTGATAATTTTATTTTAGCACTATCGGCCAAACGAATGAAACGTAATACTAACCAGTGCAACGTTTGTAAAAAGCAATTCATTAACCTAAAGTCATTTCGTAAACATCTAAGGACTCATATAGAAGATAGACCTTTTAAATGTAAACTGTGCCCTAGAGGATTTACAGAAGAAAATTATTTAAACAACCACATGCGAACTCACGTTCCAGATGAACAGAAACCCCATGAATGTGAGATATGTAAAAAACGTTTCATACACAGTACAATGTTGGCTAAACACATGCTTAAGCATAGTGGGGAAAAACCGTTTGTATGTAAAATTTGTAATAAAGGATGTTATGCTGAAAACAGTCTTCTTAAACATATGAAAATTCATGAGAAAAAAGAAGGAGATCCAGCATTATTAAAACACATATGTGATTATTGTAAGATTGAATTTCCCGATCATCAAAGTCTTTCTATACATATTAAACAACATACTGGAGATAGACCATTTGCATGTAATATTTGTGGAAAGTGTTTTCCACAAAGATTCAATTTGGAATTGCATTCAAGAACTCATACAGGTAAATATATATTCTATTCATGTGCATTTATTTATAAACTTTCCTTTTTGAAATGAAATTTAATCCTGTAAGTCTGACTTTGATTATAATTGCTATAAAAAGAGAGGAGAATATTGTGAAAAAACATACTCCTTTTATCTTATCAATTTTATATACATTAAATGAGCAATAAAAAATTGTTATTATGATTATACCATTAAAATGGTATACAAAATTGAAAAAACTTTATTTTAAGAGACAATGATAAGCTGGAATAAACTTAGCATATTTATTCTAAATGAAAATGATAAAAAAAGGTCCATATTGACAATGAAGACAATGTGCTTGAAATTTAACAGCTATAGTCTGTATTGACAATGAAGACAATGTGCTTGAAATTTAACAGCTATAGTCGTAGGTCGAAATTCTATACAGTGACTCATCGCTCTTACTATTCATAAAATCAGTGTGCAGAAGCGAACTTCATGAGCGCATTATTTTGGAAGGATTCTTAATAGTCCTAAATAAAAAATAAATAGAAAATGTTCTTGTACGCTCTGGCGTTTAAATTTGAGAGAACAGAATTACGAAATTATTATGGTAGGTATCATTATGTATATACAGGGTGTTATCAAAAATAATAGACAGTTTAAGGTTGAGCTATAATAAGGTGTATAGAAGATCATAATAATGTTTTATGCAACGATTATGTAATTATGGTAATTAATACACGAACGAGCCTCTTGTAGCATATGAAGCAAAACATTTTTTACAATCTGTTGTTTTACATCTTTTAGTTACTTACAAATTATACAATTTTTTTTTGCTGTAAATCCTGTGATGTCAGTCATAAGGGGACAATAACAAAACTGAATGTATAACTAATATCAATGATAATTTTAAAAGCGAAGATTACTTACCGCTGATTATTGTCTGTAAAATCACTGAAAAAATTAATTGGCGTCACTGCCACTCTCCGATGACTCTTCAGAAAACGAATTATCACTTTCTTTTTGTAATCCTATAATAAATGGTTCAGTCACCACTTCAACACGTATGTCTAAATCCCAAAAATTCATTTCTTCTTTATATACGTGCTGAATACATTTATGCCAAGTATCAGCAGTAACAGTCTCTAAAGCATAGTCAAACAGTTTTTTAACGTCAACCATTTTAAATGTTTGGTTTTTTCGTGCAACATAGTATTTCGCAGTGGTAGGGCGGAAGTCTAAGAACTGAAACGTTAAATTCTTTTGCCATTTCATCAACTATATATTTTATATAATTGGCTCTATGTTGCCGCACCAGGGATAATAATTCAGTTTTTAGCATTGTTTCTTCGTGCGGAATACGTTTACTTGCCAGCCAATCCATTACAACACTCTTGCGGCTAGCTGAAGTAGGTATGTGCTCCAGACGGGTCCATAACTGTTACTATCCA
Organism: Galeruca laticollis; assembly: GCA_963921935.1. NCBI lineage: Eukaryota > Metazoa > Arthropoda > Insecta > Coleoptera > Chrysomelidae > Galeruca > Galeruca laticollis. The sequence goes on from OY998177.1 coordinate 173,323,343, forward strand.
TACCGTCATGGTAATCAACAGATTTTTTTGACTCGAAAGTCAATAAGCCTCCTTTCACAAATCCTTCTTCGCTGCCGATATGTGCAATAATGAGTCTGCGCCCTTTTCCAGAAGGAGCTTTCAAACAGGTAGACCAACCCTCGATAAAGGCTTGTCGACTGCTTTGGATACTCAAGTCCTGCCATACTTTTGATACAGTGTGACCTTCGTTAACCCATGTCTCGTCAAGATAATAAATTTGTCTTTTTTCGTTACGAAACTGTCGTATTTACTTTAAATAGTTTCTCTGCTATTGAACAATTTCATTTTGTTCAACTAAAGCACTTTTTCTGCTTCTTTTCAGGTAACGAAAGTTCATTAGTCTTAAAGTCCTCCTTAAAACTTTATTGCTGATGTTTGGCATCTGCTTCTATAGCTTTACTAATTTTTGTTAATGTGGGGATTTCATTTTTAAAATAAAAATAATGAATCAGTCTGCGTACAGCGTTACATGTTTGGTCATCTAAAACAATTTTCTTTCTTCCTCTAGTTTCCTGCTTACAATTTTGATTTCCTTCTCTTGTCAACGTCCCTTCTTGTATATATAATTTCTAAAACACTTTGTTTTGGGATATTTGTAAACAACTTATTACTTCCTAACTAATCAGTTCATAATCTTTAGGTAATTTTGAATTAAATCTATAAGTTCTTCAGAATTTTTCAAATTGAAAAAGAAACCTGGCCATAAATTCCCTAAAATGTTTACTACAAAACTTGATAGTGTATATGATGGAGATTGAATGCAAGGTATCACTGGCCTTAAAGTATTATTTTTATGAATTTTTACTAACCAAAAAAACTCGGTGGTTGTGAGTTATAGATCTGTAAGCCTTTGTATATATCTTGATCTATTAAGTTTAATGCCTTCAAATTTTTTACAGTATTATTGCAAATGTCTTGATATTTAGCTGTCGGATCTATTTTTAACTTTTCATATACATTTTCATCACTTATTAAGTCATTCATTTTTTGTATATATTTATTTTTAAACATTACCACTGTCTTCTTTTCTTTATCTGATCTGGTAATAAAAATATTAGGATGTTCTTTTAAAAAACGTTTTGTACTGTGATAGTAATCAGTAAAGATAATTGTTTGATGGGTTTTTTAACCGGATTTTGTAGAAAATTTGTCAGAACATTTGTTGCTTCACTTCTAACATTATTAATATTAACTGTATCATCGTTAACTTTATTTTGTATAGAAAATGCTACATCTTTTATTAAATTAAGGACAGGAAATTTTTTCCCAGAGGTAAACTAAATTTGGGACCTAACTCAATAATACTTTTTTTCTACGCCCTATCTTTAAAATACCTTGTATTTCATCGGTTTGCAGCGCTTAAAGTGGTTGTTTATGGTTAGAGTGAAAAAAAGTAAAAAAGCGTTAAAAAAGTGCCATAACGTTAACTTTATTTCACGCTTCCCATAAGCTAACACAATGAATCTTGGCTGGGCATCGAGGATGGACTTTCATGAAACTTGGAATACGTATAATTGTAATTTACCGAAGGAGCTTAATTAAAATATCCCAAATTTTATTTTTTTGTATAGGGCTGTAGAAATAATAATGTATGCAACATGTGCATAAAGTGTCTTTTTTTTCACTCATGTAATTGCCGCACTCGCCTGACGGCTCGTGCGGTCAACTTTTTCCATTCGTGAAAAAAAGTATCACTTTATGAACTTGTTGCATAAATTACTATTACTTCATCTGGAATCTTAACCGAAGTTAAATTAACTAAAAAATTGTTATTTTTATTATTTAGAATATATTTCTTTTGCGATTCTTTTAACCGGTCAAGTTTCTGTATTTGTCTGTTCTGATGTGTATTAAATAAAAAAAAATTATTAAACTCAATAGCCCAGTTGCTGTTGAATGATTACCCCCTTAATGTTTGTAATATTAAAGAGATATTTCCTAGAGACTAACCACGCTAACCTAGTTAGAAAAAAGTTAACTACTCTAATTTACTCGATACTTATTCCAAACAATGTCGTCACACTTAACCAACATCTCAAACCACCTGGCCGAGGTAGTTAACATGTGGTTTGAAGCAATGATCTGTCAATTTATCTATGGTTTGTCGTTGTTATTGAGATTAAATGTTAATAACAACGGGACTTTCGTTGAAAAAGAAAGTCAGAATAAGGAATGTATACGAAATATTTGTAAACGAAGAATTATACCGCATCAATGATAAAGTAGAAATTATAAATCTTCTACAAAAAGGTAAATAATTCCAAATTGTGAATAGATATTCTTTTCTCTGCCTATAAGATGAACATTTTATATTATATTAGTGATATAAATAATATAAAATGACGATATTGACATTTGACATCCCCCTGTCAAAATGATGATGCTATACTACAGGTCCAAACTACGTTAACCACTGACGTCATAGTTTTGTTAACCTGGTTAGTCTCGAGGAAATTCACCTTATAATTAATAAAAATATTGAGAGAATTTTAACACCAGTATTGACTAGAAATTCATGTAGATATTCTTAGGGTTTGTAATGAACTAGAATAGTGGACTATTGAGTTTGTCGTTCACTACTACACCTAAGTAGATGTGTTGTTTGTTTTTCTTCGATAAGGTTGTGGAATGAAGGACCAGTCGTAACGTTTAATAAAACACTTGAATACGATAATTTTGAACACGTAAATCAATTTACTACAAAATAGTAACAAGATAAAGCAACAAGAATGTCCACAGCGAGTTGATAGTTTGTTACAGTTTTCTAATAGATACTAAATGCTCGTGAGGTAGATATGTATATTTTTCCGCTAATTATTATAACGAAATCACAGAAATTTGCACGTTATTATATTGCGTCGTAACGCGAGAGATAATTTAATACTTCAAGTAAATCGTAATTTTTCCCGGTTTTAAGTTTAAAATTGATATACTGTAATGTTTTTGTTATTTATTTAAACACTAAACGGGTGGGATAAACTTTAAACACACGGTATGGCTACTTACTAATTTATTTAAACGCTAAACTACTCACTAACACTTCATTTATATATACTTAACTAATCACTTAATTATATACACAGTATATTCACTTAAACTAATTTATATAAACAGTTCACTAATTTATATTCACTTATTTACTTGTTTATCTCACGATGTCAAATTATCAACTAACTAACTCTTCCTGGTTGGTCCCTTATATATTAATGCCTTTTTCACTAGATAATTCTAGATTGCGGCTTACTCAAAAACAATTGGCTTTCTGGCATTTTCTAGATAAGACTGATCACAAAAACAATGTTTAGATAAGATTATCACAATCGTAAACAATCCCTGTGTGTCCGCCATAATTTTAACTTTCATACCTGGCTTAGACAGAGTCGGATTTAGGCACTATACCAGTGTGCTGTTTCGTAACATTACCCCCTCCTTAAATGGAAGTTCCTCCTGGAACTTTTGTGTAGCCGAGACTGGATGTTTGAATCGACAACTGGCCCCATTTCTACACTTTCCGATCTTATGGAAATAGCAGGGCACCGTCTTCATCGGATAATGATAACGGGGGTTGTAGCTGAAAATTAATATCTGCACACCGGTATCTTGAAAGATGATCTCTACCAAGTTCCTGATGATTCGCCAATCCAACTGGTTACTCGCCATCTTAGGCATAGCCAGTTTCTTCACGCTGGATTCCAACATATGGTCTCGTAGGTTTCGAAGTGCTTCCCACACATCGCGGTAGGCAGATCGATCTTGAAATGCATTTTTAGTTACCACGTAGAAGACGTACTGCGAATTATGTTTCAGTTTCAGTGTCTTGCCAGGGGCTGGAATCTGGTCTTCAAGTTTTTCTAATTGCCCGAACTTCTTTCGAAAGACGGATGCCAACCTTCGTGCGTTCTTGAGACGGGCGGGGATGTTGTAAGCCAGTGAATAATCTTCCGGGTGAGTGAACAAATCTTGTCGTTGTTCTGAAGTAATTCCATATCTAGCTTTCCCGGTACCTCTATACGCGCCCATAAATTCATCGAAGGTGGGGTCAGATACATCTCGAATATGGTTTACCTCCTTTCTCTAGATCATGGTCTCCTTCGAATGGCGCTAGTCGGTTTTGGTTAACTACTTTTGGTTTTCCGTTGGGGGATCTTGCTTATGCGATATATAACATCATTGATCCTTTTCTTGATTAAGTATGGACCTTCCCAGGATTTTTCTACTTTTGGAGAAAATCTTCCCGGGATTTTTGTAATTTTGGAGAAAATCCTTTTCTCCTCGTCGGGTTGTGTAACCATACTTTGTCCCCTTCTTTAAAACCGCCTTCTGTGGCCTGCGTGTCGTACCGACTTTTCATTCTGTCGCTGGCAACTTGAAGATTTGTTCGAACTAATTCATGAATATCGTCCAGCCTTCTTCTCAATTGGATCACGTAGTCATCGCCTGCTAGATACTCTCCAGGCCGACAGCCAAATTCCAGGTCACAAGGAAGCCTCATTTCACGTCCAAACAGGATTTTCGCCGGTGTTTCACCCGTGGACTAATTGACGGCAGATCGATAAGCAAATGCGAATAGGGAAAGATACTGGTCCCAATCTCTTTGATGGCTGAATACTACTTTGGACAGGTATTTTCCAATAGTCCTGTTCATTCTCTCGACCATTCCATCTGTGGATGTAATGCTGTTGACCTGGTCTTCTTCATTCCCAGCTTCTCGCAAATCTCCTGGAATAGATGACTTTCGAAATTTCTTCCTTGGTCGCTATGGACTTCCAAGGGCACTCCATATCGGCTGATAAATTCTTTCACCAATACATCTGCGACAGTTGTGACCTCTTGGTTCGGGATAGCGTAAATTTCCACCCACTTTGTGAAATAATCCATTACAACCAATACGTATTTGCCACCATTTTCTGTCGTCGAAAATGGTCCAGCGATATCTAAAGCAATCCTTTCGTAAGGGCTTCCAACATTGTACTGTTTGACGGGTGCCTTTCTCTTGCGATGTGGTCCATTACTCGTAGCACAAGTCGTACATTTCTTACACCAGTCCTTCACATAATCGGAGCTGTTTATTCAATAAAACCTCTCACGGTTTCGCTGGAGGGTTTTCTTCACTCCCAGATGACCTCCCGATGGACTGTTGTGTAACTTCTTTAGTACTTCAGATACTCTTGTTCTCGGGATAACTAGCTGTCTCCTCATCTCGGAACCATCAACGTTTTTAAGGACTCTTTTCAACAGCCCCTCTTCCAGAACAAGGGAGTCCCACTGAGCCCAATACGCCTTGAGGGTTGGTGAAAATCTTGACACTTCTTGTCATGCTGGTCGCCGATTTTCTTACTTCCATTGCCGGATCATCTTCAGGTGAGGATCATTCTCCTGATCTTCTCTGATCGTAGTGGCTGACCATTTATCGTTGACTACAGTAGCTCTTGAAACTGCAGCTTCCCTAGATTCCGCCTTGTTGCAGTGGGAGCAGTCTGATGGGCACGGCCGTCTGGACAGGGAGTCGGCATTTCGGTGACTCACACCAGTTCGATGTTGAAATCGTACTCTTGAAGTCGTTCAATCCATCTAGCGATCTGGCCCTCGGGATTCTTGAACTGCATCAACCACTTGAGTGCTGCATGATCAGTCCGGATTAAAAACTTCCTACCATAGAGATACTGGTAAAAGTGTTCCACGGACTTCACTACCGCCAAAAGTTCTCTTCTTGTGACGCAGTAGTTTCGTTCTGGTTTGGAGAGGACTTTACTGAAATATCCCAGCACTCTTTCTTGCCCTCCTTGGATCTGTGAGAGCACTCCACCAATTCCTACGTTGCTTGCGTCAGTGTCAAGAATAAAGTCTCCCTCTGCTAATGGGTATCCTAAAATATCGGCGCCGAGGTTAAATGCCTCTTCAAGGTTTCAAAAGCCGTTTGACAGTCTTCGTCCCATTGGAAAGCTCTTGCTTCTTCTGTCAGTCGCGTTAGAGGCTTGGCAATATCTCCAAACTTCCTGATAAATCTTCTATAATACGTGCAAAGTCCAAGGAAACTCCTAATTTGATGTTTGTCGGTTGGTTGCGGCCATTGCTGAATGGAAGCAATTTTCTCTGGATCCACCGCCACTCCTTCATTGCTCACTATATGACCTAGATAGTTGACTCGGTTTTGGAACAGCTGACATTTCTTCGGGTTTAACATGAGCTGCAGCCTGGAGTCGTTTGAATACGTCTACCAAATTCTTCAGGTGTTCGTCAAATGTCTTCCCCAGTACTACGATGTCGTCGAAATAGACCAGGCATGTCTTCCAAGACAACCCTCTCAAGACATTTTCCATGGGTCTTTCAAATGTCGCAGGTGCATTACAGAGCCCGAATGGCATGACGTTGAATTGCCATAATCCAGATCCGGTCGTAAAAGCCGTCTTCTCTTTGTCTTCTGGGTCCATTTCCACTTGCCAATAGCCAGACTTCAGGTCCAAGGTGGAAAACAGTTTGCTGCCGGCCAAAGTATCTAACGTATCGTCAATTCTTCGTCACGTTGTTAAGCTGGCGATAATCCACGCAGAATCTCTTAGTTCCATCCTTTTTCTTGACGAGCACTACTGGAGACATCCATGGACTAGTAGATGGTTCTATTACTTTTTTTTCTGCCATCTCTCGAATTATTCTTTCAGCTTCCTCTCTCTTCGCTCGTGGAAGTCTTCGAGCTGATTGCCTAATTGGCTTAGCATTACCAGTATTGATTTTGTGTTTGACGGCTGATGTTCTACCAGTCTTTCCTCCTTTTGGTACGAATAAGTCTCGATACTCGAGAAATTCTCTCATTCTCTTTTTTTCAGCTCGATCCAAAGATTGACCAGCTACTGATAACATTTGTCCGAATCTGGCATTAGAATTATCAGTGGTCGTTGTTTGACGAACTATAGACGTCACTGATACGCAGGATCCAATCATGGTTTCCTTCTTGATGGTAACTGGGTAATCATTCACGTTTATCACACGTACTAGGATCTCTGCCGCCGACGTAACCAATCCTTTTCCAACTAGTACTCCTTTGCCAACCTCTTCGTCGTGGTTCCTTGGCTCCATCATAACCGGTGTACCTTCCTGCATGATTCCCTGTAGCCGTGCTACAATCATGGTTTCGCTACGTGCAGGTAGGACGGTATCTCCCTGTACAGCTGCCAACATCGCGCTGCCTTCATATGGATGAAGGAATACCTCCTCGGAACCCACTTTAATGGCTCTGTTTCTAAAGTCTAATTGGAAACCATGTACATTCATCACGTCCATTCCCAGAATCACGTCTTTTTCAATGTTAGCTACGATTACCGTATGCGTGAACTTGTCTGCGCCAATTCCCAATTGGATTTGTGTCTCACCGTGAACGTTGGCACTCTCACCTGTGGTGGTCCGCAGTCTCGTTGGTAAAAGCTTCTTCTTGGAGTGTATTATTTCAGGTCGTATAATAGTTGCTCCAGTGTCTACCAGCAGAGTATATCTCTTGCCATTCACTTCTCCATCTACATATACACTGTCGTTGCGACATCTGAGCGAAGCTATCAGTATGAGAGGGTCTTTGGAACGATCATGGGTCGGTACTGCCCCCTCGTAGCCGACCCGTTCTAGTTTTCCTGTGACTGGGGTTCTTGGTTTGCAGGAGTCCTGGGGCGCTTACATGAACTGCGTACATGCCCTAGCTCGCCACAATTCCAACATCTGATCTTTCTCGGCTTCTTGTCCATCATACTTTTGATCAAGCTTGGTCAAACTTGTCCTCGTCGCCTTCTTCTTGGATGGTCCTAACTCTGTTGTAACCCGAAGCCTTTGTTGCTGCTTCATATTCAAGAGCAGCTGTCAATGCGTCAACCAATGTTTTAGGATGGGCTAAGCGAATCGTCCTCTGCACATCGGGGTCACGTAAGCCATCAATAAAGGCCTGGATGCCCAGACATTCCATTATGTTCTCTGCTGCTGATGGATAAGCAAATCGAACGAGTCGGGCAATATCCACTTCATATTCTTGAAGTGCTTCGTCACGTTTCTGCCTTCGGTTCTTCAGCTGGGATTGGTACAAATGTTCTAGATGTTCGTGACCATATCGCATGTCCAACCTCTTCTTAAGCTGCTTGAAGTCATCCGTTTCTTCAAGTGGTATCGTCTGAAATACATCTAAGGCATCTCCCCGAAGCGCGATGGTTAAGTTTACTGCCTTCTCCCTATCGGACCAATAATTTACCTCTAACTCCTTTATTTTCTCGTATATCGTTGTAATCTTATTCTCGATTTCAGATTTTACAGACGTAATTTCATTTTCAACGTCAGCGGCAATGTCGTTTTTCATTAATAAGATATCGGCGGATATATCGTTCTTCAAAGTAGAAATATCGTTCTTTATAGCCGAAATATCATTCTTCATAGTAGAAATATCGTTCTTCATATCAGAAATCTTCTCGTCCATGTTCTCTTCCATGGCAGAAATCTTCACGTCCATGTTAGCAGAAATTGACGAGATTAATGTGGAAGCCTCGTCATTAAATAACACTGTTTCTGGATCAAAGCCGTCATTTTCCAGTGCCACTTTAAGTCACTTTCAAGTCACATAGTCTCTTGGCCATTTTTACGTAGCAATTTATTTATATTACCCCACACTTGACACCAATGTAATGTTTTTCTTATTTATTTAAACACTAACCTACTCACTAACACTTAATTTATATATACTTAACTATTCACTTAAATTTAATTTATATACACACAACCTTAATTATTAATTTATATCATCACTTTACTGTTCTTGATTTCGGCGTATTCCTGTTTATTTGTCGAGATCACTTTAAAAACTGAACTTCTCCGCTGGTCGGACCTTTATATATATATTAGTGCCTTTTTTACTAGATAATTCTAGATTGCGGCTTACACGAAAACAATTGGCTCTCGCATTTTCTAGATAAGACTGGTCACAAAAACAATGTCTAGATAAGATAGTCACAATCGTAAACACTTCTAAGAGCCCATCCGCCATAATTTTAACTTTCATACATGGCTTAGACAGGGTCGGATTCAGGGGACTATACCAGTGTGCTGTTTCGTAACAATATAATAATACAAATATTTTATGTTATTTTTTTTTGATAATACGTTAACTGATAGGTTCCAGAACAACGAGGAAGGCCTCTGTTTTGGCACAGCTAGAAAAACAGTGGCGTCCTTTTAATTTTAACCCACCTCTACTCTCCGACATTTGAAATAGCTTGGCATAATCACACACACCTCGCTACTATCTATCAGCTAAACTTGTATTTTCTCTTTTCCATTTTTCTTTCTTTTATTTTATGTATTATTTTCTTTAGCTTCAAAATAATTAATCCTTAATTCAATAATTAGGCGCAAATAAAGTGCGTGGCATATGCCTGAAAAATTTATTTAAGCAATTGATATATAAAATCTTTTTTAGGTGAAAGACCATTCCAATGTGAAATTTGTAAAAACGGTTATGTATCAAAAGCTAGCCTTAAAATTCATATGAGAACTCATACTAACGAACGTCCATTTGTTTGTGATTTCTGTGGAAAAGCTTTTAGGCAGTCAGGAGATCTAACTAGCCACAAACGACTTCATGGTACAGAAAAACCGATCGAATGTTGTATTTGTCAAAAAAGGTATGTTGAAATTATCATACTTGCTTGTTTTATCTGTTTTTTTATATTATATGATACTTAATCCTTTCGACACGAGTTTTTGTTTTAAGAGTTATGGGTTAGATTTTTAGTGGTTTAATGTCAGTGGCAATCAACTATAACTTCTGTATCGAAATTTAAATGAATTTTTATTTATAAGAAGTGCTGGGGGATGGTACATATATGTACAACCAGTCTTTGATGGTGGTACATATATGTACCAAGCATCTTACGAAAGTTATTATTATAAATTTTACATAAACGTAAAAATTGTTAAGTGTGGTATGCAGCAAAACAATGCTTGCATAATGGTAACCTACGTTGACTGCACACTTAGGGTTGCCAACTTTTTTTTTAATTTTTCTGAACGAGGGTAATAAAAATTCAGGACAGACGGTATAAATTCTGGACAACTTTATTGTTTTATTATCCCTTTTTTATATCGGAGATAATAAATGGAACGGAAAGTTTGTATTTCACTTAGCTCGAAGGACCTTAGTTTTGTTCACTTTAGTATTATTAGGATTATGATGGTTTAATAAATTAAACGATTACGTCACTTTCATTTAAATAAATTGCTATAAATTATAACTTGTTCTTTTGCTTGAACAATTAAGAAGTTCACTGAGTTACGCGCATTTTGCACTGTTGTTTAATTATCACATGATCTGGTAGATTAACTGAATGATGAAATGTAAAAATGATTTACCGGTCTCATACCGATGCGTTCTTATAAAAATAGTACCATTGTGTACGACGTCTGACTGATGAAGAGGATGAAAATAGAGTATTATTCCTATTTATAGGTCGGACAAAAAACGTGGGAAGAAGGAAAATCATGTGAACGTTTGACCAATGGGAGGAGAGAGTTTGAAGTTTAGAGGTCAGATACAGAGAGTGAATGATACACGTGTGGGTTGGTTTTTTTGCTGAATTCGGTTGCTTCGAAATATTAAGTGGAAAATTCCTAGGACAATAATCAACTGTATTTCTTATGTGGGAGTAATCGTTAAAATGGAATTTTGTCAGTGTAAGAAATATTAAATATTTGAGAAGAATGATATATTTCTTTATATGGTCTGGGCAGGATGTATGAATTATGTTATACAGGGGGAAATTAAAAAGATTAAAGATTATTGAATGTTTGAGAAGAATTATATATTTCTTTATATGATCTGTGCAAGATATATGAATTATGTTATACAGGGGAAGTTAAAATAAAGAATACAGGAAGAATTTGGTCGTTAAATCAAATTCGTACATTTATTATTGCAAGAAAAAACATAAACTTAAACAAATAATTCGACAAAACAAAGTGAGAAACTAAAAAAAGTGTTGAACAAGGAATTTTTGGGTAAATAAGAACTAAGAATTAAACATTTCTTAAAACGTACGTAGATTATTAATACATTACTTAAAGAACATAAAAAGTTACAGCTACTTAAAAGTATCACTACTATTGCTGCTTTTAAAAACATATTTCTTTTCACTTTTTGCAGCTACCATTAACTTCTTGTTACCTCTTACAAAATCATAAAAGTCTTTACAAATATAACAATAATTAATCTTTATTTGAAGTTCAGCCTTGATGTGTTCAATCTATTACGCACATCAGTCCACGAAGCCGAACACATTGAAAAAATCCTCTCAGCGTCAGCACTGGATCCAAATATAGAAAATATAAATTGCAAAATGATTGAGAAATTTTTCAACTCGATATTTGTCGAAAGTATTAAATTCCATTTTTCAAGTGTTGTATGATTTTTGTTATAAACCAGGTTTATAGCCGGATAAATTTGGCAGAATTCTTCATAAAGTTGATCCATGTCTATGTTAAGGAGACCAAAATCAGTGACAGCTTGACACACGTCATTATATATTAAGGGTTCATTCAATGAAAACATCTTAAGTTTTGAAAGGAAGTTGTTTTCAGTAGTAATAACCTAAAGACATTGATAATTGTTTGAAAAAATTTTATAACAGATTTCGAAAGCTTGTTGCTTGGAAACAGACCGACGCCGCGGAGATCTGTTGCCTATAAGCAACAAGCTTGAGAAAGTTGTTATAAAATTTTTGAGCATTTATCAATGTTCGAGGGTTATTCGGATAGAAATTTTTTTGCTAATTATAGAAAAGATGTAAAGAGCTTCTATAATTTCATTAATATTCTCGTCAGTATTATGACCAAATCGTGACATTTTGAAATATTAAATATTTGAAACGTCAAAATCGAAATAAATAATCAAATTGTATCCATAGCAACGTGATAGAGTGTAAACAGCCCATGGGATCTGTTTTCAGTATAATGTTGTTCTGATTGGTTGTGTTCAATCAAATGACCTCAAATTAACTGATTTCATTGGATTTTTACTAGAGCAAAACATTTTCAGTAAAATCAAATTTTTGTTCTACATATGACAGAAGATTTCTATAAAAATCTATACACGTTATCTTAATGTCATTTTGAATATTAGGTGGAAAAGATTTAAGCAAATTAGCACAACCAAAGGCTAGAAATTCATCTTCAATTCTCTGTACCAATTTATTCCTCAAAGTAGTTAGCTTATCAAAAACTTCAAAACAAATCAAATTCCTATTTTCCAACGGCTGTTCAATGTCAAAAATGACCTTAAGGATGTTGTGGAAGAATGACAAGTAATATTCTGTAATATTATTCTGAAAATTCTCTGAATCTTCAGCAGAAAAATAACATTTAAGTTTCATATGACAATCTTCACCAAGAGACGTAAAATAGCTTTTTTATAGCAGGAAACACTAGTAGCAATCTCTACAACAGGAAAAGTGACAACCATCTTGTTGGTACGTGACAAAGTATTGATTTATATTCTAAATCCACAAATTCAAAAAAATCTTTTAATTCTGCCACTCTATTTGCTTGCGAACTAAAATGGACATATACTTTGAGCACGAAATTTTCAGTGTCAAAATTGCATTTATCTAACCCATTTTTTATGCTATTATTTATCATATGAGCAGGACACCCACTCGACAGAATTCTTGAATTTTCTTTAAGCAATAACTGATATACGGAGTGCAACCTGCCAAAATTTACCTACGCATTATCGGCAGAGAAGCTTGAAATTTGTTTTAGGTCTAATCCAAAGTTTAAAATTATATTTTTTAAATTGTTGAATACACCGTTCGCTATTTCCTTTGCATCTTCATAAAAATCTAAAAGACGTAGCTTAATAGTCTCCTGGTATAAAAAACCTTACAAGTATAGGAAACAGTTTGGTGCTTTTGTGATTAGGTGCATCAGTAGACAGACCAAAGTAAACACCCTTTTTCAATTTGTTTAACAAACTATCCAAGGATGCAGGGCCGAGTACATTATAGGCGATAGAGCTAGCTTTAGAGCGTCCCAAACTTATTTCTTTTGCAATTTTTGAATCGCTAAAAACTACAGGCACCAGCTGAGATGAACAATTTAAGGAGTTGTAGGAAGGGGAATGTTTTACAGTATGAATAACACTACAAAGTTCCGCAGCAATTACTTTTTCCTTTGCAGTGTCTATCACGTCTTATTTTAAAAAAGCTGACATTGTTTGATTTTGTTTAACAACCGATGCACTTTTTTTACGTTCTTGTCCCATTTCGTGTTTACGTACATCGCTCTTTCCTCCATACGCAACTAAAAAAGACTTACAGCAAATTTTACATTATGCTTTTGACAAACTGCTACGAATAGTAGTTTCCTCAAGGAGCCATGGATATTCCTGCTCCCATTATTTTCTGTAATGACATAACTTCCTTATTTTCGTGGGCGGAGTTTCCGAATTTGATGCAGAATCCATGATTTTGTGTTTTCCAAAATTAAAAGCATATATTTTTAAGTTACGCATGATAATATAAGAAATTTCTACCTTTAATCTGAGCGAATAGCGCTGTGTATGTAATCATATAACACTCAAGAATATAAGGGAAATATGTGATTTGACAAAAGCTCGTTTTCGTTCAGGCTGATTCGAACGCTTGCAGTGGTGTGGGGTGGCAGTAACTAACTACTGACCGCTCAAAGTTTGATGTCTGAGAACCAAAATCTTATATAATAAGAACACGATACGATGCGGTCGACAGGCGAGCGTAAACGAGCGACGTTGCCAATGTGACGATAAATTATAATAAATTGGAGTTATTATATGGAACAGTGAAATTAAGTACAATAGGGGTCCTCCAATAGGTTACTGCAGGACACTGGACAGTAGGACCCCAAATGGTGGACATCCACCGAATTGCAGGACGGTTGGCAACCCTATACACACGGTCTTGGTCCTCTTCTGAATCTTAGTTTTAGTACAGCGAGCTCATCTCCTACGAGTTTTACCTTTAGTAGGCAAGTGCATCGGAACCTTTTTTAGACTTAATATTTTTTTGGAAGGACGACCACTTGTTGATGGACCTTTTACTAAAGTTGTTTTTTTCTGGCCTTCGTTCAGAATTGCTTCTGCTAATGGTACGAGTTAGTCTAGAAATGGCATTTTTTTCTGATAATGATTTGTAAATTATCCATGCATTTACAGCTGTCATCATCAGAAGCCTGAAAAAAACTTTAATCCACAATTTTTTTGATTGTCTATCAAATTCATACAATCCCGCCATTTGATCTGCCCGGTCGACTCCTCCCATGTGATCCCGATAAAAGGCAATCATTTCTGGACATTCTATAGGAGATCTTGTACCATCTTTGTTTTTATTATTTATCGATACAATTTTATTCATATGGCACTTGCCAAGAACCAGAACATCTTTAGTATCCTGCCATTTTGCAAAAATTACACTCTCGTTGGTGCATTTAAAAACTGATTGACCCTTTTTCAGTTTTCAGGTAGTTTCGGAATATTTTTTGTAGTAGCTATACAGGTACCTACTGCTGCATAGTTTGTTGAATGAAGTAAGTCAACAGAGGTAAAGAAACGGTCAAAGCAAAGTGTAACATGGACCTCTTGGATAGTATTTGCAAGCCTATTGGCTACCCTTTCTCCTAAAGTACCATCTTGGTTGTCCTCTTTCCCCGCATAAATGTTGATATTGTAAGTATAGCCCGTTTCTGAGTCACAACGGAGCCACATTTTTATTCCTCGCTTTGTTGGTTTCATGGATGACCGCTCCTTGAATTTAGTCATCGATTCATCAATGCTTAGGAAATTACTGTCCTTTCGTGATTTTCAAGCATTGAACGATGTCATCGAGTTTTAGAGCAGTCGGTCGGCTTTTCTGGAGGGGCAAAATATAATTTTAACGAAATAAGTTTGAATTTATAATTTGAAATAGCGTTTTTTATAGTTATATTTCCCATTGATGGATGTTTTGACCAATAATGTGTAATTGATAGTAGTTGATTATAAGATATAATGAGAACAGAGCCAATCACAATCTGTATTTCACCTACATCAGTATCTAAAATCCGTTTTTGCTTCTTTCCTTCTGCATTTCAGAAGATATTTAGTCGGGCATTGGTGCATTGTGCGATGTACATATAATGCGAGCGAGGAAAGTTTTTATGAAATACATCAATAGGTGTAGAAAACAGCTGTTTTTTTGTTATTTCAAGCAGTGTTTTGCAACATATTTTGTCGTAGTATGTTAAAACGTACCTTTAACTAAATCCACGCACACAATTTGCGCGATTTATGTTACTTTTTTCCGTAAAAATTAACTAAAAACGGAGCGTAAAACGTGGTCCGGCACAAATAAACAACTACCACATAACCTCAAATAAAATTCCGCGCATCAAGGTACATTTTCACGTGACGCTGGAAGCTCAAAAATGAGCTTCAAAAGCTGTCACATGTCTAAATGGAACGCTCAAATTTGTAGCTTCCATGAAAAAGGTATTCCAGCGTCAAAATTGGAGCGTCTTGCAAATAAAATACATATAAATCCTAAATTTAATTGTTCCTGTTAATAATTATATTGATAAGAAACTGTAAAAATGTCAAATAAAGATCGATATGGAAAATATGTTGCCGAATATCATCAAAAATATACTGAATGGTATAATCGGAATATACAATATTTAGCACAAGTGTAGGGACTCAATATAAATCATAGATTCCAATTCTTCATTCATTTTACTCAATATTTATATACTCTTTGTTAACACATTAATAAACCATAAGGCAAATAATACTTATTCGATTTGTCTATGGAGTAACACAGTTCAAACCACTGTTGCCAAAGGTGTCGATTTTTCCTCAAATTGGGGATTTTTTAACGTAGTGACGAAATTATTAGGGTTTTTAAATTTTATTGGTAGAAAGTGAGAACCTAGTAAATTTGCTTACTTTTCATTAAGTAAGGTACAAAGTAATATTCTGTTTATTTGTGATGAGAAGAATGTTCTTATTTTGAAGTTGTTATGTGCATTGAAAAAATTGAATTTTGATTTTATATAATTTTATGCATTTTAGAATAAAAAGTTTATTTGCAAAATTTTTGTTACATTTAATTTAATATGTTTGGTATTTTTAAATCACGGTTGGCACAGTTTGGGTAAGATGGTTGAGGATATAAATATTTTGCGCCTGGCAACACTGGTTCAAGCTGAAAATCGACGCTGAAAGTTGGTTTAAAACGAACTTCTTAAAGCGACGCTAAAACTGCACATGTAGTCATGTGACCACCGGTTTGAGCTTCAAAATCTGAGCTTCCAGCGTCACGTGAAATTGTACCTTCACAGTTACGTAGGGAGGTAGGAGACGCACCGGTACATAGAGAAACTATATAAATTATGAATAATTGCTTGTAGTCTTTGCGTGATTCATGCTGGTACATATGTGTACCGACAGACTCGAAAGCATCAGATGAATAAATATTTATATTAAAATAATTCAGTTCAAGTTAATTTATACTTAAAAAAGATGTATGGAATAAATACACAAACAAAAACTAACAACATGCTGTATAAAGGCCCCCATAATACATGCAAAACAATTGGAACGAACCAGACACAAAACCGAAGTCTGTGTGCAAAAACGATCGTGATTAACCGGAGTTCCAAAATGTCGAATGAGTTTGATTTTTGGTAGGGTTCGTGCCGTCAGTTTTCACAAACACGAGGTGTGTATTAAATCCGTCGTGATTTCTCAGTAGCGTCAAACATGGTATTGTGAGCACGTGCTCACAGCATTTATTGTTGTAAAACAATTATTATTTAATATAACAATGAGTGATCTTCGTCAGGTAAATAGCAATTTATGACAGAGTTCATCGATCTATATAGAATTTTCCCAGCTCTATGAAAACTTAAATAAAATAAATACGGCAATAGAATACAAAAAAATACATGTTACGAAAAACCACTGTTAAAGTTGAAAGATGTTCAGTAATTTTAAATATGTATCTTCACTCATGCATAAATAGTTATACCAATCTCCTGTTTCCAATCTTAACTCATTTAATAAGTAGATATGACTATACACGCCATTCCTTGTTCCATTTTGCACCAGGCTTTTTTTAATTTTTTGTTGAACAGCTAACGTAGCCGCCAATGCTAGTAGGCACATTTGGTTCTTCGCAATAAACTGTTAAAATTAAAGTCAGTCTGTTGGTTTGATCTGACTAAAGAATAGAGAATACAAGACAGACAAAACCATATGGGAAGCATGAATAATAATAATAGATAAAAGAAGAGAAAGACCAAGACTCTAACATTGTAGAAGAATACAGCTGAATTATTAAACAAAAATAAACATTGATAGAAAGAGGAAAAGTGAAAGATTGAAAAAATGAAAATATAATCCATATATAATTATTGACTATAATAAATTTTATTGTGTCGTCTATCTTTTCACCAATATATTCCAGGGAAAAAATAAAAATACGGGCTAAAATTATTCAAGATTTGCTCTACTGATGGTTTTACTTGAAAGCTACAAGAGAAAGCTGGAGATACAGAAAATGAACAGTGTGGTCTTGGGGAGAGAGTGGTGTTAGATTTAGGTGAGAGCTTATATGATGTATACTGATAACTTCTATACCAGTGTGAGTTTGACTAGAAACCTACTCAACAAAGATATACACTTGGTTAGCACAAAAAGACAAGACAACACCAAAAAGTGTAATTCATCAAAAACTAGAAGTGGGTGAGGTATATGGAGAAGAAAATTCCTAAGGAATAGTGATAATGAAATGGAGATCCAAAAACAACAAGGAGGTCCATATGCTTTCTACAAAACATAGTCTGAATATGGAGAATGTAAAAAGAAAGAAAACAACGAAAATGAGCCCCCGAAGAAAAAACCTGTTGCTATCACTGACCACAATAAAGGAGTGTAGTATTGACAAATCAGACCAAATGGCATTGTATGCCACATTTGTCAGAAAAGGAATAAAGCGGTATCGCAAAGTGGCATTTGAGGTACTAACTGGGGTGTCTGTGGTAAATGCATGCATAATTTATAAAAAAATCACTATATCTAAATTTAGCAAGCAGTTAAGCAAATCTTTATTTGGTCTTACAAGTGGAAGAATTGATAAAGTTAAAGTGGAACACTTGTTAATAAAAGAGAAGGAAAAGACAGGAAAAAGTGTGTTGCGTGTTACGAAGTATTGACAAAAAATATGTCGCTTGATGAAGACCACAAGAAAGTTAACTTTTTGACTTTTTGTAACGGTTGTCCTGAAGAGCCGACTTTGTGTTTTGACTGTCATGTCAAATTTAATAAGAAAAATAAAATATATTTAAGTATTTAGACAAATACCTGTATGTTCCGTTTGTTTTTAAAAATTTTAATTAAAACGTATTTAGAAAAAAAAACAGAGTGTTTTCTTGGGTTTAAACCTTTCTTTGGGCACCACAGATTGTAATTCCCCATATGAAATTTGTTTTATAAAAACCGTTTTTGACTGACACGATCGCTAGTATAGTCATTATTGTCAGTCAATGCGGACTGACATGGTCCAATAACTTTGTTTTCTTGTCAGTCAGTTTTGCAGTTGCTATTGGAAAAAAATTATTTGTGTGCTTGGCCACTAAAGTGTTGATTTATTAAACTCATTAAAAATAATGTCTCATAAACTTTTGATGAAAGATAATAAATCTTATATTTTCTTTCAGATTTACTTTATTTCTGTGCTTGGCCGCTGATGTGTTAACTATTAAACTCATTAAAAATAATGTCACATAAACTTTAGATGAAAGATGAGAAATACTATATTTTCTTTCAGATTTACAACTGTAATGAAATTAAAATATCACATGAGAAACCATACAGGAGAACGCCCTTACGTTTGCAGTGTATGCGGTCGTGGTTTTACAGTAAACACTATTCTTCTACGGCATATGCGTGTTCATTCGGGTGAGCGACCATATGTGTGCGTCACTTGTGGTAAAGCCTTTTCCCAATCAAGTACACTGAACACCCATATGAAAGTGCACGCCTCGGCGAACAATCAAGAACGTGTATCAAAATATCCAGTTACTGAAGAACAGAAGTATCAGTCTCAAACTACCCAGCAACAGCAACAAACACAGCAAGATCATAATAGAATGATGCAACAGCAAGATACCCGAATGTTAATACAAACACAACAATTAAGCGATGGTACAAGAATTGTAACAGATCCTTCACAACTGTTGGGAGATCACAGGGGATTGATAACTGACACACGGTAATTTTTTTTACTTTCATTTATGATGTTCAAACAATTTAATGAATTTAATAACATTAATTCAATATATACTTAGAACAGTGCTGTTGTTGGTACTAGGAAAATAAAAAGCAATATGTACAATTGACTATTGCCTTACATCTTACCAAATCGCTCTTAGTATAATTGGAAAACTGCTCTTCAATTAGCTCTTTTATCATTATTGTAGTCATGTAATTAACTTGATTCATCACAAATGAAAAACTTTCCAGTTATCTTCAGTTTGAGAAATGAATATTTCGTCGTGGATATGGCAATAGGACGTATGTCAAATAACTGTACTTTTCAGGAGAGCTAAAAACGTTCTCTAATTTTACTTATCCAATGGGATGAATTATTATTGATAGTGTATTTTATTGACTCTTAGGTATCGAATAAAATGCACAAAATAGATTTAATGAAATTTAACATTATTATTGTGACCCTGGGACATACGCCATTGTGCAACTTAAATTTGACTATCTTGTGTTACATAAGTCTTTTTGTAAAATTCATTATTCCCCAAGTTCAATTCAAATATTAAAAGGATGGGTACTAATGGGTAGGCAAGTAATCATTCTTATTCCAAGCACATATTTCAAATATTTATTAGTAGTATTAACAGTAAATTATATTATACCAAAAAAATTAAACATCATAGTAAAAACTTATTTCAAATGTGGGCAGTCATCTCGAGAGTTACATCCATGTTTTAGATTATCGTAAAACATTCGGTTATCATGGGGTATGAATTATTTTAATTCTTGCAAGTGAGTGAATTTTGTAAGTTCTATAGATATGGTGTTTCCTGGTAAAGTGGTGTTGCAGGAATTCACCCAATATTTGTGTGTAGAGGTCGATGGAGCAACTCGCTCCATTCATCTTTGAAGTTTAACTTATAGTTTATTTGGCCTTCAGGCATATATTGATATGCACATACGTCCGTTACGCAGGGATCGCCCTTCTTTTTTCCAGTTCGGATTGATGAGAAGTACAAATTACTGGTTTTGATAAAATCTGTGTATGCTAAGGATTCCACGTGCTATGGTGTGGGAATCTTCCTAGCACTTCTAATAATATGGAGGTAGTCTGCAGGAACGTACACTTCACGGTACCTCTCCAGCTTTTTCTCAATGGAACTATGAATTGAGTCAGCCTCTATTTGTGTATGGCCAACAGTAAGGTACTTTCGCTCAATAATAACGTTGTTCTCAATTGCTATTTGTAGAAGCTCATTGGCTAACTATACATTTTTATTTTGATAGCCACAGCCGTCACTCCATACCACTATATGATTAGGTTGATGTTTTGCTATTTCTCTTATTAAAAATCCATTTGAAACAGATGTAAACACTTCACTCTCCAAACTTCCAGATGCTTCATGCCAAACAAAGCATGAATCATGTCGATCATTCAAATTGTAATAAGTCAAGTTATGAACTTTCAGTTTGGTTTTGTAGTAGTTCGTGGAAGCATTTAATCTAGGTTCTAGTAATACTGCTTGGAGGTCTACGGTATAGGGATAGACTTTACCACCATCTTCAATGAATGTTTTTTCCTTGTCTGACTCCTTTTCCTGTCGTGCTAGGTTTTTATTCTGGATGTGTGTTTCACACTCTTCTTGGCTTATATTGCCAACTTGATACTGCACACAGGTATTACATTGGTCCTTCTTGGGACTAAAAATAGCTATATTCATCGCATTGACGGTTTTCATAAAAGTTTTCCAGCATCAAGGACGCTTATTAGAATTCTGGCATATTTCCACATATGTTTTATGCATTTATTCTATTTTCTATTTATTTGGGATACAAACAGGACAAACCCATAAAAGTATCCACTAATAGTTACACATAATTTTACAAATTAGGTAAAAAAGAAAATATAAATATAATCATATAACTACATTAAATAGCGATAGCTTTCCCAAACTGGCTCTACAAACAGTTTTTTTGTGGACGCACGACAATAATGCGACTCCATCTTAGGAAAGCTATCCGAAAAGTCTTTAACATTTTTAACAATATCTTGACTTGCTGAAAGGGGTGCCTGATCGTCTTCATTATTATTGTCAGCAAGGCGATTTTCATCCTTCAGAACCCATGACGTAGCTGCCTCCTCATTAATACCTAGTATGCTAAGAAACATTGATTTGCACACATGACATTTTACCCTTTCAGCTTCTGTCATACAGATTAAATTATACTTAAACCCATTTTTTTTTCGAGACTAGGTTCAGTATTTCGGCGTCTGTGTTTCGTACCTAAAATTTCCACCAACGCAGAGACAACAATATTTTTGACTCCCATGAATTTAGTTCCCAAAATGTTGTAAAAATTCGCTTTCGGTCTTCATCGGATACTTTTATGCACTCAAAATGCTGTTGTGGACCTTTTTACCCTACATTATTACCCTTGCATCGTGGTGATACTTTTCGCTGTTCCCCTTCAGCGATTTGTTGCCATTTCCCAGAAGCGAGTTTCTTAAGTCCGGTGTATGCGTTTCCATGTAGCCTATCTGTATAACTCTTGCGTCGTTTTCATTTGGCAGGTTCAGCTTGCTCTTTGCTTTTCCGACAATTCTTCTTTCCGTCAACTAAACGTACTTCTGATTCAGCATCTGCAGATGACGAAGGCTGGTATTCAGAGCCAGAGTCATGACTGCTCCAGTTCTACGGTTTCTTGCTCTGCTCCCACAATTTCTAGATCTAGTCCGATTCTTGCAATATCCATCTCCGTTTCCTTTTTCTCTAGTACACGTCCTGCGAGTTCCACTTTTGGTTGGGTCATTTCTAGCTCCGTTTCTACGATCTCCATTTCCACTTCTGTGTTTATAAAATTCAGCCCTGGTTCTGTGATTTCTAGTTCTGGCAACGTGGTCGTTTCAGATCCTGTAAAGTGAAATTAATAATTATTAATTCAGCCTCTTCACTTATAATACTTTCTTTAAATAATGTAATAATTTTAAAATAAACATTAGTACTAGCAAGAACTTACTGATTTGCAATAAGGTATTCCTATTTAGCTGATGGGATACTGCTGAACTCAAACTAAGAGCCATTTGGACCATCTTGCTTGCTCTGCTCATTCTTAAAGATAGAATAACAATAATTAATATACTATAGGAATAGAGGGTGGCAACTATACCGGCAATAACGTTGCTACAGCAAAAAGCAATTTAAATATTGTTAATTGTTTATAATTTAATACTCCCTATAAATTTCGTTTAGAAGATACTAATAATAATGGTCAATTAACTAGTCGCCACCCCGTATACGAAATATAGCGCGATTTAAATAATATAATTATTATTATTTTGAATTCTCTGATAAAAATATAGACGAAAAATATTTTAAAAAATAGCTGGTACGCTCATTTTGTTCAATCGAGTTAAGATCTGAAAAATTATGTTTGCTACTTTATATTTTTATAAAACTAGGTCAATATTTTAATTAATATTAACATAAAAATTCAACTATTCGGAAATTCAATTATGTTAATCAACATTGTTTCATGTTTCTTGACTGTTAAAAAGATTCAAAAACTAGAAACACTGCGAAAAAGCGGAAGAATATTGTTCAATACTGTGATTTATAGGTTAGAATTTGAATATTTAACTTTTTCAATTATTACTGGCAACAAGATACAATGTTACAGTTTAAAAATGAACTGTGAAAGACATCACACCAATATTAAAAGGCTTTACTTACCTTACGCGACAGTAAAATTAGAAATAAGCACAAAATTAATGTAGCAAAATTTCACGTCTACACTCAACAACAATATACGTCATGACATACGAATATTGCAGTAGCCACTCACACTTTGCGATGACTTACGTCTTTTATGACATTATTTAATTTCTTAAATTGTATTGGGACATACGGCATTTTGATAGCTGCTGCGGAAGGTAAATGTGACTACAGAACCATATTAATCTCAAAATTTGATTTTTGTGACATACGTCCTATTGCTATATCCACGACGATTTAGAAAATGCATAAAAATAAATTATTCAAATAAATAAATATGCCTAGATGCCCAAAAAATAAAATAAAAATCTAATTATTTGAAAATAATAAATGAAAACCTAATATTTATTTATTTTCAAGCTTAATTTTTCTTTTAAGTTCTCTTATTTAGCAATCTACCCTGGAGAAATAAGCTTTTGTCAATTATGGCATGAGTAATTTTATTGCACTAGTTCTATATATTACAATATTATTATTCAATTCATGGCTATGGAATAGTTAACGGAAACTGTAGTCTCTAGTTCATTAATTATATTTACTTAAGAGATTGAAAGGTGTAAATCTCTTCAATCTTTTTTTCCTTGTGATTTAGAATATTTTTTGGCTAGAAGGTTATGGTGCTGTAAACAGTCTATGATGATGATTGTTTTACGATTTCTAAAATCATATAAAATTTGTGCAATGAGAAACAACAACTACAAAAACTATATTTCAATCACCAAACAACTCACTGATAGAACCAAGAAGATTAAATTCTCTACTACTGCCACTACTATATTTTGATTTCCAAATTTGATGAAACTTAAAATGTTTGACTCTATTATTACATTAGCAGAAAAGTTACAGTTCTGATATACAGATGGCACAATCAATATTTTTTTAGTAAGTACTAACATTCAAAAAATAGCTGTAAAAATTTTGTGACAGTCTCTTGGTTTAGACAGTGGTTTTATTGGAACAAATTTTTTATTTTCAAAGCAATGAAGAACAAAAATTTCATGTGTTGATATAACATTTCTTTTTCAATGGGAAAACATGGTTGAATCATATGCTTGGCTTGATAAGTGTTAGCTAAACTCTTCACCAGGAAAATCGACAATTATTGACTGGTTTGCTGAATTTGAATGTGGTAATACGAACACAAATTATATGCAATACTCTCGTCTCCGAAAGCAATAGTTTTATTGGAAAATATTAAAAAAAAGTCCTCAAAATCGTTTTGAGAAAGTAACGTCATATTGCAGAGAATAACTGACACTCTAAATATATCAAAGAAACATGACCATTCCATGTGTGGCCTCCGAACGTGAAGGTATAATTTTCGTTCGAGAGCTCATTAACGTTATCAACACAAGTGATTTAGATTTTTTGTCTCAAATATTTACTGGCCTATATTGATATTTGTTTATTTACACTGTTTGATACTTAAAATTAATTTTTCTATAGGCCAGTTGCTTGGTCTATATAGTTTATTAAATATTTTGGCATTCGAAATATTTTAACATGTCAACTCAACCCACTGCACGAAGTTTTGCTGCTGTAACTAAATCAAATTCAAGAAAATCAACTTTGACACCTATAACATATCCTAGTAGAAATCTAGCTATCGTAATAAATGCACTTCCAGATACAGTTCTCTTCGATTACATCAAGGCAATCGGTGAAATTGTGACACCAAAAGGAATCACCCATGCTTCCCGTATATCTAACCAACGTATTTGCATCTTTCTCGTTTCTACTTTAGTCGTTGATAACTTCTTTAAAAACCATTCTTCAATTGCCATTAAAGAAGAAATCGTCCCCATATGCAGACTTATCAGCCCTTCTAAAATATTACTAATATCTAACGTATGTCCCTCAATTCCTAATCAACTCATCGATCAGGCTCAAAAAAACGATCTCGGACTTCAACTTGCATCCCCCATCACCGATATCCGTACTCACCTAAAGAAGATTATTCCCATATTCTAAGCTTTCATTGGTCCATCTATGTTGTTCCAGAAAAAGATAATTTCGAAATAGAAACCTCTGTTTTAATACATTTCGAAAATACTGCTTTCCGGATCTTCGTAATTAATTAGCAGAAGCTTACCAATTTACTTCAAACATTAAATCCCTCCTTGCAGATCTTCGTCAAATATATCATGCCATCTCAGATAGGTCACTTAAAAATCGCATTACCGGTCTAACAAAGAAAATACAATGTACCATGAATCCCAACAATGGAGTCGATTCTGCTAGCCTTAAATCTTTCAGCTCTAATGATAGTGACTCCAATTGTGACGATATTGACAGCTATTGGTATTAACTAATAAATTCACGATAATTCAGTGGAATTGCGACGGATACTATCCGCGCCTTGAACGTCTTCAACAACTTATTACCCTCTAAAATCCGGATTTCCTGTCTCTATGAAACTAATTTTACATCTTCCAATATCCCTACACCAAAGAACTTCGAAGGATATTATTACATCCGAACAATCTGCTCTAGAGCCAGTGTAGGAGTATTCATATTTATATCCAAAGATCTTTATTCAACTCATCTGCCCCTTACTACCAATCTTGAAGCCATTGCCATAACAGCCTATTGCCCCCAAAAATTAACCATATTTTCCATATACATTCCCCCCGACCACAAACTAAATGAAAAAGAGCTTCTTGACTTGGTTTAAGATCTCCTCCAGCCCTTTATACTTGTGGGTGACTTCAACGCCCGCAATAGTATGTGGGGCTCCTCACGCACATTTGGACGCGGTAAAGTTGTTGACAATATAATAAATTGTACTAATTCATGCCTCCACAATACGGGATCATATACCCACTTAAATATCACTTCTGGTACCTTTTTTGTCATTGATATAAGCATTTGTGATCCCAAAACTGCCCATAACTAGTGATGCGCACGATGTATCGATGTTCCAAAAACATCGATTTTTGTATTTCGATGTTCGATGTTTATATCGATATTTTTTCGATGTTTTCTTCTATTTTGATTAAGCAGAAAGTAAATTAAACATTTAATAGAGCATCTAGGCTTATTTATTCTTTAATATTAATGCTTTAAAATATGTTTCGTAGTTTGTTGCCAAGCTTAACTGAAAAACATTGACTTTCTTTGTCTTACTTACGCACAATCGAAAAAGATGCCCTTATATAAAATTGCAAGGAGGCATTGTTGTGCCTTTGCTGTCATCTCATTCATATCATTTAAGTATGAAACTAGGTCTTAGTTCTTTTCTATTCTGTTTACTTCTCGAATACCGAAAGTGGGCCTCACAGTCCCACACCCTAAATCGGTCAAACCAATTAGCCTAACATCTTTCCTGCTTAAAGGAGTACTGGATTGCTACATTACGCGGGTAGCATTATACATCTCCAACCTGAGCATCCAGCAGTACGCTTATCAAACTGGCAAATCAACAGATTTTGCGTTACACAACATTGTTGGGAAAATCACACAATCTGTTAACAATAAAGAGATTGCGATGGCTATTTTTCTTGACATCGAAGGAGTATTTGACAATGCACTACCGGCCTCCATTGGATCAGCTTTGGCTGAAAAGGGCGTTAAACCAGCGACTACCGGCTGGATATATGCCATGCTCACTAATAAAACAGCCACTACATCTCTTCAAGATAAGGCCATTAGTTTTAAGGTTTCCAGGAGTTGCCCGCAGAGTGGAGTGCTATCTCCCTTACTGTGGTCACTCTTGATGGATGACCTGCTTGGTAGTCTCGTAGGAAGAGGGGTAGAACTGCAAGCGTATGCAGACTATCTTGTCATTCTGGCAAGGACCATGTCAGGACGGGTAACATATAATATCCTCCGAAAGACGTTGGACGATGTCCACAGTTGGTGCCAGAGGGAATAGATGTCTATTAACCCTTGTAAAACTGTACTAGTTCGCTTCACTAGGAGAAGAAAATTGGTGGATCTTCCACCACTTTCTTATAATGATGAGGTTATTCCATTTGCAGCGGATGTAAAATATTTGGGGTTTGTCCTAGATAAAAAAACTCACTTGGAACGCTCTCTTGGAAAAAGTTATTCATAAGGCCAGACTATCCTTGAGGACGTGTCGCAGGATCTGTGGAAAATCTTGAGACTTGGGTTCTAAACAAATCTATTGAATATATGTGATGATTGTTAGACCAATGATCACATATGGAGTTATTGCTTGGTGATCAAAAGCGTTACAGAAAATGGCCCAAGCAAAGCTTTCTGGTATACAGAGACAGGCTTGTATGGTTACTGGTACCATCAGTACCACACCGTCAATAGCCATGGCACTCCTCCAGGATCTACCTCCTCCTACAGCACATAGAATTGTGCATATTTCTAAATGCACAAGACAGGCTTATACAAAGCAGAGCAGTGTTACATGTCATGTGAACCTACCCTAAGCAGTGACAATAATGGACGGTCAATGTCAACGAATTAGTCAGTAATATTATAACTATATTACAAGCAGAATGCTAGCGGACACTGAAAGTCATAGTGTTCTGTGAATGACCTCTGATATAATGCATCCAACAGTAAACAACAATCTGCCTCATACCGTCCTATTTCCAAATAGAGATGAATGGGTCCTCCGTAAGGATAAACTTTTAAGAGCAGACATCTGTTGGTACACCCATGGTTCAAAAATACTTCAGACTCTGGTGCGGTTGTATACGGGCGCAGACCTAGGACAGAAATTTCAACTTCTCTAGGATCCTATACAACCGTATTTCAGGCGGAAATTTACGCCATTGCTTCATGTGTGGAGAGTTTGGAGAAATTCAACTACACATATAGATCAATAAAACATTTCACGGACAGCCAAGCGGCTTTGAAAGCACTTAGCTCCTACCGTGTAACGTGTCGAAATTGGTTTCAGCCTGCCAAAAAAGACTCGCCTCAATAGGTGAACGCAACAAAGTATCGCTGGTCGGGATCCTTGGCCACTCTGGTATGGATGGAAATGAGAAGGCAGACTCTCTTGCAAGGGAGGGTGCTGAGACTTGGACTGTCAGAGGATAGAATCAGGTATCTGATGTTTGGCAAGGTCTCTCTCTCGCCCTCGGACCTAAAATATCATTTATCGAACAAATTAATTGGCTTCGTTAAGAAGCTGAAGCTGTTTGGTGAAATTTGAATAGGTATGAGCCACAGTAGACTCTTACGAGAATGGAGGGTCTTACAGACCTGCTCACTACAAACCTAACCTACTTCTCGAATTTATTATTTATTATTTCATATAAATTGTATTAGATGTATCATGTATCATTAAAATACATTGAATAATAATATTTATTAACACTTCAATTTTTTCTTGCCATATGGCACATTCTTAAAAACATCGATGTTTAGAAACATCGATATTTTCATGCCGATATTTTTACAACATCGATTGTGCATATTCGAGGTATCATTTGATGTCAACATCGATGTTTTCATAACTTTGCGCATCCCTACCCCTAACTTAAACTGGCAAATTGTTGATGATCTATGTGATAGCAATCATTACCCCACAATTATTCGTGAGAACCCAAATGAACAAGCTCATGTGAGAAGTTATTGGTGCCCCAAGAAAGCGAAATAACCGGAGTTCTCTCTGGGGGCTGAATCTCTCCTGGGTGAATTACCTGCCACCAATAATATTTATGATTCTATTAAGCTTTTCTCGGATGCCATCATTACAGTAGCATTCACTCACATTGGCAAAGCACCCATATCCCCCGTCATAAAATCGTTCCTTGGTGGAACCCTCAATGCAAACAAGCAGTGCGACAATCCAAAACTGCCCTCAACATTTTCCGCAAACACAAAAGTCCTGAAAACCTAGTTAAATTTAAAAGACTTAAAGCAAACGCCAAATATGTTATCAAATAGAGCAAAAAAACTCCTGGCATGATTATGTAACAGCCATGCATAATAATTCAAACCCCTCCCAAACATAGAACAAAATTTGACAGGTCCAAGGTCACAAAACTAATACCAAAATTCCCCTTCTTTTTTTAATGGCACTTCCTCTAGCAATAGCCAAACTATTTCCAACATCTTTGCTGATAAATTTGATGAAACATTTCAAAACAAATTCAAGCCCCTCTTTACAACGATTCCTCATGGATCTGCCTACCCCAACCTCACTTTACCTCACCTACAAGATATCGACGATATTAATTCACCTTTTTCATTTACTGAACTAACAACTGCCTTATTTTCATGTAAAAACTCTGCCGGTGGTCCTGACGACATCCCTTACATTTTTCTTAAAAATGTATCCACCTATAGTCTTACTAAACTATTAAACATTTATAACACCATTTGATCTTCCCAATTATTCCCTACTCAATTAAACACATCCATTATCATTCCCGTCCTAAAACCCTCACAACCGTCTACATTACCACAGTCCTATAGACCGATTTCTTTTACATGTGTTACATGCAAATTAATGGAAAGATGATGAACAGACGATTCATGTCGGTTTATCGAAAAACATCAAATCTTACGAAAAGAACAGTCCGGTTTACGTCGTCACCAATCCACAAGAGATAACCTCACAATTTTACAAACCCACATTGCCTATGCTATAAATCGTGAACAAGAGGTCTTTGACATTGAAGCTGCATTTGACACCTTACCAAGCCAGATGATTATTAATAAACTTTCATTTTATGGCCTCAATGGTAACAGTTTCATATTTATCAGACACTTTGTTAGTAATAGATCCTTTAAGGTCTCAGTAAATAGCTTCCTATCATTAACTCGTGTCCAACAAGACGGTGTGCTCCAGGACTCTATTCTTAGCACTACATTTTTCATTCTACAACTATTAGTCATTTATGTAACAATCTTCCCTCCCCTGTCAAATCTGTTACATATGCAGACGACCTTGTTATCTACTGTAACGGCGTCTCGACTCCTACTACATGCAAACTCCTCCAATCTGCTGTAAACCTATTACATAGCTCATAAGATTCAGCAGAAAGCCCTATCCACTCACCCTGAAATTTTAGTGAACAACCACCCTCTCCCAGTCGTCGAACACTGCAAAATTCTGGGAGTGACATTCGACTCCCGACTTTTTTGGAAACACCATATTCGAGAATCCCGAGGATACTGCCTAAAACTCTTGAATATCATCAAAACACTCTCCCACTATTAATGGGAGCTAGCGAATATACCCTCCTGAAAGTATACCGGGCTCTCATTCAATCCAAATTAGATTATGGCAGTATCGCATATATGTCAGCATTCAAAAACGTCTTGAAAACCCTGAACTCTATACACAAAACTTCCATCAGACTTTGTTTAGGCGAATTTCGGTCTAGTCCAGCAGAGAGCCTGGGCCTTGAAGCCATTGAACCTCCGCTCTGGCTCAGACTTCAATAATTCCTCCTTTCTTAAGCAGCCACGACCTCATCCAGCTCCTCTAATCCAGTTTCTTCTTTAATAACCAGAATACCTCACATTCTTAGCTCTCTACCACCCAAGCCTTGCATACATACTCCTCCTTCAAAAATTTATACCTCACACTCAATTATTCCTAACCAGCCCTATTCCCGTCCCACATAACTCACCCTGGACCAAAACACTCCCAAGATGAAACATCTCACTCATCATGTTCAGCAAGGAAGAAACTAGTCACGAACTCATAAGGAAATCCTTCTCAGAAATCATAATTTCGAAGAAATACGACCGGATGCTCTTCACTGATGCCTCAAAAAACGAGACGTGTCTGATGTGCTGTTACCACTACGCAAACAGCCGTGGAATCTCACCGAATCTCAGTCTCTCATATCGTTCACACCGATGAACACTATTCGCCATTTTACAAGCCTTTAATCTCTGCGTAATTCTCCATCAAAAAGTTGCTATTTGTACAGACTCTCTCCCATCTATTCAACCCATCAACAATTTATTCACACATCATCCCCTCGGTCAACGCATCCACGACACCTATCAAACCCTTATTTCTCATGTAACTATCACTATTATATGGATATCCTCACACATTGATATAACTGGTAATGAAAACGCCGATAGCCTTGCTAAAGAATCTGCCTCATCCACCACTACACCTATTATTCTACAAATTTCTAGAGACCTAAAATTGGCTATGAAAAAACTTATACGGAAGAAATGGCTAAACCTCTGGAACCATTCTGCGACATTCTTAAGGAAAATACATCCGAATATTGAACAGTTTGACATCCCCGATCTACAGAGAAACGAGAAAGTCGTCGCAAGAAGACTGCGTATTGGTCACACCCGACTTACTCATAGCCTTCCCCCCAGCCAAACTGCCAATCTCTACTTGACATTCATCTCATTCTCGTAGATTGCTCCTACTATACTAAATGACGTCAGCAGCTTGGAATTAAAACCGACATTACGGATATCCTAACTAGTACACACCAAATCACCATAGCCATCCAGTTTCTAAAAGAAGAGAACCTTCTGGATAAAATGTGAAGGCTTGCAGTTTATTATTGTTTGTAATTTTTTTGACATTTATAATCTATTGTAAATTACTGTATCTTGTGCTAATGGCCATAGCTGTCTCAAGCACGTTAAATTGATACTCATGTGATTTGATATCTTTTATATAAAAAACACTTTCACTCATTTATCACTGCTGCCAAATTTTATGAATAAAATAAACTCATAAATGTAATTACTTATTGCAGGTTGATAAACCACGAGGGAGCAAGATTACTAGTAGACGTTTCAGAACCTCCTCCACTGAGACTACTGGTCACTGATAATACGAGTCTAGTTACTAACGATAACAGACTAATTACGCAGGATAACAGACTTATTGCCAGGGTTAACGTTAACGACAATAGACATTTGCCTGTTTTAGACGGTTCGAGAATATTAACTAGTGATAAGTATCTAGCTACGTATGATCCTTACCAAAGAGGTCACTTGTAAAAAAATCGGATCATGGTTATGGGACATTTATTGTATAAATAGTTTTGTACTACTCAATATTTTGCATTAATTAACATCAATTATGATTTACGGAGACATGGAAACGTTAATATTTACATCTACACAATAAACATCAAACTCAAATGCATTTTGAGAACTTGTTTTGTTTTAACTGAATGTTTAGTATTATTTGAACTGAACAATTCATCCTTTTATTTCCTGATATTTGTATTTTTTAATGCCTTTATCATTCTCAAATAA
The DNA here is from genome assembly GCA_963921935.1 of Galeruca laticollis. Taxonomy (NCBI): domain Eukaryota; kingdom Metazoa; phylum Arthropoda; class Insecta; order Coleoptera; family Chrysomelidae; genus Galeruca; species Galeruca laticollis. The sequence goes on from OY998177.1 coordinate 173,355,620, forward strand.
TTTCTGATGAATATTTTTTAAATACGTTTTAGCTACAAGAACTTTAAAATGATATACTAACATTTTTCATTATACAAATTAGGTAATTACTGCTTACCGCTTTATACAGTCTTACCTTTGGTTTGGTACCTCTTGCAAAAAGTTGAGTAGTATACAAAAGTAGTTTAAAATTTGTACATATCATGACTTCCAGTATAACACACTCTGCTCAAAGTTTATACTTTTCGCCATTGCGGAAGTAACGATGATTTATATATAGTTTTTTTTTTAATTTATTTATATTTTAAGTTATATTTAAATTTACAATTATATACATAAATGAAATGTCGATCACAAATGCATTTATTTTTGGCTTAGGACAATCAATAATAATGTTAAACTAAAATTCTACACAACATGAAGAATGATGAGGTAGATTCTGTACACACCTGTCTTTAAGTAAAAATGAGGTTGATAAAAATGACACCACAAACTGTATATTGCAATTTTTAATAGCACAACTAACCATCATAAAACTGTTTTACATAAAATCGTAATTGATCATTATCATAAGGTATTTAGTATTGCAACTTTTACATTAATAGTTTTCACAAATGTGTAGACGAAAATTCAGAAACGGCTTTTTTCAAATTTTTTCTGTAATCAGGATCAGATTAAGTGTTTATCTTGTACCTATTCCAATACTTTATGAATTCTCTATGTATTGATTCGCCAGCCTGTTCAGACCAAGTCCATCATTTTTGAGAAATTTAATACCATCTTGGAGATTCTTTAAAATAACATGAATTTTCAAAGTTTCAGATATATGAGTTGTTTTAAAGCATTTTGATATCTTTTCCGTATCCTGGTTCAACGTTTCCAGCCGTGAAACATTTTCCAACTACTTTATTCATATTTTTATCGAGTAAATAAAAGGAGTTAGACGAAGTAGTCCAACATTTTCTATAATTCCAGGATCAGAAAGCGCATCACTTTCTTTTAAAAGTTATCTGCACGCGTTTCGCTCGAACATTTCCCTTTGATAATGCAATAGCTGATAGCAAAAGATTCTTTATTTTTGTTATCCTTTCCAACATATCATACGATGAATTCCACCTTGTGACTACATCATTCTTCATCTTTAGCTCAGGATATACCATTTGTTTCTGTAAACTTTTTAGTTTAGTGGATGGAACAGGACTACATCTAAATAATTCTACTACAGATTTAGCTTAATTTCGAGCGATGTTTATTTCTTGCAGACCAGTTTCTAATACTAAATTTAAGATGTGAGCTAAGCATCCGCTGTGGCATCATATGTAGAAGATGTGTTGCGAATAGCAGCTTTAATATTTGCAACATTATCCGCAACTACCCCAGATATTTTTTCTAAAATCTGCCATTCAGTCAGCACATATAGGTTAGTTAGTCATAAGAAGAATAAAAAAAGCATAAAAGAATTATAGAATCTAAAACTAGATGCCTAATATTAAAATAATAACAAGCAATGACAAGCAACTTGATTAACTTACCAAAGGTGGTGTGTGGCTTTTATGTGAAATAAATTAAACAATTAAAGATCCCCCTTACGGCTTCTCCCCAATTCTCTTGAAGAAGAAAAATACTAATAAGTTTAATTTACTTTTTTCCTTTTTGTTTTCAGGATATTTTAAATCCGAAATTTTTAACACAACCTCGAAACTTTTTTAGGTTGTCACTGGTTTGTATTCTTAAAACTAAAAATGAACTTTGTGGTTGGAATAATAACTAACCTCAAATTATAGTTAGGTTTCATACGTGTTTGTGTGGAAGTTGAAAATTGATTTTGACTTGGTGATTTTGATTTTTGAGTTAAAAAGAATCGAAAACTAATAAAGTGGATTTATTATTTTCTTGGAAGTAAATATCTTTACCTTTAATTTTCGATTTATCGAAAAAGGAGGCGAGGACATCTTGTTTAGGCTCCGGCACAGGTGAAGGAAAATCTTTAGATAACCAAATGTAAGTAAAACTTGATTCCATTTACCTTTTATCTGTTTACCCTATAACCCGCTTCAAAGAAATAGTTTAAAGCTTTAAGGTGAAATGGAAGATAAATCGGGGGGCCCTCCGGGGCCCCCACGTGTTAAACCACCGGACATTCCAACAAAATATAGGTATCTAGACCCACCACCCTACATAGTAATTGTTGAAAGTAAGGATAAAAATGTAGCAGCATTACACCCAATCGCGGTCGGCAAAATTCTTAAAAACAATAAAATTAACGGAGTAATAAGAGTAACAAGAAAAGGTACGAACCGGATAGGAATAGTCAAGAGTCATAAAGCAGCTAATAAATTTATGGAAAATGAATTATTAGTCGAGCAAAACTGGAATGGGTTGATCCCGGCAACATTGGTTTCATGTAGAGGCATAGTAAGAGGAGTAGAGTTAGACACAACGATGGAGGAAATAATTGAGCAAGGCGAATCAAATACGAGCATATTAGGAGCAAGGAGACTGAATAGAAAGATAGCTGAAAATACATATGTACCAAGTGAAACGGTTTTAATTACCGTCGAAGGTAGAAATATGCCGATTTCCATAGAAATAAACTATTATGAATTAAGGGTGCAAGTATATGTTGGACCAGTAATACAGTGTTTTAACTGTTTAAAATTTGGTAATTCTCAAAAGATTTGTAGAGGCAAAGAGAGGTGTAATAGATGTGGAGATAATCATTGCGAAGCGCAGTGTAAGAAAGAAATTCAATGTATATATTGCAAACTGGGACACAAGGCAACAGACAGAATAAACTGCGAAGAATATAAGAGGCAAAAAGAGATCAAAGAACTGATGACATATGTGTTGTCGCCATTACGGCCCTATCAGCATCCACCTACGCCGACCGCTAGCGACAAGTCGTAGAGGGATCAAGGAGGTACAACAACTGTCACAACTGACAGAAGTACATTTTTTTAATATCGACGTTACGCTACACATGTTTTAATTTTGTAAATCTTTACGATCTTTTGTTGATAGTTGATAATTATATAATTAAAATTTTGTTACGTGAAATTCTGAAAATTATTCACTTCTACACAACAATATGAAGACATATTTTTCTATGAAGGAAGTAAAAGAATCCCAAGGGCAGGTACCAAAGACAAAACGAATTCGTGTATGACAGGAAAGCTTTTCCTAGCATGCCTACAAACAGTAATGACAAAAATAATATAATCACAGTTGCAGAGACACGACAGCACAGCACAACATCAAAAACATATTCCCATATGGCCAAATCCCCAAGAAAATGTATAGCCACACCCCCGGGGATACAATATGATAAAATAGCTCACAATAACTGCCTATTTCCAGCACCATGTAGAACTCCAAACGATAGAGATAACAGTCACACATCACTAGAGAATACAAATAAAGAGGATACAGTACAAATGGATGAAGAAATGACAGAAATAGTGCCAATCAGCGAATTTTTAAAACATATATTAAGACAGACAACGCTAACACAACAAGAAATTGATAAAGTTATAGAAGCAACACAGATAATGGTAACTAATGAATATAACATCACTGAAACCAACAATACCAGGCAATCTAATGAAACCCATAAAAGTCCCCGCAGTCTCAGATGGCGCGGAATCCACATTTTAATAGAACTAAACAAAATAAAAATCATACAGTGGAATGTCTGCAGTGCACTTGCAAGGTTAGACTCAATAAAAAATTTTCTCTCTCAGTATCAGGCAGATATTCTGATATTAAACGAAACACTACTGGACAGGACAAAGAGACTAAATATTGTAAATTACACAACCATAAGACAGGATAGATATGATGGGTATGGGGTATTGCAATCCTCATAAATAAGTGCGTTCCATGTTCCATTAAGAACCTTCAATTAAATATTCCTGAAGAATGTCAAATATTAGCTACAAAGGTCAATGATTTAACAATAGTTACAATGTACTGCCCACCAAATATACCTATTAATAGTATGCAATATGCAGAAATTTTTAACCAACTGGAGCAACCGTTTATTTTAATGGGAGATTTGAATGCTCAAGGGGAAGGAACTTAATGGAAACTCTTAATGATTTAAATTTAGTATATTAAATCATGGAACAAGAACTCGTATTACCCCTCCACACCAAAACAATAGTTGTCCAGATATCACGGTATGTTTAAATAGTATCGCTAGATATTGTCACTGGAGAACAATAGAAGATGTAGATACAAGTGATCATGTCCCAACATTTACAGAACTAAGCATAAACAACAATTTACCTACATATGAAACAGCGCGAAGATCAAAATGGAACATCAAAAAAGCTAACTGGGAGCAATCGTTTTTAAGTTTTAATACTGGGAAAAAATATAACTCATATCAAGAAATCAAAGAGGAAATAGAAAATGCAGCAGAACAAGCTATTCGAAAAACCAGTACAAAGCCAAGGGGAAAACTTAAGATAAGAAATCCTAAATGGTGGAACAGACAGTGTGAAGAGGCAAGCAAGGAAAGGAGCACTAAAAGATTATAAAGATCTAGCAAGTGAAGAGAATTATACAAAATATAAAAACACAGCTGCCAGAACAAGAAGAAACCTAAAACAAAAAAAGGAAAACAGCTTTATTGCTTTTACAGAAAGTCTAAACAGAGACATACCAATAAATAAAATATGGAAAATAATTAGAAAATTCTCTAACAAAAAAGAGTACTCTCAGCACGCTTCCTTAGAAGAGAATTGGATAATCGAGATTCTTGATGCAATTGCCCCACCATACATTCTATCAGATCATCAGGAGTACAGTAATATTACACCATCCAAACCATTCTCAACAAATGAACTTAATATGATACTCAGACACAAACAAGACTCAGCACCAGGATTGGACGAAATAACATACAGGATGATCAAAAATATGCCTGCAGGAGTTAAAATCAATTACTTGATATCTACAACAAAATTTTGGCTGGGAAAGAGGATATACCTGAAGATTGGAGAAAACAAGTGGTGGTACCCGTCCTAAAGCCAGGAAAATCGCCAAACCTGTATACCAATTACAGACCAATAGCAATGGAATCAAGTATAGTCAAAATTATGGAAGCAATGATCAAATCGAGGTTGGAATACAATATAGAAAGCAAAGAGTTCCTAGCAAAAGAGCAATATGGTTTCCGAGCAGGCAAAGGGGCCCAAGAATGTACAGCGAGATTAACCACTGAAATATATTCCAATATTATGGTAAACAAGAAAGTAGTAACAGTATTTTTGGACATTTCAGCAGCGTATGATAACGTACTAATTCCCAAAATGATAGAATATCTTAACAAGATCAAGATAAATTCAGATATCATAACATTCATAACCTTCTAAAACAAAGAGAAATCTATATTAGGTCTCCAAACTCGAATAAAACAGTAGGACCCCAATGGACGAACAAAGGACTTCTTCAAGGATCGCCACTGAGCCCAATACTCTGTAACCTGTACACAGCAACACTAGCAGAAACCATGGAAGATGAAGTGAATATAAGTCAATTTGCAGATGACACTATGGTGCAGCAACCAGAATTTGGAGACATCAATTCAAAAAATACAAACAACACTAAATAAAATATGGAATTGGCTAATTGAACATGGATTTTCAGTGTCGCCCACCAAATCAAAGACCATGGTGCTTGCAAGAGGAGACCTAAGAAGGGCACCACCCAACTTAACCATAAACAGAGAGATAATTGAATGGGTTAAGGAAACAAAATACCTGGGAATAATATTTGATAGCAGGTTAAATTGGACAAAACATATGGAACATATATGCAACAAAGCAACAAAAGGAATAAACGTAATCAAAGCTTTAACCAGAGTCTGGTGGGGCGCAGATCCTAAAATTCTACTGAATATATATAAAATAATTGTTAGATCTCATCTTGACAATGGATTAACACTAATATTCAAATGTTCTCAACAAAACATGGAAAAGTTAGATAGAATACAATTCCAAGCACTGCGTATAGTAACAGGATGCATGAGAAGAACCCCCATTAATGTATTATTGGGAGAAACATCAGAGATGCCATTACAGGACAGGAGATTATGGATATGTGCAAAATCGTCACTGAAGTGGATGGCATAAGAAAACGGCACAACAGCTGCTAGCCTCATGAAATTCTATGAATTATATAATGAATCTCCGAGATATTGGCAAAACTAGCCTCCACCAACTTTAATAGAAGGATTTGACCTTGCTCTAATTTTCATAGGAGACTTGGAAAGAACTAATAAATTACCCTGTTATGAAGGAACATATGAAGCTCAAGTAAAAGAAATAAAATGGATTGATTCAAAATTAACAAAAGGTGACTCATCATGCAAAACAAAGTTAACAGACATACTCAGTACGAAATTTAAGAATGTTACTACAATATACACAGAAGATGCCTCATTAGATCCAATAACCAAGAAATGTGGAATTGAGGAGTTCTGTCCCAGCTTACAAACAGGATTTAAAAAAAGACTGAGAGATGATACTTGCATCTGCACTGCGGAGATTCTAGCTATAAATGAAGCACTGAAATTTGCAGAAAGTAAAAATATTCAAACAATGTTAATTCTATCAGACTCGAAAAGCGCCATACATAAAATATCGGCAAAACAGATGCAAATACAATAAAAACAAAAGAACTGATCTACAGAATGGAGGAAGAGGGCAATATGATACAAATAATGTGGATTCCGGGGCACTCGGGGATACCAGGAAAGGAAAAGGCGGACAAGGTGGCAACAGAAGCAAGAACACTAACCAAAAAAGGCAACAATAAACTACACTATGCACAAATCACAAAGAACATCAAAGAAAGGATCTGGAGCCAATGGGTTTTCAAGTACCAAGAACTAGGAAGACAAAAGGGACAGATCTATCTATGCTAAACCCCATACCAACAAAGAAGCCTTGGTTCAATGAAAGTAGCTACAAATCAAGATTCCACATTTCAATTCTATGTAGAATGAGAACCCACTGTTGTACACCAGCCCACCTAAATAAAATCAATATTAAAGACAACCCCCTATGCGACTGTGGGGAATATGGAGATCTCAATCATATACTTTTTAGTTGCCCAAATCATCGAAATACTTCAAAATTATATAAAACATTAATCAAATACACAAAAGGACCAATCCATGTTAATAACATTCTTAGATACCCTAATTCTGAGGAAGCTTGTATACTTATCAAGTATTTGCTTGCTAGTAATATTAAGCTTTAGTGGTATGGTTGCTGGCTTAATTACCATATGAAGTGTTGGCATGAAACATTTTTTGAGTAAATTTGACATCAAATTAATTGACAAATTTCTTTTAGCTAATCCTGTACCGTCATATCCCGTATACCTGGCGAGGCCTTTGTGATTAGTTCTGGATCCGCCACAGAACGAGAATAGTCTATAAACCCTTGTTATACCTTATCCTTCCCGAAGAGCATGGGACAAACCCAGATGCACTTAACGGTGCACTCTTCGTGAAACTGCATTCTAGAAAGAACCTGGCCGGATGCTGTATAGCAAGAGGTCAAAAAAACCAGAAGAAGAAGAACTTTGTCGTTACAATCAAACCAAACCAATAGAAAATAAGACCTGTAAAATAGCACAAAATACTGATTTTGGTCGGGATACGGATACGTTTACATATACGGAGTAGGGGACGTAACAATCCGTTCAACGCATCGTATCGGCTTAGACGTAACGGGTCTATACATGCGCAGTTCGTTACGGATACGTGAGAAATTTAAGACAAGCTAAAATTAACTATTGACTGATAAGATTCATTATTTAACGATGTCCACCCATCTGAGGTAAAAGCAATGTAATTTGCCATAGCCAGACGTTCCTCTACAGCTTTTTTTAGCGTATAACTGCGGTAGAAACACATTTGACACAGTTTTTCGCAATGGCACGGAATAATTGGGATTTAGCTTATTTACCAAAAATTGAAACTGTTTATCTTCCACCAAACTAAATGGTTGCTGCAAGCATAATTGTTAATTGCTCATCCAATTTTTTGAAGTTTGCAAATGCAATGACCGTCTCATGAAATTAGATAATGTTGATTGGCATTTTCTTTTTGGGTTTGGAATGTCTTCTATGTTATTATCATTGCTTGCAGTGTTTTTAGTAGATGTCATTGTGTAAGGGCTAGACTCACCGTCAGTAACTTCAATTTCGTCAATGGTAGATATATAGTCACCAGTCGTAAACGTCGCTGAAGTAGATGGGCCTATTAATTATGTTAGATGTTTTCTCTTTAAATGTCTAGTTAAATTAGCAGTTGCGCCACTTTTGTCGGAAAAATAACCACTACAAAAAGTGCAATTTGCACTGCTTTCATTCACCATATTGAAGAAGTTCCAAATATTACTACACTTTCTATTAATTATTTAAAAAATAATATTGCAGACTTCAACTGTGTAGTAAAAAACACAAAATATCTCCAAAGTAAACTCAAAATCAGAGCGAAAGCCGCAGCACATTTAAATAAACGCGCCCGAAAGTACTAAAATTTAATGAAATTGACTGTCTCGACCCTTACTTCGTGGAATATGCTCATATTAGTGTTTTTAAATGAAACTCAAGGTCTCTAGTTAATTCCACAATATAATACAAGTTATTGAAAATTCTAAGAAATTTCTTAGAATTTTCAATAACTTGTATTATATTGTGGAATTAACTAGAGACCTTGAGTTTCATTTAAAAATACTAAAATTTAATTGAAAATCCTAGGCCTACAAGTTCAGGGGATTGTAAATGTATCTGAAAATTTTTTTACTGGTCACAAAAAAATGAAGAGATACCGAATTATCCAAACAATACCAAAAAAAGCGGCTTGTACCAATAAAACAATAAATAAGTAATAAAGTGCCGCCTTCCACCAGCACCTGTGAATCGACGCCTCTCCGACGTGCAATATTACCAGTCTTGCCAGCAGTTAACCAAACTAAAACTGACCCGCGATACGCCTCTTGTATTCGTTTTCTCGATATTCGTTCCACGGAACGACTCTGATTTAAACGAGCGACATTCACTGTGCATGGATGATTTATTCTTTTACCAGTTTCTTGAAAACACTTTGCACAACAGTTATTCAATTTCTTATTAGCAGATGCATTATCACTGAGGACCGTTGATCGCATTGAAAGAAGATTTTCTTGATTAGATGATCCATAAAGAACAGTACTAGAGTCAATTTTTACTTTGTGTGCACGAACATGACCTCGGCCCTTTTCTACTTTCATATTCCTTTGAAACGCCCAGTTAAACAAATAAAACAGTTGCATTGTTGGTCATTCTTGTTCCTTGTAGTCTTTGGTAGTTTAATTTCTGCAAAATTTGGCATTTTTGGCAACGGTCTACTACAATTACTTTTTCGCTCTCATTTAGTGTAATCCCTATTACAAACAGCTAAAGGAAATCTTGGGTTTACAACATTAAATTTCTCGAGTACACATTTTTGTATTAATTTTTGCATTTAATCGGTAATTAAAAATTTTGTGAGTTTAGATTTTCCAAAAACAATTTTTCTTCCACACAACCCACACACCTTTCTTCTTCGATTCTCATCGTGATTACACTTGTTAATGTTTTTGAAGCCATGTTACAACATAAATACATATATTTCAAGAAGACTCAAGATTAATGGCAAAATCTTGACATTTCATATACATACACGTAAGACTGCAATGCAAAATCTACTACATACATTAACTTACTTTGTGATTTTCCTGAATGTAAGAAAATAGACATTAACAATGTTTTTGCTTTTCAAAGTGGTGTTTGAAGTGACAAAAACAAACTTTTTAGAAAAATTGGGCGACGAGGCATAAATTATCAGCTATATTGTTACGAAAAACAGTTTTGTACTGCTTGGTTGTTCCTTTAAAACACGCAATAAACATTTTGTGGTGTCATTTTTACTTAAAGACAGGTGTGTATAGAGTCTTGGATTCATACTCTGATGGGTTTTACATGCCAAATTTCTGGGGACATGAACGAAGGACGGAATTGATTTCATTATGTGAGCTATTTTCATAATATATGATCTGTAACCAAATAACAAATTATTTTTATTTCTTTTTGTTCTTTCTGTCATACCAATATCAATTTCTTCCAGTCCCTTGCTAACTGCTTTATTTCCTGTACATTCTACCCTTTTTATTCTTTCCATCCTCAGTCAGCTCATTTTCTTCTTTATCTGTAGTCTTTACTTCTGATACTATTTTTGCTATGTTGTCCATTTTTTATTGTTGTTGCGAGATACCAACTTAATTGTTTTACTTCGTATTTTTGTATCAAATTTGGTTTTTACTGCTATCTTATCTTATGAATTTCATCTTTATAGCTTCTAGTGGATTCTCTTGTTTTTTTTTCTGAACTGCTCATCAGTCAAGAATTCCTGGCCAAGTTCTGAATTTAGATGCATTCTTAAAAGATGTGAATGTTTCTAAAACACTTCAAATTTAAATAAGGTGTTGCAATTGATGTTAGTTATTTTTAAATTTATCAATCAATATTTGAGATTATCATTTACAGGCTATTTATTTTACATTGTAACCGGCATTAACTAATAAGGCTATTTGCCTCGTTAATTAGAACCAACTGTCAAAGGTATTCACTCCCAGGTCTTTGAAAATAGTTTCTAATTTAACACGTTGAGTGCTAATAAGGGATTAAATTAACGCCTCTGAGAAACCAACTCCCATTTTTGGGTTATTTAATTAAATTTTAATGTCAGATGCATGTAAATAATTTTTTAAACTACCTTAACCATTTTCAAGGTCATTAGTAGCTGTCCATTAAACTGAACATGTAAATATTATTAAAAAAACTACAAAAACTTGTTATTTATTCATTTACTTTCTTCTAAATAAAAGGAATAATGTTTGGCCTAAATACTGTAATATATGAAGCGCAAGTACGATTCTGCATACCAATATTTAAATTAGGGGTAAACAGATAGACACCTGGTTTATCTGGACATAAATATCTTATTTTCTTTTGAACCTTGGTGATTGTACATCTCTTCATTGGGTATTTTTCTTTTTTTGTAGGAGGATTTGGTCTAAAAAGTGGAGTGTCAATCATGCCGCTGATGCGTAAGACAAGAAGCACGGCCAGAGAGAAATTAGTTGTCGTTTGAGCTACATGTTGCCATATTGTGCTCGATATTGCTATTAACGTCAAATATATGTTGAATTATTTGACTATAACCCGCAGCACTAGACACATTCAATTAATTCCCGTAGCAACAAATCAAAGTGTATAAACCCGCTGTTTAAGCTCATCCAGTCAACTGGACCCAGGCTATATGTAAATAATTCGTATGTGCAGCATACTAAACGATGGCACTCAACATGTTAATGATAATTAGAAAATATTTCTGCTGCAGGTCAGAATTAAATTTCGGAACCTCTCCATCCATCCATTTTTAATTTAACAATTTGAATGTATTTATCTGCATTTATGATCGGTAATGTCACAACTTGTAATATATACAACATCGGGCGTTTTAGATATTGTAAGTAATAAATTATTTTCTACAGCTATTGTAGTTTCATTTAAAAAAAAAGTCTGTTGAACTTGGTTAAATTTATATGAAAACAAAAAAATCTAAATCTATATCACATACTAATCAGTCCTAGTGCTTCGACCTACTGTCTTGGGCATTTTTTTATTAGTTGAATCTTCCAGCTCCTTTTGTTTATAATAATGTGGCGCCACCTCTAATAACCATTTACTTTCGATCTCTATAACTTGTCTCATAAATTCTTTTGTTGTAAAAACTAGTTCATGGTACAATACCCACCTTGGTAAAGAGTCAAATAGGGAGCTATTTGGATGAATGGTGACACTCTGATTATGTTTAACTGTCTTATAACTTCCACCTTTTGAAAATCTTGCTATGTGGTAAAAATATCCAGAAGTAATAGCTTTGCGGATATTTGCAGTTTCTGAAACATTGGACACCATTTCAATTTCAACCCTCATCATCAAGTTTACTAGTTGTTCCCTAACATCTCTTGCCCGCTTCATAGACCTTAAACAGATTAAATTGTGAATTTATATTCTCGTCGAATGATCAACTTGATTATTAACAATGAATATATTTAAAAAAAGATTGTAACATTTCACGAGAGAGAAAAACTACTGTCATTGAATTACACTTCAACAGAAATCGCGATGGAGAAAAAGACAGTTCAACAAGTTAATTACCGTTTAACCCATTAACGCCTAGCGGTCCCATATGGAACCGATAAATATGTGTTGAGAGGGTGGGGATGTGACATTTTGTGGTTTGTCGCCAGTTGATTGTCAAGTCGATCATCGGTGAGGTTCAACGAGCGCGTGACAGCTGTGGTATTGTTCATGTGATATATTTCGGTGTATTTATCGGTGCTTCAAAAGTAGATCTGTGAAGTATACCCAAGAATATGGACCTGAACTTGATGTAAGTATCACTATAATCATATTTTTATTTTCAATGCTATATAGAGTTACACTTTGTTATACTGATATATGAGGACAACTTTTGGCGACTACAGATTTGCATTATTATGTTTGTGTCCTCCAGATTTTCAGAGTAAACATCGATGTTCCTATATGGGCTCGTTAGGCGTTACTCCAGCTACGATATGTTGCTAACCAATAATTTTATTTCAGCGGAATAACACTTCAAGAAGCTTTGGAAATCGCGTACGATGATGGGAATGTTATCGATATATACATTCAGTCGCATGAAAGTAATGTTCTTACCAATGAAGATTCTGCTAACGAAGATGAGGGTGCACTGGCCTATAATTTGAATACCAGGCAACTTTCACCACACGCCGAGATTATTTTTATGAATGAAGATAGATTGGGATTAGATAATAAGGAAGATAATGAAGAGGTAGAGTCCTGTGAAGCTGTACCATGGCTCTGCATCAATAGAATATCATTGAAATCCAAACCAACTATACCACGCTTCATTCATTCAAGGAGACTTATAACCACCTAGCAATAAATTTGGCTCTGGATTATTCCAAATATAGTTCGATGGGCTGCATTGAAATAATCAAGCTGTTCTTCTCAGATGATTTGCTATAGCATATCATAAGAGAATCTATAAATTACACTTTATGGAAAAACAGTTCAGATCCCCAGATATTGATTGAAGAATTGAGAGTATTTGTTGGAATACTTATTCTGAGCGGTATCAATCTTCTACCATTGAAAAGAAGATACTGGGAAAATAGCATAGATATAAAAAACCTGATGATATCAACAGGTTTTTGCAAATTTGCAAGTATATTCATTTTGCTAGCAATAATAACATCGATGCCTCAGACAATATGTACAAACTTCGTCCAGTTATCGATCAACTGAAAAGAAAATTCCTTGAAAATTTTGTACCAAAAAAGAATCTTGCATATGACGAATCAATGATCAGATACTTTGGTCGATGTGTGCAATTCATTCGTGGCAAGCCTGTTCGATTTGGGTACAAAGTTTAGTGGTTATATGATAAACTTGGAAATTTATCAAGTGAAAAATCCTAGGTTGAACCCAAACTACGAACAAAGATTCGGAAAGCCGACGGCGCCATTATTGCAAATGATAGACGAATTGAGCGACAAGAAATCATTTCGGTACAACTTTTTGACTGATAACCTATTCACTACTGCCAATCTCCTATGCACGCTGAAGGTAAATGGCTATGGAGGAACGGGTACTTTACGAGAGAATCGCTTACCACGAAACTCTCCTCTGCTGACAAAAGAAGATATGGAAAAGTAATCTAGAGGACAAATTTGCTCATCTATAGAATAAGAGAGTGGAATAAAATATGTGAAGTGGATGGTAACAGTGGCAAGTACCTGTTATGGAGTGGAACCAATCAGACCAGTTGAAAGGTTCAGTAGGAAAGGTAAAAAAATAGTTGTAATTCCAAGGCCAGATCTGATCAAGCAGTACAACAAGAATATGGTTATAGATCAGATGGATAACAATATATCTTGGTAAGTCGATATTCGGATAGATAGAATTCGTTCTAAAAATGGCATTGGTTAATATTTTCATATCTTATTGATGCAGCGATTCAAAATGCATGAATTCTTTATAGAAAAACTGGACGGAAAATCACTCAGCTGGAATTCAGAAGGAATATTTAGCAGGTATAAGTTTTCAGAATTGAAGGCATGCTATATATAAAATTATACTGATTCCTTTCAGACGTATCTCATACGATATCAAGTACCCTCACGAGCTCCTTGAAGAGTACCAAGAGCTACAAAAAGTGACTTCAGGGTCAGCAATGACATATGTTATGATGGCTTACACCATTATGTCAATCCAGTACCTGAAAGGAAAAGAAGAAGAAGATGCGGTGGTGATGATTGTAGCAGCCGAGTCCAAGTGTCAGATTGGACTATACATTGATTGCTTTCGTAATTTTCATAATCGATGATAATATTTACTGTTAAAGGCTCCATAAAGGAAACACCATTTTCTCTAGTTCCTGTAATGGAAAAACATAAAAAAACCTTCAAACTAGGTGAAATAGTCTCATTTCATTGGATCTCATTAATAAAATTTGTTGAATTCCTAAATTTTTATATCTTGGCGTTAATGAGTTAATGTATCAAAACTGAAAACAGTGTGCTTGAAAATAATTTACTATTTAGGGGCAGGCCAAGGTATTTCACACTTATATTTGTGGCATTATGTGGGCCTAGAGGTGTTTACTTTTATTTTCTGTTTCTTCAACTGCTGTTCTAATGATCTTAGATGTTTTGGAAGTCACATATTGCTAATTGAGTCGTCGAGAGTTAATGTTATTGTGGTATCATTATAAATAGTAGTAGGTCAAATGTTTACAAGCTATACAAGAATGCTACCCTGTGGGATTCCTAATCAAATTGCTGCATCTACTTTTGTTTAGAATTCTCGCTGATTGACAAATTTCATTAATTTATTATTACCTTACCTGTATTGTATAAAGTTTTCATAACACCATTGTACAGAGTAATCAGAATCCCTCCATTGGTTGTAAACGTTTAAAAGACTTAGATGATCTCCTCCTATATGATTAAAATTTTTCCTTGCAGTGTCTGCATGGATAATTTTGTCTTTAGGTCTATAAAATATAGCTCCATTTACGGATAACATGGCTGCTATTGATACTATTTCCTCAGCACATTGGTATCTGGAAAATTAGTTTCATCATTTTTTCAATCAATAAACCTACACATTTATTTTATTTTGAATAGCTAGTTCTAACTCAATCAATAAATGGAAAATCCTTACAAAATTTCAATTGAATGATATTAGCACTCACTTCTTAAATATAAACAGTTTTAAGCAGCATAATTGATTATTATACTAATAATTATAAAACTAATTTAAAAAAAAATGAAATCAGTTACAGAATTGGATGTTGCAAGTCAAAGGCTACAGAAGTTGATCAATTCAATATACATTTTTAATGTTCTCTCCTCACTCAGATTATACAAATAATAAACTTTGCTGTTGGAAACGGTGTGCTACGCTAGCGCTTCATGGGCGAAATAAGAACCATTCAAGAAAAATTAAATTGACAACTCAAGATTGACATGTCATAATTGTTTAGACTCCGTGTTCATGTGTCTTACTGCATGTTGCACCGCAATTTCTTAATATCAAACTTAATTAGGTGGAGGAGAGATGAACTTAAAGTAAAGATGTTTTACACCGCAGTTACTTCTACCAGCCAATTAAATCGCATAAAATGCGCAACGCAATAAAAGTAAAGGCATATATTGCATTATTTATTAGCTTCTCCACTAAAGCTGTTCACTTGGAACTGGTAGGAGATTTAACTACTGAAAGTTTTTTAGCAGCATTTTAAACGATTTTCGTCTTGCAAAGGGTATGTTAAAGAAATATTTTCACATAATGGCTCCAATTTTATCGTCAATGCTAAATACTAGGGAAATAATCACCTACCTCGGAGACCGTCGACTACTATAAAAGTGGTGAAAGGTTGTCCTCAAGGAGGAGTGGTATCACCTCTACTATGGTCACTAGTGGTTGACGACCTCCTAACAAAGCTAAAAAGAGAATGATTTCGTGCTCTTGGCTATGCCGACGATTTAGTTATAGTGGTCAGAGGTAAGCACGACGGCATCATTGCCGATCGCATGCAATGTGCCTTGAACCTCGTAACTACTTGGTGTTTGAAGGAAGGACTTTCAGTCAATCCTAATAAAACGGCACTTGTTCCATTCACTAACAGGAGGAAGTTCAGTATACGGACTCCAAGCTTGAATGGTACAACCCTGTTTTTTTCGGAAGAGGTTAAGTACCTTGGAGTCATCCTTGATAGGAAACTTATGTGGAACTCACACCTCGCACACATCACCTCAAAAGCAACAAGGGCTCTTTGGACGTGTCGTAGGCTCTTTGGGAAAACTTGGGGTCTAAAACCAAAAATGATCTACTGGTCATATATAACGGTTGTCAGACCTATCATCACCTATGCTGCGCTTGTATGGTGGAAGAAAACAACGCAACAAAGGGCTACAATAGAGTTGCTAAAATTGCAAAGACTCGCATGTTTAGGAATAACGGGTGTAATGAGATCATGCCCTGGCGCGGCCTTGGAGGTAATGCTAGATCTCCCTCCATTACATTTACATGTAAGGAGGATTGCTCTGCAAAATGCCTATAGGTTAACACAGGCTGAATCTCTAAAACCCGGTGATTTGACAGGACATCTCGATATAGTAAGGGTTGGATCAACCCAATCTATGATGATGTCTAGGGACATAATGCCTGGTAAACAAAATTTCGAAGTTACTCTAGATGTTATTATTAACGATCGTGAGTTAACTAGGGGTGCCCTCACATTTTATACTGATAGGTCAAAAGCAAATGAAGGAGTATAAATAGGGGCTATAGGACCTAATCTTAGGTTATCAGTAGCCCTATACTCGATAGTCGAAATTCTGTAAAGTGACTCATCGCTCTTACTGTCCATAAAATCAGTTGCAGAAGCGAACTTCATGAGCGCATCATTTTTGAAGGGTTCTTAATAGTCCTAAATAAAAAATAAATAGAAAATGTTCTTGTACGCTCTGGCGTTTAAATTTGAGAGAACAGAAATACGAAATTATTATGGTAGGTATCATTATGTATATACAGGGTGTTACCAAGAATAATACACATTTTTAAGGATGAGCTATAATAAGATGTATATAAAAAAGTCGATAGTCGAAATTCTGTAAAGTGACGTCATCGGTTATCTACCGATTTAAAGTGAACTCCATGAGCGTATCATAGTTTAAGGGTGCGAATACTGAAATATCTGGAATTTCAATTTTTAACTTTAATAATAACTTATCACAAGTTGTTCATAAGTAAGTTAAAACAAAATAAAAAAATGTTTAAAAGTCAATTCCAACTTACTACTACTAAAACTAAAAAAAAGTTGTTTGTCAAGACCAAAATAAATTACCAATAAGTATAGGTATGTTGCGAGGTCACTTGTAAAATGTCTGACTAACTGGAAGCGGTATCACTCCCTCAGAATCATCGCTTTCTCCTCCTATATCGATAATGAGTGGTTCCGTCATTACTTCTACACGTATGTCTAAATCCCAAAACTTTATTTCTTCTTTTAATACGTGTTGAATACATTTACGCCAACTCTCAGCAGTAACGGTATGCAGCGCCTCGTCAAACAGTTTCTCAACGTCAGCCATTTTGAATGTACTGTTTTTTCTCGCAACATAATTTTTCACTTGGGCCCAAACCAGCTCGATGGGGTTTAACTCACAGTGGTAGGGAGGAAGTCTAACAACTGAGACGTTGAAATCTTTCGCCATTTCATCGACAACGTACTTAATATAACTGCTTTTATGTTTCCGTGCGAGAGATAATAATTCAACTTTTAGCATTGCCTCGTTGTGCGGAATGCTTTTACTCTCTAACCAATCAATTATAACCCTCTTGCGGCTAGCTGAAGTAGGTATTTGCTCCAGTCGACGAGAGTGGTATGAAGCATTATCCATAACTATCACTGAACCAGGAGTTACCTTTGTTAAAATTGATCTAAACCATGTTTCAAACCGGTTACCATCCATCTCTTCATGGTAATCGACAGTTTTTTTGAACTGAAAACTTAGTAATCCACCTTCTACAAATCCTTCCTCGCTGCCAATGTGAGTGATAATCAGTCGACGTCCTTTCCCAGAGGGAGCTTTTAAACCGGAAGAGAAACCCTCCATAAAGGCTTGTCGATTGCTTCGTATATTCATGTCTTGCCACACTTTTGACACAGTGTGGCCTTCATTTAACCATGTTTCGTCAAGATAATATATGTGCCGTCCTTCGTTACGAAACTGTCGTATCTGTTTTAAATAATTTCTCCTCCATTCCACAATGTCATTTCGTTCAATTAAGGCACTGTTTCTACTTCTTGTTTGGTAACGAAAATTCATTAATTTTAAAGTTCGTCTCAAAACTTTATCACTGATGTTTGGTAAAGTATCATCAGCTTCTATTACCTTGCTCAATTTAGCTACCGAGGGGATTTCATTCCTAAAATAAAAAGAATGTATTTCCCTACGTATAGCATTCCGTGTTTGGTCGTCCAAAACAATTTTCTTTCTTCCCCTACTTTCCGGTTTACAGTTTTCACCTCGTTCTCTTGTCAAAGATCCGTCCCGCGATTTCTTTAGAATATTGTATATAGTACTCTCAGAAACTTTAGTTAAATAACTGCACTTAATCACAGCGTCACTAACACCCAACTGTTTGTCCATGGCACGCAGTCCTTCGTACACATTTAATATGAGGACTTTTTCTTCCCGAATTAAATTGTTACGACGCCGTTTTTTATCGCCAACACCGCTACACTCCGCCATTATTGTCACTAAATATACCGATATAAATATTACAATAAATACCAATAATAACCGATTTATCACACAAAACCACAACACAAATACTGATGTTACGCTCATGAAGAGAATAAACACCTCACATAACTGTTTACTATCACTGTCTCATTCGCGTAGCTCGATCTATCTATCTCGTTCTCAAAGCCGGAACATTGAAGCGACTCTCCAACATTGTCAAATCGGCGAGTTTTTCACAACAAACTTTGCGTTCAAGAAATATACATAAACACTTTATTTCACATTTCAAGTAAACTAATTATTATTAGTCTGCTTGAAATTTGAAATAAATATATTAAATTGGTATTGACTTAATTACATTGCATCTTTCGTACCTGAAATATTGACACAATGGATTTGAAGTGTATTTATAAAATACAGCATTTCTCTCTAGAATACATATGGCAACTGCGCTTTAACCAAAGTGTTGATTAGATAGCTCTGACTCACTTTACACAATTTCGACTATCGAGTATAGGTAACACTCCCACAATATTCCAAGCGGAAATACTAGCGATAGACTTCTGTGCTCAAGAGTGCCTCAAAAAGCGCCTCAACGCAGCCAGAATATTTATTGCTTCCGACAGCCAGGCTGCTTTGAAAGCTCTAAGGTCTATAACTTATGAGTCCAAAACATTCTGGAGCTGCAAACAATCTCTTAAGCTACTGGCTAGACATAACAAACTATCTTTGTTATGGGTGCCCGGGCACAAGGGAATTGCTGGGAATGAGACTGCCGATGGTCTTGCAAAGGAAGGAGCTAGCACTTCTTTCATCGGGCCCGAACAGTTTTGTGGCATTACTAAAAGCCACATTGTGGAAGAAGTCCGGAAATGGGAAAATAAACTTAGTGCAGCCTACTGGAAAAATGTTCCAGGCCAAAGACAAGCAAAAAGGTTGCTACAACCTTCTGCTCGCTATGCTAAATCGCTCTTAGAGCTTCAGAAGTCTGATCTCAGAGCAATCACAGGACTCCTTACGGGACACTGCCCACTCATATATCATCCCTACAAGATGGGAAAAGTGGACAGAGGAACATGTAGATTCTGCGATAGTGCAGATGAATTGGCTGAACATATAATCTGCTACTGCGGAGTACTTGTTAGCCAACGCCATAGGTATCTGGAACGGTTGTTCTTGAGACCTAATCAGGGAACAAAAATAGCTCCTAATCGGATAATAGGCTTCCTTAGAAGCCTTGATCTTCGGGACTAAAAAATAGATGGAGGGTATACACAAAAAAATTTTTCAGGTTACAGTGTAGAAAGGCCAGCTATAGGTCAATCGACCCCTTTGTAATCTACAATCCAATTTTATCTGAGCAGAACGCGAATTATTTAACTCTGAACAATTTAAAAATAACATTTCTAATCATTTTGTGGAAACAAGTACAAAATTCAACTTTATACCCGCGAGGTCGCCACATTTTGGAGATGCCTCTCTTATTTACAAATAATTTTATACTTAGCTTACGCGAATTGAAGGTTGTTTAAATTCGCGACCCTTAACCCCATTATCCCAAGATCCCAATGACCTCCAAGCATTGACTCCGGAACATTTCCTAATCGGACCCCCGCTAATGGACTCAATTGAAAAAGATATCGCCGACGTGCCATTTAATCGCCTGTCAAGATGGCAGCGAAACCAGCAATTACAACAACAATTTTGGCGGAGATAGCAGAATTAGAATTTGTCCCAGCTGCAGATACACCCCAAAGATCTGCAGTTACCCAGCCCCAATATTACAGTTGGGGCACTTGTCGTCCTGGTTTAAGACAACTTGCCACCTTTGCAGAGGCGTCTCGGACGTGTTTGTAAGTGCAACCTGGTAGCGACGGAATTGTGTGGATTGTTTCAGTAAAGACAACCAGTGGAGTGTACAAGTGCGCCATAAAATAGTGTGTATTGTCCCAACAGAAATTGAACATTAAATTAAGCATCACTCGTATTAACAGTAATCGCATTAATTTTTTTCTGTAAAAATAATTGTAAATATTTTCTCTTGTATAATTTTTTTTTCTCTATCTCTGTTTCATATAGTTACATTCTTTTATCATTATGTTGTTATTTATATAATTTTGTCTATTTGAAATTTATTCTAAATTTCAAGGGGGCGGCACGTTACCGCTTATTATGGGAGTGGGGGATTGACACCCTCTCTCTATCCCCTCCTTTCTTATAAAAGGCCATGTACCAACTTAAGTAGGAATGATTACTATTAAACAGTCATTTGAACTGTAAGCATGTTTTATTTATTCGTTGATCTGTAAGACCTGGTCCTACAAGTTTATATCACAACAGAATGTTTCGTTTTAGTATAGTAATTTGAATTGTTCAATTATTCAATAAGATAGGGAGTGTAATTTTGTTCTTATTATTATAAGCTGATACACAATACTATAAAGTTATTCAAATTTATTAATTGATTCTCGAGGAAGTGCAGTTCTTAACTGATAAATCACCACTTAATCAACTTATTTTCTTGATCACGTCAATGTATTGACAGTAAGTTGATTAAATGTTAATTCGGTTTTATCTTTTGCCAGTATATTGTTACTTACTTTTCAGAAGCTAAAATCATCTTAGCCATCATGGGATCTACTGGCAATTCAGCCATTCTCCTTCCTAACTTTGTCAATTCTCCATGATGATTCAAAGCCCCTAAGGCGTATAATTGTTCTAAAGCTAAGACCAAAGTCTCATGAGGTGGAGGATCTAAAAAGTCAAAATGCACCAAATCGTTTATTCCCAATGCCTTCAACATCAAAACAGCATTTCCCAAGTTTATCCTTTGAATTTCTGGAACTGTATTATCCTCTAATTCGTGTTTGAATGACCAAGCAGTATATAATCTAAAACACTTTCCTGCTGCTACTCTTCCGGCTCTGCCTGCTCTTTGGTTGGCAGACGCTTTAGAAATAGGCACTACCATTAAACTTTCCATGCCAGTCCTTGAATTAAAATGGTTTTGTTTAGCAAACCCGGGATCTATTACATAAACAATGTTATCTATTGTTAGCGATGTTTCAGCTATATTAGTAGCTAGTACAACTTTTCTAGCGCCATGAGGGGTTGGCTCAAAAATTTTCGTTTGCATGTCGCTGGGTAAATTAGCATAAAGAGGCAATATTATTAATTCTTTTACTTTGGAACCTAGTCTGCGCACTCTATCTTGCAAAAGTTCGTGACAAGTTTCTATTTCATCTTGACCAGTTAAAAAAACTAAGATATCTCCCAAGGGCTGAGTTACATGGATTTGTAAGACAGACACAACACAAGCATCAACATAATCAGCTTCAGGAGCTTTTGTATAGTAAATATCAACTGGGAATCTTCTGCCTGGGATTTGATATACTGGGGCATCATCGAAAAATTCTGAAAACTTGGTAACATCGAGAGTTGCACTGGATATTAATAATTTCAAATCAGGTCTAAATCTTGCTATATCTTTAACCAAACCAAACAATATGTCTGTGTGCAATGTCCTTTCATGCGCTTCGTCAATAATCATAACGCTATA
The DNA here is from genome assembly GCA_963921935.1 of Galeruca laticollis. Lineage (NCBI taxonomy): Eukaryota > Metazoa > Arthropoda > Insecta > Coleoptera > Chrysomelidae > Galeruca > Galeruca laticollis. The sequence continues at coordinate 173,378,087 of OY998177.1, forward strand.
AGAAGCTAAGTCTGGTTCAGATAGAAATTCTCTGTGTAAAGTACCATCAGTCATATACTTAATAACTGTTCTCTCTGAAGTGCAGTCTTCAAATCTAATAGCATAACCTACCTCATTGCCAAGTTTAACACTCATTTCTTCAGCTACTCTCGCCGCTACTGACATAGCTGCTACTCTTCTTGGTTGGGTGCAACCAATTATTTTACCTAAAAAAAATTACAAATACCTTTAAAACGAGAAAAAACACCATTAAATAAATAATAAATAAAAATTTAGAATTCACATATTTAATAGGACATATTAACAAGTCTTGAATGGTTACAGTAGGGGTTTCTTGATTGGATATTGTTATGTCAAGATAAGCTTAAACATTATCTTTATTCATTTAATTAGTCTAGAGACTCTAGACAGAAAAACAGCGATTTATTAACTTTAGTTAGAAATAATTTATGGTATGAAATTATATTTACCATCTTCAGTAAATCCAGCTTCATATAAATACTGTGGTATCTGTGTAGTTTTTCCAGAACCTGTTTCACCCTCAATGATTAGAACCTGATGTTCTCTAATTGCTTGAACTAAATCATCTTTAAATGGAAATATTGGAAGACTTTTCTTAGTTTCTTCTATTGTTAATTTCTTCTTTTCTGATTCAGTTAGCTCTGGCTCTTTTTTTACAGTCACACCTAAAAAAATTTGGAAATTAAATATGTAACTAAATTAAATAAAAAGTCCTATAAAATACCTAGCTTAATTCAGTTTCTACTAATTTGGTGATATATTTTAATGTGGAGATATAAGCTATAATTCAGTAATTACATCTTTTTATTTCCATTAGTTTTTGACCCTATTTTTAGTAAGTCCACATTAATCTTAGTACGCAAATTCCGTTCAAAACTAATAGACCGTTTGATATACCGAACTGTTATTGGATATAATTTGATAAGATTAACAAACAAAAAACAACACAAGAGAAAAACGTGGAACTAATAAAAGTTATTGATAAAGCTATGTCACTAAAAGAACCAGTTTATATCATGGGAGACTTTAACTATCCGGAGATTAATTAACCCAAACAACCAGTGCAGTCTTGACTTCCTGGAAAGCTACAAAACACATAGAGGTCATCAACTAGTCACTTTCCCAACTAGAATACGAAACAACTACATCTTACTATTAGATCTAGTTATGGTAAGTGAAAAGCGATTGGTCTTTGATGCCCGACAACATACATCTTTGGGAAAAAGTTATCACATTGTAGTAAATGCTAAAATACAACTACAGATAATTGCAAAACCAACCTGTAAAATTTTAAAATGACAGTTTTGGAAAGCTGATTACATGGCTGTCAATGAAACTCTGTAAGATCAGTAAACCCGTTCGCTGCGTGTGACACCTAATGGCGTCAATTGATGCCCCCACTATGTGCGTATGACGCCATTTGGCGCGCCAGTAGGTAATATTTGATATTAGCACTGAGCGGTGGTACGCACATTCTTAAAGTTCTATTGCAGGTGTTATCAAGATCGTTCGTGATTTGGCTTATTTTTCTAGTGTTTACAGTTTATTTAAATATCAGTGATATATGCAATAATCAGGTGGATCCCTCAGGTGTTAAAAGACACAAAGTGACAATAAAAAATCCAAAAAAAATTACTTTTGATGAGATGGAACAGTTATTATACACTTCAGACGATGAAGATGTAAATTTTGATCCAAATTCTGATTATGAAGTTACTTGAGAAAGTGAAGAGGAGGAAGATAATGGTAAGTTTAATATTTCAATCTGTTGGAATTTGCCGCAGCGTTTTAGTGTACTTATAGTTGTATAAATGTTTTTTATAATTTTTTTACAGGTTTTTTTATAGTGGGCGCAGTGAGAGAATTATATTATCCAGACATGAACCTGTCACCAGATGAGTCCATGGTTTTGTGGAGAGGTAGACTGTTGTTTCGCCAATATATCTCAAACAAACGGCATAAATATGGTCATAAACTTTATATATTGAGTGAGTTAAATGGACTTATATTGAAGTTCGCTGTTTACACCGGTGTAACCCTGAGGGTCGTTAAGGACCTATTTACGTTATTTACGGATTACTGACGAAAGTAATTTTGAGGGAGATTTCACCCCTCTATCTGATTGCTTATTTGGTTATGCCTAGTGACTGTCACCACAAAAAAAAGATTATGAATTAAGTACATCCCTTTTTAAATTCCTTCGAACGGTCTAAGCTATTTTTCCGAAAGAGCTTGAAGCCCCACCTCGGTTTACAATACGAGGATTTATTTTTAGAAAAAGTTAGAGTGAATGAAAAACCTGAGTTTAACTAATCCATATATATATATACATTCCTTTATAGGATAGTCAGAATTTTATAATCAACAAACAAATAAAATAAGCAAAAAAAAAATTAAAGAAAATATAGAAGGTTTACAATTAGCCTATTCTCTAATTGGCCCAAAAAGAATCAACTCAAAAAAAAACGCTGAAGTTACAATCCCCTTAGTTTTTAGTAAAATAATAATCAATGTGAAATTTATGAGAGAACGTGAGACAACACTTTAAAATGGGATTTTGTCTTATTAATAACCAAACAAAAAAAAATTATATATTTAGCCTATACGGCCGTAATCTAATGGAACTAGTCCACACGGTTACAGTGAAATTTTGTCCACAATATCATGAACTACTGAGTATTAGTTCCTCCCTCTATTAAAAAAAGTATGTATCTGCTAAATGTCACTGCATACGTGTTTAAAATAACATGAAATGATTTAAACTGCCTGGGACTATTTGATCAAAAAAAATAAAAAAATTAGTAATAACAAAAAATACGAGATATAAAATAAAAAAACAGTTTCTTGTGAAGCCGTTACAAACTATCGCCTCTTACTGGCCCTCTTGATCTGTAGATCAGTTAATGACCTTTTATGATTCTCGGCGGCAATATTTTGTAATACTTCCCTAAATACTATCCTGACAAATCTGATTAGTAGTTTAGATGTAGTCGACAGCGAGAAGCAATGTACCGACAGGTTACTAGTTTGTACAATATGACAACTCTCAGTCAATCTCTATATGTCCTGATTCTGCATGTACACCCCTCAAAACTGGTTAGTCTGTTAAATAAACTTTCAAATTTCTCACCGTGGACGAATCTCGTCCCCTCAGACGTGGAGCGTGGAGGCCGAAAAAATATGCACAGAACAAACAACAAAAAAGCTTACTGATGCTAGTGATTTTAGCAATATTCACGAAAACTACCCGGGGTGTTCATATCGCCAAACCGGCTGAACAAGCTCTGCCTGTTTCAATTTTTCTCCTTCCCCTCTTCATTAAGTTTTTTCAGTTACCTGTCGACTAAACTCCATATGTGGGTCGCTGAATTTGCGATTTCATACATGAGTTAATGTATTTCTCAATTTTTTTTGTTTTAAATTATGCCTCTAAAATACAGTTGAAGTAGCTTACGCTATAACTTCCGATAACCTAGTTTTACGAAATTATAAACATTTTTTGTTTAATATAATTTCGTAACAAACTAGCTGAAGACATATTATTTCATTTTTTATATGATGCAGGTTGTCCCAATTCCAATTATTATTATTATATGAATAATTATAATTTATTTATACCCATCATAACACCGGTCAGCTAGATGAAATGTCTGGAGAAGGTCATGCCCAGAAAATTGTTCTGCATTTAACAAAATATTAACTCAATAAGGGACATTCTATATTTATGGACAATTACTACAATAGTTGTGAGTTGGCTCGAATCTTACTAAATAATAAAACATACTGCCCTGGAACATTACGGAGGAACTGGGAAAGTAATCCCAATGAAGTTTTACAAACGAAACTGAAGGTTGGTGAAACAAGAGCGCAATATTCCGATGGACTTATGGTTGGCAAGTGGAAAGATAAGAGAGATGTGTTGTACATCTCTACAGAATTTGAGAACCAGACGGTAGAGGTAACCAGTAAAGGAGGTGTTGCCAAAAACAAGCCTTTACCAGTTGTAAAAAATAACAAATATATGGGTGGGATTAACCGGCAAGATCAGATGATGTCTTATTACCCTTCCCTAAGAAAAACATTATATTGGTATAAAAAACTTGCTATTCATATTTTGCAACTTCTCCTGTTCAATAATTCTTGCTTAATTTTCTGCAAATACTCTGGCAAAAAAATGACATTTTACGACTACCACTTAGCAGTAATTGAAAAGACATTGCCCGATCCCGACATATCAAGGTCAGTTGATATAAAAGTTACTAAATAAGTGCCAAGCAAAATTCAGGCAGTTAACGCCACACAGAGAACGCCAAGAAAAAGATGTCATTTTTGCTTTAAAAAAAATCAGAAAAGATACCGTGTGGGAATGTAAAGTTTATGCAAACAAACCTGGATTATGTGCTGACCCTTGTTTTGGTCTTTTGCGCCAAAAAATATGTTTTTTTTCAATAGTCTTGGACCTGTTTTTGAAAATTTTTGAGTAATAAACTTGTATTTTTGTGTCTTTTCTGTTTTTATTCAATTATATTTTTATCTTTCAATTTTGCAGAAGAATTTGTATGTGATGTCATACGGCATCATATGCAAATTTCTTTAAAACTCTCGTACTGTGCGTTTGACGTCATTAGGAGTCTTATCGAACTTTTTTTGAAACTGTTTAATTTTTTGCTTTTTGCTAAAAATAGTCATATTAAAAATGTACATTATCCATAAATAATGTTTTCAAAAAAAAACCACATCGGCACTGGAGCACGGTTCATAATATCTGATCGCAGCGAAAGTGTTAAATCAAATACCTAACCTAACTATATACAATTATTTCCTTGAAGCACTAGATACAACAATAAGCCACAAAAGGTCAACACTCAAAAGCCATGTGTCACAAATGAAGGTTTCAAGGAAATTCAAAAGAAAATGGATCTCTGGGACAAATACCGAAAACAAAAAAGTGAAGAAAATTATTACATATATCAACATCAAAACAACAAAACAAAAACATGTGTAGTAAGAGCCCACAGAAACTATGAACACAATCTGCTCGAGAACACCGAACAATTCTATACCTATATAAGTCATAGTTTAAATTCAAAACATTCAAGCTTTAATATTGTTGATCATGAAACACAAACACCGTTAGAAACAGTCACAAATTGCTGAATGTTTTGCACAGAGATTTCAGAGTGTTTATACAAGACTGGGTGCGAGTGATGTCAGACCAGCCCTTCCTTTTGATTCATATGCTGAAAGAGAATTGAATAATATTCATTTTACACCAGAAAAAGTGAAAATGCTATAAAGGCACTCAAACCAAATTCCAGTCCTGGTCTTGATCGAATTCCCCAGTTTTCTTTTTCAAAAAATGTGTGTAAACTTTTAAAGAGCCACTTGCAGAGATCCTAAATCATATAATGACAACAAATGATTTTCCAGAAGCATGTAAAAAGGCGATTGTAATACCTAATTATAAGAAAGGAAGCAAACAACTGGCAGAAAATTACAGGCCAATAAGTCTAATGAGCTCTTTGCAAATGTATGGAAAAAATCATTGCAAAAGAACTTACCAATTTCCTTTTAGAAACACATGTTATTCCAACTCAACAGCATGGTTTTCTGCCCCGAAGATCAACTTTTACAAACTTATTAACTACACTAAATGGATGGACTATAGCAGATGACACCACGAGCCAGTTGATGTCATTTATCTGGATTTTTAAAAGGCTTTTGACAAAATTCCCACTGAGTACATCGTATACAAGATTAATCATTTAGGTATTAGTGGAAATCTTCTGTATATGATGGGGACAGGCTTTTTTTCTGATAGTGAATTTCAAGTGAGAGTGGGTGGTGGGTTAACAAGAGTATCCAGTAAACAGTGGTGTTCCACAGGGGTCGGTCTTGGGGCCTCTGCTTTGTATCACTTAGCTGCTAAGTGATTTTTACCAGGAGATAGAACAAAAGTGCATCCTTTGCTGATGATGGTAAAATATACTGCAACCCTCTTCTCCAACATGTGGATCTGCAGAAAAACCTAAATATAATCAAAACATGGACACAAAACTGGAAGATGCCACTGAATGACTCCAAATGTACTGTTCTGCATATTGGCCAAAATAACCCTAAACATTATTATACATCTACGAGGTCATGGTCAAAAAGTCTCACAGGAAAAATGTAACAAACTGGTAAGAAGAAACTTCTTGTCAAATAGAGTGGTGTATCTTTGGAATAGGCTGAGTGACAGCACCGTCAATTCAACATCTAAAACCCAATTTAAAAACAGCCTAGACCAGGAAATAAAAAGCTGGGATAATTATTTTGGAATGGTATAACAAAATGCCTGTGAATATTAATGTGTGATAGACAATGCTTATAAACAATCTGTGATATGAAAAGACTAAGTAGCCTCATCGGATTTTAGATCTCGTCTACAACTGAAAATCACAATAATAAATAAATATACAGTAGAACATCGATTATCCTTTTGCGCTTTATCTGGGCAGAGGATTTTATGTGACTGACAGCCAGAGTTGGCGCATGAAGCATGAACCCTGAATGCACACCTTGCAGACGTTAGTTAGCAAATTCCCTATGCAATTATGTATTTACATACTTATTATTTTTGCCAACCTGCCGACCAACTCATTAGTTAAAACAAAGAGGGTGTATAGGAGAATGTGACTTTATGAGTTCTTGGAAACATATAAATTAGAAAAAAAATTTATGCTGTAGTGAAGTGAAAGAGACTAACATTAATTTAAAAAGCATTTTATAAAATAATGACCTTAGAAGACAGCAGCTGCAGACATAATGAAGACGATAATAACTTTAATGAAGGTGAGTTATCAATAGAAAATGTAGTATCTATAGCCTCGCAAATGAAAGGTGTGGAATAAAAGGACAACAAAAAATTACAGGAATGGATAGAATATGTTCACGAAGATAAATGGAATGGATTATCTAAATAACCAGACCACTGCAGAAAATTCTGATGATGATGACAATAATTGTATCATCAAAACAAATAATCGAGAAGCAGGGGATGCAGTAAATATAATTATCCGATATTTTGAGGAACAGACTGGAACTAATGATATTTGTCTGCTTCAGCTTAGAAAAATGAAGAAACATATGAGGTATAAGTTACGAAGCCCAAAAACTAGTAATTTTTTTCACATAGTACTTATTACATACATATATTATTCAATGTATTAAAAAAATAAATTGTTTATGGATTATCCATGTTTTCTATTATCCAGCAAAGGTTTGGTCACAGCTGGCCTAGATAATCGAGATTCTACTGTACTTTTGATCCTACTTAGTCAAGCTACATTTGGAGCTTAAAACTACAACTTGGTTGGTATATACATAAACAAATTCAAATGAGCCCCCTACTTTAAAAGTAGTTGCATCTCACGGCTTGAAGTAACCGTATCAAATAAAAAGGTAGGTGAAAATAATAGTATGTAAAGTAACCCACCTGGCATTTGCAATGCTTGAATGAAAGTAATCTGATCTTCTAACAGCAGTTCATATTCTTCTCTTTTAATACCATCTTTGGCTCCGAATTTAAATACAGCAGATGCCATCTGATCTTTCTCCCATTTTTTTTGTTCAGACTGCGGTACTTTCTCCAGTTCATCCACTTCAACATAATCAGCCGTAGAATCTTTTCCCAAATCTCTAGGCATATGATACCTCTGGACTCGCTCAAGTTCCCTAGCTTTTTCATGTTCTTGAGCAAGTCTCAACAGTTCTTTTTTATGTTGACGTTCCTTCTTTTCTCTTTCTGTTAAACTAAAATCACAAATGAAGTTTGACAAATATCACATTTGGCAAGAAATTCCTGAAATCTTCAGCATATTTTCCAATATGAACAATGCTTGTATAATACATTAGCTGAGTTCAGAGGTTTGAACGAAACTAACTATTCAACCATATTTGTCTTTTGTTTACTTCAATTAGTAAAAAAGGAGCTTACCAATTTTGAATTAAGTGGCGTTCAAGTATTATGTAATGCAGTTTTTCATGATATTGGACCCTCTCCCCCATGTACCGCGCCATAACATTTTTTTGTGAAACCTCCCTCCCCCTCCTTAAACGTTACGTAACTCCTAAGAGATCATTTTTACCTAAAAGTCTAAAAGTCACAATTATATTGCCCAAAGTACCAGAAAGTTGCTAAAATACCTTTCTTATTGTTTTAATCATGTTTGCAGTAATAATAAATAAAACAAGAGATATTTCTAACTCCTAATACATGCATATTTTGTTTATGTTACTTATTAATATTGTTATGTAAGAAACATTTGCCTAAGTTTCAAATATGTTAAAATGAGCTCAATCCCCATAAACTTTTATTATTAATGTCTCCCCCTAAATTGTGTTATGTCCCCTAATGATTCTTTAGATATCCTAGCACAGTTGAAACTTATACAGGGTGTTTCTATATTCGACCGACAACGCTCTACCACAGAGAGATCTCAATAAATAATTCATTTTGATATAGGAATACGAACCCTTACGGGGCCTAGTTGCTGAGATACAGAGTGTACAACATTTTAAATCAAAATAAAAAATTTGCCATAAATCGAGAACGCCTTTAAATTTTTTTTTCAAATTTGGTGACCAATGTGCTCTTTAATAAAGTAATATTTTGACATAAACAAACCTTGGAAAAATTTAACCAGTGGCACGCTGTCAGGGTTAGATGTCACTTTTATCCCCCTATTTTTTACGCCACTGGAGCAAATTCTTTTTTTAATTTTGTTTGAAATTGCCTAATTTTATTTAGTTAAAAAACTAATAACCTTTTATGGAGCTAAAATGAACGGTGTTGTAGAAATTTGCCTCTAAACAAAGGTCTGCAAACACGTAAGTAATTTACAAATTAATTAATTATTCATTTCAATTTCAAACAAAAATCTATTACAATAATAACAAAATTGGCAATGAAAATAAAAATAATAATATCACAAATTAAATTTAAACAACACTGTATTACAACAATAACAAAATGGACAAAGTTACAGTAGTTGTTACTTTTCAATACACTTCTTACACCGTTTTGTCATTGAATAACGTGTCTTTAAGAATAAATCCAGATGGGATTGAATGATTTCTACCGCAGCTTGAATTCTAGCTATTAGATCTTGTTCAGATTCGATGATTGTTTCGTTCACTAAGGACTTCATATAGCCCCATATAAAAAATCAATAGGATTTAGTCAGGTGATCTAGGAGGCCAACAATTGGGTCCACCCCGACCAATCCATTTTTCTCTAATTTCTTGCCGCTGCAGCAAAATGAACAGATGCCTCATCGTGTTGAAACCACATGTGTTGTTTAATATTTAACTGTACATTCTCCAACAATGCATCCAAGATTGTGACAGATAAAATAAAACTAACAATGAGACAATGAAAACCACATTACAAAATTTTATCTCAAAAAACTTAAAAGTGGACATCAAAAGTACCGCAAAGCTTTCCTCTAAAACATGTCTAATTGAAATGGCAAATAAAGAAGACAAGTATACAGTCATGAAAAATAAATCGAAGCTTAGGAATATCTCACAGCAAATATTCATTAATAATGACCTAACGAAGCAAGAAAGGAACAAACATAAACAATCAAAGTAATAGCGACACAAAAAAAAATAGGGGAAAAAATGTGAAGATAGGATTCAATCGGATCGTAATGGAAGAAGAATGGGGATGGAACAAAAATAATTATACACTGGAAAAATGGCAAGCAAAAAACTAATAGATTCACAAGAGATAATAATGGACAGGTTAATGACTTAGAATGAAAAAGGACATACAATTATACAAAGAAACAACGAAAAAGAATTAAGGAAGCAAAAAAATAAGAGAAAAAGCAAAATAAAAGTTGGAACTTGGAATATAAGAACAATGTTGTGATACCTGCAAAAATGCAAGAGGTAGGAAATAAATTGATGAGATACAATAGACACACCGTGGCTTTGCAAGAAATAAGATGGAAGGATCAAGGGGCAATTGATAAGAACCTGCATAGTTTTAGATATTCTGGAGACAAAAAGCAAGGAAACCGGGGAGTAGGATTTATGGTATTCCAGTCAATGAAACAAAAAATTAGTGAATTCAAACCAATAGATGAAAGGATGGCATACCTAAGAGTGAAAGCAAAACTATGCAACATATCCATATTAAATATTTATGCTCCAACAGAGAAGGACAGCAATGATTAAAAGGATAAATTTTACGAAAACGTAGAAGAAGAATTAGAAATAATACCAAAGGAAGGTATTATGATAATATTAGGAGATTTTAATGCCCAAATAGGGAAGAAGCCTACATAAAATGCGTAGCAGGAAAGGAAACTATACACAAAAAAACAAATAACAATGGGCAGCGACTGTGTAACCTCGCAACAAGCACCAATATAAGTAGCACAAAATTCCCACATCCAAAAAACATAAAATAACGAGGATGTCGCCTGATAACAAAGCAACATCTCAAATAGACCACATATTAATTAACAGGAGAAAACAAATATCAATAAAGGACGTGAGAACATACAGAGGAGCATGTGCAGACTCCGATAACTTTCTTGTTATTGCCAAAAAAAAAAGATTAAAAAAAATAACAAGGGAGAGAAATGCATTAGATGGAACAGAACAAAGCTAAGTGAAGAGAAAGTATGGAAAGAATATGAAACAGATAGAAGAATTACTAAACAAAATAGTAAAAAAGGAAGACAGCGTTAACACATAATGGGAAACTATAAAAAAATCCATTCAAATAACAACGGAAAAACACATGGGCAAAATGGATAGAGATAAAAGAAAAGAGTGGTACAATGATAGTTGCCATGTAGCAGTAGAAAAAAAAGGAAAAAAGACAAAAATGGATAAGAACAAACAAAATAAAGCACAAGCAGAAATGAATGTAACAAAATGATAAGAAAATCAAAGCGAGAATGGATGGATAACAATATAAAAGAAATAGAACAAGAAAGAAAGAATTGTAATACCAAGAAATTTTATAAAACTATAAATTAACAAAACCGAACCTATAAGGGCAAAGCGAAAGGTATAAAAAACCAAAATGGCAAAATCATTAAAGAAGAAAATGGTAACAAACAAATATGGATGGATCACTGTAGGGCATTACTAGTAGAAGATTCAGATATTGAAGAAAACATTGAAGAAATAACACAAGAAAAAATATTAGAAGAACCTACAAGAGCAGAGATTATTAATAATAGCCGAAACGGAAAAGCACCTGGAAAAGATAACATAAATATGGAACTGATAAAGTACGGAGGTGAGAAGCTTCATGATATAGTATACCAACTTATAATAAAAATATGGAGAGAAGAAAAAAGCCTATAGAATGGGAAATAGGCCAAATAATTACAATCCACAAAAAAGGTGACCAGCATGAATGCCAAAACTATAGAGGTATTACATTACTGAATACTGCCTACAAAATACTATCAGCTACAATAAACAGAAGGTTCAGGGATACTACAGGAAATACTATAGGACGATATCGGTGTGGATTCGTAAAAGGAAGATCAGCGGTGGATGCCATATATACACTAAAGCAGATAATTGAAAAAGCATATGAACATCAAATAGAACTGGAAATGTTATTTGTAGACTTTCCGCAAGCTTTCCATTCAATACATAGAGGCAAACTTATGTCAGCTTTGAAAGAACTAGGCATTAATGATAAATTAAGAAGGTTAATCAAGATGACTATGGAAAATTCTAGGGCTACGATAAAAACACAAAGAGGAGAACCTGATGAAATAAACATAAATAAGTGTGTAAAACAAGGTGATTCGCTATCTGCAACATTATTTAACCTAACACTGGAATATGCAATGAGACTAATACAAAAAAGTAATCTCAGGACGAGCGGAAGACAGATAATTGCCTAATTGGAGATTGGAAGAGGCGCACTCACGATTGCAACTGACCGGATCCTCTCACCCCTAACGGTTCTCGAGAAATATAACTTAGAAATCGTAAAAGCCTTTTTGGACACCCTGTTCCTTAAAGGTTAGTAATTTTGTGAATATTTTCTATAACTAAGTACAAAAATGTTCTCAAAAAGATCTTATTCGGCACAATGATGATTTGTCTAAAATTTTAAACATTAGATAACTTACATTTCTTCTTCAAATAGGTATTCATCATCTGCTATATCGGCTTCCAATTCTTGCAATTTATCATCTTTCCTCTTCTCCAAATACTTCCGCCTTGAAGCAACTCTAAGCATAGGAATCAGTTTTTCCTTTTCTGCATTGTCCAACTTAAGTCTTTTAGCAGCTTCCTCATAGGCTCGTTTATCTGAATTATGAACAACGTTCCTCGTTCGATCCTCATCTCGTTTTTTAAGACGAGTTGCAAATTCATCCCTTTCTTTCAAATCTTTCCTTCTTGCTTCCTCAGCGCTATCCACACTGTCAGAGTCAGAATCCGAGTTATATCGTCTACTTGTACTTTGTCGGCTCATTTTAAAAATTTTTAAATTTTGTTGATATACACATATATTCCAGGTTATACTTAACTTTTAATCTTCTTTTTTTTAATATCTCCCTTCAAATTATATGGCGTCGTACATGTTTAGGTATATAGCTACAAGAAAATGTTTATAGTTCTGAAACCTCCTTACCATTCTACGTATTCATTTTGAATTTTTTTTGCAATTTTGAATGTGGGTTATCAGTGATTTTGACCTCTCCCAACAGCTGTCATTTTTTAAATCTTGATATTTTCCATCAAGTAGTTTTGGTTTAGAAAGAGTTTTCGGGATATATCATTTGCATTCAGATAATTGTTTTTACCGTTATTTTACGGTGAGTAACTTCATATTTATGATATATTTAAAACATAACATTAAATCTTGCCGGCATCATAAATCACCTACTACTTGATTTGTGGCCGGCATAACTTTTCTGTTTACGTTTAGATTGATCATTTCTTAATTCATATTTGTGTTTGTAAGCAAATTTTACAATATTCTATGTTTTAGAACATGCCAGGAAAAATACTTAAATTACGAACGCAAGAACTTGTATTAAACTTGTGTGAGTTTTTTTAAATGGAAAAGTATTCTATGGCAAGATATTCAAATATAGTGAAAATACGCATACGACAAAGTAACAATAGCCACTTCGGGAGAGAAAAAAATTCTACGCAAAAGGGAAATTATAACTTTTGCATCAATTTTGGGATTTATCGCCGTTCTATTTATTCCTTAGATCGATGCTAAATTGAATACTGGTTTAGGGAATGAAGAGTTATCCTGGTTATAGAGGTAGATCCTCAAAACATCCATCAAAAAACCACAAAGAACTTTATCAATTCAAGTTTAACCAGGTACGTAGGGGCAGGAATTGTATATATTTTATAAAGTATTATAATAAACTCTATATTTTTGGTACTATTGACAACGATATATTTGAGAATAATTAAATGAGTTCTGAGCATGACTTTTGACTTTGGTCCACACATCAAGTGAGAAGCTTAACATAGCAGTTCCTTTTGCACCTCATCAATTTGCCTTTCAACAATTGTATATTTTCTACAAAATTGTTATAGGTAGACAAGTTGAGATAAGTACTTTACGTCCTCTGAGGAATACTTGACTCTGAGTAGACACGTGCAGAAGTTTGAAGTGCATGCTAAGTAAACTTCAAAGCATTTCTAGTTATCTCATCGCTTAAGGTTTCTTTACATTTGTTGAGATGTTTATTTTAGATCTTGGAAATTTGTAGTCATTTGTTTGGCGTCTATTTTCTTTTTCCATTTCCTTCTTGCAGTTTTAGTCTAGTAAAATGATCAACAGTAAAAACACAAGAACTTTTCTTTATCGGATTCATTTCTTTTTGTAAGGTAATTATTTTGCAAATCATCATTAAATGACTCATTTTATACTTACCAATAAAAAAACTTATGCAGAATCCAGTGATATTGAAATATATTCTTAAAATATTGTTTATATTGCTACTAGTGACTTCCATTTTTCTGGATTCTCTAGCCGAAAGTACTATCTTCCCGGCTGTATTTCACTCCTTATAACATAATTCTGGTTTTAAAACATTGTTGCATAATTTTTTAACTAAATTATGATAGTGTTCGAATAACTTAGTGCTAGACTGTAATAATGCATTAAACGAATTCAAAAAATTCAGAGCAAATGATTATATGTATAATATTTTCTAATAGGATAAACGAACATGCATTAACTATCCCATATTAGACGAGTTATTGCAAAAACACACAAATAGAGATATTTATTCTTTTAAAAAAATAATCAACAATTTGTTTTTTTAAACACTTAAAGCATTGTTATTGATTAGTTAAGTAATTTTTGTTTCTTGTTTTGAATATATTTTTTATCAGTTCACTACTTGTACTTGTTTCAATTAGAACTAAAAAATGTCAAATTTATGCACCTAGTTAGTTTAAACCCTAATTTAAACTTGGTGGGATGTTGAAAAGAAAATATGGGATATTTTAAGCCTGCTCTTGGGTCAATTTGTTAAAGCGAGGTGGCAACACTGCGTACAAATTTATCATGCTCCTGTCTGTTCTCGATCCACGTTAAAGTTTTATTAGTATCAATTGACATTGACATTCAGATAACATGTTTTTTGAATAAACTATTTTATATATAAATAAGAATTATGGAAGCAAACAGTTTCACTGTGCAACATTTGAAAGACAATTTTAATTCGTTTAGTTATTAACAAAAAATTCAAGTTAAAAATGTGGGCAGACCAAAACCTGAACTTAAGAGGGGGTTAACCTTTACAAACATGTCAGAGTAAATTTGCGGTGTAAAGCAGGAAGTAAAAATCCTGAGTGAAAGGGGCAGAGACCAATGACGAACAAAAAACGCTTAGTGCTGTTTGCGTCTCACTCCAACTCACTGTCGTGTAACTTTTGTAATAAATTTGACCTTGCGGTCTGCAGCCATCGTCGTTGGACGATGGCATTCTCAGAATAGGCCTGTTTTATCAAAATATGTCCATATAAATATTAAAAATAAAATGAGTATCCTTTTTATCGTAATGAATATTTCGCATATGATGAATATGGATATGGGTAGATAGTTAATAAAAAATAGATACACACAGAAAAAAGAAACGCTGCAAAAATGCTGTTAATGGAAAAACTCTATTGAACATTTTCATACATAACAAAATATTTAGAAATATTCTTCTTCGATAGGTATGAAGAAATGACATTTTTCAAGGTATTCAGTATGCTCACTGAACTTGAAAACTCACAGGATATATTTGAAAACAAAATATATAAATAACAATCTAATTGTACAGAAATACCTCATATCAATCTCTTATTTCCATATTTCTCTCGTATCTACTGTCAACTATTTCAGGAAGCAAATATTTCATATAAAAATCTACTAATTTTGATTCCATCTTATTTTGCCAAAATGTATCATTACGATACATTTTTTCAATTTTTATATCTTTATATGTCCATACCACGAAATAACAAAATTCACAGCCAGTTACACGCAACTGGCCTTGAACTTGGTAATACCAGTTATGGTTTTCATTGAACTCCCCATTTTTCCTCTAACATTTTATAAACCCTTTAGCGATGCCTTTGTCTGGTGTCATATCTCGTGCAGAATAAGGACACTTAACTTCTACAATAACTTTATTGGTTCCTTCGATAACACCATCAGGACTTGCAGCAATAAAGTCGATGTACTGATCGATGAATAAACCGCATTTGGAAATTTGAACTCCCAGATGTTTCCACTACATGTTTCAAAGATTTGGCAAATATTTTCTTTGGATACAGTATTGATTTAATTAAATTTTTTCTTGAAGATTCGGGTATTTTCTTACAAATTTCGAAGCTGTGACTCTTTTTTATTTATTTATTTATTTATTTATTAGACGGGAAAACCCCACTACAAAATAGAAACAACAGCATACAATGCGGTTATGTTAAACTACAATTAACAAACTTAACTAAGTAAATCTAAAAAAAACAGCATTACTAGATGTATTTAAAAAATCACAAGACAAATTAACAATAACATGACAATATTATGACAAATATAAGATAACAGTACATATTACTTCAAAGAAACCTTATTAGAGTACTCTTAAAGACCTGGAAAGAGCTATTAAAAACATCCAACTTATCCTTCTTATTTAAAAATTCTAGAGATCTGCCCATAAAAGAATGTTTACCATAATTAGTTCTATGAAAACTTATGGAAAATAGGTTACAATGCCGTAGCGTTCTTTGTGGAACTGCAAAATATATTTCAGACAACAAGGATGGACATGATACAACACCATTAAGTATATTATAAATGAGGGTAATGTCATACATAATCCTTCTTTTATCCAACGAGAGCAAGTTTAGTTTATGTAAAATTAGAGAATAATCATGATCAGCAATGAGATTCAAATTGAACCTATAATTACAATATCTCAAGAATTTGTTTTGCAATCTCTCGAGTAATGACTTATAAACATTATACTGTGGTGTCCAAATACATGTACCATATTCCAGTTGTGATCTGACCAACCCAACATATATAGACCTCACAGCTTCCAGAGAGAGATCATTACAATTCCTCAAAGTAAATCCCAACATCCTTTGAGCCCTAACCACTAATTGATTGATATGCTCACCAAAACTTAAATGAGAGTCAAAAAGAATTCCCAAATCCTTAGCCAATTCTTTATTTACTAGCAACTGACCATCTATTGAATAAGAGGACGGGATTCTAGTTTTCTTTTTACTAAAAGAGATCTTAAAGCATTTATCAACATTCAAATCTAACAAGTTTAATTTGCACCATTCAGACAGATTATCTAGTTCCCTTTGAAGCAAATCAATATCGATGTCATTCCGAATCACTAAAAATAATTTGAGATCATCGGCAAACATTAAAAATTCACAATCCCTTATAATATCTTTGATGTCATTGACAAACAGGCTAAACAGCAAAGGAGAACAATGTCCCCCCTGAGGGACACCAGAGCTCACATCAATCACTCTTGACAAGAAATTACCAATTTTTACCTTCAACCTTCTCTCACTAAGAAAGCTAAGCATCCAGGTCGCTAATCCGTCTGAAAAACCTAAATTTTTTAACTTCCTAACCAACAACAAGTGATTAACTCTGTCAAAGGCCTTGGAGAAGTCAGTATATATGGCATCAACCTGATAACCTCTCTCCAAGGCATTCGACAACTTATTATTGTATATGAGCAGATTGGTTACCGTAGATCGACCCCCCCCTAAAGCCATGCTGCTCATCAATTAAAATCTCTTTACACTGCCAATTCAAACAGTCAAACATTAAACTATCAAGAACTTTTGGGATTGAAGACTGTATAGATACACTACGATAATTTTTAATATCATTTCTCGAACCTGACTTAAATATTGGAGAGACAAAACTTTCTTTCCACATATCTGGAAACACACCAGTAGACAAAGACAAATTAAATAGCTTACACAAAGGCTGTGATAAAGAATATCTGCATTGCTTTAAGACCGAATTCGGAATACCATCAGGACCAATCATCAACTTATAAGGCAGTGATCCCAGCTTGTCAAATACCTCTGCAACACTTATACATGGACAATCAATATTAATTTGTGGTAAAGCCTCCTCAGGAGGTATTGCATTAGATTTTGAGAAAACCGTAGCAAAGTGATCGGCAAAGAGATCAACAATTTCTTGACCGTTGGTACCTATTACATTATTGAGACTCATATTTTTCGGAATTTCATTAGAACTTTTTTTTTTATTTATAAATTTCCAAAAATTTCTTGGGTTCATACTCAGGTCACTATTTATAGTATTCAAATAATTCTTATAACACTCTTTCGATAATTTTTTACACTTCGCTCTAACCTTACTAAACTCTAAATAATCTGTAGCATTCTTAGACCTCTGATACTTTATGTGAATGTTTTTTTTAAGAGAAATCAACTTTCTTAATTCTGCAGAAAAGTAAGAAGGAAAGTTGGATGTTCTAAATTTTTTCTGTGGAACAAACAACTGAATACCATAGTTAAGAACCTTGTAAAATTCCGACACCATAACATTTATATCCCTAATATTGAGAATGTGACACCAATTTATTGAGAATAAATAATCGTTTAAACCCTGATAGTTACCATTTCTAAAATCAAAGTAAAAATCTTCCACCATAAGTGGATCTAATCTAGCATTCCTTAACTTAAAGCTACAAGTGTATGAAGTATGATTAATAGTGTCGCTAAAAATAGGGTCCAGAGATTTAATACATTCAGTGAAGCAGTCATTGGTAAACAGTAAATCCAAAAATATGTTTCGGCTGTTCGGAACATCCACCATCTGGTACATACTATAGAATCCGTACATTTGTGCCAGTTCTAATGCAGATGAATTGGCAGGACATCTCACACTTACTCCATTATCAGCATTCGACCACTGCGCCTCAGGTAAATTAAAGTCTCCTACTATGTATAGCTTAACATTAGGATACTCAGCACATATCTGTTCAACTGTCAGACAGTGGTCCCGGTACAGATCTTCAGACGACCTAGGCGGTATATAAATACCCCCCACAATAAATTTAACACCCAAACATTTACATAATACAAACAACTGCTCAAATGTAGTCTCAGATTTGTTAATAATCGAAGCCTGAATATGATTCTTCACCATGACCAATACACCACCCCCTCTATTCTTCCCTGTAATTTGTACATTCCGGTCAGCTCTGAATATGTTGTAATTACTGCAACTTAGTTCTTCCGAATAGATATCATCATACAACCAGCTTTCTGCGATAATAACAATGTCATAGTTAGAAGAATTTACTGCTAAACCAAAGTCAGAAATTTTGGTTCGCATACCACTAGCATTCTGGTAGTACATTAGTAGTGGGGTATTATCTAGTTTTTTCTCACTGCCTGTCGGTCATTTTTTATGACCTTAGGAGACCCATTGATATACCGAATTACAAAACTCTTATCATTCCCCTCATTCTTCAACTGTAATTCAGCTAATGCTTTCTTATATTGCTCCCTCTGTATTCTAGTCTGATCAGAGTTAATCTTATAATCGGAATGCACTAACTTTTTCTTAGCTTTCAAAACTTCCTTAACCCATGACGGATCAGCACAGATGACTTTTATTGGTCTACAAGAGCCAACCGACTTTCTGCCAATACGAAGAACCTTTTCAACTTTGTTCCTATCACCACTACTCGAAGTGATATTCAGTGTTTTTCTTCTTTCATTCTTCCACATTTCCGAATCTGATTTCTCGTTATCTCTTCTATATTTGTATTCTCTGTCACAGTCAACTGTAATCCTTCCAAATATTCGGATATTGTCTGCTGTAATTTATAATCTTCGAGATCTGGTTTTTCGAAACGCGTTCCATATGAGTGTGATGATTTTTCTCTTTGAGAATTGGAATATTCATTCCGTTTCTTAAATAGTCTCATTTTATTTTTATCTATTCTTTTGCTATTCTTGCAACTTTCATAGTTTTGTATATAATAGCCAACTTTTACAGCACCAATTGTTTTTTTCAAAATTGCCAAAGGAATCTTGGTATTGTCGCTTACCATTGACGCGAAACATCGAGACTGGTAAGAACGTCTGAGGACATAGTTAATCCTTTTCCCTCCAGTGTGTTTTGCAATAATCCCGTTGAATTGCTCTACCGAATTATTATCTACATCTAATATCAAGCTTGTAGAATGATTGGAAATGTACCTCACATGACCCATCAATTTATCATATAATGCTGCAAACATAAAATATGCAATAAAAAATATGGAAATCAATAATCAGATGCTTATAGTCATTAAAAAAATAAATGGAAATATGTACCAACATAAATATTTCGATAAATATTTATTCCAACATACATACCACCCTTCTTATATAACTAACAGAATAATTATTATGTAATGAAACTTACGTGTTAATTTCATATCTGCAATCGTATCACGGGTATGTGAACTTCCAGCATCACTTTGTTTTTGGCAAAAGTAGGTACAACAATGTAAATGTTGACCTAATATGTGGCAGTATATCTTTCCGTAGTTTCTCACATTTTTCCTCCATAGTGCCACCTTCGTTTTATCTGTATTTGATGGCTTCTGTGATGGCATAGCGGAATCTCAGTAGGTTTTTCTGAAAAATATTGAAAAACTGCAATTTCCAAAAAAGGCTTGGATTGACAATTGGTGCAGACATTTCATGAAAATAGATTACTGTGATTCATCTTTTATTATACACACCTTTATTTCTTTTCTTAGTACCAAAGGACCAGCGTTGGTGTCTTTTCCTAAATCTCGCATTTTATCGATATAATTTATCATTCCGACACTCAATCTTCTCAACTTTCACTTGGTAGTCTTTGTAGGGATTACTATCCAGAATTTTTTTGTAGCAACTACTATCGCCGTCAGCAATCATCCTCTTATAGATTAATCCATGCAAATCCATGCTCTGCATGAATCCTTCACAGATTATGGCCGATTCCATTGCTGATGCAGATCCTTCCCAATTGTTATAGCATGTGTGTGATGTTGTGGCTATGGGATGGCGCTTACACATGAGACAAAATTTATTTTTAACCGCCAGATATAATACTTTTTTTGTTCTATATCCTACAATCGCTGCTGCTCCACTCAACAAGTTATAATTTTGACGGTATGATCTTTTGGCCCACACCACTGTTATGAATGGAATTCCATTAGGAATTAGGTCACCATTCTCAAATGCTAAAGCCTTTTCCTCTTCAGCGGCTTTAGTCATCTCATCCAAGGCAGATGATTCCCAATAATTGCCCAAACTATCTTGGTATCTAGTATATGCTTTGCCAGACATAACTGGAATATCCAACGATGCTCCAATCTGACTAAGGTGTTCATGTCCAAAGCCAGTACTCATTACACCCAATACTGCATCATTATTCAACTGTTTTTTGTTCTGCACAGTTGATATGGAATGTTGGGTTAGACACATGGAACATTGGAAATGGATGTTGGATGCCATAGCCCGTTTGGTTTCTCCAACAATTATTGTATATCTTTCAATCTCCTTCCCTCGAGTTCATATCCATCCATCATCTGGTGTGTGTTATTTTGGAATTTCACATTTTCTTCATTCAAGTTGTTGGTTCCATCACCATTGACAAGTTCTACTTCACCTTCCATCTCGTCTTCCATATTCAAATAATTCAGGTCCGCATTGTTTGAGCCATCACTTGGGGTAGTTCCCGAGCATTCAGTTTCAAAAATATGGATATTGTTGATGTCAAGATCATGCAGATTCTTGAGATAGGATTTTTGATTGGAAATATCTAAATATTCTCCATTTTTCGATTGTACCTTGCCTAATGCTGAAGGAGTTTCTTTCCTGTGGAAATTATTAAAACGAAAAATTCCATCCATAATAACATCAGCAAAGTCTAATCTACTATCAAAACAATCAGAAGTGCTTAAAGTTTCATTAATATATGATTTAGGAGCTGAAAATTCATAATTTTCGCCTAATGAACTTTGTGATAGATTATCCATATCCGCTATATGATCTTGAGGTTCTCCAGAATTAAACACAGAGTGATGATCATATGAGTCCCGCTCATTTGATGTGAAGGAGTTTACTGAGGCAGGAATAGGCTGAAAATAAATTTGACGTAAAATATTAATCTTCAATAAGTAGGAATATCGATTCAAATTATTTTTTAGGAAATAATTCCCCAAATTCGAAACACTTCATGTAATAAGTGTCTGGTTGTGGGATATTCATCATTATGCAGTCATCAAGCTCCCATGAAAAGAACTATACCCAGATAACATCGACCATCGGCCCAGCATTTATATCGCACATGTCTACCGGCAGTTCTTGTTCCGGCCAGGCAAATAATACTTTCCCAGCATCGAGGTGTCAAGGCGGACGCCAGCCGGCCGTGATATACTCTCCCGGCGATTGAAAGTGCCTTGGAAGCGCTCTAACGGCAACCGATTTTAGTGCATGATTGATGCAGGTCAACTGCCTCTTATGCTTGTTTTTCATTTCATCGTACTCGAGCGGCAACGGAATCACACATGCATAGAGGCAGTTGATGAAGCGAGATTCGGGAGCGCTTGAGAAGTACACCTGTCCATACTGCCGAAAGGAAATATGGTGGTGTGCTGATTGCACCGCTTATTAAGCACTCCTGATGCACTATTTTGAAATACTTTAATGTAATGTTTTTCTTATTTGTTTAAACAATAAACGGGTGGGATAAATTTTAAACACTCGGTATGGCTACTTACTAATTTATTGAAACACTAACTCACTTACACTTAATTTATATATACTTAACTGATCACTTAATTATTAATTTATATTAACTGTATATTCACTCAAACTAATTTATATAAACACTTTATTTACTGTTTAACTCACGATGTCAAATTATAAACTAAAACTAACTCTTCCTGATCAGTCCCTTATATATTAAAGCCGTTTTTACTAGTAAATTCTGGGCTGCGGCTTACACAGTCACAAATAATTTTTCTGGCCTTTTCTAGATAACTCTGGTCACAAAAACCAGTTCTAGATAAGATAGTCTCAATCGTAAACAGTTTTTTATAACTGCGTATCCGCCATAATTTTAACTATTATACCTGGCTTAGGCTGGGTCGGTTTTAGGGACTATACCAGTGTGCTGTTTCGTAACATTAATTTTCCATAGTCGGGTGTTATCTGGGTATTCACTCTTATAAAACACTTCCTAGTAGATTGGTATGAGTAACTTATTTTATGTTGAACTGTTGAAATATTGGCTTCTTCGATTCTTTTTTCAGCTACAGATATATACCAATACCAATTTAAAAATATTTACTTACCTTATTTAATCTCAAAATCCTTTTTTTTACTGACAATTTTCTAACAGAAAGTCTTTTACGATGTTTATCGCCAGTTCGATAATTTGAACTCGACATGCTTGATCACAATATCACAAGTTCACAAACTAACAAGTGTCACAATCTGAATGCAAACTAACTAGCTTTCTGTTATACATGCATATCTGGCCGGTTCTTTGTGCATCACCCTCGCCGCCGCCGTTCGCAAAAAATGTTTACGTTTTTATCACCTACTTAATATTATACCTAATCTTATTCGAGAATGCAATGAATCCTTTTCGCATTTCCTATTGACATCATCACACGTGTTGAAATTTTTGGACTAGCTTCAGTCCTATTTATGGTTTTTATGAATGAAATTACGATGTATTCAATAATTCCTAGTATCTATGTAAAAGTACTTATTTGGTGCGAGGGCGCTCGAATCAGTCATCAATAGTACTCCGTAATTGTGTTTGCAGGGGTTCTGCAAAAATCATTTTTGACCTAGTAGTCATTGATGGATCACGACAATTTTTTTTTTCAATAAAGACAACTGTGTAATTGAGGCATCTCTCGGAGTACTTTTTCGAAATACGATATATCTTGTGAGATAAAAGTAGTATTTTTTTCAAAAAATTAAAAAAGTACTCCGAGAGATGCCTAGATCCAACTTTTCACAAGCAGAAAGTGAAAAAAATCTCAATTTTTTTTAGCGAGGTCCCAGTAATATGATTTTTGCCATTCCTTGTTTTACAAAGTTTTACTATCAATCCCAAATAAGGTTAAACCCCTCTTAATTTGATGCAAAAAATAACAGATAATAACCTTAATGATATATTTTCTGCCACCTTTGCTCTCTTATAAATTTTAATAAATATTCCAATGACCACAGCTGAAGCGGTTCGAAGTTTTTCAGCATTAAAGCAAATAAAAACATTCTTGTGAAGTTCTATGATAGTCCAGTAAATGGGGCCGAAAAAAACCAAACATGGCCCGGTCAAATTTTTTTAATTCGCAGGTATTCATGGGTACATTCACCTCTAGAAATCTCAAGTCTGGGAAACTTGTGCAAGGACGGGAAAATGCCCCTCAAATTCTCAAAAATCCGTTTTTTGACGATATCTCCCGAAATATGACACTAGAGAATTTTTATTCAGACAAAAAATGAAGAGCAGTTTATTACCTACAAAATTGGCCCCTATAATTTTTTTCGCTATTCTAATATTTTGTGCAAAAACGGCGATTGAAAAATTCGCAATTTTCCGAATCTCAAAATATGGCACTTCCTGATAAATTTACAAACACATATTTTTGTTGATAAACAAAGAGCAGAAAGCATTGAAATAAGCGTGGGTGCACAGGATAAAAGAAAATTTTGACGGAATTTGAGAATGTTTGAAGGCAAAGTTTTTTCTCGTACACGTAATGAAATAGTTGATATATACATTAATGAAAAGGTCAGAATAAGATCTTTTACATAGTACAATTACTAACCCCAAAACAAAAAAATTGAGAATAAACAGAAAATAATGCTGAAAAAAGAAGTGTCGATTTTTCAGCGGCGGGAATTTTCTCGATTTTCCGGAAAACTAATGCACGTGGAAAAATAGAAAAAAACATCGAAAATGGGATAATCTAAGCTTTCGAATGATGTGCATTGAAAGCCGATGCGATCCTTGGTTATCTATTATTTCCAGATAGACCCGACCGTTTTCGGAAACTCCAGAAATTCAATAAACGCCTTAAGAAAAACACATTGTTTATAAAAATACACAAAAAATATTTATTGAATCTTTCACAATGTATTCAACGCCTTCCAAAGCCCCATTATCCAACAGGATTCGGTGAAATTATTCTTCATGAAAAAAATATGAACAAATTGATAGGAGGGACAGAATATCGAGCAAAAAATAACTTTAGCCCGAATTTTCAATATTCTAGAGGACCAAAAAAGAAGAAGCAGTGACATGATATCATAGCTGGGGGTTCACTCTCTCATCTAAACTTTGAATCATGAAAAAGTATTAATTTTTACGTAATATATTGAAAAATTTGTAGTCTGCTTGGGAGTGTCGTTCTTTTAGAGCGTGCTCTCTATATACAGGGTGCTTTTGGGGGCAATTATCTCGCAAACTATAAAACTATTGCGAAAAATTATGAGGTTCATTTTTGTAGGTAAGGAATTTATCTTCATTTTCATCTGAAACACATCATCTAGGTATCATATTTTGGCCAATATCGGCGAAAGAAGGCCGAAAAAACGCATTTTTGGGACCTTTGGGCCGTTTTCCCAGACTTGATATTTTTCTAAACATTCAACTATGTTACAGACCCAAAGTTATGCTTTTGAATATGCAATCAACAGCGAACGGATACAAAAAGAAATTCATATCTGCAAATAGATCGCCGACAGACTACAAAGTATTCCCAATCTTGAACATACACTCCAGAGGCGCGCCTCGACAAGAAAGCGAAATTTCTCTAAAAATGTGGTATATCTGTATTTATAGGACTTGTTGAATAGCTCTGGTAAGCTGAAAATCAATAGGGTTCATGTGGGAGACGTCCTGAACAATATAAAGTCATAAAATTAGTCACTTGTATACACTCCTGAGGCTGTATCGTGCTA
Source organism: Galeruca laticollis (assembly GCA_963921935.1). Taxonomy (NCBI): domain Eukaryota; kingdom Metazoa; phylum Arthropoda; class Insecta; order Coleoptera; family Chrysomelidae; genus Galeruca; species Galeruca laticollis. The sequence continues at coordinate 173,403,644 of OY998177.1, forward strand.
ACAAACCGACATTTCTCCAAAAATGTAGGATATCTGAATTTATAGGACCTGTTGTACTGGCTCTGGTGAATCAATAGGGTTCATCCATGAGAGTCCCTGAACAATACTCGATCATAAAATTGGTGACTTGTATGCAGTGTGGAGGCTGTATCATGCTATCAAGACATGTTACAAAAAGTGGCACTTGTATACACTCCTGAGGCTGTATCGTGCTAACAAACCGACATTTCTCCAAAAATGTAGGATATCTGAATTTATAGGACCTGTTGTACTGGCTCTGGTGAATCAATAGGGTTCACCCATGAGAGTCCCTGAACAATACTCGATCATAAAATTGGTGACTTGTATGCAGTGTGGAGGCTGTATCATGCTATCAAGACATGTTACAAAAAGTGGCATATGACGACATAGACACAGGATTTTTTTTTCTAAAAACCCGTTTTTCCTGTTTTTATGATAGAAAAACGAAAAAATAACTAAAAAAACTAACATTTCAAGTTTTTTTGGCATAAACTAATACTTTTCTCACATATTAGATAGGGTTGAGTGGAAAAGTAATAAGTTTGCTTAGAACAAAAACAGAAGAATGGACTTTACTTTCAAGCAGTGTAATACAGTTTAGACATTAAGTGTAAAACGTGACTGTAATAAAGGATAGACCTACTACATGACATGTAAGTTTTTTTTACGATTTTAGTTCTTGATTTTGTCAACACCCTACGCTTCCGACCACGAGCCGTCACTAGTTTCAACTCTTACTTTGTGAAATCTGTTCAATATCTTATTATAATTACAAGTAAACCAGTAATAAATCAAAACTGGTGTACCTGCATGGGACGTGAAATTAATGGTGCATTATAATAAATTATAGGATAATGCACAATTGAAGGGTACTGAAATAATACGAAAAATAAAATACAACTATAAGAATCTATTGATATCAATATTTTATATACAATTAATTTTTACAGATAAGTATCTTTAGATAATGTTATAGCACACAACTTTGACATCAAGTTCTGCTATGCTAAGATTAAGAGGATGTCATGGATATACATAGAATTTTTAAATTATTTCCAAGTTGCCCCAATTTTTAAATGGTAAGGCATTGGTATTTTTCATGACATCCTATGTGAAATGTACGGACTGCCGCAATTTGCTAATAGGATAAGCGAACCTAGGGTAAATCTAGTCAACAAGGCAGACACCTCATCCGACTTATCGTGATAATGAAATAAATTCGCAATTCATAGAATTTACTTTTTAAATATTTCTTTGAATATAGGTAACACAAGTTTCAATAATGTTTCATAATACCAATATCATTTGTATAAATTAAAATTTTCGTTTCCTGACATGGCTATTAAATACTTTGTTGACAAAGCTGCTATCAACGAGATGCCTTTGTACATGTAAAGCTTCACTGGTATCCATTTGTTACAAATATTAGGTAAGCTGTCCTGCTGCAAAATCATTTAGAGATTTATCTTTATCTGTAACAGGGACATCATAATTTGGATATGTATGTTTGTACACTGCACATAACCAAAATTTCCTTTGACATGACAGTTTAAAGACAAATGGTCACCCATGTCAAAATGGTTATTTGCATAAAATGCAAAAGTTTGACTTCTTCACTAATCGAAACATCGAATTTATCGAAACATATTTGTCTTCAGTTAAAAGTTTTTTGCTCGGACCCTACCAGTTTATTGAACAGTCAGGAAATTATTTATTGGAAATTCTTACTGCTTCAGTTCAGTAATAAATTACAATAATTTATTATTTTTCTTCTAAATTATGCAGTTGGAACATTTATTATAAGCATATTTCTTTTAAAATAAATAGTATTCTGATTTGATGAAAATTGATTAGTATGCTAGGCAACAAAAATACCAACAACTTTCTCGCATAACAGAATTCTCAAATTTTGTATGTGTTGTCATCATCAAACCATTCAATCCTTAGTGTTATGAATTTGTTTGTACATGGTAACAAGTCCTTAGAGATGAATGGATATTTTATTAGACAGATGTCAGTCTAAAAAAAAAGAGATCCAATAAATCTTAGAACGAAGAAGCCGCGTATAACATTAATGGGAATTTGTTATCTCGTCTTACTTCTGTAAAAGATCTAGGAGTGATATTCGATTCCAAACTTAGTTTCACTGAACATATTAATTCTAAGGTTGCCGAAGCATCGAGATTTTATGGATTTGTGGTTAGGATCTGTTGTGGATTTAAGGATATTTGTACTTTAAAAATGTTATATTTTTTGTACATACGCTCAAGTTAGAATATTGCTCTGTTGTGTGGGATCCCTATTACAATGTTCATATCAGCAAGGTTGAGTCGGTTCAGAAAAGGTTTCTAAAATATTTAGTTTTAAAGGTTAGTAGCAATTATTCACAGATAGGCTCTGATTATCAGATTTTATTAGGTATTTTTAATTTTGAAAGTCTTGAATTTTGTAGAATTTGTAAATCATTGTCCTGTTTACATAAGTGTTTGCACAATTTAATTGATTGTTCAGACTTGATATATAAAATTAATTTTAATGTACCACAGTTCTACAATAGACAACATTTACCTTTTTATTGTGATTGGTCTCGAACAAATGTTTTACTTCATTCACCAATTAATGTTATGTGTAATAATTTTAATTTATTGTGAAACACATGCGACCTTTTTATAAATAATTTTAAAGTTATTAAAGCTTGTGCTACTGAACGTTATACAACTATGTGAAATGTGTTTTTTAATTTTTTTTTATTCTTCTTTTCTTAATTTAATTTAAGGCTGTTTCTTCTTTTATTATATAACCATTGTTTTTGCTCTGTAAAGGGATTTGTATAAATCTGTTGGGCAATAAAGGCTATTATTATTATTATTATTATTATTATTATTATTATTATTATTATTATTATTATTATACCGCATATGATTGGTGTCTGCCTGCAGGTAGTTCCTCTTTGGCCAGGGAAACTTGGTTGTTTAATTGACTTTAATTGACACTTAGTGATTCGGTTTGATTCTGGCGTTCCTTCCAAAGCCCGTGTTCCTTTCATGAAGCATGGCAACGATTAATGGAAATAGAATATTAATCGACTATTTTAAAATAATTCAATGATTAATCAAATGAAACGAAACTGTACTTTTAGGCGGTGACATAATTTTAATATTTTTAAATAAAATTTCGTCTAAATTATAAAAAAGCCTCAATGAAACCAAAAAATACTTATTTTTAGAAAACTGCACATGTATTTTCTTTTCATTTTATAATTTTGAGGTTATATTTATGCATGTCGCTTTCAAGTAGATAAATATAAGAATTAATCGAATACTTTTCAATTAATCGAGTTACTGTATATCATTTGATTAATTGTTGATTTGTCTATATGTATATGGTAATACTGTTGCCCGCGCGCATTTCATGATCTTTGTAATGGAATTTCTCAGCAATAAATAAGAATATCGCAAAACCAAGATGAAAGTTTTGATGTATAAAAATTCTACTTTAGAAATCGTGTTAGTGAATTGGAATCGGTCCATACCTCTGGCATACAGGCCTACTGGAAAATTATACGCATCGGACATTGCCTGATTTTTGCACACATAAAGTTTGTATTAAAAAGGAATACTGGCCGGAGGATCTACGCTACACCTCGAAACATAACAGAGTTATGAATTTATGAAATAAATCATTTATGCCGATTTTTCCCGACTTTTTCCTAAACTAACGGTCTGATCGAGTTGTTCTACCTCTCATTTTCTTCGCGTTTTTATTATCTACAATTTCTCTTTTGTCGCCATCACAATTACCCCGACAGTTTTAATATTATAAGCAAAAAACTAAAAAAGGCGATTTTTTTGCATAAAATTCTTAATAACAAAGTTGTGAATAATAAAGTCGATTATATCATATGAAACTATTCTCCAAACAATGGCGCAGCTGTTTTTCTTCTTACACGTTTTACATAAAACAATCTCTGTAGCTTGGCCTGTCTATAGTGTCTCGTTAGTCCTGGCTGCTTTTGTTATATTTTTCCAGTCCTCTCTATTCTGGCATAAGGTCTTCCAGTCTACATTTCCCAGTCTCCCATATCATCCTCTATCTAGTTTTTCCAGGTCTTCCTCAGTCTGCCCCTTCTTCTAGGACATCGAGGAACCCATTGTGTTACTTTTCTAATCATGTCTGTTGATCTACTTCTTATTGTGTCCAGCTCAGTTGAGTATTTGTGCTTTTATGTTTTCTTGTTCTATTTATTTGTTTCTCTTTGGTCTCCTTTCCTCCTCGGGTGTCATGTTTGGTCCCAATATATTATTCTCATTTCCTTTCTCTTGACTATTTTTAGTTCATCTTCCCTCTCTTGTTTATTACTGTGTTTCCATCGCCTATATGGTCACTGGCCTTATCAAGGTCTTGTATATTTTCATTTTCTTTAGTTGACTTAGGTTTTTACTTTCCAGTAACTTTTTCTTTCTTCCAAAAGCTTGATATCTTTTTAGCACTCTCTTTGGCTGTTTGCCCTATATTTACTCCCTAAATAGTTGAATGATACTTTTTCACAGTTATGTAGTTGTGTTTTTAAGTGATTTGTTGTTTTTTATGTTTTTCTTCCCAATTTCAAATATTCCGTTTTTTCTTCATTGATTTTGAATTCGTATTCTTTTGTCAGTATGTGGCATATGTTGTAAAATTAGGTTAGATAATAGAGAGAGGAATACAATAATAGAATATATTTTTCATCTATGAGAATCATACATTATAGAAAATTTCATATAATACACAACTCTATCAAACTAGTCAGCTAAGCAAACGAAATACAGGTAATTATAATAAAAATATTCACATTAATAAAATCGACTAATAAACCAAATACTAAGTAATTTTTAAAATATAGTATTAATATGTGAGAAACTCCTCAACACTATAGAATGTATGCTGTAATAAAAAAGAATGAAGTATATTTCTCAATTTCCTTGATGTTCCCATGGTTTTTCTGAATTCAATATATTACTGAACTTATTATAGCACATTATTCCAATATGCTTTGGAGAATGTTGCCCTATTTCTAAACTAAACGTGAAAATGGTTGGCTGATATCACTCTTCTGTCTGGTGTCATATGTGTGTATGTCTTCATTTTTTATAAATGAACTTTGATTATCTTCAACAAATTTAATTAATTGGAATATAAATAGACTTGGTAGAGTTGAAATTTCAGCCTTCTTAAAAAATGATCTGCACGTCCCTCTTGGAGAAACACTGTACATAGCTCTTATAGCCTTCTTTTGAACTTTAAAAGCCCTCTCAAGAAAAGATGATGCACCCCAAATTAAACCATACTGAAGAGTTGATTGTATTAGTCCATAATAAGAGCTTTAATACATTCAGAGAGACAGTTTCTCTTAGAAAAAATTTCAGTTCTATTTATCTTTAAATACCGCGATTTCAATGAAATAAAATAATGTGTCAATTTGTACATATATTTTTACTATGTTTGGTATATTTATTAAAGTGTTAATTTATAAATTATTGTAATTTATGACATTTATATTAGATAAATCACGAATAATCGAATTGAGATGGGGATAAGCAGTCCGCATAACAGCCTCTACATATTAAAATAATCAAATTGACAACTGATATGGCATGTTCTTCTAAGTACCTAATTGACAATTTGTTATAGACTACAGCCAAGATAATATTCCAACAATAATTGTTAAAACATAATCATACATTTAATAATCTGGCTGCATAGATAGAAATTAACATTCTATCGATTATATTATTACACCGAACTGATCATTTCCAATAAAATGTTTTATTTAATTTCTCATTTTATATTACCACATTTGAGAAACTGAATCTAATATAAAGGTTTCTATTGATTTTTACTAACAGAGAATTGAGTGGAGAGAATTCTTATGTTATTATCTGAGTATACTGCATTAATTATCAGTTATGGAAAAGGATTAACCCCCTTACTATTTTGTATTTAGCTATTTTCAGTTCTGCTTCTCTTTATATAGGGGGTGATATATAATTCTTGGGACTTTAAATAAGGATCAGGTTACTCGACAAAATTGTTTCTGTGGCATAGAGTATAAAATTGAATTGTGAACATCACTTTTATATTTGTTCATTTCAACAGTTTCAGTGATAAACGCAAACAAATTATTCAGAAGCTTATTGTAGTTAATATATCAAATCAATCACAAAAAATAGCTTTTTATCGACAAATCGGAATAAACAGAATTTCTTAAAATAAACAAACTTAGTGTAAATGTTCTACATTGTCTACCATTGTAATATTTAAGTTTCCAATATTTAAAATAATATTATTCTGTCCCTTTATAAAATTAAGCTATAATTAGATCTGGCATTTATTAAATAATACATTTCAAAGTAAAATTCCTCTTCTTATTGTTTTCTTTTTGACTCATCTTTACAAATGTAATTAGCAAAATTGTATCAAAACAAAAGCTAAGACCACCAAAACAGCGTTTGAAACCTTGTTTTTCAGGGATAGCACAGTTGAAAGTTCTTGGGAGTCAAATTTATGTGTAAGGGACAAAGTAGCTGCTCGCAATGGGTGGATTATTTATGCTTTCACTAACAAGTAGCCACATAACAAAGTCGAGCTAGAAATTGCCAGAACATCGGCCATCAAGAATTATTATAAATTTCTAGATTGATTGTACTTATTAAACTTTAAATCATTGGATTTACCTTATCTCCCAAAATAACATCTATTCACATACTGCTATAACTGCCACATAGTTAATCAAGAAAATAGAATGTTCTTTTTTGAATTCTCCATTCCTATTTTAGGTATATGCATTTCATTTCCTGCTTTCTGGAAAATTCTCATTTATATTTTTTAGTTTACTTTTTCAATTTTTACTGTGATATTTATTATTTTCTAAATAATACCACCTTATCTAAAAATCCTAAGCATTGACGAACCAATGTCAGTATTCTGTATTATTAATAACATACAAGAAATGCGAATTCTCTGTACACTTTAGAATTGATCAGTTAGAATACGATAGAATGTCAATGTTGCTAGATAGTACTAGAAATAGATAATCACGAGGAGAACCACAAGTAGCTAGAAATTAAATCAGTGCAAAACATTTATGTTCATAAATTTTTTTATTGATTGATTGTTACTGTATGTCCTAGATTTCAATAGTTTAAAAATATGAGAATGAGGCTACTATTCAAAATTTATACCTTATAAATTTTTCGTAAATATACTCCTTCAAAAGTTATTCAAAGTTGATAAATTTCATCATTTTTTCAAATTTCAACCAGTCTCCTTTATTAAACCTTTTTACCTAGAATATAGCTTAGGAATGTTTGTGGTGAATGAATTTCCAGGTAATTTCTTTCAATACCATTGTTAACGTTAGTAAATAGAATTCTGTATTTATGCACTGTATATATTAAGACATTTTTACATTATACCTTCATTCGTTTTGAAAAAGCTACTGTGTTAGTGAAACGCGTCAACAAGTTTAAATTGAACATTAGTTCAAATAAACGAAGATTTAAACAAAAAATATATTGTTTTATTTCATCGTTCGTGAGCTGCATCTATTAAATCCATTTGAATACTTAACTGTATAAAAAATTAAACGTAACGGAAAACTTTTTTATTATTTATTTTAGGAAAAAAGTTGATCATAATTAAAAACTATGTCCAAACATTTACATTGAAAAATTAGTTTTCTCCAATAATCAAAACAATTTCTATTTTCTCTTCAGAAGTTAAAAGAGCGATTTGTTGTTTGCCGTCAGTGCATGGTGCATGCTGGATCAAATATCGTTCTATACGCAAATTGTTAATGGCGGCTACACACGATTAGTTCTCTCGTTATCAGTTAAAACTCATTGAAATATGAAGTAACATATTTTTAAACTGAAATTGACGGAACTATTCAGTTAAAAATGTGTGTAAACTGAACGTGTGTAGGTAATTATCGTCAGTCGTGTCGCAGTTATCTACGCATTCGTACCCGTATATCCGTACTTTGTATTCTCATATATCTCTGTAAAACCGTGAAAAATCAAAAATGTCCCAAAAACAATGGTTGATTGAGTTATACAAAAATGAGCATTGCTTATGGCAAAATAAAAGTAAGGAATACCATGATCGGGAAATGAAATTAGAAGCTTACAAGAGAAAAAATGAATGAAGTGGATTCCAAGGCAACAATAGATAGTGAAAAGTCAAATTAACACTATTCGTTGCACGTTTAAAAAAGAACTAATCAAAGTGAAATCATCGCAAAAATCTGGATCTGGAGTTGATGACATTTACGTGCCAAAATTATGGTACTATAATTTGTTACAATTTCTCACAGACCAGGAAGAACTAAGAGCCTCACGATCTAATATAAGCATAGATAATGAAGAAACGATAACCGATGATGTGAGTAAATGATAATACAATTTATTGGCATTATAAAATATAAATATTATAGACATAAATAATATTTATAAAACTAAATTAACGAACAAAGTTACTCTGCCATGGAACTTGTCATTCATTTACAAAATAGTTTATGAAGTTGTCCCTTATTCTCTTTGCCGCATTTGTTACGTTTCCTTGTTGTCTTCTATCTAAACTAATCATGTGTGAATCTGCTGATGTTGAACCCTCTGTAATTGTTCCGTCATCAAACATTTCCATATCGTGTATTTCGGGAGGGCTGTAAGTTGCTTGATTTGTTTCAGTTAAGTAATTGTCATTACGACGGATTCAATATTTTTTAAATCAATATTTATGCCTGTATGAAATATTCGGAATCGAGACGCTAAAATTCTTGCCCTTGATAGTCGATAATTGTATATTTTTTTCTCATAAGTATTTATGTCTGCTTGTCTAAATGGTTTAATCATATCGGTTCTTAAAGGAAATGCATCATCCGTAAGGTAAACTTCTGCTGCTATTTCTGACAAGTTCCTCAGTAGATATACTAAGCCGGTTCTGGGACGGAAGTCGGCCATGTTGGATTTCGTTGACTGTGCGCGCGCACCGGAAGTGGCATCCATCTTGTGTCAATGGCGGACGTGTTGGTGTGACGTGTGTCGTATCCATCTTGTGTCAATGGCGGGTCGTTGGCGAGTATTTCGAATGTCGCGACTGTGACGGCATCCATCTTCTGTGACGTCAATCATGGTCCATCCACATGTGTGACGTAGCACTTCCAATTTGGTGGGTTGTGTCGTTGGCGGGTGATTCGAATGTCGCGACGGCATCTTCTGTGACGTCAGTAAAATCCCTACGGCATCCATCTTCTGTGACGTCAATCGTGGTCCACCACAACACTTCCAATTTATAAAATTGAAAAAATGGTCGACCGTGAGATTCGAACTCACGACACACACAGCGACTTTCTCGTTCCTAACACAGTCCCTAACCGTTGCGCTATCGCAGGGGGTGAGAAAAATAATAATTACAAAGACAGTATTTAATGGATTAATGGGGAGGTGTGAGGGGTTTTATAACAAATTTCTTCACAGGTCTTTATGAGAAAAAACCGTTCCGTCCGACTAGGAGGTTGAGACATTATTGTGTGTGTGTGTGTGTGTGTGGAGATACACAAAATATAGGACACTAATATATCTGTAAACGAATCAGTTGTAGTATGTCATTAGTTGAGTATAGACGTCTATTTGAGGAGTTTATTATAAAAATAGATCGATTGAATAAGGATGTAATATTTTATGAAGAAAAACGAAGGGTTATGAAGCAAATTGCAAACCTGTGCCTTTCTGCTGCTGATACTACCGACTCAGATCAAAAGAAGTGGGAGAAGCTTACAATAAATTGGGTGCCAGACGAATTACAAAACGGAGCTCGACGACAGGAGATTTCAAGTGCTGTAGATTATATCTTTAGATGTCCGCAAACAACAACATATCCATTAAACAGAATTCAACCTACAAAGCTTTCACCATGATCAATATAACCAACACTAGCAGCATGTTCCACAGTATGAAAAATGAACTTAATAATATATTTTCAATGACTCTATGTATATTATTAGCATTCATATTCGTTTTATTATTTAAAATTTTACCAAAAATTGTTAAACGTAAATTTAAATCTTCATGTAATATATCCGCTGATGAGTAGATTGGGTGTTTTAATAAAAAAAAAATCCACTTTAAAAAAATAATTTATTATTGATATAATAATTACAAAGGTAATGTAGTATTTAAAAAACCATTGTTGGAGACGTTGTATATTTCTGTAGGGTCCTCCAGTGGTGTAGTAGGTTCAAAGTTTCCAGTTACCCATGATGTGTGTGTGTGTGTGTGTGTCATCAAACTAGTAGACTAAAGGGAAACACACGAGGCATTTCTTTAGTAGAAATTCAGCTTATTGCTGTGTGTTTGCAGCATAGTTTCCAATCATTTTTATTCTGTAATACTTGATGCCACATAAAAGAGTATCGAATGCCATGCTGTAATTTTTCAGCTGATGAGTAGATACTAGGTAATAAAAAAAAATCCATTTACTTGAAAAATTATTTATTCTTGATATAATTGAGTTATCATTGAACATTGAAGAAGATTTCATTTGGAAATTAACCTGATGTTTTACTCATAAAAAAAAAAACATTGTTTCAATTAACAGAAATATTTATGCAATAGTCTAAAATTATATTGGAAAAAACAATATTTTACATTTTAATATGAAAGTATAGTAATATATGTTATAAATTAATATGAAAGAGTAATAATACTACAAACGAATGTCATAATTCACAAAGTAGTAATATATGCTATAACTTAATCCATTTACTTGAAAAATTATTTATTCTTGATATAATTGAGCTATCATTGAACATTGAAGAAGATTTTATTTGGAAATTAACCTGATGTTTTACTCATAAAAAAAAACATTGTTTCATTTAACAAAAATATTTAGGCAATATCCTAAAATTATATTGGAAAAAACAATATGTTACATTTTAATATGAAAGTATAGTAATATATGTTATAAATTAATATGAAAGATTAATAATACTACAAACAAATGCCATAATTCACAAAGTAGTAATACATGCTATAACTTAATATGTAATAGTTTAATATAAAAGTATAAAACTATATTTGAGTTCATATTATTATATATTTAAATATATGTGAAAAGTGAAAAATGGTTTTACAAAGTTGTATTCAAAAGTCAGCAAAAATAGTTTCATCTGAATCATAGTCAGAATCTTCAGGTTCTGTAGGTAAATTGAAATGAAGAATTAATCCATTTAAAATTTCTATTGGAAAATCAGTATATATGAGTTTTAGTACTCTTCGACAATCATTTTTAGATGGTGATCGAGGTACTTTAATCATTGCAACAGCACTTCGAAAATCTCTGATTAATTTACGTGATTTCTTAAGAAATTTTACACGCCGTTTGGCACGATCTTCAGTTTCGGGAGTAGGAGACATTTTTTATCTAAAAACAAAAAACATTATTCCAAAATACTGTAATGTCCCCATGGAAGCGTATCAAATGAATCGGGAAGTAATTTCCTTTTATCATCGTGAGGACTCAAAGCGATTTTTGTTTGTTCAATGCTATACACATTATGAGCGAAGGAACGTATCGTATTTTGAGTAATTGTCATCTGTTTCCAATTTTTCAAACAATCCACATAATCATCGAAAATTATTTTATTTTTCACAACACATTTTTTAATCCCCTTTGATTTTTTGACAACTTTGCCCCCCTGAACTTTGTAACTATACATTTTGGACCTTAAACCAACAAAATGGGTGATTATTTGTCCATTAGCTTCATCTTTCATCAAACCTAGTATTTTTTTATTAACTCGGGGTATGTTGTAGATATTGTTAATGGGATAATCTGATGTATCAAATTTGTCAATGTTTGCGTCAATTAACTGTTCGTATGCATCTTCACAAGTAAGTTGATAAACAAAACTATCAGTGTCGGTGTACATCAACTTACAATTGTCTACTCCCATTGTGGGAAGCATAAAATTGTAATGGAAGTCATACATTACAGTTTTCGAGATGTCAAGAATAACCATACCCACGTATATCGGTTTATTGAAAATTAGTTCAGACTTTTTCAATTCGATTGCCATCAAAGGTGGATCACCATCATCGAAAACTGTTCTATTGTGATAACGCGGACTAGCAATAAGATTTTTAGCACCATAACGACCCTCATATGTAGATACCAATTTACAAATTCTATGTTTACGGATGGATTCCATACATTTCCCAAACACAGCATTATTCATTAGTTTTCTCAAATCTTTCTCAAAGTCGCTGGTGGCTAAAGTCCTCAATCGATTGTTTAATTCGATGTAGGGTTGAAGCCATGCAGATTGTTGGAATTTCAAAACTTTGTGAACTTTTTCCAATACTAGTCCATGTTCTAGGGCTTGCTTTAAATTTCTATAATGTAAAGTGTAACTTTTTTTATCGTGTAGGGTAGTCATTAATTTTGTTAATTTTGAATCGGGTGGTTTGTGGTGTTCGGGACACATAGGAAAGTCTTTATGTAGATTATGCAACTTGTCTGGATATAACAAATCCACTTGAAGAATATAGCCTTCGGGGTTATCATCTGGGATGGATTTTATGAAATTGATGTCGTTAAATTTCTCCATATCATTTTCGATCCACTCGAAGCCATCAAAGGGCAAATGTTCACACATCGCTTTTCCATACAAATTATTTACATCTGTATAGAGAATATACATTGATGGTTTCTCAACATCATATTCAGACATATATTTATTATTTGCTTCACTGTACCTATTGCAACACTGTGATATTCCTCCTCTAATAGCCTTTTCAATAAACATTATCATATCAATATTTTTTAAAATTTGCAGTTTACATTTTGTAAACTTTAGCATCACATTCCACGCATATCCTGGTATACTGTAGAACCATCCAGGATCTAGACCATACGTTGCTAAAGCTGTCTCTCTAAAATTTTCAAACACATCTGCTAGAAGAAGAATATCGGTGCGCATGTATATATCGCTATATTCTCCAAGTGTTTTTACATTGAAAGACCGCCAAACATTTTTAGCGTGAGCATAATCATCATCAGTTACGTTCGCTTCATTTAATTTATTATAAAAACATTCAATCGGTGGTAATTTATCATCATTCAATTTTTCCAAGTTATTAATATAGTCATAAGGAAAGATACCTTTACGTGTCAATAATGTAAATTGGATATTGGTTAAATTATGGTTTTCTTTTTTCAAAATTTTCAAATAATTGGTGTCCAAAGTTTTAACGACAGCATCCAAACTAGATCCCAAAAAACGAAACGAATCAATAAATCTGAATTTTATGTTTGTTTCCGAATCGTATTGTGTGAATGAAATGTATTTTTCCTTATTGATTGGTAAAAGGCTGACTCTACCACGTTTGGCAATATCTCTTATGATAAAATGGCTATCATAACCAGACAAATTGTGAAATACAATCGGCACAACAAACAGTTTTCTAAAATTTAAATTGCAGGATTGGTGCGCAAATCCTCGAAACTCCCCCGTAAAATGATTGTGATCACGTACAACTATATCTTTTTTATTAAACTTTTTTTCACATATATGACAAACAGTTGCATCATTAGTAGTTCTTGGTTTGACTACCATTGGTACAATTATTTTAATTTTTGAATCTACAAATTTAGCTATATCAGTCATTTCGTTAGCGAACCAATCCATACAATCCACACCTCTGTAACTTTTGTAAAACGATAGAGAATCGTCAAAAGAACATTTTATATAGTAGCCTGCACTGTAAGTTTTATGATGTTGATATTTGTTTGTTGTTTTAGAAATGATTTCATTACATTGTGTCAATTGAGATTCAAAATCAGCATAAATAATAAAAGGACATTTTTGCTTGTATGTATAATTCTTAAACTCAACAAAATCATATTTGGGAAATGAAATCTTTTCATTGTTTAAATTCTCACAAAGTTCGGAATGATCATCCAGTCTCTCACGCAATGAAAAGTAATTGAGACATCTATCACAAACATATTTTTTATGATCGTTTCTATTTAACTGTGAACTAATTAAACGCGATAAATCTTTAACCCAACAATAATGATATTTTACCTCAACAATAGTACTGTAATCATTATGAGATGGCGTTGTTTCATATTCGTTTAATTTCGGAAAGTATTTATCTTGAATGAGTAATAAGTTGACGTGACGGTCTAATTTTTTCCTAGTCAATCTTGCCGGCAATACTGTGTAAAATGTTTTGTTCACTGTTTCATTGTACTCTAACATATAAACGTTTATGGAAATTTCATTTAGTGTTTCAAACTTCTTAATTTGAGGCAGTTTCATTGGCATATCTAAGCCTCGAGTTTTCAAAACGGTGGAATAGTGTGGATATGATGATGTTCGGCTCACCTGCCCTGTGGGAGCGTGTAAACCTGCAACAACGCTCCAGAAAAAACACGCTTCATCATTGTTCTGGATGTTGATGCATGCATGTTTTTTCTGTATCTGCTCAGGCAATCGAATGAAAGATGAACCATTACCCATTTCGTATTTGTTAATTGCTATCTCTAGTGAAATGATTTTGCTTAATGCCCAACCGCTCTGTTTCTCTTGAAACTCTGACATTTTATTCAAAATACGATCTACGACATTATTTTTAAACCATTCTATTAAATCAGTTCCCTCATCAATGATTGCATTGGGTGTACTAAAATGTTTTTGATTTACCACCTCCCGATCATTCGATTGCTTTATATAATCACCAATGAGAGTAGTATTAACTTTTATTATTTTTAGATCCTTCAATATTTGTGAAATTTTAACGTTGAATAAATTAAAAGCATCTTTGAAAAATTCATCGATTACTTTATGTTTCAAATTTACAATAAGCCCTGTCCTAATTCTACAATTAAAAATAACCCCAACATCTAACCATTTTACACTTCGTTTTCTCAACCCATAACCCATATTTTTTTTTGTAATTGAATTAATTTGATGACGTAATCGCTTAAGTTCCCCAATTTTTGATTGAATTTTTCTCTTCTCACCAATGGAAAATTTGAACTTAACCAAAGTCAAGACACATCTCCTAACATGACGGTCTATTAATTTAATTATTGAATTAGCTAGCGGTTTAGAATAATGTTCTTTTAGGAAAGTTAACGTTTGATCAGCTTTGTTCATTAAATTCACCATTTTTTCACTTTAAATATATAATATACATATATAATAAATAAAAACTCACCAAGCGAAAACTAATTTTCAACAATTTCAAACGATATTGCACGATTTGGTCTGCCCACTTCAATTAATCCTCTAAATATGAGAGAGTGCTTTTGAGCTTTGAAATAATCAAGTTGACATCGGTACTGTTCCGTCACTCTCTTGGGCAGGAATGTGATATTGTCTGCGAATTCTATCAAAATGACTTCACCACCAAATTTGCTTGAAACTAATTTTGCGCCTAAGATAGGGTATGCTTCCCCAAGCGTCAAATGTTGAAGTTTAATAATAGGCTTCTTCTCTGTAATTAACGACACTGAATTTAATGAAGGTAGATCCATCTACAAAAGAATAAATATGTGTTAATAAACTCTACCTTTTTAGTGGAACTTTATATCATAAAAAACAAAAGTGAACGATTTGTTATTTGAAGAAATAAATGAAAAACTTACTTTTTTCTGAGTAGCCTTCACACAACACACAGATTAATTTTAATATTCTATCACTGTTCAATGATAACTGATTTGTATGATGTGAAATATCAAATTTATATGGAACGATATCCCCCACTATTTGCAAGGTGGTTCTCTCAACGATACCCACACAAATTAAAATTTAATAGCTTCTCCTAATATTGAAAAAAAGCAATAAACGGTGTTCCCACGAAAAAACGAACTACTCTGTACCATTATAATTACGTCTATCTATTAAAATGTTGATTAGAAATGTTTTATTTATTCTCAAACATACAAACTAAAAAAAAAGCAATTTAATAAACGATGTTCCCACGAGAAAACGAACTACTCTGTACCATTATAATTACGTCTATCTAAATGTTGATTTGAAATGGTTTATTTATTCTTAACCTACGCACTGAAAAAAGCAATTTAATAAACGGTGTTCCCACGAAAAATCTAATTTCTCTATACCGTTATAATTATGTCTATCCATTAAAGTTAAATATTGATTTAAAATGTAAATGTTTTATTTATTCTAAGACCCACACACACATATATATATGAAATATTATTCTCAAATATATTTCATCAATATAAAAAGTATTGTAATTTTCAAAAGCAATACATAAAAAATAATTAGTGATCTCCTTCTATCAACTTGGAAACATGAAACAAAATCATTGACAATTTTCGTTTCATTTATCAACTCACATACGATGGGAACATGAAATAAAACACAATAATTTTAATTAATTAGTTTTAATACTTCTCTAAATCACTGACAATGTTAACTTTACAAAAAAACATATATTCTCTTAGTGCAATGGCTAATTCGCTATTGTTGATGTCACACATTACTTGAATCAGTTCAAATTTAGTCAAATTTTCATTAGTTTGACTGAAATTTCTAATGTTTTCCACCAAATTTTCATAGTATTCACCAAAATTTATGGATTCTAAATGAGTGAGACGTGGGGAGATGAGGCAACGATCCGCTTGTAGTATTTGATAAACATCTTCTTTTCTTAAAGGTACACTGATATCATGTTTGGTCACCTCCAACCATTTAACACGATCAAATACCATTTGTCGAATGGTGCAGTAGTCTCCACAAGATAACACAGCTTCTTCTTTTTTTTCTTCTTCGTGAAATGATGCACTTATAAATGAATTATTATTTAAAATGTCGATAAATGTGAACCATTCGTATGAGCTGAAGTTGATTTTCTTATGTTTATCGGTGTATGATAGAGTGATCGCAGTACTGAACGTTCTTGCGGGGCTCAAACCACAACCAATTCGAAAATCTCCATCTGTACAATACTCTGTGTACAATAAGTAGTGGTTTTCCTGTTTGGCTGCCATTTCATACACTTGTAAAATATGATCTAATTGTGTGTCATAATTAACATGACTTTGTGTAGCACTAAAATAGCCGCTGTCTTGAGAACTCATATTGACGACTGAGAATCTAACCTACAACTCTCTCCTCTATTTATACTCATTCACATCTCCTACTACTACAAAACAATATATTCATGAGTAGTGAAGCGATGTAATTACGTGACTACATCTGTGCTTTGTATCCAGGTGTTGTGTTTTCTATCTAAACCTAACCATGTAACAAACATCTTGTTGCCTTTTCTTTTAAGTACTTTCTCCACCAAGTAAATGTGTGGATTTGACGTTTTCTGTAGCTCTTCTTCGTAAAACCCTCCACTGATTGGGATACCTTGCAAGTCTTCGAGCAAATATGTGGTGGGATTGGTTATTTTAACTTTAATGATTTTGAATAGTTCAGTCGTCCAATTGGGTGTGTATCCCTTTTCAAAGACATGTTTCGACTTGCTTATACGAACAATATCACCAACTTTAAATTTACGAAGTCCGGCAATCTTTAGATGTGTATAGGTTTTGTTTAAAATATCTTTTTCGTTGGATTTATTGACATTGGAAGGTTTATATTTGGTTGTTGAATGTTTTGTGTTATTGTAATCTCGTGTAATTTTAGGGAGAATGTCAATCCATCTATAGGTACCATTTAAACTGAAATGTTTGTAAAGCTTTAATTTCAATGTTCTAATAACTCTTTCTGCCATAGAAGCTTTTTTCGTGCTAAATACACTATAATGATTAATCCCATGTTTTTTCATTAGTTGTTGAAACTTGCTGTTGTAAAATTCCGTTCCTTGGTCTGATTGGAGATTTTTAGGAACTCGTTTTGTGTTGGTGAGAATGTCTGAGAATGCACGAGTTAACTCTTCACCGGTTTTTGTCTTTAATGGACGTGTCCATAAAAACTTTGAAAAGCAATCGATGACGACTAGTATCATTTTGTGATTTTTATTTTGATTAGCGTAAGGTCGCATTTCAGCTAAATCCATTTGCCATAAATCATCTATGCCTTTGACAATTGTACGTCTGCGTGGATAATTTTTACGTATAGGTTTATGGAGTTCGTTAACAAGCTGGACTTTGGATGACATGTTTCGTAAGCGCATGCACTTTCTAAACTGATGATCCATTACTCTTCTCATCTATTTTCTTCTTTTGTTCAATTTCATGCTTCTTCTTCAAGTCCCTGTCCAAAACTTGAAACGAACGTTCTATGTATGTATTATACATATCGATCTTATCACTGATTAGAGTATTACTTTTCGACAATTTATCCTGTATTTCTTGTTTAAAACTCTCCAAATCATTTCTCAAAAATTCCTTGCCCATAGCAACTACCTCGTCGACGTATATTTTAGTTGCCATATCTCGAGCTCTGACGGGAGGATTTCTCGAAATAAATGCAGCAATTTCGTTGATTTTATTTTGATGAGATACCAATTGCGTTTGTAATGAGGGGATTATTGTTTTTTGAAGTGTTTCGAGCTCATTATGGTACACATGTAATTGTTCATCAACATATAGTTTGTTAGCAACATCGCTATTTGCAGTCGGCATCTTTACATTACAAATTTTTACGTTTTCTGCATCAATATTACCGTCTAGAGTATGTGGATACGATACTTTCGGCATATACGGCTTAACCCGCTCATTAGCATGATTGCGGCGATGTCCAAACTTATCGACAGACATGATTGAAATGATTATGTTTTCCGTTTGTTATTCAATTATATTGGCCTCTTTCAACTCATTGATTATTGCAATTATCTCGTTGTTGTGTGAGAATGAGGTGTTGCCAGCTTCCTTGGATGCAATCAGTAATCTTAAACGGTCACACAGCTCATTGGGATCGTCCCAATAAATGTATTCCATCGGTTTTTCGTTGTATGACAAAAGAGGGCCACCACCACCGCCGCCGCCGACAACAAGACCTTTTCCTACATTAGTATATGGAGCGGTTTGAATGGATTGTTGTTGTTGTTGTTGTTGTCGTTGTTTCTTTAATATTCGAGCTGATGGAGGTTTGGTTATAGTACTACTACTAATATTTGATGAGTCAGTTTTAAACAACGGTCTAATTATGTTGCGATACTTTTCGGTAGCAGTACTTTTCAGACGATCTGCTGCATTGAGATGAGCTTTTGTTATTGTTAGCAGAGCTTTGTAATTATTCAAATCATCATCAGAGTATTCATTGGGATGATTGTAAAACACAAGCTGATACAATCCCGAAGTCCCCGGTATATTTCCTTCTCCACCCCCCTCATCCTTCTCTCGTAATATGTTTATATTACCGTTTCTTTTATCGAATGCAATTCTACGTCTGCCCAACATCCAACCAATTTCATCATTATATAATGGACCATAACTTCTATCAATTTCATCATCTTTGCGAAAGTAATCTTCAAGATATGGTTGACTAATTATTGGATATTGATCTAAATAATCTTCTATGACATCACGCGAAACGTTGGGATGTGTGCCTATATCATAATCATCATAATAATAATCGTCTTCTCCTTCTTCATCATCATAACGTATATTTCCTGATTCATCCGTCTCGGCTATGGGTTTTGTATCGAGAAATGATACATCAGCATTTTTTTCTTTTTTTGTCGTTGTTTCCTCTTTTGGAGGGATGAATTTTGAAACTATGGCTTGTTGTAATGATTTTGAGGATTTGACCATTTCTTTTAGCGGTACAGATATCGGTTTAAATAGCTTATTTAGAGATGTATCATGTTCTGATTTTCCTAATTTTAACGCTAAATATTTCTTGCGAATAGATCTCGCCAATTCACTGATTTTTTTCTTACGCATGGCAATAGCAACCTTATCGTTGGACATGGTGACGATGACTGAGGATAATGTCTAGTGCTTTATGAATTTATCGAATCCTTTACGGTACCTACCATTATTTAAAGCAAAATCTTTTACAATCACCAATGTTCCATAGTTGTTAGTAGTCGACCAGCATTCTGAGCAAATCTTTTTAAATTCTTCAAATGTCATGTCTGGTGACACATGTTCCTCAAATATATGTTTTAGATTAATTTCATCCTGCTTGAATAACACAATCATATTACAATTGTCACGTATGAGCTGTTTTGGTATTTTCGAATATGTTTGACATAAGTAGGCCGCGTCAATGAGCTTGTGCCTACACATTGAATAATATTCACGAATTTTCTGTTGTCCATCGCAGGCAACATCATCAAATATGAATATCGAGTTTGACTGCGCTTTATCTGGACTAATAATTTCCTCATTGTCTTTAAATGGAAAATAACCAACACCTTTAACTTCTCCTAAGACTTCTTGCAACAATTTATATTTTGGTTGAAATAACGACTTGGAATAAACGTAAACATTTTTGAATTTAGCACCATTTGGATCGAATAGGAGCGACAACATAACATTTGTCTTTCCACACCCACTAGGACCACAGATGATTGCACGAAAAGAATTTGGTAGTAGTTTACCATGTTTACCAACAGATGATGGATTAGAGGTAAAGTCCAAGTTTTCAATGGGTAGCGTCTGCTCTTGTTGAACGATCTTCATCTTGTGAAGAATTTTATTAGAGTGTTATTCTATAAATATGGATATCGCAGCATTATCATACATCAGTCTTAATGTTGGTGTTTGAGGGAGAAGGTCTTTTGAATTCTCTAATAAATAAACTGCCATTCGAACTTCACTTGCCTACCTACAATTATTGTGGTCGTAAGTGAATATAACTTGTCTTTTTTTTTCGTTAAACATATATTACGTACATTTATAGCTGGAACAAAACTACAAAAGCGACTTGCACGTGGTGACGCAGGCATTAATCCTTTAGACGACGCCTGCAAACAACACGATATAGCTTATTCGCAAAATAAATCTCTTGAAGAACGTCACAAAGCAGATAAGGAGTTGGAAGATAAGGCTTGGGCTCGAGTAAAATCAAAAGAGGGATCTTTTGGTGAAAAAGCTGCTGCATTACTTGTTACTGGTACCATGAAAGTGAAACGAAAGTTGGGAATGGGAAGTCGTCCAAAGAAACAACGACGTTCCTTTAATCGAGACGTAGTGCTAAAGGTGGGAAAATCAATGAAGAGAGGAGCATCTCTAAAAGAAAGCGCCTTGTTTGCCTTACGAGCAGCCAAATCACTTATTAAACAATTTGGTGGATCGAAGAAAATTGTTGTTCCTCGAGTGATACCAGTAAAATCTGGAGGTTTTCTACCACTTATACCTCTGTTTGCCGGTCTCTCAGCACTCGGAGCACTATCGGGTGGAGCTGCTGGGATTGCAAAGACTGTCATTGATGCAAATAATGCTCGAAAAAAATTGGAAGAAGACCACCGCCATAATAAGGTTATGGAACATGTCGGAAATGGTTTATATCTGAAAAAGTATCCTAGTGGCAGAGGATTTGGATTGTATTTAAAAAAAAACTCGCGATAAAGCTACCCAATCGTCCACTGTACGACACCGATATTGCGCGTTATGCAAAATTATATAAAATCTCACACTTTCGTGGTGTTTTCATGCGTGACACTCTACCTAAATCCGGTCCTCGACGACAACAAGAGTGTGCAGTGGTTAACTTGGACTCATCCAAAAACAGTGGAACACATTGGGTAGCATATATAAAGAAAAACAATGTCATCGAGTATTTCGATTCATTTGGTAATTTGAAACCGCCCAAAGAACTTGTAAAGTATCTAGGAGGAGGAGGAAAAAATATTTTTTATAACAATAATCAGTATCAAAACTACGATCAAATCAATTGTGGACATTTGTGTTTGAAATTTCTACTTCAACATCCTTGGAACAATGGGAGAGGAGTGGGATGACATTAAAACATTATTAATGCAAAAGCCACGAAGTTTTACTGTTGATGCGCTGAAAAAAGTCCCCATTCAATATCTGATTGGGTTTGTCAGCCCGTCTGAATTGTTGGATATATGGCATAAACTACCTAATGACTACAAAACAAATTTTGAGCTACAAATTCGTCTGCCGTGCTTCGTTCACTACAACCGTCCCGATTGGACAACGCATTGGGATGGTCCTGCAAGTTCTCAGGCATCTTGTTTTCTATGTCAAAGTGTATTAAATAAATCTTGAACATAGTTCTGTGTATTATTTAAAGTACCTTCATCCCTTGACATGCATCAGTCATCATGTCGCAGTTGTTGAGAGTAAATAGCACAAATCACGTATTTACATTCCAACCTCCTACGCCTATTGTACTCTATCCTGAGAAAGACTATGAGTTAGCACTACGTTCCTTCCACTCATACCATAGTATACCAAACATTGAAAATCGCAAATTTCACTACTACGATGACAACAACATGATGCAGAGTTTTGATATACCAACGGGATGTTACGAAATCGCTGATATTGAAGCGTTCATACTAGACAAGTTAGGTGGTGGTGGTGGTGGCACCAGCAATCCATTTGAAACTGTATTTGCGTTAAAACCCAATAATAATACGTTACAATGTATGATTTACAGTAAATATAGAATTCCGTTCGGCGAGCAGGATACTCCCAACTGTCTTGGCGACATATTGGGTTTTTCTAGACAGATACTCGAAGCCAAAAAATGGTACTCTTCAGATCTACCCGTCAAAATTATAAAAGTATCTAGCATACGCTTCGAATGTAACATTACCACTGGAGCCTTTGACGCAGACAGACCTGCTCATACTATTTACGAATTAGTTATAAAAGTAGATCCTGGGTACGCCATTGACGAAACTCCACATAATTTACTTTATTTACCTGTTATACCACAACGTGAAATTACTAACGTTACTGTGTTGGCTTTGGACCAAGACGGACATCCTATCAACTTTCGTGGTGAAAAGAGTACCTTGGTGTTGGAGCTTAGAGCGAGAAGCAACAGATGGGATTGATAATTAATCATAAAAGACGTTCCGCTGCACATTCAGTTCCATTAGTTAAACGACGTCCTTCAAAGCAACAGCAGCAGCATCTTACGTTTGCTAACAAATTGTTCTTGCAATCTTTAGGCTTTTTGTTGAAAGAAAAACGATGACAACCATGTATGGAAAACGTTCTCGTATGAACGATATGCCTCCAATGTTTGATATCTATCGCAAGCCGAGATTCGATGAATCGATTCGCAAAGCTGAATACAGAACATATGCTCCGTTCATCAAATCGTTCAGTTGCAGTGACATTGTGGAATTTAGCATCAATCAAGTTGATTCGTTTTTTGCAATGAACGAAACATTGTTGTGCATTAAAGGTTCGCTCAATATACATGGAGCCGGTGATGTAAAGCTGGCAAATAATTTTGGTGCTTTCCTTTTCGATTCGTGCACATACAGTGAAAGCGCAAGAGAAATGGAAACGGTTCGAGATCCTGGAATCGTGAGTGCTGTACGTGCCATGACGTGCTACAATCAAGAAGATTCCAATCATATGGCTATAGCAGGCTGGAATTATCCCAAAGATCCCATCCTTAATGCTCCAGATAAATCATTCAACCTACAAATTCCTCTCAAGCACATTTTCAACATTTTCAATGACTATCCCATGATTACATGTGGACGGCAAACAATACGTTTGGTTCGAGCTCGAAACGATAATGATTGTGTATATATCACAGAAAAAAATGTTGCCGGTGTGACTTCCACTACAACTGTTAGCATAAACATTACCAACATCGAATTGAAAATCAAGCATATCTACCCTAATGATGATATTAAGTTGGAACTGATGAGGACCATTCAAAAGGATCAGCCTATAGTTATTCCATTTAGAAAGTGGGAGATACATGAACTGCCATCCATCACCAGAAATGCTAGACGTGAAGTTTGGGCTGTTAAAACTACAACTTCAGTGGAACGACCTCGTTATGTTATTGTTTTCTTTCAAACCAACAAACGTGACAACAACACAACTGATCCAACTTTATTTGACAATGCAGACATTCAAAGTATCAGGTTATCGCTAAATGGAGAGTATTATCCCAATGAAAGAATGCAGTTGGATTTTACCAAGAATGATTACAATGAGGCATATTTCAACTATACTGAATTTTATCCTAGCTATATGAATTCGACACAGAAGCGTCCTCTGTTGGATTATTCCTCATTCAAGAGGCGTGCATTGTTTGTTATCGATTGCTCGAAACAAGAAGAAAGCATGAAGGCATCTACAGTTGATGTAAAACTTGACATTGAAGCAAACATTGGTTTCCCCGAAAATACCAAAGTATATTGCATCATAATACACGATTGCGTAATGGAGTATTTCCCCCTCACCGAAATTGTTAAGAATTTAAACTAGAATGTGCTACTGCTGCTGCACGTTAGTATTCTAGCAATCATCATCATGAGAGTTGCATTCGTGGACATCCAAGGATTCGTCGTTGATGGATGCTTTGTTCCCAAAGAACTCACCATCGAGATTGGTTTTAAGCAGAGTCACTACATGTTTTTGCCACCTCAATCGTTTGATACATTAAGTCAGCGTGATAAGAAAACTGTGAAATACCTGGAAAAAAATGTGCATGGCATTCGATACTCTTCAGGTGACATCGAGTATAGCGAAATAAATGTAATATTGGAAACTAAGCTGTTGTATGCTGCAGACTTCATTTACGTACGCGGACAGCAAAAGGCTGAATTTCTACAAAAGAAATGTCACATTTTTAGTGTCTTTCCCATCATTATTGACGTCTGCAAGTTTGATGGTACATCATTGGCAACTGGAAACTTTGAACGTGATTCCTGTC
Source organism: Galeruca laticollis (assembly GCA_963921935.1). Classification (NCBI taxonomy): domain Eukaryota; kingdom Metazoa; phylum Arthropoda; class Insecta; order Coleoptera; family Chrysomelidae; genus Galeruca; species Galeruca laticollis. The sequence continues at coordinate 173,428,524 of OY998177.1, forward strand.
ACGCCACTGGAGGATCCTCCAGAAATGTACAATATCTCCGACAATGGTTTTTAAATATTGCGTTACCTTTGTAATTATTATATCAATAATAAATGATTTTTTTAAAGTGGATTTTTTTTTACACACACCATTTAGACGTCCCACTCAACAAACTAAATATCTTTTTTAACAAGAAACGTATAAGAAACAACCCCTGTATACATTTTATGACAAAGAATCATAGACACTTTTGATTTCACTCGTATGCTGTGAAGGCATCAATCTTGGAATATTAAAATGTAAAGTGCAACTTTCAAAATTACGTGGGGTCACTGACACCCAACGCAAAGTGTTAAAACCCAAATAAGACATTTATAAATAAACCATGATAGCGCAACGGTTACGGACTGTGTTAGGAACGAGAAGATGCTGTGTGTTCTTAGTTCGAATTTCACAGACATCCATTTTTTTTCAATTTTATAAATTGCATGATTTTTTTTTTCAAGCGGATTTTTTTTTTACATACACACCATATGAAATTTAGACGTCCCACTCAACTATCTTTTTTAACAAGAGCGCCAAAAGTATCTGGGGTCACTGACACCCAACGGATGAAGGTAAAACCCAAATAAGAAATTTATACAAATAACCTCGATAGCGCAACGGTTAGGGACTGTGTTAGGAACGAGAAAGTCGCTGTGTGTGTCGTGAGTTCGAATCTCACGGTCGACCATTTTTTCAATTTTATAAATTGGAAGTGTTGTGGTGGACCACGATTGACGTCACAGAAGATGGATGCCGTAGGGATTTTACTGACGTCACAGAAGATGCCGTCGCGACATTCGAATCACCCGCCAACGACACAACCCACCAAATTGGAAGTGCTACGTCACACATGTGGATGGACCATGATTGACGTCACAGAAGATGGATGCCGTCACAGTCGCGACATTCGAAATACTCGCCAACGACCCGCCATTGACACAAGATGGATACGACACACGTCACACCAACACGTCCGCCATTGACACAAGATGGATGCCACTTCCGGTGCGCGCGCACAGTCAACGAAATCCAACATGGCCGACTTCCGTCCCAGAACCGGCTTAGTATATCTACTTTCCTCGGCTGGGATGTTTAATTTATTGTGTTTGAGTTTTTCGAAAAATACCGTATTTCGTAATACACCACCACACGAATTTCTTCAATTAGTCCCAAAATCACACATAATAAACTTATATTGGACATCCATAATAGCCATTAAAACCATACTATGTTGGTTTTTATAATTATAAAATTCTGATCCATGCCCAGGCGGTAAAGCAATTGAAATGCGCTTTCCATCAATAGCTCGTAGGCAATGAGGAAAGTTCTATTTACTTTCAAAATTTCGAGCAATATATTTCCAATCTTCTTCCGTTTTTGGGAAACTGAAAATAAAATATAGGCATGTATCAATGCTTAATTGTGTATGTATTATTGTTGCAGAATGATTCTAGGCCAGGTTCATCAATGACAGTTGACTTAAATGTAAGCCAAATTGGACCTAATGCAACAACAACACCATTGGCTACAACTCAACATTCAAGACCAATGAAAACAAATTCTAATACACTTGATCAAAATTTAACAAACGAGGTTCTATTAAGTATCCAGGATCATTTTAAACGTCCAGTATCACAGGACGATCGTTTCGATATTTTTGGAAAAAATGTGGCCATGAAGTTGCGTGATCTGGCTAAAGAACGGCGTATTTTGGCCGAAAATATTATTAACGAAGCTCTATTTCTAGCTGAAATTGATACATTGACTATAGGCCACAAAATATCGGGTCCTCCATATAATAAACCCCCTTTGGCAACTACAGTGAACAATGCAACAATATGCCGCACTCTCGCCTATAGTTTGTGAAGATTCAAACACTGTAACATCAGGAAATATACTTCAGCCATACAATGTAGAAAACAATGCAACATATTCACAAGATTCTAATACAGCAGCGTTTTATTTATCACAGTTTGGGAGAGATGAATCCTCCTAATACAAAAACCCTATACTTTGTAATTGTTTAATTTATTATTTACTTCAAATAATTAATTAACGTTCAATTAATATAATAAACAACAAATTAAAATTATATATAACAAATTGTCCAAGTTTTTATTACCTTTAAATAGTCTTTGGAAAGTACTTCATATATAGCCTCACATGTTTCTGTTATTATGCAGCTGAGGGCTTGAAGTGAAAATTTCAAATCTTCGTAACTTCTTCCAGTTGCTAGACATCGTAACGTCGCTGTTAATCTGTCATGTGGCGAAATGGCTTTTCTCATAACCGTATCATTTTTTTAATGATTGGAGTCACTAGAGAGTAAATTGAAATATGCTTCTTCACTCATTCTGAGATAGTTGTGCCTATCCTTAGGAAAAACTTTTAGTTCACTTAATAATTGTATATGGGAATAAACATTCCTTTTTTTTCAACCATTCTTTACACCACTCTTTGCGTTAACATCGATTTTTTAAATTATTTTTTAACACTAGTAATAGGCCAAGTATGGTTAAAGCATCATCTGATGACATCTTGTGTGTACACTTTACACTACACTAGATGTACTGAACAAAGGACACAAACAAATTATACCTGTCTTCAGTTAAAAATGAACGCGTGTGGACTCGAGGGGAGTCAGTTTTAACTAACAGTTAAAACTGTTCAGTGAAAAGTGACTGTTAAAACAGATCGTGTGTAGCCTCCATTATTCATAACAATCCTGGTATCTTCGAAAGTATTCGGCAATCCATTAGACATCAAGCAGATGCTTGCATTTTGGCTGAAGGTGCATATTTTGAATATATGCTCTGAAATGTACTATTTTTCCTTTATGTTTAACACGTGTTGTTGCCTCTAATAAATAATAAAACAATTCAACACCCTGCCTCATTAACGACAAGACTTATACAAGTTTATAAGAACTTTTCGTTTTAAAATGGAGCGACGAAGCGCCCACTACAATATTTTATATTACTTAAGAAACACCCAGAACACAGGTGATTTAATAAGTGTAAAAACCACCAAAATTCGATATATTGAGATTTTTACAATTACTTCAATATGTAGATGTAAAATTAGCATTGTACAGATAGGGAGTTTTAAGGGGATTTGAACAACTTCAATACATCAAGGAATTTGATATATCGAAGTTCGTTAGTGAGGTTCAACTAATACCAATTAACCTGCTTACACCTGACTGGCAGTATTGCCAGAAAAAGGTAGTTAATTCACAGTGCCGTTTGCTTTCGATTAATACCAAATTTATTAAGAAAAAGAAAGGCTGACTGAAAAATTTAATGAAAAATATTCTCGCCAAGATATGAAGTGCCAATCACACCTGGTTTTGTTTATCTATATATTTTATTGAAAAAATATATATGTCATCAGGAAAAAGGATGAGGGGGTAGGTTGAGGTCCATATCGTCGGGTTATTGTAAAAATTAGACATGTCACATATTTAGGTTTTTGAGATATTAGTGTTTTAAACTTTAAAAATATATGAAAGTCCCTGAAACCAATAACAATTTATTTTTTTGCATATTTCATTAAAAACAAACGTTGTAATTCTTAACAAAACAAAAAATTCAAACTGCTTATTTTTTATAAGCAAAAGACTGTATTTATCTTGTTTTGATTTTTCAGGCATCTGATAATTCCTCCTCGGGGTCACTATCTTCTACTGCGGGCTCTGGAACTAAATCTTCTGCATCTTTTGATGTCGGTAATGATTTATAATAATTGTGTAACTCCATTTTTACAGAGTTTTATAAAGCCTGCTTTTTTAAGCTTGTTATAGGTTTAGGTTTAATGTATGCTTGTGTTAGTATTAAATTGTCTACATTTAAAGGGCACACTTTACCAAAAACATTAATTTGCATGTATTCTGATGTATAGAGTACTGAAGAATTCAGAGCGTGCATTTAAGGTACTTAAAGCATTTCGCCAAGAGTGATCGTTTATTTTTCATAATAAGTTTTGAGAATTTTTCTAGGTCCAAAAAATAATTAAATTTTAATTCTTTAACATTGTATGGTTTTTCATTTGACCTAGATGTTTTGGCCACGTGAAAGATTGTCATCCAGTCGTGTATGGTGTAAACTGGAACATGCTTTTTTGATTTTTCAATTGAGCTATGCATGCTGTCGACCTCCATGTAGCTCTGGCAACTTTCTAAAAACTTTTGCTCAATGACTTGAACATTATGGTTTGTTTGGACTAGATAGATTAAGGCATAATTTGGTTGCAGTTTTGAGCGCTACAAGTATCTGAAAATAGCGATATTTCAGTTAATGTTTCTGGGAGTTGCTCTATATATTTATATAAACAAGTGCCAATTTCCACATTACCTCTTTTAGTCTTAGTCCAAACGAAACAAAAAGCATTATTTGATGATGCCATTTCATAAATTGTAAGATACACAGTTTTCTAATACATAGGACTCACATAACTATTTGGAAGATGTAGAACACCTTGTAAGTCGAATGTGCTACACACAAAATTGTTTTATTTTAAAGCTCTTTATCTCTAATTTTAGCTGTATTACAATCTTCTTTTCTAAGGATGTCACTTTGATATTTGTTCTCAAATTGCTCTCATTTCTTCAATTCTTTACAGGTTTTATACTGCATACAAATTTGGCATTGCTATTTTTTTGGCACATAAAATGAGTAGTTATAACGTTTACAAAATATTCTGTAAGTTATAAGTGAGACTGGCATTGATCCATCCATTTCACATTCTTCTTTGTATTGAGAATGCAATACGTGTACACTTTTCTTATTCAAGAACCATCTTAATCATTGCTGTCCCTCGAGACATAATTATTTGCAATTATTTCACTGTTTAAACTAATAAAAACAATATTTCGAGTGTGATTACCATGTGTCCGTTTTTAAAGATTATGTTTTAAACCTGTATTGCCAAAACAAAGGTAAACGCTGAATGTTTACAATTAAGTCAATGGGACATTTACTGCTACAGCAAGAACAAGTTATGTGAAATTAACTGTCTCGACCCTTACTTCGTGGAATCTACTCATATTAGTGTTTTAAATGAAACTCACTGTTTCTAGCTAATTGCACAATATAATGAAAATTGTTGAAAATTCTAAAAAATTGACAATTGTTTCGATAAATCAATATCATCGTCAGAATGACAGAAGTTACATTTCATTTGATGCCTACCTGATGTTTAGTAGTTATTTTTGGCTAGACCAAGAAGTGACCTAACTTGTGATTGACTTAATATATGTTAATAGAAAAAAGAAGAAGATGTGATATTACAAATATTTAAGCTTAGATATTATTAGCCCTAATGATATAGAAAAGCAGGAAAACTATATCTGCTGATCTTTACAATTATCACTTAAGAAGACAGTTTATTAGTGGAGAACTCCTTAGATTTATCTGTTTATTGACAACTTCGTATTGTGGGTTTCTTAAATGTCTTCTAATTTCCAATTCTTCAAGGAAATCCAGTTCTTGTTTCTTTTCACAAATATGCAGCACTTCTAGTTCTGTGTTAGGTGTCAATGAATGATTGGTGTCAAGTAGATGTTTTGCGTAGTGGGATTTATCTGGTTGTTTTGATCTGTATGCTCGTAAGTGTTCACTGTATCGGATTTCAAAATTTCTAAGGGTCTGACCCAAATAGACAGCATTACATTCTGGACATTTGAGTTTATATAATTTTTTAAATCCGATACAGTGAACACTTACGTCCTTGTTTGTCAAGTGTCCGTAAGTTTATTATTATTATTACAAATGAATAAGGAGCCGAGTATATAGCTCCTTTTACCAATCTGCAGAAAAAAATAAAAGAATATATGAAATAAACCCATTACACCAATTTACATTTTTGAAATGAAACAAAATGAAATAACATAATATATAAAATAACTTTTGAAGACTACTGCTAGTGTGCTGTGGACCTGAAAGTATCATATTTATTTTTAAAACAGTTCACATATATGGCATCGACAACCTCGTGTGGAAGAGAGTTCCAGGTGTGAAATATTCTATTGGAATAAAGTTCTCACGGCATTTAGTGTGGAATTTTTCTCTAGATAGTTTGTAAGAATGACCCCGCAGCCTAGGGTCCATATTTAAGTGAAAGAGATAGGATAGATATGTTCCAAATTTTCTATGCATTGCTCTATAAGAGACTATTAAATCACCAGAAGCCGTCGGTTCATAAATGTAGGATAGATTAACCGAGTCAACCGTTCTTCGTAGGAGGGACGGCGGCGGCCATAAAAAATTCTTGTTGCCCATCTTTGTACTGATTCAAGTCGATCTAAGTCTCTCTGCCAGTGGACACTCCGTACAGGCCCAGCGAACTCCAAAATAGGTCTTACATATATACACTAAATATAGCAATGAAATTTTTTGGCGATATCTTAGAAAAAGTGATAGTAAATAAATTGACGTTCTTACTTTGCTACACACTCACTGAATATGCTCAGACCAAGATAGAGTTTCTGTTACAAGTATACCCAAGTCCTTCTGTTGCCAAACTGTTTTTAGAGTTAAATTTGAAAGTACATACCGATTTCGCGGATTAGTTTTATCTAAGTGTAGAACTGCATGTTTATACGTGGTCAATGGTAGACACCAATCCTCTACCCACTTGGCGATCCACTGGAGGTGACTTTGGAGTTGAATGTAGCTGGATAAGGGGCATATAACTTGGGATCATCCGCGAAAAGTGATATGTCACTTTTGACATGAATTGGCAGGTTTGCAACATATACCAGGAATAAGACTTGCCCCAACACCAAACCCTGCGGAACGCCACTATACACATTAAACACTAAAGATTAACGGTCACCCACACGATTTACGGTCCGTTAAAAATGCTTCAATCCACTGAAGTAAGCCTCCCCTAATTCCATTATGTTCAAGGTTTAAGTAACATTCGCTTATGGGGAACTCGATCAAATGCTTTTGAAAAGTCTAAAAATATACTGGTTACTGTCCAAAGATATAGACCAGTCATTAACACATGTTAACATATTACTAACTACCAATCTTCCAGGTACAAAACCGTGTTGAGATGTAGGAATTCTATTGTTATTTATGAGAAAGCACATAACCGATTCGCGGATAATAGGTTCCATTATTTTAGCTGCTATGAATATTAGGCTAATTGGTATATAGTTATTAGGATCCGGCTTGTCACCTTGTTTGTAAATTGGAGTAACACTTGAAATTTTCCAGTTGTCTGGTAAAGTGTGTGACAATAAAAAAGCTTTCATTATTATTGATAAGGGATGGATTATGGTGTTGGCGCACTTTTTAAATAAGATTGCTGCGAAACCGTCCAAACCAGAAGCAAGGTAAGTTTTCAAACACGATATTTTCTCCTTGAGAGTTTCTGGCTCAAAATCTATATCGCTGAGTTCGTAGCGATTTTTTGGAGATGCTATATGTAAAGTGTTTGGAGGATTTTCCTCGATTGTAAATACTTCTTAAAAATTACTGGCAAAAATAGTGGCAACTTCCGCTTTCACTGAAGTAGGTTCGCCAGTTTAATTTCTTAGGATAGGTAATGACACTTTAGATAGAACTGAATTTCTGACATACTTATAAAGAGGCTTTTTGTTCTTGTTGGCAGTTGGTTCTCAAAATCACGCTTGGATCTGAAAATAGTTGAGCTTAAATTATTAGAAAAAGTTCTATGGTTAATGAAGTCAGTATTCGTAAATATTTCTTCCATAATTACTTTTTAAACTTTATCATTTCAAATATTGTGGAGTTTATCCATGGCTTATTGACATTAGATCTACGTCGAACATAACGACAGTTCTTAAGAATAGATACGTTTAGACAGTTTTCAAAAATTTCCGACTGTTTGTTAATGTCCTTACTACTTAAAACATCCATCCAATTTGAATTTGTCGCTTCCAAATTTACGTTATGATAGTTAATTGTTCTGTACGTGGTTAGAATGTTATTTTGCGGTATTAACGACTTGAGAACTTTTACTGTAGTTGAAATAACGGCGTGGTCCGATTTTCCAATTGGAAATGTGACAGAAATGTTAAGAGATTAGGATCAGAACTTAGAGTAAGATCCGGCTGAGAAGGTTGTTGGTTCATACGGAAACGAGTTGGTTCATTGATTATTTGTTGCAACACTGAATTTTTCAAGAAATTTATGAAAATCATAGATGAATCATCATAAGGGTGATTACTTCGTGACCAGGAAATGCTACTTAGGTTGAAATCTCCAAAAACGATTATGGTTTTGTGTTTGGTCAGGAACAACTGCAAGCGATTGTATAGTTCTTCATCATTTTGATATGAACTGTACCCAGGTCTATAGATACAGGATATGGAGAAGTTTAATTTAACTTTTTGGAAAAAAAAATCAAGCGTCAATTCCTCGTACTGATACTCGGAAAAATTTTCACAGGTTATTTCACAGTTTCTTTTACATAAATGCAGCATCCACCACCTACTCTTCCGATGCGATCAGCCCTATAAATTCTGTATCCAGGTATGTTAACTAAAGAATTTAAAATATTTTTGTGCAACCAAGATTCTAATACTAGAAACAGAGAAGCTGTTTCTAGTATTAGAATCTTGGATGCACGCCACTAATGAAAGCTCGTGCTCAGTTTTTTGGTCATGAATCTACTATACGAGGAATTCCTTTTTGGTACTTGATTGTAATGTTTTTTTCACCGTTTTCTAAGCGTTCGTTCAATTTAAGACGCAGTTCACTTAGGTATCGCAGATGCAATGGTGTCTTGTCGTCATCAATTTTGATGTTTTTATGTTTCATGTTCAGCAGCTTCCTTTTGTTTTTCAAAATATTTATAGCGACTTGTGAGTTTGCTAAAATGACTTTAATTGGACGTGGATATTTGCGATTACTGTCTGGTTTACCCAATCTGAATGCAGATGTGATTGCCGTTGCAGGTATATATGTATCTACGGATTTTAGAATTTCCTTAACAGTATCTGAATCGTTATCGGAATCTGGTACATTTCGTAAAATGACGTTTTTGGATCTATTGATTCGGTTTACAGCTTCCGAAATTACTGCCTCTGTATCTACCGACTCTGGATTTAAGATATGTTGATTAAACAGTTTTTTTCCAGCATATCGATTTTATCCTGCAGTGACTGAATAACGTATTTTAAAGAACTTAGCTCGACAAGTCGATCGACGCATTTGTTGCAGTATACTTTTATATTCCTAGTCCTGCTACGCGTAATTTTGTCCTTAGACTTCAAATCTGCACACTTAAAGTGGATTATGCCAATGCAATGGTCGCATTGAATGATTTCCGACATCAGGCCTTTGGTGATGTCATTATTACAGTTAAGGCATAGACTCATATTTATTAAAATAGATATTTCGACTTTAAAAAACCTTATTTTAACCTCGTTAAAATAGATAATGTAAGTATAACTTTCAAATTCAAAAACTTGAAGCAGACTTTAAACAAAATGTTTGCCATAGTGGAATAAATTCGGTATTTTAGTAAAAAACTGGTCAGCAAATCTGTTGTGATTAACCCGGCGTCTGACACGTGGGGTGTGACAAACCCAGGGCAAACTAAAATGTACAATATTTTCAAAAATAGTGAGCCTACAGCACTGTCCTTCTCGGTAGCTTTCGGAAATAACATTCTTTTACCGCGTGCGAAGCGGTTTAGTTAGCAATTGTTTACAAGCGAGTCTATGGGGAAGTTTAGTTTACTCGGGTTTCTCAAACCCCACGTGTCTAATTCTGTAACGATATTTGTACATATTCCAAATTATTTTTGAAGTCTACGTTGTTTTTGAGGTGAGTTTAAAAAAAATAGTTTTATATTTTTTACCTTTTGAAATCGTTAGGTTAAGCTTGGGAGATTATGAGAAAGAGATGCGCCGCCTCCAGGCTCTCTGGAATGAGATGGAAAGCGATTATGAAGAGGTAATTGAATCAGATGACGAATAAGATATAGATAACATAAATAGAGATTATCTAGATTTTGAACAAGCAAATGAATTTGAAGGTGAGCCAGACAACCCAGTGGATGATGGAGAAAGTGAGTCTGAATATATGGAAGAGAGACAGAAGTATAATTTGAGTAAAAATGGTACCAAATGGAGAGAAAATTGTTCAATCAGAAACGTAAGAACTCGAGCTGAAAGTATCATCATTCAACTGCCAGGAGCCAAAAGATTTGCTAAAGACAAAATTTTTTAATTTTTATCAACGAAGAAATGTTACATGATATGGTATGGTCGAATCAACGAATTGAAGGAAAGAAAACGTGAATGGAAGAAGTCAGCCCATTATGAACTTACAAATAATTCAGAACTAAAGGCTCTACTTCGACTGCTTTATTTAGCAGGCGTTTTTCGACATAACCGACGTTTGGTAAAGGATTTCTGGAAAACTGACGGTACAGGTTTTGAGATATTTCGAGTAAGGATGGTCCAAAGAAGGTTTGCATTTTTGCTCACGTGTTTACGGTTTGATAATAAAGAAAATCGCGCACAAAGACTTGAAATTGACAAGTTAGCACCGATCAGAGCGTTATTTGAGAAATTTACAGAGAATTGTAAAAATGCCTATTCACCTGGACAATACCTAACTTTTGATGAAACATTAGAGGCTTTCATTTCGACAATATATGCCCAACAAACCGGCTAAATACAGTACCAAGGTTCAGGCTTTGGTAGATGCCCGATCACATTATTTAGTAATATGGAGGTTTATGTAGGCAAGCAGCCTGATGGACCTTTTTCTGTCGATAATACTCCTACTGCTATAGTACAACGACGTGTCAGTCCTTATTCTGGTACTCACAGAAACATTACATGCGATACCTGGTACACCAGCAATAATTTGTTTGAAAGACTTCGAAAAAATCATCACAATTAGATGAAACAAATGAGTAATTACCAATACATTTATGAATATTAGAGATCGAGATATCAACTCCAGTCTTTTTGGATTCCAAGAAAATATCACAATTGTCACATATTTACCGAAAAAAAGTTGTTTTGCTTTTATCAACTCTCCATCATGATGATTCGGTTGTTGAAAATAATCTGCCGGAAATGATTTTATTCTATAATCTAAGGGGGGAGTAGATACAGTGGATGAATTGTCATTATCTTATAACATTTGTCGCAATAGTCGACGTTGGCACTGTTTTTTCCCTAATGAATACGGCTGGCATCAATTCTCAGATAATTGATCGTGAAAATAATAATGGATTAATAATGAAAAGAAAGGACTATCACAAAATTGGGATTTGAATTGATAAATGATTATCAAAAATCAGGAATGGTCAAATTTAGGGTACCTCGGGAGCTTAGAATGGCTTTACATAGAATTAGAGGTGAAACCGAAGAACCTTCCTCGGAACCGTGATCGTAAAACAAAATACATATGCGAAACATTTTTATGTTTGGAACATGCGCATATGTACTGCGAAAATTGTGCTCACTTCCGTAGTGAATAACTTTGGTTTTTCATTTTTGACAATGGTTGATCGTTTCTAATGATAACTTTATGTATTTTTATTTATGTTTTAATATTTTTGTTCATTTCAATTGTTAGTTTTACGAAATAAAATCTTTTCTCTTGTAGTTGTTTTTTCTACAGCGAACAAAACACATCAAGCGAAATTCATTTCAATGTATCATTCTGTTTTTTTAAACCCATAATTGTTTATTTCTCTAATAAGGCGATATAAAAATTGAATTTTTATTATAAGAAAATACAACAAATCATAGCCAAAAAATTTTTAATGAAAAAAAATAAACGGGGAATATGACACCTCACATGTCTGAAGATTTTCACGTATCAGACGACGGGTTAAATGATTTCACACAAAAATGTCAATGGAACAACAATACAATGATGCACTTATTAGAATTTTAAAACTGAAAATTCACTGATTTGGATAGACTTTAATCCAGAGCAAATTTAACACTCCACCAAGTAGCAATTCCACCACACTATTGTTAAAAAATGATTATTGATGAAATTTGTTTGTGAAAGATTTTATTATTACCACTTGTAGAGAAAATTTTGGAGACAATGCGATACGGTACGTACAAGTAAAAAGAGAAGGAAACATTTGTATAGAGCAAGCCAGAATTACACCCGAACATAATGTGACCAAAAAACCTTACACCGTAGTCTTAAGATGTGATGAAACTGAGGAAACCGTAATTTATGTACAAAGTGAGGATTGTACTATAGGCACTGTTGAATTAAAGCACAAGTCTGTTAATTATTTTGTGCCAATAGACACCCTCAAAATACTACACACCTACAGTATTTACGCAAGCGAGAATAAGAAATAATAGTCTAACCGAAAAATACCAAGTGTGTACTGTAGTGAATTGGCACCGTGAAGCACGAGAGCGAGCGTCCGGCAGCTGACGTCATGAAATTGTAGGAACCTGTCACATGGTTTTTAAGGGTGAGGAGCTTAGTGCAAACTTTAACCTAAGACTTCTCCGCTATTTTAAAACGGATTTTAATTTTGTAAACGTTGTTAAATTGCAATCTATTTAAATAAATAACAAAAATCATGCAACTTCCTCATTGCAGGTAGGAAGCTCTGGTCGTATTTACCGCCTATGCCGCGTCTTGCCGCTCACGTAGGACAATGTGTTAACTTGGTACAATCTTTTATCGTTCAGTGTAGACGTTTCCAATAACTTGAAAATTAATTTGGACCAGCATCAATAATTCTTGGAACTGAAATATTTGTAAACATGTTTTGCATATATTTTTAAAATTAAAATATGAAAAAATCTAAAACTCTTGCCTACTACTGAAAACTTTATTGGTTCATTAAATTTTATTATATATAACACTTTAAATTAAAACTTATTTAAAAAAACACTTAAAAAACCACAAATTGACTTCTTCAAGTGGTTCCCCTAACTATACTACTAACAGTCATTCGTTGTAAGCTAAGCGACATACGCATAATAACCTAAGCTTTTTTCATGCATCTCGGCATTCTAGATAAGTAATTATTTGTAATTTAGTTCAATATCATTTTATGTGACTTGAATTCCTACATTATGTAGTTCTTTTTAGTCATTTTACTTGTAATTTTTGCCAATTATTTGTCACAGTTTTTGATGTTTTCTCTACAATCGACATCGTAAAGAGGGATCAAATGACGACTAAAATAGTTATCATGGTGTTTGACTAAAATGTTTATGCAATATTCTGATAATTGCTCAATTGTATCTTCATGTAACTACCCTGTATATAAGTCAAAATTAAACATATCATAATACTGTTTTATCACATATAAAATTCGGAGTTGATAGCCCTAAAAATTAAAACTGATAAAATTCACTGTAAGAGTAATTGAGGACAGCCATACATTTTCTAGCTACACCTTTCACTGTTTGTTTCCATTAGCAAACAAACAATTTCACCCATTTCCCTTAACGAATACTGGAACGCCGAGTTGCAGGGATTGAACTTACGTTAAAATTACACATACACATCAATGATACACACATACTTTCAACCATCTGGTTACCAGATTAACAAAAAATGACTAGGTAAACTAAAATTCCATATTTGGAAAGTAAAAAATCAAAGCTACATTGATCTGCATAAGTAATCTCTGTTTCCAAAATACTTTTGTTTCTAAGGCAAAATTACCTGAACAATATTGATTTGCAATTTATTAATTTTGACAGCATGACCGTTTCTAGTTATTCTGTCAAAATCGTAACTAATATCTACTAAATAATAAGTCTACACATATATAGGAATATAATTTATTAGAAAATTTTATCTGTCAAAATCCATTTGGATATTTAGACATGTACAAGATGGGTTTGTATTTTTGGTACATTCGCATTTTGCATCATCTGCTTCTAATTTTGACAGATATTTTATCAGATACGTTAAAATACCACATATTCTATAAATTTGGTGGTTAAAAATATAGGAGTATAGCAACTGCATTTAATATTTAGTTACATACAAGTTGGCTCTACAAAAATATGTTCATCAATTAAATACTTTGTTCTATAATGGTCAAAATAGCCCACAGAACAAAGCATAAAATAGAATAGATATAGAAGAAAAAAGTTTACCGCCTGCAGAAAATAAAGGATAACGTGTCAAATACATGAGAATAAAAATGTTAACAATGATTTTTCTTGCAATTGAGATTAGAAAACTGTAAATTTTTAACTTATTTTTATTTTAATATGTTGAAATTGTTTGGTTGTAAGTAATGTACTATAGATTAATATTATAAAAATGTTAAACATTGAATATATTCTAAGACGTTAGTTTGTGCAAGTTGTGAGAAATAGTATAGTAAGGATTGATGTACGATGTAAATATTTTTAAAATATCTCGAAGTTACACTTGAGTTTTTAATGAGGAGAATTTAGTGGTACAATTCGGCAGGCGATAAATATTTAAATTCAAGACAGAATATTAGAAAAACGCTTTCAAATTTTCTGTATCTACTTAAAATTTTAGTACCTGCTGGGATCAGATCAACGTATTCAAATTTGACCGTAAAATTATGAGAAAAAAATTGTGAAAATGACAATTAAATTACTTATTATGATACTGCCCTTGTAAACCAACCAAACAAATGAAATTATCACACATTTATTTGCCGAATCCAGACTCAAATGTAAAAAATATATTCATAATCTAAAACAAAGCAAGTAGTTCCATGAAATTAAATACTTTTCATGTCTGCTTTTTGTTTTACTATATATTATTGATCAATTATTGCAATTAACATTCTTTAAAACCAGGAAGATAAGATACTATATACAAGGTGTATAGAGTGTCGATTAACTGTAAGGGATTTGTATAATCTTCAAGGTGTGTATATATAAATTGTCACTGGGAATATTTTTCAAAAAAAGTTAACCCAATTTTTGACAATAATGAAATAAAAGATATATAATATATATACCGTTATCTAGTAAATGCATTAAAACAACGTATTTAGGGAGCTTTTTGCTCAACATCTACTTCAAATTTTGATATATAGTAAATATTAATGATTATAGTTATATATTTATCAACTCTATTATTATTTTTATGTTACAATTCAAATTTTTCATAAAAAAATAATAAGTTTATAGATAGCAATAAAATAAATGTTTGGATAATAAATACTTGAGAGATTTTCAGGTAATTTTGCCATTGCTGATAACTGATGAAACTATTTAAGCGTACACTGTATAATATACCGTTAACAATTTTAATAATAACTTTATTTATTCATAAAAAACTAATTTTAACGAGCCATAATAAGTGTACGGCAGCCGTTACCTCTACAATAAATATATCTTCCTTTTTTTTCTACAAAATTTTCTTTTAGATGTTATGGTTTCCAACATATAGTTGTGCAGTTGTGTTTCATTGGTTCTATGACTAAAGCTCCGGCTAAATGTAAATCTTTTTTATTAGTTTGTAAAAATAATATGTTTTTCGCTCCATCCCTGATATGCACCACTGTTTGACGCGAGTTTCTATCCTCCTAAAACAAAAGAAAACATCGTTATAAATAAAAAAAATATGTATATCATAGTAGTAGGGGAGCCCAAGGTGGGATTTCGGGATTTACTAAAGCGCGGCAGATTAATATACAGTCTTGTACCTGGTTAAGTACCTCTACCAAATATGAGCACCATATATATTGGCCGCCCGTCAAGGATAAAGGATCAGATTGGTAAAAAAAATTGATCATCAAAAATTCTCGTGCGCGTCAGATTAAAGTAGGGTGAGTTAATTACATACTAAAAAGTGTATTTTCCACTAATCTAACAATTTGAGAGGAGTTAGATCAATTCCTTCGTTGTAAACAGACATGCGTTCGATCTAGTGCTAAAATTTAAATCTGATATCTTTAAACAATTTGAATAAACTAGTTATTTGGTTTGTTAAAGTAGTAGAAAAATATTAGTTTGTGATAAATACCCAAAAAATAAGTTTCAAATGAGTGCTAATAGCGGGGGTCGACCCCCCGTAAACCATAATGATGTGATGGATACAAATGATAAAACAAATTTCCTAGACGTCTCTGAAAATGAATTCAAGGGATTTACATCACAAGAACAAAATATTCAGATAAGTAATAAAATATTTTCAATTTCAACATTATCTTGTGAAACAAATGTTAATGACAAAAACGTGAAAGATCAATTAGTAAACAAATCGCCAAGTTTACAAATTAAAAAACCTAAACAAGTTTCTCTATATCAACAATCTGACATTGGCCCATATCATGTATATGTTGAAAATAAATCAAGCGAATTTAAAGGTAGATTAAATCCTTTAAAAAATAGGTGATATCATCCTTTCAAATTTTGTTAATCTTGACGAAAAAATCTCAAGTATCGATTCCATTGGCAGAAATAACATAAGAATCAAGTTTAAAGATTACAAATCAGCAAATTATATTATCGATCAAAAAGACAATCAAATTTTTGTTAAAAATAAATTAGAATTATATGTCCCAAAATTTCTATTAATACGTCAAGGCATAATTAGAGATATATCCACTGAATTTAGCGAAGAATATGTTAAAAATAAAATAAAAAAGCAAGACATTCATTGTAAATTTCAAGTACTAGAAGTTAAGAGGCTAAACAGGAAATGTGTAAATGAAAATAATATAGAGTATGTCCCAACAAAAACTTGTGCAATAGCTTTCAAATCCCAAAATACATTACAATAAATAAAGTACTGAAACTGGTGGAAGCATATATACAAAAAGTTATATTGTGCTTCAACTGCTTAAGATATGGTCATCAAGGTAGACAATGTAAAAGCAAGCCCCGATGTTTTAAATGCAATCAATCTCATAATTCAAAAGAATGTATCGAAACAAATATTGAACCAAAATGTTTAAGTTGTTCAGGTGATCATCTCATCACAAACTTAAAAGCATGCCTCGAGTTCAGTAGACAAAAACAAATCAAAGAAGCTATGTCCACATTAAACCTAAGCTATCATGACGCAAATAGAGAAATTTCAAAAAACTACTCCAATGTGGTTTCAAGGAACAGTCAACTTGAACCATCTCAAATACTAAATATCTTTTGTCAAAAATCCTTCCCCCCATTAAATTCGCATCTCACAAATCTACCTTCACATCCTGTCTCTATACCCCCACAACTCTCACTACCAAAAAATTCCTTCAAAACTTCCACAAACCAAAACTCATCTCAAGCAAACAAGAGGCACAGACCAAACAGCCCAGACATAATAATAGAACAACATAAAGAGATAATATCTCAACCTAGACTTCCCTTACTAAAAATTGGAGGAATAGTAAACCCCAATTACATAAAAAACATTAGTGAATCAACAAGAATACAGATTGCAGATCATAGCATAATAACAATATTAGAAGTCGTCATAGAAACTATCTGTAAAGTTTTAGCATAAAAAAATATAAATGTTCCAAAAGAAGAGCTTATGCATATAATTAGTACACAATTTAATGTAAATCCGGCCTCACATTCGCAGACATAACAAATGAAATAAGTATTTTACAATGGAACTGCCGATCAGCAGTTTCTAATAAGGAAAACTTATTAGACAAATATCAATTTTCGCTAGCACTCTTATCCGAAACTTGGTTTCATCCTGACAGATATAATTTCAAAAACTTCAATAATGTTCGGGCAGATCGTAACGACGGTTACGGAAGGTCAGCCATTTTAATAAGAGAAGGATTAGTTTTTAAGGAAATCGAAATACAAACTTCATTAAACTTTGAACACAAATGTATTTCTGTGGAAATACCTTATAAAAACAAAAAATACATCTAGCCTCGGTATATATTGAACCACGCTCCCGGATAACTTCACAGCAGTGGATTCATTTTCTAGAACATATATTCATACTGGGAGGTGATTTCAATGCTCACAACTTAGCGTGGAACTGCGAATATGATGACGTAAATGGTAAGGTACTATTGGAAGCGATACAACATTGTAACCTTATAATACTAAATGATGGATCACCTACCCTAGCACACCATCAAACAGCAATAGATCTAACACTATGTTCACAAGACATAAGTCATTTAATTACATGGACTATTATAAAAGATAGTGTTTTTAAATGAAACTCAAGGTCTCTAGTTAATTCCACAATATAATACAAGTTATTGAAAATTCTAAAAAATTGACAATTGTTTCGATAAATCAATATCATCGTCAGAATGACAGAAATTACATTTCATTTTATGCCTACCTGATGTTTAGTAGTTAATTTTGGCTAGACCAAGAAGTAACCTAACTTGTGATTGGCTTAATATATGTTTATAGAAAAAAGAAGAAGATGTGATATTACAAATATTGAAGCTTAGTTATTATTAGCCCTATGGTGATATCCTGGATATCATTTTTCCAATTAAGATCAGTATAACTGTGCAATGATATAGAAAACCAGGAAAACTATATCTGCTGATATATCGACAAAATCCAAATGTTCAATGATTATGGAAAGTCATTTGTATGGTGCAGCATCTGAATCTCACCTACGTAAAATTGAGATCCAAAAAAACAAATGCCTCAGAATATGTCTAGGTTACCTAAAATCAACACCTATTAATGTCATGGAAGCAGAATCTCAAGAACCTCCCCAATTACTTTGTGATAATATAATTATAAAAGCAACATCAAAAATGGCGCCATATATAAACAAATTACATGAACTAACAATTTTAACATTAACACATAGGTATTGGCATCTCAAAAAAATCCCACCTCTAATCAATAGCATTACTAAACTTGCGGATTGCAAACATCTACTATATACCAATCATCACCTACCTTATTAATTACATGAACTGGAAGAATTGTTCTGTTACAATATACCCTGCAAATACTTTGAACCGACAGTAGATGTAGCCAGGCTACATTCCATCAGCATTCAAGGATGCGATAAGAACACACTGGTCTGATCATCAGCAGATATATACAGATGGGTAAAAAAAAAGTGGAATATATAATCTGACGTTTTCCACAAGCCGAAGTAACAAAAATTCGTCGATAAATTTTAATGCGTGCAGCTGCGTGATGCCTACATTCCCCTCTCAGCGTTTCTACTCCTCTCTAACTCTCCTCTATCTATTACTCTCACTCCGTTCCCACTCTGGTTTCTGTTGACATGTCGCCATCACAGCTAATAACACAGAGTCGTTCGTGACATAATATTATTTACAACGTATTTCCAACGTTTTGGCTTATTTTTTTATAAGTTATGTGAATTAAAGTTTATATTTATTTACTATGAGTGATATTAATATAAAGTGTGCATTTTTTGGTGAAACTACTTTGCAAAAAACAATTAAATTTACATTAGAAACTTTACAAAAATGTATAAATATTTTAGAAAATTCGTTGAAGCAAACCGGTCTTCCGAAAATCCCAAAGAACATACGACAATCTTGAACTTTCGATAGAATCTACATTAAATGAAGTATATCATGCACAGTGCTATAAATTATTTACTGCGAGACGTTCAGTATTTACAACAGCAAAGTGTACTGGAACGTGACAATGCATTGGAAGTTTCAGGGAATAGCTCCGAATCACATGCTCGTGTTTCTGGAGAGTGCTCCGAGTCACATTTTCCTGTTTCTGGAGAATGCTCCAAATCACATGCTTCCAGCTTTGCATGCGTTCACTGGTTGCGATTTCAACCCGGCATTGTACTGACGAGGGAAAAATAAACCTTTGCAAGTTCTGATGAATTCAGAAATTTTCCAACAAGCTTTCTGGATTTGGGATCAAAGGAGCATAATGTGCAGGATTCTTTTGACATCATCCTGTCTTGTATGGGTTGAAAGAGTTAGACAATTTCAATTAAGCCAGGATTGTCCTCTTCAATAAAACGTACAAGGTAAAAGACAAATCACAACCCATCTCTTTAAATATTCGGAATTAAGATCCGTGCAACTTGCCACCCTGTCAATCGGAATTACTTCAGCAAGTATTACGCACAAGATTCATTGCATTCTTGTGAAGTAATGCCCATAATGCAAAAATTATTGATCTTACCAACGGACTATGGATGGGAAGTTGTCGACGGAAAATTCGAAATGATCTGGTTTGCAAGTGATCAATTGCGGAAAGTATCTTTTGAGCATTTTTTAAATTATTTTCTTATAAATACTTGTATTCTACAGTAGAACCCCTCTAATCCGTCACCTTCAGGACTAGGGGTATGGTCGGAACTCGAAAAAAAGTCGGATTATCCAAAAAGCCAATACCATTTCATATTTATTATATATTTATTACATTAAACATGTTTTACAGTGAAATAACTGATATATACACTGGCGATCTAAAAATTGAGGTCACTTCAGAAATTGCGAATAATTTTAGCGTCAATATTGAAAGGGCATAATAGTATTAGTAGGCGTTGAAGCAATTTTTTTCAGAGACTTGACAGCGGTCATCAGCTGTCATTCGATTAATTAGAGTACGACTTTTATGAAAAATGTGCCTTCGCGCTAATTGAACATTCACATTTCCCTTTCCTGTTTTCCAGTTTACTGTTGATTATTTGTGTAAAACCTAACGATTGCAAAGTGTAGTGATTTAACAGGCCCATAATGCCTTTAGATCCGATTGTTGTGGCAAGAATTGTTGGTGCTAGTCTTTGTGGGGTGCAAAGGGTGTACCAGCGCTTTCTGGAGACTGGCCTGATCACTAGAAGACCAGGACAGCTACTGCGGTTTCACTGCAAAATCAGTTGGAAGAAGTCAGAAATGTCAACTTTAGTGAATGGAACGTTAGAAGAAGACTTCATGCTGCTGGACTGTCATGCAGAAGAATGGCTACAGGTCCCCCGTTGCAACGCCAGCATCAGATTGCAAGATTGACATTTGCCAGACATCACGTTCGTTGGAATGATGATGACTGGAGCTGGGTATTGTTCTCAGATGAGTCGCGTTTTTGCCTCACTGGGTCAGATGGACGTCGACGAGTGTAGAGAAGACCTGGGGAAAGATATGCTGAAGTTTGCATTGACGAGCGTCTTCTATTTGGCGGTGGGTCAGTTATGGTTTGGACGGGAATCACTGCACAAGCCCGCTGCACATAGAAAATGGCTCCCTAACCTCTCACAGGTACATTATGGTAGTGCTAGAAGACCATATTATGCCTTTTATGGTGACTATGGGGGAACGTGGCATTTTTATGCAAGATAATGCGAGACCACATACAGCCAGAATTGTCAGGGAGTATCTGGATGAGGTAGAAATTAGGCGGTTTGACTGGCCAGCCCGCAGCCCAGACATGAATCAAATAGAACATGTCTGGGACAAGTTGGGACGACTGATCCGCATACACACACCAGCACCAAGAACTGCCCAGGAGCTGAGAAGATTGCTGTTGCAGGAATGGGATAACATCGACCAGAATGTGATCCGCAACTTAATTAAAAGTATGCCGCGCCGACTTGAAGCAGTCATCAATGCAAGAGGAGGGAATACACGTTATTAGTGTCAAGTTTTTTCAATTTGTTCGTTCCATATTTTCCCTAAGAACAAAATGTTGAATTTAGCCCAAAATGATAATTTATTGCTTTTTCAGAATAAATCATGAAATCCAACGCATTTTTCTCTAGTATAGAGTATCACATTCAGCTTACAGAAGCATGCAATGATGTACAGTTTGCGAATACGATCTGAAAACGTAAAATTTCAAAGAACATGAAAATTTTAAGGTGACCTCAATTTTTTGCTCGCCAGTGTATATATATATATATATAGAGACTTAAAAAATGTTTTAACTGTAAAAGCAAGAAAGAAATTACTTAGAAAAAAAGTCAGTAATCGATTTTTGTTTAACACATGAAATTCTAGACTTAGCTGCAGCGTCTCTCCATTTCTTGATCCTCAAAATGTCCATTGGAGTTGAGGTTGGATTCTGCTCTATGTACTGCGTTCTTGGCATCGGTGTGTGAAATCCGGGTAGGGGGTTCATCTTCTTCACTGTCAGAGTCCTCGTTTGCAGTTTGCCATCGTTTTCTGTAACAGCGGCAACAATCTGGTCGTCGTCGAGCTCTACATAAGATTCACAGTCTTTGTCACATTCGGTAATTCACTCTTCGTTCGGCTCTAGCGTTTGTAGATCTTTAACAATTTCCTGTGAGTCGTTGTTTTGCTCTGGTCATTTTCAGTCATAACTTCTGGCCAAAGCTTACACATGATTTCCGCAGAGTGTCAGGTTTCAGTTCATCCCATGATGCAGCGATTGTGTAGATAGCATCTTTGATGGTCAGTGATTTCATAGCTTCAAATATGTTACAACCTTGTTTGGACTTTTCTAAGATTGAGCTGATGTACTTTCTGCGATATAGCCTCTTTTACCATTCGATAACTCCCTGATCTATTGGTTGGATGAGTGAGGTCACATTCGGAGGTAGAAAGAGAGCTTTAATGTCCCCTTTCACTAATTCTTGCTCAGGTGGATGTAACAGTGCATAACGAACTCGTCAAAAAAACAGTTCATCCAAGCAGATTTTTGATTGCAATAATAAACCGGCAAAGAAGATGGGTTTAAGTTTTTGAAAGCTCTAGGCTTCTTGGATTTGCCGATAACAAACAGAGAAAGCTTATTTGTGTCATCTGCGTTGCTACAAGGAGTGACTATAGTCACTATATTTCATAAGCTTCGTTCCTGCCACATATTCATTTGAAGCTGTGAGCGTTTTGGTAGGCA
The DNA here is from genome assembly GCA_963921935.1 of Galeruca laticollis. Classification (NCBI taxonomy): domain Eukaryota; kingdom Metazoa; phylum Arthropoda; class Insecta; order Coleoptera; family Chrysomelidae; genus Galeruca; species Galeruca laticollis. The sequence continues at coordinate 173,451,268 of OY998177.1, forward strand.
ACATTTTAAAGTTTAGCCCTGTCTCGTCAATGTTGTAAACTTAGCATGGTAACACTTCATTTTCTTTGACAATTTCTTGGAACTTCACAGAAAACTGCCTAGCAGCCCGTCATCTGCCGATAATTTTTCACCTGAAATTGAAACAAACCGGACCCGATGACGGGTTTTCCAATGATCAATCCAGCCCTCACTAGCTGCGAACTCACTTTCGGCTTCCAGTTTTTTGTGCAAAACTATTGCTTTTTCCTTTAATATTGGCCCAGTTATCGGGGTTCTTTTCCTACTTTCTTGACAGAACCACAACCACAATGCATTATCAAGCAGTTCCAGTTTAGGCTTTTTTAGTGTTTTGCGATTCTTAAGAGCGTTTTCAACATCAATCGTAATTGTATATGATTCCATGTCTTTGGGACTCTTTCTCCAATCCTTAATTGTCGTAACACCTACATTGAGTTACTTTGCAATTTTTTGCAGTGACTCCAGTCTTTGTATCACTGATAATTTTTCATTTAGTGAAAGAGTGACGTATTTACGTTTTACTCCTGACATGTTGTATACGGAAGACAAACAATAAAGATGATCAGTGTTTAAAGCCAACAAAGCATAAAACTGCACAGTAGGGATGACAGAGCGCTATCTGGAACGAAACTAAACAGTAAACAAAGGCGGAGTCATCGACAAGACGGTATTGGCTCGAGAGACTAAGCTAGGTCGGACTAACCGGAGCGTCGGACCAGCCGAGGGCGGATTATAGGGGTTCAACTGAACTTCAAAAACATACGCTTTTCTATCTGCATGCTATTTCCTGAACTTTTCAATTATTTTAATTCAATTTTTTTTTAATTGTCAGATTAGGCGAATTCCTCCAGATAATCGTCAGATTATGAGACAGCACGTCTAGAACATAAAGATGAACCATATATATCTTAATCTGACGCGCTTGAGTATTTCAAAATGGCGAATTTTTTTCGCCCCGGTGTGTCTCTCTAGAGCAGAAGTGTTTTACACTTGGCCCAAACTGAGATGCAGCTTTTGGCGGTGCTTATTGCAATGCCAACGACGGGTTCTGGTCCGATGAAAGCAGAATCGGTTCGTTTTCTGGCGAACGCGTCGGCCTCTTCATTGCCATCCACGCGGCTGTATTATGGAACCCAGATCAAAGTAATTTTGTTCCACTTACCCAGATGGTCAAGGATCTGAATGCAGTTCCAAACCAGCATAAAATACACTCGTTTGGAGCTCAGTGCTTTTAGAGCCGCCTTGCTATCTGAGATGATTTTAATAGATCTGTTCACCGGATCCCTGTTATTCACTTCTCTGGGGCCCAGCTCTATAGCTATCATCTCTACTTGGAAGATTGTGACGAACTTGCCAAGGTTTAATGAGATTTCAACTCTTGGGTAAATTTCGTAAACTCCCTTTCTCGGGTTTGGAGCCGTCCGTGAACAGCACATAGTGAAAAGAAGTTGTCACGCATACACCAATCATCTCCCTCGAGAAAGAGGACGGTGTAGGCTTTTACTATGTGCAGATGGGAAGCTACAGAATCTGGGATAATTCCGAGTATGTGGTGATTACTAATTTCACTCAGCAAACCTGTGATCTCTTGTAGCTCCTTATTGCCATACTTAATGTTGTAAATCTGTAGACCATCCTAGCTTCCCTCTCTATATGCAGAGGGTTAGGTTTAGGATGGTCTCCATGGTAAGTGGTGTCGTCAACATAGCTCCAGTAATGGCCAAGCACGCGAGGCGCTGTATACCACAGACAGCCTCATTTTGGACGTCCATTGCATATGGGTATTTAACTTGATTCACGTCGCGATCCACCGTTGAGCGGGTATCATTCCCGTACCAGTCACGTGACTAGTTCATAACATCTGACTGAGTGTAACTGAAATTAACGAGCTGACCAATGGGCATCCCAGTATCAATCTTGACTTCGCCATCGCAGCCATCGGATTGCATAGCGTTACTGTCCCAGAAGTTTTCTTTTTCCTTACAATATTACTCAAATTAATTATTTTTTCCACTACTAGCTATGAAGTTGACAACTATTGTGTCTTCTAGCAAACTGAGATGTTGAATTTCTCTACTAGTGGTCAATAATTTTTTCTATTGTTAACCTAGGTTAATAATGGACAAATTCAAATGTTTTGAGAACGTAGGGATTGTGCAACATAATTTTGTATACCCAGGAGATTGTCTATAACGTATTCGCTGCTTGAAATTACCTAATACGATAAAATTATTTGAATAAAAATGCCATTAGTTTAAAATTCGCGCTCAACCAATAAAGTCATCATCCCATAACTACAACATGTGTGGGTTCAGAAAACTCAAATTTGCACAACCGTTGGGTATTCTGTGAGCAACACTCAACATGTTTGGTGAACGGACGCCATTTTTTTAGCGGTTTTCAAGTGCGTTCACTGAGCACAACACGTTGCAGATTGTAATGTTTTTATATTAGTGCACTAAATACATAAGTAATACTCTGGAATTATTTCTTCATAATAATTCCTGTTTTTTTTTACTAATACCACGTCTTCTCACGTTATATGGTAATAGTTGGTTCCTACAAATCTTCTATAGCATGGGCTATAATATTTCTTCTCTTCTTCTTCTACTTGCTTGAGATCCAGATGATCTGTTTATTCCGGGCTCGTCTCTGTATTATTTCCCGAGATGTGGATTACCAGCTATCTCTCCATCTCTTTGGTGGTCTTCCTGGTGGACGGGTCCCTGCTGGTATTCCCTCTAGTACAGTGCGTGGTAGTCTATTGTCGGTTCTAAATACAGACATCTGGCATATCGCAGTAAAAATCCTGGTTGTGTGACAGCAAAGAATTTATTGATCGTCTGATTTATTCTAACTTTCGCCTATCAAAATCTGTTAGCACACTACCAACGCCTAATCAAAAGGCATATGAAGAAAGGGTAGTTATCAAAGCTAGTAAACTTGAAGGCATACAGAAAATTGTCAAATATATTCCGGAGGAACACCTAGGGTTTTACGAGCAGTTTAAAGAATATGATTCTGAATAATATATTTTGCTGTTTTTTCACATATTGTTTCCATAAGTACCTATGTATAAAACATTAAAAGTTAAAATTGTTTATTCCTATAATCGAAATTTATTTTTTATCAACTTTTACTGCTTGGTGCAGCCTGGCATGCACATATTGTTAAGTTTATAGTTTTTCCCGGTTTTTTGTTATATTAAAAAAAGGCAACAGTGTCAGCCGAGTGCTGTCAACCTGTACTTATCGTTAAAGCAAACTTTTTTACCGACTTTCAAATGTGTTTTGCAGGCCAGTTTTGAAAAAAAAAGAAAGTTATGTTGTCATAAGAGAGACAGAACGTCAAGAAAACATATGTCACGGTAAACGAATAAATAATTTTTTTTTGTAGTAAAGTATTAGATTTTTCGTCACAAATTAATATCGAATCAATCAGATAAGAGTTCTTCATCCACACAGCCATTCATTTATTGCTCCCTTTAAGCTGGTCCTTCGATTACAGCCGTTTTAACAAAAAGTCAATCCACAAATTAAACACTTAAAGGAAACAATTCCGTTATAAAGACAAAGTCGTATCTGCCTTAAAATTAATAATAATCTATTTTAGAAAACACTAGATCGTTCAGCTAAATATTTACTTTATTTCGTCTGTGGATAACAATTTAACAGAATTTTTTGTTTAAAGTTATTACATTTTTCCGTGTTTCCAAAACTTATGTATCAAGGACTTATCGCCTTTATACAATAACTGCTTGCTATTTTCAATAAAAGAGATGCAAATTTTTATTCAAATAAAAATACTAACGAATTTATTCACTGTTTTTTTTTCTTCTCATCTTCAGGCGAGTGTTTTCAAGTGAAATAAGACAGCTTAAATTCTAAGTGAATTTTTTTAGTAAAAAATAGATATACTGTTACTAAAGTTATGAAGCTTCGAGAAACCTACTATAGAATATAAAACATAGTTTTCAATACATCAGCTAGCGATCAATTTGGAAAAATGATTTATTTATGTTAGTAAATTACTTTGAAATGCACTTAATTTAAACTAACTGTAATATTTATTCTTACCTACTTCAATCACAAATTAACTCGAAATAAATGCCCAACATTCCAATGTCTTCACCACGAAATCAACTTTGGGTGTGAGTGGATCATTACCATAAGTTTGGCAAGACTCTGATCTACCGATGTAGAGGTCGCCATCTAACCATAAACCAAATTTGCCATCACCGGCACCAATACTAATACTCTCGATGTTCCCTTTGATAAAGTATAGATTTTCCCCTGTCCAATTGAATACTTTAAAATCAGGGGTGAAGGAAAATAACAAGGATTCACCGGTACCATAAAAATGATCTGATACTTGCAGGGCACATGAGGTTAGAGCACCGAATACCTAAAAGTAAAAAATGAGATAAATAAATATTTGTCAGTATCGGCACACAAATTTGTTGCAGTATAAAGAAGTAAAAATCATAAGTAGGGGAACCCTTCATCCTAGAGAGTGACTGCAACAAGTCTCTCATAGAAAGATACATTTCTACTTTGATAAGAAAATGGACTTTGTATGAAAAAATATGGTGGCTATGAGAAGCTTAAAGCAAAATGCATTAAGCATCAGAGTAAATGTTAAACATAATTACCAGAGTTGGGCAAAATTTGATTTTCATGAAAAAAATTAAAAATCTTTCAATTAATTTTTTGTTTTTTTCTTATTTACATAAGAATATTTATTTGTCTCGGTATTTTAGCAATAACTACAAAATATTTTAATGCCACTATAAAACATATTGTACAATATACAGGCTAAATATTCGTCAGCACGCGCTTTTAGCAAGATAATTCCCGTCGCGACTTATTTGTTACCAATCTATAAATTGTCATTGTCGAATACGTCTCGCATATTTAGTTGGTGGTTTATCAAAGGAGTGATACTTCCCGAATTCAAATCTCCAAGGAAAATATTTAAAAAACTAAGGAACTATGCCTTACAGCAGCGGAATATCCATATTTTCAAAAGGTACTTTAAAAATATTACATAAAAACGTTTTTCGTATCATATACTTTCTTATCTTAAGAAAGAACACAATAAAATATCTTATCAAATAATTTTAAAAGGGGTTGGGCACATTTGGTTTATCATTTATTAACAATGGTATACATTTATAAATTAAAATTGTTTTTATTTTCTTTTTAGGCTTGACAGTTCTGCAGTTCTTGCTACTACATAGTCTGCATCAAGTTTCACGACACTCACGACATACTTGCACACGTTTGGGAATCTCTGCAAGTCCAAACAAAGAAGGGGTTCAAACAGAAAAAAAGAAAAAACCGAAAATCAGCCTAATTTGAGTAGTTCCGTAATGATAACATCAACAGCTGAAAAAGAAAATATTGACAAACAAATAGCAAAGGCAATTTTCGCTTCTAATTCGAGCTTAGAAGTATTGAAAACTCTGAAGTAAATAAAGTTATTCACTTATTAAGACCTGGTTATACGCCGCTATCTCGAAAAACGGTATCAACAAGCCTTCTAGATGAAATCTATGAGAAGGAAAAAGCAAAATGTTTTTCTTCTCTGTGAGGACAATATGTCCACAACGAGCCAGTTATATGTGCAACAATAAGTACTGAAGATGGACGAGCGCCTCTTTACGAAACTATTGATACTTCGGGAAAACTTCACACTTCACAATATTTGAATGAAGTAGTTATGACCTAATTTCTTCGTGTAAATCACAATATAACTGCGAGGTAAAATATTTTGTGACAGATAACGCAGCAAATATGGCCATCATGAGAAAAATTTTGGAAGAAAATACAGACTCAAAAGTTATAACTTATGTCTGCTCTGCCCATATTTTGAATTTACTGTGCAAAGACTTACACCTGATGTTAAAGATCATGTAGTCCAAATTTTTAAGTATTTTCACAAATAACCATCTAGGTAGAGCGAAATTCAGTCAAGCAGAAGGCAACGCTTTAGTACTTCCAAGTGATGTACGATGGAATAGCGTTGTTGATTGCTTAAAGATGTACGTCACTCAGTGGAATATATTATTAAAAATCTATGAAGAAAACTAAAACCAAATTGAATCGACCATTTACCAAAAGGTGTCAAATATTGGGCTTAAACATGCAGCACAAGAATACTTGAGTATTTTAAAACCAATATCAGTTGCTCTTGATAATCTGGAGAAAAAAATGCTTCTATCTCCGATGCTGTAGTAAGGATGTTGTAGAAGTACCTTTAGAAAAAATACAAAAAATGCAGGATCGATATAAGCAGGCACTCACGCCGTATCATTTCATAGCTTATATGTTGAACCTTCAAAAGCATAAATACGAGTTAACACCCGAAGAAAAGAATCTGGCTTTAGAAACAACTAATGATTTATATGAAAACACTGGACTGTTACCATTATACTCGATAGTCGAAATTCTGTAAAGTGACTCATCGCTCTTACTGTCCATAAAATCAGTTGCAGAAGCGAACTTCATGAGCGCATCATTTTTGAAGGGTTCTTAATAGTCCTAAATAAAAAATAAATAGAAAATGTTCTTGTACGCTCTGGCGTTTAAATTTGAGAGAACAGAAATACGAAATTATTATGGTAGGTATCATTATGTATATACAGGGTGTTACCAAGAATAATACACATTTTTAAGGATGAGCTATAATAAGATGTATATAAAAAAGTCGATAGTCGAAATTCTGTAAAGTGACGTCATCGGTTATCTACCGATTTAAAGTGAACTCCATGAGCGTATCATAGTTTAAGGGTGCGAATACTGAAATATCTGGAATTTCAATTTTTAACATTTGAAATAATAACTTATCACAAGTTGTTCATAAGTAAGTTAAAACAAAATAAAAAAATGTTTAAAAGTCAATTCCAACTTACTACTACTAAAACTAAAAAAAAGTTGTTTGTCAAGACCAAAATAAATTACCAATAAGTATAGGTATGTTGCGAGGTCACTTGTAAAATGTCTGACTAACTGGAAGCGGTATCACTCCCTGACGACTCCTCAGAATCATCGCGGAATGCTTTTACTCTCTAACCAATCAATTATAACCCTCTTGCGGCTAGCTGAAGTAGGTATTTGCTCCAGTCGACGAGAGTGGTATGAAGCATTATCCATAACTATCACTGAACCAGGAGTTACCTTTGTTAAAATTGATATAAACCATGTTTCAAACCGGTTACCATCCATCTCTTCATGGTAATCGACAGTTTTTTTGGACTGAAAACTTAGTAATCCACCTTCTACAAATCCTTCCTCGCTGCCAATGTGAGTGATAATCAGTCGACGTCCTTTCCCAGAGGGAGCTTTTAAACCGGAAGAGAAACCCTCCATAAAGGCTTGTCGATTGCTTCGTATATTCATGTCTTGCCACACTTTTGACACAGTGTGGCCTTCATTTAACCATGTTTCGTCAAGATAATATATGTGCCGTCCTTCGTTACGAAACTGTCGTATCCGTTTTAAATAATTTCTCCTCCATTCCACAATGTCATTTCGTTCAATTAAGGCACTGTTTCTACTTCTTGTTTGGTAACGAAAATTCATTAATTTTAAAGTTCGTCTCAAAACTTTATCACTGATGTTTGGTAAAGTATCATCAGCTTCTATTACCTTGCTCAATTTAGCTACCGAGGGGATTTCATTCCTAAAATAAAAAGAATGTATTTCCCTACGTATAGCATTCCGTGTTTGGTCGTCCAAAACAATTTTCTTTCTTCCCCTACTTTCCGGTTTACAGTTTTCACCTCGTTCTCTTGTCAAAGATCCGTCCCGCGATTTCTTTAGAATATTGTATATAGTACTCTCAGAAACTTTAGTTAAATAACTGCACTTAATCACAGCGTCACTAACACCCAACTGTTTGTCCATGGCACGCAGTCCTTCGTACACATTTAATATGAGGACTTTTTCTTCCCGAATTAAATTGTTACGACGCCGTTTTTTATCGCCAACACCGCTACACTCCGCCATTATTGTCACTAAATATACCGATATAAATATTACAATAAATACCAATAATAACCGATTTATCACACAAAACCACAACACAAATACTGATGTTACGTTCATGAACACCTCACATAACTGTTTACTATCACTGTCTCATTCGCGTAGCTCGATCTATCTATCTCGTTCTCAAAGCCGGAACATTGAAGCGACTCTCCAACATTGTCAAATCGGCGAGTTTTTCACAACAAACTTTGCGTTCAAGAAATATACATAAACACTTTATTTCACATTTCAAGTAAACTAATTATTATTAGTCTGCTTGAAATTTGAAATAAATATATTAAATTGGTATTGACTTAATTACATTGCATCTTTTGTACCTGAAATATTGACACAATGGATTTGAAGTGTATTTATAAAATACAGCATTTCTCTCTAGAATACATATGGCAACTGCGCTTTAACCAAAGTGTTGATTAGATAGCTCTGACTCACTTTACACAATTTCGACTATCGAGTATAGTAATAAAGTTGAATGCCCGCAGTAGCCCATTTAAAAATATGTTGTTTTCGGACGAAATAATGCCACAAAAGGATGAGCCGGAAATTGCAAATCAGCTACCAATAATAAAACAGTTCTTGTATGCAACTGCTTCCTCAGCGTCAGCAGAACGAATGAATAACACTTTTGGTTTTGTACATTCAGATAAAAGGAACAGAATGGGTATAGAAAAAGGAGAAAAATTAGTGTTTTAGTTCAAACTTTCCAACAAAAATGTACAAGCATAAAGTGTATATTATTATTATGTTCTTCATCTTATTTTTTTAAAGAGTGTAACTAAGTTACTTTTTCTACCAGTCGAAAGTAAATTCTCAAAACAAGTAACATTAAACTAAATCACTTTCTGTTAGGCGGCGTTAATATCTCATAAATATAGTAATACACCGTGAGTACCAAATAGAATTAATTTTTGAACAGCAGTCAGTCCAAAAATAACCGTCGAACTGGATTAATTCCAACACGACCGTTTCGGAACCAAGTGTGATGTCGAATTTTGACCAAGTCCGTAGATTTGTTCTACGCAAGACCGTCCGCACCTTGGTGGGGAAATATAGGTAAGCCTATATCCGACTTCAAATTAGAAGTCAATTGTGCTTCAGAGCTGTCACCGTCCATCACGCCAACCAGGAGCGTCCGCCGGACCGACAAACCGTACCAGAAATTCGTGGTGAGTTATATTGAGTTTTTATATATAGAGGAAATCTGCCACTGAGCTCGTTGTGCTTCAGAGGTAGTCGCGTTTGGGCCTTAAGCCAACTGTTCAAGGGGAGGAAAGCTACCACTGAGGTCGCTGTGCTTGCACGCTTCAGTGGTAGTCGCATTTGGGCCTTAAGCCAACCGTTCAAGGGGGGAAAAGCGCTGCCACTGAGGTCGCTGTGCTTGCACGCTTCAGGGGTAGTCGCGTTTGGGCCTTAAGCCAACCGTTCAAGGGGGGGAAAGCGCTGCAACTGAGGTCGCTGTACTTGCACACTTCAGTGGTAGTCGCGTTTGGACCTTAAGCCAACCGTTCAAGGGGAGGAAAGCTGACACTGAGGTCGCTGTGCTTGCACGCTTCAGTGGTAGTCGCGTTTGGACCTTAAGCCAACCGTTCAAGGGGAGGAAAGCTGACACTGAGGTCGCTGTGCTTGCACGCTTCAGTGGTAGTCGCGTTTGGGCCTTAAGCCAACCGTTCAGGGGGGAAAAGCGCTGCCACTGAGGTCGCTGTGCTTGCACGCTTCAGTGGTATTGCGCTTGGGCCTTAAGCCAACCGTTCAAGGAGAGGAAAGCTGTCACTGAGGTCGCGGTGCTTGCACGCTTCAGGGGTAGTCGCGTTTGGGCCTTAAGCCAACCGTTCAAGGGGGGAAAAGCGCTGCCACTGAGGTCGCTGTGCTTGCACACTTCAGTGGTAGTCGCGTTTGGACCTTAAGCCAACCGTTCAAGGAGAGGAAAGCTGACACTGAGGTCGCTGTGCTTGCACGCTTCAGTGGTAGTCACGTTTGGGCCTTAAGCCAACCGTTCAAGGGGGGAAAAGCGCTGCCACTGAGGTCGCTGTGCTTGCACACTTCAGTGGTAGTCGCGTTTGGACCTTAAGCCAACCGTTCAAGGGGAGGAAAGCTGCCACTGAGGTCGCTCTGCTTGCACGCTTCAGTGGTAGTCGCGTTTGGGCCTTAAGCCAACCGTTCAAGGGGGGGAAAGCGCTGCCACTGAGGTCGCTGTACTTGCACACTTCAGTGGTAGTTGCGTTTGGACCTTAAGCCAGCCGTTCAAGGGGAGGAAAGCTGACACTGAGGTCGCTGTGCTTGCACGCTTCAGTGGTAGTCGCGTTTGGGCCTTAAGCCAACCGTTCAAGGGGGGGGAAAGCGCTGCCACTGAGGTCGCTGTACTTGCACACTTCAGTGGTAGTTGCGTTTGGACCTTAAGCCAACCGTTCAAGGGGAGGAAAGCTGACACTGAGGTCGCTGTGCTTGCACGCTTCAGTGGTAGTCGCGTTTGGGCCTTAAGCCAACCGTTCAAGGGGGGAAAAGCACTGCCACTGAGGTCGCTGTACTTGCACACTTCAGTGGTAGTTGAGTTTGGACCTTAAGCCAACCGTTCAAGGAGAGGAAAGCTGTCACTGAGGTCGCGTTGCTTGCACGCTTCAGTGGTAGTCGCGTTTGGACCTTAAGCCAACCGTTCAAGGGGAGTAAAGCTGCCACTGAGGTCGCTGTGCTTGCACGCTTCAGTGGTAGTCGCGTTTGGGCCTTAAGCCAACCGTTCAAGGGGGGAAAAGCGCTGCCACTGAGGTCGCTGTGCTTGCACACTTCAGTGTTAGTCGCGTTTGGACCTTAAGCCAACCGTTCAAGGGGAGGAAAGCTGCCACAGAGGTCGCTGTGCTTGCACGCTTCAGTGGTAGTCGCGTTTGGGCCTTAAGCCAACCGTTCAAGGGGGGAAAAGCGCAGCCACTGAGGTCGCTGTGCTTTCACACTTCAGTGGTAGTCGCGTTTGGACCTTAAGCCAACCGTTCAAGGGGAGGAAAGCTGCCACTGAGGTCGCTGTGCTTGCACGCTTCAGTGGTAGTCGCGTTTGGGCCTTAAGCCAACCGTTCAAGGGGGGAAAAGCGCTGCCATTGAGGTCGCTGTGCTTGCACACTTCAGTGGTTGTCGCGTTTGGACCTTAAGCCAACCGTTCAAGGGGAGGAAAGCTGACACTGAGGTCGCTGTGCTTGCACGCTTCAGTGGTAGTCGCGTTTGGGCCTTAAGCCAACCGTTCAAGGGGGGAAAAGCGCTGCCACTGAGGTCGCTGTGCTTGCACACTTCAGTGGTAGTCGCGTTTGGACCTTAAGCCAACCGTTCAAGGGGAAGAAAGCTGACACTGAGGTCGCTGTGCTTGCACGCTTCAGTGGTAGTCGCGTTTGGGCCTTAAGCCAACCGTTCAAGGGGGGAAAAGCGCTGCCACTGAGGTCGCTGTGCTTGCACACTTCAGTGGTAGTCGCGTTTGGACCTTAAGCCAACCGTTCAAGGGGAAGAAAGCTGACACTGAGGTCGCTGTACTTGCACACTTCAGTGGTAGTTGAGTTTAGACCTTAAGCCAACCGTTCAAGGAGAGGAAAGCTGTCACTGAGGTCGCGTTGCTTGCACGCTTCAGTGGTAGTCGCGTTTGGACCTTAAGCCAACCGTTCAAGGGGAGTAAAGCTGCCACTGAGGTCGCTGTGCTTGCACGCTTCAGTGGTGGTCGCGTTTGGACCTTAAGCCAACCGTTCAAGGGGGGAAAAGCGCTGCCACTGAGGTCGCTGTGCTTGCACACTTCAGTGGTAGTCGCGTTTGGACCTTAAGCCAACCGTTCAAGGGGAGGAAAGCTGCCACAGAGGTCGCTGTGCTTGCACGCTTCAGTGGTAGTCGCGTTTGGGCCTTAAGCCAACCGTTCAAGGGGGGAAAAGCGCAGCCACTGAGGTCGCTGTGCTTTCACACTTCAGTGGTAGTCGCGTTTGGACCTTAAGCCAACCGTTCAAGGGGAGGAAAGCTGCCACTGAGGTCGCTGTGCTTGCACGCTTCAGTGGTAGTCGCGTTTGGGCCTTAAGCCAACCGTTCAAGGGGGGAAAAGCGCTGCCATTGAGGTCGCTGTGCTTGCACACTTCAGTGGTTGTCGCGTTTGGACCTTAAGCCAACCGTTCAAGGGGAGGAAAGCTGACACTGAGGTCGCTGTGCTTGCACGCTTCAGTGGTAGTCGCGTTTGGGCCTTAAGCCAACCGTTCAAGGGGGGAAAAGCGCTGCCACTGAGGTCGCTGTGCTTGCACACTTCAGTGGTAGTCGCGTTTGGACCTTAAGCCAACCGTTCAAGGGGAGGAAAGGTGCCACTGAGGTAGCTGTGCTTGCACGCTTCAGTGGTAGTCGAGTTTGGGCTTTAAGCCAACCGTTCAAGGGGGGAAAAGCGCTGCCATTGAGGTCGCTGTGCTTGCACACTTCAGTGGTAGTCGCGTTTGGACCTTAAGCCAACCGTTCAAGGGGAAGAAAGCTGACACTGAGGTCGCTGTGCTTGCACGCTTCAGTGGTAGTCGCGTTTGGGCTTTAAGCCAACCGTTCAAGGGGGGAAAAGCGCTGCCACTGAGGTCGCTGTGCTTTCACACTTCAGTGGTAGTCGCGTTTGGACCTTAAGCCAACCGTTTAAGGGGAGGAAAGCTGCCACTGAGGTCGCTGTGCTTGCACGCTTCAGTGGTAGTCGCGTTTGGGCCTTAAGCCAACCGTTCAAGGGGGGAAAAGCGCTGCCATTGAGGTCGCTGTGCTTGCACACTTCAGTGGTTGTCGCGTTTGGACCTTAAGCCAACCGTTCAAGGGGAGGAAAGCTGACACTGAGGTCGCTGTGCTTGCACGCTTCAGTGGTAGTCGCGTTTGGGCCTTAAGCCAACCGTTCAAGGGGGGAAAAGCGCTGCCACTGAGGTCGCTGTGCTTGCACACTTCAGTGGTAGTCGCGTTTGGACCTTAAGCCAACCGTTCAAGGGGAGGAAAGGTGCCACTGAGGTAGCTGTGCTTGCACGCTTCAGTGGTAGTCGAGTTTGGGCTTTAAGCCAACCGTTCAAGGGGGGAAAAGCGCTGCCACTGAGGTCGCTGTGCTTGCACACTTCAGTGGTAGTCGCGTTTGGACCTTAAGCCAACCGTTCAAGGGGAAGAAAGCTGACACTGAGGTCGCTGTGCTTGCACGCTTCAGTGGTAGTCGCGTTTGGGCTTTAAGCCAACCGTTCAAGGGGGGAAAAGCGCTGCCCCTGAGGTCGCTGTGCTTGCACACTTCAGTGGTAGTCACGTTTGGACCTTAAGCCAACCGTTCAAGGGGAGGAAAGCTGCCACTAGGGTCACTGCGGTTGCACGCTTCAGTGGTAGCCGCGTTTAGGTCTTAAGCCACACAAGTAAAACCGAATGAAGGAAAACTGTCATTTGGGGTGCAGATTTGATAGTCACATATACGAGGTATGATACCGCGACTCCGGAGAACCACAACCTCTAAAGTAGAGCTTTGACCGACAGAGAGCCTCGCTTGCATTTCGTACTGGTTCCGCTCTTTACACGCCTGTTTCCCGTTTGCAAACCGCTCGCGTACTTACCCTTTAGATTCCGTTTGATCCCACTTATAGATAATTTAGTGCTTTGGCCCCGCTTGCTGCTTTCGCCTGACCAATATATAGTTAATGACCTAATTGATTGTTTTTGTAGTTTTGCCGTTGTACAGAATAAAGCTTATTTTTTTCTTTTAGCCCGTGTTTGCTTTTGATTACTTTCACGCAATTCCATACCTCGACCCCTCCGCATAAGGTAAGCAATTTTAGCAGCAAATACCCAGTTTCCGGACCCAGGCAGGTCAAATCTGGCCGGCTGGCCGCAGCACATTCGTCACCACTATAAGTGACCCCTAGAGTATTTTTTTCTTCACTGACGCTGCCCGGAGCAAGTGGAGGATACCACAATAAAATTGGCGCCCGAGGCAACCCGTTAACTGTAGTAAAGGCGCCAAACCGACAAGTGACGAAGAAAGACCGTTACAAGTTGTGTTCTACTTTTTATTTTTTGTGATGATATTGTTTCTTACGCTTTTTGTGTTGGTCTCAATAAAAGTTTGATTTAAATCATGATTTTAAATTAAAAAAATCAAGAGATTTGTATCATTATTTTAATCACTTGACTAAAATCAGCCCAGCCCAACCCTGATAATTACTAATTACAAATTAAAAGTAATAGTAGAAATGGGCACTCATTTTAAGCTGATCAGAATATTTTACTATAATACTCACGTTATTGTCTGTGTCTTCTATAACCATTAATATGGGTGACTCTAGTTTAAACATTTTTCTGTACATGGAATTTAAACTGAAGCCATGCTGACTGGTACTAAATATTAATGTCCAAGCATAACCTTCTGCTCTAGCAGGTAGATGCCTACAAAGACTTTCTCTGTGGTGGTCTGTGAGAATTTCTGTTGTACCAACTAAGTCTGGTGGAGTTAGTTCTATGTCTAATGAAGGGACTGCTGATGATGAATAGAAGGCTCTTCGCAATTCCTCTGACATCGGCAGCACCTATAGAAAAAGAGAGACAACATTAATAATATTTATCGATGTTATAATGTTAATACACATGTACATTGTAAAGTTTAACAGTAGTGTCTATGACAACTAAACAGACATTTCCAATGCGTTAGAATCGTTATTTTTGGATTACACCAGATCACGCCACAGCTGAAGGTACATCTCCCTCAATGGAAAATTCATACAGTTGGTAAAAGTGTCTGGGAACAGCTATTTCATTTTCAGCATATACGATCATGTGTTTTGCCTAGTAGATCTTTAATAATTAAAAATATTAAACAAGCGTAATAAATAAAATCTGTAAAATTTTAAATTCGTATAGAGCTACTAGCAGATTGAAAAATTTGAAACAGTTGTAAACGAAGTAAATAAAATAGGATTTGGAAGAAAAAACTCAAGAGAAATGTCGAAATGAAGCAATTATTAAAAGTCACAGAACAATAAAGTTGTTATCAAAAAAAAAGAGAGGGCCCAAAAACAAAGATTATTATGTACCTATAATAATGAAAGTATAAATGATACAAGACATAGACTGAAAACATTACATTCAAGTGTGAAAGAGACTCAAAAATTTGATATGTGAAGTTGTACAATAACATAAAGAAAATCATGAATCTCAAGGATATAATTACATTACTAACTTGCCAAATAACATGGATAAACATGCAATATTTATAAATATTCCCGGTCAATCTATTTTTAATATCAGCACCATATTTAGAATTACGAATACCCTACTACATATTGACAATGCAACGGTTAGGGAGCAAGAAATTTTATTATAGATAAATGGAAAAATGCCAGAAATATCTAACAGAACTAACAAGTATATAATGCTGTACAATTTTCAAAATAATACTTCAATTTATTACATTCACCTATATGTACATCTTAATTTTCCTAGTTGAATGTAAAATCATATTGATTGCTTCCATCGTTGCCAATTAAAATAGATTTTTAATTGAAATTTATTTTGCACCATTCAAATGATATGAAATATGCAAATGTTGGTGAAAACAACATTAATTAAAGGAGGATGTAGTATAAGAGGGAACCAATCAAAATGACAAGGGTTGTAGCAGCTACTCTGAAACTGTGAAAGGAACACAATGTTCAAAACATATTTGATTAATAATGATGCGTGTTTGTTGATTGACGATTATTTAAACTATTACCAAAAAAATCGCAATAACAGCATTAGTATTTGATTGTTTTAGAATAGCGTCTCTACTATAACTTAACAGCAATAGTCTCATTAAAAACTAATAAGTCAATCTTATGAAATTAATTAATATGTGTCATCGCAAGCCGCTATTCATTATACACAACATAAAGTTACTCATCCAATGCACTAAGAGTATTGGATTAGAATGTTAGTCTTTCAACTTGACAAGTTCAAACTAATTTTACGTCACTTCGTATAGGTTAAGTCACTAAAACTTATATTATAGCCGTTATTTACTATATATTCATACAAATAGTATACCGGAACTGCACAGACGGAGATTTTGAAAATAAAAATGTATAATTCTATTCATTCGTCCCCTAGACATTTCAACAATGATAATCTGAGTGACATGATGGCATGCATCCAGGAGTTGCAATCGAGTTCGGCAAATTCTTACCAACGAAAATAAAAAACTTATCACCCGTTTGGAATATTCAAATTATTTTTGATGAATATGAACAGATTACCTAACACTCCAATTTAAAATACCCTTGTGTTCATTTCACAGTTATAGTATTATCTACCTGTATCGTGTTCACAACCTAAAAGTGCATGTATTCTATTATATACAATAGGTATTAAATCCATAATGTTCACCTTTTCATTGCAGTTCATTATTTTGTGAATTGGTACTTGTTTTTATCCAAAATGGGATAGGTAGTAATTCTGTTGCAACAATCAAATATACACTGTCAACGTGACACGTTATGCATCAAGAAACCAACTTGATAGGTAGGAGTTAAGGGATATGGCAGATGTTCAACAAATTAGTGTTCGTTGACGGTATTAATACTCTGTTCACATTAATTAATTTGGAACGTATTTATTTAAATCTAGCAGTTCCTAGATTAATGCTAATATAGAAAATTGTTCAATATAATAAAAGTAACAAGAAACATTTGTTTAATTTTTGAAAATCAAAACTTGAATATTACGGACTTTACAATTCACGGTTGCCCTTCAAATTTGGTTGTATAAGCACCTAACGCTATATAATAATAATACTAATTCTGTCTTAGCCAATAATATAGTCAAAATAATTTGAAAACCTGTAAAGATTGAAATAAGGGTGACATATTCCATCGTTATTATGAATGAAGTCATAATAAAATATAGAATTCTTAGAGTAGGATACATAAATCTTCATAGGATGGAAGTGTCGGAAGGAATTTGCAGAGGGAATCATAATTTTTTGGAAGACTGAAGAAAAGAAGACCTCATACTTATTTAGAAGCATGAAACACAATCTTTTGCAAGAGTCGAATTACTATAAATAAAAATACTGTCAATGGAAAATAAAAATGAAAAAATATACAGGATGTTCCTAAATTCATGTGACAAAATGCAGGAGGTGATTGCTCGTATGAAATTAAGATGGGTCTTTCCTATAACAAAATTTCCTTAGCCCATCCCTTTCCGGGATATTACCCTTAAAAGGTGGTGACTAAAAATGAGTTTTTATTTTTTTTCTAAAATTTCAGTAAAGCTAGAAACTTGAAATTCTGTAATTTTCGTGCACTCGCCTAGGACTAACCACGGGTATTTTTTCAATAATACAGTTATATTATACTGGGGTGAAATTAGCAACCCTTTTTTTATTTCTTATCAAAACTTTTTACGAAATGAAGTTTTATGAAATAAAATTATAACTTGTTTTATTTAAAAAAAAATTATTCTTAAATTTTTTTTCAAACCCAATAGCTGCAGAGAAAAAAAATAAACACCATAAATTATAATTTTTTCAACAAATTGAGTGGAAAACAAAGATGTAAAATATAATACGATTCATAATAAATGCTGAAAATGACCACCTCTAGTCAAAATACATGAACGTAGCATACGTGTCATGGATTGCCGTACACGTTCAAAGATTTGAGGTGTATTTCTATGGAGTCACACGCTATTTGAATACGATTATTCAAATCGTTGATATCAACTATGGGTGTCGTGTAGACTAATGATTTAAGGTAACCCCATAAACAAATCACAAGGATTAAACTCTGGAGATCGAGGAGGCCAATGTTAGGGCCCTCCTCGAACAATCCAACGGTTGGGATATGTTTCATCAAAATGTTACCTAGCAGTCCGACTGGAGCACCATCGTGCAGAACCACATGTGTTTTCTGATATTGAGTTTTGTCGCATTTCGTGTGTTAACCATTCACAAAATCTAACTCGTTGAGGAAAATCTCTAGGTAAAAGTGCTTGAACCCGTTGGATATAACTGCTGCTCTTTTAAAACTCGCCACACAGATGAATGGCTGATATTTCGAGTGTTGGCAATTTTTCTAGTGCTTGTTTCCCGGTGTACATCAATTTCATCTAAAATTGCTTGTTCTACCATTACATTTCTAACTGTCCGGAAAAGACCAGAGCGCTGTTTGAATTTCTTTTTAACCTTCCAGTTTCGGATAAGCGGTTGTGAATACATGCAAATACGAAATGATGAGGCGTCATTCGTTGCGAATATTTTTCAGCATAAAGAAGTCTAGCTTGTCGAGAATTGGCATTTGCCATACTGTACACAAAATGCATGTCGGCTATATCAGCGTTTGTATACATGTTATAAAATAAACAATACACGATAACACAAAAATAACAACCTACAAACTTACAAGTAAACTTCGATTGGTAACTATCCACAACAGTGTTTGACATCAGCCTACTACAATTTGAATAAATATTAAGTAAACACGGTAAATCAATTGTCGTGACAGCACCCTACTATTCTAAAACTTTGTAATTAAAAACAAGGTAGAGGTGGTCATTTCCAGCATTTATTATGAATCGTATTACATTTTACATCTTTACTGGTTTCCACTCAATTTATTAAAAAAATTTCAAATTATGGTATTTATTTTTTTCTCTGCAGCTATTGGTTTTGGGGAAAAAATTTAAGAATAATTTTTTTTTAAATAAAACTAGGATTTTAAGTTATAATTTTATTTTATAAAACTTCATCTCGAAAAGAAGTTTTGTGAAATAAAGTAAGGGTTGCTAATTTCACATCCGTATAATGTAACAGGAATATTGAAAAAATACCCGTGGTTAGTTCTTTGCGAGTGCACGAAAATTACAGAATTTCAAGTTTCTAGCTTTACTAAAATTTTAGAAAAAAAAATAAAAACTCAATTGTAGTCACCACCTTTTAAGGGTGTTATCTCGGAAAGGGGTGGGCTGAGGAAATTTTGTTATAGGAAAGATCCATCTTAATTTCATACGAGCATTCACCTCCTGAATTTTGTCGCATGAATTTAGAAACACCCTGTATATAATGAGTTCCAATGTTTAGGAAAAACAATAATTGACGAAGAGAACAAAAGAGCAGATATCATTAAAAGAATAGGGAATCAAAAGAAAGTATATGTCAAGGAGAATTGGGTTGGTGGGGTTACGATGAAAAATACGAGACAGACAAAAAGAATATGGGAAGTAAGAATAATGAGAGGAAGACCAAGACAAGAAACAAGCATATTTCGTAAACATGGAAAACTATGGATTGAAGCAAAAATTTTAGTGTAACCAGATTGATTTTGCATCAACAGTTTTTATATTAGAACGTTATCAGTGAAATGAGTATTTTTAATTTAAGCTATATTTTTGTTTACTTTTAATGTCTTTTATTGACGATGATTCTACGATCTATTTAAAAAAGAAAATAATCAAATGTTAACTATGTTAGAACATGAATTTCTTGGGAAAATAGTCACTAACAAATCGCTCATCTTACCATTTATAATCGTTCTCATGTCGGATCATTTATAAATGTATGTAATAACTGGTCTTGTAATTTGTATTTGAAACAAATATTTTTTTAAATAACATATTTACGCGCATCTATTGAATTATTGGCAAAATTTTAGTATGTCGAACATCAACTTATCGAACATCTTTTATTAAATCTATGTTACTTTTTAAGCAGTGTAGATGGAGTATCCTACAGGCAGCTACAGAAACATGCACACAAGCATATTTATACAGATACGTTTTTAAATAGTTTCATCTGTAGGAATAACCTTTATTATGATAACTGCAAGAGAGTTTAGTATGTTTTTTCTCGTAACTGGTAAGAAAATTTGATCATTCTACAGAAGAGGTTGTTGAAATAAATTCACATTTACCACAGTATTATAAAATATGTCAATTCTTTGTGTTTCATATAAGCATTATAAGTTTACCATAAATTCGGGTGCATTTTCAATCAGTTGAGTATATTTATATACTTATTGTTTATATTGTTGCATATTAAAGAACAGATAGAGTAGAACATTATCAATGTAAATTTAATGATTGTGAACTACGCTCGTTGAGTTCATTCAAAATAAGATTATTTGGATGTTAACATTGAACAATATGATAATGCGCAATCCATTCTAACTAGAACAACTACCTCAATCGCAAGTTAAGGCGCCTGTTTAATCATTTTTGACGTTTTCGGTAGCGCAGAAACGCTTTATTTCTAACATCACATTACGTTTACATTCAATTTTTCACTAGTGGGTTTCTTAGAAAGGGTTATTAGGTAATTTTAGCTTGTCTTAAATTTCTCACGTATCCGTATACGTAACGAACTGCGCATGTGTAGACCCGTTACGGCTCAGCCGATACGATGCGTTGAACGGATTGTTACGTCTTACGTCCCTTCTCCGTATACGTAAACGTATCCGTATCTCGATCAAAATCAGTATTCTGTGTTATTAGTGCTATTTTACGGGTATTCTTTGATATTGGTTTGGTTTGATTATAACTACAAAGATCATTTTTAGTTTAATCTTTCATTATTTTTTTATTTTCACCAAAAAATATTGCTTTGACCATCCTGATTTTAGCACGAAACGATACGTTATCAGCTAAAAAGGTTTTCTTAACAACCTATTTACGTCAACGTAACTCGGATACGGATACGTGTAAAAATTTATAACAAGATAAAAGTGTCTATTGTCATAATAAGTTAAGTTGGCAACACTGTCAAAGATGAGAAGACAGTTGACAGTTGCAAGTAGTAGACACATACATGTGAACATTGGGTTGTTGTAAATTACTTGTTGTAGTTACAATAAATAAAATATAAAAAGTACTGCAAGCGTTTTATATAAAAGTACAAACAAATATTATAATGGTTATATTGAAAAACAAAACAAACTTCCAGTGTCCAACCATGAATTTATGATCAAAAAGGACTAATAGACATCTTAGGCAACAACGGACTGAGTAGTTGTTTACAAAGCAATCAGAAAGACATCTATCATGCCAGCATAACAGATATTTCATAAATTTCGAAGTGTTTCTAACATATTGTAGACTCTTATATCGTGGAGTTACAACCAAAAGGAACTAAGTCAAAAATTAGCTAAAATGCGTTTTTATCGGATCTAGTATCCATTTTTGGTAATATTTATACTGTTAAATCGCATTAAGTCTTCAGTTGCTCCAAAATAGAGTTACAACATACAAAATGCACAAACTCCATTTTATCTAAAGGTGATAGAAGCAAAACACACTAAGTGACTTAGTACGTCTTGTTTGTATTCTAATCTCGTATCTGTATCTGGAAAACATGACACTAAGTCACTTAGTGCGTTTTACCTGTATATATTTGGTAGGAATATTTAAGGAAACAATGCAACCCACAACGTATGAGTTAGCTACATTATTTTTTTAGTTGTTTACATGTTTATGTGAAGCGTGTATGTCGATAACATTGTTAATACTGATTTTTTTAACTAAAAATATCGCCAGCTCTATTTCCGAATGTTGTCGAGGACTTTGAAAGAGACCCTTTCGTAGCAGTGATTTTCAATTTGAATGTATGGACTAAAAGAACACATATTACCAACGATCTGGAGAGCAGAATATAGGTGTAAGATGATTATTAATTATTACTTACGATTAATATAGAAATTTTAAAATAAAATGGTATTTTTTGTTAATTTTTAGATTCATGTAACAAGCGAGGAAAGCCCGGTATTAACTGAGCTACTTCCTGTGGATACTGCGTACAGAACAATTAATGAAGACGCGAGCAGCATCGATGAGGATGACAAAAATAATTATTTTCCGAGTAATTGCGATGACTCTGTAGTCGACAAGTACTACGAACCAAATATGAGTGATGTATCTAGTGAAAACTCAACGCATGGAATGGATCGCCAAGAAAATGAAGAGGCCGATCCCTATGAAACTGAGGAAGCAGGGTCCAGTAAAAGAAGTAAAAGAAGCAGATGGCGGAAGGCAAAACCTGAAACATATATAAAACAAAAGAATAGAAAATTAAGAGATGAATGCCTTTCATATAAATATTACAAGAGATGTTCCAAAACATCCCATGCAAGTAGATTGTACTAAATGCAAATTTCGATGTACTGAAAAATTTGCAGAAGATAAACGGAAAGTGAAATTATTAGATTTTGTCAATGTATAAAAGAAAAAATATTTCATATTACACAATTTTTCAAGCTATGTGCCTTTAACAAGGCGCCCTCGAAAACAAAATGTCAAACAATATTACGTACATAAAGATACAAAAAAAATACTGGTCTGTCAAAATTTTTTTATGAAGACACTCTCTATATCAAATCCCCTAATCCTGTCAGCTTTTAAAGTAAAATATGAATTGGGGCACTTCAAAGGAACTGATAAGAGAGGAAGGAAAATCCCAGTTACAAAACACCAGAAGAATTAGCTGTTAAAGTAAGAACGCCCATAGAATTTTTCCGTCCGTAGAAAGTCACTATACTAGAAAGTGTGCCCAAAGAAAATATTTGGACAGCAACCTCTCAATAACCAAAATGTATAATCTGTATAAACAGGTCTGTCAAGAAAGAGGTGACATGGCAATTGTCAGCTTAATAACTTATCGCAGGATCTTCTGCCGTGAATATAACTTGTTTCTTTCATCCCAAGAAGGACCAGCGCTCCACTTGTGTCAACTACCATCAAGCTACTACTGGAGGGAAATTTGGTTTAGAAGGGGATTTCAAAGAACATCTGCGACGAAAGGATGAATCACAACAAGCCAAAGCGGCTGATAATGAAAAAGTAAATACTGATAAATCGTTCATGTCAGTTTTATTTGGTTTACAGAGTGTACTACAAATTCCATCATCAGAAGTGTCTTTGACATTTTGTTTCTGTTGGATGGAAATCAAAGGCAAAAAAGGAAGTTTTGAAATTGGAACGTGTTTACTCAAATATATTGAGAAGTTACCTCCCAGCATTAAAAACTTATTATTCTTTTCAGAGACGTGTGGAGGTCAAAATCGAAATTTGCATATATCTGCACTACTACTTTATGTAGTTGAAAACTAACACCTTGAAGTTATTGAACAAACATTTTTAGAAAGTGGCCATTCGTTTATGGAAGTTGACTCTACACACAGCGCTATAGAGTGTCAAAAGAAATTTTTATCAGTATTTTGCGTAAACAATTGGATGAACATTTTCAAGCTAGCTCGTTCTACACGAGTGAAAAACAAAGACAGGCCTATGAGACAGAAGAATTGAAGTTCAGTAATATGATAGATTTGAAAGAATTATCGTCTAATTTAATAAAAAATAAGTCTCTCGACGAAAATGCCATGAAGGTAAACTGGATGAAAGTAAAATGCTTCAAATATGAAAATGCTAAGTCAAATTACATTCAGTACTAAGATTATTGCGGCGAGTATGTAGGTATCAAAATTACTGGAAGAGCAGCTGTCAATGCGAAATTTTTTAAAGACGGTTTACCAAATTTTTATTCAGAAGAGTTGAAAATTAGCCGAGCAAAAAAAGATAATCTTTTAACTATGTGCGAAAAAAAAGTTATTCCTGGTTATCTATGGTTTCAAAGCCTCCCGAGTGATTTGGGCGTGAGAGACATTTTACCTGAGGCCGATATTGTTGACTCCGATTCAGAGGAGCAGACTTAATTAATCATATTACGTGTGTATGCTAGTTATTATTTTGTATTATATATCAGTAAGTTTATTTGTTTGTATACAGTGGTAGGAAAAGTCTGTGGGCACATATGTTTTATCGTCAATGTGTTAGAAAGAGACAAAATACATATAAATTCCGTGTATTATTCTTTTTCGCTAACAGGATATCATAAAGTGGAAAACGTGTATGTGTAAAGGCGGAGGGAGTATGCTCCCACCACGTGTAAAGGTATGTCTGGTAGGCACCGCTTTCGAGAGACGTGCAAATACAGACGTCTAATGTGGACAGTTTAGTTTATTAATTGAGAAATAATAAGATTGTACTAAACTAATAGTTTAATGCAATGAACAATAAAAAAAATCAGCATTACTTTCGTTTATCCCTTCATGATGAATTTACAAAGAAATAATTCAGTAGTAATAATCTAATTCACTATATTAGTTCGGTTAGTATTGGAATAAATAACTAATATGCGAAATAAAATTTGTATTAATAATAATATGTGTTTCCAAATATCTCAATTCTCATTTTTCGCTAACAGAATCTCATAAGTGGAAAACCCACAACGCCGGCCTCTTACAAATTCTTTGTAGCTACTAACAGTATTGCCAATTTTCATTGTATATTTATATTAATTGTAAAACGCATTGTTCTAACTTGAAAACAAGTTATAAGAAGATTTTAGTTATGATAATTCAAGAGGTTGTAACAGATCAAGATATAATTGATTCCATCTATTCGTTGGACATTTTATTGTAATGCTGGAAATTGTTCTAGTTTTCAGTTTGAAAGCGGTTGAAACCTTTACTTTTTTTCAGATTTGGCAACGTGAAATTGGTCTCGAAACATCTGCTGTGGTTCGAATGTGTTAGTAAAAAAAATGTTGGTATATTTATCGTTTGTGTGCAAATGAGAACGAATTCTCTGTGTAAACACACACACAGTACAAATTAAAGAAAAACGAAAATAAAAATAAAATCGAATTCTAATGAAAATGCCTACAATTTTTAAATAAAAGAAATATTATGATATGTAATAAATTAAAAAATAAAACTTCTTAATTCTTCAATGAGCTTAAATCAAATGTTCGAATAAACCCCAGTTTTGAGCTAAGTAGTAACCGAGACGGTTATAAAATTCTTGACGAACACGTATGAGGATTTCAGGTGTTATTTGAATACAAATTTGTAAAATTTATTCCCTTAGTTCATTTAGAGAAATGGCTCTAGTTTCTTGGAACCCATAAATTGTCGATTTTACATAACCCCAGAAAAAGAAATCGTTGGGAGCCAGATCTGGAGATATCGCAGGCCATCTTATATGTTACCATTCGTGGAGATTATCCGATTGGGAAATTGTGTATTTAAAAAGTTTATTGCTAGTCGATAACTATGTGATGCACGACCGTCATGTTGGTACCAGATATCATTGAAGTTGACACCTAATTGTATAAGGACAGGAGTAATTTGATTTTGCAGCATGTCCAAATATTTTTGTCCGGTTAAATTGCCGTCAATAAAAAATGGTCCAATTAAATGTTCACCTAATATTCCAGCCCAAACATTTAACTTTTGGGGATATTGAGTTCTACTATTGTAATGTTTGTGTAGATTTGTCCTTGACCAATATCGAATAACAGATGAATTGTGTGCACCGTGTATGGGAAAAGTCGATTCATCTGTGAACAAAATATTTTTCGAAAAGTTTGCGTCCAATTGTATTCTTTCCATAACTATTTCACAAAATTCCATTCTACGAAATTGATCGTATGGAAAAATTGCATGGCTCTTTTTCAGTTTGAAACTACGATAACCATTTTTTTTTAATACAGTCCGAATCGTTTTCGAATCAACATCAAAATCCTTTCCTAAATGAGTGGACGATTGTAGGGGATTATTTTCCACACTGGCACAAATTAAAATATCGCTTTCTTCTTTTTCGGGTTGGGTTTGACGATTTTGTGTACGCGGTCCATGTTTAGTAGGATTGACACATCCATGCTCTTCAAAAAATTTTATAACCGTTCTCACTTGTTTTTTGCTAATTGGTTGGGCATTTTCGAATGTCACAATAAACAAATTTTCTGCTATTTATTGATATAAATGACCCCGGTAGTACCATTTTACAATTTGCACTTTATGGTGTACTTGCATACTCATTTTAATAAGATTTACAAAAGATCGTTACTCATTCGTAAACAAACGATTAGTGAAGTACCCAGATTGTACAGTTAAACATCTTCAAGAGGCGCACGCGCGATTCGTATTCGCCTGGTATAATAATCTACGCTGGCTTTTAATTCTCTGTCTCATGATTGTCCTTCTCTAACACAATGGTAACGCCATGTGACCGTTATAATTTCCCTTTGGCCGTGAGAGGTTATCGTTTTACGTTGAAATTAAAAGTGACTGACAAATAAAAAGGAAAATTTTAAGGGCACTACAATCTAACGCGTTGATTGAAAATGAAGAGAGGGGACAGATAAAAAAATAATAATTAGAGATGCAAACGAAATCGTTTTATCAGGAGCGTAGGAAACAGGCGGTTTACATTGAGATATTTTTAAAACCAAAAGACAGTTAAACAAATATTAGCATACGACTTATTTCTCATTTTATGATATCCTGTTAAAGAAAATGATGATACACTGAATACACTTGTTTTATTACAACATATTGTCGCTTTTGGTCTCTGTATTGTTGCCATATATTATTCCTTATGATGTAAATGAAAATTATTATGCTTATATTCATTAATTGTACTCTCAATATCGACGAATGTAACTTTTTTAGCTATCTTCCAGTGATTTTTTAGTGGTACTTATCTCAAATACTTACTAGGTAGGTTTTAATTTATTGTTCAAATCATATTAGCGTGTACTACCCGAACTGATATAGTGAATTATAGTTTATTACTACTGAATTATTTCTTTGTAAATTAATCATGAAGGGATAAACGAAAGTAATGTTGATTTTTTTATTGTTCATTGCATTAATCTATCAGTATAGTACAATCTTATTATTTCTCAATTAATAAACTAAACTGTTCACATTACACATCTGTATTTCTAACATTAACTTCTTTCATTGCGATCTTTAACATAATGAGTTATTTATACAATATTTTGCTGCGGTAAAGTGACAAGTAATTGCCTGAATGCATTTCTAATTTGTTTATTTAAAACTGTAAGTAAAAGCCAGACATAAGAGCTACTGCACGCTTCTCGAAGGCGGTGCCTGCCAGACATCCCATTACACTTACAGTTATTTCGTTTCTCACTTTATGATACCCTGTTAGCGAAAAAGAGTAATACACTGAATTTATATGTATTTTGTCTCTTTCTAACACATTGACGGTAAAACGTATGTTCCCTCGTAATGTTCCCAACACTGTATACAGATTAAAATTCGATATTGTAAATGTCTTAAAATCAATAACAATTTACAGGCAAAAAGTCGTTGCTTTTGAATATTATTTATCATTTAATAGCAATATAAATTCATTTTTTGTTAAATGTTGATCATAGTGTTCTCAAAACACATACTTTTAGTTTAAAATGCTTGGTAGCCCATAAAGAGTTCATACAAAATTTAGACATTCATTTTAATGCTTATAACTCAAAACCGTGTTTTTTTACTTAGTGCGTTTTGGTTGTAACCCAACGATATCATCTTTGCTTGTTTCGAGAATAATATCAAAACAAAGCAAACCGTTTTCTTCGAAGGACAAATGAAGTTTCCGCAACGAATATTGAATTACATCTTCTTCGATGAACGTAACATCGATCGGTTTTTTTGGATAATGATGGCTCGCAATTGCAAGGAGAAAAGCATCTGTTGACCATGGTTTCGATCTAATTGCAAAATCGTTAAATTGAACATAAATAATGATAATTCAATATTCACGGACACTAGAATTGTATTTTGAACATCGTAAATTTGAAGAAAAAAATTTCTTTGCAATTTGAAGCTCTGTCATGAAGAGATCTAATTAAGTATCACTGATTTAAACAGTGCATTATAGAAAAGATCGGCGATGATAACATATAATGTATCTGAATTGAAAATAATATCAAAGAAAACCATTTCTTATAAAATTAATATGGAGTCCGTTATTAATAAATATTTTTTGGACAATCGGAAAGATGAGCATCTTGATAAACAGAAAATAATAATTAAGTTTACTTTATTTTACAAATTTACTGATCAACTCTGGTATTATTAACATTATTAACCTGTAGGTATATAACCAAATATAACCTGTAGGTATATAACCAAATAATATCAAACCTTAAAACTGAAATATTAATAAATTTGAATAACATAAACGAGTTCTAATGAACCATTGTTTGAAGTAGCGGGAATGATTCAAACTATGACGAATTTTGTGCCAATAATTTGGTTTTATAAAGAAAATATGATTTTGTTAACTGGTTTGTATTTATTGAGATTTTATGAATTGTTTAGCAGTGACAGTTCATTCAACTGCCCTGTAGCATAATGAGATTTTAAATATTCTCTGTATATCCAAACCAATTATTTGATTTGGCATTAATATTATGTAGGTATCTACTTCTATATAATACGAATACAAATCGTCATACCATTTAATTTAGGAAGCAAACGGAACGAGATTAAATAAATCCACATCAATAACAAAATAATTGCCCCATTACAACTGCTAATGACAAAACTTATAATAATCGTACCAGACACCGTTTACCAACGGAAAACCTTTATCGAACGTACAATAAGGAATATATTAACCAAACAAAATTAACACTAATTTTAGAAAATAAATTTTTAACGGAGAGAATCGGAAAAATAAAATCGACTGTGACTAAACCATTAATCATAAACTAATTAGATGCTCGTTGATCATAGATACAAGTGATGCAAAGGATGACATTAAAACAAATAACATAATTAGGAAAAAAAACCTGTTCTAGACACTGTACCTAAATAAAATAAAATTTAAGTGCTTGAATGCTATTGTAATAAGAACAATGTTTTTATTTTTGGACAAAGAGAGAAATCATTATTTTGAGATATTTGAGGTTATGTCTCCAAACCTTTTCGGCTATTTTTGAGGTTATGTAGAGAAGGCACGAAATTTATTAGAAATTCCTGTTCAGTTACATCCAATTCAATGGTCGCAGAATAGGGACGTTGACTATTTTTGGGAAAGTGTTTTAAACCGTGCATTAGTGCCTAATATAGCCGCAAATATTTACTATTTTTTTTAAATATGACTAAAACCTTAAAATAATGCGTTTTCAATTATTCAAAAACAATACTGTTATTAGTGTTTTAAATGAAACTCACTGTTTCTAGTTAATTCCACAATATAATGAAAATTGTTGAAAATTCTAAAAAATTGACAATTGTTTCGATAAATCAATATCATCGTCAGAATGACAGAAGTTACATTTCATTTGATGCCTACCTGATGTTAAGTAGTTATTTTTGGCTAGACCAAGAAGTGACCTAACTTGTGATTGACTTAATATGTTAATAGAAAAAAGAAGATGTGATCTTACAAATATTGAAGCTTAGATATTATTAGCCCTATGGTGATATCCTGGATATCATTTTTCCAATTAAGATCAGTATAACTGTGCAATGATATAGAAAAACAGGAAAACTATATCTGCTAATCTTTACAATTATCACTTAAGAAGACAGTTTATTAGTGGAGAACTCCCTAGATTTATCTGTTCATGGACAACTTCATATTGTGGGTTTCTAAAATGTCTTCTAATTTCCAATTCTTCAAGGAAATCCAGTTCTTGTTTCTTTTCACAAATATGCAGCACTTCTAGTTCTGTGTTAGGTGTCAATGAATGATTGGTGTCAAGTAGATGTTTTGCGTAGTGGGATTTATCTGGTTGTTTTAATCTGTATGCTCGTAAGTGTTCACTGTATCGGATTTCAAAATTTCTAAGGGTCTGACCCAAATAGACAGCATTACATTCTGGACATTTGAGTAAGGGTCGAGACAGTTAATTTCAATACTGTTATTTATTGTTAACTACAGATATAACAATTATTTGGTGGATGGAGGTCGTCACATTTCTGGATTCAGCACAATAGAAATTACTGTTTTTGTCCTACACTACTCGAAAATCCAATTTTCGTGCCACTACCGGGACGGGAACGTAGGCATTTGCACGGCTAGGCGAGGAAAATGGCAAAGAACGGTTAGGCAGGCAAAACAACTTCACAAAAATAACACTAGATGGCACCTTATTCTAAGACGCCGCGGATGTCACTTTTAAATTTCAAGCTGTGGCTTTAGGATTTTGTTGACATTAAAACTAAGATGGAAAAAATTTGCTACCTGAATAGTCAAATGGAAAATATAACCAAAAATATTAACATTTTATGGATAGGTGTTTATTGCATTGCAAGGTACAGCGAACATGTTATTTTCAACAACTCATCTGTCATTGTCTATGACTAGTTCATCTCATAACATTAAACGGCATAGGCAAAATATTTCCCACCTTTCTTTTTGTCATTTTAGAATATATTCATTTTGTGTATAAAGTGGCGAGACTAGACTACGCCTCGCATGTCGTCTTGGAAAACCAGCACTTTCGCGCCTAGGTACACAAATAGCTATTGTTGCGAACACATTTGCCATTGTAAAACTGTCAATTCTCTGCAAATTCGAACTGTTTGCGTTAATAAATCCACTCTCCATTATGTTTATATTAACTTTCAAAGATGAAGCAAGCTAATTTTGATTAAATTACTTATAAACCAATAAAGACGTTAACCAAACAACGCACTCATTTGACAGCGTCAGATCATAGAGTATGTTCAGGAAACACAACTGTTGCTCAACCGTTGAGTGCATGTTCTGTGAACGCACTTTGATCAGTGAGCGAAACTCACCTATAAGGCTGGCGTTACATGCATCCGTTATCCGACGACACGATCTCCGAAAGTACTCAAAATTTCTTATGAGTGTTTTTCTTGATTTACATTAATCCGATTGTCGTATCCGAAATCTAACCTAGAATTTACTGAATTCTAAATAACCTCTAACCTACAAACTACATATATTATACAAGACCCTTGGTTGAGTTGGTTGCTCTTTTCATGTATTAAATATTGAATTTAACATGTATTCGCAGTCAGCAGCAAAACATTTTTGATGTTACGTTTTCTTTGCCTTTGGTATGAGATATACTGCTGTAAATTCATAGCTTTTCTAGAGTCGGTAACTATACACAGATAAAATGCAAAAAAATGAAGTTAAGATTTATCCGATATTGGAAGAAATAGAAAATATTTTAACTCTGTACGATATCGTATGAAAGTTGAAAACCATCGGAAGTAAAATGACATTTGAATTTTCTGACCAATAGGGTTCATTTCGGATCATCGTATCATCGGATAACGGATGCATGTAACGCCACCTTTAGTCAGTTCCAACTGACACGAAAACCGTACACGTACGATACAAATCCAATTGACCTACAGGGATCGAGAAAATGACGATTATGCCATCTGCCGTGAAAAAACACAAACAAAGTAATGTAAACACTATTAGTTTTGTATAATCAGCGTTTTTAAATGTTCATTTTTTTAAACTGATATTAAATGTTTATGATGTCTTCATCAAAAGTATCTTTCTGTATTATTGGCAGTTCAAATATGCCGTATAAAAATAATACGCAGTTGAAATTTTATCGTTTCCTCAAAAGTTCATTGAACACTGCGTGGATAACCTTAAAATGTCAAAAATGGATAAATGCAGTAAAAACCCATATGTAAGTAAAGTGTTCTAATTAAATAGTTATTTATGCAAAAAGTGAGTTTTTTTGCACGCGACGTGAAATTGTCCAACGAGGCCTTTAGGCCGAGTTGGACAACACGTCGAGTGCAAAAAACACATTTTGCACGAGTTGCATACAATATTTTTTCTACATTCATGCAAAAACTGGAAAATTAGAACCATGTCAGAACTCAGAATGTATTTTAACCGTTCTTCTTTTTTTTTGTATCCTTATGGCCTCCAACTTGTCAGTACTTAATCATAGCTGGTTTTCGCTTTGACCATTTAAATTTTAAATAATCAAAGATTTTTGCCATAATTGTAACTCGTTGAGACTAAGTAAGATATACATTATATTATTGCTGTATTAGAGCAGGATCAGACACTTGCTCTGGATTTTTATTTTATTTAAATGTTTATGTTTGTCATCAATCATCATAAAGCTGACAAGAATGACAGATGAGTGCAACAAAAATTTTGTTGCACTAGTGCAAAAATGAACCACTTTTTCCATTAAATCTGTTTCACAAAAGTGTTGTTTTTTGCATGAATGTAGAAAAACATTTTATTAACTATTATTTTGTGTATAATCAGTATGATACTACAATTGTCAGCTATTAGAAAAGTTCTAAATGTTTTTTCCATAAATAAAAGATTATTATCGAGAGAATAAATTTTTGTTTTCTGTACGATTTCATTTATTATATAAAATAAGAAGCTTGTTATGTGATTGCTGACTTTAATATTATATAATACGTTTAAATAATTAAATACTATTAAGAGAAAGAAAGTAAACGAATCACTTCAAGTTTTTTAATTACATTTCAGAAAACATCGGAAGGATTGGGAACCAAATAAAAATAAACGGTTTTAAAGATTAAAACTAACTTCTCCGCATCTGTGGCCCTGAACAATATTTCATCATAAAATTGTTACTTGTATACACTTCGGGGGATGTATCGTGCTAACAAACCAAAATTTCTCCAAAAATAACCAAAAATATAGTTTATCTGGATTTATAGGACCCGCTGTACTCGCTACAGTCAACTGAATATCAATATTGTACATCTGTGAGACACCTTGAACAGTATTCAATCATAAAATTGATCAATCGTATACTCTCTGGAGGCTGTATCGTGCTAACAAAATGAAAATTCTCCAAAAATGTTGTACTGACTTTAGTGAGCAGAATATCAATAGGATTCATGTTTGAGACGCTCTGAATATTATCCAATCAAATAATTCAAAAAAAATTTCAAAATTCCAACTTTTTTTGGGGTAAACCAATACTTTTCTCGCATATTAAATAGGTTGGGCGGAAAAGTAATACTAGAATTTGCAGTGCTCATGTTGTTAATAATCAAAAATCAGATAATCCCCTACACCCATCTTACATACCAACAATTTTTCCTGGCAAAGTAAATAAAAAGATCTATTCATTTTTTGCATTTTGTAGGCTATTTATTACACTATTTACATCTCAATGTTTTTCTTATTTAACACCAGGGGCTCTACTTTCGACAGAAGTGCTGCCTCTATAGTTCGGTTTCGATCCCTACTGATTAGTGAATATAATGAGCATTTGTAATTGAAATCAAATTTGCTGCGTTATTGAAATTGTACGATTCAAAAACGGTATTCACTTCAGTTTGAACAAATCTCAATGAGTATTGAAAATTGAAATATACTTTATAACTAAATATTACCAGTCACTACCATAGAGGAAGTAATAATTTGTTTGTATTATCTTTAGTCACTACATTCACTTTGTTGTGTGTTGTGTATCTTTGACTTCTTCTTCGTCATATACTTCTTGTAAAATATTCTCATTTTCATTCTCATCGTCAGATGCGACGTAATTAAAGATTCTCAAAAAATGGGAAGACATTTATGGTTTGGGGAATACGAGGTCTGGCTATTAAATAACGAGACTGCGCGCCTAGAGGGCTCCCTAGTTGGGTGGGGTAAAAAACGAGTAGTGCGTTGGGTATCTAGATATCTTGTCTATGCACGTCCCAAAACACGTTTCCATTACTATTATAGTATTTGTACAGTAGCGGTTTGAAACGAACGTGCTTTTTTCTCGTGCTTAAAACCATGTGTGACGAAAAACAGGAGCAACGTATCAATCTCAAATGTCTCGTTAAATTGAAAAATACTCCGACTGAGTGCTATAAATTATTGCAAGAGGTCTATGGGGACAATTCTTTATCTCGTGCGCGTGTTTTTGAGTGGTGTAAGCGCTTTAGTGAGGGCCGAGAGAGCACTGAAGATGACCAGCGCCCAGGTCGCCCTGTGACTGTTTCAACTCCGGAAACAGTGACCAAAATCAACCAAATTGTGCGTGCAGATCGTCGAATTAGCATCCGGATGATTGCCGAGGCTGTGAACGCCGATAAAGAAACGGTTAGAAAAATTATACACGAGGAATTACGACTACACATGACAAAAGTCTGTGCGAAGTTGGTGCCAAAAAATCTGACTCCTGACCAAAAGATCTTGTGTTAACGGGTCTGCTCAGATTTCCTTGAAAGGTTAAAGAAGATCCCGGGCTGAAACGTTATTACTTGCGACGAAACGTGGATTTTTCAATACGATGCTGAAGCTGAAGGCACAATCGATTCATTGGAAGAATTGCCCAGAATAAAAAAAGCAAGGATGTCCAAATCAAAATTCAAGGCAATGGTGATCGTTTTTTTTCGACATTAACGGTATCGTGATGACTAAATGGGTTCCAGAGGGTCAGACTGTCAACCAGACTTACTATTTGCCAGTTTTGGCAACACTGCGAGAACGAGTTCGTAGAAAACGGCCCGAGTTGTGTAAGAACAACTCGTGGATGTTGTACCAGCACAACGCATCTGCCAATAACGCGATATCTGTGAAGCAGTATTTGGCCAGTAAGTGCACTCCAGTGCTCGAACACCCGCCGTACTCGATGGAAGCGGTAAAGCAAAAAACGGTAGAGCTCATAAAGGTGTGTATGGAAAGGTGTGTGGCGAGGGGAGGGGAGTATATTGAAGGGAAGCATTCGAATGTAGAATAATTTTTATAATACTCGTATAACCCTTTTTCGTAACCAGTCTCGTTATTTAATAGCCAGACCTCGTATTCCCACCTAACATAACTATTCAGAAAGCATACGTCAACCATTCGTTGTTTAGTTTGTTCAACGGTTGAGTTATAAGTTATATTTTCTGAACGTACCCATAGATAGGGAGAGCGTCAGATGATGTTTGTGAACATATGACGTCATAACCTCTGATTGGTGTTCAATGTCACGTGACTGATTTATTTAAATTTTATTAAAGAATAATTAGCTGACTTAAAAATAAGGAGAACTATTGTGTTTTCTAGTATTTATATGATAAAAACTACATACCTGCTTACGTTAAAATAATGTTTTTATTTGTATACAGTTAACATCTCTAATCAATTGAAATTCAAATTTGCCTAAAACACTTTGGGGCGGACATGATATTTCCTCATGAAAATTTGCACTGAGGTTTTTAGGTAGCTGAATACTAACATAAACTAAAATTTGAATTCCCTATAAAGCGGACAGGAACCCCAAGACAACATACCACCAATCAAAGATCTAGCCACCAAAGGCAAGATCAATAAAACGACAAATCGATGGAAAAATGTTTTCTAAATTTGTAAAAAATGTTTTAAAACCTTTCTAATTAATACACTTACGTCATTGAACAATAAAAACATTTTTTGAACGCATTTTCGAGAATTCTCCTCTGCCACTTCTATCGACTGAAAACATCAGGTGAGTGCAGTGGTTGTTTGATACAGTTAGTAGAGTTTTTGTTCACAATGATAAACTTGTGAAATTATGCGTTATCTTTGATCGCCCAGAGCGAGGCAAATCTTCCACTACAAATCTAACGCTTTTGCATGCACTGTACCACATACAGGTACGTTCTTGATAAAAGGTAATATTTTCAGCGCTACTGCATACGAAATTTCATTTGCACTGCAAACTTCAAAACGCATTCTTTTTTCGATCGATTGTAAAAATCTCAAAATAATCTTGAGATGACCCGACAAAATTGAGCACTGTAAGCAAACTAAATGACAGTTGTGCTAACTTAACAAAAATGTCGATAATTCCTTTAAACGTAATTTCAAATGATTAAT
Source organism: Galeruca laticollis (assembly GCA_963921935.1). NCBI lineage: Eukaryota > Metazoa > Arthropoda > Insecta > Coleoptera > Chrysomelidae > Galeruca > Galeruca laticollis. The sequence continues at coordinate 173,486,946 of OY998177.1, forward strand.
TCCTAGTAATTAACTGTAAAACTAACTCTTTGTAATTCATACTCATTACTATTATAACTTTATTTATGAGTATCGTCAACAGGGCCGGGACCAAGGGGGGCAGGGGGGAGCCCCCGAAATTTTAATCTCAAACTGAGTCTGCATCCATGCCTACCATGCTTCTTAGTTGAGTTTATGTTGTGGTATTGGTTATTTACTCACTGTTATTGTGTTGTGCATCTCCAAAAAAAGGTAAGAAGCTTGATTTTTTTTAACCTGCACACTTCCTGTTGTACAGAGATCCCTAAATAGACTGGAATATCGCTGTATAGTAGTTATAAATCAGGCAATCGTTCTCTAACCTAAAAGCCTTACTTTCCTTCTTACTTGCCAGTGGCGTATCATTTTATTTTTTTATGTAATTTCAGGGGCGACTTGAAAAATGGTGCGTATATAAAAAAGGAAACCGGGAAGTTGGAAATATCGGGATTATAGCGGAGACACGCTTCAGCGAGTACTACAGCTACACAAACAAGGTAGAAAATTAAAAGATTTAAGTGAAGAATATGACATTCCTTTTATAACTTTATATAGAAAAGCTAAAGTACTACACACAAAATCTGCAATGTCGATCGAAGAGGAAAATTATCTGGTTCGGTCTATATCTATCGCAGCGGACTGGGGTTATCCCTGTGATTCAAACGATATAAAAGAGATAGTAAAATCCTAATTGGACAGAAGTGGATGCCACATTTCCGAGGCAACAGACCTGGTGAAACCTGGCTGCAAAAATTTCTAAAGCGACATTAGGAGGAGCTGTCTAAAAGAATGTCTCAATCAATACAAGAAAGTAGAGCCAAAGTTTGCCCTGATAGTATTAATACATATTTCGACCACTTATCAGAAAGTCTAAAAGATGTTCCACCCAACGCAATAGTAAATTACGATGAGACTAATTTTACGGACGATCCTGGTCGCGTGAAAGTCACCGTTCGTAGGACTTCTAAAAGAGCGGAGAAGGTAATGGATACATCTAAAACATCTACTTCCCTCATGTTTGCTTCTGCAGCTTCAGGATTTATGCTTCCGATCTACATAGTCTATAAGGCAGACCACTTATGGAGCACTTGGACAGAATTTGGACCAACCGGAGCCAGATATAATCGCTCTCGTTCTCGATGGTTTGATACAAATATTTTTGAAGATTGGTTTATTAACATAGTATTGTCATATTTTCGATCTTTGCCACCGCGTCCTAAAGTTCTTATTGGAGATAATTTGGCAAGCCACATTTCGTCCAATGTTATTTCGAAATATACGTAGAATGACATTCGTTTTGTGCTTTTGCCTCCTAACAGTACGCACCTTACGCAGCCATTAGATGTTAGCGTTTTTCGTCCAATTAAGATATCTTGTAGAAAGATACTTCAAGAATGGAAAAAACATACTAAAGGAACTGTAAGAAAAGAAGTATTACGCTTATTAACACAGGCATTAAATAGACTTTCAGAGAGTATGGAAAAAATATTCAATCAGGCTTTGAAGCGACCGGTCTATTACCGCTGAATAGAAATAAAATTTTATGCAAGCTACCAAAAACAGACAAGCAAAGGACGCAAGAACAAGATGCAATTGTCGATTCACCAGAAAAATCTAGGTTTGGAGCACCAACCTCTGTTGGTAGGAAGAAAAAATTGTTTGTTGATGCAGGTAAAAGCATTTCACAGGAACCATCAACATCAGCGCCATTCAAGCCAAATAAAAAATAAAAGCACGAATAAGAACTTACGCCCAAGGTTATTATCTTCTTCCGAAAGTGATGTGGATGAAGAAGATTTAACCGTCGACAGCGACAAAGATATGGACCCAGAACCGTTTTCCGACACAGACACCAATAAAATTGATGATAACATGTCACCTATGCAAGATTCTTCTGTCTCGACAGATTTTAAACAAGGTGATTTCATTCACGTTGACATGAAAACTGAAGCTGGTACCAATAAGCAATATGTGGCAAAAATAATAAATTGCGAAAAAAATGGATCTTATCTATGCTCATTCTTAAGATTAAGTGATAAAATACCTAATGCATATGTTTTCCCCCGGCAGAAGACATCGGACTTGTCGAGCAAAAAGAAATTAAGCAAAAACTTCTAGAATATGAAACATTACGACGAGGACAGCTAAAATTTAAAAATATGTGATCTTAATTTTTCATTTGTTTGTTTTTGACCGGGGAATCTTAATTATTAATTTGATTGTAAACTGTCAAACGAATTTGCTTTTATTTATTTTTTTGTAGTCTCTACTATACCAAAGAAGGTTTATTTTGGGTTATTTTGTTAATGTAGAATATTGTTTTTTATTTGTATAATAAATATGTGATGCCAATAAAGCCAATTTTGAAAAAAATGTTTTTTTGTGTGTAAAATAATGAAGAAATATAAAAAAAAATTAACAGTCGCGACCCTTACTTTGTGGAATCTACTCACAGTCTTTTAAATGAAACTTACTGTTTCTAGTTAACTCCACAGTTTATTGAAAAATGTTAAAAATTCTAAAAAATTGACAATTGTTTCGATATAATCTATTCTGACGATGATATTTAGATAATATCGAGACAATTGTCAATTTTTCAGAATTTTTAACATTTTTCAATATACTGTGGAGTTAACTAGAAACAGTAAGTTTCATTTAAAACACTAATAAAAAAATAATGTTTTATGTTGGACCTACAAAAAAGACCTTCCATATTTTTTTCCTAGGGAGTGTAGGGAGGTACAACTTTTTTTAAGCGTTGTCTCCAATAGCCACCACCTCAAAGTAATCTAAAATAATTTTTATTTGAATTAGAACGGTAAATAAACGGCGGTAGGATATCGAATATTCCAAAAATGGTATCAAGTCGTTTACGGTATGTATATTTGTGAACTGTTTTCGTTTATATTTCTTAAGTAAGGTGTTTTTGTTCCTATTTTTCAAACAGGTATATATTGTAAGTATTATAATCTAATAGTTTAAATTTGGATTTTTAAGATTTTGCTAGTAGGTTGCATTTTTAATATGTTAAAGCCTATACTTGTTTATATTATTACATATACAAAAGTGTGCTTCGGTACGGCTCTGTCGTCAACGACTTGTAATTTACAAATTAACTTAGTCTCAGGTCACCTCTCTTCTTTTTTTCTAAAACTTTTCGTTAAAAGGTGGAAAGAATGTGATCGAACTTCATCATCATATTAAATAAAACTACGAGATATACCTTCGCGATTATGAGTTTGAATTAAAGATAAACAAAATGCCTATAAATAATTCCTAACATTTAGCAAGTATATTTTAGGCCGATTCAAAGCATTTATGTCGGTTAAAAAAATAAACGGGCGGCGAATTTATCTCATTCGTTTATATTTAAATTATGCAATGATGACTTTATTTATTCTTATGCATATTTGTGCTGATATCAGTCAGGTTCAATTTAGTTATTTTGGCTCCAGAATGTTTAAATTTATGACCTACCTTGTTGTTACAATCTGTATAGAATACACACCGACTCAAAAGTTTTCCTATATACACCAAATATAACATTTTGAATCATCATTATCGTATTATCAAAAGTAAGGTAAAAACATGCTTTAAACATAAGATTCTTGTAAACATATTATAAATTAATGATTTTTATGAAACAAAAATAATTTGTGTAAATTAAATAATTAATTAACAAAATATATCAAGCAAAATTAATAATTATTGATTTATGATATGCTCCACATGACTACCATCTTGTTGCAAGCATAATTCCAAGCGTTGCTGAAGATTGGATACTATGTCTTTTAAACAGAGGCTGGAGTAAATTTTGGAAAAATGTTCTATTACAATTTTTAATTCGGGAACTGTATTTGGAACATTTCCGCTAAAAATACTATTTTTCATTCATTCCCAGATGTAGGCATCAGGATGAGTCAAGTCGGTGCTATGCGTTGAATAAACGAAGTCAGTATTTCTGGATATCATCCTATTGCCGAAATGTTGTCTTAACATCGCAAGAGTGGCATTAGCGGTATGACTTGTTGCTCCATCTTGCTGGAATCACTGTCTTCGATAAGGCAATTTTCTAGCTCTGCAGAAGCGTCGTTTTAGATCTCACAAACAACAAATAATTAAATCTGTTGCCTATACCTTTGTTGCTTCATTGTTACGTTATGACCTTCTTGATCTTCAAAGAAATAAGGACACAAAATTCCGTTCCCAAACAGTTACTCGTTCATCGTAAAGAGGTGGCTGTACAAATTCTTGTGGTCTTTCAAACCCAATAAATCTGTAAGATTGTCTGTTGATGTGCTCTGATGATAGGTTTGTTCCAATCTGCGTCAGAAACAGTTTTTTGCAGTCAGGATTCTGCGCACTAACTCAAATGTGTTCCAACCAGAGTTAGTGCGCAGAATCCTGACCGATTGCGCAGAATCCTGACCGATAGCGAAGAATCCTGAATGTAAGAAACTGTTTCTGACGCAGGTTGGAACAAACCTTATGACACATGTGATTCGTCAGAAAACCATATGTTTGGCAAAAAATTTTCGTCCTCATATTGCGTGGCTAGAACACGGTCACAATATTCTACACGTAACCGCTTATTCGCAGCATTTAAAATATGGAATGTCTGAATCTTATACGAAAATTTACCAATATCTTTAGAAATTAAGCGTGTAGTTTCCCTATTTAGATTCATTTTCACAGCAGTCTTTCTCATACTCTTCTTTGGATATTGCATGATTTGATACAGGAGTCTACCGTGGTTTTCACTATCCCGCACTGTTCTCTTTAGCCCAGATCTTCCTTTCCGTTGGGCTAGAACACTGCCCCTACGTTGAAACTTCATTAGGGGGATGTGGGGTAGTTTGTGACAGTTTAAATTTTGCGCGTTTTATTTCGATTTAAAAGTTGACAGCCATGTCAAAATCAGTAATGAACTTCTGCTTCTTGATGTCTGTAGCTGTCAGAGTTCTGTTTAAAAGGTCTTAAAAAATACTGAAGGTTTATGGTTTTTGCTCATCCAAGTGAGTATTTCTTGATTGTATTAAGGAAATAGCAGTGAAGATGATAAATGAAAAGCCAGCACATCCAAATATGGATCAAGACAAATATTTACCGGCGACGAGGAAAATCAGGTTGAAGATTATTTAACCCAGTCCTCAAACATACACTATGGTTTGACATATACTAATGCTAGAATATTAGCATACCAGTACGCTCTTGCATTATCTAAAACAGTACCAGAGTCCTGGAATTCAAATAAAATGAACGGAAAAGACTGGATGCATAGCTTTATGGGGAGACATAAGAAGATGTCTTATAGAAAACACCAGTTTAGCTAGAGCTACAACTTTTACTAAAGAAAACGTGGGTTTGTTTTTTGAGAACTATTTGACACTGCAAGATCTTTACAGCTTCCCGCCTGATAGAATTTTAAATACAGATGAAACAGGAATTTCCACGGTGTTGCAAGCCCTGAAAGTTATTGCTCCAATTTGAAGGAAACAAGTTGGACAAATTGTCTCCGGAGAATGGGGAACCAACGTTACTATGTATGGCATAATATCAGCTATTGAAACAGCTTTTCCACCTGTTTACATATACCCCAGGAGACGAATTAAGGATGAGTACTTGCTTGGTTGTGCACCAGGTTCTAAAGCATTTGGAACGAAGTCTGGAAGGATTGATTCAGAAACATTTTTAAAAATTCTAAAACATATTAAGCAATATACACTTCCTTCAAACGAGAACCCATTGCTGCTTCTACTCAACAGTCATGAAACTCACATTTCAGTAGATTAAATTCGTTACTGCCGTGAAAATGGAATTCATTTATTGGCATTTCCACCACATTGCACTTATAAAATGCAACCGTTAGATAAGGGGATTTATGGACCTTTCAAATCCAAATGTAAAATTGCTTTTGATGACTAAATACGCAGCAATCCTTGTGAAATTATTCGCAGTAAAGACATAGCCCAGTTAATCGCGACACCGTTCTTACAGTTATTTACACCAACTAATATTATAAACCCATTTGAGAGTGCATGGATCTGGTCAATCAACAGATGAAGATTTTGATTGTACGTTTGTTGTACAGGAAAACCTTGGTTAGCAATCAACGAGTAGTAAATCTGTTTCTTTCAAAATTCTTAGTCGACCATTAACAAATAACAGATCAGTTTCTTACGATGATATCTGTCATACATCAGCAACGTTCATGTTTGTTTCTCCCGCAAGATATGAAACCAAAGATGAGGGGAAACATCAAATTGTTTCTAAACTATTTAACGACATTTTGAATAGAGTGTTTACGAATCTCCACGGTAAGAAAAAAATGTCACTATTGCAAATATGCTCTTTACCAAAAGCCAATTCAAAGAAAAAATCCAATTCGACAAAACGGGGCTATTTATACCATCACTCCAGAAAAGGATAAAATAAAAGAAGCAGCGGAAAAGAAAAGGTAAAAACAGTTAAAGAAACAAGGTCTTGAAAAAAATAAGAGGCACGTGAAGAAACGGGTGTTTGAAAATGCTTCCGGCACTAAGAAAACAACAAAAAACGTAAAATGTGTAAAACACAAAGGATCAAGTCTAGTTCAACAGATGAAGATATGGAGGTCGAAGAAAATTTTGATGCAATGTATTTTTATTTCATATGGTATCTGTTTCTTCCCAAAAAATGAAGACCTCGCGGCGGCGTTAAAGAGTCTTCAAGCTTTTCCAATTCTATGTTTTATTTATTCGTTAATTATTCCTGATTCTTCTATGAATGTACCTAGATAATAAATTGTACCTTGTTACCTGTTCTAGTTCTTGTATCTTGTGCCTTTTTTTCTTCAAAGACAGAATCATGGTTTTTCTTTTTTCGTGCTGATTTCTATATTTATTTTCCTTAGTTCTTTTTGGTATATACGAGTATCTATATTATATTGTAGTCTGTCTTCGGATTCGGCAATCGTACCAATACGAGTTCTAGCGTTACGTTATTCATTTACCATTTTTCTATTTTTGAGCCATAACACTTTTCTTTACACCTTTTTATCATTATAGTAATATAAAAAGCAAAACTCGGACTATATAATCAAGCGTTTCATTTCAAGTGCGACTAACGAACGCGAGGTCTAAAATCCTAATTTTTATGATACTTAAAAACTTAAAATTTGCCCACGCTCAAAATATAAAATATTCAATTTCAATTACATTTAAATTTACAGTACTTTCAGGGTAAGTAAATTTAAAATATTCTTCAATTATATTATAAAATCTCTGCTATAACGAAGAGTTAGTGGAAGGAATCTGAAATAAGGACATTAAGGGCAATAACGCAATAACATAAACAAACCAATATTCGTGCCAACAAAATTTTGTAAACAGATCGTCTGGAACCTCACAAATAATACGGGAGTTGATTATTATATCTTATGCTGTAGATCACATAAGAAATAAAGACCAAAATTGCTTATAACGTCTCTTTCTTACCAGCTTGAGTAACGTTGCTTCCAGGTTTCTTGATAAGGAAGGTATCATTATTAAATAGAGCAGAGTTAAATAAAAGAAAGTGTGGTGACTGTGAAAGTTAAAGAAAACGATCTTCAATAGCTTACGTGGGTCTTTCTCACGGGGTAACGAATTTCATATCTATTGTAATAATAATTATTATTTAGATATTTTGTTGATTTTTTAAGCTATAACGTTGACAAATCTATCTATCTATACATATTTATATAAAATAACTGTTTGATAATGAATTAATTTGATATCTGAGATTACAAACAATACATTCATTTTAGGTATGTCGCGAGATGACCCCTAGTGCCTATTACAATGTTTATGATGATACATACTCCGGACTAGCAAATTTTGTGCTCTTGGAGAGGGATTTCGCGAGTTGACTCTTAGTACCTATGACCCGAGAGACGTTTGAACTTTATTATGTATTATTTGTACATTTTATTTAAACATGTTCTAATTATGTTTTGGTTTACGAACTATAAATGCACCAGATTGATATATTAGACTTTTGTGACTTTTACTTGTAACCTAATTTCCAAATCTCTTATGAACTGGTTACTCAGATATTTTATTTCCTTTTTAGATGTGTCATCCCGAGAGAGCGCTTTTCCTGACAAACGCTCCACCTTTGTTTTCAGTATGACAATTTAGACATAGTTAATTTACTATTATTTTCATATTTTTATTTTGGAACGGTCTGGGTATGGTGTACATACTAGATATAAATTGAGTGAATGAAACGACGAGTACTCAGTGTGTATTTATTATTAAAATTCAGCTAAGCGCTTTCGGCCATTAGGCCATTCTGAAAGCTGTCGTCATAAAAAATCCTACAACAGGTGTCAAAAAACATCCAATTCATACAGAATGAAGAAATGTATGATGTTACGTCATTATTGAAATAAAATGATTAAAAAGATTAAAAAATACCCTTTCAAGAGGGTGTACAAAAAGTCCTATTTAAAAGTGTAAACTTTACACTGAGTACTCCTCGTTTCATTCACTCAATTTATTTTTATTTTGCTCTTATTATATCTTGGTTACTTTAGTAAATATTTTTTAGATTATGCTCGGACTAATTATTTTACACCTCGGAGTATATTTTCCTATAACGACTGGGTGTAAGAACACCAATATTAACCCAGAATAAGGTTTCTGGAATTATCTACAATTTAAAGAAGCAGTGAGACAGTAAATTTAATTAGTAAGATTAGCTGATATAAATAAAACCTTGCGAATTATTATTGATATATTTTAAATAATAGATAATACACACAATAGTATTCATCTTGAGGGATTGATATTTTGGATTATAATATGAAGTTTATGCTGTTTATTTATACTTGTTACAAGATTAAAGGTTTTGTTGAAAATCATGTTACTATAAATAAAGGTAATTTTAAATTTAGTTATTTAGTAATTTATTTTGAATGTCACTTTGAGAGATTGATACAATAGTTTTCAGATAAATATATAATATGTTAGCTTTAATAAACAAAAGTATCACCAATAGAAAGCGACAAAAAATTATTCTTCCATCTCTTCGTTGTTTCAGCTCTTTATGCACAAGCGTCCAAACTCCATATAGTACACGGAAATTAGCAAAAATAGAAGAAAAAATTTATAATAAGCTGATTTTTTCTGAGTTGGCAGTTAATGGGGGTAGCAATACAGGATCGAAAAGTTCCCACCCCTAACTGGTAAGCTTCACCCCTATTGTGACACCGCGTCGGTTTTTCTATAATATCTTGAAAATATTGTATTCTATGGCAAAAAGAGAGGTATGTAATAATGTTCAGAATTTAATTTTCTATAAAACATGTCCTATAGGTCGTTTGCAGAATACTAAGGGTTTTTACGTTAACCAGCCGCAAAGGTAGGGGTAGGTACCAAAAACGCTTTTGGTGGGCAATACAATATTTCTCCAGCCTTAGTAATATTCTCTTTTGTAGTATTTGGTTTAAGCAACTTCTTATATTGATACAGAGTTTCATAAGTATCAAAAATACTCATTAGTAGACCCTGAACCAAACTCGTTTCCACACCACCCAGGAGGTAGAGTTTGTCGGCGCGTTTTTTTATGTGGCTTGAGGCCTAATCCACTAAAGTCATTTATTCTTGCTCGAATTCAAAATCCTTGATACGTTCCGCATTAGAGCATCCTTGTTCATGACAGTTCATACACATAACCGAACATTTTATACCAACCTTGAAACATCCACATCGCTTTCCGCAGCCCATTTTGCAGGCACACGATATTAGTTTCAAGATTGATGAAGGAGCTGGTGCCTCAGTAGTCAAAACAGGTATTAAAATGTCACCTGATTTCTTCCATCCCCATTCTTCTGACTGTAAAACATTACCACGCCAAGCCTGAATTTGGTGGTAAGGCCGCAACGAATGTTGTTGCAAAGCTGCAACGGTCGGGGGTAGTTTTGCCAAAGTAACCGTGTGACTATAATTGCCAACCGAGGTGTTAAACAGAACATACTTCTGATGATTTATTGACGATTCATTTTTGTCTGCTTTATATAGTGCAAGTGTAAATTTTTCGCCTGCCACAGTAATCTCCTGGTTTGTTAAAGGTTTCAACAATTTCTCGTAAATTTGGATTCGAATTTAATAGGTTTGTTGTTTGGAGTTTGCCTTTACCAAAAAAAGCCTACGTTGGATTATTACTGTAACCATCGAAAGCAATTTTAACTTTTTCGCCATAATGCCTTCCAACAAAATTGACGTATGCTTCGTAAATATCCTTAAATGTGCTCCGACTCGGCCATAAAACACGATGAATCAGATTTCCGCCATCAAGTACATACACACAATTGGCCTTATCAAATGAACGTTCCGGTATGGATTGGAAAAGTTGATACAATGATGACTTTTTCGTTTTTCTCATCAGTCCTCTTTAATCAAATATAGATAAAGGCGCTGCCGCAAGTTCAAATGTGTAACATTGTTCTAATTCAGATGGTGTGCGCACAGTGCAGACTATTCTTTGGAATAATTGAGATAAATCGACTTGTATCATATTTGCATCCTTGGTTTTCGATGAGGAATTTATATATGATAGTGGCTTTACCATGTTGTTACGCTTTAACTTAAATGTACCAAACTTGCCTCCTTCATTTAAGAGTTTATCCATGGATTTTTTTCCCAATTTCTCTTGCTTTGTGGCAATTAATATTGTCAATGCCACTCGACAAGGATATCAAATTATTGGATGTAACGAAAGGTGAGTGTTGCTTCAACCAATTTACAAATATTTGACGATCTTTTTCATCACAATTAACTCGCGAATCTCTCAGCTCGACATGTTGATTACTAGTTTGCGTCTGCATATCACAGAAATTTTCTATAGTTTCGCTCACATGATGAGCAATCGGCAAACCTGAAATCCATTTGTCAGTAAAACCGCATCCATGTGCAACGCCACCAACGCTTCTCATGTTTTTCATAAGCGTCTGTTCGATGGTCATGTTTGACCACACACCACATCAGTGCTTTTCCGAGCGACGGATAGTCGTTTTTCTCACCCCGCATACCCTCTCTGCCTATGTAGTTTTGAATTTACATTATATTTCGATGCATAAGGCATTCTTTATTAGCTACCTGTGATTTGAAATATTATCGGGTTGCGTTGTATTCAGTTATGTACCGTGTTTAATATAACGACATTTTAATTTTTGTTTAACCCTACAGTTTACGCTTTAATAGCAAAAAAAAATAATAAAAATACCGAAAAATGTCATATGGCCTTTTTCATAGAAAATTTTGGGATCGACATTTTTGTGTACATATGTTTTTTCCGTAACATGGAGCGTTTAAAAGATTTTGCAAAAAAAACCAGTGCGGTGTCCCTAAAGGGGGTGAAAGGGGGATGAAGCTTACCCCTTTAAAAATAATAATAATAATTTGTTCAATTATTTTCAAAAATACATACACTATGATAACAATAAATCAATCACAAAATATGAGAGAGAATCGTATAACATATAGCGTAGTATATAAATGTACAGCTAATCATGAATAAATTAACCCGAAGGGTTCCGAGAGGTGTAATAATAACACCTGTTTCGGCATGTTCGGCATAACACATATCAATAAAACTTTGCTTATTATAAGACTAAACTAAAAAATTAAAATTAAAATCAGCCTAACACAAAGAACAATTCTATTTTCATTACTATGGACCAGTAGACAAATATTAAACCTTTCAAATGATATCCGACTGTGTTTTTGGTTTAAGGTTCATACAAACTATAAAAATGTAAAAATGTATATTCGGGCATCCCTAGTACTTACCCACTGGTAAGGACAGTACTATAGAAGTCTCTTGCCCTTTCTAAGAGAAAAAAATTAACTTTTTTTTTGAATAAGTTAATATTTGGAATGCCTTGCAATTCTATAGGATTCTTTGGAGTGGGAACTTTTTGGATATGTATTCCTACACACATAAGCTAACTACCCTGAAAATTTCAGTTTATTATAAAAATTTTTCTTCTATTCTGCAAAAATTTGTCTAATTTCTGTGTATTAATAGCTTTAAACGGAACTTAATAACTGTGAATCTCAGGATTATGAATAGGGGGCATTAAGTTCTAACCTCGGCACAAAACAATATTTTAAAATAGGGTATTTTTATTAATTTTATGAAACTTTTAAATGTACACTTATTTGAAATAACTTAATGAAACAGTTTCTTAAAAGCCGAAATACGCGGTTTAATTTGATACGGAACATCAATTGTTAGAAAACTAGGAACAATGAGTGGGAGAGAAATGCACATACAGAGTGTGTCTCAAGTATGGAAATACCTCAATTATTAGGAAATTATGTAAAATGGTCGATGTTTTGGTTGTATTTACATACGTTTTCTACTCAATGTATCGTTTTCTGTAAATATAATGAACTTTGTTAATTCAAATGAATAATCCTATAATTTTTTATTTATTAAATCTTTAAAAAGTACTGATTATCTTCCATGCTATATGTAAATGTATTTTCGGACGTATATCCGCTGAAAATAATACATTGAAAATACTGCAATTAATGCAACAATAACAACTGTGATGTTTCATTGTTGATGATGTTTATTGAACGTCACAATGAATCGTTAAGCTGAAAAAGAACGAACTGAGTTTTAATGATATTAGATAGAATATGGTATACTACATATTTATGATATACCTATATCGCTACAGAAGCTGAGAGGATTAGATAAACAGCTTTTAAATCTGTCATTTTGAGTCTTACGTAGGTAAGTGTCCTAAAGCTAAAATTTTTATTGTTAATCACGATTTGTATTTGCAAGATTAGCAAACTACGAGCCGAGTAGAAAGAAAACATAATAGTGTCTATCTCCTTTCATTAGTGATACTTCTATTTAATTGCTCTAGCATATATGGTTATGAATGTATACATAACGTTAATTTGGAAATCACATTTGAAAAGGGGGTTATTATTTTTTATATATTATTATGTTATCGGATTGGATTTTTGTATATGTGTATAACTAATAATTGTCGAAGGAACTAGCATTATGTATTTATAATCTAATTGGAAATTGCGATAAAAGAACATAACATAATTTATGAAAAGTGATCACTTTTTGCTTTTTTTGTTAGACGAATTTAGCCTATGTAGGTACTGAATACCGCTGGGAAACGCAACGTGATTGTTCGACTACATATCATTAACAAAAGTCGCAAAAAAGAAAGTTTTTGTCATAATTATTTAATAGATGCTGTTTTTTCTGTTAAGTCAAAATCCAGAAAACTAGCAATTTAAAATTTTCCCTATTAATGTGTCAGTATAAGCTCTTAAGATGAAAATGATACAGCTTCTTAACACCAAAACCAGTATTGATAAGTAAAATTGCTCAACTTCATTTTTTTCCGGTATTTTCATTTTCCTTCAGACAGTGTCATGTTATTAATCACATTTTCCGTAGGTATCTAGTTTATCTGAATTATCAAACCATTCTGTCTTCCTTTAGCATGCAGCCGTTAGTTAGTCTGTTCTTCAGACCCTTGTCATAAAATGCACTTGTGTGATTTGTATATTTCTATCTGCACAATCTATACACAATTTTCTATTGATTCTTATGAAACTTCAAATTTATTTTCTTTAGCTTCTCGTTATCCATCTTTCTGTTGGTATTTATAATTATCTAGATAAAGCAATTTTGATATATTCCGTTGTGTTATTATGTTCATTTTTGAGTTCCATAAATTATTTGTCCCTTTCTTCAGAAAAAGTAACTTTCTTGATGCTCCCATAAAAAATACTATGGGAAGAGGATCCTAAATAATGTTGTTTTGTAGATTCGCACCAGTTTGACCTTAATTACACATTTAAATCTTGTGATTTACTATTAATGATCAATTGGCTGCTATTTTAATTGCTTACAAGCTCCTGTTCAAATCGGCCTTTTCAGGTTATGAGAAACATTTTTTACTAAATTTCGACTAATACAAAGATTTGTTTCAGTACGTAATATCCATTCAAAAAGGTAATAAATTACGATGTTTACTTTAAATACATACATACAAATAAGCTTTTTAAATTATAATTTTGAATAATCTCACCAAGTATTAATATCGCCAAACTTTAAATAAAATAGATTGATTACCTTTTTACTATTAAAATCACTCCCATTACACAATTTAGTTTTCTTTTTCATTTTTTTCAATATATCACCGATCCTCACTCGTGTATGCATAATCACAACAAGTTTATAAAAAATATCGGAAAAGCAAATCACCTTCACCTCTGACCACGCTCCACTAAAATAATCATCGAAGTTAGCGGTTCATATCGCGAGAATTTCTTAGAGAGAGAGAGAGATACGATATATTTTTGAAATCAAGCCAAAAAATTACGGCACATAAAAACAAAGCGCCCGGTGATAGGTCCTCTTGGGAAACGCAACAATTTTTCGGTGCAACGTCGAAGCTAATACTAATTTAACATCAAACAATCATACCTATCATACAGTGCGCCTCCAAATGCGATCCCCCACTAAAGTAATAATTTGTTTAAGGGCTTAGCTTACAGTAGGACCTAATTATATTTGATAACTTTTTAATTTGTATTTTACGATCTTTTCAGATGAAAATGACTGTTGATAATATATACAGAGTGATACGAGATATATCTATTACTTATTTTTGTTGGCAGCCAAAATCATTCCGAAATCAAAAGACATTTACGTTTTTCTCTGTATGAATGTAGATTGTTAGAACAATCTAGCAACAAGGTTAGATATATTGTAATTACTGTAAAAAATTACCTAAATAACAAACTGTCTAAATTTTTTGTTCTCTGGTGATAGATTTTAAGACAATTCTCTAAGCATGCAAAGAAAACAATGATGTAAGTGAAATATTAATTTTTACAAATAATAATTCTGAATTTATTTGAAAAAGCAAGTGGTCGCCCAAACGAATTTACAATGCCCCAGTATAAAATTAATTTATCCACAATCACTATATTATAATAATTCAATTGTTCGGCCCCCTCTATTTTCGTCTATAACAATTTAGTGTTTTATAAGTCACAAAATACTCAATATGAATTTATACTCTATTTGAAAAGGGCAGATAGCAATAATCCCTTGTAAAATGACAATTCCAAGGACGTACCTGCTTGTGTTTCTAAAAATCTGAATAGTTGTGAATCTTCTATTTAAGCAATATCCTAACGTCATGTGACGTTCTTTTCAGGAAAAATGGTTCCGACTCAATAATAGCTTTGGGTTTCGCCATTAGAAAGCCGTTGCTTATAATCTTTTTAGATCTATTTATACCTACAAAATAGTTTAAGTCCGGCCTGAAATGGACATAAACTTTTATTGTATTCAACCATTTATCTTGACAAGCACAGATAATGGTCTCAATGATAGTTAACAGTCAATGCCAGTATTTGTGACAAGAAACATCGTTTAATATATCAAGCGGGTTATATTATTTAGAAACCGCATTCTTCGATAAGAAAATGGAAAATATTTCAGATTTCACTCCTGTTAAACGTATATATAAATGTTCTTTATCCATCAACGAAAAGATAATTATAGTAAACGTATTTAATTCGCTTAAACATAAAGAAACTGAAATAAGTGTCGATAGTGTAGTGGAAGCGTACTAAAAAATGACCGGGATTGGAAAGTCCAACCATCTGCAGACTCATATGCGAGGAAAAGAGTAGTAACGTAATACCTCCAAAGCAATCCCCATGAAGGCAAAAGATAACTATCGGCGAGGAAGAAAAAAATGTTCCTCCTACTTTAATAATGAAATTCCCAACGATGAAATAAAACAATATAATTTGTTTTAAACTTCATTTATTTGAACTAATGTTCAATTTAAACTGGTTGACGCGTTTCACTAACACAGTAGCTTTGTCAAAACGAATGAAGGTATAATTTAAAAATGTTCTAATATATACAGTGCATAAATACAGAATTCTATTTACGAATGTTAACAAATGTATTGAAAGAAATTACTTGCAAATTCATTCACTACAAACATTCCTAAGCTATCTTCTAAGTAGAAAGGTTTAATAAAGGAGAGTGATTGATATCTATTTGGTCGTTAAGAAGATTACCTGAATATTTATTTTTATTAATCTCAAGGGCCTCTAATAAATTTAAACTAAAGGATTTACCGACTACGTGGAGAATTTCAAAATTTGGGTCGAAAATGTGTTGGTTTTCTAATAAATGTAATGACAACTGTGATAAAATTTATATCGGTAGAACTTTTAAAACTAAAATTTCGGAACTCAAACGTAGCTATAACAACAAAAAATTAGATTCTAACTATTCAAATCATTTATTAGAAAACCAACACATTTTCGACCCAAATTTTAAAATTCTCCATGTAGTCGGTAAATCCTTTAGTTTAAATTTATTAGAGGCCTTTGAGATTAACAAAAATAAATATTCAGGTAATCTTCTTAACGACCAAATAGATATCAATCACTCTCCTTTATTAAACCTTTTTACTTAGAAGATAGCTTAGGAATGAATTTGCAGGTAATTAATTTATTTCAATACCTTTGTTAACATTAGTAAATAGAATTCTGTATTTATGCACAGTATATATTAAAACATTTTTATATTATACCTACATTCGTTTTGACAAAGCTACTGTGTTAGTGAAACGCGTCAACCAGTTTAAATTGAACATTAGTTCAAATAAATGAAGTTTTAAATAAATTATATTGTTTTATTTCATCGTTCAGTATGGATCTTCATCAAGTAAAAGCCTCATCTATTCAATTTATGAAATTCCGACCTTAGATATCATTTTATCTACAGTTGCGGCCAATATAAAATGGAACAACTCTTATAGCAGATTTTTGTCTTCTAACTGCTTGAATTTGTCTTATGAATATGTCATATATCAACATTTAATCTTTGACATCTGTCAGACAATTCCAAATTCGAAAGCAATGATGGCGCATATAAATTCAGTAACGAAAGGTGGAATAATCCCAAAAATAGACGATGGGTGGTCAGTGAGGCAAACTGCGGCATTTTACAATGTAAACAAGAACTCAGTTTCAAGTATTGTAAGAAGATGGCAATATGAGGGAAGAATTGATAGAGCTCCAAGCTCAGGACGTCCGAGAAAATCAACTGCTAAACAGGATGCCGCTTTGTGATTAACCATTTAAGAGCAAATCCATTTAAAACAGTAGTTCAAGCTGTTTGTCGTCGCAGAGTAGCACAGTCGGAATTGAAATGCCACGCAGCAGCAAGGAAACTATTATGAAACAATAGTTACAAAGAAGCAAGAATAGGGTTCGCTTTAGAGCGTATTGCGTATGACGAACAATTTTGGAATCGTGTTATTTTTACGGATTTAAAGTTTTTCTAATCGTCAAATAGCAGCAATATTCGTGTCTATCGCCCAACGAATACACGGTTTGACGAGAATTATATCAATTTCACAAATAAAAATGGTTGTTTTCCTATACATATGTGGACGTGAATATGTAAGCAGGGACCTGGTGTTCTATGGCATATTGGCGAAAGATTTAATAGTGAAGCATATATCAGAATATTAGAAAATGTTATGCTTCCTTCTGTTGAGATTCTTTTCCCTAACAATGATTTTATCTTCCAAGAATATAACTGTACAGTGCATAACTCTGGTGCAGTCACCGAATGGTTTCGGGCACGTAATATTAATATTCTTAACTGGTGTAGGTAAAAGCCCAAACTTAAATCCAGTAGAAAATGTTTGGGCAATGTTAGTAAGAGAAATTCGAAAGGCAAACGTAAGACCAAGAAACGTTGAAGGTTTGTTGAAAGTTATAAATCATGCTTGGGAGGAAATAACTGAAGAATATTGTTCCACATTATGTAAAACGATGACCAGTAGATTAAGAGAAGTCATAGAGCATAATGGCGGGATTACTAAATATTAATTATTGTTGTTTTTTCTTGAAAATTATATACTAGCTTTTGATATTTAATAATGAAAAACACATTAGTGTTACTATTATTTAAATATACGACAAAACTATCCATTTTTTGCCGGAAACGGAAAAGTCACAGTCACGCTAGGCAACAACAACTGTACATTAAGAGAAGATATTTATCACAAATGATAACTCTTCCGCCCAACTCGGTAATTGTTTTGGTCAACGCTCCTTATCATTCAAGGAGATGTGAGAAATTGCCTACCACCTATTGGAAAAAAGCGGAAATCATTCAGTGGCGTTTAGATAAAGGAATTACATTTAAAGAGGATATGTTAAAAAAGAACTGCTGGCAATTGTAAATATACATAAACATCGTTCCCTAAAATATACTATTGACGAAATGGCAAAAACCCGGAATATTATAATACTTCGACTTCCTCCTTACCATTGCGGGCTAAACCCTATAGAGTTAATATGGGCTCAGCTGAAAGGATTGGTGGTACCACATTTTCAAGAAGCTCTGGATCAAGTTAATGCAGAGATATGGCAAAAATGCATAGAACATGTAATCAAAGAAGGACAGCAAATGTAGAAATTAGACAATTTAATGGAAAAAATTATAGAGCCAATAGATATAAAGTTCGGACCAGATGAGAATTCATCAGATTTTTTATTTTTCGATAACTAATATTTCATGTTCGAATAATATTAATAACCCCTCCGTGTTGTAAATAAGTTCTATAGTTCTAGTAAATCGTAATATAAAAATAATTGATTATTATAAATATTATTATAATTGACTCTGTAATGAACGTATTATTAATTGATATTATATTATACGGCTAATCTTTGTCACAATCATGTTTTTTATTTAATATCTCACCCACTGACAGGCCTACCTAAAGGTACGGCTATGCCTGCAATTACAAGCGACCCGAAGATGGTATACCCGCGTTTGATAAGGAGGGCAAATAAGCGAGGTAAGCGGCTGTATCTCAGAATCTAATGATAAATTGCTGAAAATTATTTTCAAGTTTTCAAGATGGCTGCCAGTGGGCGTTTCCACCATATTGAATTACATAAAGTTACGTTTCTCACGATTTTCCTCAATGAATGTAACATTTGCGTTTTAACAATTTTTCTCTATCTTTCGAAATAAAGTGCTGGGAGGTATTTGAATGTTGTTTTAAATAAATGCCTGTAACTTCGAAACGGCTTAATGGATTTGGATAAATTTGGTATAATTGAAAAGAGCATTTCTTCAGCTTTTAGGTTTCTCGTAATCATGACAGTTGTGACCGATACGGCCGCCGATAGAGGGCGTTTTTCGGTATTATAACCAAAATATTGGATTTTCTCAAAAAATTTAAATGCGATGATATGACTTTTTATAGACTAGAAAATAGATAAATGACCAACCAATAAGCCTGCGCAAATCGCATCTTAATATCTCTTTCCTAACTCAAATTATTAAAAAAAAATAATAAACCAGGAAAATTCATATATCCCCTTTTAAAAATGCATCGGTTGCTTTCGATAAGAAGGCAAGTAGCAGGCCATAGAAATAAAAGCCAAACTCCTCTCAAAAATATTCACAAGAAATGTCAGTTTATTTAGTGCTGTGATTTTAAGTCACACGTTTTCGTATTTATAAGCGATTTTCCTTTTAAATGAAGTTGTGGTCCTGAGAGGGACCGATTTTGAAAAAGATTAATGCCTTCTGTGTTCAAATTGCCTTCCGTCATATTCCACACATTGTTCCAGTCTTTCTTGAGTCGACAGAACGCAGCCTCGATTTCTGCAATTGATAGTTGACGAATTGAGTTTCGAATTCTGTTTTCCATATCCATTCGTGTTGTTGGTGGAGTTTAAAAAACAATGTATTTTAAGCGTCCCCACAAGTAAAAATTAAGACATGTCAAGTCGGGAGATCTTGCCGGCCAAGGAAATAGGATTGCCCTTCCTATCCAGCGTTCTCGAAAGGTCCCGTTAATATAGTTTCGGACATTAATTGAATAATGTGCCGGACAACTATCTAATTGCAGAAATATAGTTTTACCGCGCATTCGCATTTTGAAACACCCGGACCGCGCGACAGCACAGCTGCTCTCCGCCATCCCCATTCCTGTTCTCACGCCGCTCGGTCGACGAAAGCCTCTGATTACGGTATTTTCATCGATTTTTCTTTCATTAGGCTTTCATCTGTCGATAATACACAAGACGAATATAGAAAGTATTTGCAACCAGCTATAAGAGAGTATTTTTTTAATTTCGATTTAACGATTAAGTAAGCCATAAATTATTATTAACTTTGCGGGCCTCTATCTCCGGATGTACACGATCAAATTTCGTCGTTTTGGGCTAAATTGAAAGTGCTTGCAAAGCAGTATTCAGATGGGAAACAATTTTTAAATTACATCGAACCGATGCTGCAAACAATAAATTATTTATAATGGAAAAAATTTGACAAAATTTAAAAAAATTGTAAAAAATTATTAAAACGTGAAATGGATATTTTTATAATTGCTTATTGTTTGTTATGACACTAAGTAACTGTTAAAAATTGCGTGCTCCTTTTTCACCGTTGTTTAAACAATGTACGCGCGATCAACTTTTTTATAATGTGTTAATTAATAATTGTGGCAGTGAAAAACTACGTGATCGATCGTTACTAAAATTTTTGTGTGTAATTGTCATATGTTTAACTATCTTTGATAAATATTTATCAATTTTTACTTACCAAAAAAATTTCTCTAAGTTTACGTATGACTCTTTACTAATTTTCGCATATTATTCATGGAAAATTGAAGTTTTTCGATTCGCGATTCTCATAACCTTATAGGAAATCGTCAAATATTGAGTAAATTTTTTTGATTTAAGGCTTTGTTTCAGAGTTTTAGACACAAATGTATCGAGAAATAGGTCACTTTTCGATATTTCGGTACAATTGTTGTTCTACAGCATCTAGCAAGCACTTTTTGGAGTAGGCAAACATAGATTATTGTTGTACACAATATTCGGCAACTTTCTGCATAAAAATTTTTGCGTTATTAAACAACATCCATTACACCCTACTTTTACTGCTCTACCGCCTGGACTAATGGGGATATATGAATTTTCCTGGTTTAGTACTTTTTTTAATAATTTGAGTTAGGAAAAAGATATTAAGATGTAGTTTGCGCAGGCTTATTGGTTGGTCATTTGTCTATTTTCTAGTCTAAAAAAAGTCATATAATCGCATTTAAATTTTTTGAGAAAATCCAATATTTTGGTTATAATATCGAATAACGCCCTCTATCGGCGGCCGTGTATGTCACAACTGTCATGATTACGAGAAACCTAAAAGCCGAAGAAATCCTCTTTTCCGTGATACCAAATTTATCCAAATCCATTAAGCCGTTTCGAAGTTACAGACATTTATTTAAAACAACATTCAAATACACTCCACCACTTTATTTCGAAAGATAGAGAAAAATTGTTTTTACAAAAAATGTTCGGATTTAAGTTAACATTATAACGCAAATACTTTTTTGTTACATTCATTGGGGAAAATCACGAGAAATGTACTTTATGTAATTCAAGATGGTGGAAACGCCCACTGGCAGTCATCTTGGAAACTTGAAAATAATTTCCAGCATTTTATCTTGGCCCACTTTACCTATAAAATTTTTTACCATATCTCTCCACAATTATTAGTTTCTGAGATACAACCACTTACCTCGTTTATTTGTCCACCTTGAACAGGGTTGGGTAGGCAAATAAAAGAATAAAGACGCGAATTATAATGTAAATTGTTTAAAATGCTGGAGTTTTAGTTGCATGTTAAATTAGCTTTTACTACTCTCTGTCTATTTCAAACAGACTACAAAGATGCTTTCTGAGCCTCTTCAAGTATTTGTTCAGGAATAGTCTCTTACAAATATCTTCTAATAATAATTGGAAATATGTTACCTATTGAATCTTGAACTCAAAATATTTAGAATTAACCTAAATTACTTAGATAAAATATTGCTCTTTACTGAGTTACAATGTGTTTTATTTAAAAATTTAAAAAGTATTTGTGCACAGCACTTTAGTATTTGACATATCCTCATCATACTTGGTGGAAAGTGAGCACCTTACTAAATTATACATAGAGAAAAAGGATCGAAAAATTGGTCTAAAATGGCAATTCCGCCTCTGGTTGTAGCCAGAAACGTTTCTTCAAAATTTAGTAGGGTATACAGTGTCTACACTTCCTGCTAAGTACAAGGAATAGTTTTAAAGTAAACGGGGCACAATTAAACAGTAGGTGTACTGGGCGAACCGAAAGGTCTAGTGCAGCGGGATTCCGTGAGAGACGCTGAGGGCAACCCCAACAAACCTTTTCCACTAGTTGCGTGACAAACTCCACGAGTTGAAGTGCGGTTTTGTCTAGAATTTTTCGTCCAACGCATTTTCGTCTCTAGTTAAGGATAATTATTTTATTCAATTAACTCTTATAACATTTCATTATATTTGTATCTCTTAATATTTTGCTTGACTTTGGCTTCTCTACCTCTTCAGGTTCATCGTAGGGAGTGAAACAGTTCGTATGGGGTTCCTTGAAACAGAGGCGTTCGGGTCAAAATAAATCGTTTCATGGAGCATTATGCCGCATGTGATGCAGGAAGCAGTTGTTACTTTTCCGCCCAACCTATCTAATATAAGAGAAAAGTATTGGTTTACCCCCAAAAAAGTTGAAACTTTTAAAAAATTTTTGAATTATTTTTACGTTTTCCACCAAGAACAACACGAAAAAACGGTTTTTAGAAAAAAATCCTGTATGTATCTCGTCGTCGTTGTCGTCGGCCACTTTTTGATACATATCTTGTTAACACGATACAGCCTCCGGAATACAACAAATCAGCAATTTTATGATTGAATATTGTTCAGGACATCTCACAAATGAACCCTATTGATTTTCAGCTCACCATAGGCAGTACAACGGGTGCTATGGTACTTGAAGTAGGACATGTTTATAATTTTTTGAAAAACTTCAGTTTGTTAGCACGATACAGCCTCCGGAGTGCAACAAGTCACCAATTTTATGATTGAATATTGTTCAGAACATCTCACATATGAACCCTATTGATTTTCAGCTCACCTTAGCTAGTAGTACGGGTGCTATGGTAGTTGAAGCACGACTTTTTTGTAATTTTTAGAGAAATTTCAGTTTGTTAGCACGATACAGCCTCCGGAGTGCAACAAGTCACCAATTTTATGATTGAATATTGTTCAGAACATCTCACATATGAACTCTATTGATTTTCAGCTCACCTTAGCTAGTACTACGGGTGCTATTGTAGTTGAAGTACTACTTTTTTGTAATTTTTAGAGAAACTTCAGTTTGTTAGCACGATACAGCCTCCGGAGTGCAACAAGTCACCAATTTTATGATTGAACATTGTTCAGAACATCTCACATATGAACCCCATTTCAGCTCACCGTAGCTACTACTACGGGTGCTATGGTAGTTGAAGTACGACATGTTTGTCATTTTTGGAGAAATTTCAGTTTGTTAGCAGGATACAGCCTCCGGTGTATATACAAGTAACCAATTTCATGATTGGATATTATTCAGGGCGTCTCAAATATTAACCCTATTGATATTCAGCTCACTAAAGCCAATACAACGAGTGCTATGGTACTTGAAGTACCAAATTTTTGTCATTTTTGTAGAATTTTCAGTTTGTTAGCATGATACAGTCTCCAGAGTATATACAAGTGACCAACTTTATGATTGAATATTATTCAGGCCGTCTTATAGATGAACCGTATTGATTTTTTAGCTCATCAGAGCTAGTACAACGGGTGCTATGGTACCTGAAGTGCCACATCTTTGGTCCTTTTTGGAGAAATTTCGGGTTGTTAGCACGATACAGCCTCCGAAGTGTATACAAGTGGCCAATTTTATAATTGGATATGTTTCAAGGTGTCTCACAGATGTACCCTATTGATGTTCAGCTGATTAGAGCGAGAACAGCGGGTCCTATAAATCCAGATATACTACATTTTCGGTTTGTTAGCACGATACATCCCCCGAAGTGTATACCAGTGACAATTTTATGATAGAATATTGTTCAGGGCATCTCACAGATGCGGAAAAGTTAGTTTTAATCTTTAAAACCGTTTATTTTTTTTTCGTTTTGTTTCAGAATAGTGCAAAAACGAGGACTCTTTTTTGAAAATAGCATGAAGGCAGCTGTGGAAAAGGTCTTGGGCGGATGCAGTGTGACACGTGCTGCTGCTCTAAAGAATGTGAATCATGTAACGATATCAATATAAGTGAATAAAACGATAGAATGTGAGATATGCGCCTAATTACGCAGGATAGTTCTCTCAGCAGAGCAAGAACAGAAACTGAAAAACATCCTAATTATGTGTTATAAAATGTACTATGGCCTACCAGTAGAAGATTGCTGACGAGTTGCATATGAAATAGCAGTAATGAACAACATACCATGTCCTCCATCATGATGAAAGAATAAAGTAGCAGGCATTGACTGGTTTTACAATTTTTTTCTAAAGTCACTCCAAAGAACCCCTGAAGTTTGCAGCGTTACTTCTTTCACCAAAGAGAATGTATATGTGTTTTTCAATAATTTGGAAATGTTGTATAAACAGCATCCAGAATTTATTTGGTAATGGGACAAGGGTGTTCAATTTGGATGAAACGGCCACGTCAACTGTATAGAAACCCCGATGAATATAGTGGCTGAAAAAGGCGTCAAATTCCTATGATACCGAAAACGCAACACCTTCGTGGAGCCTCCTGTAGATGACATTGCCTTTGTTAACGGCACAGACATAAAGATGCTGTTGGAAAATCCGACTGTGGCTCAGGGTACTAAAAGACGAGGAAGTTTCATTTCATTCGGGGTCGATTTCGGCAATGGTTAAATGTAAATTGATTTCATGCTTGTGCCTTAATAGGACTAGTTGATCCAATTTTATACTCCAGATGCCTTTTCTTAAGAGTCTAAATTAATTAATTGGAGAAATACAGTTTTCTCATCAATTATGGTGTTTCTTTTCAGTTGTTCCAAGGTACACTTGCACTGTTTCATTATACTCAGAGCATGGGGCAGAATGAAATAAATTTCATTTTTTGGAAAATGGCCGCTCACGGTCACATATGATGCATAAAATAATGGTTGATGAATTTCTTACATAAATTAGATCCTAAGGTAGCGGGGGAAAATCAAAAGTTGAAAAAAAGTCTCAGGTGGGGTGCTATCGGTAAAAGCAACTTTCGTGTTTCACTGTGCCCCAGCCTTCCCTACTGGGTACAAATAGTTTTTAAACTTAAAATAAAACACCCTTCAACTAAGCAAGGACCCACATTTTATCTAAGTGATTTATGTTGAATCTTAATATTTTGAGCTCTTTAACAGTTAAAATATTTTCAATCATTAATTAAACACCCAGTAATTTTCCACTTTTCAAAAATTAATTAGTAGATAAACAATCGAAAGTACATAATAACCGATCCATCACCTCTCGATATTTTTTTGATAAAACAGTGGATTCTGATTCTAAATGAGTGTGATTGTGGATAAATCCGTTGATTGATAGGTTATCAATCAACGATAAAACGTTGTTTTGCAAGCGCAACATCCTTGCATGAATAAACTTTTATCTAAAACACTCATACAATAAATAACTATTAAGTTGTCCACCCATTTTGATTAAAACAGTTACCAAATTTAGTCCTTAAGCCCTTAAAATGACTTTAAAAAATGAGGCTCACTGTATTATAATTCTAAGAAAAGCCACTACTGTGTTTAAATGTTCTGAGGTAATCGGAATTCTGAGACCAAAGTCACATCTAATAATAGGGACAAGCATCAGGTAAAAGAGAGATAGTTGTTAGAGTAGGCACCACACTTCCAATTCAAAGTAATTTCAGTCGTTTTATCTAGTCAATTCCACCAGGAATCAATTACATACTTTATCATTATATTTCTGTGTCTTCTGAAAATAATAACTATTGCAAGTAATGTGTTCATCTGAATGTTGATCGATAGTACATATACAGTGTTGACAGTTTCTTACTATGCTTGATAGTTTTAATATACCTATTTATAGAGTGAGTATTGAGTAGTTCAATCCTTCCTTCTTTTTAATATACCTATTTATAGAGTGAGTATTGAGTAGTTCAATTCTTCCTTCTTTACGTGTTTATTTTGATTTAAAATTGAAAAATTATATATTATATTAATCAAGTTTAAAGAAACGAATGTTTATGTAACAAATATAGCTTTAGAATGAGCAAACACAGTGAATAACTTGATAAGAGTTTGTTTATACTATTACATCAAACTTGACAGATATCTTGTCCTCTCCAAAAATTGATTTGACAAATTTAATATCCTCAATTCGAATTACTGTAATCCCAATCGAATGATATTTGTTTGGAATAATATTTTTCACCATCTGGTCAATTTTATCTTCGGATAATCTTTTGTGTCAATACAACCTTATAGAACAACAACTGTAGTCTGTTTATTGTTTATTTAAAAAATATGGGAAAGTCGTTCTGAAGGACTTTTGCACGGGAATTGATTATCCTTGTCGCAAAAGGCTTTTATATACATTCCTTAATGTTTCGTCAAAGAGAAAAGCAGAAAAAATACTATTTGTTAGTTAGTTCTAGATATAAAAGAAGTGAAATTTAAAAAATATATTAGATAATATACACTATGTATTTATGTAGGATAATTTAAGCAATGACATGGTTTTATTTGTTTACAAACTAATAGTAAACAAGTTTCATTTTTTGAATTGAGTTTAAATTTCAGATTGATTATGAAAACAAGTTTTGCAACTAAATAGAATTGAAAAACTTGTTATCAAGTTATTTTAAAAGCCGCTCAGGAAGGTTCAAGAAAAAATATTAGAAGGTATATTAAATATTTTGTAATAACAAAAAATACACTACTTTTGATTTCTTCCATACAATAAATACTACTTGCTTATATACACTGAGTGCTACAAATACGCTTCTTGCATATGTTACACACAACATTTTTTCTACGATCGAAATAAATATGTTTTTAAATCAAATTTTATTAGACTATTTTACAACAGGTACAACAAAAATTACTAATAACTTTACTTTTTTGGAATAATTTCAATTTTGATACCGCAATTAGCGATTATTAGTAATGGACAAACTTCATTTTCACTTATTTTTTGAATTTTGGTTTTATTTTTGCTTGTGGATGTCTCATCATGTTCTTTACTTAAAACGCTCTTTTTCGGATTCTGAAGCTTCCGGTACTGGTACTTGATTCACCTTCTAGAATTTGAGCAGTTATTTCTGTTTTTTTTAGATATTTATTCCTCAATGTAATCCAATTCATTGACAATTCGAAGTGTTTTTTGCACTAGTGCAATAAAGTTAAACTTTTGTCACAGTACATAGTTTAAAAAATTATCATTTTTTACACGATCGTAGAAAAAAATAATAACAGATTTGAACAGATAGTTAAAAAAAATAAGTCCAAATTCACTTTTCATTTTCTTAAATTTGTACTGGTTTAATAAAAAAATGCATAATTATGTTTAAAAAAGTCTAACGCCATTTTCCAAAAAAAAATAAAAGGTGCGGAGTTGGCAACGGTGGTTGATGCACTGGAAATTTAAAAGTTAAACGTGAAGTGTCTTGGTTCGATTACGAGATTGGGCAAATTTTTTCCTTTTTGTTTGTAGTTCTTTTTTCATAATTTTTGTCTACAAAAATTTTATTTCCAATAAGACATGATTATTTGCTTCAAAAATTTATTTATTTAAATAAACGTTCAGACAATTAAGTGTCAAATTTAATAACGCAAAATCTAGTAGCGTTGATTGATAAGTTTGGGAAGATACGCAACCTTACGGGCCAAAATGTAGCGCAAAAAGTGCCAGAGAATTTTATCAGGCGGCCAGCAGTTCATTGGTAGCAGAAGTTAGGTATAAGTGTTGCATTTTTGACTGTTTCATTGCGATTGTTAATCTTAATTATGGAGATGAAATAACAAAATTCCTGTTGTTATAGGGGATGTTCTAATATAAAGAAGAAGAAGGAAGGAAACGCTGCTAAAAAATCAACGCATATGCGAAAATTATTTGGCAAAAAAGATGTTTACCTAAGTGGCAATAGAAAACTACTAAGGAAAGATGTAGTACCCGTGTCTTGGAAAGGTATGGAGGTGCTTATATTTTTATTTGCTAATTCTGATTTAAATAAAATGAAAATAATGATAAATCAATTTTTCTCTTTTAAAATAAGGGTATTACTTTTTTATTAAATCATACAGGACAAGAAACATATGCTGGTAGAATAGAGAAACCATCTGGACCCCTCCCAAAAAGAACCTCCATAGGAAATAGTTTGTTTCTAGAGCCCGTAACAGAAAATGAAATACTAAACATAATAAATTCATTGAAAATAAATAAATACCCAGGCACAGACAATATCACTGCAGAGACTTTGCAAGCAGTATCAGTGGAAGTATCTAAACAACTAGAACATTTAATAAATCAAATATATAGAACTGTCCCGCAGACTTCAAAATATCGATAGTAACTCTAGTGTTCAAAAAAGGGGATACATGTAAAACATCCAACTACCGCCCAATTTCTTTGATTACATCAATTGCCAAAGTGTTTGAAAAGACATTAAAAAGTAGATTAAACAACTTCTTTATTAAAAATAGTATAATTTCGCCCTTACAATCTGGTTTTAGAGAAAATTTGTCTACTAATGATGCAATTTCGAAGCTAGTCGGAGGTATTTACAAATTATTGGATGAGAGTAAACCAACAGCTTGTGTGTTTCTGAATCTTGCAAAGGCGTTTGACACTGTCAGTCATGCGCAGTTGTTGGATGCCTTGCGGGATGCAGATATACGAGGTATAGCTTTGGGGCTTATGGCAAGTTATCTAAATTGTGTGAAAATAGACAGAGTGCTTAGTAAAGAAAAAAATATCAAATTTGGGGTGCCACAGGGGACAGTCCTTGGACCACTATTATTCTTCCTATATATTAATAATCTACTTACTTTTCACAAAAGTACGGGACAGATTATCAGTTTCGCAGATGACACTGCGATTCTGTATAGTGCCGATAATTGGGATGAGCTAAAAAGGAAAATGGAAACTGATTTGAAAGGTATCGTGAACTGGCTCAATCACAAATTACTTACATAGTCCAGTCGGTAGAGGTTCGGACTGTGTCAAAACGTGATAACTCAGAAATAACAATGCAGACCTACTTTAAATGGCAAGTACAATAACACCTTGAAATGCTGACAAAAAAATTTATTAGGAAAAAAGTTATTAACAATTTAATTGAAAAATTCGGGTTTTTTACCGTATAAAAATAGCTACAAAATGCCGGTGGTCCGATTTTGAAAATTTCAATAACAAAGCCGTGAGATGGAAAAAACGGTAAAAAACGTCAATTTTTTAAAGTTGCTGTAAAAATCACAATTATAAACCAAAATTTATTAAACTTTCGAAAATTATCGTCCAAAGACAAGCCTGCATTTTTGAATGTAAAGGATCTATACTTAAAAAAAGTTGAATTTCAAATAGGGGGAAGAAAAAAATGTTATAAACATCTATAATTTTAAAAAATGGTTTTTTTCGACTCAAATTTGATTTTTTTAAAAAATTTACAGAAATGTTAAAAAAATAGTTTTTTTCAAATTTTTGTTGCACCCAACATAACCGTTTATAACTTTTAAACAAATTAATTTAAAAAAATATCTATGCAAATACGTCAAAAGTACTTCAAGACAATTTTATAGGAAGTTTTGATTTCTACATTTTTTGGTTTAGCCTTTTTTCATATCTCTTAATAATTTTTAGATATTTTCAAAAAGTGATTTTTGGACTAGTTTCTAATGGTTTTACCCCACAAATGAAATTCAACAGTTTTTTAACTATAAATCCTTTAAATATACGGTAAGAACAACTTACATTCAAATATGCAGGCTTGCCTTTTGGATAGTAATTTGAACTTCATCTTATTAGACTATGAGAAGCAAAGAAACTTTTAGTTAGGAATATTGGTTTCAATATTACAATAAACAATGCAGAATTGTTATAGAAGTATGCAGTTCACTTTGCTGTTTGATTTATAATCGTATAATCGTCAGCGTTTTGTATGAACATAATTAAAATTTTATTGTAATCAACGCGTTCATTTATTTACATGAGTTTAGTATAGTGCTAAATACACTGCAGAATGTTGAATAATTTGTCTTTGTTTAATAAAATATGTTGTTTCCAGCGTGACGAATGCGATACAAATAAATATTTATTCATTAATGAAAAAAATGTTTTAGAGATCAGTCCATTTTATAACATTTCTAAGGTGAGTTTAATTTACACGTTAACTACAGTTTACAATCAAATTTTTAATACCGCTTTCCTCCATTTCTCAAATCGTATAATTGGGAATATTTCTGTTGTGATAGTTATCGCATTAAATAATATACAACAATTAAGTACGTCGTTTATTTTACTTATCGCAATTTTGCTCACATGAAAAATAAATTTCTGCGAGTTGTACAAATAGATACTATTAATAATGATGGTCAACGTGACCCCTAAATTATGCCAAAAGTCTACGAAAGCAGATCAAGGACGTTAATGGAGTTATACAGTGAAATGTAATCGGATTGATCCTAATAACGTGAAAAGTTGTTTGAAACAGTAAAAATGCTTTCGAGTTTAGCGATTGGGGTTCTATTTTCAATTGGTTTCTGGAAACGTTAGCGATATTCTATAATAAACACATTTAACACTTCCACTATATAAACATTTTTTCATTACCTAGATCGAAGGTATTATACAGGGTGACATACTCCGGAAATATTAATTAAATTGAATGAAAATATCAACTTTTTAGACAACAAGCTTTCTGAAAGAACGGAAATTACAAAATTGCTGAAAAACAGTTTTATCGCAGTTTGGCAAATAATTCGTCCTCCAGGATGATATAAACTACATATAAAATTAAGGCATCTGTAAACTATGATACTGTTATGAACGATATCAAGGTGATCCATCCCAAATTCTGGCCTAAAATGATGTCAATCACATACGGTGAAAATGAGATTTGATGAGAAATATTCAAGATTGATAGCCCCCGTGAAATGAGAAAACACTTCATGCAGTACAAGTAGGGCCTGAAACCAATCCTATATGGAGAAACACCAACGATTTTTGAACAACCAGCAATGTTTAAAAAACTGCTATCCTGGGGAATTTCCCCCGCGGAATTCAGAAAGATTCTGTGGAATAAAATTGATACAGAAGTTTTGTTAGAAAACGTAAAAAAGAATAAAAAATAAACGGTTTTAAAGATTAAAACTAACTTTTTCCTACCCTCGGCAATTTCCCCCGCGGAATTCAGAAAGATTCTGTGGAATAAAATTGATGCAGAAGTTTTGTTAGAAAACGTAAAAAAGAATAAAAAATAAACGGTTTTAAAGATTAAAACTAACTTTTCCGCATCTGTGAGATCCCATGAACAGTATTCTATCATAAAATTGTCACTTATATTCACTCCTGAGGCTGTATCGTGCTAACAAACTGAAATTTCTCCAAAAATAACCAAAAGGGTAGTTTATCTGGATTTATAGGACCCGTTGTATTTGCTCTATTGAGCTGAAAATCAATAGGATTCATCTGTGAGACACCCTTAAAAATATCCAATTATAAAATTGGTCACTTTTATACACTCCGAAGGCTGTATCGTGCTAAGAACCCGAAATTTCTCCAAAAATGTGGCACTTCAGATACCATAGCACCCGTTGTACTAGCTCTAGTGAGCTGAAAATCATTAAGGTTCATCTATAAGACGCCCTGAACAATATCCAATCATAAAATTGGTCATTTGTATACAATACGGAGGCTGTATCGTGATAACAAACTGAACTTTTTCTAAAAATCATAAAAATGTCGTACTGCAAGTACCATAGCACCCGTTGTACTGGCTCTGGTGAACTCATAATCAATAGAGTTCTTCTGTGAGATGTCCTGAATAATATTCAATCATAAAATTGGTGACTTGTTGCACTCCGCAGGCTGTATCGTCCTAAGAACCCGAAATTTCTCCAAAAATGTGGCACTTCAGATACCACAGCACCCGTTGTACTAGCTCTAGTGAGCTGAAAATCATTAAGGTTCATCTTTAAGACGCCCTAAACAATATCCAATCATAAAATTGGCCATTTGTATACACTACGGAGGCTGTATCGTGCTATCAAACTGAAATTTCTCCAAAAATCAGAAATATGTCGTACTTTAAGTACCATACCACCCGTTGTACTGGCTCTGGTGAGCTGAAAATCAATAGGGTTTATCTGCGAGCAATATTCAATCATAAAATTGATGACTTGTTGCACTCCAGATGCCGTATCGTGCTAACAAACTGAAATTTTTCCAAAAATCATAAAAATGTCGTATTGCAAGTACCATAGCACCCGTTGTAATGGCTCTGGTGGGCTGACAATCAATAGGGTTCTTCTGTGAGATGTCCTGAACAATATTCTATCATAAAATTGGTGACATGTTGCACTCCGCAGGCTGTATCGTGATAACAAGACACGTTACGAAAAGTGGACGACGACATACACATAGGATTTTTTTTAAAAACCATTTTTTCGTGTTCCTGCGAAAAAACGTCAAAAAAAGTTACACAAAAAATCCAAAATCCCAACATTTTTGGGGTAAACCGATACTTTTCTCACATATTAGATAGGTTGGGCGGAAAAGTAAAATGCGACACTAAGAAGAATGCAGAAAAAGTAATGGCGGGAAGTAAAAATAAGCGTTAGATACCGGCAAATAGTAACATTGTTGTGCGAAATAGAAATAAACGAAAAAGACCTGCAAATCCAAGTACTGAACAAGTTGTATGTACAGAATTCAGAAAAATAAGGAAAAATGTGCAAATTGTTTAAAAGCGATAGGGAGGGAAATGACTTAAAAAATAAAAGTTGTGATAAATGTCCATTTTAAATGCACACCGTTCCAGGGGTTCGATTATTTGGACGTTGAAAATTGTAATTATTTATGTAATTCCTGTGATAACTGTAGCGAGTCCATTTTAAGATGTTCAATTGTGAGACCTACGTACTTACAGCGATACCCTTTATTTTTAGAATATTTTTTTAGTTTTGTTTTAATATTTTTATGTGTGTCTACTTCTTTATTTTTTCAGTGTTTGTTTGTTTAATATATTAACGTTTAACTATATTTCATTTAATTACCTTACATTTCCGTTATTTAGTAAATGGGGCTGAATACTAAAGTACCTGGGGCTGACATTGAGAATTCATAGGCCGACTATAGACAATTTTGTATTTCAGAATTTAAACAAGATATTACCAAAAAATTTGATATAAAATTAAAAAAATATCAATTTTAAATAAAAGTACAATCATCGCGACGTACCTATTTGGTGTATCCAACCTTTTCCTGATTTAAGTGAAAAGTTGTTTTTAAAAGGACTCAAAACGAAAACAACTTCAAGGTAACCAAGAGAAAAGAAAAGAAAGTTCGGAAGCCCTTACAACACAATAATTATTGGAAATGATAAAAATTCATGACGAAGACATCCTGGACGGCCTACAGAAAAAATATTTCATTCAATCTCTTTTGAACTTGCCTAGCGAGATAACGAAGCAATGAACTTAAAAGGAGAATTTACTCGACGTATCGAAACAATCCCATATTTTCAAAGACCACATAAGGATGTGCAAAAGCTTTGGCCAATAGCAAATTGTTGGTAAAAAACAACACTAACATAGATCTTTGTCCTACTCGTCTATTTTTAAAATTATTGTAAAAAAGAAATACCAATCCAGAAATCACAAGTGACAGGCTTTTTTGACAGTCCATCCAAATTGGAAAAAATGAGTTTGGTACAAAAACATGCCTATTAGAATCAACAGCATGCCAAAATAGACCAAAATGTCGGCAGATAGAATTGGCGTAAATACCAAAAAATTTAAAGTATCAAACCATTCACATCGCTCTTCCACTATTTCTGCCTTGCAAAAAGGTATTGGTGAGCAAGAAATGATTAAAATAACATGATATTCCCATGCCAACTCTTTGAAACCTTATTTGCAGTTGGACTTTGAACATCATTTAAAATTAATTGAAAACTTAAGAGAAAAAGCATCAGATCAAGTAAATTTTCCTAGTACAATGACATCATAACGATAAAAATAATGCACAAACGTTTCATTATCATAAATGTAACTTTTATTGAAAAAATAGGCTATTTTTTGTTTATGATCCATTGTTGAATAAAAGTTCTCTAATTTTTTTGTTTTTTAACTTTGTCTCGTTAAATAATCCATTCCACTCGAGAAAAAAATTTGTGTAGGCAAAATTGTTCTCAAGGTTTTATTCAAGTTTATTGCTTTTCGGCAATTTCGCTCATGAATGTCATTCGCGAAATTGACAAGCTACAAACTTTCATATCTTTCGAAAAGTTTACAGACATATTTTTTACTCTTGTGAAACACTGCTCTCCAAAATTAACGCACCACCTAAAATGTACCATACGTTTGAAGCTATTTTTCTTCTTAACCGTTAATTGGATTTCGATGATTTCTTTTCAAATTATAAATCTATTACTAAGGAATTACTGTACTAACGTTTTCCCAGAAAAGTCAACGTTTTGCCCATACACATAACATAACATTAAAGTTGTGTTTTTTCATCATATTTTGCAACAGTCTGTGGAACTTAATAGAAACAAACGCTTCATCTTATTAATATTGCAAGTTAGCTTCGCCTTTTCTCAACATTTTCGTAAAAAAATCATTTCGATATCTTGGTTATGAAACCATAACGTAATTTTATTGAATTGTAATACACATAATCTTTATTGAACTTAAAACAACTAAAACCTAAAGAAACTTAACTTAAATAATCTTTAACAAGTTCCCTCTCTCAAA
The DNA here is from genome assembly GCA_963921935.1 of Galeruca laticollis. Taxonomy (NCBI): domain Eukaryota; kingdom Metazoa; phylum Arthropoda; class Insecta; order Coleoptera; family Chrysomelidae; genus Galeruca; species Galeruca laticollis. Next base: position 173,521,900 of record OY998177.1, read on the forward strand.
AACACTTAATAACGAATATTTCCGCCTCTACTTCTAATTACTTCTTCACAACGACTAGGCATACTTAAAATCAAGCGTCGTATTTGGTCTTGCTCAATTGCATCCCAACTTCACTCACCATAACTTTTATGTCGTCAAAGACAGGTGGTGGTTGTCGGCTCCCGAGTTTACGATCAATAAGATTCCATAAATTCTCTATGGGATTTAGATCGGGGCTGCAGGGTAGCCAATTCATGGTTTCTATACCATCCTCGTGCAACATGTGGTCGTGCATTTTCATGCATTAAAAGAAAATTATTTTATATGTAAGGAGCAAAGGGAACTACATGGTTAGACAAAATGTCTGTAAATTTCTCATTGTGACAAAACTTTATCTTATAGCACGAAACCTGATAAACTGATCTTGGCGTGGTGTTGTCACAATTCCTTGCCTAGGCCACCTCGTATGGTCGTTTGTTAGTTTGTTTCTTGAAAATGTTGAATGACTCGTTATATTGTAGTATGAATACTCTTAACCTCAATCCTATTTCACGATAACTTAATCCTTCATTAGCTAACATAATTGCCTGCACACTTTCATAGTGGCACATGTTTCTTGAAATATGGTCCATGTCAACTAACTAACATACGCAAAGCAGCAAAAGAATTTATTGAATTATAAACAACATTGTCAGTCTCAAGGTGTCCTGTCATTTTTTTTTTAAATTTTAATAGCCTAACTACGTGCTTATATTCCATTAAAACCTATCACAAATCAATAAAATCACGTTATGCTTTGAACGTACTTTTCTTCTTTGATAATAGAGAAAACATAAAATGTTGAAGAATGATGAAGCTATATCGCAATATTAATAAAATGTAGCGGTTGTTTCTAATAAATTCCACAGGGTGTTGCAAAATAAGATGTAAAAACATAACTTTATTTTTACATAAAAATGTTGACAATTTGCAGAAAACATTGGTACAGTAATTCCTTAGATATAGACCCATAATGTGAACAAAAATCATCGGAATCCAATCAACAGTTCAGAAGAAAATGGTGGTCCGTGAAAAAATAATTTTTAATGTAAAAGGTGATTTGAAACGTGCCTCAACTTCCTTAATTTAATTTTATGTACGTATGTATGAATGTTATGACGTTATAAAAAAGGACTTTAACTGCATTTCAAGTTTCGTCAACTACTTCCTATACCTAAATTGAACTGTTATTGGGATATTTATCTTTTAATGTGTGTACAGTGTGTATTAAACAAATATATTTCATTTTCAACATTTTTAAATATCAAAGTATTTGTAAACAAATAAGTATATTAAATAATATATGTAAGATAATGACATTACGTTATAAAATATTTTTGGACTTTTGTTAGGAGATGTACAAAATTAAAACCTGATTTTGGACAGCTCAGCTTGAAATATTTCGTAAATGTATCAAGTGAGAGCGTTCTTTTTACGTCTATGAAGTATTCTTAATATCCACAGTTTTTCACTATTTTCAATATACTCAATTGTGTGTCTTTTCATTTCATTTCCTTCTTTCTAAATATTGGAAAATACTCTACAATAAACTCAATAATCTTTATGCCACCGATGAATACAAATCTTACAATCGCAACTCGTAGACATAGGAATAAATAAAATTAGTACACAAATTGTTCAATTTGACATACTGAAGAATAAAAAAGTAAACAACGCCAGCTCGTCTGTCTTATATATTTAAATAAATAATTCATAAGATAAACCCAAGACCTTAAGTGTATTTGTTAGTTTCGAATATTTCGTAATAAAAAATATTGATAATGGTTATAAAATAAATCAGAAAATAACAAAAATATTGATTGTTTCAACATACAATTTGAATTAATATATGTTACGTTTCAAAATAATGAAAGATACTAATTTATTTAAATTTAATAAAATAGAAAACAAACCGGAGAAACAAAGACAATAACCCGTCAACAATACATGTTTTCAATTTCATGTTCAATGAATGGAGAGTTATTGTAATTATTACATTGTTTATACATCAAAGAATTTAGGTGAATAATTTGTTTATTGTGAATATTCGATAATCATTATTATTGAAATCGTTCGAGTACTCACTTGTACGTAAAACTGTGAAAACCAACTATTATATTTTCTGTCTATAAGCAGGATGATAAAATAGTTAAACAAGAGGGTCACTATTTATGGGGTGTTTGTAATTTCGCCAAAGAAGATCATAAACCCATTTTATTATATGCCATTTCGCCAATAAACCTTTTCAGGTACAAAATTCGACATGTAATCTGGTCAAAACGGTAGCGTCGAATTGTCTCCGAAGATAGTGAAACTAAATCTTAAAGAATCTTAGAGAAATAACATATTCTACCACTATAATACACTCACCGGCAAAAAAACTCGGCCACCTAAAATTTTGCTCAAGTTCATTGTCCAAGAACTTTCGTAATTTTTCATCTATTTCAATTGTTTCTTCGCCAAATTGTCGATAAATTCTTTGGTATTAAAACAAACTCCAGAAAAGTTTTGCAAAAATATTGATATTTTATTTATACAGGGTGAAACAAAACCATGTATTTGTAGTCCAATTTCTTAATACTCTGTGGAACAGTTCGGGAAATTTGTAGAGTTTACGCTCAGTTTATTACAAAGATCATCCTTTTCACGATCTTTCAGTTTTTATATCTTGATTCTTTTGAAGATACACGTATTCAACTAAATGCCTGGAATTTTATAAACACGCGAAACTCGATTAAGGAACAAAAACGAAGGTGGCTTTTGTCAGAATCATTAAGCAGGCGTAGATCAAACTATCGTAAATAAATATTCGAGAATAATATTCAACGTGTCAAAATGGTTTTAAGTACTGAGAACGCATGCAAAATTGTGGCTTTAATTGAAGATGGTCGAAGTCAACGATATGTGTTTCGTGTCTTAGAAATACCCCAAACTACACTAAAATATGCTTGGAATCCTTATTTGGAGACAGGGAATTGTAATAGGTAACGTGGTTCCGGTAGAAGAAGAGCAACCACAAGTTTTGATGACCGGTTCATCATCCTCTCTACATTAAGAGATCGAAGAACAACTGCTCCTTTTCTGCAACATCGTTCAAGAAATGTACGTGAAGTTATTATAAGCGAAAGGACTGTTATAAGAAGACTTGGAGAACGCGTAATGTATTCATGTAGACCAGCTACATCGACAAGACCGGCTTACATTTGCAAGAACATACATTAATTGGAATTTAGAACAATGGGGGGAGGGTGGGGGGTTCTTGTTTTGTAGTTTTCGTTCCGCAAAAAAGCTGGGGCGTCCAATTTAATATTAATTGTTCACCCCATCCTAGTATCAAAATAAACAAAATAATCATTTTGCATTACCATATTATATCGCATAAAATAAGCGAGTATAAGCACATTTATACAACCTCGACATGACACCTAATGATTTCTTCTTGTTTTGTTTTATTTAATTTTACCAAAATGCTTTAAAATTTGTGTATAAGAAAAACTACTGGTCTTGAATGCAAATTATTATATATCGTCGTCTTAGTAAGAAAATCACGTAACTCCAATTTTTGGGCAAATTGATCTTTTAATTCCATCTAACGTTGAAACACCAAACTCAAGTACTCATCAGAAACCTGCGTGGCTGCCAAAACAATTTTTCCCTCCTAAAACCGGTATTAAACAAACCACGTATTTCCAAGTGTCAAATTTCTCTTAGGAAATTCGCATTACTCCAATGTGCCTAACATTAGCTTATACAGTGTGACATTTTAAAAACTTACAATGGGCTATATCTCACGAACGAAAGGTGATATCAAAAAATGCTCAAAACGGTTTCTAGGATAGGAAGGGGGAACTATAATGACATACAAAAGAATTCGCCCCCACCAACCCCCTAGGCCCCACCTACCCCAACTGAAAAAGTTTGAATGGCAGACCCCTACTTGTGATATATCATTGAAAAGCCTACAAAAAATGCTATCCAACGGTATGAATAATAATGGTACAGAGTGTATCAATAATTACTATTATCTAGCAATTTTAAAAACAAACGTAGGAACCCTACTTGTGATACAATGTTAAAAATCTTTAAAGGCCAATAAAACCTTATTTTCAATGATAAGTGTCCGAGGGGACTTTTTATTGTTGAATAAAAACTTTAATTTGTCGTCTTTACAAAAACAAGTTGTAAACATCTGTTTTTTGGTTTCTGTCGTAGTCAATGATTTTTTTTTATTTGAGACATTTAAATGTCATTAGCGTCATCAGTGTGTACGATCAGTACTGTCATTCGCTGTAGTTGTCACGATGGTTTACAGTATACCTGAACGTGTGGAGATCATTTTCATATTTGGCTCCCAGAACCAGTGTTATTTACGAACAGCTCAAATATTTAATGAGAGGCATCCGGACCAACATGTAAGTCACGTGTACATCCGCGATTTAGTTGAAAAATTTAGAGAAACGGGATAAGTGCAAAATAAAAAAGGGATGCCCCAAGATTACTGAATGAAGCATGAAGAATAGAGCCTACTGCATCAACACGTCAGGTATCTACAATGACAGGACTATCACGTGAGTCGGTCAGGAAGGTGTTGAAATTACATAAGTTTCACCCGTACAAAACGCAAATTCTTCAAGAACTATGCGATGATGACCCAGACCGACGAATTGACTTTTGTGAACTAATGACTGAAAGAATTCACGTTGAACCTAGACTATTGAAAAATATTTGTTTCAGTGATGAATGTACTTTTATGATGAATGGCAATGTGAATAAACAAAACTGTCGATACTGGAGTGATACGAACCCGCATCGATTTAGAGAAGGTCACACTCAATACTCTGAAAAACTTAATGTCTGGGCAGGAATATTAGGGGACGCTTTAATTGGCCCCTTGTTTATACCAGGCAATTTAAATGGCGCTATTAATCTGGATATGCTGGAAAAAACCATCCAACCTTTAATTGTGCATGAATTAGAGAATCAACGGGATTGCCAAGGCAATCTAGCTCTAGAAGAAGATTTGCTGCACTACCAACAAGATGGAGCACCTCCTCACTATGCAGCTGCAGTTAGACACTGGTTGGATACTAATTATCCGAACAAATGGATTGGAAGGAGAGGTTCTATTGAGTGGCCACCGAGGTCACCAGACTTAGCGCCACCTGATTTTTTTATGGGGTTACCTCAGGTCAGTTGTGTATAAAACTCAACCTGCGTCACTTGGGGACTTGCGGGAAAAAATTACTCAAGCATGTCGCGCTATTACTAGAACAACAGTTCGTGCAGAATTTGAAAATAGGCTGTACTATTGTTTACAAAACAATGGAACCCACTTTGAACATTTACTTCATTGACATTTTTAACAAATTTGTAGTTCAACAAAAACTTCATTAAATTTTCCTTTTAAGGCAAGGTTTTGTAATATTTATTCACCCTGTACCATTATTATTCATACCGTTGGATAGCATTTTTTGTAGGCTTTTCAATGATGTATCACAAGTAGGGGTCTGCCATTTAAACTTTTTCAGTTGGGGTAGGTGGGGCCTAGGGGGTTGATGGGGGCGAGTTCTTTTTTATGTCATTTTAGTTCCCCCTTCCTATCCTAGAAACGGTTTTGAGCATTTTTTGATATCATCTTTCGTTCGTGAGATATAGCCCATTGTACGTTTTTAAATTGTCACACTGTATGTTGTGAAGTACTGCTCGCAGGAATTTATCCAGTTAGAGAAGAAATAATCATATTCGATCAAAAAACGATTTAAACCGCAAGGTAAGATTGGTTGTTACAATATTTGTAATCGTTTAATTATGAATAAGAACAGAAGTTTAGTATTTTGTCACTTTATACCGGTTAGAGCGAGGCCCCATTAGTGCGTTGCGCTGCGTTGCGTCGCGTTGCGCGCGTATGCCATACCTGCGTTGCGACGACACACGATGTCGCAGCAACACTGGCTGCGTCTCAGTTCAGCCTTCGCTATGGATAGATACAAACGTGTTCTTTTGTTGCTTTTATTACGCCACTGTATATAGTGTTCGTGTGATTTATCCCATATAATGGGTCTTTCTTGGACCAAGGATATGACAAAATCTATATCAATCTCCTGCTCACTCATGATGTTAAAAAATGTCGTTACGCTCGTCTAGCTTCCTACTCTAGCAGTGGATCACTGTCCGTCGTCGCAGCGGAGCTCCGACAACGCAGCGCATCACCCTTCCTTTCGCTTCGTCTCTCGTCCGTCGATCCGTTTAATTGTCGCGCGCGACGACGCTACGGTCTAATGGGTCATGTCGTAAAGAATATATGGAAACCGACGCAGCGACGACACAACGCACTAATGGGGCCTCGCTCTTATGGATATACGGTGTTGGCCAAAAAATTTATTTTGTTTTCGTTGTTTACGGATATACCCGTTTTTCTATTAGTTGAAAGTTAACGTATGGCTATCCAGTACTGTGAGCATTCGTGTAATGATCTTCATGAATAAACTTTGTATTATACAGAAAATATGTACCTAGTTAAATTTCTTGTTTTAATCTCAATGTTATTTTAATAGTTTTTACCCGCCAGACTTCAAAAAAAAATTGTATATTTCTAATTGTAGGATGTCATTTCGAACAAAACGGATAATGGAAATGGTTGAGCAGCAATCAAGCAGTTCTTGTATAGGTCCTGTTAAAGATTATACAATTAGAGAAGATGGAATATTGTGTCCTGATGATACACAAGTCAGTGTTGGTATATATAAACAGAAATACACAAATAATCACTGTTATTACTACTCCTGTATATATTGAGGCTCAACCACTGGTAAATATAAAAAACACATGTGAAGTTAACTCAAATATTTTTGCCCATTCCGACCACGTGGAACTGTTTATTTCTACAAACTTAATCGATGGTGATATAATTACCAGTGAGTCCGAAATCCTCCAAATCCCAGAAACGGAACAGGACCAAGTTCCTTTAAATGACATAATAAATATTCCGGCCGAAAATGACAACTCGGATGTTTCGTACGCTGCTAAGGAGGAGCACGATTCGGATAATAGTTATGGTAACGAAGGTTGAAAGAAATGAGCCGTCCCCCGATAGCTGTTTAAATATAAAAACTCGTAAACAGAGAAAATGTCCCGAAGGATGGAATTATGATATAAATAAATGTAAGTGTTAGAAACGTTTGCCATATCAAGGTAAAAAGAAATTTGGAGAAGCTTACATAAACAAACCCGGTATCTATAGTTTTATTTTGTATCAGAACTTGCAAGATCCGTGCAACAGCAGTCTTAGTAAATAAAATTGTTATTGAGTGTCAAAAAATAACTGAAGAAAAACGATTAAAGATTTTTCAGATATTTTGGAATAACATGACTTGGATTGAGAGAAAATTACAGGTACAGTGTAGGGCACAATGTGAAGATGTTAAGAAAAGAATAGGACAACAAAATGAATCTAAAAGAAATTATCGTCAAAAATACTTTTTAAAAGTGGACAAGGAAAGGATTAGAGTTTGCATTCGGCGGCACGTTAGGATTAAACTTGGATACAAAAAAAAATTCATACTGCTAGCGATGAAATTTATATAGAATCCCAACTAAACCATCAGGTTAATAGGAAAAAAGAATTAAGAAAGGCACACTTCTCAAATTTAAATACGGCTGTTTTTACTTTTCTTTAGTCATTACCAAAAATGGAAAGCCATTATTGTAAGTCTTCTTCTTCAAAACAATACTTAGGACCACTTTGGCATTCAAATTCGGAACTGTATAATTATTTTAAAAAGACATACTGCGACGAAAATAATTTAAAACCTGCATCCATATACACCTTTATGAAGATATTTCAGGAGTTAAACTTGTCACTGTATACATAAAAAAAAATCTATGTGACGTGTGTGAGGCATATAAAACGAAAAACTTATCTGAGGAAAAGTCAGTAGCGCCAGTCCATCGCCTGAGGAAGGTGATACAGCAAGAGCAGGTCACTGATACAAATCTGTTCACCGCGACTTCGCCGGCACCGTGGACGCCTCCATCGAAGAAGCCCCGCCAAACCACATGTTCTGCCGAGCTTTTCAGTTCGACAGTTCATCCAATAAACTTGGAAGTGTAAATTGTTTCTCTTGAAACAAATCCTATTTATGAAAATAATAAACAGTGTTTAATCTTGTTTTTATTTCAGCCAACATATAAGCAAGCCACACCAACGTGAAGAAAGAAGGACACTTAGCACTCAGGTAATATAAATCTCCAGAAAGCTATAAGTCAGGAAACCTTTAACTAGGGAGGCAACTCCCTCCGGCAGTGACTCCGCTGTCGGTATTAGCTTTCGCCCCCACATCCTCAACCACACCTCCACCAACATGTCCTCAAATCACTCACGCCAAAGAAAACCTACCAAACCTTCCCCTCTCTCACAATTCGAAATAAACTTCTTTCATTCAATGAACCGTAACCACCCCCAATTCAATGCGCACGAGTACGAAGAGAACCTGAAACTCCTCACCATTCCCAGCTTCCAACAAGGTTTTGCCCTCTACAAGAAGGAATTCCCTACTCTCTCACCCACACAAAACACAACCTCTTCACATACCGCATCCGATTCAACCTACTCTCACCTACCATCGTCACCTCAATCTACAAGACAAACACACAAACACCAAAACACACCCTCCTCGGATTCCAACAGGTCTTACGCTTCCTCAGTAAGATTCCATCCAACACAAACGAACCACGCTACTTAAAAAACACACTCACACGACAATACACACAAACCGCACACACATCCCCAACAAGGTCTTACGCTTCCTCCGTAAGATCTCAATCCCCTACACCTTCAATTACACAACAACCACCTGTCCCCGAAGAGGATGGCTCTCGTCGGTAAAACCAAGAGCCGACCCACAACACCCGAGCAAATCATTCACCCTACAACTACCCCCACACACAACACCATACAAACCCTAAATTTCAGAAACCTTCCACCCCAATATTCCACACAAAAATCCCTCTACAGCCTTCTAAACACTCTCGAGCTCCTCAACGGACATATCTATCTATCTTAAAGCCAACTTCAACAGAACCGCGCTTCTGAAAACCTCCTCCCCCAAGTCAGTCTCAACTCTTCAGAGACGAATCCTCAACTCCACTGGGGACAAGAACATCATCCTCAACGTTCTTAACTCCACCGAACGTCCACCTCGTCAAGTCAATAAAACTCTTTTACCCACCTTCTCTTTCGTCTGCAGGAATGTAGACACCACTATCAGCCCCGAAGAATTTGAAGAAATTCTTCGCAACAAACAAATTCCTTTCCTCAAAACTTGGCGAATCGTAGCTAAGGCCACTAATAAACCCACTTCGATGTTTCGCATCGTCACCACCTCCGAAACCCACTACCACCAGAAACTTACCTCCGGCCTCTCATTCCATGGACTCCCACATCGGTGCGAGACATCTAACACCAATCTACTACCCCCAGTGCCCAAATATTGGAGTCGATGCACCCAAACCGGACATTCTTCCGAATCTTGTCGGTCTAAACAAACAGGCCACCGAACCGAAAATTGCCCCATGTCCGGCAATCCGAAATACACAAATTGCGGTGGTCCTCACCCCGCCTTCTACCCTCGCTGCCCCCACAAGATATCGACTCCCAAAACCCCTCAAGAGACCGCTTCAGTCACTCTTGAAAAGCCACCAGCTCCCTACGATCTTTCAACCGACATCAAAATCCTCATTGAAATCTTCCCCGTCACGCTCATGAACGCCATCCCTAACTCAAGGGACGTCATAGCCGACACACTTCGCCATCTAATACCTTCCTTCTATCGACACAACTGCTCTATAACAAATATATACAGGCGTGCTCACTTTGCTTTCACTCCCATCAGGAGCGAAAGCGATTCAACTTGATCCGCGAGCCCCATCCACCCCGTCGGTTCTGCAGGTTCTTCACGTTTTTTCCTGTAGCATAGTAAATTTATTCGCTAGCCAAATGGGCCGACGTACAACGAAATTTTTAGATTTAAGATTATTATTGTGTTCCAGCCCACTCAATACATAATTTTAACCAGTCATATTAAAATATTCAACATTTTCACAAGTAAATCACAAAAATCTAATTCAATAATCGACAAAAATTTTTTAAATTCCACATTTAAAACACCACACCTCAGAAAAATACACTTATCCAACAGATTCCTCACCTCGAATTCGAAAAAAGCCAGTCGCCATCACCCGACATCATCTACACATCTTTCAATGTCTCCTAGTCACTTTTCAAACAAATTTTAAATAAAACTCTAAAAGTCCTAAAATCACTCCCAACTCTTCTAATAACTCTCATGACATAGGAGACACCCAATCCCAAAATCATTTACAATTTCAATCACCCACCTCGTCGTCTATTAACTATCCGCAACGTAACGTGGTTCGCCTTATTCATTTCCGACCTATCCAGACACTTTTAAATACCCCATTCTCACATCTCTGAAACCACGTTCGCACAAAAATCATCAAATTTCGATGCTGATTGTTTATGCCTCTCTCTCCGGTTGATCTCTAGCAAAAAAACACAATTCACCCACAAAACCAAACAAAACTTCAATTTTCTATACACCTTTTTTCTCAACTTTTCATACACTTTTCTCAAAAACTGAATTTTCAGCCCTACCCAAAACTCAAGCCATGTCAATACGCGCTCACAAACCACCCACAAAGACACCCCCAACCAGCCCTGCAGAGGAAATAAATCCTATAACAGGGCCAAACTCCAAACAAAAACAAACCCAATTAAAACACTACCAGCCCCAACATCAAAAAATCTACGAACTTCTCTCTCTTTTTGAGGAAAAGTATCACTTACATCAGACTTTAAATGAAGAGGCGCGTCAAGAAAAAGACCAATCTAGTAGATACTCTAGAGTAAACGTTTATGCCATGGATTTACAGTGTGTATTGTTAAGTCCCAAATCCACAGTATCGGCCATGTACTATAAAACAAAATTAATAGTACGTAACTTTACTATTATCGAAAAGAAACCAAATATTGTATTTTGGTACAAGAACTAATTATTAGCAGAGCGCTTTCGGTTCAATGATAAACCATCATCAGTGCCCCATGGTCAGGGTGTACTCCAAATCCTCACAAATTAGAAGTACACCCTGACCATGGGGCACTGATGATGGTTTATCATTGAACCGAAAGCGCTCTGCTAATAATAAATTCTTGTACCAAAATACAAAATTTGGTTTCTTTTCGATAATTGTTTTTCTCTGGTACACTCAACTGACTTCACTCACTTTACTATTTACAATTTAAAACCAAAGAAGTATTTTGCTTTCTTTGGAATGAAAGCGAGGGTGGCTTGTCTTCAAATGAATTTTCAAGCATAATTAGTTTCTTTGTCGAAGATGAGATTGAAAAGGGCCAGGGTAATTTAACTGAGATGCTTTTTTTAGCGATGGTTGCACCGAACAAAATCGCAACTGCACATTGGCTAACGCGTTTGTGAATTTGGCGGCCGAACACTATATCGTTCTCACACAGAATATTTATATTTAAAGGTCATACTCAAATGGAGGTGGACTCGATGCATGCCACAATTGAACAAAAGGTCAGAGACCGCAAAATAAATCTTCCCGCTGACTATACATATTACTGTAAAGACCAGATCAAATCCATCTCCATGTAATGTCGAGTACATCAGTCACACCTTATTTAAAAAATTTGATAATCTAATATTTTATACTTCAATTCGTTCAGGTAGAACAGTGGGAGATCCAGTTGTCATGATATAAAGGCACTGCGATATTTACCAAATTGCAATATTCATTTTTAAAATGAGACATACTGATCCATGGGGTGTATTAAGCCATACGCTCAATAAAAAATAGCTCTATCCACGTATTTACAGAACGCAGAAGAATTAAAAAGGAAAAATACGATCACCTACAAATTCTAAAATTAGGTCTTTTAGAAGATTACCACAAGTTTTATGATGAACTTCCACACGATTAGTACATCTTACTTACTTTTGTAAGATTGTTTAACTATTTTTAAATTTTTAATTTGTTATTTACCATATCGTTTACTGCATATAAATTTGATTTTTGTTTGAAATAAAATAAGTTTTGCATTGCGTTCTTGTATTTATTTAAGTATGAAAAACGCAGATATCCATTTTTTTTCAAGAAATTTTTATCAAAAAATACCGCAACTCCTTTTTATTTTATAAAAAATTATTATTTTTTATATTTTCACCCAAAATCCAATATTTTATGCTGTTTTTCTGTATTTGTGTAATTTTAAGATATTATGTCGCTAATGAAAATGTTTTTTGTGTCTCCTGTAAAGTTTAGTTAAACGGAGTTCGACGATATGTATGTCAGTTTGATTTCTCAATTTTTCTATTATATTTTTAAACATAAAACATTTCTGTTTAATTTCACAAAAAGTAATTGTCGGGAAATCCTTATTTTCCAAAAATAAAGAAAAGACATTAACGCAGATTTATATTTCCTATACCGTACAAATATGTTTTTTTATAATTTGAATAATGTTTTTTCTGGAAAAAAATTTATATACCGTGTGCCAAATTGAAAGACCTGTTTCCGGCGGAATTTGTATAGGCGTAGGAGATAAATTAAGTACCCACTTAATCGACGCAGATTCTCAAAATCGATTGGTGGAATGTTTTTGGCAAAACGCGATAGACACATTTTCCAATGATCAAACTACACTTTATTTATAGCCTAATTTGTTGAAGTTAAGAAATAGTGATCCGATGAGATTGACCAGAAACCCACACCTGCCTAACGTAAATTTACTTAAAAATAGATTAATGAATTTGGTTTTGGTATCACAACTGTTTGTCATTCCAAATTAAATGTTTCCTGGTTTTTTTCGCATCATTTGGAATGCGTCCCATATATTTTCTAAATGGAATGTTGACAAATATGCCAAAAAATATTTGTTTTCTTAAACTCTTGCTGGTCATGTTTAAATTTTTTTAATCTAGGATTTCATTTTAAACAGTATTTAGAAAACAAAAAATTCTTCGACCTGGATGGCACCAGTTATTTTTATTTTTATTTGAATCCGAATGACGTAGCAACTACTAATTTATAACGATTTTCACATGATATTTTCCTCAAGTAAAATATACCGGGTGGCGACTCAATCTTCGGACCACGGGATATCAGAAAATCCTAAATATTTGCTTCTCAACAAAAGAGAACATAATGAAATTTTGTATCGACGAAGTACATTATTTCTGACAATATCACCATAAAATAATCACTGTTTATTAGCAAATAAGTTTAAAAATTAAGAAAATAAATGAAAAAAACAGTCTGTCCTTCCGTCAGAGTCGGTTACAGCGCAGTGATAGGAGCGATTGGTTTTGACGAAGACGGATCGGGTGCGAAAGTAGCGAAATACATATTTTTTTATTCTTAATAGGATTTTTATTCTTTAGTTTCGCATTAATAAAATAATTTTATAAGTATTAAAATTTGATATCGATAAAATAAACTTAATATATTATCATTATAATGACAGCTAGATTATCAATATAATTTTCTATATTTCATGGCCAATTTTTTTAATGACATTGCAATTGAAGTTCGAGATACCTTCACGGGTTTACATCCTGGTGAACCGATCCCTTCGGCAACAACAATAAAAAGACTTATTCAAAATCAAAACAAATATGGCTAGGTATTTGTTCCGGGCAAACTTTGTATAAAGAAACATTAATCTGAAGAACCATAGGAACCCAGAGAAGTTGATTTACAAAATAATGATGCTATTGTGCATTATTCACCATACAAGTGTCCTTAAAAGATTTTAAAAAAACACACACAAATACAAATCGTATAAATTTTCGGTAGACGAAACCAACTTCAAGGCTTTATACTGAATTCGATCTAGTTTTTTGAGTCGGGTGCTCGTGGCAGACCCATATAGGAAGCAACCGTAATCAAGAATGGATCTAGTATATGCACGATAGAACATTAAATTGACTTTAAGCTCTTTTCACATTTAACTAAACATTTATTGATGTGTTAATTCCTTGTAAGTTTAGTATCCAGTGTAATACCAAGATACGTAAAATGATTGTGCACGGGTATACTTAGGTTACTTATCATTACACTGGATAGGATCGGTAAACGATGTCGAGTAAAGAATACCACAGCGGATTTATTCGGGGTAAGATCAAGTCCTTGATTAAAAAATAAACGGTTTTAGAGATTAAAACTAACTTTTCCGCATCTGCGACCCTGAACAATATTCTATCATAAAATTGTTAATTGTATACACTTCGGGGGATGTATCGTGCTAACAAACCTAAATTTCTCCAAAAATTTAGTATATCTGGATTTATAGGACCCGCTGTACTCGCTCTAGTCAACTGAAAATCAATAGGGTACATCTGTGAGGCACTTTGAACAATATTCAATTATAAAATTGATTAATCGTATACTCTCTGGAGGCTGTATCGTGCTAACAAACTGAAAATTCTCCAAAAATGACAAAATTTTTGTACCATAGCACCCGTTGTACTGGCTTTATTGAGCTGAATATCAATAGGGTTCATCTTTGAGACGCTCTGAATAATATCCAATCATAAAATTGGTCACTTGTATATACTCCGTGGGAGGTATCGTGCTAATAAACGGAAATTTCTCCAAAAATGACAAAAATATCGTACTTAAAGTACTGTAGCACCTGTTGTATTGCCCCTGGTGAGCTGAAAATCAATAGGGTTCATCAGTGAGACGTCCTGAGTAATATTCAATCATAAAACTGGTGACTTGTTGAACTCCGGAGGCTGTATCGTGCTAACAAACTGAAATTTCTCAAAAAATGACAAAATATCGTACTTCAAGTACCATAGCACCCGTTGTACTGGCACTGGTGAGTTGAATATCAATAGAGTTCATCTGTGACATGTCCTTAACAATATTCCATCATAAAGTTTGTGACTTATTGCACTCCGGAGGCTGTATCGTGCTAACAAGACATGTAAGGAAAAGTGGTCGACGACAACGACGACGCCGACATACACACAGGATTTTTTTTCTAAAAACCGTTTTTTCGTGTTGTTGATGAAAAACGTGAAAATAACTCAAATTTTTTTTTCAAAATTCCAACTTTTTTTGGGGTAACCAATACTTTTCTCGCATATTATATAGGTTGGGCGGAAAGTAATATTCTCTAGTACTATATATAATTTGTTTTATAGAATCAATACATTGATCATAAGAGTTTTTTATCGTATAAAAACAGAACTCGTCTGCATATTGTAAGATGTCGCAATTAATATTCATTCCATGAAGGTCCATGGTGTATAAATTAAACAAAAGAGGGCTGAGAACAGAGCCTTGAGGTAAGCCTTGATGAACTACTCTTGGGCCGATCAGTCTATCGTTGCACCGGACGAATACTTGCTTGTTAACAAATAAGTTTACCAAAACATATGCACACATAGTTGGAATGCCTAAGTAAATTTAGAATGGCATTGTCATAAGCGCCCGAAATGTCAAGAAATAGGGCAGGTGGATAACTATTGCTTGATTAAGTTAACTGGATATCAGTTGTTAACTGCGAAAGACAGTCGATAGTTCCTTTTTTCCTCCGGAAACCAAACTGGGATATCGGAAACAAATTTCTGCTTTCACACCACCATTCTAGTCTAGTTTTCATGATATGTTCAAATGTTTTCAATAGACAAGACATGAGAGAGATAGGTCTGAAGGCAGTGGGGTCATTTACTTTGGGTATATGAATAACTAGACATTGTTTGAGAGAATCACAATTATCCCCTTTAAGTAAAATGTTGTTATATATTTTGCAGAGATAGTGTTTGGCAATTACGGGGAGATTTGATAACATGAGATAGTTTATCCCGTCAGTTTACAGATAGCTTGATGTCTCTTATACTCGTTAAAATTTGAAAGAGTTAGATTGGATTTGTATGCTTTGAAGGCATTTTTCCTTAAAGTAGAAGCAGCAAGGCATTCGTCATTCTACCATGGTGGAGTTTTGACATCCTTAGTTGAGGGTCGGATTAACGTACAGGATTTGTTCGCGGCATTTGTTATCGATTCTAATAAGAATAAAATTATTTCGTTAGTACTATGTAGAGTTGGTTCCGGTGTGAGGACATCGACCACTTAGCTGATGATAACATCATATTTTGAATCTTGATATCATTAATAGAAATTCGGATGGGAAAGTGATCAGATCCATATATATGTGGCAGGACGGTCCAGTCAAAAGATGAACATACGCTGGAAGATAGAATAGTAAGATCCACAATCGACTTGGCTTGACCGGGGGGAGTTACTCTCGTAGCAGATCCGTTATTGGCGATAATTAAATGAGGAAAAGAATCTAGAGCATCTACTAATGCATTGCCTTCCGGGGAACTCGATACTGACCCCCACAAGCCATGATGTGCATTAAAATCACCAGTGACAATACAGTCATACTTAATTTGCGAAAAAATGATTAACGTAATCTTGCTCTGTTATTTTACTTTTTGCCAGTCGGTATACACTCAATATCGAATACTTTCTCTGATCAATGCTAATATTTACACCGCAAACTACCAAGTTTGGATTAAAATTATGAACAAATGAAATAGGTTCGTAATTAATATTATTCGCTAAAATGATGGCAACACCACCATATCCCCTACTTCTGCTTACTACACTAAAGTTATTGAAACAAACAGTATCTGAAGGTTTGCACCAGATTTCCGATATAACTGCTATATCAAAATGTTCTTCCAATAACAATTGATGTAAAGAATATTTGTTAGCTTTTAGCGATCGAATACTCCACTGAATAATTTTAATGCTTTTAGAGGCCATTTTAATTATGGAAAAATGTTAACAATTTCTTTAACTTTATTTTCAAATTCAATTTCATTAACTTTAAGGTTAGTAGCTATATTTGAGGAAATTTTTAAAGCTTTCTTTTATTAACGTTTTTAATTATGTTATGAATTTATTGAACTCATTTGCAGGTTCACATTGTCCAAACTGAAATACTGGACCCGCAAAAAAATTGGTCTGGAACTCTCTACGAATAGGAGGAAAATTAGACGTAGTCTCATCGTTTCTCCTCCTCTTCGGAGGACTGACAATCGGGGCTGAATAGCGTTTTTCAGTAATGCTACTTTTATGAGCCGTACCGGAATTAGATTGATAGGGGGAGGCAACTTTCAATGAAGGGAATTCTGTGTCGGAGTTTATTAACGGTGCAAATTTAAAAACTGACTCATGGTTGATATTTTTACAATAAATGCAAGTTTTCGTACAGTTATCCGGACAATAATTTTTTTCCTCATTTCCGCATTTTTTACTACGTTTTTTTGATTTGCACTGGGTAGCTGAATTACCATAACGTAGGCATTGAAAACATTGCATAACTGGATTAACAAAAACCTCAACAGGGCACCTAACTTTGTTGATATAGACAAATTGAGGAATTACTTTTTCTGCGAAAGTGATAATAATCATTTGTCGTGGTACTCTCTCCGAGTTTTAGATTTTATAACGTTTAATAGGGTATTTTCACTTAATGTAATATCTACGCCGCGAACAAGCCCCCGTTTTCCTGTCAAATAATTTGGTATATAGGCAATTAGGTAGTTTTCTTTAAAGAAAGGTTCATTTACTAAATTATTTGCTACAAGACCCGAATCAACTTCAAGCTTAATACGGTTCCTACGAACACTAACAATTTAAATAATATTTCCATCATAGTTAGAAAGGGCAAGTAATTTTTCTACAAGTTTCATAGGATGTAAACGGCCTATATTTATGTCAATATGTTGAACAAAAATATAATAAGGTCCGCTATCATTAGAATTAAATCTATTAGAAGTGTTAAATTCATTACTCGTATGGCTACTATATTGGAAAGAATTCGAGTGCGAGTTTTTATTAACCTCGTTAATGACATTATCGGATTTTTCTTCTGAAAATAAGACATCTTCAACGTAAATACTATTTGAAATTTCATTATCTGTTGATATGGCTAATGGCGGATCCTTACCGCTAGGCCTATACTTACCGGCCATCCGCAGGCCAATGCCGCGGCAATTGTTTAACCAAAAAAGTAAAGTAAAAATTTATACTTACAGTATGGTTGAATTAATATTAATCTACAAACCACAAATGCGCGAATTAAATTTAAAAGGCAAAGACGGTTTGTTTTGCTAAACACAATCGTACACGGCAGTACTCTACAATAGTTCGAACTGGCCCTTTCTGTCACCGGATTTGGAACCAAATAACTTTTTTATGGGGTCATTTAAAATTTAACAATTACAAAATAAGACACCCCAATATTGATTCTCTCAACCGGAAAATAATTGAAGAATGTGCGAAAATTTCGTATAAACAATTAGCGAAATTTTTACAATAGACTTGGTTTTTGTTTAGCGAATTGGTGATTTGTTTGAACATTTATTCTAGACGCATAATTTTCATAGTTAGTAATCTTTTACTCTTCGTATTTTAGTGATTTTCATTAAATCTGTTTACTGTGAAACATGCCTAATTTATGTTATTGTTTTCAAATGTTAATAACTAATATAATGATTTTTTTAATAAATAACTAAAGAACAAAAATCCTATTAAGAATAACAAAAAGATATATTTCGCTGGTTTCGGACCCGAACCCTCTACGGCAAAACCAACGCTTCTATCAGTGTGTTATAACCGAATATAAAATTCAAGTACATGAATAACAGGCTGTTTTTTAAATTTATTTTCTTAATTTTGAAACTTATTTGCTATTAAACAGTAATAATTTTATGGCATTATTGTCAGAAAATATGTACTCGTCCATACAAAATTTCATTATGTTCTCTTGTGCTGGGAAGCAAATATTTATGATTTTCTGATTTCCCACGTTAAAATCCTATGGTCCTCAGATCGAGTCACCCCCCGGTATACAAGTCAAAGTCTTCAACTGTTTAATAAATCAAAGAAATTCGCCAACAAGCTGGTGCTTAAAGGCATATTTATAATCAGTTATTACTTTTATTACATAACCATTTTTATTGGAAACAATGTTATTCTTCTTTTGAAATATTAATTTTTTGACGTGAAACAATTACCGGAAATGTGTCAACGGAACACAAAATACGTGTTATTAATCCAAAATGTATATCCTGAAATAATATACTCACATGAATGTATAAATCATTCAACAAAACGTTTTCTAAAAGTACTGACAGGAATCTATTTCAGTTATCGCTATGAACTAATTCTCTTTTATGTCTTCTATCGAATAAAAATGAAAGTCTCGAAGTGTAATGAAAAAAAGTCGATCGGAGCCGTATAAGGGAAAAACGGTGGTTATTCGATACGTTTTTGGCTAGAAATTAGTTCACAATGATTGCCTTTAGAGATGATGCCCAATCAAAGCGGTAGGTACTCATGACACAAAGAAACTTTAGCGGTTACCTCTCTCAAACCTACTCAAGCATAAAAGGTTAGTTGGTTCGATTAATTGTTCAGTGGTAGAAGATCTTTTATCAAGCATCAAAGTTTTCAAGGTCCATCAAAAAATTTTGCACCTCATTTCCTACAAATTAAAAAGTAGTAGCTGAAATAAAAGTTCAAGTTCAATTTTATGTTTCGTTGACAGTTGTGCGCATGCGCTGGGACCTTCAAACAATAGCAGGGTAGTAAGCCGTAGAATTACGAGTTGCCACCATAAACCAAAAGAATTGGGGACATTAATGGAAGAAAAATCAAGTTCCCACTTCTTCCCACACTTATCTACGCGAATTAACTTTTAAAAATAAAATTGAATGTATCAATCATTTATTATAGCTGACCAATGTTAACAGTAGATCACTATCAATCGAATACTGCTATTACTTTTTGTATGAAGTGAGGTGCTAAAATTTTTGATTCACCTTAGAAAAGATTGATACTTAATGAAAATCGAACAATTAATCGAACCAATTGAACCTTTATGACCATTCTTTGGCCTAATAGGTGGTATAATTGGTCAAACGAAATTCCACATACAATGTGCTAAAATCGCGGAGGTACCTAATCAGCAAAGTTATATAGTTTTGTCGTGCCAAGAGCTTATATATGGGCACATGTAGCTGTTTCAATAGAACTGGGTGAAAAGCCACACCTCTCCACACTCAATAGCTCAAGAGCAAGAAAGATCTGTACGACCTTTCAAAACTGAATTATTACCAACACATATTTGTGATAAGAAACAAGAACTAGATTTCCTTGAGGAATTAGAAGACACTTAAGAGACCCACAATATGAAGTCATCAATGAACAAATAAATATAGGGAACTCTCCACTTTTAAACTGTCTTCTTAAGTAATAATAATGATTGTAATGATCAGCAGATCAAGTGCTAGAATTGTGTGTGGTATGTCGTTTTAACAGCTGCTGTGAAAAAGTATTCTAAAATAGTGGATAATCTGCTTCAAACATAACGAAATTTTGCACACACGTGAGTACACCAGATTACATTATAAAGTGAAAAATTCATTTGATTCAAATCCATGGAAAAGCATTGAAATATTATTATTTAAATATTCATACATATTGTCAAAGAACGACAAACTGCAAAAAAGCAAACAATTACGATAAACCTTACAAAAAGACAACAACAATAATTTTAACTAAAGGCGTCCATACACTACATATATTTGAAACAACCAGAATTATGAATGATGCTGCCGTTAAAAAATAATAGATGAAATTAACAAAAATAAGGAGGAATTAAAAAATGCAATAAAGACAAGTGAAACTAGGTTATTGCTGACAATTGAAAACCTCAAAACAAGAATCCACGACTTGGAAAAAGAGAATTTCTCTTTGAAAAAGAAGGTTGAATTTCTCGTGAAAAGTAATAAAGAAAACAATATTGTTGTTTTTGGAATAGATATAGAGGAGAGAATATCAGTGGAGTATGTTCTTCAAGAACTAAATAACCGTCTTCAAATTGATATTACTTACAAGGATATAAATAACATATACCAATTAGGAAGAACTAAGAAATGTCCTATTAAAATTGAGTTCATTTCTTACTTAACCAAAAAAAATTTCCTATAAAATGTTAAGAAATTGAAAGGTTATGGTATTTCCATCGTACACGATCTCACAAAAAAGGAACTAGAAGAATACAGAATTTTGAGAATGCACGTATCAGCAGAAAAGAGAAAGGAATTGCTTCATCAGAAGGAACAAGTTGGTGGTGAATGGCAATGCGTTTACAGTTGAGGAGTTACAAAGAATCGAAGAAGTCTTACCGAAAGCAAATAATACCCCTGCCACACCTACGCAAAAACTGCTCCTACACCCTGACAGTCCAGAAAACCAATCACAAACTTCATTAGTGACTTCGAGAGAGAATGCATCAAACGAACTCAAGAAAAACCAAAAAAAACTAGAAAAAATTATGAAACTTCGCTCTAATTCGTCTTCATCATATACTGGAAAAATTAATAAATACTACATTATCAATATCTTAACTATAAGTCTACTAATTTTAACCTATCTATTTATACTGGATTACTATCTAATACATCGTCATTTTATTATATTGTATAATCGTTATAGATCAGTACATTCGAGATTACAAGTTCAAACCAGTCAATACAATCGAACTCGAGCAATTGTGCAGCATATCGAATCACCCTGTTGATACTTGCAATAACAATTTTTCTTTGGTACATCAAAATATTAGAAGCATAGCGAAGAATATTGATGAATTTGATTTATATTTAAGAGAAACAGATACAGTATTCTAACAGAAACTTTGTTGATTCAGGATATTAATTTCTTCCGTAAAAGTGGATACGATACTATTTACATCGCCAGGAATAGAAATCGCCAAACCCATGGCATACCTCATTAACAAAATAATGAAATATGGTGTATGTCCCTCTATACTCAAAGTAGCCGTTATAAAACCACTTCATAAAAAAGTAAAAAAATGTGCGATTGAAAATTATACACCAGTTTCACTTATATCCAACATCGCGAAAATTTTTGAAAAAGCTCTCAAGAATAGACTCAATGATTATATAAAGAAAAACAACTTGTTATCAGAAAAACAGTTTGGGTTCAGAGAAGGCAAATCTACCCAAGATGCTATAATAAGCTCAACATCCCAAATTTATAGAGCGATAGATAACGGAAAACCTAGTCTGTGTGTATTTTTAGACCTATCCAAAGCTTTCGATACTGTAAGCCATACACAGCTTCTCGAAACCTTGAAAGATATTGGAGTTCGGGGAACAACTTATAATCTTCTAGAAAGCTATATGTACCAGAGAAAACAATTTGTACAAATTGAAAATAAAGTTAGTTCAGAAGAGTTAGTTCAGTTTGGTGTGCCACAAGGCACTGTCCTTGGGCCACTATTATTCTCAATATATCTTAACAACTTACTCACCTTGAATAGTACAGGAACTATAATCAGCTTCGCAGATGATACAGTGATTTTGTATGAGGATAAAAATTGGCATGGCCTGAAAGAAAAAGTGGAAGCTGATATGCCACAAATTATCAATTGGTTTAATCATCAACTATTGAGAATAAACTATGAAAAAACTAAATTTAT
Source organism: Galeruca laticollis (assembly GCA_963921935.1). Lineage (NCBI taxonomy): Eukaryota > Metazoa > Arthropoda > Insecta > Coleoptera > Chrysomelidae > Galeruca > Galeruca laticollis. Next base: position 173,544,548 of record OY998177.1, read on the forward strand.
GACTTTCACGGCTTACAGGAATCATTTTCCACATTTCAACACTCTCGATATACGGAACGGCGAGTTGATTGTTGATGTTTCCAGAACAGATACCATTGTATATTTGGGTGTAACGATAGATAGTCATATGAAATGGGACGTTCTCACTAAGAATGTGACAAAAACCTTAAGAAGTATGCTGTTCAAATTCAAATATTTGAGCAAATTACTTGACACTTATCACTTGAGGATCATTTACTACGCTCTGGTGGAATCTCGTATTCAATATGCTGTACAGAGCTGGGGAGGGGTTGCTGCTACTCGCTTGAAAAAGTTGGAGACGGTGCAGAAACGAATTCTGAAAATTATGTATCGAAAAGAACCAACCTTCTCAAGCAATTTGTTTTTTTTACAAGCAAGAATCTTCGATGTAAGACAAATATTTCTTAATAACATTCTTACTCATATACACAAAAACAAAAATCTATTAAATAATATCGACCATGAACATTTCACTAGGAAAAAAAAAGAATATCACGTTAAAACATCTCTGAGTAGTACAAAAATTGGACAACGAAATATATTTTATCTCATTCCAAAAAATTTTAATTTTCTACCCCCTGAACAAAAAATATAAATTCTCGTCACATGCTGAAAAATATAATAAGAAAATATGTTATTAACTTAAATCGAGATCTGGTTCGATCTCTTTTTGACTGACAGACTTTTTAAATCTTCATGTTACTATTAATTGTGTTATAGGATTCAATGGCGGTCAGTTGGAATACTCTACAAAGTGTTTGTTTTCTATATTTTATTGTTAATGTTTTCTTTTTTTATTGTTAATTTTCTCGAATTTATGAACGAAATATGTTGAATGCCTAAGATGGAAATCAACAACGTGAAAGTAAACCTGTTTTACATTCTGAATATCTGATGTGCTTGGGAATTATTGTAAATATTTTGTATTTGATTGTGAATGTTTTATATTTTTTATTGTTAATTTTCTCTTATTTATATATGAAATGTGTTGAATGTCCAAATGTTAGATTTGATAAATAAACTTATTATTATAGATATAGTTTTCCTGGTTTCCTATATCAATGTACAGTTATAATGATCTTAAATGGGGAAAGTATATCAAGGATATTCCCATAGGGCTAATAATATCTCAGCTACAATATTTGTACTAGCATATCTTCTTCTTTTTTCTATCCATAATATATTAAGTCAATCACATCTTGGTCGAGCCAAAAATAATTATTAAACATCACATGACATGTAATTTGTTTCATTCTGACGATGATATTTAGTAATATCGAAACAATTGTCAATTTTTTAGAATTTCTATCATTTTTTCATTGCATCGTGGAATTATCTAGTAACAGTTAATTTCAATTAAAAAAGTGTTTGACAGTTTTTTTCAACCAAAATATTTTCGGCCGACTGCTAACACTTTGGCCGCGTTCCACTTACATCCAATTACTTAGATAATTGCCGAATCGATTGGGATGCATAGTAATGGATCCAAGTCAGATGTTAGTTTTGTCAAAACCTTGGAAATCCAGCCTCTATAGTACACACAGTTTCTTAAAACTGATATCTTCATTTTAAATTAAAATGTCGGATTTTTCACTTCTAGTAATTTTTCACATTTTCGGTATTTTTTGTTATCAGCGGTTACAGCCTAATCTGTTCAGAATGTCGAATCGAATCGATTGGGATGCATAGTAACGGATCCAAGTCAGATGTTAGTTTTGTCAAAACCTTGGAAATTCAGCCTCTACGGTACACACAGTTTCTTAAAACTGATATCTTCATTTAAAATTTAAATGTCGGATTTTTCACTTCTAGTAATTTTTCACATTTTCGGTATTTTTTGTTATCAGCGGTTAGAGCCTAATCTGTTCAGAATGTCCAGCGAAATTTATCTTTGATTGTATATAATCCTGAACAAGATAAGACCGCATAAATGAGCTGTAATTAATAATTACAGCCTTTATAAATATATTCTTTAATGTATAACTCGTTAACATAATATTATGCATTTATGAGAAAAATCATAGACAATTTTTTCGGTCACTGAATCAATTCTTTTCGAGCATTATTAATGTTTGACTAGTAATTTCAGATAACTGCAATTCATTGATATGAATATTTTACATACTCGTAATTTTTATTAAATATAAATCATTCAATGAAGTTAAGTTTGATATTATTAGATAAACTAACGTCAGAATTAGAACCAAGAGATAAATTCATACTCCCATGTTTAGAAGCTAATTATAAATAGACATCCCACGTCAATTACTTTTTACTTATCATACATAAGATTATCTTTAGTTATAAATATTAGTTTTACTTTTTTAATGAAAAAAAAATCTTGCAATAGTTATACATACCGCATAGCTTAAGATCTGAACAGCAATCTTGGAACATAAAATTTTAAAATATATTCATTAAATTAATATTGCTCATTATTTCATAACATTTTGTAATTACGGTGAATAAAAAATTATAAATAAAAATGTGCATTATTAACTTTTATTTACGCTTGTTTTGGAAGTGTGGTTTCTACCGAAAGGGTTTGGGATGAATATTCAACAATCAAGATACATATATTTGTGTGACATTTGTGGCTGTGTCGTGCGTGATTGTAAATCACCTCATCGTTTCCGTCTGCAGACATTGTCTGGGTCTTGATGATGGTGTAGATCTTAACGTACGGGGCCTTGATAAGCTGCATCGTTAAACACAACCAAATTTTTATCGTTTGTTATTTATGCAACTACATAAGTGTGGAAAATAAAAACGAACTACAACTATGTAACTACACTGACCATTTTTCATCATAATATATTGAGACAATTATCAACGAATACTAAGTTTATTTTACAGTAACCTACAATAAAATTAGATTGGCTGTGAGCCAACTTTTTTTAAGCTTCTGTTTATTTTGCATTCATATGCATCTTAATAATTAAATTATTATATAAAACATGCCAACTGTTTCAAACTTTCTTTCAAATATCAGGAAACAACAAAACTTTAAATTGAATTTGTTTAACAATATCTTTTATATGGACAATAAAATTACCAACAAAATGGAAAATAAAATGTCTTCTATAAAAACTGAAATATTTTGCTGTATTTAATATATACTTTGATCTTAGCCAGATGCTGGAAAATAAGATTTCTTTTGATGCAGAAAACAAGGACTAATGAAAAAAGAGGGTTACAAACATAAGAATTCGGCTCCTTCAGGGCGTAGAGTCAACTCGTGTTTTGATCTATTCTATACCGAATCTCTTGGAATGTAGAAAGTGAGTCTTAGTGTTTGGATACCAATCCTCTTTAAAACAATCCAACAAAATTGAATAATACACATATATTAAAGATGGATTACACGTTGATTCAAATTTTCAAATAAATAAAAATAAGAACAAAAACAAACACTTCTTTTTATTGATTTCTATACATGAGTGTAAGTTGTTAGATCCTAACATATGTGCATATAAAAATAATACAGCCCTTTGAAGTCATCAAATGCAAATTGTTTTTTTTTAAACTACAAATGTGTAGAATAGGGATGTTGACTATCTTTGGGAAAGTGTTTTAAACCGTGCATTAGTGCCTAATATAGCCGCAAATATTTTTAAATATGGCTAAAGTTCCTAAAAATCACGAATATTAAATACAGTTTCAAATTTCGCGCCTAAACGCTAATACTTGTCACGTCACCGCTGTGACGTCATTTGTTCCCAAACACTAGTGAAATAAATGTAACTGGAGTTTTTTCGTAATATCTAGTTGTTGTTATAAAAAATAAATACAAAATTTGATAAATATGTTGGGTGGTGCTTCAGTGTGCCAATACTACAACAAGAACAACTGAAAAACTATTTATTCACGTCCCACGTCAGATGATGTTGGGGAACAGATGACGTCATAAACTCTGATTGGTATTCAATTTAAATTTGATTTATTAAATAGTAAATCTTAATTAACTGGCTTAAATATAAGAACTATTGTGTTTTTTAGTAATATTATTATCAAATCTACCACCTTACCTTAAAAAAATGTTTTTATTTGCAGTCAACATCCCTATTTATTAAAGACTCGAAATGGCCTCCAATTAGGGTAAATACAACAGTTATGCGGCCAGCTCCCATTTATAATAATTTATAAAAAGCTTTTAATTATAATAATTCAAGACGTTGTAACAGATCAAGATAATTAATCCGATGTATTTGTTGAACATTTTATTGTAATGCTGGAAATTGTTCTAGTTTTCAGTTTGAAAGCGGTTAAAAACTTTACTTTAATCAGATTTGGCAACGTGAAATAAGTCGACTGAACACTTGGATTGTTTTTTTGTATGTATAAATAAAAATGGTTTACTGTTTTTACGTTTGTTTTCAAATGAGAAACGAACTCTTTGTGTAAATACACACAGAACAAATTAAAAAACGCTTTCGATAATAAACATAAAAATTGAATTCTAATGAAAAGACCTATTATTTTTGAATAAAAGTAATATTCTGATAGGTAATAAATAAAAAAATAAAAAACTTCTTAATTCTTTCATGAATCTAAATAAAATATTCGAATAAACCCCTGTTTTGAGCTAAACAGTAACCGAGCCGGTTATAAAATTCTTGACGAACATGTGTGAGCATTTGAGGTGTTATTTCCATTAGACGAGGCGATGAAGCACTAAAAAGGCCAAAGATAGGAAATCTTTTAGTACAGCACGGATCGGAAAGCGGTTTTTTGCATTCGCTTTCAAAAATTATTTATACCATTCCTACCTAGTTTCTACCTATTACAAAACCGGAAGTTGCATTGCTGCAGCCAAAAATGCATTTTTTGAGAGGCCTTTTGGAAAATTTCATAACCTTGTAAATAAGAGTCAGAATTGGCCCAAGTTGGGTACCCAGGGGTTTTTGAGGTCACTGATCACGATTATGATGTTCAAATTGACCCCCCGAACACCTGGAGCTCAGGAATGCCGCCGAACGTCATCTCCGTGGGACTATCCCGAACTTCATGCGAGGAAGGAGAGAAACTTGGCACCCGGGGTTTTTTTGGGTCGCTGAATTCAAATATGCCATCGGCGAACACTCCACGGATACCTGGTCCGCCCTAACCTGGACGCGGACGTCATCTTCGAGGATTTTCCTGGAAATATCGAAAAAAACGAAGCGAAAATCGTTATGGAGCCGTTTTGTTTGCGCTGAATCTGAATTTCATGTGGAAAACGACCCCCATAACGATTTTCGCTTCGTTTTTGTCGATATTTCCAGGAAAATTCTCGAAGATGACGTCCGCGTCCAAGTTAGAGCGCACCAGGTGTCCGTGGGGTGTTCGCCGTTGCCATATTTGAATTCAGCGACCCAAAAAAACCCCCGCAACGGTTTTCGGTTCGTCTTCTTCAATTGTGTCTGGAAAACCCTCGGTGATGACGTTCAGGGGGGTCGTTTTTCACATGAAATTCAGATTCAGCGTACACAAAACGGCCCCATAACGATTTTCGCTTCGTCTTTGTCGATATTTCCAAGAAAATTATCGAAGATGGCGTCCGCGTCCAGGTTAAGGCGCACCAGGTGTCCGTGGGGTGTTCGCCGATGGCATATTTGAATTCAGCGACCCAAAAAACCCCCGGGTGCCGAGTTTATCTCTTTCCTCGCATGAAGTTCGGGATAGTCCGACGGAGATGACGTTCGTCGGCGTTCCCGAGCTCCAGGTGTTCGGGGGGTCAATTTGAACATCATAAACGTGATCAGCGACCTCAAAAACCCCTTGGTACCCAACTTGGGCCAATTCTGACTCTTATTTACAAAGTTATGAAATTTTCCAAAAGGCCTCTAAAAAAATGCATTTTTGGCTGCAACAATGCAACTTCCGGTTTGTAATAGGTAGGAATGGTATAAATAATTTTTGAAAGCGAATACAAAAAACCGCATTCCGATCCGTGCTGTACTAAAAGATTTCCTAACATAATGCTTCATCGCCTCGACTACATACAGGCTTGTAGAATTTGTTCCCTAAGTTCATTCAGAGAACTGGCCCTGCTCTCCCGGAATCCATAAACACTCGATTTCTGGAGATCTAGCAGACCATCTAATGTTACAATTCCTGGTGATTATCCAATTGGGAAATTGTGTATTGCTAATCGATAATTATGCGATGCACAACCGTCATGTTGGTACCAAATATCATTGAAGTTGACACCTAATTGTATAAGGACAGAAGTAATTTGGTTTTGCAGCGTATTCAAATATTTTTGTCCGGTTAAATTGCCGTCAATCAAAAATGGTCCAATTAAATGTTCACCAAATATTCCAGCCCAAACATTTAACTTTTGGGGATATTCAGTTCTACTATTGTAGTGTTTGTGTAAGTTTGTCCTGGACCGATATCGCAAAACGAATGAATTATGTGCACCGTGTATGGGAAAAGTCGATTCATTTGTGAAAAAAATAATTTTTTGAAAATTTAGCATTCAATTGTACTTTTTCCATAGCTATTTCAGAAGATTCCATTATACGAACATACATCTATGTTCTTCAAAAATTTCTATAACCGTTCTCACTTGTTTCTTGCTTATTGGTTGGGTATTTTCGAATGCCACAATAAACAATAAATATATATAAATAAGACACGATGCTGTTTTAGTGTTCGTGGAACTGTTTAAACCGTTGTTGGCCGGTTTGGAGATAATAGAGTAATGGACCAACCGCAATACTTCCATTGAGGCATCTGCATTACTGGCCAGGATTAAAAGTTCCAAATATGTGATCGCACTAATGTGCTCAGAAAAAAATATGGCTACACACTGGCTTTATCTCAATATGTAGACTACTACCAATACAAACACAAATATTGGTTAAAAAAACCGATTTTAAAATAATAATTTTTATTGCGTCTTTAGATGGCATCATAGCAAATCTCGAGGATCGGTTTTTAAAATATTGAGCTCTCTTTGCATATGATACACAAGATTTTGATAGTCAATTTAAATGTTTTTTGGAACTTCACAGCTTCTACAAGAATGAGTTTCTTGAAGAGTTTTCCAACAAAACGATGTTAAAAGCTGAACTTAAGCTGTGGTATGAAAAATTCAAAAGCAAGAAACTGAACGAAGATTTGGACAAAGTGTATTCCGAATGTGATGCCAATGTATTCCCCAATATAAAAATGCTTTTACAATTTTTCAACTTTGCCCATTACAACCAACCACATCTGAAAGGTCATTTTCAAATTTAAAATTTTTAAAAACATATCTGCGTAGCACCACAGGAGAGGACAGATTAAATGGTTTGGCAGTTCTTTATGCCGAACCATGATATTATTGTTGATCTTATCGTGGAAGAAATTCAGGACGAAATGGCAAAAAAAAACGAAAAATGTTACTCTAATATTAGTGATTACTTACAAATTACTGTATAAGGTTTTTGTTTACTTTTTAGTATAAGTATGATATGTCTGTTACTTATTTTAAATATATTTTTGCTAATTAAAATTAAATTAATATTTTTTTCATCATAAATATTTAGTTAGACCCCCCCCCAACAAAATGTCTGGCTGCGCCACTGACCCGTGGTAACAACAAATGTTTATATAGTAAATTGATATGTACTACCTACTACAAAGTATTTGTAGCATAATTAAAAAGCCCGAATCTCGATAAAAACTAATATTTCTAAAAAGCACTAAGGGACAAAAAAGATACAGTAACGATTTAAAATATGAGCCTTAAAAGAAAATTTACTCCAGTAAATTATTTTCTCACTTGTTAATTGTTGGTAAAAAAGTTAGAAATAATATCGTTTCGGATTTTTATCAATATTCTTGCATTTTGCCTAAATTGAATAGTATCAAAACATATTAAATTTTTGATACTCCTGCTTACAGAAACTAGGCGACTTCTAACACAACTTCACACGTAGGTTGATGAAATGAGGCGTAATATGTAAAATAAGTTTGAATTTCAAGGAATTATAATTAACTTTTAATTGCAATTAATGTGCGAGTTGAAAGCGTCAATCAGTTTGTTATCCTCAACATCAACTTTTCTGTCAATCATGTATATAATAAGTTGAACATTAACGTCATGTTTATAAACACAAGTGAGTCATATGAAACTTCATCTCAGAAACTGTTCACGACAAAAAAATTTTCAATAAACTACTAAAAACTCATTTAAAAAAATACGGAAAGTGATGTATGGTTATGAGAGATAATAACATAACATTTTTGTTGTTAAATTGATTTTATCAACTGAAACTGGAATTGAATTATTTATTACCAGTACAATAAGTCGTTAGCCTTGGCTTCTACATAATATATTACTATTTTTATCATAATCTTCGGTAAATGTTTAGTACTTGTAAAATCCTGTAAATTTATTCCTACTAAAATTAATAGTATATTAAAGTATAAGTGGATAAAGAGGTCTTTAAAACACGTGCGATTTTTCGAGCACGACGGCGCAGCCGGAGTGCTCGAAATAGAGCAAGTGTTTGAAATACCAGTTATCAACGAATACTTTACGCTATTTTTTTTATTGGTGCACTTTGAAATCATAAAATATTATTATTATATTATTACTACAAAAATATGGAAGTCCGTTCTCGATGCCCAGCCAAGTTTCATTTCATAAAAGTCCGCCCTCGATGCTCAGCCAAGTTTCGTGAAAGTCCATCCTAAATAGTATTTATTTTTATTTGACGTTACGAGGTACTGCTGTCAGACCAATAATCAAATAAATAACTTTTCCGTATCTGCGGCCCTGAATAATATTATAATCATAAAATTGTCACATGTATACACTTCGGGGGATGTATCGTGCTAACAAACCGAAATTTGTCCAAGAATAACCAAAAATGTAATATATCTGGAATTATAGGACCCGCTGTACTCGCTTTATTCAGCTGAAAATCAATAGGGTCTGTGAGACACCTTGAACAATATTCAATCATAAAATTGGTCACTTGTATACACTCTGGAGGCTGTATCTTGCTAACAAACTGAAAATTCTCCAAAAATGACAAAAATATCGTACTAAACGTACCGTAGTACCTGTTGTATTGGCTCTGGTGAGCTGAAAATCAATAGGGTTCATCTGTGAGATGTTCTGAAGAATATTAAATCATAAAATTGGAGACTTGTTGAACTCCGGAGGCTGTATCGTGCAAACAAACTGAAATTTCTCAAAAAATAACTAAAATGTACTTCTAGTACCATAGCATTCGTTGTGGTGGCTCCGGTGAGCTAAAAATCAATAGAGTTCATCTGTGACATATCCTTAACAATATTCAATCATAAAATTGGTGACTTGTTGCACTCCGGAGGCTGTATCGTGCTAACAAGACATGTAACGAAAAGTGGCCGACGACAACGATGACGACGACATACACACAGGATTTTTTTTCTAAAAACCGTTTTTTTGGGTTGTTGTTGATGTTGTTACCATGGTGACTTTAAAAAACGCGCGTGTTTGAAACTTCCGATTTAAACACGCTGAGGTGTGCTTTAAATAGATGAAATGAGGCACCAATAAAAAAAATAAGTTAACATTCAATTACTGAATGTTTTTCAATAAGTTTCAAGTTAAATAATTACAGTCCAAAAACATTCAATTCAACTAAAGAGAGACTACCTCAGATTTAAATAGCTGCGATCAAATATAACGTAAACAATTCATCGACGTTGCGACATTGTCCTATATAACAATAGTTTCATGTGTAAAATAATCCATTTGTGTTTATTTACATGAACAAAACAATCACAAAAGTTCCTAATTACTGCATATTTAAAAATTAAATTGTTCACAAAAGACATATTAATTATGAACCCGCCTTCTAGTGAATGCATATATTATTATATGCTGTAAAAAATGAATCGAATTAATAGATTTTTCACGTCAACGTGACAACCCTGCTATTCTATGATCAACAAAATGTACGCTATTTCATTCATATTTTGCCGACCGTGTTGCCAATAGAGTTTATATGCGATTGTAGGTTATAGCGGAAATATTCAATAAAGGAAAGGAATGTATTATTCCTCATAATAAAATTTGAGAACAATCGGCAACAAAGTAGAAACATTTCAAAAATTATATTTTATTATTTTTTTGCTGGCTCCTGTCGACCTGATTTTATCAACTTGAGAATTTTAACTGTGCTCGGCCGTTATATATTGGATTCAATCACAGAAATAAAAGGGATTATTTACGGATTTACCCATGGTCATGACACAAGATATAAATCAGATTTCTCTATACCTTACCAGCATACCAGCATAGAAATCTGTAAGAAATCGCATGTTGTATTGGGAATTAAACTTTATAATAGTCTCCAACGATATTTCAAAGATATTACCTTTGATTACGCCAATATTTAATTTTTTTTTCGTAGTCTAGTAATTTTTAAGAATATTATGGTGGTATTTTTTTGGCTTTAAGGCATAGCCCAAGCAGCCAGACACTAAGTAGGTGAAATGTTCGAATGATCATGTAAAATTGATCTAAATATGTAAACCTGCAGACAGATTTTATAATTAAATGTGACAATGAGTTGATGCCTATTATGCCTATCTATCAACAATATCCCAGAAAATAAATATTTTTCCCTAACACAAAGGATTAAATTACAAAGGTCACTCTCTTCTCGCCCAGGGGTCTGTCAGGGCATTTTTAAAACAACAAATATAAGGTAGACCACGGTAAGTAAGGTAAATAATACAGTAGGGTAGACATTTGGGAATGCAAGATTATCTAATGACTACAATTTAATATTTGTCTCGGTAACAAAACTAATAAGGCAGTCGTATATATATTTTTTATTTGTGGATAATAGATACAAAATATTGTAAGGAGTTTCAACTTTTAAATTTAGGAGTTTTTGTATCAATTTTTCAGTTTCATTTTTGTATCTATTGCGATTGAAGAATATGTGGTCTAAGTCGGACGTGACATTGCAAGTAGTACATACGTTACTATCCAAGATATTGATTTTGCGTAAATGTGCAGGATAGCTGGCATGTCCAAACTTCATACGACTGATGGTGATTATGTATTTCCTTGGGCGCTGATAATCTTCGAACTAGCATCGTTTTTCGATTTTCGGTACTAGCTGTGTGTAGCGAGTAGGTTCAGTGTTACAATATTCCCTGTATAGTTTATTCCAGTTTATGTACATTTTAGTTCTGGTTAGGTTAATGCCTTCGTCGTTTCTTCGCCTGTTATTATGCTCTGTTTTGCCAGTTCGTCCACTTTTTCATTATATACAATTCAGGTATGGGCTTTGACCCATACAAAAATTATTCGTTGATTTTCATTGAGTTCTGCCAGATTAATTTTAATTTTTGTTATATATGGGTTATTATACTTTGAATTTATATCTAAGTGCGATTTTAAACTATTTAGGGCAGCAAGTGAATCAGTAAAAATTAAAGATTTTTCGATATTGTTTTGAATTGTATATTCTATTGCTTTTAATATAGCTATAGATTCTGCACTGAAAATGGATGTGTGTTTTTCTAGTTGGTAAAAGTATTGTATCTGTTGGGGTATTACGAATGCGGCACCGGTCCCTTGATTATTTTTTGAAGCATCACTGTATATTGGTGTGTAGTTTTGATATGTACTTGTGATTTGTTTGACTACTGCAATGTTTAGAGCTGTAAATTCTGAATATTCCGGGATTATTATTGTCACATCGAGTAGAAGTTTCATGAGATCTACAGAAATGCTGGTAGGATTGAAATCACTTGTGTTTCTATAAGCTTCACATAGAAGGGGTGAGCTTTTATGTTTCCAATATTTAGATGTCAGGTCATGAATGTTTAAAGCTGTTACCACAGTCATTAATGGGGAATTTTTAGTTTTACATTTTAAGATGTTTTTCCCTGCTAACATTTGTCTCCATAGTTCTAGGGGTGGTTTTAACGTTTCTGCTCGAAGTGGTTCGATGGGGTTTGATTTCATCGCTCCAATGCACAACCGCAAAGCTTTATTTTGTAAGACATCCAACTTCCGCAGCTCCTTCTTGCTTGCGCAGCCATATAATGTGCACCCATAGTCTATAATTGACCTTATGTATGCCTTGTAGAAAGTTAGAGCAGTTTGATGGTTTGCACCCCACCATGTTTTCATTATAGATTTGAGAAAGTTTAGTCCTTTACTTGCTTTTACTAGAATTTCCTCTATGTGTGTCTAAAATGTCAACTTTCTGTCTAGTGTAATACCAAGATATTTAAATTCGTTAACTAGAGGGAACTGAATATTTCCCAATGTTATTGTGGGGGTATTTAAGATGTTATGTCGAGTAAAGATCACACACTGTGATTTGTTAGGAGAAATATCCAATCCATGTTTCTCCAAACAATTGAAGAGTGGTGTTATAGCTGCATTAAATAAAGTTAAGCACTGTTCATATCTTTTCGAATGTATGTAGATGGCAAAGTCGTCTGCATACTGGATAATATTAGCGTTGGGTGTGATCATGTGAATGTTTATAGTGTAAATATTGAATAGTAATGGTGCTAATACAGAGCCTTGTGGTAAACCTCTGTTGGCTACTCGACTTTTTAACAGGGTTCCATTCTGTTGTCGAACTGTTAAGGATCTATTTACATACAGTTTGCAAATAATATTTTCTATTTCTACAGGTACCTGCAGATCGATTAATTTTCCGCGTAATATTTGCCATTCTACACAGTCATAAGCGGATTTTATATCGAGGAATAGTGTGATAAGATATTCGTCTTTTGCGAAACATGCTTGTACTTCAGTAACAATATGTGCCGCTGCGTCATAAGTTCCGTAGTTTTTTTATATCCATATTGAGTGGAAGGGGGGACATTTATATGATTTAACCACCATTCTAGACGATTCTTTACTATTCTTTCTAAAAATTTTAAAACACAAGGTAGTAACGATATGGGCCGATAAGAGTCAGCATCCTCTGGATTTTTGCCATGTTTTATGACTATAATATTTTTCCATTCAATGATACTTTCGCCAGACAGCCAAATGTCGTTAAATATTTGTTTTAAAATTTGCTTGGCATTTAGAGGTAGATGGTGAAGCATGGGATATCGAATTTCATCGTAACCTGGAGATGTGTTTTTCCTATTTTGAAGTGCATAATCTATTTCCTTCAGGTTAATAGGTGTTGAAAGAATGGAATGATTATTTTTGGACTGTTTGAGTTTATCAAGGAAGTCCTCCTGCCAAGCAGTACTGTAATTTTTTTTCACACTACTTACTTTTCTTTGCATTATTTTTGCTTGGTTCCAGAGCTCCGTCACAGATGTGTTTTTATTAAGTTTTGAGCACCATCTCCTCCAACTATCCTTGGCTTTGTCTTTTAATAGTTTTTTTACTCGTGCTATTTCTTGTTTTATAATCCATTAATTTTTGTTTACGTTGAGTGATTGCGGCGTCGCATTCAGGGTCCCACCAAGGAGGTAACATTTTTTTATTTTTGTGTTTGAAGGGTTTGTTAACCGGGATTGCCACGTCGGCAGCCATATTAATTCCTTGGATAAGAAGATCATATTTTTCTTCAGTAGTATGCAGTCTTCGGCAGTTTTGGGTAAAAAAAAGTATCAGCTGCATCCTGGTGTAATTTCCAGTTGGCTTTACGCAAGTTCCATTTAGTATTTGGGAGATAATATTCATCAAAGTGAATGTTTTTGTTTACTTCTATTATAATAGGGAAATGATCTGATCCCATAACGTCCGCAAGCGTGTACCATCGGCAGTTAAGCGCCAGATCAGGCGTGGAGAGCGTGATATCTATTGCAGATTGATTGTTATTATTACTAAATCGCGTGGGTTGCCCAGTATTTAAAATTACAATATCACTATCGTCCAAAGCTTCCTTGATTTGTTTACCTTTGGGGTTATTTTTGTAAGAGCCCCAAAACTCGTGATGTGCGTTGAAATCTCCACCTATTATACTGTTTGAATCCAGTAAGCCAATCACATTCTGCCAGTCAGTGTAATTTGTGTTTATATCCGGTGGGCAATAAAGTGAAAAACAGTTGAAATTTACATCGTTAGAGTTTAATATTTGAATACCGCAAATTAAGATTCCAGGTACGAAATTTTGTTGAATATTGATTTCCTTAAAAGAGTAAATATTTTTAATTAAGATTGCAACACCTGCATATACATCATCCCTGTCCCTCCGGATTATATCATAACCCCTAAACGAAATTTGCCTGCTGGGTTTAAACCATGTGTCAGATATAAGTCTATATAATTTTCATCCAAACATTTAACCAAACTTAATTTATTTGAAACTGCAGATTTAGCGTTCCATTGCAAAATTTTAAAGTTACTTTTGACTTTATTAGCCATTATAATAAATGTTGCTAATTTTGTTTTTTACAATTGTTGGATTTATTTTTTTTATTTCATCGAATGAGCTTACATCATCTAGTACACTTTGAAAGACATTAAAAAATAATTTTACAATTTCATTTGCATTCTGTTTATATGTTGATTTATCAAAAGGAGGGAGGGGACGTTCGGGCCCGAATGTGAAAGGAAACATGGGTTCTTCTGGTATAGGGGAGGAAACTTTGTTTTTTTTGTTGGGTGGTGTTGGTTCAGGGTGTAGTTGAGAATGGGATGGCATTGCTCTGGTTTGGTTGGAAGTGGATTGTTGAATGGGTATATTAGTTCTGTATGTATTACCAGGATTTCTGTTTGTTTTTTGTGTTAGTGGTGGAAAGGATTCGATGTTTTCCGTGTCTAATACCAGATACTTGTTATTTGTAATTATATTTGCATAGGAATTTTTGAGACCAGTTTTTGCTTCTAAAAAAGTTAAATTTTGTTCTGCCATGTGTTTTTTTTATTTTATGCTGCTCAACAAATTTAGGGCATACTTTGGAAATTGATTTGTTTATCGCTTTTGCAGTGTAGACAAAAACTGTCTTGTGGATCCCTACAACTGTGCTCGTTTTATTTTTCTTTAGAGCAATTAATGCAAAGTGTTTTTGTACTTCGACAATTTTTTGCAACATGACCATCTTCTAAACATTTAAAGCATTGTATGACTTTGTGTACATATGGTTCGACTGCACATGCTATGCTATTGATGAAAACATGACTGGGTAGCATGTTCCCCTCAAATGTTAATAGGACCATTTGCCGAGGTACAAAAACAGATTCGCTATCTATGTCTATTTTTCTTTTGAATCTATTGACTTCGGTTATTGTTACAGGGGAAATTATGTTTTCAAAAAGATAACCGTCTTTGAATATTGTGTCAACATTTCTTATTATTTCCTTTCGTTGCAACAAGTTATTAGGTATAAATGCTGTTAACTGCTCCTCAATTAATCTTTCATCAGTTATTAATCTATTCGCGTCTTTTATAGTTTTCAATTCTATTCTTACTCTATTTTTACCTACACTTGCTATGCTGATGATGTTTGGGATTTTTAGTTCCTTATGTAAAATGTGTCCTACCTTCATTGGGTGCATTTTACATATTCCTTCCTCTTTCCTGTTTGTTTTTTCGATGAATACATATACCTTGTCAGAGTAGAGATGAGCTTTCTGGATATTGAATAATTTCTTTGTTCGCTCCTTTTCCATGTTTTTTTTCATTTCCAGGATTATCCGAGTAGTTTGTTTTATTTCCATCCAATTCCATTTCATATGAATATCCCCCTCCGTCAGGGGGATCGTTTTTACTCATTTTAATTTAGGTGTTTGTATTTTCACCAACAAGTTTTTGGTTTTTCGCACCTCTATTAATAGTCAATTAATAAGTATAGTTTTTACACTAACCGGTTCGTTTACAACAAATTAATCTATTGATACGCATTTGCTGAAAGACCGATTCGAGCTGATTATGGTGAGTTGATTCCTTAGTAATAAGCAACACACCTTGCTCAGACAGGTATTCTGGTCCGATATAGATAATTAGCGTTGTTAGAAAAACGTCAGTTAAAATATAGTTTTTTAGATAGTGAGTTAGAATAAAACGCTTGAATAAGCCATCTTTATATACCAATATCGTGAATAAATCAATATAAAACTATTTTTAATCTTAAATAACAGTGAATTCAGGTCAACAGTTGAGTAAACTGCGAGATGGTCAATCTACTTGATTTACCCTATTTATCCGTACCTTGATCCCTAGTCTTATTTGACAAAACTTGGACAGGACAGCCGGAGTTGGGGTTCATTTTTTTCATCCAGATAATTGGTAAGTTTTCTATTCCGACTTAAATTAGAATCTACAGTCCCTTAACAGTCTTTAGAATTATACCGTAGAGCCTTAGTGCATAAATTTAAAGAGAAAACTAAAAACGAAACTAAAGTTGAATGTTTTTGCTAAAAACGATCTCACATTGACATATATGTCCCCATATTCGGTTGAAGAAGATTTTGAAAATACTCGCTGTATTATGTCTAAAATGCAACATATACTTTTTTTATCTTAATTATTAAAGTATCTGTGTGTTTCTAGTTTTTATATTTTCTGTATATGAACGTTACTGTATTTGAAAAAATAAAGTTTACTTAGTTTTAATACTTTAAGGTAAATGTTCTAGTTTTAGCTAGACTTTTTCATTTTGATTTGTTCATGATTGACCTTATGTCATTATTTGATATTGTGAGATCAATAAATTCTATTCTATATGTTTTTGGGTATTACATATTAATGCTCAAAGATTGAATAATAAAGTAGTTGAAATAATTTATTACTGTCTCACTATATATTTGAATCTATCTATCTATTAATAAAATATTGTACAACTTTTATTTAAATATTTTACGCGATGATCAATATACTTATCCAAACCTTATATTCCAAATTCCTGATATTAATTCACCTTTACATATTAATAACGAGCCGCTCATGGCAACCAAACATTCAAGGCCGAGCAAGCGAGAAAATATCTAGGGGGTGCCTAGTGCAGCGTTGTCAAATAAGTATAAATTACTTTCACCGCAAACCTAACAATTGATGGCGTTTACTATGGTTCGTCTATCTTTAGTCGAATGTTTTTGTTACAGTCAGAATTCGGAGCCTTTTTCATTTGCAGCAATGATGAACGGACATGTAGTATGATAATCAGGATGTTACAAATTTCTTAGTATATTTTTCTCAAAACTATTTTATTTTTGCCATAATTTAATTGATCCATAAGTAATTTTATAATCCTTACAGAATCTCTTTTGTAATACCCCAGTAGATAATATATATACACAAGAATTTTTTTTATTATGTTTCTTCTTCAACGAGCCACAGATAATTCTGCTTTTAGGTAAGAACAAATGAACAATATTCATCTAAACCCAAAATTTCTTATGGCGAGATTGTTAAAGCTGATTAGCAGCAGCTCTGTTACAGAAAAGAATAAAAATATTTTTTAATTATGTATCAAGTGAAGTCAATTCTTGCCCTATAGTCCAGGAGGAATCGGCGCATACATACCGAAAACTATTCCACCTCAATTTTTTTATGCGATACTCTTTGAATTGCCCTACTGATAATATAAATGCATGTTGCCATGGGGCAGCCCCGTGTCATATTGTTTAAACCGAAATTGTTTAAACAATTGGAAGAAATTGTTATTTTTCAACCGGACAATGTGTTTTATATTCTTTATTGAAATACAAATAAAAAAGTTCCTATAACTTTTCACGATAAAGTTAATATTTTTATAGATATGAATTTTTAAAGGTTCGAAAAATCTCAAATTTGGGCACTTTTGACCCATGAAAAATATATTAAAAATATATAAATAATAATTTTTTTTAATTCTTTATACAATAGTTAATAATGTTCTTAATAGATATTTAAAAAGATTTCATTGTCTATATAGTACGCGCAAAACATATAGTGCAGAAATGTAATGGCATACCCCCTTATTGTTGCGGAGCTAGACTCTGAAAGGTATTAATATTTTGTTTATTTTTGTGGTTTACATAAAAGATATAGTGCAAAATTTAAAGTTTCGGCTTATCCTTTGATTTGAATACTGTCATAGTCCAGTCAATGTTATAATTTAAAATACTTATTAGACGATTTATTCATTTAATATTATAACTTCAACTAACAATCGTTAAAATGTATTTAATAATTTTATAATTATTAAATACATCTTAAACATAACACCAAACAATTAACACTACCTTATATCTCGTTTTATTAACAAGAAATAGTAATATAATTTTCAAATAACATATTATTTTCACGATATTTCACTAAACTATAAGCATATTTTGAGATAGCAGTTTTTTCAATCACGCACGTGTCCACAAGCGATAAGGACCGCTCAATATTTAGTTGGTGCGCTAGCATCAATATAGAGTGTAGTCTGTAAGTGGTATTGGTAAAAATAAACAAAACATTATTACCTTTCAGAGTCTAGCTCCGCAACATAACTTTAAATGGGATAGGCCATTACATTTCTGCACTATATGTTTTGCGCGTACTATATCAATACCATTTACAAACTACACTCTATATTGATGCTAGCGTACCAACTAAATTGTAAGTGCTTGTGGACACGTGCGTGATTGAAAAAATTGCTATCTCAAAATATGCTTATAGTTCAGTGAAATATCGTGAAAATAATATGTTCTTTGAAAATTATATTACTAATTCTTGTTAATAAAAAGAGATATAAGGTAGTGTTAATTGTCTGGTGTTATGTTTAAGATGTATTTAATAATTATATAATTATTAAATATATTTTAACGATTGTTAGTTGAAGTTATAATATTAAATGAATATATCGTCTAATAAGTATTTTAAATTAAACATTGACTGGACTATGACAGTATTCAAATCAAAGGATAAACCGAAACTTTAAATTTCGCACTATATCTTTTACGTGAACTATACCTGTTTTTTAATTGTTAATTTCGCGCGCTCACAAGTATGCGTCGCTACCTTTAAGTATCGCCGTCTCAATCTGACTCATGCGCTGCATCGGCCGATAGTGGCTATCGAACTATCGCTAAAGAGACTCTCATATTATCATGTATGCACAATAGTTGATAGTGAATGTGAGTGATAGTGACTGCACTTTCACCGTGCGTACAGCTACATACTATCACAATCGCGCTATCACAGTACACGTGTCTGGTAGAATTTTGTTTATTTTTCATTTATTGTACTTGAAATTTGAATATAAAATGGCAGGTTTTGCTATTGATAGTTTCTTAGGAGAATACCAAGTGCATCCATGTTTATGGTTTAAAAAGGATGTGAATTATAAACTACGACACAAACGCGATGCAGCTGAGGAAGCACTACTCGAAAATTACCTATTATTAAACAACTGAGGTAAAAGATTAGGAGTATAAGGCGTGTTACATAACATATTACATCACAGTCTCTCTCGTAAAAACTAAAAGATACGTTTTAAAAATATTCAAGTACAGAACAGATACAGGAACTTATTTTGAAACCTATAGAAAATGCACTATCATATACTACTGCAAATATGTGAACAGGTAGTGATAGAGATAGCAAACTATAATATATGACAGCGACTATTGCGATCTACAATCATCGTGCGACCGCAGCTTCAAGGCACATTCTCATAGGCCGAATTTTGTTGCTCGATCAATTAAAAAATTGAATTAGAGTCGACTCACTTCCAGTTCACAAAATTCATAAACCAGTTTTCTTAAAATGGCGTCGAATGCTTTAGTTGGCGAATGAGTTAAAAAAGAGCTGCGAAATATTTTATTTGACATGAAAAAAAAACAAAAAAACGCGTCGATGTTGGGTAACAACTAATTTTACGAATAAATCAGTTTGGAGCATCAGAAGGCATAATAAAGAAACTATCATTAGAGGATAACGAGGAAAACAGAAACCATCTGAAAATTTCCAAGGATAATTTTAATGACGTTCTGGTAACAGTTCAGGACCGTCTAAAGAAACAAGACACAGTAATGAGTCAAACACTTCACCAAAAAATAAAGTTAAAAATAACTCTAAGATATCTGACTATAAGGAGATTCATTTTCCACACTTGCTTCCGTGTACCGGATTTCTCAGGTCAGTAACGTAATCCCCACCAACAAAAACAAAATCCCTCTTCCCCCTAATTAGTTAAACCTCATTATACAAAGTAAAGGCAGTGGCGCCACTCCTATTGCACTCTTATGCACCACCAACAAAAACAAAATATTCCCTTCCCCCAAAGATAAAAAGTATATCAACAGTGAGTAGTTTTCGTATGCTAGCTGGAAAGATATTCTAAACCTCATATGCGCGTAACATGTTATTTCGCACAGTTCGATGAAGTACTAAAAAATGTCAGAAGTCAGAATATCTACTATACTCGATAGTCGAAATTCTGTAAAGTGACTCATCGCTCTTACTGTCCATAAAATCAGTTGCAGAAGCGAACTTCATGAGCGCATCATTTTTGAAGGGTTCTTAATAGTCCTAAATAAAAAATAAATAGAAAATGTTCTTGTACGCTCTGGCGTTTAAATTTGAGAGTTCAGAAATACGAAATTATTATGGTAGGTATCATTATGTATATACTGGGTGTTACCAAGAATAATACACATTTTTAAGGATGAGCTATAATAAGATGTATATAAAAAAGTCGATAGTCGAAATTCTGTAAAGTGACGTCATCGGTTATCTACCGATTTAAAGTGAACTCCATGAGCGTATCATAGTTTAAGGGTGCGAATACTGAAATATCTGGAATTTCAATTTTTAACATTTGAAATAATAACTTATCACAAGTTGTTCATAAGTAAGTTAAAACAAAATAAAAAAATGTTTAAAAGTCAATTCCAACTTACTACTACTAAAACTAAAAAAAAGTTGTTTGTCAAGACCAAAATAAATTACCAATAAGTATAGGTATGTTGCGAGGTCACTTGTAAAATGTCTGACTAACTGGAAGCGGTATCACTCCCTGACGACTCCTCAGAATCATCGCTTTCTCCTCCTATATCGATAATGAGTGGTTCCGTCATTACTTCTACACGTATGTCTAAATCCCAAAACTTTATTTCTTCTTTTAATACGTGTTGAATACATTTACGCCAACTCTCAGCAGTAACGGTATGCAGCGCCTCGTCAAACAGTTTCTCAACGTCAGCCATTTTGAATGTACTGTTTTTTCTCGCAACATAATTTTTCACTTGGGCCCAAACCAGCTCGATGGGGTTTAACTCACAGTGGTAGGGAGGAAGTCTAACAACTGAGACGTTGAAATCTTTCGCCATTTCATCGACAACGTACTTAATATAACTGCTTTTATGTTTCCGTACGAGAGATAATAATTCAACTTTTAGCATTGCCTCGTTGTGCGGAATGCTTTTACTCTCTAACCAATCAATTATAACCCTCTTGCGGCTAGCTGAAGTAGGTATTTGCTCCAGTCGACGAGAGTGGTATGAAGCATTATCCATAACTATCACTGAACCAGGAGTTACCTTTGTTAAAATTGATCTAAACCATGTTTCAAACCGGTTACCATCCATCTCTTCATGGTAATCGACAGTTTTTTTGGACTGAAAACTTAGTAATCCACCTTCTACAAATCCTTCCTCGCTGCCAATGTGAGTGATAATCAGTCGACGTCCTTTCCCAGAGGGAGCTTTTAAACCGGAAGAGAAACCCTCCATAAAGGCTTGTCGATTGCTTCGTATATTCATGTCTTGCCACACTTTTGACACAGTGTGGCCTTCATTTAACCATGTTTCGTCAAGATAATATATGTGCCGTCCTTCGTTACGAAACTGTCGTATCTGTTTTAAATAATTTCTCCTCCATTCCACAATGTCATTTCGTTCAATTAAGGCACTGTTTCTACTTCTTGTTTGGTAACGAAAATTCATTAATTTTAAAGTTCGTCTCAAAACTTTATCACTGATGTTTGGTAAAGTATCATCAGCTTCTATTACCTTGCTCAATTTAGCTACCGAGGGGATTTCATTCCTAAAATAAAAAGAATGTATTTCCCTACGTATAGCATTCCGTGTTTGGTCGTCCAAAACAATTTTCTTTCTTCCCCTACTTTCCGGTTTACAGTTTTCACCTCGTTCTCTTGTCAAAGATCCGTCCCGCGATTTCTTTAGAATATTGTATATAGTACTCTCAGAAACTTTAGTTAAATAACTGCACTTAATAACAGCGTCACTAACACCCAACTGTTTGTCCATGGCACGCAGTCCTTCGTACACATTTAATATGAGGACTTTTTCTTCCCGAATTAAATTGTTACGACGCCGTTTTTTATCGCCAACACCGCTACACTCCGCCATTATTGTCACTAAATATACCGATATAAATATTACAATAAATACCAATAATAACCGATTTATCACACAAAACCACAACACAAATACTGATGTTACGCTCATGAAGAGAATAAACACCTCACATAACTGTTTACTATCACTGTCTCATTCGCGTAGCTCGATCTATCTATCTCGTTCTCAAAGCCGGAACATTGAAGCGACTCTTCAACATTGTCAAATCGGCGAGTTTTTCACAACAGACTTTGCGTTCAAGAAATATACATAAACACTTTATTTCACATTTCAAGTAAACTAATTATTATTAGTCTGCTTGAAATTTGAAATAGATATATTAAATTGGTATTGACTTAATTACATTGCATCTTCTGTACCTGAAATATTGACACAATGGATTTGAAGTGTATTTATAAAATACAGCATTTCTCTCTAGAATACATATGGCAACTGCGCTTTAACCAAAGTGTTGATTAGATAGCTCTGACTCACTTTACACAATTTCGACTATCGAGTATAACAACGCCTACGTATATCTTGCAAACAATGTTAGTGCCTAGGGGTTTTATGTCCCTTAAAGTTATTCAATTGAAACTCTCTACAAAATATCCAAAAATGTTTTTAATTATATGCTGGGGATGATCTCATATTGTATGTGTTTTTATATTGTTCTCGTAGTTCACAATGACGCCGTACCTGAAGTTGCCAATGAGAGCAATAAACAAACAACTTGGAAAAGAAATAGTTATAGTCGTTTCAAAAATAAGTAACAAAACCAAATATCCCCTTCCCCTAGTTAGTTAAAGCTCATTAATTAAAGTAAAGTTGCTCCTCCCCCCCAACGATAATTTCCGAAAAAAAAATGAAGCACAATCAGGTTAAAAATTTACATCTAAGATGAGAAAAAGGACTAGCTACTTGGAACCAGTAGTAGAGTTTTTATCGACGGACTTTTTGACCAAAAAAGTGGTATAGTTCACGTAAGAGATATAGTGCGAACTTTAAAGTTTCGGCTTATCCTTTGATTTGAATACTGTCATAGTCCAGTCAATATTATAATTTAAAATGCTTATTAGACGATATATTCATTTAATATTATAATTTCAAATAACAATCGTTAAAATGTATTTAATAATTTTATAATTATTTTAAATACATCTTAAACATAATACCAGACAATTAACACTACCTTATATCTCGTTTTATTAACAAGAATTAGTAATATAATTTTCAAATAACTTATTATTTTTCCCATATTTTACTGAACTATAAGTATATTTTGAGATAGCAATTTTTCCGAACACAGCAGGTGTACACCAGCGATAAGCAACGCTCACTGTAGTGTGTAAGTGGTATTGGTAAAAGTAAACAAAATATTAATACCCTTCAGAGTCTAGGTCCGCGACATAACTTAAAGGGGATATACCATTACATTTCTGCACTATATGTTTTGCGCGTACTATACCTGTTGGACTATTGCCAAAAGGTAACCTAGAAGGCCTCAAACCTGTAAAAACCAATATAGGCTACGTTACACTATCCACCGCTTGTGGATTTGATTCATTTTTTTTTAGGGAAGGAATATACTTTTTATATCTGGGGGAAAGGAAGATTTAGTTTTTGTTGGTGGTGCATAAGAGTGCATTAGGAGTGGACTCCACTACCCTATACTTTACTTAACTGACCTGGGGTTCTCTTTTATTTGTCACACCGTTTAAAAACATCGTCCTATACGAAAAGAACTATGACACATAAACTTCCTCTGTTCCTATTCCATTTTTATTTTATATACAATCTTGTGAATGTTTTATTTTGTATATTGTTCTGATAGTCTTGATTTTATTTTTAATATCATCTAAAGTATGTCCAATAATACCCATTTCTTTTATAGGTTTGTTCCAACACATCAAAAAAACTGTTCTTGGAACGGTCACGCGCATGTGCAATAGCAAAAATGTGTTCCAACCATGAGAGAACCGTTTAGCGAACGATAATTGTTTTGTACCAACCCGATTTGGTATCGTTATGGAATCGGTTCAAGAACGATGATTTCGATACTTGACTAAAAGCAGGTATCAAGGGAACCGACTTGCGCAGTACATATATCCATATCTAGTTTTAGGTTAGTTGGCTTGATTTGTTGTTTTGTTTACGAGGATACATTGAAAAATTCTGAGCCTATTATAGAACCAAACAAAATTTCAATGTCCAAATATTTTATTACTCTTAATTGGATACATTTATTACAGCGAACCTGCAACGTCTCTAGACCTTTCAAAAAAATGTTTCTTCTTGCTCTGCAAACCAAACCAACAAAACAGCTTTTAGTACCTCCTCGTTGGAAGAAAATTTACGACCTTTTAAACTTTATTTCAGTTGAGGAAAGAGATGATAGTCGGACGAAGTCGAAGTAGTAATTCAAACCCTAAATCACGACTTTTTTGCATGGCAACATGAGATTTGTGTGCAGTGGCGTTGTCCTGCAAAAACAAAACACCTTATCGCGTCTTTTCTCTTTATTTTTTTCCCGTAGAGTGGTCAGTAATGTCGAATAGTAATCTCCAGTTATTGTTCTACCCTTATCCAAAAAACCAATAATGATTACTCCATGGCAACTGCAAAAAACTGAAGCAAGAACTTTTCCAGCAGATTTTTAGACACGAAACTTCTTAGGTCTTGGAGAACCAAAGTGTTGCCATTCCATCGATTGTTGCTTTGTTTCTGGATCGTAGAAATGTGCCCAAGTCTCATGCAAAGTAACAATTCGGTTTAAGAAGTTTACATCGTTTTCAAATCCAGCACAAATCGAACGCTAGCATGCTTTTGGTCAACATTCAAACATTTGGGGATCCATTTTGCAGCAATTTTTCTCATGTCCAAATTGACGTGAACTATATGATGAACGCGTTCATATGAAATATTCAGTGCTTCAGATATCCGTTTTAGCCCAATTCGACGGTCTGATAAAATCATGTCATCAACTGCATCGATATTTTCGGGGACTGACACAGAAACTGGCCTTCCCGATCGGTCATCGTCTTCAATG
Source organism: Galeruca laticollis (assembly GCA_963921935.1). Classification (NCBI taxonomy): domain Eukaryota; kingdom Metazoa; phylum Arthropoda; class Insecta; order Coleoptera; family Chrysomelidae; genus Galeruca; species Galeruca laticollis. Next base: position 173,569,858 of record OY998177.1, read on the forward strand.
GAAAATTTACCTCTTTTGAAGCTTGCAGTCCAATTTTTCACGGTCGCATACGAAGGACATTGATCACCAAGGGTATTAAGCATATCTTCGTAATGATGCTTACCTCTTAACCCTTTTAAATAAAGGTACTTGATGATGGCTCGACACTCTAATTATTCAATTTTCACAATTTCGGTGGACATTTTTTTTCTTTTAATTTATTGCGTAACTCTGGTTTACTTTTTTGACGTCAGACTTTACACTGACACTTCTAATAAGTTATTGTTCGTTGCTATGGTAACGCAATATTTTGTTTATGCATGGAACTGGTCTAGGCTAACTAGATATCAATACATCCTCGTATGTATTAGTTGGATTTTGTGGGAGCGATCTTATTTATATTTGTTTGTGCTATTTTTCAATATGAGTGATAACGAGGTGGACATTTTTGACTCGTTCCAATAATTTAAGACTCGATTCAGTAACCAAACCGTTCCAACCACGATCTATTTTGGAACCGTTATTAGAACTGTAAATACTTAGCGCCTGCGTAACAATCCTTCAGAACGATTTCGGTAACGATTCCGGAACGATTAAAATTTGTGTGTTGGTACAAACCTTATAATACAATGCATTTTTACTGGCATCCTAGTTCCGATATTTTCCTCCCGGCGATTCTAGAGGAATATTTGCGATAAAGCTCCATAAATTTGAATATTACACTTTCCAACCACAAAATGCTATTTTTTTTTATTAATTCACAAAACGCACGTAAAAGCAACAGAAAACACTGTTGATTCTCCTTGTGCCCTGTGCATGAACGTACGTTGGCGATCCTTTTTACTTCTCTCACATCTGATGGAAGGTGCTTTTCTCGGCAGCTTCAGATATTGTGGCGGAATCCCTTATTCCACACCAGTTCCTTATATTTTGGAGCCAAGAATGTTGCTTTCACTCCGGGTCACGGCGACCTTCTATCTTACCCTGCAATATCAATTTAGGAATTGAGTACCTAGCACCCCTGAGAATATGTCCAAGATAAGATATCTTTCGATTTGTTACGATGTCAAGATCTCTCTGCACACCAGCCATTCTTGTCCATGGAACATGGAATACGCAGCAGCCTTCGCAGAGTCCACATGTCGAATGAATCTACTATGCGGTTTAATGACATGATTTGATAAGGCGAGTTAAAACTTGAGGTTTACTTATACGTAATATCTAGTTATAGTTAGTTATGTCATTTTACTTTGATTTAGTCGTCTCGTGGAGGTATAATCTTCCCAAATAAGTTACTTACATAAAATAAATTTATGTTTCAACAATACAAATTGTTCTTAGAATTAAATTCAATCATTCAATGAAACAAAATATTTTTTTCATTGACTTCTGATGTATTATTACAATTTAGTTGCATTCTGATTCATAACAAAGGCAGCAGTGATATTTATTGTTTTTTATTAGTTGGCATAAGTTGTTAATAAAATGATTTTTCAATTTTAATTTATCAAATCTTACATCTATCAATTTTAGATTAATCTTTTTGTTCTGTTTCGTCAGTGTAGTTACATAGAAAACTATTTAGTAAAAATAGAAGAGAGAAAAAATAAGATAGAAAAGAATCAGTCGACCATAAGAACAAAATCTTACCTCCCAACTTTCTTTGGTTAATTCAGTGATTTCTCCGTCTTGACTTCCGTGCCGGCTTGCGGATGGGGTTGGTTCTTCGCTCCATAGTTCTGTATCCATCTCCACCAAGGAGAATCCCCTTTCTTTAACCTGAAGCAAAAAACACGCTTCGTTATCTATTTTGTAAACACATTTGGCAAAAAATTAAGTTCGAACGAATTAGTAATAGCTTCGTATTCAGTAAACTCTCTCGTGAAAACACAAACAATTTTTGAGTCCCGGGCCTTTTTAGCTTCTATATATACGTTTCGAATTCTTCGTGAGCGGGAATTAGGGACAACGAAACGGTCGTTCCCGATAAGATTACAATATTTTTACCCTCTGAAACGAAAGGATTAGCGCTACAAAAAATTCTAAAATCGTTTTTTGATGGTGTCAGGAGGTTTACAAATTGGAGAAACCAGAGAATTAAGTCAGTTTGGTTCAATTATGCGTCGTTATTCGAACAAATAGTTGGATGCGTTATAGAAATTAATGTCAATTAGTCTGTAAAATATTCAAGTAGTGAGTAAATTATCAAGATAAATGAAAAACCTTAAAAGAAATAATAATTACACTGGCTTCATTCATTTTGATTATAAATAATGAGTTTTAAAAAGTATATTATGTCCTGTACTGGGTATCTCTATATTCACACCTGCCACGGATACTTTAACAGAATGTAAGGAATTTAGAATGGCTTACTGAAAAGTTTATGATAAATTGTAAATAATCAAGCCAGTACAAAAAATATTTGGCATGTCTTCACAAAAATTCTATCACATACGAAATTCCATTTGCAATTTAAAACAAATTCTCCATCCGATCCATTGTAAAAACCGCAAAACATTTAAGATCAACTGACAAAATGGAGCACTGTAAACAATCTAAATGAGACATGCCGCTAAATGTTATGTTCAAGAAAACAGATGTGCCAATGTAGCGGGAAAAATATTTTCGGCATCGATAGGCGTTTTGAGCATATATTTATAAATATTTATATATCTATGGTTAAGGAGTACAATCTCATATGGCTGTTTGGCTGAAAAAGTGTCCACAAAATAGCATTAAATAAAGGGGCCATAATGGCGTTGGTGTAGTGGAGGGTATGTTAAATAATTGATCTAACCTAAATAGTGTACTGTGGAAGTTGAGCTCAATTAAAAATGTTTACCGTTCCTTTTTTAATTTGACTGTCTTAAGTCTTAACTACTTTTGACACTTTCTTTTAAAAAACGGTCCTCTAGTATAGCAACGCAATCTTTATTCAAGATTATTTAGTGGACATTTTTTGTAACACAGAGATTGTGCTCCTTATCAGTACCCCCAATACAGCACACTTAAGGTGTCTGGTATTTTTATATTTTGCATTTCTTAAGAACCTCTAGTACTGCAACGATTTCTACTGCGGATATGATGCTGATAGCAATGCTAGTACAAAAATCAGATTTTTGAGATACAATTATTTGTATCATGTTTCGAGTACTTGGTTAGATTTTGTTTTATTCCCACAGAACTCTCAGATATTTACACCGTTTTATATTGAAGTGGTGTTAAGAATGTCACTTTATCAAGTTATTGAATTGATACCTTATAGGCGAGCGGGACGCACCCCCAAATTGACCTTACAGTGACCACGGAAGTACTAATCGCTAAGACCACTTTTACTTTATGTTTTCGGGGTCGCTGAATACGAATATGAAATTATTTTTACGATAAAATTGGGGGAACATGGGAAAACGGCAATTTCGGGTAAAATTGAGACAATTGAATTTGGCGTTTTTCTGTATTCATTTCGCTATATCTTCCACATTTATCAATGTATCATTATGAAATTTTTTATGACTATTGCGTATCTAAAGATCTAAACAACAAGCCTACTCCGAAAATTTTGCGACAATTAATACTTCAACAGTAAATTTACAATTGTTTACTTTTACATGTTCCGAGTTTTGTCGTACAAATGCAAAAGTTGTGTTACGATGTTTCGAATTTCTAAAAACTAATTATCCAGTATTAAAATGCAATACCTAAAGAAGTTTTTAGGAAAGTTTCAGATCTAAATATTGAAAAGAAAAAAAATATGCTATTTCAAAGTCGAGCGTAGTGTGCGGCTGCACGGCGCGCTATAGCACGAGCAGCGACTATCCGAGTCGGAACTTTACATGCATCCGAAATACGGTTTTAATATATCAATTAAAATAATTTATTTCATCTGTATTTACAATCACTTCTTTATTTACACATGTATCATTACAACTACAAACATCACAGCATTTCAAATTAGATTGTCTACAAGGGCAAACGTCAGTTTCGCAAGCATTTTTGCCAGTGCACGAACGAAAGTACTGTTGTAGTATTTCCATAGCAGTGGGTCCATCGTAATAATCGAAACTCAATCTACCTGTTTTTAACACCCAGCCAAACTTTGTCACATCCTTGGAAATGATTAGAGGTTCGATTGCTTGTTTCCAATCATTGATTTGTCAAAGAGCTCTTAAAATGTGTTTATGCATCGCGGGTTCAGATGGGGGAAGTCTTGCGATTTCAGAGTTCTTTTCGATAGTTAAATGATATCTTAATGAATTTATATCGTTACGTGTACCTTTTGACTTTTTCTTTGGATCGTACAAATAAGATGTGAATGTACTGACGACTTCTTGAGCAACATGTATGTCTAAGTCGGTTATTGTAGCTAAATTAGTCAATTCTTCGTCTGACATAAGTCGTAATGCTGCATTCACCTTGATCTTGCCTATGTAAAATAACGATGAATTAGTATCACAGCCTGTTAGAGCGTGTGCAGCTAACAACGACGAGCAGACATTTTTTCATAATTTTTGTGCTAAACTATGAATAGGTATATACCTTCTGAAATCAGTGCGTACGGATATTTTTCCCGTGAAAAACCATAGCCGAGGTGTATTTTCGAAACTTGCAAAATGAAATAGTAGTAATAAAAAAACGTCTGTATCGGGAGATTCTACAATTGTTAACTGGTTTTCACTCATTCTGCGGTGAATACGTTGTACATGAAATATTAAGCGAGTATCAGCATCTATGTGCTATAGCGCGCCGTGCAGCCGCACGCTACGCTCGACTTTGAAATAGTATATCTTTTTTTCTTTTCAATATTTGGATCTGAAACTTTCCCAAACATTTCTTTAGGTATTGCATTTTAATACTGGATAATTAGTTTTTAGAAATTCGAAACTTCGTAACACAACTTTTGCATTTGTACGACAAAACTCGGAACACGTAAAAGTAAACAATTGTAAATTTACTGCTCAAGTATTAATTGTCGCAAAATTTTCGGAGTAGGCTTGTTGTTTAGATCTTTAGATACGCAATAGTCATAAAATTTTTTATAATGATACATTGATAAATGTGGAAGATATAGCGAGATGAACACAGAAAAACGCCAAATTCAATTGTCTCAATTTTACCCGAAATTGCCGTTTTTTTCCATGTTCCCCCAATTTTATCAACAGTAAAAACACAAGAGTTTTTTTTTATCGGATAAATTTCTCTTTGCAACGAAACAGTTTTGCCAATCACTAATTTTACGAGAAAAACTGACATGATAAAATCGCGACACCGAAGGTGGAGCGATTTTATCTAATGTCAGTTTTTCGAGCAAATTTAGTGATTGGCAAAACTTTGAGTCAAAGAGGAATTTATCTAATAAAAGAAAAGCTCGAGTGTTTTTTGGCAAGATAAATTAACGACAGAATATATGGATGAACAACAACAATAATTGCGACTCATTGTCATTGTGTAAAAGTGACGTCCGCTTACTAGATATTGAGGAAGAGAAGTTTTTATCGCGATAAAAAAGGATGCACCTTTTTTATCGATGGCAAAGTGACAATAACATTTCCAGGTATATGACATTTTAACATTGGAGTTAATTTATCGTAAAAATAATTTCATACTCGTATTCAGCGAGCCCGAAAACATAAAATAAAAGTGGTCTTAGCGATTAGTACTGCGTGGTCACATACCGCTATTTCTAAGCGATTTTTTGGGGGTGTCCCGCTCGCCTATTAAGAAAGGTTTTTAGATCATACCTATACACAGGTTGCTACGTTCACAAAATAAAAAATGCAGTTGAAACATGACCGATATGTCGTTAAGAAAAACAAAAAAATACCCTACCTCAATGAAACTTGTAAGAATGATCTGGACATAAATACTCAATTGAAAAATTGAAAGTACCTAACAACTTCTCTTGTGTCCTCACTAAACACCACTGTGAAGTAAATAATTTAAATTACGACGACTTTTTGATTTAATAGAAAGGTTGTGGAAGTTTTCGCTGTTAATGGGTTTAATTAAAGAAGCGAACTATTATAAAAAATATGTACGCGTCAAGATAAAAATGCAATAAGACTGGAAAAAATCAAGGATTAAACAAAAAGATAACCATACTTTGATTTATAATGTATCACATACTAATGATTGTTAAATATTTATATTAATTGTTAAATGAAAATGATGCGAGTTATATTTTTTCGTTTAGCAGCATCAATCTTTAACAAGTTGAAAATATTAGCATATTTATAATACACACTTACAAATTTTGACTCCCTCGATATTAACAAATGAAGACATAGTTTAATAACACGCTCTATCTTAACTAATTAGTTGAAATAATTTTTTGGCAAACATAAACAACAATGTTCAACAGCAAGTTATTAAAATCAATTAAATTTTTTTAACAAGTTTAAATATGATTAAAATGGTTAATGAGAAAATTATTATTGGGTGATTCGCGGCGTTCCACAATCCACACATCCACAATATTATAACAAAATTAAAAAACAAGATGTCTAGGAGGAAATTTCCCAAAATTTAAACAATGATCCAGAAGAATGTAAAAAATGGTATCCTTCTGCACTTCTCTGTGCATATAAATTTGTTTGCCACCATCTTCTTGTTTTTCGCGATTTTTTAGTCGCACTTAACGAATAATAATTATAAATGTACGCTGCTGATGTTACACGTTTTTCCATCTTTATCAGTAACTACTATGTGAAAACAATTATGGGAACAGCACAAACGCAAACGATTCGTAGAAATAAAAATACATGCCGTTCTGTTTGTTGTTCAGGTCTGTAAGAAGCTTTATGTCGCAATGTGAAAATCATTTGATTGAATACAGTAGTTTAAATTATGGTATGATAATATATTATGTGGCGCTGGGAGGTTGAAAGAATCGATTTTTTTACGTAAGAATCCTGCGATGCCCTGATGATATATCGCATGTTCAGTACCGCCCTGCACTTACAACGACAAACAACAGTAAAGGAGCAAGGCTGGTTCTAGTTCATTCCTTATGTAAAATAACATGGGAAATCGCCAAGGTCCAACGTGGTCATTTTTGACGCAATTTCGATCTGCGCATGCGTCAAGGCGCGCGTTAGAAATCTTGTTCCGCGTGCGCATGTCATCCACCTTGTGCTGAGACACGTTCGATAATTATACAGGATGTAGTCATAAAGATGCCACAAGGGCACTAGCATATATCTATGTGAGAAGCTGAGCGACCAGAGGGAGCTGAGCAACCAGAGGTAGCTGAGCAACCAGAGGGAGCTGAGCTATCTCTGACCGATCAGTTTAGATACTTTTTAATGTGTAATGCGGTATCTGACCTATCTGAACCGCTTGACCTAAGTTTGAGAATAGTTCAGTCACTATCAAGATGTCGTACGGCACACATTAAAAAGTATCTAAACTGATCGCTCAGAGATAGCTCAGCTCCCTCTGGTTGCTCAGCTCCCTCTGGTTGCTCAGCTCCCTCTGGTCGCTCAGCTCCCTCTGGTCGCTCAGCTTCTCACAGAGATATATGCTAGTGCCCTTATGGCATCTTTATGACTACATCCTGTATAATTATCGAACGTGTCTCAGCACACGGTGGATGACATGCGCACACGGAACAAGATTGCTAACGGCCGCCTTGACGCATGCGCAGATCAAAAATGACCACGTTGGACCTTTGCGATTTCCCATGTTATTTTACATAAGGAATGAGTTAGAACCGGCCTTGCTCCTTAACTAACAACGCATGCTTTTTACGTTAAAATTACTTTTGTACTTATTTTAAAGACCTTCTGTATATTTTATCTTCATGTTTTTGATGATTTTATTTCTGTTATGGGAGCCGATAACTAATTTTGGAAGTCCCCTGATATTTTTCATATTCAGATCAAAGCCTGGAAGCTTATACTGAGCCCTTCAGTGATGGTACTAACATTTTTGACATTCCTAGAGATGAACAGAGATTATATAACTTAGATATGTCAATGAGCAGTCAAGTCGTTACTAAGGTTCAGATAAATAGTATTATCTGTTGACTAAATAAATAAAATTTTTATGTAAATAAGTGTGTTCAGTGGTAATTAAAATATTTCGATACAAATAATGTGTGAATTATTATTATTAGTGGAAATAAATTAAGTGAGAATCATTGAATAAATAATACATTTCAATTGTATTTTGTAATGAATAAACTCAACCATCCCAAAACATGTGTGTAATAATATATGAAAAAATCCAATTTGCTTAATATAATAATACGATTTGCTTATAGTACCTTCAGTTCACTTTTTGTAGTATTTTTCTTTAAACGGGAATTGGTATATTATGGCCACGGAATATTCTTACAACTTTGGTTTTCTGATGTTTATGGAAATACCGTATACTTGTGACAAGTTCTGTCAACACAATTCAATTTTCAAAAGTCAGAATCGAAAACAAACTTTATATCATCTGAGTAACGAATGGCGGCTATGTTATTAGGCCAAGCTACAAAGATTTTTTCATGAAAAAAGTGTTAAAACCAGCTGCTCCATTGTTTGGAGAATAGTTTCATATGATGTAGTGAGATGTTTTTTACTCGACTTTATTATTAACAATTTTATGCAAAGTGCATATTTTTCGATCTGCGGCCATTTGATTTTTTTACTTTGCAATTTTCCAGCAGGCCTGAATGCGACAGGTATGATCCGATTTCAATATACAAAATCGATTTCGAAAGTAGAATTATCGTACTTCAAAACTTTCATCTTGGTTATACGATATTCTTATTTGTTGCTGATATATTCAAATGTGTCATCTGACTTTTTTCTACGATTTCAATTGGCTGAAATAGAGTAGTAAGAGGCTATCAAACTGAGTTTTATTTTTAATGTTCTTTTAAATAAAATATCACACTTTTACGACTTTATACTATATATAAATGACAATGACATTTTTCGAGCGACCATAGAATGTTAACTAATAGACATAAAGTATTCATTAATTATCATAGATATCTTAACAGATGATAATTCATCACCGCATGCTACTATGCCATTGTTTATTATTATGGCCCACTAAAAAAAAAATGAGTAATGTCAGTACGGACATTCAAAATACTGCTGCGTAAAATTCACCGAGAATGCATCAATAATTCCAGAAATCGCTTCCATTTGACGAAATTATGCATGTAATATGCGCAGAAAAGATGGTAAGGAATATAATGAATGTGTTATTAAAACCTTATGGAACTCGACGGCGAATCAGATTCAAGAAATGTTTTTTAATGAGTACAATATTAAGTTTAATCATTTTTCTGATATTGAATTTAAAGGAGCGAGGGTAGCCAGGGATTGCAAAAGCAAACAACTACAAGGAATGCCAGAAAAAAGAAAGGCGTCGGCAGTTGCTTTTACGCTAGAGTTATGCACAAAAATGCAAAAAGTTTGGACGGAAGATACACCTGAAGGTCTGCAGAAAAAGTTCTTTAACATTGTCGCACAAGAATTGGCATGGCGAGATAATAAAGGCGCATTTGCATCAATATATCACTTTAAAAAAGAATTATATAATTTTGGAAGTAGAGTATAATCCTATTTTTAACAAGACCTATCAAGGAGGACAAAAAAATATAACAATAGACTGTTTTTTCCTTACACACAACCCAAATTGGAAATTACGAAGTTTGTATAAAAACCTTCCCGTAGGTATTAATAATATTTCCAAATGGACTAAAGAAACATTTGCCAAAATAGAAATTGATACTTCAGTTAAAAAAAGTTACAAACCACTTAATAGCTGTTAACACATTTCGCTTATGCAGATATTCCGGAACAACAATTGCTGAAGATAAGTGGACATAGTAACGCAAAATCACTTAAACCACATTTAAATATGCAGTCAGTACGTCATGAGGAAATTATAAATAAGATGAGAGGAAACGAGACAGCCTCTAGAGGGATCGAGACAGCTTCAAATACCGTTTCTGTGTCTCATATTGAATGCGATAATCCTCAGACAATTTATCAAAATTGCACTTTTCATGTTGAAAATATATATTGTAGTAATAAGTAATTTAAAATTATTTTAATGAAATCTGTCTTCGTGGAATCTACTCATATTACTGTTTTAAATGAAACTGTTTCTAGATAATTCCACAATTTATTGGAAAAAATGTTGGAAATTCTAAGAAATTTGACAATTGTTTCGATATTAAATTTTGACGATGATATTTGATATCAATATCAATTTCTTAGAATTTAAAACAGTTATAAAATTATTTTGTAAATTAAATTATTTTAGCCGTTTTTTTAAGTTTTAATTTTTCATCTGATGACATTCATTATATTCTCTCCCCAAATACAACTCGTGCTACGATTAAAGTTCCATTCATATCTATCAGCACGTGGCGTGTCCAGCACATAACGTGGGAGACACGGCACATACACAAGTTTTCACACTATACAGGCAACTTACTTACAGACGCCGATAGACAAATTAAAGATTATGCAAACGTTCCTACTAAAAACATGTTTGAAAACTTTTCGGTTGAAGAATTAGCTGTGGTAGCAATTTTTGTAACATGTACCGATCCGAGCGGATATAAAATAAACATCAAATAAGTTCTAGTAACACTGCTTTTATTCATTGAGGTGACAGTAATACATGAAAATTGACAAGCTGTCAAAAACTAATAGATCACATATTAGACTGAGAACTATAACTATGTTTAGTACACAGGTGGTAGTACAAGCAAGAGTTTAGAAATATGAGGTGTTAACTTACAGGCAGAAGTATCTATATAATACATCCCCTCCTATAAGTTAAGTTTATCCGTTTTTTTTATTACCCGACCAGATCTAATTTTAACACCAGGATCTAAAACTCTTGGACTGGATAATGAAGACTTTGGTGAAGCTTCCGGTGAAGGGCTTTTATTTTTAAGCAACACGGCAGGCTATGACTACCATCTAAGTCAGGCTCTTTAGTTTTAGGAACATAATCATTTAATGATTCTTTAACGTCAATTCGATTGCGCCTGACCAGATTGCCAAAAGTATCTTTTACGATGTAAGACCTAGGAGAGCTGTGCTTAGAAACAATTTGTGCAGGCTCCCACTTATTCTTTACATGGCCAAAACTTGTTACATTGGCTTTAGGGTCCAAAGGTTTTAGATCTTTACTATTCTTATCATGTCTATGTAAGAATTTCTCAGAAACGTCTTCACAGAGTTTGGGTTGCAACAAACTGGAATTTATCGGTACTTTTGTCTTACAAATCCTATTCATTAATAACTGTGCAGGTGAGTAACCAATATACTTTAGCGGTGAATTTCTATATTGCAATAAAGCGGTATGTATGTCAGAATTTTCTTTGAAACATTTTTTTAGAATCTTCTTACCTATATCTACTCCTATTTCTGCCAGTCCATTAGATTGTGCGTAATAAGGGCTTCGCAGACTAATTCAAAATTCCAGTTCTTTGCAAACGTCTTAAATTCTAGGCTATTAAATGGTACATTGTCAGCAGTTACTTTATCAGGTGATCCGTGTACAGAGAAAACAGATTTTAAAGTCAAAATAACTGATTTTGCAGATTTGTCTTTGATTTGAGGCATTTCCAGCCAATTAGAGTAGGAATCAAATACAATAAGGAAACTTTTATTAGCATATGAAAAAATGTCTAACCCCACTCTTTCCCACGGACGTTTAGGTAATTTGTAAGCTAATAGCGACTCTTTCTGCTGTTTTTTAGCAAAAGTTTCACAAATATGACATTTTTTAACATAGGCTTCAATATCAACAGATAACCCTGGACAATAAAATATTTGTCTCGCACGATTCTTGCATTTTTCAATGCCAACATGACCCTCGTGCAATAATTTAAGCATATCACTTTTTACAGAAGATGGAACAACAATTTTCTCACCAAAAAAACAACAATTTATCAACATAGCTTAGGTTATCTTTGATTTTATAGTAAAGCCTTACAGAAACAGGAACTTCATTCTTATTATTGGGCCAGCCTTCTTTATGAAAGTTAATGACTAGTTTAAGAACCTCATCTTTCAAGATTTCTTGCCTAAACTATTCTTTTCTCTCTTCAGACATAGCCAAATTCTTTGACACAGAGTGTACTGCAAAATTAAATCCTTGATCAGACTTTAACCCAGTTTCTGGCAAGAAGGCTCTCGAAAGAGTATCAGCCACATAGAGAAATTTGCCAGGTTTGTAATTGACTGTAATGTTATAATTTAGTAAACGGAGTCTTATCCGTTGCAAGCGACATGAAATAGATGCTAGATCTTTTTTCATGATTGTTTCCAATGGTTTGTGATCTGAGTTAATTTTTACATCAAAGCCATATATAAAATAATGAAACTTTTGTGTGGCGAATACAATTGCTAGCATCTCTTTCTTTATTTATGCATACTTTTGCTCACAGGGAGTGAGGGTGACCTTCTTAAGACAGACACGCACCTAGACCATCCTTAGATGCATCGGTGTCTATTTCTATAGTTTTTGATGAATAAAAAAATGACAGAATTGGGGCATTAGTTAACATGTTTTTTAGCTTTGTTAGAGATTCATCGTGCGATTCAGTCCAATTCCAATCAACATCATTTCTGGTCAAGTTTCTCAATGGGACTGTTATTTTTGACACATTAGGTAAAAATTTGCCTAAGTATTTAGCCATACCTAATATTCTTAGTAACCCAGTTTTGTCTTTTGGTTTTGGCATTTCTAGAATTGGTTTGAGATAATTTTTATTCAGTTTGACTCCTTCCTTTGAGTAAATTTGACCAATAAACTTAACACATTTAGATTTAAATTGAATTTTATCTTTGTTGAATCTAATATTATATTTTTGTGCTCTTTCCAAAACCAATCTAAAATTATTATCATGTTCAGTTTCATTAATGCATGTTATAATTAGGTCATCGAAATACAGGCCTTCAATCTATATCTATATAATACAATTTTACTTGGAGAAAAAGAAGAAGGAAAGAAATTGGATTGCGTGGAAGTAGAGCAAGAAAGGAAAATAAGGTCTTAGTTTTAGTTTTTTTTGCAATCTCCTTCCACGCGTCATCTTTTCTTTGAGTGTCGCTGTATCTGCGATCACATAAATCATATAGAAAGGAATACACTCGCACCAATTCTATTAGTTTTTCGTTATTCATCCCTGATGCGATAGGAAAAAAATCCCTGATGCCACAAACACGCACCAGCAAAGACAAACTAATTCATACTAAGCGTGCCAGAGCTACAGACAAGCACAGACACGCGCCAGCACAGACAAAATATTCTTTACGACAATACTGGCCGTTGCTGGTACGAGTCTGTACGTACACGTTCCGCTCAGTGTCTGCAGATGTGAATATTCATATATATTCTATATGTAACAATATTTGTTGGGTCTTTGCTGGTATGCTGGACATGCCACATGCTGGTAGACGTGAATGGTACTTAACTGTCAAAGATACTACTCGTTAGAGACATCAGAAGATTCTCCTCTATAACTTGGCCTGTCATCGATAATAATCGTAACACTAGTTATGAAATTCACGTGGTGCAACAGTATTACTATTATACACGATTGATCGAAATTTTGAAATAGAAGAATATCGATTCTTCATAACATTACAACGATTAATCAAATGATATTCAGTCACTCGATTAATCGATTAGTTCTTATATTTGTCTACTTGAAAGTGACATACATAAATATAACCTCAACATTATAAAATGCAATGAAAATACATGTGCAGTTTTCTAAAAATTTCCATTTTTATGGTTTCCTTGAGGTATTTATTGTGATCAGATTTTAGTGATTGATCCTTATATGTAATGCTTCCCTTGTTCTTATGAAAGAGAAGATTGGATTGTAAGGTTAAGTTGTAAAAAAATTGGCGGTATAAGGATTTACCCAATATTGTATACAGAATGTACAGTTGATATAAAACATGTTTATGTATATATAATGGCTGTTGCGCTGGGAAATATAAAATATATTATCAAGTAAAGTGTGAGTTTTGCTCTAATAACAAAATTTTATTTAAAAATATTAAAATTATGTCACCGCCTAAAAGTAAAGTTTGGTTTCATTCAAGGAAAATTAATCGAACAATATTATTTTCATGACGCCAGCCATTATCGACAGTTTTGCAGGATTCAAAATCCGCCGGGAACATAAAATTCCCGGACTTACAAAAGTGACATTTGTTAAAAATTCACTAGAAGTGGGGCGGCAGCATTGATTCTTAATTTACTAAATGTCAACAAGTTTTACATAAAATAAATCTTTCTTTACTTTTTGAAAATGATTTAAATTTGTTGGCATGGAAAATGTGCGCCCAGAAAATGTTTTGCGAGTGTTCGTGTTGCTCTGCTCGGCTACGCAATGCAACTCACACTAGCAAAATATGATTTTCTGGACTAGTGATCCAAATAACTATTGGTAATAACTGCCATCTGCCACCTCTATAAACATGCTTCTCCTTGCCTGCTCTCTTGATGTCCAGCTTCATTTATAACATATTACTCAACGTTTTAATGCAAAACCAAGACGGACGATTTGAAGCATGAAAATTCTACTTTCCAAAATTGTTACAACTTAAAAAATAACCTAGTAATGAATTTTGCATTTTGGCCGGTTTTCCCGATTTTCTCCTAAACTAACGTTCCGATCGAGTTGGTCGTCCTCTCATTTTCTTCCTGTTTTTATTCTCTACAATTTCTATCACGATTACCCTGACAGGTTTAAGTTTATAAGCAAATAAACGGTTTTAAAGATTAAAACTAACTTTTCCGCATCTGTGGCCCTGAAGAATATTCTATCATAAAATTGTTACTTGTATACACTTCGGGGGATATATCGTGCTAACAAACCGAAATTTCTCCAAAAATAACCAAAAATTTAATATATCTGAATTTATAGGACTCGCAGTACTCGCTCTAGTCCACTGAAAATCAATAGAGTACATCTGTGAGACACCGTGAACAATATTCAATCATAAAATTGATCAATCGTATACTCTCTGGAGGCTGTATCGTGCTAACAAACTGAAAATTCTCGAAAAATGACAAAAATTTGGTACTTGAAGTACCATAGCACCCGTTGTACTACCTTTAGTCAGCTGAATATCAATAGGGTTCATCTTTGAAATGCTCTGAATAATATCCAATCATAAAATTGGTCACTTGTATATACTCCGGAGGCTGTATCGTGCTAACAAACTGTAACATCTCCAAAAATGACAAAAATGTCGTACTTAAAGTACTGTAGCACCTGTTGAATTAGATCTGGTAAGCTGAAAATCAATAGTGTTCATCAGTGAGATGTCCTGAATACTATTCAATCATAAAATTGGTGACTTGTTGAACTCCGGAGGCTATATCTTGCTAACAAACTCAAATTTCTCAAAAAATTACAAAATGTCGTACTCCAAGTACCATAGCACCCGTTGTACTGGCTCTGGTGAGCTGAAAATCTATAGGGTTCATATGTGACATGTCTTTAACAGTATTCCGTCATAAAATTGGTGACTTATTGCACTCCGGAGGCTGTATCGTGCTAACAAGACATGTAAGGAAAAGTGGCCGACGACAACGACGACGACATGCACACAGGACTTTTTTATAAAAACCGTTTTTTCGTGTTGTTGTTGATGGAAAACGTAAAAAAAATTTCAAAATTATAACTTTTTTTGGGGTAAACCAATACTTTTCTCGCCTATTAGATAGGTTGGGCGGAAAAGTAAAAACATAAAATATTGTTAATAACAAAGTTATAAATTAAAAAGCATCTCACTAAACTCTGTAGTTTGGCCTATATGTGTATAAAGCTGTGGTGTTGCCAATTCTAACATACGCAACAGAGGCAAGAGCAGGCACAAAAAGACCGAAACGAATGACAAGCAGCATAGAAATGAAAGTCCTGAGATCCATGGGGGGTGTAACACTCAGGGATAGACTAACCAATAAAAGCATTCGCGAATAGTGCAACATGTAGAACATCAATAAATGGGTAAAAACAAGGGAAAAATATTGTGACGATCACGTAAATGGAACGGGGGCTTATATATGCAAGAACAACAAACCTTATACTAGAAGACCGCCGGGAAGATCAAAGAAAAGGTGGACAGATAACTTGCTATCAACAGCAACTGAGACAGAGTAAGAGACAGACAAACAGGAGAAATCCTAGTCGAGCGAAGAAGAAGGTTATGTTTATTCCATAGATGCAATTGGTTAGCGCCTTCTCAGAAGTCACATTTAAAAGCATTGGAGATAAAATTCAACCATGTCGAAAGTCGAACACCTTTAAGATCTGTCATAAAGTCAATATAAACTCTAATTTTTGCCATCTGATGTCAGAATGGACTTCAAAAGAATCAAGTCTCTGTCATTTCTGTTGATGCATTCGACTGGACCGTCCGCGCACGGTATTAACGTGCTCTGATGTTGAACAATATTGGTATTGCTCTGGTGTGCTAAAATAATATATTTATGTAAAAAAGTAGAATACAATAATGTTGTAACAAAAAAGCGAAATATCATTATTTATTGTATGTAGATCTTATAATGAAATAAAATATACCATTAATATACATAACAATTAATTGTACTACCTGTAATTTTGATTACTAATTATTTTAACTATACGAATTTGCAATGGACAACACAATCCTAGCATGGACATAATTATAATCAACGATTATTATCAACATAAAAAAATGCCAAATTATAAGTAGTTACTGTAGATAATTAAATTGTCATAATTGATACACGCCATTCTGAAAAATGACTTTCTTTAATTTTGCTACATCGATTTAAAAAAAATAATCAAAATCGGCCCAAGCCGAGATACAGCAACTTCTTGCGCCACGCTCGATTTCAACTTTTCAAATTCGCGTAAAAAAATGATAAAAACTTAAAAATTGTTCATTATAACTATTGTGTATTATAGTTTAGAGGTCTAAGTAGTTGTAAAAAAATCGGCGCCTATTACAACTCAAAAATGTAAGCCTGACATGAACGCAAAAATGACGTTAATTTTTTCGCGAAAATTAATTAACAATTAATTCATGTAAAAACTATGAGGCCAATTTAATCGGCCTTTGGCATATTGTTTTATACTATAATAAGGTTCTTAAATCCCAATTTATAGCGTGATTGGATGATTTCTTATCTGCGAAACAAATGCTTTAAAATAACCTCGTTTTTTAGCTACTTTTTTTGCATTTATCACCATTTCTCAACAAAAAAATTGAATATATCGATTTTAAACCAATTCTATCTTGTAGAGAATTCGTAAGTATACTTTTTTTCTCTATCTTGCATATTTAAAGAGTTATATTAAGAAATATCGGAAAAAATGAGCGATTTTTGCGTTTTTTGCAGTTTATGATTTTTCCTGCAAATAGCACAACTTTTTCAGCTGGCGGACCTTCAAATTTTCTTTTCTTACATGATTTCCGAGCAATTCCCACCAATATCTAATCTACGTCACGACACAGCCATATTTCAAAGGTTTGGGGTCTAATTCTCCTGGACTATAAGCATTAGTATGACCAGCATACATGAGATTTTTGCACCGTTTGGGATTTTGGAAGCTATTGCGCGTTGTTGTAAACACGTGTTAAAAAATTCTCGTGTCGATTGGAACTTGGAATGCATGAAAAATACAAATATGGAACATCCAAAGCCATAAACAGCATCGTCACTGGTGACAAGACGTGTATTTAGACATGAGTTTATAGTTTAATAAAAACAAAACAAAATTTGATAAAATTCATTCTCAATACATCAATAGTAACCTTAGTAATGTCATCAATGTTTACACCAAACGTCTTCGATCAACAATAAACAAAATGTTCTCGTACGCCATATCTATGTTAAAAGTTGAGATTTAACTAGAGCCCTGCATTGATCATTTTTAAGTTTAAGGGATGACACCAGAGGATCGGACTTTGCCATCTTACGGTTTTCCTTTCCTCAAAACAAAATTCAACCTTGTATCAATTTTATCTATTTGAAACATTCCACGATAAAATTTATGAAATTTAATCAAAAGAAGTTTGTTCATTATTTGGATTATAAAAACGAGACTATTAAAAATTTACAGCTTACGGTTTAATGAAATTGGTTTACGATTTGCCAAAGTAAATAACAAGGACGATTAACAGAATTAAAATAATAGTGTTACGATCACGCTTCGAAAAAAAAATAACATTCAGCTATTAATAAGAACCCATTACCAGTTTTACATATTAAGTAATCTACCGATCCAAGTGCATCAATAATAAATAGAAAACAAATTAAAATCCCGATATATTTTCTACGTATCTTAATTTGCGATAATCAGATACAACTGAAAGCATTTTTTAATGAACATTCTACTTTGGTAAGTTCTTGATTTTTCTTCAGATATGATCTCGGAATCCTCCGGGACAAGAACAAATTCGTTATGATCACGATTGACATCCAAATAGTCTTCCGCTCCGTATGGGTCGAGAAATTAATTTGTAAATTAATTAATATAAACTTACCCAAAAATTTAATAAACATAATAAACTCATATGTAACTGAACGAAAAAAATTTATAAATATAAACGAAGGAGCTGCGGGACGTATTTTCATATCCAACGTAGCGTATCACAGTTCGGTTTTACCGAAACACATTTTATAAACCACGTTCATGAACGCAACTAATTTGGCGATACCATACGTGGAGTAATAACCTGTATGATTTCTAATTTTATCAAGAAAAAATAGTTGCTCCTATTTCATAATTTCTGTTCTCTCGCCATAATTATGTTTAAAATGTTTTAATGGAAAAATAGTGACGATCATCTGATAACGTATTGTAATCTTATCCCCACTCCTCCATTTTTTTAAAACAGAAACTATGTTACGCTGAATACACCGAGTGACCTCTCCCAAAATATTTTAGTATTTCTTGTTTAATCCATTCACCTATAGGACGACGAATAAGTACAGTAGCGCTAAAAACATCGTGATTGTATTTTCCCAAAAACTGTTTTATGCAAGGCCAATCTTCTGCTAGAAAATCGGGAGTTTTGGATTTCGATTTATATTTTTATTAATTACGTCATATCTCAGATTTGAGTCACTCTGTGACACGCAATTTAAAATAAATGACTCGCTGACAATAAAAGGTGTAGTGTCAATGCTACTACCCTTATAAAAGATCAAACTGTTCATCTTAGAGGTTATGTATTGTATTATAAGATTTATTCATTTCTATTGATAATATGAAAACATTAACCAAAATACTTACCTCAACCGTTAATTTCGAAATAACCAGTACTCAATTTTTCAACAAAATCCATTTTAGAACAAGGAAATTACATTTATACAAGTGACAAAACAGTATTTTCACAGTACCTGAAGAAATCATAAATCACGTTCAATATCGCAGTCGCCATGCGATCTTGCTCGTGATATATGTTATGTCAGCATCATTATATTGTTATGTCTGGCAACTATTACCTAGTACTACACTGCACCGGTTTGCAAGTGACAGTTTGTGACAGTTTACATTACGAAGTTATTGTTAATATTTAATTACTGAAATATACCAGCAGTCCATCTAATACTCGTGTATCATTTTAACCCACAACAATACAATATTTTAATCAACTTCGTTCATGTTCGGCTTCAGTAACTCCAGTCCATCGCTCGAGGAAGGTGATACAGCAGAAATGGTCACTGATCCAAACCAATTCACAGTCGATTTAACCGGCAACGTGGTGCCGCCAACACAGAAGCCCAGCCAACCCACATGTTCTGCCGAACTTATCAGTTCGACAGTTCACAAGTAAACACTAGAAACTGTATACAATTGTTTCCACCAAAACAAATCTTATTTATGAAAATAAATTAACTCTGATTTTTAGATTCCAAATCACTAGACGATGGAAGGACATTTAGCACTTAGGTAAATATAAAATACCTGAAAGCTAATAAGTCAGGAAACATTTAGATAGGGAGGCAACTCCCTCAGGCAGTGTCCGCTGTTAGCTATCACCCCCAAGTCCTAACACTACACACACAAACCAACAAAATGTCCTCCAGACAAACACGCAGCAGTGAAACTTATAAACCTCCATTAAGACTCTCCAATTTCACTATCTCTCCAGAAATGCAAGCAATGCTCGACCAAATCAACCCCAACCACCCCAATTTCAATCCAGAAGCCGCCAAAGCCCACAACGAATATCTTAACACCTTCGCTAGCCGAAAACTCTTATCCCAATTCGCGATAGAATCGTTCCCCCCTCTCATACCAATCAAACCCAAAACACCCTCACCACACACCTCAAATAAAACCAACACTTACTCAACACCATCTCCTCAAACCTCCTCAAAGCAAACACCAAAAACGCACTTCCTTCACATCCCCTACCAGGTATTACGCGAAAACCAACCCCCAACCTACACACACCAGTACCCCCCTCAACAATCTTACAACATCCCCAGCAACAATCCTACATCAACCCAAACCCTAAACCTTAGAAACCTTCCTCTTCAATATTCTTCTCAAAAATCCCTTTTTAACATTATAAACACCTACGAACTCCTAAATGGACCAATCACCTACCTAAAAGCCAACTACAACAGAACCGCCCTCCTTAAAACCTCTTCCCCAATGGCACCTTCAACTCTACCCAAGAAAATCCATAATTCGACTGGTGATTCCAACATCACCATCAACATTTTCCATTCCACTGAACGTCCAGCCAAAACTCTCACATGCACATTTTCATTCGTCTGCAGGAATGTAGATGCATCGATCCTTCTCGAAGAATTTGAAATAAGCCAACTCCCATGTTCAGAATTATAACTAACTCCGAAACTTCTTACCACCAGGCCCTCAACTCAGGCTTCACATTCACATCGGTGCGAGCCATCCAATGCCAACACACTGCCCCCAGTCCCTAAATATTACAATCGTTGCACCCAAACCGGACACTCTTCCAAAACTTGTTGGTCTAAATCGATCTGTCCATATTGCCCTAAAAAATGCCCCAAGTCAGAAATCCCTACCTGCACAAATTGCGGTGGTACTCACCCCGCCTTCCACCCTAGCTGCTCCCACAGGCTAGCCACTCCGAAAAACCCACAAGAGACCGCTCCAGTCACACTGTCCTTATGATCTTTCAACAGACACGAAAATCATAATAGAAATCCTCACCATCACACTAATGAACGCCATCCCCAACTCCAAAGGCATTATAGCCGACACTCCTCGTCACCTTATTCCATCCTTTTATCGACACAACTGCTCTATAACAAACATAGACAGGCGTGCTCACTTCGCTTTCACTCCCATCAGGAGTGAAAATGACTCCGTTTGAATTAGCGACCCCACCCCCCGTTAGTGTTACATATTTTCTGCGGTTTCCCTGCAGCATGGTGTATTTATTCACTAGCCAAATGGACCGATAATAGGGAATAATACAGCCGCAGCTGTACACGCTTACATTTACTTAATTATTATCACCGAAACCACATCACCGAATATAATACAAACAACTCACGTAAACTCCTCTCCTCGAGCTCGAAAAGCCAACCGCCATCATCCGACAACTTTCTACACGCCTTTCTATGTCTCCTAGTCACTTTATAAACAAAAATTAAATACAAATTCAAAATTTGCAAATCCACACACAAAATCCTTTAAATAAACTCTCGAGACATCGGAGACACCCAAACCATAACGTCTAGTTTCAAACTTTCTAACGCCCACCTCATCTACTCACTATCTATCCGCCACACAACGTGGTTCGTCGTCTTCCAAATACACTCAATACTAGACACTTTTTAATGCCCAATCCCAGTCACTTTTAAAACCACTTTTCTCCCCCAACTTTACCTCTCGTTGCTGACAGAGTATGTCTTTCTCTCCGGTTATTTTCTACCAAAAAACACACCCGCTTTCAACTCAGCACAAATTTTTATAAAATATATCCTAGACACCTTTTTCCAATAGACTGAACCACTCAAAATCCCAGTCAAACTGAATATTCGACGTACATACGACACCCACAACTCCAGCCCTGCAGAGGAGCTATATCTTATATCAGTGCCCAATGTCTCTAAGATTACCTACCACCTTTATAAAACAAAACGAACGCAAAAATTCGAACATCTCTCTCTCTCTCTCTCTCTCTACATGTTCGGCTTGCGATATACTACGTAACTAGGTGGGATATGAAAATGCCTACGGGACCTTACCCCAAACAAGCCGGCGTACCTCAAGGCTCAGTACTATCATAACAGTGTTGCAAGGTGTTTGAGATAAAAATCGGTAAAGTGCATCGCAAAATTTCGGTAGATTTCGTAAAGTGGAATTTAATACTCAAACTTTATAAACGAGGTCCCCAATCAGCAATTATGGAATATAAATTAGAATAATCGATATTCAAGTCTGATTTTATAATTTTAAGTCGTTACTTTGTTAGTTATAATTTTGATTTTATACCTTTATATTTTATATAATTTGCCTCACAGGTATATAAACCTAAAAACCTACACAATATTAGTTACTAATCTAGTAATTATTTGGTTCAAAATATTTACGATAGATGTCGATAGTAGTACTGAATCGGCTTTTACTGTCTGTTCGAATGTTTTGATTTCAAATATTTCAACTTTTTGTGAGCACAGAAACCTTATCTCTGTTTTTTGTTGCATCCAAACCACAGCACAGCTGTGCATAGATAAGAGAATATTATATACACGAATCCAAACAAAATTTGTTGACATAATTTCCATTTGAGTGTAGACTTTTGATTATTTAAGAGTTTCATAAATGTTTTTGAAAGGAATAAATTGTTAAAAAGTAAGTAATCGTATCGACCCGATATCAAAAATTATAGTTATGATAATGTAAATTATCCTGCAATCCGTATTTTTTTATTTTAAAAGCTATGTTTTAGGTTATGTTTACTGGATTATTTGATTATTGTGAAAATATGAGATAAATAATACTGATTGTTTGTTCTAGTATCATCAAACCATCTTTCAACATTCTCTTAAAACCCTGTTTTAATGATAATATGGGTTTGTTAGCGAAAAACGAAAAATGCTTAATTGAAGTTAAGTGGCCATTGAAGTATCTGAATGAAGAAAAATTAAAACCGCTCTCAAAAGACAAGAATTGTATAATTCATTTTGATGAATATATAATAGTGATAATTGAAAAATATAACTATTATCACTTGATACAAGGTGCATTACATATTGCATGAAAGGACATGTACTATTTAATAATTTGGATACCAAGTGACAGCATTGTGGGAATTGCTAGAAATCAAGAATGGTCGAAAAATATACATACTTTAAAAGCATTCTACCTTTCAAAATTTTTGTTTGTTTCATGCTCAGAAAATTAAACTGCGGAAAAGTTGAAAATTTACATGATTGAAAATAGGCCATTTAGTCTGAAAACACAGAACGTCGTGTCACAACTTTGACTCAATCTAATCATATTTGTATCAGTTTCAGAGTTTCTGTTGGTTGCTATCAAATTTTATTTGACATGTAGGCTCTTTTTTCAACTACATGTGTAAATCTATTCAATTTTATCTAGAAACAAATAATATAAACAAAGAGTTTCCAAATTGATTATACAAAGAAATATTTACTTGTAATACAATGCTTTACATTTAATAGAAAGACGAAAGTAAGGTACAGTGAGGAATTTCAATTTAAAATAGCAAACGTTAAAAAACTTACAAAGCAACTATAACAACTAATAAAAAATTTAAAGCGAAAGATCTGTAATGACAAATAATAATGTATATATTGTGGGGAGATCAATATAAACAGTACAAAATCAAACATACAATCAACATGTACAAGTTTGCTTATACCTTGTTTGTAAATATTTTTTTCCATCCAACCCATCTAATATGCGAGAAAAGTATTGGTTTACCCAAAAAAAAGTTGGATTTTTTTATTTTTTTTAGTTGTTTTTCAGCAAGAACAACACAAAAAAATAGTTTTTAGAAAAAAATCCTAACCTTCAAATTTATTATGAAAACGGCCGTTACTTGTGAAACGAGTGACTAAAGACGTTTTTAACACGAGGAGCTTACTATACATTTTCTTCGCCCGCGGGAAAGAAAAAATTATATTATATTTTAATTATATTCATAACATGACGGACGATGGCTGACGGATGACTGACAAATCAAATGACACAGAACAACAAAATTATCACGGAACATGAAATTTAGCATACAAAAGATATACTTGATGTGACGTTTAAAAAACAAAAGATAAACGAGATGTGACTTTTCGCATTTTAAACACTAGTGTTTAAAGTTTAAAGAGTCTTTTTGTGCATGTCAAACCCGTGTTTGTAATGCGGTTTTAGTAACGGAAGTAGAAAAAGTTTTTATTACGACGGGTGGGATAAATTCATATACACGGTAGGTCTACTAACCTAATTTATTTATTCACTAACTATTCACTAATTTATATTATATACACATTATATTCACTTACACTAATTTATATAAATACTTCACTATTTAGACTTAATTTATGTATTTACTTGTTCACTGTTTATCTCACGAGATCAAATTATAAACTAAACTCCGTTGGTAGGTAGTCTCTCTAATATATTAAGTGCCGTTTATTCTGGAAACTCGATTGCGACTCCCAAAAACAAACAACCTTTCTGGAAGTTTCTAGATACGACTAGTCACAAAAAATAATGGTAATGAGTTCGAAGAAATCCCTGGGCATTCGCAAAAATTTTAACTTTTATACATCGCTTAGGCAGGCTCGGATTCAGGAACCACACCTGTGTACGATATCGTAAAAATAATAAAAATACTTTAAAATCACTTATGACAAGCACAGTTTGCAGCAAACCGATAAGTATTATTATGTAATTAATAATATTAAGTAATTTTATTGTTTTCATGTTCAAAAATTTTTCTGAAAATATAAGCCAAATATAACTTTACGTTAAATTATAAGTTTTGGAATAGGTACTCAGTGTCTAAAATTTATTTACTTCAAAGTAATGGTGTTAAAATTATTTTTAGCAAAGGTATAAACATGGTATTAACACTAACTTGCATACATTGTTTCGTTCGTCATAAATTGATACGCTATTTTTTATTTTATGATGAAAATGTGACATTGTACGTGTTAAGTTGTAACAGAAAATAAGCAATAATAAGTAAGGTACAGCACTTAATAGTAATTTTTAATTTTAGTAAATATTTTTTGTTGCTTCAGCATATAATAAATTACCTTCAATACTAATGATTTTTTTATAAATGCATATTTAGGAAACATTTCAAAAGGTTTTTGTGCATATTATAGGGTTTTTAAGTGCTCTATTCATAAGCATATATGATCGTATTATTTACAACTCTCCTCTCATTCAGCATTTGACATGTTTAATTTTAGTTAGTATGTTCAGCATAAGTAAATATGAAGACAATTCTTTCTACAAGTGCTTAATAATTTGAAATCAAAAGACACAAAATTCCAGTAATTTGACATGATACACATAATTTTTTTAAATTTTATTTGGCATGTAGAAAAACCACATTAGGACATCAAAACTGTAAATGTAAGGTAGCTTTACAGTTCACTTAGAGAATAATTAGTTGCTTTATAATTTTTTGAAACTATAGAACTAAAGATTATTGCTAATTGCTCTTCAAAATTACAGAGATCAATTTAACTCCTGTTTATTCCATAGGAATTTGTGAATATAAATTAATGAAGGTACTAAAAATCACTAAAATTTTGTCAATGGTGTTTAAGGTATCTTTCTCATCATCTCTATTTGAACAATTTGTTTCATTTTTTAGAAATCCTATAACTCTCTCCACATGTATTCTAACGTTGGTAATTTTTCGAGTACTTTCTAAATCGGTTGGATGAAGCTAATCTTTATTTTTAGTGAAAGCTGGTATTTTTAAATGATTTCCTAATATTTCTACAGCATCTCGCATTAAAACCCCTCGATCAGCTAATATAATATCACCAAGTACAATACAGTTTAAGAATTCACAGTTTTCTGTCAAGAACTTATGGCTTTACTATCTTTTGATAATGCATCTAATAGTTCACCCCTATCTTTTAACACTGCTAGTATTCTGAATAATAATACATTGTCTCTTTCTCTTCTCTATGAACATCCAACAACAGATCAAAACGACGGCATCATTCTTAATTTATCCACACAATCTTGATGTGATAACAACATAAACAAAACGCAATTGAGGTTTGTTTACTCCCAGGCAATATGACTGACGGTATGTGACGCCAGCTTTTAATGGTCAATTGCTTAGTCGCCCATGATATACCAAACACTCCACAAGTTTTGACAGCCATGTACGCGGATGACACTTGTTTTGTAGCATCAGCAAAAACTCCGGACACCGCAATTCAAAATATACAGACATTCACAAAACATACCATACCCGAGAGAACAAACTAACCAACGCCTACTTGTTACTCAGGAGAATAGGCACGATGACATATTTTCAAATCCCCTCCTACATTGTAGATACACGTCTGCAATAATGAAAAATGCATTATTTCAGCTAGTTTTTAACGAAAATTATTGCATTTTATTCTATCTACTTTGAATTATGCGCGAAAATGCATGTGACGTCACGCCTAAGTAAATATTGCATTGTGTTTATGTGCAACGAAGAACGTCGACAATACAATTTTCTTGTCTCAAAAATGTGAATAGAAAAAAGAAGAAGATATGACGTTAGAAATATTATAATAGTCGCGTTCGATTTGCAAGCTCGAGCAGACCCACACTGCTCAGGCCGAGTACTCGATAGTGATACGAAAATTTAAATAGAATGCTTGCGTGTGCGCCATATAACCTCAGAACATAGTTTCTTTCGTAAGTTTTTTGAAATTTGTGACTTTTGATATCTTGTTTCTTATACCTCTGACGTGAATTAAATTATTGAAAAAATTAGGTATAATCAATACTGCTACAATAATACAAATCACAAACGATGTATAACCTCAATGTGTTGGTGCTCGAGGGGAAAGAGGAGAAGGATGAGAAAGTTTGTGTGCCTGGGCGCGCCTGTGGGATTTAAGCAAAAGTCAAAATCAACGTGAACGTTACTCTCGAATTTGGTCGAGCGTGCAAACCGAACGCCACTAATATGTAAATAAACTCAAAAATAACTTATGACAAAAGTTTAAAAATGGCTAGTGTGGATTAAATTTTACTTATAGCTAAAGATTAAAAAAGTACTTTCAAGGAAGTTTTTACATATCGAAATTCAGACAAGCAAAAGCCTTTAACAACAATTCAATTCTGGGCAAATTAGAGCTATTTGCCTTAATAAAACTTTGTTCCATCGTTGATGATTCTTGAATTTTTATTTTAATCACTAAGCACGAATAAACAACAAATTAACTTTTGAAATTATGTAGGCATCGATCGAAATGCGTAATCACAACAAAAGTTCAAGCAACACTCACGGAGGTGATTGATATTTACTTAGGCATGACGTCATGCGCTGTTTCGGTTGACATGGTCGATTGCAGTATTTTATACTTTCATTTTCCTGAAACTCTTATTAATCTAAATGTTTATATTAAAACTAGGTCATTTATCAGAATCACATATTTTTCTCTAAAACCATTTACTTTTTGATTCCTTAATACTGTCATCATGCCTATTGCGAGGAAAAATAACTCATTGCAATCGCAGCTGTGCATCGACGGGCAAAACAATTCACCCAGCAACACTAAAATACTTAGGGTACACAGTACAAGGGAACACTAACGCTAACACATACATAACGAAACAAGTACAAAAAGCCAAGATTGCAATGAGCAGATTTTACCCTATTATATGTAAAAATAGTAAACCCTCAACGGTAAACAAACTCATCATATAAAAACAAAATCAGTGTCTTCACATGGCTATTAAACATTCCTGCTATCCAAAACTTCCTAAAACCTTATGGTTTCATGATAAAACCGACATAGCTACTATCAAAGACTTCATCTCAAAAATCTTCGTGACAAATTCAAAGCCGCCAGTCGCGAAGAAGATGTTCACTATAGTGGGTGTAGGCTTCTGCATGGGTCGTTACACTCGTTCGTTACTCATATAACAAGTTGTTTACCTCCAACAACCAACTGCTTCAAATTAAGGGTGAACTTCTACATTCATATCGACACTCAGCAAAATTAAAAATACTATTATAACCAACATCAGTCAAGTTGTTATCTCTCATAAACTAACCCTTCGTTCGTTTTTGAAACCCTGTTTTCAGCTGCCTTTCGAGGAATTGCCAGCAGAAAAAGCAGTAGAGTCACATCTTTATATCAGGGACAAAGCACCTAAACTAGCTAAACAAATGGATAATACTTCAAGAGCAAGGAGCCAAATACACACTAGAAAGACGTACGTAAGTGATACAGGAATCGCCAGAACACCGGCTTTTCTTATTGTATATATCCGTAGTCTACTTGTAATTAGATACAAAAGCAATTGAATTAAGACATTTTTAATAACAATCTCGGATTCATATCGCCAATTAATTATATAGGGTGTCCTGTAAATTAGAGAGACAGTAGATCGTGCAAAAATATTTAAAAGCTGTTGATATTTTAGGTATTTTTGAACTATGAATACTTTCATTATTCAAAAATTATAAAATTATGGAGTTTTATCCTTGAATATTGAAAAGGGACAACTAAATAAGAATAAATACCGATATAATAGTGTATTTGGAAAATTTACTGATAATAAAATTTTCTTTCGATATTTTAGACTAAGAATAAGATATCGAGATGAGGTTTTTACTAGCCTATTCAAGATCCATTTCACAACATTTTTATGGAAAAACTCATATTATTGCGTTTAATTTTTTAGAGAATTCTATTATATAAAAAAACACGCTCCCGCGGTATCAATAAGAATTAGACATACCCCAGGTAAGATGGGTTTGATGAAGCAATAAATCCTTCTTCCAACAAGAAGTTACGGAGTTACCGCTGCTTATTTAAGAAAAAACATTCAATCACACCCACCGATATCCCCCCTTTATTTTGATATCTACGTCAAATTACTCTAATAAAGTTTAGCTTTAAAGAACGCATATTGTTTTGGTAAATTTACTAGGTGGATTTCGGTGAAAAATCACTTTAAATATGACTGGCGATCATCTTGAAAATCTTTTTGCAAGGTAGCTGAACCTATTTTCTCATTTTTCACTGAGATGTCCTTGTATAAGTTTTTCTTATAAGATTTTCCTACCTCGGTTTGTTAAAGTTGTTAAGATTCAGTGTTACCTGACTCTCTATGTTGACCAGAGAGGGTTGCAAGAAGAAGTGGTTTTAATGCTGTATTGGTAAATTTGTGCTCCGGGCTACTCGACTACGGAGAGGGGGTGGGCCAAGACCACCTCTAGTTATACTAATGTACTGTACTAATAGTTCCAAGTTACAAACTAATAAAATTAATTAATTAATCGGTATAGGAGGAACTATATTTAATAATTTACCGTATAATACCAATTGCCAAACAATAAAAACTGGTAAAAAGGGAGTGATTAAATTTATAAAGTTATTAAAAATAGATATTCCGCCGAAGTATACTTCCGGGATCACAGGTATTTGATTAATCGTATAAACGTAAATCTTATAACTAAAATTAAATTTAACTAAGGCATCCGGATCCCTCATACATCAGGTACGACAAGCATTCTCTACCAATTGAAACTGAAGGTCCCTCCAACGGTAGTTCCTAACTATAAAATTAATTGAGCTAATCTTACTTGATTTTGGTGGTAGTGGGACAGCAAATTATGCAAACATCAACAGCCAGTTACAGAATATAACATGGGAAAAAGAAAGTCTGAAAAGAAATCACGTTTGTAAGAGCGATTGGAACATTCTTGAGGGGGGAGATAGATACTAGATCAAGACTTACCTTAGATGGTGGGTGACCTCATGTGGGGTTTGTCGAATCAGTGCTCACATCCATGAACTATCATGAAATCTTGCACTAGATTATCACCGATTCGTTGATATTTCTCGAAACCGCAGAGCCGTAAAACAACGTGATAAATACCTACAGTATCACCATGTGGTTTTCGAGTTTATAACCAAACAAAACCAATATCGAGGTATCTCCAACAAAACCTGTTCCAATCGTTTATGAGCGAAGAAGAGGACTTGACCAGATGGACAAAAAAAATCAAGGTCGGGAAGGTTGACTGGATATTTCACGAACATAGACATTTCTGATAAGGAGGCCAGAGTGATAGTACCAATATAAACATAGCCGTACCGTTTAAGTTGAAAAAGTTGTTCGATATAATTCAATCCACTTACTGATGTATGTTTTAATAGTTTAAATTTCAATATGTATTGAGGTGATAAATAAATCTTTTATGTTTCCACGACGTATCTATTACTATTTTGTTCACTTTATAAACAGCGTACAAGTGAACCCCAAACGATATATGCCCAATAAATATTAAATATTTAAAAACACTTAAATGAAAAATAAAGTTTGTTGAATATGAGTGGAAGAGATCTGTGAACTGTAACATCAGCGTTGACCTCAGGCGCCTGTTGATTCGACTTTTTAATTATTTTGCGAGAATCTTTCAAATAGCATTAAGAAATCTAAAAATACTTTTCGCAGACTATTATGAGTAAGCCTTGAACGTAGGGTACCTATAAGTTTGAGTAATATAGACGTAATATATACATCTGCAATGTTTCATATCTGCTAAAGGTAGCCAGCATATGTTCATAAAATAACAAACACCATCTAACCGCATCAACCGCGAAAATCCAGTTTATAAATATTTTGAAAAACGTTTAACTGTAAAATAGTAATTAAGTGAGATGAAACCGATTTTATATATAGAACTTTTAATTTTGGATTTGCAATTAGGATACAAATTGAATAAACCGACAAAAAATAACAACTAAATATATACTATTTATACTTATCACTGAAATTAAAATTATTAAAAGATTTCCAGGTGTATTTAAGTAGTTCTTAGAAATACAGAGTGTCTACTAATAAGAATCGGGGCAGTACAACTAATTAAATCGTAAAAATACAAATTTTATGTTTTGTTCTGGGTTACCGAATTATTGATAAAGAGAAAAGATCTAAAATGTAATAGTATATTACGTAACGTGTGTTGTAAGAAGCATTTTACGCACGAACGGAAAAGTTACGCACGAAGCCGCGTAGTGGCGAGTGCGTAATTCCGTGAGTGCGTAAAATGTGTTACAACACGAGTTACGTACTATACTTTACCTACGACCTACTTGTACTTGTATTTATAATCTTATTAAGGGATTTAAAGTACAAGTGAAAACGTACATCCTGGATGCCCAGCCAAGTTTTATAAAAGTCGCTCCTCGATGCCCAGCCAAGCATCTTAGAAGTTTATCCTCGATGCCCAGCCAAGTTTCGTAAAAGTCCATGCTAAGTAGTATTTATTTTTATTAAAAAATATGTAGAATTACCGGAATTGCATAAAATAGCGTATACACCTCTCGACTAAAGTGACATTAATCCCTTAGGTGGATTACTTCCCTCAGGAATCAAACACGACTCGCGGGATTAAATGGGCCACTTTAGTCGCTAAAAGATGCGGATTGAATGAAACGGAACAAATTATCATATAATTCTAAATAACTCTTAGTATTGAATGCAATCTAATAAATGTTATCTACCATTTATATATAGAATAAAATTAAACGTTCAATATCAAAGTAATAAATTTTTAATAAAATGGCTACGTCTATTGACAGTGGCTAAGTGGTTGCTATGGAAGCCGTGCGATTTACTTTACAGCCGTACGTTTTGTTTTACCGTGCGTAATAGACGTCTTACATTGATTGCCGACTGTGTGTTTTTGACTACTTACAGGGGTGGTCGTAGGTAAACAAAAGTCTTCTTTTCAAGAAACAAAAAAGGACATGTCAAATGAACGATAACTTATATATCAGGAATACCAACACCTAACTGATAGACTGAAACATGAAATTGAAAGGATGTCCTGAAGTCCTAACAAAACATTACAATTCCTATACCAGCGCAGTCATGAAGGCGACTGAATTAGGGTAGCTTATGTTCGCTAAGAATTAGTTACAAATTTTAATCTATTACGGTATAGAGATTTGACCATACTAAAATAGCTTTTGTAAATTGATTTTATTAACAATTACATTTCAGTCAGTTGTTGTCATTTTAAAATCGTAAAAACACGGAAGTGGGGTATTCTGTTGTACATTTGTGACGCTACGTGGTTTTGCTATGATATTGTGTCTGTATTTACATTGAAAATTTTAGATCTTCTATATAGAAATATCAAATTCTTTATTTTGTTGATATTACCATGACGACAGTGATTTATTCTGGTAAATTTTCCGTTGTGGGTAGGCTGCATGAATTTAAGTGGAAAATTTTCTGTCAACGTTTGACATTACGACATTTTATGATTTGATTTTTATATCTTTCATTTAAATATTTTAAAATGAATTCTATAAAAATACTGAGACAGAAATAAAGATGTTCCGCAAATTTAAGCAATATAAATGAATTACTAAAGGCTAAAATAAACTTCGTTTAAAAGAATAAGATGCCTCACATTTAGCTAAAAGAACGGATAATTTATATTTAAGTATTTTATTTAAAAGCTAGATGGAACTATGTAAACACAAAATTTCAGATATTTTTTTTGTATTTAAATGTTGTGCAAATTAAAGCAATAAAAATGAGTTACCCACACGAAAATTTTATGGTTTACTTAAACTGTTTATAGTCAGTTATTTTTCTTACACATAAAACAAAAGCTTCAAAACGGTATAATAAAAAAAAATTAAAAGTCCAAGAAAAGTGTTAAATTCATCTGCCACCGTTTCCTTCTTCAATGGAGAATAGATCGGTGATTCTATTTTTAATAACTGCCTCTCCAAGTTGTCAAGAGAGGGTTGCAGGAAGAAGTGGTTTTACGTTTTATCTGTTAATTGTGCTCCCGGCTACTCGACTGCGACTGGATTTCGAGTTCATAACCAAAAAAACAAACAATATGGAGGAATCTCCAACAAATGATCTGTTCCAATCGTTTATAAAGCAAAGAAGAGAACTTTACCATCTAGATCAATAGAACCAAGGTCAGGAAAGTTGACTGGATATTTCATGGACCCAAGGCACTTCTGATAGCAAGAGTGATAGCACCAGTGTAAACATAACCGTACCGTTTACAGTAAAAAAGCTTTTCGATATAATTTAATCAACTTACTACTGTATATTTTGATAGTTTAAATATCAATATGTATTAAGGTGATAAATAAATATTTTATGTTGTAGGACGCATATGTTACTATTTCTTTATTTTATAAACAACATACAAGTGAATACCAGAACGATATCTGCCCAATAAATATTAAATGACTACAGATACTTAGGAGGTAAATGAAAAATAAAGGTTGATGAGTATGAGTGGAACAGATCTGTGAACTAGGTATAACGGTGTTTTAGTAAATTTATATAGTATTTCGATACCAGTTTGTGTTCACGAATTTTCGAAGTCTTGAGGTTATTAATAATGCTTCGTAATTCTATGGATACCTCGCGAATTAATTTATTGTCCGCAGCAATGTTTTCATCAATAAATTTGTCCGTTAAAAATGGTAAGAATTTCAACTCTTGTGTTACTCCAACATCACTAATATTTCTACACACTTTACACGGTTCAAAAATTTTGAAACTTTTGTAACTATTGTAATGTTATTCTAATTTATTAAAACAATAAACGGGTGGGATACATTTCAAACACTCGGTATGGCTACTTACTAATTTATTTAAACACTAACTCACTAACACTTAATTTATATATACTTAACTAATCACTTAAATTTAATTTATATGCACACAAACTTGATTATTAATTAGCACTTTACTGTTCGGTGTATTTTTGTTTATTTATTTCACGAGATCACTTTATCAACTAACTCCTCCGCTGATCGGTCCTTATTTATATTAATGCCTTTCTTACTAGAAAATTCCGGGCTGCGGCTTACACAGACACAAATAATTGGTTCTGACCTTTTCTAGATAAGTCTGGTCCCAAAAACAATGTTTAGAAAAGATAGTCCCAAACAGTTATAAAAACACTGCGTATCCGCCATAATTTTAATTTTCATACCTGGCTTAGACAGAGTCGGATTTAGGGTCTATACCAGTGTGCTGTTTCGTAACACTATTATAGAAAATAAAAAAAACTTAAAATAATTCGGAAATTAAAAAATATTGACCATAGAAGTGATATTCAATGTGATTCGCGTTATACTGACAGGATTACTGGCATGTGTTAAACGTCAAGACATATTCAGAGCCAATTTGAACGATTTCACTCATCTGGAACTTTGAGGACACAGAATATTGAATATTATATTATGGTTTTTAATTGTTCTGTAAATGTTAGCAATATAAATGACTTACTGAAGGCTAAAATAAATTTTATTGAAAAGAATATTGTGCATTACATTTAGCTAAAATCGCCGGAAATATGAATTTAAGTATTTTGTTTGAAACTGAGTTGAAAACCATATGAACAAAATTTTTCCAGTATTATGATTTTTTTAATCTTCCGTAATTTTAAGCAATATAAATGAGTTACTAAAGGCTAAAATAAACTTCATTGGAAAGAATATTATGCCTCACATTTAGCCAAAATCACCAAAAATATTAACTTAGGTAGGTATTTTATCTGAATTTGGAATTATGTGGACAGTGGACACATAAGAATAATAATAATAATATTTTAAATGATTTCATTACAAACTTACTTCACATCTTTTATTATTTCAACAAAGGAAACAAATATATGCATTTTGGTAAATTTAACATAAAATTATACCTACTACTTGTAATAAGTATTAATATAAACATTACAGTTATTAAAGCCACTGTTAACATCTGTGATACCAGTGATGTTATTATTAATAACGCTGCCTGTAGTGGGATTGGAATTTGATGACTCTACTGAGATACGCTCGGGGTCACTACTACTACAAGAACCTTGCTGCTGGCGTAGACACTTAATTTTTTTTATTGATGCATCATATTACCTATTTAAAGCGTGTTTAAATCGAACTTTCAAACACGCGCGTTTTTTAAAGTCCCTATGATAACAACAACAACTCGAGAAGCGTAAGTATCAATGACAACTTTTTTTATTAGTTTTTAAATTGTATATTTTCATTGTGAACCAATGTCTTATTTGATTTTTTCTGCAAAATTTATTTATATATTCATATATACATTGTATCCTTTTAAATATAAATAAAGAAACTTTTTGATTATTGATCTGACAGCAGTACCTCGTAAAGTCAAATAAAAATAAATACTATTTAGGATGGATTTTCACGAAACTTGGCTGGGCATCGAGGACGGACTTCCCTTTTTTTGTAGTAATAATATAATAATAATATTTTATGATTTCAAAATGCACCAATAAAAAAAATAGAGTAAAGTATTCGTGGATAACTGATCTGTCAAACGCTTGCTCTATTTCGAGCACTCCGGCTGCGCCGTCGTGCTCGAAAAATCGCGCGTGTTTGAAAGACCTCTTTATCCACTTATACTTTAATATACTATTTCATATGTGCTGTTCATTTGCAAATACGGTTTAATGGATTGACTGTTTCCATGACCTGTACACTTTATTAATTTCTGCTCTTCAATACCAATTTGCAACAAATTCGTAGCAGTCGTAGCTCTAGCTGAGTGATTGGTGACTTTAGTATTAATCCCATTTTTTTGGCAGATGATCTTAGCCAAGATAAAATTGTGTTTTTTCCAACAGCGCTATTTTTAAACCAACCTTTTGAGTCTAAATTTGTCCAAATAAATGATCAGTAGTGATAAAACTAGTTCTTTTTTCTTTAGTTATTTAAAAAGACGTACCGGAGATTTTGTGTGATTTTCTTTGTTCGCCATCAACCGTTTACTATCAGCAATCTTCTTAGAGCCACCTTGAGTTGTTTTATTGAAGATCGGATTGTATTCTATACGACCAGTAAAACAGCCCATGGGGTCCAGTTCTTCAACAAAAAAGTAAATATTTGCGTTATACCCTTCTACACCCCTCCATGCTAGTTCACGAACAGCTATATGGAAGAATTTTCGTTGAATTCCATCAGGATTATTTTCATTCCAAAGATCTACCATCTGACCATATTCGTTATTCAATAAGCCAGCGGCACTGACTTTTCTTTTAGATGGATCGCTTTGAAGAGTTTTTCTTTTCGCATCTATAGTCGCTCAATATCTGAGAACGGATTAAATTTTATTTTTAATTATTGTAATAAAATTCTTGAAGCTGCTTCGCAGTAGAGTTTCACATAACCTTAATAACACATTCTTTATAATCTTCTCCATTTTTTTCTCATATTAAAGGCCCAGTTTTCTAAAATTTCAGCTAATTGTGTAATTGCAGTCGAACAATCATTAATACTATATTCCTTCCCTGCGCAAAATTCACAAAACTGCTTCCACACACTGGTTTTGAACTTTACCGTGTTTTCTGGAACTAACTTCTTTACTTGCAATTTTATAACACTTGAATTGTCATTACCAAATCTGGACATTTTTTGCCACTTAAGAAATAAAAAACACTTACACAACTCTACCTTCTCTACAAATGACGAGGACGTAAATGTCAAATTAATGTATAGGAAATATCTTTTGTCATTTTAGCTCAATTAAGGATTGACGTTAAAGCATCTGTTTGACAACTGTCATATACTCGATAGTCGAAATTGTGTAAAGTGAGTCAGAGCTATCTAATCAACACTTTGGTTAAAGCGCAGTTGCCATATGTATTCTAGAGAGAAATGCTGTATTTTATAAATACACTTCAAATCCATTGTGTCAATATTTCAGGTACAAAAGATGCAATGTAATTAAGTCAATACCAATTTAATATATTTATTTCAAATTTCAAGCAGACTAATAATAATTAGTTTACTTGAAATGTGAAATAAAGTGTTTATGTATATTTCTTGAACGCAAAGTTTGTTGTGAAAAACTCGCCGATTTGACAATGTTGGAGAGTCGCTTCAATGTTCCGGCTTTGAGAACGAGATAGATAGATCGAGCTACGCGAATGAGACAGTGATAGTAAACAGTTATGTGAGGTGTTTATTCTCTTCATGAGCGTAACATCAGTATTTGTGTTGTGGTTTTGTGTGATAAATCGGTTATTATTGGTATTTATTGTAATATTTATATCGGTATATTTAGTGACAATAATGGCGGAGTGTAGCGGTGTTGGCGATAAAAAACGGCGTCGTAACAATTTAATTCGGGAAGAAAAAGTCCTCATATTAAATGTGTACGAAGGACTGCGTGCCATGGACAAACAGTTGGGTGTTAGTGACGCTGTGATTAAGTGCAGTTATTTAACTAAAGTTTCTGAGAGTACTATATACAATATTCTAAAGAAATCGCGGGACGGATCTTTCACAAGAGAACGAGGTGAAAACTGTAAACCGGAAAGTAGGGGAAGAAAGAAAATTGTTTTGGACGACCAAACACGGAATGCTATACGTAGGGAAATACATTCTTTTTATTTTAGGAATGAAATCCCCTCGGTAGCTAAATTGAGCAAGGTAATAGAAGCTGATGATACTTTACCAAACATCAGTGATAAAGTTTTGAGACGAACTTTAAAATTAATGAATTTTCGTTACCAAACAAGAAGTAGAAACAGTGCCTTAATTGAACGAAATGACATTGTGGAATGGAGGAGAAATTATTTAAAACAGATACGACAGTTTCGTAACGAAGGACGGCACATATATTATCTTGACGAAACATGGTTAAATGAAGGCCACACTGTGTCAAAAGTGTGGCAAGACATGAATATACGAAGCAATCGACAAGCCTTTATGGAGGGTTTCTCTTCCGGTTTAAAAGCTCCCTCTGGGAA
Organism: Galeruca laticollis; assembly: GCA_963921935.1. Taxonomy (NCBI): domain Eukaryota; kingdom Metazoa; phylum Arthropoda; class Insecta; order Coleoptera; family Chrysomelidae; genus Galeruca; species Galeruca laticollis. The sequence continues at coordinate 173,607,828 of OY998177.1, forward strand.
AGGACGTCGACTGATTATCACTCACATTGGCAGCGAGGAAGGATTTGTAGAAGGTGGATTACTAAGTTTTCAGTCCAAAAAAACTGTCGATTACCATGAAGAGATGGATGGTAACCGGTTTGAAACATGGTTTAGATCAATTTTAACAAAGGTAACTCCTGGTTCAGTGATAGTTATGGATAATGCTTCATACCACTCTCGTCGACTGGAGCAAATACCTACTTCAGCTAGCCGCAAGAGGGTTATAATTTATTGGTTAGAGAGTAAAAGCATTCCGCACAACGAGGCAATGCTAAAAGTTGAATTATTATCTCTCGTACGGAAACATAAAAGCAGTTATATTAAGTACGTTGTCGATGAAATGGCGAAAGATTTCAACGTCTCAGTTGTTAGACTTCCTCCCTACCACTGTGAGTTAAACCCCATCGAGCTGGTTTGGGCCCAAGTGAAAAATTATGTTGCGAGAAAAAACAGTACATTCAAAATGGCTGACGTTGAGAAACTGTTTGACGAGGCGCTGCATACCGTTACTGCTGAGAGTTGGCGTAAATGTATTCAACACGTATTAAAAGAAGAAATAAAGTTTTGGGATTTAGACATACGTGTAGAAGTAATGACGGAACCACTCATTATCGATATAGGAGGAGAAAGCGATGATTCTGAGGAGTCGTCAGGGAGTGATACCGCTTCCAGTTAGTCAGAAATTTTACAAGTGACCTCGCAACATACCTATACTTATTGGTAATTTATTTTGGTCTTGACAAACAACTTTTTTTTAGTTTTAGTAGTAGTAAGTTGGAATTGACTTTTAAACATTTTTTTATTTTGTTTTAACTTACTTATGAACAACTTGTGATAAGTTATTATTTCAAATGTTAAAAATTGAAATTCCAGATATTTCAGTATTCGCACCCTTAAACTATGATACGCTCATGGAGTTCACTTTAAATCGGTAGATAACCGATGACGTCACTTTACAGAATTTCGACTATCGACTTTTTTATATACATCTTATTATAGCTCATCCTTAAAAATGTGTATTATTCTTGGTAACACCCTGTATATACATAATGATACCTACCATAATAATTTCGTATTTCTGTTCTCTCAAATTTAAACGCCAGAGCGTACAAGAACATTTTCTATTTATTTTTTGTTTAGGACTATTAAGAACCCTTCAAAAATGATGCGCTCATGAAGTTCGCTTCTGCAACTGATTTTATGGACAGTAAGAGCGATGAGTCACTTTACAGAATTTCGACTATCGAGTATAGTAAGTTTTATTTTTGGAAAAATTTGAAAATCTGTATGTAGCACGAATTTCAAAAAAAATTATTTACAGTATAAAACATTAATTAACTAACCTGGAAAACCAAAAATTTCTCCGCTTAACAGTAAAATTTCAATATGAAAAGTGTGAAAATTCTAATATTTACGTCAAATTTTTTAACAACGTTGCCAAAGTTGACAATATAAAAATTAAAAAAGAAGAATATTTCAACTACTGCTTCTTATTTTAAAGGTCTCAGCTGTCAAAATTATTTAGCTCAAACCTATTAACTAATCTAGGTGTAAATGAGTAAATGATCTAACCTTTATGGCTTAAACAGTAAACATATGTTTTAAAGATCGCTTCCCGACACCTAACACATATCAATGAATAACCTATAAACGTATGTGGTATACCTATTTAAGCCCGTATTACTGAATAATGTGCCGGGTAAACGTTTCGCAATTCGTGCGCGCGAGAATTGCGAAACGTCGACCCGGCGCTTTTTTTGCAAACTATTGATAGCTGTTCATAAAATTTTTTTTCTTTTCAAATTGTGCATATATTCCTAATAACGTATGTGGTATACTTATTTAAGCCTGTATTATAGAATGATGTGGATTGAAAACGCGAGCGAAGCGAGCGCGCCGTGTCGACGTTTCGCAATTCGCGCGCGCGAATTGCGAAACGTCGACTCGGCGCGCTTTTTTTGCAAACTAACTTCATGGAATTCCGAAATAACCATAGATAAAAAAATATCGATGTAACTGCAAACAAACGAAATCGAGACTTACATTTTTCGTAATTTCATAACTTCGTAAATTTGGCAACGTCGCTAATGTCTGTGATTAGCAAATGTCAATTGAGATTGTTGTCAAAGCATAACAAAATCGTTTTGAAAAAACTAGTGTTTATCGTAATGATTCAGTCTACAATTATCACATATCTATTAAAAACAAATTAAATATTATACTTCGAGAATATATATGTATATATACAACAAGAAAATATGAAAAATATCTATTCGAAAAGGGACAAATTCGAAAATGAAAATCCTTCTACTGCGCTTGTTAAGTGTTTCCGCAGCAAAATTTGTGGTGCTATGTGTTTGTTATAAGTGCCTTACAACATTAAAAAAGAATTTTCGAAATCGGTGTCAGGTAGGTTTTCTCAAATTTTACCTTATTTTTAAATTCATTAATCGACGAAGATATGAAATTTTCTTACCGAACACCCCATGTGTTAAAATTAATTTCCGGTAAATTTTTTTCTCATTATAGTGTTATTATAAATGCGAAGGAAAGAAACGAATATTGGATTGAATCAAACTAACCAAAAATCACATAAACTTTTATATAACGTTTAAGTTTGATTTCTGAAACATTGGAATGTCACCTTGTTAGCTTAGAAATAGCGTATAGGAAATAAAAATAAAGTACCTTAATTGATTTGGTTATTTTTGTATCGCGGTATGATTGATTTTGAGTAGAAATATGCTACTGCGTTATAGAAAGACGGTCCATCTGTATCGCGGTAAGATTTGAAGTATACATACGCGCATTTCACATATACAAATCATACTACGTTATATGATGACATTTATCTGCATAATGATCAAATGATGTTCCACTTACAAATTTTCCGGTAGACCTACCGAATTTCATGACTACCTACCGATCTACCGAAATGCTCTTTCAATCTACCGATTCTTAAAAATTGATCAATATCTCAATTTTTGACTGAAAATATATATTTAATAAAAAAAATTGAATTTAAAAATGGCTTTTTTTAAGAATATTTATAGACTTGCCAGCATAGATCTTCTAACGACATCTATTATTGATTAGTTGCTGTAATTCTTATAAACAAAGATTTAAAAAATCTCTGTCGTCTGAGAAATTTGTAACACGATATTTTGTTTTTTATTATCATTTTATATATACACCTCAATCAACACTGATAAGGATACAGAACGTAAAAACGCGTGCCGGTAGTGTAAATGCGTTTCGCTCTGAGTTCAGTCCAGAACCCAATCGGAAGTATTGTACAAATTTTTCTTCATAAGTAATTAAATGACCATAGAGTGTAATATTCTCCTTCAGTTTTTCATTGCAATAAACTTTGCTGCACCCACATTCTTCTCTGTTTTTTCTGGTGTTAATATTATCCTCTTCATCAACAAGAAGAGCCATAATTGCTAGTAGTCGAAAAGTTTAGTGACATAAAAGGAGCGAAAAGACCTTGCATTACGTTTTAACGGACGGAACGAAAGCCTTGAAATATTGCTGACCACTTTTCAATATATCCCGACTAAGCACTTATGTTTAGTTCATTGATGTAATACAGAATGTTTTGTAAAATATACAATCTATTGGCCTTAATCATTGTTCAGACAAAGCTTCAAAATTTGGCTATTTTTGTTGGCACAATATTATTAAAAAAGTAAAATATGTTGGCACGCAATTCGACTTCCTGTTAATTCTCTATAATTAATTAACAATGACATAAATCTGTTTATTTACGCGAGCTGACAATTCGATTGTTATATTGTAGGAAATGTTTATCGTTATATAACTAAACGTCGAATTAATTTCATAATAATAGTATCAGATGTGGGTGATGGTGAATTCATTGCATGTGTTATGTCAATTCGTTGGTAAATGTTTCGGATAATAATTACTTATTTTAGAGTATATTGTTTTATAATTGTTGTGACTATAAAGTACGATTTAGAGGGAAAATCAAATCATCTTTGGTAAAATAAAACTAGATATAGATATAATGTTGAAATATATTACTTCTACAAAAACGAATCAATTGATGATAAATGGGTGGTCTGGATGCTGCTCTTATATAATATAAACCAGATGTGGTATTGATTTGTTTCAGGTATTTACCAGTATTTCACCATGAAGCTTAAAAGGAACATTGCATGACTCTGCCCATTTTTATAATAATTATAAGTATTTAGATATTTATAAATTTTAACAAAGAAGTGGATTGCACGTTTTTTAGGCTTATTACTTTTCCGCCAACCCTATCTAATATGCGAGAACAGTATTGGGTTACCCCAAAAAAAGTTGGGTTATTTTTTCGGTTTGCAGCAAGAACAACACGATAAAACAGTTTTGAGAAAAAAAACCCGTTTGATTTTCAGTTCACTAGAGCCAGTACAACGGGTGCTATGGTTTTTGGAAGATTTTATGTTTGTTAGCACTATACAGCCTCCGGAGTGTATACAAGTACCCAATTTTATACTTGGATATTGTTCAGGGCGTTATATAGCTGAACCTTATTTATTTTCAGCTCGCTAGAGCCAGTACAACGGGTGCTATGGTACTTGAAGTACCACATTTTTGGTCATGTTTGAAGAATTTTCGGGTTGTTAGCACGATAGAGACTCCGGAGTGAATTGAAGTGACCAATTTTATAATTGGATATTGTTCAGGGCGTCTCACAGATGCGGAAAGTTAGTTTTAATCTTTAAAACCGTTTATTTCAGAATGAAATAGGACTATAATTGTAGAAAGTAGCATGACGCGACTTTGGAAAAATTTCAATGCAGTTTTTCGTTTTGGTGTTTCCTGATTTATATATATATACACAGGGTGATCAGCAAAGGGCGGCTACCGGCCGTATATCGGAAACCGCTTGTACTAGAATTTGAGGAAAAAACTTCTTATAACATAATCGGCCCTAAAAAACTGTTTAATAATATTTTTGTTTGTAAATGTCCGCTAGGGGGCGCATTCCATCACTTAAAAAATATAATTGGATTTTATACAAAATATTCCCCAATTAAGGTTGATAAAAAATGTTTGCTTTAAATACTTCTGTCTACATTCTACAACTTTAGTCTAAGTCATTTTTCTGTATCATCTATTCTTAAGTGGTGGGGAAAGTGTACTTTTGATGAAACCAAAAGGTCTGTAACTTTCATATGCCTGAACTGATTTTTACAAACGTGGACTCCTTGCAAAGAATATTAAAGGCATATTTCAGAAAGAAAAAACAATATTACAATTAACCTTTCAAGTGGCAAATACAGGGCGTTATGTGACACCTAGCTCTGTTTATAATTTTTTAACTATAATCAGCTTACGAAAAGACAAATAAGATGACTCATTGACCTCTTGAAACCGCAAACAGATATCTCTTGTCATTCGAAATATTTTGGCATATTTTGAAAAAATTTGAGAAGTGTTGGCTCACCCTGTAAGTTGTAAGAGAAATTAGGTTGCTAAAATTGTTTTGAGAATAAAATAACATCGCTATGCCTTAACCGAAATGCTATTGCTTCTTTTATTTTGTATGGTAGGCCTTTAGTCGCGAAAAATAATTTTGTAAACCGGAGGTTGATATGATTTTTCATTTTAAAGTTATAATAAACATAGCACTTTCTGAGGATCAAGCTCCTACTTCTTGAATACAAAAGTCACTGTGAATGATAAAACTCAACATAACTCAACATTCTTTTCTGGTAGCTGGTACTTGCGTACTCGTATCATAAACAAGCAGGTCATGATCTATGATCAGACAAAATATAACGTATATCAGCCATTCTCTAAGTGTGTTCCGCGGAATAATCTCATTGAGTTTTGTACAGATGGGGCCAAGGCGATGACGGGTAAAACAGCAGGAGCAGTGCCACTAATAAAAAATAAAGTAGTTATGGATGAAGCGGTAAAAACATAAAACAGTGCTGCTCCATACAGAAATGCTATGGCTGTCGCGGGGTAACAAGGCTATTTGAACTTAGAGCCCAGTTACAAATGTTTCTTTCAGATACTTCTTTTAATGTAAAAGATCGTTTGTATGATAAAACTTGGTTGTTCCGACTGTCTTTTATGGCGGACGACTTTAAAAAACTGAACTAATTAAATTTATCATTGCAAGGTAAACAGACAGTGTTCCAGACCTGTAACAAAATAACTGCCTTCAAAAGAAAATTAGATTTTTGGATTATTTGCGTTGGCAAGAGAAAAATAGAAAGCTTTACGTCACTTAGTGAGTTTGTTAGCGATAACGATTCAGAAATGTTTCAAGATGAGGTATTGGAAGAATTGGTCCAATATCTCCCTTCGATACGCGCATCTTTTGAGAAGTATTTTCCCGAAGAACAGAAAACAAAAAGGAAACAGAATTCGTGGATTCATAATCCCTTTTTACCCAACTTGCAAAATCCCGAAAGTTTGTCAAACGAGATATATGAATCTCTTTTAGAAATGTCGTCAGATACAAGTATGGAGTCACTGTTCAAAACGACGAAACAGGATTCTCAAACTGTACATACATTTTTAGCAATTATGTAATATTTTTTTCAAGAAAATTGGCAAAATGGGTTCTAAGAGATCCATTGTTTATATTTAATACCCAATATTTTTCGCACCGAATTCGCATCTTGGCAATTTAAGGGTTAAAAATCCTCTTTAGGTATACAGAGAATAAGTAAAACCAAGACATGTTGAAAATGTGTATGCTTACTGTTCTATTGAAAAATAGATCACAGGGACATCCACTTATGTTAATTATAGCCATTTTGGACTAAATTCATAAAATAAAAGGAAATGCGATTGTAAACTACTGAGAAAAACCAAGTCATTTTGGAAATGTATATTTGGTAAAATACGCACTCTTCTATTGAAAAATTGATCACAGGAACATCTACCATTTCTACTCAAGTTAATTTTAGCCATATTTGACTTAATTCATAAAATAAAATGAAATGCGATTGTAAACTACTGAGAAAAACCAAGTCATTTTTGAAATGTATATTTGGTAAAATACTCGCTCTTCTATTGAAAAATTGATCACAGAACATCTACCATTTTTACTCAAGTTAATTTTAGCCATAATTGACTTAATTCATAAAATAAAATGAAATGCGATTGTAAACTACTGAGAAAAACCAAGTCATTTTGGAAATGTATATTTGGTAAAAGAATCACTCTTCTATTGAAAAATTGATCACAGGAACATCTACCATTTTTACTCAAGTTAATTTTAGCCATATTTGACTTAATTCATAAAATAAAAAGAAATGCGATTGTAAACTACTGAGAAAAACCAAGTCATTTTGGAAATGTATATTTGGTAAAATACTCACTCTTCTATTGAAAAATTGATCACAGGAACATCTACCACTTTTACTCAAGTTAATTTTAGGCATTTTGACTTAATTCATAAAATAAAAGGATTTACGATTGTAAACTACTGAGAAGTTGCGATCTAAACTATTCAAATAAGCGGAGCAACTCGTTATTTCACCTTATGAATTCTTTGTTTTGCAGTCAAAACCGGTTATTCATGATTAATATACAGTCAAATAATAATTAACTACGAAAGTGTACGAAATTTGAAATGTATAAGCAACAAGTTTTTATATAACAAGATAAAAATATGTTTTATATGAATTATACACATTCCACAGTTGTTATAAATAACTTGTTGATATTCGAATAGGAATTTAAAAAATAAAATAACAACAAGAATCAATATTTATGTCTTAATGGTGAAACTACTTTCGATGGAAACATTCCTAGTGCCGAGAACAAAATAAAAAATCACTAAATTACTGACAGTGATCGATTTTATGGTGATTAACATTATTTGTTTGGACTTGCAGTCAAAAGAAGGATTGCATAACGTTGGGTAAGGTTGCCGAAATCGCACCGATTTTTGTTTTTAATTTTTTTTCTTACAAACTGATATATGAAATATATTTTTTGGTTTAAAGCAATAGTCTATTTGACTACTAACTGCAATTTTTAAAATATTATTTTTTAATGAAATTAACTGTATGGACCCTTACTTTGTGGAATCTACTCAACTTAGTGTTTTAAATGGAACTTACTGTTTCTAGTTAACTCCACAATATATTTAAAAAATGTTAAAAATTCTAAAAAATTGACAATTGTTTCGATATTACCTAAATATCATCGTCAGAATGACAGAAATTACATTTCATTTGATGCCTACCTTATGCCTAATTATTTTTGGCAATTCCAAGAAGTGACCTCCTTGTGATTGACTTAATATATGTTAATAGAAAAAAGAAGATATGATATTACAAATATTAAAGCTTAGATATTATTAGCCCTATGGGGATATCCTGGTTATCATTTTTCCCAATTAAGATCAGTATAACTGTGCAATGATATAGAAAACCAGGAAAACTATATCTGATGATCTTTACAATTATCACTTAAGAAGACAATTTAAAATTGGAGAACTCCCTAGATTTATCTGTTCATTGACGTCTTCATATTGTGGGTTTCTTAAGTGTCTTCTAATTTCCAATTTTTCAAGGAAATCCAGTTCTTGTTTCTTATCATAAATATGTAGTACTTCTAGTTCTGTGTTAGGTGTCAAGTAGATGTCTGGCGTAGTGGGATTTATCTGGTTGTTTTAATCTATATACTCGTAAGTGTTCACTGTATCGGATTTCAAAGTGTCTGACCCAAATAGACAGCATTACATTCTGAACATGTAAGTTTATATAGGGTGTTGAAAAAAGTGTCACAAAATGAAATGGTGAATAGTATGACCCAAAATAAGCAGAAAAGTCTTGATAAATATTTTTTATTATTTATTATTTTTTATTATGTATAAAAAAACAATGATATTTATAAACAATCAACAACAACATAGAATTAAATGAGATGTTCAAAGTGCCCTCCCTACCTCCATTTCAATGCAGCTACGACATCTCCGCAAGGACTGTCGGATTCTTTCCAAAACACCCTCATTGGCTAGGATTCGATGACATCCCTGCTCTATTCGTTGCTGCAGCTCTTCGAGTTTATTCACAGGAGTGGCGTACACGAAATTTTTTAAGTGTCCCCAAAGAAAAAAGTCAAGGGGATTTAAATCAGGCGATCTTGCAGGCCATGGCACAGGTCCGCCCCTTCCTATCCATCTTCGACCAAAGGATCCGTCTAAATGTTCTCTTACGGCAACTGAAAAATGCGCCGGTGCACCATCGTGCTGGAACCACATCTAAAAAATCACCCAATGTGTTCTGCAAAAAGTTTAAGTAGTCAGCTCCCGTTAATCGGTTAGGTAGTACAATCGGACCTAGTAACCGGTCGCCATAAATATCCATCCAAATGTTTAATGAAAAACGAACTTGATGCCTGGATTCCACGATACTATGGGGATTTTCGTCGGCCCACATATGCGATTTATGGAAATTAAAAACTCCATTTGGTGTAAACCCTGCCTCATCAGTAAAAAGAATTAGTGCAATAAAATTAGGATCCTCAGCATCATTTCTCAGAAACCATCGACAAAACTCGAAACGTGCTTGATAATCAGGTGCATTCAGAGCATGCACTCGTTGAAGATGGTACGGGTAAAGCTGCTGCTCGTGGAGGATTCTCCAAACCAGAGGAGCCCCAATTCCTACCTCCGCTGACATTCTTCGCACACTAGTTTCTGGATTCTCTTCTACTCGTGCTAAAATTGCTTCTTTAGCCTCAGGGGTAGACACCGACCTTGGTCTCCCGGAATCATGTGACTGTTTCCCAAATTTATCTGTATCACGCAATCTTCCAAATATACGATCTGAAGGGATGTGGCGATTAGGAAAGGCGTCGATATACTGACGTAGCGCTTCCCTCGCATTGCCATTTGCACAATCGTACATAAAATGCATGTCAGCTAATTCAATATTAGTGTAAACAGGCATAACGAAAATTTATAAAATTATTCACCCACAACAAAATAATAACTGCAAATAGCATCTACGAATAAACATCGGTCGACTCCGAAAAGAAAGTTTTTGAGAATGAAAAAAGATAATCAAAAAATGATACAAAAACACAAAACACTCCGTATCTCTGAAACCATTCATTTGCGGACATATGTTTATCAAAACTTTTCTGCATATTTTGGCCCATACTACCCCCCCCCCCCCGTTTTATTTTCTTGACACTTTTTTTAACACCCGTATATACCAGATTTCTTTAATGGTGATATTTTTGTTTTTACATTTAACAATTTTGTACTATTACTGTATTATTAGAAATATTTCCTGCATATGTAATGGTTTTATAAGTTTTTATTTCTTTAGGAAATATTGTTGTAATGCTTTTTCCACTTTTTTATTAGTTTATTTATCATATGTTACCGTTTGATGTTGCTATTTGTTTAATTGTGTTAATCTCTCTATCAAAATTACATTTGTTCATAGGAACTGAAAATGCTCTATGTATCATTGAATTATATACCGCTAGTTTATGTGACATGGGATGATTGGAAATATATAGAATAGTCACATCAGTGTGTGTTCGTTTTCGGTGAATCGAATAATCAAGTACATTATTAACTCTTTGAATTTTTAAATCAAGAAAATTGATTGAACTATTTTCTTGAACTTCTAATGTAAATCTAATTTTTGTGTGTAAATTATTAATGTGGTTGAAAAATATATCTAATTGTCGTTCACTACCCATAAAACAAGCTAATATGTCATCTACATATCTATACCAAAATAAAACATTTTTTGAAATATTACTTTCAAAGATTTTTCTTTCTAAACTGTCCATTAAAAATGTTTGCCAAAATTGGCGATATAGGGCTTCCCATTGGTAAACCTTCATTTTGAATATATATCTAACTGTCAAAAGTGAAATAATTCTGATTAATACATACATCAAATGAATTAAGTATATCTGATATTATTCCTGGATTAATATTTTTATCTTCTAGTAACTTTCTTACAAGTATTAGATATTCTTTGGGAGGAATTTTAGTGAACATATTGGTAACATCAAATGAAATAAGCTTAGAGTTATTTTGCAATTTGTATGCTTTTAATTTTTTGAATAGTTCTATTGAATTTCTAATTGAATATTTAGATGTACATCCGTAACAATTAAGTATATTGTTAAGTTTCTTAGCCAATATATTATTAGGAGTATTAACATAAGAAACTACAGGTCTAATTGGTTTCGTTATTTTATGTAATTTAACAATATCTCTAACATTATTGTAAAACTTTTTTGGAGGGTCTGCTCTAAGAACTTTTACATCCTTAGATTCTATAAAGTTATCTATCTTTGAATTATAATCATTAGTTATAATGTCATTTTTTGAAAAGTTAAACGTCAAACAAAAATGACACTACAGTTTTAAATTCAATAAAAAAGAAAGTAGAAGATAATAACCTAACAGTTATATTGACAACTAATGATTATAATTCAAAGATATATAACTTTATAGAATCTAGCGATGTAAAAGTTCTTAGAGCAGACCCAACAAAAAAGTTTTCTAATAATGTTAGATATATTGTTAATAATGAAAATTATCTTTTCAGTGATTACGATTAGAGGTCCATCATAAATAAGAATCCCCATTCTCCACAATTATATGGAACCGTTAATTTACATAAAATAACGAAACCAATTAGACCTGTAGTTTCTTATGTTAATACTCCTAATAATATATTGGCAAAGAAACTTAACAATATACTTAATAGCATTCAACTTGCAAGATGACATATTAGCTTATTTTATGGCTAGTGAACGACAATTAGATATATTTTTCAACCACATTAAAAATTTACACCCAAAAATTAAATTTACATCAGAAGTTGAAGAAAATAGTTCAATCAATTTTCATGATTTAATAATTCAAAGAGTTAATAATGTACTTGATTATACGATTCACCGAAAACCAACACACTGACGTGACTATTCCATGTAGTTTCAATCATCCCATGTCACATAAACTAGCGGCATATAATTCACTCATACATAGAGCATTTTCAGTTCCTATGAACAAATGTAATTTTGATAGAGAGATTAACACAATTAAACAAATAGCAACATCAAACGGTTACCCATTACATATGATAAATAAACTAATTAATAAAAAAGAGGAAAAAGTGGCATTCCAACTAATATTTCCTAAACAAGCTAAAGAAATAAAAACTTATAAAACCATTACATATGCAGGAAATGTTTCTAATAATATTTCAAAGATAATATCTTTAGCAACAAATACAACGATTTATTTTAAAACAGAAAGTAACATAAGTACAAAATTGTTAAATGTAAAAACAAAAATATCACCATTAAAGAAACTGGTATATATAAACTTAAATATTCAGAATGTAATGCTGTCTATTTAGGTCAGACATTTTGAAATCCGATACAGTGAACAGCATACAGATAAAAAAACCCAGATAAATCCCACTACGCCAGACATCTACTTGACACCTAACACAGAACTAGAAGTACTACATATTTGTGGTAAGAAACAAGAACTGGATTTCCTTGAAGAATTGGAAATTAGAAGACACTTAAGAAACCCACAATATGAAGTCGTCAATGAACAGATAAATCTAGGGAGTTCTCCACTTTTAAACTGTCTTCTTAAGTGATAATTGTAAAGATCAGCAGATATAGTTTTCCTGGTTTTCTATATCATTGCACAGTTATACTGATCTTAATTGGGAAAATTATATCCAGGATATCCCCATAGGACTAATAATATCTAAGCTTTAATATTTGTAATATCATATCTTCTTTTTTCTATTAACATATATTAAGTCAATCACAAGGTAGGTCACTTCTTGGACTAGCCAAAAATAATTAAACATCAGATAGGCATCAAATGAAATGTAACTTCTGTCATTCTGACGATGATATTTGGGTAATATGGAAACAATTGTCAATTTTTTAGAGTTTTTAATATTTTTTCAATATATTGTGGAGTTAACTAGAAACAGGAGTTTCATTTACAACACTAATATTATTTCTTATTTAATTTTTCAAAAACAGCTGTTTTTGTAAGGAATAGCAAATGGTACGATTTAAGAAACTGATTGCCTAAATCGTACTAGTGTGTTTCTATATCGTACCACAGTGTTCTTTATAAAAATTAGTACAGTTTGTTGTAAAGAAAACAAATTACACAAAATTAGCGTTTATTTAAAGGATTTTACAAAAAAAACATCACACTTTTTTAAATAATTTTAAATTTAAAAACAAAAATCGCACACGTATTCCTTATTAAGACGTGTCACGTTGGAACACTTTTCATGTGCCTTGATACACTTTATTATATCTTCGACTATACACTCCTGGCATATTCTGCAGAACCCATCCGTATGCATCACGACTATTACCTCATTTTTAGTTTTTTGTTTTACACTTCTCCTTGAAAAATACCTTACTTGGCAATCTCCTTTGCTTTTTTATATTTTACACTCTTTTATTGCATTTTTCATGTCCTCCGTGAATCATTTTCCATATTCCCTTTTAGACATGTTCTAAAAGAAAAAAAACCTATACAAATTGATTTATTCCAAGATAAATTTAGCTTTTCTATGTCCCAGGAAAAACATTAAATGTCATCAGTTCCCAAAATCGTACCGTACCATTAGGCAATCACGAATACAGTTCTAACCCCAAATTTCCGAACTAATTTTTTTTTGCAAAATTACAAGAGCTTCCTAGGCTATGCTACTAAAAAATATCTGTATAAATACTACTTACCAATGAGATAGAGCCTTGCAAAAATCAACATGAAAATAGCCGAATTCTTTTAACTTGTTTTTCCCGCTTAGCGAAACACACCGGTGCAAAACGATTATACTATAGACACGTTTCTTTATTCACCGGTAGATCCACCAATTCACCAACTGTGTTTTTATATTCACTGGTGGATTTCAGATTGAAGAAATGACGCGTTCATTTATTACTGTTGCATTTGTTGAAGTAAATTTGAAATAATCTATTACTTTAGTGTTCTATGGCGTTGACTAGATATAATCTAGTCGGTTGAATAAGAACTGCCAGTAATGTAATGTCATATATATATTAGAATATAAAATAATTGTCTAGTAAATTGTAGATTTTGTATATTGCTTTAAATTATAAAAAGGTATATAATCATACCAAGTAAAAAAGGGATATCCATCCCAACATTTGCTTTTACAGCAAAAGCATTAACCAAAATTGCAAACCATTCCACCGCTGTTTCGAGGTGGTGGACAAATTTGGTGGTTTACAAAATGTCAGCTTAACCTCCAAAAAACATGGCTATTATTTCATCCTCGAAACTATCAGATAAACTGCTACTTCGAGATCTGGAGGCTAAAATAACTACAACACCTTTCAAATTATTTTCATTCATTTCGTCAATTTTTGCTAATAACAACAACCAACTTAGAAGTAGATTGTCAGTCGTCAGATATAATAATGTAAATAACAGAAACTGCGTTTCTTTGTGTGCCACTGGTGACTTTAACATGTCGGTGCAACAGAGACTGACGTCAGTCAACCAATGGTAAATAAATTATGTAAAAAAAATGTGCCCAATGCAAATGAAACTAGTTAAACACTACAACAGCGTCCGATAGATGTCGTATAATTTATCGTCTAATTTGAAAAATTGCAGTGGTACGATTTAGGCAACGGTACGATTTTGGCAACTGTAATCTATACTCCAATTTCGGCTTTCTTGGGCCTCGCCAGTATAAGATACATGATGGCTCGGTTAGAATCTTTGAACTGAATTGAATTAATTAAGAACCTCTCTGGAGTTTTACGACAGTCACTCTTAACTCAGACACAAAGTCAGAACTGTTGGCTGAGTAGTCACAGTGTGGGTACAGGTTTTTATGAGGTTGAGGTGAGAAACTTACTTGCGAATAATTTTCTCGATTCGGTTTTTTACTAAGCGGAGGTAAGGAAGACAAAATTTTGGGGACTGGAGTATATGGAGTTTATGCAGGGGATGACATTGTCGATCTGAGATGTTGAAACTAAATGAATTAATTAGGGTGTATAACGACTTGTAAAAATTGAAGGAAACAAATTCAAAATATAGCTCAAAGACGCAATATACCATTATAATATTTGTAAATAAATAAATTATATTAGTGTTTTTAAATGAAACTCACGGTCTCTAGTTAATTCCACAATATATTTCACATTAACATTTTCTTGTTCCTCATTTTATTTTTTATTTTAAATTCCGCCAAGGAAAATTACCAAAAAACTGTAGCATTTATTATCTGAAGATTTAAGGAATTTTTCTTGAGAATGAAATAGACATTAAACACAATAGAATCACAAATGAATATTTAAATGACTCGATTGTTAACACTCCAAATAAAATATTATTTAAACATTTATCTAAACTGCGCGATTTTAATTAATGCAGTATTATCACATGAGATATGATTAGTTTGTTTATTCATTTTTGCTATAATTTCAATTTTGTATTAAGGTCAATAATAAACAAGTTGAAATTGAAGTCTATATCGCAAATTTTACGACTCTAATTTACTAAAGTGTATTATGTATGGTACTTAATTGTTGCAAGACGAAAGACTAATTTAAATATGGTATTTTAACTTATTAGTTTGTGAAAAACTCGAAAACAAATATTATACAGAGTGTGCTGAACCAACCAACACACCTATCTAAATTGTTCAAGACATTCGAGTATTGAAAATTCATTAACAGTGTTAGCAACTCCGATAATTTCACTATGCAATTTACTTTCCTATTTTTCTAGATTCTAGGCTATGAATCTTTTCCACCGTTCTTTTACCCACAATGTCTCATCCTTTATCTCTTTCTGCCGCCAATACCAATACAGTTTCATCGTTTCAAGTGTAGTTCTTGTAAAAACCTGTTATATCCTTAAACCGTCAAAGCTCCCAAAGTTTTCGATTTTACCCGAAGAATCAAAATCTCTCAGTCTGGCTACATTAGTAAATTTTTGCACCGTTTTATTCTATTTTGTAGACAATGTTTTTTTCATTTTGTATTCTTTACTTTATTATAGTTAATTTTTTCTTTCCCCACACTCCAAATTCATAAATTTCTTGTTATCTTCCCTGAATATAAAAAACATGTTTAATTATTTTCCTTTTTTTCTAGAATCATAAGGTATTGAACAAACTCGGCAAAAGAATCAAAGAATTTTCAAAAAATATATAGAAATATCTTATGTTACATTTTAACTGTTAATTTTTGTTTATATTTTTATACAATTTATTGAGACTTCAAACACATTAAAGTATGTAAAAGTGGCCAATAAACGCAGATCTATCTACTATTGACTGATTTCTCAGTCGGTGCCAACTTGTTATATTTTTTATTCTTCTATGGTTGTCACTTTGTTTTTGTTTTATCTTCCAAGTTTCACTGATAAATATTATTGAGGGTTAGTGTTTTTAAATGAAACTCAAGGTCTCTAGTTAATTCCACAATATAATACAAGTTATTGAAAATTCTAAAAAATTGACAATTGTTTCGATAAATCAATATCATCGAAACAATTGTCAATTTTTTAGAATTTTCAATAACTTGTATTATATTGTGGAATTAACTAGAGACCTTGAGTTTCATTTAAAAACACTAATATGAGCATATTCCACGAAGTAAGGGTCGAGACAGTCAATTTCATTATTGAGGGTGTTGACTACTTTCTGGTACTCATATCTGGGTTTCTACTTCTGCGCTGATAGAATTTTTGACTATCCGAAAAATATTTATTAGATCATTATATGTTATTACCGCTTTTCCGAACCTCCTGTTTCATTTCTTCTTCTTGTTTTTTTTACTTTTGTGACAAAATAGCTTCATTATTACTTTTTTAGAGAATATTTCTGTCTCTATCCTTTATCTCCATGGTTTCTTTAGCCTGTTCCAAAGATTACGAGGGTCATTATTTATGCAATAAGAACGACACATTGCCATCTTAAAGTTCGGCATTTTCGACAGTACGTTTTGACGGGCGAGAAATATTAATTTGTTTGTTTACAGAGAGTAAGTTGAAAATGATATCTCGGCCAAAAAGAAATGGAATTAAATGAAACTGATTTATTATGACTAGTAATATAATTCATGACAGCGCATAAATCAATTTAATTCAACTTTTAATGTCGAAGCACCATCGTTGGTACACTTAATTCAAAAGTGGGCATAGTTCACTTACGGAAGAATTTAAAGAATTTTGTCGAAAATCGGTCGCTGTGCCACTGTGCCACTAGTGCGGGGAAGTAAAATGTCAATTTATCGTTATTAAATGTACATTTCATTGATTTTACCAGTATATTACTGTTAAAACTAATATAGTTTTTAATATTCAATCTAACCCAGACTATTTTTCATTCATTGGAATGAAGAAATTGCGATACTTTTATATATCTACCCTATACATTTCTCAAAATCAATCCACATAACAATCAAACTAAGCTGAGTCAAGTGGTTTGGTGTGGTAACCAAAGATTTGTTATGACAACCATGTTGTCATCAAGACGTCAAAGTTTCAAGTCGAAGTGTCCGATTCTGGCATTTTTCAAACTATTTTCAATAAAAGCAATATTTTAATGGATTCGTCAGACGAAGAGCTCACAGAAGCAATATTAAAGGCCGCAGATGAGGTAAACTCAGACCTGTTACCAAGTAAATCACGAGAAAGATACGAACAGCAATACAACCAATTTTTAAACTGGTGTAAGGAAAAAGGAGTGAATAGCTTCAGAGAAGAGGTTGGAGTATTTTTCCGAGCTGAGTAAGGTACTGAAATCCAATACCCTATGGTCGCGTTACTCGATGGTGAAATGTTTAATTAAAATAAAACAAAACCTGGACATAAGCAAGTTTCATAAATTGACATCGTTCCTAAAAAAGCAAAATGTTGGTTTTCGACCACATAAAGCGCAAATTTTTACCAAAGAAGACATATCCAAGTTTATGTTAGCCCCTGATGAGATATATCTTATGATTAAAGTAGGTACCATTTTTGCTTTAGCCGGTGCTCTTCGCAGAGCGGAGCTTGTGAAAATCACGCTTGACGATATTCAAGATAAAGGACACCTAATTATTGTGAAAATTTCCGATTCGAAAAACCATACCTCAAGATCCTTTGTTATATCTGAAGACATAAATAATGGAACCTTTTTGAAGCTCTATATAAAGTATGCAAATTTACGGCCTCCTACCACCACTCACCGTCGTTTTTTTATCAATTACAAAAAAGGCAAATGTTCTGTTCAGTGCGTAGGCGTAAACATATTTGGTAAAATGCCGGCAAAGATAGCTACCTACTTCGGCCTACCTAACCCAAAACGTTACACAGGTCACAGTTTTAGACAATCCTTGGTAACGTTTCTAGCAGATTCAGGCGAAGGGATGAAAAACATAAAACGTCTTGGAGGCTGGAAGTCAACTGCTGTTGCTGAGAGTTATTTGGAGGACTCCGTAGAACAGAAGAAAACCATCTCGAATAAAATTCTTTCATGTACTGGCAACTTGCAACCGATGCCGTCTCCGTCATCTTCATGCACTTTGCAATCTACGAGTGTTACTCTTAACAGCCAGTTACCACCAGTTAACTACTCTGGACCGGCTATTCTGACGCATTTGCAGAATGCAACAAATTGTGTTTTCAACATTAATATTAATAATAATTAGTGGATTTTCATGGAATGTTTTGTATGTTGAAATAAAATATATATTTTCAATGTGCTTTTCGAATCTTTATGCGGTCGTAGAAAAAATAATGTTCCTAATTCATGCGTAAAGTGTCTTTTCCGCCCTTGACTGCTTGCCCGAACTCCGCTTCGCGTCGTTCGGGTCAACGGCAGTCGCGTGTGGGAAAGTATCATTTTCCGCACTTGTTAGGAAAATAACTATTTTCTACTTTTCGGTTCTAATGATTACTTTATGAAACTCCGCTGAGTTTCAAAAGAGAGCATTTTTCGAAACGCAATATTTTATTCATCAAGGTTGGTAACACTAACAACGAAACGTCAACGTTCGTCGTCTAAAAAATCAAGCACGCAAATAACATAACCCAACTTTAATCCAAGGAACGCTTTAATCCTAACATAGTGCATCATTGAACAATAAACACTACAACAAACAGTTCAGGTGGGGTATACCTTACGTAAGCTTCCATTATTTTTCACGTAGATACTTAGACGATTAAACAAATTAAAAAACACAAACTTCTTATTGCAAATTGACACAATTATACGATTTTCAAAGTTTCAAGTTGACGCTTATGTCAGCATTACCAACCGCTACATCATAAATACAAAATTCCCTAAATCAATTTATTTATCCTTTTTTTTTAGATTTTGTTACTTTTTGGACACGAAAAACGCAAAGTAGAAATAGAAATAGTATAAACAATGTTTCATAAGGCCTTCCATCGCACTCGTCCTTTAGAAAACTAGCCTTCGGCTCGTTTTGGACGCGTGCGACAAAATTACACCTTATGAAACTTGTTCTTTAATATACTATTTTCGCGGAAATGTAAAACTACTCAAAACTCTAGCTGGTATGGATAATTTATATTTATTTTAGTTGCTGTAGACTATTTTATACAATATGAGAAGCCGTTGAAATTGTATTCCCTTTTACCTTTCAATCCTATTTCCCGATATTTGTAATTCAGCTTAAAACAAAAAAAAACTAATATTTTTAAGTAATTTGTATAATAATAAATATGATTACACATAATATTTTCAAGCAACAATTAGTTCACTGTCAACTTTGACATAATATGATCAGATATTTTCTCAGTTTCTGTCAGCAAGAATGTACAAAAACCAACACTTTTCTATACATCAAATCATAAAAAGGTTTAAAACATGTTGAAATGAGGTTAATAGTTCTTCCAATCAAGTTTAACTAAAAATTATTCAATAAGTTATGTTTTTATCTGATATGAAGCTCGTAGGAAAAATGTTGTTCCTAACACATGCGTAAAGTGCCTTTTCCGCGCCCAAAAACTGTGCGTGCGGAAAAGTAACAACTTGCGCACTTGTTAGGAAAATAGCTATTGTAAAACAACCCAATGAAGATAAATCCCAATTACATAAACAAAATTCATATACAGTGCGTCCATAAAGTAAAGCATAAATTCATTATTAGCTAAATAAACAGTAATATGAGAAAATCCCGTAAACAAATCAATTTTACTAAGGTTTTAAAAGAATAATCTATGATAAAGGGTGAACACTGTGAACAGTCCTTGAGTGATAACTTTAGTAACATTTTTTTAATGAGACATCTGATAGTGTATTTATATATTTTATCCGTTTCTGGACCTGAATAATGTCTGGCCATATTGCTTGCGTTGTCATCGGAAGTACTAAATATTAATGGATAAAACATTTTTGGGCAGTATGTCCAGTATTTTCAAGAAATGTTAAAAATCGTTCTACTGGTGCACGCAAAGTTATCTTTATTCGGCAGTGACTATTCATTTTCAGAAATTATGCTGATATTTTTACCTGGCAAAATCGTGATATTAATGTTTTGATTAAAACATTTAATAACTTACTATCGATAGTCGAAGTGTCGCTGTTTGTTGTATTTAGGATATGGCGCGTCAAAAAATCCAAGAACCCTAATTGTCTGCCGTGTGGTAAATAAGCTCCTGAGTCGATGTGGAGCATTTTCTTTCATAGGACAAGAACATAGGAAACGTCTGCCAGTGTTGTGTAATGTTTATGCGGTCGTTATAAAAGTTATTTTTTCTACGACTATTGTAGAATTTCTATATTCCGACGTAGTTTTTGATTATGGAATAGCTTCATTCTAGTACTAGTGCAAGAATATTCATTCTCGACCTTGTCATGGAATTAATACTTGTGGCGCCCTCTAAATATCACGGTTCATTTGACAGAAAGAGAAAATAGGCGTGTTCCGTTTTTGTACACCTGCTGCACTACGCAGAGTAGAAGTAGTTCAGAAATATTAAAATGCATAAAAAAGCCTCTAAACTCAACATAAAATGACTAATATGGTTGAATTGTTAGAACCAGAAGTGCAGGATAAGTGTACTTTATGACACTTTTCAATAAAAAAAGAAGAAAATACACTATCTATTAGCAACAATTGTCAACTGTCAAAATTGTCTAATTTTTTAAATTCAAATTCATATTACTTCATAAAAAGTAAGTAAATTTATATAATTTTATTTAAATAATATATATTGCCGCTTCTAGCTTAGTTTAAATTAAAACTGTCAGATGAACTTTTAAATGGACATTTTTAATGATTTCGAGAAACTCGAAGACCAAGAGATACAATAATAGTAGATCTTGTAAACCCAGGACGTGACGTGACGTATTGACCATATTCAAATATGGGATAAGGGAGAATCCTTACACCGTTTTCGATACATCAATTACAGCAATTATTTAAAAATATTTATATAAAATATGAAATACTGATTTCAGTGCTGTCAAGCAAGTGGCAGCTAGCCTATATAATCTATTTTGCTACCTACAAGGCGACCGCGAAACATAATAATTATTTATCCTTTTCTATCATATACACATTGTGTATCAAACTGTCTTTCTCTACACATATCATGAAGTCAACTATTGTAATTTCATTGCAGCCAACGTTAAAATAGTTATTTTTGTTGTGTTAATTCAACGAATAATAAATCAATGGTTTGGTTAGGTCAGTCAGTTTGAAAGACATTTACACTTTATTTGTTGAATAAGACCTCCTAATAAATTTATTTTTCTGTCATTTTATTCGAACTTGAAAAGATCGGGCCCAACATTTACAATCTAGTATAATATTAATTTTTTTAGGTCGCTATGATTATTGGAATTATGGGAGCCTGTAGAAAAAATGAACAGTACTCAATGAAAATACAGGATATTGAAGATTTGGGTTCTGCAGTAGTTATTAATGTTCCGGATACAAAAACAAAAACCCCCAGAAAATTCACTATTACCGGAAAGATTTATCACTTATTAAAAAATATGTTTCTTTAAGGCCCCGGATATTGTGACAAACAATTTTTTTATTAATTTTCAAAAATGACGCTGCACAAAACAAGTTATATGCATAAATAAACTTGGGAATATGCCTAGACAAGTGGCACAATTTTTAAATTTATCTGACTCAAAATTATACACAGGACATTGTTTCCGCAGGACATCAGCAACAATGCTTGTGGATTCTGGGGCAAACATAGAAACCTTAAAACGGCACGGGGGCTGGAAATCCACAGAAGTTGCATAAGGGTATATAGATAACTCCTTACAGTACCGCCTAAATGTATCGACGAGCATAATGTCGCAAATTGATAAAAACCAAGAGCTATCAGTAAGCGAAACTAATTTTCAAGAACAAAATTTGCCTAATTGACATCTGGGGCCTTCTTATTCCAACCAGCAGCAACAAAATATATTTGCCTCAATGCGCACCAAAACTATAAGTGATTCACCTAAACAAGTCACATTTATAAATTGTACAGTTACTGGCGTAACTATAAATAATTATATATATATATATATATATATATATATATATATATATATATATATATATATATATAACACTAATCCAGACAGGGAAAACCAAAAAACTAATATAAGCAGACTTTTTCAATTTTTAATTATCAATAAAGTTATATTTGTTCGTTTTTTTTTGATAGTCGTAGAAAAAGTATAGTCTAAAACAGGGGTGGAATTCAAAATTCTACACTCGTAGAACCGTTTCCCTCGCCTACGGCTCGGGAAACAAATCTTTCTACTCGTGTAGAATTTTGTTTATTCCACCCTTGTTATAGAATTTACTACTTTTCAGTTTTTACTTAGTTTATACTGTTTTACAACAGTTTTTGAGAATCCTCCCACGCTTGATTTCAAATTATTGCCAGTCTATGGTGTCTGCCACTATTTTTCCATAAAAGTACACGTTGTAACAAGAAAATCGCACTTGAGTTTATCTGGTTAGGATCTTTTTTTCCAGTTTACTTGAACCCCACCCCCCTCCGAAACCGCCACAAAGTTTTGTCTTCCTCTATATTTCTCGGTTTACAAAAAATGGATACTTAGACTTACCTTTGATTCCAGACAGTTAGGGTGCACTTTTTTCCCAGATTTCCACACTCCCCTTCTATCTCGAAAATGGCCGTTCTGCCATAAGTGTGACCCACTTAAGATCGCTACACCCAGTTATAGCGTTTAATTGACATTTGATTAACTTAAAATTTTGGTAGTTTGAAAAGATCAGCAAGGGGACTATTTTTACTTATTAACATTTTATTAATGTCAGTAGCGTACATTTTTAGGGGGCTTCAAAACGTCGATTTTTCAAAAAAGTTACTGGCGATTTTTTTATTGGATTTTCGGTTACCACACATTAAAGAATATCCCTTGAAACCCATAAATCCAAATTTTGAGTAATGTCACTTCACCGGTGTCTGAGATGTAAGTCGTCAAAAATTGTTTTTTTGATTTTTGAAGGGCCTTGTATCCACGGTAGTCGACGTTTTAAGAACTCCACATTTTGGTGAGTGGTTGCCGTTGTCAATATTTAGTTTTGTGTCAGTAGCGTACGTCTATAGGGGACTTCAAAAATTCGTATTTAAAAAAATAATAGTTGCAACTTTTTCTTACATATTGACCCAATTGTAAAGAACGCCCTTAAAAGCCACTAACATAATCTCCTGATGATGCTGACATGGTCGGCGAAACGCGCGTCGAGAATGGAGTAGTAATGTACAATTCGAGTCATGTTAGTTACCTGTCTTTGGTGTAGTAGGGCCTCCCAAGCGTTACGTTAGTTTCATTTTCCAATATCACAGTCTAAACTGTTTTTTTATTTGATAACAAAATTTCGATACTGCCCTTTTTATTATAAGGTACCTACTGCGTTTTATTGTAAAACGAGCTTTGTAGCTAAATAAACACTTTCCTATGATTGGTATTCACTCAATTTAATGTAGGTAATTTAAACAAAATTAAAAAGCAGAATTTTATTTTGGTTCCTGTGTAATTTTCAGTTTATACAAATGTCATAATAATTTAAGTTTCCTTCATTGAACTCGTTATTAAAATAATAATTATTTCTCTGAAGTAAAATGGTTGAAAACTTGTCGGTACAAGAAAAAATTGAAATTATATGTCTTTGTGGAGACAACGGCCGAAGGGTTAGAGAAGTATGCCGAAAATTTAACGATAGACAACAAGGTCTCCCTATTAACATTAGCTCTGTACCCAGAATAAAAAATGTATTTAATGCAACTGGAGCTGTAAGTAGGCACATTTAAAAAAATAATATAAGAATAAATAATGTTCAACATGACAGGATTGTGTTAGACCATTTTAGAAATAATCCGCGTACAAGTTTAAGACAGGCTAGTTTAGATTTAAATTTGTCAATAGAGACTATTCCAAGAAGTCTGAAAAAGCAAAAAATGAAAGCCTTCAAACCCAAATTTCTCCATACTTTAGAGCCTGACGATGAAGACAAACGTATGGATTTTTGTTTATGGACTCAAGGAGAGTATCTTAATAATAGACATTTTTTAGAATATATTCTCTACAGTGATGAAGCTACGTTTACAACAAATGGGGTTGTTTCATCCCTAAACATACGGTACAGGGCTACTGAGAACCCACATTGGACGATAAAGTGTAAACGACAATATTCTGAGAAGGGCAATGTGTGGTGCGGAATATTTAAATACCAAATGATTGGACCTTTCTTTTTCGACGGAAACCTCAATGCATAATTTTTTTAGAGTTTTTAAGAAATGAAACATTTGATAAAAATCATGCACTTCCACTTGCGACAAGACAAAATTAATTTGTATTTCCAATTAGACGGTAGCTCAATCCACAACGCAAGGATTGTTAAGCAATGGCTAAATGCAAATTTTTCGAACCGTTGGATAGGCCGAGATAGTCCACTAATTCATTGGCTGCCCAGATCCCCCGATCTTACAACTCTAGATTTTTTCCTATGGGGTATTGTAACTCAAAAGGTCTACAAATCACGTCCAACAAATCGGATAGATCTTCGCGCAAGAATACGTCGAATGCACTGCAGAACATAAGGAAACGATATGGCAAATGTATTGAACTTATTGAAGGTTTGGTAGAAGCCACCGCTATTTAAATTAATTTTTGTTTATTAAGTGTTTGGTTATTTTTAAATTGGTGTAGTTGAAATTTCATAAAAATTTTGTTTATTTGTGTAATCCAACATGTATTTGGTCCTACAGGATTTTTTTAAACACGATTTTTTAAGTCCCCTATAAACGTACGCTACTGACATGAAATCAAATATTGATACGGGCAACCACTCAACTAATTGTTTTTTACTAAACACAAAAATGTGTAGTTCATAAAACGTCGACTACCGCGTATACAGGGCCGTTCAAAAATCAAAAAAAACAATTTTTGACGACTTACAGCTCAGACACCGGTGAAGTGACAATAGTCAAAATTTATATTTAGTGGTTTTAAGGGATACTCTTCACAGTGTGGTAACCGAAAATCCAATAAAAATATTGCTAATAACTTTTTTTGAAAAATGGACGAAATTTTAAGTTAATCAAATGTCAATTAAACGCTATAACTGGGTGTTGCGATCTTAAGTGGGTCACACTGTATATATGTCCTATGAGAGAAAATGCTCCCCACTCGACCACTTCATGGGTTTTTTATGCGCCATTTCGTAGGCTATAGTGGGTGATAGTACAACAGTGCTAGATAAATTCACACTTTCTGAACTTGAACTTGTTAAATTAAAAACGCATTCAATTATTGGAATTTTTTTAAAACAGCTTCTTCTTCTTAAATTATTGAATATTTAGGAGTTATATGGCGCCTGAAGCCTGAGCTTAGTAAGCTTCAGTATTAATCCGGTCCTGGGTGTATTCCTAACGTTCCCAATTCTCTGTATTTCCTTTCTATTCTGCTTACCGTATACCGTAGATTGACAGATACGTTCACGATCTAGGTGCATTTCTACTTCTTGTTGAGTCCTCGTCCAATCGCCAACACCAATCATCAAAAAAATTTCAATTCAGTTTGTTAAGTATTTAGTATCTAAATATTGTATTTTTGTTTTTACCCAAGCATTGCTACTTTTTTCCCATTGATTAATTAGGTTAGTATTCTTTCAAATAAATTTTGTAAATCGATTATTGAATGATTTGACCTGTTATTATTCTTAAGATGGAGCTAGTTTTGTGAATTCCTAATATTATTTGTAAAAAAACATGTCCAAATTTATGAAAATATGTCATGAAAACACACGTTCGATAATTAGTAAATTTCAGAAATTTAAAGATACTGTTTCCAAAAAATTTGACATTATTACTGTTTCGGAAACTTGGTTGAAACCAGAAATCGCAGATGAAATTATATCTTTGCCAGGTTACAAACTCTATAGAAAAGATCGTCTCCAGGGTAGAGGAGGAGGCGTGGCAATTTATTTGAAAAGTAATATTGAATGTAAACTCATAATATACGTGTCTCAACTGAACAAATATGGATTGAAGTCGAGTTTAATCATAAAAAGGTAGCCATTAGTTCACTTTATTCACCTCATGTTCGTGAATCTCAATTGTTTATTGATGAACTAGAAAATGTAGTAAGTGAGGTTATTCACAAGTACGAATATTTACTGTGTTTAGGCGATCTCAATATAGACAATCTAGATCCAGTAAGTATAGAATGTAAGTATCTACAAAAATTCTTAGATTCTTTTGATCTAAAACAAATAATTAATGAACCAACTAGATGTAGTGCAACTGGTATGTCGCTACTTGACTTAATAATATGTTCAAATCATTTAGATGTTAGACAACCTTCAGTGCATTCACTTTTTTCTGATCACTGTTTGGTGTCCTGTTCTCTCTATTCAGAAAAATCAATGATTCAACCTTTCCTGTATAGGTATAGAGATTTCCGTTCTCTTACTAATGATGAACTGATACGTGAAATAATTAGTAGTGATTTAAACCAAGTCTATTATGCTCAGACTATAGACGATAAAGTATCAATATTTAATAATGAGTTTAGAAATATTTTTGACAAACTTGCCCCTATCAAAACAGTTAAAATAAAAAAGAAGAAAGCTCCTTGTCTAACGGATAATATCCGGTTAATGATGTCTATGAGAGATAAAGCTTTAAATAAATATAATAAAACAAAATTGCTAAGCCATTGGAATTATTACAAAGAGCTAAGAAATTATACGAATGGAGCTATGACCAGAGAAAAAAAGCCTACTTGGAATTTCGTGTACGTCACGGGGAAAGTAGAAAACTATGGAAGGTCTTGAAAGAATTAAATATTTACAGTTAAAATATTAATACTTTAATACAAGATAATGTGCAGAACCTAAATAGTATTAATGAATTTTTTGTTGATTCTACTAAAAGTGAATTTAACGTTGATCCTAATTTAATATCATACTACAATGTAAGTATTGAAAATAATAACAACTTTAAGTTTGCTCAAACATGCGACTCCGAAGTATACGAGATGTTACTGTCAATTAAATATAAAGCCACAGGTGTCGATCAACTTAGCATCGATATGCTTACTATATTGCTGTCCAGTTGTTTTACCGCTTTTAACACACATATTCAATTTTTGTACTAAGAAAGGTGTGTATGTGTATGCTGCTATCTGGAAACGTGTACATATTTTACCATTGCCCAAAAATAATAATCCAGCTAGTCTTAGAGATTTGCGCCCTATAAGTATTTTATGTTGTGTATCAAAAGTGATTGAGAAAATTGTAAATAAACAACTTATTAAATTCCTAGATTGTAATAATATTTTACCAGCTCATCAGTCCGGATTCAGACAATTACATAGTTGCACAACAGCTCTCTTAAAAGTAACCGATGATATCCATGCATCTCTGGACGCTAATAAATCAGTAGCTTTAGTTTTGCTAGATTATTCCAAAGCCTTCGATCGTATAAATCATGAGTTATTGTTTTCCCTGTTAAATTTTATTGGTTTAGATACAAGTGCTATAAATTTGTTTCGTAGCTACCTCAGTAATCGTCAGCAAGCAGTTATATACTGCAATAGGTCATCTGCATTTAAAAAAATTAATTGTGGAGTGCCTCAAGGCTCTATACTTGGGCCAGTTCTCTTTATAATTTATACACATGTATTTTATAAGAAATTGCAACACTGTTCGTCTCATTTTATGCGGATGATGCACAGTTGTATTATTCTTTTAAGGAAGAAGATGCGGTTGTGTCGTGTCAGCATGTAAATGAAGATTTTAAGTCACTGATAGCTATATCCAATAATTTTTGTCTATCACTAAATAGTGCTAAATCAGTTGCACTTTTATTTAGAAAGCCAATGGCCAGGAAGAGGTGCTTGAGATTAATGAACTTAAAAATTCATGATAATATTAATATAGATGATAGTGCAAAAAATTTAGGATTGATCATTGACTCTGATTTACGCTATTCGTCCCATGTAACTTCAATCGTTCGTCGCGCCTTTGCTAATCTCAAATTAATATACAGCAGCCGGACAATGCTTACAAAAAAAAACATTATGTGAATCACTCGTATTATCACAGTTAAATTACGGCGATGCGGTTTTTGGGCCTAGATTGTTAAAAAGAGACGTACTAAGATTACAGCATATCCAGAACTGTTGCATCAGGTTTATATGTGTATTAAGAAGAAAAACGCCTACTTCATCCTATTATAAAGAATTGCAGTGGCTTACTTTGGAAGAACGTCGCAAGGTACGTGAATGTGTATTATACTATAAAATTCTACATACACAAAAACCTCCGTACTTATACATTAAATTTAGATTTAGAACCGACGTACACAATCTAAACCTGAGACAAGTTGGTCGCTTAACGATGCCTAAACATTCAACCGCCTTATTTGAGGGCTGCTTTTCATTTAATGTAGTTAGGATTTGGAACTGGATACCCGATTATTTAAAAGTACTCACATTGAATAGATTTAAACGTGAAATTAAAAGTAACTTGCTTAATGGTAGCTTAAAACTGTAATGGAAGATGGATACCTATAGTATCAATATTAATTTTCTTTTCTTTGAATTTACTATCTGGACCCTTACTTTGTGGAGTCTAGTAATATAATTATTTTGAGTGGGGCTGAGAATTTCAGAGTGGTTCCACTTTAATGGGGGAAGGGGTTTGGGAGTTTGGGGTTGGTAGTTGTTTCGTTATTTTTAATATCGAAATAGTTATTAGTTTTGGATTTTTCAATATATTTTTTGTTAGGGTTGCCTGGATATTTTGGTTTGGTTTTGGTTTAGTTTTGGTTTTATATGAAACAGTATTATTATATTCTTTGTAATAAAACTTATTTCTGGTTTCTACACAAAATGTTAATATTAAATGATAATGGATGTCTTTGTTTATTGAATTGTATTCATAGTTATAGTGTATAGGTATAAGTATTTAAATGGTTGAGTGGAAGAGCAAATTCTTGATTTATTCAAGAAATTTGAACCCTGCCATTTGGCAAACTGCTGTTTAACATAATGAACCTTTTTTTGTATATCTTTACTTGTATGCATTGTATGTTTGGCCAATAAATGCATTTATTATTATTATTGAATACGGATATGATAAATTAGATTAACAATACGGTATTGTATAATACTAGGATATTTATGACAATTTTTATCGTCAAACTTTAACGTTTTTTACACTCTGTACCAATTTGAATCAATTTGTGAAACATTTTTGGAATCAGCTCAGCAAAGGAAATCCGCAGAATGAAAAAAGGTAAGTTTTTCATTTAAAAAACTGTTGCTGGCGTCATCACTCAAAGGTTATTTATCCTGTATCATTTTTTTTAAAACTAGTACATTAAAATCGGTTTCGGGATTTTTTCATCTTACTGTTTATTTATCTGATAATGAATTTATAGACGCAGTGTATACGTAGAGAATCACTTGTTCAAAATTAGTATCTATAATATATTAGAACAAGAAATAATTTTGGTAAAGAGACAAATATAATATATCAGAAATAAGTCTCCTGAAAATATTTCCTCTTGTCAAACGTATATAAAATATGTTTTGAAATGTGTATTTACAGAATTCTGGTTTTCAATTAGTTCTCTTTGATGTTAAAAAAGTTGATTTTATGAAGTAATAATATCAAATTAATGATCTTACCGAAAAAATTGTTGAGTGAATATTGTAAAATCGCAATCAGTACTCGCAATAAAAACGAACTTCGATGTCATATAAACCACTCGTAATAACAACGCAGTTATTCACACATTCACGTTTAAACTAACAAATAACAAATCTTATTAAATAACTATGTTCTGGGTGCACCAAGGCTACTTATTGGACATTATTTTAATCACAAAATGAGAATCAACAAAATTACGACGTGTTTCCGATAGGTTAATTGTCTGTATCGTTGTTGTCGCTAAAGTTTTTTTTAACGAAAAACTATATTCACACGTATAAAAAAGCAATGTTGATAGTTTATTCTGATTTTATTGTCGATAGTGAGTATAAATTATACGAGATTACTCGTGTCGAGCTATCAAATAATCTCTAAATTAAAAATTGCGGAGGAGGATGTCTTAGTCGGTTGGCTAATAAATAAATTGATTAAGATTGTTGTTAGTACAGTAAAATTCAACTGTTTAAATCAATTTAGTCAGAAAGTATTTGATTTTTTTATAGCAATAATGCAATAAAAGTGGGGCAAATCAACTATACTGGATATCCAAAATAATTGTTAGTGACTCATTTGTCAGTCATTATTTTATTAAAATGTATGATTTTGAATTATAATTGTGATTATCATGTAAAATAATAGCAGTAATTAGATAGCAGGTAGGTATACTTTGGATTTATCAAGTATTAACTGGATATATATGATTTTTAAAAACTGTTTGGAAATGTATTGTAATGTTTTTCTTATATATTTAAAAGTTTCTATTTCAACGAGCGGGATAAATTCATACACACGGTAGGTTTACTCACTTAATTTATTTGTTCACTAAACTATTCACTAATTTGCACTTAAACTAATTTATATAAACACTTCACTTAATTTATATTCACTTGTTTATCTCACGAGATCACTTTATAAACTGACTTCTCCGACTGGTCGGTCCTTTATATATTAGTTCCTTTTTTACTGGATAATTCTAGATTGCGGCTTACACAAAAACAATCGGTTCTCTGGAATTTTCTAGATAAGACCGGTCACAAAAACAATGTCTAGATAAGATAGTCACAAAAAATCGTAAACATAATTTTAACTTTCATACATGGCTTAGACAGAGTCGGATTCAGGAACTACACCAGTGTGCTGTTTCGTAACAGTATATTATTTACAATTGATAACATATGCGGATAATAAAGATTTTGTTGGAACAAATGACATTCTAGTTTTTAGATTCAAAATTCGCACCAAAACGCTTGACCAGATGAGGCATTTTACCCACTCGCGCGAGTGTGAGGTACTAGAGGTTCATACTTTGCGTCCAGATGCACTCGCGCGTTTCTCAACTCGCGATCAAAACGCAGTTCTCTCTACTCACACTTGTGTGGGGCTATTATGATACGTCCGCTCGCAACAGCAGTCGCGCGTGTACTGGTCGGACCATAGTACACGCGAGTTGAGAGTATTGCGTTTTGATTGCGACTTACAACTTGGCAAACGTAGCAAGACCCCTGATATTTTGATGTGCCGTAGACAAGCCAGCCCCACTACCTAGTAAATGCAGAGAGCTCATTTTTAATTTGTATTCGTGCACTTTGTATCGTTGGTAGTCTCGGACAAAAGTTGAAAATATTTTAGTTTGTATATTATTCAAAAGTGATTTGCCAAACAAAATGCCGTAAGGTGAAACATAAAATTTTAACAAGTCAAAGTCGTGAAATTATAAACAACGTATTAAAGTTTTTTAAGCAAGAAGCAGAACCTGGAACTTCCATAATAAACATCTCTAAGGTATATTCAATTTTTTAATATAGTTCTAAACCTTTTATTAATCTTAAGGTTTCACTTCTTAATATTTTAAAAAATTGACGCCTTTGGCGCAAAGAGGTAGTAACTCAAAATTTCCAGTGAGAAATTAATTTAACTTTTAACTAGTGGATTAGGTTTGGTTATTTTGAACACAATATTTGTTATATGAATTCCAATCTGTAACAACTTCAAAATAACACAATTTCATTATTCTTCTTGAAATGCAAAATATAAATGTTTTTAAGATTCAAGAAAGTGTTGCTGCAGCCACTGGTGTGAGTCTTAAAACGATTAAGCGACTTAAAATGAGGGCCAGAAGGTTGGTAGTGGTGAAATACCGATGTTTTCAACGCACAATAAAAAGAGGAATTCGAGAAAATTGCCAGTTGCGCTTGATGAACATGACCGTGCTCTTTTACGCAGAACAATTGTAAGTTTTCAGGTTACAGAAAAGTGCGTATAGTTCACGTAATAGATATAGTGCGAACTTTAAAGTTTCGGCTTATCCTTTGATTTGAATACTGTCATAGCTCAGTCAATATTATAATTTAAAATGCTTATTTGATGATATATTCATTTAATATTATAATTTCAACTAACAATCGTTAAAATGTATTTAATAATTTTATAATTATTAAATACATCTTAAACATAAGACCAGACAATTAACACTACCTTATATCTCGTTTTATTAACAAGAATTAGTTATATAATTTTACCGAACTATAAGTATATTGTGAGATAGAAATTTTTTCAAACACGGCAGGTGTCCACCAGCGATAAGCAACGCTCACTATTTAGTTGATAAGCTAGAATCAAGATAGAGTGTAGTGTGTAAGTGGTATTGGTAAAAGTAAACAAAATATTTCCTCGGATTACCTTTCAGAGTCTAGCTTCGCAACATAACTACGATTACATTTCTGCACTATATGTTTTGCGCGTACTATACCAACTTTAAAGTCAATCCATAAAAAATATTGCGAAGAAATGGACTATCATGGAAGTAAAGAGACATTAAAGAAATATATCCATAAGACAGGGTTTCGTTGGAGTAAAATGAAAAATAATCGTCCAATCTTAATGGAACGGCAATCCATTCGACATTTAAGAATACAATTTCTAAGACGAATGCAGTTATATAGAGAAGAAAAGAACAAGAGATCAATACTAGACAAGTGGTTTAAACTTGAAGGCGAGATTCAACAGCGATATTGCCTAGTACTTACTTTTAATTTACTTTGTACATTTTGAAATAGTATGTATCTTAATTGAGGTCTAACTTTAATATGAATTTTTTTTTGAAGTAAGGTTTCATCTTGCACCACTGTTGTCTTAATAGGTACGTAATTAAAATTTCGGATGCCAAATGATATGGAGAATTATATAGAATTATCATTTGATAGGATCGGTGTGACAGATCTGCATGAAACCCAGGTGTATGCCCACAATATATCAATGTCAATCAGATAGAACAGGGGTCTCCAAACTTTGAAGCTTTGCGGCCATAATATTTTAATAATTTAACAATTTTAATTTTTCTGCCCACCTAAGCAAGCATAGGCTTTTATTGTATTTCAATTACTATTGATTGTGTATTGTGACACGTAACGACTTCTAGTGTCGAATAGTGATACTATGTACTGTTCTAGGTACTATCTATTTCAGCTACCCACTAACAGGTGGCATATTTGGGAATTTTCGCATTGGTTCGAGAAAGTTCTGGTTCTAGCTAGTTTTTCCGATCATTTCTAGATGGCAGTAATTGCATAGGTATAAAAAGGCTAGCGGCGCCATTGCGAGTCAGTTTGCGCGGGAAAGGCGAAGGAAGCGAAGTTGCCTATTGTGAAATAAAGTAATAAGAGTATTTGATTAGACTTGTTTTTATGTGTGATTTATTGGTATGGAAAAGAAGCGAAAAATAGACAGTGACTGCAGAACGTTCCAAGATAAATGGAACTTTCAGTATTTTGTGATTGAGTGCAGTAATAAGGCGCTATGTTTAATTTGTAATGAAACCATAGCTGTTTTCAAAGAATATAACATTAAACGTCACTATGCATCGAAACATCTTCAAAATTACTGTAAATATACAGGAATATTGCGGGCGAAAAAAATTGAAGCGCGGACTGAAATCGCAGCAAACTTTGTTTGCCAAAGCAAATACTGAGCAAGAGTCTGCAACTCGCGCCAGCTTTCGTGTGGCTCTTGAAATCGCAAAACGTGGAAAACTCATTCACCGATGGCGAAATGAGAAAATAATGCTTGATTGCAGAAGATGAAGAAATATGCCCCGAAAAAGTAAATTTATTGAAAGGTGTCAGTTTGCTAGCAAACACCGTGGTTCGGAGGGTGCAAGACATCACAGAAAATATATCATCTCAACTGTCTGACAAAAATGGACATCTTGAGGGGTTTTCTCTAGCCTTGGATGAGTCAACGGATGTGTCAGATACTGCTCAGGTGTTGACTTTTATTCGTGGAGTCGATAAAAGATATGAAGTGTATGAAGAACTTCTTGATATTGATAGTATTCACGGCACGACAACTGGGGCAGATATTTTTAAGGGAGTTGAAAATGCCATTAATAAAAAAAAAACATCGATGGAAAAATTTGAAATCTATCACCACCGATGGAGGCAAAAGAATGTGTGGTAAAAATAAAGGAGTGGTCGCACTTGTGTCAAAGGCTGTAGAAAATGATGGTTGTTCAAAACCATTAGTACTACATTGTATTATTCATCAACAGTCCTTGTGCGGAAAATGTTTGGATTTGTCTGAAGTTCTAAGACCAGTCATATCAGTTGTTAATTTTATCAGATCCACAGGGCTGAATCACCGACAATTCCGCGAGTTTATTGAAGAGATCGGAGAAAATGATTTGCCATATCATAATGCCGAACGCTGGCTTAGTTGCGGAAAAGTCCTTAAGCGCTTTTTTGAATTTCGAGCAGAGATCGAAATTTTTTTGAATGGCTGTGGAAATTAGCATTATATTATATGTCGATTTGACAAATCATATGAACGAACTGAATTTGAGATTGCAAGGAGAAAACCAGCTTCTTCCTGATTTATACACCAATATCAAATCGTTCAGGCAGAAAATAATACTATTTCAATCCGTGTTACGTAAAAAAAGTTTCACACATTTTAAAACATGTGAAATATTCAGCCACACTACAGAGACTGAATTTCCAGTCGATTTTGCAGTCGAAACTTTGAGTGCTTTAAAGATAACTATCGATACTCGTTTCTCAGATTTCGATGTCATTGTGAATGAAATTAAGCTTTTTCAAAATCCTTTTGATTCCGACATTGAAACCCTTGCTCCGGAAGTCCAAATGGAAATTATTGATTTACAGTGCAGTGATTTGTTTAAGAACAAATATCAAAATTTATCTTTAATGAAATTTGATAATTTGCATAAATTTGCTCGTGGGTTGTTTTCTGTTTTTGGTACTACGTACTTGTGTGCGAAAACGAAGTACACAAAAAATCTTTACAGATTTAAATTAACCGATGAGCATCTCAAATCTCTTAATAATTGGTACAAGTAAAATTAATCCACAACTACAAACAATTTTCGATGGAAAATCACAATGACATAAATCCCATTAGTGTTTTTTTTTGTTCTTTTAGTGGGATTAATTTCAATAAAATTTTTTGTTAGTTATTAATATGCTTAAGCTTTCTGCGTCATAATTTCTGTCGTAAAGTTATACCTTGCAAGTAAATAAAACCGAGTAATTATCATTCTGTGTTTTCATTCTCTTCCATTCAACTTATCACAGCAATAGTAACAACAGTAAAACATTGGCTGTCGTGGGCCAGATTGATGATACTAGTCTTAAGCTGTCGCGGGCCGGATTGATGGCAGTGGCCGGCCGGATTTGGCCCGCGGGCCGTAGTTTGGAGACCCCTGAGATAGAATAAAATGAACATCTCATGCTACAGAATGATCATATATTCTCAAAAAAACAGAAAAAGACATTGATTGAAGAAATATATATGACATATAATATGAAAAATATTTAGAAGAAAGAACTTCACTTTCGGTATAACCAAAATTGAATCTTAAATAAAATAACAGAGAACCAGCCTACTTGTTTAGTCAAAATTGACGTCATCGCTCTGATTGGTGTTCAACATACCATGATGAACTTCCGTATTTTGTAGTTTTATTTTATCCAAATAATTATTAATCTTGCTCTTAATAAAAAAATAAATGAGTGTTTCGGAAACAATGATTCAAGTTTCATTAAATAAATTTTAGTAATTTTTAATTACTGTACGTATATATTTTAAAATTTTAAATTTTGTGCGCTTTGAAAACTACAATTTTACTGGTAATGTGAAAAAGAAGAAACCTGGACTTCACGAACAGTAAGAATACCGCAAAACATCGACTTGGTAAGGCAGTCTGTTTTACGATCCTCTAGGATTAGGAGCTCTACTCGAAAACATGCTGCTGCTATCGAGTTTTCTGCTCGTTCTGTGAGGATAATAAAAAAAATTGAAATTTTATATGTACAAATTAGCTGTAGTACAGAAGTTTGATCAACATGATTTTGTTGGTCGAGAAAATTGTAGTAAAACGCTTCTTGCAATGCTCGAAGTCGTTCTTAATTTCTTTAACGGCGAGGTTCACTTCCATTTTTCGCCTCAAGAACAATATTCGTCAAATTATAGCCAACTTATCCGTCGATATGCTGGAAAGCGTTGAACGAAACTTCAGAAGTAGATTATCTCAGTGTATTGTCAATAACCATTGAAAACATTTCCAAAAACTGTTGATGAAAATTGTAATTTGTCAGAAAATAGTCAGAAATTGTTGAAAAATAGGTGATAGCAGCCGTAACAAGTAAGCAAAACCTGTTGAAAAGGTAGAAAACTGTTAAAAACGATTTCCAAAAAATGTTGCTGAAAAATAGATAGCAACCAAAAAGTTTATAATTATTAGATGAAGGTCGAAAACTGTGGTAAACGTTGCAACAGTAAAAAAAATGTTGGCCAAAGCATAAACATAAACTTTACATATTGTACTCGATATTGCTCACATTCATTAAATTTTGCAAGCAAGCTGGCCAACCCCAATCGTTATCAGAATTAGATTGTTGTACTAATAGTTTTAGGTCCTTTAATTTGAGAAATCGTCATGCTGTAGAGAACATGTGTACTTAATTCGACGATTGACGACACAAACACAGATAAAAAAGAGAAATAGTTTAAGCAAAGAAAGTAATTGGAAGGATAAATCAAACTGCGGAATTTCTTACTTGTTCACATTTGAATGTGATATTTAATATCGAAACAATTGTCAATTATCTTGGAATTTTTAAAATCTTTTTAATATATTGTGGAATTAACTAGAAACAGTAAGTTTCATTTAAAACAGTAATATATTTTGAACATCGAAAAATTATGTGTGCTCTTGACAGTAATGCAGTTTTCATTTTATGTGATTGTTTATCTTAGTAATAAAGACTAAAGTAGATGATATATGATTCGACAACATTATTTAGTGAAACGGTCTATGTGTCTATGTTTGCATTTTTCTACCATATATGCTATTCGCTCAGTATCTTTCTCTTATCATTGTCTGTTCCTCCCTTCCCATTTTGTGAATCTCTACCACACGTAACATAATTTATTTTAATAAAAATAAGGTGTTTTCCGAAATCTCATCACCACTCTGGCTAGTGGTTGTGACGTCATTAATCCGACGCCATATTGTAATGGTGAGAAAAGTATGACGTAGGACTATTTCGGCGGTAGCCGTATTCTGTACCGTCCTGGAGAAAGAAATTTCTTCTATAAGTATAGAGAGGAAATGTCTTTCTATTTCGTGAACCTATTCTGTACCATTCTTTCTATTTCGTGAACCTATTCTGTACCATTCTTTCTATATGCGGTCGCCAATGTTCGGCTATAGAGAAATGAGAATTATTGAACGTAAAAGCATTCACCTGTTTTTATGGGAATTTGGGATATCTTTTGATTAAGTTGATAACAAAAGCAACATTTGTTTGTTTATTTCTCAGGAGGTCAATATTTGAGAGAATATTTATTTCATTCTGGGAGTTCATTATTTGTATAACTGTTATTATAGTTTGTGGTGAAAATATTATAAACTATAGCATAGCATATTATCTGTTCTTAGTTTTCGTTTTTTTTTAATCTTTATTTATTGCGAATACATTATAAAGTATGGACTCAATATTCCTTCATTTGCTACAAGTAGAACATGAACGACAAAACCAATTACGTTTAGAGAGAAGAATTTCTTAATCCTTAAAATCACCAATGTTAAATATATTGAACATTTTAAGAATTTGACAAAAATTAAGAAGTTTAGTAATTAATTTAACATAACATTCAACACAAAAGTATTTTACTTAGGTAACACCGTAAATGGCCATAAATATGTATTATTTGCGTACCCTTTGCACTCGTTTATGTAGTAAATTGCAATAATATTAATAATACTTAATTACTCCAAAAATTATGTTTTCAACATACATAAATTTGTATATATAAACCACAAAACACCATAAACGTAACATAACCGCGATGCACCTTTCCATTGAAGAAAAGTAAATATGCCAACAAAGTTAAAAATTTAATGACTATGTGTTAGAAAGAGACAGGGATACTCAAAACATCATATCAAGACCTAAAATGATCTTTCTATTCCTTTCTACCGAACGAAGCGTTTGTGAAAAACGACCATTGCCGAAGTAGCTTACAGAATACACTCGGCCATATTGTTCACAAAATCTGTTAATAAATAGACAAAATCTGCATCACTATCAGAATTTGATAATATTCTCCCACTTCTGCCTCAGTTAACGGTTTATTTCTATTTTTACTAATTTTATGCCGTTTTGGATGCGAGTGAGTTGCTTCAAAGTCGACCATTTTATAATTACTGTCAGAGTCAACCAAACTCAAAACGGCGGCTAAAGTAAGGTAACTGTATCCTTTCTGCGTGTGCTACACCAAATTATAACCACTCCAGACTTGTTCTTAGAGAATACTGACAGGTGACAGGTTCACCGAATTGTTGCAGTGGACGCTTATGAGCGCCGTTAGCAATCAGTGAAGAATGGCTAGAACGCGTTAGCATTGCACCAGTTAAGCACTAAACGCACAAAAAAAATAAACGGTTTTGAAGATTAAAACTAACTTTTCCGCATCTGTGGCCCTGAACAAAATTCTATCATAAAATTGTTACTTGTATACACTTCGGGGGATGTATCGTGCTAACAAACCGAAATTTCTCCAAAAATAAGCAAAAATTTAGTATATCTGGATTTATAGGACCCGCTGTACGCGATCTAGTCAACTAAAAATCAATAGGGTACATATTTGAGACACCTTGAACAATATTCAATCATAAAATTGATCAATCGTATACTCTTTGGAGGCTGTATCGTACTAACAAACTGAAAATTCTCAAAAAATGACAAAAATTTGGTACTTCAAGTACCATAGCACCCGTTGTACTAACTTTAGTGCACTGAATATCAATAGGGTTTATCTTTCAGACGTTCTGAATAACATCCAATCATAAAATTGGTACCTTCCGGTGGCTGTATCGTGCTAACAAACTGAAACTTCTCCAAAAATGACAAAAATATCGTACTTAAAGTACTTTAGCACCTGTCGTATTAGATCTGGTGAGCTGAAAATCAATAGGGTTCATCTGCGAGATGTCTTGAACAATATTCAATCATAAAATTGGTGACTTGTTGAACTCTGGAGGCTGTATCGTGCTAACGAACTGAAACTTCTCCAAAAATGACAAAAATATCGTACTTAAAGTACTGTAGCACCTGTCGTATTAGCTCTGGTGAGCTGAAAATCAATAGGGTTCATCTGTGAGATGTCTTGAACAATATTCAATCATAAAATTGGTGACTTGTTGAACTCTGGAGGCTGTATCGTGCTAACGAACTGAAACTTCTCCAAAAATGACAAAAATATCGTACTTAAAGTACTGTAGCACCTGTTGTATTAGCTCTGGTGAGCTGAAAATCAATAGGGTTCATCTGTGAGATGTCTTGAACAATATTCAATCATAAAATTGGTGAGTTGTTGAACTCTGGAGGCTGTATCGTGCTAACAAACTGAAATTTTTCAAAAAATTACAAATATTTCGTACTTCAAGTACCATAGCACCCGTTGTACTGGCTCTGGTAAGCTGAAAATCAATAGGGTTCATCTGTGACATGTCCTTAACAATTTTACATCACAAAATTGGTGACTTATTGCACTCCGGAGGCTGTATCGTGCTAACAAGGCAAGTAAGGAAAAGTGGCCGACGACAACGACATACACACAGGATTTTTTTTCTAAAAACCATTTTTTCGTGTTGTTGTTGATGGAAATCGTAAAATTTTTTTTCTAAATTCCAACTTTTTTTGGGGTAAACCAATACTTTTCTCGCATATTAAATAGGTTGGGTGGAAAAGTAATATAGATAGATTACTCGAGTAAATTCCGCAAGTAAAACCGGCATAGGTTACCTATAAGTAAAAATCAATATTGGCATGTTTTTAGCATGTGCCAAGAAAACATTAATTCGTGCACGCTAAAAGTGACGTTGTGGCTTTAATTACGTTTCACGTGTACACAATTTTTAGGTTCACGTACAAGTTAGCGTGTACCTCGACATGGCGTTTTAAATATGGCGTCGATTATTGATGTCAAAGGGCTGGTCAACATATTTCGGAACAAGTATCCTGTATCACGTCAATTAGGTCACAACCACTGGCCAGCGTACTGGTATGAATTTCGGAATACAAGCATAATCTAACTTAACCAATTATTCTGATTGGAATGAATTACGTACTAATAAAGGGAGGAGGGGCGTTTTGTTAAAATATTGACTACCTTTTAGCACTCCTCAACTACTTGAAAATGACCTTCAATGATAAAAAATATCAGCGATTTTTGTCTGGAGTACCAATTGTAAGTAGATTTTTCTCAGTTTTATTATAAGAAAATCAATAAATTGTGGAGTTTTAGTGTTTATATTTCGATTGAAATATGAAATTATCCATTGACAACAACAATACAACAAAACCGAACATAAAAAAGTAAGAATAAAGATTTCGGGCTATAATTTGGGTGTAATAAAAACGGAAATATTAACGATAAAATTATTATTTTTAATTGGCAAAGGTCTTGACAAGGTTATTGTCAGAATGAACAAATCCTTTTCGTTTTATTTTTTTCATTAGTTAAGAGTTGAAGTGTTGACAATTTTTAGAATAATTTGTCATTTTTAGAAGTGGCTTTTTTTCTTCTAGATATTTTCAGGAGATTTTATTAAGTGAGAACTGATAATTTTATATATATCTGATTAATAGATTAGTAAGCATATTGTAACAAATCAACGCCGCCTTTGGCAGAATTCTCTAAATTTATCTGGTCTACAAAAAGGTGACTGTAACCAAGAATACCTTGTGGGGTTAATAACAAGGTATCGAGCCGTCAAAATAAATATTGTAAACAATATTAATTCAAGTAAAAGTAATGTATTTATTTAAATGATATAAATAGATTAAATTTGGATAAGTGATTATGTGATTACATAAATGTGGATATAAATTGAACGCACTCTTGTTAAAATAAATTAGTTGCATTATGAATTAAAATAGGAGGCTTAGACACACATTTATATTTTATTTTTGATTACTAACTGCTAAGTTTGTACCACTTTTTATAAATACTTTATTTTTTAATATTATTAAGAAATAGCTGTACTTATTTATTACACTTTGTAATCTGATTGTAAAACTTACTTGCACAGTTTTAATTCAACCAATTAAGGTAAGTTAGAAAGTAGGAGAGAGAACTGACAAGTATTCTGGACGTCAGGGTATTGTTTTATCGTTGTGAGAAATGTAAATGAGTGAGATAAAAAATAGCATGCGTTAGGTTTCTTTATTCGATATTTGCTAAAAATGTTTGAGTGTGTGTGATAAGAAAATGTTTTACGACATTTTTACCTTTGTGGGAAGAGGAATTTTGAATTTAATACGATTGAATATTAGATACACATCGTCTGATAAGTTCTAATGAACGGAACACAACTTTTTATACTATATATTCATATATCAGATAGTCTTAACCTACTAGATGTAGTTATTGTTACGAAACAGCACACTGGTATAGTCCCTAAAACCGACCCTGTCTAAGGCAGGTATAATAGTTAAAATTATGGCGGATACGCAGTTATAAAAAAACTGTTTACGATTGAGACTATCTTATCTAGAACTGGTTTTTGTGACCAGAGTTATCTAGAAAAGGCCGGAAAAATTATTTGTGACTGTGTAAGCAGCAGCCCAGAATTTACTAGTAAAATCGGCTTTAATATATAAGGGACTGATCAGGAAGAGTTAGTTTTAGTTTATAATTTGACATCGTGAGTTAAACAAATAAATTAGTGAACTGTTTATATAAATTAGTCTAAGTATATATAAATAAGTGTTCGTGATTAGTGAGTTAGTGTTTCAATAAATTAGTAAGTAGCCATACCGAGTGTTTAAAATTTATCCCACCCGTTTATTGTCTAAATAAATAACAAAAACATTACATTATTATCGAACGAGACGGGTATACTTGCGAATTTGAAATACCGTGTTTATGACAGGGAGCATTGTGTAAATGTTAAAATACAACAAGAATGCATAAAGACCACAGATACTGCCTCCTCATAAATTAGAAAGTATCCTTTATACCTACGTTCTAACAGGTTCGGAGTAATCACCAACCAGGTAAAGCAAGGGTGCAGTCTATCTGTCTGTGACTTTTCATCGTTGTGCATTGTGCAAATAAAAATGGCAGTATTTCGTCCATAAGAAAACATTGTGTCGAATGAAATGGAAATAGAGAATGATGTGATTGAAATTAGTAACAACATTGATACTGAAGATGATGTTTCGTATAACAGGAAGGTTAAAAGAAAGCATTTGTCAAGTGACGCAGGAACGATAATAAAAAATGTTTACCAAACTCTAATTGAAAAAGGGTGTTCAACTTCTTTCACCCTGACAAGTGAATTAACAAAAGTCCCTGTATCTACGGTAAGGGACATTATAAACAAGGGAGAGACAGAAAGACAGAAACTAGAAACGAGAAAAAATTCTAGAATCGATGAAGCGACGGGAACTGAAATAAAACAACAAATTTACTCTTTTTACAAGAAAATAGGGTGCCAACAACGTCTATGATTTTGGAAAGACTGAAAGTTTCGGGAATTGAAGTAACCTATTCGGAACAACGGTTTCTGAAATATTTGAATGATACGATAGCCATGACGTTATAAAGAAAGGATGGACTGATGGCACAAAAAGTTGTTGTCTAGAGGCCCTCTGTCTAGGGGAAAAAGAATAATAATTTTACATGCCGGTTGCAGCGATGGATGGGTGTCCAATGCGTTGCTGTTGTCCGCAAAAAATATTAAAAATTGTTCAGCCGACTATCACGAATACTGAATTCACCACTTTTTGAGATCTTCTAACCATTATAAATGATCTGAACATTCATACAAAATATCGGATTGACACAATGGCACAAGCAAAAGGACATACGGTACTGCGTCTTCCGCCCTACTACTGTGTATTAAATCCCATTGAACTTATCTGGAGTACTCTAAAACGGGGAATTCGGCGTAAAAATACAGCTCCAAGTTCTGCTGTAGTAGATTTAATTAGAAGTGAAGTGGAAAATATAGACAGTATTTTATGGAAAAATTGCATCGCACACGTAGTTGAAGTGGAAGATTCATATCTGTCTCCGAATGTACAACAATTTATAATTAATTTGGACGAAGATAGCAATAATAGTGATCTGTTTGTTGATAGTGACGATGATTTATAACGAAAATATTTGTTATTATTGTAACATATTATGTGTCTATATATATATATATATATATATATATATATATATATATGTGTGTGTGTATATTGTATATATCATTTTCAAGAAGTCATTTAAACAGTTTCTGATTGAGAAGGTTGTTTATGATTTAGATGCCTTTTTAGTTTAATGACTGTTCTCGTATACTGTCTTTTTTTGTGTATATGTAGATATATATTTATGTATAATATGTACTTTTGTTTTGTTGACATGTCCAGTGTAAATCTAATATATTTCTATGTATGTTTCACTGAATGAATAAATGTATTATTATAAAAAAATTATTACATCATATTATAATAATGAAATAATTTTTCTTTGTACTTGGTCTTGTT
Organism: Galeruca laticollis; assembly: GCA_963921935.1. NCBI lineage: Eukaryota > Metazoa > Arthropoda > Insecta > Coleoptera > Chrysomelidae > Galeruca > Galeruca laticollis. The sequence continues at coordinate 173,652,128 of OY998177.1, forward strand.
TTAGAACTATGCTATTTACGGTCCATGAATTGTTACCCACTGGGTAAAGTTAACAACGGTCGAAGATAATAAACACGGTATTTCAAATTCGGAACTACACTACTACAAAAGAAGTACGCCAACGACCGATTAACTATTTAGGGTGAAGTTTTCTCTTTCGAATGCAGTACTTTACGCTCCTGTAAAAACATCGGTATAGCCATAGCCTCGTTTTTTGTTTCACCCGAAAAAATGGGCAACAAATTATTGTGGATTTTCGCAAGAAACTTGAAAAAACTGCTAATGAAACTGAGATTTACTGAAAAAAGTATATGACAAAGAAAGTTAATCGTGAATACATATTTTTGAACGGGCTTTTTTAACGCGAAGCAAAAATCTTTTTAGAAGGAAACAATATAACGAAATATTAATAAACCCTCTTAACAATCATACCAATGACAAAACTCCCAATTGGGGGAAAATTGTAGATACATCGCTGAAATAATAAGTTGTATATACAAAATGTAAAAACATGTACGCCATAAATTGAACCACATATTCTGGGGCTTGATTGGTTAACATAACTTACCTTAGTAGAAATTTATATACAAAAATAAGTTACATTCCGAGTGTTTTCCGTTATCAACATATTGCAAAATCCCATTCTTTTAGGATAATCCTCATCCAACAATTCTTGATCGGTTATTAGATAATAAGGATTAAGTTGTTGTTCCTTTAATCCTTCTCCAAGCCTACTACATACAAAGACCTTGTAGTACAATGGAAAAGAAGCCGTATGTCGAAAATACAAATTGCGGCTAATTTTATAGGAGAAAGAATGTTTTCTTTGGTAACAACACTATCCCCAAAATTAAAAAGACCCATGAAAGGAACATTTTGCAACGATTGAGGAAATAAAGACCGTATCGTCGGAATAGTTCAAAGTCGTAACAAAAAGCGAATATCAGAAGTGCATCAAGGATTGGAGAAAGCGTTGGTTCAAGGATTACTTCGAAGCGGGCATTATAGATATTGAATATAATAATAAATGAGAAGTCATTTTATTTTGAATACAATCGTATATGGTGCTTGCGCTAAAGTCTTAATGTTATTGATTAAATCATGTTTATATTTGTGAATCTTCTCAGTATTTTCTGTATATCAGAAGAAGATCCAAGTGAGCTGAGAAGTTATACAGTATTGGAAAGAATAGATCTTGGGTATTGCGTTTTAATGAGTTAATTATTTAAATGAAATAGAATTTCATATAATCCCTGTTCTTAAACTAGGAGGAGTGGTTTGAATTTAAGTTGGCAATTCTGTAGATTCCTAATTAGTCCAGATCACAGATGGTTTTATTCAGCACTTCTGACTTTTGACATATAACCGAATAATTGTGTAAATTGTAAACAAACTTTCATTTAAGCAAAAAGAGGATTATTATTTATTTAAAAAAGAGCTTCATCGTATATGCTCTTGCGATCTATTTATATTATATCATGAACAGAATTATTTCTGTAATACATCTTCACATAGATATCTGGTAATTTATCCCAAAAATCGAACGTTTTGTATACATATATATTGATCCTATACAATATAAAAATAAACAATTGACAAATCATTGATAAATAAACGTTAGCGTACGTTATTCATTAATATTTTTAATATATAAATCATTCTAATTTACCTTTAATATCATAATTTGCTAGCTAGAACAACGCTAGACCATTTTATTTATAATTTGTGACAAGGTTAAAGTCAAATGTCAACTAAAAATATAACCAAATACAATAACCAACTCTAACTAAAAATTACTATAACAGTGTTCAAAGAGCTTCATTGTGACACTGTAAACAATGTTATAATGAAGTCTCTTTTATACGCGAATTATAAAAAATATTTTTGGTCACATCGCAATTTGGAGTTTAAGAACAAAACATTTTTCAAATTTCCATCTGACATTAATCAAAGGGAACATTGGTACAACATTTTAGAACTTCCTTATACATCCAATGGTCAAAGGTTGTGTGAAGATCATGTTGATGATGATGCATTTACAAGTGGGTACATTACGCAAAAGACTTAATTTTGCTTTACCTTTTCAACCCTTACATCATACACCACCAAAAGCCAAGCTTTTTAAAGTACAGTATTGTCTGTAAAAAGAAAGCTTATTTTTTGTAACAATAATAGTCAAGAACTACAACACAAATTGTGAAACAGATGACTGCAGTTTATTAGATAACTTAAATTCATTTTTAAATTTTCATAATGAACCAAAACCATTCACTTCCGTAGGTATGCAGTCAAAAAAATTTCAAATTGATGATGTCATGATAATCATTAAATTGAAACGCACTAAAAAATCTGGGAGAGGGGGGAAAAGGTTGTTTAGAGGGTCTCAAATCCCATAAAATATTTAAGAGATTTCACCAATTTTGTTTTGAAAGATGCTCTGGTCATAAGAAAGTCACTTATCAATTTTTTATTAGATTTTAAATAAACTCTTGTAAAATAGTTATTTATGCAACAAGTGCAAAAAGTGAGTGTTTTTTGCACGCGACGTGAAATTGTCCAACGAGGCCTTTAGGCACGAGTTGCATACAATATTTTTTCTACATTCATGCAAAAACTGGAAAATTAGAATATAATATGTTACTCAGAATGTATTTTAACCGTTCTTCTTTTTTTTGTATCTTTATGGCCTCCACCTTGTCAGTACTTAATCATAGCTGGTTTTCGCTTTGACCATTTAAATTTTAAATAATCAAAGATTTTTGCAATAATTGTAACTCGTTGAGACTAAGTAGTAAGATATACATATATTATTGCTGTATTAGAGTAGGATCAGACACTTGCTCTGGATTTTTATTTTATTTAAATGTTTATGTTTGTCATAAATCATCACAAAACTGACAAGAATGACAGATGAGTGCAACATAATTGTTGTTGCACTAGTGCAAAAAAGAACCACCTTTTCCATTAAATGTGTTTCACAAAAGTGTTGTTTTTTGCATGAATGTAGAAAAACACAATTTGCATTTAGTAACTTCAAAGGACTATAACTTTTTTTTGTATACACATATTATACAAATTATTTTTGGCACCAGAATTTGTGAATGAATTACCTACCTTTGGTGGAGATAATGATATATGTGGTCATGTAGGAACTGAGGAATTTGTATATATTTTAATATTTTTTGCGTTCAAAATTTAAACTCGTGTATGTCTGGTTGTAAAAATAATCTTCTCTTCATTTAATTTGATGTTCCCTGCTCTTTTAACAATCGATACAAAAATATTTACTGAAATACGTACCTTCAAATTTTACACAATCTGTGGTTGCTTTTTTTAAAATTTCGAAATATTTTAGAAAATATAACAGTACCTTTGATTTCTCAATAAACATGTAGGTACTATTAAGTCACTATCTATCAACTGGTACAACCGTTTGAATTGAAAAATATTTAATCGGAATCCAAATGAACGATAAACTGATTGTACCTGTCACGAACAACATTATTAAAACAATTTTCCGTTCATTTAATATTCGATAATAATTAATACAAAAAAATACACTAAATTATTATACGGCACCAATGGTGACAATGATGAGAAAAATGATCATTTAGTAAACTAGAGAAAATATGTTCGATGACGTTACGTAACTAAACAAATATAATTTAGAAATATTCGCAATTCTCCAAATCTCTAGTTTTTTCTATTTTTATGAATCTCAAATTCGAAAATACAGTGGCATTTCGCTCCGGAAACCACGGTTTTTGCGACCTACATACAACAGGTAGCCAGAAAGTTGGAAGCCCTGTATTCAAGTGCAATGTGAGCGTATTTTTTCGAAAATTTAAGATTATTAAGAACCGATTGCGAGCATCCATGTATCAAGAATTGCTAGAGCCGTTGATAATAAAGTACTGAGCGTGGCAAGATTCCATCAACAAAAGATATCCTGGAAGAATTCTCAATGAGCTCAACGGAATAGAAAAAGTATTAGGTTATTTATTTTTTTCTCAATATTTTGTATTGTAATACGAGCCTTGATATATTTAGATAATAGAAATAAATTTTTAATTATACTTTTAATATGAACATTCGAGGTGTAAGCTTAAAAATATTTCCACTGGCTGAGCTGCAAATTCGAACTATAGTTCAGTTCCAAAATAGTAAACACTAAATTCTCAGAAATATTGCAATGAACCGACAACAATTGTAGTGTATTTCTGAGAATTTAGTGCCTACTATTTTGGAACCGTAGTATAATTGGAATAAATCCCGTCCAGAATTGTAGTAATTTTTATAGGTACCGAAAGTGAGTAGCTTTTAAAACTTGTCAAATCTAACGATAAATGCAAGGGGTAGTTAGTTTTCATTTGTAAATTATTTACCTTCATTTATGTTTTCGACTTGTGTTTAAATTAATAAAAGAAAATGTTTTGACTATTTTCAATATCGCTAGTGCGGATTTCCGGAGGCAGGGAATAGTAATAATTAACCCTCTATGTAATATAGGAACACCTTTTTTAAAATGTGTAATGTAAAATTTGAGGGATATTTATTTTTGGTCGTCTCTGATGTCGTTCCCCACGATTCTTCTCTTGTCCACATCCTAACAAAGAAAGATCAAAAGAGCACAAAAACAGATCTGGAGCACAACGACTTGTTTTATCTGTTTGCTGTATTACTATTTATAAACACAAGTGAATAGATGTCGTTTTTATTTTGCCCCATTTATTAGTAATATTTTGTGAATCTAATTAATTCAAGTCTATTGGGGGTTAGGAGGATTAATATTTTGTATATTTATAATAATCTCTTGGTTTATCTATCAAAATTCAAAACACACTTACCGTATCATCATTATAGTTATTTAGAATGTTTCTGCGTATTTGTTTAAAATGTTTAAAAACAGACTTGTTTTTGTTTCTCCACATGTTTTTGCACTTGTTTAACTGGCTGCTTTTAATGTACTGAACAAAGGAAATGCTGACACTTTTTTGCTTCTCTGAAAGGAAAACTGACGCACGAATCAGAGTTTTACTTATTTTGAATCGCTAATTATTTTTTAATATTACGTAGGATGGATATTGGTTTTGTTAATTTTTTTTATATGAAATATGTTACTAACAATAATAAAATGCTTATTGTTACTATCACGATTCATGACTGTATTATGATTTTTAGAGAATTGCTATTTAAAAATACTAAATTTGAAATAAATACTAAATTCACATTATGTAGGTAGCAGTAAATGTAAAAAATGAATATTATAAACAGTGATAAATAAAATAAAGTACATATTTTCAAAGGAAGAGCTGTTAATATAATCATAATAATATCATTAATAGCCTAGCATCCAAATGTAGGCAATACATTATACACACGTGCATAATATACGAGTGATTCACAGAAATATTAAGTATTAATATTGGGACAACGGCTAAGGGCAGGTTACACTAGACAACAATTTTTTTTAATTTTTCTTTAGCAACTATATACAATTTTCGTTTATTTTATAGTTCTAATAAAATAGTAATAAAACCAAATTTATCCTGACACGTCAGGTTTTGGAGAAAAAATTATTGAAAATTAATGAAATATTAATTATTAGGTGTACATTAGATAAAGCTGTATGCTATCGTCCTGTTCAAAATATTTTTCTTTTTACTTTTCTTTTATACTGTTCTGCGGCACTTTCTGATATCAATGTCCAACAATAATCAGCAAGCATTTCACTGTTCCACTTGCCCTGTTAACGTTTTTCAATGTCTTGGTGAAACCTTTCGCCGTGTTCATCACTGACGTCGCCGACGTCCGGTGGAAAGAAATCCAGGTGCCAGTGCAAAAAATGTATTTTAAGGCTCATGTTACAGCCCAATTTATGGTACCTTCTAAGAAGTTCATCAACAAGTGCTATATAATCGTTAGATTTTGTGTTTCCTAGAAAATATTGAGTCACACTTTTAAAAGAATTGCAAGCAACACGCTCCAAGTCACTTCAGGTTTCTTCAACTATTGTATCTTATTGTAGAAGTTTAATTTGGGGTCCTACAAAAATTCCCTCTTTGAGTTCTGTATCTGAGATATTGGGAGATTTTTGTTTTAGGTATTGGAATCCACGGCCACCTTTATCCATTACTTGGACGAAATTTTTCATCAAACCTAATTTTATGTGTAATGGCGGTAAAAATATTTTATCAGGTTCCACTAGAGATGGGTAGTTCGCGAACGAACTAGAAAAAGGAACTAGTTCAGTAAGCAAGGAAAATGAACTAGTTCACAATGAACTACTAATATGACTGAATGTGGACCGTAAACTAAACGACAGAGCCAATAAATATAAACTACTATTATTACCATGACACGACTGAACGTGGACTGAACGACAGAACTCACAGAACCAATAGCGCGGTGCGAGATCGTTTAAAACCATCTAATTTCATACGTGCGAAGAAGGTGTTACAGGACTTACGGGTGTAACTATAACAACATTACTTTTTTTGTAATGGAACGGTTAGAGAAACTGAACTAGAAAAAACGAAAAACTAAATAAGAATTATTGTACTGTAATAGTAATTCGGTTTCTGGTGTTAATAGTTCAATCGAACTATTTCAGCGAACTAGTTCATTTTGGTGAACTATTTCACATGAACTAGTTCATTGAAGTGAACTGTTAAGCACACCTCTAGGTTCCACTAGTGACTTATGAAGTATATTTTTTGTCCAGAAATGTACTGAACCCTGATTGGCCTGTTTTTAACAATGTAGTGGGAATTTCTTGCTCGACTGCCCCACTCACAAAGAAAACAGCAGTGCTTTATATACCCTAGTTGTAAACCGAGTAGAATTGCTACAACTTTGAGGTCTGCGCTGATATACCATTTGTACAATTTGTAATTCATTCAGTCGAGAAAACGAGTCATATTTTCATACGTTTCTTTCATGTGGATTGCGAGGCCAACGGAGATGGATGGATAAACGTTTCCTATGTGAAGTAGCACAGGTTTCAAACTCAATTTCGAAGCATCGATAAAAAACACCATTCTTCTGGATGGTGTTGGTGACCTAAGGCCAGTATCAAATCGTCTACATTATTGCAGTATGAAAGATCCTCGTCGTTTGAAAAATACTGTGATAGTTCTTTCTGACGATTACGATATACAGAAATTTGTGTGTCTGGAGCTAACAGTTTCCATCCTTGGAGTCTAGATCCTAGTATTTCTGCTTCAGTTTTTGACAAATTCAGATCTCGAATAAGATCATTTAATTCTAACTGATTTATTAAGTGTGGTCCATCCTCTGGAGATGGCAAATATTCATCTTCGCTGGTCGATAACGCGACACCTGGTTCTTCTGATTATGTACCAGCATATCCTTCACTCGAAACAACTATGGGTCTTGGTACTGGCAAGGCTTCCGAATGAGGTACTGGACGAGTAGCAGAGGGAATACTAGCATAACTAATATTTTTCTTATTTTTGTTGGAAAACCCAAAAGTTTTCGAGCAGCAAAAGTAGCAATCGGTCGAATGTTCAGTTTGTTCACGCCAAATCATAGGTCTTGCAAATGGCATAGCGATGTTGTTCCGTTTGGCCAGCCCTTCGGAGTAACAGCACAGCGTGTACAGCAGATGCTGGGATCCCATGTATTTTCTTGGTATTTAATGGTTAAGCCAAAATAGTGAATATATAAGTTTTCTATTAAATGTGTAATATTCAGCTTATGCGGGTGGGTAGTCAATTCTCCACATATATAACAGAAGCTGTTTGGATTATTTACACACGTACGGGACATTATGAAATAAAAGGACGTTCAGCTGTCACAAACTGACTTACACTGAATCAAAAAAGCCGTGTGTAGCTCTTTATATACCCACATAGCCAGAAATCTGCCAATTCTTAATTTCCAGAGCAAAAAAGGTGTGGTTTAAGTGCTCTGACGTATGAAACATGCAAGGGCATGTTCAGACACGTCCACTCAATGTTTGGCTGAACAACGTTTGTTGCAGTATCTTTCTTATATAAAAGTAACTTTGAAATTATGTAAAATTTAATACGTTTTTTGAAAAACCTGTTTAATTAGTCAAAATCCTGACTTCATGGAGAATCAGCATGACTAAAGACATTAATTACACGTATTGGTGTATAAGAAAACCAAACTGTGTTGGCCAGTGTTATTTGGTCCAAAATATGGCGATACGACCAAATATACCTCAATATTGGTGTGGAGTAAGATACAGGGCATTAAAGTTGCAACTTTTTTCCGTTTTATTTTCTGATAATGTTATCACTGTATATTGATAAATTTGTTATCAACATCGACATAAAAGCATAGCCTTGGACAAGGAATATTATTTTATGTACTATTTCACATTTTGTTACAGGGGGAGTCACGTCAATTATTCCTGATGATAAAATTAAGTGTTCGAAACTTTTTAGTGATTTTGGTTAGGAAATATGACGTAAACGCAATTGAACAGTTCAGAGCCTAAGAAGGGGATCTCAAATAACAGACAATAAAAAATTTTTTACTGTTTCGACCATTACTGTGCGGAATCTACTCATGCCACCGAAATAAATGAAACTAACTATTTCTAAATAACTCCACAACATAATGATAAAGATTCTAAAAAGTTGACAATTGTTTCGATATCATTCTGATGATGATATTTTTATCAAAACAATTGTCAATTTTTTAGAATTTCTATCATTTCTTCATTATATTGTGGAATTATTTAAAAACCGTTAGTTTCATTCATAACGGTAATAAAAAAATTAAATGGAGATTCTTTTTTATTTTATTTTTTTGCAAAATATCCTCTTGATTTTTATGTTTATGGACATATAAGTTTCTGCATATGAAATTAAGTCATGAGGCGAACTCTGGAGGAAAATACAACGGCTAATTTATACAGGGTGAATCACGACCAACGGGATGGAGGTTTATAGCTAAACGACCACAGCGGTTATTACAGTGGTGACCAAATATTCATTACACTGGATTACATATAAAGGATAAAATTACCGATCACTACACTGGCGACAGAATAAATAGACAAATTTATTACAGTGGTGAAAGTTCACATTATTACACTGGTGACAGCAGCCACTGGATTATTACAACGGATTCAATACGGAATCATTACAGATGTTTCATTTTACAATCACTCAATTTTTAATGAACAAGGAATAAGTATCTCCCAGATAATCGCGTGTACCTTCGTTACTTTTTGAGCCACGTGTATTGGCATTAATGTCAAAAATTCAAAATGTATCTAAAGTTATTTTTTAGGTCATACTATCACGCCTGGGGGATTTATGCCTTCTGAAGTTATCTCAGAATTCGAAATTCCGAAAACTGCAAACAATTACAAATATTTGTAGTGATGATAAATGTTTATTACAAATGTGTACCTCGATTCGCAAACATTCTAAATCCATTGCTTGAATTTATTAAATTTTTAAATCAGAACAAAATTTAAAAAAGAGACTTGGTCAGAAAAGTGTCAAGAATGTTTTAAAAAAGTAAAAGGGATGTTAACACATTCGCGGACAAGACGGCACATGCCGTCCTGTTATCGGGGACAAGACGGCGTACGCCGTCCATATAAATATGCATGTGTTGACACAAGACGGCATACGGCGACAAATCTTTACGGTATTCCTAATACATATATGCTTAATGTCCCACGAGAAAACATAAAATTAAGAAGCATGTCCTATTAGAACTTTTGGTGGAACAATTACCCTAACCTCATTTGTTCACACATGATACTCAATTCTATGAATACATATTCTGATATTTTACAAAAGAGCAGCCGACCCCACAGCAAACATTGTCGATATCGATCAATTGGATCAATAATTATGACTGAAGTCAAGCATTTTTTAGCATTGTGCATCTTACAGGGTCAATCTAAATATCCTTCTATCCGAAAACTATTCAGTATGGACCCTTTATACTACTGTCCCAATCTTCATCGTACTCTCTCTGGAAGACGTTTTGAGGAGATTCTAAGATGTTTTAGTTGTTCTTACGGTCAACTTCACAATCCGAAAGATAGACTGAACAAAGTTCGACCCCCTTTAGAGTTGCTATTGTACCAGAACATTTATCAAAAATTGAATAGATGAGGCTTTTACTTGATGAAGATCCATACTGAACGATGAAATAAAACAATATAGTTTGTTTAAATCTTCATTTATTTGAACTAATGTTCAATTTAAACTTGTTGACGCGTTTCACTAACACAGTAGCTTTGTCAAAACGAATGAAGGTAAAATATAAAAATGTCTTAATATATACAGTGCTAAATCTATTTACTAAGGTTTACAATGGTATTAAAAGAAATTACCTGGAAATTCATTCACTACAAACATTCCTAAGCTATCTTCTAGGTAAAGAGGTTCAATAAAGGAGACTGATTGATATCTATTTGGTCGTTAAGGAGATTACCTGAATATTTATTCTAATAAATTTAAACTAAAGGATTTACCGACTACATGGAGAATTTCAAAATTTGGGTCGAAAATGTGTTGGTTTTCTAATAAATGATTTGAATAGTTAGAATCTAATTTTTTGTTGTCATAGCTACGTTTGTGTTCCGAAATTCTAGTTTTAAAATTTCTAAAAGTTCTACCGATATAAATTTTATCACAATTGTCATTACCACATTTTAATTTATAAACTCCTGATTTGTTCAATTTTGAAGATTTAGATTTATTATTTTTAATGAATTTGGATAAATTGTGATCAGTTTTAAAGGAAATATTCATGTCTAAAGTCTCTAAAAATGATTTAATTTTTAAGGATGGTGTTCCAAAGTATGTTAAGCTTTTAAATTGTTTATTATTTTTATCTGAAGGGAATACTTGTTCTAAAGTCTGTTTTTTTATCTTTTTATTTATGATATTGTCAATTAAATTTGGATCGTAATTATTATTAACTGCTATTTGTTTTATGATATTTAATTCTTTGGTATAATTATTAATATTAAATGGGACTGTTAAGAGTCTGTGTATCATACTATTGAAAGCTGCTAGTTTATGACTGAATGGGTGGACCGAACTATTATGAATTGTAATATCTGTATGTGATGGTTTATGAAATATAGAAAAATCATGTTTATTATTTATATTTGAAATTGTAAGGTCTAGAAAGTTTATAGACTTATTTTGTTCAAGTTCTACGGTAAATTTGATATTATTGTGAATCGAGTTTATGTAAGTAATGAAGCTCTCTAATTGTCCATTTATACCGATGAAGCTAGCTAAAATGTCGTCCACATATCGGTGCCAGTACATAAATTTTTTACTAAGGGGGTGTTCATGAATTATTTTTTCTATATTATCCATGAAAATTTCTGCTAGGGCTGAGAGGGTTGCCCATAATCAAACCATCTTTACTGCTATAAACCTCTCCATTGAAATGAAAATAATTTTGATTCAAACACACTTTTAATAAAGTAATGATATCAGAGTGAATTATAGTATTAACATTATTGTATGTGAGCAAGTTATCAACAAGAGTTATAGTTTCTTTAGGAGGTATACTAGGGAATAGATTTGTTACATCGAACGATATGAATTTAGAATTATGGGGTAGTATTATATCTTGAATATTATTAATTAATTCCGTTGAGTTTTTAACTGAAAATCGAGGTATGAATGAACAATATTTAGAAATGACATCTATGAGAATCTTTGAAATTTTGAATGAAGGTGCTGTGAAATAAGAAACAACTGGCCTGATTGGGTACCCCTCTTTATGGAGTTTAATTAATGAATAAAGTTCAGGGTGTTGCGGATTGGGTGAAAATAATTTATATTTTTCTTTATCGTTAATTATTGATTTAACGTTATCTACTGCTAATTTTATTTCTCTCTGAAATTTATTAGTTGGGTCTTTTTTAAGGGTCTCAAAATTGCTTGCCTGAATAAAATTGTTGGTTTTTAATATATAATCTTCTATAGGTAATGCTATTACCGTATTTCCTTTATCTGCTTTTGTGAAAATAAGACTATTTGACTTTGATTTTTGTGGAATTGATTTGGCGACTGATAATTCAAAATTGGGTTTGTTAAACTCGACGAATTCTTTTTTAATAATTTCTGAAGCTTTATGTTTTATATTAGAATTATTTGGAAAATTATACAAATTAATTTCTGTTTCTATACCTATACTATACTATACTATACTAGGTATAGAAACAGAAATTAATTGTACTGGCACCGATACGTGGACGACATTTTAGCTAGCTTCATCGGTACAAATAGACAATTAGAGAGCTTCATTACTTACATAAACTCGATTCACAATAATATCAAATTTACCGTAGAACTTGAACAAAATAAGTCTATAAACTTTCTAGACGTTACAATTTCAAATATAAATAATAAACATGATTTTTCTATATTTCATAAACCATCACATACAGATATTACAATTCATAATAGTTCGGTCCACCCATTCAGTCATAAACTAGCAGCTTTCAATAGTATGATACACAGACTCTTAACAGTCCCATTAAATATTAATAATTATACCAAAGAATTAAATATCATAAAACAAATAGCAGTTAATAATAATTACGATCCAAATTTAATTGAAAATCTCATAAATAAAAAGATAAAAAAACAGACTTTAGAACAAGTATTCCCTTCAGATAAAAATAATAAACAATTTAAAAGCTTAACATACTTTGGAACACCATCCTTAAAAATTAAATCATTTTTAGAAACTTTAGACATGAATATTTCCTTTAAAACTGATCACAATTTATCCAAATTCATTAAAAATAATAAATCTAAATCTTCAACAAATCAGGAGTTTATAAATTAAAATGTGGTAATGACAATTGTGATAAAATTTATATCGGTAGAACTTTTAGAAATTTTAAAACTAGAATTTCGGAACACAAACGTAGCTCGGACAACAAAAAATTTGATTCTAACTATTCAAATCATTTATTAGAAAACCAACACATTTTCGACCCAAATTTTGAAATTCTCCATGTAGTCGGTAAATCCTTTAGTTTAAATTTATTAGAATAAATATTCAGGTAATCTCCTTAACGACCAAATAGATATCAATCAGTCTCCTTTATTGAACCTCTTTACCTAGAAGATAGCTTAGGAATGTTTGTAGTGAATGAATATCCAGGTAATGTCTTTTAATACCATTGTTAACCTTAGTAAATAGATTTAGCACTGTATATATTAAGACATTTTTATATTTTACCTTCATTCGTTTTGACAAAGCTACTGTGTTAGTGAATCGCGTCAACAAATGTAAATTGAACATTAGTTCAAATAAATGAAGATTTAAACAAACTATATTGTTTTATTTCATCGTTCAGAACATTTATCTTTAGACGAATCACTTATGCTTTTTCGTGGTCGGCTAAGCTTTCGACAATACATAACAGGTGAAAAGGCAAAATATGGGGTAAAATTTTATTCTGTTTGTACTACAGATGGCTATGTTTTAAATCTCCAAATTTATTCCAGAAAACCCGAAGAAATAAATAGTTTATCCAAACTTGAGACATTGGTTCTATCCTTATTTGATCCATATTTAGATCGGGGCCACCATGTTGTCTTGGACAATTTTTATAATGGTCTGCCTCTATCTAATCGCTTTCTCAATCTAAACACCCATAATACTGGAACTTTACGACAGAATCGATTAGAAAATCCTGAGGTTGTTGTAAAAGGCAAACTGAAAAGGGGTGACCATTGCTGGAGGAGACGTAGTAAGACATATGTGTCTAAGTAGAAAGACAAAAGGGATGTATGTGTATTACTACAAGATATCATCCGAAACTAATTCAGGTTACAAATAGATATGGTAAAGAAAAAAAAGCCGGAAGAAATATCCAATTACAATAAGTTTATGTCTGGTATTATTACTCGCCACCCAGAAAGAGAATAAGCTGGTACAAAAAAGTAATGTTCCATTTGTTGGACATTACTTTATGGAATGTATATTACATAAAAAATAAAATTGATAACAAATTTACTTTTCTTCAATTTCGCGATGAATTGATAAAAGAATATTTGTAACTCGATAAGGACATAAAAGATGGAATATTGTTAGTGAAATCGGGTCCATTACACGGAGGTAAAAGAAGGAGAGCTGAACCTGATCCACCAAATATACATCCTTAAATGCACTTTCCAGATGAAATTCAAAATCCGAGGAATCCAAGTGAATCTTACCATCTGAGATGTAAGAACTGTACATGCCCTAGCAAACCATCTCTGCGTATCGTACTGTGTTTTAAAGAATACCATATACGATTTACTAACAAATAAAATCTTTTGTTTATGTCTAGTAATAAAAAATGATAATTTCTTAATCTCTTTGTACTTTTTTTCGTAAGACGGGATATGCCGCTTGGCACCAACATACCACCAAATGGGTTTGTTAGGGACAAGACGGCATTTGCCGCACTACGTTTTCTTACAAAAAAAATGTTTATATGACATCCTCTATTAATCTTATTATAACTTTTCCTAATTAAATATTAATAATAACTATGTGCGTGCTTACAATTCACAGTTTTTTACCAGTGTCCGCGAATATGTTAATCAAAGCAACTTTATTGAATCATCATAAGGAAGGGATGCAATTAGTCCTGACTACAGACGCTAGCTCTACAGCTATCGGCAGTACCACAGCACACCCTCCCTAGCAGTTTCACTCTTATGGGCCAAGTGGAACGAAGTTTTAGTAAGGGGCCCGTCCGCTTGAGGCCGCAATTGTAGTGTGACATCAAAATTATGTCCAATCAGAGAAGGGCCGGAGGAAACGTCAACCTCATTATCTATTTTTCATAAAAAACGCCTTCAGCCATTCAATTAATCCCTACGTTGGATTTGGTGGTGTGTTATTTAAATTTGTGTTTCCTGCTTTTTCTGTCTTTTGTATGTTATTATAATTTTAGTGTTTTAGTTATTATCATTAACCTATAGTTTATCGAACTTTTGATTAGTATTAAGTGTGCTTTTTTCAAACAATTGTGACCATGTAAGTATTTTTCAATTTGTTTTATTAAGTATGGATAGTGTTTTAAATAATAAAATTGATGAAACAGTAGTATCTATGTAGAATTTTTTTATGTAACTTGTAACTGAACAAAGTAAATATTGCAGTATTAAATCTTACTAGTTTAATTTTCAATAACTTGCATTCACAATACTCATAGAAAAAACACATCGAGATTTTTATTGTTAATATTTTCATATAATAAATGTAAACGGTGTTATAAGATGACACGTTATATTTATATATGGTTGAGTTGGGTATTGCCCAAAAAAGTTACCTTTATCCTGATCTATGCAATGTTTAAGTTGAATTGGTTTGTTGTATTAAAGAAAACATACCCCACATTAACTGAATAATGTGAATACTATTTTGGCTGACCAATTTTGTTTAGCACACTCAACCATAGTTAAATATATGTACATGATTTGTCAACTAGAACTGTTGTGTGAGATAAGCGATTGCTTTGCTTTTTAATTTACAGTTTCATGGCAACTCGTAAAAGAGCATGTTGTGTTCCTGGCTGTTCTGACACGTCAAGTAAAAGACATCGGTTTACACGAGACCCTGAACTGGCACGTGTTTGGGTGTCAAATATAAACAATTCCGCATTAAGGGACAAAACACTAGTCCAACTCAATGACAATTATAGGATCTGTCATCGTCATTTTGCAGAGGAGTTTAAAAACTCAGGATTTCGAAGAGAGTTGACAAAAACTGCAAATCCAACTCTATTCTTACCTGGTAGGTAGTACGGTTTATAATAGAACCCACTTTTTTTAATAAATTATTGTAGGTATTACATATGTGGATGGTCAAGCGGTATATTCTACTGTGGATGTTATGTCAATAGAAACTCCATCTACATTAGCTGATTTAGAAACTCCCTCTACATCAGTGGAATTCATGAGAAAAACGACAAGTAAGTTGATATTTAAATACCAGTATATGCATCAAGATTGGGAAGCTTTGGTTAGGTTTTATTTACTTGTTACAAATTTCATATTCTGGATTCAGTAAGACAAACAATTGAAATTTTTATATGAAGACAAGTAGATAGATAAATAGATCATATTAAGATATAAATAAATATAACCTTACCAATCGCAAGTGGCTGAAAGTAAAAGTGGACTGAAAATGCTATATTTATGTTTAGTTGTCTCAATAGAAAAAAATAAAATGGTCTATGGATAAAATAGCAGCAGGTAAAGACTCCAAATTTATAAAATATATGGATGTCCATGGAAATATGACTTACATAGACCCTTTAACCCTACAAACATAACAATTATACAATGTATAATTTATTACATTTTTGTAATTGATTATGTACATATCTGCTTTTACCTAGATATAAGCAATATATTTTTGTTTTATTTATATCCTTATTTTTGCTCATACAAATATTATACCTACATGATTTTATTGGATGTAGTTTTGTAGAAATGAAAAAAAATCACAATTTGAATATTAAAGTTTTTTTGACGGGGAAAAGTTTGATATTTTATCTTTGTCGACAGGTAACAAAATGTCACTTTTTATGAAATTACTTTTTTCCCGGATATTGTATAAACACATAAGCAATTTGGCTACTTCTACTAATTCCGGTGGAGTTATAGTATTGAAAATAGCTTCTAAACAACAACTAAGTTCACAATTTTTAAATCAAATCACAAAATTAAATTGACAGCTATTTGATTACTTTAAAAGTTTCCTTAGCAACACAGGTCTAATTGTCGCTATAAGTACAACATAACCTACTAATTTCAAATTTCACATCGATAATTTTCTGACTTGAATATTGTAATAATATAATTTTTCAATCTTAAATCGTTGTTTTTTCCGTCACAGAAAAAAATTGTCTATTATACACGGGAAAAATACTAGATTTTAGCTTTCGGTTTTTTGTCTCCCTCCGCTACGCGTCGGGAGACAATACAACCTCAAGCTAAAATCTAGTATTTTTTCCCTTGTATCATTTAAAATTGTAATGTAAATATATTTTAATTTACCTTACAAACCATAATGATATTAACGAAATCCTGATGTATGTGACCCGTAAGTAGTGTATTTTAGGGTTTAGACCACAGTAAAAAAAAACTGTTTCACTCTGTGGTTAAAACCAATATTAAAATATAAACTACTTATGGGTGACTTACATCGGGATTTGTATAGTATCAGTTTTATTAATATCCACGGCAGTGTAAAATTCTACTTATTCAAATTTCCCTCTCTTTTTCATTATTTAAATGTCCCGCCATGTACACTAGCGCGTGCAGCGGACGGGCCCTGTACTACTAAATTGGTTTCGTTATTCATTATTCAGTACAGGAGTTAACCTGCTATACTCGATAGTCGAAATTGTGTAAAGTGACGTCATCGGTTATCTACCGGTTTAAAGTGAACTCCATGAGCGTATCATAGTTTAAGGGTGCGAATACTGAAATATCTGGAATTTCAATTTTTAACATTTGAAATAATAACTTATCACAAGCTGTTCATAAGTAAGTTAAAACAAAATAAAAAAATGTTTAAAAGTCAATTCCAACTTACTACTACTAAAACTAAAAAAAAGTTGTTTGTCAAGACCAAAATAAATTACCAATAAGTATAGGTATGTTGCGAGGTCACTTGTAAAATGTCTGACTAACTGGAAGCGGTATCACTCCCTGACGACTCCTCAGAATCATCGCTTTCTCCTCCTATATCGATAATGAGTGGTTCCGTCATTACTTCTACACGTATGTCTAAATCCCAAAACTTTATTTCTTCTTTTAATACGTGTTGAATACATTTACGCCAACTCTCAGCAGTAACGGTATGCAGCGCCTCGTCAAACAGTTTCTCAACGTCAGCCATTTTGAATGTAGTTTTTTCTCGCAACATAATTTTTCACTTGGGCCCAAACCAGCTCGATGGGGTTTAACTCACAGTGGTAGGGAGGAAGTCTAACAACTGAGACGTTGAAATCTTTCGCCATTTCATCGACAACGTACTTAATATAACTGCTTTTATGTTTCCGTACGAGAGATAATAATTCAACTTTTAGCATTGCCTCGTTGTGCGGAATGCTTTTACTCTCTAACCAATCAATTATAACCCTCTTGCGGCTAGCTGAAGTAGGTATTTGCTCCAGTCGACGAGAGTGGTATGAAGCATTATCCATAACTATCACTGAACCAGGAGTTACCTTTGTTAAAATTGATCTAAACCATGTTTCAAACCGGTTACCATCCATCTCTTCATGGTAATCGACAGTTTTTTTGGACTGAAAACTTAGTAATCCACCTTCTACAAATCCTTCCTCGCTGCCAATGTGAGTGATAATCAGTCGACGTCCTTTCCCAGAGGGAGCTATTAAACCGGAAGAGAAACCCCCCATAAAGGCTTGTCGATTGCTTCGTATATTCATGTCTTGCCACACTTTTGACACAGTGTGGCCTTCATTTAACCATGTTTCGTCAAGATAATATATGTGCCGTCCTTCGTTACGAAACTGTCGTATCTGTTTTAAATAATTTCTCCTCCATTCCACAATGTCATTTCGTTCAATTAAGGCACTGTTTCTACATCTTGTTTGGTAACGAAAATTCATTAATTTTAAAGTTCGTCTCAAAACTATCACTGATGTTTGGTAAAGTATCATCAGCTTCTATTACCTTGCTCAATTTAGCTACCGAGGGGATTTCATTCCTAAAATAAAAAGAATGTATTTCCCTACGTATAGCATTCCGTGTTTGGTCGTCCAAAACAATTTTCTTTCTTCCCCTACTTTCCGGTTTACAGTTTTCACCTCGTTCTCTTGTCAAAGATCCGTCCCGCGATTTCTTTAGAATATTGTATATAGTACTCTCAGAAACTTTAGTTAAATAACTGCACTTAATCACAGCGTCACTAACACCCAACTGTTTGTCCATGGCACGCAGTCCTTCGTACACATTTAATATGAGGACTTTTTCTTCCCGAATTAAATTGTTACGACGCCGTTTTTTATCGCCAACACCGCTACACTCCGCCATTATTGTCACTAAATATACCGATATAAATATTACAATAAATACCAATAATAACCGATTTATCACACAAAAACCACAACACAAATACTGATGTTACGTTCATGAAGAGAATAAACACCTCACATAACTGTTTACTATCACTGTCTCATTCGCGTAGCTCGATCTATCTATCTCGTTCTCAAAGCCGGAACATTGAAGCGACTCTCCAACATTGTCAAATCGGCGAGTTTTTCACAACAAACTTTGCGTTCAAGAAATATACATAAACACTTTATTTCACATTTCAAGTAAACTAATTATTATTAGTCTGCTTGAAATTTGAAATAAATATATTAAATTGGTATTGACTTAATTACATTGCATCTTTTGTACCTGAAATATTGACACAATGGATTTGAAGTGTATTTATAAAATACAGCATTTCTCTCTAGAATACATATGGCAACTGCGCTTTAACCAAAGTGTTGATTAGATAGCTCTGACTCACTTTACACAATTTCGACTATCGAGTATAGGGAGGGTGTGCTGCGGGCAGTACCTTAGAACAAATCGTTCAAAACGTTTAACTAAGAGTCAACAAAACTACAGTGTTTTTGATGAAGAACTTTTCGACATTTATAAATCAATTAAACATTTTCGTTACATGCTGGAAGGTGTTGATTTCCCGATTTTTACAGATCACAAACCTATAGAAAGGTAATGTTTATAAAGTCCGAGAGATCACCACGCCAATTAAGATATTTTGAATATATTTTACAATTCACTAGCAAAATTAAATATGGTAGGAACAACGTAAAAGTCGCTGATTTCTTGAGTCGAATTGAGCAAGATCAAATTGTTCTAATTTTACTTCAAAGATATTTTTCGTGAACAAAACTCGGATGTAGAGTTAACTAATCTTTCACAAACACTACATTTTTCAGGAAAATGTTTACTTAAACAAATCAACATTGAAACGCACAATTTTAAAATTTGGTACGAAATTTCCAATAATAAACAAAGAATATTCCTCGAAGCTTACGTTATAGTGCTTTCCTTCAGTACCTTTCGAACGTTCGAATAGAATATAGTTTGTGTGGTATGACTTATCTTTAAATACTACGGTAAATTACTTTTACTAGTGGTGAATTTATTAGTAGGTATAAATAATAAAAAGGTTGGCATTGGGCAAGTTAATTACTTCATATTATTATGACTGAGGCTTCAGATAGGGGAGGGCCCCCCATCTCAACACGACCCTCCTTATAAAATGGAGATTGAAGTAAATAAAAAGTACAGTTAAATAATAAATATACTTCAACTGATATCGACCGTTCTGTTATTGTTGAACCTTCAGATACAAATATTCACACGTCGGCAGTTAAGGTAGGTTATCATCTTTTTAATGAAAAGAATTTAAAAAATGATATAGTAGTAATAGATAAGTTAGTTGGTAGAAATAAAGTGAAAATTATTTTTAAAACTCATACTGCAAATTCAATTATAGGACATGAAATAATGAAAGATAACATATTGATAGCGTATATTCCAACTTTTTTCAATCATAAAAAGGGAAGTTGATACATTTTTAAATGAGAAATATATATTGGAAAATATTGAAAGCGATAAAAAGTCGTAGACGTTAAAAGAATGAAGCGCAAAATTGTTGATTCCAAGACAAATGTTAATTGTCACGTTTTTAGGAAATTCTTTACCCAGTTCTGTCAAAATTGATTTAGTTCGGTTCGTAGTAGAAAGTTATGTCAACGATATGAGCATACTAAAAAATATTGTAAAAGTACTACTGATAAATGCATAAAATGTGGACAAATACATGATGTTAAAGAAGAATGTAAAAGTGAGCAATTTTGTATAGGTATATTGCGAACAAAACGGTCACAAGTGTGTCTCAAAAGAATGTCCCAAATAGCACAAATTAAAGATCAAAAAATATGCCTGGACAAAATATATCATTTAAAGAAGCGGAATCGATGGTTATTAACCCAAGCTGCCTCAAACAATAGGTACAATTTATTAAACAACCGCACCAACTTCCCACATCTGAATGACGATAAATATAGTGAGAATATTTCAGGTGGTAAAAACTGGGTACCACGTCCACAGTCCCAACCTCCTAAAAAACGCAAGGCTATTTCTCCTCTTATAGTTAAAAAACTACCTTCAAATCTCAGGCCACAACTAGCAATTCTATGTTGCCTAATCCTCATAAGGATGATTTCCAGGCATACAGAGAAAAGCTAGAAATCGAAATTTTACATAAAATTCGTTACATTTTCGAACATCTTATTAAAACATTCAATTTATCTGTGCCAGATTGGGATATTTTTCAAGAAACACAAAACGAAATTAAAACAATTATAAATTCATTACCGGATTGTAGCGATGGTGAAGTCTATCAGAACCTTAAATATAGTTCAATAGAATTGCAATTCAATATTAAAAAATAAATCTAACCATTTAAACTATTTAGCTGGTTCAACTACTAGATTCGAACTAATTGCTCTAAATGAGACTTAGTTATCACCAAATAAAACGTTTTATGTAAACGGGTACAATTTTTTACAGGACTGGCGGATTTGGTGGAGATCACTTATCGTTTTCTGAAATAGTTCTCCGTAAAAATTTCAATTCCAAAATAGAGATTTGTGGAGTGTATCTGAATGACCTTAATATATCCGTACTTTGTGTTTATAAACCTCCTAACATACACGCGAATACAAAAGACTGGGAACATATTTCCTTGCAGATTCAAGGTGATGTTATTGTATGTGGTGATTTAAACTGTCATCACAGTCGTTGGGATTCTACTCTCGATAGTCCACAAAGAAACAGATTAATACACGCTATATATAAAACTAATTTAATTATTTTAAACGATGGCAAACCAACAAAAGTTGGTAGGCCTAACGAACGACCTTAGCCAATAGATATTACCCTAGTTTCACCTAATTTGATGAGTTACTCGGAATGGAATATAATAGATGATGCATTAGAATCTGATCATTTTCCTATACACATTTCCATATTCCGACAATATATCCCATCTCCTGTATTACCATCAAGAAATGGATAGTCTTCTGCCGATTGGGAGCTTTTTCCTGATTGCATAGTGTACGATCTCTAAATTAACGATATAAACTCATTAGAGTATTTTCTTGAAATAAGAAATAAAGCAGCCTCCAATTCTATGAAATATCGTACTGGCGAATATAAAAAAGTGTCAAACCCCCTTTGGTGGGACAATGACTGTTCAAATTATAAATAAACGGAAAACCGCTTATAAAATGTACAAAAACACTGCAAACTTAGAGAATTATCTACAATTCAAAAATGTTCAAGCTAGAAGCAAATTATTATTTAAACAAAAACAAGGGGAATATTGGAAAGAATGTATTAGCAGTTTAAACAAAAACACACCGATCGCGAAAATTTGGGCATTTGTTAAAAAAATATCACACAAAAATTCTACGATGAAAAAAACAGCCAATATCTGAAAGCGTTATAAATCAAATTTTTGACAATATTTCCCCAAGTTTTGTTCCAAATATAATATAAGAACCTACAGAAAACCGCAGCAATAATCACATCGACAAACCTTTTGATATCATAGAACTGGAAAATGCAATCAAATCCACAAGATGTACAGCTCCTGATAACGATTATATAACATATGATATTATTAGAAATATGCCATTATCTACGAAAACAATTTTACTACAAATATATAACGATTGGTGGATAAAAGGTAAGTACATTGAACAACTAAAACAAGTAATTACTTGTCTAATCTTGAAACCATAAAAAGACAGAAATGTATTTACATCTTACCGACATATATCCCTGATGACCTGTATAACGAAAACTTTTGAAAGGATGATTAAAACAAAGCTGAAATGGCACTTGGAACAAAATTCAATTTTACCCTGCACATAGTATGAATTTAGAAGCATTAACTCATTTAGTAAATGATGTGAAAATTACATTCGCTAAAACAGATATTTAGTTTGCTTATTTCTTGATATAAAAGGTGCTTATGATTGTGTGGATATCAATTTACTAAAAAAATAGTAGAGGTTTGTTTTAGTGAAAGGACTTCTCAGAGAATATCACAATTATATTATTCGCGTACAATTTACATTACGGATCATAAAAATATATTGCAAGGTTCCAGAATGGTTTATTGTGGATTACCTCAGGCATCTGTATTGAGTCCTTTATTATTTAATATATATTCTGCCGATTTACATACACGGCTTTCTAATACCATAATATGCAGTATGCAGATGATATCTTTATATACTACATCCAGGATACATACGCTGATTGTCGTAAGACCTTGTAAAATATGATGCAAACTGTAGTTAAATGGACTGAAGAAACTTGTATGACCCTCTCAACGGAAAAAAGCTCAATTATGTTTTTTACTAGACATAGACTTCGCACACCGGAAAGCCTAACTCTGTGTGAGCGAGCGTTGTCGGTAGTAAACGAGTATAAAGACTTGGGTATTATACTAGATACTAAATTATTATGGTCCAAACATATAATATATATGAAAAACAAATGTCAAAAAGGGTATAATCTCTTAAACCGTCACAAACCGTAGATGGGGCATAGCCCCTGCTATTGCTATAATGTTTTAAAGGTCTTACCTTAGATCAATTATAGATTACGGATGTTGTTTATATGGATCAAGTAGTAATTCGAACTTACTGAAAATAGATCGTATTCAGTATAAATGCCTTAGAACCTGTGTAGGAGCAATAAAATCGACACCATTAAATGCTTTATTGGCAGAATGTAAGGAACCACCTCTATTTTTACGACGGCAATTATTGTCTCAAAAATATTTAATTAAACTTAAAATCCTCAGGTCTGACATCATAAATAATTTATATAGTATTTCAATAGAAGATCTTCCAAATCGATATTGGAGAATTAAAAACGCACCTCCACTTGCGGAAGCCTTAATTCAAACCAATGAGTTCAATAAAATATACAGAACCAACAGAACATTACCTATATATAACATTCCTTATCAAGCTATATCCACATAATCCCTAGTAATACGGAATTTAACCGTATTAACACAATCCTGTTTAAATCCATACTAGCAGATTTTGCTGACAAGGCAATAATAAGTAGGTTTCAAACAGTAAATAAGTAAATCCTCTTTTAAGTCAAGATTAGAGATGTTACCTGCTCCACCAAAATTAAAGTATTTCAAAATAACTGTCTAACTATCTAGGAATGATACACAATTTTTGACATCACCGATGGGCAAAGTGATGTAACGTTAGAATGGACGAAATAACGGCACATTCCAGATCAAACTTTTTTTACAAACCGCGTCACATTCTGTGATCTATCTACTTTATACAGGGTGTCCCGGGACTAATGGGAAAAAAGCCAGGAGCGTATAATCTGAGTCAAAATAATGTTAGTACTTCATATAAACTTTTTCTATTCAGGCCCTCGTTTTCGAGTTATAGGTAAGTTTTAATTTTGAATTTGGTTTTTATTTTTATTTGATCTTTATAAAATTCACGGCAAAGCTATAATGTACGTGTATGTTTATTTTGGTAAGGTAAACAGATTTACAGTAGTGCCTTGAAGCCAGGGACGGACTACTCGCAATGGTTAGTGATCCAAAAAATTTGCAGGGATGGCACACCCTGTATGAAATTATCGAAATTCACTTCCCCACACATTAAGCTAACGAAAAGGTACTCTTGTTGGAACTCGATAAAATAAGCCGTTTGGCTAATATTTACAGTTTTATTAATGCGCTACGTACCAATTTACGCATTCACCATTTTTATAAGTACGCAACGAGGTAAAACTAACTTATTAATACGATGTCCAAGATTTACCTTCAGTACTACAAAAAAATAATTTAACGATAGCAGAAGATAAAAAAACATTAACGAGTTATTAATTGGAAAGTTGCTAAAAACTTTTTAAAAGTGTTTTTACCGTTTAGCAAGTAACCATAGGATTAGTTGTCAAACATTGTGTAGAATAGTTCGTAGTCAGTACTTGTCAATAATTGATAAGTCCTTAATTTAACAGTTACAATGGCAGAATTCACTTTTATTGAGTACGCAGATATGAATTTAATGTATGGACTGGTTTCTCGAAACTGTTTAGAGGCCAGAAGGCTTTATGCAGAACATTTTGCAAACAGAGCATTGCCAGACAGACGAATGTTTGAGCATATTGATCTCAGGTTACAAGAAACAGGTATGAATAAGTAAATGTAATTTTCCATGTATACAAAACAAAGTTTTAAATTTTAGGAAGTTGTTTGCCAAAAAAATGGTGAAGAAGGTCCAGTACGAAGCATACGTACTGTGGCAGTTGAACAAGACTTGTTAAATGCAGTTGATAATGAACCATCAACGAGTTTACGAAAATTATCAAGAGAACATAACGTCTCGAAATCAGTTGTTCATCGCGCTCTAAAAGAACAGCTGTTATATCCTTTTCACATGACAAAAGTACAAAGTATGACAGTGGCTGATTATCCTTCACGACTTGAGTATAGCCAGTGGTTTCTGCGACAACAACAAGCAGACAATACATTTATTAGTAACGTTTTCTTTACGAACGAAACAGGTTTCACCAGAGATGGAGTCATAAATTCTCATAATATGCATTTATGGGATGATGTGAATCAACATGGCATTATCCAAACTAGGAGCCAGCATAGATTCATGGTTAATGTTTGGGCAGGAATAGTTGGCAATCATTTGATAGGGCCATACTTTATTGACGATACTTTGACCGGTCAAAGATATTTGGCGTTTTTGCAAAATGAGTTATGGAACCTGTTTGATGATGTGCTACTACAAACTCGTAGGAATTTATGGTTCATGCATGATGGGGCCCCTCCTCATTTCAGTTTAGATGTACGACAGCATTTACACACAAGGTTTCCTAATAGATGGATTGGTCGTGGAGGCCCTTTTCAATGACCACCGCGATCAGGAGACGTTAATCCTATGGATTCCTTCCTCTAGGGTTATCTCAAAAGTAAGGTATACGCAACACCTGTGCAAACAGGGCAAGATTTAATAGACAGAATTGTGTTACACTACAATGTTATTAGAAATAATGTGGGATTGCTTTTTCAAGTGCAAAGAAACAACCTTCGTAGACTTAGAATGTGCGTGGAAGTGGGAGGAGCTCATATTGAACATTTATTAGAAGAACGTTAGTTTTTGTTGTTGTTTAGGAATTAGTTTTAGTCCATTGTTTTATAACTTGTGTTTTTTGAGGTTTTCTTAATGGTTTAATAATGTTGTGTTCGTAATTTTGATTAAAAGCAGCTAATTACGTTGTTAGCGTACCTATTTAATTCCCATTAAATAATTTCTTAATGTTTTTATCATCTGCTATCATCAAATTATTTTCTTGTAGTACATCGTATTAATAAGTTAGTTAGGTAAATTTGTACGTAGTGCATTAATAAAACTGTAAATATTAGCCAAACGGCTTATTTGATCGAATTCCAGCGAAAGTACCTTTTCGTTAGATTAATGTGTGGGGAAGTCAATTTCGATAATTTCATACAGGGTGTGCCATCCCTCCAAAATTTTTGGAGGGATGTTTACCTTTCCAAAATAAACATACACGTACATTATAGGTTTGCCGTATATTTTATAAAGATCAAATAACTAGTACAAAAAATAAAAATAAAAACCAAATTCAAAATTAAAACTTTGGAGGCCTATAACTCGAAAACGAGGGCCTGAATAGAAAAAGTTTATATGAAGTACTAACATTATTTTGGCTCAGATTATACGCTCCTGACTTTTTTCCCATTAGTCCCGGGACACCCTGTATAATAATATAATTTCTTTGTTTTGTTTTTACGTAAATTTCACTTCAAATTCTTCTCTTCTATATTATTTTGTTTATCAATTTATCTATTTATTAAAGATATTCACAAACATATCTCTTATTCATACATAATGGACGATTGAGAGGTGTTTAGAGCTGCCTGACACGTATGTGTTTCTCATGAATATTACATTAACATCATACATTTATAGCAAATATTCCAATACTAAGCTAGACAGGAAAAGCGTGTCACCGTGAGAATAAAAATTTCAGATTATCGCCACCAAACAATTCTCCAATTGAGCATATGTTTATCAAACTCTCTAATTTTATAATGAACAGGTGTATAAAATAATACCAAATTAAATTGTGACAATTCAGGAAGGAATGTTTTTAATACTGATACTCCCGCCACCATTGTTTCCTTTCTGACAAAATTCCCAGTTTTGTACATTGCAATTACAAACATAAATGAATTAATAATGAATACAGATTTAAATTCATATCTTAATCCGGTAGATTTGCAACTCAAATTTAAACACAACATTGAAAACACTGTTAACCTTAACTTGGGATAGAAAAACAACACTCATAACAAAACAAACGTCACGGAACACCATTCCTAATTTATTATATAACCAAGAATAGAATCCGGAAGAGATGGGATTCATCTAGACTGAAAGAGAACAAACAACTTCTAAACTATTACAAAACACTATTATACTTGCGAATTTGAAATACCGTGTTTATGACAGGGAGCATTGTGTAAATGTTAAATATAACAATAATGCATAAAGACCACAGAGACAGCCTCCTCATAAATTAGAAATTATCCTTTATACCTGCGTCCTAACAGGGTCGGAGTAATCATCAACCAGGTAAAGCAAGGGTGCAGCCTATCAGTCTGTGACTCTTCACCGTTGTGTATTGTGCAAATAAAAATGGCAGTGTTTCGTCCATGTGAAAACATTGTGTCGAATGAAATGGAAATAGAGAGTGAAGTGATTGAAATTAGTCACAACAGTGATACTGAAGATGATGTTTCGGACAACAGGAAGGTTAAAAGAAAACATTTGTCAAGTGACGCAAAAACGATAATAAAAAATGTTTACCAAACTCTAATGAAAAAGGGTGTTCAACTTCTTTCACCGTGACAAGTGAATTAACAAAAGTCCCCGTATCTACGGTAAGGGACATTATAAACAAGGGAGAGACAGGAAGACAGAAACGAGAAATGAAAAAAATTTCTAGAATCGATGAAGCGGCGGGAACTGAAATAAAACAACAAATTTACTCTTCTTACAAAGAAAATAGGGTGCCAACAACGTCTATGATTTTGGAAAGACTGAAAGTTTCGGGAATTTAAGTAACCTATTCGGAACAACGGTTTCTGAAATATTTGAAAACCATAGGTTTTGAGTGTAAACCCCTCAACGGAAGGATGCGCATCATGGAAAGTGTACAATTAAAAAGATTGCGTTGGGAGTACGTTACAGAAATAACAAGATTTCGCCAAGAAGGTCGATAAATAGTTTGGTTGGATGAAACATGGTACGATAGCCATGACGTTATAAAGAAATGATGGACTAATGGCACAAAAAGTTGTTGTCCAGAGGCCCCTCCGCCTAGGAGAAAAATAATAATAATTTTACATGCCGGTGACAGCGATAGATGGGTGTCCAATGCGTTGCTGTTGTCCGCAAAAAATATAAAAAATTGTTAAGCCGGCTATCAGGAAGACATGAATTCACCACTTTTTGAGACTTGGTTTCAAGAACAACTGCTGCCTAATTTGTCCGATAGTTCTGTCATTGTGATGGACAACGCCAGTTATCATTCAAAACAAATTAACAAGAAACCCACCACAAGCACGAAAAAAACAGATATCCTACAATATATGGCTGAAAATGATATAGAAATACCTAAATCAAAATGCACCAAAAAAGATATTCTAACCATTATAAAAGACATTCCTACAAAATATCGGATTGACACAATGGCACAAGCAAAAGGACATACGGTACTGCGTATTCCGCCCTACTACTGTGTATTAAATCCCATTGAACTTATCTGGAGTACTCTAAAACAGTGAATTCTGCGTAAAAATACAGCTCCAAGGCCAAATTCTGCTGTAGTAGATTCAATTAGAAGTGAGGTGGAAAATATTGTCAAGAAGCAATTCTTTTCTACTTTGCTCAAATTTTTAAAGACGTCCCTGCGTAGGGTCGGACTGTGTACTAGGTCTTGATTTACAACTATGCTATTTACGGTCCATAAATTTTTTGTAACTTGAAAGTTTTTTTACCGGTTTTGTTACAAACAGTGACAGTGAAAAAGGTAATTTGTTTCGGCTTTCATACAGTCGAAGTTTATGATTATTTTTGAGTTTTTTTTATTATAATGAAATTAATGTAAAAAAAATTACAGGGAAACGTTGAAAAGTTGGTTAGAAAAAGTAAATCATTAATTTTATTTCATTAATTATCAAATCACGTGGGTTTGTGTAGTATATCTAGTTTCGACGGGAAGATCATGGGTATTAATTAACACCACTCCTCATACTTTTTTTTGTTAATACAGTAAGAAAATCGGCTCTTATACTGTTAAGAGACGATGATTGTGAAAATCTGTGAGTTTTAGTCAATTATAATTGATTTAATGTAATGGAAAGTTATGGGGAAACGTTGAAAAACTCAGCGAAGCTCTTATACTGTAAGTTCATTTGTTCTTTTTTCTCATAGGGAGTTTTTATTTTTGGTTGGCTGTTAATATTTTTGGGTCTTGAAGCCGTGGATATTTTTTTGGCATGCCATTTGACATTTCCATGCCATAAAAACACTGGTGTTCTAAAAAATCACTTTGGCAACGAAAATTGATGTATAAAGCGTCTACATTTTATAGGATCGTAGGTAATAACTACTAAACAAACAGTGAACAAAAGCAAAATAGTCGCAGTAGTTGGATTTTTTACAAAATGTTTTAATACCTGAATTAAGACAATTTTTTAAGAAGATTTATAGAAACATAATGTTTCAATAATATGGAGCTACACACACCATAGATTATTAATTCAACGTGGTATACGACCATTTGTTTGCATCACGACAAAGTATCACACGTCGCATTAAACGAGCGGGCATTTGGACACACAAAAGATCTCAATGATAGGACAGGACACTCACTCAATGATTTCTTCTTGTCCCCACTTAAAGATAAACTAGGATACGGACACCGATTTTCTTCGCCCGATGAAGAGGTTGAAAAAGTATGTTTTAGGTTTTAGAGCTATCATCTGGAGTCTGAACAAAGCGTGATTCAATCGTATACAAAAGTGTATAGATTTTAAAGACAAATCTTTTCAAAAACAAAAATATATTTTTCCTACGATCACTACCCAAAGTAGGCTTTTGCACACTCAAATCTAACCGAAAAGTTGATGTTTTCCGTGATCTGTCATAATTTGATATTATTTCCGCTTTAGAGCGTACTTTTCCGCTCACATATTTTTAATTTACAATAAACTAAAGAAAGTTAGTAAATAATAGGTATATTAATAGTACATTATACACCAAGCGACTAAAGTGACCCATTTAATCCCGCGGATGGGACCCATTTAATCCCCGAGGGAATCAATCCATATACATTTTTAATAAAAATAAATACTACTTGGGATGGACTGTTACGAAACTTGGCTGGGCATCGAGGATGCACTTTTATGAAATGAAACTTGGCTGGGCATCGAGGACGGACTTTTATTAAATGAAACTTTGCTGGGCATCGAGAACGGACTTCCATTTTTTTGTAGTAAGTCAAAGTGCACCTTTAAAAAAAATAGCGTAAAGTATTCGTCGATTACTGGTCTTTCAAACACGCGCGATTTTTCGAGCACGACGGCGCAGTGTTATAAGACCTTACAGATTAGACCGATTCAAACGTCATTTTAATTATTATTTTCTATCTTATAAACCCATCCAAACACCTATGTTATAGTTGTAGTTAATATTTGAAAATATTCCAAGCGTATAAATAATTACTCCCAATATTTTTCGAACCTCAATTTGTTTAACCTTGTAAATGTCATCTCATTGTCGTTTACGGCTTTTGTAAGTTTTAAATTGTCATTAGTTGCTTTTACGCTGTTTTTGATAGATTAAGTTATTTTTCTTTTCGAAACCTTGACTCAAAACATCAAATTGCAGGAGGTTATGGACACAGGACACGCGTGAGACACCATTGAAGCTTCTGGAGTTTGTAATTTGTTGAATTTTTGTGTTAATAAGTGACATCATGAGCCAGCTTCCGCTGATCGACCATCTAAAAGGGCACGAGAACTCTGGTACGTGGAAATTCGCGGTACAGATTTATTTAGAACACGAAGAGCTTTGGGACGCAGTAAAAGACCTTTTCATGTTTTTTTTTAATTATTTGTCTAAAAATAAGGTGATCGTAGAAAAAAATCTTGTGTGCAATTCGAGCAGAAAGTGCGTTGCCGCAAAGTATCACTTTCCGCTCTTAATACACAAATAGCTATTTGATTAAATTAATTTGTTTATTATTTCAATACATAAATAACAAACCTCGTAGAGGACAGTTGTACCAACTTACCAATAAAGAAATATAGACAATTTCTTTAATAAAATTTAAAAAGAGTTAATATAGTTTATTTACGATAAAAAGACAATGTCATTTTTAGTTACTTTCCTGCTTATCAGAATAAATATTAATTTACCAACTGTGAATACAATTTATCCTCAACAGCCAGGGCAATTTACAGCTAACGAGTTGGAAAAACTTCAAGACGTTGTCAAATCAACTGGTAAAATTCCCAAGACAAGTTTTTTTGGTGCTTTTAAATTCATTGCTTCTATAAGATTAAAAAAACAGTTATTTTCATAACTAATTATTTAGGCAAATCTGCAGTGTGTGGTTAATAAAATGCCGAAGCAGCTGAACCGAAAATGTCAAGAGATGGTAACATCTTTGCTGAGCTATTTTGAACGAGAATGCCGAAATGGGGGCCCGCGTCTCCCGCTTACTGCTGTAAGAGACGTAAGTAATTGTATTCGCTATTTGTATTAATCATTATTAATATTATTGTTACATATTTAAAGGTAAATGATTAAATGTTTTTAATGTTAGCTTAGGTTAATTAAACTTGATAATATATTATTCTTTCATAAATTGGAGTAATTATATTGTAGAGAGTTGCAGAAGCTTTTTAACTTAGCGTTACCACTGTTAACCTTATTGCCGCCAAGCATAATAGAAGTGAACAGCCTAAAAGCCCACCTAGAAAGAGACAACGCATAAAACCTACTGTTGAAATTGATAACTTTGATCAAAATGCTTTCCGAAATGTTATATGCGAAATGTATGGAAACAGTGAGTATATTGAATTTACTGTTTTATTTTATTCACAATCAACTAACACAATA
The DNA here is from genome assembly GCA_963921935.1 of Galeruca laticollis. NCBI lineage: Eukaryota > Metazoa > Arthropoda > Insecta > Coleoptera > Chrysomelidae > Galeruca > Galeruca laticollis. Next base: position 173,684,466 of record OY998177.1, read on the forward strand.
TTTTTTCAGAGGAACACATAACCTTGAAAACTTTAAGAGACAAACTCCAGGAGCGTGAACTATTTAATGGTTGTTTAACATCACTCTGGAAGATAGTGAAAAATATTGGATACAAATACCAAAAAGATGATCCTCGTCGTGGTTTAATGGAGTTGCCACATATTGCATTAAAACGTGTACATTTTCTACATGAATATGTCAAGATAAAAAGGGAAGGATTATATCAATTTGTGTTTTTGGATGAGACCTGGATATTTAAAGACGGTACTGTTGGACGTTCTTGGCAAGATTCTAATCATAGAAGCGTGAAAAAAGCCAAAATTGGTGGTTCAAGGTAATTGAATAATAAAATTTAGCAATTAATTTATGATGTACTAAAATTCCTGTCATTTTAAGACCTTTTCAAATATTCACTAGTCACACTATTTTATTTAAATCTATATAATTATTAATAGTTGTTTTGAGCTATGCAGTCTATGTAGGAAACCTAATAGTAATTTGTTATTTCCTTAATGTAGGTATATAGTATTGCATGCTGGTTCCTCTTCTGGATTTATTCCTGGAACAGGGCTGGTTTTTTCTTCCAAAAAACAAGATGGTGATTACCACGGTGAAATGAACCGAAAAATGTTTTCGCATTGGTTTGAATACCAGCTTTTAGTGAACTTGGAAGAACTTGCCACGATTGTAATGGATAATGCAAGTTATCACAGTACAGTGGTCAATAAAGAACCAACAACGGCTACCAAAAAGGCTGATATACAGAACTGGTTGATACAAAATGATATTCCTTTTGAAAATACTTTCCTTAAAACCGAATTATTGAATTTAGTACAACGGTAAGTTGATATAAACATTTTTCAATATATTATGGTAATACTTAGATAACTTATTTTGTTTAAATATATGCATTTTTGTAGGAATAAACCACCAACAGTATATGAAGCTGACATATTATCTGAAAAATATGATCACAAAGTGCTTCGACTTCCCCCAACAGAACAAGCAATAGGTGTATGGAAAGTCTTTAGAAAAAGTGACTCCTGATATTTGGTCAAAGACAGTATAGCACACTGAAAAAATTATACAAAATGGGTGGGATAGAGAAGTAGTATTTGACAGACATGATGTGCCTCCACTTATTATTAATTTTGACAGTGACGATGAAGATAGTGATGATTTTGTAATGGAGTAGTGGAAATCTTGTGTTTTATTTTTTGTATATTTTTATCCAATTTGCTTTATTTCCACCTTTTCAAAATCACAAATAACTATTTTTAAATTAATTAGGTACAGTTATTTCATAATACACAAATTAAAACAACGACCACAGTATCTCTACATAAATAATACTGATAAAATAGGAGATTTTTTATTTTTATATCTTGTAACAAAATTTTATTTTGTGTATCTATATTTTTCTTCTCCATTCTATTTTTATTATAATAAATATGATATTGTATAAAGAAACAATATTTAAATTTGCATGAAGATGATTACAGCTTGTATTGATTCCTTTTAGCGTAAACCCTTGCAGTGCTCTTGACGATGGTTCTATAGAGCATAGAATAAGGTATAAGGACCTACAGTTCGTCATTTAACCCTCTTCTATGTAACATAATTAAATGTTAATTCGAATATAGAATGATTGGTTACTGTTTCTTGTATCTTATCCATAGTTTTTCATGAATAAATATTTATATTAAATTAATCAATCTTATCATACAAGCCTTTTATTTTTAAATAAATATTTTTGACTTACGCCCTACGAGGTACGGAACAATGAAAAAGAAGAGCTGTCAATCTAGCATCAGATTGACTTTTCTAGTTTTCGTTAAGTAAAGGAAAACACTACAGCTTGGCAACATCACAATATTTTGTTTTGCAACGTCATCGTCTTTTTATCGTAAATAAACTATACCTTTTTTCTGTAGACACGTTTCTTGTTTGCATAAAAAAAGTATTTGTATTATTTTTGCCACCTGTTCAAAATAATCTCTACCAATATTATTAATAAACTTTTTGTCAAAACAGTAAATATATTTTTCACTTACCAAAACTACAAACAACAGTACATTTGTCGAGAGAATGTTTACAGGTACTAAAGCGAACAGTACAAATATTATTCGAAAATACCTTCTATAGATAGTCCACTCACGTTTACATTTCAAACAGATTCGTATTACATAATGTGAATAATATACGAAGATATAAACTCTTTAAGTAAACAAAACGATATTAAATCTACTACCTAGTAGAAAAACCACAAAATGAATTAATTACGCCTTTGTTTGTGATTTCCTTAAAAATGAAACAATTGCCATTAAAATTTCGAAATGATAATCTATTGTCCAATTTAGAAATATTTCATTATAAGAAGTCGAACTGTAAAAAAACTTACTTTGTCTTCATCCAATTCGCCGTACAAATGAGGTACCCATCCTTGAATAAATTTATACAATTCGTCAACTCTGTTTTTCGGTACGCTAAACCAGTACTCCGGTCGCATTTTCTTCTTTCCGTACGACATTAGAGGCGTTGATCTAGGTATGACTTTATTCATAGGTTTTCCCATTCTTAACCGCAAGTAAAGCGGAGGATCGTCACAAGATCTCGCTGGCCTTGGAATTAGTTCTGAAATTAAAGAAAAATCATTTAATAAAACAATTGTTTTATTCGTCGTTTGAAAAAAAAAGTTGTACCTGCTTATTTGTAAAAGCCGATACACGAAAAACAGTATTTTATGGTGACTCAAGAAATGGAGAGTATTTAATAAGATACATTACAGTTACATGCACAGAACTTGACAAGGAGGTTTCGTCGTTGTAGTCCTCACTGATTTTGTAAATTTATATATTTTAAAAAGGCGGAAACATTCCTATTCTGGTAGCCGACGAGTAAACATCGCTTATCGGTAATTATACCTCATTAAATTCAAATCAAAATATGAGTTTTTTTCTGTGTATTGTTAAAAGTAGTAAATAATTAACAATCATCATGTGATTTTTTCAATATTTGTGATCAATGCTATGAACAATAGAACATAAGTTTTAACAAGTGAAGACATTTTATTTTCATCAGTGACGTAACATCAAGTCAGGTAACTGTTATTTCCTACAAAATATTTTCAGGGATCCATTAGGGACCCTTGTCTTTCCTTTTCATTTGTATTGGCTTTGGTATCCAGGGCCACTTACAAAATGAATAATTATCAATCCCAATTAACCTCAAACTCTCCTCCCCATAATTCACATAATGCTACAAAGTCGTATGTTGCTGCTGCACAAACAAAACCTCCCCCACCAACCTTCCCTAAAAGAGAACAAGCAATCATCATGCACACCATAACCAATACCACTCTCTTTGAGTATATAAAAGCTGTAGGAGAAATTGTAACCCCCAAAAACGTAACATTTGCCTCTAGAATCTCAAACAACCGCACATGCATCTATTTAAGCTCTACTGCTGTTGTCGATAGACTTCTTAATGAACACGATAGTATATATATTAAATCTAACAATATACCTATTCGAAGGCTTATCACACCTGCCAAACGAATTCTGATTTCCAACGTTTCTCCCACTATCCCTCTCTTATAGAAAAAGCTCTAAAAAACATCGGCCTACAGCTAGCCTCTCCTGTTTCATTTGTGAAATGTGGCGTACCGGATGATAAATATTCTCATATCATGAGTTTTCGCAGAATAACATATATTATACCAGAAAACGACAACTTCACTCTCCAAACATCACTTTTAATTAATTTCGAAAATACTCCTTACAGAATTTTTGTGTCCACGGATAAACTGGAATGCTTCTTATGTAAACTCCCTGGACACAGCGCCGACTCTTGCAGCAATCCACCTAACACTGAAATTCAAAATCCACCACCCCCATCCCCAATAGTGCAAACAACTACTACATACTCTGACAATCTTCCTGTATCTAACACTCAGAGTATACCTGTCGAAGATGATCAACCCAATCTGACACTTATCGAGCAAGTAAATTTACCTGTAACTCAAGGACAAAAGAGAGGTCTATCTACAGATAGCAACCTCGAAACTCCCTCTCAGCTCTCACCGATAGATACACCGACCGACAACCAGATGTTTCCCCCTTTATACACAATACGCCAAAACTCAATCAAACAGCATAAGAAAAACCTAAAACGACCGGAAAAGAGGACTTTAAACTCATACCCACTACTTACTCTACTATACAAGAGCTATGCAAAAACAATTCTACTCACCTAACACTGACTGAAACACAACTCACCGCTTTCCTAGAAAACTCATTTAGCTTGTCAGACCCATTGAACGAAGCTCTCTTTCACAGCAAATATACAAGGTCTACTAAATGACTTAACTCTTATGTACAACATAACCAAAGAACGGTCTCTTAAAAATCGGTTGACTAGATTACAGAAAAAAATAAAGCATCATCTAAACCCTGAAGATTCGTCTGACGATAAGAGCTATACATCAGAAACCCAAACTGACGAAGAGTCAAATAATCCCACCTCTTAATTAGCACAGAACTCGTTAGAACCATCAGTCCATATTAACAATATCATTATACACAATAATAATCTTCAAGCTAATCCAATGGAATTGTGATGGATTTTTCCCCGCCTGGAAAGAATCCAGCAGCTCATATCCAATGAAAACACTCAAATCCTGTGTCTCCAAGAAACAAATGCCACATTCTCGAAACTTCCCCACCTAAAAAACTTTGAAGGCTACCATTACATACGCAATAATTGCAATAGAGCCAGTGGCAGTACTTCGATTTTCGTTTCTAATGACATATTTTCATCCATTCTTCCCCTTAATACCGACCCTGAAGCTGTTGCTGTAACTATATGGCTCCCGAATAAATTAAATGTGTGCAGTATATATATTCCCCCGAACCATTGTCTAAAAGAAGAAGAACTAGCAAACCTCATTTTTCAACTACCTCATCCCTACATTCTAATAGGAGATTTCAATGCGCATAATAACTTATGGGGATCCAACTCAACATATGATAAGGGTAAAACAGTGGAAAATGTAATAAACTGTACAAATTCCTGCCTACTAAATACAGGATCCAATACACATCTTAACTTCTCCTCTGGTTCTTTTTTTGCCATAGATCTCAGTCTATGCGATCCTAAATTAGCTCCCACATTAACTTGGCGTATTGTTGATGATTTATATGATAGTAATCATTTCCCTATCGTTATATCTTCCATTGCCTCTCAAAAGCCAAAAATCTCAACCAGGACTTTCTGGCGACTAAACAATGCTGACTGGAAAAGTTTTACATCACAAACAGAAGATGTCCTACATTCTCTTAAGTTTTCCGAAAGCGTTGATGATAATATCTCAAATTCTATTTTGTCAGCTGCTGAATTACATGTAGGTAAAACTAATATATCCCATCCTAAGAAAAGTGTTCCTTGGTGGAATTCCTCTTGCAAAGACGCTGTACAACAACAAAACATAGCATTAAAACTGTTCCGACAAAACAATACCCCTGAAAACCTCATTAATCTCAAAAAATCCAGAGCAAAATCTAAATTCATTATCTAACAATGCAAAAAATCCTCCTGGAAAAACTATGTTTCGTCAATAAGCGAAAACACAAATCCCAGTCGATTACCGACGGATTACCCCAAGGCTCTGTACTCAGTCCCACACTCTCCAACCTCGTAACAAATGATCTATGTTCTAATTTCTCTGCTCCTATTAGATGCACGATGTATGCCGATGACTTAGTATTATATTGCCACGGTCAGTCAGTGTCCACTACCTCCACTATAATTCAATCCGCGGTAAATTCCCTGTCCAACAAGATAAAATTATTGGGACTCTTTCTATCCCCAACAAAATCCAAAGTCATCAATTTTAGTAAGTCTTCAATAAACTCTACCCCTAATATTTTAATCAACAACGTCTCCCTTCAGGTTGTAAATCACTGCAAAATATTGGGTATGATATTTGACTCCCGTCTCAATTGGAAAAAACATATTTTAGATACAAAGAGCGAAGGATACAGACGACTAAACATCATAAAAACCCTTTCTCACTTCCATTGGGGCGCTGACGAAACTTCTCTAAAAATATACAGATCCCTTATTCGATCTAAATTAGACTATGGCGGCTTCGTATATATATATCTGCATCTAAATCACATATCAATGTCTTGAACTCTGTACACAATACAGCTCTTCGCCTGTGCCTGGGGGCGTCTAGTCCGGTAGAAAGTCTCTACTGCGAAGCAAATGAACCTCCTCTATGGATAAGACGTCAACATTTATTACTTAACTATATTATCTCGGTATCTTCCAATCCCCTTAACCCAGTATACAGCTTGTTTACCAATGATAGCTTACAGAATATCTCAACATCCTCAACAATAAGACCCTTACCTTCACTACTAAAAACAATGCCAATCAAAATTGATATTTCTCAAACATTTCCTCTCCTCTTCCCTTAATGCCCCCATGGACGAAAAACATTCCTCATATCAACACATCTCTCACAACTCTGAATAAAAATGAAACACCAAACGATCTAATTAAAAAAACTTTTCTGGATATAATATACCGAAATGAATACGATTTAGTACTATATACTGATGCCTCGAAAAATGAAACAGGAGACAGTTGTGCCGTAACAACATTACATTCTCCCATCTTCTCTTCCACAATATCATCAACTTGTACTGTACATACCGACGAACTCTATAGTATACTTCTGGCCTTCAAACATATTTCCGCTCCTAATAAAAATGTCTGCATATGTACAGACTCACTTGCCTCTATACACTCCATTAAAGATATATACAGTGACCATCCTCTTGTACAGAATATCCATGACTCCTACCAACTCTCCTTTTCCCAAAATAAAATATAACAGTTACCATTCTATGGACACCATCTCACATTGGTATAATGGGAAACGAACTAGCTGATCAACTAGCTAAAAGGGCCACAACTTTAAACTATTATGCAGATAACATCCAAATTGCATCCGATCTCAAGCAAGTCATCAAGCATAAGATCAAATTTCTATGGAAAATTCATTGGAACTCCATCCCGACAAAATTGCAAAAAATTCAACCATCATTAAGCCACCCTTACTATATTGGAGCTTCAAATATCTCAAGACAAGACCTAGCGGTGCTGAGAAGACTAAGAATCGATCACACTAGATTCACTCATGGCTACCTTATGTCATCCAACATTCGGCCATTCTGTTCAACCTGTAACTGCATCTACACTGTTGAACACATTATTCTAGAATGCCAACAGTACACAGCTAGAAGACAACAGCTCAACCTCAAAGGAAGTCTCCAAGAGATACTCGGAAATCTAGATAATGTCCCCTCCGTTCTCCAGTTCCTGAAAGATGTACAGCTATACCACAAAATATAATATATTTATTGTATACTTTTACTGTACCTGTGCGAGTGGCCTTTGTAGCCGAGCACGTTAATTGCAATAAAAAAAGGCGGAAAATCTGATCTAAATAATTACTGAGAAGTGTGTTAAAATTGTTCAATGTAATCTGCCGATTCAACCAATGAGGGGTCAACCAACATCATATATCTAGTATGGCAACTAAATACCAAAACAAGAATAAAAACAGAGTATGGTCTCACAAGGGATATTAAAGTCTCAATCGGTATCGACATGGAGATAGCAGTAGCCCTTGACTTTTTAACATCATAATGGATAAAATAATTGAAAATGTAAACTAGCTTAATCTTGTCTGAGAATCACCTCTGTGATGCTGGCAGAACCATTTCGGCAAAATCAAATCAAACCTATTACGATTTTTAGTATTCATTTTGTACCACAAAACATAATTTTGTATCCAAATTAATAATAATTTAAAAATTGAAAATTAATACAGGAAACTGAAAAACTAAATTTGTACTAATTTGTGTCACAAAAACTATTAACGCCAACCCCATCAAATAACCCCTGTTTCGATAAATTCAAAAGCAAGCCCATTCTTCACCGATCTTTTCAATATTTCCTGAAAAATGAAATATTAAAGTATATTCTATTAGTACTAAATTTGTACTACAATAAATATTCCAAAATATTGAAGACAGCACACTTAAACAACCCCTGCTTCGATAAATTGAATAACAAGCCCATTATCCTCCGATCGATTTAAAACATTTTGAAAAACGAAATATAAAAGTTAATTTGATTAAAACTGAATTTGTACTAATAGGCCAAGCTACAGAGATTTCGAGTGAGAATTTTGTGTATAAAGCTGCGCCATTGTTTGGAAGATAGTTTCATATGATATAGTGAGATATTTTTCGGGCAACCGTACTCAAAACAAGCATTTTTGCAGCCGCAACAGAGGCCGCAAAATGATGGGGGGTGGGCACACGGCCTTTCCCCAAGGATAATGTCAAAGGATGCGGCTCCTTCACACCTCATGCCGATGATCTCCTGCAATTGTAAGAAGATATGTGGCAATGCATGTAGCTGCAAAAAAGCAGGTTTGAAGTGCTCTATTGTATATGGCCAATGCAGTGGACAGTCCTGCGAGAATAGACCAGATATCATCGTTAACGTGGACACTTCTGGTTTAAGCATTGTCCTCACGTTCCAAGTACCTACGTACCTTTTTTTTCTTTCCCCTTTTTGATTGATATTTACTTTCTTATAGCCTGATTTATCATTAGTGATTTCCTTACCTTTGTCTTGTAACCTTTTTTAAAACATATAATTATAATAGATCTCCCTACCTTTTTCGTTTGTACTTATATTACCTTCTATCTTGTTATTTCCTTTATCGATCCTTATCCTATTATCTACATTTATCCCTTTACTACAATTTGTTTTCATATATTTACTATTACTAATCTTGAAATTATTTCTTATTATAAAAATAGTCCTTTCTTCCTCCCGTTCTTTATTTTTCTGTTCCGCTCCATTGCCTCTTTTATTTCCACTTTCCTCTTCCATTTGTTCCCCTTCTTCTAGTTTTTTTCTTCTCTTCTAAGCATTTTGGTTATTTTCTCCTCGCTTTCTCCTGCCTCCGGTGATCTTACGTGTACTTTCCTTTTAGGCTTATTTGTCTCTGCCTTTTCTATCTTTTTCTCGCCTTCCTGGAAACAATACTTCTCATGTACATTTTCATCTATTATCAATTTATCATATTTAAAGTACGCTCTACTTCCTTTTTCCTTTGATATTTCCATAAACTGAATCATGTATATCCGGTCTTCCTGTACTCTTTTTGGCAAATCATCATTTAGCCATATGTTTGTACCTTTTAGGTTTTTCTTTATTATTTCTTGCTTCTTTTCCCATTGATTGAGCTTTATGATTATTGGTTTCTTAGTTCTATTATTGAATTCTCCTATTCTTCGTAGATTGCTTACTTTATTTTTTAAATCCACTCCTACTCCTGCTTCTTTTAATATTCCTTCGATTTTTATTTTTATGTCTCCAGTTCTTTCCTCTTCACTATCTTCTATTCCCTGTATAATTATATTGTTTCTTTTTGTCTCTTGTTCCGTCATTTATATTCTTCTTTCTTGTGTTTTTATCTTTTGTTTCAGCCAATTATTTTCCCCTTTCAGCTCTCTTATTTCTTCCATGTTATTTTCTAGTTTGTTTTCGATTGTTGTCATTTTATCGGTCAGACATTCAAAAATTCTTCTTACTTAATTCATCTCTCCTATTCTTTCTTTTTCAGCACCGGATTTCAAGCGTCTCACAAACAGTTTTTGTTACAGTGCTAAGGTCACCCTTAACCCGTAGACGAGCTGACTTTTTTTTACCGTGACTGATTCCTTCTATTATTTTGATAAATATCTGTTTATTACGCTCCTGTACTTTCGATTTTCTGACTGTATAAAATTCTTATCGAGTTCCGTGTTACCAGTTCTTGTATGTATAATTTATTTCTTATTAAAATTAATAAATTTTTGTATTGCTCATTTGTTTCCCAATTAAGTGTTTTTTGTCTTCAAAATTATAATTCATGCATGTTTACTTACGTCTTTCTATTCTTGGTTGTTTTATCTTTTGTATATCACCACTTTCCGTATTTGTTGTTCGCTAATTCTCAACAAATTTTCACTTATTCTGTACCATCACATTACATTAACTGCACCTTTTGCTTGCCAGAACAGTACTGAGTACTACATACAAACAATAAATCATAAGAAAATCATTACTGCCGCTCTAAAACTTCCGAAAGAAGCTACTTTTACGATTAGATTAGATTACCTACTAGTTTATTTCAAAAGTGACTAAATCCTAATTTTTTTTAAAACCGGTGATCCAAAAGCAAGAATAAAAAAATCACAAATATGATTGAGTTCATAATTTTAGGATGTAATCTTTACATTAACTATTTATCAATCCCGCTTTGACATAGAGGATTCGAAAAACCATAAGCTTCAAATTCATTTTTTGGTTCTTGAAAAATGTTATTCCAGGGATTTATCCAGTTTTGATACTAGACGACTCAATTCTAAAAACATTTCAAACACTGTTACATTATAGTGTTGGATTTTATTTTTTTGAAAAAACCTTTAATTATCAGTTCATATTTATTTAAAAAAATGTATGTCTAATTTTGATGAAATGAAAAAAATTATAATACTTTTAACTAAAGTAAATGGACTTACAAATGTTACAAATGACTCTACCTGTTCACAATTTTCGTTTGTTCAACTCTACCGAAGACTGGGTATATACAAAATGTTAGGAATAGTTAGAATTGTAAACAACAACACCAATTTTACAATGTTTTGCAAACATATTACAAAATTCATGACTAATGAATCTGTCAATTGCCAGCTAAGGCTAAAAAATCTTCAATGGGAAAAACCCATCTATTAATACATAATAAAACTTACTGTGTATATTATTTAATGGAATATTTATTTACATCTGTAATAAAATAATGCGAATAAACTGATCCAATCTGTTCGAGATTACAAAAAACGAATGGATGATTGTATTATTGAAGTTGTATTGTTGATATCCTGTTTGAAAACAAATACATCATTGATAACATGCATTAATTCTTATAATGTATGACCTATATAATATAAACGCTCTAACTTTTGTGTTAACATTGACTAGAACAATTTCTAAATCGTGGAAATAAACGAGAAAATCTCATTATCCATTTCTTTAAGTAACCATAAATAGTTGTTTGTAAAAAAATTTGAAGGAGCAAATTTAAAAATACAAAATGCCACACATACATTCCGCTTAACACAAGTGCTGTGTAAATTATGAAGCATTCATGGTGTAATGTAAATGTAATCAAATAGTGTAGTGGAATGGGTGATCGCGCAGTGCAGATCATGCAAAACCTACCAAAGTAATCTAACCCATCATATGGGGATCGAACTGCAGCAATTAAACAGAGAAATATAATGAACTATTTCAATTCTACTTAGCATTTTTATAATGATTTAGGCGTAAATAAGTAGTCTTAAAATGGAGACTATAGCCATTTTGTCAAAACTAATAAAACTTATCTTGTGATTGACAATACATTTAAAATTATTCAGTATGAGTAAAACGTTTCAATATTTCGAAATTGAGAAAATATAAATTATTTCTGAATATTAAACTCTAGACATGAAGCCTCAAGGCAACAGAAAATTATTTCAGACAATGTAATGCCTAGGAAACTAATGGATTTGTTCATAGTATTAAGAATACTATCGGCTAATAAGTTACTTTGGAAATAGATAGTGCCACAAACACATAATTAACATTCTTTCAGTAAGCACCAATCTTCAAAAGGTAGCTGTACAAACTTTACGACGATCTGACTACTCAGTATCATATTAAAGTTCCCTGGAGTCAGCATGTTATTGAAACAAAAGATATGAGCTATCAAAACGAGGGTGAGCTAATGAACATGAATTTTTACTATTCACTTCCAATTAAATTAAAAAAATTGTTTGTGAAATAATAATGATTACTTGTGCTTAAGTAACTGTTAAGTCTGTTGGCTCAAGTCTTCAGATTTTGAATATTTCAAATAAATTGATACATTTTGCAGAAACTACTAAATAAATGTAAATACTTATTTACACCTTTTAATATGATGTGTATATGTTTGTAATTTCTGATGAATCATGTTATTAAAAGTAATTTAATTTATTACAATTATAAAATCTGCATCTGCAATGATAAGCCAAACATCATAACGAATATATACACAAAACATTCTTGCTTTAAAAAATGTCATTTTATATATAATTCAACTGTTATTTGTTGTGCTGTTTACTTAATACAATACCTACTGTGAGAATAAGTCTTCTCTATATCTTTATTTAGTAAACTCCCACCTTACAATGTTGGTTAGCGACAAACTTGACTGAAAATGCTTTTGATTGAAAATTTAAACTTGAAACGTACCTCGTAATGAGTAAGATTTTGTTAAATTTTACCGATTATTTGTAATAGCTTTTTACTCTTATCATGACATGTAACATACTGAAAGTAAATTATAGTTGATATAATTATCGTCACCAATTTCCAATTATGGTTAAAAATAACTAAACTGGATTGTAATTAAATGTTACCTAATAAGATAAGTACACATAACATAGCGGATTTGTGTTTTTATGTAACTAATTCAAAATTATCAAACCATCACCTTAGTAAGAAAAACATGTACCTAACTCCAATTTGGTAAAGTTTACAGGAGATCAAAAAAACTGTTTTGTTTATTTTCCACCTGCGCTTGAACATTCAAACTTTTGTAATTTTCGAATTATTTTATGAAAGTAAATTTAAAACTAAATAAGGACAAAATTCAAAAATTGACATTTAACCTAAATTCATTAGAAAACAATGAAGTTCAATGAAATATTTGGGCATTCAAATCGATTATCTTGGGATCTCATATAAATAACCTTTTAAATCGTTTACCAAATTATACATATTTATTAAGGAATCTAGCTTACCAAGTAAATGAAAAAGTCTTATTAATGGCTTATCATGGCTAACTTCATAGTACTATGCCTTATGGTATACTTCTTTGGGGAGGCTCGTGTCATTTGGGTAAAATTTTGCAGGTCGGGTAAAATTGTCGTATAATTTGTTCAAGATAACATTAAATTGGATTATTAAGATACTTCTAATGGATGATTGCAGATACCCTAAGTTATGTTTCAAACGGCAGTTGAAATTATTGCCTGTATGTGATGAGAAATTTAATTGGGCAAAGCAAGTAAGTCGAATTTTGATTTTATTGACGCATCTGATATTTGGGATAATATTAGCGCTGTTAAACCAAAAATTAATAGAAAGTCGTTGCTCTCACGGTATTATCAAAAGCTACATTTATTAGACATTACACGAAAAGAAAACAGCTCATTCCTTACATTATATAAATCACTTTCTAGCTGTTCGGAACCCGTTCTTATTTAATCCAGAAAATGCTTATGTACGTTACCCGCACTATTTCCCAGTTACGTTTCACCAACCAGCTGCGTATAAGATTTACCTTGAATGGCTGCTCGTATATAATTTACCCATCAGAACGCTGCACTGTGTGTAACATGGAAAAACCGGAAACTATCTTCCATATGCTTTTTGAGTGTCCCATATACACCTCCATGAGATCACCCAATTGTGACCCTCTCAGAAATATTGAATCTCTCATAGAAACTCTAAATAACCTCAATGTTAATGATGCAAAATATATTGCTGCTTACATATGGAATGTTCTAAAGCTTCGAGCATTCGTGATTAACGAATGATAATTTTTGAGCTCTTTCGTTAGTTTCGGATTAGTACAATAAACAAAAAAGTAATTTTGTTAGTTCCATGCGTCCATTATATGTGCTATTTTTAATTATATTTTAAAACTTTGAATATAAATCTTGATGTTTTTTGTTATTTTTTCTTTATGTATATTTGGCTTATATTATGTAGACCAAAGATGTAACTATAAATATTTAATTATTCATGCACTGTCAACCGAACCCTTGCTATGAATGTATATTCTATAAGCAATAAAGTTTATTATTATTATTATTATTATTATTATTATAAAAAAAATTACAGCATATGAAGAAAAATTATATGGGCGAATGAAATTACAAATTGAACAAGCAAGAGAAATGTATGAGATGAGAATGGAAAATGAGAGGGCACATTTGAAAGATGCGAGAACGTTGCATGAATTGAAAATGGCAAATGAGAAAGAATACCATACTGAAAGAATGAAATTGTTGAGAGACAGAAGAGGATGAATGGTTGTATGAATAAATAAAAATCAGTAGAAATATATAGTAAATATGTATGCAAATAAATGTAAATAAATCCATAAAATTTTTATATCTGTTTAATTAATATTATATATCTTACATCAATTATTGTTAAAATATCTTCTAATGAAATTTAGTATAATTATCAAGTAGTATAATGTAGCTTAAAAGTTTAGTACACCGAAGTTAAACACAAAATTATCAAATAGAAGAAAACAATTATAAAGTTTTCGTGGATCTGTTCACGTATAGGTGTCAGAACAAAACTCCCAAAAAGTTCCCTTCCGAATATTGTCCGCAACATCCCTTATTTCGCTGAAAACCACCCACAAATCTTAGTTGTGCCGGTTTTTCTCAATTTTCTCGAAAACCGTTGTTCAATTCTAAAAAAATGCTTGTTATCAAAATTGTTGCAAATTAAATTTTAAATGAAAACTATTCTTCAAGTTATTTTGCTAATCCTCACGGAATTCCCGTAAATTGCGGCCAAAGTTAAGGGTAGCTTTTTGTATGCTATTTAAAATACATAATTAATCCAGAAATCGTACAAAATCAATGTATTAGGCTGCTGGTGCTTGTAAAAAGGTTGGGATACCGTACCACTATTCTTTTTATATATATATAAAAAATAACAATTTTATTATTATAACAATAGCTAAAATACTAGTAGTACAAAGAGTCTTGAAAGACAAAAACAACTTCTGAAATGAACATCGGCTAGAATTGCATTCAATTAAAATTAATACACCAATACCCGATCAACAGAAGACATTAAGTAATTTAGTTAACAAGGATCAATTAATTTCTCAACTTGTCGAGAGCTTTACTGCTTTAGACGATGCTGATTTACTAATTGTCACAACCGCTATCGATCTATCTAGTCACCATGATACTGCGGTTGTAGTTGGTCAGTATGTAGATCTTCTCGCCCTTATTAGTGCTCCTGCCCCTCCTTCTAAAGGGGTTATGTATTTAAAACCAGCCCAGGCAAGTAAAAAGAGCAGGATTTACAGATCTTCCGATTAACAATATTCCAATATCATTAAGAATATTAAAGAATCTGTTTTGTTCACACATGCGTTTAGTGGTTGTGATACCACTTCTACTTGTTTTGGAAAAAGGAAATTTCAAATAAAATAGGGATATTAAACTAGAGAAAGGATTTAGAAGAGGTTGTTAATATTATCAAAAATTCTCAATCTACGAGAAGTGAAGTTGAAAGTGCTGGGGGGCTAGTTTTGAATATCAGTGAAATTGAATTCACAAGTGAAATATTTCGATTTTTAATTCACCATCGAAATAGTATACCTAGTTTTGAATGGTAGTGAAACGAAATTATTATAAATTCACTTAAATGAATTTAATTCGAACAATACAATCTGACAACAACGGAATAGCCCTCATATTAGTTCAAAAGTTAATTATGAAGAAAAAAGAAGAATAATTGGGGTTAAAATGCATTAATTTCATGAGATGATAAATGTTGAAAAATATTATATAATAATAATTAAATTAAAATATATATTAATATAAATTATTGGGGTTTTATTTAAGAGATAGGTAAGATTTAAACAGGCTTAGTTAATTGAATTACATTATTTAGCATTTGCTGAAGTTCCTCTAAATTTGCCATGTAGATTTAAAAAATATAAAGCGTCCTCGCGTCCTGCTTAAGACTACCGCTAACTTTGAACGATTTTTGCGAGAAAACAGTAAGGATTAGGTCAAAAGGGACCGAGAAAGATGACGTCTATGTCATCTGCCGTGAAAAAACACAAACAATGTGATGTAAACACTATTAGTATTATTAGTGGTTTTGTATATTCAGCGTTTTTAAATGTTCATTTTTTAAAACTGATATCAAATGTTTGTGATGTCGTTATCAAAAGTATATTGCTGTATTCATGGCTGTTCAAATATGCTGTATAAAAATACTACGCAGTTGTAATTTTATAGTTTCCCCGAAAGTCCATTGAACACTGCGTGGATAACCTTAAAACGTCAAAAATGGATAAATGCAGTAAAAACCCATATGTAATTAAAATGTTCTAATTAAAACATTTTATTAACTATTATTTTGTGTATAATCAGTATGATACTACAATTGGCAACTATTAGAAAAGTTCTAAATTTTTTTACATAAATAAAAGATTATTATCGAGAGAATAAAATGTTGTTTTCTGTCCGATTTCATTGATTATATAAAATAAAAAACTAGTTATGTGTTTGCTGACTTTAATATTATATAATAAGATCAAATAATTAAATACTATTAAGGGGAAGAAAGTAAACATTTGTACAAAACGAATCACTTCAAGTTTTTTAATTACATTTCAGAAAACATCGGAAGGACTGGGAACCAAATAAAAATACTAGAGTTTGCAGTGCTCATTTTGTCAATAATCAAAAATCAGATAATCCCCTACACCCATCTTACATACCAACATTTTTTCCTGGCAAAGAAAATAAAAAGATCTATTCATTTTTTGCATATTGTAGGTTGTTTATTATACTGTTTACATCACAATGGTTTTCTTATTTAACACCACGGCGCTCTATTTTCGACAGAAGTGCCGCCTCTATAGTTCGGTCTCGATCCCTAATGTTTACACAAGTTTTTATCTAAAATTTCATTTCCAATAATATTGATTACTATGATTTTTCACGTTTAAACAACTAGTTACGAGAAAATTGAGTAACGAAATACGGTTTGGGGTGGTATTTAGTAAAATAGGGGATGTTGCAGACAATATTCAGAAGGGAACTTTTCGGGGTTTTGTTCTTACTCCTATATGTGAACAGATCGACGTAAAATGAAAACTTTATAATTTTTTTCTTCTTAAAAGTACTATTTACATGTAATAGATTGTTTCTTTCGAGTTATCAATAAATTGGGTTTCATAAGGGGTTAAAACTCCAGTTTCTGCATTAAATATCAAGTCTATAGTATTACCACTACTAGCTATCTGCAAGGCCATTGCCATAATTTTTTTGCATCTTGATGACATACTTTTTGGTACTGAAAATTCAAAACAATATTGTTACAGTTTTTAGTAGAGAAAATATGCATCTCCACATAAGCAAAAAAACAGAATACATAGAAATCCACGTCTGTTAACAGTCACACTCCTATAATAATTATTGTGTTGTTTATAACAAAATTCAAATATAAAAAATGATAGAGTCATCTTACCTTGATATTCAACCAGATTTTTGTAAAAAACAACCCATAATTTTCACACTTAATATAAAAGCATAGCTCAACACTCGCACACCATGAACAGTTTGTAATTCTCAACACAAAATGAACGGTTGGGATTACGCGGCTTTCTTAGTGAAGTTTTTGTGTTTTTCTTACTAAGACGACGATATGTTCTCATAATCTAGTCAGTTTTAACAGCTTTTGGGAAAACACCTTCAATTTAGAGCTACAATTTTTGAGTTATACTTCAAACACAGTAATAGTTGATTTGATTTGTCTATTAAGAGTGAGTTTATTTGCACTGAAAATAATTATAAATTGTATAGGGCAGGTTACCAAAATATATTTCAGCAATTCCCATTATCCGGAGAAAGAATATAAACAATAATACTCTTGATACTTATTTTCTTGTTTCCTATTTAAAGAAATGATTTACATACCAACCACACAATAAACTCAAATAGGAAGCTACCACTCTTAACTAATCTTGATCAACATGAGTGTTTAACATGTCGCTGAGACATGTTACTATTTTCATCAATTATTTTGGAGCGTTACTATTCGTCGGCTACTCCCACCTCTAATTCCAAATCCTTTTATTTCAAATATTAGAAACGTATCGTTGATAGCTTTTACTATCATTAAATGTCTATTTAAACTACGATTGATGTGGAACTCGGCCTCTTTTATTCATTTCTTCGCTGAAAAGTTAATCAGCATTCTCTGTTAAATATCAATTTGTGTGTGATTTTTAATTTTCTTCGCTGGTACGTTATCTATATATTTTCAAATTGTTATTGTGTGCTTACAAATTATTCTATTTCGATTTTTCTATTTAGTTAAAATATTTCGTTTTTTTAAAAAAAAAACAATGTTTTTGTGATGACGTTTTCCATTTTTTCTTCGCCGGTATTATCTTTCTTTAATAAAAATATGGTGGCGTCCAAAGTTATTTCCCACCAATTTAAATTTGCTTTTTCTGATTATTTTGGAAACAGGAATGATAAGAATGAACAGTTTTCTGTGGTTTTATTTTGAAAATTAAATTCAAATTTTTGTATGTATTGAAGTATAAGCTCCTACCTGTTCATTTTATTCCTCCTTTTCAATTTTCAAATTTTCTACAGTTTTCTCCTGTTTTTTTATTTCTTTCCCCGCAGCTCTGCAGCCTTAAGGACCGTCTACTTTAAGAACCGACCTAAGGACCGTTTACCTTAAGGACCGCTTTAGCCTGTACCGACCCTAAAGACCGTCTACAAGATCCACTCATCGGACCACATCGTCCATACAACAACGGCTCAAGAACCCTCGACTACTGCTGCGAGCTGTACGTCCCGAGTCTTCCCAAGATAAGTCCCTTACTTATTTTTAGTATATATAAAATATTGAGTTGGACATTTTTACTATACAGGGTGTCCCGGGACTAATGGGAAAAAAGTCAGTAGCGTATAATCTGGACCAAAATAATGTTAGTACTTCATATAAACTTTTTCTATGCAGGCCCTCGTTTTCGAGTTATAGGCCTCCAAAGTTTTAATTTTGAATTTGGTTTTAATTTTTATTTTTGGTACTAGTTATTTGATCCTTATAAAATTTACAGCAATGCTGTAATGTACGTGTATGTTTATTTTGATGAGGTAAACAGATTTACAGTAGTGCCTTGAAGCCAGGGACGGACTACTCGCAATGGTTAGTGATCCAAAATTTTTGCAGGGATGGCACACCCTGTATGAAATTATCGAAATTCACTTCCCCACACATTAAGCAAATGAAAAGGTACTCCTGTTGGAATTCGATAAAATGAGCCGTTTGGCTAATATTTACAGTTTTATTAATGCACTACGTACCAATTTATGCATTCACCATTTTTATAAGTACACAACGAGGTAAAACTAACTTATTAATACGATGTCCAAGATTTACCTACAGTTCTACAATAAAATAATTTAACGATAGCAGAAGATTAAAACATTAACGACTCATTAATTCGAAAGCTGGTAAAACCTTTTTAAAAGTGTTTTTACCGTTTTTCAAGTAACCATAGGATTAGTTGTCAAACGTTGTGTAGAATAGTTCGTAGTCAGTACTTGTCAATAATTCCAATGGCAGAATTCACTTTTATTGAGTACGCAGATATGCATTTAATGTATGGACTGCCTTCTCGAAACTGTTTAAAGGCCAGAAGGCTTTATGCAGAACATTTTGCAAACAGAGCATTGCTAGACAGACGAATGATTGAGCGTATTGATCTCAGGTTACGAGGAACATGTATGAATAAGTAAATATAATTTTCCATGTATACAAAACAAAATTTTAGGAAGCTTTTCGCCAAAAAAGGTGGAGAAGGTTCAGTACGAAGCGTACGTACTGTGACTTGTTAAATACAGTTGATAATGAACCATCAACGAGTTTACGAAAATTATCAATAGAACATAACGTCTCGAAATCAGTTGTTCATCGCGTCCTAGAAGAACAGCTGTTAAATCCTTTTCACATGAAAAAAGTACACAGTATGACAGTGGCTGATTATCCTGAACGACTTGAGTATAGCCAGTGGTTTCTGCGACAAGCAGACAATACATTTATTAGTAACGTTCTCTTTACGAACGAATCCGGTTTCACCAGAGATGGAGTCATAAATTCTCATAATATCCATTTAAGGGATGATGTGAATCCACATGGCATTATCCAGAGAAGGAGCCAGCATAGATTCATGGTTAATGTTCAGACAGGAATAGTTGGCAATCATTTGATAGGGCCATACTTTGACCGGTCAGAAATATTTAGAGTTTTTGCAAAATGAGTTATGGAACCTGTTTGATGATGTGCTACTACAAACTCGTAGGAATTTATGGTTCATGCATGATGGGGCCCCTCCTCATTTCAGTTTAGATGTACGACAGCATTTACACACAAGTATTACTAATAGATGGATTGGTCGTGGAGGCCCTTTTCAATAGCCACCGCGATCAGGAGACGGTAATCCTATGGATTTATTTCTCTAGGGTTATCTCAATACTAAGGTATACTCAACACCTGTACAAACAAGACAAGATTTAATAGACAGAATTGGGTTACACTGCAATGTTATTAGAAATAATGTGAGATTGCTCTTTCAAGGGCAAAGAAAGAACCTTCGTGGACTTAGAATGTGCGTGGAAGTGGGAGGAGCACATATTGAACATTTATTAGAATGATGTTAGTTTTTGTTGTTGTTTAGGAATTAGTTTTAGTCTAATGTTTTATAACTTATATTTTTTGAGGTTTTCTTAATGGTTTAATAATGTTTTAGTTCGTAATTTTGATTAAAAGTAACTAATTACGTTGTTTGCGTACCCATTTAATTCTCATTAAATGAGTTCCTTATGTTTTTATCATCTTCTATCATCAAATTATTTTTTTGTAATACTGTAGGTAAATCTTGGACATCGTATTAATAAGTTTGTTAGGTAAATTTGTACGTAGTGCATTAATAAAACTGTAAATATTAGCCAAACGGCTTGTTTTATCGAATTCCAACAAGAGTACCTTCTCGTTAGATTAATGTGTGGGGAAGTCAATTTCGATAATTTCATACAGGGTGTGCCTTCCCTGCAAAATTTTTGGATCGCTAACCATTGCGAGTAGTCCGTCCCTGGCTTCAAGGCACTACTGTAAATCTGCTTACCTTACCAAAATAAACATACACGTACATTATAGCTTTGCCGTGAATTTCATGGAGATCAAATAACTAGTACAAAAAAACAAAATAAAAACCAAATTCAAAATTAAAACTTTGGAGGCCTATAACTCTAAAACGAGAGCCCGCATGGAAAAAGTTTACATGAAGTACTAACATTATTTTGGCTCAGATTATACGTTCCTGACTTTTTTCCCATTAGTCCCGGGACACCCTGTATAACAGATATTTATTCGTATTTGTATTAAGAATATACGGTTTTTGTAGATTTATTATTGTGTGTCAAATAAATCCATTTGTCCCGAAATTTTTGTTTGTTGATTCACCTTATCCCAATTGAGGTAATAAAAAATAGTGTAACTAAGGCCGAATTCACTACCTGAGCAGAGTCCCAAGGCCGGGTAATTAGGTTGTGACAAATTGGACCGTATATTCTTAATACAAATACGAATAAATATCAGTTATATAGTAAAAATGTCCAACTCAATATTTTATATATACCAAAAATAAGTAAGGGACTTATCTTGGGAAGACTCGGGACGTACAGCTCGCAGCAGTAGTCGAGGGTTCTTGAGCCGTTGTTGTATGGACGATGTGGTCCGATGAGTGGATCTTGTAGACGGTCTTTAGGGTCGGTACATGCTAAAGCGGTCCTTAAGGTAAACGGTCCTTAGGTCGGTCCTTAAGGCTGTAAAGCTGCACAGAAAGAAATAAAAAAACAGGAGAAAATTTGAAAATTGAAAAGGAGGAATAAAATGAACAGGTAGGAGCTTATACTCCAATACATACAAAAATTTGAATTTAATTTTCAAAATAAAACCACAAAAACTGTTCATTCTTATCCGTCCTGTTTCCAAAATAATCAGAAAAAGCAAATTTAAATCGGTGGAAAATAACCATATAAAGAATCTGTTATAAATTCGCTTCATAAAATAACTTTGGACGCCACCATATTTTTTATTAAAGAAAGATAATACCGGCGAAGAAAAAATGGAAAACGTCATCACAAAAACATTGTTTTTTTAAAAAAAAAAACGAAATATTTTAACTAAATAGAAAAATCGAAATAGAATAATTTGTAAGCACACAATAACAATTTGAAAATATATAGATAACGTACCAGCGAAGAAAATTAAAAATCACACACAAATTGATATTTAACAGAGAATGCTGATTAACTTTTCAGCGAAGAAATGAAAGAGGCCGAGTTCCACGTCAATCGTGGTTTAAATAGCCATTTAATGATAGTAAAAACTATCAACGATACGTTCCTAATATTTGAAATAAAAGGACTTGGAATTAGAGGTGGGAGTAGCCGACGAATAAGTAACGCTCCAAAATAATTGATGAAAATAGTAACATGTCTCAGCGACAATAATAGGTATGAGTATATTATGCAGTGCTAATAATGTTTTCTTCATCAGCACTTTTTAAAATTTAATGTCAGTAATTAGAATTATATGCTTTTAAATTTCATAAAAACATAGTTTATTGGAAACTAAAAAAAACAATGAATATAAAAATGTTTGTGCAAATCAGTCACCAGGTGTGTAATCTTATACCTAGAAGACAAACTAATTTTAGATAAATCTAAGTTGGTCGCGCAGTCAACCAATAAATAGGCATCATTTTGTTTTTTTAAATTTTCTTTCAATTGTCACTGTGGTCGAAAAGTCCAATTATTTTCCTAATTATATTTGTTCTAAGGTATAATTTCAGATTATTTTACAAGTTTGTGTAAACTTAATGAAGCTACAAATTTTGTAAAATATGGCTGAGAATAATTTCAGTGTAATAGTAATATTTGTTGAGTTATTTTTGATAATAAATTGGCATTGTTCTAAATATGAAAAAGTAAGAAGCACAAAAAATGTTGTTCACTGCAATTTTTTAAATTTAATTACCAACAAGACTTTTCAATATCCAAATAATATAATAGTTAAAAAAGCCCTTTCAACAAATTATATAAATAAGGTTCTCTTTTTATTACTTGTGTAAATAGTGAGAATACTACTTAATAATAGTTAAAAGAAAAGATAATAAAATTGCAACAAATATTTTTTGTAATAAATTTTGAAGTTGAATTCTAAATATTGAAAAATATAGGGTGGTTCTGCCTAAAAAACTGTTAAATATAGCAAGTAATTTAGTGTTAACCAATTATTCCAATGGATACCTTTATTTTTGAAATTTAATTATTCTTAAGTTAGTGTTTAAATAAAATAAAACTTATTGCCATAATTCAGAAAAGGGGTCCTGAAGGTAATTATGAACACTTCTCTCATCCAACTGTGAATAAAATGGAGTGCATAGAAATCGACCTACTGTAAAGTTTTGACTTCAACTATATTTTTTTACAAACTATTCATCAGATCTACGGATCATTACATGGTTGCAGCCACTATGATACAAAAAATAGGACATAAGAAAACTAGAACAGACAGAAACACAAAACGAGTACAGAAAGAGTATAGAAGGACAATTCATTCATGAGTTAGAAGAAGTTGGTGGAATTCAAGCCGGATAGAAAAATGTATAAATACAGCTGCAAGCATAAAAATAGGAATGATGGTAAACAGAGAACAGAAGGAGTGGCTCGATGAAAAATGCAGAGATGATAGAAAAGAAAAAAGATGCATGGTTAAAATGGATAAGGACAAACAGAAATGAAGAAAAAGAAGCTTATGAAAAATTAAGAAAAGAAACAAAAAAAGTAATAAAACAAGCTAAGAGAACAACAATTGAAAAAAGAATTAATGAAATAGAAAGGGCAAGTTATGCGAGGAGCACAAAAGCTTTTTATCAAAAAGTAAATGCACTGGCCCGAACATATAAAACCAAAACAAAAGGAATAAAAGATAAAGTGGGAAGAATAGTAAAGGAAGATACGGAATATAAAGAGAGATTGTTGGAATACTTTAGGGAAATATTAACAGAAATAGAAGTATAGAGCAGAGGTTGTTATAGGAGAAAAGAACAATCAAGAGGTAATTGACGGAATATAAAGAGAGATGGTTGGAATACTTTAGGGAAATATTAACAGAAATAGAAGTATAGAGCAGATGTTGTTATATGAGAAAAGAACAATCAAGAGGTAATTGAGAGCCCAACTAAGGAAGAAGTAAGAGAGATAATTAACAGGAGTAAGAACGGAAAGGCGCCAGGAAGCGACAGAATCAACATGGAACTTATTAAATACGGTGGGACTAAGCTGTTTATTATTATTAAAATTATACCAATTCATATATAAAATATGAGAAGAGGAGATGCCAGAAGAAAGGAATGTGTGACAAATAGTAATAATATACAAGAAAAGAGACCAACAAGCTTGTGAAAACTTCAGAGGAATTACGCTACTGAATGCAGTATATAAGATAACAACAACAATTATAAAAAGAAGACTGCATGACGCAGGTTACAGAGGGGGAGAATATCTTTACGGATTTACAAAGGGAAGGACAACTACAGATGCGATACACATACTGAAACAGATATTTGGAAAAATCCAACGAATATAACATAGACATTGAAATACTATTCACTGACTTCCAAAGAGCATTTGACTCAACAAAGCGCTAAATGAAATGGGAGTGAATAATAAACTAATAAGATTAATAAAAATGACACTAGAAGTAATAACACAATGAGGGACAACGGAGAAGTTTACATATAATAAAGAAGTCAAGCAAGGCATTGATCTAATCAAGTTCGATATTGCTTATTTTGTGATTTTAAGCTACTCTTCTTCTACTGCAACAATAAGCTCTGAGATCAAGGTTGAGGCACAAAGTCTAGCACAAATTCTTCGTTTTAGCTCATCCCATAAATGTTCGATAGGGTTTAGGTCGGAACTGCATGCTGGCCATTCCATAACCCGAAAACCGACTTCTGTAATGTAATCTTGCATGATTCGTGTGGTATGCGCCATCGCATTGTCATGCATAAAAATAAATTCGTCTCCAATGTATTTGATGTAAGGTACCACATGAACTTCTAAAATCTCCTCGATATGCCTAGCACCCATTAAACCTCCTCTCCTGTAACCACGGTCATGTCTATGGATGAAAACAGAGTTGGTTCGCGCTCTCATAGAAATTGCACCCCAAATCATGCAAGAACCACCTCTTCAATGCAGCATTCTGCAAATCTCTCTCCTGGTCTTCAATACACTTTTGTTCTTCTGTCGCTACAGAACAAACCCCCATTGTTCAAATGTCCAATTCAGATGATCCCGTGAAAAACGCAGGCGTGCTTGATGATGAGCTGGGGTAAGTTTTGCATCATTCACAGGTGTTTTAGAGGTTAGGTTACTTTCCTGTAGTTCTCGTCTTACTGTCCATTAGGCAATCCAACGACCTGTCAAAATAAATTCAATATGGCGGCGCCGGTCAAATAAATAACAAAGTTACTGTAGAGTGTGAGTGTTTAACTCACGTTAAATTGATTTTCTTTCTGTTTATTGGCTGTAAATTGTGGTTTTTAAATAGTGTAGTGTTTGTCTTCGATATGTATTGTAGTTGGTTGTGGAAGCCGTTCTAATCGTGATGAAGTTTCGTTTTGTTCCCACAGAGAAAAAACACAGATTTCTAACGAAAAAAAACGATTTGACCAAACTTCGCAGGGCTGCATGGATATCTGTGGCATGGATTGCAGCTATAAAGAGAGACGATCAGACCGAATCTATATTGAAACACCAGAAAGTTTGCTGTAGACAATTTATAACTGGTAGGCTTCTTATCAAATATTATATCAACTCTACTAACTCCTAGTTTACGTAGTTTGTACTCAAGTAGGTATTTACTCATTTTAGGCAAACTTGCTGTTCTCGAAGATAAAGAACACCCTGACTGGGTACCATCTCAACATATAGGACATGTGTCTCAGAAAGTAAAAAAAAAGGCTGCAGATGTTGACCGAAAGAATCGCAGAGATAAAAGGACAGAACTGACTGACACTAAGGTAAAAAATAATTAATAGTAGTTGTTTTTTTATGTAAATTGTCTCAAGAGCTAAATGACAATTGATTGGGATTTGTGAACTGATTGTCCTGGTCAAAAAAAGATACTCGATGAGCATGGTTTGCACACTTTATTTTGATAAAAAGAATGTTAGTTTTTAGTAATAGCAATGTTAAGTTATGTATTGATAGTTGCTGAAAATTGTTATAATTAATTACTTTGTCAACAGGTCATGGATGTCGATGAAATGCCGCAACAGTTCCAGGATGATCAAATTGAATTTATGGAGACGGTGGTGTCTATGATGCTTAAGTATTTATGTTTTAGTTTTGAAGCTAAACATTTAGTAAATATTACTTTGCAACTTCTTTTATTTCTCAACATTTAATGAATGTTTTATTTTGATTTGTACTTAAATTAGTAATAATTCATAATACATATAACTTTTATGTACTAAATGTTATTATAGTAATATATTTTTACATAGCTTTGTCAATAAGATCAAAATCTTTGAACAATGAGACTGAAGTTCATTGATTTTACTCATGTTAATATTAGATATATGTATTGTAATGTACACATGTCAAAATGAAATAAAATTTATATTTTGCAGAGTAAAATAATTGTTTTTCTAATGCATTAAATGTCACACACTTTAGGGACACTAATAAAATAAAACCTTTACATAACAGTTTATTTTTTTCCAAAAATAAAAAAAGCTAGAAAATAAAACCCCTAAGGTCATAGAAACAATTTCACAAAACAACATCGACATAAAACAATCATTTATAAACTCATTACATAACTCCAAATACATATATAATTCCTTACAATTAATGAAAGGCTAACTTAGTTCTACATTTATTTACAATAAATAAAATACAACACTGATTTAATAGCAGAAGGTTACACATAATATATCCATTAGCTAAACTGTTTATGTTTCTCCAACATCTGGGTTTTACACTAATAACGATTTAAAATAAGCACTCTTCATCTTAAAATAGGAAAATAGTCCTTCTCAGACACTACAAAACACCTTAAAACCCCACAAAATATAAAGAATACCGTTTTATAACTATAAAACACTGCAGCTTCCTGAACATAAATGTACATACTGAATCCAATGTTTGACCGTCGCCGCCATATTGACAGCTAAAAAGTCACGTGGTTTGGATTGCCTAATTGACTTATAGCCACTCCTTATTTCACGGAGCTGTTGTTGCACTTGAACCGGATTTAGATGACGATGACTTAATTATGTCGATACAATAAAGCGGTTATTACGATCCATTGTATATCGTTTTCTGCCTGTTTCAGGTTGTCTATCAAAGAATCCAGTCTCTTCATAAAATTGACATACCCTTCGAACCACTCCACATGTGATATTCAGTTTTCCACCAACAGCTCGCTCACTAAGTCCATTTTCGATTAAACTCATTATTTGGGCAGCTTTTTGCGGTGTAGTATGCATTAAACTAACACAGGTGAAAAGTAATCAAATTATGTAAAACGAATAATATGCAAATTTTAATGGCAAAGGCAATGATTTCAATATGTCATAAGCTTGTTATCCTTGTTGCTGTTCATATAAACGATAAACGCTCTTGACAAATTAAAACTCATAGTGGAGCACATTAAATTGTCTTTTAAATAGTATATTTTTTTGATCTGATGAATAATTTCTAACAAAAATAAAGTTAAAATTCAAAAGTTTACAGTGGGCAGATTTCTATGCATGCAAGTTTATATTGAATTTAAAAGGTTAAGTTTAACCCATTTCAAGAAGAATGAGTGAACTACAAAAATGTCCTGATCTGAAAATTTGTAATACAATAAAACTGATTTATAGCAGTTACTAATTCTAATTACAAATCAGATGGTTGTCTGTGACCCAACAAATGTCAAGAATATCGGTATTTATCACAAGTGTTTCATATATAGCTTAATACATCACCTGTGTGAAGTTATCTACAGATTTTTTTTAACCATCCACGAATATTTTTTTACAAAATAAACTGTACTTTTGCAAAAAAATGTTGATATAGGAGACATATAATGATATTTTAATAGGCTTCATAATTTTACTACCAAAAATTAAAGATTATTTTGTAAAAAAATATTGGTGGATGGTTAAAAAACATCCGTGGATAACTTCACACGAGTTAATATATCTCGCATTTACTGTCCAGCACTTTGTTAATATTAAATAAATACTAAATTTTCACATAATGTTAAGAAAACAAATGAGAAGTTGACTACTGAGCTAAGGCTGGTAACGATATCTACAAATACATCTCGGTCTGGACTAAATTTTATCCCAATCCAGTATCTCAATTGTTGCAGCAATTAATGAGTTGATAAAGTTGTTCTTGCTTTACAATTTATGTACTACTAAATTAGAACATGTAATCTTTACCTAATATTTTCTTTAAGGAGTTTGTTTGTGATGCAATATATTTGCCTGAAGTATTATTTATGAATTATCCCATTATCTTCAACATGAAAGTGATATACATTTTTGTAATACCATTGCTCTTTTGTAAAACAATTTATCTTGTTGGAAATGATTTAGTAATAATAAACCACACAATATTTTTGAAACAAGTTTCAATATAAACATAATTGTAATGTACATGAAAAGGGAAAATAGTACACCTACTATTTACATGAACATGAATACCATTGTGTTGACACTAATATATGAAGTTAAGTCAAACGCAACACTTACAGAAATAAAAGTTGCAAATGTGGAGAGGATATTAGTAATAGGAGGAATAAATATAGCTCTGGAAATTACTGAATATGAATATAAATATTTTTAAAAAGTTATTAAAGCTATACTAAAGTGGGAATATTAATAACCTGACTCATTTCAGTACAAGAAATTGTATAAATAGTTTGAACTCAATTGAAGAATGTCGCAAACAAAAATAAACCAATTTCAATTTTTTATAATACAATATCTAATAGCATACAGGAATTATAAAAGTAGAATTCTGAAAAAAAATACTTACTGTCGAAAGATACAAATAATTCTGGCATATCTTCTACTGACACCATAGATCTGTAATCCAGTTTCGGAGCAGGTGTTTTTGATTTTGAATTAGTTTCTGTAGGTTGTCTCATGAATGTCCCCACCGAGGAACGCCTGTAACAGATTGATGGTTGTATGAATTATTTGAAAAATTATTGTTATATGTTAAAATGTACAGAAATTGAGCTCAACTTTAAACAAATTACAAACAAAACTCTAGTTACTTAAATGTCAGATTTTCTAATCTAAATCTATCTAATTTTTTTTGTAGGCAAGATTATTAATGTCTCGATATGATTTGAAGATTTTATACACATAAAACAGTAAGATATAATAAAATTCATTAGCATGTTGGTTATTTTAACATGTACTCGTAGGAAATGTATATTCTTGAAGATACATTAACGAATTTCTTGACCTATCATGGAACTTTTTTGCAATTTAATTAGTTCACCAAAGTAATTCCATTTGTGTGTTTTGTAGTTAATGTATATAATGGTACATAATAAATATGACTCTTCATCATTTGAAATCTAAACTGTCCTAATTACATAAAGGGAAAAAAGTTATTATTTATAATAGTATAAAAGAAAACTTTTTTACTATTGCCAAAAAAGTAAGAGGCGTAGCATGAAAAATCATATCATTGATGCAAATTACATTAAGTAAAAATAGAAATTATGGGTAAAATATATTTTATTAGTTGTAACATAATGTACATAAGACTTTTAAATCTTCATGGAATATGGCAAGATCTATTTAAAAAAATGGATTGATATTTCACAATTATATATAAAATTAGGACCCCTTTTATGCCAAAGTTTACCTGGTTTTCACGCATTAACCGGATGTAATTTTAATCCATGTTTTGTGAGAAGAGGCAAAAAGAAACCTTATCGATTATTACAAAAAAATATTCAATTTCAGAAGGCATTTGCAGCATTAGGAAATGCTGAAATAATAGAGAAAAAAGATGAGGTTTTTCCAATACTCGAAAAGTTCGTCTGTCAACTGTATGGAATGAAATCTGCCAATGTAAATGAAGCACGATATGATAAGTTTATCGCCATATATAAAACAAGTGGTACTGAGGTGTTTAAGAAAAAACGGATCAGTTATGATTCCAAAAATTTGCCTCCATACCACCGGGAACTGCAACAACAATTATTGCGGTCTGTATACATTACAAATATCTGGAGAAATAGTCACTTAAAAATACCAACGGTTCTTAAACCTGAAGACAATGGTTGGAACTTAATCGATGGAAGCTATGTTTTTAATTGGTTTGAGGGAGATACAGTTCCTTCTTCTATCTACGAAATATTATTACAACAGCCTACTGATACTATTGAGAATGAGTCAAGTGAAGCTGAAGAACACATTGAAGGTAATAAACAAATTCTTAATTTTCTAAAAATATATGGAATTCTACATAATTGAGTGCAAGATCCGAGATTTAATGTTTTTATTAATGTATTCAAAATTTGTTTCTTTTTAGATGATGAAATCAACAATGAAGAATCATATGATGACGAAGAAAGTGATGATGACATATCAGATAATGATGATGGTTAATTTAAAAGTCTTATGTACATTATGTTACAACTAATAAAATATATTTTACCCATAATTTCTATTTTTACTTAATGTAATTTGCATCAATGATATGATTTTTCATGCTACACCTCTTACTCGCACTCCCAAAGCATCTATCCCCTTGCCTGTCAAGGACTTATGCTAGCCAGAACCGCCTGTCATTGTACCAACTTACTTTAAATCGTTTAAAGAAACATATCTGTAAATTTCAACTTTACAGAATAAAGTTTATTTTAATTTACACATAATACACCTTCAGGTTCACCTGTCAGGTACTTGTGCTTATCGAAAACGCCTGTCAATTTTTTTTGAACTTAATAACAAATAAACTAAATGGTAAAAAAATTTCAAGCTTACAGGAACAAGTTTTTTTCAAATGTATCCTACACTTTCAAAAATATCGGGGTTGATGACGTGCAGGGCTGAGGCGTGCCAGGCGATGGTCATTGTACTTAGGCAACTATGACTCATCGCCATAAGAATTTCTAGCCTTACAGACACACCGTTACTCGGACGGTCCACTAGCCCTCCTACTATGAGGTAACATGAAACATTTTATCATATTGTATGTAGTAGTCACAAGATTTGATATTTTTTGACAGCTGTTGTAGGATTTTTTATTGACGACAACTTTGAGAATCGACTAATAGCGCAGGAATTTTAATAATAAAATTCACACTGAGTACTCGTCGTTTCTTTCACTCAAACTATCCTGTAGTTTAAAAAATGTAGTTTTATCAAGTAGGAAGCTGTCAATTTATTTTCCATACTCGGAGTTAAATAAGAATATTTTAATTATTTCTGTATTATTTGAAATGGCAGAATAATACGTTCAATGAATATGCAGATATGCATTTCATGTATGGAAAGGCATCTGGAAATTCTCGCGAAGCAAGGAGACTTTATTCTGAACATTTTCCGAATAGAATTTTACCATTTTACAAGACAGAAAAACTTTTGATCGTGTTGACAGAAGTTTACGAGAAAAAGGTATGATTTTAAGAAATATTGCAATTAGGCATTTTACAAGGTAATACATTTTATTGTTAGGTACATTTATACGAAACGCAGGTGGTATGGGTCCCGCAGGAAATATCCGTACTATTGTTTTAGAGCAGGATATCCTAGATGAAGTAGATAACAACCCTACATCAAGTGTTAGAAAACTTAGGATCCACCATAATTTTTCAAAAACCACCGCGCTTAGAATACTTCAAGAAAATCTTTTACGTCCGTACCATCTTCAAAAAGTACAGGGTTTGGATCCAAGAGACCATCCAGCACGCCTTCAAAATACGCGCTGGTTTTTAAAAAAACAAAGACATAATCGAGATTTTATTAAATCAGTATTGTTTACTGATGAAGCGGGATTTACGAGAAATGGCGTTGTCAATTCTCATAATTTATATTTGTAGGCCGATGAGAGTCCACACGGCATAATTCAGACACAGCATCAACGAAGGTTTATGGTAAATGTTTGGGCTGGGATAATTGGAAACCACTTAGTTGGTCCATTTATAATTGATGGTCGTTTAGATGGACAGTTGTATTTAAACTTTTTGGAGAATCATTTAAATTACCGATTGGAAGATGTACAGGGTTTTTCATTATATATGGACCCTTCCCTATCTCACTTATTATTTGTTACAATCAAAAATGTCTCAAATAAGAGTTGAATGGTTATTAAAGTAGTTTTTAAAATCCAACAAAAATATTATACAGAATGTCCCAAAAAAGAGGGTCAGAGCCAAAGTGTTCTTTCTTAAATGGGACACCCTATATATTTTTATATTTTTAAACTGTTCACTTCAATCCGAATTCAACAATATATAATTGTTATAGTCTAACCTTAACAGTTCAGAAAATATATACGACACAATAAGATGTATAGTAATCTATCGATTGGAATTCAGTAAATTTATTTACAAAATAAAGTAATCTCAAACTAAGTAAGCCCAAATGAAACTATAAATATTGTTCAAAATGACCCCCATATTGCCAATGCATAGTTGGTATCTTCGGCGTAAATTCTCTAAACATTTAGAAATAATATCAGCATGATTATTTAAGTTATTAATTTCGCCTTGAATCTTTTCCTGAATTATCTCAAGATTGTTATTTTCGCCAAAGTTAACTATGTCTTTCAGCATCCCCCCCAAAAAAGAATCTAAGGGAGTTAGGTCGGGGCTATTAGGAGGCCATAGAATTGTCCCATTATTTCCGATCCATTCTGGAAACTGATTGTTGAGATGTTCTCTCACCTCTAATACATTATGGGGTGATGCCCCATCTTGGTGCCAGATCATAGTATTTAATTGGTCAGCTGTAAATTCATTTTCTAGTATTTCACTTATTTTGGGTATTATGCAGTTTAGGTAAGTTCTTCCAGTTAACTTATAATTGAAAAATATTGGCCCAACCACTTTATTCTGGAATATTCCACACCAAACTTTAATTGATTTCCATACAGATTTCTTTATTTGTTGCACTTTCCGCTGTCTATGATTTTTATTTTCCCATGAACGTCTATTTTTTCTATTAAACACGCCAGCTGTAGAAAAACTGGATTCATCTGTCCAACAGATTTTCTGAAGGATATCGGGAGTTTCATTCAAGCGACGAAGCATTTCCTGACAAAATATTAACCGTTTCCGTTTTTGCAATTCGGTAAGAGCCTGCACGGGAAGTATCTTATATGGTTTATAATTGTGTCTTTTCAGAGTCCTAAAAATTTTCATAGGATGTTTTTGTAATATATTGGAGCTGGTTACTAACGAGTCTTCAGAGTTTTCTGCAAAAAAGTAGTAGCGCAAAAATTATTCCTTCTTATTCAACTACCATAAAATCCAAAGAAATATATATTTTTTTACCTTCAAAATGCAGAAGTGTATCTAAATCATCCTCCTCATTAATTACACACGTTCGTTTTTTCCTAGAAAAGTTCTTAGTTGTCATTACATGCTGGTATATTCTGTTGAACATATTTTTGCTAGACGCATGCCGATTTGGATATAATTCCATAAATTCTCTCCTTGCATCCAATTTGTTATTATCATTTTTTACAAATAGAGAAAATATTTCTATTTTTTCATCATCTGTATACCGCATTTTCCAAAGTATCAAATACAATGTTTTATAATGGTGTAAATAACTACTTGTCAAATATGACAATGCTTTCATTGCCCGTTGTTTTTAGTTGGTTTTCATTCCACAAAAAACGATTTTTAAATGATTATATTTTCTGAACTGTTAAGGTTAGACTATAACAATTATATATTGCTGATTTCGGATTGAAGTGAACAGTTTAAAAATATAAAAATATATAGGGTGTCCCATTTAAGAAAGAACACTTTGGCTCTGACCCTCTTTTCTGGGACATCCTGTATAATATTTTTGTTGAATTTTAAAAACTACATTAATAACCCTTTAACTCTTATTTGAAACATTGTTATCTGCATCAAATAATAAGTGAGATATAGAAGGGTCCATATATAATGAAAAACCCTGTACCTATACTAACCAGAATTAATATGTGGTACATGCACGATGGTGCTCCACCTCATTTTAGCATTGTGATACGTGATCACTTAAACGTTTCATACCCCCAAAAATGGATTGGAAGGGGAGGTCCAATTGCATGGCCCCCGCGTAGCCCGGGTCTAAATCCAATGGATTCATTCCTCTGGGGCTACTTGAACAGTTTGGTATATGCAACACCCATACAAACAGGGAATGAATTGTTGGATCGAATACATTTCCATTGCGATGCTATAAGGAACTATCCAAGAATATTGTTTCAAGTACAACGAAACATTATTCGTAGGCTCAATAAATGTGTAGAGGTAGGAGGTGCATATTTTGAACATTTATTAGATTAAAATTCTTGTTTGTATTTTTTGATTGTGTTACTCTGGATAATTCTTACTTTTAATATATGTTTTTATGAAAATTATGAGTTAATTTGTTCTGCTGAACATTACTTAAAGAATGGTTGAGGCATATGATACATACATTGATAGCTTCCTACTTGATAAAATAACATTTTTTAAAGGATGGTTTATGCATATATGTAAATAATTTTCTGCATTTTAAATTAATTTGTTTTGTTATTTTTACACTGGAATAAGTAGAAGTTACCAAAAGCTTCATGTTTTTATTGCTAATTTAAACATTATGGCATTAACTAAGAAAAAAATATAGCAACTAAATCTTATTGATATTGTTGAATTCGGCTTCCATTCTAGTCTATGCACTTTTGAAACCTAACTTGTACGTTCAATAAAGAACTTTGTAGCATTTTTTTTGAAATTACATCAATATCCTTTTTTAACATTTTAATATTTTGAAGGCCATAGCACCTATCCTTAACATAACTCCATAAAAAATATCCAGTATAGGAAAGTTTGGCGGCCATTCGATCGGCCCCCCTTTTCCTATCCATTTGTTCCCAAATGCTCTACTCACACATTCTCTTGCTACTAAAGAAAAATGAATGGTACATGGTCCTGCTGAAAATAAACCTCCTCCTTGATACCTTCTTGTTGCAGTTGGGGGTAACAAAAGTTTTCTAGCATATCTATATATACTCGACCATTAACTATTTTTTCAATAAAGAAGAAAGGCCCATAAATTTTATTTTGAGAAACAGCGCACCAGACATTTACTTTTGGAGTATCTCGCTCATATTATATTCGTTCAAAATTCTAGGCTTCTCAATACCCCAGATACGGCAGTTATGGTTATTTACTTTTTCATTTAAATGAAAAGTGGCCTCATCAGACATAACCATATTAGCTCCAGGTTCTATTCTAAAAAGATCATGTAAAGTTTCACACATAATTAGTCTTTTCCAAAAGTCTCTCTCGAAACGTTTGTATCTTAGGAGTTAATTTTAAAACTTTCAAACATCTTAGTACTTCACTCTTTGATACATTTATTAAATTTGTTATTTTTCTAATAGAAATTTGATTATCATTTTCAGTCAAGATTTCATTTATAGTTAAGAGAAGATCGAGATAATTTGGATCACTTTGATTTATATATATACCTTCTTTTTCTAAAGTGAACCACTTCTTTGAATGTCTGACACCATTTTAATATGAACGTTTTTCGAATTGTAATTGGAATCTTTTTTTTGTGGTTGTAATCGACGAAGTTGTTGTAAATAATAATACTGCAGCTGCTTTTTCTTTTTTTCTGTTAATCATTGTTGTCAAATACCTGTTTACAAGTACATACATTGTTTAATTTTTAACGTCAAACTAACTCATTAGACAGATAACAATAAAGCACCCTTGATTAATCTTCTTAAATTATCCAAGGATAATAAATAGATGATGTTTTAAAATTACCTCCATATTAAATAGTAACTTTTAAATTAGCAATAAAAACATAAAGCTTTTGGTAACTTCTACTTATTTCAGAGTATAAATAAATAACAAAAAAAAATTAAAATGCGTACTTTAAAAAATTGAAAGTCTGACAGTGCACGCACTCACAAAGACTCACGTATCATCTTTATTTACAAAATTTAAATTACAAATGTTGACATTTTTAAAAAGCTAAAGACTCAGCTTTCGAATAGTGTAAAAATATACAGGGTGTTCTATTTAAAAAGTAATTTTAGTTGAAAAGAGGCAATTTTTTTCTCGCCCTGTATAAGAGTGAAATTGTTTTAAATTTAATTGGAAAAAACTTTTCGAAATTTGAAAGACATTGGTGAAAACTTCACATTTCTACCTTATGTCGTTTAGACAATAATCACATTTTAAATGTGTCAGTTTCAACTGGGACACCCTGTATAATAGAAACAATTTTTATATTCTTTGTGGAGATGTAAATGTTAACTAATAATGTGCAAGGTATAAAACCATATAATATTCTTTCAGAATTCGATATGCACAACCAAACAGACTAACCAACTCTTCACAGAAGTATAGATGCTTCGTTCTCAATTCTGCAAGCACACAAATCTACAGTTATAGATAGATACCCCTCTATCTGATCATAGGTTCCAGCTGTGTGAGTTTAAGACAGAATATTTTATTGACACATTATAGAGCGAGCTGTAAAGACGTACTTAAAGACTTGTCAATATTAACCCTACCCTGTTTATATATCTACCTCATAACCTTAAATATAAAAAAGAATGAAACAAATTATATAACATGATTAATCAGGGGGTAACCTTAAGAAAATTATTGACACATTATAGAGCGAGCTGTAAAGACGTACTTAAAGACTTGTCAATATTAACCCTACCCTGTTCATATATCTACCTCATAACCTTAAATATAAAAAAGAATGAAACAAATTATATAACAAACAACGGGTTACATACACAAAATACAAGACATGTTGGAGACCTTAGACTACCATTTTTTAGATTAAATATTGGTCAGGATTTTGGTGTTATGTCTAAACTGCAAATGTAGGACTGTTGGTAATGGAACCTACATACAAAAAACTGTGTGAGGATTTGGATAATCATGACCTTTTCTCTACAACTGATTGGAAAATATCCTCATTTTTACAAGATGTAATCACATATATTTCAGGTTTTGTGGTAAATTTAAAAAATAATGCAAAACCTGTGGTAAATGTTTAGCTCTTCTGGAAAGTGAGAAAACAACATCCTTATTACTTTTGGCAACTTTATAAAAGCTTCTTCATTCGTAACCAGCGTATGTCTTTATGCTATTCGCAAAATGGGAGATCGTATATTTTCTCCAAAATATAAAAATTTAATGGAGATAATTAATTACACATAAAACCGTTTTAGATCTACCTGATAAAAATTTTCTTCAATTTGGAAATCATGTACCTATTATGGTGAATTTCTAGATAATCATTAAATTTCCTTAATTAAGTTAATATTGACGAGATATTTAATTATTAGAAAGCACCACGAAACAAGAAGAGGGAGTGATTCTATTAAAAATAATAGAGTGAGAAGTGTTCTTACCCATCTCATTTTATATCAAAATCAGTATTATCTAACTGCACACACTACTGCCAATATAATGAATCTTTGTAAATATTTTCATTCTAAATAGTGTTTAGTAATGAAAATTGCACTGAAAATCAGGCAATGTAACATGTCACAAACTACAAAAATGTTTGAAATCTCCATTATTACATAGCATTTTTCCATTTACAAGGCTTCTGTATTTTTGTAGTTGACCGATTAAAAGAATAAAAAATAATATATAATCATAATGTGTCAATATAGCAATTGGTATGGCCAGAAGCACATTCCAAAGTTTGAAGAAAACATATTTATTTCATTCGCAATGCTTGAGTTGAGAACAAGTACACCTTCTATTTATTGAAATTTAACAGTTTAATAAACTTCATGAATTGAAAAGTCACGCCGCCGCTGATAATTGTTTTGGTTTTGAAAAACACACACCTTCCGATTTGTCCCTGTTCATATTGAGCACACTTCCCCTAATGATCTTAATATAGGTGTTATCTATCTTTTCAGTGATATATAATCTAAGGTGGGAATATTATAGCCTTAAAACGATATGGTGGGTGGAAATTCACCAGTGTTGCTGAAGGGTATATAGAAGATTCTATTTTCGGTAAGAAATAAACAGCACAAAACATACTTCACGAGCTCTGAAAATATCTCTAATCTAAATGCCTACACACACCTTACTCATAATACTGACAAAATTGTGAATGTTGAGACGGAAAGTAGCCTAAATTTAAATAATTGCAGTATACAAAACTTCAACTTTAAAATTACAATGAATTAATAGGTAATACTTATTTCAACCACAACTGATTTTTTTTTGATTTTTTCAAATATATTAATAAATAGTTAAGATATAAAAAATGCCTTCTATTTTTTGTTACATATAACTTGAATTAGGTTTAAGCTTGAAGAAAAAATAGTATTTATTACTTGGAGTAGAAGGCTTCATTATGTGTTTCATTCAGATTACAATGTATCGGCAGAAAACGTCTGAGCTCAACATATAATAAGCGCCTACTACTCCTAGTAATAAAATGTACTATTAATTGACTTGAATCAATGATACCCGGTATTACTAGACATAAACAATTTATTGTTACTCCTATTAAACATTTTTTTTGAAAAAAATACACCTTTTTAAGTGTAAATGGTATATCAATTATTTAAACGTTAATTCCTTAAAGTTGCATTCAATTTCTGATAACATAAATTCTAGCATATATATTTTACAGATTTTCGAGATGAAATATAAACTATAAGAGCTACTGTGGCTGTTGTTCTTGGACACTAAATGCCATGAGATAACTAAAAATCAGAAAATAGTGTTTCAAGTTTATTCATTGTGTATAGTATGTGTGTGTGTGTGTGTGTGTTTTATGGGGTGGATATATGGAAACAATTATAATTTTGTTCAAACATTCTTGAAGAAAATGCAAATAGGAACTTTGAACATAGTTAATCATTTTATACATACTTGTGCCTAGTGCTGTATGTTTCTTATTTTGGATGATTCAACTTTTTCTTCAAAAACATTTTAAACAAATACACGAAACGTGCAAGAGAATAATCCACGTAGACACACACACGTACCCCACAGCACCAACCGAAGCGCCTACTTGCGCCCCCATAGCACCCACAGTGGCCCCCATCGCTCCGACAGAGGCGCCTACTTGGGCACCCATCGCTCCAACGGACGCACCAACTTGTGCGCCCATAGCTCCAACTGACGCACCTACTTGAGCTCCCATAGCTCCAACCGAACTCATAATATTGGTGGGGAAAAAGCTGCTGGTAGTTGAATCACCTGTTAATGGGGGGCCGCCGCTGCCCCCAGAAAAAGGCCCGGTTGAACCTCCAGAGCCACTGTCTTCTGAAGGAGTCTTGTGAAATAAACCGGTACCAAAGTCCACAAAGTGAATAGGCGAGCTAAGTTAGCATTGGCAGGCAAAATTTTCAATACAATTGTTAGTATAAGCAATATTATAACTAATAATATTACCTGACGTTATATTTTCTTAGAATAACCATTTTCTAATTCAATGAAATAAGATATAATATAAATAATAAATTAAGCATTTGAGAATTTAATGCAAATACAGAATATGATCACTGTAGCAAATTGTTTTCCATGAAATTTAAGGTAATTTAAAATGGGTTTTGAAGCCCTCAAAGTTCTGTAGAGCACATTATACAACCTGAAAGATCCAAACAGACATTTGAAAAGTTCCCAATTTAATTTTATTTGTGTATTTAGCAGCTATATTAGTAGTAGTAGTAGACTTTATTTAGGAATCCTAATATACAATATATAGTTGTGAATACATAAATAATTAATATAAATATACATACAAATGAATAAATATATAATTTTCACAGTACGTCATGCATTATAATTTCATATATTCTTATAATAATTTTTAAATACTTTTAAGGAACTTACATTTTTCATTTCATCAGGTATCTTATTGAAGCTTTTTAGACCTTTAAAGAACAACGAATTCATACTACTCTTGAAATTTGTTCGAGATATGTGCAATGCATTACATGTTCTTGTGTTATATGAATGAATGTTACTATTTCGAATTAAATATCTGCTAAGATAGGCTGGTTGAATTCCACTCATAATTTTGAAAATACAAATCATACTCAAGTAGGACAGTCTTTTGTGTACCGGCTGCCACTGTAGGGTATTTAACATAAATTCGACAGGGGTATATTGGTTGCACCTCAAAATAATTCTCATTCCTCGATTTTGTAATTTTTGCATTTGTCCTATTCTGTTGAATAGATACATCAATGTGACACAGTAGTCAAAGTGTGGCCCTATTATGCAATTGTAATAAGTTAATCTAGCAAAGGTTGATAGAGATTTTGAAATTCGAGAGAAAAAATACAATTTTTTACATATTTTTCTAATGGTATATTCGGCATGCTTATTCAACCTTAACTGATGATCTATAATAAATCCTAAGTATTTAATTTCATTTACAATTGCGAGTTGGCTATTA
Source organism: Galeruca laticollis (assembly GCA_963921935.1). Lineage (NCBI taxonomy): Eukaryota > Metazoa > Arthropoda > Insecta > Coleoptera > Chrysomelidae > Galeruca > Galeruca laticollis. The sequence goes on from OY998177.1 coordinate 173,725,198, forward strand.
AATATGCTGATATCGCAGCATTAGTATCAATCATTCTTTGATTTGAAATCGCTGAAACAATCATTGCCTTAGATTTATTAACATTCAATTTAAGTTTATTCACTTGTAGATATATTTCGATATTCTTTAAAGATACATTGATATTTTGTACAGCTTCTTCTAAATCACAGTTTCTAGTACATATAAGGGTATCATCAGCAAATAAATTAATATGGTGTGAACCAGGTTCATATTTGATATCATTCATATAGATAATGAACAGCAATGGCCCCAAAACACTTCCTTGTGGTACACCTATTTCGTTTATAATTCGATCTGACATTACATCACAAATTTTACTCCTTTGATCCAGATAACTATCTAACCAGTTAAAGCTTTTCCATTTACACCATAATACTCCAATTTATTAATTAAAGTTTTTCTGTTGATCGTTTGGAAGGCACGTTTGAAATCTAGAAATACCAGCAGCAATATATTCTTTCTTATCAATACTTTCTTTCCACTCGGTAACTGTTAGTCGTAACGCTGTTTCGAATGCGTGATTCTTGCGAAAACCAGACTGATTTTCTATGAATAAATTATTTTCATTAAAGTATGTAACTAGTTGATCATATACTGCCGGTTCCAGTACTTTTTCAAGTGTTGGAAGACTGTTAATTGGACGAAAATTACTTGCATCACTTGTATTATTTACTTTCGGAATTGGAGTTAATGTACTAATTTTGTATTGGTCAGGAAAGTTACCTTTAAAATTTTACTATTGATTATTTCACTTTTATTTACTTTGTCAACAGAAAATATTATTTTACGTAAGGTTATCATGGTTATTTCTTTGAATTGATTCAACCTACTGTTTATGGGTTCATAGTTATTTGGTGTCCATATCTCCTCACAATATATGCTATTTTCTATTTCAATTACACTATTTACAAAATATTCGTTAAAATTATGGGCAATCTCTATTGAATTATCACTGAATACTTTCCCATTACTATTTTCAAACATAATTCTCTTTAAATTAGGGTATTCTATTGGTTTAACTAGTTGTTTCAGATATTTCCACATAATCTTAGGATCTATTTTATTTGCATCAATTTTATTTTCAAAATATAGTTTTTCTTTTTCTTTCAGAGTATTTACATAGGTATTTCGGAAGTATTTATATTGTTGCCATTTTTGTTCTTTTTCTGGAGCTACACTTTTTTTTGAAGTTTTTATAAGCCGTATCTTTTTCTTTTGACCATGTTTTCAGTTCACAGTCATAAAATGGTACTTGATTTGTATTTGCTTTTCAGGTGCTATTTTAACCATAATTACAGTGCATTTTGTTTCTATTTCCTCTAATATTTCATTCACATTGATTGTATTCAAGTTCCAATCAACAGAGAGACGTTCTAAATTGATTTCCTTATATGTATGTTCATTTATAGTTCTTATACGAATGAGTTTGTTGGAAATTTCTTTCCTACAATTAAAAAAGTCAACCGATATTATAGAATGATCAGAGATTTTTGGTACATCATGTACAGCAGTTCATATATTTGATTCATTAGAGATCACATAATCAATAAGAGTTTTGCTGTTATTTGTCACACGTGTGTACTCCGTAACAAGTTGTTCAATTCCAAATGAGTTGAATATATTTATAATTTTTTAGAATAAAAACTATCTTTTTTAAATCAATATTGATACCTCCTATCAGAGTACATTTTTTGTTATAGAAATAATTTTTAAGAATGTTTTCAAAACTGTCCAGAAAAACAGAATGACTTTCATTAGGCGAATGAAAAATACCTCCTATTGTCCATTTCCTGCCATTGATTACAATCCAGTAGTTAGGTTCATTGACCAAAGATTTTTTTACCTTGTATTATATGTTATCTCTTATATATATGACAACCCCTCCAGTGTGCCTGCTGCTACTATCACCATCGGATTACATTATAATTATTTATATATATATATATTTCAGCATCGCTAACATCTGGAGTTGTTCTCGCTTCACTTAGAATTATCAGTGCTGGGTTACAACTTACAATATTCAAAATAACATCAAACTTATGAGCCACTAAACTTCCAACATTCACATACACAACATCCTGATTGAGTTGTATATTAGGAATCACAGGTTTTTTTCTTCACTTCCAATATTTCGCTCTACTATTGTAGGGATAGAGTTGATGTACTTGATAGTTTTCGAGTTGTCTCCTGTTGCGATGATTTCTTGAAGCCTTCTCTTCACTACTTTCTAATATTCCCTTTGTTTTACAGTTTGATCTCCAAATATCTTTACTATGTTCAGTGTTTTACTAATCTTCAGTGTTTCCTTTGCATCAGCTGGGTTTTTAAATGTTACTTTCAGAAGTCTACATTTATCTTTTGAAAACTTGCCAATTCTTTGCAGTCTTATGTTCGTGTCTGTCAGAGTAACATCTTTGAGGAGGATATTTAGTACGGTTTCTTTCTCCTCATTTAATCTTTCTATATGGTTGGTTTTGGACGATTCCTTAATATTTGCTATCATAACATTCATTGCCCGATACTTCCTCTCCTCTACTTCTGCTAAAAACTCCTCAATGTGTAGAGGGTTTGAAGCAGTACTTTTATTCGTCTCAAGATCAATTATTCACTTGTTCATCATTTGTAGTTTCTTAGTCACCTCCTTCAACTCTCTTTTCGTTTCAGCCAGTTCTTCCTTCATCGCCTTTATATCCACTACTAACTTGGGCACACTCTTGAAAGCCTGCTGACATTCCGCACAGAAAAAAATCAACGATCTGTTACGGACGATCACTGCTCTCATTTCAGAAACTTCAAGATCAAGGCATTTTTCATTCTGGTGAAAGGGCACCAAACAGCTATCACAGAGTATCAACTTATCCTCTGAAATTAATTCTAAACATTTTGAACACTTGTTATCCATGATGCCTACTTTTCACCCTTTTGTGAAAATTTTGGAGAAAAGTCGAAAATAATAATTCCACTATGCAGAAATGGATTTCATTATTATGTTTTTAAGTAAATATTAATAGTCCCTTTTATGATTATTAAAATTTTTATAGATTTATTTCAAGCTATTAAACATTAACGTTTGACGTTTGTGTGAAATTAAAACTATTCTTCTCAACTAGTGTACCTATAATCTTTCAAAATTTCTAGTATATAAGTTTCTATATTGAATAAAAACTAATCTTGTTTATTTTCTTCCAATAACTTGTATATGCAAGAATTACTTGCACCACAAAGTGTTGTATCACTTACAGCCATAAATTCAAACTAGTATCAAATATAATTATAGTTGACTTCCAAATACAGAAAACATAAATACTTCTAATTGAGTTAATAAATTATAATGAACAACCTGTACTGAATATATGTAGCACATGGTATAAGGTAAGATACTAGAATGTTGTATATTTATGCTCTACATGTGAATTAATAATCACAGGTCTGCGATAAAAAAATTGTTTCAAAAATTTTAAATGATTCTAATGGTATTTTTGTTTGCCCACAAATCACATTAAATTATTACTTTTCGGGTTTTTATATAACGCCAAAAAAACTGTTATCTTTGCGAAATACATTTATATAAATTTTCAATTATAATATTTTTTAGCTACATACATTATTTTACTAATGTAATTAACTTAATTTTAGGTTCGAAATATGACACAGCCTTTCTTTTGTTTAAGAAACTGTACAGTAAAACTGGTAAAATCTAGTTCATACTAGATTTGCTGCCAGTATTCTGTCTTTGTTAGTACTCCTTTCTTCCCCATCCACTCTCTGTCTGCTCACCACTGCAAGGTCAAGTTACTGGCTGTAGTCAGTGTGGATGTAACTACTCTGCTGAACACTCACTGTTCCGTCATGAGTTTTAGTTTTGTGTTTTGAGGTTGTGTGAAATGGCTTCTAGAGGTTGTATGAACTCTCCTGATTGTTTCTGATACATTTTTGGAACTTACACTGTTAACAAGCAACAGAGAAACATTTCTGATTTTGTTAAAAAGGTTTACTTTGCCTACTTTGGTATGAAACTGGGGATCGAGACAAACAATGGGCTCCTCACAAAGTATGTTCTGTGTGTGTGTTGTGGAAATGAGACAATGGTTTCAAGGTAAGAAAAAATAATTTCGTTTTGCAATACCTATGGTTTGGCGAGAACCTGCAAATCACAGTGATGATTGTTACTTCTGCTCTTGCTGTGTGCAAGGTTTTAATTTGAAAAATAAAAAGGAGATTTTGTATCCAAGCATTCCTTCAGCTATGCATCATGTTCCTCATGGGCCTGATTTACTTGTATCTTGTCCCCCAGCTACACTTGAAAACATTTTAGATGATGTTGATCAGTTGTCTTCAGGCAGTGATGACGATGACAATGATGGTCCTTACGATCCCACCAACAAAGAGCCAAAACTCTTCATGCAGTCGGAACTAAATGATTTGGTTAGAGACTTAGGCCTTGCAAAGGATTCAGCTGAGGTTTTAGGGTCGAGGTTGAGAGAAAAACATTTGTTGGCTCCTGGTACATCCTTCTCTTGGTACAGAAGTAGAGAAACCCTCTTGCGAGGGTGATCTTGTATTTTGTACTAATGTTCCTGGGTTGATGGAGTCATTCAATATAAAATACGACCCTGAAGAATGGACACCAATATGCGTCTGTACCAGTAGGGCAATCAGTTCACTTCAAAGAATGTTACGAGAACCTCAAATTGGTACTTAACAAGCTTAAGTACTCCGATCATGAATGGACTGTTTGTGGAGATTTAAAAGTGATCTCTATGTTACTAGGTCAACAGAGTGGTTATACAAAGTTTCCCTGCTTCCTCTGTGAATGGGATAGTCATGATCGTAAATAACACTACGTAAAAAAAATGGCCAGTAAGAAGCACTTTGGTTCCTGGATTTAAAAATGTCGAGAAAAAGAGTTCAGTGAATCCTAAAAATATTCTACTTCCGCCACTTCACATCAAGTTGGGACTAATGAAGCAATTCATCAAAGCATTGCCTAAAGAACGAGAGTGTTTCATATATCTCTGTGAGCAGTTTCGTGGTCTTTCTGGGGCAAAACTTAAAGAAGGGGTATTTGTTAGTCCGGATATAAGGAAGACCAGAGAAAGAAAGCATGGTAGTCTTTCAAACAAGTGGTAACTAGCTTCCTAGGAAATAAAATAGACCGAAAACTACAACAATATTGTTGGCAATCTGCTAAATAACACAAACTTTTGGGCTGCAATATGAGCATTAAAACTCATTTTCTACATTCTAATCTGGACTATTTTCCGGAAAATATTGGAAGAGTAAGTGAGGAACAAGGAGAACGATTCCACCAGGATATAAAAGAAATGGAACGCAGATATCAAGGACGCTGGAACGTTAACATAATAGCTGACTACTGCTAGATGTTAAAGAGACGAAATCTTCAATCCCACAGCAGGAAAAGTACTAAACGAAGTTTTGGAGGAAAAAGGAAACATTACTACAAAGAGTTGTAAATATATTGTAGTAAACTTTTCTTACTGTATTATTAAGATTTAATTATGTTTAAAGCAATTTTAATAACATTGTACATAAATAATACCAATATAAAATATGTGAATTTTATGATTTTCGCTTAAATGTTTCACCTCATTTTGTAGACAAACTTTACATGATAGAAAAAACCAAAATTATTTCTGAAATAAGCACTAAAAACTACTCAATAATCGTGGTGTTTTTAAATGAAACTCAAGGTCTCTAGTTAATTCCACAATATAATATAGGTTATTGAAAATTCTAAAAAATTGACAATTGTTTCGATAAATCAATATCATCGTCAGAATGACAGAAGTTACATTTCATTTTATGCCTACCTGATGTTAAATAACTACTAAACATCAGGTAGGCATAAAATGAAATGTAACTTCTCTCATTCTGACGATGATATTGATTTATCGAAACAATTGTCAATTTTTTAGAATTTTCAATAACTTGTATTATATTGTGGAATTAACTAGAGACCTTGAGTTTCATTTAAAAACACTAATATGAGCATATTCCACGAAGTAAGGGTCGAGACAGTCAATTTCATTACTCAATAATCAGTTATCAAAACTAAACTTAAAAAAATACTTTTTTTGCAGACCTGTGTTACATTTAATCAGTCTCATCCTTTTTTGAATATCATTACTACTTCTGTAGGTTAGTAAACAAATAATGTATCATATTGCACACTTCTAAATGTTACATATGTAATTTGTGTAACTGATTTTGTCTAACATATCTATAAATACAAAATTAACAGCATCTTTGTTCATTGTTAGTCATCTTACCCATTTTTTTCTATACAATGGCCTAATGATTATTTAATAACCTTCAGGTAATATTATTTCATAGTCAACAGATAATAACATAAACAGAGTAAGACTTATTTGTAAATATGCTTTTAAATGTACTAACCTTGAGAAAACCTTTGAAAAAACTGAAGAATGGTGGATATCGGCAGCTGAATGGGGGTGACTAGGTGTTTTATCTTCATCTTTTTCCCCGCCAAGAGTTGTTTCCACCCACGACAAGGGATATGACAGTCTTTTTAACATCTAAAATACAATTTTCAAATGAAATAAAACATCCGAGATGTTTGAAATAGAATTCAATCATATACAGTAATTACAAATTTCAATTCAGTTTTATTGTTTGTTGAATTCTGTTCATAATTTTTAATCACTATCAATTTTATTGCAAAAACAAAATATTTCAATGGCAAATATTCTGAAATATGCTGCTTCAAGAAACTCTTGACATTAATTGAATACTTTTGCTTCATTCTAATGGTGTAAAATAGGTTTGAATTTGAATAAAAAAAGTATAAGAACATAGTGAACTGCCCGATGTGGAACAATTTAAACTTGCGAGACAAATGATATACTATAGCAAAAATGTCAGAGAAAATAACCATCACAATTTAAACTTGCTAGACAAATATACTATAGCAAAAATGTCTATGGAACAATTAGGTAAGATATAAAGCATATATTTTTCAGTATAATTGGAATTTTAAAAAGTTGCAGATAAAACAGTAATACTTTTTGAGCTTATCATTAATTAATTTCTAATTTTATATGAAAATTGTGAATGGAATGGAAATATTATTAGCCTGTATATTTCCGGTGAAATGAGCTCTATAATTCCTCATAGTTTTTTGTTTTTTGCCTTGTCTACAATTTCCCTCCACTTTTGCCTGTCCTGGCACAGTTTATTCCAGTTTCTAATTTCAAAAGTTTTAATGTCCTCAATTATTTGATTCCTCCATTTTTTATGTCTTCCCCTTGGTCTTGTTATTTGTGGGGTCCATGTAGTGATTTTTCTTATTAACTCCTCTGGTTGTCAGCGATGAATGTGTCTCCACCACCGTAGTCTTTGGGCTTTAACTACATTAACGATATCTTCTCCTTCTGGAATATCTTCAATCTCATTATTTTTTAGGCTCCTATACTGCTTCTGCTGCATATGTTAGAATTGGACGTATTGCTACTTGATATACTTTCATCCTTGTTTGTTTGCTCAAATCTTTATCTTTCAGTATTTTTTTGTACTTCCAAGATATCTTATTGCCCATTAGTATTCGCTGGGTTATTTCCTCGCTTCGATTATTATTGATGGTAATAATTATCCCTAGGTATTTAAAGAGTGACACTTTTTCAAAACAATTTTCCCCTATTTTTATCTCTTTTATGTTCGGTTTCACTCTTTTTGAGCATATGAGGTAATTTGTAGTCCTCTTTCCTGCCTCTCTTGTGAGAGTTAACAATGTGTTTTCTATACTTCTCTTGTCTGTTGCCATTAACGCTATATCTGCCTTACTGCTCCGTCCACGGCAATGTTGAAGAGTGTGGTGGATAGGGCGTCTCCTTGTCTTACTCCTGTTTCAATTAGGATTTCTTCAGAGACTCATTCACTTGTTATTACTCTTGCCTTTGATTGTTCAATAGACATCTGATCGACTTTGATGGTATTGCCAACTCTTTCATATCCTGTAATAGTTTACTTCAGGAGACACTGCCAAATGCCTGTTTGAAATCTATAAATATTACATGTAAGTATATATCATGTTCGAGCATTTTTCTATTGTCTGTGTTGCAATGTGTATTGCATCTGTGCTCAACCTAATTTCCCAAAATCCATATTGGTATTGTCCAATTGTTCTTTCAGCATCTCTTGTTAACTTCCATCATATAAGTGTTGTAAATATTTTGTTAGTTGTATGAAGCAGTGTTATACATCTATAGCTTTGGTACTGAGTTGGATCTCCGTTCTTTAGTATTGTTGTTATCCATCCTTCTCTCCATTCCACAGGCATATCTTCTTCTTTCCATATTATGGTTATTAACTTGTAGATTCTTTTTAGTAATTTTTCTCTTAAAGTCTTTATTAATTCATTCACGGTCTGATCAGGACCTGGGGCTCTTTTTTGTTTTAGTTTATTAATTATTTCCTTGAATTCTTTATATGTTGGCGGTTCTTCTACTTCTCCCTCACAGCTCTCGTTCGTGCCCTCTATATTTTCTTCCCGGTTTTTAAACATTTCTTTGAAGTAATGTTTCCAATCTTTTTTGTCTATTTTTGCAGGTACTTTATTTCTTTTGTTTTGCGATGTTATGTATCCAAATAGTCTTCCACTGCCCATACAATTCCTCTCCAGATCTTCAATTTGCATGTCTATCCATTGCCTTTTTTGTTTATACAGCATTTATTTGCTACCTTCTTTAATTTCTTATATGTTTGTAGACCTTCTTCTCTTTTTGTTTTTAGCCATTTCAATCTTCTTTGTCCTAACTTTATAACTTTTCATTAATTGTCTCTACATATTGTGCCTTACTGGTTTGGGACTTCAATTTTTCTATGTTCCATCATTTTTTGGTGTTGTGTGTATGGTTGCTATTTATTATTTTCAATTTCAATTTGGCTATTACTAAAATATGGTCTGAATCTGCATTGGCTCCCCTGTGTTACCTGACATCTTGTATTATTTTATTCCATTTTATGGATATCAAAACATGGTCTATTTGGTTTCCTTCTGTCCTTCCTGGTCTCATCCAAGTTCTTTTATGTTGTCTCTTGTATTTAGGTCTCGTGCTTACAATGACAGTATTAGTTGTTGCTGCCAATCCACAGAGTCCACCTCCGTTATTATGAGTGTATTCATGAATAGTTTCTTTTTCAGCTACTTCCTTTATATATTCCTCCTTCCCAATCTTTGTGTTGAAGTCTCCAATTATCATCAGTACATCATTTGCTGGTACTTCAAGAGCAATTTCTCCTAACAGTTCCTAGAATTGATTTTTTTTGTATTCTTCATTTTCTGTGGATGCGTATGCATTGATAATAGTTATGTTAGCTTGTTTATGTTTAATTCGTATGAGTGAAAGTCTTCCATTAATTGCTTTAAATTCTATTATTTTAGCTCTAAGATTTTGTTTTTCTCCTGAATAGTGAAATGTGTAGTTTTTTTCTCTATTGCACCCTCCTATTTCCATCTTATTTCTTGTAGAGCCAGAATATCTATATCTTTTCATTTCTCTCGAAATTTCTTCCAGTTTGCCTGGCATCAATAATGTCCTGACATTATATGTAACTAGTGTAATTGAAGGCTCTCGCTTTTTGTTCCTTTTTGTGTTTTTAATTTTAGTTTGGGTATTATTTCTATTCACCTTTTTCTTTGCCTGGTTATCTTCATTTATTCCTGCCGTGCTCTCGGGTTTAATCAGTTTTTTTCATTTGTTTTTATTATTTTTGTGGAGTGCCTTCTGGGGATCGCATGCTAGTGGACCTCTTTCTCTCATCGTGGGTTTCTTTATCTGTTCCCCTACCCTGCTGTAAGTCTGTTAATTTATACTCTTTCCCATTTATATACAATCTGTTGTAAATCAGTTTCACTATTTGTCCGTTGTCTCTTGCCTCTTTAATACATCTGATTAAATGATTTCTCTGCTGTAGTATTTCTTTTGGATAATCTTTGTTGATGCATATTGTTTTAACTTATTTGCTTCTTTTAGGATATCCATTTTCTTATCCCAAACTTTAATTTCCACCAAAACAGGTCTTTTTTATGATTTCCATCAATTCTCCTGATCAATTACATCAGTTTTTACATCAATCGTGCTATTCACTTTACTAATAATGTTCTTTAATTTATTTTCAAACTATATCTTGCTCCTCCACGATTTCAGGTATTATAACATTTTTCTTACTTAGTCTCTTTTGAAGCTGTATGATATCTTTTCATTTAAATTTAAATATTCTGTTTCTCCTCTCAAGTCACCATTTCCCCTTTTTAACTGATTCTCTTTCTTTAGTTATTCAATTTGTTTATATATCCCGTCTATTTTATTTTCAATTCTAGCATTCCTTGCATCCATTTCTTCCAGTTTGTTCATTAATTGTTCCATTTCAGACAAGTTTCGTGTCTCGAGTGCAATGTACTGCAGATTTACTTAGTTCAACATACAATTCATGCTTTTTGTTAGTTGGAATTAAATTCCGTATATTTACGTGAATTACTCGACTGACAAGTTTATTTACAGGTTATGGATTTTATCAATTACGAAATTTTCATAGGCTTCACTCACACTACGATGTTTAGCTGATGTTATTTTTCTTATAGATATTTCACGTTCACAATTTTTTTTCACATTTTTTTTGCGAAATTTTCCACAATAAATCTTAGAATTTAGCATTCATTATAATTCCTGCTTGTTCCGTAAAGCGACCAGGACCGGATTCCTTGCATTGATTTAGTTCACTAAATAGTCAATACTATTGATCAATGTGTTTACAGGATGGACAGTGCATTACTGTTTATCATTTTTTTCAACTGATTTTCAGTGATAGCCAGTAGAAAGTTCTTAGGAATCACTGGTGAAGAAGTTTTTATATACTTCTCAGCTTATTGGATAACGCCTTAATTGGCAAGAAACCACAATGGTATTAGCCAGAACACAGGATCACAAGAAGAATATATTTTCTACGTCCATATTTCAAATGATGGTATGAGACAATTTATTGTGTATAATGATGTTTTTCCTTCATGATTACGAAGCATTTTAATACAAAAGATGTAGTTCTTGGAGTTATGAGGCTTGATGAAGTTCAAGTTTAGTCTTGCGGATTTATTATAGCAGTTTGCAGTTTTTCTACTTTGGTGTTGATTTATGGTCATCAGTGTTTTGTAAGCATTGCATAATTGAAATACGTTTTGATTTGCCTATTTTTGTGTAATTTAAAAAGTGTATGGATACATAAAGTAGTTGATTTTCAAGGTAAGGAAACCATTCATTTTGTAGGACCTACTTATTGCAGACAAATCACTTGAGATTATTTAATTTGTATTTTAAGTGCTCCTGAATGCAGCTCTGCTCAGAATAAAATAAGATTGATAGTGTTCCATCAAAAGCCATGGTTAGAAACTCTTATAATTTAAATTTAACTGCAGCCGAACTCTGAACATTTAATATGTTAACTAATGACAATAAGGTCAGACATTAAATGAATATTACGTAATGAAATTTATTTCTGAACCATTTATTGTGGCAGATAAGATATTATTTTCTATTTTCATTAAATTTTGTGGACTGATGATGGAACATAAACAATTCAGTAGTTTTTAAATTCTATATATTTTATTGATGTTATTAGATGTGTTTGATGATGCAAATAAATATGTGAAGCCACTTACATTATAGTTTAACATGAATAACTATGGAAATTTTTAATTTGAAAATGTTTTCAATCAATAAATTATAAATACATTCCCTTCAGACAACCATTCAGGTTCTTACCTCATTATTCAACCCTCAATTAAACTGTTGTAAACACGCCTCAAGTTATGTAAATACAATTATATTGGAGGACAAGGAGAAGCAAATTAATTGCCACAACGGCACCGTTAGTTAATAAAGGCGTCGATACCAATGTATAATATTAAAGCATCCGAGAATAGAATATATAAATTTTGACAAATTGAAATGTCTTCACATTAAACTTTAAATTACAGTACAACTGATATTTAATTATCAAATTTCACATTTGGAAGATTAATTAAAAATTGGAACTAGAGATAAAGTTATATATTAAGAATAAATATCGAATAAAAAACAACTAATTATATACTTAATGTTCATAAACACGTGTAGGATGCAGCTGCATCCCAGACATCCATTTTCTTAAAAATTATTTTTGTTCAATTTCCTCTAAGCTATATTTCTTTCATATCACACATAAATTTCTCTTTATTGAAACAAGTTACAGTGAATGTAGTAGATAGTAATCTTGAAGTTTGGGCTTTAGAGAAGGTTCAAGTAGAGCAGGACCACAGACAAATAAAGCAAATGTCTAGGACTAGGGTTTACTACAATATCTGCAGTTATCATTATCTATTTAACTAATTTATGTAAGAAGTTACTCTCATAACAAACTTTCTCTATATTAAATATACTTTAAAAGGTTATTCTTTGAAAAAAAAATAGGTACATATCGTTGGTATACTGTGAAAAATGTAAAAGTCCATAATATTCAATTTTAGACATTGGCTGGCATCTGCTAGCTGTATCTTAAAGCTACGCAGTACTTTAAATTGAAAAAAAAATTAGTAGATGTCGCTAAAATTGCAGAAATGAAATCTACATAAGTCCTACTATTTAGACAACCATATGAAACCTGCATAAGTCTGCCATTATTTGTGGCTTTAACATATTGAATTTACGTATCAAGCCTATTGATAGAATTTTTTATGTTTTAAGTGTTTGTTAAATAGAAAATTGTGATATTTACTTTTACCAGGTAAGTACAGATTTTATTAACAAGCTTTTCTGGTATTTTAAAATTAACTGGGTCACTAAAAACGTAATTTAAATTGTTTGGGGAGTTGTGCCATTTTCACATATTTTTATTTAGCCCTATGAACAGAGTTATGCAGTTTATTTCAGAAACGTTTTTTTTTACTTTGCCTGCTTTTTTTGAGTACCTATAATATAAATATTTTTCACGGAGCTGGACAGTAACTATTTCAGGGGTGCATCCATCCACAAATAAAAATTGAAATTAATTATTTTTTGGTTTCAGGCATGGATACATCAAGGAGAGGCTCTAAACTAGTCCAGTTAACTAACATTACAAACTTAGATGATCAAAACAACAATCGAAACTGGGTAATTTTAAGGATCAGGAGCCTGAAAACTATAATGGAATTGAAGTCAGCAGAAATTATAATTTGTTAGAGTAATGTCGATTGACAGAGGAATATTTCAATAATGAGAATGGAACATTATTGGATACTTCTATTGAGATTTCAACTAGTTTAGTCAATAATATTATTGAAGGTGAAGATAATCGATGGGAAATAATTCAGGATGAAACTTATGCTAACCTTAATACAAATATTATTAACCATAGTGACTTGAAAGATAAAGAGCGTTAGTAGAATAAATAACAATCGCCAAAGCAGAATGTTTTCCAGCTTACTGCGACGGACCAGCAAAATCTCAAAAATATTAGTGCAGGAAATTAAATTTGTTCGTAGATAATTTACGGTTTTCCGCGAGGTTCAAAGTTTTTTATATTTCCAATTCTTATAAAAAATGTGTGTTTATTAATATTTGTAGTTTCAATTTAGCTATTACATATAAACTACAAAAAACATGGTGATGTTTTGACATTTGCCTCATTTTGGATTCTGTCAATTACTTTAGAGGTAACCACTTCTGACATGAGCTTATCCTTTGATGCTGGCTTAAAGTTTTATGGTTATTTCATCTATACTTTTGGCATAAATCTAACTTTAAAAATCTTTTGTTGCTTTTACAGCCAGCTGGAGGTCCATTGATCGTAATAAAAGCTAGTTTGTCAGAAGTGCCAACCTCTACTGGATTGGAGTATCATCAGCAGCTGGGCGCTTAAGCATAATGGAAGAAATGGTAGACCTCCAACTTTCACAAATGGCTTCAAATACTGGGGTAGTGAGCAAAAATTTCAGTAATTTAATAGCTAATGGATACTGTTTGTGGAGATCCGTGACAGCAAGTTTGAACAAGTATTTTGAATCTAAAACATTTCCACCACGAATAGCTGAACTTATCTTTCTATACATCCACAGTAGCAACTGTTTATATTCAAAAAACAATTTCCTTTTATCAACAGATGACTGGAAAGCATACCCACAAACATTAATATTTTCAAAGGAAGGAAAGTGTTTTTTTGACTTGTAGCTTTCAACATTGTTTCTTGGAAAAATCAAGTAATCTAAGTTCAACTAGTGATTAGCTAGTTTGATTACATGTACTAGATGGTTGATGTCCTTGTCAGTATCGAAGTAATTTTGACACTGTTCTTTAAGAGATTTTAAATATTTTACAAAGTTCTTACTACAACATTTAATAATTATACTAACTTCATTGTGAATTGTAAATGACCTCATAATTTTACGGCTTACTGGTACATTACCCAAATTTTCTTTGGCGGTAAGAAAGTTGTAGACATTTCATTTGAATGTTCTATTACAATATCTAACACAATTTGGATATTATCCATGTACTGTATGTACTGTAAGGACAATGGTAGCAAGATTGGAGTTCTTTTGAAAACTGGGATAAAATTGAATAAGTATCAGAAAGTCGGAGGATTGTGAAAATATTACACTTTCACAAGAGCTAATCTCTAAGTTTAAAGGACTCTGGACTCTTTTCTGCAGCATAAACTAAAGCAAACTGCATAGTTTTAAATATTTTTGGCCTGTAAAAATACTCTTCAAATTTCTTTCATGATTCTAAAAGTTCATATTTTTCCCTGTAGAAAATTCTCTCATAGCAGCATCAATCAAGGAATGCCCTTTTAGAACTAGATCTGGAACTGTAGCATGTTTTACTGCTAGTTCTAGCATATCCATGGGATCCCAAGACACAGACAAATGCTCCAATTCCAGTTGGTTTCTCGACACCTAATTCAATGTACTGGCCATCAAACGCCATACCTGCTAGATTATTCTTCAAAGATGAAGACTCCACCAGCTATCTGCTAGCTCGACCGGCACGGCACGTCATTACATCTGCAATAATAATACACTGCTCGACTCTGCGATTGTTTCACTACCCCAGTCTACTTATTAATCGTTTTATTGCAGTAAATAATAACATTTTACTGTTGTTGATCAGTTACAGTTTTAATTTTATTTTTAAAACGCGAAATTTCGTCCCTCCAAGCTGCAGTTTATTTTTACTCTTTGAATGATTTTACTGCAGGCCTCTTCCTCGCACTGTCGCTCGTTGTTCTGCTTTGGGGATAATAATGAATAAGAAAGTAGACATTTATTGGAATTGGGACAATCAGTAACAAGAATAGAAAATCATGAAAATGTGAAGGAGTAAATTTTGAAGTTGGAAGAGCTGAAGATAGTGATCCAAGTTTTGAAGTAAAGAAGGAGAAAATGATTAGACCGATACTGAAGTTAGCGATCATGACCGTCAAATGGAGAAAGTAGAACAATAAAATGTTTCCCTAGGCAAAGACTTAGGTAACCAAGATGCAAACAAAAAACGAAAAAAGAGAAAGTCTTGTAATTCTCAAGATTGGAAGTACAATGCAATTAAATACGGTTTGGACTATACAAACAGAAAAGGTAGAGATTAAAATTAAAAAATCAATAAAATAACTTTAAAGGATAGGTGTAAATGCATCAAAACAAATACAAACATTCAGTTCTTTAAAATAAGTGACGAGGACCGATAAAAAATGTTTAAAAAGTTTTGAAAATTGAAATGGCCAGAGAAAAGACTTTATGTGTCATCTAGGGTATTGTCATTACCAATATCTCGAGCAAGAAACAGATAAGAAAACGACAGCAGCCAAAGATCGGTTTCGTACTAATACTTTTTATATAATAAAAATGAACAAGTTCACGTATGCAAAACTTTATTCTGCATCACTTTAGGAGTTTCAGTAAGAACAATATCTGTGTGGATTGAAAGTGATACAAAAAGTCCCAATAAAAGCGATGACAGCTGGATTGAAAATCAACATATTAATAATCCTAGAAAAAGGAACTTAGGATTTGATAGAGAAAAAGAAAACTTGAAAACGTTTTTTATTACACTACCTAAGCTCGAATCTCATTATTGTTGAAAAACAGCATCCAGACTGTACCTTGAGTTTAATTTTAGGTCAAAAGCAGAAATAAACCAAATTTATATAGACAATTGGTGTGTCGAAAATTAAGACTTTTCATGAAGTTTTTGAAGAACTTAACTTGGCACTGTATTCTCCGAAAAAAGATGAATGTGATGTATGAGTAGGGTACAAAACAAAAAATATAGAAAAGCAGTTTACATGGTACACACTGAAATGAAAGATGAAATAGGGATTGAAAAAGAAACAGATAAACTTTCCAACCATAAGTTTTTACGATGGACTTACAATATGTTCTTCTCTGCCCCAAGTCTAATGATTCGGCCTATTACTATCGAACAAAATTGGTTGTACATAATTTCACTATTTTTGATCTCCATACCAAAGAAGGGTATTGCTTCGCATAGGGGTGAAGAAGAACTAACTTCAAATTGATTTTCCTCTATTATTTGCCAATTTCTGATTACTGAAATTATTCCAAACCTTACTCCTGATCATAAGAAAATTTTAGTTAGCGGATGTTCAGCACAAAACAGAAATTTTACATTATCAAATGCTTTTCTTAATCTTTCTGTAACAAAACAGGTATGCAATGAACAAAAATATTTGGAAAAGGTTCACACTCACATGGAATGTGACTCAATGTATTCCACTACTGAACGTTATTTGAAAGTTCGAAATATAAATGTCCCTGCTGACATTGTTGTTGCGTGTAAATGTGCTAGAAAATTCCCAAAGCCTTACAACATTAATTACATAAATCATAAAAAATCATAGAAATTAAGTTAGTGAAATCCATTTGACTAGGATTTAAAACGGGTAATCCTACTGTCAATGATACAGAGCATTAAGATATCATTTGAACGGAAAAATTGAATACAAAATTAGAAACACTCACAATTTTAAAGAACTACCTATTAGGCAATATAGAAATTCAGTTTATGTACCATTTGATTTGTTACCAGCTAGTGGCCTACATCAAGGAGACGAAACTTTTGGAGTGGAAGTAGATAATATTGGGAATGGTACAATGACTTAGGTCAAGTGTCCGGGCTGTTGAGCACAACCCAAACGAATGAATGAAATTCGTTACCAGCCCTTTATAAGGATTCCTTAAAAATAAAGAAAGAAAAAATTGACAATTTAATGTTTTTGAAGAAAACAATACAAGCAGACTATCATCATTTCTACGATAATTTGAAGCATGAATAAACTACAATTTAATGTTTGTTTCCTATTGTTTTTGTGCAATAAACTTCCCTGTTTTAAATTGGCGTTTGTTTCAATTTGCATAAGTCCATTTTTCTTCACAATAAAAGTTTGAAAAATGCATAAGTCCCTTAGTACAGTGTATTCTTGTAGTGTTTGTTAAAATTAAATATATCCACATTCTTTCAAGATAAACATATTGTTCAATTAACAAAAAATTTAATTTGTTCCGATCTCAACCTCAAATGCAGTTTTTTGCATCTCCTGTAAAATACTGATTTTGGACTTATGCATTTTTCAAAGTAAGCTGCAATTACTATTATTATTGGATTTCAGTATTTATTTTTGGTAACCTACATTTTTAAACTGATATGCTTTTCTCACTTTTGCCAATTTTGAGATAACATTATAAACCTATCATTTCAGAGTTAATCAAAATAATTATTCTCATTTTGCATATAGTTAAAATTTATATTAATAAGTACCTTATTTTTTCTACTATCAGCCTTATCTAGATCTTCTTTTGATTCTGATATGAAAGTAGATAGAGATGTTTGAATAACATCGGCTTCCGAACTAGAATCTAAACTGAAGGACACAGAGTTTGTCTTTTTCCTTGCTGGACTATCTATTGGTCCACTGGATATGGCTATATTAGTAGGAGCAATAGTGATTGGTGGTACCCAGTCCTTGGAGAGTACTATATCAGCGTCACTGTATTTCTAAAAATAAACAGCATGTCAATATGGTGTCACATTAAGTATAAAAATAAGAGTTACCTTTATGTGTGAAACATTTTAGGAAAAAGAATTTTTAAACTTATTTGCTTACTATTATAGATAATATAAATATTGCATATTATGCAGTTAGCTTAGTAGAAATATGAAAGTTTGACATGAATATTCAGCTTTTGTTAAGCCAATAAACTAAGTATTGGAAAATGATTGTATGCATCACTAATAATTGTAAATATTTCTCAGCATAACTAAAGCTTTTGCGTTCAATGCCAAATAAGTTACACTGCAAGCGAGCACATTTGTACACAGTTATAGAATAAGCACTAAATTAAGTATATTTAGTACTGACTCCAAGTTTTGTGGACACAAGTTGACAGTGTTGGTTTACTAGAAATTTACTGATATTCTAGAATAATTCTTTTGCCGCCTAGAACAGAGAAGCAGTCAATGGAATATCCTGAGTTTTTGATAACTGATACAAGCTGGAAAGAAAAAACTGAAATAGTCAATACATCTTCTATTCGCAAACAATTTACGTGAGCAGATCATCTGAGAGATTCATCAATATGTACATCCAAAAATTTCACTGACTTTGTAAAATTCATTATCTGACCATCCACGAAGGAGCAAAGATGATTTAAAAGATTGTGCTTATCTCACATCATACCATGCCTTGATGAAAAGTAGATCTTAACTGATTGTAGTATGCAGGATTTCACTGCTAAGATTGAACCAGGTAATTATAATCCGCTAACAAAATAATTTTTTCACTGACCTTTAGCTTTGTAATGCCATTTATAGATATTTAAAAGAGTATGGGACCTGAAACTGACCCTTGATGCAATTATAAATATAAAGTGTCAATTGGTTACTGTCCAAAAAGAAGACTTTGGTTGATATCTATTTTCTATTATTCCAAATAAATTGTGATTTGTGTAAAATATTTCCAAACAAATCGAGAGTAAAATAATTCAATTTCCATGTCAAATATATTAAAATGAATTGCGATTTGTGTGAAACGTTTGAAAATTGATTAAAATATGTTTGTTTTACAAAGTTGAATTTGGAACAATTACTTTGAATATTTGGTAAACATATTTTATTTACTGAATCAACAAAACATAGAATTTAATAAAGAGCATTTATAACCAGCACAGTGAGTGTTAAAAAGAATTATAATTAACGCTGAATATAATATTCTTATAACAAACTGGTAATATTTTCTCTTTGCAGCATCTTACTATGTTTTTGTATGGTATTATAAAAGTGGGTTAGTAAAATAATGTTGAATATTAGTTGTTTAGACAAAATAATTGATGAATACTGTAACGGAAGATCGGGGGAATTCAATAAAACCAATGAAGTAAAACTAGTGACAGCATGTATAGAAAAGATATTTGAAGAATGTGCTTTGAGCAAAAAGAAAATAACTACGAGTAAGTATGAATGACTCCCACTATTACTGCAAACAACCTACTACAGAAGACTACAATGAATCTAGCCAACGGACCTAGACCTAGAGTAAAGTAGGGCGACCATCTCACTGGAGAGGCATCAGAACATTAGCAAAGCTTCAAAAGCAGCTTTCAAGTCAGTAAAATAACTCGAAAAATTACTAACTTTGATTGTAATCTAATAAAAATTAAATGGACAAAACATCAAAGAAATTGACGTATTCTTGACAGAACTTTGTAAACGTTAATGAGTAGATATGCTTACCTTCTTAGGAGGACCATGTACGGCAGAAGGTATATTTGTTTCTCTAATATCAATACCGGAATCGTGGTAACTCTCTTTGTTCAAAATCTCGATGTCTTCTTGAATATGTTCGTCTGGTGCACCGGTTGGTGTTATTGCAGGGATTTCTTCAGTATCTATTGATCTAAAAATATTATGATTAATAAAAAATTAAGTGAGAGTTATTTTATAAAGTGCTCAAATATATGATAATCAGGAACCTAATTAAGATTTCTACTTACTGCCTGTCTCTCGATGGTATCGCCCAGTGATGGTCAATAAGTGATTTCCTCCTTTCTTCCAACGATTTTTGTTGACTTTCTGAATCATCTAGATTGGTAGGTGTAACCAATTCTCTCTCGAATGCTTTGGGAAACGCATCACCTTCTCTTTCTGTACAGGAACACACAGACTCAGCATCATCTCCAGTTACTATACAAAGGAAACACTGATACGATCACTACTACCCACAACAACAAACAT
Source organism: Galeruca laticollis (assembly GCA_963921935.1). Taxonomy (NCBI): domain Eukaryota; kingdom Metazoa; phylum Arthropoda; class Insecta; order Coleoptera; family Chrysomelidae; genus Galeruca; species Galeruca laticollis. The sequence continues at coordinate 173,745,516 of OY998177.1, forward strand.
CCAACACTTAAGCAAAATTATTTGTTAGTATTAAGTACTAGATCCCTGACTACATATCACAAAAAAGTAGTAAAATAGTTCCAATAAAATTAAATTAAGACAACAAATAAAAAAAATGCTGAACATTTAAAACTATAATGGAGAAAATTAAATCCTATTGGCACTGTTGTTTAGAGTTACGTGGAAGGAAATTAACGCACCATATTTATATACTCGTATTATATAGGGAGAGAGTATTTACTTCTCTGACTTCAAAGTTCTCAGGATGTGGAAACTGACTCCACAGGTTTGAACACTCAACGATAAAATTTAAATAAAATTAAATTAACCACTAACCACATGTCAATGAGATAATTTGTGGATGCATTGCATTGAACTAAATTATTTATCATGAAATTTTCTTTTACATACTCCAACTTTGAATAATTTGAACATTAATAAAACCAGTATATTCCTACTAATCTATAATAATAGTGTTAAAATTTGCTGTAATTTCACCAAATCTGGATAAAAGGAAAATAACTCTAGAACTGCTGAAAAGTTGTAAGGATCAACTGAAATGGTTTCTCATATACTGATCTTAAATGAGAAAGATATTTATTGAAGGTATTCCCGGGGCTATTGGACTAGCCAAAAAAATCAGTCAACAAGATGCAAATGTAATTTCTGTCACATTGAAACAATAATTGTCATTATTTTTAAATTGAGATTTTGTTTCATTATCTTCAAACAGGTAATTTTAATTGAAATAAAAAATTTCACTAAAAGTATTGGAATATATATTATTGGCCACATACTTCATAGTCTGTATCCCATAGATCTAGCAATTTTTCAAAAGCACTACTAAGATTTTATCAATCTCTCTGGCCGTTAGGTCTAAAAAAGCCCGTAGATACTGGACAATACTACTAAGAGCTTCTCGTTTCCATAAGGATTAAGCAAACTTTCCAATAATAAGATAGTGAGTTACCCTACACCAATCTCTATCTTTTAGGATAAAAAATAATCTTGTACGGTTTACTCTGTGTTGCTCTTGAGTGTCTGTGATTATGGAGCGAGGTGCTTTTGTGCAATAACTCCGAAGTCAAAAGATGAGTATACCTCAAGTCGAGTTATTCAGAAATTACTCAGCAGTTTTTACCTTGCTATCTTTACATCTTATATGCAAAAACTAAATAAAAAAAAAACGTTGAGACCAAGATACACTTACAAACAGATGAAATTTGTAACTTATTACTTCTAACAACAATCACGGAAACACAAAAATAGTTTTTAATCTAATCGAGATAAATGGTATATTGAAGATGGTAATAGAAAAATATGTACAACTGACAAGACAAAAAATTACGTCAGTAAAGCTAGCACCCCCGCTTTAAAAAAAACTAATGTATAGTTGAGGAATAACTTGTACCCAAAAAATTTGAATTCGTACCCACTCAGTTTTTCTCAAAACCAGCTGTTTAAAGTGAGGGTAATAGCTAAGTTAACACCCCCTGTACAAAATCAAATTTTAATAGTATAAATTTAAACTTTCAATTTAGGTCTAATTTGTACCCAAAACATTTTTACCCACCCAGTTTTTCCGGTAAAAGGCTTTTTAATGTGGGGGTGGTGGCCCCATTAAAAACACCAATTTAGTCCTAAATTATACATTATTATTTTTGAATTGGAAAAAGTGGAGGTGCTAGCTTTATTGAAGTCAAAAAATGTATGAATTTAATTTAATTGTTATAAAACAAGAAACATTGATATAAAATAAAGATCTCAATAGGGATATTACATGACAATGACAAAAAATAAAGTAGGGCTTACACAGAGATGTAAAGAACTTTCTATGAATCATGAGTCAGTTTTAGTTATAAAACAACCCCCACAACAAGAAAAATGAGGACCAAACACCTGGACCTCTATTAAGCTGGACCCCCCACCATCGCAAATCAAGTTCGCAACCAGTAAAAAATTTAGTGCTATTTAGGTGCTAATTTAGTACCCTAGTCCGAATTTTAGTGCTCAGACCGTTTAGCAGGAAATCGCGTGAAAAATGGGGTGGTCCAGCTTGCCATTAAGCTGGACCCCCCCATATCAGAAAAAAATATATAGTGATCCAGTATAGACGACAATTACACTATAATTTAGGCTAATTAAGTGCTCTAAGATAACGTTAACAATTTGACAAAATATAACATTCTTTAAATAGTTTAATTGGGGAACGTGGGAGCTGCGCTCTAAAATTTGTTAAACAATCTAAAATTCGTTAGACGATCGTTAAATAATTTGGTGCTCGCAAGATTATGGTACTAAAATGTTCCTTAAGCATCCTACTTTCGAAAAAATACAATGACAGAATTTAGAGCTACCTGTATCACATGGAATTAAGTAGTTTATACGGGAAAGAGAGAACAACGCGCTCTAACATTCGTTAGACGATCGTTAAAAAATTTGGTGCTCGCAAGATTATGGTACTACAATGTTCCTTAAGCATCATACTATCGAAAAAATACAATAACAGAATTTAGTGCTAACTGTATGACGTGGAATTAAGTAGTTTATACGGGAAAGAGAGAAGGCCCCTCTTTCAAATTCGTTAGACGATCGTTAAAAAATTTGTTGCTCGCAAGTTTATGTTACTAAAATATTCCTTAAGCATCGTACTTTCAAACAAATACAATGTCATAATTTAGTGCTACCTGTATCACGTGGAATAAGTAGTTCATACGGGAAAGAGAGAACGCACCGCTCTAAAATTCGTTAGACGATCGTTAAAAAATTTGGTGCTCGCAAGATTATGGTACTAAAATGTTCCTTAAGCTTCGTACTTTCAAAAAAAAACAATATCAGAATTTAGTGCTACCTGTATCACTTGGAATTAAGTAGTTCATACGGGAAAGAGAGAACGCCACGCTCTAAAATTCGTTAGACGATCGTTAAAAAATTTGGTGCTCGCAAGATTATGGTACGAAAATGTTCCTTAAGCTTCGTACTTTCAAAAAAATACAATATCAGAATTTAGTGCTACCTGTCATACGTGGAATTAAGTATTTTATACGGGAAAGAGAGAACGCCGCGCTCTAAAATTCGTTAGACGATCGTTAAAAAATTTGGTGCTCGCAAGATTATGGTAATAAAATGTTCCTTAAGCATCGTACTTTCAAAAAAATACAAAATCAGAATTTAGTGCTACCTGTCATACGTGGAATTAAGTATTTTATACGGGAAAGAGAGAACGCCTCGGTCTAAAATTCGTTAGACGATCGTTAAAAAATTTGGTGTTCGCAAGATTATGCTACTAAAATGTTCCTTAAGCACCGTACTTTCACAAAAATACAATATAAGAATTTAGTGCTACCTGTAATACGTGGAATTAAGTAGTTTATACGGGAAAGAGAGAACGCCGCGCTCTAAAATTCGTTAGACACTCGTTTATAAATTTGGTGCTCGCAAGATTATGGTACCAAAATGTTTCTTATGCATCGTACTTTCGAAAAATTACAATGACAGAATTTAGTGCTACCTGCATCACGTGGAATTAATTAGTTTATATGGGAAAGAGAGAACACCGCGCTCTAAAATTCGTTAGACGATCGTTAAAAACTTTGGTGCTCGCAAGATTACGGTACTGAAATATTCCTTAAGCATCGTACTTTCAAAAAAATACAATGTCAGAATTTAGTGCTACCTGTATCACGTGGAATTAAGTAGTTTATACGGGAAAGAGAGAACGCCGCGCTCTAAAATTCGTTAGACGATCGTTCAAAAATATGGTGCTCGCATGTTTATGGTACTAAAATATTCCTTAAGCATCGTACTTTCAAAAAAATACAATATCAGAATTTATTGCTACTAAGTGCTAATAAGTAGTTTATAGTCATTCCCACAATAATACTCCAAATTAAAATCAATATCATCTAAAAGTTCATAGAGTTCTTCTGGATTAACGGCAAGGCTATTAACATTGATTATTTGAGCTGATCCTGAAAAAGAAAAGGCATTTTCATCAAGATTTCTTATCTTTCTAAACCCTTTACACAATTCGCTCCTGTTCGTCATAAATATGATGCTCTTCAAAATATTGCTATGAAATTTTAAATTCCAACTAAAATTCTATACTTCCATCGAATATGTTAATATGCACTATTTTAAACAATAATTATTAATTAATCTATTTAAAAATAAATTTAAGTATGTATTTACGTCGAGTCGCCATTTCTAAACACCCAGGCCGTTCTTACGGGTGTGCACTTTGAGCAGGCACAAAGGCGGCAAAATTTAGGAGTGTCCGAATAGTATTTTTTCATAAATTAAATCTTTATATTTCTATATTTAAGATTGAAAAAAAATAAACGGGCAGAGTAAAAATCATATTGCATTGCAAAATTTTATTAGATAGTGTAATAGGAAAAAGTAATAATTATTATGGATATTCTGCATGTTTCCCTTTAAGCACACTTTAAGTATTGGCAATCGGACGTCAGTAAAGTTAGCACCCCCACTTTTTCAAATTTAAAATAAACTTGTACCCAAAAAATTAGAATTTGTACCCATTTAGTTTTTCTGAAAAATCACTATTTAAAGTGGCGGTGCTAGCTTGAGCTCAAGCTAACACCCCCACATTGACAAAATTCATAAATGTAAACTTTGAATTAAGGAATAATTTGTACCCAAAAGATAATAATTTGTACCCACTCAGTTTTTCTGAAAACCCGTTATTTAAAGTGGGGGTGCTAGTTTAAGCTCAAGCTAGCACCCCCACTTTTACAAAATCAAATTTTAACAGCCTACCTTTAAACTTTGAATTTAGGACTAATATGTACCCAAAAGCATTTTTTTCATTATTATATCATTTGGTTTATAAAAGATGATAGTAAATTAGACCACGTATTTTATTAATTTCCAAGAAATTATCAAAGATTATTAATTTTCGAATACAGTACTAATTTCTACCCAAAAACTTAAACTTTGTACCCACACAGTTTTCCCTGTAAACGGAGTTTTAATGTGGGAGTGCTGGCTTGAACACCTCCGTCTTTACAAAATCAAATTTCAACACCTTACCTTTAAACTTTGAATTAAGGACTAATTTGTACCCAAAATCGTTTTTTCATTATTAAGTACATTTTGTTTATAAAAGATGATAGTAAATTAGACCACCTGTTTTATAGTTTTCTAAGTGAATCCTTAGAAGATTTGAAATTATCAAAAGTTACTAAATATTAATTTTCGAATATGGGACTAATTTGTATACTCATATTTTACCCAGCCAAACTACTTTTTAGAGGTGTTCAAACAGAAATGTTAAACTGTGACTAATATGAATTTAAACACCACAGCCGAGTACACCTTCTAAATTATTGTAAATTGTAAATAAAACCCAAATTAATTATTTAATTACCTTCGAGGTTAATGAATTATGATTTGAGTGATATAAATAATATATTTTAATTAAATTATAGGTATTCTCAATACTTATAAGTTTGTACTATGTCATTATTGAAATTATTTCAAATTCGTAGTTTAACTCTTAAACCGCGCCTTCCTAGTGGGATGCCCTCTAATTTTAGACATAGAAGTACAGTACTAAAAAGTATATTGAACAGAAAAGGTATATTGTATAAAAACATAGTATTATTTTTTCACTGAATATAATTATGCGATGTCTCTTTATACATTATAATGGAAGGAATTGTAAATGTGTCATTACGGACTCGCTCCACCTTTTTCTTTAGATCGTCGGATTCATACCATGTAGTACCTATTTGCCATTCGGCTGTAACACTTGTAATGGCCGACATCAGATTCGGACATATGACGTGCATATCTCGGAGGTTCATAATGCACGACTCCGGCTAATTCATATAAGTTATTAGTATCTGTTGCCATTCGGATTATTGTTGTTAAATCCTTCAATTTTATTTTGCTAATATTGTAACTACCCTGCGACACATCTAGCAATATTATTGGACCTATTGAGAAAAAGAAATGCATTTATGACTAAAATAATTTACATATCAATAATAAACTTTTGCTGTATTTCTAATAAATTATAATGTATCTCTTAATATTTGGATATAATTGGGAATGCTTAAACAAATTTAAAAACAGTAGTTAGTTGTTTGAACCAATCGACAATAGAGAATTATTATGAATGAGAAATAGGAGCGGTAGATCAAAGGCACAATCATCTAAAAAACAAAAAATATCACCTTTCGGTATTTGCGAGGGTAACAAAAAAATGTTTTTAAATTGTTTGTCGATCAGAAACGAAAGTCTGACGTGACATCATTGCACATCTTTACTAAGCCGCCAGGCAGTTAAAAAAAATTGACAACACCACAGTATGATCATTCTTTTAACCGCTTTGAACTATTTACGCATTATTATGCACGTGCACTAGGGAATTTTTTTGTCTCGTCAAAAGAGATCTCACTGAAAATAAAAATAAGAGTTATGGAATTATATTAATATAGTATTTTATTAGAGACAAAACAATATATTATAAGGGAGTTATGTATGTATGTAAAATTAATTAGACCGAGGATAATAAAAATAAAATATACTAAAGTAAACAAAATAAAACAATCGCAATAAAAATAAAATCATTGCCATTATAAATTAACTAACCATTAAATAAACTATTAAAACGTAAAACAAAGGTGGGGCGTTTGTCAGGAAAAGCGCTCTCTCGAGATGACACATCTGAAAACGAAACAAAATCCTGGAAAATTAAGCAACAACAATAAAATTAACTGTCACAAAAGTCTAATATATCAATCCCGCATATTTATGGTTCATTATTAAAACCAGAACCTAATCAGAATAATATATTTAAAACAAATGTACAAATAATACATAAGATAGTTCAAACGTCTCTCAGGTCATAGGTATTAAGGGCAAACTCGCGAAATACCTCTCTAAGAGCACAACATTTGCTAGTCCGGAGTATTAATCATGATAAACAGTGTTATTGGCCTTCACTAACTTTTACAATCACCACACTTTTCTCTGATTTAAGTGAACTCTACTCTGTTAGATTTAATAATGATATGCCTTCTCATCATGAAACCGGGAACTATGAAAATGGGTGTTATAACCAATTTTGGTCTTTATTTCCTATGTGATATACAGCGTAAGATGCTATAACAACCACGGAAATGTTTAAGAATTTGGGGACGTGACTTTTACAAAATCTTATCGGCCCCAATATTGGTTTGTTTATGTAATCGAGATAAGTACCCTTGTTTCAGATTACTTCGACTAATTCTTCGTTATAGAGATTTAAGAATATACGTTAAAATTCAACCTTGAAGAATATGTTATGTTTTAAATTCACTTACCCTGACAGTTCGGCCCTCCTGCAAATATCTCGTCCCGAGATACCTTAGGCCTCTGGAGAGTCACTGTCATTATCCGAAGTCAGAACGACTCCGTCTTCTCCACTTTCGCTGTCGGTGGTATCCGAAATGCCTCCTGATGGACACCATGGACGCATACGGTCAACGGCTACAGTTCTTTCATAGGTCGATGCTTTTCTTGTGCGATAAGATTTGTCCATATCTTTGACAATGTATCGATCATTTGGTAAAACGGTCTTAACAATCATTGGCCCACTATATGGGGCATTCAGTTTTCGACTGGTCCCAGTTGAAATGTCTTGTTTTAAAATAACAACTAGATCGCCTTCCTTGTAACATTTTGGTTTCTTTCTTTTTTTATCAAAATGTTTCTTTTGGATTTTTGAAATGGACCTAGATGATCCACATGGAAAATATTTAATGGTATATCTCCTTTCGGTATTGGATGTAAGAATCCCTCCTTCTTTCCATGATTTCTTTTATTGTATAAACATGGTATATAGCAAGATATGTACTGCTCTACATATTTCTTCATACGTGGAAACCAATAACTCTCACACAGCCTGTGTAGCGTTTTTTCCACTCCGAAATGCCCAAAATCTTCGTGAGCTGCTTTTAAAATGCGCTGCCTCATTCCTCTTGGAACAACCCAAAGTATTCCTCGAGCTGTGATCCTATATACTCTCCCATCTCGCAAACAGTAATTTTTGTAGATATTCTTCTCATTTTCCGTCTCTGGAGGTTTTGAGAGTATCTTATGTATCTCTTTTATTTTGTCGTCTGTTAACTGACCTGCCAGAACCCAGTCGGCTTCTTGAATATGTAAGATTACTTCACACTCTTCTTCAGTCCCATCGTTGGCAGTTGGATTACGACTTAGTGCGTCTACGTGACCCATTCGTTGTCCTGGGCGATATTGGACTTCAAATGTAAATTCTTGAAGTTCAAGCCACCATCTCGCTATTCGTGGTAAAAGATTCTTTTTCTTGCTTGCAGCTTTGAGAGAATTACAATCCGTGACAACAGTAAAAGAAATTCCAAGTAGATAGCTTCGAAATTTCCTAAGGCTTTCGACAACAGCCAATGTTTTCAATTCGAAGGAGTGATATTTTTGCTCTGTATCCGACGTTTGAGACTATAATACGCTATAGGGTGCAGACGTTCATCTTTTTGCCTTTGGAACAATATTCCAGCTAATCCAACTTGGCTTGCGTCGGTGTGTAGTTCAGTGGCAGCTTCGGAATTAAATAGGCTTAAGACTGGACGAGTCACTAGAATCTCTTGCAACTCTCGGAAAGCTTTTTCTTGTTTTTCTCCCCATATCCACATCATATTCTTTCTTGTCAAGTTTGTTAAGGGTTTTACAATAATAGCATAGTTTTTACGAAATGCCGGAAATAGCCGGTAAGTCCCAGGAACTGACGTATTTGGTGGATTGTTTCTGGTGTAGGAAATTGTTCGACTGCCTTAATCTTTTCAAGTCCAGGTTTTACTGTCCCTTGTTCAATTTCGTACCCAAGATATGTGACAGATGTCCTCAAAAAGTTACATTTCTTGAGGTTTAATGTTAAACCTTCTTGCTTGAAAATTTCTAGTGTTTGTTCAAGAACTTGTAGAACATCGTCTATCGTTGGTCCAAACAACAATACGTCATCCAAATAGAGTGCGGAATTTTTCTGTATTGGTCAGAGTATTCGTGTCATTAACCTCTGAAAAACTCGTGGTGCATTGCTTGACCCAAAAGGAACTCTGTTGTATTCGTATTGTCCTTCCGGCGTTACAAAAGCAGTATAATGTTTTGATGCTTCGTCTAGAGGTATCTGATGATAGCCGGATTTTAAGTCGAGGCTGATAAAGTAATGTCCAGCTTGAAGTTTGTCGATTTGGTCGTCTATACGAGGCAATGGGTGGCTGTCCTTAATACAAAGAGTGTTCAATTTACGATAATCAATACACAACCTTTGCTCACCATTTTTCTTTTTTACCAAAAGGACGAGTGATGAATATTCTGAATCGGATTCTCGGATTATTTGATTTTCCAAGAGTTCGTCAACTATTCCTTTAACCAAGTTCTGTTCTGCTCTTGACATACGATAAGGTCGGTACGAAAATGGTTTTTCTTCACTCAACTTAATTACCATTTTGGCGGTTTTCGAGCATCCAAGTTCTTGAGTTGTTAATGCAAAACAATCTCTATATTTCTTCAACAATTTGATTAAATTCTGTTTGTCTTTGGTAGTGACAGGCCCAACCACAATTTCCTCCTCCAGTAAAGGCTCGTCGACACCTTCATGTATTTTCATGACATGTTCTTCCGGATCCTTCTCTTCTATACACTTAAAAGCTCTAACGATAATCCTATTTTTCCTAAATTCTATCTCCTTATCTGCTAAACTTATACATGGCACTATAGTAGGTTCACCCTTTCTTATTGTTACTACAGTGTAAGGAATGCAATATTCTTGACCTTCTTGTAGTCGCACTTTAGCGGCAACGTAAAGATCGCCTTCATATGAGTCACTATGGACTTGCACATGTCCCCAATGATTTGGCAACAATGTAGAGTTCTCCGAAATTCGTAGTTCAACTTTGTTGTTATTCGGTTCTACTTCTAGGCTACTAAACTCTGCTGTAGTTTTGTGAAGAAATTTTAACGTAATATCATCCTTAATAATAAGTATGTCGGACATTTCTGTAAAATTCCTTCCCAACAAAATTGGTACTTCTTGTGCAATATTAGGAACCACATATGCTGATATATCAGCTTCCACTTCATCAACTTTTATTTTAAATGATGTTGAACCTAATGTAAGAGTACGCCCGTTTCCATAACCATGCAACATAATATTATTGGTAGTGTCTACATTTAAGGCTAGTCTGGAGACTTCTTGTAACTGGATGGTTGTGCAAGAGCTTCCTAAATCGATATACGCTAAAGACGGTGTTTGATTAATGAAAATACTTTTGTAAAATTTTTGGTTTTGTCTATCTCTTAATTGTCAGATGTTTGCTTTGCTTTCTCAGATCTCTTTTTGATAAAGCAATGTTCTTCCAAATGACCAACATTTCTGCAAAATTGACAACGTTTTTCGGTATTTTTGTTTTGGTTGCGATTTCTTTCATGACACTGGTTTGATGTGTGTCCTGGCTTATGGCAAGTAAAACACGTTAACGTGACAGAATTTTTAAAGTGTTTATTATGACCCTTAAAATAACCAGGTTTACGTTTCTGCATATTTCTAGAATGATCCATTCTTTTCGAAGTGCTTGGTCCTAAATCCAAACTGCAAAGGTAACCATATAAAGACTCCGGTGATATGTGATTACCAGCCATAGCCCCAGTTTTAACCACGTTGTCGAAAATTCCTCCAATGATGCAAGAAACTGCTCGTTCTCCTGATATTTCGCATTTACTAAGAAGAGCTGATTTTTCGTAAAAATATTTGCAATAATTTTCATCGTTGCGTTTCGTTCTTCTCATCATTTCCTGTAGATCCGCATAAAAATTACGTTTACTAGGAAAACTTTGTGTCAATTTATCTTTCCATTCCTCCCACGAGAATTGAATACTGGACAGACCTTTGTACCACACCTCTGCCATACCTGTAAGTTTTGACATTGCGAAATAAATTGTCGCTTCTTCGGACCACCCAAAAACGTCCTTCAATTCATCTACTTTGGAAGTCCAATCGTTGACAGTCAAATCTTGTTCTTCCGGATTAAAAACGGGTACCATATCTCCACGCATAACAGGGACGTTAGATTTTCCTTGTTGTTGCGCATTGGACTCAACAAGGGTAGTTATTATTGCCGTTAAACGATCGATACTCCTATCAGTGTCGGTATACTGCGAAGAACTTGTTTGAGAACTAATAGAAGCCGCCTCTAATGTCAGCTGTCGTTTATGTCCTCGTCGAGTATTCATTGTACACAGATTCTTAATGAGAAAGAAAGTAATACATATAATCGATTCTATTTATGTGTGTCATCTCGATTAAGAGTGCAAAGAAATTAAATTGAATTTTGTTTTAAATGTTGTAAAATATTTGTAAATGAATATAATTTATTGCAATTTGTGTAATTATTATGATCACTCTAATAAGATAAGTATCCCACTTCTGAAAAATTATAAGGGAGTTATGTATGTATGTAAAATTAATTAGACCGAGGATAATAAACATAAAATATACTAAAGTAAACAAAATAAAATAATCGCAATAAAAATAAAATCATTGCCATTATAAATTAACTAACCATTAAATAAACTATTAAAACGTAAAACAAAGGTGGGGCGTTTGTCAGGAAAAGCGCTCTCTCGAGATGACACATCTGAAAAGGAAACAAAATCCTGGAAAATTAAGCAACAACAATAAAATTAACTGTCACAAAAGTCTAATATATCAATCCCGCATATTTATGGTTCATTATTAAAACCAGAACCTAATCAGAATAATATATTTAAAAGAAATGTACAAATAATACATAAGATAGTTCAAACGTCTCTCAGGTTATAGGTATTAAGGGCAAACTCGCGAAATACCTCTCTAAGAGCACAACATTTGCTAGTCCGGAGTATTTATCATGATAAACAGTGTTATTGGCCTTCACTAAGATACTAGGGGCAAACTCGCAAAGTATCCACTCCTTTCAACTAGCGAAGTACGAAGGGCAAACTCGCGACGTACCTCAAATTAATGTATTGTTTGTAAACTCAGATATCAAATTCATAAATTGTCAAACAGTTATTGTATATAAATATATAAAATATATATATAAAATTTGTCAACATAAAAAGTCAAATATGAATTAGTTTAAGTTATAATAGCTTATCAAAACAATATATCAAAATTATTACAATCTATGGAAAAGGTTACTCTGTGAAAAACTCACCTATTTTACTGAAGCTTGTTCTTATTAAACTTTTACAATCACCACACTTTTCTCTGATTTAACTGAACTCTACTCTGTTAGATTTAATAATGATATGCCTTCTCATCATGAAACCGGGAACTATGAAAAGGGGTGCTAGCTTGAGCCTAAGCTAGCATCTCCACTTTAAATAGCGGTTTTTCAGAAAAACTGACTGGGTACAAATTATTATCTTTTGGGTACAAATTAGTCCTTAATTCAAAGTTTACATTTATGCCAATAAAATTTGATTTTGTCAATGTGGGGGTGTTAGCTTGACCTTTAAATAGTGATTTTTAAGAAAACTTGGGTACAAATTCTAATTTTTTGGGTACAAATTAGTCCTAAATTACACGTTTTTTTTTAATTGGAAAAAGTGGGGAAGCTTAGCTTTACTGTTACCGTTCATATTTATTTCGTTTAGTGATGGGATATCGATATTAATATCGTACAGCAAATATCGAAGTAACAATATATCGGTCATGAAATATGGATAATGTGTAATATCGATATTACAAAAATGTATTTTTCTACATTCATGCAAAAAACAACACTTTTGTGAAACACATTTAATGGAAAAAGTGGTTCTTTTTTGCACTAGTGCAACAAAATCTTTGTTGCACTCATCTGTCATTCTTGTCAGTTTTGTGATGATTTATGACAAACATAAACATTTAAATAAAATAAAAATCCAGAGCAAGTGTCTGATCCTTCTCTAATACAGCAATAATATATGTATATTTTACTACTTAGTCTCAACGAGTCACATTTATTGCAAAAATCTTTGATTATTTAAAATTTAAATGGTCAAAGCGAAAACCAGCTATGATTAAGTACTGACAAGGTGGAGGCCATAAAGATACAAAAAAAAGAAGAACGGTTAAAATACATTCTGAGTAACATATTATATTCTAATTTTCCAGTTTTTGCACGAATGTAGAAAAAATATTGTATGCAACTCGTGCAAAACGTGTTTTTTGCACTCGACATGTTGTCCAACTCGGCCTAAAGGCCTCGTTGGACAATTTCACGTCGCGTGCAAAAAACACTCACTTTTTGCACTTGTTGCATAAATAACTATTTAGCCTTTCACGTATAAACTATTTAATTTCACGTGATACAGGTAGCACTCAATTCTGTCATTGTACTTTTTCGAAAGTATGATGCTTAAGGGACATTCTAGTACCATAATCTTGCGAGCACCAAATTTTTTAACGATCGTCTAACGAATTTTAGAGCGCGGCGCTCTCTATTTCCCGTATATACTATTTAATTCCACGTGATACAGGTAGCACTAAATTCTGACATTGTATTTTTTTAAAAGTACGATGCTTAAGGAATATTTTAGTACCATAAACTTGCGAGCACCAAATTTTTTAACGATCGTCTAACGAATTTTAGAGCGCGGCGCTCTCTATTTCCCGTATATACTATTTAATTCCACGTGATGTAGGTAGCACTAAATTCTGTCATTGTACTTTTTCGAAAGTACTATGCTTAAGGAACATTTTAGTACCATAATCTTGAGAGCACCAAATTTTTTAACGATCGTCTAACGAATTTTAGAGCGCGGCGCTCTCTCGTTCCCGTATATACTATTTAATTCCACGTGATGCTGGTAGCACTAAATTCTGTCATTGTACTTTTTCGAAAGTATGATGCTTAAGAGACATTTTAGTACCATAATCTTGCGAGCACCAACTTTTTTAACGATCGTCTAACGAATTTGAAAGAGGGGCCTTCTCTCTTTCCCGTATAAACTACTTAATTCCACGTCATACAGTCAGCACCAAATTCTGTTATTGTATTTTTTCGAAAGTATGATGCTTAAGGAACATTGTAGTACCATAATCTTGCGAGCACCAAATTTTTTAACGATCGTCTAACGAATGTTACAGCGCGGCGTTCTCTCTTTCCCGTATAAAATACTTAATAACACGTGATACAGGTAGCACTAAATTCTGTCATTGTATTTTTTCGAAAGTATGATGCTTAAGGAACATTGTAGTACCATAATCTTGCGAGCACCAAATTTTTTAACGATCGTCTAACGAATGTTACAGCGCGGCGTTCTCTCTTTCCCGTATAAAATACTTAATTCCACGTGATACAGGTAGCACTAAATTCTGTCATTGTATTTTTTCGAAAGTAGGATGCTTAAGGAACATTTTAGTACCATAATCTTGCGAGCACCAAATTATTTAACGATCGTCCAACGAATTTGAGATTGTTTAACAAATTTTAGAGCGCGGCTCCCACGTTCCCCAATTAAACTATTTAAAGAATGTTATATTTTGTCAAATTTTTAACGTTTTCTTAGAGCACTTAATTAGCACTAAATTATAGTGTAATTGTCGTCTATACTGGATCACTATATATTTTTTTCTGATATGGGGGGTCCAGCTTAATGGCAAGCTGGACCCCCCCATTTTTCACGCGATTTCCTGCTAAACGGTTTGAGCACTAAAATTCGGACTAGTGTACTAAATTAGCACCTTAATAGCACTAAATTTTTGACTGGTTGCAAACTTGATTTGCGATGGTGGGGGGTCCAGCTTAATAGAGTTAACACCTGGAGCGTTTATTGCACTTCTCCTCACCAGAAATATAACAAAATAAACATTAATTTTGTAATTTACACCTCGTAAATAAGCAAATAAATCAATATTAAAAAAATGATATGAAGCAACGAGTTATGACTTTACATAATTATTTGTGCAATAACGATTAACATGTTAATGAGTTAGACAAACTACATTGTAGTTATTTAGACTAGCATGACCATGGTTTATAATGTTTTTTATACTGAATAAACTCATCATTTTGAGTTGTTAATCTGGAGAAATAAATATAGGATACTATAGAACAGGTTATGATAGGAAGGTCAATTATGGATGTTGAACAATGAACACAAACCAAATTGGGCTGTACTTCTGCTCTTTGATGTTTAAAATGCTTTTAACACATACAAGCTTGTTTTAAAATCCTTAATAGAGGGGTTATCTCGATTACATAGAGAGTATCTAAGACACCTACATAGTAGAAAGTTATAAGTTGATGGAGGATGTGTCAGCTGACATATCACAAGGATATGTTCTAGGTCCTGCATTATTTCTAGTCCATTTACATGGTACCTTCAATATAATGGTCTCAAGTTGTGACCATCATATTGAAGGCATCATGTAAAATGTAAATGGACTAGAAAGTGATGAATTCATAGTAGTGTCTAAAACGTATTTGGGTGTTACTCTAGATGAGTTTAGAGGATTTTGGCCAACACTTGTAAACGGCTGATGATGATTGTTAACTGGGTTAAAATGCACCGCTACCTTAAGTTCTGTTGTGCCACTCCCCTCCATCAGAGCTGTTCTCGCTACAATCTGTAACTACAGCTCGTCTTCCAGTTCCAGAGCTCTGATGAACTCCAGTATTTGGGATGGCTTCATTGAGGTTAGATCCTCGCTCCTACAAGTTTCTTATCCAAAGATTTTTTGCGTTGGCTTGCAATGGTGAGGTACTCTATAACTAGAAGGTCTGGAGCTTCTTCCTCCTCCCCACGGAATCTGCACTCGTCAGTTTCTGCTAGACCTATTCTCATTAGGTGCTTCCTGAGGCGGCAGTGCCCTGTAAGGAAGCCCGTGAGGCGAAGTAGCTGATTTTTGCTGAGATCCAAATACTTTTTGGGTCTAGCAGTGTTAAAATTTCGCAGGAACTTTTTGGAGTGATCCAGACTGGGAAAGCACTACCAAAGTGCTTCTCTTTCGGTTTCCTCCTTCTTCCTAAACTTTTTCTTATATGAGCATTTTCCTAATCCACCAAAAGACTCCGGGCCAATAAAAGGCGTTCATGCTCCTCTTGATTTCCTGAGTGGCCAGTAAACCATACTATTCTTGCCTATTTCTTCAAGTTTTCTTTGGCACTCTCATATCAACTTTGAGTCAATGACTTGGAACTAAATGCAACGCTTTGATAGCTGCTTGACTATCAGAATGAATCGCTATGTCACATTTCTGATTGTTTCTTTCTAGGTTCATTTACACACATTTAACTGCAAGTATTTCTGATTGGATGATGTATTCTCTTTACCAGACTTCCTTCTTACTTACCATCATAGTAAAGTTCTTTTAGATGCTCACTTTCTCGATCATTTTCATCACTGGGAAGAAGCACTGATCAGATGTACTTTGTTAGAAATGGCCAGGCTCCCTGATTTTTAATACTGTTGTTACCTGAACATTTCCTTGATATTCTAACAACGGCCTCATTGGCTGATCTCTCTATCACTAGATGAAGAGATGTGAGATCTGTAATCCCCCTATTTGGGCATGTTCTCATAGTGCCAGTGATGCACACACAGGCGTGCCTTTGAACTCTATCGAGGGTCTTCCTCCTGTTGTTTTAACCTGTTATGGCATGCCAGCCTATTGTTCCATAAGTGATTATTCGTCTCACAATTATGACGTACATCCATTGCAGTATTTTAGGGTTACAAACCCAGGTCTTACCACCTAGATTACTGCATGCCATCGGTGCCTTTATTGCTTAACAAGCAGTTATTTCAACAGTAAATGGTTACATGGGAAGCAGCTGAAAGAGTAGCAATATTGCCTAATTCCAATAAGAATAAGAAGGGCCCTACCGGTGTTGCCATCCCAGCATATTAGTGTCCATGGACATGATTTTTATGTATTGCAGCTCCCTATGTAATCATCAGTACGATGTGAAGGAGGATGTATGGCAGAGGTTTGAGTACCAATGGGAGTGTTTGGATGGTAGCAGAGACCGCTGTCACCTCAGTGAAATTTGATTTTAATTGAAAACAAGGAGATTGTGGTTATCCATAAACGTTTGATTTGATATATAGTTGAAAAAGCTTAAGTTGCAATAGGCATGATGACAGTATTAAGGAATCAAAAAGTAAATGGTTTTAGAGAAAAATATGTAATGAAAGGATTCTGAAAAATGACCTAGTTTTAATATAAACATTTAGATTTATTAAGATTTTCAGGAAAAAAAAGTATAAAACATTGCGATCGGCCATGTTAACTGAAACAGCGCATGACGTCACGCCTAAGTAGATTTCAATCACCTCCGTGAGTGATGCTTGAACTTTTGTTGTGATTACGCATTTCAGTCAATTCCTACATCATTTCATAAGTGAATTAGTCGTTTATTCGTGTTTTGTGATTAAAATAAAAAAATCTATAATCATCAACGATGGAACTAGGTTTTATTAAGGCAAATAGCTCTAATTTGCCCAGAATTTATTTGTTGATGTTGGGAGAGTTTCTTGCATCAAATACAGACTTTTGCTCATCCGAATTTCGAAATGTGAAAACTTCTTTGTAAGTAAATTATTATTAATCTTAAGCGCTAAGTAAAATTCAATTCACACAAGCCATTTTAAAACTTATGTCATAAGTTATTTTTGAGGTTAGCTTATCAGTTTACTTACATATTAGTGGCGTTCGATTTACACGCTCGAGCAAATTCGAGCCTAACAATCGCGATCTTTTTGACTTTTTATCGAACCCCACAGGCGCGCCCAGACATGCAAACTTTCTTCTTCTCTTTCCCCTTGAGCACCAACAATTTTATTCATGTTTCATGCACATTGAGGTTATACTTCGTTTGTGATTTGTGTTATTATAGCAGCATTTATTATAATTTTTTCAATAATTTCATTCATGTCAGAGGCACTAGAAACAAGACACCAAAAATTACAAATTTCAAAAAACCAACGAAAGAAACTATTTTTGGAGGTTATATGGTGTGTCACTATCGAGTACTCAGCTCGAACAGTGTGGCCTGTAGCCTGCAAATCGAACGCCACTATTATAATATTTGTAATGTCATATCTTCATCTATTCATATTTTTGAGACACGAAAAATGTATTGTTGACGTTCTTCGTTAAGCATAAACACAATGCAATATTTACTTAGGCGTGACGTCACATGCGTTTTCGCGCATAATTCAAAATAGAAAGATTAAAATGCAATAATTTTCGTTAAACTAGTTTATTGCTGAAATAATGTATTTTTCGGAAATAGAAGACGTGTACTTATATTGTAGAAGGCGATTTAAAAATCTGTCATCATGCCTATTGCCACAGTAAGGTTTGTCCCAGCGGCGATATTTTTATATTGATATAATACAATAAATCTTCTTAAACTATCCTTATCACTTGATTCACAAGTAGGAGTATTGTTACAATCAAGACATTACATAGTAGGCACTTTTAGCTTGTTATAAGTTTTTACATGTATCCCTATCCGTATTGGAGTTACGCTGACGTAAAGAAGTTGTCAAGAAAACATTTTTAGCAGATAACGTATCGTTTCGTGTTAAAACCAGGATGGTCCAAGTACTATTATTTGGTAAAAGTACAAAAATAATGAAAAATAAAACTAATAATGAACTTTGTGGTTATAATCAAACCAAACCAATATCAAAGGAGACCTGTAAAATAGCACTAATAGCACAGAATACTGATTTCGGTCGGGATACGCATACATATACGGAGAAGGGACGTAACAATCCGTAACGGGTCTACACGTGCGCAGTTCGATACGGACACGTAAGAAATTTAAGACAAGCTAAAAGTACCTAGTATTCGTACGCCCCGCCACCGTGGCATAAAATAGTTTTATTCTCTTAATATTTTTCGCATTCATAAAATTCTTATGGGATCCATAAAATTCCTACTTTAAACTGTACAAAAGTGGTCACGTTAATCTAAATTAGCACAGAACTAACATTTAGTGTAAAGCAGACAACAATGTTAACTACATATAAGCTGCATTTAAATGCATTCTCCAATACTAAAAATGACGTGCAAATAATAACTTACCAAGTTCCGGAAAAGTTTCGTCCTTAACCATGAGCGAATCTTGTTCCTCTTCTTTTTCAGACTTTGGATAATAAATTTCTTGTTTTTCTGACATATTAGACTCGCAATGTCCTACCCTCATATGTGCAATATCATTATAGATAGCTACATTTACCACAAACTCCATAGGTGCTATGACACCATAAGCTTCAGGTCCATGTTCAATTACCAATGGATCTATGACGTTTGGATCGAACATAACGGCGTTGGGTGTGACTAATAAGACACCGCTGACAACACCTTGACCATCCGTTATATGACGAACGTTGATCTTGAGGAACCTTTCGCGGAAAACAGCGGATTCCGAATCTTCGTACTCGGTGCTGCTTCCACCTTGAGGACATGATGGAGTGCGAACCCTTTCAACGTGACCGGGTTTCGGGCTGACGGGTCGTAAATTCTCCAAAAGTTCTGAAACGTATCGGGTCACAATGGTAGCAAAACTGTACATTTTAATTGTAGATTTTCAGAAATTCATTACGCGTCAAATTTTTAATGTTTCATGTAATTTATCAATTTAACACAAGCATAAGTTTTTCTCTGTATAGTTTAGTGTAATTTAGTTTACTTAGACACTTTCTTAAATGCAATAATCTACGATTACCAAAAAATTAAAAAAAAAATATTCACATACTTGGCACCTACATGATTTTAAAATCCTATGAATACCGATTCCCTGACTTTTATTTTTGTTTGGTAAAATTTTAATTAAGATAAGCACTAAAACAATTAACAAGTGTAACGATAAGATTGTAAAAAATATATAACATATTCCTATTTAGTATCAAGTCATGCAATAATAGATAACAAAATTGAGGTTATAATCTATAAAAGTACTATTATATAACCATAACCTGGTTAGATATGTCCGAAACACCGGTCGAAATTTTAGTACACTCACTAGAAAAGTGATTTTTCATTTGTTGTTGATTACGGAGATATGCACAACATAATCAGCTAAATACACTAAAAACCACATGATCATGACTTTGAAACGTCGTTTTATCGTCAAATATGCCAGCTGAGCTGAGTCATTGATATGTGCCGATTCAAACAATATCACTACACACGAATGATACTTAGGTCATGGTGACGGAAGAAAACAACACAAATATTACGTAGCCGCAGTTACAAATTTAGGGAAAATAACAATAACCACTGCAGTTTTAAAAATAAACAAAAACGTAAAGTTGGCAGTTGTACGTAGTGTAGGTGGTTTTTAATGTTTAGTATCGGTGTAGGTATATATTTTTAAAACAGTACGATGTAGGTATCACTGAACATATACCTCTAATTATTCAGTAAATTAATTTTTTATCTTGAAGAAGTGGGTATTGTAGATAAGGTTTAACATCTCAGCTGATAACGATTGAAAATGAATAAATAATGTGAAATATTGTACTTATCAGTTAAACTGTTACGTAGAAGAAAACATGAATAATCAAATTTTAGCCATCAAACTAATGTAATAATAATTATTATTCAAGAGACAAATAAAAAAACATTAAATTGCTTTTATACATTGTTATGAAATCTACAATTTAACGTTTCCAAACTTAAGCAGAAGGATGGAAGTGAGTAAATAAATAGAATTCAACTACGAATTTTTTAACCTGAGTTAATTACCGTAAATATGTCCTACTTTGCTCAGCAGGATCAACTTTGCCCGCTGGCACAGTCAAAATAATCAAAAATATTTGACACTTGGCAACTCTGTAGGTACTCCAAAACAAAATTCCCGCGTTATCAACGGTTTTAGATTTTAGGTTGATACATTTGACTCATCGTCATGAGGTTGAGTTAACCTGAAATTTGTTTTGATTTTTATTGGAATTGTAATTCGAATAATAAATAATCATTGGAGATAATCTACGAAGGTTCATTGTTTACATCGGCTCCGGCACAGGCGAAGGAAAATCTTTAGATAACCAAACGTAAGTAAAACTTGATCCCATTTACCTTTTATCTGTTTACCCTATAACCCGCTTCATAGAATTAGATTAGAGCTTTAAGGTGAAATGGAAGATAACTCGGGGGTCCCTCCGGGGCCCCCACGTGATAAACCACCGGACATTCCAACAAAATATAGGTATCTAGACCCACCACCCTACATAGTAATTGTTGAAAGTAAGGATAAAAATGTAGCAGCATTACACCCAATCGCGGTCGGCAGAATTCTTAAAAACAATAAAATTAATGGAGTAATAAAAGTAACAAGAAAGGGTACGAACCGGATAGGAATAGACTTCAAGAGTCATAAAGCAGCTAATGAATTTATGGAAAATGAATTATTAGTCAAGCAAAACTGGAATGGGCTGATCCCGGCAACATTAGTTTCATGTAGAGGCATAGTAAGAGGAGTAGAGTTAGACACAACGATGGAGGAAATAATTGAGCAAGGCAAATCAAATACAAGAATATTAGGAGCAAGGAGACTGAATAGAAAGATAGCTGAAAATACATATGTACCAAGTGAAACGGTTTTAATTACCTTCGAAGGTAGAAATATGCCGAAGACCATAGAAATAAACTATTACGAATTAAGGGTGCAAGTATATGTTGGACCAGTAATACAGTGTTTTAACTGTTTAAGATTTGGTCATTCTCAAAAGATTTGTAGAGGCAAAGAGAGGTGTAATAGATGTGGAGATAATCATTGCGAAGAACAGTGTAAGAAAGAAATTCAATGTATATATTGCAAACTGGGACACAAGGCAACAGACAGAATAAACTGCGAAGAATATAAGAGGCAAAAAGAGATCAAAGAACTTATGACATATGAAAACGTATCTTTCTATGAAGCAAGTAAAAGAATCCCAAGGGCAGGTAACCAAAGACAAAACGATTTCATGTATGACAGGAATGCCTTTCCTAGCATGCCTACAAACAGTAATGACCAAAATAATATAATCACAGTTGCAGAGAGACGACAGCACAGCACAATATCAAAAACATATTCCCATATGGCCAAATCCCCAAGAAAACGTATAGCCACATCTCCGGGGATACAATATGATAAAATAGCTCACAATAACTGCCTATTCCCAGCACCATGTAGAACTCCAAATGATAGATATAACAGTCACACATCACTAGAGAATACAAATCAAGAGGATACAGTACAAATGGATGAAGAAATGACAGAAATAGTACCAATCAGCGAATTTTTAAAACATATATTAAGACAGACAACGCTAACACAACAAGAAATTGATAAAGTTATAGAAGCAACACAGACAATGGTAACTAATGAATATAATATCACCGAAACCAACAATACCAGGCAATCTAATGAAAACCCTAAAAGTCCCGCTGTCTCAGATGGCGCGGAATCCACATTTTAATAGAACTAAACAAAATAAAAATCATACAGTGGAATGTCTGCAGTGCACTTGCAAGGTTAGACTCAATAAAAATTCTTCTCTCTCAGTATCAGGCAGATATTCTGATATTAAACGAAACACTACTGGACAGGACAAAGAGACTGAATATTGTAAATTACACAACCATAAGACAGGATAGATATGATGGGTATGGGGGTATTGCAATCCTCATAAATAAGAGCATTCCATATTCCATTAAGAACCTTCAATTAAATATTCCTGAAGAATGTCAAATATTAGCTACAAAGGTCAATGATTTAACAATAGCTACAATGTACTGCCCACCAAATATACCTATTAATAGTATACAATATGCAGAAATTTTTAACCAACTGGAGCAACCGTTTATTTTAATGGGAGATTTGAATGCCCAACACCCAGCAATGGGCTCAGGCATCGCAAACTCAAGGGGAAGGAACTTAATGGAAACTCTTAATGAGTTAAATTTAGTGTATTTAAATGATGGAACAAGAACTCGTATTACCCCTCCATACCAAAACAAGAGTTGTCCAGATATCACGGTATGTTCAAATAGTATAGCTAGATATTGTCACTGGAGAACAATAGAAGATGTAGATACAAGTGATCATGTCCCAACATTCACAGAACTAAGCATAAACAACAATTTACCTACATATGAAACAGCGAGAAGATCAAAGTGGAACATCAAAAAAGCTAACTGGGAGCAATACTTTTTAAGTTTTGATACTGGAAAAAAATATAATTCATATCAAGAAATCAAAGAGGAAATAGAAAAGGCAGCAGAACAAGCTATTCCAAAAACCAGTACAAAGCCAAGGGGAAAACTTAAGATAAGAAATCCTAAATGGTGGGACAGGCAGTGTGAAGAGGCAAGTAAGGAAAGGAATGGAGCACTAAAAGATTATAAAGATCTAGCAAGTGAAGAGAATTATACAAAATATAAAAACACAGCTGCCAGAACAAGAAGGATTCTAAAACAAAAAAAGAAAAACAGCTTTATTGCTTTTACAGAAAGTCTAAACAGAGACACACCAATAAATAAAATATGGAAAATAATTAGAAAGTTCTCTAACAAAAAAGAGTACTTTCAGCACGCTTCCTTAGAAGAGAATTGGATAATCGATCTGCTTGATGCAATTGCCCCACCATACATTCCATCAGAAGATCAACAGGAGTACAGTAATATTACACCATCCAAACCATTCTCAACAAATGAACTTAATATGACACTCAGAAACAAGCAAGACTCAGCACCAGGATTGGACGAAATAACATACAGGATGATCAAAAATATGCCTACAGGAGTTAAAAATCAATTACTTGATATCTACAACAAGATTCTGGCTGGGAAAGAGGATATACCTGAAGATTGGAGAAAACAAGTGGTGGTACCCATCCTAAAGCCAGGAAAAGCGCCAAACCTGTATACCAATTACAGACCAATAGCAATGGAATCATGTATAGTCAAAATTATGGAAGCAATGATCAAATCGAGGTTGGAATACCATATAGAAAGCAAAGAGTTGCTAGCAAAAGAGCAATATGGTTTCCGAGCAGGCAAAGGGGTCCAAGAATGTACAGCGAGATTAACCACTGAAATATATTCCAATATTACGGTAAACAAGAAAGTAGTAACAGTATTTTTGGACATTTCAGCAGCGTATGATAATGTACTAATTCCCAAAATGGTAGAATATCTTAACAAGATCAAGATAAATTCAGATATCATAACATTCATTCATAACCTTTTAAAACAAAGAGAAATCTATATTAGGTCTCCAAACTCGAATAAAACAGTAGGACCCCAATGGACGAACAAAGGACTCCTTCAAGGATCGCCACTGAGCCCAATACTCTTTAACCTGTACACAGCAACACTAGCAGAAACCATGGAAGATGAAGTGAATATAAGTCAATTTGCAGATGACACTTTGGTATGGTGCAGCAACCAGAATTTGGATACATCAATTCAAAAAATACAAACAACACTAAATAAAATATGGAATTGGCTAATTGAACATGGATTTTCAGTGTCGCCCACCAAATCAAAGGCCATGGTGCTTGCAAGAGGAGACCTAAGAAGGGCACCACCCTATTTAACCATAAACGGAGAGATTATTGAATGGGTTAAAGAAACAAAATACCTGGGAATAATATTTGATAGCAGGTTAAATTGGACAAAACATATAGAACATATATGCAACAAAGCAACAAAAGGAATAAACGTAATGAAAGCCTTAACCAGAGTCTGGTGGGGCGCAGATCCTAAAATTCTACTGAATATATATAAAACAATTGTTAGATCTCATCTTGACTATGGATCAACACTAATATTTAAATGTTCTCAACAAAACATGAAAAAGTTAGATAGAATACAATTCCAAGCACTGCGTATAGTAACAGGATGCATGAGAAGCACCCCCACTAATGTATTATTGGGAGAAACAGCAGAGATGCCATTACAGGACAGGAGATTATGGATATGTGCAAAATCGTCACTGAAGTGGATGGCACAAGAGAACGGCACAACAGCTGCTAGCCTCATGAAATTCTATGAATTATATAATGAATCGCCGAGATATTGGCAAAACCGGCCTCCACCAACATTAATAGAAGGATTTGACCTTGCTCTAATGTACATAGGAGACTTGGAAAGAACTAATAAATTACCCTGTTATGAAGGAACATATGAAGCTCAAGTAAAAGAAATAAAATGGATTGATTCAAAATTAACAAAAGGTGACTCATCATGCAAAACAAAGTTAACAGACATACTCAGTACGAAATTTAAGAATGTTACTACAATATACACAGATGCCTCATTAGATCCAATAACCAGGAAATGTGGAATTGGGGTGTTCTGTCCCAGCTTACAAACAGGATTAAAAAAAAGACTGAGAGATGACACTTGCATTTGCACTGCGGAGATTCTAGCGATAAATGAAGCACTGAAATTTGCAGAAAGGGAAAACATCCAAACAATGTTAATTCTATCAGATTCGAAAAGCGCCATACAAAAAATATCGGGAGCAAAAATATCGGCAAAAACAGATGCAAATACAATAAAAACAAAAGAACTGATCTACAGAATGGAGGAAGAGGGCAATAGGATACAAATAATGTGGATTCCGGGGCACTCGGGGATACCAGGAAATGAAAAGGCGGACAAGGTGGCAGCAGAAGCAAGAACACTAACCGGAAAAGGCAACAATAAACTACACTATGCAGAAATCACAAAGAACATCAAGGAAAGAATCTGGAGCGAATGGGTTTTCAAGTACCAAGAATTAGGAAGACAAAAGGGACAGAGCTATACTATGCTAAACCTCATACCAACAAAGAAGCCTTGGTTCAATGAAACTAGCCACAAATCAAGATTCCACATTTCAACTCTATGTAGAATGAGAACAACCCACTGTTGTACACCAGCCCACCTAAATAAAATCAATATTAAAGACAACCCCCTATGCGACTGTGGGGAATATGGAGATCTCAATCATATACTTTTTAGTTGCCCAAATCATCGGAATAGTTCAGAATTATATAAAACGTTAATCAAATTCACAAAAGGACCAATCCATGTTAATAACATTCTTAGAAACCCCAATTCTGAGGAAGCTTGTATACTTACCAAGTATTTGCTTGCTAGTAATATTAAGCTTTAGTGGTATGGTTGCTGGCTTAATTACCAGATGAAGTATTGGCGTGAAACATTTTTGAGTAAATATGACATCAAATTAATTGACAAATTTCTTTTAGCTAATCCTGTACCACCATATCCTGTATACCTGGCGTGACCTTTGTGATTAGTTCTGGATCCGCCACAGAACGAGAAGAGTCTATAAACCCCTGTGATACCTTATCCTTCCCGAAGAGCATGGGACAAACCCAGATGCACTTAACGGTGCACTCTTCGTGAAACTGCATTCTAGAAAGAACCTGGCCGGATGCTGTAAAGCAAGAGGTCAAAAAACCAGAAGAAGAAGAAGAAGAAGATTTTAGGTTAGTACAACTCTGACTTGTCTGGTGTAGTTTGCTGCTTGTTGTAATGAATATTTTACGTATTTTGCTCAATTTTTGAGGTAAAAGCTAAGCATTGCTGTACCACGACTATTAGATATATTTATTCCATTTTTGCGGTAGATATTACTAAGAGCTTTATAAACAAATTTATCTACTAGAGTTAAGAAGAGCCTAATAGATTTTTTTGTGAACGCAAAGATGCAACTTGGCAATGTTGTCCATAGGGTGAATTTTCCAGTAAGCCGGCCCCCTCCAGTGGTCGGTCGGTTACTACTATTTTCGCTGGTAATTTGAAATCTGCGAAAATTCACAGAGTTTAGTGTATACAAACTTCACCTGCCATCTTACTAAAAACTGAACAGCCATCTCTCTTTAACACGTGTCAAGCCATAGTTCGCTGATGAATGTTTCGCATGAACTTACTAATAGTGCTGAAGATCAAGGTCGGAAGCTTTAAAGGTGAATTATTTTTTTGTTGCAAGTTTTAATCACCACATATCAGTGGTAGAGTATTTATGGTCATAAATTGCTTAATTGCTAACTTTTAAGATTAAAAACTGAAAGGCCGGTTACTAGAACAACGAACAAGCTAGCTTGCTAGTGGTCGGACACCCCGAACAAAAACTAAGTTCATTTCATCTTTCTTACTCTCGTTTTTGAAAGTATATAGGCGTCAGTAAGTAGCAAGTGCATGGGTGATTTTCTGTGTCAGTAGTTGGCCGAGGACAAAAACGAAGATGTAGGTACAAGTTATTGACGGTAAAAACTGATGGACCAGACATTAATGCGCTATTTTCACAAGTAGCTGGCCATAAGATTTAAAACCCGTCTCAGCATGATTTTTAAGGTGAAAATTTTATTTTTTTTATGACTACTGGACCAGACATCAATGTGCTAATCGCACCAGGAGTCTGCCATGAGTTTTAAAACCCTTCTCAGCATGACTTTTGAGGTGAAAATTTGATTTTTTTTGTTTTTTTAGGATGACAACCCATCAAAAACGAAAGTTCCATCAATATTCTGATGAAAATTGACTGATGTGAGAAATGGATCCACAATAAGAGAATATTGCCGAATATATGACATTCCCCGGGCAACACATTTTCTGATATTCTTCGAGCCCTGCTGAGGCGATAATTAAATACTCTTTCGCTAGAACCTTTAGTGTAATTTCCTGCATACGGTTTCATTATATTTGTCGGCAATGGAAATGCAACATGTTGACGTCATCTTTTTTAAATCTATCAAATTACTACCGTTGTTACTCGTTCTATTTTGAAGACTTGGTCGAACCTAAAATCTTCTTTTGCGAGCAATGTTTCTTTTTTTAGTCGCGATAATGATATATGTGGCACAAGTAGAGATGTAAGATTCTCGGTAATAATCTTTTGGAGAATATTCTCGAGAATATTCCCGATAATATTCTGTTGGAGAATTTTCTGAGAATGGTAAGAAAATCGCAAGAAATGGCATTTTTCACAGATACGCTTGAACAGAATTTGCAATTATGGACATTTTTTGTATTAAAATATTTCTAAAGATTACTTTTCGGTTTTGTGGAACCCTTCAATTTATTTTGCTCCATGTTTTTATACTTATAGACGGTCTAAACTGAGCCGAACGGATCGCCAAAATAACTAGTTTCACCACGTAATTTACAATTCACACAGTTGTATAGAATATATGCTTCTAGGGGATTTCCCGAATCACTGTTGCCAGCTAGAGATAAACACTGTTGCCAGAGTTATAGAAAAGGTTATAAAAACTGAAATTTTTAAAAATAATTGCAAAATTTTTCAGTGTAAATTATGTAGAAAAACTTCTCTTGAGAATATCCTCGGGAGAATTTTCTTACAGAGAATATTCTCGTTCTCGAGAATATTGTCCTCTCACACCTCTAGGCACAAGCAATCATCTTCGTCAGATTTGGTGATTTCGACTAATCGACAACATTTCGTCAACTCTGGTATGGACAGATGCAGTTTTGTCGGCTTCTTGATCAACAATGTCGATTCGGTGAGGACGCAGCTTTAAAGCGGCATTCACATCCACGTTATGTCGAATGGTGTCTATCGACAACGTCGATCCAGTGTGGACGGATCCACGTTATGTCGAATGGTGTCTATCGACAACGTCGATCCAGTGTGGACGGTCGCCCGGCATTGTCGATCCATGTCGTGTTGAATCGAATGAATGCGAACCAAGTCGGTGGTACGGATTACGGATAAAAGGAAGTCGAATCGACATGAATAGTTTGGACGTGTCGAAGCATGTTAATAAACATTTCAGCTGCCAGCTGATACAAAGCAAATACATTTATTATTTAAAAAAAACGAAACGTAGTCATTTTGGTTAGTTTTGTCTGATGTGCAGAGTTTATTTATTTGTTCGAGCAGTAAATCTTTATTTATGATATTTATAGATATTTTTCCTGCCATTAACGAGGCTGGGCCGTATCCAAAACCTTCGAGGGTGACAAAAACGTTTTTGCTGGTTTCCAGTAACTGCAATAGTAATTGCAGCAGCAGTTACCACTACGGCACTAATAATTTAAATTTTTATTCAAGCAAACCAATTCAAATATTTTCACTTTTGTAATGGCGCGGCGATGTCGGTCAATACGTCTTTATATACTGACTTTACTTTTAAGCCGCGTCCACATTATGTCGAATTGTGTCGATCAACATGGTCGACAATGCCGATCCAGTATGGATGGTCGCTCGACATTGTCGATCCATGTCGGATCGAATCGAATGCAACCCGAACCAAGTCGGTACGAATAAAAGGAAGTCGAATCGACATGGCTAGTTTGGACGTGTCGAAGCATGTTGTTCAACATTTCCTAAACGTCATTTTGATTAGTTTTGTGTGTCTGTGTTGTAGCTCAGTATGAATTGGAATGACGAGCAAACGCTGGCTTTTATTGAAATGTATCGTGATCATCCTGTATTGTGTCGCCTTCTCACACACGGATGGACCGGAGGAGACACTGGCAGTAATGCTCAGTACGCACTTCCCGGGATCCACCGAAATACAAGTCGAAGCAACGAGCGAAGTCAGAGAAGAACGGCAAGTTGCCCGCGGTCTGGCAACTCGTGATAGCTGGACTTGTGCAAAGTCCAAAGTCACATATGGGTCTGTGACATGGGCTATTAAATCTTTCAATCCCTTCAAGGCGCCTGGATTGGACGGAATTTACCATGTACTACTCCAGAAAAGCGCCGACATAATAACTCCAAGACTTGTGAATCTATTCAGACTAAGCCTAGCCACAGGAGTTATACCTACGGTGTGAGAAATCTCCAAGGTGGTATTCATACCAAAACCTGGAAGACCCTCTTACGATACTGCAAAAGCTCATCGTCCGATAAGTCTCTTGTCATTTCTTCTTAAGGCACTAGAGAAGATGATAGATAGGCATTTGAGGGTCACGGTGCTGGGCGACAAGCCGCTGCACCCCAATCAACATGCATACCAAAGTGGCAAATCTTGCGAAACAGCCTTGCATAGCTTGGTGAGCAAGCCATTACAAAGAAGTTGCACTGGCTGTGTTCCTGGATATCGAAGGAGCATTTGACAATACGAGCACTCGGTCAATATTGTCAAATCTGGAATCCAGAGGCACAGACAGGACAATCACCCGATGGATAGAGAACATGCTAAGCAGCAGGAGAGCACAAACATCCCTGTGTGGTGTCACAAGAGAGGTGAAGACAGAAAGAGGATGCTCACAGGGAGGCGTTCTGTCACCAAAGCTGTGGAATCTGGTAGTCGACGACCTTCTTGTCTCACTAAACGAGCAGGGGTGGTATGCTCAAGGATATGCTGACGACATCATCATTCTAATACGGGGAAAACACGTGGGCATCTGCCTGGAACTAATGCAGAGGGCAATGTCCGTAGTGGAGAGATGGTGTGACGCTGAGGGATTGTCTGTCAATCCCTCGAAAACCATCATGGTACCATTTACAAAACAGCGAATCGCAGAGATTACTAGTGTGCCAAAACTCTTCGGCAATCAGATAAAGGTTGCCAGGGAGGCAAAATATCTTGGAATCCGGTTAGATGACAAGCTAACCTGCAACAGCCATCTAGCAAGCATCACAAGCCGTTCTCAGATTACGCTAATGACGATGAGACGAGCAATTGGGTGCACCTGGGGACTAACTCCGACAATGGTAAACTGGTTGTACACCAGAGTAATCAGACCAATGATGGTGTATGGTGCGATCGCATGGTGGCCTAAAATTCAGCAAAGCACAGCCGCCAAAACGCTTTCTAAAGTGCAGCGAGCTGCGTGTCTGAGCATTACAGGCGCCATGAAGGGCACCCCAACCGCAGCATTGGAAATACTGCTAAACATCCCACCATTAGATCTCTATATGCAGGGGGAGGCTAAAATTTCTGCATACAGAATGCAGTGCAATGGCAACTAGTGCAAGCACCATGCTATGAAACATACTAAAATACACGACAACATGAGGTGCGACATCATCGAAATGCCACCTGGCAGAATGCTCAAGGTCGTGGAAACTGAGATACCATATCGTGTCAACTTGAGTGGCAGATCCGAATGGGCCCAGGGAGAACCTCAACGCATGTTGAACAGTATCACCTGGTACACCGACGGGTCAAAGACCCTAACGGGTACAGGAGCAGGCGTTTACGGCGTCAGACCTAGGCAAAGCATAAGTGTTTGCCTTGGCAAAATGACGACCGTATTTCAAGCAGAAATAGCTGCACTAATCGAATGCGGTAGAACATGCATAGACAGGAAATATAACAAAAAGACCATCTATGTGAACACGGACAGTCGGGCGGCCCTTTTGGCCTTAGCAAGCCACAGCTATACGTCGAAGATAGTGTGGGACTGTCACAATACTTTGAAAACCTTGGCAAAAAACAATAGAGTAATTCTCACTTGGGTGCCAAGCCATACAGGGGTAGCTGGAAATGAGGGAGCTGATAAGTGTGACAAGAAAGGAGCTCGTCTCACTCATGGGACCAGAACCAGCATACGGCGCTTCATACAGCGCCGTACGAAAAACTGTTTCCAACTGGGTGTCGCTTGAACACCAAAACCGCTGGAACAGAATCACGGGACATGTTCAGTCCAAAAGAATGCTAAAAGGACCATCGAGTTCCTACGCAGCAAATGCTTTTAGACTGGGTAGGAAAGAAGACTTCATAACAGGCAATATCAGTTATATATAGTGAATAATGCTAATGAGCCGTACACGTTCTCTACAGACAATGGCGAAGACAATATCGGTGTTACCTTTACAAGCGGAAGTCTCCTAAATAATATCGTACAATGGAAGGTGTATGAGGATATGATCCAAAGTGATCATAGGTATATTGAGTTACATATAGAATACGAAGCGGATGGGGGCGACTATGAGATGGCTTGTGTCAGATCAGCAAAACAAGATGTTATTGACGAGGTCACTGCTCTCCTCACAGAGCGCCTCGGGGGTTTCCCTTTGAGGCAAATGACTGAGATCAACTCTTTTGTCGAAGAACTAACGCAATGCTTGCAAACAATTACAGGTCTGGCCTGCAAGGTTACCAAAAGAAAAAGTAGGCATACTCCTTGGTGGTCTGAACACCTTTCAAATAAGAAGCGTACATTCGCTAGGCTGCGCAAGCAGTATCAGCGTCTTAAACGTAGGGACTTAGAGTGGAGGGGGTACACCGACAATTCGTCGATGCAAGAGAAGCATACATGGAGGAGGTGAAGAAGGCGAAGGCTCACCTCGTGGATGTCGTTTGTGGATGAAGATCTGCAGAACGACCCCTGGGGAACAGTTTATAAATTAGCTGCAAATAAGATAAAAACCAGCACCACGATGTCGAATGTGCGACGTTCCGACGGCTCTGAGCAATCTCATGCCAGACGATGATATCAATAACGAAAATCAATACCATACTGAAGTAAGAGAGGCCGCGAGACTGAGCACTGGGGATGTACATACCATAGTTACCTTTAGTGAAGAAGACTTCGACGAAGCAGTCTCAAGAATCAAGCCATACAAGGCTCCCGGTATTGACAAAATACACGGCAAAATTGTAGTTATGTGCTATCAGCACATTAAACCTTACCTTCTTCGGCTTTATAATGCTTGCCTGGCTTTAGGCTATTTCCCGAACAAATGGAAGATAGGCAACCTCGTTACTATTCTCAAATCACCCGATCAGGATCCCAGGGATCCCAAAGCACTCCGACCAATTACATTACTTTCGGAACTGGCCAAAATCCTTGAACGTCTTATCTTGAATAAAATTTTCTCGCTTCATTGTGAGCGCACATTCTTCAGTAACATGCAATATAGCTTTCGTAAAGCGCGGTCAACCGTTCAAGCAGTATCTACATTAACTTCACATATCAGGAAAGCACAGAAATACAGTCTAGTCCTATTTGTCGATATAGCGGGAGCCTTCGACAACCTGTGGTGGCCGAGCGTTATTAAACAACTTGACAGGAAGCACGTACCCGGCTCGATTATGTATCTCATGAAAAGCTATTTGAGTGACAGGAAGGTTAGATACCAGGCCACTTACACTGTAACAGAAAAGCGGTGCACAAAAGGCTGTCCCCAGGGGTCCGTACTGGGTCCATTTCTGTGGAATCTGGTGATGAATACACTTCTCGAGATGGAGTGGTGAGAGTGATTGCGTATGCGGATGATGTTGCGATATCCATCCACGCTGATAATAGAGCCGAATTGGAAAGAACTGTTGCTCAATGCATGAGGACTCTGGTGGAATGGGCGCTACAAAACAAATTAACCATTTCAAAAGAGAAAACTAAATACGTTGTATTTTCGAACTTATCTCGCAATAGAAATCCAGTGGTTAGGATGCAAGAGAACCCCATACGCAGAGTAACGCACATGAAGTACCTAGGGATAATACTTGATGAGAAACTGCACTACGGGGAGCACATTACGTACATCAACAAAAAAGTAAGAAACATATTCCAAGTTCTAAGGAGGTACCTACAGAAACTGGGGCAAAATCGAAAGAATACAGGACTCGATGAAAACAATTTATCTGCGCGCAATCATTCCCATCCTTTCGTATGGGATTGAAATATGGGGCCATAGAGTAGCAAGAGTGGCGAACAAAAGAGTATTTCGCACTACACAAGCTATGTGTTTAAGGGCAATGCTAGGCGCATACCGTTCAACGCCTAGCGAGTCTCTGAGCATTTTGTCACAAATACCACCACTTCACCTGCACCTTCAGCAAATGGAGGCACTGGCAGCGCTTAAGAAGACTGGGAACGCGTATCTTCTTGGTACAAGAATAAACAGCGTAGAGCTCAGATATTGGACGGTGGTGCAACTTGAAGTCCATAGAATAGTTCTCGACAAATGGCAAGAAGAGTGGGACCACTCCGACAAAGGAAGATACTTGCACGAAACAATTCCGAATGTTAGAGACTGGATTAATAATTGTCAAGTCAGATTGAAGCGGCAAACTACGCTACTCCTTAGTAGTCATGGTAACGTCGGTGTACATCTCTCCCGAATAGGGAAGGGGGGTTCAGCATGCGAACAATGCGACCTGGTAGATAGTCCATCCCATAGAATTATGGCTTGTCACTTATTCGCGGATCAAAGAGAGGAAATTGTTCGGGTGCTGGGTCACCTTCCGGGCACTGCCCACGAGACTATCCATCTATTAGGTAATAATATAAATGTATTGGGTAATTTTATTATTGAGGAAAAAACCAGAGTAACACTAACAATGTAATGGGCATTCAGCCATAAAAGGTACATTGTACCTACAAATTTGATAGGCAAACCTAGGTTTAGATTTGTAAAACTAGTTTAGATAAGTCTGGGCTTAGCGGGTCTTTGTGGGTAATTTTCGTGGTTTGGGATTTTAGTTTATATTATGCTATATAATTCTCACCCTTAAGACCCCTACGTATATACTTTAAATTTAGATACCTTCAACGGCCTTCTAGTTCTAGAATTAGTATTAGTACTCGTATGTAACTAACATTAAGTTTAAATGGCGTGATGTGGCAATATTGCGAGCAGGAGACCAGGGGTTAATCATAGGGACCCTGATGAAATAATGCCTAAGACCTAGCTTAGGCTTGCAGTCTCGCCATAATCAGGCACAGAAAGATGTCGTGGTATAAAATAAAGATAGTGGCCCCTCCTCTTTTCCTCATCATCTTGAAAGCGACTGGTCATGCTGGGCCAGGGGTGTGTGGCGGGATCTTCCCTTTCCTTTCCAATATTGGGTAGGAAAGAACTGCGAAAAGTGGCAGGATTCATAACTGGCCACTGGATATTCAACGCACACCTAGTGAAAATGGGGATTGAAATAATAAATCCCATTTGCAGGATGTGTGGAGAAGTAGAAGAAACCGCAAAGCACGTGGTCTTCGATTGCCCTGCCCTGTGCAGAAGGCGAGCCTCCTGTCTAGATATCTTCCTAGGCGCAAATCAGGAGGGAATGCAGGTAAACATAGCCCGACGAATCTCAATGTTCGCTAAGAATTTAGGATGGGACTCTGCTTAATACCTGTGAGTGGGGGTGCACAATAAGCCAATCAATGGCTGAGCGGCAATAATTAGGGCACCTGAACTCTAACCCCTCGTGACTAAAAAAAATCCTGTATTGAGGAACCCTAGTGATAAACAGTATAAAAACAAAAAGAAAAGGCATGATGAACTTACTGAAATTGCAGTTTGTTATGGAATTGACAAACATGAAGTTGAAAAGAAGATAAAAAATTTGCAAAGCCAGTTTGCTAGAGAAATAAAGAAAGGAAAAGAGTCAAGAAAAACTGGGACTGGCGCAGATGATGTGTACATAAGCAAATGGCGCGGCGATGTATGTCGGTCAATACGTCCACATATACTGATAATCTGGACGAGTTGAAACTCGAACGTATCGAATGAGTTTTGTCGATCGACCTTGTCGTTCGGCATAATGTGATTCATTTCATGTGAGTTTTGGGTATGGCGTCAGGATAAAGGTCAATTTTATGAAGTGTATTTATGTTTGAAATTATAACACAACATCTCCATTATGTCATTCAACGGCAGTAGGTGCCTTGTCCTTAAAAACAAAATAGTTGATTATGTCTTTCTTTCTACTTTTTTTTATTATAAAATCATAGAATTTTACGAAACACATAGGGATATATTTTTGCAAATATGATCGTGATCTATATCTATGTATCTCCTCTCA
Source organism: Galeruca laticollis (assembly GCA_963921935.1). Classification (NCBI taxonomy): domain Eukaryota; kingdom Metazoa; phylum Arthropoda; class Insecta; order Coleoptera; family Chrysomelidae; genus Galeruca; species Galeruca laticollis. The sequence goes on from OY998177.1 coordinate 173,781,267, forward strand.
CCTTTTTCTGCCGGTGGCAAATCATCATGAGAATCTTCTAGAGGGGTAGACCCTTCGGAGTCGTTTTCGGGTTGTTCTCTGTTCGGTACGTACAGTTGCTGCCCCGGAAAAATATATGGCGTTGCTAAGCGATTCAATTTCGTTAGTTCCGATGGAGTAGTGTCGAATCTTGCAGCGACGGAGGTCAACGTGTCTCTATCCGCCACCTGCAAAATCAATAGAATTATTAATTGTATTACCGCATTAATTGTAGTTATTTTATCGTTTTCAATATCTGTCTAGTAGTCATTCTGTCTCGTATTACACTGTTTTTAATATGGTCTTTGCTAGTTAGACCTAGTAATGCTCGCAGGTCTCTTTGAATAGATTTAAATAAAAACATTTGTCTTTGTATGATGCTATATGTATTATCTAAATATGATATATTTAACTGAACTCAAATAAGAAAAAAAACAAAGGTTTTGAAACTGTATAGGTAGGTATTTTGCAGCAAAAAAATCTGCTGTTAGCCTTTTGTTTTGAGAAATATTTGAGATTAATTTTCGAATAGTTGTGAGCAGTGGCGGCTCCTCCATTAGGTCATTGGGTCAATGATCTCCCATTAAAAAATAATTTAAAAAAATATTTAAATAGATATATAAGAGAATAAAATATACCTACTATACACATAGTATAGTATTAAGTACTAATACTAAGTATTTCTCTTGAATAAAAAATAAAATTTACCTAAAATGTTTCAAGACCCCGTGTAAACGTTTTCAAGACGACCGTGTAAACGTTACTTCGCAGCGAGTACCTACAACTCTGCGAAATTCAAAATAGCAGAACGGGCTGGTGTCCATCGATAACCTCAACGCGTTAAATGGGGACGGAATCTGCCGAACGTTGACAATCTTCGTAACGTGAAAGAAACACGCCCGAAGTTTACATGTGTTGGGTCAAAAGCCCGGGTTAATATTGATGATGAATCGACTTACGTCGTTCGATTATTACACGCTTATAAAAGAGATGAGTAGAGGGGTTGGCAGGCTGCGCTATATTTTGATTTAAAGGAGATCATTTTGAAGTCAAATAAGATTAGTGTTTTGATGTAATAAGTTGTTATTGTTATTATTTTGATTTTTGATTCGTTTTTTTGAGGGCTTGTGTTTTAGTTATTTGGTGTTATTTTATTCTACGCCTTTTATCATGTCTGTGGTGCAAATGGTTCAAAATTTGAGAACGAAAATTGAATTAAATTTTGAAAAACTATTAAAACTAAAGGAAGGTGGTCGTCATCTTCCAGATTTAAAAATTAAACAGACTAGCAAGGACAAAGATAAAGAAGTTCATCGCAAATTACGCAGGTCTATGTATGATTTGTCTGATTGGATTTGCGGATGTGAAGTAAGTGATGCATTTTACTGTTTTGTTTGTCTGCTTTTTTCGAATAATTCTTTATGGTGTAAAAACGGTGTCCAGGACTTAAAACATTTAAAAGAAAAAATAAAAAAGCATAGTTTATCGGCAGACCATATGAAATGTGCCATGAGTTTTGCTACAATCGGTACTGTGGATATTCGTTCTCAATTAGACAATGCTTATAGACAATCGGTAAGAACTTTTAATGAAAATATGTCGAAAAACAGATATATTATAAATAAAATAATTGACTGTGTGAAATTTTGTGGGGCGTTTGAACTTGCTTTGCGAGGGCACGACGAGACATAATCTACTGTAAACCCGGGAATATTTCGTGGACTTATAAATTTTGTTTCAGAGCTGGATCCAATATTCAAAGAATACTTGGATAAGGCTACGGTTTTTAAGGGTACTTCTAAAACTGTACAAAATGAATTACTTGATTCAATGTTATCGGTGGCTCAAGAACAACTTAAATTGGAGATTCAGTCAGCCGAATATATCGCAGTCCAGGTGGATGAAACTACTGATAGCTCGAACAGAACTCAAATGACTTTTATTATACGGTACATTTTATCCGGTGTCGTTCACGAAAGGTTTATAAAATTTGTAAATCCTACCGGCACCACAGCCGAACGTTTATCGGAGATAATTTTTAAAGAATTAGAGGTACTAGAAATTAATAAAACACCGGAATAGTTAATTGGACAGAGTTATGACGGAGCTTCTACTATGAGTGGTCGATTAGGCGGAGTACAAAAAAAATTAAAGAACGATATCCTCAAACAAATTTTATTCATTGTTATGCTCATTAAATTTAATTCTGTAAAAAGCAGCCAATCAGAATAAAAATGTTAAAGTTTTTTTGCCAATTTACAGGGATTTTCTACATTTTTTAGTCGATTCTCGATGAATTTGTTAAAGTACGTTTACCAAGAGCGGCACCGACAAGGTGGTATTTTAATACGCGTTGTGTGGAAACCGTATTTTTGTATCAAGCTGATATTCTGGCTTCAATAGAAAAGATAATTGAGGTTGAAGAAGACTCAAATACAATTAATCAAGCAATAGGATTAAAAACTTTTTTGCAAAGCGTGGATTTCCTTTATTGGCTAAATTTTTTCCATTTAATAATGCCTAATTGTGAAGTTCTTTTTAATCAACTCCAAAAACCTGGTATTGACGTGATATTGGTGAAAAAAGATATAGACTCATTTAAAATGTCAATTCAAATAGTCAGAGGCCATATTTTATTAAATGAAATATTTCCCGAAGCACCTTCATCGTCTTCAGCACTTGGTGCAAAAAGACCAAGGAAAAATGAAGACTCAAAGCGCCAAATTGCTTTGGAGGTTTGCGACATAATAATTTCTGAGATTAACCACCGCTTTAGATTCAGTGATCATTTAGTGATTGCCCAGTTATTTTACAGCGACCAGTTCGAACAATATAAAATTAATTTTCCAGATCGTATTCTTAAGTCAATAAGTATTAATTACTTAAAACTAAAAACTGAACTTCAAGTTATTTATGAACGCGACTATTTTAATAAGGGTCCAGGAGCTGTGCCAATGCTGCAATTGTTTATTAATAACAATCTCTCGGAAACTGTAAAATTGTTGACTATTTTATGTACATTACCAATGACAACTGTAGAAAGCGAAAGATGTTTTTCTACATTAAAGAGAATCAAGACATTTTTGCGTAATACTATGGGACAGGAGAGATTGTCGGCGTTAGCTATGTTAAGCATAGAAAAGCAATTTTTGAGTAGTATTCATAATTTTAATGAAAGGGTTATTGATCACTTTGCAAATACAAAAGATCGAATGCTTCACTTAAATTTTAAAAAGATTTAGATTAATTATCATTTAATTTAAGTTTGTCATATTTAATATGTATAAAAAAGAATAAAATGTGGTTGTTTTTTAACCCTGCAGTGGTCGCTAACGGACTCACACTCCGAACGATTGATTGTTTTACGATTGTGAGTGTATGAATTAGCCCGCCGCTGTCATATTCTAGGTACCTTTCGGCTACACCATCGCAATGAATCAGTACTGCTTCATCGCCTGATAGGCAAACGTGTGCGTCTGCAAATTTAGTTTCCGGAGTGACAATCCGTAGCGACTACTGGTGTTATATAATAATTCAGAGAATTTTGAGATAAGTTTTCATTTTTATTTTATAATAAACTATATTTATATTTTAATACTATGTACACAAGTACTTTTATCGTGAATTTAACGTTATAGTTGACATAAATTGCAAATATCTGTCGTCTTATGAGAAAGATCAAGAGCGTCTGCGAGACTTGATGGAAGAATGTCTAAATTCTGATAATGAATCCGCAATTTTTGAAGACGATGAAGATGATGAAGAAGAAGACCAATTAAGTACAGAACTTCTAGAAACAGATACGGAGCAAGAAGTATCTGATGAGGAAGATGCGAATGTTGAAGAAATTGTTGCTACCCCGTATTTTTTGGGTGAAGATAAAGCAACGAAATGAAACAAACATGTGCCATCTAAAAGTGTTAGGACCCGATCAGAGAACTTGGTAACTCATTCACCAGGTCCGAAAGCAACGACAAGGAATTTGAAAAACACGTTAGAAATTTGGAGCTATTTTTTTAGTGATGAAATATTGGAGTTAATTGTGCAAAATACGAACAAAAGGATTGATTCAATGAAACATAATTATTCCCAGGAACGATATGCACAACCCACTAATATAACCGAAATAAAGGCGCTACTAGGGTTACTGTACTTAGCTGGTGTCAAAAAATGTGCTCGGACAAATGCTGAAGAACTATGGAAAACCGATGGCAGCGGTATAGAATTGTTTAGACTTACCATGTCATGTTCAAGATTCAGATTTCTAGTTAGATATATAAGATTTGATGATAGCGAGACACGTGAAGAACGAAGGGCCACTGACAAGCTAGCCGCAATAAGAAGTGTGTTTGATGGATTTGTAGAAAAGGCTAAGACTGCATATACTCCATTTGAGTATGTCACGATAGACGAAAAGCTTGAGGCTTTTAGAGGACGTTGTGGCTGGCGCCAATATATTCCAAGCAAACCCAATAAATATGGCTTGAAAGTGTTTGCCCTTTGCGATTCGAAAACTTACTATACCGTAAATCTCGAAGTATACGTCGGAAAACAGCCTGCAGGACCATACGAAGTAAACAATTCTCTTGGAGCCATGGTGGAAAGGCTGCCCGAGCCAATTAGAGGTACTGGTAGAAATGTAACAGTGGACAATTGGTTCACCAGTATGAAACTTATTGCTAATTTAAAACAAAACTTTAGGCTCACCTTCTTAGGGACAATAAGAAAAAATAAAAGGGAAATTCCAGTTGAATTTGCAAACCCATCAACTCTACCTGAAAAATCATCAATGTTTGCATTTCATCCAAACTGCACATTAGTTTCGTATATTCCGAAAAAGAAAAAAAAATGTGCTACTTGTTTCAAGCATGCACAGAGACGACGTTTTGGATGAAAATACAGGCAAACCAGAAATTATAATGTCATATAATCAAACAAAAGGAGGTGTTGACATGGTGGACAAGCTTTGTTCTGTATACAATTGTGCGAGGAATACTCGTAGGTGGACGATGGTAATTTTTTATTCGTTGCTGAATATAGGCGGTATCAATTCATATGCAATCTTTGTCGCAAATAACAATAACTCAAATATTCCAAGGAGGGAGTTCACATATCAACTTAGTTTTTCCCTGGTTGAGGACCATTTGAAAGCAAGAGTAATGATAAGAAACATGCCTGTAACGATAAAAACTCGCATTCGAGAGCTTCTTAGATTGGAAAACATCCCAATACCTGAAGTAGCTGAAGAACGTCGAGGGAGATGCGCCCTTAGTGATAGTAAGAAAAATAGACCGACGAGATACTACTGTAGGAAATGTAATAAATTCTTATGTCTAGGTCATTCCATTATTATATGTAATGAATGCCTTCAAAGCGCCACTTGGCAAAAAAAATGAATCTGTTATTTCGCAATATTACTGTTTTCTTCTTTATTATTAATAATTTAATGTCATAATAAACTTTAAAAAATGTAAAAGGTGTTTACTTAACATATTTGTTCTAAAATTCATTATTATATCTCCATATATAATAATCGGAGTATCAGTCCGCAGCGACCACTCGTGTCGCAAAAATTATAGCGACCACTGTAGGGTTAAGAGAGCATTATTTTTATATAAAACAAGCGTGGCCCAAAAATTTTTTGCCTCTGGCTTTGGTAAAGAACTCCATAAATTTTGCGTTTTTAGCGATTTTAACCGGGGACCGGTCAGTGTCGTTCTGTATTTTAAGATTTTGGTCACATCACCTATGACCCCCCTATAAAATTAACCACGAGCCGCCACTAGTTGTGAGAAATTCACATACAGCTGATTTCCGATAGCCGCCATGATTTTCTTACAGGATATGCGGCAACATTGTGGGGTCACTTTTCAGTATTTGAAGAGCAGTCGCAGTGTAGCCAGGGGTGGCGATTTTTCCTCAAATTGGGGATTTTTTGACGCAGTGTGGAAATTATTGGGCATTTTATAAAAGTGGGGAAAGGTTGGCACCAGCGCCGGATTAATGATATTTTGCGCCCTGGGCAAATAATTTTTGTCGTCCCTTCCACCTATCTCCCCTCCTCGTTTTTCAGGCAGCACATACGACATACGTAAAAGGTATATGTATTTACACAAGAAAAAATAGTTATAATAACGTTTTATTTATTATTGAAAATAAATATATCAAGAAAAAAAAATTTAACTAATATAGAAAAAAACGATTACGAGAAAGTTATGAGAGTGAGGACAAGGAGACAAATATTCTAACCCTGTAGAACAAAAAAACATATCTATAAGAATTTAGAAATATCAATATGTAAGCATTGCTAATGAATACTCACTCAATACTCTTAATGATCAATAGTTCAATACGACATTTTTATATCTCTGAAACTCATTAGCTTTTCACTGAACTTTCTTTCTAGCTTTCAGAGATATAAATTGCTCACTGGCGAATTGATCATCAAGCGTATCCATCAGGTCGTGTTCAATGTTCAAAAGATAAATGTCGCTCAATCTCTCATCCCCAATAGAGTTTCTCAGATAATTTTCCACTCTTTTTAGGGTTGAAAAGGACCTTTCTCCCGAAGCATTAATTGAGGGCATGCATAAAAATATTCTCAAAATTGTTCAACGTTCGGAAAGGTTGAAACTATTTTTTCAGTTTTCATCATCTTTAAAACTGCGTGTAGATTTACATTTTGGCTTTCCGATTCCGTGTTGGTTTCATTATCAGTTTCAGTATCTTTGGAACTTGTCAGCTCATTTTGGAAACTACAAATGAAATATTTGAACTGAACGCACTCTTCTGAAAAATCGAGACTCAAATCGTCGCTAGTCAGGAATCCAAATTTTTCTGATATTTTTTCATACGAACATTTTCTTATGTTCAACTCCGTTACCATGGGATGAATAATGACGTAAAATACATTGATGTTCATATTATTTGAACCTTCAATAAATTCGACTGCATTTTCCCTTGATTCTCCACTGACGAGTTTAATTATTTTTCTTCTTTTAGTTTCGACTTTATAAACTGAGCATTTTGTCAAGTTCCTACCAATTGTTTCATAATTCTGGAAATTATTTCTAATGAAGTTCAAATAACCTACCAAAGAATCGTATAATTTCACCACGAGAAGTTCGTCCGTCGTTACGTTTTGAATACGTTTATTTGTTTTATCAAATTTAGATAGAATGTCGATACACACTGCCAATAATACACCAGACTCTAATTTCTCGATAGTTTTAAGTAAACCACTGGTATGAACTTTAGTAACTGGTCCCTGGTTTTTGTCATTTATAATTTGCTCTAAGCAATTTTCAAAACAGTCATAACCATTATACAAGGCTTTAAGAGCATCTGCTCTTGCCGACCATCGAGTAGTAGACACTCTTTTTGGACAAAGCTTGGATTGCAGATTTTGAAAGAGAAACTAGAATAATTTTCCAACGATGTGTGGATGCAGAAAAAAATGTATATAAACCGTTGAGAAACATGAAAAATTTTGTTGCAGCAAAACAACACTCTGCAGCACAATTGAGCGAATGAGCTGCATACGGGATGTAGAATGCTAAATTATTCCGTGCTTTGATTCGCTGTTGCCTATTAGACCTAAATACGCCCCAGGCATATTGCTGGCATTATCGTATGATTGTCACCTGCAATTATTAATATTTAATTTTTTAAATCAATCAATGTTTTTATTATAGCCTCTTCCATATCGGAAGCTTTATGTCCAACTTTACTCATTTAATTTAAAAAAGCATTCAACAATACTACCATTTGGTAGTATATAACGAAATATAAAAGTAAGTTGATCTATATGGGAAACGTCAGGAGTCGAATCTTCAACGAAATGATTGATAAGGCAAACCATACTCTTGATCTTGTATTTCATTGGCTGACTCAACACCATCTAGAGATTGCTCCTGAAAAAAACGAAGCTATTCTTCTTAGCTACAAAAGGCCGATGCGATAAAATTTAAAATGCAAAGCCAAGAAATAAAACCCCAGGGATCAGTTAAATATTTGGGATTCCACCTAGACCGAAGGCTAAGTATGACAAATAACATCCGAGAAACCTGTTCGAGGGCTGAGAAAACAATAAAGGCTCTACATTGTCTTTTACCAAATATAGGAGGACCAACAGCACCGAAGCGGCGAATCCTTATCCATATTTAGAAGTCAACAAAATAAGACTTATGAAGACACAGCGCAGCATTGCGCTTAGAGTCTATTCTGCTTACTGCACCGTTTCAGGTGCATCTGCAATGATTATTGCTGGTCTCATTTTGCTGCACCTTTTGGCGGAAGAGAGGAGGAGAATATTCCACATGACTGGTGCAGCTTCTGTTGCCCAAAAACAGATGAAGAGGGAAAGAACTCTGCAGCAATGGCAGGAAGAGTGGTAGAGTGTCCCTGAAACTTGGACTAGACGCCTTATCCGGAATATTCGACCTTGGCACAATAGGAAATGGGGGACAGTATCCTACCATCTTACTCAGTTCCTCTCAGGCCACGGTACTTTCGGCACTTTTACTTTTAAAATTAAAAAAAAGAGAGATGAAAGTTGCATATGCTGCGGGGCAGCTGTAGATGGCCTAAATCACACTGTCTTCGAATGCCCTCAATGGGCAGAGAAGCGCCAAGAACTCTGCTCAGATTTAGGGAAAATAAGTACAAACAACGTCATTGACAAGATGCTTAAATGTGAAAATGGGTGGAATAGGGTAACAGATTTCATAACTTATGTGATAAGCACAAAAGAAAAAGTTGAGTTACGAGCCTAGGCAAATGCAGAAGATTGGGCAATATTCCTTTTTATCTTGAGGAGATGTCCTAACGGCGGGTCCAAGAAGGAAAGTGGAAGTTCTTAAAAGAGGAAACGGTTTTAGTGGGTCGGGGGTCACCCCATCCCCACACTACCCCAAGCGCCGAAATACCAATGCCTGGGGGTCTGCTAGCAGATTTCCTAAACCTCTTTGAAAAAAAAAGGAGTCGAATCTAAAGTTGTGGAATAATATTTAGATATTTTCAATTCTTGGACTATTTTGGTTCTGACCAGTTCTGCAATACATCCTATGAATTCATTACATATTGTTTTAGAAAGATATGTGACTTGACCCTTACCTTTATCTGCTTTTCTTTCTATCACAACGAAAATTTCAAGTATTGCATATCGTAGAATAGATGCTATACCTGTGTTGACCGAGAACTCATCTTGAGAATTCGAGCAGCTAGGTTTATTTCAGTCGATGAAGAAATTATCCAATTTGTAGTCATATTGTGTAGTTATGTACATTGTGAACTTGGCCTTACTCATAATCTAGTATAAACTCGGCTTTACGTATTCAGATTTATAAGTTGGCAAGACATTTGAAGGGAAGTGAATCCCGCCTTGGAGGGGAATGTCAATGGTCAAGGGGAGAATCTTGGGTTATGTTTAAGTAAGCGATGATGTTTTAGTTAGAAAATAAAATAAATATCAATTATTGTTTAAGAACACTTTCTTTACCGGCATCCTGTCCTCTACAATCTCAGAAGTGGGATTAGCTGTTAAAAGAACGCGTGTGCTGTGATTATTAGGGTAAAAAATTTTTACGTTTATGTGTGACGCCGGTGATGCAAGATGGCTAACACTAATAATGATAATGGTAGGCTTCCACCAAGTCATAATATCGATGAAAATGTATTCGAAGAATTCGCTGGTAGACGAATGGAAATTCAATCAGCTCCGCAACAAGTGGTCGACATTAATGCTCTAATTACTTCTATGAATTGCCTTATGCAGCAAAATGCAACCATGCTGCAAATGTTACAACAAAATATTAGCAACAATAGCAGCCAACCTCAGGTTAGTGTTAATGATAGTCCGACTTATCACGTAATTCCAGATTCTTCGAAATCTATTTTGACTTTTAATGCTGAAAACTTATCTAAAAGCCAAGAATGGCTAGGGAGCATCGAAAGCACTGCTACCCTACACAAATGGCCTACAGAATACAAATTGGAAACGGCTCGCACACATTTATTGGGAGCAGCTAAAGCCTGGTACCAATCTAGACAACATATTATTCATGATTGGGACGATTTTAAACGGGAGTTCAGTAACACATTCTCGCGAGTCGCAGTGGAGGGCCTCATTGACCCACTCATTATAAACCTATTATAACACATTTGTACAAGGGCAAAGTTTGACACACCTTTGGAAACACATGACTTCTAGGACACAAATAGCCAAAGAGGACATCAGTGCTTATTTTCATGATAAAGTTCGCCTGTGTAAATCATTAAATTTATGCTTTGAAGAACAGAAGGAGCAAGTTGCAATTGGTTTAGCTTCTCGTGAATTAGCCTCTATGATTATGACAAAAACTCATATCAATATCGACGACGTTTATCATGATTTAATTTCCTTTGAACGACTTAATAATGAAAGAAGAAATCGACATACTACTGGAGAGCGACCCAAACCATTTACATCAGCCGTTGGTAATGTTACAAGCAGATCAGTACCTAAAATTGAGACAGTTAGACTGAAGTGTTTTAATTGCAATGAGGAGGGACATTATGCAACTTCGTGCAACAAACCGAAGAGAGAAAAGGGATCGTGTTTCACTTGTGGTAAGATGGGACATAAATTTACGGACTGCCCGGATAAGGCACATCGATCTACTCATGTGGTACAACAAGGTAACCCTTATGTAGTTTCTTTTGATTTTTCAGTGATTCAAGATGATAATTGCTTATGTAAATATAATTTAGTTGCGCTAATTGACTCAGGAAGTCCTATAAGTTTAATAAAAAAAAAATATGTTCCTTTTTATGATAAAAACATTAATGCAAATTATAATTTTACTGGTATTAATGGCAGTAAAGTGGATGTTTTAGGCATTTTTCAAAAAGATATTGTAATAAATGACATTACAATTAATGTTAAGTTTTATGTTGTGACTGACACCACAATGTCTTATGCATCCATTTTGGGCAGAGACTTTTTAGCAACACCTGATTTAGAAATAGTTTTAAGTGATACAGTAAAAATTACAAAAATTTCTGAAAATACTTTGAACGAGAAACATTTAGACAATGAAATTAATTTTATTAATGAAATAATGCATTTAGATTATTTTGAAGATAGTGAGTTGGAGTTGGAGAAATTGGACATCAATCAAATGACTTCATATAAAAATCAGCAAGAGCTAAAGGCTTTGTATGAAACTGAATATAAAACCAAATTAGACACTGATTTAGTAGAAAATGATTTTGAAATGCATATTGTTTTAAAAAATAATCAACCTCATCACTTTTAGGCCTAGACGGTTATCTTTTCAAGAAAAAGAAAAATTACGTGTCATACTTGACGACTTATTAGAACAACACATAATTAGAGATAGTAGTTCTCCTTATGCCAGTCCTATTGTTATGATTCCAAAGAAAAATCGTAGTGAATATCGCCTCTGTGTAGACTACAGGGCACTTAATAACATTACTGTTAAGGATAACTACCCTACTCCTCTCATTGATGACCATCTAGACATGTTGAAAGACAAGAATTATTACTCTACATTAGATCTAAAAAGTGGCTTTCACCATATTAAAATGGCTGAAGATAGCATTCAGTACACCTCTTTTGTAACACCACTTGGCCAATTTGAGTACTTACGTTTACCATTCGGGCTTACTAACGGTCCTAGAGTATTTCAACGTTTTATAAATAAAATTTTTAGTTCACTAATTAGAGAAAACAAAATATTACTGTACTTAGATGATATATTGATAGCAACAAAAGATATTTCTGAACATTTTGACATTTTAAAACAAGTTTTTATTTTAGCTAGACAAAATTCATTAAATTTTCGACTTGATAAATGTAAATTTCTTTATAATCATTGTCTTTATTTAGGTTACTTAGTTGACAAAGATGGAATACGTCCTAACCCTGAAAATATACAGGCACTTTTGTCGTATCCAATACCAAAAAATTCTAAAGAAGTTCATCGTTTCATAGGACTGGCTAGTTACTTTAGACGTTTTATACAAAATTTTTCATTAATAGCTAAGCCACTATACAGTTTATTAAAAAAGAATGTTGAATTTAGGTTTGAAAAAGATGAGATGGAGTCTTTTGAAATATTAAAAACTTGTCTTGCCTCTTTTCCTGTTTTAGCTGTTTACTCTCCGAAGTTAGAAACACAACTTCACTGTGATGCTAGTGCATGTGGATATGGAGCTATATTATTACAAAAACAAATAACTACTGGTAAATTTCACCCAGTATTTTATTACAGTAAGCGTACTACACCAACAGAGGCAAAATATCACAGTTTTGAATTAGAGTGTCTTGCTGTCGTTTATGCGATTAAACGTTTTCATACTTATTTGTTTGGTATACCTTTTAAAATAATTACTGACTGCGATAGCTTTCGTCTCACCCTTAGTAAGTCAAATATTAATCCAAGAATTTCGCGCTGGGCAATGTTATTGCAAAATTATCAATATGAAATTGAGCATCGATCAAATAAAGGCATGTCACATGTAGATGCACTCAGTAGGATAACTGGTGTTATGATTATTGAGGAAAATTCTTTTGAGGATAATCTTTCAATTTCGCAAAATCTAGACCCATTAATTGTAGATATTAAAAATAAACTTTTACGTGAGGAAAGCAAAGATTTTGAATTACATAACGGTTTAGTGTACAAAAAAAGTAAGGATTTTAAGAAAATTTTATTTTATGTACCATGTAATATGGAAAATAAGGTTATAGCTAACTGTCATGACAATTTAGGTCACTTAGGCTTTGATAAAACATGTGAGTACTTAAGTAGAGTTTATTGGTTCCCAAATTATAGAGAAAAAATTAAAAGTTATATCCAAAATTGCCTCAAGTGTATAACTTACTCTTCTACGTTAGGAAAAGGTCAGGGTCAACTTTACAACATACCGAAAGGCGATAAGCCCTTCGATACTATACATGTGGACCATTATGGACCCTTAGAAAAGACCCCTACAGGCAAACGCTACGTATTTGAATTAATAGATGCTTTTACTAAATTTGTAAAATTATATAGTGTTAAAACTACTAAAACCATTGACGTCATACACAAACTAGAAGATTATTTTAATAACTATAGTCGACCAGTAAGAATAATTTCAGATAGAGGTTCTTCTTTTATTTCAACAGAATTCAGTGACATTTTTAATGAAAAATAATATTGTTCATGTTAAAATCGCTACTCATTCACCAAAATCTAATGGACAAATTGAGCGGATTAATCGAGACCTTACACCTATTTTAGCAAAATTAACTGATTTAAAAAATAAATGGGATAAACAGTTACCTATAGTAGAGTTTGCTATCAATAATTCTTATTGTCGATCTATAGCAACATCCCCAGCAAAACTTTTATTTGGTACTAATCAGAAAGACCCAAATGACCACTTAAGGACTTACATTGAAAATGAAAATGAAGAAGGTAGGGATTTAACTGATTTGAGACAAAAAGCTAAACTACAAAACGAACAAGTACAAAATTATAATAAAGCATATTTTGACAAGCGACATCGACCTCCACAGAAATATTGCCAGGGAGATTATGTAATGATTAAAAGTCTAGACGTGACACCTGGATTTAATAAAAAATTGCTGCCTAAATTTAGAGGTCCTTATGAAGTAAAAAAGGTTCTTGATAACGATAGGTATGTAGTAGTTGATGTTGAAAATTTTCAGGTAACACAGAGACCTTTTGAGGTCATTTGCTCTCCCGAGAACATGCGCATGTGGCTAAAGTCTGATTGATGTTTTATTTCTGTATCTCTAAACGTACCTATTATTTACACTTACCTTATGATTTATGTTTATGATACTTATGTATGTCTTATTTTGAGTTATTATATCTTATGTTATGATAATTTGTTTTAAGTTTTGAATAATTTTCAGTCGAGTAAGAATTTTGTTAATACTGTTTTATGAATTTTTGTTGAGATTATGTAACTTTTAGTTAACCATGACTTACACTTACCTTATGATTTATGTTTATGATTATGATACTTATGTATGTCTTATTTTGATTTATTATATCTTATGTTATGAGAATTTGTTTCAAGTTTCGAGCAATTTTCAGTTAAGTGAGAATTTTGTATTTGTGAATACTGTTTTATGAATTTTTGTATGATTATGCAACAGATAATGTAACTTTTAGTTTTATGTGATTACTTGTTTAAGAAGAGTTATACATTTTGTTTAGCAGCGAATATGCCCCAGTTCGAGGCCGATCTGGTTGTCAGGAAAGGCCGATCTGTAGTCATATTGTGTAGTTATGTACATTGTGAACTTGGCCTTACTCATAATCTAGTATAAACTCGGCTTTACGTATTCAGATTTATAAGTTGGCAAGACATTTGAAGGGAAGTGAATCCCGCCTTGGAGGGGGAATGTCAATGGTCAGGGGGAGAATCTTGGGTTATGTTTAAGTAAGCGATGATGTTTTAGTTAGAAAATAAAATAAATATCAATTATTGTTTAAGAACACTTTCTTTACCGGCATCCTGTCCTCTACAAATTTGGGAATTTTCTGTAGCAGTTTTTCAGACGTCTCTTGCTTTTGTTTCTGAGCTTCATGCCTCTGTGCCCCACTAGGTATTATATAACTGAATTTTAGTTTAATTCGAATTTTACAAGCGTTTATTCCAACTTCTATCACAAATCACAATAGCAACAGTTCAGAGGAGTCGATTGGGAAAACTGATTCTAGAATTCCATCCTTTTATATAGCAAATTGTAAGTGCAATAATTGTCTTTGAGTCCTACCGATTTTTTCAATGATGCCGTCGATAATGCTGACAACGTTCAAAGAGTCGGAAATAAGTCGGTTTTGCCTTTGAAGCCAGTAACAGTCACCGAGTGGCCCAGTGCGAGATTTTTCCGACGCGGCTTCCGACAAAAAGCCCAAAAAAAGACAAATGACGCCGCGCCGCATTCGGCACTTCTTGGTATATAAACATGAAACATCATTTCCCTATTCAGATTTAAGATTTTTGCCACTTTAACGAGTAAGCTTTTAATAATCATGAAACTTTTTCGTCCCCTATTTGAATTTCGCCCCTGGGCAGTTGCCCATTTTGCCCTGTGGTAAATCCGGCGCTGGTTGGCACGCTTGCGAATTCGCGGCATGTGACGCCCGAATCCAATGAGAATACAGTTTTTTTCTATAAATATGTATTTTCATTGGATATCGCAACAGACGCCCCAGTTGACAGTTGGGCAACAACTAGATTTTCTAGCAAATCTCGACTTTCATTTGTTTGTTCTAGTAACGTTACCAACGTTGTGATTGCTGAACGCAGCCATTGCTGTTAATGTTGTTAATTGCTACTCCATGATCAAGCCGATTAGTCGATCAAATATTCCGCAACTGATAATTGAATTGGATATTGTAATTTGACAGTACAAAGATAATATTTCTTGTATTGATTGATCAAATTACAATCTTCAATGCGCTATCTCAATCTTCTAATCTCTAGTCTGTTTCGGGCTTTATAACATAATATATTATGTACAACTAATAGCATTTTAAATTATAATTCAATTTAGATAGATAATTATTTAAAAAATTAATTAGGTGTACTGCGGGATTTGATGTCATGGTATTCATCCTTGAGTTAATCTAACGAATCTAACTTTATTAGCAATAGTGATTTTTAAATAATAAATTCCGTTATTAATGCCACTGTAAGTCGATAAATAATATCTGGACGATTATATATAAAAGATTATGAATTTATTTTTTCCGTCCAATAATTATTAATTTATCTGTATTAATACCGACTCAGTGATTTAGTTGATAATTTCAATAAGCAAATTAATTGAACGCAATTTAATATTTTTGCGAAATAATATTAAAGTCCTCAATAAAATTTACAAATAAAATAAATATAAATGTACCAGTATTTTCCACGCCAGTAGAAAGCACACACTACCAGTCTTTAATTTTGAAACCTTATAATAATGTTCTCATGACCTATGCCAATTTTTAAATTTATTGCAAACTCAAATGTATAATGGGCTATTACGGTACTATAAATTTACTACAGGAGGCGTGTTCACTTTCATATTATTGCGCTTCACATTGCTGATCGACAGTGTTGTCAGTGTTACTGTTATTGACCTTGAATTGAAGTATAAAAATCACTTACCGTATATACAGTAGTATTTTCCGGCGGACCAGCTTTTCTTCTTTCGGACAAACTGTTAGTGGAACCGTCTAAATCTACAACAAAAACAAAAGATTATTTACATGATAGAGTAAATTTCATTATTTTAATGATAACCTTTACTCTCACTGTTGCCATGTTTGTAAATAATAATAAAATCATAGATGCCGTCTACTGTCATATAAGGGAAAGCCGTCGATGTGGGGTGATTATAATCATAGTAATCCTCTTGAAAGTCCATTTCTGATACTTTTCATGAAATCACGATTCAAATTTCATCTTTGTGTGATACGGGGAAATGTGACAATATCACGAGCAATGAAGGACTGTTGCTGAACAATTACTGGAAGACCTTGAAAACACAACCGTCAAGCAGGATTCAGATGTCGAACCTACCCACTGTAGAATTTGATGAGGTACACGCAGGTCAGCGTATGGTTTTGTTTTTGAGAATTAGTTTGTAACAGTATTACGTATTACATTTACATAGCAGTGGCAAGGAAACACTACTATAATATTATATGTATGTATTGATTAAAAAAGTAATTGCAGCAGTAAATATTTACTATTTAAATGGAACGGCAGGGACGGACTGGGTATACACATGTAAAATTGATTATGAGATTTCAGAATATTCATCAAGAGAGTTTTTTTGTAAAATAAATATACGATGGTTGCTATTTATGTATTGAGAATAGAATGAACAAACAAATAAATTGTATTGTAATTGTCATGCTTCACGAGACAACCTGTATATTGTTTCTAAAATAAATATTCAAAATCCATTCCGTTCAGTATTTAAAAAAAATTTCCGTAGCAACAAAAAACAACTCGATTAGAATAGTAAAAAAATGAAAATACTAATATGCTTTTTTTTTAAAATTCTCGAAGTAACTTTTTCCTGTTCGGTACAAGAAGCAAAAATTCTTTCTCGTCTCTGGTAACTTCTAACGTGTACAATTTTTAGTTATTTTTAACTTTTAAAGAAATTAAAATATATAAAACAAGTAGTGCAACCTTTTAAATTGGTAAATCGCATTGTTTTAAATTTTATTTATAGAAATAATTGGGTTATCTCAAAAAGAATTGCATTGCATTGAAGGACTGAAGTACATATTTGATTTTTATTATATGTTAATGTTTCTAATGTGTAGTATGGTGA
Source organism: Galeruca laticollis (assembly GCA_963921935.1). NCBI lineage: Eukaryota > Metazoa > Arthropoda > Insecta > Coleoptera > Chrysomelidae > Galeruca > Galeruca laticollis. The sequence continues at coordinate 173,798,647 of OY998177.1, forward strand.
TTATTACAAATGGTGAAAAATTATACAGGCAGTTAAGAAACTGCATTACCAAAAAGATTGCACCCTGGTGACAGTTTTAATTTCTCTTCCGATGTGTAAATTTTTGTAATGCAATTGTATTTGTATTTAATTTATTTCTTAAAAAACAAGATATTTTCAAAGCTGGCGATCCTAGGCAATTTTTTTGATAAACAAGTTCAATACTGTAACATCTTATAGATAATGTCAGATATTCCGGGAATCATAAATATCATGACGTAAACTGTGATATATTATATATAAATTACATAAATATATATTCCATATCAACAGTGAATGATTATTTGTGCGCAAGTTTAGTACTATCTACCTTTATAATTTTGCATATATAGGGTGCGGCAGATAAACGGTCAATTAGAAATATCTCGAGAAGTAAAGGTATCTGAATTATGAAAATTGGCTTGAAGGGGTTTTGAATAATGAGCTATTTAATGAAAATATTGCCGTCACCATTCTACTTCCGGTTATACCGGAAGTTGCACATAACTTTGTAATTTTTAATGAAAGACCCTGTATATTTTTCAATTTTAGAAATCTTTACGTTATTCTGAACATTTTTTGTCGATTGTGATTGTGTGATTGTGAATTCCGTTTTTATTCCAATTTTGACAGCACCCTGTATAATAAAAAAGGTAACTTCACAGTGTAAACGATAAAGCGGTATGTGGTTAATAGTTCCTAAGAAATTTAAACTTTTATTCAAATTACATTAGAGGTTAGAGGATATTGAATTGTATGTACATGATAAAAAAGTGTAATTTTCATATAAAAAACATTACAACTCAAAAACGGTTCAAAATAGGTATAGTGAAGTATTCACAAAAAATGTTCAGAATAACGTGAATATTTCTAAAATTGAAAAATATACTGGGTCTTACATTAAAAATTACAAAGTTATGTGCAACTTCCGGTATAACCGGAAGTGGAATTGTGACGGCAATATTTTCATTAAATAGCTCATCATTCAAAACCCCTTCAAGCCAATTTTCATAATTCAGATACCTTTAGTTCTCGAGATATTTCTAAATGACCGTTTATCTGCCGCACCCTAATAAAACAGCAAATGCATTAAAAACTGTTTTCCATTCCCTTGAAGAATGATGGTCGTTATAGTAGTTTACCTAACAGGTGCGGAAAGTGATACTTTTCCGCACGTGTTGGGTACACTATTTTTTCTACTAGCGTGCGGAAAACCCCCAAAAGTTAACATAAAGAAACATTTATTATTAAATACATATCAACAAATTAATTATAATATTGAACGAGCAATTTGTTGCATTCTGCAAATTAATTGCAGAATCTAAAATGTTTTCCAATGAAGTCAGATTGCGGTTTTCCACTGCTTTGTCAGCACTAATTGTTGCAACCGTGGCGATGGAAACTTGGCTAGAAGAAGTCATTTTGGAAGGATTTACTGGCGACAGCTGCTGACTAGTGGGAGGACCTGCGGCAGCATCACTGAAGTTTAGTATTTTATTCGATAGGCCCTTTTGGAAACTTGGTGAGCTTTCTACATAACCTTCTGCGACGCTAGAAGATTTCCAACCTCCGAGGCGTTTAATATTTGTTATTCTTTCTCCAGAATCTGCACGCATTGTGGCGGCGGAACGTCGGAAACTGAGGCCCGTCTATAATTCAGGATTTGGAAGCTTCAGATAACTTGCAATCTCTGATGGCATTTTTCAGAAGGTTTTTATTCCGATACAATGTACAGTGCAAGTTCCTTTCTTATATTTCACGAAAAATCGCTTATGTGGGGTTTTCAGGCTTGCTTAAACTCACATTTCTGAACAAATTCAGCAATTTTCCATTTTCAGCTTCCTCAGAAATCGTAAAGCTTCTTAAATAATGATTTTTTGTGTATGAGATATTTATCAATAAGGAAAATGCTGCCGAAATACCATTAATGAAAAAGGCTATAGGTAAAAAAAGTTTCACATACCTGGCTCCAAAGTTATATAATCAATTACCGTCTGATTTGAAAAAAATTAACTCTTCAAGTTTATTAAAAAAAAAATAAAGAACTGGATCCTATCTTTTCCGGCCGATATAATGCAAAACTTTATTTCTCCTCGAAATGAAACTTATTATAGTCTGTCAATTTTATCGTGATTTGTAAAACATGAAAAAATTTTGTCTTATCGATATTCTGAATGATTTTGCTTACATTTTTGTTGTTGTTTTGTGTTCTGTGTTCTATATGTTATAGCTCATATTTACATTCTTTGAAATATTCCCATATATGTTTAGGATGTTGGTCTTTGTAAATGATGGATGGCTTTTTAAATTCTATACAACTACTTCTTATGATAAATGAACTATCACATTCACGCACAAGCCTTGCTTTTGTGAATGTACGCCCTTTTGCGATGAAAATGGGTGACTACTTATTTACTCAACTTATTTTAATATGCTTGTATCTTTTGAATGTATATTTAATTATTATAACTGTAACTGAGGCAAATAAAGATTATTATTATTATGAAATTAACTGTCTCGACCCTTACTTCGTGGAATCTGCTCATATTAGTGTTTTAAATGAAACTCACGGTTTCTAGTTAATTCCACAATATAATAAAAGTTATTGAAAATTCTAAAAAATTGACAATTGTTTCGATAAATCAATATCATCGTCAGAATGACAGAAGTTACATTTTATTTGATGCCTACCTGATGTTTAGTAGTTATTTTTGGCTAGACCAAGAAGTGACCTAACTTGTGATTGACTTAATATATGTTTATAGAAAAAAGAAGATGTGATATTACAAATATTGAAGCTTAGATATTATTAGCCCTATGGTGATATCCTGGATATCATTTTTCCAATTAAGATCAGTATAACTGTGCAATGATATAGAAAACCAGGAAAACTATATCGGCTGATCTTTATAATTATCACTTAAGAAGACAGTTTATTAGTGGAGAACTCCCTAGATTTAACTGTTCATTGACAACTTCATATTGTGGGTTTCTTAAATGTCTTCTAATTTCCAATTCTTCAAGGAAATCCAATTCTTGTTTCTTTTCACAAATATGCTCCACTTCTAGTTTTGTGTTAGGTGTCAATGAATGATTGGTGTCAAGTAGATGTTTTGCGTAGTGGGGTTTATCTGTGATGGTTTTATAAGTTTTTATTTCATCAGCTTGTTTAGGAAATATTAGTTGTAATGCCACTTTTTCCTCTTTTTTACTAATTAGCTTATTTATCATATTTAATGGATAACCGTTGGATCTTGCTATTTGTCTAATTGTATTAATCTCTCTATCAAAATTACATTTGTCAGACCCTTAGGAATTTTGAAATCCGATACAGTGAACACTTACGAGCATACAGGTTAAAACAACCAGATAAATCCCACTACGCAAAACATCTACTTGACACCAATCATTCTTTGACACCTAACACAAAACTAGAAGTGGTGCATATTTGTGAAAAGAAACAAGAATTGGATTTCCTTGAAGAATTGGAAATTAGAAGACATTTAAGAAACCCACAATATGAAGTTGTCAATGAACAGTTAAATCTAGGGAGTTCTCCACTAATAAACTGTCTTCTTAAGTGATAATTGTAAAGATCAGCAGATATACTTTTCCTGGTTTTCTATATCATTGCACAGTTATACTGATCTTAATTGGAAAAATGATATCCAGGAAATCACCATAGGGCTAATAATATCTAAGCTTCAATATTTGTAATATCACATCTTCTTCTTTTTTCTATAAACATATATTAAGTCAATCACAAGTTAGGTCACTTCTTGGTCTAGCCAAAAATAACTACTAAACATCAGGTAGGCATCAAATAAAATGTAACTTCTGTCATTCTGACGATGATATTGATTTATCGAAACAATTGTCAATTTTTTAGAATTTTCAATAACTTTTATTATATTGTGGAATTAATTAGAAACCGTAAGTTTCATTTAAAACACTAATATTATTATTATTATTATTATTAAAATATATCCTTTGTCATCAAAATGATCTAAAGACATCTTTGTTAATTCTTCTCGCCTACATACGCCTGCCAAACCAAAAATCGTGGCCACTTTTATATAAAGATCAATTTCATCAGACGACGCTTCATTTATAAACTTAAAAATTTGTTCTTTTGAGAAAATGTTTGTCTTTTTTTGTCCAATGTTTTTTTATATATGCCGTGACATTGAAAAACTTGCTTAAATCGACGTCTTTTTTGAGTTTAATTACACTTTTTAACATTCAGTATCTGGACCAAAGAGTGTTTGGCTTGCACGTTTTGGAAATTTCAGCGAAATGAGCCAAAAAAAACGTCTTCTTTAAAAGTTTTAATTCCCTTATTCTGGCACCAGTTTTCAAACAAAATATATTACTTTTCATACCTATAACGGGATTTTGATGGTAGTAGATCCAAGTTTGCAATTCTAGCCGCTTCCAGAACTGACTCTCGCAAATCTTCGTCTGAAGAATCCATGAAAAATTATCTTCTAGAAAAAGCTGCGACGGCAAAATGGGTTTTGACAAGGTAGTGTTTTGAACGACAGGTTTATTTTTTCTTTGTTGCTACAGTGATTCAAAGTAACAAATAAAAAATGTAAGATGTTTGTTATTATTTGACATTCATTTGATGAGGTTTATACCAAGGCCATTAAAAAATTATTGACTCATACGTTTGTTTTTATTAAAAATTATAGCAGAATTCTAATAAATTTCTTAATTTTTCAGTCATTTTGTAAACTACAACCATATAACTATATATTTTAAATATTCAAATGTCAGTATACTCCCCAAAAACTTAACAAATTTACTTTTCTGCACTAAGTAACTAGTGCGGAAAAGTGACTCTTTTAACACTAAAATAGTAGAAAATAGCTATTTGTATAACAAGGGAGGAAAGTGCTACTCTTCCTCCCGAGGATGAAGGGAAGAAAAGGCACTTTACCCCCATGTTATACATATGATTTTTCCGCCTCCCTCAAATATCAAGACATTTTTAAATAATTTATTTATGAAACTAACAAACAAAATTAATAAATACTACTTCGGATGGACTTTTACGAAACTTGGTTGGACATCGAGGACGGACTTCTAAAATGCTTGGTAAGGCATCGGGGATGTACGTTATTATTTGTACTTTAAATCACTTGTTTCTAACATGTGAGACTAAAGTGACCACTTTAGTCTGGGAATTGCAAAAATTATATCAATGATAACGTACTATGACGTCACTTTTTCTTTTCCTCTCTAGGAAGGAAAAGTACGACTTTGCTCCCTACAATGAGGCCAGGAAATGTATATTTTGGATAGAGGTAGGCGGAAAAATATTTTTCCTTCAAATCTTGATTTGTGGTCTATTTTAAAAAATAACGTGTTTTTGAAAAATATTTCTCTAAAAAACACGTTATTTATTGAAATAGACTAAAAAAGGATATGAGATGGTAGTCGCTTTCTGGTACTATTGTACTGATAAGAACTAGTACAAACCGTGACCGTATCGTCGTCTGATCACAGATTCTGAACGGAATAGTATATGCCTTGTCCTGAAATGGCTCAATCGCGCCAAAACCAGTCTACAAGTTGCGTATTTCTCCTTTTAAATTGCGAATTAAAAGGGGATAGAGTTAATAGATAATATGATCAACCGCTGTCACGCATTTTAACGTGAAATTTCGTTTACCCCTCGTAACATCGAATAATACTTCTGGTCGATGGCTGTCGAGTTTTAAGTTTTCGGAAGAGTTCGTTTCCATTTGGATATTTAAGCCAATGCACGCTGACATTCGGCCCTTATTTCCTCTACTTTGTTTGAGTTCGTCATCTTATCGTATATATCTGGGGTAAAGTTATTCAATATCTGTCGAAATGTAATAAATTAATATTCAGATGAGGCTTACAATATAACATGTCATAACCAGTGGTGTAGCCACCAGGTGGGCTTGGAGGGGCAAGACGCCATGGTAGAAGAGACGCTGAAGGCGTCGTTCCGTTGCTGCTTCTCTCTTTTTGTTCTTAACCATAGTTAATGGGCATAACTAATTTTTTAAATTATATACCATAATTTTAATATAATTAAAAATTACTATTAAAAATCTCTAAATTCTTGATTCTTTTAGTTTTATTTTCCAAGATACTTAATTGCTTCAACCATGTTTCTAAAGTACTTCACAGTAAAATAAATAATATTGCCGAGGCTTCTGCTTTATTTATCAATGCTTATTTCGAGCTTCATAACAATTGCGATGAAATTAAATCAGATGTTTTAGAGGTTTCAAGTACTTGAGGAGTCGAAACAACTTTCTTAGAAGAGAGAATTAAAGCTACAAAAAATTTCATCGATTAAATGAATGCAGATACAAAATTATCAAAAGAAAAATACGTTTAACAATATTTTGGACACAGCATTTTTGAATTAATAAATAGACTGCTAAGTTTTCAAAATATCGTGTCTAAATTTAATTTCTTTGAACCTTCCCATTTAGTGTCCCTAAGGGATTGTGAGCTTCACAAATAAGCTAATATACTGCAATAAAAATACGTTGACGATTCAACTGAAAAATTTGCAGGAGAAATACTAAATTTTCTCTTTGCATTTAAAGCAAGTTTAAAAAATATAAATACAATTATAGAAGTGATTGATTGATTTTTTTTGTAAATATCACACCACTGTCTCAAATTTTCCGTACACAACTCTCTTATTATTTTAAACACTTCCTGAGACGTTGATTTCTTCTGAGTGAACATTTTCAATGTTGAAGCTTATAAAAAACTATTTGAGAAGTACCATGAGCCTAGCAATACTGAGTAGAGAGAATGAATTTTCATAAAAAATTGATTTTGGCCATATAATCGATCAGTTTGCATTAAATAAAAATCGAAGGAAAATTTCGAATGTTTTATTAAATTTAAAACTTACTTTACGTTTATAGCATTAAATTTAATTGTGTTACCCCCGTTATATATTTTATTTTGCTACAATATAAAAATAAAAGTTTATAACTATGTTGTATTAGTTTTTTTCTTATATTGTTTCTGTATCACCCAAAATAGGGGTTTATTTTAGGCGCCAGTCGATAGTTGTGGTCTCCGTAGTCTAGTGGAATGGTGCTCTGTCTGCTAATCAAGAGGACCCGATTTGAAACCCGGGTTCGGACAACATCAATATTAAAAATTCGGAGTGCCACCTGTCGGAAGGCAATGGCAAACTACCGACAGTATCCAGCCTCTCAAAATAGACGTTCGGATTCGTCGTTAAACTGTAGGTCCCTTCTAACTGTGGTAACTGAAGAGCATAACACAGGTAGAGAAGTGAGGAGTCACCTACGTCCGATCACGGATATGGTATGAAGAAGAAGCCGATAGTTTTGGCACTCGGCGCCGCTATTTCTAACTTTGACACTGCTCACGACATCAACAACTGACAGATAATTTATATTATTTACCAATTTTCTTTAATAATAGCTTAATTATTATTTTAGCTATTTATGACAAAAAATGTACGTATGAACGTATAAGATTTCATGTACTTCAAAAATTATCCCAAATACGTTAATAATTAGCTTAGAACTCTCTAAAGTGTATACACAGAACCCAAATAAAGAAAACCAGAAAAGAGACACCATTTTTTTATATGAATTATTTCATGTGACCCTGAATGAGACCCTGTCTAGAGTCAAGTTGCATCTGTCGAGTTGAGTTTATTAGTACATACAGGCATTTTACAACAACGTATTTGTTTGCCTGGGTCGCTACAAACGAAATCTATACCGAAAAATTACACACATGTAATTTATTCTACAATTTGGAAAAGCCAAACGGAATGAATTCATTATTTTGGTAACTGTACATAATTATAAAAAAATCTCCACTCACGTGCTCACGTCAGATTTCAATTATAACGCTTTAGCAAATTGTTTTGTATCAGGGTGTAACGAAGTTACTTTTTGGTTCCGGTATTATTTACTTTTAAATATTTGAAACATGTAACCTGTTACTTCCTCCTTGCTTATTTACTTTAATTTCTTAATATTGTAAGGTAGTGAATTAAATTTTACCTGGCAAAACAATTTAATCACAAGTTCGTTATATTTATAATATTTGGGCCGTCCGGTATACATACATTTTAATTTTACTTGATTAAAACATTTTGACCGTTCGGTATACCTATATGAATTTTGGTATAAAGTAATTAAATGTAGTTTCAGTTTTTTTTTACTAAATTTCTTTATGAAGCAATTAGTGAAAAATACTAATAAATAGCAAGACACCAGTTTAAAAGAGGGGTTTTCTCCTTTCCGCTCTCGTCTGCAGTCGTTAATAAATAGTGGAACTGTGTGTCTAAAAGGTAAAATTTTATTTTGCTCCGTATGTATATTTCCAAATGAAAATTATTTTGGTCTAGAATTATTATTGATTGATAGTTGAATTTAATGTTATCTGTACAAAAGGAATCAATTTGTTAGGACTGCCGTTAGTTAGACTATACTCAGTGGTTTTCTCACATTACATTTTTAATTTACTTTTTTACAATAAAAATTAAATTGTAAACTATACCATATTTTCCGTTGTTGGTTATTTTAAAATTTTATTTGACCAAGTTCGTCCGTAGATATTTTCAGTTCTAATTCAGAATCAAGTTTTTTGTAAGCCAGGTTGTTTCACTGGCTGCTTTTTTAATTTTTTTTGCTTGATCTTTTGTTTTGTTTATAGAGAGTTTTTGTGCTCGGTTCCAGAAATAATATTTAAGTGCTGGACGATTCGAAAGTATCGTTCGGGAATTGAATTTATTTTAGCAGGAATCTCAGCGAATCGCCGACTTTCTCGGGTCTTGTTGAGATTTCTTTCTCTTTTCACTGTTTAATTTTGTTGATAGTATATACCGGCTTCCGAGAATTATATTTGATTACTGGGTGATTCGAAAGTATTGCTCAGGAATTAAATAAATTCTGGTAGAGATTTGAGCTCCTCGCAGACATTCTCGGGTTTTGTTGAAATTTCTTTCACTCTCCGATGTTTTGATTTAGTTAGTAGTATTTCTATTTGGGTTCCGAGAATTATATTTCTATACTGGACGATTCGAAAGCATTGCTCAGGAATTAAATAAATTCTGGTAGAAATTTCAACTCGGGTACTGTTGAAATTTCTTTCTGTTCCTGCCGTTTCGATTTACTTAATAGGGTTTATACATGGTTTCCGAGAATTATATTTGATTACTGGGTGATTCGAAAGCATTGCTCAGAAATTAAATAAATTCTGGTAGGAATTTCAACTCCTCGCCGACCTTATCGGATTCTGTTGAAATTTCTTTCTGTTCCTGCCGTTTTGTTTTAGTTAATAGTCCGACCCATGGAATTTTCCGTACCTCCATCTGTTGCTAACCGGAGAGATAAATCTTGAATCCGCAGTTTTGGGTGTCAATTGTGACGTGTCCAGGCACTTAGTCGTCGACGTAAGTACGGGGCGGAGGGAAAATAAGCGTCATAAGGGTAAGTAAATTTTAAAATACGAACATAATCTTCAAGGTTGAAATTGAACTTATAAAATCTCTGCTATAACGAAGAATTAGTCGAAGGAATCTGAAATATATGGACACTAAGGGCTATGGTACAAGAGGTGCAACATTTTTGGTCATTTTTGGAGAAATTTCGTGTTGTTAGCACGATACAGCCTCCGGAGTGTATACAAGTGACCAATTTTATGATTGGATATTGTTCAAGACGTCTCACAGATGAACCCTATTGATTTTGGGCTCACTAGAGTTTGTACAGCGGGTGCTACGTTGCTTGAAGTACCAAATTCTTGTCATTTTTGGATAATTTTCAGTTTGTTAGCACGATGGAACTTCCGGAGTGTCTACAAGTGACCAATATTATAATTCGATATTTTTCAGTGTGTGTCACAGATGAACCTTATTGATTTTCAGCTCACTAGAGCGGGTGCTATAGTACTTGAAAGTTTTGGGTTGTTAGCACGATACAGCCTCTGAAGTGTATACAAGTGATAATTTTATGGTCAGATATTGTTCAGGGCGTCTCACAGATGCGGAAAAGTTTATTTTTTATAGATTTTGCTCGGACTAATTATTTTACATCTCACATTTGTAATTATTAGTTGTCAGTATTATAATTTTCGTTTGAATTTAGATAACTTCAATTCAGAAAAATGGTTAGTTAAACAGAAATGCATAAAATAGGAGTTTTACAAATGATTGGTTACGGCGATAAAACCAGAACACAACAGGAGAAAGCTCGCCTAATTCATGAGAAATTTTTGGAATTGTCCTCTATATCCCAAGAGACAATTAGTAAAATAGATAAGCAGTTTCGCGAGCTTTGACATGTAAGGCAGATAAAAATCAGCTGCTAATGTACTGGCTGATGCTATAAAATTAGATGTAATGCTTGAGTTTGAGGAAAACCCACATACATCGAGTAGATAAGCATCCATAACATTAAATGTTAGCCATACATCGATAGTAAACATATTGTAATGTTTTTCTTATTTATTAAAACATTTTTATTACGGGTGGGATAAATTCATACACACGGTAGGTTCACTTACTTAATTTATTTATTCACTACACTATTCACTAATTATATACACAGTATATGCACTTAAACTAATTTATATTCACTTATTTACTGTTTATCTCACGATGTCAAATTATAAACTAAACTAACTCTCGCTCATCGGTCCTTTATATATTAGTGCCCTTTTTACTAGATAATTCTAGATTGCGGCTTACACAAAAACAATTAGCTCTCTGGCATTTTCTAGATAAGACTGGTCACAAAAACAATGTCTAGATAAGATAGTCACAATCGTAAACAGTTCTAAGAAATACCTGCGCACCCGCCATAATTTTAACTTTCATACATAGCTTAGACAGAGTCGGATTCAGGAACTATATCAGTGTGCTGTTTAGTAACACTAATAAAATAAAATAAAATGATACCTACTCAGGAGCTCATGGATGACGATATCGATAGAACTTATTTTAGTTAGCGGATGGACATATTATCCTTTTAGAAGACGTTATGTTTTCTGACGAGTGCACTTTTTTACTTAACGCTTAACGGTCATGCTAATCGCCAAACTTGCCACTACTGGTCAACGGAAAATCCTCACTGAATGAGAGAATAACACACGCAACAGCCTCAAAAGGTTAATATTTGGGCAGTGATTGTTGGAAATCATATCATTGATCCCTTTTTCATTGCGAGCAATTTGAGCGGCGATAATTATTTAGCACTATTTCAAAATGATGTCGTTCCAACTTTGGCAAATTTATAACAGGAACCCACAAGTTCCAGAGAATACCACATTACCTGTACAATGTCTGGTACTACCTCGACGATATATTTCCAAATATGTGGTTAGGGAGGCGAGGATCGATATAATAGCGAGCACGATCACCCGATCTTAACTTGTTAGTATATCTAAAGAGTATTGTCCCTCTCTAAGGGAATCAATACCTTGTCGTTGGTGAGAGCAGTAACCTTAGGTCCAGGGAGAGATGTCGGCGGTAGTGTAGCTACTGGTAGGACCATCCATGCCCTTAAGGTCTCAAAGTGACGAAGGCGAAGCTAAAAATATTCCCACGCAGCGTCTGATCCAGAGTGATCCGCTGCAAACAGCATGTGATTTCCATGTTAGGAGCAGCTGACACAAAAATGGAGGAAGATAACGGGAAATCACCTCCAATATAATTTCCCAAGAGTACCACATGCTGATGTCATCCAATTCAAAAAGTTCCGGAGGTAAAATAAGTTGCTCGTTCGGATCTTCCGGGGGAACCCCCGCAAAAATATAAATATAGGGACCTGGAACTTACAAAATCTATTTTAAGCGGGAAAACTAGTAAACCTAACTCAAGAAATCAAGACACTACACATAGATATATTAGTAGTATCAGAAACTTGGTGGTCGGATAACGGAATGTGTACTGTAAATGGAGGCCGCTTCTACTGCTCAGGCAACCAAAACAGGAACCACCGAAATGGAGTGGGAATATTCATTACAGATAAATTATCCGCTAGTACTATAGACTTCTTCCCATACTCCGACAGATTAGCTCTCTTAAAATTAAGCACCAAACTCGTTAACCTGAATGTTATCCAAACGTATGCCCCTACCGTGGAGTCGACGAAACAGAAGATGGAAGCATTTTATGAGGGATTAAAACAGCTACTCAAACTCACCAAAAAACACAAAATGAGAATTATATTGGGTGACTTCAACTACAAAATTGGGAAGGGCAGATCTGCGGATCTAGTTGAACCTTTTGGATTAGCAGACCGAAATTAAAGAAAGGTCTCCTCTTTCATTTCTGTCCTCTACAATTCAATCAAGAGCAGAATATGACAATAGCTAATACCTGGTTCTGCTTACCACCTCGCCGTCTATACACGTGGAAATCTTCAGCAGACAAATCAAACAACATAGTGCTCAACCAGGTAGACTTTATCCTTATCAACAGACGTCAATTTAGAATCCTTGCATGCCAATCCTTTGATTTCCTTCTTTGTTGATCCATGGTTCTTGGATCAGTACAATATCTAGTTGTAGTCTAGCGAACAACCTTGCGATCACGGCTGAAGCTCCCTTCGCATGATGCAGGTGATTCTGAGCTACATTCGTGAACGTGAAGGTGAATTATTATGGATGAGAGAGGCCGAGTTACTCATCCTCTATTCATCCCCCCTCCCCTTTATCTCTCCCTGACCCTCCTCGACCACCATGGCAATATCTTCCTCGGAGTTCGAGCAGGTTTCTTGATCTCGAGTCAGACTCTCGACCACCAGGCTGCTCCGCCCAGTTTTCCAGTATGCAGAGGCGATCTCCGCATCCCGAGTTACCCTAGCAGAGCCGGAGGAGCTTTCGCCTTTTCCCCCTTTTCCAGAAGTTCCGAATGTGGAGGGCATCTCCATGTCCTTTGGATCTTCCGCGGAGTTATTTTTTTTCCCAGTCCCGAGACAGGGACACGCCCAAAACGGAAGTTCAGCGCGTAACCTTCTGCCTTCAGAGCCTCCCCAGATTGGTGATCGAGCCCAATCGTAAGGATAGTTCCCTGTTTCTCTTTTTTAGAGTTTAGCATATTACAAGCCCTAGTAGTGAGATTGGAGTTCTGAACATCGACAAGGGATCTTCTCCAATTTCATGTCGTGACTTCTTAGGAAGAACACCGTTATGGTGACCGGCTTTGGGATGTCGTCTCCACTTCGAGCCACCAATTCGGGTCCTTCCCAAGAGTTTAATTTCTGCGCTGACCTCATAAGCCAGTCTGCCGATTCTTGTGACCCACAGTCCACCAGTATCATTCCACAACGGAAATGGATACCTGAGAAGTGGATTCCCTCCTCTTCGCTCTGGCACAGCTCTTCTACCAGAGTGTTTTCCAGCGTGGAGTGCTGCTCTGCTTTCAGGATGACCCAAGGATAAGCCTTGGGCATTATTCCAACCCTGAAAGCCTTCTCTGTTTTGACAGCTGCTGCGTAACCAGTGGCTTGCACGGTTACCGTTGCAGCTGTTTTTGGAAAAACCAGTATAATCCCTACTATACCTATCTAATAGTATTAATTAAAAACTGTCTTTTAAATGAATTTTTTAAAATATTACTGAGGGAGTTATTTTTCCAAATATTAAATCAACATGCATCGTTGTTACATATTGTGACTGTATATTTATTAATATTTCTTGCATCTAAATACAACCTTATTTCACCATTTGATTTTTTTACTATTACTAGAGGATTAACAAATCTTGTTCTAAATTTCTCTATTATACCTTCTTTCAACATATTTTCAATTTTTTTACCTCTTTTTGCTAATGGAATATGATACGTTTTAATTTTGAAATTTTCTATATCTGGGCATTTTATTTCATACTTTTCTAATTCTATCTATTTTCTTCTTCTTGTTTGTTACTTCTTTTCGTCGTCTCTACCACCAGAGCCTGCACATATCCAGGAGCAGATGTACCCTCTGACCACGTCTAGCTTCTGGCCTGCCTTAAAATTAGAATGGTAAAACACAGAAAAATAAACGGTTTTAAAGATTAAGACTAACTTTTCCACATCTGTGAGATGCCCTGAACAATATTCTATCATAAAACTGTCACTTGTGTACACTTCGGGGGTTGTACCGTGCTAACAAACCAAAAATAACCAAAAATGTAGTATATCTAGATTTATAGGACTCGCTGTACTCGCTCTAGTCAGCTGAAAATCAATAGGGTACTTCTGTGAGACACCTTGAAATATATCCAATTATAAAATTGGTCACTTGTATACACTTAGGAGGCTGAATCGTGCTAACAACACAAAATTTCTCCAAAAAGGACCAAAAATGTGGCACTTCAGGTACCCGTTGTACTAGCTCTGGTGAGCTAAAAATCAATAAAGTTCACCTATAAGATGCCTTGAATAATATTCAATCATAAACTTGGTCACTTGTATATACTCTGGAGGCTGTATCGTGCTAACAAACTGAAAATTCTTCAAAAATGATAAAAATTTGGTACTTCAAGTACCATAGCACTCGTTGTACTGGCTTTAGTGAGCTAAATCTCAATAGGGTTCATCTTTGAGATGCTCTCAATAATATCCAATCATAAAATTGGTCACTTGTATATACTCGTACACCGGAGGCTGCATCGTGCTAACAAACTGAAATTTTTCCAAAAATGACAAAAATGTCGTACTTAAAGTACTATAGCACTTGTTTTACTGGTTCTGGTGACCTGAAAATCAATACAGTTCATCTGTGAGAGGTCCTGAATAATATTCAATCATAAAATTGGTGACTTGTTGCACTCCGGAGGCCGTGTCGTGCTAACAAACTCAAATTTCTCAAAAAATTACAAAAATGTCGTACTTCAAGTACCATAGCACCTGTCATACATACACAAGTCCATACTACCCATTTAAAAAATTAGGGGTCGTACCTATCCTTTGAAGGGAGTTGAAGGTAGGGATCATATTTTTACGTTGAAGAATGTCAATTTATAATTTAAATTTGACTTGTAATAACACCGAGATACTGAATTTGTTCTACTTAGCTTTTCCACACTGTATATTTTGATTGATAATCATAATAGATGTCATCACATCCTTGTAACATCTATTTTTTGTTAATTCGAAAACAATATTATTCTCAATTGGTCATCGACTCCTGTTTAACCTTTGAATACACGTACAATTTAACTTCCTTATTACCATCGTCCTTAATTCATTTTATTACAAGAAATTAAAAACGCACTATCATACAACCTTTCAGTACCATTAAATCGTTTAAAATTAAAGCTAAAATCACGGTAAACGAAACGGCCTTGTTAACAGCAAAACCTACATTTCGCAACAGCGTAGCGGATAATTAGGTATCATTTAAAATGGGGATTTAGTACGTTACATATTTTTACTGTAATTAATCGAATAACTGCGTGTATATATTGTCCAGTAGCTATCCCTGCTAAACCATAATGGGCAACATAAAATGTGACAGTAGATTTTTATTGTTCTGTGCATCCAATTAACCTGCATTCTACCGTTTTGGATTTATAAATAGAGATGGAGTATTGATTTACAAAACGTCAACAGTTACTTGTATAACATTGAGATTTTTTAAATATCGTTCTAGACTATTGATCTACACAGAAAATGACTTTTTTGAAATATTTGTAATGTTTATTACTAAACAGGGTGATTCAGTAGAACGAGCGAGGTTTCACACTCAATTCAGAAAAAATGATCGAAATGTATTTGGGTATTTTTTGACCAAATAGAGCATCACAATTTCATATTTTAAGAGCACAATAAATTCCTATTTTCACTCATCGAACATGATCAAAAATGAGTTGTTGAGCACTATATATCAGCTGATGGAATGAACAAAACTCAAAATTTTGGTACATTTCTTGAAGAACCTTCGTAAGGCCCGCCGCATATTGGACCCAGCACACGCACATACCACGCACAATACGACAATTTAACGAAGTGCATGAACTAATCAAATATGACATCACTGGTAAGAACTGCAATGCGCAAGAACCTATTTCCACTGCTATATTCACATACAAAATCTTGCCTGCAAAGGCCTACTTATACACATCTGCAATCTGTTTTTGACAAAGCTGTGAAAATCGTTAATTTTATAAAATCAAAAGCCCTTCATTCAAGACTTTTAAAAGCACTTTGCGAAAAAAGGAACAGCTTGCACGTCAACTTACTCTACCATACGGAAGTTAGGTGGTTTTCCCGTAGCAAATTTCTCGAACGGTTGTTTCAGCTTAGGTACAAGGAGCAGCAGGTTTTTCAGGAAACATCGTTCCAGCTATCAACAAAATTGTATGACAGCGTTTGGCTTACTTATCTGACATTTTCCAACAGACTAACAAAGTGAGCTTAACTCTCCAAGTAAACTCAATAAAGATATTCAAAGTAACAGAAAAGATCGCATCTCTGCGAAAATTGAGCTTTGGCGCAAAATAAAAGTTTTTGAGACTTTGAAAGGCTTTCTTGAAGATAATGAGTAATAAGTGGCAACTATCTGGTGGTGTCATACTACAAATATCTAAACAAATACTTTCCCTAACTTGAAGAAAGGGTTCACTGGATTTAAGATTTCTAAACAAATGTTCAGCAAAATTGAGTAATGCTGATTGAAATTTCTACTGACAATACATTGAAATTCGATTTTAAAAGTAAGACTTTCAACAAGTTTTGGTTAGATATCAGCACTGAGTACCAAAGACATAGCAATCAAGTTTTTGTTTCCGTTTCAATCGAGTGCCTTGGTAGGAAGGGCGATTTCCTCGTACGCGTTCATAAACAAGCACAGCAATAAACTGGATACTACCCCAAATTGGACATGTCATCGATTGGACCAGATTTCAAAAAGCTGAGTGAGGGAAAGCAAGGACCGGGCTCCCAGTAGTTTCAGAAAAGAACTCTTTGTTTTGATTATGAACATAATTAAAAAACATTAATAAACAACAAATATAGTTATTTATGCAACAAGTTTGTAAATTAATATTTTTTTGACGATTGTGTATATTGTCGCACGAGCCATAGACGAGTGCGACAATCACGAGTCAAAAAAGGAACTTTACACATTGCATAATATATTTTTTCTACTACCCAAATTTGTATCCAATAATTTGGTGGACTATTTTAGAAATCATCAGAATTAGATGAATCCATTATTAAACTGAAGTTGATATACATGCCAGTTTCGTTTCCTACAGAAAATATCTACAATAATATCATAATTACCTAAATGTTCAGTAGATATATATTTTTACTTACCTTATCTCAGTTTAAATGTCAAATTAAATGAAGAAATGTCCCAGAAAACACGTAACTAATTGTCCAGAATCTACCTACATATGTGTTTTGTGGAAACGTCAGTCAACCAGAGCCAACTTAGCTAGATAGATAGAAATTTTGAATTTACAATTTATGTTTTGTTATTATATAATTTAATTTTATATTCACTAGTATGAAGATATTATACTGAATTCAAATAAGTTTTAATTTATCATAAAATAAAAAAAATTAAAGATTTAATATCCATCATTATGTATATCGATAAGAACTATCAATACATTTAAATTAGAATTCATTTATTTACCCACTAATTGCGTAAAGAAAACTCTTTACGCACTAGTTCGTAAAATAAAGTTTTACGAACTCTGAAACGTGCGAAAAGATAGTACTTTTCTTTCTTTTTTGGCTTTGATAGTACTTTAAATACGGCAGTAGAAACAAATATGTTATGTATTGTGTGTACTTTAAAACAATTTAATACTGTACATTTTACATATATTTATGTGCATTTTATAGTCACACCGAATAAGACCTTTTTAAACTCATTTTTCTTATGCTAATGGGAACTAGGACTTAAGATTCTAACCTAGGTGGAACAATTAGTGAAAATTTTAATTTATTTTCTTCAAAAACATATAGTAGTAACAGTATGACCAAAATATAACCGAATTTAAATCGTAGTTTTACGAACAATTTTCCTTGGGAAAATGGAACGCATACTTGAACCTGTCCTATACGTGCTAGAACCACAGAACAAAAAAAAGAAGGAAGGATACATGTCATAAGAACGATTCGCAAAAGAATGGTGACGGAAACGGCCATCTTGAACACCCAGCTTTGTCTCATGTGAATTTTCTATCACTTGAGCTAGTTCGTTAAATGATAACTTTTCCAGTTTTTTGTATAAAAAG
The DNA here is from genome assembly GCA_963921935.1 of Galeruca laticollis. Taxonomy (NCBI): domain Eukaryota; kingdom Metazoa; phylum Arthropoda; class Insecta; order Coleoptera; family Chrysomelidae; genus Galeruca; species Galeruca laticollis. Next base: position 173,816,896 of record OY998177.1, read on the forward strand.
AGGCTTTTGCTGATATAAGGTTGATAACATACCGATTTAAAACTATAAAACATTAGACTTCGTTTCACGAAAGTTGAAGCTGCCAGAAGTTGGAACGTTGAAAATCGCAGAAACCCAATTCTGTCGTGTTTATCTACGTCGCTTAGTCACGACCACTGGTGTAGAATGATGGTTTATGCCGATAGCCACTTTATAATCTGACATTCGAGGGTTCTGTTTCTGTTTGAATACTTCTTGAATATCTTTGATTTTGACTATTTTAGACGTTTACCTAGTTTATAAGTGAGGGTTGTGTTTTTTTATTTAGTTTAAAACCATATTTTCTAAAAATGCACTAAAATTTGGAGAACTCCGAAGGATTCCGGATATCATTTACAATTTCTTATCCATTTTACAGAAAAATACTGTTTAGCATACCCAAGTGACGAGGTGCATGTATCCAATGTGAGAAAGTTTATTAATTAAGAAGGCTCTTGTAATCCTGTCAGTCACAAAACATTATATGGGAGAAGCGTAATAAGCACAAATATTGCAAGGAATTTAATAAAAATTATAATCAAATACATTTCAAATCAAATAAAAACGATACAAATATTTAAAGCGACCCAGATTTCTGTTATTGTAGGCAGTTAAAATTAAACAAGTAATTATGAAAACAATCAACAAAAAGTCCCAACTTTGTGACGCATATATGTCGAATACCAAAACACCGATGTTTATGAACACCATGAAATACAGACGAATTATTATAGAGAAATTAGAATAGCAATTAAAGATAACCTTCAACAATCAAAAACACAAAACATAGAGAAACAAGTGCGAGTTATGTAACACATCGTAAACAGAACGTGTGCTGAGAAGGCAAAACAACCCGTCCCAGAGACCCCGTGATAAATACAAAAAAAAAAGACGAGGCAGAACGGGTCTTCCAGCGGTTGTTGATATACGACAGCACACGTTTTGACAGTGCTCGTTCAGTGATTTTCGCGGAGTGCTGGAATCAGAGATACCAATCAGAGCTCATCTTCAGTCGACCGATCGTAAAATCCAGACGCCGATTTTGCGTGGTGAGACGTTAGATCCAGATTTTCCCAACCGTAAGTTTTTGAATCTGAAAACCTTTGTTATTTGTTTTGGGGAAAACGATATTATTTTTTTGTGTCTAATTATCCTTCCAGCCATATAAGTGCTATACTGAAACTTGAGCCGTATATTACTTTAATTAGAAAGTATTATACATTGTAAAATTTTTCGTTTTATTATACAATTTTGTTCAGGGATATTTACGAGGGGTACACCCACTAAACCTGAACTATACATATTAGTTTAATCATACACTGTAAAAAAATTTTGTTTTATTAATTATACAATTGTATCCAGGGATATCTATAAGGGGTACGCCACTTAAACTTGAGATACATATTTATATTACTTTCGATTTTGTTTATGTATGTTCCTTTCAAGAAATAGTGCACTGATATATTATATTTCACTTAGAGAGATTTCTACTCAATACCTGTTTATACATCTGATATATAGGAAGTGCCAATGAACTTATATTTATCGATTTAATAGTGTTCGCTTCGAAAACTAGATTTCGTTATTTATTAAAAATTTATCGGACATCGAAGGCCACCCATGTCAGCAGAAAACGTCCGGTTACGAACTAATTTTTATGCAGTCTAGCCGAACTGCCAGAAGGTAAATCCATATCAAGGGAGTCAATAAAGTAACTTATGTTTATACTCTAGTAAGGACGCCATTTTTTTGAAAAGTAGAACCCCGGTCGCTTTTCGCTGACGTAGTGAACTCCTTACCAGATACTAACTGAGAGATGAATCAAAATACATAAAGAAACTGGAGTTAAGGGAAAAATCAGACGATTGGTTAAAATAAAAATAAATACATAAGAGCATCCTAGCGATTTCCATTTACCGATACGAATTCATACGAATCATTGTATACCATAGGTGTCGAAAGTACTCAAGTTATTATTTTCGCTTCTTTGTTTGTTGTTTTTTTGTTATTTAACTGATTGTAATATAGGCATATTTATTTGTTATCTACCTATTCTGTCCACAGGTGAACTGGACCCGTGAACGTACGGGGTCCGGACGACACGGCGAACATCAGAGCTCAGGCTTGGCATATCGTTTAAGCCCAAGCGGGCCCACGACACCCTTCCGCTCGAGCTAGGGAGCTACCCTCTCTCAAGGTTCAAAGAGGGGGTGGCGAATCCTGCTCTCTCATGTCCTACGGCACTGGCGACAGCAATAGTTGCAAACAAATTCAAACCATAACCACTTATTACAGAAGATATATTTCCCAACATGGTTATGCATGATATTTCATCTGTAGAAAGCCACAAAATAATGTTACTGAAATGTGTATGTGATGTTTATCTTATTACCCGTATTAATAACATTTGTAAGAAGCATGTACGCGAAGAAAAAATTCGACATTTATATACAAAATTAATTTTGTTTAAAGGATAATACATTTATTTATATTTATCGTTAGTTTTATTTTCATTCGCCCAGAAAGTGACCAGTATTTAATAATTTATATTTTTATAATAATACAACTTTCATCAATTTTTCCTGAAAATCCAATTTTTTATATAGCTAACGGTGTCTTGTTCTAAAAGTGAAACACGTAACGATGTCGCTTCATTTATCTTGTGTAATTAACTATCTTATTAGAGAATTTTTTTTGTCGAATCTATCAGATGAAAAAATAGTCATTCAGATTTTTTCACACAAATATTTATTAGCTATAAATGACACGCCACTGTCAAACCGGAAACATCCATCCGCCATTTGCAACACCCATCCTGGTTACTAGTAAATATCATAATCCTTCCTACTTGTTTTTTGTTCTGTGATTAGAACTCGCGTAGAGCTCTACCGGACGAACGCTGAACGGTCTGCTGGCGCTCTAAAGGATAGTCCAGGATTATTTACGTTATTTACAATATTTATTTTGGAGATGCGACGACCCGTACTGCACTGATTGTACTACTGATTGCCAGGGAATATTCTAGAGTATCTTGTTACAAAAAAGTATAAAGTAGACATTTCTGGGGCCATCTTTTATCACAAGGAAACAAACTAGAAATCTCTAGAGGGTTTTTATGACTCCGCGCTGGCTAACTACTTCTAGGAATTCTAGTAGAGGCGGCATTGATTTATTAAATTGGCATTGATTTATTAAATTGGCATTGATTTATTAAACTGCCATTGATTTATTACATTATCAAGCGATTTGCTTCTTAAATATAACGTATTAGAATCCATGAAGACAAACAAACTTCAGATGTGGATATACGATATTTTGCATTAAGGAAATGGTGAAACACGTATTATTTCAGCATTTCCTTCAAGTTTAATGAATGATTCCAAATACCGGGGTGGATTATTTTCTGTGGTCGTAGTTGTTATAATATAAAATGAGAAAATTAGAAATTCACTTTAATAAGACATTTCCATGGATGCTTCTAACTACTTTATACGCGCTTTGAATTGCAAATTAGGTTAATTAAAAATAACTTCATTTGAAAGTAACTGCACATCTCTTATTGCGGCGGCGGTGCAAATCACAATAAACTAGATATCTTTAATTAAATTGTATCGTAGGGACCAATAATCACATCTCTTGCGAATAACTCGAAGCCACGGATTTTAGGAATGTATAACTAATATTAAATTTGAAGTTTGATTATTCAAATTAAAGTATGTTGAAAAACAAACATTACTATGTCTATTAAATGAAAAAAGAATTACATTTATCCGTAGGTTTAAGAGAAATCATTGAAAATAAACGGTTTTAAATATTAAAACTAACTTTTCCGCATCTGAGAGATGCCCAGAACAATATTCTATCATAAAATTGTCACATGTATACACTTCGGTGGATGTATCGTGCTAACAAACCGAAATTTCTCCAAAAATGTAGTATATCTGGACCCGCTGTACTTGCTCTAGTCAGCTGAAAATCAATAGGGTATATCTGTTTCCGGAATAGAAGGCACTAGAGAAACGTTTAATATATAAGAGACTACCTAACATCGGCGAGAGTTAGTCTACAATTTTGAATCAGTGTGGACGTTGGCTGTCGAAGCTTCTTTTGCAAATAGGTCCGCAAGTTCATTCTCGGGTATTACGGCGCGAGACGGTACCCAGATTAATGTAACGGTAACACTAGAGCTCATAAGACGGCCAATAGAGTAATAAATAGCTTGGACAATAGGATGTCCGGAATATATTTGTCTAATGGAGTTTATGGATATGAAAGAGTCTGTGCATATAAGCTGATTGTTTGTCGTCAGGGGATAAATAATTTCAATCTTGAAGGATTGCATATAACTATCCTGTTACGCTAGCGAAAGATGGTAGACGATGCTGTTTAATTATCTGATGGGAATTGGTCACGGCGCAACCTACGCCGTGTTCATATTTAGATTTAGATCAGTAAATAATATTTTATCGTGGTGAGTGGAATTTATAATATTTCAAAAGCTTTGTTTCAATAGATCGCTGTTTGTTTCATGCTTGGGGAATATGTTTAAAGATGTATTAAACTTTGGTTGTTGCTTTAATCAAGGAGGACAGGATGCAATGTATCTTGGAACTCGAACGAGAAGTCGAGGTTCTGAATTACTTATTTATATATTTATCGTTTAGGGGTGGTTACATACACCCCGACGGCTTCTAAGTGGGTAAGGGGGGGCGGTAGTTGATTTTTAAAGACAACTATAATATATTATGTATGTTAAATTTTAAAACACAATGTGTTGCAATTAGTTTCAACTTTACTATTTTAACTGCTGGAAATCAACTGCTAACTTCACACCCGTTTCAGTATAGGATTATCTGCGCACATTACAAGATAGCGTATACCTCTTTGGGTTCCTGGAGTAAATTCCAGCCCCCGCCTCGTCGATGGAGCATAAGCCATCTGTGTACCAGATGGTCCCATGAGGTTGTGGATTTCCCTCTCTTTCCGAGAATTCTCTATTCCGGATCTTCACCCTATAAGGGGCTTTCCATGAGTACCTGCGCAGGCAAACATCAGCCGCTCGAACCAAAACTGGGACATCTCCCAGGAGTCTGAGTTTCTTGACGTGCCTGCACCCTTCCTCACTTCGCACTTATCCAAAGCTTTTTAAGCGCAGGAGAATAAAATGACAGACTTTGATCTGATTCTAATTAATTCTTTTCACCCAAGAAAAAAATTACTAACCCGGTGAAAATGGTTATTATCTCTTTAATTTAAAATCTCCAATAAATTTGCATAATTTAAAGTCTGCCTACAACAATAAAAAGTGAAAAATATGTGCTTCACTTATTTAAAATCGTCCAATTATTCGTAACGACTTTAACTAAACGTCCTTTAATTCGAAAAAAATGGCCGATTTAAAAGAATTGCTACTATATAAAAGAAATGTTAATGAAACATTGTTTAACAACCCATAATTTCATACAAATTCAATTTGAGTTTCACAACAATAATCTCGTACGCATTAATAAATAATAATTAAAACTTGAGAAATCTTTACCTTTAATGAAAAAAAATTATTCAAGTTCGTTTGTTAAAATAATTTTTTATCTTAAAATAAGTTAAATGCATATGTCATGGACGTCAAGAAGTCTCGGTTTGCCGAAAACAATGATTATGTAAATTACAAAGCGTGCATTTCAATTGTTCTGAATAATTTATTATGTGCTTATGGTACTTGAATCTGTTTTTGCATTATAAATCACATAAATAATAATAATCATAATTTTGAATGATTGTTGGAAGTGCGCTCATGGTTTTTCGTATTCCAAAGAGATCGCTCATCATGCTGACAAGGACATTTTTATATTCAACTTTTATATATATTGACATCGGTATATTCCATCTGGTTTTATTATTTTCCTTCCGTTTATGCTTCTCAAAATAATGTAAAATTCGAGAAAATAACATTCCAGATAGAAATGATCCGTCACAACATTCTAATAAGTCTAATCCAATAAATACATCTTGTAATTGATATAACATACGCTAATTTAATTAAATAAGTAAATTACTTTTTCCCTTGTAAATACTTTGTCTAATATTGTTTCTATTTTAAAATAAAGATGAATACCGTGTGAAATCCCGCAGTTTAAATGATCATTTATGAAAAAATTTGCATACTAATTCATTTTCTAATGTTTATATGTAGTTATAAATGCAAAATAATTGATATCGTATTTCTAATTAATTATTCAAAGTAAAATAAGTATGTAATTTTACTAAATCTCAAACAAAACAATCAGCCAATAAGAAATTTTTATCCATGAGCAAGAAAATCTGGAAACAAGGTGGCCAGCTAGAATGTTTACCTGACATTACAATCTGCTGGTTACTTGAAATCGAACCAGAGCGATTTATCTCAAAAAAAAGAATAAGAATAGATTTACACAGTAGACAAATTAAAATTATTATTTGTATTAATTTTTTCCTGAACTAAATTAAAGCAATTTGAAATATTTATACTAATCTCATACATACTATGCAAATGAATGGATATTATTACTGCTGCTCTTCATAAACTGACCACTTGACAGCGCGATATTGCCGCAAAAAAATCGTGACTATCGGGAATCGCGAATTTCTCATAACTAACTTTTTGAAAATTAGTTTCAAGTATTTCCCAAAAAACCATGGTAAGAAAAGTACCTATATAGTTTTAAAATAGTGATTTTCCTAACAAGTGCGGAAAGTGATACTTTCCCGCACGCGACTGCCGTTGACCCGAACGACGTGAAGCGGAGTTAGGACGGGAAAAACACTTGAAATTGCAACATTATTTTTTCTACGATCGCATAAATATTCAAAAAGCACATTGAAAATATATATTTTATTTCAACATTCAAAACTTTCAATGAAAATCCACTAATTATTATTAATATTAACGGTGCTTGCTGGTAAGATTCCGTGAATTTGCATTCTTTCTGTAGAGCTTCAAAAAGGTTCCATTAATTATTTCTTCAGATATAACAAAGGATCTTGAAGTATGATTTTTCGAATCGGAAACTTTCACAATAATTAGGGTTCATTTATCTTGAAAATCGTCAAGCGTGATTTTCATAAGCTCCGCTCTGTGAAGAGCAACTGCTAGAGCAAAAATGATACCTACTTTAATCATAAGTTATATCTCATCAGGGGCTAGCATAAACTTGGATATGTCTTCTTTGGTAAAAATCTGCGCTTTATGTGGTCGAAAATCAACATTTTGCTTTTTTAGGAACGATGTCAACTTATTAAACTTGCATGTTCAGGTATTGTTTTATTTTAACTAAACATTTCACCATCAAGTATAGGGTATTGGATTTCAGTACCTTACTCAGCTAGAAAAAATACGCCAAAACAACTTCCTCTCCGAAGCTATTCGCTCCTTTTTCTTTACACCAGTTTAAACATTGGTTGTATTGCTGTTCGTATCTTTCTCGTGATTTACTAGGTAACAGGTCTGGACTTCCCTCATCTGCGGCCTTTAACATTGCTTCTGCGAGCTCTTCGCTTAATGAATCGATGAAAATATTGCTTTTATTGAAAATTATTAAAAAAATGCAGAAGCTGTCATTTCGACAACGCTTCGACTTGATACTTTGATGTCGTGATGACAACCTGGTTGTTATAGCAAATCTTTGGTTACCATACCAAATCACTTGACTCAGCTTGATTAGATCGTTATGTAGATTGAATTCGAGAAATGTATAGGTTAGATATATAAATGTATCCCAGTTTTTATTTCATTCCAATGAAGAAAACAAGAAAAATAGTCTGGGAAAGAGAAAATATTAAAACCTACATTAATTTGAATAGTAATATACGTGTAAAATCAATGAAATGTACATATAATATTGTTAAATTGACATATTTTACTTTCCCGCACTAGTGCGGGAAAGTGACACTTTCAAAACGAAAATGCTTGCGGGATAATGGGTAAAAACGCACGGTCGTAGAAGAACTATTTTTCTCACTGTCAACTACCCTATTCACAACAAAAGGTTGTTTACATGACTACTCTGTCCATTTAGTATTGACATTTGCTGAAGGTCGTAACTATAGTTTTCCCATTGCGGGACGCGTAAGTAACTAATCCAATGTTGACAAGAAATTTCGGTGTCTTCAATTTTATATTATTATCTAATTTTTCAACAATATGAACTCCAATGCACGCGAAATAATAAAAATTTGCAATTTTACATGTATTGAAAAAAACTCAATTTTAATAGTTATTTGTATAACAAGTGCTACTTTTCCTCCCGAGGATGAAGTGGGCAGTAATCATTCAATGGAGGAAAAGGCACTTTACCCCCATGTTATACATATGATTTTTCCGTCTCTCTTGAATAACAACACATTTTTAAATAATTTATTTATGAAACTAACAAACAAAATTTATTAAAGAACTAAAACTAAACTGTAGGTACAGTATAACTTATAGGCACGTTATTATCATCAAATTCGCTTGAATCACTTATTTTTAAAATATTATTTTATATTTTGTAGATACATTATAACGTAACACACTTTGAAACTGTTAATTTGTCAATAGACCATAGCATGCTATAATATTTCTGCCCTAAATTCGAAAACAAGAGGAATCTTTGAATTGAAGTCAAATTATTAATGTAAAAATCGTTAAATTAAAATAACAAGTTATCGATTTCTAAAATTTTGTAAAATACAGGGTGTTCTATAAATAAACGATAAAATTTATACTTATATAATAGAATATAGTTTAGGTCGTCAATGCCATATAAGTTATTTCATTGATGATGTACCATGACGTCACTTTTACTTTTCCTCCCTAGGGAGGAATCGTACTTTTCCTCTCTAGGGAGGAAAAGTACGACTCTACTCCCTACAATGAGGCCAAGAAATGTATAGTTTGGGTAGAGGTAGGCGGAAAACATTTTTTTACTAAATATCCGAGTTAGAAATATGATATATTAAAAATTTGTTCATGCTTTTTGTAAATTCATTCAGACCGATCGGATCATTAATTTTTGGAGATTCAGAAAATGCGAAAAATGTTATGAGAAAAACACGTTTGTAAAAACAAAATAATTTATTCGAAATCATAACTTTTGTTAATGCTAAGGATCCGCAAGGGTGTATATGCGAAAATAAGTTTCTCATCGAAGAGAGAAACTCCCAGCCTGTATACACCAACTTCATTCTCATCTTTACGTGAGGCACATGTTACGTTGAGCAAACCTACTGAAGGTAGAGGTTTCTATCCCAGTGGGAGATAGGGTCAACAAACAAACAAACAACAAATCGAGTCCTTGCTGCTGGAGTCATTTGAATAACCCGAATTTAGAGTCCAGTAAGATCATACGAAGAAGCCATATGTAAAGCAGCGGAAGAATTCACAGTGGAATAATCAACGGCGACTTTCATAGTCTTATGCCCGATTTCACCAACTAATTCCTAAATTTAGATAATCCCTAAACCGGCTTTAGGAATTCCTAAATGAAATATGCGTTCCACCGTGCGCTAATACAAATAAAACGAAAGATACTTTAGAACTTTATAACCTCTCAACGACTAGAAACGAAGTTTTAAGGTTAAGTATTACCTATAAACATTAGGGCTTTAGGCGAGGATTGTCAGCTGTCCTAATGTCTGTCCTACAACCATTGTATAAGGATAGGCAATCCTTATACAATGCTACAACTATTGTGTATCAGTTAGTGCACGGTGAAACGCATATTTCATTTAGGAACATCTAAGTCGGGTTTAGGTATAACCTAACTTGAGGAATTTATGTTCTATAATCAGAGTTGCCAGATTGGGGTTCTCTTTCGCAATTTTGGGGAAAAATTTTGTTCCATGCGAAAATTTGGGGAAATAAAATTAATGGGGAAATATGTGGAGAATGTTTTTCTAATAGGGTAAATTTTTGGGGAAATGTGCGCGCAAGTTGGCTTTTTAATTTTGTGTCCATGTCACTGGCCGTTTATCATTGACCAAACACCATTCAAAACAGCGGAGACCTAAAACTTATGAGTCATTTTGTTTTTAAATACTGTCCGTGGTTAGACCATAGGCCTATGCATTATCTTCACTGAAATATGGAGTGACAGAAAGAATTTGTGCATCAAATTACAAAATGTCGAAAAAAGCGAGTACGCATTATCGAATAGCAGTCACAGAGTTTATCTGACATACGTCATTATTTTGTACTTAACATTTTGAAAAGAAAAAGCGTAATATCAATGTACCGCTTACTAATGTTGAGTCGAAGAAATATAATATGAAATAATAAGGTTTTCATAACAAATAACTACATACAGTTGAATTATTGGATCTTTACCCGTGCGTCATTAATATATGATAACATAACCGACATAAAGTGGCATCTTTTTCTATTACTAGTGAAGAACAGAACAAAATAATTTGATATTTTTTGGTTATGTTATCAGATATTAATGAGAAACAATACTAATTTAAATATAATGAGCATACATTCCCGATATAAATAAACCATTACAAAAATGCCTAACACAATTTAATATTAAAATTGATGATAAACCAAATAACATTACAAGAAATAAACTTTTTTCCAGACTCAAACCAGATAATAAGAATACAATAAACTCAATATATAAAATAAATTGTTCTGATTGCAATGGTCAAACTAGCCACTATTTACATAAGAGAATTCAACAACACCAGCAATCTGTTCGAAATAACAATGAATGTACTGCATTATCAAAACATTCACTTGATGAAAATCACTCTTTTAATTTCAACAACGTAGAAATAATAACTACAGAAAGAAATAATAGTAACAGATTAATAAAAGAAATGATAAATATTAAGAAGAGTCCTAACTCAGACATAGACAATTTAAGTTGTATATATTCGAACTTACTATTATAAACGAATATCTAGACCTTACCTAGTTATTAAAAATTAAAAAATAGGTCTCTAATTCTAATTTTAATTTAATTAGGACACTCTGTAAATACATTCTAATCATTTTTAACATAGTTCATTGTTTGTATTATTTGCTTTTATGTACATTAATTGTCTTTTTTTTAATTTAAGAAATACTACTGTACAGTAGTAGACAAGTCTCTACGGAGGCATAATCAAAAAGTAAGTTTTAAAGAAACATCTTTTAACTATATGTATTTAAATAAATGTATTGTGTTTTCAAAACATTTTTAGAAAGGTTTGAAAATGGTTTAAATAAACCTTTGGCGTATGAAGGATAATCTTCTCTTCAAACATGTTGTCAATAGGTAATTTAGTTTGATAATGGTCCCCAATACCGTAGTAATCTTTTCCGAAGTTTAGCTTCCCGATATAGCTGCCGTATCAAGCTGAATGCCAATTATCACCCAAGGGCTAACCCGTGTGAAAGAGTTAACCGTGTGATTAAGACTATGATGGCTTCCTACGTCTCGGATAATCATCGTTGTTGGGACGAGTATCTCACTCAGATAGGTTGTGCGATTAGAACATCTACTCATGAAGTCACAAAGGTAACACCGTATTTCGCTAATTTTGGTAGGTCTATGCTGTTGTCTGGTGCCGATTATGTTGATAATTCAGATTTAGATCTGGGAGATAGTGTGAAGACTCCCGAGAGCAGTCGTAATCAGGGTTTTAAGGAATTGTTCGCTGACATCAGGAAACGGTTAGAGGATGCCAATCAGATGGCCTGTGATAGCCATAATCTCCGACGTAGGCATGTGGAATATCTCCCGCACGATTTTTTTATATGGATATTAAATCACTGATTGGAGATTATTAAGTCAGTGAGACCAGTTCCAGGAGAGCTGGAATATTCTGGAGCTACTTCAGTTCCTGTTCTGGGTCCGGAAAAAGAATAAGTGAACAGTTTTCCTTTTTATTCTGCATTCATTTGTAAATTCACCGTTATGCGTCACATTTCACAGTTTTTTTTATGTAAAGTTTTATTTCTCTTTTTGCGGCAATTACTATAGTTTCGCTTTACTTGTATTTAAAATTTGTAATCTTTGCTTATAGTTTAAAATATTGGGCTGTTTGCTCTGAACGCTAGGATACTATGGTACGTACCTGGGTACTGCGTTATTTAGTGGATTTTTCAAATTCTGACGATTTTATGTATATAATTTTGCGCCGCACATAATTACGAGTTATATTTTCTTTAGCAACGCTAAGCTCGTTTGCTATTTAAATTTTATGCTTATGCATTTATTTATGTTTATATTCTTATTGGTATAAATTGCGGAAGTGTGAACCCTTGTAACTGTACATTGTTAATTTTTGGTATATATTATCATTGTATTTTGAGATATTGTACATGTACATTGAAGCCTTCAACTCTGCTCAGCATTCATAGAACCTGCTTGTCAGTTATTTACTTAAGCCGTAACTGATAATTTAGTTAGCAATTCTAGGATTCCGGCCTTCAGCCTATCTACATTGTGAATCTACAGCCTTCAGCTGAGTTCAGACATTATTTGGGACATTGATGTAGTAAAATTGTTATAAATATTTGAAAACAGACCTTTGGTCCAAAGTGACTAATTAAAACTTCAATAAGGGGATACTTGCTGACTTTTATTTTCTTATGATAACTTACCTTTCAGTTTAACCTTTGGAGTGTGTAGTGAGTGTTGTTAACCCACTGAGGAGTTGTGGGCTAATTAAAGAAGTCTTGGGTGCTTGTCAACACTTCTCTGGCGCCCTTTTTGTAAACTTAATAATTTTTTGAAGAATCCACCCCTTCTTCGACTCGAAGCTAGTCGACTGGCGAGCACGGGTTGTACCACGTGAGACAACCCGCATATCAATAACGAGCACTGAGAGGGTTGGTAGGTTTTCTCGTTATAATAAACCGAAACGTTAGCACTATAAGCAAGTGATTTTATTTCTGACCGAAACCCATGAAAATATAAGAAATTGAGAATTTACGGCCATTAAAAATATATATGTCTAATATGACAACCCTGTCTATGATGATAAGATATTCGAGAAATGTACGGCCCTCAGTTCCCGGCGATCATCTAGTTGCAGCGATGGGCGCAACGGGAAGACAAAGGTCGCTAAGGATACTCGGGTTAGAACAGGCCAGGGGCGGCTCCAGGATATTTTTTTGGGTGGGCCCAAGTTTGTTAAGGTACATAATATATATTTTTATAAGAAAATAATTACGATTTGAATTTATTTCAAAAGATTTGGTGGACCCGAGCCTAACCCGTCCACCCGCTAGAGCAGCTCCTGAACCAGGCTGACAAAAGTCTATGAAACTAGCTACTGCAATATACACACAACGCAAAAGTCTAGGGATATTTTTGTAAAATCCTAAATCCAATGAAAGAAATTTTCTTGTTCATATAAACTTACTTCGACTGTGACTGTTAGCCTAAATACTTACTTTTTATATTAAAAAATTGCAAAACAGATAACAATACGTGTTTTAGAACGGGACGAAAAAAGTGACATTTTAATGTTTTGTTTAATTCCGATTTTTAGTCATTTCATACTGTTCTTGCTCAGTAGGTGTGTTAAAGACAGTGTGTTTTGACCATGAAACGACGACATTTAACGTTGGATGAGATGAATAGGGCGGTGAGCCCCCTTCAAGCTGGTGTGCGACAAACCCAAGTAGCCGAACAGTTGGGAGTCTCGCAAAGCATCATAAGTCGATTACGGCGTCGGTTTAGAGGCACTGGGAGTCCAGCCGAGCAACATCCAGGACGTGGTCATTCTACAACCGCCGCTCAAGACCGGCATTTAGTTTTAACCGCTAGAAGGCAACCGATAATCATAGCACCCGAGTTAGTTAATGAATTACAGCGTGCATATAATGTGACAATTGGCCATAATACGGTGAGGAATCGTCTCCATGAAGCCAATCTTCGTAGTCGGTGACCACTGAGATGTCCACCTCTGTCTAGAGGCAATCGCGCTGCAAGATTAACCTGGTGTCAAGATTTTATGAATTGGGCTGATAATGACTGTCACACTCACAGTCACAGGACTTGAATCCCATTGAGCACGTATGGGACATGCTCCAACGATGAATTACTCCACTTATGGGCAACATTCACATTGAGTTTCAATTTCGAGAGCTTCTGAGAGTACAATGGACACACATAACTCAAGCAGACTTTAACAATGTAATTTTGAGCATGAATGCTAGATGTAGGGCTGCGATAAATCAACGTGGTGGCCATACTTTATTTCAAGTCTAATTTTTGTGTTTTTTGTATGTTTTTGACATTTGAAAAAAACAGTGGTTTTTATAATATTTTTTTTGTTCAGTTTTCTGTTATTTTTTGCAAAGAAATTAATGTTTTCAACATATTAAACAACAATCTAAACTATAAATTTTGTATTACTTTTTCAAGTTGATTACAGGTCAAAGCACGACTACTTATAAAAATATCCCCAGACTTTTGCGTTGTGTGTATAATATTTGATCAATGAATGGCAATGAGAAAATCCACGAACTAAATGAAGAACTTCGGAAAGTAAACGGAGACATATCAAAGATTAGAACAACAGAACGTCGAATCCATCTGGATTCAGGAAGCATATTATATTACAAAGGTAACAGCAACTTTGGAGTTGGGTTCATTATTAATAAAAGAGTGAAACATCTAATCTCAAGAAACATGTTGGATCTAAATGCATAAACATCGCAAATGATAGGGAAGAATGGAGAAGTCTATGTCCAAAAAGGACAGATTAAGGCTGTTTGTGCTAAGAAAATGCAAGGGTAAGATTCCTTTAGAAGAATGTGTAAGTGAATAGAGCCTCAGCCCTACCTGCTCTGCGCTGAGCCTGAACCCGATGAGCACTGCGTTCCATACTTATTAAATCTAAAGGAGTGTGAAAGACGCACTAAATTTTTTTATTATATCCTTAGATATTGATAGATAACATAAATAATCAATTTTTGAACCTTCTAATGTGATTTCTTCTCTTTCCAATGAATCAATGTATTTTACAAAAGTGAATATATTAATCAAAAATGGTGTTTAGTGGACGCCAATGACGGCGCAGTTCAGTCGAAAAATACTATTGGTTAATTCAAGATATCATCTAACGTAGTCATAATTATACGAATGCCACATTATTGCTAATTACATTTGTATATAACATTGTTGCATAATGCATGCATCTGTTGAGATTCCCTATTAATCTATGTTGGTAGAAAGGTGGATATGCGGATGATGTAACCGATATTTGCGAATCAATTGTGATATATTAATATTTGGATATACATATTTGTTAAAGCACAAGAAAACGTGGGTCAAGGAAGACAAAATAAATAATGAAAGCGTTAACAATATTTTAATATGGCCAAATTAGACAACAAATAAAAAATGGAAAAGAAGTTGACTTAATTTGTCTTACAACTAATGAAAGAAAAATGTTATAGAAAGGCGCAGAGAGAAGAGTTGTGAAATATCTGCATTGGAATACATCCCAAAAAGTGAGAATAATTATTATTATTGAGATGCAGCAGATTCGGCGTGCAGAGAAAATGGAGATGTCACCAGTTACCAGATCCATATTCATTCAACTGTAAAAATCGGATTTTTATAAAGTCATAAGATCATACTCTTATATATCAGGGTTGTCTAACTGATGTTTATGATGGCATGAGAAAGCTTATTACATAAAAATAAAATCCTTTGAATTCTGTTCATCTGTAAAAGGTTTTATAATATCATCAAAATAAACTGTAATGATAAAAATGGAATATTTTCTTCTCTCGCTCTCTCTCTCTCTCTCTCTCTCTCTTTTGAGCTGTAAAAATCCAAAAACCTTTTACTGATGGTAGTTTAATAGGGATGTTAACATAATATGTTACAACTTCATGTTATATTTTACACATTAAAGACAGTTGTTAAAAACCTTAATGATGACTTCACTGACTGGGAAACATAACGAAGTTAAAAGTATCTCTCGATAACTTGTTATAACAACGACAAAGTTTTACGATTTTTATTACAATTGAGACAAAGGACGTAGTTGTAACATATCGAAGATTAATTCTTTGATGGTGGCAGAGTGTCTTTGATGGAAACAAGGATTTTTGTGCAGCGGTGCTTAGAAACGCAAAAATGTCTTTCTAGAAACCTACAATTTTATGATATATTTTATTACAAATGAAAGAGATAACTTATTCACTTTACATACTATTTTATCATATTTACTACTGACCATCTATATCAAGGAAATAATAAGTTAGGTTATGTCATAGATATATAGAAGTGGACTGAGCGTTCCGTATTCAGTTGTGCAGTGAATACAGACCGTAACAAACACCGTAAAGTACGAGAGAGACAAAGCGAATGTGTGCCCAGTAGTTGTATTGGCAACACGTTTTGTCTCTTTCTATAGAATGGTCACTTTTGTCAAAATATCGCTCAGTCCATTTCTATAGGTCTATAGTTTTAGTAGTATATTTACGCTCCTATTTTGTCTATTCCAGATCTTATGTCGGTGATGCCGGAGGATACTTTCAGTTAAAGAAATTGTTTAAAATAAGCAATTAGTTACTTAGAACTTTAAAGTAGCACAGTAAATAGACAACAACAAACTACTAATATATATTTGATAAATTAACTGTCTCGACCCTTACTTCGTGGAATCTGCTCATATTAGTGTTTTAAATGAAACTCACGGTTTCTAGTTAATTAACTAGAAACCGTGAGTTTCATTTAAAACACTAATATATTTGATACTTTACTTTTGCCACGTAAACAAAAATAAAACTATCTACGATTTTATATTGGTATTTGTAGTTTATTAGAACTTACAACAAAGTAATCTTCACATACATGAGTGATACTTGTTGGTGTAAATGATACTTCTAGGCATTTGTGCACATTTTGGAACGTTCATGAATAGTTATTTGTATACTAAGGCCGCAAAATGCTTTTTCGCGTTCCGAGAGACAGATTATCGCCGAGGCCGCTCCGGCCGAGGCAAGATAATCTCGAGGTCGCGAAATTTTCTATTTTTTATTGTAATTTGTCGTATTTATGAATAAAATTATTATTTTCGTGTTTATATAAGGTCTATATTTATCAAATAAAACTAATTCCAAAAATTAATTAACATCCATTGCGAAAAGTTTGCTATTGAAACCGCAAAAGCCTTTGACAATTTTAAAATGGCATGTGCTTTAGTTAATTTTGCTCGACGGTTTTTATTTGGGACAACAGGTAAATTTTAAATTCATTTATTTGTTTTTAGTTTCAATCGGTATCGCGAACATATTTAATTTCTTTTAAGTAGTTTAATTCCCTTCCCACTAATTGCTCGTACCAATTGTTGAAGTTACAAACACTAGTTGAAAATGTAGAAAGAGTCAAGCACGAGAGGGAAGGTCTCTCCCTCCTCTCACGCGCTCTCTCCCGCTCACCCTGCCCTCTCTCTCCTCCCCCCCCCCCTCACTCACCCTTTTCCTCTCCCTAATTTAATTAAATAAGCTTAAAAATGCGAGTATTTCTATATCCAGCTTGGTAAAACATAGATAATTTAAATAAACGAATAGCTTTAATAGCAATTGCAATGTTAATTTTCCTTGGAATCCCATTATGCAAAAGCGTCTTTAACATATTTATTAAATCTAATCACTTACTATACGATTTTATAGCCAATTTTGTTTTAAATTGAATTTAATTTTTCATCTAAAAATATTTTCAGTGCTTGGCACAAAATGCACAAGTTCCTTAGAAGAAGGCAATTCAAAACAAAATCTCGATAGAGGTGCGAGAAACCGAATCTTCTATTTACGAAGGTTTATATAATCAGCTTTGAGACTGTGAGAGAGCGCAAACGATCAAACTGTACAATCCTTAAAGTGACTTTGAGGCGGCGAAAGATTAGATAGCTCGCCTTCGTCTAGTTGTTCATTTCTTGCTTTTATATCAAACAAGAGTTGTATCAATTTAGTTTATTATTTTCTGTTTTTTTCCTTTTTTAAACCAGCAAATATTTTTTGATAATATTTTAAAAAAAAAAGCCGAGTTCAAAAATGTCATCACTTTTATATAATAATAATAATAATAATAATAATAATAATAATAATAATAATAATAATAATAATAATAAAATAATAATAATAATAATAATAATAATAATAATAATAATAATAATAGATAGATAGATAGATAGATAGATGGTTTATTGACCCCATTCACATACATAGTACATTAGAAGTCAGTGAGTAGTACATATGAACACATTTTACAAAGTAAAAATATTAAAAATTGTACAGTGACAAATTTAAAATATAATCAAAATAATAGAAAGTGAAAAGTTGACATAAATACAGACATACATTTCATAAAGTTAAAATATTGACGAAATATAACATTTTTAAAATATAAAATAAGGTAAGAAATAATTGAACGTAAAAATTAAATTAAACAAAACGAACAAATATATAAGCATTAAGCCCGGGTATTCAACTCCTCCAAAAACTCATCAACTGTATAAAAACAATAATTCAACAGAAATGACTTAGCAAAATGCTTAAATTGAACTCTCGTCATATCACTTATATTTATATGTTCAAAATATTTTACAAATGAATTGTACAATGTAACATCCAACTTATTATTTTTTGTTGTTTTCAGTCTTGACTTGAGAATGACAATGTCTTTACTATTTCTAGTGTCATAATTATGAATATCTGCATGTTTAGTCAGAACATATCGATTTTTATGTGTTTCAATCAACACTTCCAAAATATACAAGCACGGAAGCGGCAATATTTCAAGTTTTTTGAATATTGTTTTACAATTAGTGTTTCTTGGTGCATTGTAAATTATTCTAACTACAGATTTCTGTAGCACAAATACTTTGTGCACTGATGTGCTGCTACCCCATAGCATAATACCATAAGTTAAATTGCTATGAAACAGTGAATAATATACGGATTTTAACAAATGAGTTGGTATACATGATTTTAATTGACGAATTACAAAAACTTGGCTCGCTAATTTTGAACAAAGGTAGTCAACATGAGGTGACCAACTTAAATTTGTGTCCAAATGAATGCCCAGTAATTTAACTGGCTCTGATTTTATAGCCCATTTATCTAAACTAAAAAGAATGTGTTTAGTTTTAGTGTCGTTGAGTTTCAACTTATTTGCCAGGAACCACTGATTCAACAAAATATTATCACCAGCTTGTGTGCCATCAGATAAAGTTGTAGTATCGTCAGCGAATAAAATACAAAATGTGTCAATAGCCTCTGGTAAATCGTTAACAAATATTATAAAAAGAATTGGACCCAAAATCGAGCCCTGAGGAATGCCGTTGTCTATATTACGTAAATCAGACTGGTTGTTTCCACAAACTACACACTGTTTCCTATTACTTAAATAAGATGTCAGTAATTTGTGTGCATTTCCTCTAATACCATAAAATTCCAATTTATTTAGGAGTAAATCCGCTGGAACACAATCAAAAGCCTTCGTCAAGTCGCATAACGTGGCAACAGAGTTGACGCCTTCCTCTAGTTTCTGTACAACTTCATCTAAGAGTCGAAGAAGAGCACGTATGCATGATTTATTTTTGCGATAGCCGAATTGAAATTCCGTTAGAAGTGACTTATCTTCCAAGTAATTGATTAATTTTTCTTTGACTATCAATTCAAATATTTTGTTAATCGTCGGTAAAATTGCTATGGGTCGAAAATTTTCTGGAGAATCTATATCACCATTTTTATATAATGGAATAATTTTTGTTATTTTAAACGAGTCAGGCCAAGATCCTTCCTCTAAGCATTTATTAAATAAAATGGTCAGTGGATATGTCAATGAGTGTATACAACGTTTCAATATTTTGCTATTTATATTGTAAAAATCTAAACATGACGAATGACTTAATTTCAATATTGCCTCATGGACATCACTTTCCAAGATTGCACTCATAAAGAATGAAAATGCAGGTTTATTTAATTTATTTAAAAAGAAACTCGACTCGTATTGAGAATCACCAAGAGATTTTAATACTATTCCCGATACCGATGTAAAAAATTCATTAAATTTTTGTGGTGATATATCGGACTGTTTGGTTTTATTAATTTTAGTTCTTCTTTCCGAATTTACGATGGTCCAACATGTTTTATTTTTATTATCCGAATCTTTTATTATCTTTGAGTAGGCTAACTTCTTTTCAGAGCGAATTGCTTTTTTATATATTTTGTTTAAATTTTTGTAATTCACCCAATCACCTTCCGAATAAGTATTCATAAATTTGTTTTTTGCTGTAATGACATTCTTTCTCATACTACGCAATGTGTTGTTGAACCATTTGATATTAGATTTATTTGTTTTAACAGTTTTTTCACAAAAACAAGTATCAGAGATATGTTTCAGCGTATTCAATATGTTTTCTGCCAAATTATCTGCACCCATACTATGAACATCCAAATAATTCCAAGAAACTTCGGAAAGTTTATTAGAAAAAGCCGTTATTGTTGTGTCGTTAATAACACGTTTAGTAATGGGGATATTTTCATTCAATAGGTGATTAAAATATATATATTGGCCGTTGTGATCAGACACTAGAGGATCTACTACTCCCACTTTAGTGAGAGTAGGGTCTATGTTTGTAACTATGTTATCTAGACAGGATTGACTATTCAAGACTATTCTAGTGGGCTCCTCAATCGTATGGCGCAATCCGAAACTTGTGAAGACTGTTTTAAGATCTTTGGATTTATCGTCGTTCTTTGAAATGTCTAAATTGAAGTCCCCTACCAAGACAATGTTTTTATATTTTCTATGAATATATTCAAGAAGTTTAATAATTTGATTTTTAAATATGGTAAAATTATCTCTACTTGACGATCTATAAAGAGCAATTATTATGGTATCTTTCAATTCTAGTCCGCAAAACTCGGCATCGTAGATAACAGAAAACTGCTTCAGATCAACTGCCTTGCATATTAGATGTGATTTTGAAAATATTGCCACTCCCCCATGTTGCTTTCTAGAACGAGTAAAATCGGAAATGAAGTTATAATCATTTAATTTGATTAATTCCAAGTTATTCTTATCTAACCAATGTTCTGAAAAACATACGATATCAAATGGATGATCGGTTAAGAAAACTGAAAGTTCATGTAACTTATTTTGAAGACTATTCACGTTAATATGAAAAACCGAAAGATGCTGCTTATATTTACTGTTTATTCGTCTGTTCCACGGAATTGAACATGACTCTTCTTGGCTGAAAAAACTGGTTGATGATTACTCCTGTAGGCCATATTTCCGGTATTAAAATTTTTTCTAGTTCAAGAACAGGCACTGTTATCTTGAATGAAGCGTATTTAAGTGGTTGGCGAGAGTTCAACTTTTGAACACTAATATCGGAAACAAACTCTTCTAAATACTTGAGTAAATCCTCTTCTGATGTGTGTGGATCCCAATTTGTAGAATGGAGGTGTTTCATTCTCTGTCTGTTTGATAGATAGATAGATAGATGGTTTATTGACCCCATTCACATACATAGTACATTAGAAGTCAGTGAAAGTAGTACATATGAATACATTTTACCAACTAAAAATATTAAAGATTGTATAGTGTTGTATATGACAAATTTAAAATATAATAAAAATAATAGAAAGTAAAAATTTTACATAAATACAGACATACATTTCATGAAGTAAAAATATGGATGTAAATATGACAATTTAAAAATATAAAATAAGTTAAAAAATAATAAAAAGTAAAAATTAAATTAAACAAAACAAACAAACATATAAGCATTAAGCCCAAGTATTCAATTCCTCCAAAAACTCATCAACTGTATAAAAACAATAATTTAAAAGAAAAGACTTTGCAAAATGTTTAAATTGAACTCTCGTCATATCACTTATATTTATATGTTCAAAATATTTTACAAATGAATTGTACAATGTAACATCCAACTTATTGTTTTTTGTTGTTTTCAGTCTAGATTTGAGAATGACAATGTCTTTACTATTTCTAGTATCATAATTATGAACATCTGCATGTTTAGTCAGAACATATCGATTTTTATGTGTTTTAATTAACACTTCGAAAATATACAAGCACGGAAGCGGCGATATTTCAAGTTTTTTGAATATTTTTTTACAATTGGTGTTTCTTGGTGCGTTGTAAATTATTCTAACTACAGTTTTCTGTAGCACAAATACTTTGTGCACTGATGTGCTGCTGCCCCATAGCATAATACCATATGTTAAATTGCTATGAAAAAGTGAATAATATACAGACTTCAACAAATGAGTTGGTATACATGATTTTAATTGACGAATTACAAAAACTTGGCTCGCTAATTTTGAACAAAGGTAGTCAACATGAGGTGACCAACTTAAGTTTGTATCCAAATGAATGCCCAGTAATTTAACTGGCTCTGATTTTATAGCCCATTTATCTAAACTGAAAAGAATGTGTTTCGTTTTAGTGTCGTTGAGTTTCAGCTTATTTGCCAGGAACCACTGATTCAACAAAATATTATCACCAGCTTGTGTGCCATCAGATAAAGTTGTAGTATCATCAGCGAATAAAATACAAAAAGTGTCAATAGCCTCTGGTAAATCGTTAACAAATATTATAAAAAGTATTGGACCCAAAATCGAGCCCCGAGGAATGCCGTTGTCTATATTACGTAAATCAGACTGGTTGTTTCCACAAACTACATACTGTTTCCTATTACTTAAATAAGATGTCAGTAATTTGTGTGCATTTCCTCTGATACCATAAAATTCCAGTTTATTTAGGAGTAAATCCGCTGGAACACAATCAAAAGCCTTCGTTAAGTCGCATAACGTGGCAACAGAGCTGACGCCTTTCTCTAGTTTCTGTACAACTTCCTCTAAGAGTCGAAGAAGAGCACGTATGCATGATTTATTTTTGCGATAGCCGAATTGAAATTCCGTTAGAAGTGACTTATCTTCCAAATAATTTATTAATTTTTCTTTGACTATCAATTCAAATATTTTGTTAATCGTCGGTAAAATTGCTATGGGTCTAAAATTTTCTGGAGAATCTATATCACCATTTTTATATAATGGAATAATTTTTGATATTTTAAAGGAGTCAGGCCAAGATCCTTCCTCTAAGCATTTATTAAATAAAATGGTCAGTGGATATGTCAATGAGTGTATACAACGTTTCAATATTTTGCTATTTATATTGTAAAAATCTAAACATGACGAATGACTTAATTTCAATATAGCCTCATGGACATCACTTTCCAAGATTGCACTCATAAAGAATGAAAATGCAGGTTTATTTAGTTTATTTAAAAAGAAACTCGACTCGTATTGAGAATCACCAAGAGATTTTAATACTATTTCCGATACCGATGTAAAAAATTCATTGAATTTTTGTGGTGATATATCGGACTGTTTGGTTTTATTAATTTTAGTTCTTCTTTCCGAATTTACGATTGTCCAACATGTTTTATTTTTATTATCCGAATCTTTTATTATCTTTGAGTAGGCTAACTTCTTTTCAGAGCGAATTGCTTTTTTATATATTTTGTTTAAATTTTTGTAATTCACCCAATCACCTTCCGAATAAGTATTCATAAATTTGTTTTTTGCTGTAATGACATTTTTTCTCATACTACGCAATGTCTTGTTGAACCATTTGATATTAGATTTATTTGTTTTAACAGTTTTTTTCACAAAAACAAGTATCAGAGATATGTTTCAGCGTATTCAATATGTTTTCTGCCAAATTATCTGCACCCATATTATGAACATCCAAATCATTCCAAGAAACTTCAGAAAGTTTATCAGAAAAAGCCGTTATTGTTGCGTCGTTAATAACACGTTTAATAATGGGGACATTTGCATTCAATAGGTGATTAAAATATATGTATTGGCCGTTGTGATCAGACACAAGAGGATCTACTACTCCCACTTTAGTGAGACTAGGGTCTATGTTTGTAACTATGTTATCTAGACAGGATTGACTATTCAGGACTATTCTAGTGGGCTCCTCAATCGTATGGCGTAATCCGAAACTTGTGAAGACTGTTTTAAGATCTTTGGATTTATCGTCGTTCTTTGAAATGTCTAAATTGAAGTCCCCTACCAAGACAATGTTTTTGTATTTTCTATGAATATATTCAAGAAGTTTAATAATTTGAACTTTGAATATGGTAAAATTATCTCTACTTGACGATCTATAAAGAGCAATTACTATGGCGTCTTTCAATTCTACTCCACAAAACTCGGCATCGTAGATAACAGAAAACTGCTTCAGATCAGCTGCCTTGCATATTAGATGCGATTTTGAAAATATTGCCACTCCCCCATGTTGCTTTCTAGAACGAGTAAAATCGGAAATGAAGTTATAATCATTTAATTTGATTAATTCCAAGTTATTCTTATCTAACCAATGTTCTGAAAAACATACGATATCAAATGGATGTTCGGTTAAGAAAACTGAAAGTTCATGTAACTTATTTTGAAGACTATTTACGTTAATATGGAAAACCGAAAGATGCTGTCTATATTTACTGTTTATTCGTCTGCTCCCCGGAATTGAACATGACTTTTCTTGGCTGAAAAAACTGATTGATGATTACTCCTGTAGGCCATATTTCCGGTATTAAAATTTTTTCTAGTTCAAGAACAGGCACTGTTATCTTGAATGAAGCATATTTAAGTGGTTGGCGAGAGTTCAACTTTTGAACACTAATATCGGGAACAAACTCTTCTAAATACTTGAGTAAATCTTCTTCTGATGTGTGTGGATCCCAATTTGTAGAATGGAGGTGTTTCATTCTCTGTCTGTTTGCCGATCTTAAATGAAATGATTCGTCATCTTTGTTGCCCGTAATTAAAATTTTGGGTGCTGCTCTTTCTCTGGTGTTACTTTTATGAGGTATGGTATCGTTTCCCAAACTGATAACAGAATGACATAAGTTGGAAGACTGAGCATTGGCAATAGCACTGGAAACTTCAGATGATGTGAAAACACCCGGAGCTTCGGAATTTACCCTTGGCCTCATTTTACTAAAAGGTTGTTTTAAATTTTCATGTTCCACTTGTGCTTTAGTATCTGATGGTTCTAAAGGTGTTCTATAGGTAACTGTTTTAATCATGTTAAGCTGATCTTGAAGCGATCTGATCGCAATTTCTTGATTAAAAATAATCTTATCCTTGTTTTTAATTATTTCTTCCAAATATTTCACTTTAAGTTGAAGTTCTGATGTAACACTGGTACTATAAGTGGGTATTGGTGATGTTTCCATAGTAATTCCACTGTCTATACAACAGTTGCAAGAAGAATCGTCTATAATTTTTGCATTTTTGACAGATTTCAAGCAACTCTTATGGGAAACAACCCCACACGTCACACATTTCAATCCTGATGTAACATCTTTTTTGCATCTTTTACACTTATTTATTGAGTCCATATTCCGTTGCAAATGTCGAACAAATCAAGTAATATCGAATAAAAGAGAGAAGTTTCGTTTAAAATCTGACCACTGGTGGAATAGGTGCTGTGACAAATTGTTTTGATGGAAATAACCAGATTTCAACAAAACGAAATAATTTATATAGGTACCTATTACATAAAAATTGTACTTGCCTACACGTTTATCAACCAAATAGGAACTTATAAACACTATCATACACTTTTCACTATTTAACGAAACGTATTTTCAATAAAATTTCGAAATTTGATCAAGAGCACAATATTCAACCTCTGGGTTGGTGAACACTTCCACCAATAATAATAATAATAATAATCTTTATTTCAAATCATGTACATATGGAACACAAAATGAAATGACGTCATTTCTACAAAAGAGAAACAATCCTTAATTTTACAAATAGAGAAGCATTACTTAAATACTTACATAGTTAGAAAATCGTTTAGATTATATGGTTCTGAGCTAATTAACAATTTTTTAAACTCTAGTTTAAATTGCTTTTGTAAACATATTTCTTCAATTTTACGTGGCAAAGCGTTGAACAGTCTTAAACACATGTAGTGTGGGCATTTTTCAGTGAGTGCTTATCTTTGTATCGGATACGAAATGTCCATTATTCTCGTTCTATATTCATAATTTCTTTTATTGCTAAATATGTCTCTATGTTTAAAAAAGAACATTAGACTTTCAAGTACATAGATTGCATAAACCGTCATTATTCCTTGGGATTTAAATACGCCTCTACAACTGGCCCTGTATTCCATTTTTGTTAATATTCTAATCATCCACTTTTGAGCCACAAAGACGTCCTGTATCGCGCTATCTCTCCCCCAAAAAATAATTCCATACCGTAATAATGATTTGCGAAGTATAGCGTTCTGAGTGTTATCTCCCCCATGTATCTACCAACGACCCTGATTCCATAACATATAGAGTTTAATTTTTGTACTAATGTATCTACATGACATGACCAATCTAAATGTTCGTTAATGTGGATTCCTAAAAACTTAGTACTTTCTGAGAATAATATTTCTTTATTATTTAATTTTACATTTTCAGGTTTTTCTATTGTTGATTGTTTGGTTCTAAAGATCATTATGTTAGTTTTATCTTCATTTAAGATAAGTCTATTTTTCATAAACCAGTCATTTACCAACAGAAAAAAATGATTCGCTTTTATAACGAGATCTTGTAAATTATTACTGCCAACTATTAAATTAGTGTCGTCAGCGTAATTAACAATATGATGGTTGGGCATTTCTGTTCCTAATGCTAGGTCGTTAATAAACAATATAAACAGAATTGGACCCAAAATACTGCCCTGTGCTATACCTGTGTTATTGACCAACAAATCTGATTTGTAAGCTTTGTCACCTTTCCTTATCATTGCAGCTTTATATATGATAATAGCCAATTGCTAACATTGCCCCTTACTCCATATATTTCAAGTTTTGTAATCAGTATTTCCCTATCTAGACAATCATATGCCTTAGACAAGTCTATAAATATTCCAAAGGCCACTTCACCTCTTTCAAGATATTCCATAATAAATTGGAGAAACTGAAATATGGCCGTTTGTGTACTTTTCCTTTAATGAAACCATGCTGATGTTTTGTAAGTAAATTGCATTCTTTCATAAAATTCAGTAATCTTGAGCATATGGCTAATTCAAAGATTTTAGAAAATCCCGGTAGTAGACTTATAGGCCTATAGTTGTCCAGCTTTTCTGGGTCTCCCTTTTTGTACAAAGGTTTAATCAATGCTATTTTAAGACTATCAGGGAAAATGTCATATTCAAAAGAATTATTTATTAGATAACACAGGACATCCTGCAGCTCAGAAACGGATGATTTTACAATGCTTGTAGGTATCTCGTCTACCCCACAGCAATGCTTATTTTTGATTATTTGTGCTATTTCACAGATCTCTTGTGGTGTTACGGGTGATAAAAACATGGACCTTTCATTTCTATTTACATTACAGGTAAACGGTATGTCGCTTAAGATTACTTAACAGATTTGGCACTATAGATAATAAGTACTCATTATATTTTTTAACAATTTCGTCAGGATCTCCCACTAGTTTAATGTCTGAAAAATTATCCATTCCGTTAACTTCTTCACAGATCGCCCACATGCATTTTGTTTTATTGTCAGATTTTCTTACCATATCCTCATAGATTTTGGCGCATAATTAAATTAAAATCTGATCATATATTTTTATCTCATTACTGTACTGTTGCTTGAGCCTTCCATTATGGCTTGAAAGAGATAAGAGTATATTTAGTCTATTTTTACATGGTATGAGATCTGGATTTTCTGGTAGAACAGTTTTAGTTTTTTTTTCTTATAAGTTTCAAAGGAATTTTTTCTTTAAATAATAACATAAAACAATTAATAAAAACATCCCACTGCTTATTTACATTAGATCTTTCATATATCTCTAACCAATCCTGATTCCGCAGACAGGCCAGAAAAGTATTTTTATTCTCATCTGAAAATATTCTTTTATAATTAATTCTTTTTTTTTCTGGTTCAATTATGAAAACAATTTTCTGTGCTGCATGATCAGATATATGGTGTTCAAACGTATACGCTTCAAGAAAAACAGAATTCGTAAAAATGTTATCTATACAACTAGCTTTATTATTAGTTATACGAGTATTTTCCTCTATAGTTGCAAATAAATTGAATGAATTCATTAATGAAAACAAATCTGGCCTTGCCTTATTTGGTTTTATCATTTCGATATTATAGTCTCTCGCCATAAAAATTAATTTATTTTCACTAAAAATATTTACAAGTAGTAGTGTTTTAAATGAAACTCACTGTTTCTAGCTAATTCCACAATATAATGATATATTGTGGAATTAGCTAGAAACAGTGAGTTTCATTTAAAACACTAATATGAGTATATTCCACGAAGTAAGGATAGAGACAGTTAATTCCATTTACAAGTGGTTCTCCAATTTTTCTCAAGAAAATATTTATGTCCCCAGAATATGGTCTGTAAACGGATATAATAATCATTTGTACCTTGTTTAAACTGCATTCCACTGCTGCACATTCAAATTCTCCGACAACTGAGAGTTTATTCAGATTCGGTCGCGATTTACACTTAACTTGTTTTTTAACGAACACTGCCGAACCACCATGTTTTCCTTCTTTCCTGCAAAACATAGATATCAATTTAAAATTTGGTATAGCTATATTTTTCAGCTGTTTCTCAGATTTCCAATGTTCGGCGACACATAAAATTTCACATTCTTCATTTATTACTGATCCTGTCAATAGCATTTCCTATAGACTGCGCATTTTGATGTATAATGCTTTTACTCCCTTTTACAGTCAAAAAGTGATTCTTTTTTCTTACGTTTTCACTAAAAATACGGGGAATAATTAATATGGCTTTGATGTTGCTTGAGTCTCCTTTGGTACACTGGACATTGTATATCTCGCGCACTATGTTGGTTGAGCAGAGGATCATATTTCATCCTTGTGCAATTTGGGCAAATTGTAATATCAGCTTCGCAGTCCTTGCCAAAATGTTCTCCACCACATTTATGGCAGCATTTTTCTTCTTTACAGTACTTAGCTATATGTCCAAATCCGGAGCATCTAAAACATATTGCAAGGTTAAAGTGTTCTTTAACGTACACTTTGATAAGATCAAAGTTAAATTTCTCTTTTTTAAGAAACCGTTTTGATATTTCTGGTGGGGCCTGAAGAATCCAGTTTTCTTTATATTGATTTCGGCATCGGTTTTTGGCAATTACTTTTATTTTATTTGCTACAACGTATCCCAGCTCATCCTCGGTTTCGCTGTTTAATCGAACTAGTTCTTGTAAAAAATATTCATGTGTCAAACCATGTTAGATTCTTGTTATCATAAACATTGGGTTCGTGATTTGAGATTCCTTAAATTTTATATTCTCCTTGTTATTTAGTGCTAATTTGAGTTTTTCTTGTTGTTCCTTGTTGTGGCTTTGAAGGACAATAGCTCCACTTTATAAGTGCCTAATGCCTAAACCACCATCTGTCAAACAGGGAGCTACTTCTTTCCTAATTTTCATACTCGCTTCTTTAGAATTAGTAACGTTTTCGACGGTTATTACTGTTTCAAGCTTTGGTACTATTTTTGGGGTGACCCACGATTCTGCGACATCATCCGCAGGTTTCTCGGCCTGATTACTTTTTGTAGGTGTTAGGGTGGCTACAGTTGCATATGTCTCGAGTACTGCCGCTTCCATTTTTTTGGTTTTTCTTTGCCGTATTTATGTTTTTCAAGACATTTTCTGTTTCTAAAATTCCAATTTTAAATAATAATGAAGTTAAACACTTGTGAATTGTATTACTTGCAATTCTTAGACATTCCTGATCTTCTTTTAAGAAACTGTGTCCAATTTGAAGGTTTGCTGTTTTTTGTATTTGATCTATGGCTGCGAAAACATCAAATATTATCTTTTCTGTTGCCAGAGTTTCGTGCTTCTCTTGTGAGCTACCTGTTTCTAGATGGTTCTCTAAGTTAAAAACAGTATCAGTGTTGGTATCTGTTTGTATTTCAATTCTTTCGCATTGTGTCTTTTTTACCTTTTCTTCCTCTGGCGTGTCATTTCCGAATCTACTTCTTTTATTCCCTGCTTCCGTTTGATTGATTTCTCTTTTTTGTTCTAATGGAGGAGTACGGAGAACTGCAATTTTTGGTTTAAAAGGGTTTTCCTTTTCAGTTTCCTCTTTATTAATCGCTCCTTGTATTTGTATTTACTGTTATCATTATTCACACATAATGGTTTGTTTACATCCTTCTTATCAGCTAAACAGGTTTTATTTATATTTGATACAGGTAATTTGTCTATAGAACTGAGGGAAAAACTTCTTTTTTTGTCACTTTTCACATTGACTTTTAATTTGCTTTTATTTTTACCATCCTCCTTACCATCACTTTTATCTCCCATGATATACTATTCTTTTATTCACGATATATTTACGCATAGAAAACAACTTTATTTACAGAGCGATAAAGAACACGTCTATTCAGTAGAATAAACAAGATTCGTCCAAATACAGGGTAAATATGTTCCATATATTAGACCAGTGGTATCCAACCTGGGGGCGATCGCCCCCCAAGTGGGCGACTTATGTTATCAGGAGGGCGATGAGTATTCAAAGGAGGAAAGAGAACATCCTCATTTTTACTGATCACCTTGACCAGTTAAAACTGACATGGTATCAAGATTTGACCAACTAACAAATTCTGGAATGGATTCTAGATCAATTCTCGTTTGAATCTGTGGATAAGCTTGCAAACTCTTTGCAGGCAGAGTTTCTAGATCTGAAGTATGACTGTAAGGCGAAAATAATTTTCAAGCAGAGTGGTTACGAGTTACCCTGGATGAAGCTTATGGATACTTGTCCACAACGATGGGGAAAAACTGAACCACTTCTCAACTCGATCCCGTCAACATATTTAGTTGAAAAAGGATTTAGTTCTGTTGTCTGGCTCCGCAAAAAACAAATAAGTTGGACATTTTCTCAAAGGAGATTTACGCCTGAACTTGACGAATACAATGCCATCCTGTACAGAAGAAGATTTGAAAAATGCAATAGATTCCGTAAGATCGGGGAGTTTAGGATTGTATAGGGCTGCAAAAGTTCCTAAAGCTACTCTATTTAAACGCGTGAAGGGACAGAGAGGTTTAAAAAGTCGTACATTGGAAACTCTTTAGTAACTTTAGAAAAATGGGGCTTTGGTTTATGGAAAAAAGAAGTCCTTGATATAATAGGAGCTTATGTAAAAGAAAACAATTTCAAGACAACCTTCAAAAATGTAATTCCTAGAAATGAAAATTTTATTAGGTTTAAAAAAGAATTTTAATCTAAGTCAAAAAAGCCCAATGTGTTGAAGTGGCACGAAAACGAAGCATGGACCCTTTTATAATATCATATTACTTTGAACTTCTAAAAAAGGAGTTGGAAATATTTCCCCCACTCAAATATATAATGTTGATGAGACCAGTTTCTGCCTCGATCCTTCTAGGGTGAAAGTAGTGGGTAAAAAGGGCACAGCTGCACATCGGGCAACTAGTGGTCCTGGAAGAGAAAATATAACTGTTCTGATGGGTGCAAATGCAGCTGGAGAAAAATTACCGCCACAGATTGTTTTTAAGAGTAAAAACCTCTGGGATTCTTGGATACCTGCACAAGAAAAATATGCCTTTATTAAACAAAATTCAAGTATTTTTAAAAGCGTCTACATAAATGCATGAATTAGTATGATTCTTATTACTTGCTTAACTTTTTAACAAATTTTCAATTAAATTTCTAATTTC
Organism: Galeruca laticollis; assembly: GCA_963921935.1. Taxonomy (NCBI): domain Eukaryota; kingdom Metazoa; phylum Arthropoda; class Insecta; order Coleoptera; family Chrysomelidae; genus Galeruca; species Galeruca laticollis. Next base: position 173,848,682 of record OY998177.1, read on the forward strand.
ATTTTTCCTGCAACTAAAGAGAATTTGTAAATATGGCTAAGCGGTGGAAGTTCCGCAAGTGAGCGTAGAATGTGATTCGATGTTTGGTGCATCAAAAATCAAAACAAACATAATTATTTTATGTGTTAATCTGAGATAACTATCACAAGACTGAATTTCAGTGAAAATATTCCGTGGAATTTTGTGCAACACATAAATCCATTAAAGCATAAAAATTTATATAACAGTTACGTTAGTTTTACAACAAATTAGCGGAACGTATACATAAAACGATTACATAGTTTCTACTGCAAAAGATCGCGTACTGGAAACAAAAGCTTGAGAATTCCCCGTCAATATATGTATATTGGCAAGGAGAAAAAAAGAGATTCAAGTGTTTTTGTGGCCATGCAATACTTTCGAAAATTTAACGTAAAATGAATATGAAAATATTTCAATTAAGTCCACAAGTTATTTCTAATTAATAAACATCACATGCAAAGAGAACGACTATTTTTTGAGTGCAAATATTTTCTAATCATGTTACACATTATATCTAAAAACCGTGAAGTAATGGGCCAATTTTGACATCTAAGGATAAATGTTCTGTTATCTGTGTTATGTAATTCACCGTACACCCGGTCTAGTTATACTAAAATGGGTTATAAACAGCTCATTCTCAAATTATGACACAATTTCTTCAAAGAAGTTTGTATTTTTTGGTACACCCCAAATCTACAACTTATATATCACCGTGACCCTCTCCAAAAATCAACACCGGCACCATCTAACGAACTCCAATCAAAAGAAAATTCCCGACTGCAACTAATAGCCACATATAAATGGATACTTGTAAGAGACTCTAATGTATCCTTTGAAGGGAAAAGCTTAACTCACCACCTCAAGTGTTTAAGCCCAGTTGATTAGTGGATGATACCGAAGTCATTCTTACGAAAGTTATATAAAATGTCCGTTATAATATATCATGTGTGTTGATGCCCCAATTACAGAACATATCAAATGATCTTTGGTCTTCATGATAAAGCTGCTGGATTGACAACGTTTTTATCTCATTTCAGTTTTTTATGTTATTGGTTTCATTGTTGCAGTCGCGAATAATGAACTGAATTAAAAAATAAATCCAAGAATATTCACTATATATCATTTTAAAAGGTTTCTAAAGATCAGCATTTACCTCTATCTACACTCCTGTCGAATTGGCTATCAACTTTGGACCGCAGTGCATCCAGATCGAAAGGCGATGTGATGCCGTGATCGACACTCCTGCTTTTGCTCCTGAAATAATACAAAACAATAATTTATATGTTAAAAATTAAACAGAATCTAAATTTGATAAACAAAATTTTCAATTTAATTTTGGATGCAATACCAAATGAAAATAAATGTGTCCCACCTAATGTCGAAAGTTTTAAGATAATCAACAAGATACTCTAAATCGTAGTCAACTAATAAAAAATGCATAACCGGTCTGGTTATTCAAACTCAATAGGTGTTTTCGCGGAGACAATCCCGAACGTATTCAGAATACAAAATGAACCTATGCTACGACACAAGCGCGTATACGAATTAGTTCCGGATATAATCAAATTTTTAAACTCTGCGAACGCGCCTAGCACATCTAAGGATAAATGTTCTGTTATCTGTGTTATGTAATTCACCCGGTCTAGTTATACTAAAATGGGTTATAAACAGCTCATTCTCAAATTATGACACAATTTCTTCAAAGAAGTTTGTATTTTTTGGTACATCCCTAAAATTCATCAGCAGTTCTTCTGAATCTTCGTCACTCGAACTTAAATAGTCTCTCTCTCTTATCCGTCTACTCTTGAAAGAGTATTGTAACCTCATGTCTCAATTGCTCGGATCGTAGTTCTCCATCCTTCTCTATTTTGAGCTGCACGGGAAGCTTCCTGCAGACCGTGACCGATGATTTCCTTGGTTTGATCCACCCAGCGCGTCGGAGACCTTCCTATTGGTCGTTTGCCATTGATTTTGTCTTCGACAATAAGTTTTTCCAGCCCATTTGTTCTTCTTGAAATGTGTCCAAAATACCTTAGATATGACTGGTTTATCTAAGTTGAGAGCCTTGTGGTTACTTTTAGTTCATTAAAAATTGATACGTTAGTACGATGTTTTGTGTATGAGATTCGCAGCATTTTTTTATAGGCGCACACTTCAAATGCATCTATTTTTTTTTGATTGGCAACTTTCAATGTCCAGGTCTCAGAGGCATATGTGGCAATGGGAAAGATCAAGGAGTTTAATAATTTCAGTTTATTGCCTTTAGATATTGCAGAGTCTTTACTTAAATAGTAAATGATCTAAAAAATCAGTAATAAAAATGGAGTATGTTTGTATACTTTTACTTCTTACCATAAATAAGAACCTCACAAAACAACAACATTTTAGGTTAGAATTCGTTCTGAATGCGATATCCTTCCTTCAATCCGAGAATCTGTCGAACGCGTTACGAACTTGTCCACAGGTTACTGAACGTGATCCACGAACACTGAATTATTTTCACCGCGAACGGCAAATTTTAAAGTGCGCAAGCGTTAACATTCTGAATGCATTCGAGATTGTCTCCGCGAAAACACCTAAAATATTTATAGTCCAGGCGGTAGAGCATTAAAAGTAGGGTGTAATGGATGTTATTTGATAAAAAAATGCAGAAAGTTGCCGAATATTGTATACAACAATAATCTATGTTTGCCTACTCCAAAAAGTGCTTGCTAAATGCTGTAGACCAACAAATGTACCGAAATATCGAAAAATGACCCATTTTTCGATACATTTGTGTCTAAAACTTTGAAACAAAGCCTTAAATCAAAAAAATTTACTCGTTCTTTTTTGTTTATTTGACGATTTCCTATAAGGTTATGAGAATCGCGAATCGAAAAACTTTAATTTTCCATGAATAATATGCGAAAATTAGTAAAAAATCATACGTAAAATTTTTTCGGTAAGTAAAAATTGATAAGTATTTATCAAATTTTCAGAAAAGATAGTTAAACATATGACAATTACGCACAAAAATTTTTGTAACGATCGACCGCGTGGTTTTTCACTGCCACAATTATTAACAAATTATAAAAAAGTTTATCGCGCGTACCTTGTTTAAACAACAGTGAAAAAGGAGCACGCAATTTTTTTAACAGTTACTTAGTGTCATAACAAACAATAAGCAATTATAAAAATATCCATTTTACGTTTTTACAATTTTTTAAAATCTTGTCAAATTTTTTCCATTATAAATAATTTCTCGTTTACAGCATCGGTTCGACGTAATTTAAAAATTGTTTCCAATCTGAATACTGCTTTGCAAGCACTTTCATTTTAGCCCAAAACGAAGAAATTTGACCGTGTAGATCCGGAGATAGAGGCCCACAAAGTTAATAATAATTTATGGCTTACTTAATCGTTAAATCGAAATTAAAAAAATACTCTCTTATAGCTGGTTGCAAATACTTTCTATATTCGTCTTGTGCATTTTCGACAGATGAAAGCCTAATGAAAGAAAAATCGATGAAAATACCGTAATCCGAGGATTTCGTCGGCCGAGCGGCGTGGGAGCAGGAGTGGGGATGGCGGAGAGCAGCTGTGCTGTCGCGCGGCCCGGGTGTTTCAAAATACGAATGCGCGGTAAAACATGAGTTATCTCAGCAACGGTAGCACTATTTTTCTTTGTGGTGACGTTTTTTCATTCTTGTTTATGTGTCCATATCATCTAATTATTTGCGTTTTGTTCTACTTTTCGTTCTCTTTTGGGTCGCATAACTGTTTTGATGTCGTTTTTCAAAAATTCTCAATTGTTCCACTTCCTTCTTTACTAAACTTGATGTTTCTGCGACGTAGGTTACGATCGGTAATATAATTGTTTTATATATCTGCATTCTTGTGTTTTTGCTTAGTTTCTTGTATTTGAGTATTTTCTTATTAGCATACACATCCTTATACCCTTGTCGTATTCGGTGTTTAATGTGTATTCTTTCGTTTCTTCTGTGTATTATAAATCCCAAGTACTTGTATTTTTCGACTTCTTCGAATTTATAGTTGTCGATTCTTAGTTCCGTCATACTTTTATGTTTTCTGTAGCAATACATGTATTTTGTTTTATTACGTTTATTTCTAATCCTTCTTCTTTTCACTTCTGTTCTATAATATTAAATGTATTTTCTAATTCTTCCCGTATTCTTCCCATTATTGCTATTATTTGAACTGATTTCTTGCTGATTATCCCATCTTGTTTAATAAGCCAAGCTACTTAGATTTTTTCACGTGTTAGAAGAAAATCAGCTCCGTTTGGAGAAAAGTTACATATTATTGTAGTGAGATGTTTTTCACTCGACTTTATTATTTATAACTTTGTTATTTACAATTTCATGCAAAAAATCACTTTTTTAGTTTTTTGCTTATAAAATTAAAACTGTCAGGATACCAATGTGCAGTTCTTTCAAAAATTCATAACTCGGTTATTTTTCGAGTTATAGCATAGATTCACCGGCCATTATTAGTGTTTAATATAAACTTTATACAGGGTGTTTCTAAATTCATGAGACAAAATTCAGGAGGGGATTGCCAGTATAAAATTGTAATGGGTATTTCCTATAACAAAATCTCTTCGGATATATCGCCCCTACAAGGTGGTGAATAAAATTGAGTTTGTTTTTCTCAAATTTAAGTAAAAATAGAAACTTGAAATTTTGTAATTTCCGTGCATTATAAGGGGGTGAATTTAGCATCCCTCAACTTATTTAATTTCAAATCTTGTTTTCGATATTTAGTTTTTCTAAATAAAAATATTAACTACAATCCCTTATTTATTTGAACTCATTTTTTATCTTAAAAGCTTTTCGTAGAACCAATAGATTCGGTAAAAAATACAATATCCGGTGTGATATATTTTTAAATTTTTTTCACCGAATCTATTGGTTCTAGTAAAAAACTTTAAGATAGAGAAATGTTTTAAAATATTCAGGGATTTTAGGTAATATTTTTATTATAAAAAACTAAACATCGTAAAAAAGATTTGAGGGATGCTAATTTCACCCCCTTATAATACGACAGGAATGTTGAAAAAATAGTGTGGTTAGTTCTTTGTGAGTGCACTGATATGACAAAATTTCTGTGTTTACTTGAATTTGAGAAAAAAATAAAAACTCAATTTTATTCACCACGTTGTATTGTAGTGGTGATATTTCCGAAGGGGGTGGGCCGAAGAAATTTTGTTATAGGAAAGACCCATCATAATTTTATACGGGCAATCACCTTCTTTATTTTGTCGCATGAATTTAGAAACACCCTGTATGTGCAAAAATCCGGTACTGTCCGATGCATAGTTTTCGATCTGTGGCCATTAGAATTCTTTACTATGCAATTTTCCTGGCCTGTATGCTACAGGTATGGTCCGATTTCAATTTACAAAAACGATTCCGAACGTAGATTTTTCATACTTCAAAACGTTTATCTTGGTTTTGTATTAAAACGCTGAGAAATATGTTAGAATTGAAGTTGAAAATAACGAGAACCGGCCGAGCGCGCGAGGGTAGTTGAAGAGTGGGGGAGAACAGCAGGCAAGGAGAAGCATATATACAGGGTCTAATGGGGAAACAGTCAGGAGCGTATAATCTGAGCCAAAATAATGTTAGTACTTCATATAAACTTTTTCTATGCAGGCCCCCGTTTTCGAGTTATAGGCCTCCAAAGTTTTAATTTTGAATTTGGTTTTCATTATTATTTTTTGTACTAGTTATTTGATCTTTATAAAATTTACGGCAAAGCTATAATGTACGTGTATGTTTATTTTGGAAACTTAAACAGATTTACAGTAATGCCTTGAAGCCAGGGACGGACTACTCGCAATAGTTAGTGATCCAAAAATTTTGCAGGGATGGCACACCCTATATGAACTTATCGAAATTGACTTCCCCACACATTAAGCTAACGAAAAGGTACTCTTGTTGGAATTCGATAAAATGAGTCGTTTGGCTAATATTTACAGTTTTATTAATGAACTACGTACCAATTTACCTAACTAACTTATTAATACGATGTCCATGATTTACCTACAGTACTACAAAAAAATAATTTGATGATAGCAGTTGATAAAAACATTAAGAACTTATTTAATGCGAATTAAATAGATACGCAAACAACGTAATTAGTTGCTTTTAATCAAAATTACGAACACAACATTATTAAACCATTAAGAAAACCTCAAAAAACACAAGTTATAAAACATTAGACTAAAACTAATTCCTAAACAACAACAAAAACTAACGTTATTCTAATAAATGTTCAATATGAGCTCCTCACACTTCCACGCACATTCTAAGTCTACGAAGGTTGTTTCTTTTGACTTGAAAGAGCAATCCCATATTATTTCTAATAACATTGCAGTGTAACACAATTCTGTCTATTAAATCTTGCCTTGTTTTCACATATTTTGCGTATACCTTAATTTTGAGATGACCCCAGAGAAAGAAATCCATAGGATTAACGTCTCCTGATAGCGGTGGCCATCGAAAAGGACATCCACGACCAATCCATCTATTAGGAAACCTTGTGTGTAAATGCTGTCGTACATCTAAACTGAAATGAGGAGGGTCCCCATCATGCATGAACCATAAATTCCTACTAGTTAGTAGTGGCACATCATCAAACAGGTTCCATAACTCATTTTTCAAAAACTCCAAATATCTTTGACCTGTCAAAGTACCGTCAATAAAGTATGGCCCTATCAAATGATTGCCAACTATTGCTGGTTCCTAGTTTGGATAATGCCATGTGGATTCACATCATCCCATAAATGCATATTATGAGAATTAATGACTCCATCTCTGGTGAAACCGGATTCGCCCGTAAAGAGAACGTTACTAATAAATGTATTGTCTGCTTGTTGTTGTCGGAAAAACCACTGGCTATACTCAATTCGTGCAGGATAATCAGCCACTGTCATACTGTCTACTTTTTTCATGTGAAAAGGATATAACAGCTGTTCTTTTAGGACGCGATGAACAACTGATTTCGAGACGTTATGTTCTTTTGATAATTTTCGTAAACTCGTTGATGGTTCATTATCAACTGCATTTAACAAGTCTTGTTCAACTCCCACAATACGTACGCTTCGTACTGGACCTTCTCCACCTTTTTTTGGCAAAAAACTTCCTAAAACTTAAAATTTTGTTTTGTATACATGGAAAATTACATTTACTTATTAATACCTGTTTCTCGTAACCTGAGATCAATACGCTCTGTCTTTATGCAAAATGTTCTGCATAAAGTCTTCTGGCCTCTAAACAGAAGCCAGTCCATACATTAAATGCATATCTGCGTACTCAATAAAAGTGAATTTTGCCATTGTAACTGTTAAATTAAGGACTTATGAACTATTGACAAGTACTGACTACGAACTATTCTACACAATGTTAGACAACCAATCCTATGGTTACTTGATAAACGGTAAAAACACTTTTAAAATGTTTTACCAACTTTCGAATTAATAAGTCGTTATTGTTTTTTATCTTCTGCTATCGTTAAATTACTTTTTGTAGTACTGTAGGTAAATCTTGGACATCGTATTAATAAGTTATTTAGGCAAATTGGTACGTAGTGCATTATTAAAACTGTAAATATTAGCCAAACGGCTTATTTTATCGAATTCCAACAAGAGTACCTTTTCGTTAGCTTAATGTGTGGGGAAGTCAATTCCATATAGGGTGTGTCATCCCTACAAAATTTTAGGATAACTAACCATTGCGGGTAGTCCGTCCCTGGCTTCAAGGCATTACTGTAAATCTGTTTACCTTTCCAAAATAAACATACACGTACATTATAGCTTTGCCGTAAATTTTATAAAAATCAAATGACTAGAACAAAAAATAAAAACCAAATTCAAAATTAAAACTTTGGAGGCATATAACTCGAAAACAAGGGCCTGCATAGAAAAAATTTATTTGAAGTACTAACTTTATTTTGGCTCAGATTATACGCTCCTGACTTTTTTCCCATTAGTCCCGGGACACCCTGTATAGAAATACTGTTACGCGGCGCATATTTCAATATTTTTTCATTTTAATATCTTGACGGCAAATTAGAATATTGGAACAAATTTTTTTTAATTCCTGGTTATTTAATTCCGAGAAATACGATTCTTCAATCAAATCGCTCGTAAACGAACAGGAGAGCAACAATTCCACGTTCATTGCTATATTCTATCATTATGAACGTATACAGTATTACTTTTGATGGAATTATATGGATATGGGAGAATAATTAATATGATTAGGAGGTATAAAAACTTCGTGATATTTATTTCACATAGTCGTTTGTGTGTACAAAAATTGAGTTCCGATATTCTTACTTGTTGCGAAGATATTCAAATAAAAAGATCATGAAATACCCGCGGTGCAAAAGTATTAGTGTGAGAGCCAACGTCAAATTATATGAGTCTGTACCCGACTAGGTCTGTAGTAAAATGGTCAAAAGTGTAGCAACTGCGTGGGAGGCCATTTCTTTGTGTAAAAAAGGCAGTCAGTATTATAGCGCAATACGTCTGATATTAAAAATGTACATAGATTTTATGATTGTATGACGAGAAAGTTGGTTTTCAGAAATTTTGCGCATAGCGTAGCGAAAAGAACGTTCCGGAGTCGCCTGGCAGACGTATCAAGTTTACAAACGTGGAACTTTACTTGACGAGTATGCTTAGTTTGAATCTGAGCGAAGTGATGATTTGATTTCCATTTGAGTCAAGTAAAATCACTTTTCTGACGAGGTGTGTATACTATTTTCTCGCATTTTGTTAGTAATTAATTATTTTGCATTTCATATTAAACTTTAAAAAGAATAGTTACTGAAGAAAATCTAAAAGAAAACGTAGTAGTATGACTTCTCGGTACTACTACTAATAGATTCAGGCGAACCTCAGCCGAGCAAGCTCAAGCCAAGGTTCCGGCACTGAGGCCATTGGCGGGCCCATTGTGCCGTTCCCGCTACTCATGCATCCATGAAGCCAAGTCCTTCGATGAAGGACTCAATCCTCTTTAGTGGGTGCCTGCATGTGTTGCTAGAAGCCATAACAGGGACTCCGAAGATTCGCCTGCGTAATTCAGCCCAATGTGGACACACAAGGAGAACATGGACCGACGTTTCGTTGGCCAAGCCACAACCCCTACATTTGGGACTTTCCTCTAAACCTAAGTTATGGAGGTGTTTCCTCAGACAGCAGTGCCCTGTTAAGGGTCCTGCTATCTTTCTTAACCTACTCCTTGGTAGTTCTACAGCTGCCCTAGCATGTCAATCAGTACATCCCCTCAGTAGGAGCCTTAGACCCTGTAGAGCGTTTCAGTGAGCGAGGTGTTGGTTTCCCATCAGTTATTCGGTTCTCTATTGACTGATTGTTTTGTAAGGCCCAAGGCCCGGGTCGCTGAAGGGAACTACCGCCCTCTCCACAGCCAGGGCATCCGCCCTTTCATTACTTTCAAAACCAGAGTGGGACGGAATCCATTCTAGACACACTACGTTCCACCTTGCTAGGTTAGCAAGCCGTTCTCGACAATCAGCAGCAAGCCATGAGTTGATGGTATATCCACTCAGGGCCATGATGGCTTTTTGACTGTCGGTGTATATGGTCGGTCTACATAGCCTCTGTCTAGGTTTATCTGCGTACATTCCAAGATAGCGTATACCTCAGCCTGATATGCATATATCCCCTTTACCAAAGGAACACAAACTTGTGTATTTGGGTTCCTAGAGTAAATTCCAGCCCCCGCCCCATTAATGGAGCATGAGCCATCTGTGTACCAGACGTTGCAATGAGGTTGTGGATTTCCCTCTCTCTCCCAGAATTCTCTATTCCGGATCTTCACCCTAAAGAGGGTTTCAAAGGAGTACCTACTCAGGCAAACAACAGCCGCCCAGGCCAAAACAGGGAGATCTTTCAGGAGTCTGAGCTTCTTGACGTGCCTGCGCCATTCATCGCTTCGCACATAATCCAAGCTTTTTAAGCGCATGCGTGTCCTCCCGGCCTCAGTCTCGATCACATGGTGAAGAGGCCGAAGTCCAAGAATCACCTCCAACGCAGCAGTTGGTGTATTCTGCATGTAGCCAGTTGCCCCCAAACTGACCACCCTTTGGAGTCATGCCAGTTGCGATCTAGCCGCGGCCAGGGTTACCCTCGGCCACCAGACCAGAGCCGCATATGTAAGCATTAGCAGCTTGATCACTTTGTAGAACCATAAAATGGTCTTAGGGGTTAGTCCCCATTTCGGACCAATGGCTCTCCTACAGGCCCAGTACGTGTTAGTCATCTTACTAAGGCGACTATCAAGGAGAGCCTTCCATGTCAGTGTCGTATCCAGGATCAATCCCAGGTATTTCACTTATTCAACCACTGGAAGTGGCACTCCGCTAAGGTGCAGACTCTTATACCTCTCTTCTTGTTGAAAGCAACTACCTCAGCCTTGGCAGGATTCACTGCAAGTACGTGATCGTTGCAACCCCCCTTTACCTTGTTCGGGGCCCTTTGAATTAGGTCCCTGAGGACGGTAATATGCCTTCCAACAATAAGAACAATTTCTCGAAAGCACACACCGTTTAGTAGTGATATAAGTTCGTCGATTACTAGGTTCCACAGAGTGGGCGAAAGAACGCTCCCCTGTGGACATCCCCTATCGACGACCACTTTTGCCCCATGATCCTTCCATGAGGCCTCTACTGTGCGGTTGCGTAGCATGGCCCCAAGCCAGTGAGTTATCATTGGCTCTCTTCCATGATTTATTGCAGCTCTACACATTGATTCTACAGGAGTGTTGTCGAAAGCTCCCTGTATGTCCAGGAATGCGCCCAGAGCGAGTTGTAACAGAGAATATGCCTTCATTTATAGAAGACAATACAATAATTAAGAAATATAACGAGCCACTCTTATCAAAACTGGTTAAACTGCAAAGAATTTGCTTAGAAGAATATAATGGATCACCAGATATTGCCAAGGAGATTGAAAAACTCCGGGATTAAGTTGTTGAAAATGTCGAAAAATTAGAAATGAGTCACCGGAAATAGGGACAAATGGAGAAGAAAGTCAGAGGATAGTATCCGTTGTATCCATTGAAGATATATTCTAACATATCACTGTTTTGTATATTTTTGTTGCTTTTTCGATTGTTTAAAAATAGTTTTTTTTTTCATTTCAATACATCATACATAGAAATAATGTTAGTTTCAGAGCCTTACTATAACAAAACGAGTAAGGGACAAGGGTTATTTACGTAATAACTACCATTTTCGAAATTGTGTGTATTGTTAGTGACACCCTTGTAAATCCTCTAAATGTTGGTAGTAACCCCCATATATAAACAATATAATGTTAGTTTGAAGGTTAGTTTAAAACATGATTTTAAGCTTAATCCACCAAAAGCTGTTACAGTCCAGATGAAATTGAATATTAAAATGTAGTGTATACATACCGCATTCCAGGGACACCTTCCTTGTTTTCGACCCTTCCGACATCTTGAGATGCCCTCCGTGACCTGTGATTTAAGCAGAAAACCAATAATGAGGCGAAATTAAAAAAAATCATGCGAATTAAATAAAAATCGTGCAATAGTGATAGATAATGATGGTAATGAATAAATGAAAAATAAGGAAGTTTTCAAAAAATTGTTTGTAAATTTTTTCAAAATTAAATTTAATGACTTTCATTTGTAAGGAAGGGAATGTTTGCTTTCTCTTTTCATTTGAAGCAGAGAATATAAAAAACCGAATCAACTTACAAGAATCACAAGCGGAGTCAGACAATTATTATAAATATTTGTATTTAAATGTTTCTGTTTCAAGTACTTGCAATATTTAATGAAATATTTTTCAAACAATTTTGAAAACTTTAGCTTCCTGCGGCTTTTGTACAGTTTAAAAGTAAAATGTGGAATGTTTGTTTATACATATTATGAAAACCCAATTTAATACACTTTTAATTCATTTATTAGGAAATATGAGCATGCTATAATAATGATGTGCTATATGCTCTTATAATAATAGTATAATGATAATATTGAATTGCAATGGTCCATTTCAAATTATGTAATTTTATGTATTAAATCATTCAAATGAACAAAATCAACGTGATATATACAGGATGAACAAATGATAAAAATTTCCGCAAGGTTTTTATTTTCATGTTTTTAAATTTTATAAATTCACTTTGTAAATATTTAGAAACATATTTATTAATTATACATGTCAGTTGTTCACTAAGAATGGTTTCCGCTTTAATACAACTTCGAGAAAACAATTGTATTACAAAAACTTCCATTAAAGAATATTTGGAAATTATTTACAAACTTGTAGGTCGTGTTGCCGCGAGACGAGACGAGAGAATGCCTTCTCTCGCTCATTTCGCTGGACGAGAGACGACTTTCTCTCGTCTCGTCTCGCTTCTCTCGTGATTTAAACCAAATATAGTAAAAACCAAGATAAATTTTAAACGCGTTGAGGTTAGGTTCTACCATATTTGACATGAATTGTGTGCAATATATATCAAATATAACAGAACCTAACCTTAATACGTTAAAACTTTGCTTGGTATTTACTACAGGGTAGCCCATTAGTGCGACAAAGGTCAATATCTCCTGCACCAATAAAGATAGCAGAGAAACGTTTGACGAAGCTTATTAAGGGTTAAGAGGTGCCTGTTATAAAATTATTTTTGTCTATACAGGGTCCTCCAAAAAACCAGCACGATAAAAAAATTTCATTTTCCAAAATGGAAGACCCTGCATATTTTTAAATTTTCAGATTCTATCCGCACGCTTTGCCCTGTGTGATGGTGTGGACCACACCGAAACGTTGTCGTTGATTTAATAAACACAATTTGTCCAAAAAGCTGAAATCTGACCTTAATTAAAAAAAATTGAAATCTTTTTTTACTTTCTCTTAATGATATAGAAGCCACAGATGTGGAAAACACCTTAATAGAAGCATTTCAAGCAAGGAGAGTCAAAATGCTGAAGCATTATTATAATACGAATTGGGTTTATTGTGCGGCGTTAGTATTAGATCCGAGGCACAAAATAGAGACATTTAATTTGACCCCGTGGGGAAGACAAATTAAAGAAGGATCTTTGAAGAAATTTGACGAAATCTTATGTTCATTTTACGTAAAACCAACTGCTACTATCGCCACTGCGACGGAAACAGAAACAGAGAAAGATTCATCTTCAACAAGTAGTGACGAATTTATGGCTGGCTTATATAAAAAACCGAGCATTAACATCAACAAAATTGGTCAGTTTCCAAAAATGTCTTGCGTAAGACAGTATTGAGACAAATTGTTAATTTATCGATATAGCAGCTGTTTTCGTCTAATCATTATCTATCATCCATTTTGATTAGATGTGTTTTACATTTTCTGTCATAGGCTTTTTTTTGGTAACTTAGGTTATAGCATAGATTTAAACTTACCTATGTTTGTTGATGTATTATATATAATTTTTTTTTGTTATAATATTATCCTTGTGATTAGACCGCAAGGTCTGTTTGGATGAATGAATAAGTAAGAAAATAAATAAATAAAGAAACAACAGAGAGGTAGCAAGAGCCGAATATCAAAAATATATAGACGGAGAAAGAGCTGGTCGAGATACCAATATTTTAAAATGGTGGGGTGACCATGAGAAAATCTTTCCAAATCTTGCTGAAATGGCTAGGGATATATTAGCCATACCAGCTACCAGTGTTCCTGCTGAAAGACTGTTTTCAAAAGCACGACTCGTAATAAGAAAACATAGGAACCGTCTTAACGCAGAATCGGCGAGAACATTGTTATGTTTAAAATCTTGGTATTCGTGTAGGTTTAAGAAAAATATTTGTCAAACAATGATTATTTTAAATTTAAAGTTTTTAGTGTTCCTAATATATGTATAAGTATTAACTAGATGTAGGTAATAAAGGTTTTTTTCAGCCTAATTTACTTTTTATACATCATTATATGAACCGTTTTTGTATCTAGGTACCTATCTGTAATATATTTTTTAGTTCATTAGTAAATTTTATGTTAACTGTTGCAATATTTTTTCTGACACTTCAAAATAGAAATTAATTATTAAAATTGGCGTTTTATTATTTTTGATAAGATTGCATTTTTCACCGTGCTCTTATTTCGCATTTATACAGTGTGGTCATTTGAGTGTGCAACCACAATGATGTACGTTTCAACACAAATTATAGATAAACAGGAAATTTTTTGAAATATTTTTAGTACCTATGCCTATGGTTGCTTCAAATATTATATTTTTTCTGTTTTCTACCTCAATTTCATTCTATCTCAAGCAAAAATTGAGAAATATCAAAAAAAGCCATAAGCCTACTGAGAATATTTTAAAAAAGTTCCTGATAATGTATAATTTGTGTCGAAACGTACATCATTGTATTTGAGGTAATATGTACTCAAAAATGGTCCGTATTTAAAAATATGAAGTTGACCATGATATCTCAGAGATTTATATCAAATGATATAAAAAAGGTAACGGTAGTTTGCAAAAATTAAAAAAATACATCGATTTTATTTCAAGAACGTTGTCCTAAAATTAAAACCCTTTTAGAGGTTTTCAACAAATCTCCCGTATCTCAGGAATTGAAAACAATTTTACAACGCGGTTAGTGAACACACAAACATTTTTATTGTGCTAATTTCGACAATGTATGCCTGTCACGAGTTATTTGACTGCAAATAATTTTATCCAGCGATAAAACGTCATAATAATAATAATATGTTTGCAGTCGAATAACTCGAAAACCGCTGGTTCAACTATAGACATTATATATATTTAAGAAGATTTCAAAAATCTCCAAAAATTTAACGTTTTTTGCTCGAGAGAGATCGAGAGAAATGAGAATTTCTCGACGAGAGAGGGTACTTCTCTCGTCTCGTCTCGTCTAGTTATACGAGAGAAAATGGGTCTCTTGTCTCGTCGAGAGAGGACGAGACGAGACAAGAGACGAGAATCTCTCGTCTCGGCGGCAACACTACTTGTAGGTCCGCATTAGAGGGCGTAATAGAACACTGGCTGGTTGACTAATGTACAAATTTCGGTTTAAATTATCATAACGAGAATGGTGAAAAAATAGTTATTTATACCACAAGGGACGTAAGTAACATTTACAAGTCGAGGACAATTTTGCGCACGAGCGATAGCGAGGACTGGCAATAAAGTTCGATACTAGTAACGTACGTTTCACAATATTTTGTTGACTCTTAAGGATTTAGTAATAAAAGTTTATAAATCCCTCATTGTATTGTATGTGTTAAATTTGGAGTGATTTAGTTTCGTATAACATTTCACACAGAGTATAATAAATAATAGACAAGTCATGTCATAATATAAAAGAAATATTCCAAGTTGAGATCAGATGTCACTGTAGATATTCAATAATAATAAAAGAAGAACAGATCTCAATTTTTATATAGAATTTTTGGAAGGTAAAAAATACAGGTCAGAAAACAAGTTTAGTTTTTTAAAAAGGAGAAAATGTGTAACTAAGTTAAAATGATTTGTTAATGGAAAAAAGTAGTCAGTCTGATTTGATATTCCGAACGGAGAACATCTAAATTTGAAGAGCTCTCCAAATATTAGAAAAGTTATCCATGGTATTTTAAATAGAGTTAATAATATTATTTTTAAATTTTTATTCGGTTCCCAACCATTCTAAATTCTGTGCACATTCTATTCGTAATTCGGAAAGTGAAAAGATCCTGAATTCTCAGTGGTACTTAGAATTGATCCAGATTGAAGTTCTTAATCCAGACTATTGGTGAGTCTGTTCCAAATTATTAATTGTTCAAAAATAATGCATTATTTCTACAAAAAACATCAGGCCTTTATAAGATAAATCATAGATGCATCAAAGATATTAAGATCTATAAATTTTGAATTCGAATTAAAAAAGATATTTAAGTATACTTATTGAATGATCATACAATTGTGAAGGACTATATTGAACAACGTTAGGACCGTGATCGGGTTTTTGGCATTTCGTGAAACTAATTGACAATTATCGAAATATTTGACAATTACGATAATAGTATATTACGTAACGTGTGTTGTAAGAAGCATTTTACGCACGAACGGAAAAGTTACGCACAAAGCCGCGTAGAGGCGAGTGCGTAATTCCGTGAGTGCATAAAATGCGTTACAACACGAGTTACGTACTATACTTTACCTACGACCCACTTGTACTTGTGTTTATAATCTTATTAAGGTATTTAAAGTACAAGTAAAAACGTATGTCCTCGATGCCCAGCCAAGTTTTATAAAAGTCGCTCCTCGATGCCCAGCCAAGCATCTTAGATGTTCACCCTCGATGCCCAGCCAAGTTTCGTAAAAGTCCGTCCTAAGTAGTATTTATTTTTATTAAAAATATATATAGAATTACCGGAATTGCATAAAATAGCGTATACACCTCTCGACTAACGTGACATTAATCCCTTACCTCAGGAATCAAACACCATCCGGGGGATTAAATGGGCCACTTTAGTCGCTTGGTGTATAATATAGTATTGTTTACTAATATGAGATACATTCAGACAGCTAAAAGATGCGGATTGAATTAATCGGAACCAATTATCATATAATTCCAAATAACTCTTAGTATTAAATGCAATCTCTAATAAATGTTATCTACCATTTTTGTATAGAATAAAAGTCAACGTCTAATATCTAAGTAATACATTTTGAATAAAATGGCTACGTCTATTGACAGTTGCTAAGTGGTTGCTATGGAAGCCGTGCGATTTACTTTACAACCGTGCGTTTTGTTTTACCGTGCGTAATAGACGTCTTACATTGATTGCCGACTGTGTGTTTTTGACTACTTACAGGGGTGGTCGTGGGTAAATTTTATAATGTTTTTGAAGAATGTATTAGGGATTCCACTGTATTTAATTTTAATTATGTATTCGTATAGATAAGATGTATTTTGTTAATAAGGAAACTAGGGTTTGATTTGTAAGTTTTGATACACAAACATATTTGAATTTACCATACTATAGAGGTTATTTGTGAAATATTTAGAATTGTTTTATAGAAAATAAATTTACTTAATTAAATCAGAAATTTTTTATTTTTGACAGTGACATTTCTTGAATATTGGTGACGTACATATAAATGAAATATATTAAAAATGTCAGAATATCATTAAATAGTCTTGATAAAGTTAAAAATAAAAATCGAAAAAATCAGTTATTTGCGTTTTTCTCCAAAATTTTGAAAAAATTATCTTATCAAATTTGCGTATTTTTTAATTGTCTATAACTATTCCATATAACTTTTTTCCATACATCCAGTATTTACGCCGGAAATGTCAAAAAACTGTTTTTGACCCCTTTCCACCCCAGTGTAATATTGAGGTTATGTGAAAAAATTATCTTATCAAAAGTTGCGTATTTTTTTATTGTCTATAACTTTTCCATCTAACTTTTTTCCATACACCCAGAATTTTCGCCGGAAATGGCAAAAAGCCGCTAGTGAATTTTTCAAAAAACATTTGTATTAATTTATTTTACCTATTCCCGCAGAGTCTGCCCTGTTTGGGAATAATCCGTCAAATGACCTGTTGCGGTGGTAATACGCCTGTCCTAAACAAACGTTATTAGATTTCTATATTAATATTAATAAAATTATGAAGACGTAAATATGTGTGGTATATATTATACATTATTATGTCAGTATGGAAATTTTGCAAGTCAACTGTTTTGTTTAAACTATTTTTAGACTGCTGTATTCCGGATACCATTAAATCTACAATAATTAGTAGAAAAACAATTATTATTCATTATTTTTCTTTATACTTACATTGATTAACTTATGACATATAAACAAATCTTATCAATTTCCTTTTTAATGATATTTTATCTGCGTAAATAGAATCACTATTATCAATAGAATGTATTATTTCATCTTTAATATTATTGTTTATGAGCAGTATTGAACTTGCCAAAGAAATATACTATATAAATAATATTTAGTAATAATAAAATTAGGCGATAGTGTTATTGTAAAATTTGTTGAAAATCATTATATAAACAGTATGTGATAACTCTATTGCGTCAAGGTATAAGTTTTCCAGAACAAATAATATCTATTGTTAAAGTTTTATCTACAGTTGCAGGACCAATTATGTAATCATCAAATTTTCATTTTTGAGTATTCAATGGGGATTCTGCTCCAATCACTACATTTTTTACTATTCAATGTGAATGTTAATTCATCAGAAAAAAAATGGTATCAAGAGCTATTTGATTTCTGTTCAGCTTATTAATAATTTCTCGCAAAATACACAGGCTTCAACTTTATATGTAAGAGAGGGATTTTAAATACCAAATTGTGTTAAGAAGAGAAGTTTGTGTCTCCACTCTCGAAATGTGCAATTTGCGTTGTGATATTTTCATGTTCTCAAATTCACTTCCTGATATGTGAACGATGTATGAGTGCTAATGGCACCAAGAATTCCCGCCTATTCTTGACTCAAGAGTCCCTCTACTATTCGGATTGTATACAATATAACGACCTTATATAGGAGTCTGAAAAGATTTTTACACAGACTCAGGATTTCGAGGCTTCTGTGGAGGTCTTTTGCTATACCTCCAGTGGCTGATGTAATGATTGTAATAATTATAGGAACTTTTATTATTATGTTTTCCTATGAATGTAATAACTCTGCGCCTAATTAGGTTTTGTTGTTATTTTCCACGACACAAATTCATTGTTATCTATATACAATTATGTATTGTACAAGTACGAAGTGTCAGGCGTTTATGGTTTGGCGACGTTTAAAATAATGAGGTTATTGAACTGAGGTATAAAAAGTGTTACTTTTACATAAATGAACTTCGTATTAATTAAAAATTTGTATTGATATCCTTTTTTGGATCACACACCGGAAATAAATTATGGTAATACCAGAAAGTATTGAGTCAAGGACACCTTATTATAATTCTGAATGTGTAGGAAAAATAATCATTATAAACTGGAATAAAGTATAAGGCTGATACATAATTTAAATTGACTGAGATATTAAGTCGATTCAATCACGGACGTTTTACCTAATATGGGTTTCTAATGCTAAACATAATTAACAATCAGAAAAATAGGAACTATTGAAACATGAAAAATTCAAAACCCAAATTTAAACATTAAACTCCGAATCTTTGAAAACTGTAATATTTGAATGAATCACGTTGGGCCGAATCATCAGATTTGGGAGCCTAGAATGTACAATGTACAATTTAGATATTAGACATTCTGAATGAATCACCATGCATATCTATCAATGGTCCTTTGCTTTGCTTCTGAAGTTCTCAAACCAGCTATTTTATTATACCCTATACACTGAATCGAGTTTATTGATCTTCGACTATGGAAAAATTCTTAAGGGGCTTTTTAAATAAGAAAATTGTCCTATTGAAACAACAGGTATGACAATTAGCATTTCATGCGTATTTGCATTATATACTGACTATTTTTAAGAGCTTATATCTTCGAAACCGTTCTAGATAATAAGAAGCGGTTTTCACAGTTAGATTAAAAATTACCGTAAGTTTTGTTGTGATACATTTATATAAATGGCCTACTTCCGGTTTACCCGCTAGAAAAGTGACGTATTTTCAGAATACAGTAGATGTAATTTTTTAAATGGGACACCCTGTATATTTAACAATTTCTTAAAAGACTCATATTTTTACTTTATAACGGTACCTTAAAGTTTAAAATCGGTGCACAAAAAGCGAAGTTAGATAACTTTAACTGGGATACTGTAATGATTCAGATATAAAGTTGGAATTGCCATAAACAAAAACTTTATTAGCTAGTAACTAAAAGTGAACAGTAAAAAACAAATAAGACCATGTTTCAGGACACTCTAAAACAAATGTTCGATGTGTCTTCCTTCTTGGTCTATACATTTGTGGAATCGAACCGTTAAGTTGTCAAATGCTGCTGTCAGCATTTCAAGAGGAATATTTTTCATTACCTGCCGTATGTCATTTTTTATTTCCTCAATAGTAGCAGGCATCGGGTTGTAGACTCTATCTTTCACATATCCCCATACAAAAAAATCTGGAACAGTCAGGTCTGGAGAATTTGGAGCCCATTTTATTGGACCACTCCTACCAATCCAATTATTTCCAAATTGTTGGTTAACAGATTCTCTTGCTATGTTGGAATAGTGGGGTGGAGACCCGTCTTGTTGAAAGTAAACATTTTGGTTTAAAATACCATCTTGTTCTAACTGGGGATAGAAAAAGTTTTCCAACATGTGGGTATAATTATTACCACGAACTGTATTTTCTGCAAAAAAGAAAGGCCCATATAATTTTTCACGAGACACTGCACACCAAACATTAACTTTAGGAGAATCTCTTTCATGTTGATGAAATTCTCTTAGATTTTCTAATCCCCAAATTCTACAGTTATGTTTCTTAACTCGTCCATTTATATGGAACGCAGCCTCATCAGACATGATAATTATAAAATTTCGATATGTTCTGTACAAATCTGTTAAAGTTTCACACAGAAACACTCTTTTAGCATGTACCCGATCGTTAATTATTTGTAGAACTTGAATTTTGAAAGGTTAAAATTTGCGAACTTTTAGAATTATAAAAACTTTAGTTTTGTCCATTTCCAAATAATAAATAATAAACAGATAACATTTCTTCTAAATTTCCATTTACAGTTCTCCTTTTTCTAGATATAGAAGCAGTACTAAATTTGGTTAACCATGTTTTAATGGTATTTGTAGCAGGAGGATTTTTATTGAACTGTCTTCTAAATCGTCTTCTAGTCTGAACATAGGATTGAGTTTGGGCATATAAAAATATTGTTTGAGATTTTTCTTGTGCTGTATACTGCATTTTGAGAGATTAAACACTTCAATTTTATTGAATATATAACACAATGTGACGTTCTGTCAATGATCGCAATATCTTTGTGATGTGACATATTAACACCTCCTTGATTATTATTTATTAATAAGATATCAGAATCATTACAGTATCCCAGTTAAAGTTATCTAACTTCGCTTTCTGTGCACCGATTTTAAACTTTAAGGTACCGTTATAAAGTAAAAATATGCGTCTTTTAAGAAATTGTTAAATATACAGTGTCCCATTTAAAAAATTACATCCACTGTATTCTGAAAATACGCCACTTTTCTAGCAGGTAAACCGAAAGTAGGCCATTTATATAAATGTGTCACAACAAAACTTACGGTAATTTTAAACCTAACTGTGAAAACCGCATCTTATTAACTAGAACCGTTTCGAAGATATAAGCTCTTAAAAACAGTCAGAATATAATGAGACACTCTATACACACTAATAATAATAATAAGACAAATATGCTGAGCTAAAAACAGAAATAAAAGAAATGTGGAACCTTGAGGAAGTTACAATCATTCCAATCGTTTTGTCTTGTATGGGACTAATTCCAAAGAAACTGAGTAGTTCCCTCAAAAACATCGGTATTCCTGAGTCAGCATATCGAACGATGCAAAAATCTGTAGACTTAGATGCGACAAACATCGTGAGATCTTTTCTGGAATAAGTACACCCAACGAAAGTCTTGCCGCTGAGGCCGACTATCGCTGTGAGAACAAACATAAAAAATAAAATAATAATAATAATAATAATAATAAAGCAAGTATAAAGATCTTGAAATCGAGATAAGTCGGATGTGGAATACAAAAACTAAAGTGGTACCCGTTATTGTAGGAGCATTGGTAATGATGCGGGATAGTTTGAAAACATAATTAGAGATGATCCCAGGTAAACCATCCATGTATGAATTGCACTCATGGGAACTGCTCACATAATAAGAAAGGTGCTAGGGTGAATGACTTTGATCTCTAGTTGAGAACTGTATTCACCCATTTTACCGCCAAATCTATAGTAAGGCGAGAGGAAAATAATAATAATAATAATAATAATAATAATAATAATAATAATAACATACAAAAAGCCGTTATACTACAGACAACCTCAATAGTAAGAACATTTTTGCAATAGAAAGAGGATGTGACTTGGCTTAGGCCCGTCACAAAATCTTAAATAATTACCGAACCAAGTTTCGAGCAACTAGCACAATAATAATAATAATAATAATAATAATGAAGGGAAGAAAATCAGCGAACTACCTGGCAAGTAGTGTCAAAATTTTTACAAACACTCAAAGCATATTGGACTAATTGGGACTCCCTCGTCCTGGAAGAAGGCATGCTGAAAAGAATCCTTGAAAACGATGATGGTTCCGAGAAGAGAAAACAGTTATCCCGAGAACGAGAGTAGATGAGATAATGAGGACTGTTACAAAAGTAATCAGTTACCAACGATCGAAATAATAAGAAATAAATTGAGAAATGTCGGCCGTAATGTAAATGTCTGTAAGAAAACTATTGAAGACTGGATTAAAAAATTGGGATTCAAATTCAAAACGATTAATAAACGTCAAACAGTCATGGAAAGCAGAAGACTAGTGGATATGCGGTACGTATACATACTTGGAACAAGTAACTTAGTATAGAGAAGAAAACCGGCCAATTGTCTATTTGGGCGAAACTTGGTATCATACACATGACACGGTTAAGAAAGGATGGACTGATGGGTCAAATATATGTATGCCAACAATACCTGCAAATACTTATTATTGTGCATTGCCGTGGAAATGAAGGATTGCAACGTTGACTATCATAAGAACATGGTTTTAATTCACATTGATCCTTAACTTAGAGCCAAGTAGTGTTGTAGTTCTTGAGAACGCTTCTTATAATTCACGACAGTTCAATAAAATACCAAATAAAAGCTACAAGAAGACCGAACAAAATTCTTTAATGGATAATAATTTGTACTTTGAAGATTCTTATACAAAATAACAACTGAATGAAATTTTACAGACAAAGAAATTATACGCCCTAGAGAGTATTGCTGAACAACATGGACACTCTATAGTGAGAATTCCTCCTCATTTTTGTATTTTCAATCCCATCGAGTAAATTAGGGCACAATTTAAAAATAGAAATTAAAAAAGTAATCACAATTGAAGATGAGTATAAGAATATTGGGCAAGTCCATATTAATGGAGAAAATAAATTTATTATTGGTTTACAAGACGATGGTGATAGTGAAGCAGAATTTTTGGAAGAAGAGATTTAATTAAGTTTAATATATTTTTCATGCTACTTATAGTACTGACATAATATTTATTTTTAAAGTATTGTTTTATTCATTGTTATAAAATTTCTTTTTTTTTGTTATTTTTTCACAAATTTTGTTTTGTCGATAAAAAATCGAATCGGATACAAAAAGGGCTCAGTTCACGTCCGGTATCCCGATTAAATTGAACACCCTTTCAACATCAAATACAATATAGGTATTGGTAAAAGTAAACAAAATATTAATACCTTTCAGAGTCCAGCTCCGCAACATAACTTACATTGCTACATTATATGTTTTGCGCCAACTATACCAATGACTGTATGCGCAGGTTTTCTGCTTTTATTTCTCTTTGTTTCTATCTACAAATTTGAATTTTACTCGTATTTATTTAAACACGAATTTCCAGTTATAATAATAATAAAAGTAACAGTATTTTAATGTATAGAGTGAAATACAACAGGTAATCAATAATTAGATATTATATCAAGTTCCGATATTATGTAAATAAAAAATAACGGCACAAATATTTTTAAAACATTATGTATTTAATAGTTGGACAGGAAGTTTCAGTAAACTTGACATTTTGGCGAAGGTGCCGGGAATTAAAATTCGTATGAAATCATTTAAAGTCCTACTTTCTCGTGGAGGTATTTAAAACTAAGTTTGGACTAAAATGATAATTGCTTTACGCTATAATAATCAATACATATTCTTCATATTCTGGCCAATAATGCAATTGATCAACATTAAAACATAACTTTGAAAAGAATAAAGATTGGCTCTTAGACATAAGAAACTATACTATACAAAAACAGCTGTGTACAAGAGTGCAGAATATATTCCGAATCAACGTGAAAACCGTGTGGCTTCACGTGCAGCTATGGAACAATGAGAGACTTAATTTGTAGCTAATACTCCTTAGGGAA
The DNA here is from genome assembly GCA_963921935.1 of Galeruca laticollis. Lineage (NCBI taxonomy): Eukaryota > Metazoa > Arthropoda > Insecta > Coleoptera > Chrysomelidae > Galeruca > Galeruca laticollis. Next base: position 173,872,811 of record OY998177.1, read on the forward strand.
GTATAAATGCAGTATGACAAAAATAAAGGTGTGGAATCAATTTTATTACATTTAATTTTATTGCTCACAGCATAAAGATGTACACAAAGGCAGGACCTACTGATGCGGTCGCAACGACGTAATCCCGTCTCAAAAGATTAAGCAGCAATTGTGTGGAAAGTTTCTATCGAATTATAAAAATAAATTTTTTATAACATATTTGTGGGAAACAACGGAAGCGTGAACTTCTGGAGTTGCAAACCGGTAATGTTGAAGACCTAAAATCAAAATTTATAATCACTATCCCAGAGCCAAAAACAACAACAAGGGAGAAAAGAATGTTTACGGTTGTGGATAATGATCAAAATACATTCTTAAAATTAATTAGACAATATATAACACTGAGACCACAGCATACAAAACACACACGATTCTTTGTACATTATCGAAACAATAAATGCACTACAAACCCTGTGGGCATCAACACATTTTCCAAAATACCATGTACACTTGCACAATTTCTAAAACTGAATCAGCCACAGCTATACTTCCGCATATCCTCTGCCTCAATACTGTCCGATTCAGAGGCAGATTTTGCAGCAATAAAGAGACTTGGGGGCTGGAAATCAATCAGTGTTGCGGAGGCATACATTGAGGATTCAATCCAAAACAAAATCAACACTTGCAAACAATTATTTTCCACAAACGAGACAGTCTCTTCTTCCAAACCCTCAAATGACTTCAAAACAGTTTCAAACAACTTGGAAAATATCGAAAATGATTTAAACCTGAATATAAATTATGACGTTCCTAACACAAACAATGTATCTGTTCCGTTCTTAAATTTGAACAATTGCAATATAAAGAATATTTTTATAAATAACCAAAAATAATTATGTATTAAAATTATTAATTAAAGTGTATGATGTTAGTCTGTTATTACTTTTCCGCCCAACCTATCTATATGCGAGAAAAGTATTGGTTTACCCCAAAAAAAGTTGGAATTTTGGAAAAAAAATTTGAGTTATTTTCACGTTTTCCACCAACAACGACACGAAAAAACGGTTTTTAGAAAAAAAATCCTGTGTGTATATCGTCGTCGTCGTCGTCGGCCACTTTTCCTTACATGTCTTGTTAGCACGATACAGCCTCCGGAGTGCCATAAGTCAGCAACTTTATGATTGAATATTATTAAGGACATGTCACAGATGAACCCTATTGATTTTCAATTCACCAGAGCCAGTACAACGGGTGTTATGGTACTTGAAGTACGATATTTTTGTCATTTTTGGAGAAGTTTCAGTTTGTTAGCACGATACAGCCTCCGGAGTATATACAAGTGACCAATTTTATGATTGAATATTATTCAGGACATCTCACAGATGAACCCTATTGATTTTTAGCTCACCAGAGCCAATACAACAGGTGCTACAGTACTTTAAGTACGATATTTTTGTCATTTTTGGAGAAGTTTCAGTTTGTTAGCACGATACAGCCTCCGGAGTATATACAAGTGACCAATTTTATATTAGGATATTATTCAGAGCGTCTCAAAGATGAACCCTATTGATATTCAGCTCACTAAAGCCAATACAACGGGTGATATGGTACTTGCAGTACCAAATTTTTGTCATTTTTGGAGAATTTTCAGTTTTTTAGCACGATACAGCCTCCAGAGAGTATACGATTGATCAATTTTATGATTGAATATTGATCAAGGTGTCTCAGAGATGTACCCTACTGATTTTCAGTTGACTAGAGCGAGTGCAGCGGGTCCTATAAATCCAGATATACTACATTTTTGGAGAAATTTCGGTTTGTTAGCACGATACATCCCCCGAAGTGTATACAAGTAACAATTTTATGATAGAATATTGTTCAGGGTCACAGATGTGGAAAAGTTAGTTTTAATCTTTAAAACCGTTTATTTTTCTAAATAGGGCACGCGTGGATGACATTAAAGTAAAATAACATTATTCTCCAAACGAGTCTTAAAATATGACGTTAATTAAAGTTGTGTTATATTAAACGGTTTCGAAAATCTATTCTGATTGATAAGTTAGTGAAGTATCATGGAGGAGAGAAGTATATACTTAAACGAGCGGATAGCTATTATCCACGAGGATGAAAATTACAACTCAAGCAGCAAGTGAGTGTTGTAATCATCAGAGTGAATAATAGCCATTATACGCAAGTAGAAGACTACTTTCTCCACGATTATGAAGAGAAAAAATCGCCCTCTGAATAAATAATTGAACTTATTCTAATGTTTTTATTTTTATTGACCCTTTTCTAATCAGCAATTATATATTCTCATTATAACGAAAACAGTTAAACAAAACGGATATTATATATAGATATATAGGGTGTCCCGGGACTAATGGGAAAAAAGTCAGAAGCGTATAATCTGAGCCAAAATAATGTTAGTACTTCATATACCTTTTTTCTATGCAGGCCCTCGTTTTCGAGTCAGACGCCTCTAAAGTTTTAATTTTGAATTTGGTTTTTATTTTTATTTTTTGTACTAGTTATTTGATCTTTATGAAATTTACGGCAAAGCTATAATGTACGTGTATGTCTATTTTGGAAAGGTGAACAGATTTACAGTGATGCCTTGAAGCCAGGGACGGACTACTCGCAATGGTAAGTGATCCAAAAAAATTGCAGGGATGGCGCACCCTATATGAAATTCCCCACACATTAAGCTAACGAAAATGTACTCTTGTTGGAATTCGATAAAATAAGCCGTTTGGCTAATATTTACAGTTTTATTAATGCACTACGTACCAATTTACCTAACTATCTTATTAATACGATGTCCAAGATTTACCTACAGTACTACAAAAAAATAATTCAACGATAGCAGAAGATAAAAAACATTAACGACTTATTAATTGGAAAGTTGGTAAAAACTTTTTAAAAGTGTTTTTACCGTTTATCAAGTAATCATCGGATTAGTTGTCAAACGTTGTGTAGAATAGTACGTAGTCAGTACTTGTCAATAATTCATAAGTCCTTAATTTAACAGTTACAATGGCAGAATTCACTTTTATTGAGTACGCAGATATGCATTTAATGTATGGACTGGCTTCTGTTTAGAGGCCAGAAGACTTTATGCAGAACATTTTGCATAAAGACAGAGCGTATTGATCTCAGGTTACGAGAAACAGGTATTAATAAGTAAATGTAATTTTCCATGTATACAAAACAAAATTTTAAGTTTTAGGAAGTTTTTTGCCAAAAAAAGGTGGAGAAGGTCCAGTACGAAGCGTACGTATTGTGGGAGTTGAACAAGACTTGTTAAATGCAGTTGATAATGAACCATCAACGAGTTTACGAAAATTATCAAAAGAACATAACGTCTCGAAATCAGTTGTTCATCGCGTCCTAAAAGAATAGCTGTTATATTCTTTCACATGAAAAAAGTACACAGTATCATAGTGGCTGATTATCCTGCACGACTTGAGTATGGCCAGTGGTTTCTGCGACAACAACAAGCAGACAATGCAATTATTAGTAACGTTCTCTTTACGGACGAATCCGGTTTCACCAAAGATGGAGTCTCATTCTCATAATATGCATTTATGGGATGATGTGAATCCACATGGCATTATCCAAACTAGGAACCAGCATAGATTCATGGTTAATGTTTGTGCAGGAATAGTTGGCAATCATTTGATAGGGCCATACTTTATTGACGGTACTTTGACAGGTCAAAGATATTTGGAGTTTTTGCAAAATGATGTTTGATGATGTGCTACTACAAACTCGTAGGAATTTATGATTCATGCATGATGGGACCCCACCTCATTCAGTTTAGATGTACGACATCATTTACACACAAGGTTTCCTAATAGATGGATTGGTCGTGGAGGCCCTTTTCAATGGCCACCGTGATGAGGAGACATTAATCCTATGGATTTCTTTCTCTGGGGTTATCTCAGAAGTAAGGTATACGCAACACCTGTGCAAGCAAGGCAATATTTAATAGACAGAATTGTTTTACACTGCAATGTTATTAGAAATAATATGGGATTGCCCTTTTAAGTGCAAAGAAACAACCTTCGTAGACTTAGAATGTGCGTGGAAGTGGTAGGAGCTCATATTGAACATTTATTAGAATAACGTTAGTTTTTGTGGTTGTTCAGGACGTAGTTTTAGTCTAATGTTTTATAACTTGTGTTTTTTGAGGTTTTCTTAATGGTTTACTAATGTTGTGTTCGTAATTTTGATTAAAAGCAACTAACTACGTTGTTTGCGTACCTATTTAATTACCATTAAATAAGTTCTTAATGTTTTTATTATCTGCTATCATCAAATTATTTTTTTGTAGTACTGTAGGTAAATCTTGGACATCGTATTAATAAGTTAGTTAGGTAAATTGGTACGTAGTGCATTAATAAAACTGTAAATATTAGCCAAACGACTTATTTTATCGAATTCCAACAAGAGTACCTTTTCGTTAGCTTAATGTGTGGGAAAGTCAATTTCGATAAGTTCATATAGGGTGTGCCATCCCTGCAAATTTTTTGGATCACTAACCATTGCGAGTAGTCCGTCCCTGGCTTCAAGGCATTATTGAAAATCTGTTTACGTTTCCAAAATAAACATACACGTACATTACAGCTTTGCCGTAAATTTTATAAAGATCAAGTAACTAGTACAAAAAATAATAATGGAAACCAAATTCAAAATTAAAACTTTGGAGGCCTATAACTCGAAAACGAGGGCCTGCATAGAAAACGTTTATATGAAGTACTAACATTATTTTGGCTCAGATTATACGCTCCTGACTTTTTTCCCATTAGTCCCGGGACACCCTGTATAATAAATGCCTATAGTTTAAATTTACCTTCTGACAAAATGAATCGTGACATTAGTGCTGTTAGTAATATTTACTACTGTAGGTATTGACTCTTGATCAAAATTGACTGCATTTAAAGTATGAGTATTTGGTGATGTTTGTTGAATATTATTAAGAATTTTTGTATTCATTTTGTTACTCATAGAATTATCCACGTAGCCTTCTGCTACCAACGTGCTCTTCCAGCCACCGTGTCGCTTAAGAGCAGAAATGTCTCCATATGCATTTATAATGCGAGATATTAGCAATTAATATTTGACGTTTTAAATTGTGACTTGTGTAACTAGCGGTTGCTATGCGACGTCTGACTTTCTGTTTGCAAGGTAATCTAATTCTGATGATCTGCCCGTAGAGGATTCCAAAAATTCGAAGGATGTGATTGGCCGACTGGAATCCACGGGGTGTAGAATTTATATCATTCTTTAATTTAATATCTAACACGAACGTATACATAGTCGTGGAGAAAATATGTTCCGAGTATTAAAGAATATTACAGTTCAATGAAAAGTATTTATTTTCTCAAGGAAACGTGGGTTGAAACCGGATATACAGTCCCTGAAGTCTCCGAGATAAAGGTTTCTCGATAAGCATTCATTGAAGGTTTATCGACTGGATTGCGAGAGCCAACAGGTAAAGGGCAACTATGATGAAGCAAGCAGGCTTTTTATATAATAATACAATATGTATTTAGTATCGATGTTCCATCAAGTGTATTTCAATGCCTTCTCTGATATATAGCCCAATGGATAGTGGATTTTTTTTGGAAAACGTTTAAGATTTGTTTCACTACGTTCTGACTTTTCGAATACCTAATAATTATTATATATATATATATATATATATATATATATATATATATATATATATATATATATATATATCATTTTCCTTATAATCATCAAATTGACCTATCGAATCTTAAAAATAGCTATGTCATTAGACCGGCCTTAATAGATTAATTAGGTTGGAGTTCTCGTGTGAGTTTATACTTCATAAAGTTTTGTTGTTACTCCTTATCACAGTTGCTTGAATCAGGTTAAGAGTTGGTTCTCATTAGACTGTACTCTTAATCTGTTTTGGGTAAATAAATTTCATATCTTAAAGATCTTAGAATTAATTGTTCTATGTCAACGGGATTTAATATCATTCATTCGTTGTCATTAGGTGTATGCAATTGGATGTGTCAGCTGGACGAGTTCACTTCATTTCTTCCATCATATTGTTACGAAATCACACACTGGTGGAGTTCCTGAATTCGACTCTGTCTAAGCCATGTACGGAAGTTAGTTTTGGCGATTGCGCGGGACTATTTTTAGGACTATTCTTATCTAGACATTGCCAGTGAGGTACATTGTTTTTGTGACCAGTCTTATCTAGACAATTCCAGGGAGGCGATTATTTTTGGGAGCCGCAAAGCTAGAAGGTTCCGAAAAAAGGGCACTTATATATAAAGACTACCGACCAACTCGAGGAGTTAGTTTATAATTTGATCTCATGAGATAAACAGTAGTGAAGTGTTTAAATAAATTAGTGTAAGTGAATATACTGTGCAGTTAATATAAATTAGTGAAAAGTTAAGTGAATAAATAAATTAAGTGAGTAGACCACGTGTATAAATTTATCCGACCCCTCGTAATAAAAACTTTTAAATAAATAAGATAAACATTATAATATAAATGGGATGGATTTTTAAATAATTTTATTGGAAATTTTAATATGTATATTACTGAGCAATTGATGTTTGATGAATTTGAATGTTTTTATGGACATAATTTGTTATTGCCTGACGAGTAAGTAACTTAGTTTTTAATTTTCATATTATGATGACTTAACAGTCGAAAGCGCTTTGTTACTTTATAAATTATTAAAAATTTTACACGGAACACAAAAATTTTATTTTTCATTTTTGATAAGTTTATTTGTCTTATCTTCAGATTACATAAGTTTAGAGTTGGTGTTTTTTAATATGCGTTAAATGAGTTCTGTATTTTCAATACGCCGTTAATGCGAATTGTTGTATACAATAAGTTTATTATTCATTCATTATTATTACTTCAATGATAGTTGACAATTGATGTCATAAAAAACATACTTGTCATTAAATCTCGTAATCTTTATTTTGAATAATAAATAAGATTACATGATGTCATAAGTGATTAGAGTACGTGGCAATTGAAAAGCAAGATATATTTCATATCCAGAGATTAATTAAACAGTGAAAATTCCCGATGAACTACCTACACATGATGTAGGTGTTTCAGGAATTCGTCCACCGAAAAATCTAGTCTTGAGCACAAAAAAAAATGTCTTCTATCTGGAAAAATTGGAGTCAACAATTTGATTAGTACTCAGTAACGACACAACTCTTCAAAAAGCCACCAGAAGGTCCAGAAGTACAAGCTGCATTATTTATGACTGCCATAGGTCCAGATGTTATTCAAATCTTCAACAATTTTAACTTTACCGAAGAGCAGCAGATACTTTAGCCAACACCTCCTATATAGGAGGTGTTGCTTTAGTCCAAAGGCACATATTCCGTTTGAGCGCTACAATTTTTTTAAATAGTTCAAAAAGAAGGTGAAACCTTTGACGAATTTTTGAGTTTAATTAGTTCACAAGGTAAAAAATGTGATTTTGGATACCTACTGGATAGCCTGTTGAGAGCCAAAATAATTTTTGGAATTCGTTCTGATAAAGTGAAAGAAACATTGTTAACAGAAGATAATGTGGAACTAGATAAAGCCACAGCAATATGTAGAACCAGTGAACAAGCTACCAATTAGTTGAGAGAAGTTCATAGTTCAGAGATTAGTCAAGTAAATTTGCTAAAAAACAAGCAGAAAAAAGCTGACAAAGGAAACTCAAAAATTTTTACAGAAATTTTCGATTGCAAAAGGTGTGGCACAACACATGGACGCAAAAGTTATCCTGCATTCAAGCATAAATGTAAATCATGAAGTAAAAAAGAACACTTCACACAACAATGTTTTTCAAACAAGAACAAACAAATAGGTAAAAAGATGAATTCGGTGGAGGATGACTATGACAGTGAAGAAACTGAAGGAGAGGTATTATACATAAGATCGGTGACACATAATAAAGATGAAGATTGGCATGAAATACGAGAAATAAAGACTAATAAGAAGAAGTTTCAAGTAAAGTTCGATAATGGAGCACAATGTAATGTTTTACCGAAATACATAGCAGAAACGTTGGGTTCTGAAATAAAACCTTCCAAAATTAAAAGACTGGTAACTTTTAGAAAAAAAATCAATTTCTGTCATAGGTGAAATACTAGTCAAATGTCAGTTAAAAAATTCCTATAAAAATATACTTTTTAAAGTTGTTAATGGAGACGTACCGCCAATATTAGATAGAAAATCTTGTCAAGACTTAGGATTAATAGTCAGAGTAGAAGAACTTCAAGACATTCAAAATTATGACAGATTTAAAGGTCTAGGATGCATACAAAATTATATCTACGGCATAGATTTGATAGAAAATTCCAAATTTAATATACAAGAAGAATACCTCACGCAATAAGAAATAACGTAAAGGCAGAGTTAGACAAAAAACGTATAAAAGAACCTACACCTGTAGTCAGTCCTATGGTGATAGTACACCAAAAAGGTAAAATCAGGATTTGTCTATATCCTTCTGATGTTAACAACAACATTTTAAGAAGAATACATGGAGCTAAATGGTTTTGTCTTTTAGATGCAAAAAGAGGTTTCTGAAACAGAAATAACACAGAAGTATTTAACATTTGCGACCCCTTGGGGAAGATACAGTTTTACCCGTTTATACTTTGGTTTCGCATGAGCACCTGAAGTATACCAAGAAATCATGTCTTCTCTTCTGGAAAATGTGTCAAATACAGAGTGTTCGATGGACGACGTCTTAATATTGGCAGAAACAAAAGAGAAACTACGTGAAATAGTGAAATTACAGCTAAAGTAAAAATACTTAAAGAAGCAGGTATAAAATTGAACAAAGAAAAAGTGTATTTGAATCCAGACGAGTCAAATTCTGATTCTGAAAAAGTTGCTGCCATCAAGAACTTGAAAACACCAACAAACAAGACTGAGATACAGAGACTTTTAGGGATGGTAAGGCACCTTAACCAGTTTATAAAAAATATGTCAGAGCTGACAGAACCATTACGGAAGTTATTGGAAAAAGACGTGCAATTTGAATGGAGTCTTGAGCAAGACTATGCTTTTTCTAAAATTAAACAGCAATTAACAACTGCTGCTGTTTTAAAATTTTATGATGTCAACAAACAAGTGACATTATCTGTAGAAGCAAGCAAGAGTGTTGGAGCTGTACTTATGCAAGAAAATCAACCAATCGTTTATGCAACTAAAGCACTCACGAATATCCTCAGAGAGAAAAAAAAGCGTATGCAATTAAATTCGCATGTGATAAGTTTCATGAGTATATTTACGGAAAACAGCTAGGTAATTACAGAGACTGATCATAAGCCTCTAGAGATAATATTTAAGAAAGAAGCATATACAAGCCTCCAAGACTTAAAAGAATACTTTCTGATATAATACAGTATTCTCCAAAAGTCATATACAAAAAAGGTACAGACATAACGATTGCTGACATCCTTAGTCATGATTACCAACAACAACCTGTTACAGACGAAGAGCTTCAGGTACAAATCCTGTCATCTATGTCCAGAACTGCTAGAGAAGAATTTGTTTCAGCAACTGAACGTGATAATGAGCTTCAAACATTGATAAATGATATTCAAAATGGATTTCCCGACGGAAAACTTCCGGAAATAGTACAACATTATTTTAATTTCCGAGAAGAATTGCCTTTTACAATGGTATGGTATTCAAAGGATATAAAGTATTCATACCAAATTCTCAAGTAAATAAAATATTGTAAAATATGAACTTAGGGTATTTAGGAATTCAAAGTTGCTTACGTCGAGCTAGAGAGTTTCTATATTGGAAAGGACAAACAAACGACATTATTTCATACATCAAAAAATGTGTTGTTTGTGAAAGAACTCAAAAAGCAAACACACAATTAACAGTTCTTAATAAAGAAGTACCAGAGTTACCTTGGCAAATTGTTGCCTCAGATATATTCCATTTCAAAGGACACGAATATATCTGTACTATAGACAGCTATTCAATTTACGTTGATTTTAAGCTAATTAAAAGTTCTACATCAAAGCAAGTCATCGAACAGTTTAAAGAATGGTTTTCTACACATGGTATCCCAGAGAAATTAGAGACAATGGCTCCTGTTTTTAATCAAAAGAATTAAAAAATCTATGGGGCTTTGAACATCAGACAAGTAGTCCTCACCATAGCAGAGGAAATGATCTTGCAGAAAAAGGTGTGAGCATAGCGAGAAATATTCTAAGAAAATGCAATATAGATCAAAGTGACATACAGCTCTAGCACTTTTAAATTATAGAAACACACCCAGAACTAACTTAGGCTCTCCTAATCAGCGCTTACATAGCAGAATGATCAAATCTACAATCCCTATATCGAAGGATAATCTTAAACCTAAAATAATCAATAAAGTTTCCAATGAATTACGAAGACAAAGAAAGACAAAAATATTATACAGTAATGCTAACAAAAAAAGTTATAAAAATAAAGTGAAAGTAGGTGACAGAATAAGATTTAACACTGCTCAGTCAATGGGAAGGAGGACAAGTTCAAGCAAAGGTAGAAGAATATCCATATTATAAGAAGTGATGATGGAAAGTTATACAGACGAAATACAGAAGTACTACATAAGACGGAATCAAACATGACTAAAGAAAAAGAAGTTGTAGTTCTACCTAATCTTGAAATAAATAACACACCTTTAGCAGAACTTCACTCAGAACCTCAAACTAACTGAAAGAGAAATGTTTCAATAGAAAATCAAGAGAATTACGTAAGATCAGGAAGATTAGTTAAACCAGTGAAGAGGTTCAATCTTTAGATTTTAATGTTTCGTTGGAAATTTTATATTTTAAAATTATATATTATTTAGTTTACACTTTGAATGGGGGATGTAACATTGATATTATTACGTCAATAATAATTGACAATTAATGTCATAAAAAAACATACTTGTCATAAAATCTCGTAACCTTTATTTTGAATATTATAGTATATTAAGTATTAAGAACGGTAAAGGCTGTTTACCGGTCGACAGCAATGTTTGGAGGCTTCGCTACGCTCAGCTTGAGACCGGTAAAACCCTTAACGTTCGAGATGCATATACCATATTTTGCGCGATCGTATTGAAATAAATTTCAAATAAAATAATTTAAATTTCTTCGAAATGAACGAAAAGTGAAAAGTGACATATATACTTCTCGATCAGTTTAAAATATATTCGCATTTTGGTATAAAGTAGGCGGTTGCCAACTTGCCAATGATATAATTTAATAATCGTTGAGCAGCCGCTAAGTGTTTAAAAGATATTATTTATCAACAGTAAAAACACAAGAGCTTTTTTTATCGGATAAATTTCTTTTTGCAACGAAACAGTTTTGCCAATCACTAATTTTACGAGGAAAACTGACATGATAAAATCGCGACACCGAAGGTGGAGCGATTTTATCTAATGTCAGTTTTTCGAGCAAATTTAGTGATTGGCAAAACTTTGAGTTAAAGAGAAATTTATCTGATAAATTAACTCCAATGTTAAAATGTCATATACCTGGAAATGTTATTGTCACTTTGCCATCGATAAAAAAGGTGCATCCTTTTTTATCGCGATAAAAACTTCTCTTCCTCAATATCTAGTAAGCGGACGTCACTTTTACACAATGACAATGAGTCGCAATTATTGTTGTTGTTCATCCATATATTCTGTCGTTAATTTATCTTGCCAAAAAACACTCGAGCTTTTCTTTTATTAGATAAATTCCTCTTTGACTCAAAGTTTTGCCAATCACTAAATTTGCTCGAAAAACTGACATTAGATAAAATCGCTCCACCTTCGGTGTCGCGATTTTATCATGTCAGTTTTTCTCGTAAAATTAGTGATTGGCAAAACTGTTTCGTTGCAAAGAGAAATTTATCCGATAAAAAAAAAGCTCTTGTGTTTTTACTGTTGATAAAAGAAAAGCTCGAGTGTTTTTTGGCAAGATGAATTAACGACAGAATATATGGATGAACAACAATAATTATCTTTATTAATACACACCGATTCAAAGTAAAAGCACTATATAATTAAAATTCAAAAATCTGACAGACTAATTGACAGTTTTTGCAGTTTTGCCAACACTTAATTGCTGTGAAATTATAAGTAACCAAACTTGCGACTCATTGTCATTGTGTAAAAGTGACGTCCGCTTACTAGATATTGAGGAAGAGAAGTTTTTATCCGATAAAAAAGGATGCACCTTTTTTATAGATGTCAAAGTGACAATAACATTTCCAGGTTTATGACATTTTAACATTGGAGTTAATTTATCAATAAACAAATTTATTTACTGTGAAACTTATGATTATATTTGAAAGTCTATATTTTGAACTTGAATTTTCGATTAATTTACTAATATAAAATGAGTGAGAGTTATAATGAACTAGAAAAAGCGTGGCAAATAGGATGTGAAGCAATAATCCCAGAAAAATCCAGGAATCGCTATGAAAAAGTCTACAAAATGTTTAAGAATTGGTGTGAGGAGAAGAATGGTGCCAGTATTAATGAAAAAGTGTTGTTGGTATATTATGTTCGGCGAAATGAGACATTGAAATCGCCTGGTAGTCTTTGGGCAGAATATTCTATTTTATTCTATTTTTTAAAGATGCTATCGATATTTCAACATTTCATACTTTGATTGCCTATCTAAAGAGGAAAAATGTTGGCCATAGACCTAAGAGAGCTGCTGTGTTTACCAAAAAGCATATTAAAAGCTTTCTATATTATTCTGTTCGGTTCTGTTCATTAAAAAATATAAATCTTCTTATTTGTTTTGTTCCTTTTGTGTAATGAATGAAGTAATATATTATTTAGGACCACTTAAATGTATGTAGGGCTAAGACGTCGGTAAGTAATCTACTTACCGACGTCTGAACGGTAAGTAAATCAATTACCGACGTGTTGGAAACCAATAAACACAACCTACCGACCTGACAACCGAAGCTGTAAATAAACAAAAAAGATCGATCGCGCAAAAAATAACATTACAATTCATTTCGGTAATTGATAGTAAATTGGATGATCGTGCTCGGGGATAATTTATTACAGTTTAATTTAACGTTAATTATTTACAAGGTGTTTCCAGCTTTTCACCTTTTTCTTGTTTTGTAGATTTCGTTCCGTTAAAAAGCTGGTGGCGTCCAATTTAATGTTAATTGTTCACCCCACCCTACTAGCTATATGAATACTTTAACTGAGACCGAATATCACTCCCTGAGGAGGAGTTTCCAGCCGGGGTCTTTTAGGTTGAAAATCCGTTTTATAATAGTTCTAAAGGGGTTTAAAGGCAACTTGTTTGCGCCAATACTAAAATTCTGATTCGTAGTCTTGTAATATTTAAGAACGGTTAGTTGATTCCTTAGTAATAGGCAACGGTCTTTAATTTATATAAAACAAGCAAGGTTGTTTTATATAAATTAAAGACCGGTCCGATATAGATAATTAGTATTATTAGAAAAAGTTAAGTTAGAAATAGTAGTTTAGATAGTGAGTTGGAATAAAGCACTTGAATAAGCTATCCTCATAGAAAAATATCGTGAATAATTCAATATAGAAGCATTTTTCAATCCGAAATAATAGTGAATTTAGGTGAAACATTGTGTAAACTACGAGTTTGTCAATTTCCTCTATTTACCCTATTTATCCGTACCTTAATCCCTAGTTTTCATTGGCAAAACTTGGACAGGACAGCCGGAGTTGGGGTTCCTTTGTTTCATCCAGATATTTGGAAAGTGTTCCATTTAGAATTAAATTAGTCCTCTATTAGATTTCAGAATCATACAGTAGGTACACAACTCAAATGGTTCACATCTTTCAGACACTAGACACAAGAGAAAAAGCGATTAACTATAAATTAACCATTATTTTTTTATAACACAATATTCTAAGTAATGAATTATTTAACTTTGCGTGGCGAAAGAAGCAGTAACTTTCTTAATTAGACCCATCGCATTTTGTTCATTACGAAATTGTACCAACATTGACCTCAATGCGTTGTCACATGCACTAATGTGTTAATAATAAAATAATCATCTGTAATTACAGGTAAGATTACCAGACGATGTCTAATAAAGCAATATCGTCTTAATTTTTTTAACAACTCGTAATTTCGTTGCTGTAAATGACTACTTGAAAGTATATAATTTAACAAGATATCACAGGAGCTACATATAATTAATAACAGTAGAGAAATAGTCACACAAAACAATGAACACAGTATCACATGGTGGTTTTGCTCGTTTGTCATGAAAAATATGGCGTTTTACTATTTGTTCTTAGTCTGTGTTACAGTAACAAGAATTGTATTAGTTTAAAAACAGAGATACAATGCGGTCTAAATTAACGAGTGAATTCATTTTCTACGTAATTTAAATACAAAATAAAAATTCTGAAATAGGTTAAGTTTTTATATATGAAAATAAAATTTTTGAATAAAATGCTTCTTATTCCTCTACAGCCCCAATGAGTAATAACTATCCCTTTGAAAGAATGATCTTCAATTATCTATTCGGCGGATTTTCTGATTTTTGAACGTTGATAATAAGAATAATCAATTTCAACAGCTATGTCACCGTTTACAAACCATCCCTTTGTAAGCTGATAATTACAATAAGTAATACAATATACTAAAACAAATTGCTGTTAATAATGGTTATGAGCCAACTATTGTTGACGATGTCATCAGGCGGAGGGAGAGAAAGGTGCTAATGCATACTGCCTACCCTGCGCTTGCTGATGCCACCAGCAAGTATGTGAGTCTTCGTTTTGTTGACCACAACTTGTGCAACAAATTAAGTCTTTGCATCAAAAAATATTTTCCCGAAACCCAAATTTCTTATAATGTTAAAAACAGTTTGAGTGCTTGTCTGTTCAATGCCAAGGGCAAATTACATAAATTACAGAGGAGTGGGGTTTACAAGCTCTCTTGTTCTGATTGTGATGCCACCTACATTGGTAAGACTTGTTGATCCCTATAAACTAGAGTTATTGAACATGAAAAAACTCCGGAGAAATCCGTATTTGGACATCACTTGAAATTCAACAACCACAATATCGATCACGAGAGCGGGGTAACACTCTTACACAACATTACAACCAAACATTTTTTAAAACTTAATTTGCACGAGGATTTGGAAATTATGAAGGAGGTCGTTAAACACAATAAGTGCCTTAATGTACAGACAGAGTTTGACAGAAATTTTACCCCTCTACATAGAAAACTTTTTGATGGTGAGATCCTACTTAATGATGACAGTAGTTCAGATCATTTTGGACCAATACACGTGACCACAACACCATAATTCGAGCTACATTTCCAACTTCCATGGCGGGAGGTTTCGTGCTTCTGCGCCTCTCCTCTTCGGGGCCTCTTCCAGGAGATCCGCCGGTTTGTTGCTGAAGGGATGTAATCCAATGCCTGTCGGAGCAAATAGCTCGAGGAGTGGTTGTTTTTCGTTTAGTGACTTTCGGGTCACTTCCCTGATTGGGATTCCGGGGTGAAGTGGTGTGCAGACGGGATTATTCTTGTCTGATTGTGAGTCACTTTTTCATTAAAGTTGTTTTTCATTTTTCCTTTTCTTTCGTGGCTCTTACTTTATTTTAAAACCTGAACTATTTTCAGTTATTGTCACCACCACACATTTGTTTCTCTGAGGAGGTCATAAGAACGTAATTGTTAAAGAAATTTACTAATATTTCAAGCTTTTGTCAACTTTTGCTTCTATGATTCTCATGACGTCATCAGAGCACCGGCTGTTGTTAGCCTACCTTACTAATTAACACCTTCAAAAATTGTTCATTTTCAGCTTATCCTTCACTATTATTGTCAAATGTCAAACAGCTGACTCATAAATGTTGTATTGAGTTAAATTTTATCCCCTATTTTAGGGATTCATCCATTGTACAATGGGTTGTGTGTGATTTTTATTATTATTTGAATTAAATAGTGCCTGTGTTTCAAGCACTATATTTTAATTCATTTTATGTATCTTCTAATTTGTGAGGATTTGGAAAACACCCTGACCATGTGGGTGAATTGTATCTATTTGGCTTTAGGTCCTTCTAAACCTTTTATTTTATATCGAGAATGTAAGATCAATTTTCTTACTTGTAACAAAATACAAAATTTGGTTTCTTTTCGATAATTGTTTTTCTCTGGTACACTCAGCTGACTTCACTCATTTACAATTTCCAATTGTTTTATGAAACTCATTATTAGTTCTAAAGCAAAATACAGAAAATTTAGTGCTCAATGAGTGCTGGCGATATGTGATAAGAAATTCAACGAAATTTTTTTTTCAATTTTCATTATCAAATCTACTAGTATTACACTCTGAGCATTTTCCTGGGGTGAATACCAAGATCTGCATCAGTAATTCTATGTTGTTAGGTATTTAGTGCTAGCGATATGTGATAAGAGATTTAACGGAAACAATTTTCATTATCAAAACTTTAGTATAACACTTTGAGCATGTTCCTGGGGTAAATACACATATTTACATTAGTGATGAATGATTCTATGGTGTTCGGTATTTAGTGCTCAATTAGTGCTGGCGATATGTGATAAGAGTTTGAACGGAATTTTTTTTTCAATTTTTATTATCAAAACTTCTAGTATGACACTCTGAATATGTTCCTGGAGTGAATACACAGATCTGTATCAATAAATAATTAATGATTCTATGGGGTTTGGTATTTAGTGCTCAATTAGTGTTGACCGTAAAATAGCAATAATTTACTTGTAACAATTTTTCAATATTTTTTAATGATCAAATCTGCTAGATTGACACTTTGAGCATGTTGCTGGGGTAACTACACACATTTACATTAGTAATGAATGATTCTATGGTGTTAGAAATTTTTTTTGCAAACAGGATTTCAAAAGCTAGTATAACCAATGTTTCAAGTTTTTCCGTACATAACAATATTTGTAAGTTTGGCAATCAATATGGAGGGGCGCACTTTGTAACAAATAAATTGTTGGATGTTGGCGACAAGTCTGTTGCTGTATGTTGTATTTATGGGGTTATTAGATCATTTGTTTATAAAATGATTATTGCTCGAAACAGGAAAAAGCAAACAAATGAAACGTTTAAAATTGTGATACTTTATCTAAAATAATGTTAAATATTTATTTGCTATTTTTTGTTTTTAATCCTGGTGAATCACAAGATTTTAATTTTTTAGCAACTGTCAGTATTTCAGTTATTTTGAGATAGTCCCAAACAACGTCATCAAGCCACACCTAATCGGGATTTTAAGTATTTTCACCCGATCCCGCATTCGGGACTGTAGACGCTTTCTTGTTTTCTTTGTACATTTAAAGAGAAGACAGAACGAAATAAAGTTTAAAGTATGGTAATAAATCAGTCCCTGAAAAGCAGAAGAACACAGAGTTTCAAAAACAAGATGAGACTGTAGCTTTGGAAATAACAGCATAGCAGAAGTAGTACTTGTAATATAGTAGGTGCAACAATATAATACCGTTGACTGTTACTGCAATAAATAAACTACTTGATTAAACCCTATTGTATAGGCATCCCTCTACAAAGCTCAATAAATGGGATCAGGATCGGTTTGAAAATGTGCCTATATATATCAGATAATTTATTTTTATAATTTAAAATATACATTTTTAGTTGTAGGTTAGTGTTAAATATTGATAACAATGATTAATCAAAAATAATATAATTTAAAAGTGTAACTATTAGAATAACAATAATAAAAAGAAAAATTAATGAATCTAAAAGCTGCTAATCATTTTTTCACTATCACTATACAGGGTGCGGCAGATAAACGGTCAATTAGAAATATCTCGAAAACTAAAGGTATCTGCATTATGAAAATTGGAATGAACGGGTTTTGAATAATGAGCTATTTAATGAAAATATTGCCGTCACCATTCTACATCCGGTTATAGGGAAAGTTGCACATAACTTTGTAATTTTTAATGAAAGAACCTGTATATTTTTCAATTTTAGAAATATTTACGTTATTCTGAACATTTTTTGTTAGTACTTCCCTATACCTATTTTGAACCGTTTTTGAATTGTAATGTTTTTTATATGAAAATTACACTTTTTTACCATGTACATAAAATTCAATATCCTCTAATGTAATTTGAATAAAAGTTTAAATTTCTTAGGAACTATTTCCCACATACCGCTTTATCGTTTACACTGTGAAGTTACCTTTTTTATTATACAGGGTGCTGTCAAAATTGGAATAAAAACGAAATCCACAATCTTCGCGTAATTCCTTTTTTTCAAATGGGACACCCTGTATGTGATTATTTATTTTAGAAGAATACGTTGCCCACTATCGATATGTATTACTATTCCCTATACCTATCTCCTGCAGTTTTCAAATAAATCAGCTTTATACATTTTTGTCACAAAAAATTCATTTATCAAGTCGCCTATTGAATATTCTGACAAATGTCACTTATTGTTAATGTTTAGTAGTCACCTTGTTGTATGCCGTTATGTGAAAGGTATAATAATAGTTTGTCTTTAATTTTCTTGACAAAATAATAATCGCACATTTAAGATATACAAATAATGATTTTTTAAATTTAATTATGATTCACGGTGAGTATAACAGAATAGTATCCCAGAACTTGCCGTGTGTTTGCTGAGAGATATCCTGAAAAGCCTCGACCAAATCATACAACTGTAAAACGTTTGCTGCACAACTGTTCTCAGTTTGGTGAGTTTAAAAGTAGAAGAAATAAGTCCATGACCCATGTCGATAATGATGATTTACAAATAGACATCCTGAGATATTTTGCAGCTTATCCAAATTCATCCTTAAAGGAATGTGAGAAACTGTTAGAGGTATCGACTAGAGCAATTCACAGAATTTAAAAAAAAAACAACATTGGACCCCTTATTCGTATACACTAGCTCAGCATTTACATCCTGGAGATTATGTAAGACGTGTGAATTTTGTGAAAAAAATTATTTGGTGTGATGAATCGAAGTTTACTAAAAATGGTTTGTTTAACCGCCCTAACAGTCACTTCTGGAGTGACGAAAATCCTTAAGTCACATGGGATAGTAAATTTCAAGTGTCCTTTTCGTTTAATGTTCTTTGTGCTGTGAAAAATAATAAGCTATTCGCTCTCATGATTTATGACGAAAATTTAAACGCGTTACTGCAACATCTTACCGCAAGTAATTAATTGTACCAGCAATGCACGCTTTACCTAATAATGAGGCTAACGAAGCTTGGTTTCAACAAGATGGTGCACTGTCTCACAATCTTCGAGGAGTAGGCACATTGCTTGATGAAATATTTAACGATAGATGGATAGCTAATAAAGGTCCGTTTCTCGCCACCAAGATTCCCACAATTGTCAACATTAGATTACTATTTTTGGGGATATGTTAAAAATAAGGTATTCTCTGAACCTGTCACTACTAAGGAAAATATGATAAACAAAGTCCTTCACGTTTTTAACGAAATAGATGGAGAATCACTATCAAGAGCTACTAATGAAAATCTGATTAAAAGAGTACATAAATGTTTGGAAGTTGATGGGCAACATTTTGAACATTTGTTGCATTAACAAGCTAGTGCCTTATTATCTTTGATAGTATCTGTATAATTGTTCAATGTTTAATTAATACCACAGTGCCTATAAAAAAATTTATTTTTTGTGACAAAAATGTATAAAGCTAATTTATTTGAAAACTGCAGGAGATAGGTATAGAGAATAGTAATACATATCGATAGTGGGCAACGTATTCTTCTAAAATAAATGATCACATACAGGGTGTCCCATTTGAAAAAAAGTAATTATGCGAAGATTGTAGATTCCGTTTCTATTCCAATTTTGATAGCACCCTGTATAATAAAAAAGGTAACTTCACAGTGTAAACCATAACGCGGTATGTGGTAAATAGTTCCTAAGAAATTTAAACTTTTATTCAAATTACATTAGAGGATATTGAATTTTATGTAAATGGTAAAAAAGTGTAATTTTCATATAAAAAACATTACAACTCGTAAACGATTCAAAATAGGTATAGGGAAGTATTAACAAAAAATGTTCAGAATAACTAAAATTGAAAAATATAGAGGGTCTTTCATTAAAAATTACAAAGTTATGTGCAACTTCCGGTATAACCGGAAGTAGAATGGTGACGGCAATATTTTCATTAAATAGCTAATTATTCAAAACCCATTCATGCCAATTTTTATAATTCAGATACCTTTCGTTCTCGAGATATTTCTAATTAGCCGTTTATCTGCCGCACCCTGTATTCATCTACACCTAAACTTTATTAAGGGTTGAGCATTTGTAGTCTTAAAATTGTAACAATTTTCCACCTTAAATACCATACCAGCAAGTATTTTTGTGATTATTTTGCCTTTCTTTGAAGATGCTTTGGTTTGACATCCCAACCGTTTCTTGGAATCATGTTTTGTCAAAGTAAATAATTGGACGATTTTTTTCGCTAAGTTGTTTAACAGCTGTTAAATATTTAAGTCGCCATTCCCGTAAACTTTGAGATTCTATTAATGTTTGACTTTTATTAATTGTTTGGTATTTAAAACCCATTTTACATCTTAAGACTTGAAATGCTACAAGAGATATTTGTTTTATGCTTAATCAGCCGCTTTTAGAGGGAAATCAAAGTGGGTACAGTTTGTTCCTCATACATTTGGTAAATCTTTCTTCTTAATAAATACATGTCATTTTCATCAATGCTTCTAAACGTGTCAGAATCACTCCGTTTTTCTCTAGAATTAATAGGTTTAAGTATTATGTCTGTAACCGAAGAAAAATGAGTTTTTGTCAAAGTAGACGAATGTACTAAAGCGTTCGTCGAATTAAAATTGTAAAAATGTTTCTCAACACATTTTTAATTATTAGTTTGGCATTGGCAGATATATGCTTTCTTTTAAAAACGACACTTGAAGCACAATTCCAAGGACGCCACATTCTACCACTAATAAGTCTAACTGAACTAGCTAGAAATCCACTAAAAACTAAAGTTATTAATTCAGTTTAGGCATAGGCCATCAGATCCACAAAAATAGAATTTGCACCAGGTTGAGCTCTGCTCGAAAAGGTTTTAATTTGGGGTTTTTATTATCTATTTTATGGTCAAAGGGATAATGAGGGTTTTATTGCAGTGAACGATAAGTTGCAACTACTCTACCTATAATTTTAAAATTTATAAATTCAGATTACCACACTGAAGCTTACACCCACTATTATGAATATCTGAGCAATCTGCGGCTCTGAGTTGTGTGTTACTTTAATAGACATTATTATTTTATTGCAATCTATAAATCCCGAGCCACCGAATTATCTTTTCTTATAATATTTTATTAATTTGTGTTGTGTGTGGTGAACATGAGTAATACTCCAATACGCCATTACTTATAATACATATACACACTTAATATTACTTGATATCAATGGTGGTACCGCCTCTACAGTAAATTTAAAAATTTATGACCCACATAATATTAATCGGCCGGTCGTTTATCACGACATTTTTCCGGTTTTTCAATTATCTTCAAACGGCCTCTAGTTTCCTCACCAGTTCAGTTGATGTCAAGATGTGACCTTGCGATTAATTATTAGAGAAACGTTTTTTTCGAAAGCAATTCACTTAAGGCAAGACCACAACAACTCAAAATGATAAATTGTTTCTGAAATCCCGAACGAGTGTATTTCGGAACTGGTTATAAACATTTCGATTTATTGAATCTTGTTTCAAGTTCTAGAAGATGAATGAATATTTAATAAAGATGTAACAAACTTTTTAATGAATATTTTCGTGAACTGGATTTTAATGATCAATTAATCAATTTTTTATCAATATTGAATCAATTCACATTATTATATAAAATATTTTTATTAATATGTCAGGTCTCGTGGATATACAGAAGACAGAAGACATGACGTTTGTGTGAACACCTGTTTTATACTTGCGAATTTGAAATACCGTGTTTATGACAGTGAGCATTGTGTAAATGTTAAATACAACAAGAATGCATAAAGACCACAGATACTGCTTCCTCATAAATTAGAAATTATCCTTTATATCTGCGTCCTAACAGGGTCGGAGTAATCACCAACCAGGTAAAGCAAGGGTGCAGTCTATCAGTCTGTAACTTTTCAACGTTGTGCATTGTGCAAATAAAAATGGCAGTGTTTCGTCCATGGAAAAACATTGTGTCGAATGAAATGGAAATAGAGAATGAAGTGATTGAAATTAGTGACAACAGTGATACTGAAGATGATGTTTCGGACAACAGGAAGGTTAAAAGAAAACATTTGTCAAGTGACGCAAAAACGATAATAAAAAATGTTTACCAAACTCTAATTGAAAAAGGGTGTTCAACTTCTTTCACCGTAACAAGTGAATTAACAAAAATCCCTGTATCGACGGTAAGGGACGTTATAAACAAGGGAGAGGAATGAAAATTTTTTCTAGAATCGATGAAGCGGCGGGAACTGAAATAAAACAACAAATTTACTCTTTTTACAAATAAAATAGGGTGCCAACAACGTCTATGATTTTGGAAAGACTGAAAGTTTCGGGAATTGAAGTAACCTATTCGGAACAACAGTTTCGGAAATATTTGAAAACCATAGGTTTTGAGTGTAAAACCCTCAACGGAAGGATGAGCATTATGGAAAGTGGACGATTAAAAAGATTGCGTTGGGAGTACGTTACAGAAATAAGAAGATTTCGCCAAGAAGGTCGATACATAGTTTGGTTGGATGAAACATGGTACGATAGCCATGACGTTATAAAGAAAGGATGGACTGATGGCATAAAAAGTTGTTGTCTAGAGGCCCCTCCGTCTAGGGGAAAAAGAATAATAATTTTACATGCCGGTGGCAGCGATGGATGGGTGTCCAATGCGTTGCTGTTGTCCACAAAAAATATAAAAAATTGTTCAGCCGACTATCACGAAGACATGAATTCATGACTTTTAGAGACTTGGTTTCAAGAACAACTGTTGCCTAATTTGCATGATAATTCTGTCATTGTGATGGACAACGCCAGTTATCATTCAAAACAAATTAACAAGAAACCCACCACAAGCACGAAAAAAGCAGAAATCCTACAATGTGTGAATGAAAATGATGTAGAAATACCTAAACCAAAATGCACCAAAAAAGATCTTCTTACCATTATAAAAGACCTGAAGGTTCCTACAAAATATCGGATTGACACAATGGCACAAGCAAAAGGACATACGGTACCGCGTCTTCCGCCCTACTACTGTGTATTAAATGCCATTGAACTTATCTGGAGTACTCTAAAACGGGGAATTCAGCGTAAAAATATAGCTCCAAGGCGAAGTTCAGCTGTAGTAGATTTAATTAGAAGTGAGATGGAAAATATAGACAGTATTTTATGGAAAAATTGATCGCATACGTACTAAATATAGGTTTATTGGGGAAGCGGCAAATTAAAACGAGTACCCTTCATACTTTTTATGTCCAAGCTTTCAGAATTTATTTATTCCATTATCAAGGATAAAGTATATGAGAATGTATATTATAATAGATGTAAATGGTAAATTGTATACAACATCAAAAGAAATATTTGAATTTTTTAAAAATAATTGTCAAATTGAAAGTAAATAAAATCGTTCTAAATTGTTATTCTTTTTTTATATTGGAACATAGAAATAATTAAAGAAATTAAGGTTATGTTTAAATTAACCATAGATCTATATACAGTTAATGTATTTGTGGTTATCTTCTTTCTTTTTTGATTATAGAAATGTCATTTTAATAACCTACAAAATGTTTATTTAAACAGAAGAAGAATTTGAAAGACATTTATGGTTTTTATCAATAGACAATAAGTAATAATAAATATCACTTAAATTCTTATGATTTCTTTTCTTATTAATGATATTAGTTTCTTGAGAAATGTGAGCCATTTCTAAGAAAAGTCTTTTTTGAATATTTGATTGAATATCTAAAATACTTACAGAATCAAAGATATTCAATCAAATATTCAAAAAAGACTTTTCTTAGAAATGGCTCACATTTCTCAAGAAACTAATATCATTAATAAGAAAAGTGATCATAAGAATTTAAGTGATATTTATTATTACTTATTGTCTATTGATAAAAACCATAAATGTCTTTCAATTTCAAATTCTTCTTCTGTTTAAATAAACATTTTGTAGGTTATTAAAATGACATTTCTATAATCAAAAAAGAAAGAAGATAACCACAAATACATTAACTGTATATAGATCTATGGTTAATTTAAACATAACCTTAATTTCTTTAATTATTTCTATGTTCCAATATAAAAAAAGAATAACAATTTAGAACGATTTTATTTACTTTCAATTTGACAATTATTTTTAAAAAATGCAAATATTTCTTTTGATGTTGTATACAATTTACCATTTACATCTATTATAATATACATTCTCATATACTTTATCCTTGATAATGGAATAAATAAATTCTGAAAGCTTGGACATAAAAAGTATGAAGAGTACTCGTTTTAATTTGCCGTTTCCCCAATAAACCTATGTTTAGTATTAATTATTCGGCAAAGATATATATATATATATATATATATATATATATATATATATATATATATATATATATATATAGGAGATAGTCTTTGCCGACTAATTAGGTATAAAACCACGAATATTGGGGTAACGGCAATAAATTGGTAAATATAATTATATTTGAATTTTAAAAAAAAAATTTTTTTTCAATCATAAATCATTTTGACATTTTGACAGATTCATGAATGTAAACATTTTCTTTATATGTTAAAATGTTTTTGAAAACAAAAGAAGAAAATTGGTTATATTTGTAATATAGGTTATTAGTTATTCAAATATTCTTCTTTTATTATATAAAATTCAACCTCAAATTATTATAGATGTCATCATGCCATCTTAATAATTTAAAAGTATTGAAAACATTTCTAAAATAATTTACCTAAAATAAAATTATTTCTAAAAATCATCAAATAAGAATTTGAAATTTAGTTATTTTTATTATCAATTGTTAGTAGATAGTAATAAATATCACTCAGATTATTATGGTCACTTTTTTTGTTGATAGTATTAGGTTCTTCAAACATATGAGCCATTTCTAAGAAAAGTCTTTTTTTGGTATTTGGTTGTATGTCCAAAATATTAACAGATTCAAAATCCATAAAGTGATCATTATCAATTACATGTTCAGATAAAGCACATCTTTCAGGATGTAACTTACTATCGCTCTTATGGAGACTTATACGGTTCTTTAATTTCTGACCAGTGTGACCAACATATTTTTTATCACAATTTTTGCATGGAATAGAATATATTACATTTGAAAGGTTAAGAATTGAAGTTTTGTCTTTCAAATTAGTGAAAATAGATTTTATGGTTAAGCATGTTTTATTGGCAATTCTAATGTTGTCCATTGGTTTAAAAATCCTACTCAACTGTAGTGTTATTTCTTTAATATATGGTAAAGATACATAATAATTTATATTATCTGATTGGTCGTTTCTAATATTAATGTCTGCAATGTCTATAGTTGGAGAATAATTAAATAGTATGTTTTTAACTAATTTATTTGGATAACCATTATCCAAAAATAGATGATATAAAGTTTTTAAGTTCTTTTCATGAAAATAGGATCTGATATTTTGGTTATTCTATTTCTCATTTGTTTAATTAAGTTGATTTTCATTGAATATTTATGATAAGACCAATAGTTCATGAATCTTCCTGAGCTAATTGGTTTTCTGTACCAATCAATAGACAAAGTGTTATCATTATTTCTTATAAATTTTGTGTCTAGAAATGGTACACTTTGATTACTGTCTTCTTTTTCCATTGTAAATTTTATATATGGATCATAGTTATTAAATATTGAAAGAACTTCATCTAAATTAGTTTTTGGTAATGCTAAAATAATATCATCAACGTATTTTTTTAAGAGAATTATTTTAAATGGTAACAATGGTATAATTGTATCCAATAAATTATCCATTGCATAACAAGATATAATGGGAGAAATTGTAGCTCCCATTGGAGTACCAAAAGTTTGTTTGTATATTTTATCGTTAAATGTAAAATAGGTATTTTCAAACAGGAATGTAATAATTTCTTGGAAATATTTTCTAGATATTTTACAATATTCGTGGTTTTATATATATATATATATATATATATATATATATAACAAAAACGGAATTAGCGGGCATATCACGCAAAAGAGGTTACAGAGAATGAGTGGTAACCGTAGACATGCATGTTTCTGGCTCATTAGCCTTCATCGGTACGACATAACCAAGAAAAGGTGTACAACTTGGGAGCAAGGATGTTAATTGAAACATGAGAAAACACAAACAACGGATTTCAACATGATAACCAAACGCACATTTGTGCCTTCAAATGGAAGATCCCGAGTTTTCAGGACAACAACCAACAGAGACACGGAGGCGTCTATAGCTCTCCTGTCTGAACCTTCCGACCCTGGAAATAGACAAATAACCAATAAAAAGATGAAAAAAAAACGCGTGGAATATAAAACAAAAACGGAATTAGCGGGCATATCACGCAAAAGAGGTTATAGAGAATGAGTGGTAACTGTAGACATGCATGTTTCTGGCTCATTAGCCTTCATCGGTACGGCATAACCAAGAAAAGGTGTACAACTTGGGAGCAAGGATGTTAATTGAAACATGAGAAAACATAAACAACGGATTTCAACAAGATAACCACTCGGGCTCTTCCATTTGAAGGCACAAATGTGCGTTTGGTTATCTTGTTGAAATCCGTTGTTTTTGTTTTCTCATGTTTAAATTAACATCCTTGCTCCCAAGTTGTACACCTTTTCTTGGTTATGCCGTACCGATGAAGGCTAATGAGCCAGAAACATGCATGTCTACGCTTACCACTCATTCTCTGTAACCTCTTTTGCGTGATATGCCCGCTAATTCCGTTTTTGTTTTATATTCCACGGGTTATTCTTTCATCTTTTCATTTGTTATTTTATATATATATATATATATATATATATATATATATATATATATATATTGTACATATCATTTTCAAGAAGTCAGTTAAACAGTTTCTGATTGAGAAGGTTGTTTATGATGTAGGTGACTTTTTACTTTACTGACTGTTCTCGTATACTGTGTCTTTTTTTGGGTATACGTAGATATATATTTATGTATAATATGTTGACACGTCCAGCGTAAACCTAATATTTTTCAATGTATGTTTCACTGAATGAATAAATGTATTATTATAAAAAAAATTATTACATCATATTATAATAATGAAATAATTTTTCTTTTACCCTAATATAGTTGTGTATAATTATAATGTAATAATTATATGAGTCGTTTTTGTTTGTAAATCCATAAAATCCTTGTCAAGAAGCAATTATTTTCTACTTTGCTCAAATTTTTAAAGACGTCCCTGCGTAGGGTCGGACTGTGTACTTGGTCTTGATTTACAACTATGCTATTTACGGTCCATAAATTGTTCCCCACTGGGTAAAGTTAACAACGGTCGAAGATAATAAACACGGTATTTCAAATTCGCAACTATACTATGTCAAAATTATTCCCTAGAATGTGTATTGATCAATTAATTATTAAAATTGATTGTGTCGCCTTCAATATAGAACCATTTCCAAATTATACACTGACGTCAACGAATGCTTGTTCATAAATCGAATATAGCACTCGATGCGAATTCTGCCTTATGTTATCTATAGACTGAAAACGGGCACCTCGAACTATTATTTTCAATTTTGGAAAGAAATTAACAGAAATTAACTGCCTCGACTCTTACTTCGTGGAATGTTTAAATAATTATTAGGTAGGCATCAAATGAAGTGTAACATCTGTTATTCTGACGATGATATTTAATATTGAAACACTTGTCAAATTTCTTAGAATTTTAAACATTTTTTTCAATATATTGTGGAATTATCTAGAAATAGTAAGTTTAATTTAAAGCAGTAATATACCAGAAAGAAAAATGCAGTGTCTTGAAATAGTGCGTTCTCGTGGTGTCCAAAGAATCAATTAAAATTAAATTGAGAAACCAAATTCCATTGCTGTCATCATTTCCTCTATTTAAGCGATCAGTTTATGACCGATCAGAGCGAGGGAAATATCTCACCACATTTATACAGTTTTTGAATGCATTAGATCACTTATAGAGCCGTGTTTTTGATAAAGTCGATTCAGTGTAAACTTTATGCAACATTTTCAACTTCACCTCATACAAAACTCCATTTTCAATGAGTGTATAGAACAGCTGCAAAAACACTTTCAACAATACACCTTTAAACTGGCTTTTGGTATCAACAAGCGTAGGCGTAGGCCTTGACTGTCGATGAATAAAAAATTGAGTTTTATTTATTTTTGTAGTAAACTAAAGGTCACATCTATTTTCATTTCTATGAAAATAAATCGAAAATACAAAAGATCTGCCGACAAAATTTCAGTATCAATTAATCGATTAATCTTACCAACAATAATTTTGCTTGTAACGCTGTTGCTACAATGTAGATGATTGTTTCAAATACTCGCGAGAGGTATTTTTAAAAATCAAGGAGAAATAAATGATCCTTTATTTAAAACCTGTTGTGGTCAAGGTAGTGTCAATCAGCCACAAATGCATAATATCTCTTTTATACTCGTATATCTGACAATGGTTTGTTTTGTGCAAAGAGGAGAATTCATCCTTTAAACAATAAAACTTAGGTATCAAATACTTCAGTACTTGTTCTTTGGTTTGATTATCAATACAGGTACATTCGTAAGGATTTCTATAATTGGACGATATTAAAATACAATTGATGGAATTAAAATCAACAATGTCGATGTCATTATGTGGGAGTTTAGAAATAGCGATTGAATCATTACGTCATGTATGTTTTAGCCATGTACAGGTTAAAGGAACCAATATGTTGTTTATTTCTGTATTATTTAAGACCAAAGTTATCATTTCTTTTTTTATAACACTTTCCACATTTTTATGGTTTATGTAGAACTTCCGCACAGCTATATTTTTTTGCAAATTCGTCAACTTAAATGTGTTTTTATGACAGCTTATAGGACTGAGAGATTCAAATTGACAATTATTGGCGATTTTAACTAGGACGAAGAATGGGCTGACAATGAAGAGGCACCACCTGCGTAAACGAAGTCAATGTGAACAGCCTACCGCCTAATCCATGTCCGACAGATGATTACTTTATGTTTTTATTTGACAAAGATATTTTCGAAAAAATTACGAACGAAACTAGTAAAAGGGCAAATACTGCATTTGCCTCCAAAAATACAAGGTCGAATAGAGACAAAACTTGGCAAGATATTTCAATCGACGAGATGCGAAAATTCATCGGTTTGTGCTGTGTACCTGATATGGTTAAATTTCCTATATTTGCAAAGCAGTGGAGTCGTAATTTTTTATACTTTTATTCTATACCTAAGGTTTGTTGATCCTACTACGATAGACGAAAATAAAAAATTGTTCAAGATCCGGCCGATTCTGCAAAAAGTGCAGAATATTAAAAAAGTTTTTAGTCCTGGAAAAACCTATAAATCGATGAAGCAATGATTAGTTGGAAGCGTAGGACGTCTTTCCGGCAATACATATTCAATAAAAGACATAAATATAGCATTAAATTGTATGAACTTACAACAGATGATGGAGTTATTCTTAACGTTATTGTTTACACGCATTCTGAATATGTAGTAAAGGAGTCAATGAAAGATTATCTAGGAAAAGACCATACAGTATAACTTGATAATTTTTATACCAGTGTTTCCCTGGCAGAATTATTGCATAAGAAAAAAACCGCTTTGGTATAGGATTTTTACGTGAAAAAAGAAAGGGAAATCATAAGTAAACTATGAAGGCGAAACTAAAAAAGGGCGATGCTGTTTGGAAAAGAAAAGGGCCAGTTTTACTAACTACTTTGAGGGATAAGAGGTATGTACGGAAAATAAGTACTGCTCACAAACATTTTATATGGGGAGATTCAAGGCAAGACAGGTAACAATAAGAAAATTAAACCGCGTGTGTTGTCGATTATAATAACTATAAGTCAGGGATTGATCGGTCACATCAGATGTTAGTGCACCCGACGTATAACTGCAAGATGGTATCGCAAAATATTTTTTATAATTTGCGTATAAAAGAGACTTCATTATAACATTGTTTACAGTGTCACAATGAAGCTCTTTGAACACTTTTTCATTAATTTTTAGTGTTTGTAGTTATATTTTTCTTTGACATTTGACTTTAACCTTGAAACAAAATATAAATAAAATGGTCTAGCGTTGTTCTAGCTAGCAAATTATTATATTAAATGTTCTTAAAGGTAAATTAGAATGAATTATATATTAAAAATATTAATGAAAAGTACGCTAGCGTTTATTTATCAATGAATTGTCAATTGTTTATTTTTATATTGTAAAGGATCAATATATAGGTATACATAACGTTCGATTTTTGGGATCAATTACCAGATATCTATGTGAAGATGTATTACAGAAATAATTCTGTTCATGATATAATATTATAAATAGATCGCACGAGCATATACGAAGAAGCTTTTTTTAAACAAATAATCATCCTCTGTTTGCTTAAATGAAAGTTTGTTTACAATTTACACAATTATTCAGTCATAAAAATGTTAAAAGTCAGAAGTGCTGAATAAAACCATCTGTGATCTGACCAATCAGGAATCTACAGAATTGCCACCTTAAATTAAAACCACTCCTCATAGTTTAAAAACAGGGATTTTATGTAATTCTATTTTATTTAAAAAATTAAATAAATGCGAATTATTAAAAAAATATTGTGTAAAACTTGTGCCACAATGACTTTCTGTAGTACTCGTGATTTTCACAACGAACCGCAAGCGCAAAACTTCCCTCGTACTACCAAACGAGTCATTGTGACACTTGTTTTACAAATAACTATTTTCATTTGATATATTTGTGTATGTGGAATGCCTGTTACATATACAGAAGCTTTTTAAGTGGAAAATGAGGAAAAAACGGACAAATTCCACTTTCTAGAGTCAAATCTTCCTAATGAAAAAGAAAAAACTCTATGAAGAGATGCCGTCAGTGTATAAAAACATCAGTGCACAAAAAAAACCAAGATATTGTCCATTATGTACTGATGAACCAGGCCTATGTGTATATCCTTGTTTTAAAAATTGGCTGGCTAAATCTACTCGACAAATAACCTGTTTATTTTTCATTTTAGATAAAAAAATAAACAAATAATTTTTAGCATTATTTTTTAGCTAGATTTCTTGGTTTCCACTAAACTGGACAGTGGACCATTTAGGGTAAAATCATGCCCATAATCCGATGTCCAGTTTACTGGACGGCCTTATACGGCCTTAAAAAAGATCAAAGTCTGTTTAGAAAGCCAAAGAGTATCATTTTACATTTTAAAGCTATGTACAACCCAAACGTCACAGATAGTTTCTCAGAGGGGTTAAGGCGTTTTGGCCGTGGCACTCAACGTGTTATACAATATCCAACTTACACATGATATACGTGAAGCTTGTATTTATGAAAAAAAAACGTGTTTACCTTTTGTAAAAGCAAAAGTAAAACTCATATTAAAAGACCATCATGAAGTGAAGTGGCACCAGTTATGAGTTGTTCGATTATCTTCTTGATATGAGCTTGCTTCGAATAATATTTTTTGCAGAATCGATACTTTTGATTGATATTTCATTTAATATTAATACGAATTGTTGCAATCTCAAATGTCTCAAATTTTGACAGGGCGATTATTAAGTGTTCATTAGGATGATTTTAATAAACAAAGCAAGCCCAATATAAATATTATTCCTCACACTTTGATGCATCTGTTACTACTGCGTTCATTTTAATACGAGTATACATATTTAATGAATGTAAGTAATGACGTAAGTTTCTCCCACAATATTCGAAAGTCGCAATTAAACTATAACACTTACTGTTAGATATTCACATTCTCCTAAGGATGTTAAAATGGCTTTTGGTAATATTATAATAGTTCATGGTATAATTATTACATTAGTCGTGATCGGTTGTCTATACCACTTCCTTTCTAAGATATTATGTACTAGTAAGTTTAGGTTACTAGTAAGCTAGTAAAAGTATTAAATTGTTTTGCTGGATTGTGTGTTTGTTGGAATGCGTTTTTCTTTAATACAGCAAAGTGTGTCATTCACAAAGGATGTTTCTCAACTAGTGAGCTGCATCAATAAAAGAGAAAAAACGGATGTTTAGGTCGAAATTGAACAATTATGTAACATAAATGACCACCAAGAATGCTTAGCTATACCATGGAAATTTACTAAATCTAAAATCAAGGATAATTCTCCAAAATTCAGGGCATACTTTATCGTTAAACACGAGAATGCATCTTGAGTATTTTGAGAAATTATGCGTGTGTTTTGGCTCCATCATCTTAAATAATTATTGAATTTATGTCTCATGTCATTTGATTTATGAAATGTTTGAACTATAAAAACAGTAACAAGCTGGAATTTTATAATTTGAGAGAAACAAGAATGACAGGTGGTGATAATATCTGAAATTTTCAACACTTTTCTTAACAACTAGCTACAAATATTATCAATTTGTCACAGTAGATGAAATATTACTGGGATTTGGCAAATACAGTTCTCGTCTTTACACAAAATATTATGGCAATTTTTTCGATTCAAAAATACATTATCTGTTTAACACATTTGTTTATACCGGCAAAAATTCGAATATTGTGAATCCTAAACATTAAGTCAAACCCGTTTGCTGTTTTAGGACGACCACGTAGTGGAACGGCGATTGGAACCGCGATACAAACGACGATAAGTGCGAAGAAAAGAGCGACGAATACAAATACGCACATTTCAATTGAAATCGTTATAAAAGATAAAAGCGAAGCAATAGAATCGAATGTTTGTTAAATTTTTCAGATCCGACTTTTCGAGAAGAACCAAAGTTTTATTTTATATAGTATCAATACAAGTTTTTTTCAGAAGTTTAAATTTTATTTTTACCTATTTTATAAGTTTTTATGAAAGTTAATCTACTTATTATTTCTGGGAGTTGAATCAATCAGCAACGTTCTCTCACTTTTGAATTTGAGGAAATTAATGATGAAACTCTCGGCTGACATTCCGGGTTCGGTTGATGTTATAATAATTATTAGTCTCCCTTGTGCTTTTGTGCGTAGCCTAACAAAAAAAATAATTGTGCGGGAGACAAAAAAACACGTGGGCACTGGTAAACACTACAAGCGAAGGCAGAAAAATGGACGTAGTCGCTTTTATCTCCGCGATCTATGCGATGTAAATTCTCTTTACTCACAGCTCATTTTGCGCTCCAGGCTTATCGTCATTTTTACTTCGTTTTTTTGAGATTTTCATTAACTTGGATATTTCTGGACAGAAAATGTGTCTCGACATTAGAAACTCAACTTGATATAATTTAACTTCTAATTTGGGGATGATAACTTTTCTGACGTGGTTCATTTAGTATCACGTAATCAAATAATTATTAAATTTTATCTAAAATTAAATAGTTGGTGTTAGATGCCATTTTTTAATTGGAAAAAAGCGCACCTAAACATTTTCTCGAACCTACCTTCATTTATTTATTATCGGATTTATTTCATTTGGCTGTTAGGA
Organism: Galeruca laticollis; assembly: GCA_963921935.1. Classification (NCBI taxonomy): domain Eukaryota; kingdom Metazoa; phylum Arthropoda; class Insecta; order Coleoptera; family Chrysomelidae; genus Galeruca; species Galeruca laticollis. The sequence continues at coordinate 173,906,521 of OY998177.1, forward strand.
TACTGTTGATAAATTGTTAAAGAAGTTTTGGGTGATACTGTATTTCGTATACAAAAAATTACAATTTAGTGAAATGGTACTAAAGAACGAGCGGTTGAGAAAACTTTTCCAATTGCGAGAAACTACTTAACCACACCTGTTTTTTACAGCTCCTTCGGTTGAAACAAAGGCACGGATTAATGAGGTAAATTAAGGAAATTGAGATGCAAAATTAATGCGTTTTCGCTTTAAAGATAAATTAACCTACATACAAGTTTAATTAAAAGTGTCGAATTTTAGAACACAAAATTTATTACAGAGAATTAAATTATTTATTTGCAGATATAGATAGCACAATCGGGAAGAAATATTCAAAAAACCTATTTCTACAGGGTGTCCCAAAGTTAGTCTCGGGCGATTGAGCAGTTATGGTAGAACGAACACATATTCTGAAAATATTGTCGACTATACAGGATGTTCCAGAAATGTGTGGAAATATTAACTTATATTTTTTTTAAATGGAACACTATATTTTATTACAAATATGAATTCCTACGATCAAGAGCTATTAAAAAATATGTGTTCCTAGGTTATACAGGGTGGGGCAATCTTCTAACATCGGAGAATTACATCGTTGTGGTAAGAGATAAAACTTTGAAGTTTTGTGTTAGCTAATACAGTTACTGAGGGCATCATTTTAAATACTTTCGATTCTACGGGGTATTCCAAAACCACGTAATAGCACAAAATTACATTTTTTTAAATGGAAGGTACTATATTTTGATCAAGAATCGAAAAGATCTCACCGAGAGCGTTATAAAAATATAGCATTCTAATATTTATTTGGGTGTTTTAAAAAGATATGGCCAATTATTGGCAAAAAAACCTCATCTTCAACACTCTGCAAAACAGTAAATCAAAATAAATTAACAGGTCTTGGTATTCAATTATCATTCACATGTATTAATTACTTTTTTATCTGTGGCTTCTTTAATACAGGGTGACACAAAACGCAAATCAAGCAATATCTCAAAATTATTAAATGAATCACCCTATAAGTCTTTTTACCATTTGTTAGTACAATTAATAATCTTTCAAACGATGTAGTACATTTAGAGTATAAGTTAATGGAAAACCGTAAATATTTTATGATAATGGTCAAAAACAAGTATTGTACGTACACAAATTAAATGGTATTAAATTTTTATATGCAACGTCTTGTAAATTTTAACATTTCTAAGGCATAAATTTTAATCGTAATTTTGGATGCATCTACAATATCTAATCAATGATATAAAATGTTTGTTAATACCGTAGGTACCTGGAATTACCAAAATTTTTATATTTATGCATGTTTCACTTTCAAGAATTGTTATAGGCTTGTTTGAGAAAGGGCGAAACATAATCAAGTCATATTTTTGATTATATCAAGTGGGTTACTGTCAAAATAGTATCCACTAATAAATGTCAAAGAAATATTGCTGTATTCTTCGTTTGTGTTGTTAGGTTTAAATAATAAATAAGTATAATGAATTTTCCGCAGGAAGACATGATCAATATGATTTACGTGTTAGGAGAATGTTCAAAAAAGTGTTTACTCGCTTCAAGAGTATATCGTGAAAGATATTTCAATCGAAGACATCCAAACGAAAGAGCTTTCTTAAGACTTAAGGAAAGATTCGACACATCAGGTAATGTTTCCGATCAACCTCATACTCTTCCAAAACGTGTTTTCAATGAGGACAACGAATTTTTAGTAATGACAAATTTGGTTGAGAATCCTAATACAAGTACTAGAAAACTTAGTACTGAATTAGACATTAGTAGACGAATAATAGGAAGAATAATAAAAAAGAATAAATTTCACCCGTACAAGATACAGATGCACCAAGATCTTTTAGAGAGAGATAATAAGAATAAATATTTGCGAGTGGTTCAGTGGATTAATTAATGGATATCCAGATTTGAAAAAAAATGTTTTATTTAGTGACGAGGCCACGTTTCACAGAAATGGTTTCGTCAACCGCCGTAATTCTCATTTTTATTCGGATAGTAATCCACATTTGTTTTTGTACAACGACCCAAACTAAATGGTCCATAAATGCATGGGGAGGAATCCTAGGAGATACAGTTATAGGACCTTACCTTTTTGAAGGTAGCCTCACTGGAAGAAGGTATTACACTTTTCTAAAAAACTATTTGGGAGAATTATTGGAGGAAGTTGATTTAAACACAGAGTTAACTTGTGGTTCCAACAAGATGGAGCATCTGTACATTACGTTCGTTGTATACGTCGGTGGTTAAACAGACATTTTACCGACATGTGAATAGGACGTGGTGGACCAGATCTCACACTGATGGATTTCTTTTTATGGGGATACATCCAGCAACTTGTATATAAAACAGCACCTACTACCAGAGAAGACATGAAAGAAATAATTCGTAACGTATTTTCCACAATAACTCCAGCTATGTTAGAAAGAGTAAGATCCTCGTTTTTGAAATTAATTTAGAAGTGTATGGAAGTAAATGGTCGCCATTTTGAACACTTAGCGTAAACTATACTTTTTATAAAATATCAATGTTTATTTATGTAAACATAAGTGTTTTTATAATGTTGGTTACCATAATTGTTAGTTTTTTAATAATAGAAAAAGTTGGAAAATAAAATACAAGCTTGCATTTTACATAACAAAGATATACGGTTTGTGATGACTTAATTATTTCGTAAAGACTGCAAACTACTTTTATATTTATTAGTACTATAATGACATTAGCCTACTTATAGTGAACAAAAATATTGCTTCCAACATAATTCCGATTAAGTCTTTCCTTCCTCTGATAGTAAGAGTAAAAGTAAAAGATATTTTAGATGCATCCAAAATTACGATTAAAATGTATGCATTAGAAATGTTAAAATTTACAAGACGTTTCATGTAAAAATTTAATACCATTTAATTTGTGTACGTAAAATACTTGTTTTTGACCATTATCATACAAGATTTACGGTTTTCCGTTAACTTATACCTACCCTAAATGTACTACATCGTTTGAAAGATTATTAATTGTAGTAACAAATTGTAAAAAGACTTATAGGGTGATTCATTTAAAAATGAGATATTGATTGATTTGCGTTTTGTGTCACCCTGTATTAAATAAGCCACAGATAAAAAAGTAATTAATACTGAGCACAGCCAATGATATGTGAATGATAATTGAATACAAAGATCTGTTAATTTATTTTGATTTACTGTTTTGCAGAGTGTTAAAGAGGTCTTTTTTGCCAATAATTGGCCATATCGTTTTAAAACACCCCTATAAATATTAGAATGCTATATTTTTGTAACGCTCGCGGTGCGATCTTTTCGATTCTTGAACAAAATATACTGTTTCATTTAAAAAAATGTGAGTGTGTGCTGCTACGTGGTTTTGGAATACCCTGTAGAATTGAAAGTATTTTCAAAATGTGCCATCAGTAACTGTATTAGCTCACACAAAACTTTAAAGTTTTTTTTATTGATGCCTCATATTACCTATTTAAAGCACAGCGTGTTTAAATCGAACTTTCAAGCAAGCGCATTTTTTAAAGTCCCTATGGTAACAACAACAACTACTTTTTCCATTAGTTTTTAAATTGTATATTTTCATTGTGAATCTATGTCTTATTTGGTTTTTTCTGCAAAATTTATTTATATATTCATATATATAAATATATATATATATATATATATATATATATATATACAAATTGAAAAATATCTTGGAGAATTGAATAGAGTGTATTTTTCCTCTTATGCTGCAATCCCCAATAAGATATTTTTCAATTTGTGTTCTAATTGATCAGCAACGATCACGGCATTTTTCGCTTTTCAGCTATATATATATATATATATATATATATATATATATATATATATATATATATATATATATTGTATCCTTTTAAATATAAATAAAGAAACTTTTTGATTACTGATCTGACAGCAGTACCTCGTAACGTCAAATAAAAATAAATATTATTTAGGATGGACTTTCACGAAACTTGGCTGGGCATCGAGGACGGACTTCCATTTTTTTGTAGTAATAATATAATAATAATATGTTACCTACGACCACCCCTGTAAGTAGTCAAAAACACACAGTCGGCAATCAATGTAAGATGTCTATTACGCACGGTAAAAGAAAACGCACGGCTGTAAAGTAAATGGCACGGCTTCCATAGCAACCACTTAGCAACTGTCAATAGACGTAGCCATTTTATTCAAAATGTATTACTTAGATATTTGACGTTGAATTTAATACTAAGAGTTATTTGGAATTATATGATAATTTGTTCCGTTTCATTCAATCCGCATCTTTTAGCTGTCTGAATGTATCTCATATTAGTAAACAATAGTATATTATACACCAAGCGACTAAAGTGGCCCATTTAATCCCGCGGGTGCAATGCAATGCCGGTAATTGTACATACATTTTTAATAAAAATAAATACTACTTAGGACGGATTTTTCCGAAACTTGGCGGGGCATCGAGGGTGAACTTCTAAGGTGCTTGGCTGGGCATCGAGGAGCGACTTTTATCAAACTTGGCTGGGAATCGAGGATGTACGTTTTTACGTGTACTTTAAATACCTTAATAAGATTATAAACACAAGTACAAGTGGGTCGTAGGTAAAGTATAGTACGTAACTCGTGTTGTAACGCATTTTACATACTCACGGAATTACGCACTCGCCGCTACGCGGCTTCGTGCGTAACTTTTCCGTTCGTGAGTAAAATGCTTCTTACAACACACGTTACGTAATATACTATTATGATTTCAAAGTGCACCAATAAAAAAAAATAGCGTAAAGTATTCGTGGATAACTGGTCTTTCAAACACTTGCTCTATTTCGAGCACTCCGGCTGCGCCGTCGTGCTCGAAAAATCGCGCCTGTTTGAAAGACCTCTTTATCCACTTATACTTTAATATACTAATCTCTTGCCACAACGATGTAATCCTCTGATGTCAGAAGATTGCCCCACCCGTACAAGCAAAACTCAAATTAAAGAATATTTGAAATAGCCAGTGCGGTAGCTTTCAACCGATATAGGGTATGTATGGTCAATTTCATTAAGCAGAATGAGAGTATCGTTAAAACTAAAAAAATCCTCAAGCACGAATTGGAAAATAAAACGCTCAGCTATTTTGTAACAATATATTTTATTATTTTACCGAATGTACAAAATGCCTACAGTTTACTTCTAAGCGCTTGTTTATTCTTTTAAAAACTTAATTTCGAACTTTATTTAATAGTTCGGTAGTAATTGTTACTAGTGACTTCTTGTTTGTATACAATGTCTTGTATATAACCCCAGACAAAGTGAACGTGGAGGCCAAGTAAATGGTCCTCTTCATCCAATCCAGCACTCCCTAATCTTCCTATTTAAATATCCCTAATCACTTCTGTGCCTCGTCTAGTTAAAACCACATTTTATTTTTTATTTATAATGGAACGTCAACTAATAATGGCTGTAATTAGTTTTTAAAAAAATCAAGAACTTTGGTTGACTTCATTTTCCCATTAAAAAAGAAAGTTTCTATAACATTATCCTCCACAATACCACCCTATGCGTTTAAGGACCACTTAATGTAGAATGTTATTCTAGAAGGTTTCGGGTTATCATCACAATAGTAAGCCATTCTTGTGGAATGTTGCTTCGCAATCTTCTTCTTCATATATATAGGCTCTTGGGCCTGTTCTTTACCGATTAGTACTGTAATCTTATTTGGGTTGTCGATTGCCAGCAGTCTCGCCATCTTTTAAAGGGCCTTCCTGGTGGTCTGGTGCTATATGGTTTTAGATCTCTTGCTGTTCGGGCTATCCTATCTGCGCTCATTCGTGTAACATGCTGGTTCCACTCCCGTCTTCTTTGTCTTCTCCATCGTACAACATCTTGTACCTTGCATATGTCTCTTATCTGATTGTTTGGAATTCTATCTTTCAATGTTTGCCCGCGATTGATCTTACAGTTTTCATTTCTGTTGTTCTCACTATTCTTTTTGTTCCCGCTGTGTCGGCTCTCGTTTCTATTGCATATGTCAATATTGGCTTTGCAATACAGAGCGTTTTATTTTACAATTCATGAGTGAGTTGTTTTTTTTTACAGTTTTAATGACATTCTCATTCTGCTTAATGAAATTGACCATACAAGCCCTATATCGTTTAAAAGCTTACCGCGGTCGCTAACAAATACCAATGCAATATTCAGGTTGTTCATTTAAAACTTTTAAAATATTCTTTAATTGGGGTTTTTCTTCGCCCTGTATTACAAAAAATACGAGATACCAATGTAACCCATTTTATAAAAACCTAATAACCTCAAAATATTAACCGAATGAAAAAAATCTTCACACTTCACTATAGTAAAATCGCAATCGGTGTAGAGTAATAAAACTGTCGTAACCAAATTAACAATATATAAAATTAGAAGTGAAACAAAAAGTGAGTTATTAAATCCGCAAAGAAAAATGCAGGCGGTAAAAAGAAAGTTGAATTTACAGAAGGAATTAAAAACGGAATAAGAAGAAAAGTGCACGATTTTTATTTTAGGAAATAAATTCCAACACTAGCTAAAATTTCGGATGAAATGAATAAAGATCCATATTTCCGTAAAATGAGGCGAACGAAACTACGGGAAACGCTACAGGAAATAATTAAATGGGCAAAACATGATAGAAAAGCGATTCTAATTGATACTGACGAAATTATTTGTTGGAGACGGAGATATCTAAGAACAATTTTTAAATTACCTGCAGAAGGTAAACCAATATTTTACTTCGATGAAACCTGGGTGAATTAAGGCTACACTGTCAGTAAAATGTGGCAGGATACCAACATTCAATCTTCACGACAGGTTTTTTTGGAACGATTATCTACTGGATTGAATAGTCCATCCGGTAAGGGACGACGTCTAATCATAACTCATATTGGCAGTGATAATGGGTTTTTAGATGGTGGCTCTTTAATATTCCAATCTAAAAAACTGGAGACTACCATAAAGACATGCACGCCGATGTTTTGGAGGAATATTTTGAGCTGATGATTAACCTAATACCAAAAGGTTCAGTCATAGTATTAGATATCGCTTGAGAAGGTGCCAAACACATCATGGAGAAAACAAGAGATCATTGAATGGCTAACAGACAAAAATATTAATTTTCCTCAAAAATCAGTCAAACCAGAACTTCTACAAATTGTAAAATTGAATAAGCCTCCTGCTCGATATGCAGTGGACGAACTAGCCAAAAAACGTGGTATTGACGTAGTGCCACTTCCCCCATATCGCTGCCAATTAAATAAGGTAGAACTGATATGGGCACAAGTGAAATGTTTTATAGGTCGACATAATACTACATTTAAACTAAAAGATGTGCAAGCATTATTAGATAGGTTCCTATTTTACAAGTTACTAAAGAAAATTGGCAAAAAGCAATTTATCATGTATTGAAAGAAGAAGAAAACATGTTGAATCTGGACAAAATCTTAGATGCAGACATTACAGTGACACCATTAATAATTTCAATAAATAATGACTCCTCAAGTGACGATTCTGTTTCCGACAGTGATTTAGAGACATTTACACTTACTAATCGAGACTAAGATGAAGGAAGAACTATTTAAAACAATTTACAAGTGGCATGTTCATATTAATTTGGTAAGCAAATTACAATTAGTACCTATCATAACGTATTATTTAGAATTCGAGCCATAATATAACGGTCAACATTATAAACCACACTTATTTAATAGGATATCTAGGTATTTTCATAAACAATACAACAAATATTAACAATATATACCAACGAACCCCTAATACTATTCCTAAACCTACGCCTATTATATCCCTAGAAAGTATTAAGATAAGACTCGGTCATTATTATCTTTCTACAATACCCGTCGGCACAAATAGATTTCTTGTTTTCACAACATTCATTACAGCAGGTAGTGTAAAATTACATATTTTGCTTGATCCATTTGTGGTGAGTAAGTCCCATAAAATTTTGATTTATTACTCCGCACCGATTGCGATTTTACTATAGATTTATTGACTGGCGGGGTGATAAATTAGAGATTATTTTTGTATACTAGTGAACATATTATAACCTGGGTTTGTTAACTTTATCAAAATTAACTATATTTAAGAAAATTTAAAGGTTATACGTGCGAACGGCAGCTGTTCGTCGGAGAACATTTATGGGAGCAAATAAGGAATACATCACATAACCAGCGGCGCCATGCAAATTTTGTTTTATAGACAAAAACAAGTAATTGAGAAGTATATAGATTTTACTAAATTGCAAAATATAAAAACTAAAGAGGTCAAACATAAAAAAAGAAATATTATTTGAATAATATCGAAGATCAATCCTTTAATCAGATTTGAGTATAGCTATTTACTTACAACAAGGGGGTTAATACTCTATTGGTTTTTATTAAAATATTCAAGTAAGATATCAAAGTTAATTAAGTCTTAATTAGTAAGTTAATAAAACCTACCTAAATACAATAGTGACTTTTCAACACTATAGTACTATAGTTTACACTTTCATAAAAAATTTGTAGCATTAAAATCTCTGTTAATTTTATTTCTGAGTGGTACTGGTTACGCCATCTATCTGTGAGGTGCGAAATCGACTTCGTAATTACGGAAGAAGTCGTTTTAGAATTAGGCCGCATTCGATGCGCTAATGACAACTTATGAACCAGAGAAAGTCACTCTGACTCTAACATTTTACGAGAAAGTTTCGTTTTTGGTTCCCTAATATAGGTGAGTAATTTTAAAATCTTTAGGATGATTTTCGAAGTTAAGGCAGTCTGAACTAAAACTATGTTTCTTTTAATATAGGGAAATTCCGGAGGACTAAAAATTAGTTAAGTCGTTTAGTTTGATGGTACCAAAGCCAATTAGTAAAGACTAGTCCTTAATAGTTATTTAGCTCATTATAGCTGAAATCTTAATTTCCAACATCCTTCAAGATATATGTGGTAATCCATCGACCAGAAGCCGATAAGCATGAAGTGCGAAGACCGACCAGTTTTTTAGAAACGTCAAAGTCAACAACACCTACCTCTGGCACCCCGTTTTTTGATAGCGGTAAACTAGTTTTCTGTAAGAAGGGCATGTAAGTACTTTTTTGTAACAATTTATTCTGCTGAATATTTTGAGTGCTCATTTAGTAAATTCATTTGATTTTTACTGAATTTAATATAGACCTGATGAATTCTGCAAAACAAAAATTACTTTCAATTTTCAACTTGATATGGTTCGAACATCTCTTTGGTCTAAAGCTATAATTATTCCATTGCTAAAAAGTGGCGAAACTCGACTAATGCCGGAGTCATACAGACCAATATCTTTAACATGTGCCATGTGCAAGGTTTTTGAAAAGATTGTGAACAACCGCTTATTATGGTATCTGGAAAAAAATAACTTAATAGCACAAGAACAAAGTAGTTTTAGAAAAAATCGTTCGGCAGTGGACAATATCTTAGATTTAGAAAGCAACATACACGAAGCGTTTGCTACTAAACAGAAATGTATAGCTATATTTTTCGATCTAAAACACGCATTTGACACCGCATGGAGATATAACATATTAAAGACACTTCATACTTGGAACATTAAAGGAAATTGTCTATCTTTCATAGAAAACTTTCTAACGAATAGAAGCTTCCAAGTGAGAGTTAATAATTGTTTCTCGAATTCTACTACTCAACAAAATGGAGTGCCTCAGGGTTCTGTATTAAGTCCGACTCATCAAAGCCATCGACAAACCAATTAAAGCACGCTTGTATGCAGATGACCTGGTTATATTTATTAAAGGAAAAAACTTGAATCTCATGTCACAAATCCTTCAGAACACGTTGGAAAAGCTAGAAGTTTGGTCTAATGATGTTGGATTTGAATTTTCTGTCTCAAAAACATCTGGCATGATCTTCTCTTCAAGAACTGTTCAAAAGCCTATACTAAAGTTGTACGACTCACACTTACAATTTAAACCACATGTGAAATTTCTAGGTGCAATATTTGATGAAAAACTAACTTGGAAGCAACATATAAAACAACTAATATTATCATGTAATAAAAAGCTAAATATACTAAAAACCCTATCCAACAAATACTGGGGATCGGATCAAACTACTTTACTTAATTTGTACAGATCTTTAATCAGATCAAAAATTGACTTCGCTTCGATAGCTTACGCTTCGACAAGTAGATCAGTCTTGAAACCCCTAGATGCGGTTCATAATAACGTCTTAAGGATTTCTTTGGGAGCCTTTAGAACTACACCAGTACAAAGTATGTATGTGGATGCCGGAGAACCATCTCTTCATTATCGTCGGATGCAGTTGACTCTTACACATGCAGCAGCCATTGCACAAGATACCACAAGACCCATACATCTTCAAACATTTCAGGACCAGCATCCAGACGAAAATGATCAATTTACCAACAGAAAACCATACTACGAACGATTACGACTCACGCTGAAAAGCCTTAATCTGAATGCTCCCGATACATTCTCCAATGTAATATCCTACCCTCCACCTTGGACACTAAAACCTTTACACTGCAATACACAACTCCTGCGCTACAAAAAAAATGAGTCGAATAACTCCATAATTAAAAATACATTTCTGGAGATTACTGATCGCTGTTTTGAAGGTTATTCTCATATTTATACAGACGCTTCTAAATCCAACAAACGTGTAGGTTGTGCTTGTGTTACACCCAGAAATCAGTTTTTGTTTAAACTCCCAATGTCCTGCAGTATATTCTCCACAGAACTTTATGCGCTATGAAGCCCTTAAGCATATAAACAGCCTAAAACTTAATAATTGCTTGATCCTCACGGATTCCTTAAGTTCTGTTTCGTCAATCCAGCATTTAAATCCAACTCATCCCTTTGAAAAGTTGATAAAATGCGAACTTAAAATAATTCAAGAAGACTCAAAAACGTTCAACTCATCTGGATTCCATCCCACATTGGCATCAGTGGTAACGAGAAAGCTGATGAATGTGCGCGTCTTGCAGTGAATAGTGATAACTCGGGAACAGTTAGAAAATGTGCCAGCAGTGACCTAAAAGGTATTTATAAAAGCAAAGTGTCCGGTATGTGGCAAAACGAGTGGCATCGCAGTGATTCAATGCTGAGACATGTAAAATCGGTCGTGACATCTTGGGGGCGTAACCATTTAAGTCGACTTAATCAGGCGAATCTTTCACGATTACGCCTGGGACACACTAAATTAACTCATTCATTTTTAATGACTAAAACAGAGCGTCCCAAATGCGATGCATGTGATGAAATATTATCGGTGAAACACATATTAATAGATTGCAACAAATTGCTTGGTGAATGTTCTCTAATAGACAAGCTAATAAACTTCCTTAAGGATATCAACGTTTTAAATAGTATTTAGTTCAATATGGTTGATATTTAGTCCAATATTTGTATATGCTTAATTTGTAAGTTTGCAATCACTGTATAGATCTCATATTGTTCCTTCGCTAATAACCTTTTGGTGGATGCGACTAATTTGTAATAAATAAAAAAAATATAGACCTTTCATAGGCCGAGGAATGTTACTTACAAATATCGTGTAGCAATTAATCTCTCTATCGTGCCAACTTTACTTGTAAATTTACACTTAAATTGTTTATAGTCCTAAATTTCTCTGTACTTGGCTGCTTTACGAACAGAGCTGTATATTTTAATTTCAATGGTCAAGCCATTTATTGGCAAACTAAAAGGGAAGCACATAATACTTCTAAAGTTAGAGTAGAGTCAATTTGTTTGTGCTGTCCAAATTTATTTACCTATACTTTACACTTTTCCATTTTTTTATACAAACTTATACTAGGTACTGTAATACAAGCTCATAACGACTCCCGAGTATTATTGCTAGTGTAAGATACCTTCACCAGACTGTGCAATTTAAAGTGATTTTGTGGATCAGTCGTTTCCTCTTCCACGACTTTAAACTTGGAAAAGGTGGCGCCCTTAATAATTTTGTTCAGTATATCACCAATCCTACCTAAATTTGAAGAATCCAAGCTTACCCACTTGCTCTACCGATGAACAGCTGCCGTCCGCAAATGTGGTGGTTTTTCCGAAACTTAGGGGTACAGTTGTGTCGGAATATTATTTATTGTACATTCAAACCCAAACGAGAAACGTTACTTGCCACAAATTATATTTTTATGTATTATATAGTAGGATTGTAAATTTGTTTACGATGAGATTTTATTTAATTGTAACTACTGTTATCTAAACCTAAAATACAATTTCCTTCAGATTTTACAATAAAATATTTAAGTTAATTAAAGTAAAAATAAAGTAAATTCTGGCCTGTTCGCCCTTATAGGTCCTCCAACGTTCTGAAAAATTCTACAAACGTTTTCTTCCAAGCTCTCTCGGTCTCTGGAATACCCTCATGTGTCGTATCAACCAAATGGAGTTTCACTACGAAGACATTATTTTTCTCTTGTTTTGGGTGTGGAGTGTAAATTCAAGATCAAGCACGCGTCTTACAAAACAAAACGAGTAATAGAGGTTTTTAGCTAAGAAAAGCTATTTTTAAAATTACCTTAGAACCCTAAAAAGAAAACTCTTTTTAATAAACAAAAAACAACATTTCTGATTTTGCGATGATAAAAAAGGATGGATAAATCAAATTTGAATAGTTAAGATCTTAAGGAGGCAGCTCACCTTATTAAAACACAAATTTGGGATTACTAAGGGTTTTTAACCAATAACAAAAAATTACTACAAGGTATAGGTAAAACCTACCTCGTTTCTTAGTTTCTACGAAATGCCGATTCAAAAAATTTCCTATCCAAAGAAATCAAGATTACTTTATCTCTCTCCCACAACCTAACATATACTCTATCCCTGACAAGTACTCTTGGTGGCCTAACTAGTAGGTACCAATAAATCAAGGTACTGATTTTACCAAAAGCCAGTGGTGTATCCCAAAATCAACACGTTACAATATCTTGTATAACTTAGCAACACATTAAATTTTTGAACAACTCTTGAACGTGGGAATTGAAATTTGTAATAAAATATAGGGTGTTCCATTAAAAAAATTCAAGTTATTTCCACACCTTTTTGGTACATCTTATACACATTCGGCTTATATTTTTCTTGTATATTACTGTTTAACGGGAGGAAAATAGACAGCCTTATAAAAAGCGAGAACGCGATAAACACCACTCTGTGATGAACTAATTAGTGGGGATGCGCTTCTCCCACACTAGTGTGAATTATGACTTTCTGCTTTTTGTAAAGATTTTAAGTTTAGTAATGTGCAATAATCGGTATGGTGTACATCGAATTGCAGCAATCGGCGGAGTATTTTACGATATTTTATTTCAAATGAATGATATTATTTTTATCTTTTAAATAAAATAATATCTTATCTCCAAACTTATTTACTTAATTTCTTTTCTGCCATAGCAGACATGAAAAATAAAACTGACTGACTGTCTGTCTAAAAATGAATCTGAATGTGTGTGTACTGTGTGTGTTGGAAGTCGACGAGTTATATCCAGTGTTGCCAGCCGAAGGGAAATTTCCCGTTTTGCGGGAATTTTCAACACAAAAGGGAAAAAGTTAACTGAAAACGGGAATTTTTTACTCTAGTTCAAATTGTAAAAAAATTCAAAAGATTATTAGAAATGAATTCGAATGAATGAAAACTAATAAATGGTTTACTGTTTATGACCATTTCTTTAGGTTAAATTTTAAACTGTACTAAGTATGCAGTTAGGTATAATGATAAGCATTTAAAGTTACATAATAAAAATATGTATGAAATAGAATTGTTAATTCTTTGACGTATTTTTAACGTTTTGTTAAAAGATTTATGTTTTTTATACTTTGTTATGTAACTACATTCGTTTTTCATATAAAAAATATTTTTTTGAAAATATGCACATGTTTGTATTTCTGGTATAAAATCTATTTTGTTAACGGGAGGGATTTTTTTCAAAAAAGAGGGAATTTTTAAGGTAAGTGGAGGGAAAAAGCTAAGGTTGGCAACACTGGTGAGATCGGTCGCTAACGCAATGAATAGTAGGGATATCACCGCCTTCATCTACGTTCACTCTCCTGTCCTCGCTTCATATGAATATCGTTCTCTTTTATTGCCACTTAATAGTTTTGCCTATATCCAAGAAAAATATATGCCGAATCTGTATATAGTCAATAATATTTTCAGAATATGTGTTTGTTTATGATACAACTTTCACCAAATCTTGAAAATGTTTCTTCTATCATAACTGCGCAATCGTCCGAGACCAGAAATTTGGGACCACCCTGTTTCCTTCAGAATGATATGGAATAAAATGTGATTTCCTATGTTCCCATTATCAGCCTGTTTCTCATTAACTAACAAGGGTAAAGGAAAAATATAATTAGGTATTTTAAATATTTCTTAACGGTCTACTATTCCTCTGGTTTACGGTACATATTTACGGAACACCTTATATAATGGAATTCTCAAAATGCACACACTTCCTTATACATTTAATAACGGTCAAAAACGCCAGGTACTCGAAATGTACACTCCAAAAATAGAATTAGTTATTCATAATATACCGGAACGTGAATCATTATTTACTTTAGATTGTATTCATAAAATTTTCTTCCAAGGCAAAAGAGTGAATGCGTTAGGACCGGTTCGGTGATCGTAGATGAATGTAATATAGAAATTGATTCGAGTTAAAAGTGAAGGTACATCTATTAAACTATTACATAAATTAACAAAGATAGTTTCAAGTAGGTATTGCAAAATTAGAAAATATATTGTAACGGATTTATTTGAACGATAGTGCGGGTTCAATTTATTTCCACATTTATTTAAACACTTTTACATGACTTATCACCAAGTTACTACACTACTTTCAATATTATAGTATCTACTAACCATTTTATATTGTTTACGCGCTTTTCTTGTTAGAAACAATAAACTCCATTGTTTTAGCCTTTTTTTTTAGATTTTTTTCTTCTACGTTACTGTTTTCGGTCTTCCGCTCGATCCTTCTGGTAAATTCCACGAGCGATCGCGTTGATTTGTTGATTTAACGGAGTTAAAAAAATGGCGAGCGCGCCAAATTCTAAGAAGGTCTATTGGGATTTATTGTGACAGTTTTTATAGACATGTTCTCGGAAGGTCTTATAAGGATTGAGCCGGCAATCAAGAAATATCGCGAAAGGCGTTTGTTTTGTGTAAGCCACAATCCAGAATTCTCTAGTAAAAAAGGCACTAGTATATAAAAAGGACCGATGAGCGGACCAGGGCAGTTGATAAAGTGATCTTGACAAATAAACAGTAAATAAGTGAATATAAAAGTGTTGATATAAATTAATAATTAAGTTTGTGTGCATATAAATTAAATTTAAGTAATTAGTTAAGTACATATAAATTAAGTGTTAGTGAGTTAGTGTTTAAATAAATTAGTAAGTAGCCATATCGAGTGTTTAAAATTTATCCCACCCCTTTATTGTTTAAATAAATAACAAAAACATTACAATATTTTGTCCCCATCAATATTCGAAAAACAAGTCAGTTAAATATCAGAAATTAATTATTCAATTGATTGTAACCGTCTTAACTGTTCTGTACAAAGTTTTCTTGAATGGAACAATGATGGCCTAGCGAAATATTATTATTCGGAACGGTAGTGGGAGATAAACAGTTAAAACGTATGCGAACGGCATTCTTGGGTTTGATTGGAGAGCGTAAGGGTCGTAGGTATATAAGATGTAAGTAATTAAACGGGAAATTAATTAGGGCGCCAGAAATTTTAATTTACAGGAAAAACTTCAAAAAATGCGATACGAGAGAAATTATAAATGAGATATTTTCAGAGACAATGTGTCTGTGGAGATTAGGGATGTACTCCCTAAAACGCGTTCATAATGGTAACCAGTTTATTAACATCTTTGACTAGCATAAGTCATTAGAACAATAAAAAACTTATAATATGAATGCACGAATTACAGGATACCAACAACAGACAGAAACAATTAGATCCACAATCCTACATAGAATCTTGTACGAAAAAACTTAAATGTCTTGGGGTGTACGTATGCCCTGTTATTATACAAAATGTGCACACCTCGACGACGTTATTAATATATACATAAAAACAATAAGTAATTGTTCGAGGAATAAATAGTCTCCAAGGAACAAACTAATATCACGTTGTTTCGGCACAAATATACATACTATAAATGTCGCTGAGTTTGCGAACAAAGTAAAAGGATTAGTTTATCAGTGAAATTATTTTCCGTTTATATATAAAGAAAATATTGATGATAAGAGGAACGTTAATTAATTTCTTTGGAACAAAAAACACATCGGCGTTGTGGAAGTTATGTCAAGATAATGGGACGGAAAATAATTTTATCTAGGATAAGCGTGCACGCCGAATCTTTTAATTATTACTATATCAAAACAGCATAGAACATTAATATTCTCTACAGCAAAGATAATATTACAAATAAAAAAACTAGTTAGCATAATAGAATAGTTCTGATACTGTAGTGTTTTTCGGTTAAAGAAATGGCGTGATACTAAATTAGTCCTCCATAATCCGTAAGGAAAAGGTGCTATTTAACCCAGGTAGAAGAGGTATAAAATAATCTTAAACTATAGCTGCATCCAGAAGTCACAAGCCAATCACGACTGTATTAATCAGGTAATCGGCTTTGATGATGACACTTGCATAAACGCCGGGGGAAGTGGTTTGTCGGTTCGGCGGATTTAATTTCTTAAAAAAATACTTGCAATAAGTAATTTACTCTCACCACGTGATGGAAACAAATCACAAACACTCGGTACTTCTGGATAGGACGGCTAACGAAACTCGAAACGCTATGACTAATAACTTCGGTAACTTTAATTCGCTAAATAAACACGATAATTATGGTTGAGACTTTAAGAGAAATATGACCGATTTAATATCGGTAACGATAGGTACCAGACGATAATTAGAGTTGACACCCTACGAATTTTACAACTGATTCGCTTTCGTCGCTGACTTAATCTCGATAGCGGTAATAACGGCATGATAAATAACGTTGAGATCATAAGAAAATTACAACTCACTTTCATGAGGATCCTTAGATGACTGCCTTAATCTCGGTAGCTTCGGCCAAAGGCAACCTTTTTTTTAGAAAGTTTTCCACGAAAGATAACGAGGAAGCTAGTTCTTAAAAAAACCATAGAAAACGAATTGATGCCATAAAGTCACCGATTACGACGTTTAAGTAGAATCTAGGTGAAAATACTCTTTTGACAGAGGCGACATCAAAGCTATTGTAAACACATCGTACTTTTTTGAGTAGAAAATTAAGGTTGGAGCGTATCGAACCCTTCCAGTGTCAAGGGATATTGTTTAATAATTTTTAATGTTCATTGGTCATATAAAACGATGTCCTACACTTCGACGAAAATATCTTACGCCAGGGCCATACTGATTTAGGGATTATTCGAAAATAATTACTCGATTCAGTGGGGCAAAACGTAAGAGAAATAAAAACGTTACATAATAAAGCCCTGTTCAAGAGGAATCTCGAGATTCTTTCCACCAAAGGATTTTTAAGTCAATGTTTGGCTAAGAATTGCGGATAATTTAATTGAGCCAGTGATTCTGTTATATAATTATTTGTAGTTTTACAAAAGGTTCAATAAGACGAAACTCTGAATGAGGTAATACATGGATTTTTTTAGAGCCTGAAGTTGGAGAATATCATCGCTTATTGCTTGTAGTGGGACTTGGTAGAGTTGTGATATGATATTGTCACTATGTTTGCTTTGTTGGTATAAATTGTTTTCACTGATATAGGGAGTATTTACGTAACGTTGCATTCATACCGCAGTGCATGCGGAGTGTTTTTGATTGGAAGCGCTGTAGGATTTTTGTGTTAGAAGGTTTGCAGCATCACTAGAGTTCAATTCCGCACGTCCAGATGGTTTTTAGAATAGTTTTATAGATAATGAGTTTATTCTCAAACGAGATTTGGGATCTTCTACCAATCAAACCATTTGTGCTACTCTAAGATATAATTGATCTCGTTTGGTTTTAATGTGGTGTTTCCACGTAAGCTTTTGGTCCAGGTGTAGTCCAATGTATTTGCTTTCATTTTTTATTGATAGTGGTTGTTGATACTAAATTGAGAGCAATTCAATTGTCTTATTGTGAACATTATGCGGGTTGAGTTTTTAGAGTTTATTTTGATCTTCCAGCGTTCTAGCCTATTCTGTGGTTGAGTAAGGTGGTCCTGAAATTTTTGTGATGCTCTGTTAGGATCAGAATCTACTGATAATATTGCCGTGTCGTCCGCGAATGTGGCTATTGTGAGATCTTCATTAGTAGGGATATCGGAAGTGAAGAGAAGGTAAAGAAAGTACAGAACCTTGAAGAATTTCGGGATGGTATTCGAACAGTGATGAATGTATTTTAACTTGAAAAGTGCGTTCAGTAAGATAAGGTAAACATTGCTGGGCATACGCGGTTTCAATTTGTGTCAGACTTTGTCGAAGGGCTGGTGTTTTAGAACGTCGCCAGTGATTAAGTCACAGCCTGGGGCGTTGTGTGTATTTATAAGCAAACTGATGCAGAAAGTCAGTTTCGAAGCAATGTTTTTCTAAAATATTAACAAAATGATACGAAAATGGAGACCACTTTGTTTTTATCAATCATTTATCAATATTATCAACATAATTAGTAATGTAAGTATAACATTTACAAGTTCCCCTCAAACAATATAACAGTGTTAAAGGAAAGAGTGGAATTCTGCAGTAGGTATATCAGAATTCAGAACAGTGCCTTTAAGAGAAATATATTGCCCCCTATCAATAAAATATAATATCAAAAGTGATAATAGTAAGAGAAATGATAATACACTTTTTCAATTGCTCTATGCTCTGTATTTAAAAGCATAACTGTTAACTTTTTGCGTTATGATTGTTCCAAAATTAATGATAAAGTTCACTAAATCTGGGAAATAGTAGAAACGTGCAATATAGGTAATAAACTTTACATTCAGATTTTCTTGGAATGTTTCCGATAAATTGCCAAATCATTAGATGAATATAAAAATATTTAGGATATTTTTATTTGCTGATTGTACATCCAAAATATTTCTTAAAAGTGCGTTCGATATTGTGAAATAATTTTTATACAACTCTTGTCGGAAATATACCGATTTATTTTATTTTTGTTTTTAAGGAATATAATTAACTAGTACTTATGCAATTAAGCGTTTATTTTGTTTAAAAGTTTGTCTATAATTTATTTTGAATTACTAAAACATTGGCTTAATTAATGCATTGATTTTATTTACATTAGAATTAGAATAATTGCTAATAAAATTACTTATTATTTTTACAATGAACTTGAAACATGTATTTTTGTCCAGTTATTCAAATTTTTTAATATTCGTTGGCATCAAATATGTTCCTATCAAATACAATCGCATCATAGATATAATTTTTTTTAAAGACGTGTCAATCCATTTTTTTGACAGAAATCTTTGGTTTTTAAGGTCTATGAACTGTGTGCCGTGTCTTCGGCGAAAATAACAGACTTTTTTACCGTTATTTTTTTTATTATCGTTTATTATTATTCTAGCTTTAAGTTTATGGTATAAACCCATTTAATACTTCCAGTAAAGAAATGAAGATGTGTTTAAAGTGGAAATGAAATGTTAGATATATTATTTTAAATGTTGTACAGTCACAAGTACTGTTTAGCACTCTTATATGTAATTATTTGGCACCTTGTATTTACAGAGCTGGGCAGTATTTTACAACTTTTCCTTTGAAAATATTTCAATTACTTAGGTTCTAACATTCACAGTAATTATACTCAAATGTTTTCTTTCACAGAAAGTTGCCAAAAATAATAGTTAACTACTCATTGCTAACACTTTTTTTGATTAAGTAAGTAGCAGTTATACTCCAGCAGTTTGTCCAGCTCTGTGTGTTTATACGAGTGTAATAATGACTTAATATAAAATTATCATAAATAATTTAAAAATCTAATGATACTACAATCTAGAATGTATGTTACTCAAATTATTTTTTAATTATGGCATTGTTTTTACATTATAGTTTATTTATTGTCATTCTGTTTGTTGAAAAGTACTTTGTGAAAGAAATTATTTGTTGTGTATTTTTATACCAAAATAAATAAACTGTTTATATGATTACTGTTTTATTTTTTCCAATTTAATTAACCATTTATAGTCCATCATTTGATATTTCATTCAATTTGACTCAACATCTAATCATTATTGAGTTAAATTGAATAAAATGTCAAATGATGGACTATAAATGGTTATTTTGAAATAAAATAATTAAAATACAGTAAATTTGAATATACCGCCAAAACCTAAAATTACAGTAATCTTTTCAACATCACTCAATTGTTTAGTCGACAGGCTCTTTAGATGGCGCCACAATCAGTGTCTCATCTATCTTTAGGTTATCTGTGGATGAGACAATACACAACAACATATTAGTAGTAAGGAAAAATAAACGGTTTTAAGGATTAAAACTAACTTTTCCGCATCTGTGGCCCTGAACAATATTCTATCATAAAATTGTTACTTGTATACACTTCGGGGGATGTATCGTGCTAACAAACCGAAATTTCTCCAAAAATAACCAAAAATTCAGTATATCTGGATTTATAGGACCCGCTGTACTCGCTTCAATCAACTGAAAATCAATAGGGTACATCTGTGAGACGCCTTGAACAATATTCAATCATAAAATTGATCAATCGTATACTCTCTGGAGGCTGTATCGTGCTAACAAACTGAAAATTCTCCAAAAATGACAAAAATTTGGTACTTCAAGTACCATAGAGTACCCGTTGTACTGGCTTTAGTGAGCTGAATATCAATAGAGTTCACCTTTAAGACGCCCTTAATAATATCCAATCATAAAATTGGTCACTTGTATATACTCCGGAGGCTGTATCGTGCTAACAAACTGAAAATTCTCCAAAAAAGACAAAAATATCGTACTTAAAGTACTGTAACACAAGTTGTATTGGCTCTGGTCAGTTGAAAATCAATAGGGTTCATCAGTAAGATGCCCTGAATAATATTCAATCATAAAATTGGTGACTTGTTGAACACCGGAGGCTGTATCGTGCGAACAAACTGATATTTCTCAAAAAATGACAAAATATCGTACTTCAAGTACCATAGCACCCGTTGTACTGGCTCTGGTGAGCTGAAAATCAATAGGGATCATGTGTGACATGTCTTTAACAATATTCAATCATAAAATTGCTGACTTATTGCACTCCGGAGCCTGTATCGTGCTAACAAGACATGTAAGGAAAAGTGGCCGACGACAACGACGACGACGACGACGACATACACACAGGATTTTTTTTCTAAAAACCGTTTTTTCGTGTTGTTGTTGATGGAAAACGTAAAAATAGCTCAAAAAAAATTTCAAAATTCCAACTTTTTTTGGGGTCCTATAGAATAGATCAATGTCTTTCAGATATTGAATCACTTTTACATGATTGCTAGTAACTATAGTTCCTAAGCTATCATTTAACTGGTTTGTTATTTTTTGGCGGTGATACAGTGGGCATACGATCATAAGGTGCTTGGCCATTATTTGAACTGCGAAGTTTGGACATTCTGGAGCAGGTTTTCTTTTAAGCAGGTGTTCGTATAGAAGACGTGTATGTCCGATGAGAATGCGATTCACTATCACCTGTTTTTTTTTGTAGCAGCTATCGGAAGTTTTGTAGTGATTTGCGGTTCAATTTCCCTAAGTTTTGATTTTTGTTGATCCCAGCTGGACTGCCACTTCTAGGTAATCTATTTTTTGATTAATGGTTATTTTTGATTATATTTCTAATTGAACTTCGTCAACTGGCGTAGACATTCAACTAGGTAAATGTCGAAATTAATAATTTATTATATACAAATTTACAAAATGGTACAAAGTTGTGAATGGTGAACTTCGGTGGTTTCAGATCGGAAGACACTTTACGTTTCGATTTGATGAATATTAAACTAACTTTGTTATTGGGCGTTGAGGTCGATTCGATGAGTGTGTAAAACTCGCGTCGATGAGTGTAAACTTTGTTATCGAGAGTATTGAATTCGCTTCGATGAGTGTAAAAAACTAACTTTGTTGTTGAGCGTTGAGCTCGATTCGATGAGTGTAAAAAACTAACTTTGTTATTGAGCGTTGAGCTCGATTCGATGAGTGTAAAACTCGCGTCGATAAGTGTAGAACTGATTTCTTCCCGTTGTGAGACGTGTTAAATAGAAATCTGCGAGGGGCGTGTTTACACGTGGATTGGGTTGACCAAACGAAAATAAATATTTCCTATTGGCCAGTATCATTTGACTTGTCGGGTTTCTAGACAAGAATCAACTATGGGTGCCGCAAATAAATAGTTAAATTTCTATTGAATACTCCAATAGCAATTGTAACCTTTTTACTCAGAAAGGTTATTCAAAAATGTCTTTCATATCTTCCGACCGTCGACCATAAAATTCATGCAGAAGTGACACTAAATTTAGGGTTTTTACAATACAATATATAATAGGGTGAAACGTGACCTTTTCCTAACTTCTTAACTATAGGACAATGCGACAAGATGTCGACTTTCAAAAATGTGCTCTTTCAATGCCCAAACAAAGCTATTTACAATTATTGTTGCAAAACGTGATATTTTAAAGGTATTTAACAAAAGTTGAAAATAAAATGAAACTATCCTTTGAATTTACAACAATATAAAAGATCTTATCAATTCTGAAACATATTTTACAACGCTATTAACTAAAATGAATTCACGCCTTAAATATATACAATGACGAAAGGAAGCATGCAAATATCTTACATATTTTAAAAGTATCGTAAACAATAAAATTCAAGATTTTACAATCTTGAACAATGGTTGTTATCCATGTGTGGGTAGTTATTTATCAGCCTGCTAAACATTTTCGCAATCCAAAATTGTCTAACGGGCATAATAGTAGTTTCTACTTGAAAATAGCTAGAACATTTTCAATTAATCACTTTGTATAAGCTTTGCCTCTACTAATTAAATTGTCTATTCACCCAACGGTAGTTTCATTTCTAATGGTTTCTAGATAAAAACCTTAGAATTGCGTATTGCATACTTGTACGACTTTCAATACACATTTTGCAAAAATTCAAGATAATAGACTAGCGATTGGGTAAGTATTTCACTGTGTACAAAGTTCTGCCGTACTTACTAAACTAGGAAATATATTTTTCATTTATATGAACATCTAAACAGTCAGCATCGAGGTCAACTTTCACTAACGGTTTGAATATAATGATTGTAATGTATATTTTTCCATATTAAAGTAGATATAAGAAGTTTGAGTTACTATAGATTTCCTAAATATTGCTTTTTGAACTAGAAATTTGAAACTGAAAACACATTTTTCTTTATATTTAATCAGGTTTATGTGTTTGGAAACAAATTGGGTGCTTAAACATAATAAAGGTACAATAATAACACGCATATCATCATGATTGGTAGTTATACTTTGGTTCCTCGTACATCGGTAATAAAATTGAATTTTTTGCTTTAAACTTCACTCTGTTGGTTATAATTTGGCTCCTAGAATATCATCATTATTTTCACAGTTTAGTAATAAAATCGTTCATTTTAATTTTAATGTTGTTGCCGGTTCATTTTTTACACGTTCGTGTAACACGCAACGTTTCGGAATTAATTACCGCGTGGAACAACACCAAGATTAAATGTCGACTTTAATTTGGGAATCGAACCAATTTTTTGATAAATCTGTAGTATGATCATGAAATTAAAGGAAGTCTTTTTACCTGAAAAAAACATCTTTAACAAGTGGTTTAAGAAAAATATAGGGTAATGATATCCACAAAATTAAATAGGGTTTGTTTAATAATCTGCTTCGGTAGATGAATCTGCTACAGAATTTTGTCTTTTAGTATTCTAACAAATTGTACAATTTTCAAATAATTTAAGAATATAGCCTGTTGTATTTCTACGATCTGTTTCATTATTACCCCAATCGGAATCTACATATCCTACCAAAATATGATTAAAATGTTTATAAACTAATTTAAGTCCTAATGTACCTTTTATGTATCTCAAAATACGTTTAAGGCATTGCTACAATTTTCTATTATTTTTATATTGATATCTACTTAATAAAGTAATGGCTGTCCAGATATCTGGTCTTGTACATAACATTACATACATTAAACAACTTATTAAATTTTGACATGGTGTATCAATATTTATATCTGAATTTTAATACCTAGAAGTTTTAATTCTTGCATATCTTCCATACTAAACTAATACTTAACTAACTAACTAATTTTTAAAACATATCAAAGTATCTATGTCAGCTGTGGCAATTAATTGATCATCGACATAGATAGTTTTACTAACATGACCTTTATCCAAGAAATATAAACAACGGTCTACCGACGAATTTTTAAAGCCATGTTTTTGTTATATATCGTAAAACGCATAAGCCACGTTCGGGCGGCCTGCTTCAAACCGTATAATGATTTATTTAATTGACAGACTTTGTTTTCTTGAGCTTGAAACCTATCGGGTGTACGCATATCAATGTCTTCTTTTAAAATGCCATTAAGATAAGCTGTTTTAACATCCATTTGATGTAACAATAAATTATACTGATTAGTTAAAATTATTAAAAATCTAAATGTTGAAATTCGAGCCACTGGTGCAAAAGTTTCATCGTGAGCTAGTAAATATTTTTGACTGAAACCTCTGGCTAATCCAGCTTTGTACCTTTGTGAATTACCAAAAGCGTCATTTTTAATAGTAAAGACCCACTGACAATCAACTATATTTTTGTCGGCAGGTTTATCGTCGTCTATGTTTTATTAATTAATAAATAATTTATTTCTTCCTTTATTGCTTGCTCCCACTAAATATTGTTTCGCTGAAAGATTCAGGAATTGTAGAAATAAGTGATTGTGCTCACAAAATATAATCATTTATGTTGTATGTATGTATTGTATGATTTAGAAGGAAGGGTTTTCATTATTTCGCTTCGTCTTAAATCAGTATTATTGTGATGTTCATCTGGCGAAGATATACCATTGTATTCGTATTGTGTTGTAAAACTACTATTTAATTAAAAAAAATACGAGCAAATATAACTGACACCATTTATTTATCTGTCAAAAATATGCCAATAAAGCAGAAGCGCTGTCAGCTGACTTTTTGTCATTCAATAAACACAAAAGATAAAATAACACAATCATATCAACTCTCCCCTCTAATTTGTTAGGACTGGAACACTTCACATTTCAGAAGCTGGTCAATATGTCTTCGTCAAATACTGCCATCGTCCATTCTAATCTTGTAAATGAAAGTACTCTCTTTCTCTACAATGTCCTCAAAGTCCCATTTATGTTTTGGATTTGTGTAATTCCGTGCTTGAACTCTGTCCCCGACATCAAAGTGCCTTTTTACCTCCTTTGTAGTTGTTGTTTCTTGATCGATTTTGGGATGCATTAAGCTCAAGTGAGTTCGAATCTTCCTTCCGTACATTAAGTGGTATGCATTTGATCCGGTGGTATTTGGGATTTGTCGCAACTACATGAGGAGCCTAAAAAGTTTGATGCCTAGCTTTCCTCCCTCCCCTCTCATTGCTGTAAGTGACTTTTTCACTGTCTGAACGAATCGTTCCGCTTGTCCGTTCGATGACGGGTGGTATGGTGCTGTAGTTTTATGTGCTACACCATTTGCACATAAAAACTATCGAAACGTGCCCGATGTAAATTGGCTTCCATTGTCTGAAACCTGAAACTCACGCACCAATCTGAAGAAGTGTTGTTGGTGGGAATTACTTCAACCCACTTCGTAAATGCGTCAACAACAATAAAGTACCATTGTCCTTGCATTGGTCCTACAAAGTCAATATGGATTCTCTCCCACAGACCTCGAGGAGTTAACCACGGATTATTTTCTTCTTTGCTGTGTTGATTTTGTTTTAGTCGACGTTGTTTGCATGTTTTCACCATATGTTCAATATCTCGATCGATATTATTCCATGTACAAAAGCTTCTAGCTAGTGCTTTCATTTTCTCTATGCCTAGATGTCCGACATGTAATTCCTTAAGCATAGTCTGATGAAGATCTTCTGGAATTACTACCCTACTGCCTTTAAAAATACATCCATCTTGCAGGGTAAGTTCGTTGTCGTGAAAACTAAACTGTTCTATTGATTCTCCCTTTTTGAGTGCATGTAAAACTTGTTGTAGATTCTTGTCCTGAGCAGTTGTTCTACAAATCACTTTACTATCAACTTGCAGTTAATCAAGCTGACTATGTTGAAATAAGCTGCAGCTATCCATCAGGTTACGAGAAGTGTGTTCTGTAGGAAAACGAGATAAAAAATCAACGTTAGCATGATCAGAGGTTCTTCTGTATTCGATGTTATAATGAAAACCAGACAGAAAGTGTGCGTAGTTGAATAGTCTGGTAGCAGATATCGATGGAAGTGTCTTTGTAGGGTTAAATATGGACACTAACGGTTTATGGTCTGTAATCAAGTAAATTTACGACCATAGCAGTAGGGGAAACATTTTTTTAGTCCCCAGTAGATGCCCGTCGCTTCCTTGTCAATTTAACTGTAGTTCAGCTCACATTTTGTTAAACTGCGTGAGGAAAAACTAATTGGTCTTTCCCTTCCATCACTCTTATGATGAGAAATTATAGCTGGGTTGTAGTGAACGAGAACATTATCACTTGCTATCTCTGATTTTACTCTTTGGAAACTTTCTTCACATTTGGATGCCCATATATACGGTTTGTCCTTTTGCAGTAGATTGTTGAGTGGGTGAAGGATCGTGGCTAAGTTTTTTATGAATTTATTATAATAGTTTGCTAGACCAAGGAATTTCCGAAGTTCATTAATATTCTCTGGTTTCTTACTGTTCATGATGGATGCTACTTTATCTTTTGTTTTGTGGAGGCACTGAGCGTCAATAACGTGTCCAAGATACTGTATACTGGTTTAAAAGAATTTGCCCTTATCCTGGTTCAGTCTTAGGTTGGCGTTTATTAAGCGTTGTAGGACGATACGTAATTTTGTCATTAATTCGTCAGACGTTTTACCGTGTAATACGAGTATAATGTTGTCAAAGAAGCATTGTATTCCCTCTATTCCTTGTAAGGTCTTGTCCATAAACTGTTGCCAAAGAGAAGATGCTACTTTTACCCCAAACATAAGGCGGTTCACTTTGTACAGTCCTTTGTGTGTACTAAATGTTTGCATGAGTGCACTTTCTTCATTCATTTTCATGTGAAGGTACGCGTTGCTAATATCCAAGGTGCAAAATAGTTTTCCTCAATTCATTTGTGAGTAAATCTCTTCTATTCTAGGTATAGGAGTTTTCGTCCTTTATGACTTTGTTCACTATAACTTTATAGTCAGCACAAATCCGCACTTGGCCATTTGGCTTGACAACGGGCACAATAGGGGTACCCCAGTCAGAGTGTTCAACTTTTGTTATTATGCCACATCCTTTTAAGTTAGTTTTCTACTTTAGTTTTGAAGGAAAATGTACCTGTCTTGGCTTAATAAAAATTGGTGTAGCATCATCGATAAGCCTAAACTGTCCCAAATACTCAGGTATTTCACCGATTTTTTTATCAAAGGTATCACGAAATTCACTTAAAAAAATGTTGGTCAGATTTGAAGGTTGAGTTGTTTTCAGACTTTCGATTTCACCCCAGTCTAACCTGACCTCTCGTAGCCAGTCCCTTCCGAATATTGCATCTACATTTTGATCAATAAGATACAGTTTTCCCACAAATGTCTGTGTCTTGTATATGCATTTAGCAAATTTGATCGCTCTTGGTTTGATAGCTTCTCCAGTATAAGTGCGAAGTTCAATATTTGTTGAAAACATTTTCAGAGGTATATTCGTATCTAATTCCATGGGTACAGGCTTTCCTTCTATGCTAATCTCAACCATAAATTTGTCATTGCACTTGTCATTAAGAACTTTGATTTCATATTCGTTTTCACTATTTCCAGATCCATTTTCAGTTTGATGTTGTCTTACATTTTTGGGTACCAATAGTTGAGATTTTTTCTGTAAACATACACTTGCATTGTGTCCAACTTTTCTACACTTTCGAAATTCTGTATCTATAAATTGACATTGATTAGCCCTGTGTGAAGATGAACCACATCTAAAACATTTGCCTCTAAGTTTGTCGATTCCTGACCTTGAAGATTGTGGGCTAAGAGGCGTTTGTCTATTCGTGTCGTCCCTTGTTTTGTTATTCCTACTGTCACTGAGATTTCTGGTGTCGATTTTATTTAAACCAACTGGTTCTGTAGTTTTATTATGTATACTTGACATCGTTACAGTGATGGAAGTGAAAGATCAATTAGTTTTGCCTCACGCAGTTTAACAAAATGTGAGCTGAACTACAGTAAATTTGACAAGGAAGCGAGGGGCATCTATTGGGGACTAAAAAAATTTACACTATTGTGTTGTAAAACTACTATTTAATTAAAACAAATACGAGCAAATATAACTGACACCATTTATTTATCTGTCAAAAATATGCCAATAAATCAGAAACGCTGTCAGCTGACTTTTTGTCATTCAATAAACACAAAAGATAAAATAACACAATCATATCAATTCGTTATCTGTTTCAGTGATAGATTTACCTATTTTTGTGATAGATTTACCTGTTTCTATATTTTGTACAAGTTCTATAGAGATTTCTTTACATTTTAATGTTATTTTAGGCATTTATTAGGAATGGAGTTTTCAGGCTCAAAACCCTCATAAGTTCTAATCTTAATTTATTAACTCCTTCATCAAGTTTTGGTCTTGATGATATGTCGTCAAAAATGACGTTGCGTGATGTAATAAATTTATAAGATTGAATATTTAATATTTTATATCCCTTTGGTTGATAACCAACCATTATGCCTTTATTTGATTTTTGTTCAAATTTATCTTTATTGATTTTGTTATGATGTTATGAATGTAGGCAGTTGAGCCAAATATTTTCAAATGATCTATACTGAGATTTTTATTATGCCACAGTTCAAAAGGTGTTTTGTATTGTTTTAGGGATTTAGTAGGTGCAGATTTATTAAATATGTTGATGTTAGGATTGCTTAGCCCTTAAAATATTTTATCTAAATTATCACCAAGTAACATTGATCGGGCCTTTTCTGTAATTGACTGGTTAATACGTTCTGCAACAGGATTTTGTTGCAGTGTATGTGGAACAGTTAAATGATAGCTAATACCTCTTTGTACGCTAATAAATAGGTAACTGTATAATGAGTAAAATCGTCAATAGATTTGTTTACAAGGCAGTTTAGGCAGTTACATTAACATCAAGAATATGTTTTTGTGGAGAAACGCTTTGAATGTATTCACACAGTTGCGTTTCGCTCACCTGAAGAAGCCATTTCCTCCTTAACTGTGACGCCATTTAATGAATACTAGTTTAAGATATAGGCAATTTTAAATTAATCAGGTTAGGTAAAAATGTCGAGAAGATGATATTAATATTAAGAAAGTGATAAAAATCAAATTTAAAGTACAAGAAACAACACTCATCAAAATAGTATTTAATCGTAGCTTATCTTGTAATAAAGATCAATAATAAAAATTCAAAAACGCAAGTACAGGGGCGCTTTTCAAAGTACCGAATACAAAATTAAAGTCCAGAATTAAAAAAAGCAGCAATGGTCCAATGGGTAATGGAACTATATCAGGATGGTTCAGCAGGTATCAAATACAGTTTTGAAAGGACGAATTATAGTAAAAAGTAGAATTAAGGAAAACCAAATTGATTTTGCTAAAGAAAGATTTTTGTTCCAAAAGAGGAAATTGGTAGGCGGTAGGTAATGGTTTCCATGTCGCTGGCGTCATCCTTTCTGTTCGTAACATTAGATTGATTCTTTATTTCCTTTGTTGAAATCGATTTGAATTTTGAATTGGGATAATCAAGTCTGAATGGTCAACTCTGTCCTGTACTGTTAACTTACTCTATGGCCCGAGTCAATAAAAACTTAGCTTTTGCTTTTAGTATGAAGTAGCTTTAGCTTTTACTAGGTAGATTTAGCTTTTGCTAATAGCATTTGCTTAAATTGAAGTGAATAACCTTTTGCTTTTACTTACTAGCAAAAGCTAGATATTTTAAGTATCTACTTAAAGTTCTTATTTGGTAAATCATCCAAAAAAATGTTTTTATCCTGATAAGACTCCTTATCAGTTATATGAATAAAAAAAAGTATTAACTTGCAAGTCATAACTTATAAGAAAAAGCTAAAACTTCTAAGTAGAAGCAAATACTTTTTTTATTTGAATAAAAACTAGAACTCTCTCGAAAGTAAATACTAGAAAAGTCTTTTGAAATTTGAGTGATTACTTATAAGTACTTACTTATATTTACAAATGTTTACTTTTTTCGTTGCGTAAACAAACATTCATACTAAACAAGTCGTGACATGTGTGCAACCGCAAGTAAGCATTTGTTTTCAAGTTTAAGCGTTGTATAGGTCTATTCGTCGCAATCATGTCTTCGAGTGAGGAAGAATTGCCGGTTAAAATTGGCGGTTACAGACTTATGTTTGTCAAATTGCTAAAAAAGTATAAGGTTCTTTTGAATAAATCATACCAGTTTAATAGTTTCTTTTTAATCTTTGATATTATTGGTTCTTGATTAGTTATGCTTCTGATTTCTTCGGTCCTTACTTTATCCCATTTTGTTTTACCTGCTATTTTCCTTAAATATTTCATTTCCATTGCATTTATTTTTGTTTCCTGTTTTTTCTGCATTACCCAGTTCTCACTAGCATAAGTTATAGTTGGGACCGTAATTTTGTTGTAGATTTCTAGCTTTGTGTCCATATCAATGTGTTTATGGCTTAATATTGTTCGATTTAAGGAATAATATAATCTAGTTGATTTATTTGCTCTGTTATTAAGTTCTGCATCTATGTTCCCTTCTTCTGTTATGATACTTCCTAGGTAATTATAAGTTGTTACTCTTTCTAATGTTTTGTAATTACATTTCAATTCCTTGCAATTACTCCCCTCTCGCTGTTTTTCGTTTACTATCATTACTTTGGTTTTTTCTGTATTTATTGTCATTTTCATATTTTCTATTTCTCTTGCCAATAAGTTGATTATTTTCTGCATTTTATTTCTTGATTTTGCTATTAGTACAATATCGTCTGCATACAGTAAATTACTTAATCTGACCGGCACCATGTTTCTGTACCCTATTATCATGTCCAGATTTCCTCCTTGTCTTTTTATTTCCTTCACTATTTTGTCCATTATAAGGGGCCGTTCATAAAATACGTCACACTAAAATTAACTTTTTTTGACCCCCTCCCCCCCGGTTGTCACACTGTGTCACACTTTCTGTGACCCCCCTGGAAATATTTCGTCACAAAAACTAAGACCCCTCCCCCCCTAAACATGATAAATTTTGATTGATAATACACAAATTTTGATATTAGAAAATATTTTTTTTTATAATAAAATTTAAATAAATTAATAAATATCTTAAATAAAAAACAAATAAATAATATTTTTATTTATCAGAAGTCCAAGGATTCTGTAAATGCTCCGAAACATCTATAATTGGTATTGCAACATCTTCTTCTACATCTTCGAAACTACCATCCACTTCATCGTCATCTATCCATTCTGCATTTTCCGTACCAGCGTTTTCATCTCCTAATATACATAACAGCTCACGAGCTCGCCGAGCTACAATGCGAGTTGGTTGTATACGTCGAACTACTTCATCTTGTCTTTTCTTTTTTGGATGTAAATTCTTCAAATGTTGCAGTAAGGTTTTATTAGACGTATGATATAGGCTACATTCTTTACATGTTCTATTCGCCAATTTATCATGGACTGACGGACAAAACCAATCGTAAGGAATTTGCTGAAAATCTGCAGCTTCAGGCTGAAGTTTCACTGCAAGACGAGCAAATAGATTAATAAATGTGCCATCATCCGAATTTACTTGAGATACTATTAATCCGTTTTCAGTTTGTTGTAATTTAATCGGTGGAGGCAAAAATCCGTCTGGAATTAAACTTCTTAAACTACTTCTAGTTTGGCCACAGCAGTCTTCGTTTGAGCATTTCAAAATTTGTAATAAGTATTGTGATTCACGAACAGCGTCTGCATTAGTTCACTGCTAAATGACGAATGAAAGAAAAATACGCGCAGAGTGCTTAGAAACATTACTCTCTCATGTATTGGGAAAACAAAGAAATCGATTGTGATGGATCGCAACGCCACTAGAGCCAAGTCAAAACGCTACAGCGACACAGAGTGCCCCAGAGCTAGCGCTCATGTTGAAAAAAATAAATATATCAAGTTACAATTTATTGTAATAAATATATATACATTTAAATATCTGTATATTAACTAATACGAAATAAATGACTTCTATCATTACAAAATTGAAAAAAAAATCGAGAGAACGAATACTCAGTAAATTTTTTTAATGAACGGCGAACGTCACGCTGCCGTAGACCCCCTGTCCCCCCTTATCACATCTTGTCACACTCGCCAAACCCCCCCCCCCCCTTGTATGCGAACGTATTTTATGAACGGCCCCTAATGACAAACAACAGTGGGCTTAACCTATCGCCTTGTTCTATACCTTTTTTCATTAGAAACTCTTCCAATCTTTGACCTCCTATCTGCACTCTTAATTTGACTGTCTCGTATGTGCTTTTAATTATATTAATTAGTGCTTTCGATACTTTTTCTCTTTTTACTTTGTCAAAAGCTGCCAATAAATGTTAAATACATTTCTTCTCCCGCTTCTATGGTATTATCAATTAGCCTTCTTAAAATATATATATTATCATTTGCTTGTCGTCCTGGTCTAAAAGCTGCTTGTTCCTCTTCTAATCTTGCTTCTACATAACGTCTTAATCGGATCTCTATTATTCTCGTGTCGATTTTGAAACTGGTTTGGGCTAAGCATATTGGTGTATAATTATTGCACAGTGTCTGATCCTCTTTTTTATGTATTGGCAGTATAAGGTTATTTTCCCAGTCTTTGGGGATTGTTTGAGTATCCCATGCTTCCCTGCATATGAGAAACAGCCAGTCTTTTCCTTTTTCTCCTAACCATTTTATCAGCTCTGGCGCTACTTCATCCTCCCCACTGGCTATTCCTATTTTAAGTTTATTTATAGCCACTTCCATTTCTTCTCTTTGGATTGCATGGTATTCATGTTCATTCCATTCCTCCACCGCTATCTTCGTTGTTTTCTTCTTCGACCTATTACTAAATTTGACTTTGTAGTGTTCTTTCCAAGTCTTTAGTATTTGATTTATTTCGGTCTCCAATTCGTTATTCTTATATTTTATTGCTCTTATATATTTTTCTTTACTTCCTCGTAGTCTTTTTATTGTTGTCCAAAATTTTCTGTTATCTGATGCATGTATCTCTGACATCTCCCTTCCAAATTCTTTCCATGAGTCCCTTTTCGCTTTCTTAACCGCTTCCTTGACGATGTTTCTTTTTCCGTTATATATTTCCTTATCTTCCTGTGTTTTTGTTTGGAGGTATTTTATCCATGAGGTTTTCTTTTCTTTTACTAATGTTTGTATTTCTTTGTTCCACCACTTAGTCCTCTTTAAATGTTTGTTGAATTTATTTCTTCCACATATATCCTCTGCTTTTTCAAGGGAACAAAAAAACTAAACTACAAGAATAGGAAGAAGAG
The DNA here is from genome assembly GCA_963921935.1 of Galeruca laticollis. NCBI lineage: Eukaryota > Metazoa > Arthropoda > Insecta > Coleoptera > Chrysomelidae > Galeruca > Galeruca laticollis. Next base: position 173,940,355 of record OY998177.1, read on the forward strand.
TTTTTAAAACTTTTGAATTATGAAAAAAATTCAGTTTTTGTAAAAATTCCTGGTGCTCTATTGGAACAGAGAATGATAAAGGAAATACTCCACACAATTCTACGGAAATTAATATGGATACCAGAGACAACAAACGAGACGTGTAACTTCAATGGACAAATTAGTTCGATAGCACAGTTATTAAGTGCAATACATTGTCCTTGTTTGTCATATATTCTTTGAAATAAGTTTCTCTTTGTCTGTAAGAGAAAAGAATAAAGTAGAGGGCGCTGATATCGCTACGATGTTGCAATTTTGATTGCAGTTTTGTGAAAATTAATTTTTCATTATTTATGAAAGTGTATTGCTAAAATAATCATAATATGTATATGACTCGATAAGAAAAGGAGTGTTTTCAAGAAAATCCACATCCAAAATAGAAAAATGAATCTAAAACGTGACAACTGGCTGAATAACTAAACAACAGAGTACGAAATTACACAGAGAAGAGGAATAAGCTTGGCAACAGCACACTAACCTCCATCCATGTAAATGTTTGCATTGGTTTGTTTTGATATTTTGATCAGTGATTTTGAGTTTTGTTTATTACCTTACGCTTAAGTTTATTCATTATTCTTTACTTCTAGTTTATTCATTATTCTTTACTTCTAGTTTATTCATTATTTTTTAGTTCTAGTTAAATATAGTGTCTGTACATTTACTTGCTTAAGTAGTGAAAAACTAACAATGGGTGCGATGTGCTTAATTTGTGGAAACAATGAACAGGAAGTTCTGAAAATGCATTACTTTCCCAAAAATACTGTCAGGTACGTAAATAACTACAACTTCAGTAAGAGTCCTTCACAATTAATAAAACTAAAATTATGTTTTGCAATCGAATTGATTGTTTATATACAAAATATATCCTAATAGGTATAGAAATAACATGAATATAAGATATCTGGTTACAAACGCTCTAAAACTGTGTATATTATTTCTGCGTTCAGAAATAATAGAAAGGATGAGAAGAAGCTTGTACTAGTGTGTATAAATATTAACTAGTTGGTAAAAGCTATGAGTGAAAAACTATACGTTAACATCTATTGTATTGAAAAATACATTTTTATATGTTTTCAGGTGTAAAATTTGGTTTGAAAGTCTTGGTGTTAATTATCCTAACATGGACATGAGGAATTACAGAATATGTAGTGATCATTTTAATAGAAATGATTATAGCAATATTGTTACCTCGAAGTTAAAACCACATGCCGTACCAATTAAGTTCACTATGGTAGAAGCAGATCCTATTGGTGTAGATTTAGAAGAGAAACACATAAACATATGTAAGTTGATGAAATTGCAAAATTAAAAGCTAACAATTGATCAATTTTTATATTAAAATATTTATATGTATAAAATGTAAATAATGGCTAATATGGAATTAACTGTGTCGACCCTTACTTCGTGGAATCTGATTTTAGAATTTTCAACATTTTTGATTATATTGTGGAATTAGATAGAAACAGTGAGTTTCATTTAAAACACTAATAATGGCTAATATGATATGATGAAGAGAACTTATTATTTTTTACTGAATATAATAGTTGTTATTTGAAACAGTAGTCTTTGTTCCTAACAGTTCATTTAAATTCTGTGGCTTTCTTTTATATTTAATGACTATGACTTAAAAGTTTAAAAATATTTAATTTTCAGACGAGAAAGAGGATCAGTTGCAAGTTGAAGCAGGTCCCAGTAGAGAGTAATCTACTGTAACTCCTAAACCCAAAAGATCTGTGTTTAGATGAATTCCAGATATCTCCAGATTATCCAGTGATTACAGTAGGTACTGGTATAACTTTGTTGGAAGATTTTCTGGAATCCCATTGCAATATTCCAAATATTTCAAAAGAGATTGAAAACCATTTGAATCATACTCTAGACTTCTCTTTTATACAATGTCCACTTCATATGGACCTAGTTAAAAATTCCATTATAAAAGGAATATGGAAAATACGTATACCTTGGTGGTGTAGAAGAAAAGTTTTAAAAATGAAAGAGAGTATACCCCTTACAAAAAATAAAAAACTGCAAAAGTTTACCCATATTTAATATTTATTATTATTTCACACTTCACATCAATTTTAAAACATCTTCACCTCTAAATACAATATTTATCCTATGTTACTATATAATAAATATAATCATTAATGGTTTTAATAGTTTTCGAAATATAAGTGACGATTCTTTAAGAGGTTGTTTTGTAATATTAGAGGTGAGTTGTGATTTTTCTGTATTTTGATTCTCTAAAATTGGGTTTAAATTTTCCAATAAACTGTTGCGATACATGTATAAACCATATAAAATAACCGTTTTGCTCAAATTTATTATACTGGCGGTCTTACTAAATAATACTTTTAACAAAATTACCTTTTATTAAGATTGTTAAAGATATTCTAGATGTCAATTGTAATTAAAAAACTACTTAAAAATGAAAATTAACGTGAATTTTTGGTCTGCTACTTAATTGATTATCAAGATTAAAATTAGAAATACATTTCCCGATTCTTCTGCAGATGATAATAGAAAAATTCTTATGGGTTTGTTGAAATCAGAAAATGCAAACAGAAGTTTCATTCTATCTATAATACTTCAATATGTTCCTTTGATTCTAACATAACTGAAATTGAAGCATCCTTAGATACAATTAGAATTAAACTTGATGATTTTTCTGAGGTTAATATTAAAGAAAACTTGAAACTAGATTACATCATGTTAATAATCGTATTAAAATGTTGGCAGCCAAAAATGCAACTGAAAAACAATTGATTCATTAAGTTAAACATACAAGTTTGATTATTGAATCAGATTTTGATGAAACAGTAGCGCAATTGTACAGTTTTTCAGATGCACAAGGTTGTAAAGTAAATATTCAATCTCCAACATGGGATGATATCGTCGCCAAATTAAAATCAGATTTCCGACTCTACAATTATGATTTAAAGGTAGATATTCAAAACAGAAGACAACGTGTCTCTATTTTCATTTCTAATATGCTTGGTCTATTTAATAAACTACAAACCAAAACCTGATGAAAAAGAAATTACAACCTTTATAAAACTTAATATGCTTCCACATTTCTTCAATCAATTAGCTATGACAAACAGTTTCTGAACCTCTAACTGCTTACAAGCAGATAGAACAGACTAAAGAATGGACGAAATGTTACAAGCCACCACCTAAATATGATGTTGGATTTGCAAATGCTTGGGTAACGCATATGGAAAATCCAAATTTTCTTTGAAATATCTATTGTTACGGTTGTGGACGATCTAACGTTACTAAAAATGTTTGTCTCAACTGCAATAAAAATAAATCTAATGAATATTTACCTCACAAAAATTCCTCAACAAATCTACCGAGTGATAATAAAAATTCAAAAACCAAATAATTAAGTTCCGACTCACTGGACGCAGGAGTTTTGTGGAAAAGTATCTCGAAAGTAATTTAAGAAATGAACTTTGCTGTGTGAAAAATACTCACGAGCAGAATTCATCAAAACCAGTTGTATCAAAATTATTAAAAATATATCGATAGTCACATGAATGGCAAAATTACCTAATATTTGTTGAGAAATTTTTTGAAAACTATAAAAATTCATCTTGCAATCAAAATATCGTAACTGCTTCGTTATCAGAATCCAAAAAGTGTGTATTACCTTTATCTTATAAATTACCTCTATCTATTGAATTATCTTCATCGGGTAAATTATATTTTTGAAATATAAGCGACTATTCTTTAAGAGGTTGTTGTGTAATGTTAAAGGTGAGTTGTGATTTTTCTGTATTTTGATTTTCTAAAATTGGTTTAAATTTTGCAATCAACTGTAGCGTAGACATTTTAAACAGAATTTGTGCTTCAATCCTGACCAAAAACTTGAAAAAATTTATTATATTTTTGCCTAATAAAAATTATTGAAACTTCTACTCTTGTGTCCTCTGTGTATGTAATTTTTCAAATAAAGTTTGTTTGTTTGTTTGAAGTGTTAAGTATTTATTTATAACCAAATTATTTCAAAAATACGTATCATTACTATATTTATGGATGGTACAGGAGGTGACTAGAATCAAATTTAGTGTTTCAGTACAGATGTATGTTTCTATCTCGACATTTTGCTGTAATAGCAACCTCTACGAGATCAAAATACACATAATACTGTAATTGGAAACACTGAATTTTTGAATGGATACTTTTATACGGGGCCAGAGAATGTATGGATATTCAAATTTCCCGCGTTTGCATTTTTTTGAATTTCCCGCATTTTCGTGACGTACTTTACCTGACCGTATATGCATAACAGAAAGAGGCCACTTACGATTACAGAAGATCGATTAGAGCGCCACCTACAAAAAGTCTTTGATTACAATCGTCCAGATAAGTCTTGCCGAACTAAAATGATACATTGAGTTACACGTCTCGTGTGTTGTCTCTGATGGATACACAGTTATTGCCTTCACCTACAAGCATTGTACGAAAGCGGCCACAGAAAAGAATGAAACAAGAAACTGAAGAAACAAAAAACTTGTCAACGCAAGAACTGCAACGCCGTGTTCTACTAGAGCAATTAAATTTCTCTAGATTGCAAGCCAAAAAAGAACAACTCATGATAGACAGACTGACAAATCAGCCAAACCATGATCCCGAAAGTAACTTAGGGAGACAAAAGGGAAGTTCAAGTGGCATTCTATCAGAATTACGAGAATATATAGACTTGTAGTGAAGCAGAAACCTGTCACTAAAAAATATGCATTTCTGTTTTGTATATATTATGTTAGTTTTTACATTAGGAACTTTGTGTAATGAAATTTTGTGTTTGCACTTTGTAATTTAATAAAATACAAAAAAACGGAAAATTGATAATGAAATAATTATAAAAATCAGAAAACTGCTTTATTTAAACACACTCAGTATGACAGTCTACAGTTAACATACAGCTTTAACTTGGGTTAGTATTTAAATATTATCACCGAACATTGTCTCCAGTATTGCTTGACATTTCTCAGTGTCTCTCTGACGGATAGTAGTACTATTTTCAGCTTCATCACACACGTAATCGGAGTCTCCAGGACTTTCCATTTCATCTAATGCAAACTCAAAATCATCTCGTAAATGCTTGTTAATGTTATGTAAAACGGCACAGCAAACAATAATTTTAGGAACTTTTGACAAAGATGTTTTAACCTTGAGTCCTAGAATGGGAAACCTTTGCTTTACTTGTCCCAAAACTCTCTCAATTACAACTCTTTCCTTAGAGTGAGTGATATTGAATAACTCTTCAATTCGGTTTTGAGGATTTTTAAAAGGTGTTAATAGCCAAGGAGCAATTCCATATCCACTATCTCCGAGAAGGCAGAAATTACCCCGAAATCTTGCCACATTTTCATATACGGAGCTTTGTTTCCAAATTCTGGAATCGTGAACACTTCCAGGCCATTGAGCGTCTACACTTGTAACCAATTCATTAACATCACAAGTTACTTGCACATTTATGCTAGCAAATCCTTTTCTGTTAATAAAATCATCGCCAAATTCTGGTGGTTTTTTAATTTGAACATGAGTGCACCAATGACTGTAGGAATTTGGAATCGATTCGACCGTTTAATTCTTGCTTCTTCCGTGGCATCTAGATTAGATGGAAATTTTATCCAATGGTGGGCCTTTTCTAATATACAATCAGCTACTTCACTTATGGTTTTGCATACTGTAGTATGATGAACGCCAAAATCTTCACCAATACCTGTTTGAAATCCGGTATCACTAACATATCTCCATATTTTGCCGAGATGCAAGTGCACCTCCTCTGGATTCATCTTTCTCTGGTGAAAAATAATCCGAAATATAGTCTACACTTTGACTTTCAAAACGCAACAAGAGCTTAGATTTGCTTGGGCTGATGCTTATTCTCTTCCTATAGTTCTTCCTGTTACGAACATTTATGAAGTCCACCATGTTTAACACTAGCAACTACCGTAGGAAAAAAGGATGCTTTATAGGTACCTTAAAAATCGTCAAGTTATAACTTACTAATTTAAGACAGATCTTATTTTTATCCAAATAAAAATAAGCCAGTACTGGAAAAATCCTTATATTTTAAGTAACTACTTCAAACCAGAAGAGTTTGCTTATGGCCATAAGTAATCCCTTTTACATGAAGTAGTTACTGACCTTTTATTCAATTTATACTAAGAAAATACTTAAATAAGAGGAAGTAGAAGCCAATACTTTTTTTTATTCAATATACCCAAGGCTTATATATATATTTTTATAACTAATCAGTCGGCCGTGAAATTCGATGACTGTATGTGTATGGACAAATTTTAAATGCCTATGTGCAAATCGACAAAGGCAAATGTCGAGCACATGAAAACGTTTTAAACCAGTATCATTAACGAGTGCTAACGGTTTACGTTCAAAATGAGTAGTGATTCACAAAATTCTACAAGTGCTTTTTTGACGGAGGAAGTTCCTGCAAAAATTTCGTCCAACCTGAAATTGATGGAAATTTTGGAAAGCTATAATATTATATTTAATAAATCGCAAGTTTCTAAAATAAAAGAGAAAAAAGAACAAGCATACAAATAAATCCACCAAAAATATATTTTGCAAATTGGAAGGGATTTAACTGAAAAACAACTAAAAAAGAGAATCCAAAATATGAAGACCGAGTTGAAGAAAAAGACGGACAAAACTGCAACGGGAAATCAGAAAATTGTTTTAAACGCGTGAGAAAAACAACTTTCGGCGCTAATGGAAGGACAAGAAAACTCTGTTTTTTAAAAAGTACCAGGTAGGTCGTAAAGTATGTCTATAAAAACAAATAAATGGTATGAAGATGTAAAAGCAAAATTAAGTATTCTTCGCCGAATAGTATACTGTTACTGTTTTGCTGCCATTTGATCCAAAAGATTATTTCAGGAGCAATGTCGATAGGATCTGTGATGGAACAACCTCAGCCATCAACGCCCAAAACTGAAGAATTTCCCTCCACCTCATGTTCGGCCTTTACCTGATAAGTCTCCAGTTACCAGAAGAACCAAATTTAAGGAAACAGACGAAACCTCAAATTTGTCCAATACAGAGCTCCAACGACTGGTATTGTTGGAACAGCTGGAAATAGTAAGGGCTCAAAAAGAAAAGGAAAAATTATTGTTGGAAAAAATACAAAAAGAAAACCAAATTGAAGAAATAAATAATTTGGTGTTCAGAAAGTTGTAAGTAAATGAATAAATTGTTTTCGTTGTTAACGTTTTTTTTTAATAAATTAACGAACTTGACTCAGATTAAGGTACCTACTTACATTTAAATTTAACTTAAAAAGTAATTCAAAATAATAAAAACCATAAAACATTATACAGTGTGGCCCATTGAAAACTTTCTAAAAGGCATAACTTCCTGAAAAAGTTGTTGTCGAAAAAATCCTCCTTCAAGTATTTTACTTATTACGTATTAATATTATTGTTGTCTTATGATATATATGGTATCGTACGTAGTCGTATATTTACAACTGCAATTGAAAAATTATATTTTTTATTTCTTCTCGTCTCTGTTGACCACGCTGACGGTCGTAATTCAGCTCATCATTACCTTCCACCACAACTTCTTCACCATCGTGATCCTCGGCGGCTACTTCTTCTTCGTCATTTGGTAATTGGTCATTTAAATACTTAGCAACATTATGAAGAACCACAGCGCTGACGATTACTGACGGAATTTTGTCAATATTCAATCGTATCTGACGTTGCAAAACAGGGAATCGACGTTTTAGTTATCCGAAACAGCGTTCTATAATAACGCGTTCTCTTTTATGTACGTTATTATACGCTATTTCTTGAGGTGTGGTAGGGTTTCTATACGGTGTTAATAGCCATGGTGTTATGCCGTACCCTTCATCGCCTAAAATAAGTCCATAGTTCTGTTGACGTCTTCTCATCATACCAAAAATATTGGATCTTCTTAAAATACGACTGTCGTGCACCGAGCCAGGCCATTGAGCATCTACGGATGTAAAAACTTCTTTTCCGTTACAAGTTGCTTGCACATTTATACTACACCAGCCTTTCCTATTGATATACTCGTCACCATGTAGCGATGGCTTTATTATTGGTACATGAGTGCATCAATTGCACCGAAAGCACAGGGAAATCTATACAACTGTGCCCATTCGTTGATTGCCTGGTCAGTCGAGTTTTCTGTAGGAAATGTAATCCAAATTCCTGCCTTTTCAACTATTTTTGGTAAAACGTGAGATATCGTTTTACATATTATTGTTCTATGAACTCCTTATTCTTTTCCGATCCCTATTTGAAATCTAGGATCACTTAGAAATCGCAATAATATTTGCATTTATTTTTTTACACTCAATGCAAAACCTCTAGTCTCCACTTTTGGCTCCAAAAAATGGTTAGCTATCCACTCAACATTTTCTTCACTAAATCTATACAGACCGTGGTATTATTCGGCACGACTTTCTTTTCTTTCGGGATAAAATTTTACAGATCTTATATTCATAAATGCAGCCATTTCTGCCAAACTGTTTAACAACACTAAATTTTTAAGCCAGGGTCTAACAAGCTTGCAAAAATGTAAGCTTTTCCTCACTGTTCTTAGTAATTGCTTACTTTCATTCACACCATTTTTAGACAATGCTAAAAACTTTAGCTTTTGCTAATTGCATTTTTAGTAAAAGCTACTACTTATTTTTATTCACTGCAAACTAAGCATTTGCTAGGAAAATGTAAGTTTTAGCTTTTACTGAATTTTTATTCACACTGCTCTATATCTTGTATACAAAACGGAGGCGAAATGTTTATCAACAAAACTTCGAAATACGAGTAGTTTGGGAAAATGTTCTGAAATAACTCAGTAAGTCGTTCACCACTTAGTTGTATGGGGGTCTTAATATAAAGATATTTTTATCAAGTTTTATCATTGTACTTACACCAACAATTCAGGAGGAGTACACATCAATAGACATTTTCATTTTATCTTCTTGTTAAAGCAAACTATCAAAAATTTAATGGTAATTTCATTAATTGTTTTCCTTTGTTTTTAAACGAATATTTTCCGGTAACAGAAAGGTCGTCTAGTACTTAAAACCTACTTAAAGCTAAGAAAAAATATTTTTGTTGTGGCAAATGTTATTAAATTGTTCAGTGACAACTTAAGCTGTGCAAGGTTTGCTTTAATAGTTCAATTCGTCGTTATGCTTCGATGAACTGGCACTTTAAAGTCAGAAAGTGTGAAATTAAATGTATTATTGAGATATTTTCGTTAAATTCCGCCAGTTTTGTTATCTAATAAGTTTTGAATAAAACGGTAATTAAAATTTTGTTTCCAGCTTTCACTTACATAATTATTTATTTACAAATTTAGATTATTACATTACTAAATTATTGTCTATTGTTTTTGTTTTGCCACGGCTTTTTAATCCATATCGGAATGGAAATTACTATTTGAATGTATAAATGTTACTCACATGTGTTTGCATTAATTTAGGTACCTAACGATATTACGTTTTCGTGTTTGTTCCATTTCACATTTCATTAGTGAAACTCCAAAAAAAAAATAAACATTCCAAATTAGGGAAAACTAATTATTGCATTAACAGATATCACGTTTCATCATGTTCTAAATAATGTTTTAGAGAGATGCTATTCATTAAAAACTGGTTAGAATGAATGTTTCATTGATGAGAGTGATATTTGTCGTTTCGTCGGTTATTTATCAAAGTTTTTTTCTTCGGTAGGCCAAAAACAGAGGGCCCTAATTTTGTTATGAAATCGCACACTATTGTAGTCCTCGAAGCCGGCCCTGTATTTTAGAACAAATAGAATGTTCAAATTTTGGCAAACGCACCCTAGTAAGGGCGTTTTTTTGGATAGCGAAATCTAGAATCGATTTTTCGCGAAAGGGATTTTAATATACAAGGCGAGTGCCTGCAGCCAGTTAGTCAGTTTTACAGTTCAGTCTTATAGAGCGCAGGCGGTGAATGAATTAGTGAATAGTGAAGAGTATTTTTATTATAAATTAGGTGTTAAAGTTAAGAGTATAAATAAATTAAAAGTAAGTAAATATATTGTATATATAAATTTTTCCCACCCATCAAGATAAGCTATTTAATTCAATAAGAAAAACATAACATTGGTGTCAGAAGTGGGATAGTATGAATAAATAGGTACGTAAAAATGGCTCTAAGAGACCAAGTGCTGACGAAACTAAAAGCAGAATTGGAAAATCGCGAGTTGTAAACGTCCCGAAAGAAGAGTGAATTAGTAGAAATACTCATAATGGCACTAGAAAATGACGGATTGGATCCAGAAACAAATTTATTCAAAGACGAGGCTTCCACCTCAATCTCGTCAATTTCTTCTAATATGGATAACGATGTTTCTACTATGAAGAACAATATGTCTGCTATGAAGAACGATATTTCTTCTAATATGGACGAGAAGATTTCAACTATGTAGAACCATATTTCTGCTAATATCTTATTAATTAAAAATGGCATTGCCGCTGACGTCGAATAATGGAGAATAAGATTACAACGATGGACCAGAAAATCAAATCGGATATTGATAATAAGATGACAACGGTAGAACAGAAATATAGCAGATTTGAGGACACAACACACGCCAGCAGAAGAAACGAAGATCGAACACATAAAACCCTGAAGAAATATTTAACCACGGTGCCCATATTAGGATATCTATTGCCAGAGACTTCATTATTGACACGGGTGCAAGCAACGTAGGAATTGGGGGAGTGCTCTCACAGATCCAAGGAGGACAGGAAAAAGTGCTGGGATATTTTAGTAAAATCCTCTCCAAACCAGAACGAAACTTCTGCGTCATGAGAAGAGAACTTTTGGCGATCGTGAAGTCTGTTCTTAATCCGGACCGACCATGCAGTTGATGCAATTCAAGAATCCCGAGTGCCAGGTCGCTAGATGGATTGAATGGCATCAAGAGTACGATTTCAACATCGAGCTGGTGTGAGTCACCGAAATGCCGACTTCCTGTTTAGACCGCCGTGCTCAGCAGATTGTTTCCACTGCAACAAGAAGGAATATAAGGAAGCTGCAGTTTTAAGAATTACAGTAGTCTACGAAGAATAGTCACCCACCAGGACTAGGAGAATGCTCCTCACCGAAAGATGACACGGCAATGAAAGGAAGAAAATCGGCGACCTGCCTGGCAAGAATTGTCAAGATTTTCACCAACGCTCAAGGCATATTGAGCTCAGTGGGACTCCCTTGTCCCGGATGAAGACCTGCCGAAAAGAATTCTTGGAAACCATAATGGTTCCAAGAAGAGAAGACAACTAGTTATCCCAAGAACGAGAGTAGCTGAGGTACTGAGAAAGTTATACGACAGTACATGAGGAGGTCTCTAGGAGTGAAGAAAACCATTCAGCGAGTCCGTGAAAGGTTTTATTGAGTGAACAGTTTCGACGACGTGAACGACTGGTGTAAGAAATGTACGACTTGTGCTACAAATAATGGACCACAACGCAAAAATAATGCATTGTAGCGTTGGAACCCCTTTCGAAATGATTGCTTTAGATATCGCTGGACCATTTCTGACGACAAAAAATGGTGGTAAATACATTCTGGTTATAATGTGTTAATTCACACAGTGAGTGGAAGTTTGCGCGATCCCGAATCAAAAGACCACAACTGTCGAGGATGTATTGGTGAAAAAATTTATCCGCCGATACGGAATGCCCTTGGTGGTCCATAGCGATATGGGAAGAAATTTCGAGATCCAGGTATTACAGGAAATTTGTGACCAGCTGGGAATGAAGAAATCCAGAATAATGGTCTAGAGAATGAACAGGATATCTGTCTAAAGTAGTTTCCAGCTACCAGAGGGATTGGGACCAGTATATTTCCGAATTTACATTGGCTTACCTATCTGCCACCAAAGAGTCCACGGGTGAAACACATGTGAAATGAGGCTCCCTTGTGAGCTGGAATTTGGTTATCGGTTTGGAGAAGAAATTGACAGTGACAGAATGAAAAAACAGTATGACACGCAAGCTACAAAAGGTAATTTCAAAGAAGAGGAAAAATAATGGTTACACAACCCGAGGAGAAGAATGAGATTTTCTTCAAAATTACAGACATTTTGGGAGGGTCCATACTTATCAAGAAGAGGATCAATGACGTCATCTATCGCATAAGCTAAATCTCCAACGGAAAACCGAGAGTAGTCCATCAAAACCGACTAGCTAAGGAGACCGTAACAATGAGAAAAAAGTTAACCATATCCTGACCCTGTCTTCGAAGAATATGGAGGTATCGGAAAAACTAGATATGGAGTCACTACAGAGCAACGAAAATATTTGTTCACACTTCCTGAAGATTATTCACTGCCATACAACATCCCCGCCAGTATAGAAAAGGCATGAGGGTTGGCAACCGCCTTTCGAAAGAAGTTTGGGCAATTAGGAAAACTTTAATATCAGATTCCAGCCCCTGGCAAGGCACTGACACTCAAACACAATTCGCGAAACGTCTTCTACTTGGCAACAAAGAATGGATTTCAAAATTGATCCACCTACCGGAATATGTGGGAAGCGCTACGAAGCTTTCGAGACTATGTGCTGAAATCCAACGTGAAGAAACTGGCTATGCCTAAGATGGAGAGCAATTAGTTGAATTGGCGAGTCATCAGGAACATGGTAGAGGTGATCTGCCAAGATACCGGTGTCCACATATTAATCTGCGACAAGTCCCCCCGTTATCAGTATCCGATGAAGACGGTGTCCTGTTATTTCCATTCGACCGGAAGGTGTAGAAATGGGTCCAGTTGCCAATTTAAACATTCAGTTCCGTCTAGACAGAAGTCTCAGGAGGAACTTCCTATTAAGAAGAGGGTAATGTTATGAAATCACACACCGGTGAAGTCAACGAAGCCGACTCTGTTCCAGTTAAATTTCTATAGTTAAAATTTTAGCGGGAGCGCATGGATTTCTAGGTAGGACTATTTTTCTTATGATTGTTTTTATATAGGCATTACTAAGAAGGTCAATTGTTTGTTGGGAGTCGCAATCTAGAAATTTCAGGAATCCAAATGTACCAGAAAGGGTTATAATATATAAGTGACTACCTATGAACCGCAATTCAGTCTACAGTTAGATCTCTTGAGCAGAACAGTGAACAAGTAAACATAAAAGTGAACAGTATTAGTTAAGTAGTGAACAGAGTATTTAATATAAATTAGAAGTTAAGTGTGTACATAAATTAAGTATAAGTGTATAAATAAATCAAAAGTAAGTAGTACAATACTATGTATTACAAATATTTCAATACATAACTTTTTTGACTGCAGGAAGAGGGCTAGAAAATACGCCTCTTCCTAGAAGAAAAAGATGAGTGCCGCACGTTTTTATAACGGACGATGCTTGTCCTTCACAACCTCATTTTATGAAACCACATCAATTTAATCGTCATGAGAAATTATAACTACAGACTCTCCAGAGCAAGGAGAATAGTGGAAAACTCTTTTGGTATTCTTCTTCTTCTTAGAGTGCCATACAGGTTCCCGCGTTGGCGTTCATCGTCCTCTTATCAATTCTGTCTAATCATACCTGCATTTCGTGTTTCTCATAGGTCCTTTATCCCTGTCCACTGGCGAATATTCCAATGCCAGGATAGTGTCTTCCTTCCTATACCTCTTTTTTCCCCTTCTATTTTTCCTTGTAGAACAAGGCGTTGGAGGTGATAACGTTCCATACGTATTATAGTTTCCAGGTAGGCAATTTTAGTTTTTCTGATTGTATCGAAGAGTTGTCGATTTGTTAGTCTTCATTTGTTACGAGGTCAACCCAGGGTACTTTGACCTTTTGTCGTACAATAATACTGACTAGACATAACATCTAACCATTCTATATTTGATTCTGAAGTTTAAGTTTCTGTCTGTAAGACATTTTTTGTATCTTAGAAAGGCACAATCTGTTCAATCTTGCATTTTATTTTCTGGTTTGATATTGTTTTTATTTATGTGTATCCGAACGTTTGCAATGATCTTCTTACTAATCACCACAAACTTTCTAATGTTAATTTTTAGGTCTAAACTTCTACTTGCTTCCATAACCTGATTCAGTAGGATATGGAGATCACATGCATTATCTGTTATTATAGCGGTGTCATCTGCATCTGCTCTATTCTAACTTTTGCAGAGTAGATATAGCCTCTCAGGTTCCGAACCCGCTTTTGAAACCGAATTGATTGATTCCGCTTACTTCCTCGAATTTTTTATATAGTCTTGGGAGTAGGACACGAAGAAATAGTTTTAAGAAATGACTCATTTAGCTAATGAGGCGATAGTCTTTACACATATACCTTTGGTATTAAACTAGCGATTTTAGAGTATTAAGAAAACCGCTTCTTCTTGCTCCAGAACGTGTGGAGTGTGTAGTTTTGGCCGTTTACATAACTGGTTGTAGTCTGAAAAATATTTTGCAAACGTATACGTTCCGGAAGGCACATTTGACCGACAAAATTTGGAAACAGGGGAAGTAATACATGGAACCTGGCGCAGATCTGCGAGGAGATATCTTACTCTCACTAGCACAACAAGGTAGTAATAACTAATCAAAGAACGCTAAAGAAATATACGATGAGTATAGGAAACATTTTGTTAGCAGCCAAGGGGTGGGGCCTTAGCAATACAAATGAATGTAAATGTAATGTAAACTGGAATAAATGAATAAAAAATTACGCACTCTTTCAATTACCATTGGAATATTTCCTATTGCCGATTTGCACGTTGAAATAACAGCAAATGCCGGATTTTGTCTTTCTATTTTTTTTTAGATACACTGTTAAATTGATTCGATTTTTCTTTGAATTTATTCTACTGCCGTACTAAATTCTTTCGCCATTTCCGTTAAGGTATTATGTTTCTTCACTCTGACTTTATACATATAACGTCCCATAGTTCAAGTTTACCATGGTATTAATCAATTAATTCTTCAATTTCACCCTTCAACCACTCTTTATTGTCATTCATGTTTACTCGAAACTTATTGCACACTGCCAGAAAAGTAGACGAGTAGCCAACATTCGCAGTATCTGTCGGACGGAGTTTTAAATTGCAAATAATAAGTGTTTACATTTGTAGGTATCTGTCAACACAAATAGCTGATAGTTGAAATATATATCTCTGACATAAATTCTTCAATGTTCACATTAATCACAATTTCTGTCTGATATATCCATATATCACGTAATAAATGTCAGATGTAAACGCACCTTAAGCTACTAGATGTAAGGTAGGTTGTTTTATTTAAAAGGAGGAACTTTGGGTATTTCTAAAAAAACCATACGTCAAATTTACAGATTTTAATCAAAGTTTAGTCTTATCAGAAAGAAATATTAAACAAATTTCACGATTTTTATTTAAAATTGATTATTAGTTTCTTTTTTATAGTAAAATCGATATACAACAATATTTGACAAAATTGAAGCGTCTTTTTTAGTTTTTTCTATGGATCAAATTTTTTATAGATACATTTTTTTAATATACATTTTAGAACGCTCTGTGCTTGTAATCTACCTTAACTCGATAGATATCAGCTTTATTAAATTTATCTTGATATACGAGTATTATCAGAAGAAAAATTCAATTTTGACTTAGTCACTATAGAAACATGCCCGAAATGATAAATTGCTGTGGATTCATTCGTCAAACAAAAGTATCGACTTTCCCTCCTGTCTAACTGAGAAATTAAATTTTCTGATGGAAAATGGCAACACATCGTTGATATTACAAATTACAATTAGAAGTGTGGGAAGATGAAAAGGTTGCCTCTTGATGTTGAATATGATGGTAAAGTTATACAAGGTACAAAAGGATTTACGAAATTTCTCCCTTCACTAGTCTTCCCAAAACGAGTACATGCATACATTGGATAACTTTAACACACCATAGAAACTATTACGAGGTTTGAGACGCGTTATTAATTAAAGTCTTTGTCAAAGGAGATAATTAACATTCCAATATGCTTTAATTTGAATTTTATGACGACTACAAAAATTAAGAGCGGTTCCAGGACTAATTTTCGGGGGGAGGGGTGGTCGGGGGAGGTTTACTGCTTGTGATTGATTCAGGTGATTTATTAATTTATACAGTAATCAATCTAAAGTTTGCAAACAATTTTATCCTAGTTAATTGTTTCATAAACTATAAGAAAATATTACTTTTCCGCCAACCCTATCTACGATGCGAGAAAAGTATTAGTTTACCCCAAAAAAAGTTGAAGTTTTTGATTGAAATCATTCGAAAAACGGGTTTTTAGAAAACAATCCTGTGTGGATGTCGTCGTCCACTTTATGTAACAGGTCTTATTAGCACGATTGAGCCTCTGGAGTGCGTAAAGTCATCAATTTTATGATTGGGTATTGTTCAGGGTATCTCACAGATGAATTATATTGATTTTCAGCTCACCATAGCCAGTATAACGGGTGCTATGGCACCTGAAGTACCACATTTTTGGATAAATATCGGTATGTTAGCATTATACAGCCTCCGGAGTGTATACATGACCAATTTTATGATTGGATATTATTCAGAGCATCTCACAGATGATCCCTATTGATTTTCAGCTGATCAGAGCCAGTACAATAGGTCTATAAATCCAGATATACTACATTTTTGATAATTTTTAGAGAAATTTCGGATTTGTTAGCCCGATACAGCCTCCGGGGTATATAAGTTCGGAAGTAGTTTTTCTACAACTGCTATGAAAAGTAGCGTATTTCTCATAGCATACTTAATTTCAAAACCATATATTGCTCACACTGAGAAATATGATTTCTCACGGCACATTGCCCACACTACATATATTTATATGGAGAATCCAGTAGGTGATGCTCAATGCCCAGCCGATTTCAGCAGGGTATACTCGATGCCCAGCCGTTTTCGGTGGGTGGTCCTCGATGCTTAGACTTTTTCTATAAAACTATTTACTTGTATTCTTTAAATTTGTACAGTTGTAGAAAAAGTATAGAGTGCAACATGTGGTAAAAGTACATTTATCATTCGTGTGTTTACGGCACTCGCCCTTTAGGCTCGTGCCACAAACTTCCAAACTCGTGAGAAAAGTTGAACTTTCCCCACTTGTTGCACAATATATTATTGTACAACAAGTGCGAAAAACGTTACTTTTCCCATGAGCGCAGAAGTCTGTGGCAATTGCCGCAAACCCAGCGAGCGGGAAAAGTGCTTTGCGTACGAATTGTACCACATTTATTAACGAGAAAAAAAGTAACATATCTTAATTAAACTTTGAACAGAAAGAATTAAAAAAATTATTATTGAATATAGAAAAATCAAGTAATCGTGGTCAATATTGATCAATTTTCAATCGTTATGCCTGGTGTATATTTTTTTGATAATAAGTTTACATTAATTGTAATATTAGGGTCTGTCAACGAAATTCACTATAAAGATGATGTTAGATTACCATTAACTATTAACAATTACTAGCAGTTCAGGGATTAGAATATACACATTCCTTGTTATTCATCAAAATATTCAAGTTAAATCCAAGCTGTTAAATGGGGATGAAGTTTTTATTTTTCGATTAATATGTATATTATGCTGAACTTAATAGTGGGAATTATTGGGTGATAATTAAAAATTACCATCTATACTTGAAATAAATAAGTTAAACCTGAAGGCATTGAATGAGGTTTATCTATAATTTCTTTTTTATAGACATTCTATACCTACCAATAAAGATATTTCTGGAATTTGGTTACAAAGAATTAACAACCCTAAGTCATCACTTCAAGGTACATTATTGTCGTCATATAGAATATGTGATATTCATTTTGAAGAAACTTCCAAATTCTCTAATGGCAAATTAATGAAGCTTTCACTGCCAACGCTACATTTGCCTAGTAAGTATTCAACTCTATGTTTACTGTTGCAATCATATTTTGTGGAGCTACAATAAATCTATGTGGGATCATTGTGTTAAGTTATGCACATAAAAAGAATAGTTATTTTTGTTTTTAGGTTACCAAAAAGGTTTGGATGATATTTTTTGGATACAGGAGCAGCAACCATCATTTTCAACTCCCAAAAAGCTAAAAGGTATAGTATATTAACCATTATTGTGAAAGGTGTATGTAGTTGTGCAACAATTTATTCTTGTTTCCTCATTTTCCTTCCTTTTCATCTATTGAAACTAAGAAGGAACATTTTTTAGAATACATTGCTGCACTTAGTTCTTCTGCTACAACCTGTACTGGTGCTAGCCCAATACATGAAGTAAGAAAACCTGGGAGACTAAGCACCACAGACTAATTTCTAGTATTGGTGATGCATCTCCATCGACTCCTTCAATGCGATCAGTTTTTTTGTATGGTTCAATACGTTCAAGGTCTCCATCGCTGATGTGATGTCTACGTTCCAAGAATGTGGAGATCTTCTTCTTTTCGTTTCTTCCCGAAGGCTCCCAATTGAATACTGTTTTAGGCCACCGATTATTCGACATTCTCAGTAAGTATCTAGGCCATTTCAAGCTATTTCCCGTTGGCATTTATGACAGCTTTCACCTCTTCATTGGTTCTTCTTTCCAATATAAAAATTTGTGTACTTCGCTTGAGATAATTCATATCCACAGCTGTTAAACATCTCTTCGAGTCGGCATCTAAACTCCATACCTCTGATCCGTTAAAAAGAACTAACTCTACCATAACGTTATATATTTTTTTAAAACTCTTTCTGTTTCCTTGAAAGCCTCTTGCTTGACTTAATTAGTTAAACGCTTGTTCAAATTATTGAAATTGCAAATCGTATCCCTGAATTATTAACTTTTAGACGATCGTTGAAATGCAGTGAAATTGAACTGATCTTTAAAGGTTAGTGGTATCTATCACTAATACGAATGTTTTTATAACACTGTTTCCATCCTCATAGGCGTTGTTTATATGAAAGGTCAAAAGTGTAAAAACACCACACCCTCATCTCAATTACATAAATATCATAACGAAATTATAGTACGAATTGCGTTGTTACAATTTTAGCATTGAAAACGTTGGAGGAAATTATAGTGTTTATAATTTTTTTTGGATTATATAGTGTAATACCGATGTTTACGAACTACCGTATGGTTACATAATAAAATAGTTACTACATAAAGATGATCGTAAATTGGGAAAATAACTTGAGAAAACCGATTTTAATATGTTATTATTACTTCAACTACTGTATATATGATCTTTGTAAACTGTATAACCTTAAAAACTTTAATTGTTTTTTACACAGTACTGAATTCATCGTTATTACTGTTGCCTTAAAATTCATTGTTCGAAAATAAGTTATATTATAAAAATTTGGTAACCAAACAGTTGAGGTTAAATTACGTAATTGAAAATTGATATTAAAGAAGTATAGTTTTTTTTTCTTTTCTGGCCCGGTGGCCATTTGGCTTTGGGACTACACCCCATTTAGCCACGAGAGTTTATTTTTTTATTATATTTTAATTATTATACTGTCACTCTATCTTTCATGCAAATATTCCTAAACTTCCAAAATTCTGGGGAAAATGAAAGAAGAAAAACAAATGGGATAAACAGGGACACCCTCTTCACGCTAAGGTGCCCGTCATAGCGACTTTAATTAGACATACAAGAAAGGCAACGGTTAAAGGGGATTTGCTACAAAAGGACAAACAGAGGGAACCAAAACTAAATCGTTCATATTTTTCATTTGGTGCGTTTAAGGAATTGCCATAAAATATTAGTCCAGGAGGAATCGGCGCATGAGTACCGAAAACTTTCCCACCTCAATTTTTTTATGCGATCCTCTTTGAATTGCCCTACTGATGATATAAATAGATTTTACGAATTTCGGATACAAACTAGAGAATTATACTTTGCTAATACCTTTATTTATAAACAAAAGCCCATTTCCAACTGATCAAAATCTAATGTTTTATATTCCGGACTCAATGCATTTTTCCAAATGTATGTTTGAGCAAAAGCTTATTATTTATATATAATTGTGATTCCAAAAAATTTTCAAATACTATTATATCTTATTATTGTTGATAAAAATGCATAAATCACTATGATAATAACAAAAAAGTAATTTTAATTACATGTTCCGATTCATACTTAAATTACTTTTGTTAAAAACAAATTGTAGACAATTTAATTATTAATAACATTGCTCTCTTTACCAATCTTGATAAAGTTAATGGTTTTTTAGATAAATGATTAATAATGATTCAGGATACAGAGAGACCGTATGCAGCGCATGAGTCAGAGAGAGACGGCGATACTTAAAGGTAGCGACGCATACTTGTGAGCGCGCGAAATTAACAATTAAAAAACTGGTATAAACAATGAAATTTTCTTAAATCTCTATTAAGAATATTATTAACTATTGTATAAACAATTTAAAAAAAATATTATTTATATTTTATTTTATTTTTTTAATATATTTTTCATGGGTCAAAAGTACTCAAATTTGAGATTTTTCGAACCTTTAAAAATTCATATCTCTAAAAATATTAACTTTATCGTGAAAAGTCATAGGACCTTTTTTATTTGTATTTCAATAAAGAATATAAAAAAATTGTCCGGTTGAAAAATAACAATTTCTTCCAATTGTTTAAACAATTTCGGTTTAAACAATATGACACTAGGTTGCCCGATGGCAACATGCATTTATATCAGTAGGGCAATTCAAAGAGGATCGCATAAAAAAATTGAGGTGGAATAGTTTTCGGTACTCATGCGCCGATTCCTCCTGGACTATATCTCTTATGATAGGTTTCTGAGAGCTTATCTACAAGAGAGAAACTATGTTTTGAGGAAAAGATATCTTCTTAGCTGATAGGGAGTTAAGTAAAATATTCCGTTGCTTCTCTATTATACCTACAGTTAAGCATCCAATTGTTGAGATCGTCGAAACTTCCGTCACAGTCACATGTATCTGCGGTAGACAATTTAATTTTGTAACGGTATGAATTAACTGTAGCATGTCCAAAAAGGCATTTGATATAGATAGTATATATTTTCCTGGAAGGAAGGCTTCGTTCAGCTAGAGGAGTATAGGGAAGAGCAGGATATACCTTGCAGAAGGTATTGTTACTATGGTTTGTGAAACCTGCCCATTCAATTTCCCAATTTTGTTTGAGGGTTTCTTTTCTAAGTGATATTATATCTCCTTTTGATAATTCGTTGATTACAAGACCACAGGAAGCAGCTGCTTTAACAAGCTCATCTACTTTTTCATTACCTGGAATTTGGGAATGTCCTTTAACCCATATAAATCCAACGTTTTTGATTAAATTCTTCAGACGTGTTAATTTTTCTAGGATGCTGATTGTACTGCTGTTAATGTATATATGTTTCCGATAGTTTCTCAGTGTCATTAAAGTTGATTGAGAATCAGATAAAATCATATACTGTTCAAATTCTAAGTTACTGTTTATGGTTCATTCCAAGGCTTTGTTGATGGCTACTAATTCAGCTGCGAAGATTGAACAGTTTGGATTTAATTTGTACTGTAGGGATACTTGTAGGTTTTGGACATAAAAAGCACTACCAACTCCCGCACTAGATTTGGAACCATCGGTGTATATTTTGCATATTGGACCTCGGGTACGAAGTTCTTCGTTTAGTACAAAATAGGGGGGGGGTGTACGAGTCATAAGAGGGGATTCTTTCAACTTGAACTTGATATTGAGATAAATTAGGGAAGGCAATAGCTAAGATAGGAGAATATTTATTTTGCCACCATTTAGAGGTTAAATTTTGGATAGAGAGAGCAGTTATTTTATCTAATAGGGAATTTTGCTTATAAGCTTAACACTTAAGTACAAATTTTTCAGCCAAAAATAGGCGTCTCAGGTGGAGGGGGGGTTCATTACATTCTGCCAAGAGAGCCGGGGTAGCAGTAGACTTCAAGGCTCCTAGGACCAATCTTAAGGCTTTGTATTGTATTCTGTCAATTTCATTTAAACGTGATTTGGTAGCAGATCCATACAGAAAACAATCATAATCCAAGATTGATCTAGTATAGGCCCTATAAAACATTAGATTTATTTTCGGATCGGCTCCTCATTCATATCGATTGATCACTTTTAATATATTGAGACTTTTCTCACATTTACCTATGCCTTTGTTAATTTGTGCCTCCCAAGTTAGCTTGGAATCTAGCGTAATGCCTAAATAATTATAGCTTTTAAGTACCGGAACGTCAAGTTGACATGATTGTACACTACTTATTTCCGGTACTCGATATCTGGTAAAGAAAACCATTGCTGACTTGTTAGGTGATAAATCGAGTCCATGATCATCAAAATATTTTTTACAGCTGTTCATATTTTCCTTAAGAGAATTTATACACTCATCAACTGTTTTCTTAACCTTGTATAAGCAGAAATCATCGGCATAGTGTAAGATGAATGATCTAATACCCATAATGTGAAAGTTTAGGGTATACAAATTAAACAATAAGGGACTTAGCACTGATCCTTGAGGTAAACCTTTGCGCACTATCCTTGGTCCAACCATTCTGTTGTTACACCTAATGAAAACTTGCCTGTTAACGAACAAATTTACTAAGGCGTATGCGCATCTTCTAGGCACGCTTAGATTAGAAAGTTTACTGTAAATTTAAAATAACGTTATCATATGCACCAGATATATCCAAGGTAGTTATTTTGAGAGTAAGTTATCTGTATATCCGAGGTTAAGTGTGAAATGCAGTCAATGGTGCCTTTGCCTCTACGAAATCCACATTGCAGCTCTGGTAGAATTTTCCAACCACCATTCCAGACGATTCTTCATAATCCTTTCGAAGGTTTTTAAAACACATGACGTTAGGGATATGGGTCTCAAGGCACTCGGATCATTAATTTTAGGGATAGGGATTATCAAACATTGTTTTAGGGAGTCACATTTATCTCCTTTTATTAAAATGTTGTTAAAGATCCTGCAAAGAAAATCCAGAGCAACTCCAGGCAAGTGGGCCAACATAAGATAATTGATTCCACTTATGCCAGGAGCAGATTTTTAGAAGTGTTAATATTGGCTACGATTTCCATGACAGTGATGGGGGACAGCAAGAAGTGAGGTCATTGTCTATAGCAGGTTGACTAATTTCAGGAGTTACATAATTAGGAGCTATTTTATCGAACAAATCTAACACCGTTTCATCATAGACATACGTATTTTTATTTTGTTGAGTTTTATCGATTCTTTTCCAAATATTTGTAGGATTTGTCTATCTGTTTAACTTTGAACAAAATTCTGCCCAGTTTTTCTTAGCTTATTTTCAAATGTTTGTTTACAGATGGCATTTGTTCTTTGACATTCAATAAAATTGGAAAGGGTCGTACTGGTTCTATAATTTTTACAAGCATCTCTTCTAGAATTAGATAATAGAAGGCATTCTTCATCCCACCAGGAGGGGCTTTGAGGGTTTTTGGTATAAAACGATTGTAAGATTTTGCAAGCTTTGTTAGCTGCAAGGGTGATTTGATAATTAAAAAAATTGCACCTTGCATTTAAAGACAGTTATTTTGACTTTTCAACCAAAATACTTAATCTGTGGTTGTACGTTTCATTCGCATTTCTTATCATTTTTGTTGGATAGAGAGTGTTTATGTTTCATTGTTTTGTTGTTGTATTAATTATTTGACAAATTCGGAAATTTAAATGTCCATTAAAATGAAATTAATGTTTAGAAGTATACGCTACACTGTGGCGTTTCTCAACTTGTTTTTGTTTACTTTTGTAATTTTGGTTCTATTACAAAATGTTATGTTGAATAAAACTTTTGTTGTATTTCGTAAAAATTTTGATACAATTTTGATCGTAGCAAAGCGCTTTCGACTGTCACGTCATCATCAGTGCTTACGCGTCAGGTAATATTAGGATGAATCCACAAAATTGTCCATACAACGAAAACCAGTTGAACATATTAAAATACAAATAATTAATTAAAAATGGTTATATAAAATCCATCCCTATGAGGTATTAATAAAGATTAAAAATTACAAATCCAACATGGTGTGGTGAAGTCGGCAGGCTGACCTGCCTGCCTGCCTAGCCTTAAGTCAGCCTGCCGACTTCACCACATCATGTTGGATTTGTAATTTTGAGTCTTTATTAATCCCTTATAGGGATGGATTTTAGATAATCATTTTTAATTAATTATTTGTATTTTAATATGTTCAACTGGTTTCCGTTGTATGGACAATGTTGTGGATTCATCTTAGTATTACCTGACGAGTAAGCACTGATGATGACTTAACAGACGAAAGCGCTTTACTACGATTTTAAAATTTTATTAATATTTACACGAAATACAACAAGAGTTTTATTAACATATATTGAGATAAGTACACAGCCTGAAGGTTTTTAAGTAAAATGTTATGTAGCCAAAATTCCAGAGAATTTCTTTATCTATAAAAAAAAGACGTGTGACACTCGGAGACTGCCGCGGTAAAGCTATTGCATAGAGTTTTACACGTTGACGTTCACAATTTCTTTTTCTTTTTAGCTCTTTTTTTAGCATTAGAAGTTTCACTTTCACAGTCCTCGTATGAGCATAAATAAAATAATGAAAACATATTGGACAGTCCTCGTATAATCATACAAGTATCAAAATTTATTGGACAGTCCTGGTATAATCCTAAAAGTATCAACATTTATTGGGCAGTCCTCGTATAAGTATGAAATAATCGAAATTTATTGGACACTCCTCGTATAAGTATAAAAGAATCAAAATGTATTGGACAGTCCTCGTTAAATCATATCAGTATTAAAATTTATTGAGCAGTCCTCGTATCAGCATAAAATCAAAACGTATTGGACAGCACTCGTATAATAATAAAAGTATCAAAATTCATTGTGCAGTCCTCGTATAAGTATAAAACAATCAAAACGTATTCGACAATCCTCGTATAAGCATAAAATAATCAAAACTTATAGGACAGTACTCGTATAGTCATAAAAGTATCAAAATTTATTGGGCAGTCCTCGTATGAGTATAAAAGAATTAAAATTTATTGACAGTCCTCGTATAAGCATAAAATAATCAAAACCTATAGGACAGTCCTCGTATAGTCATAAAAGTATCAAAATTTATTGGGCAGTCCTCGTATAAGTATGAAAGAATTAAAATTTATTGACAGTCCTCGTATGATCATAAAATAATCAAAAATTATTGGACAGTCCTCGTACAAGTATATAGGTATTAACACTTATTGGACAGTCCTCGTATCAGCATAAAATAATCATAAGAGTAATAAAATTTATTGGGCAGTCCTCGTATAAGTATAAAAGAATCAAAATTTATTGGACAGTCCTCGTATAAGTATAAAAGAATTAAAGTTTATTGGACAGTCCTCGTATAAGTATAAAACAATCAAAATGTATTGGACAGTCCTCGTATCATCATAAAGTAATCAAAACTTATTGGACAGCTCTCGTATAATCATAAAAGTATCAACATTTATTGGGCAGTCCTCGTATAAGTATAAAAAATTAAAATTTATTGGACAGTCCTCGTATAAGCATATGGGTTTTAAAATTTATTGGACAGTTCTCGTATCGTGTCAGGTTATTTTCGTTACGGAATTTCTGGATTCGGTCTCCACGCTCAAGGCCCGCGATAGAAGCTAATGCAATAGCTTAAAAGTCTTCACAAACTATTTGTGAGACTCGTATTCTGACCACCAGAATGCAAAAAAAACAGTTTCACCCCTTTTTTCAATATGACAGCCAACGCTTGATCCCGAAAACTTGGAATTAGACGTCCCTAGATCTCCCCTTCATTATAAGACAAAAAAATCCTGTCTCATAATCCTCAGGGGTGAGGTTAAGAAATTGTAACATTTCAACGGACTAAGTATCAGAAAATTTTGATGCAGGCGAAATAAATAATATATATTATAAGTTATTATTTGTTTCGATAATTAGTAGTGGTTCTACTTTCTGGAAGGCAATTATAGATAGTTAAAAACTAATTTTAATAATGTTCAAGGACAAAAAGATTTTGTTGTTGTTTTTTTTATATCATATAAAATCTAGCAGCATGACCTTAGATGAACTTTTCGATTGAAACGTCCATGAACCTTCATGTAACAACATTGATTGTTAAATATTTTTATTAACGTGTTTTGTAAATATTGAGCAATTTTAAAGTGTGAATATATAATTGTACTATTAAATACCAAAGGAACTAAAAGTTAAAATTACACATAATTTGAAAATACTAATTAAATTTTTGAATTTGGTACAATGTTTTTACGCAAGGATTTGACTGAAAAAGGAAAATTCTTAATGAAGTTAACTGTCTCGACCCTTACTTCGTGGAATCTGCTCATATTAGTGTTTTAAATGAAATCCACGGTTTCTAGTTAATTCCACAATATAATAAGAGTTATTGAAAATTCTAAAAAATTGACAATTGTTTCGATAAATCAATATCATCGTCAGAATGATAGAAGTTACATTTCATTTGATGCCTACCTGATGTTTAGTAGTTATTTTTGGCTAGACCAAGAAGTGACCTAACTTGTGATTGACTTAATATATGTTAATAGAAAAAAGAAGAAGATGTGATATTACAAATATTGAAGCTTAGATATTATTAGCCCTATGGTGATATCCAGGATATCTTCTTTTTTCTATTAACATATATTAAGTCAATCACAAGTTAGGTCACTTCTTGGTCTAGCCAAAAATAACTACTAAACATCAGGTAGGCATCAAATGAAATGTAACTTCTGTCATTCTGACGATGATATTGATTTATCGAAACAATTGTCAATTTTTTAGAATTTTCAATAACTTTTATTATATTGTGGAATTAACTAGAAACCGTGAGTTTCATTTAAAACACTAAGGAAAATTCTGATAATTAATGCATCCGACTTAAATTGACACAATTGTTTTATAATTTAAATTGACGTTTTGTTCAGATCTTACAATTTTATGTATTTATTTATATACGGGGAACGTATAAATTCATTTTCTTTTATAATTTTGTATGTTGGGAGATGAATAAAAGTGTTTAGATCAGTTTTAGATGATTCTATTACAGTAGACAACACAAACTCATATTTACATAGGAGGAAAAACGTATTAAAATACAACTAACTAAAACTGACAATTCTCATTATTTTATCTGAAAAAATTTTTTTCAACAACTTCCTTAGCAACCGCCAACTAAAATATCGAGTCAAACTTGATTCAATAATAGTTTTAGGGAAAGTTTTCTACATAATTATGAATATAACAGAAAAATTCAATTTTTATATATTTTTATTCATTATTTATATTTTGTTTAATAAATGCATCGAGTAAGGATATTGGCCAGGCTCATTTAATACCACAAAAATTCTACCATTATATAAAAATGGTGATATAGATTCTAGAGAAATTGTCCGACCTATAGCGATTTTACCAAAAATTATCAAAATAATTGAATTAATAGTCAAAGAAAATTCAATCAACTATTTAGAAGTGAACTTTGAACAGAATTTCAATTAGGCTATCGTAACAATAAATCAACTATACGTGCTGTTCTTCGACTTTTAGAGGAAGTTGTACTGAAACTAGAGGTTGCCACGTTATGTGTGACTTGAAGGCTTTTGATTGTGTTCCAACAGATTTACTTCTTGATAAACATGCATTTTATGGCATTAAGCAAAATGCGCACAAATTACTGACATCTTACTTAAGTAACAGGTAACAGTATGTAGTTTGTGGAAACAGAAATTCCGATTTATGTAATATATACAATGGCATCCCTCAAGGCTCAACTGTAGGCCCAATCTTTGTGCACTACCTAGTGTACCTAGTCAATTTGGCAGTTAAAAAAAAGATAGGTTAATTATAGAAACTAGTGCGTGGGGTGTAATTCCCCCACTTAGATAATCCTTAATGGAATGTGACTACTACACGTCTGTTCTATGTCGATTCTAATATATTCTTCCCTAATATGATCATGAAACAACTTTTCCATGGCAGTTAAAAAAATATAGAATAATGACAGAAATTAGTGCGCGGGGTGTATTTCCCCCCTTTCAAAATCCTTAAGGGAATGTGACTACTACACGTTTGTTCTATATCGATTCTAATATATTTTCCCTAATATGATCATGGAAACACCTTTCCATGGCAGTTAAAAAAAATATAGGATAATGATAGAAATTAGTGCGTGGGTTGTATTTCCCGCGCTTTCACAATCCTTAAGGGAATCTGACTACTACACGTCTGTTCTACATCGATTCTAATATATTTTTCCCTAATATGATCATGAAACAACTTTTCCTTGGCAGTTAAAAAAAAATATAGGATAATGATAGAAACGAGTGCGTGGGGATGTATTTCCCCCACTTAAAAAATCCTTAAGGGAATGTGACTACGACACATCTATTCTATATCGAGGCTAATATATTTTTCCCAAATATGATAGTGAAACAACTTTTCCATGGCAGTTAAAAAAATATAGGATAATGATAGAAATTAGTGCGTGGGGTGTAGGTGGCCAATATGGTACAGGGACACCAAAATCAATATTTTGTATTTAGAGTACAGGATACTCGAAAATTTTCTATTATATACGTTTGTACCTGTTCTGACCTAGAGGACAATAAGAGGTTGAGATCTATACATTTTTGCAAGCCTTATGAACCTAGATAGATCTCATTTTAAGCTTATACTTACTACAAACGATGTAGGTAATTGTAGTAGCATTTTAATTATTTTTTTCTACGCTCTATCTTTAAAGTACCTTGTATTTCATCGGTTTGTAACGCAATAAGTGGTTGTTTATGGTTGCAGTGAAAAAAAGTAAAAAATCGTTAAAAAAGTGCCATAACGTTAACTTTATTTCACGCTTTCCATAAGATAACACAATGAAACTTGGCTGGGCATCGAGGATGGACTTCTAAGATACTTGGCTGGGCATCGAGGATGAACTTTCATGAAACTTGGAATACATATAATTGTAATTTACCAAAGGAGCTTGATAAAAATATCCCAAATTTCTATTTGAATTTTAATTTTTTGTATAGGGCTGTAGAAAAAGTAATGTATGCAACATGTGCATAAAGTGTCTTTTTTTCACTCATTGGAATTTCACACATGGTAAAAATGTACAACTCATTCATGGGTGGTGTTGACCTCCTCGATGGACTAATTTCACATCGCAGAATTCATTTTATTGTCATGATTTTAGTAAATGCATGGGTGCGTTAAAGAAATGATATGAGTAAAGCAGATTTCAAGGAAAGTAATATTTTGGATTCTTTGGGTTTTCGAGCAGAAGTTGCAGAGGCCTTGTGTTTGATGAATAAAAATGTCACAAGCAAAAGAGGACGGCCCTCGACAAGTGCTTCTGTTGACCAGAATTTGAAAACAAAAAGAGAAGGGGACCTACTAAACCAATTTCTCAATTTGATGTAAGGAGAAATGGAATAGGACATTGGCCTTGTAACAAGCCGATCGGCTGTTACGATTTCTATCGGACTATGGTATTTTAATTTCATCGTACTAATGATTTGAGATTAAAAAACTTGTTTCACTTCCAAATTTTGTATATTTAAACGATATCGTACATAGGAAAAGTCTCTTCCTATAGTAACAATTATAAGTTAATACCTACATCGTAGTGGTTTCACATATTTGCTGGTGAGTTAGATTTTTGGAATATTTTTTCTCCATGTGTATTTTGTTTTATTTCAAATTATAATATGGGCTGGCGTTTGATGAATTTTGTATGTTCAATTCATTTTTATCGTAAAAAAGAAACATTTTATATTCTTTTGAAGCAAATTTTTAATAATATAATTTCTTTTCATTCTTTTTTAGCTTCATAATTCCGAGTTTTGTGTTTATTTATGGAACAAAGCGAATATGATAGCACATACTTCTGTTAGTTTTATTTTAAAAAATAGATTCAGTTTTTTATGTGTTGAAGCATACGCTTCCTATCTGTTGTATCTATTCCTTCCTTCCCAGAATTTTTCCTTGATTTTTCCTCTTTTTTTCTTTCCTCAGCTCTACAGCCCCTGGGTACGGCATGGCTGAACACCACCACACAGACAACACAAAACCGGCCGGGATGGATTAAGAACACTATCTCCATCCGCTAGGACCTAGCTGAGAGCTGAATAATTCCAGAACCTCACCAAGATAAGTCCTTTGTCTTATACTCAATTCATGGAAATCTAGAATTTGACATTTTGGATATGCAGTTAATGTGAATTATCTATTGAGTTATGAATAAATATAATTTGCTGTGTAGTCATATTGCGTATTTATGTACATTGTGAGAACTCATTCATAGTCTAGTGTAAACTCGGCTTTACGTATCATTCAGATTTATAAGTTGGCAAGACATTGGAAGGGAAGTGTCAATGGAGGCGGGAGGATCTTATCTTTCTTGTAGTAAGAGATGATGTTTTTGGTTAGATATAAAATAAAGATCACTTATTGTTTAAAAACAATTTCTTTACCCTCATCCTGTCCCCTACAGCTGAACATTTGATATTTGATTTTCAGCAATTTATATTAACTTGGACCATCGCGTTAAAATATTTTCAGTATTTCATTTTGTTAAGTTAAAGTAAATATAATGTAACGTTTTTGTTATTTATTTAAACAATAAACGGGTGGGATAAATCTTAAACACACGGTATGGCTACTTACTAATTTATTTAAACACTTCATTTATATGTACTTAACTAATCACTTAAATTTAATTTATATGCACACAAACTTGATTATATTAGCACTTTACTGTTCGGTGTATTTCTGTTTATTTCTCGAGATCACTTTATCAACTGACTCCTCCGCTGATCAGTCCTTATTTATATTAATGCCTTTATTACTAGAGAATTATGGGCTGCGGCTTACACAAAAACAATTGGTTCTGGCCTTTTCTAAATAACTCTGGTCACAAAAACAATGTTTACATAAGATAGTCGGAAAGTCGTAAACAGTGCGTATCCGCCATAATTTTAACTTTTATACCTGGCTTAGACAGAGTCGGTTTTAGGGACTATACCAGTGTGCTGTTTCGTAACATTACCCCCTCGTTAAATGGAAGTTCCTCCTGGAACTTTTGTGTAGCCGAGACTGGATGTTTGAATCGGCAGATGGCCCCATTTCTACACTTTCCGATCTTATGGAAATAGCAGGGCACTGTCTTCATCGGATACTGATAAAGGGGGTTGTAGCTGCAAATTAATATTTGGACACCGGTATCTTGAAAAATAATCTCTACCATGTTCCTGATGATTCGCCAATCCAACTGGTTACTCGCAATCTTAGGCATAGCCAGTTTCTTCACGTTGGATTCCAACACATTGTCTCGGAGGTTTCGAAGTGCTTCCCACTCATCGCGGTAGGTAGATCGATCTTGGAATTCATTTTTATTTACCACGTAGAAGACGTACCGCGAATTATGTTTCAGTTTCAGTGTCTTGCCAGGGGCTGGAATCTGGTCTTCAAGTTTTTCTAATTGCCCGAACTTCTTTCGAAAGACGGTTGCCAACCCTCGTGCGTTCTTGATGCGGGCGGGGATGTTGTATGCCAGTGAATAATCTTCCGGGAGAGTGAACAGATCTTGTTGTTGTTCCGAAGTGACTCCATATCTAGCTTTCCCGGTACCTCCATACGTGCCCATAAATTCCTCGAAGGTAGGGTCAGACACATCTCGAATAAGGTTTACTCCTTCCCCCAGGTCATGGTCTCCTTCGAATGGTGCTAGTCGGTTTTGGTGAACTACTTTTGGTTTTCCGTTGGGAATCTTGCTTATGCGATATATAACATCATTGATCCTTTCCTTGATTAAGAATGGGCCTTCCTAGGATTTTTATAATTTTGGAGAAAATCCTTTTCTCCTCGTCGGGTTGTGTAACCATACTTTGTCCCCTTCTTTAAAACCGCCTTCTGTGGCCTGCGTGTCGTACCGACTTTTCATTCTGTCGCTGGCAACTTGAAGATTGGTTCGAACTAATTCATGAATATCGTCCAGCCTTCTTCTCAATTGGATCACGTAGTCTTCGCCTGCTAGATCTTCTCCAGGCCGACAGCCAAATTCCAGATCACAAGGAAGCCTCATTTCACGTCCAAACAGGATTTTCGCAGGTGTTTCACCCGTGGACTCATTGACGGCAGATCGATAAGCCAATGCGAATAAGGAGAGATACTGGTCCCAATCTCTCTGATGGCTGGATACTACTTTGGACAGGTATTTTCCAATAGTCCTGTTCATTATCTCGACCATTCCATCTGACTGTGGATGTAATGCTGTTGTTCTGGTCTTCTTCATTCCCAGTTTCTCGCAAATCTCCTGGAATAAATGACTTTCGAAATTTCTTCCCTGGTCGCTGTGGACTTCCAAGGGCACTCTATATCGGCTGATAAATTCTTTCACCAATACATCTGCGACAGTTGTGGCCTCTTGATTCGGGATAGCGTAAATTTCCACCCACTCTGTGAAATAATCCATTACAACCAGTATGTATTTGCCACCAATTTCTGTCATTGGAAATGGCCCAGCGATATCTAAAGCAATCCGTTCGAAAGGGCTTCCAACATTGTACTGTTTCATGGGTGCCTTTCTCTTGCGATGTGGTCCATTACTCGTAGCACAAGTCGTACATTTCTTACACCAGTCCTTCACATCGTCGGAGCTGTTCATCCAATAAAACCTTTCACGAACTCGCTGAAGGGTTTTCTTCACTCCCAGATGACCTCCCGATGGACTGTCGTGTAACTTCTTTAGTACCTCAGCTACTCTTGTTCTCGGGATAACTAGCTGTCTCCTCATCTCAGAACCATCATCGTTTTCAAGGACTCTTTTCAACAGCCCTTCTTCCAGGACAAGGGAGTCCCACTGAGCCCAATACGCCTTGAGTTTCGGTGACAATCTTGACACTTCTTGCCAGGTAGGTCGCCGGTTTTCTTTCTTCCATTGCCGGATCATCTTCAGGTGAGGATCATTCTCCTGATCTTCTCTGATCCTGGTGGGTGACCATTCCTCGTTGACTACAGTAGTTCTTGAAACTGCAGCTTCCCTAGATTCCACCTTGTTGCAGTGGGAGCAGTCTGTTGGACACGGCCGTCTGGACAGGGAGTCGGCATTTCGGTGACTCACACCAGCTCGATGTTCGATGTTGAAATCATACTCTTGAAGTCGTTCAATCCATCTAGCGATCTGGCCCTCGGGATTCTTGAAATGCATCAACCACTTGAGTGCTGCATGATCAGTCCGGATTAAAAACTTCCTACCATAGAGATACTGGTAAAAGTGTTACACGGACTTCACTACTGCCAAAAGTTTTCTTCTTGTGACGCAGTAGTTTCGTTCCGGTTTGGAGAGGACTTTACTAAAATATCCCAGCACTCTTTCTTGCCCTCCTTGGATCTGTGATAGCACTCCACCAATTCCTACGTTGCTTGCGTCAGTGTCCAGAATAAAGTCTCCCTCTGGTAAAGGGTATCCTAATATCGGCGCCGTGGTTAAATACCTCTTCAAGGTATCAAAAGCCGTTTGACAATCTTCGTCCCATTGGAAAGCCCTTGCTTCTTCTGTAAGTCGAGTTAGAGGCTTAGCAATATCTCCAAACTTCCTGATAAATCTTCTATAATATGTGCAAAGTCCAAGGAAACTCCTGATTTGATGTTTGTCAGTTGGTTGCGGCCATTGCTGAATGGAAGCAATTTTCTCTGGATCCACCGCTCCTTCATTGCTCACTATATGACCTAGATAGTTGACTCGGTTTTGGAACAGCTGACATTTCTTCGGGTTTAACATGAGCTGGGCAGCTTGGAGTCATTTGAGTTTAGAGACGAAATTTTATTCTCGACGTCAGCAGCAATGTCATTTTTTAACGATAAGAAATCGGCAGAAATGTCATTCTCATAGTGGAAATCTACTCGTCCATATTAGTAGAAATATCATTCTTCATAGTGGAAATATCGTTCTTCATTGCAGAAAAATCATTCTTCATATCAGAAATTGACGAGATTAAAGTGGAAGTCTTGTCTTTGAATAAGAATGTTTCTGGATCCAAGCCTTCACTTTCCAGTGCCATTTTGAGTCTTTCTATTAATTCGCTCTTCTTACCGGACGTTTCCAACTCGCGATCTTCCAATTCCGCTCTTAATTCCGCCACTTTCAGATCACTCAGTCTCTTGGCCATTTTGATGTAGCTGTTTATTTATATTATCCCACTTCTGACACCAATGTAATGTTTTTGTTATTTATTTAAATAATAAACGGGTGGGATAAATCTTAAACACACGGTATGGCTACTTACTAATTTATTTAAACACTAACTCACTAACACTTACTTTATATATACTTAACTAATCACTCAAATCTAATTTATATGCACACAAACTTGAATATATTAGCACTTTACTGTTCGGTGTATTTCTGTTTATTTCTCGAGATCACTTTATCAACTGACTCCTCCGCTGATCGGTCCTTATTTATATTATTGCCTTTCTTACTAGAGAATTCTGGGCTGCGGCTTACACAAAAACAATTGGTTCTGGCCTTTTCTAGATAACTCTGGTCACAAAAACAATGTTTACATAAGATAGTCGGAAAGTCGTAAACAGTTATAAAAAAAACAGTGCGTATCCGCCATAATTTTAACTTTTATACCTGGCTTAGACAGAGTCGGTTTTAGGGACTATACCAGTGTGCTGTTTCGTAACAATAAGGTTTTCCAGTTTTTAACAACGATGTAAAATGCCCAATTGTGGTTTAAAAACATTTTTTTATTGTAGCAAGTGTCAAATTTATTTGCGTATTACAAAGAAAAGAAATTGTTTTGGTCAGTTTCATATCTATTTATTTTGGTTTAAATGTCCTGTGGGTCATTTTTTATAAATGACAATAAAGGTATTTTATGCAAATAGATCATATTCATACAACCCTTTTGAAATATTTTATACATCAAATATATTTTTAAGTGAATAGAAAAAAAATGGTCAATAAGAGGTTGAAGGCGAATACATATTTTGAAAAGTAATTCATTTGTTTCTATTATTCATACATAGATAAATATTTTATTTACGGAATTCTAAAATTATAATTTATATTACATATTGTTAATTAAAGCAAAAACATTAGATAATTTTACATAAACATGGATAATCAATCAGTGATATCAAGCAAAACAAGTAATATAAGTTCTATACTATAAGATAATCCATAATTTCATTTCAATCAGCTTGTGTATAACATGAGGGAGCCTTTCGTACCCACAGCTGCGATAAGAGTCATATCCCATCACAATAACAGCATCAACTTGTGTTTTTTCAGTAATTTAAAAACAAATCATTGGTTTATCAATCATATCCTTCCTTCAACTGGCTATTTATAGAAGTTATATTATTTATGTTAATTGGGTTTGACAACGTATTGATAAACACATCAACACATCCGCAAATAAACTATTCCGAATAAATAATACATTTTCTTAACAGTGTATCGAGAAACAGATTGATTTATACATATTGCTTAAAATAAAGACATTACTGTAGTGCTTTGATAGTAATAAAAATAGGATATAAACTCAAAAATTGGTGATTTTCAGCACAAGAAATAATTTTTCACAAGCGTACAAAAGAATCTGTTCATAATATCTAGTAATTTGTCTATGTACGAAACTTCGTTTTCGACCAAATTGATTACCGTTAACTGTAACTGTTCCTTCATCTGAACTAATTCGGAGGAATCTTTTCTTCGTTGAACAAAGAATACATAGCAACCGCGGTAGCAAAAACTCTATAATTGATGCTAAAGGAAGAGCATTTACTCTTCACCAGAAAGAAAAAAGTAAAAATGAAAAAAAAAACAAGAAAAAACATAGTGTGATTTTTGTTTTAAATATTTTTCGTTTACAATGAAAAACATGTAAATTTTTGATGCATTTAACTAATAAATATTTTCTATTTTTAGAATATCATATTTGCTCACCTTGTGGTGAAATAGCAGCTATAATTTATTATAGTATTATATACAGTATTAATAAATTTTTTGTTGAAATATGAATGTTAAATATATGAACAAACAGTAGCAAATCACTGTCGTTCTATAAGAACTTATTTTCGTGATAAATAGTTCTGTTTAAAGTTAACAATACATCACATATCTGTCGACAAATTGGTAGTTATTATTCGTATGTTTACAAATATAAATGAGAGATAAGTACATTGCAAAATAAATTTATACTGCATCAAATACCAAAACGGTCTGAAAAAGTGTCCAAAACAAAAAATTTGTCAGTTTGAGTTTGTTGTCAAAATAATTTTAGATCATAATGGAGTGGAAATATTTAATAAACACGAGGTAGCTTTTATTTGCGTAAACTTTGCACAACTTTTTGAAGTTTTCCTAATAAGATTCAACTAATCGATTGGTATTGAGTTACATTCTGAAGGAAAAATGATATACTAGCAGCGGTAATAAATTAAAGTCGACAACACAATTACGACACCGTAAAGCGGGGTTACTTTGCCCCATATGAGAAAAGAGTTTAATTGGCTTCTATCTCCTGAGTCTTAATACATGTGACCAAATCAACACTGCTGTATTTGCTGTATTCAATGTTGCCTATACGCTTGTAACTGATAGTGCCAGGTCGTGATTTCTGTGTTTATTTACATTCCTAATCTCAACGTGAAGACAGGCAAGAAAATTGGCGCGATTTTTTACCTTAAAAATTTGGTGTGTGTAACTGTTTTTACTGCTGATTTTTAGGTAAATTTTTGTGTACGAGTTGATTATTATCCGTTAGTTGTTTTGCATTATTTGTTTCTTAAATTAAACCATTAGAAACAAGAATGTTTTTTTCTTGTCCCAACCTGCAAAAATGTGTTATTTTGGGGAGACTTGGCTTCGGAGCAAAGTATATCCATTTTTCATTTTGAGGTGACTTTGCGCCGGAGCAAAGTATACTTTCAATCTGATTATCTTTTTTTTGTTGTAGTTATGCCTAGAAAATACGTAAGAAAACCGGGAACGCGAAGATACGCTGACTATACGAAAGAACAATTACAAGAATGTTTAAACGAAATAAAAAATGGAACCATTTCGCACCGAGAATCTCAATTAAAATACAAAATTCCTAGACGACCGATCCTTAATAAATTGAAAGGTCGATACACTAGAAAACCAGGCCACCAATCCATATTTACTTCCGATGAAGAAGAAAAATTTTTCCAGTGCATTATATCTTTAGGGGAATATGGGTTCCCTGTAAATTCCATGGAACTGCGACATGTTATAAAAAATTATTTAGGCAAATGTGGAAGAGAAGTAAAATCGTTTAAAAATATTTTGCCTGGCAAAGATTGGATAAAAAGTTTTTTAATTAGAAACCCTGTACTCTCACAACGTTTCGCCGAAAATGTTAAACGAACAAGAGCCGCTGTGGATGAACAAATGATTAAAAGTTTTTTTGAAAATTTATCCAAAGAGCTGAAAGACGTCCCACGATCAAACATTTGGAATTTTGATGAGACGATTTTGACCGATGACCCGGGGAAAAAAGAGTAATCGTCAAAAAAGGGTCAAAATATCCAGAACTAATCCGAAATACATCAAAAACATCAATATCAGTCATGTTTTCCGGAAGTGCATCTGGAAAGCTACTTCCCCCATATGTAGTTTATCGAGCCATGAAGATGTGGAATACATGGACCGGAAACGGTCGCAAGGAATGCCGGTATAATTCGAGTAGTTCCGGTTGGTTTGATGCGTTAATATTTAGTGATTGGCTGGAATGTCAGATGATACCACGCCTGAAAAAATTGGAAGGCAAAAAAGTTATATTGTGTGACAATCTGTTTTCACATATTACCATTGATGCACTAAAGCTGCCAGGAAAATCAAATAACATTAATTTGTTTGCCTCCAAACAGCACTCATCTTACACAGCCACTAGGTGTGGCTTTTTTCAGGCCACTGAAAATTGCATGTAGGCAAGTGCTTTCGGAGTGGAAAGATAACGATGAAGGCATTCACTATACAAACATCCAAAAGCAACACTTTCCTCCACTATTGTCAAAAATGCTGAAAATGATGGAACCAAACATTAAAGATAATTTAATTGCTGGTTTTCGAAAATGTGGCATAGTTCCCTCAATCGAAGAAGAAGTCCTAAACCGCATTCCAAGAGCTACTTGCAGCGTAGATGATATTCAAAGCTCGTTTCTACAAAAACTTGAAAGTCAACGAAGAGAATTAACAAATATCGTTAAACCCCGTAGGAAGAAACCAACAAAAGTATTTATGAAAAACTGTTTAGAATAATGCTAATATCAATAGTTTATGACACAATTGGTACGTCTTAACGATACACTTATAAACTAACAGTTTATTTTTGACAGATACCTCTAAATATCAACAATTTGTTGTCACAGATTACTATGAGTTTTCATTGTAGCAGGTTTTTCAGTATGAATTCAAGTTATTTCCATAGACTGTCTTTAAAAAAAGTCATGAAAATTGAGAAAGGGACTTTTCATATTCTTATTTAGAGAAATACAGGGTGTTGATGTTGTTAAGTTGAATAGTTTGATGATAATGGGTTACTTGTTGATGACGTAAGTATTCGGTATAATATAACGAAAAACGTCAAATTCAGATGACAAATAAAATCGTGTAATAAGTTTGAGGGCAGGGAAAAGGGGTTTTCACAGTCGATGTAGGACCTGTATACGTGAAGAATGTCGCCGTTTCGAACGTGTACTACAATGATTGTAAATGATTATAATGTCATTGAAAATATTAGTAATCTACAATGAATAATTAAATAAAAACCGTCGATTGGTACTTTGTTAGGAACGTCTCCTTTTGGAGATAAATGGCAATATATTTTTTTACGATTACAAATAGGCAATGTATTAATGTAATGTGCAGCAGTAGCCCAGAATATTTTGTTTTCACTACGATGGGCTAAACTTCATGAAAAGAAATCTACTCCCAAAACTTCTAAGTTAAAAACATTTCTCACATCCCTTCTCTGGAGTATTTTCGTAACGTAGAAGTTAGAATAAGTATTCAACAATATTTTATCGAGTAAAGGAATTAGAAAAGTGTAAAATTGGACCAACAGCGCAAAGAAACTACTCAGAGGGGCATATTTTTTATAAAAATTAAATGTCTCGAAAGCGGTGAGACTTTTATATACGGGGATGTTTTCATAAAAGTTGAATTATATTTCAAGTCAACGAAGTTTTTTTTAATTTTTGTGTATCCCTGTAGAAAATTAAACTTTCTCTCATGTGGGACTGATATTTAGTGTCATTAGAACACTATCACGGGAAAAAATTCTTGATACATTGAAAAAATAACAAATACATGCTTTTAAAAAATGGCTATTTTCTAACTTCAACACCCTGTATCTTTGAAACTAGTAATAGGATTGAGTTGGACCCATGGACACTATCGTTTAGAAAGTCGTCAACTACAATATACTGACAATTAATGAAATTTCACCGAAGCTCATTTCTCCATAAATCGGCTGCCTGGTTCTTTGCATGCCTCCTGTACACAATCTCAAATGTAGCCAAAAACACTGTTTTCCGAGTACATAACCTCAAATATATCAAAATTCTGACATGACAAGGCAATTCTAACCATGGTTTCGGATTGAACGCAAAATAATTACTTCGGAAATTAAACTTCACTCTCCAAGAACAAAACAATGTAGATGTTATTGAAACATATTAATGAAAAATCTCGTATAGCATGAAACTACCCATTTACTAAACGTAGAAATAAAGTGGGTTTTGATGGAAAATATTAAATAGTTCAGTTAAATAGTTGATTGTTCATCTTTGAAAAATACAAGTCAATTGTTACATATATATTATTCCAACATACATATATGATGCCAATGAACTAACTGTGGAAATTTAATTGAAATACCGCCCAGATTTTGGCATGGTATCATATTTTCACACTAAATTAACAACACAGTTATTACAAGTACGAAGTCATACATAACAACAGGTTCAATACTTTGTTCACTTTTAATTTATTCATACAGGGAGGTTGTTCCAATTAGACGTTTTAGAGAAACCTGACATATTTAAAATCTGAAAATTTGGGATATGGGATTATCAGATATGCCTAAAATATTCAGAGCCCCTATAATTACTCATAATAATTAAAATCAATTCATTAATCCATACATTAAAAGTTAAATATCCTAATAACGGTTCGATTTAAGGTATAGGGTTTTTTCTAATATCGTAGTAACATACAATGTGATCCTTTCAAATGAGTTGATACATTTCCAATTACGCGTTTTAAATCGGCGGGTGCCCGGATAAGAGGAGTAATCCGCTGTATCTCAGAAACTATTTATCGTACATCTTAGCAAAAACATCATTTTTCCATAATAAATGTACCGTTGAAGTACAACAAAATTTAAATATTCATAATCATTTTACGTAAGTTCATACCAAAAATAGGGAAAAAAGATGGGACTGATCCCCGATCTTTTAGAGCCATCTGTGTAACATCGTTTCTACTCAAAACGATGGAGAAAGTAGTGGATAACTACATAAGAGCAGAGAACCTGGAGAATATACCACTTCATAAATGTCAACATGCCTGCAGAGCGGGTCGATCAACTGAGACGGCTTTGTATCAGCTGACCGAAGTCATCCAGAGAACTCTGAACAACAAAGAAATCGCAATGTGCGCATTCCTGGATATATCTGGGGCCTTTGACAACACAACTCATGTGTCTGTCAAAGAAGCACTAAAAAGGCGAGGAGTAAATGAAACCATTGTAAAATGGATGTAAGAGTTGCTGACAACGAGGATAGCTGAGATACAGGTGGGGAATCAAACCACCTCAGTTAAAGCCACCCGGGAACACCTTAAGGGGGAGTGATATCTCCCCTTCTATAGAGCCTCGTAGAAGATGAGTTGCTCTACAGGCTAACGGAGCTTGGCTTCGAATGTATGGACTATGCTGATGACATAGTTCTAATAGTCAGAGGCAAGTTCGAGAGCACCTTGTGTGATTTATTACAAAAGGGCCTCAGAATCATTGAGCAATGGTGCTTGTCAGTGGGGCTAAACATTAATGCCGCACCTGGTAGGAATCCTCAGATCCTCACTGGCACTGAGGTATATTCCAAAAGGTTGGAGAGAAGTCAAAGTTGTGTTCATACCAAAACCAGGAAGAATGGACTATTCCATCCCAAAAGCATATCGACCCATTAGCCTCACATCGTTTACAATGAAGACTTTAGAGAGGCTGTGCGAACGATACATAAGAGATGTGGTGATAACACGAAATCCACTGCATCCAAATCAACATGCATACACTCCAGGGAGATCCACGGATTCGGCTCTTCATCTCGTGGCGGGCCGCATCGAGAAATCGTTGGAAAATAAGGAGTCCACCCTGGGTGTATTCATAGACATAGAAGGCGCATTTGATAGAACCACTTTTCCTAAAATAACAAATGCACTTTCCAATAAGAATATCCCCCAAACCATAAATGGCTGGATATATAACATGCTCTCAAAAAGAGCAATCAAAATCAGTGTAGATGATGTAACCATCAGAGGCTTGGTTGTAAAAGGTTGTCCACAGGGAGGGGTGCTCTCACCACTACTATGGAACATGGTCTTAGACTCCTTGGTCAGCCACCTCAATGATAACAACTACTACACAATAGCATACGCAGATGACTTAGTGATTCTGCTAACAAGAAGATTCGAGGAGACACTCTGCGCTTTAATGCAGGAGGCCCTCAATATCATAGAACAATGGTGCAGAGACCATTCGCTGTCAATAAATCCAAAAAAGACTGAGATGGTCCTCTTCACGAAAAAAAGGAAGCTTGCAAAACATCAAGCCCCAAAGCTCCTAGATACCAAACTTAATTTCTCTTCAGAGGTGAAATATTTAGGGGTCACCTTTGACAATAAGTTAACATGGAACCCCCACTTAGAAAACAGAGTTAAAAAAGCATATATTTCTTATGAGCAGTGTCGTAGAACCATCGGCCGCACCTGGGGAATGTCACCTAAGGTTGCTGCCTGGATCTACACTGCCATCATCAGACCTATGCTAACGTACGGTGCGATTGCCTGGGGAGCTAAGGCAAACCAGCTGACAGTCGTCCGTAAACTGGACCAAATCCAAAGAACAGCATGCCTCAACACAACAGGAGGCATGAGAACCACACCAACAAGAGCTATGGAGGTAATCCTCGGTCTCACTCCCCTTGACATATACATCAAGGAGGTTGTTTTGATGACCATGGCACGTCTGCGCTCTACTGGTATACAACCTGATGTAGGATCCGGTAAACTGAGACGTAACTTGTGGCATGAGGCCCTCAGGGAGATCCCACTGCTGCAGGCCAATACGGACTCGATTCCACCGCGATATGCCTTCAACAGGCCCTACAAGGTAATCTTTTAAAACAACTCACAAGACCTATTGGAAGAAGGCGCAATCCGCATCTTCACAAATGGGTCTAAATCCAATGTAGGCTCAGGATGTGGTATTTTTTCCAGATCCCTGAATCTAAACATAAAATGGGCAATGGGCTGCAATGCAGGTGTTGCTCAAACAGAGCTCACTGCTATCTGCATCGCTGCTAAAGAGATTACCAAAAGGAAAACCACAGGTAATAATATATACATCCTTACGGACAGTAGACAAACACTACTAGCCCTGAACAGACCACGTATTACATCAGGCCTAGTACTAGAATGTCACATGGCCTTAATCGAAGCCTGTAACAACAACACGGTCACTTTAGGCTGGATCAAGGGCCATGAGAAATCGAAAGGAAACCGTATTGCAGACTCGCTAGCCAAGAAGGCAGCCTCCCAAAAACTCTTGGAACCTGGCACTTTCATTGGTCTATCGGCGTCAGCAACGGCCGACCTATTAAAGGAACACTCCCTTAATAAGTTTAAGGGTAGATGGGACGACGCAGAAGGCTGCAGGCTTGCCAAGGAACTGCTACAGTACCCGGACAGCAAAGTAGCCAAAAAATACGTGACTATGAACAGGCGGAACCTACGAACAATCACGGGAATTCTGACTGGTCACTGCCACCTACGAAAACACCTTCACAGACTGGGTTTATCTAACACCTCACTTTGTAGAGGATGTGAACATGAAGATGAGACTGTCGAACACATTCTTTGCGAATGTCAGACACTCTCTCAATTTAGGTTTCAAGTATTCGGCGAGTACAGGCTAGCATACGCCAATATGAGGGAACTTAATTCAGGCGACGTTATCGCCTACTTCAAGGAAGTAGGCTGGATGACGAGCTAGAAGGAAGTTTTGAACCTCAGAAGGATGCACAATGGGCCAATTGTGGCCTAAGTGCTGTGGGGCCACCCACCCTTCAAATCTTTACAGATACAGATACAGTGGGGCTAAACATTAACCCAAACAAGACCATAATAATTCCATTTACCCGGAAAAGAACACTTCCAGCCATGAAATCCGTACCTATCCTTAAACGGGGAAATCATAGAATGGAAATCAGAAGTTAAATATCTAGGGATAACCCTAGACAGTAAGCTTCTGTGGAATAAGCAAGTTAAAATAACTGCTAGTAAAGCAATAAGAGCTTTGATTGCGTGCAGAAATCTAGCTCGTAAGAGGTGGGGCTGTAACCCAAAAATACTGCGATGAATGTACGCCATGATTGTGAGACCAGCAATTACGTATGGGGCAATAGTTTGGCATACAAAAGCAAGTCAGTACAGCACGAAGAAGACCCTCGACAAAGTTCAAAGGCTTGCCTGTGTGTGCATCACTGGAGCTATGAGAACGTGTCCAACTAGGGCACTTGAGATCATTACAGATTTCACAGCTCTACATCTGGTGATAGAAAGATCTGCCAAAGAGGCAATTCTTAGAATATCTAAGGAAGGTTGAGGCAATGAGAGTGTTAAAAATCAGGGAGCCTGGTCCTCTCTAACAAAATACATCTCATCAGGGAATCTACCCAGTGACGAAATGATCAGGATAGTAAATATCGAAAAGAATTTCACTACGATGCTAAATAAGAGAGACTGGGAAATGGAATACACCAC
This sequence comes from Galeruca laticollis, assembly GCA_963921935.1. Lineage (NCBI taxonomy): Eukaryota > Metazoa > Arthropoda > Insecta > Coleoptera > Chrysomelidae > Galeruca > Galeruca laticollis. The sequence goes on from OY998177.1 coordinate 173,984,499, forward strand.
ACAAACTGTCAAAGAAAACACCATTAGATGGTATACGGATGGTTCAAAAACCACCACTGGAGCAGGCGCTGGAGTATTTGGGCCTGGCACCAGATACTCATTATCGTTAGGCTCCTTCCCGAGCGTCTTTCAGGCAAAAATACTTGCGATCGAAGGATACGTGGAAATGAACCTAGAAAGAAACTATCAGAAATGTGACATATCGATCCATTCTGATAGTCAAGCAGCTATCAAAGCATTGAACTCCCATGTCATTGACTCAAAGTTGGCATGGGAATGCCGAAGAAAACTTAATGAATTAGGCAAGAATAACAGGGTCTCTTTAGTCTGGGTTTCTGGCCACTCGGGAACCACGGGAAATGAAGAGGTCAATACACTTCTTGCCAGGAAAGGAGCACAAACGTCCTTTATTGGCCCGGAGCCTTTCTGTGGTGGGGGAAAATGCTCCTATAAGAAAGAGTTTTGGAAGAAAGAGGAAACCAAAAGAGAAGCACTCTGACGGTGCCTTCCCGGGCTAGAACATTCTAAAAAGTTCCTGCGGAACTTTGACACTGCTAGATCCAAAAAATATTTGGACCTCCATAAATCAAAAAAGTTGGGTACGATAAATTGGTTACAAATGCTCGTCAGGCATTTATAGATGGTTTGTCTGCTGGCTTAAAATTTCTAAATGATAAAGGTCGCGCTCAATTATCACTCATATTGGAGGAGATACAGGATTTGCTGATAGAGGCTTGCTGCTAATGCCTAGTATACTATTTTTGTAAAAATAAATGTGTGTACTTAATATTGACAGTTTACTATTTTTACTTTTCCGCCCAACCCATCTAATATGCAAAAAAAGTATTGGTTTACCCACAAAAAAGTTGGAATTTTGAAAAAGAAATCTGAGTTATTTTTACGTTTTTCATCAAGAACAACACGAAAAAACGGTTTTTACAAAAAAACTCCTGTGTGTATGTCGTCGTTGTCGTCGGCCACTTTTCGTTACATGTAGCACGATACAGCCCCCGGAGTGCAAAAATTCACCAATTTTATGATTGAATATTATTCAGAACATCTTACAGATGACCCTTTTGATTTTCAGCTCACCTCAGCCAGAACAACAGGTGCTATAGTACTTTGAGTACGACATTATTGTAATTTTTGGAGAAATTTTAGTTTGTTAGCACGATGCAATCTCCAAAGTATATACAAGTGACCAATTTTATGATTGAATATTGTTCAGGACATCCCGCAGATGAACTCTATTGATTTTCAGCTCACAATAGCCAGTACAACGGGTGCTATGGTACTTGAAGTACGACATTTTTGTCATTTTTTGAGAATTTTCAGTTTGTTAGCACGTTAGTCTCCGGAGTGCAAAAAGTCACCCATTTTATGATTAGATATTATTCAGAACATCTCACAGATGAACCCTATTGATTTTCAGCTCACCTCAGCCAGAACAACAGGTGCTATAGTACTTTAAGTACGACATTAATGTCATGTTTGTGAAATTAACTGTTTCGACCCTTACTTCGTGGAATCTATTCATATTATTGTTTTAAATGAAACTCACTGTTTCTAGCTAATTCCACAATATACTGAAAATTCTAAAAAATTGACAATTGTTTCGATAAATAAATTTCAGTTTGTTAGCACGATGCAGCTTCCGGAGTATATACAAGTGACCAATTTTATGATTGGATATTATTCAGGGCGTCTCAAAGATGAACTCTTTTGATATTCAGCACACTAAAGCCAGTACAACGGGTGCTATGGTACTTGAAGTACCAAATTTTTGTCATTTTTGGAGAATTTTCAGTTTGTTAGCACGATACAGCCTCCAGCGTGTATACAAGTGACCAATTTTATGATTGAATATTATTCAGGGCGTCTAATAGATGAACCTTGTTGATTTTTAGCTCACCAGAGCTAGTAGAACGGGTGCTAAAATGTACCTGAAGTGTCACATTTTTGGTCCTTTTTGGAGAAATTTCGGGTTGTTAGCACGATACAGCCTCCGGAGTGTACACATGTGACCAATTCTGTAATTGGATATTTTTCAAGGTGTTTCACAGATGTACCATATTGATTTTCAGTTGACTAGAGCGAGTACAGCGGGTCCTATAAATCCAGATATATTACATTTTTTGGTTATTTTTGGAGAAATTTCGGTTAGTTAGCACTATTCATCCAAGTGTATACAAGTGACAATTTTATGATAGAATCTTGTTCAGGGCCTGTTACATATGCGGAAAAGTTAGTTTTAATCTTTAAAACCGTTTATTTTATATTAAAGTAATTTCGTGTTCCCCGACACTGAGGTATAGAATTATTGGTTAATCCCTTAGGGTTTACTAGTTTACATTTTATGATGTATTGTTTTCGAATTTTTCGGGGTGGTCATAATAAAATCTAGTAAAAATTCAGATAAGAAGGTATCAATATTTACTTTTTTTCTGCTTTGAACAATCCTGTATATAGACCTTTGACATAAAAACTGTGCTATCATGCATTTTCAAATAAACTATAGCAAAACCTTATACTGAGGGAATTCCCAAAAGTAGTTCTATCGAAATACGTATCAACATATAAGGTGTTCTACTTGAATTAAAGAAATTCCTGTTAACATCTGTTAGGAAACTCTAAATATTTTAGATCAATTACGTATATCAATTTTATACACAATTTCTTAGCCCAGCTTCTCCATGATTACCTCCGATGACCATAACAGCGAAAGTAGCCATTATATGGTTTTATAGTTCAGAGATATCGATAGTGTATAATAGGCACTTTGAGGTACTCCTGTTTTTATTTCATTTAGTCCAGAATATGATTTGCTTTATTCTAAACTAAGTATCTGTTTGAAAAGTAAAACGTCAAAATTTGGAAACATCGTCAATTCATAAAATTATTTATGCTGTACTTTGTCGCAAGACTGCGCCGCATTCAGAAAAATAGTAAAACAGACTTTCTTATTTTTATGACAAATATTTAGGAGCAATAGACAAAAATGATATGAGAATCATGAAATTCAACTCGAATAGCGAAGGGTAATGAAAAATATTAAATGCCTGAGGACGTGATATTAAAAAATATCTCGATAAAGATAAAAGCAAGAATATGTAAAGGAGTACTCTTTATGTTGTTTTTATAACTGAGGCCTTTCTCGTCGATAAAATAGGTACTATTTTTGAATCTATTCTATTGGACGTATTGCCGTCATATATTGTAAAATGGTGACATTAGAGCGAAGTTTATATTTTGAAAAAAGATTATTTTATTTTATGAAGGAATTGACAAATTGATAATTAGCTTTAAAAATCGTTTCTTTGATTTTTTCTGGTAAAGTAGTATATTTGTGATAATTTATAATATTGGCAATAGTGTAAAATGCTAAAATAAATCTTTGATTTTTTCAGAGCAACACATAGTTTCATTTGCCAATTCCATATAATATCAGAATAGACTAAATGTCTTAATACATTAACATTTTTGGTCAAGAGAAATGGAAAAGTTACGATTCACGTACACAGTATTGGCGGCATCTGATAGTAAAACGAATGTGATCTGCGTGATTTCTATCGAGACTACCGATGGACGTGTATTTGATATACCAGATGATCAAAAGCCTGCAAATATACATATGGGCATAACGACTTTTGACACCTATACAAAAATCAAGAATTCATTGAAAAAAAGACATCAGACACGAAAACTATGGATCCCATAAACTCAAGAATTGAGAAAAATCTACTTGGATGAAGGTGAAAATGTACAATTTAGCAATCAATTCCTAGACGAGATTACAAATTAAACTAAGCTTTCGAACAATAATACTACGGAAACTGTAGATAAAAACTTAGGAAAAACTGCTGAAAGATTTTTACTTGGGAAATTTTCGGCAAAAACATCAAATGTTGACCAATGGATTAGTGAATTTGAGTGATTACGATTTGAGATATTACAGGATGCGAGTAAAATTGAAAAACGCTGTTTAGATTGGTATACTAGTATGTAAATAAAATTTACTATAATCAGGCTGGGAAATATGGAAAAATAATTTATGTGAGACATACGAAAATAAAGGTTGGTCAAAAGTTAAATACGCATTTACATTTAAGTTCCAAGGAGGATCATTACTGGAATATGCCACGAAAAAGGAGAGGCTGTTATTAGAGGTAAATAAAGAAATTGACACTCAAACAATGATAAATATGATGGCAATGGATGAGAGATCAATAACACACACTGCAAAACTTTACAATGAAATTGGTAAACATGAGCATACAATAAATAAAAATAATTATAATAAATTCAAGAAAAACACAATCGATAATAAAGGAAAAGTGGATAAAATTAAATCTTGCAAAATTTGTGAAAAACTAAATAAAGGTACCCGTTTCCACTCTGAAGAAAGATGCTGGTTTAAACAAACTGATGATTATGAGAACAAAAGAAACCATAATAAGAATGCAAATAATAAGATGTTGAGTTGAATGACGAACAAAAAAACGAATATTAACAGCATTAATTAAAGTAAAACTAACATTGGTATATACGATTCAGGCTTTAACATTTCTTTAATCAATTCTAAATTTGTAAGAATAAAATAAGAGGAAAAAAAATTATCACAAAAATGCTAAATTATTAATAATTAATGGTGTTAAAAACATAAAAGGTTTGACAACAATGAAAATAAAGATTTTTTATATTGAGAAAATTTATAAATCACCCAAAAAACAGAAGACTTTGCAAATGAGAACCTACATCATGAAAACAAGAATAACGAAATAGAACAAGATACAAACTTAAATTATATAAATTTAAATTAACCTGTGAAAGAAGAAGAATTTATCATGGATCTGAGTCATCTAAACAGTCAACAAAAATATGCCATAAAGAACTGATTAATAAATATAAATCATGCTTTGCAAAAGATAAATACGATATTGGTACAGTAACAGACTATGACGAACGTATTGACCTACTTGTAGACCTGTAAAAAACCTTACAGATGTTCAATAGAGGATAAGAAAGAGATAGAACAAGTAGGAAAATTACTCCAAAGAAACCTTATAGAGGAATCATACAGTCCATTTGCAGTACCGATAACTTTAGTTTTAAAAAAAGAAGACAATAGAAAGACCAGATTATGTATTGATTGGAATAAAATAGTGATACCTCAGACACAACCATTTACGTTGATTGAGGACCTAGTGACCAAAACAAGAAACTGCAAGTATTTTTTATCGTTATATATAAACGCTGCATTCTGGTCTATTCCAGTTAGTGATATCAAAAAATGTCTCGATTTAGATAAAAGCAAGAATATATACTACAGTTATCAGACCCACGGCAATCTATGCACGTGGAATATGGATACCCAATCAAATGGAGCAACAACAGATGGAACGATGGGAAAGAACGATTCTGGGAATATACGGCGGAGTAAGGGATGCTAATTTCGCCCCAATATAATGTAACATGAATGTTGAAAAAACCAGAGGCTACTCCTTTGCGAGTGCACGGAAATTACACAAAATTTCAAGTTTCTATCTTTTCTTCAATTTGAGAAAAAAAATTAATTTTACTCATCAACTTACAGGGGCGATATCTCCAAAGGGAGTGATCTGAGAAAATTTGGTATAGAAAAGATCCTCATAATTTCCTCACCTTCAGTTTAGGGAAAGAAAGAATGCCGAAGAATAGTTGGAAGAGTTTTATAAAGAAAAGAGTTAAGCATCAGTATTCAGCAATAGGTCTACAAAGCCTGTTGAGGAAAAATATAGACATTCATAACTTTTAATGTCGAATGATTTTTTGCCCATCCAACTAAACACGCAATATAAATATAGATATATTAATTTAATGAATTGCTTTTTCTGAATTCTAATCTTGGTTTTTCGACAGTAAAATGAATATTCCACGATATTTGTGACTTTGTACGGAATAATTAATGTTATTTGTATTCCGCGTATACTTGCAAAGATGATAATATAATCAGGAAGAATTGCAAATCCAACAAACACGTACACATACCGTACACTAGACATTAATGTATTACGAATTAAATTCCAATTCAGTGTATACGATTTTCAAACTACGTGATAAAAATAAATTGAAATTGTATTCTAATGGACCAAATAATTTACTAGGAGTTGATTAAAACTACCTAACAATAATCAAATGCAAATACAGAATGATGATTTCTATTCAAATACCAGTGAATACACAAAATACTTATCAGACGAAAAAACGAAATCACTGGGAGGACTATAAATAACAAAGGGACCAAAGTAAAAAAATAAAAGGAGAAAAAAGAATCTTCGCAAGATTTCGGGGAAAAGATGAAATCAGCATACAAGGATAACCAAAAATTCTTCTTCGAAATGTTAAAATATATGAGACACAGTAAGAATGAAACTACATCAAACATGAAAGACAAAAATGAAAACCTTATAAGTAACGAGAATAAAATGACGGAAAGATGCAGGTAGTACTTTAAACAACTTTTAGGAATGGACACAGACGAAGAGAAAACACCTGAGGACTGCAATTTAGGGATCATTACTCCAATCTACAAAAAAGAAGGATAACTGAGATGCCGAAATTAGGATATTACAGAGGCATCACATGACTAGTAAAGTGTGCAAAGTGAACACAGAATTTTGGAGAAAAGACTGAGTGAAAAAGTGGAACATATAATAGAAGATACCCAGTTTGGCTTCAGGCCAAACAGGAGTAAAATCGACGCGATGTTTATTATGAGATAACTAGGAGAAAAACCCGTACGAAAAGACCGAATGATTCACTACTGTTTCATAGACCTGACAAAATCCTTTGACCAAGCAAAAAGAGAGGAAATATGGAAAATTATAAGGAATAGAAGATCGTCTGAAACTGAAAGAAAATGAATACAAAGCTTATATATAAACATACACATGATTATGTAAGAGTTAAGGCAACTAACAAATCAGAGCCATTTGAAGCCACATTAGGGGTAAAACAGGGATGTATCTTGAGCCCACTATTGTTCGCGTTGGTTATAGATGAAACAATTGAAGAAGCAAAGAAAAATGTTAAGCCATGAGAAGTAGGGTACTGGAAAATGAAAAAGATACTAATGTCGGTTGACATAGTGATTATAGGCAAAAACTACAAGAATTTTAAAGAAAATCTGGAGATATTCAAGAAGGCGCTATGATAATTGGGAAGAAACAACAAGAGCGTACAATACATACAGAAGAAGAGGAAAATATATAACGTATATAAAGTCCAACAGTTTAAATATTTGAGTTCAATTTTATCAGAAGATGGGAAATTAGAGGAGGAAAGAAGAACAGCAGGAGGGTGACAGTTTAATAGTATAAAACATAGATTCCACGGGAGAAGAGAGATACACGAAGAAATTAAAACACAAGTTTATAAAAAAGTAATAATACTAAAACAAAAATTGAATACGAGGGAGATAAGATTTGTAAGGAAAAGAGAAAATAACATCAGGAAAGATAAAATTAGGAATGCAACACGTAGACAAAGTTAAGACCTATAGAAGAAAAAATTGGAAGACAACTGAGATGGTTCGCCCCCTACACTTGGCCCCCTACACCGAATGACGGAAGAAAGAGTAGTAAAACAGGCGGCAGCAAGTAAGAGAAACTTACAATAGGAAGAGATAAAAAAAGGCTAACGTAGGACAGAAATGAGTGGAGCTTGCGAAGAATACCAACATACTCAACTCCATTAAGTAACCCACATTTGTAAGGGTACAGGCTGTAAGGATTATGTAAGTGTGTTAATTTTATTAATTAAAGACAAGAAGAGCACAATCGGTCCATAATTACTATTCGTACTGTACTCAAACTTGGTTCCTCAAATAAAACAGCCAGAAGAGATATCGACCACAAAACCAGCAGAATTATAAGCAACCAAGAAGCAATTATTTGAGGAGAATTGGAGAAAGTCATTTCCCAAATGAATAATGTAAAAGCAGCGGGGAAAGATGATTATATTACGAAACATGACATGGCCACCAAAAAAAGATTTAATAACATTGTACACGAAACTTAAACAAATATAATTTTATTTCTTCTCACTTTATTGGGTTGCGTTTCAATTACGACTTTGGCTTGTAAAAGAAAAAAACAATAATTATAAAATAAAATTACTAAATAACAACAATTGATCGAACATCGAAAAATATGCAGATTAACCAAAAATAACAAAAAAATGGTTAACAACTTATAGCTTATATTAAGCAAAATAAATAATCAGATGTGTCTTAGAATGAATCAAGATTTGATTTGTACCAAAAGGCAATTAAAAAATCCAATTTAATATCAAAAGTACTCACAAAAAAGTATAATCCAAAATATATGGAGCAAAAATATGGCCAATGACAACCACTGTCAAAAACAAAATAAGTACCGTGTAACTATTTTAGCTCTTGGCTATTCTACCACTTAACCATAGTCCCCTTTGCGATATATAAAGGTTGGACAAGAAAAAAAAAAGAAAAATTACAAAATAAAATTAGGAATATTTGTCATCTAGCATGACACCTAAGATCATTATGCAGCTTGAGATATCGAGAGCGTGTGCTCATCGATATGAATATTGAAGTTTGATTTTATATAATCTTTTCGATTGCTGGAACAGAAAAATATAAGGGGTCTATGTTGAGATTATCACTAGCTGAGAGGTCACAAATTTTGGTTAGCTCAGAGTTTAGGCTTACAGCAGCTTCTTCAGCATTGTTTGTGTCGAAAAAAAGGATAACTTGAGTGTCATCTGCAATTGCAATTTAGAATTGGCAACGTTTTAGGGCAAGTTAGGAGTGTAAATCAAAAAGAGTAATTGCCTGAAAACCGACCGCAGAGGTACCCCAAACTGAATGATTATAGCAGAAGATCAGATACTATTAATTGAGATAAACTGGCTTCGTTATTTGAGATAGCTTAAAACTTCACTGACTTACAATCAAATAAATAAAACTTCAGTTTTTAGATAAATAAGTGCTTTTTGTATGGCATCTATTATTGTTCTTTCTGTATCCATTATTTCCCTTATTTGTTCGTTTCTAATTCTTTGCATTCTTGAGACACCCGCCAATATCCTCTAGAAATCCAATTCCAACGCTAAAAGACGATCTTGTTGGTATTCATTTAATTGCCAGGTTTAGCATCCGTATAGTATCACACTCTTCAAAGTGACGTTATAAATATCTTTTTGCGTTTGTTGTAGTAATGAATTTAATACACCAATAATATTGTTTCCTCCATTTATACGTTATTGGATATAAAATTAACTGTCTCAATCCTTACTTTATGGAATCTACTCATATTAGTGTTTTAAATGAAACTTACTGTTTCTAGTTAACTCCACAGTTTATTGAAAAATGTTAAAAATTCTAAAAAATTGACAATTGTTTCGATATTACCTAAATATCACCGTCAGAAAATGAAATGTAACTTCTGTCATTCTGTTAACTAGAAGCAGTAAGTTTCATTTAAAACACTAATGTTATTGGATATCTTTTTCTGTTCTCCCATTAGGATATTGTTTGCAGGATTTGATGATCATTCCGTTTTCCAAGACCAGCTCGTCAATTTTGTCACTAACGCAAATATACTCGTACTTAGTTTTTGACAAATTTACTAACATCTCTCACTTTTCATATTCGTTTATAAGTTTCCGAGTCATAAACTAAATGTCGGCTTTGTCTTGAACAAATATGATTTGGTCATCTGCAAAATGTCTTTTAAATTTCAATCTTCCACAAAAGTTATTCGATTTTGAAAGAATCTTTTTAAAAAATGTGCATTTTTATATTCCTAACAAGGTATTTCAAAGGTGATTTGATCCCACACCATCACATAAAAATATATACGGAATCTCCAAGGTAAAATTAACATTAATTATTTTTGTTGTTATTAACAAAGAAATAGGCTATTAACATTCTTGACTGTAGTTGGGGGTTGTATTTAGTATATTAATTCGATTTAATGAACAGTTGACTGAAGTGCTTCATTTAGTTTTTATTTTGCGATTCCGTTTTTACAACTGCTCGCAAATTTTCTTGCATATTTATCAAAATCGAATTTTTACATCTTTTAAAATATATTACAGGTTTTTATACATATGGTGTGCATAAAACATAAACTACAACCAAACATCGGCACCAGCTAATTACACAATAAAAAACAAAAATTAGGGATCGATTAGATAATCATGAATGCTGTTGCTGTTCAAATTATATTGTTTTTATATAAAAAAAAATTTGGCGCCCAACTAAATTCTAAATTGTTGGCAATTTGGGTATCAGGGAAAAGATGGGTCAAATCAGACATTAATGTATTTTGAAAATAACCCAGATACAATTTTCCTGTTAAATTTTCATAAAAAAAATATGGACCAATAATTGTATTTCTCACAATACCAGCTCATACATTGTCTTTGTGTCTAGCATTCTTGCATCCAATTTTGATTTTCATCAGAACAATAACGGGAGTTTTGCCGGTTAACATGCCCGTTCAATTAAAATGTTGCCTATTCCGAACATAAATCAATGGAATTGTTTTTTAAATTCATTGTTTTTATTCATCATGAACTCACACAAATCAGTTCTGCGATCACAGTCATATTCCGCCAACAGAAGTGTGCAAAATAGTTTATTAAATGTATTTAAATTCAAAATGCAAATACTTGACACTTTATTTATTTCAAATAAAAATACAAACTTCAATGAAAGTTTTAGAATATAAAACGTAAAATACGTATTTTCTAAATAAATTTTTCAAATAAAATATCTTATTTCAATGATTTCAACACTAGTATTTGTTCAAAGAGTTCATCTTTTATGTTCCGTCTATGTGGCCTCATAATCATTCCATAAAACGAATATAGTCTTTGAACAGGAGGCAGAACTTATTTTAAAGAAGAGTTTTTTACATTTGGATATTTGTTCAAGGATTCTAAAGTATTGTCTTCATCTTTGAAATATTGTAGTGTTTCCAGGTATACTGTACATTAGCATTATTATTTGCTGCTGAAGTCTTCAACAAATATATAACGCGATTTAGTCTTTCCCTTTTTTATTAGATTAAGTTGTTGGGAGTTCATCTTCTAGTTTTAATTTTCTCACCTCTAAAACAAAAAGTTCTCTAACGTATTTTCTGCTAGCTTTTGGCAAACGTTTCATTTTGAAAAGGAGATAAGATTGGATGTTATTATGGCATATTTTGCTTTTGGTTCCTCTAATTTATACAATCTCTCAAAACACCAATTAAGGCTTTATTTAATAATTTCTATCAATACACCACAGTATTTAAGGTTACCAATTTGCAAACTGCTTAGAATTGTCTGCATTCTCATTAGTTCTTTAAAAACTGTTAATACATGCTTCCTTAAAGTTTCATTTGGTGTAATCCTTTACAGCAAATAGATCTTGAAGGGAATTATAGTATGAATTCCATCGTGTTGAACATGGAAAAGTAGGGGATTTCCCAGTAAATTGTGAATAGATTTCGCAGACTTTAGGAGACCTTGAAGGCACATTCCAAACTGCTTGACATTTTGCCTGCCATGACTGTATCATAAAGTTTTTTGTATGGATTAATTTGAGATCCAGGCTTATCCATATCCCTTGAAGCTATTAAATGTAATGTGGATGACACACCTTTCATGATTAGGCAGTTGCCTTCAAATTCTTCAGATGGCTCTGGAAACTGTTTTAGAGTTAACACATTATCATCGTCATCATTATTATGATCATAGTCAATTTAGTATGCTCAATTTCAATATTTTGAATAGGAACTGAATCTCTTTCACTTGTTTCTGTATTTGAGTTTTTTCCGTATATTTTGAAAGCTTCGACCATGATCGTTCCATTGTCGGTAATGGTCTATAAGATTTTTGTCAGCTTTAAATCAAAATCAGAATGACTTTCTACATTAAGGTCAGCTACTTTGTAGTAACTATGTGTTCCCTTAAACCTCCTGCAAGCCAAAGTTGCACTTTTTCGATCAAATGTAGCACCAGAAATCCAATGAGCCGTTACACCCAGATAGCTCCTCTTGGATGATGACCATATAACAACGTGGTGCATATAAAATCAACCTTTTTCAATGCATATTTTGTATTTTCTACATGTTCAGTGTATTGGTTTGCTATATTTTATTATATGTTGATAAAAATATGAATTGAAAAATTCAACAAAACCATTTTGCATTTGATAAATACTAAATATTTGTATATAAAGTATTTCAAATAAAATAGTAAATGCTTTTTGAGAAAAAGTATTTCAAATGAAAAACGCAAATAGGTATTTTGCATTTTAATTAATAAATGTATTTCACATAAGTCACATCTCTGCCGCCAAATCATGGATGAGACGCACTTTATAAGGATGGTATTTTAATTGCTTTTGAATGTTTGATATTGAAGACTTTCCAATATTAAATTACTAGACAATCCCCACAATGTACAGTGTCGATTATCTTCTGCTGAAAAAATTACATCTTGTTGAATATTTCCATTAACTGTAGGTTTATCAAGGTATATTATGCTAGCGTAGCCATTTTACAGGGCATCCTTCGGACCATACTAATAATTTGTTGCTAATTTGTAACGCTGAGCATGATTTTGTTACTAATGCAGTTTCCAAGAAAACGCAAACTATGCTAGCGTAATATTAAGCTAGGGTAGCCACACGCTATAACCATAAAAATAAGTAATATTGAAAAAAACTAAATACACAGGAATTTGTTGCTAAAACATGACACTAACCGATCCTGCAATAATCATCCCTTACCCCAAATATGGACTATATCGCTTTAAAATCAATAGGGCAATTTGTTATTAGCATATGGCTACTAAAACGCGATGAATTTCGATCAAAAAATATTCGAGGAATTGGTTGCTGGCGTATTACTGTCCAAATATGGACTTTAAAATCAGTAGGGCAATTTGGTGCAAGGCAATGGCGGCTGAAACACTACGAATTTCAATTACAAATCAGTCGGGGAATTTGTTGCTGGGCTACTTTTATCCAAATATATTGCTTTAAAATCAGTCGGTCAATTTGTTGCTAGGCTATGGCTACTAAAATACGATGAATTTCAATTAATATGAGATAAAAGATTATTTTATTGCAATATCGGTTAGTGTCATCTTTTAGCAACAAATTCGTGTGCATTTAGTTTTTTTCAATATTACTTATTTTTATAGTTATAGCCTGTGGCTACGCTAGCTTAATATCAAATAATAGTGAGGGGTGGGGAAATCGGGGAAAAGGATGATTTTTTGCAGTATCGGTTAGTGTCATCTTATAGCAACAAATTAGCAACAAATTCCTGTGTATTTAGTTTTTTCAATATTACTTATTTTTGTAGTTTTAACGTGTGGCTATGCTAGCTGAATATCAAATAAAAGTGAGGGGTGGGGAAATCGAGGTAATGGATGATTTTTTTGCAGGATCGGTTAGTGTCATCTTTTAGCAACAAATTCCTGTGTATTTAGTTTTTTCAATATTACTTATTTTTATAGTTATAGCGTGTGGCTATGGTAGCTTAATATCAAATAATAGTGAGGGGTGGGGAAATCAGGGACAGGGATCATTTTTTTGCAGTATCGATTAGTGTCGTCTTTTAGCAACAAATTCCTGTGTATTAAGTTTTTTTAAATATTACTTATTTTTATAGTTATAACGTGTGGCTATGCTAGCTTAATATCAAATGATAGCAAGGGGTGGGGAAATCGGGGTGGGATGATTTTTTTGCAGTATCGGTTAGTGTCATCTTTTAGCAACAAATTCCTGTGTATTTAGTTTTTTCAATATTACTTATTTTTATAGTTATAACGTATGGCTATGCTAGCTTAATATAAAATAATAGTAAGGGGTGGGGAAATCGGGGTAAGGGATGATTTTTTTGCAGTATCGGTTAGTGTCATCTTTTAGCAACAAATTCCTGTGTATTTAGTTTTTCAATATTACTTATTTTTATAGTTATAACGTATGGCTATGCTAGCTTAATATCAAATAATAGTAAGGGGTGGGAAAATCGGGGTAAGGGATGATTTTTTGCAGTGGTTAGTGTAATCTTTTAGCAGCAAATTAGCAACAAATTCCTGTGTATTTAGTTTTTTCAGTATTACTTATTTTTATAGTTATAACGTGTGGATATGCTAGCTTAATATCAAATAAAAGTGAGGGGCGGGGAAATCGAGGTAAGGGATGATTTTTTAGCAGTATCGGTTAGTGTCATCTTTTAGCAACAAATTAGCAACAAATTTCTGTGTATTTAGTTTTTTCAATATTACTTATTTTTATAGTTATAGCGTATGGCTATGCTAGCTTAATATCAAATAATAGTGAGGGGTGGTAAAAACGTGGTAAGGGATGATTTTTTTGCAGTATCGGTTAGCGTCATCTTTTAGCAACAAATTCCTGTGCATTTAGTTTTTTTTAATGTTACTTATATTTATAGTTATAACGTGTGGCTACGCTAGCTTAATATTACGCTAGCGTAGCAACAAAATCAAGCTCAGCGTTACAAATTAGCAACAAATTATTAGCCTAGTCCGGGGGGTGCCCTGTAGCAATATACATGGTTTATCATGCTTAGGTGCATTCCTAACGTGTCCTAATTATCTGTATTTCTTTACTATTCTGTTTACTAGAATGAGAGATACGTTCATGATCTGGGTGCATTTCATATAAGAATGTGACTAACCGACTCCTATTAGGAAAGACCCGAGCAAACTGTAAAATTGAAACATGGCAGAACAGGTCTGTACATTCATTCAATGTTTATTTGTGGCCACCCTTGAACCAAATTATTTAATTAATAATTTAATAATGAAATTAAGTCTTCCGGATTTGCAGTTTAATACATTATTAAGTATGGACCTATTCTTACCTGCAATTATTCATCCATTCAATTGTTTGTTTATGACCCCCCTTGGATAAACACATTTAAAATGCGGTAAGTCACTTTCTTATATCTCTGAACAGATTTACATTATTTATGGACGCTTTGGCTTTATAATGAGTAGTTGTATATAGAGTTTCAGGAACACTGTAGATTTGAAGCAGTGTAATTTGTTCAACACCCTTCTATAATATTGTTTCGTTGTTCTTTTAGTGCATGTTCTCTTTTATATCCAACATGCTAGCTGCTACTGTATTATACTTAAACTTTATAAGCTACCTCTTATTGGATTGCAAATAAAATATTTCTTGTGCGTAAGCAGTGAAATAAGGCTTACGGTGAATTATCAAAAATACGTATAAGGGGTATAGTACATTCAAAAGCGGTCGAAATGAGGTAGAAGATTTTACTCGCTTTGGTCGGCCATCATCCTCTTTTACTCAACAGGTATTTTTTGACAGATTAGAATACTATACATTAATAGAATTTGCCATAATTATTGTAGCTAATAATAACTAATAACAGCTTGGAGCCGCATTTAATAAATTTTAATTTTAAAATACTGATTCATACAAAATATTCAACCACCCACGTACAATTCACAAGAAATATTCAAAGTTCCGTTATTGCACTGGGTTGGAAATAAAAAGTGAAACTGCAGGTCATTTAAAACGAGACGACTAACGCGTTCTAGTTCTTGTAGAAGGCTTAAAAATTGACCGCAAAGCTATTCTAATATATGTAAATAATTTGCATATATAAATAAAAACAACATTTTTTCGTCCTTGTGGCTAACAATATTAATAATGTATTAATTTTTACAATATGTTGACTTTTTTTGAAACGCGACACCAAAAATTTGAACTACAGTGTTTTTTGTGACTCTAACAATGGGAAAATGATGGGAATTATTTAAAATGTATTCCACAATTTAGAATGATCCTAAAAATAAACGGTTTTGAAGATTAAAACTAACTTTTCCGCATCTGTGGCCCTGAACAATATTCTATCATAAAATTGTTACTTGTATACACTTCGGGGGATGTATCGTGCTAACAAAACGAAATTTCTCCAACAATAATAAAAAATTGAGTATATCTGGATTTATAGGACCCGCTGTACTCACTCTAGTCAACTGAAAATCAATAGGGTACATCTGTGAGACACCTGGAACAATATTCAAACATAAAATTGATCAATCTGTATCGTGCTAACAAACTGAAAATTCCCCAAAAATGACAAAAATTTGGTACTTCAAGTACCATAGCACCCGTTGTACTGGCTTTAGTGAGCTGAATATCAATAGGGTTCATCTTTGAGACGCTCTGAATAATATCCAATCATAAAATTGGTCACTTGTATATACTCCGGAGGATGTATCGTGCTAACAAACTGAAACTTCTCCAAAAATGACAAAAATATCGTACTTAAAGTACTGTACCACCTGTTGTATTGGCTCTGGTGAGCTGAAAATCAATAGGACTCATCAGTAAGATGTCCTGAATAATATTCAATCATCATAAAATTGGTGACTTGTTGAACTCCGAAGGCTGTATCGTGCTAATAAACTGAAATTTCTCAAAAAATGACAAAATATCGTACTTCAAGTACCATAGCACCCGTTGTACTGGCTCTGTTGAGCTGAAAATCAATAGGGTTCAGCTGTGACATGTCCTTAACAGTATTTCATCATAAAATTGGTGACCTATTGCACTGCGGAGGCTGTATCGTGCTAAAAGGACATGTAAGGAAAAGTGGCCGATGACGACGATGAGGACAAGGACACACATGATTTTTTTTCTAAAAACCGTTTTTTCGTGTTGTTGTTGATGAAATACGTAAAAATAACTTGAATTTTTTTTTCAAAATTCCAACTTTTTTTGGGGTAAACCAATACTTTTCTCGCATTTTAGATAGGTTGGGCGGAAAAGTAATACAGCGACAATGAGTTATCTCTCCCTATATATGCTGCCTTATTTATAAATATTTAATTATATCAAAATTAGATCTACGCGTAATCTCCACTGCCACAATATTAACACAGATCTGAGCACACGTCTTTACAACTACATCGATAAAAAAACTGCACATATCGTCAAACTTCTTGGACCCCTCCTATAATTTTCCAAGAAAGTGTTTGTGAAAACCAGGGGATTATTCCTTCATACGACTCTGCAACTCTTCACTCCGCACTTGTCAAAGACATTCCTGTTCAACCATTTCTGTACTTTTTTGTAGAGGCAGAGTGCAAACTTTTCAGTGTAATTTGTCATGTTTTGTTCCACCAATATTATTGAACTTAATGAAGAGTTCTAAATATTGCAGAGTCTGCAAATTTTTTGCAAACAAAATGTTCACTCTTCCCAAACTGCTATGCTGAGTTTATAACCTTAAATTAATTAATTCCGTTATTGTGCAGCTATTGATTAATAATTGTTAAGTAATAATGGATTCCAGTTGAGATAAAGGTGGTAACAGGAGAAAGGTCTAATTTCTACATTGTTGGTGACTTTGCATTCCAAGAAGCTTTTAGATTAAATCGAACACAGGCAAAATTTGTTTTGTAAAAAATCGGTAATCTACTGGGTACCATCTACTAACCGAAGTAAGCGGTTAAATGCCGAACAAAAGTGACTAATGTGTCATAGTTGGCTTGGAAATGGGTCAAAGTATCACACCACTGCAGCTATCCATGGTACATCAAAGTCTACTGTCTACAGGACAATCAAGCAAGTTAACGAGGCTATAATCGCGAGAACGTTCCAAAACACCGTGTGCTGGCCAGAAGACACACACGATATAGCTCTTCAGTTTTTCCGGAAAGAACGTCTTCCTTGTAGCACGATAAAAATACAATGCTTTTGTATTGTATTATAACTCATGGAGGAGGGATAATTCTGTTAATCCACCCACTGAAGATACAACTTTATACACATTTCTGTATAGTTGGTTGCATAAGGGAATTAACTACGGGTTTTAAAATTATTTAAGCATATTCTGGAATAATGGGATTTAAATAATTAAATCGGTGTCTAGAGTGATATTTTTATTAATATTTTTCATGTGATTTAACCAATCCACGAGTATTTTATCATTTTATGTGGCGATTTTATTTGATTGTCAGTGGTAACACTGATCGCAGATGTTAAAAGTAACGGGAAAATAAGTTAGAATCAATTGTCTGATAATTTTCGAGTTGTGAAGTCGAGTGTCGAGTATGAAAAGTCGTGAATATAGAAAATGGCCGTTGGCACATTGTTTATTCTATCTATTTTCGGGACTATCGTGGTGAAAAGCCCTTGGTAACAAGGTAAGCTTTCGTCTTGCACATATATTTTCACGCTATAGCCTCAATTTCTTTTTAGGGATTTTCTGTACAGCATTGTTTTTACATACATTTTGTTACGCATACTTTTTACGAAATGGATATGGTTTTTACATTTTTTTATGGGTGATGGTGATGGTAATCGATGATAGATAGGATGATCATGTCAAGATTTTAAAAACCTTAAATTTCGGGTGTTTCCTGTATGGGATATATTTTCGTAGAAATAGCTGATAGACTATAGTACTCCGTTCATGGTAGTAGAGACGTATCGCGTTAACGTTACAGGGCGACAAGAGCTCGTGACGGCGTTTTCACTTCAAGGGACGATGCTGTTGGTGACAATTGCGGAATGATTCCATTATGGACAACGATTCTTAATCGGATGGCTGAATCTTGTTCCACAAGTCAGATGTAGCTTGTCAATTAAGCCTATTGACGTTTAATAGTTTGGAATCTAATCGTAAGTAACATTTAAAGTTTTATTCGTTTTTATCTGAACTTTAAGCAATTTATTCATTTTGTATTTTCATGTTTTAACGTTTAACGATACATTAACTTTTATATTTCAATATTTAGTAACTTCACATTCTTATATAGACGTGAATCAATTCACAATTTTATTATTAAATTCTTTCAACTTTGTAAAGTTGAAATATCAACTTTATTATTGCATATCGCACTGAAATTACATTTCAGCTTAATCTTACTACATAAGAGACACTTTGATCTATTTGGTGACATCTTGTGCATTATTACAGTTTGTAAGGCTGTAACTGGTATACCATTTACATGTTACTAAATATTTAGTGTATTGTACATGATGATCTCAGATAGTTGATAACATTAGAAACTGTTAAACATTTTAAATTAACCAACCATTGATAACTGATAATCAGTTCATAATTAGAGTCCGTTACCTCATATTTATTGAGACAGGTTATTATACCATCTGTTCAAGGTACCATTAAATTTAAATAAACTAATTCATTGGCAATAAAATGAGTTTTATTTGATTCACAAACGTAAGAGCAAAAAAATATAAATAACATATTTGAAAAGTTATAATAGCTAATTTATTCACTATTGGTTTCTTGATTAATCAGTAAGAGTTTCTTGAATGTCCTACTAATCAAGTAGCGCCTTAAAAAATAATACAGAACCAGCTTCCAAACATTCCTCACTAACTCACGGCCTTATGTTCTCCGGCGAATAGCGAACCTTTGGCAATGTAACCTCACTTCTTGTAGTAACAACAGCAAGGTAAGGTTACATCTTTCTGTCTGTGGCTGTGTGGATGAAACTATAATAAACATTAATGCTCCTTCTGTGCACGAGGCGCAGTACGTAAACAGACATAGTAAACATGTTTTAAATGTTATGATAATGCCTGGGCCTAAGTTCGAAGTTATTGCTGTAAACTCAAATTGGCCCGGAGGTGTAAGTAGATATGCTAGGCGTGTTCGGAATAATTCCGTATGTATGACATGGGAAATCGCTAAGGTTCATTCAGAAGTTTTTTTACCAAACCAAGGTCATTACGGTTCTGAGGTCAACAACCCAGGTCCAAGGCTATTACGGCTGTGACGTCATCAACCCCCAAGGTCAATACGGCTGTGAGGTCATTCACCCTACTGTTGCAATGCACATGTCATTGGACTGAGACACGTTCGATCATTATACAGGATGTAGTCATAAAGATATCAGACGGATAGCAGAGGGGATCAGAAGGATAACAGACACATACCATACTCACATCAGAAGTCTATCAGTTTAACTGTGCAAGTTGCTACTATACATGTTATTGTGTATATTATGTAAATAGACTTCTGATGTGTGTATGGTGTGTCTCTGTTATCCTTCTGATGTCCGTCTAATATCTTTATGACTGCATCCTGCATAACGATCGAACGTGTCTCAGTCCAACGGCATGCGCATAGCAACAGTGAGGTTAATGCTCTCACAGCCGTAATGATCTTGGGGGTTGATGACGTCACAGCTGTAATGACCTTGGGGTTGTTGACCTCACAACCGTAATGATCTTGGTTTTATAAAAACACTCCAGATTGAACCTTAGCGATATCCCATGTTATTTTACATAAGGAATTATCATCCCGAACCCGCCTAGAATATCTACTTGAATTGTATGATGAAGGACTGTCAATTTGCCAATAGACTCGAGATTCGAATAGTGCATTTGTAACAAAAAACGGATAGGATTTCTAGGAAACGCGGATTGGGTCGTGCTTGTGACACCAATGAAAGGAAAGACCGATATTTAACAAATTTTGTTCGTCGGATCCGAAACATAACGGTTAGGGCTGTTCGGACTCATTTTAGACTTAACAACGAGCAATGTTTTCATCCTCAATGCGACGAAGACTTTCTGCCACTAATTTTCGGTCTAAAAGTTGTTTACGAGTACTCAGGCTAATTCCTCGATATAGAACTACTCGTTTACAATGGACACGGGAGCACAGGAATTGGCTACGGCCTTAATGGAGTAATGACATTTTTTGTAAGCAAACCGTGATGAACAAGTTGATAGATAATCTCCCTTTTTTTTACATTCTCATACTACTACATACTAAGACGACATCAATATAGAACCTGTCGTTTATTGAGTTTAGTTTCCTATATTTTTGCACTTGCACGTATTGTTGTATTTTTATGTTGTCGTAATTCAACTTTCTAATGTTGAAACATTATACGTAACAAAACTTTTAATTGTCGTATTTTAACATAATTTATAATTATAGAAATAGCAATTATTACAGTTGGACGTGCAACGGATTGTTTAAACAAACATTTACAATTAAACAAATACATAAAATCAATTTAATAGAAAAAAGTTATTGTTGAAAGGATTTATGTAAGATACACCATACGAGTAATTATCATATTTTATTGCAATCATCTTTATCTAACAAATTCATGTTAACAATAACAGTAACAATTGCAGTGAAATGTTTAAGCAAACATTATTCTTATCTTGCCAATTTATATGAATAATAACAACAATTATTGGCGTACTAGCGGAATGTTTAGACAAACATATAATTAATCGAACCGTATAAATAAATTAAAATAATATTTAACATATTTACCTAGGCCACGGTTGATTAGCGAAAATATTCCACCAGGACGGTCTCTTCTGTCTAACTTCCCCTGGTGAACCTTCAGGAGATCCGTCGGCAACGCCCTTTCGTCTCTTTCTTTCAAATTTTATGGCATGCCAAGATTTTCTTCTACTCTTCTTATCCAATACGGTTGGAACGTCTTCGTCGATTTTCGGCCAAGACCTATCGTGTTGGCGAAGAGTGATAGTAGTTTCTTCTACCCAGGGATCTTTCTCGTGGACAACCTGAACGAATTTTCGACTTGATGTTATGTCATTGAAATGTATTATTTGTGAACTGAGCATATTTGATAATAACAGAATTCATATTCCCTTATTAGAGAGTATATATTTATTAAAATTTTGAGCACATAAAGGCAAGCTAACTTTTCTTTATCTGTGAAAAACGAGGGTTGCTAAGTTAAATTTTGTTAAATTGTAATGAAGTTTGGACTCTCTATAAACTGATTTTTAAGCACTCAATCATGTACCAATTGGTCAACTTTTCTGATGTATATTTATATAATGTGAACGAAATTGAATCGGATAGCGATATTGATTGCGAAACCGAACAAGATATGGACTACGATGAGTCAGACGCAAGCAGCGAAATAGAATAAATTACAACTTTTTAAAAATGTTTATATATAAATAAAAACAATATTTTTATGTTAAAATATTGTCTTTAAGTACTTTTTATGACAAGTATAATATAGATCGTAACTTTATTGTTCAGAGAATATTAATAATAAGATACATGGTACGGAGTTCGTTCGAGATCGCACACTTCGTCACAGTCTGCGTCGATGTTGTTTTCCTTTTATTCGTCTACCATTTTACATATAGCTTACTTTGGTAGTTAATAATTAATAGCAAAATTTTTTATTCGCGAGATTGATCATTTTTTTTACAAAAAAAAAACGCCACTTTGTTGCAGTCTGCCGGCCACTTCTCTTCCACGAAATCGTCTGCCAATAAATTATAGCTTTTCTACTAATAAATACTCAATATTCTGACAATTTTTACCTTTGAGGTTGATCATATTTTTTCTTCTGAAATATATCATTTTCTATCGCCCGCCCCCGCCTTAATCTTCCTAAGTGCGCAGGCAGACTTGCCGCTCGATACTCGATAGCTAAAATGGAACCTTTCTAGCTATGCAATTTGCATACCTTGCATTTTTATGTAGCCAGCTCTCCGTCTATTAATTGTCAGGCCAATCAGCCTTTATAAACGGATTTCGGAGGTTACCCCGTTATTTTCTCCTCAGTTACTGGACTAATAATCTAACAACGGGATATACTCATGGACCCGCTGCGCTGGTATAAAAACCAGACTTCGACGTCACAATAATGAGGAACATTGTAGAAAACACATATAGGGCAAGCTATTAGAAGAAAACCATCTGAACCATTGTCTGGAGAATAGTTTCATATGATGTAGGAAGATGTTATTAATTCGACTTTTTTTTCGTAACTTTGTTGTTTTTATGCAAAAAATCGCTATTCTTAGTTTTTTGCTAATAAAATTAAAACTGTTATGGCAATTGTGATGGCGATTTTCTCCAAAACTAACGGACCAATCTAGCTGTTCGACCTATCATTTTGTTCGTGTTTTTATTCTCTATAATCACGATTACCCTAACAGTTAATTGTTAATAATTAAGTAACTAATAATTAAGTCGAGTGAAAAACATCTCACTATATCATATGAAACTATTCTCCAAACAATGCTGCAGATGGTATTTTTCTAACACTTTTTACATGAAAAAAACTCTGTAGCTTGGCCTAATAACTAGGTCCTAAAATATATAGACGAAGATTCGGATTTTGTACGAAAATATGGCGGTTGCTTGTGGTTGTACTTGTGGTTGTACTTGTGTTTGAAATAATTCCAATTTTACCCTTCCCGAAGCCCTTTAATTTAAATATCTCAAAATAGACGGGCTATAAAAACCTTCGTGCTAAACGTCATTGTAGCTGTTGAAATTGACTACAAAATTGTTTTTGCGCAATTCTATAGGTAGAAATTGATTTATTATTGGTAAAAAAATGTTTTGATATATTATAATATGTAAAATACTTGAATCAATAATATCACCACCCAAAGAACAAAAACAACACATTTTTTCACCATATATCTTTTTATTTAGGGGTGAGTTAAAATGTTTACTACCGTCGTATCCCCTGCCATTACCTGACCGATTATTATTTTCCATTTTTGTATTAAGTAAGAATATGTTAATTTCAGGTAGCTTGTTAATGAAGTTTTTACCTTATACCTATCAATTTCGCGACGATATGGGTTACGCCCAAATACTTTAGTCACTTAGTAAACATTCTTCTTCAGTGGTTAAATAATCAATAAGGACATTCTTTATTAAATACATAAATTACGGTCGCAATTTGCTATAATTTGTCGTATAGTAGTTTCAGATTTCAGCCTGAAGCAATTATAAAGTTTAAAAGTGATTTTAATTCCATCTGACATCGACTAATCAAGTTTTTAACTTGGCGTCACTGATTTTATATTTGCAGTAAAAAATGGCAAATGTTAACTGAGCTGTTTTTCAAAATCGATACTAATGGCTCAAGGGAAAGAATGTTGAAAATGTTAGAAGAAAGAAGGATAGATAACAAAACAATAAGAATGGTACAAAAAATATTTGATAATAAATTAAATACTGCTATAAGCCATAATACAAGATCAGAAGTGTTTACAACTCAAAATGGAATTCATTGTGCTTATGGATGAAATCATAATGGAAACAAATTATTAATGTAGGAAATATATAGTAGAACATATAAACTTTAAAAAAGTTGAAATAACAAATGAAGCCTATGCAGAAGACATTGTTATATTTACGCAAAGTGAAAAGGAACTACAACATAACCTAAACATATGGAAACATTAAAGGAGTATGGTATGAAATAAGCACGAATAAGTCTCACTGTTTGGTACTAAGACAGAAACGATAAAAATATATATTGAAGATCAAAGTATAGCACAAGTAAAATTATTTCAGTATCTTGGAGTACAATCAGATCAGGTTGGAACTCAAGAAGAATAGAATAGAAAGAAAATCTCAAAAAAAACTAAATTAAAGGTCTTCAAATATGATTGAAGACCAGTATTAACTTTTGGATACTTAATAGGATACAAAAGAGCAAAATATAAGCGGCTGAAATGATGTATCTTAAGGTGGGAACAGACCAAGCAAACATTGTTGTGCAACAGCTGAACAACAGTCGAACAACACACGAGTTCACGCAGTGTGTACGTGTTGCGCAACAGTTGTACAACTGTTGGCGATCTGTTGCGCGGTGTTTGCTCCCGAGGCGGTACATCAAAGGAGACGTTGCCCAACAGTGCGCACACAGCATCGCTAGTGTAGACGTTGCATTTCAAACAGTGAGACGATTCGTATGCGAAAAGTTTTCATCAGTTATTAAAATGTCTCAGAACTGGACTGAAGAGCAAAGTCTGATCTTGATAGATCTTGTAAGAGGTTTTCCGAATATATGGAATCCCGAAAATGAGACTTGTAAACACAAAAACAAACGTACCGACGCATTTAATAACATAGCTGAAGCTCTAGGGCTTTCGCGGGAAGAATGTGAGCGAAAATGGAAAGTTCTGCAAAATCAATTTAGACGAGAATGTATTAAAAGTGTAACAAAATCCGGCCAAGGAACAAGTGAATTGTACGTTTCTCACTGGTTTGGATATAAACATTTAATGTTTTTAAAAGACAAGAATAAGCCGAGACATACAAGAGATACTCAAGTCGAGGTAAGTAAGCATTATTTTTTATTGCCTGTTTACAGAATCATAATAATTATATTAACATTAGAACAAACAATATTATTTTTCATTCCATTTTGTCTTGCCACGGCACTCTTCCATTGGTTGAAAAATAACGCGCAAATTGTTCACGGACCTCTTGTGCTTCTCTGGTTGATTTTCTACCAATTCTCTTTATATTTAAAAATGTTCCTGAGGGTTCTGGTTCGTTTCGCCAGGATCCAGGACTCAAAATTCCGGAGGGACTATCTTCTTTATCATAGGTTCCAGGCGGACTGTATAAAACTGTGGCTGATTTATTATTTTGTAAAAAATTATGCAAGTAGCAACAGGCTAGAACAACTTTTTCAGAATTAGCAGGTTGCAAAAGCATGGCTTTTCGAAGAACTCGAAACACAGCTGACATAACTCCAAAAGTATTTTCAACTACTCGCCTTGCTCGTGATAACCTGTAATTAAATGAACGTTGGAACGTCCCCTTCACATTTTCTCCTGAAAATGGTTTCATCAAGTTCTCCTGTAGAGGAAACGCATCGTCACAAACAAACACAAAAGGAGTTGTTCTGTCCCGATGTCCTGGCAGCAGTTTTCCAGGTGGAAAATTTAATGTACCAGCGTTTACTTTCTTTGCAAAATCTGTATTTTTAAAAACTCCACCATCGGAAATTCGTCCCTGACATCCCACATTCGCATATAAAAATCTATATTTTGCATCTACTACTGCCATAAGGACAATACTGAAAGTGCCCTTGTAATTAAAATATTCACTTCCACTTTTTAAAGGGGCTTGTAGTACGACATGTTTCCCATCAATTGCTCCTAAGCATTGAGGAAAATTCCACAGGTCTTCATAATCCTGGGCAACTTGAAGCCACTCCTCGGGTGAAGCAGGTAACTGAAAAAAAAATAGGTACATATATGAACTTTCCTACTCAAAATTAGCACAGGAATCACCCATTAAAAAAGTTCATATCATTAATTGACACCCTGTATCCACACACAGTACACCTATTTTATTATTTTCTTTGTTCAGACACAGGAATTGGAAAATACACAAGAAGACGACACATTACAATAAGAAATTCTTTCTAATGAGGATTCCTCCAACACTCATGTAGAACCATCGCGTGACACAGTGACAAATGTTTTATCACCAAGACAGGAAACCTCTTCTGATTATCAATGTTATGAATCACAGTCATCTCGTGACACCGTGAGGCAGTTGGTACCACCAGTGAAAAAAAACGTTGGGGAAGCGCTCCGCTCCCTCTGATCCTCAAATTGATGAAGCTTTTAAAGCAATAAAAGCATTAACAGGAAACCGAGCAAAAAGGGACAGTTTTGACGTATATGGCGAACACGTAGCAAATAAATTAAGAACGTATAATGCTTTGATTCGAGCTAACGTAGAACATAAAATTAATTGCCTTCTGCATGATGCTGACATGCAAATGCTCTACCAATCGCAAGGACAATTTAATCAAAGGACAACTGTATCCACTGCAAGTTCCTCATCCTATCCATCACCAGTCCCGTCTCCATACTCGTCAGAAAGCCTTCAACATGCTGTCTTAGAGCCGCAGGAACCCAACTTTATTGACGCTCTACTTGTATCTCAAGAACAAAAGGGAGATAACTTTACAGAAAAGTAAAAAAACTATGTTATCTACACACTAATTTAAATAAATAATAAGAAAAGATTTTGATTTTTTTTACCTCTATTAGCGCTTCGCATACTTCCGGAATTATAGTACCAATTAACTGCTTCGATATACGAAAAAGGTACATTAGACTGACATACGAATCTCCTGTGGCTAAAAACCGTAAAGTTACCAGTAATCTTGTCTTGACACATACTGGTTCTCGGTAGTTCGTATGTTTTTTTACAATTTTAGGACCAATCATTACAATTAGTTTTTCAAATGTAGTTGTATCCATTCGAGAGAAGTTATTGAACAACATGTTGTCCTCCATTCTTAATTTTGGTAAAAACTGTCGTTCTCTGTTAGCGTATATACGTCTTTGCCACCACCTTCGCTTTTTACGGCCTCTTCGTGATACTTTTATTTTTATAAATAAGAACGCACACCAGGCGAGTAGAGCATCTTCTTCGTCGCTCATAGCACCGACTAAACAAACACTGGACAAACACCGGGGAAACTAGGTAGGTCGATGTTGGCGAACAGTTTGCCGAAAATGTTTTCTCTCCACGGAAACAAGTTTGCCAACAGCTGCCTAACTGTTGTTCAACTGTTGCACAACAATGTTTGCTTGGTCTGTTCCCACCTTTAGGCGAATAAGAGGAGTAACAAAAAAGAGATAATATACGAAACAACATAAGAGAAGAACTGGAAATACAGTCAAATTTGGAGTATATTGAGGGGAGACAACTGGGCTGGTGAGGACATCTGCAGCTTATGGAAGAGACTGGACTAACTAAAAGAATATGGGGAGCGAAAAAAGAATTAAAAAAGATGTAGACCCAGGAAGACTTGGGATGGGAGAATAGGGGAAATATTACAGCAGACAGGAAAAACTTGGATGGAAGCTAAAAAGCTAGCCACGGCAAGAAAGAAATGGAAAAAAATTATAAAAAAATAAAAATATGATTCTACACCACAATGCGATAGATGAGTTATTTGACTATATATACGAATTCCTCGATAATCACGGGATAAAGTGCGGTTTATCTAATTTCCACATTTTTTCGTCTAGTTTTATTGTCTAGTATATTATTGAAACGGTAGTTTAAACGATATTTTATTGCAGGCTACAAACGGATTTCCTAGGAAAATAAACGAACTGATCAAAACAACGCGTAATTTAATGTTGGCACAACTATTATTATGTGTGGTTTAAACAACTATTTTTAGTAAAAAAAATGGTGGACACCTACGATGACAATGAATTCTAAACAAAGGTGTTACACTGAACAGTTGCCACTAGCAAATTTATGTAGTTTTTATGTTTTAATTCTCTTATAATAGCATAGAATTTATTATCCTATTTTAAATGCAACATTGTAATGCAGTTAATAATTTTGTCCATTTCCAACATATATTTGTTTTTTTTTCTGAATTTTTCGAAATGTATATGCAATTTCATTCGATCCAAGAGTTATATCCGAAGAAACAATGACAAACCCACATCCTTCAGTTCACTATTTTGTTATCGCTCAATCGCAATTTTAATAACCTATAGTCTATGATACGGTATAAGGAATATATACCCTAATATATTATTTAATGATGATAAAGAATAAATGCTAGATAATACATACCAGGTGACCAGTTATATTCTGACCCATTACAAATGCTCATATCTCCGAAATTGACATTCGGTTAGGAGTAGTCTATTTTGATATTTTTCAAGTTTTTTTGACATTTTTCAGGTATATGGAATCATCCTGTATATTTTTGCATTCTTAGAATGACTTATCTTTTCCTTTTCTAACAATGTATAATAAATAGCAGTAAGTAAAACTCAAAATCAGTACTACAGCATATATTAGTAAAAGGTGAAGAAGGGCAACTAGTTTCGGCTCACTGAGCCATCATCAGGCCTGTAAAAGGTATCAAGATAGAAAAATAGGAATTCACAACATGTCGAATTACCTTGATGTACATCAATCCATATGTAAATAATTGAAAGAGAAAGTCGTCACATGTCCGTGGCATCCAGTAAACTCAGAACTATGTCAGTAGACAATATGGGGATTTACTGTAGGGCAAATCATCAATAAAAATAGTAATGAAAAAATCCTCATTACTATGGAAAACGTCGAGCACAATAAAATAAAATTAAACAAAACAAAACAGGACAACATTAAGAAAAGTCATAAAAAATTTGGTCAAAGTATAGAAGAAAAGAAAACAAAACTGGACATCGTCGTATGACAGAATATGTCCGAAGTCAAAAGTCCAGTATCAGGTCACTTCTTGGACTAGCCAAAAATAATTAAACATCAGGTAGGCATCAAATGAAATGTAACTTCTGTCATTCTGACCATGATATTAGGTAATATCGAAACAATTGTCAATTTTTTAGAATTTTTAACATTTTCTCAATATATTGTGGAGTTAGCTAGAAACAGTAAGTTTCATTTAAAACACAAATGTATTACATAATAATTCGTTGTTTCTTATTGTTTCTCTCGAAAATTTCGAACCATTTCATATTTCAAACTCTCGATAATTCTTAATATTTTCAAAGTTTCTTTAGTTTCGAATTAACGAGAATCGACTGTACCGACTCCTAATAATAAGCGAAAATGCGTTGGAAATAATTGCAGTTGCAAAGGACGTAGGTACTATGTGCTGCAAAATGTGTGACTTAGGGATCTGTATTGAGTGTCTTAAAGATTTCCACACAAAAAAATAATAGTAATTGTAAAAAGTTTGACATAAACTATCTTATTTTGACTACCAAAAACTTAACTTTTATCTGTAAACCGCCTAGCGGCTACGGGAACACCTTCAAAATTCGCACTTGGAAACAAATTATTTTTTTGAATTTATTTAAGCTGTTTTGCCTTAAAATATACTATATTTGAATAAAAAATCGGACTTTTTATATTTCAGGCGCAAATGGGTTAAGATAAATATATGATAATTTGTTCCTCAAGGTCAATAGAAATCAGAGTGTATCGGCCTATGTATGTTGCATTGATTGATACTAAAAACACAACCATCGTTGTCGAACTAGTCGTATTATAATTTGCTTCTAATATTTAAAAAAATTCCCTACTGCAATCCGTGCAATACGTGCGTTTTATCACCCGCATTCACCTAGAACATAGAGCAATTGCTTGTAGAAAACAGTTTATTCAAAGTAATGAAAATGAACAAGTATAATTTCATAACCGAAGTAATAAAAGTGAACAATTTTACTTTGATATGCTTTACGTTGAATCAATAAATATTATCCTATTCCTACACCATTATATCGCGAATCAGCAAAAGTCTCAATAGACATTTTCCAAACTTATCCCACACATGTTCGATCGGATTTAATCAAGATTACAAGCTGGCGAGACAAAACGTTTGATTTGAACATCGTCAAACGATTTGCAGTAGACAAATGAAACTAAAGCGACAAAACGAACTTGATAATGGTGTTTAGTAATTTGAGTGTTAAACGGTTACTGAAACAAGTTTCTGTTTATTCAAACAATCAGTTAGTAAACTATGTTACGACCGAACAAAGTCCGTCGAAAATAACTAATTCTAATTAGGGCCTATTTATCTTTTTAGTTTTTATGTCCACCATTGAAGAGAACGTTCATTTTAGGTAAGAAGTGGCGAATAGTTTTAAAGGGTCCCTTGCCGGTTTTGTATATTCTTGTTTCAAAAACGTCAATATCTCGCGATTGAAATTCCATTTAAAGCGTGCCGTCAGCAGCTATATAAGATTTTATTTTATTTGGCACGTTTGGCGATGGGGGTCCCTAGAATTTTTTAACTTGTAAAGTGGTCGCATTTTCTAAAACGTTAGAGTTGCTATGATTATCAATAGACAATTTAGTTATCGTCCAAACATTGATGATCTTTCCATCATACAACAATACGGGTTTTGCATGGATTCCAAAATCTAAAGGCATACCAAAGGAACATGCAATCAATGTAATTCTCCCTATACGATATTAATTAATCGCACACCTAACACGACCTTGAGATTTAAAAAAACATTTTCAACATTATAATTATTATTCACTATAGACATTAACGACATAATTATTATTATTGCAAACGAGTCATTCTTCCACTGTCACAAGATGACTGATAAGTATATAAATCATGTAAATTCAATTTACGACAATTACATTTCCATCCATATACAAGGTCTTTCCAAAGTAAGCTAAAATATAGTTTTAGACGACTCGTCAGTCAATCTTAAAAAGAAATGTTTTTATTTTATAAACATGTGTGATAAGTCTTGTCGTTAGTGAAGTACACGGTAAAATTTTGTTCAATGTTAGAGCGAAATTTTATGAACAGATTTTTATACAAAAGATTATACATCAAATAACCGACACTCGAAGCGCCAGAAAGATCTACAGCATAACAGATCATATATTTACATTGCAACAAATCTCAAAAAATATATGAACAAGACCTTGGGGCAATTAAGTATTGTTCTAGTAGATTTTGTGCATTCGGACACCAATGAAAACGCTAGAAAATTGACAAGTTAATAGAAACATCTATAGAGATGGGAATTTCTATTTGCACCTCTGCTAGTTTGAAAATAACACTTTTTCAAACCAGATTTTGATCGTTTTCAGAGTAAAAAACAACCACATTCCTGACTGTATGCCACACCGACTTGATTGAAAATAGGGAATACAATCTCGGTATACCAATACCATTTTAGCTGATTCATCTTGCACCCAAAATGATATTGAATATTTGCAAGGTTGCCGAGTGTCATATCTCATGACCATTTTGGCATGCGATAGCACTGTCATAAGAAAAATAGTTCATTTGATGGGCGTGAACATGAGCCTGAGCCTCAAGTTAACCAACAAGAAATTTCAAAAGAAGAGGGAACTAATGAAGACTCTGAGGACGAATTTGGACACTTGATTTAGAGACGTATATTGATAGTCTTATAAAAAAGTGAGGAACTTGGTATTTTTTTAGGAAACCACAGACAAATAATGAAATTCTACAAAAATTTATAAACGATGCCTTCGGCGAAAGTACTCAGCTAGTGCTTGACTGCAAAACAGGCTGGTCCATTTTTATGAAATTATCTCTACCTTCAACATAAGTAAAAAATGTGTGTAAGCAAATATTTGATAAACTACAACCTTAGAAGAAACACAGATTATACTTTCTCAGAAGAAGAATGTGTTGCATTATCTGACTTAGAATGCGTCTTTTACCTCTTAAAATGGGCAGTTGAAGTATTATGAGATACAGACCTCATATAGCTGAAATTACATTTAACCCAGTCAAATGGTAGTTTGACCAAAACAAAATTGCGGAAGTTCCTTTCTCAACGGTTTTATATATTGTTTTTGGTGCTGCTGAGTACGCATTTATGGTTTACCTTCTTCTAGATGGTCGGATTCATAGCCAAAAATGCAAAAAACCAATATTTTTTGCACTTTCCTCAATTTTCGTTTTATATCTCAAAAACTGTACTGTAATAAAATTTCCTACAAAAAGCAATGTTGATCTTTGATTTTCGATATTGGCGCTACACTTCAGTGAAAACCAGTGTTTTTTATACTTTCACAAAAACATCAAAAACACCCACTTCCATCTCCTGCAACCCGAGAAATATGTATGTTAATAAATCCTTATATTACGTGTACGTACATTATAAATAAGACGGTACATTATACTGAAAACAAAGCTAGTTAGGTACATGAAATCTATACGCAATATATATGTATCACGAAATGATTTTTAAAGACGTGCCCAGTATCTTCCTCCATCTGAAAAAAATCCGCGTGCTCTACTCAACCCTCCTTCAACCTTCATGAGCTACTGTTCAATACACATATCGCTCTATGTTCCGCTCCTAAATTTGTCAGTATGTCGAATAGTGAAACCCCCTTTGAAAGTGAATGCTTCAAATTCCGGAGGTGACATGGACTGCTCTAATGCGAGCATATTCTTTAAGTACAAATGCGCCCACTTGTCATACAGGTAGTGTCCGCTGGCGTGGAAGTATGGTAGCATTTCATATATGACTTCAATTTCAATTTCATCAATTTATTTAATTACAAATGACACTTTACCTTGGCTACTTCGCTCCGATGAACAATCTGCTGACCGGCCTGCTTGGAGGCGATGCAACACAGGATGATCACCGATACGTGGACAC
Organism: Galeruca laticollis; assembly: GCA_963921935.1. Classification (NCBI taxonomy): domain Eukaryota; kingdom Metazoa; phylum Arthropoda; class Insecta; order Coleoptera; family Chrysomelidae; genus Galeruca; species Galeruca laticollis. The sequence goes on from OY998177.1 coordinate 174,017,500, forward strand.
TGTTTTGCTCTATATAGTGGTAATTCAAACACTGATCGTTTAAGCTTGGACTCGACCGATTGACCCAATCCATAGCGACGTGAAACGTCATCGTAGCGCAGTTAAATTTAAAAATATGAAATTAATCGATTTTAACGCTATCATGAACAATATTACATTGTCAATATTTTATCTATGTATGTCATTTTAACTTGGAAAATCTGTTTATATTTTATGTCTTATTATTAATTGTATACTCTGTATAATTTTTGCATACATAGTTTCAAACGTACTACGAGAGTAATTTTAGATAGTACGCCTGTTTATATAAGTATATGGCAATTTACTTTGAATATTATTTCTACGTCCTAATATTTGAAAGCGTTATAAATCTAGTTCAGAATTACTACCACATTTTAGATTAATCATTAAATTTTAACAGTACAATACATTTTTCTCAAAGTGCCGTTTTATATCAGAGGTTAGCTATTATTATAGCAATTTTTACCTAATTCCATTAAACCAAACCGTTCTCTGGGATTCTAGGCCGTGACATACTTATGCTGTACAAACATCTTTCACATTATTTGGTCTTCTATTATTAATCCGAGAGAAGGAATATCGTGTTTAACAAGGTGGAGAAAATCTAATTATAGGCTACCAGTCAAATTACCTAAGCATTTTAATGAATGAGGCCCTGGTAATTCTAAGAGATATTTTTTACTTCGGTGTCAGCAGTTGTAAGTGGATCTTCTAAACTGCATTTAGTTCTTAGTTTTTCAAAATTTTGGTGACCGGGAAAAAATTGATAAACCTTTTTTAAAATAAGGGAAACATTTCACGTAGTAATTAAATAGCGTACAGGAAGGGAATGAGAATAAACTAGACCTCAAGAATTTAATTAACTTTCTCAAAGTAAAATATGACACTGCATCGAACAGCCTAAATTCAACATTTGTCAACGATAAATCTTTTAAATATATGCTAAAATGAACTTACATTCAAAAATACTGGTTTGTGTACTGACAACGACACCCTCGTATTTGTTTGGAGTTCTAATCCATTCACACACTCGACAACCACATCCATATTTGTTTGGACTTCTATTTACACATGACTAAAGAAAAGATCTTTTCAATGAAGCTTTGAACTACAAATAACAAAAGAAGAACCTTATAATAACAACTAACCAAGCACCCGTTTAATAAGATTTACAACACAATAATAAGACAAATAATGAATACCTAAACAAATAACAATCAACACTACCTCTCTCAAATCAAGAGTGGTTTGTTCAGAGTCGCGATGAAAAACGGAAACATAATTAGACTTTAGTTCGACTGCATTTTAGAACGAACACTGCAGCGAATAAGAAATTGTCGAAATGTTTGTGACTGTCTGACAGCTAAGAATATTTACTTGAAAGTATCTAACCTTTCATGACATCACGAAATAAACAGTTTTAATTACTAAAACTAACTTTTTCGCATCTATGAAACGCCCTGTACAAAATCCTATCAGAAAATTGGTCACATGTATACACGCCGGAGGCTGTATACTGCTAACAACTCGTAATATCTCCAAACATGACCAAAAATGTGGTATAGTTGCGAATTTGAAATACCGTGTTTATTATCTTCGACCGTTGTTAACTTTACCCAGTGGGGAACAATTTATGGACCGTAAATAGCATAGTTGTAAATCAAGACCAAATACATATTCCGACCCTACGCAGAGACGTCTTTAAAAATTTGGCGTTGTTCATCACAATGACAGAATTATCGGGCAAATTAGGCAACAGTTGTTCTTGAAACCAAGTGGTGAATTCATGTCTTCGTGATAGTCGGCTGAACTTTTATATTTTTTGTGGACAACAGCAACGCATTGGACACCCATCCATCGCTGCCACCGGCATGTAAAATTATTATTCTTTTTCTCCTAGACGGAGGGGCCTCTAGACAACAACTTTATGTGCCATCAGTCCATCCTTTCTTTATAACGCCATGGCTATCGTACCATGTTTCATCCAACCAAACTATGTATCAACTTTCTTGGCGAAATCTTCTTATTTCTGTAACGTACTCCCAACGCAATCTTTTTAATCGTCCACTTTCCATGATGCTCATCCTTCCGTTGACGGTTTTACACTCAAAACCTATGGTTTTCAAATATTTCCGAAACCATTGTTCCGAAAAGGTTACTTCAATTCCCGAAACTTTCAGTCTTTCCAAAATCATTGACGTTGTTGGCACCCTATTTTCTTTGTAAAAAGAGTAAATTTGTTGTTTTATTTCAGTTCCCGCCGCTTCATCGATTCTAGAAAAAATTTTCATTTCTCGTTTCTGTCTCTCCCTTGTTTATAATGTCCCTTACCGTAGATACAGGGACTTTTGTTAATTCACTTGTCACGGTGAAAGAAGTTGAACACCCTTTTTCAATTAGAGTTTGGTAAACATTTTTTATTATCGTTTTTGCGTCACTTGACAAATGTTTTCATTTAACCTTCCTGTTGTCCGAAACATCATCTTCAGTATCACTGTTGTCACTAATTTCAATCACTTCATTCTCTATTTCCATTTCATTCGACACAATGTTTTCCCATGGACGAAACACTGCCATTTTTATTTGCACAATGCACACCGATGAAAAGTCACAGACTGATAGACTGCACCCTTGCTTTACCTGGTTGGTGATTACTCCGACCCTGTTAGGACGCAGGTATAAAGGATAATTTCTAATTTATGAGGAGGCAGTATCTGTGGTCTTTATGCATTCTTGTTGTATTTAACATTTACACAATGCTCCCTGTCATAAACACGGTATTTCAAATTCGCAAGTATACTTCAAGTACAATAGCACCCGTTGTACTGGTTCTGGGGAGCTTAAAATCAATAGAGTTCCTCTGTGAGACACCCTGCACAATATCCATTCATAAAATTATTCACTTGTATACACTCCGAAGGCTGTATCGTGCTAACAATCCGAAATGTCTCCAAAAATGACAAAAAATATGGTACTTCGTGTAGGGGAGAGTGGGGTAATTGAGAACGGCGGGTAAGTGGGAACAGCTAGAAAAGTAATACTTGCCTTCACACTATACCGCCCTGCAACTATTCGATGGAAGCATCCAGCGACCCTCAGTACGTACCCGACAGTGATAGTGAAAGGCTGCACGCGCGTTGTCACGGTAAGTCGAACAATTTTTTTGTATATCTGTAATAATGTTAGTTCCCTCTTGTAGTAGATGTAGATATCATATTTTTTTTGTTTAAAGACACCATATTGCGTTACTATTATGCACGTACTATATATTTTTAAACTCAACGTGATTTGAAGTTCACCAGAATTATTGTTGAGGATTACGGCCATTTTGATTTATATTGACTACTGCGGGTAATTGGAAACGGCGTTAGGCGGATAATTGGGAACTTTCACAATTTCCCCTTACGTTCCTAATTACCCCTAGTGCTAATGGTTGATTGTATAAAACTGTTTTAACGTTAAAATTTGTTTTAGATGCCTCGAAATTACATACGAAAGTCAACCAAAATACCAAATTGAAGATTTTCGCCATGCAATCGAAGATGTCAAATGTGAGCAACTCACATTGAGCCAAGCTGCTAGCAAATACTCAGTACCAAAAACAACATTATTCAATCAACTAAAACAAAACGAATTTAAGATACCAAAAAAAGATCCGCATAATGTATTTAATGAAGAACAGGAAGAGCAGCTAGAAAAATATATACTTGATTACTGCAAATCATTTTATGGCATAGCACCAAATCAATTACGGAGAATTGCTTTTCGATTTGCTGAAGCTAACAAACTGAAACACAATTTTAACAAAGAAACCCAGCTGGCAGGCAAAGACTACTAAGGCTTTATGCCTCGACATCCGTCCATCAGCTTACGGATACCAGAAGCTACTTCACTTAATAGAATAACAGTTTTTAACTCCACCGAAGTAAGAAAACACAATATACCTGGTTATCGTATTTTTAATATTGATGAAACCGGCCTAAGGACAGTTCAAAAGAATTACAAGATTTTGGCTCCAAAATGTTTAAAACAGATAGCAAAAGCGACAAGCGGAGAACGCGGTGTAACAACAACAGTAGTTCGTGCTGTCAGCGCAACTGGCATATATGTACCTCCCACGTTATCTTCAAAAAAAAAAGAATGAACGAACTGTTAATTAAAGGCGGCAACAGAGACATGATTGCCACGGTTTCTGATTCTGGTTGGATAAATGAGTCCATATTTCTTGACTACTTGCGACACTTTATTTATTTTGTGAAACCTACCAAAGAGGAACCAGTATTACTAACTCTCGACAATCACGAGACTCATATAAGCCTGGGAGGATACGAGCTTTTCCGAAAACACAACCTGCAAGTTCTTTCCTTCTCACTCCATGTATCTCACAAAATGCAGTCACTAGATCTCACAATCTTCAGTTCACTGAAGATGGTATACAATAAATAATGTGAGCTTTACATGGTTAACAATCCTGGCAAAAAATAAGCCAATACGAGGTTGGACAACATTTTACAAAGGCGTACAACAAAACAGCTAACATAAGCAAAGGTGTCAGTGGATTTAAAGCCGCTGGAATTCACCCTATTGATCCAGACAAATTTAAAGATTGCTTTGAAAATACAATATTTGATCAATCCCACACCAGTCAGACTCAAGAATACGAAGTTCAACAAGCTGCAGCTGAGCAAAATTTGAATGAGTCTGATAACACTGTCATCCAGAGTCAAACACCAGCAGATGATGACACGTCTATTCCTGAAAGTGACAAAGATGTGAGCGTTACCTCCGTTACATCTCCTCAGTCCACTGCTGTGTCTCTTGACCAAATTATCAATCAATCAATCATCACTTCTAAGCGACGGAATAAGAAGCATTCTCAGATTTTATCCAGTACTCCAATAAAAATACAACTAGAGGAAAAACAGAAAAGATAAATAGAGAGGAAAGCTATAAAAGAAAAAAAAACCATACAAAAAAACCACAAGTCAAGGGTAAAGGAGTTAGAAATTTGACGAAGGCTTTACAAGGAAATGAAAGCGAATAGGAGTTTTACTGTATGATCTGTAACGAAAAATATGAATCCCCATCAACAGAAGATTTGGATCATGTGCGCCATTTGAAACCCCTGGCGAGACAAATAAAGGTTACGTATGTGACATGGGCCACACAAAGAAAATGTAATTATTATTGTAGTGTTGTATCGTTCCTTATTACCCCATACTGTTCCCATTTCCCCCGCGGGATAATCTCAATTACCCCATAGGTTGTCGTGTAAAAATGAACGGTAATTTTTTTGTTTTCGTTAGTATTTCTAATAAAATGTTGATAATTGAGAATTATTTTATCACTAATAAGTAGATAGGCAAGCAAAGTTTATGTTGTAATAAAAATGAATTAGGTCCGTGCCTTTTTTCTATTATTTTTGAGCGTTTGAATTTAAGTGTTCCCAATTCCCCCTCTTTCCCCTGCGATAGCACCCGTTGTACTGGCTCTGGTTAGCTGAAAATCAATAGGGTCACCTGCGAGATTCCCTGAACAATATACAATCATAAGATTGGTCACTTCGGAGGCTGTATCGTGCAAACAAGACATGTTACGAAAAGTGGCCGACGACGACCACGATATACACACGTTTTTTCGTGTTTTTGATTATTTTTCTGCCGAAAAACGAAAAAATAACTCAAAAAAATCCAAAATTCCAACTTTTTTGGGGTAAATCAATACTTTTCTCGCATATTAGATAGGATTGGGCGGAAATATCAGTTTCTTCCCAAAAAAATAATGAGAGGAGCGGTGACCAACCAAATTTGTATACTAACACAAATCTTCCGTCAAAAAGTATCTAAATGATGGTGGAAACCTCATCAAAATCCGTTGCGTGTCTTATATTACGAGGTAGCGGATAAACAGAGAGACAGACGCGGAAAGCAACTATTTCATACTACCTACCTATAGTCCAGTAAATTTTTATGTTTTTTAACGAAATCTCCCAATATATCAAGCGATTAATAAAACCATGTTTTTTATGTATTTTGAAGCGTTCTTTCCAATGGTAATAAATTTAAAGAGCAAACTATTTTCTAAAGTGCCCAAATTAGGAAAAACCCATATTTTTTTTTCGATTTTCGTTGAAACGGTTTTAATTTAAGAATAAACTTCAACTACAATGCTGAAATTGAATATTCCAATCGAACAAGGAACAAATTTTGTTCAAGAGACGTCTATATGGCTGTTAATAAACTTGAATATACCGCTAATGTAAAAAACATTTTTTCAAGTTTTTGTTGTAGCCATTATTTCTTACCTTTTCTTCCGGAATAAGAGATGACTTGTACTATAGTATAAGGAAACATGTTTTACTTTACCATAATAATTGTGGAAGGGGTATATCGGAGAAAAAAATATAATAAAAATGTATATGAAATTTTTTTTATTTCTAATGTTAAACTATTCAAAATCATATATTTAAATGCAGTTTAATTATAAAGTTATATAAAACTTAGATCTAATTACTTGGTCATCATAGGGAGATTTACAATTTTACAATACCTCAAATAAATTGGGAATGTATTCCAAGTCATAAACATCAAATTCATCAGGTCTCCTTCATCTTCGGAAGATACCTGATCTTCTAACTCTATCTCTCCCAAATCTGGAAATTCATCGCCTGAATCCTCAACTTCATTTATTATCACAGGTTGGTCAGAATTTGTACAATTATCCAAAGTTTTGCAATGACCACAAAGATCGGTACAAAATAACAAGTGAATTGCATCCTTTTTTGCAGCTGCAGAATATTAATTTCAATAGTGACTCAGGAGCAACTGGTTGGCTCATTTTCACTGGTTCCAGACCATTAGAGGATTTTTTCCACCCCCCCTGGACCGGTTCCAAGTCAGATGAAAGCCAAGTTTGAATTTGTAGATAAATACGCATGGAATGAAACTGAGCTGCATCAGATGTTGGGGGTAAAGTGGCTAGATTCAAGTGCTTATTTTTTGTCAAACCTCTAGAAAATAATAACAACCTGACTTCATTTAAATTCCTATTCTTGTTTGGTGCATTATAAATGTCCATCATACATGTTTCCCCCGCTCGAATAATATCTTCTGACGTTTGATTGGGTAGTTTGAAAATTTCAATGGCTTTTTTTAATTCGGAATCTGTCATGACTTTGTTCGCTAATAGCCTGATACTCCTACCATTCTTGCCCTTCTTATAATAACAAGAAACTGTATCGCACCCAGTTGCAGCATGAAAGAACAAAACGTTATCGCGTATGAAGGGGTCCTAATCTAAACTTTTGGATGAGTATAGCGTTCCCGTTAAATCACTGCTTTCATGTCCGCCGAGCATTTTCAACATAAAAATTTCACGATTCAATGAGGTCAAATTAACAACTAAAACAGCAATATCCGTGTCATCCGCAATGATAACTGGTGTTTCAAATCGACATGATAATGCAGTTTGAACAATTAACAAAACAGCGTCTTCTGCTCGCTTGACCATTATATTTGCAAGATTAAATTCAAAAACTAGAAAATCAATCAAACGGGTCTTATTATAGTTATTTGTCAAAAACTTTTCCTGGGGTATTTTCAGCCACATTTCCGGTGTAAATTGAATGTTCACATGAATTTTTATAGGAACGTCGTAAACGTTCTGCGATTTTAATAGAGTTAGAATTATTATCATAACCATCAAAAGCGATGATGCAATTTCTGTTAAAATGTTTTTCAACGTAGGTTATATGCATCGACAATTTTTAGAAAGGAAAGTGTATCTGCAGGCCAAACAACTCTATAGAGCAGCCAACCGCCATCAATAATAAAAATACAATCTTTTTTTTCCAGATCAAATTTTCGTCCTTCAAATAAATCCATAATACTAGATTTATCCGTTTTTCTAAGGGTGCCGTTGTCGAAAATTGATATAGGGTAAGGTGTTAGTTTGTATTTCATTGCTTCTGCAAGATCGTATTGATCTCGACTTTGAATCTATAATCGTTGAGACAAGAGCAGTGGGTCAATCTAAACATCTTTATCATTGACTTTAATAATATTAGTAGTCGCTTTGAGTGGCACAATTTTTTTCGAAGTCTCGATTTTCAACTCGCCATAAGTACAACCGACAACGGATTTCAAACTGTCTCTGCCTATTTCGAAAACTTCGTGACAATTCGTTTTATCATTCCCGATCAATCCGGTAAAAATGTTTTTAATTTCTGAGTCAAAGGGAAATGGATCATAAATTTTCAACCATTCACGCATCTTAGTTAAATCGCTCCAATCTCTATTCATTCGAGAATCGCGACCATCCACGTGCAGCTCCTAGGAGTCGAAATATACCCCAGCAAATTTTTCAATAGGCATCATAACTTCTTGGGAATATGGTAGACCCAAGATGAACACAAATACTGAGAGAAGTTGAATTGTTTTAAACAGACTTATATGAATCAAAAATACTAAACGAAGCAGTGAATGAAGAGAATGAGAACACAAACAATAAAATTATTAATGTTAATTCGGAGGAAATTCCAGAAATAGACACTGGAAAAGGCTCTATTGCAAATGAAAAATGGACGGGCGGCAGGAGAAGATAGCATATGACCGGAAATGCTGAAGGAAAGCGATAGAAAAACTAAAGAAGAACTAGTAAAACTATTTAATACCTGCTTGACGCAAGAATGCATTCCTCATGAGTGGAGGAATGCAGTGGTTGTTCTTATCTATAAGTAAGGAGATCCGTTGGACCTCGAAAACTACAGACCAATCAGTCTCCTCTCTCACGTGTACAAACAGGTTTTAGAGCGAAAACTTGAAATATACTAACCAAGAGAACATGCTGGATTTAGAAGTCACTACACCACTACCGAACACCTCCATACAGTAAAACAACTTATAGAGAAGGCATCAGAATATATGGATGGCCTTCGTAGACTTCAGAAAGGCCTTAGATACTATAGAAACCTGAGCAATAATAAAATCTATGAGAAATGCCAAAGTGGATCAAAGATACATCAAACTAATAGAAAATATATACAAAACTTCTACAATGACTATCAAGATTCACGCACAGATAAATAAAATAGAATCCAAAAGAGGCGTCAGATAGGGAGATGTAATTTCGCCAAAATTGTTTACTCTGGTTTTGGAGGATGTCTTCAAGAAAGTCAATTGGAGGGAAAATGGAATAAACATCCATGGTGAATACCTAAGCAATTTAAGGTTTGCTGATGATGTCGTCCTGTTTGGAAGAGATAAACAAGAACTAACTAAGATGTTGGAAGAACTACATGTAGAAGCTGCCAAAATTGGACTACATATGAATAATGCAAAAACACAATTCATGACAAACGTTCCTGATGCAGACCAAACCATTACGTTTCATGGACAAACTATAAACAAAACACAATCATACATATATCTTGGATAATCAGTGACACTAAGTAAACAAAACCAAGAAATTGAGATCGGTAGGAGAGTCAGATTGGGATGGGCTGCCTATGGTAAATTAAAATACGCTTTCAACATGAAAATCCCCGTGGCATTAAAAACAAAAATCTACAACGAATGCATTCTCCCAGACACTACATACGAATACGAGACCTGGGTCCTGACTAAAAGGATTATTAACAAACTAAGAATACATCAGAGGGCCATAGAGAGAAGAATACTGGGAATATCACTGAGAGACCACAAAACAAACCAGTGGATACGAGAAAGGACAAAAGTAACCGACATCATACAGAGAATCAGTTCCTTAAAGTGGCAATGGGCAGGACATGTTGCAAGACACAGAGATAATTGTAGTGGACACATCACTAGATGGAGACCTTGAGGAGAACGAAGAAGTATTGGCAGACCACAACAGAAACGGTACGATGATCTTAAAAAATTCGCTGGCCTGAACCGGTACCAGAGAGCAGAAAATAGAAATGTATGGTCAAACATGAGAGAGGCCTATATCCAATGGATAGAAGATGGCTGAAAAAAAAAGAAGAAAAGATGAATGACACTGACACTTTAATCGACCGCATAATATCTTGCTCAATTACCATAGCAGTGAAAATACCACACCAAAAGTACTCCGAACGCCGGACAGTGAAATTTCCCTCGGTTACATACCGCTCATATTCTTTAATTTATACTAGATCGTGCCCGGCCAATTCTAGAGTTGACTCGCCCCGTAATTTTTCCATTTTTTCAGCTGACTTTGCATAATGTGGTTGTTTAAAATTTTCTCATTTCGACTGGAAAACTTTCTAATTGGTCAGCCGACAGAAAAGTGCCAATTTGAGCATAATGAAAATAAAATTTCAGAGCAAACAGCTCATTTTCGGTTTCTACAGGTCGAAAAACATAAGTGGGCAAAATTTTGTATTTGCTCGACAACTTGGGAGGTTAATCATCTAGATTTACTGGACTACTATATCCATATACAAAATGATAAATGGTTCAAGCGAACAGGAACTCCGTTCATTTATTGCGAAAACAAATTGATAGTGTTGAAATTTTCCTAAAACGTTTTGCAATATTTATTCCCGGGATTTGATTATTAATTTCATGTATATTTCGGATGGATTCTAATAATGTATTTAAATGTAAAAAAATATGCTCAGTCCACATATAACACAACAAAATGACAATTCATCGAATATATTAACCACCTACCTGGAGCACTTCTTGACTCATCATTTTTCACAATATTTCAGTCCTAATTTTGTCCTAGTTTTTCTGATAACTCCGAGAACTTCTCAAAATTCACATTTACGTTGTAATATTCGTCGCAAGAGACAGGCAGCGACCCATTTCAAATTATCGGATCAAGGTTGTCGTACACGGGACGCTATTGTGATCTTTTTTTGTAAAGTTGTCAAGGAACAGCTGAAAGTTTATTAGGTTTTGATCGAAAGCACCAATTATTCGGTAAATGAAAAACATCTGAACAAATATTGGGAAGTTGAAGCAATTACCTACTTTGCATAAATTATTTTTTTTATAAATTTACTTAAAAATATATCACTACTTGTCCAAATGTTTTTCTTTAAATTTTACCTTCAATGTATATCGTACATGGAGCAATGCCTTGTTTCTTCAAAATATTTCATCATGATAAAACAGATTTTTGTGTTAAATATGAAATTCTCAAATATTTAACTTGTGCAATATCTCGCGAATAAACTAAGCGATAAATAAAAAAATATTTTCATAACAAAGTCTGGTTTTGTCATATTTTAACCTAAATTTAACCATATCTATTTGTTCTTTGATAACATTTCTTTGTTCGGTATTTTGATTACCAACGAATATATTTTTTTCCATTGTATATATTTGTCACAAAATAATATTCCATTTGAATATATACAAAATTCACTTTTCTTTCTTATAGTTATTACAGTAAATAATGTCCATTAAAAATTGTTTTTTTTCAATAAATTAAACCTTTCTTAGCGAAGTAAAAAGCCATAAAAAGAAAAAGAAAGGACGATGAAGAAAGCGGAAATAGGAAGCGAAAGAAAAGAGAGAAGATATTGAACGAGCTCAAAGAAATGACCGGAAATAAAAAGGAGTGGAAAAATAGGTAGTAGAAAATACTAAAAATTAAACCAAAACCGATGCCCGTAAATGTAAAAAGAAGGCGAGAAAGAAAAAATAAACTATCGACTGGCTACAAAGATCATTAGCAAAATTTATAGAGAATATCTAATATTTACTTCATAATTCATGTGACAGTGATTAGTGATAAGACAATAATTTATATACATATATATACACAGTAGAAAATCCATAGAATGTTTTTAAATTACAAAAGTCAACAAGGTTTTTATTTTAGAAAATAGGGCGTCATTTCATTCTTTGCGTAGGACCCAAATCCAGCGTTAGAATCAGATCAGGCCTTTGAGATATTTAAAAAATAACGTTCTTTGGCAACTTTTGAGATTCTGCACAGTAGTAACAAAATCTTTTTATGTTTTCTTGTTAGTTACATCATTTAGTTCTACTGTTACTCTTTAATTTAAGAGCCGTAGAATGTTTCTTCTCCAAGTTATGCTAATTTGACGTTACGATATCTCTTATTAATGCCACGACCATTTGCATTAAATCCTTTAGACTTTAGAGAACATTTATCTATTGAGTATCTCTTCAAAATTGGTACACAGCAGTTTTTGGGGTCGCTAAAAGCAAATATAAAGATGGAAAATTGAAATTTGAATTCCCAATATAGCAGATTAGAACCCCAAGGCAAGATTATTCCTTCTACTTTGATGGAAGAAAAGGAATTTTTGAAATATAAGTGCTACATTGAAGTGGCATATTTTAGGGCAAAAATTGATTCACGATATTACATAACCCCCCAATATAGCAAAAAATCGTGTTAATTGCCCTTTTAAGTTAGGATTACTCAAACACTCGACGTGATAATAATTGCAGAAAATTACTACAGATCTGTGTTATCAATGTCTAGTCCAATAAGCCAGTTTGGTCTTTAGAATATGAAATGTTTCTATGTTGACTAGACCAAATTTATTGTATCATTTTCAAAGCAGGTCCTTTATGGGAAAAAATCTGCCTGAGTCATATCAGGGGAATATGGCGATTGTTCGATACGATTTGTTGAAGTTTTCACCAGATAGGCTTGTGATATGATGTCAAAACAATCGTTTAATATTATGAATCTATTCGTGAGATACAGAACTTTTAGCGACGATCTCTCTCAGACTTAAACGACGATTCTCTTTCACATTGACAATGTTAAGTTGAGTTAATAGCCAGACAATGAAAGGCAAATCTTTCATCAGAAGTAGGGAATGCAATCTCGGTGTACCATGTTTGGAAGATTTACAATGTTGCCAACAGTCATATTTCACTATCCCATGAACATTTCGGTACATGATAACGCGCGCACTGACTGTCTTAAGAAAAAACGTTCATTTGATGAGCGTGAACATTATAAGCCTGAGCCTGAAGTTAAGCAAGAAGAAATTTCAAAAGCAGGGGGACCTAATAAAAACTTTGATGATAACTCTGTGGACGAATCTGATTCTGAAGGTTTTGATTGTACTCTGCCGACAGTTTCAGTTGATTTAGCGTCGGAAATTGATAGTTAGGAAATCAACGACAATGAACGACATTCTACAAAAATATATAAGCGCTGCATTCGGCAAAAGTACTCAGCTGGTGCTTGACTGCAAAACACACTGGTTTATTCTTTCTGATATGACCTCCATATTCAACAAAGTAAAAATGTGTGTCAGCAAAGCTTTGATAGATTGCAACTTTGGAAGAAACACAGACGATACTTTCTCAGAAGAAGAATGAGTTGCATTATCTGACTGAGAATGCGTCTTTCAGCCCGCAAAAGTATTATGTCGCCGAGATACATTGCGCTTTATGATCAGAAAGTTTGAAGGATTAAAAACACCAATAGCACACATCTCACTTCTATGAGAAATCGCATCGCAAAGCGCTGTACGTTCATATCAGCAGCGTTATTATATTTGAAAGGCCCTGTTCCATACGAAGATTATGAATAGTTGGCCAAAGATGATACCTTCAAATAACCATAAAAATATTTGATAAAGAAGGAAATAAAGAACCTGATTGAACGTTTATACGGGAAAGACTAATCCGGAGATAGATATTGATGTTAAACGTGTTTGCATTGTTTCAATAGATGCCTCTGCCTTGTATAGTGAAGTCGATCAGAATAGAAACCGAAAGTGCAGACACAAAGTTAGCTTTGAAAACTCGCCTGTAGGAGCGGGCTTCCCATGGAACTGGCACGAATATTTATACGTTTAAAAAAGGTAACGAATATTTTTGAATCCAAAACCACTATAACCGAACTAAATGATAGGTAATGCTAAAATTCGGCGTGAATATAAAGTCAAATTAGAGACAAAAAGAATTTCGACAATCTCTTTGAGCGTAAATAATAATAATTGCTTCGGTTATTCTTGGATCTCTGAGTTCAATTTGACAGGATGGTTTTGATTAAACACTCTATGGATGGATATTCTATTTACTGTTTTTAAATCACCCAAAAATTTCATTTTCATTTGAAATTAGATGTTGTGTTATATTAAAAATGATAAGAGAAACAAATATGATGTGAAAGAGCAAAGGAAGTGTGTGGAAGGCTGATAAACGATAATCTGTAACTCGAAACATTGTGTATCCAAAATGTTCTAAAATAGTTATTCCTACACATTTTTTAAATAAATATTGAATACTACCGCAAAGAGAGTTTAGATAAGAAAAGAGCAAACGATCTGCGAGTTTAAAAATATTAAAGAACAAAAAGAAGTAGAAAATAATTAAAAAGTCTTAAGGTGTCGACCATGAAATTATATAATGTTCTGTTAAACATAAAGGAAGACGGGATAACAAACTGTCCAGTAATATTAAATGGATCTAAGACACTCATTTAAGAATAAAATAATATAAGAGTAAGGTGATGAAATACAGAAAATTGTTACAGGTATATGAAATAATTTTCCAAAACGAGTTTTGCACAAAATTTGTAAATTATATGACAATATGTAAGTAAAAATATTTTATCCACGACCAGGAATAAAATCTATTTTTTAGACGTCATTTACGACACATAATGCGACAAATTATTACACAGAGAGGATAAAGTACTTTATTCCCTAGGGAATAAAGTCCGTATATCAATATCATTAATTCTAGCAATATAAATATTACGATTTACGCTTGCACAAGCATAAACTTTAGCTCCGGGATTTAAATTGCACTTATAAATAAATATTTTATAATTCGTTATAACATTGTTTACAGTGTCACAACGAAGTCTCTTTAAACACTTTTTTAGTAATTTTTAGTGTTATACAGTTGGTTATTGTATGTAATATATATTTTTATTTGACATTTGACTTCAACCTTGAAACAAATTATAAAATGGTCTAGCGTTGTTCCAGCTAGCAAATTATTATATTAAATGGTCTAAAGGTAAATTTGAATCAATTATATATTAAAAATATTAATAAATAAAGTACGATAACGTTTATTCATCAATGACTTGTCAATTGTTTATTTTTATATTGTATAGGATCAATATATATAAATAACGTTCGATTTTGGGGATAAGTTACCAGATATCTATGTGAAGTGTATTATAGAAATAATTCTGTTCATTATATAATATAAATAGATCGGAAGACGCTCTTTTTTAAACAAATAATCATCCTCTGTTTGCTTAAATGAAAGTTTGATATGTCAAAAGTCGAAAGTGTTGAATAAAACCATCTGTGATCTGACCAATCAGGAATTTACAGAATTGCCAACTTGAATTCAATCCACTCCTCCTAGTTTAAAAACAGGGACTATATGTAATTCTCTTTTATTTTAAAAATTAAATAAATGCGAATTATAAAAAATATTGTGTAAAACTTGTGTCACAATTAATTTCTGTAGTATTCGTGCTACAAAACGGGTCATTGTGACACTTGTTTTTCAAATAACTATTTTATAATTGGCGTATAAAAGAGACTTCAGTATAACATTGTTTACAATGTCAAAATGAAATCTGTTTGAACATTTTTTAGTAAATTTTAGTGTCATACAGTTGGTTATCGTATGTAGTATGTATTTTTATTTGACATTTGACTTTAACCTTTAAACAAATTATATAATGGTCTAGCGTGGTTCTAGCCAGGCTAAGGACACTGGAGGCCGTGCCATCTATAGAGCCTGTCGAGTAACTAAAATCGGTAGATAATTCCAAAAAATTAACAAAAACTGTAACGTCGTTAGTAATCAAATTTTATTGATTGCGTAAGCGCGATATCATATTGATCATCCCTACATGTTATTTGTTATACTGTCATTTCTTAGTTCAAGTGTAGAGGTTATTGTAAGGTTACGGTATTTTGGTGTATTTTTTAATTGCTATAGTGTAATATTTACCTGTTGTTTCGTTGCTTTATTGGTATTAATTGAAAAGACAATGTCAAAGTGTATTCTGAAGGAGTCTAATAAGTGGTGTACTCGGTAAGTTTTATTAAAAAAATTTGAGTATTTTTTCCTTCACAATTAACAACCATTATCTTTATTTTTATAAAACACAGAATTTTTACTAATTTAATCGACAACTTTAGAGATCATGGTTGTGTTTAGCTAAACTGAAAATTGCTGCATTAATAAAGTAAATATTTCTTTTTACAGTTTTGTTCCTCCAACCCAGGAAGATCAAATTAATATGGCTGAAAAGCAGTGGTAATAAATCATTAAATTTGTCGACGAGGAAACGATGGAGGATATGATCCCTTCATTTTCAAAAACAGTGTTTCTTTAGATTTGAGAAAGACGAAGAGAGGTTATTAAGACAGTTTGATTTGCCTTCCTATATGAGTGGAAATTAACAAAAACTGATGGTAAGTTTTATTGTATTCAATATAGCATGCTATAATTTTGGACATTTTAAAATGTAAATTGAGTGAATGAAAAGACGAGTACTGAGTGTGTAATTTTAATAAAATTCCAGCTAATCTCTTTCAGCCATTAGGCCATTCTAAAAGCTCTCGTCAAGAAAAAAACATACAGAAGGTGTCAAAAAACATCAAAACCCTGTAACTGCAACATACAAAGAAATAAAATGTTTGATGTTACATCATTATTTAAGTAAAATTTGTTAAAATTACTTTATAAAGAGTGTGTACAATTGTAATTCACATAACGAAACGTCTAATTTGAAATTATCAACTAAATGATATGTGTACACCCTCTTTATAGGGTAATTTTAACAAATTTTACTTAAATAATGATGTAACATCAAACATTTTGTTTCATTGTATGTACATTGTACCTGTTGTATGTTTTTCTCTTGTCGACAGCTTTGAGAATGACCTAATGGCTGAAAGCGCTTAGCTGGAATTTTAATCAAATGACACACTCAGTACTTCTCTTTTCATACACTCAATTTATATCTAGTGTGTACACCATACTCAGACAATTCCATTTTAAAATGTACCCATTGAAGAAATAATAATATGGGTTTTATTTTATGTTATAGCTATTCCCTCCACCAGCTATGGGATGGAAGATATTGACCCCTTACCGATTTTCATATATAGCCCATGGTATGACAATTTATGGGAAATGAAAGTGAGTATGAACTTTTGTTGAGGCATTACGTCTAAGTATTTGGTCTAGCGGTAACCAAAAATCCGAAATATCCAATAAAGACAAAAAATAAAAAACTAATAAATCAAAAAATAGTTAAAAACCACAAAAAATCAAGAATTCCTAAAAACATCGAAAGCTCCAAAAAAAGAAATTCAAAAAACCATAAAAATTCAAACATTTTTTGATATTTTTTTGGCTTGTTTGTGTGTTTACTTATTCATTGTTGTTATTATGTGTGTTTACTTGTAGAACCTCAACCAGAAACGAGAAAGGACTTCCACGAGACGGTGGGATATCTAAGAGCCCGTAAGAAACATTTTAACAATCATAGACTGCCAGGAGCTGCAGAGTAACTTAAACTGCCTTATGCGATGGTTTCATAAGAACGGAATGCTTTTAAACGTAGAAATATACAAATATGCAATATACTTGTGATATAAACCTATTTAATACTTCCAGTAAAGAAATAAAGTTGTGTTTTAAGTGGAACTTCCACGAGACGGTGGGATATTTAAGAGCCCTTAAGAAACATTTTAACAATCATAGACTGCCAGGAGCTGCAGAGTAACTTAAACTGCCTTATGCGATGGTTTCATAAGAACGGAATGCTTTTAAACGTAGAAATATACAAATATGCAATATACTTGTGATATAAACCTATTTAATACTTCCAGTAAAGAAATAAAGTTGTGTTTTAAGTGGAACTTCCACGAGACGGTGGGATATTTAAGAGCCCTTAAGAAACATTTTAACAATCATAGACTGCCAGGAGCTGCAGAGTAACTTAAACTGCCTTATGCGATGGTTTCATAAGAACGGAATGCTTTTAAACGTAGAAATATACAAATATGCAATATACTTGTGATATAAACCTATTTAATACTTCCAGTAAAGAAATAAAGTTGTGTTTTAAGTGGAACTTCCACGAGACGGTGGGATATTTAAGAGCCCTTAAGAAACATTTTAACAATCATAGACTGCCAGGAGCTGCAGAGTAACTTAAACTGCCTTATGCGATGGTTTCATAAGAACGGAATGCTTTTAAACGTAGAAATATACAAATATGCAATATACTTGTGATATAAACCTATTTAATACTTCCAGTAAAGAAATAAAGATGTGTTTTAAGTGGAACTGAAATGTTACATATATTATTTTAAATGTTGTACAGCCACAAGTGCTGTTTAGCACTCTTATATGTAATTACTTGGCACCTTGTATTTACAGAGCTGGGCAGTAGTTAAGAACTTTTCCTTTAAAAGTATTTTAATTACTTTTGTTCTAACATTCACAGTAATTATACTCAAATGTTTTCTTTCACAAAAAGTTGCCAAAAATAGTAATTAACTACTCATTGCTAACACTTTTTTCGATTAAGTAAGTAGCAGTTATACTCCAGCAGTTTGTCCAGCTCTGTGTGTTTATACGAGTGTAATAATGAATAAATAAATTAATATAAAATTATCATAAATAATTTTCTACTTTTATCTTGATTTAACATCATTTCAAAATCTAATGATACTACAATCTAGAATGTATGTTACTCAAATTATTTTTTAATTATGGCATTGTTTTTACATGATAGTTTATTTATTGTCATTCTGTTTGTTAAGAAAAGTACTTTGTGAAAGAAATTATTTGTGTATTTTTATACCAAAATAAATAAACTGTTTATATGATTACTGTTTTATTTTTTCCAAATTAATTAACCATTTATGGTCCTTCATTTGATATTTAATTTAATTTAACTCAACATCTAATCATTATTGAGTTAAATTGAATGAAATGTTAAATGATGGACTATAAATGGTTATTTTGTAACAAAATAATTAAAATACAGTAACTTTGAATATACCACCAAAACCCTTTTCAACATCACTCAATTGTTTAGTCGACAGGCTCTTTAGATGGCGCCACAATCAGTGTCTCATCTATCTGTGGGTTATCTGTGGTTCTAGCTAGCATATTAATTAATATATTGAATGGTCTTAGAGGTTAATTGGAACAAATTATATATCGATACCTTAATTCGCAAACTAGCTAACTCCACTTTTCAGTCGAACCGACTTTAATGTGCCTATTGAAATAAATAAATATCTCCCAACGTTTGCAAAACAAATAACTCCAAAAATGATTCTAGTTTGCTTAGGATTGCCTGCCAGGAAATCAAGTAACTCCCAAGTGTGTCAAGGGCTTCAGATCGCATTGGACAACTCCGTAGTTTCGGCCATTTTAAATGGCTTGTTGCAGAACCTGTCGTTTAAACGTGGAAAGTACCTAATAATAAAGTTGTTTGATCAACTATTAAATTGATGCCAGATAGTTTACGATATAAGGTAAGTTCACTGTATATTTTTTTCACAAAAATGTAACTTAATTGTTGCATTTTTCGGTAATTAAAAAGAGTATGGAGTTGGGCACTTTTACATGAATATATTACTTTGTATTTTGGACTTGGCTTGTAGTACTAGAATCATTATTTATTGTATTGTGATGTTATGGTCTTGTAGAGGGTCTTTAAATGAGCTTTATCGGCATTTTTTGATATTTATAACGAATATGTATTGCACACACTTGCGATTTTCAACTGTTTGAGCTAAAAAAAACCACGAAATTTCGTTACTTTGTTAAATTGGATATTAATATGCACCAAATTTTTATAGCTAGGTTGTTTGTCATGTTGTTTTATCATTTTTACAGATGTCGCGTTCTCAGAAAATGGTAAAACTTTCACTTGCACTTACTAGAAATGAGCTTGAGAAAAATAGACTGAATGAGTATAATGAAAATAGATTGTATGAGCTTGATGAAATAAGACTGAATAACCAAAAAGTTAATATTAAGCATTACCTATTTGATTTTTCTGAATTTACTATTGAAGATAATATTGTGATTGCAGAAATTAATCATAATATTCTATCACAAACGTCACCCAGTAACATATTAACGCTACAACCAGTTGAGCAAACGAATGAAGTATTGTCGAACCCTTTATTTGATATTCAGCCAACATATTGTATTGTTTTTCTAATTTATTTAAACAGTAAACGCGTGGGATAAATTTTAAACACACGGTATGGCTACTTACTAATTTATTTAAACACTAAACTACTCTAACACTTAATTTATATATACTTAACTAATCACTTAAATTTAATTTATATGCACACAAACTTAATTATTAATTTATATCAACACTTTGCTTATTTATATTCATTTATTTACTGTTTATTTGTCGAGATCACTTTATCAACTAAACTCAACTCTTCTTGATCGGTCCCTCATATATTAATGCCTTTTTCACTAGGTAATTCTAGATTACAAAAACAATTGGCTTTCTGGCATTTTCTAGATAAGACTGGTCACAAAAACAATGTAGATAAGATAGTCACTATTCGTAAACAATTCTAGGAAGTCGTAGTCAAAAGGAAAAAACGCTGCCAAGTAGTAAACAGTGGAAAAGTGAATTGAATAGAAAACAAAGAGAGCCAGGAAAAGAATATTATGGAAACAAGAAAATTGAAGATAAATGGGAGGAAGACATAAAAAAACCACCAAAGATGATCAAACCTCGTTGCAAATGTACCAGAAAAATTAATAGTGTTTTGAAATACCATCTTGTCACAGAAGATGGCAGAAAAGAAATTTTTAGTGCATTTTGGACTTTGATATGGCGAGATAAAACTTAATATAGATGAATTAGTGAAAGTAATACCTACGAATAGAAAGAGAGGCAGAAATTATCCTGAGCTCTCCAAGAGAACTGGTACTTTCATATATCATCTTAAAATAGGCGACGAATTAGTTAGAGTCTGTAAAATTTTATTCCTAAATACCATTTTTATTGGAAAATTTAGTATTTGGGCTTGGAAAAATGTTAAATCTTTTCGGTTTTCCCTAGAAAACGATGATGTTGTTAAGCCAAAAGCCTTCAACGAAAGATCCAAATCTTTTTCCAAAGAAAACAAGGAGCTAGATGATTTTATGGATGCTACTCCGAAAATGGAATCGCATTATTGTAGGCGGAGGACGTCCAGATTATACCTACAACCAGATATTAAATCAAATAAACGGTTTTAAGGATTAAAACTAACTTTTTCGCATCTGTGGCCCTGAACAATATTCTATCATAAAATTGTTACTTGTATACACTTCGGGGGATGTATCGTGCTAACAAACCGAAATTTTTCCAAAAATAACCAAGAATTTAGTATATCTGGATTTATAGAATTTGCTGTACTCGCTCTAGTCACTGGAAATCAATATTGTACATCTGTGAGACACTTTCAACAATATCTAATCATAAAATTGATCAACCGTATACTCTCTGGAGGCTGTATCGTGCTAACAAAATGAAAATTCTCCAAAAATGACAAAAATTTGGTACTTCAAGTACCCTAGCATCCGTTGTACTAGCTTTAGTGAGCTGAATATCAATAGGGTTCATCTTTGAGACACTCTGAATAATATGCAATCATAAAATTGGTCACTTGTATATACTCCGGAGGCTGTATCGTGCTAACAAACTGAAACTTCTCCAAAGATGACAAAAATATCGTACTTAAAGAACTGTTGCACCTGTTGTATTGGCTGTGGTGAGCTGTGGTTCTTCAGTGAGATGTCCTGAATAATATTCAATCATAAAATTGGTGACTTGTTGAACTCCGGAGGCTGTATCGTGCTAACAAACTGAAATTTCTCAAAAAATGACAAAATGTCGTACTTCAAGTACCATAGCACCCGTTGTACCGACTCTGGCGAGCTGAAAATCAATAGGGTTCATCTGTGACATGTCCTTAAACATATTCCATCATAAAATTGGTGACTTATTGCACTCCGGAGGCTGTATCGAGCTAACAAGACATGTAAGGAAAAGTGGCCGACGACAACGACGACATACACACAGGATTTTTTTCTAAAGACCGTTTTTTCGTGTTGTTGTTGATGGAAAACGTAAAATAACTCAAAATTTTTTTTCAAAATTCCAACTTTTTTTGGGGTAAACCAATACTTTTCTCGCATCTTAGATAGGTTGGGCGAAAAGTAGAAAGGAGTTTTATAACTTGTACACTGAACATTGTAAATCCAAAAATATTAATCCTCTGTCTATAGCAACTTTCTCGAATGCTCTTACTGTGAAAAATGTGTCTCTATTTCAACCAAAAAAATACCTTTGCGAGACTTGTAATAGATATAAATTAGGACATGTTTCTAAGGAAATATTCCATGAACACATAGAAAAAAAGAATGAAGCACGAGCTGAGAAATATAATGATAAAAGAAAGCAGATCATCAAGCTGTACTTTTAGCGCTTCGATCTAATGTGTCCAATCATTAAACAAAACCAAGTTGTGTCCATAATTGGTGCATTTACAATCTGAAGACACATCAAGGTTATTTTTTCTAATGGAACTAGTCAGAAGGTGGTTAGAATGCAGAAAAATTTGCCACTATTTTATTTTTTTGTTTCTAAATGAAAAAGTGATGCCGGCTATACGGTCTTCTGCAGACAGGAACCCTGAAATTGTTCTGTATACCGATGGATGCACTAATCAAAATCGAAATGTTGTAATGAGCAATATCTTGCTTAATATGGCAATGATAAATAACGTAACAATTGGGCATACCCAGATGGAGGTAGACAGCATGCATGCAATGATAGAAAAACAATTGAAAAATCAAATAATTCAAGTTCCAGCCGAATACATTATCCATTGCAGAAAGGCGAAGAAGTCACCTCTCTATGAAGTCAAGTATCTGAATCATGAATATTTCAAAAACTTTTCAACGGTCCAATTTTACAAATCTATCCTTCTTGGTAAAATGAAAAGAGATCAAAAGGCACGATGTTTCTTCTCATCACTTTTTCCATTAACTAATTCACAATTTCACCCATCTAATCAATTTTTTGTTCAGTTAAGTGCCTATAATTTTATTTTATCATATTATAATAATTATATTAATTTTTTTTCAGGTTACTGATTCGCTAGCATTGAAATACACACCCAATGGAAAAATTCACTATAAACTTAGATTTGGTGAAGATTTTAAATTATTGCAGCAAAGGAGAAACAATAAAATAAAACCATGCAGTGTTTCAGAATTACCCCACTTGCATACAGAGAGAAGCAAAATTACGCACAAAAATATAAAGATTTGAAGAATTCTCTCCCAGAAGACTTTCTTAATCTCTTTACTCTACGACGAATAAAACATATTTTTTGTTTGAAAATTGAATTTATGTTGAATATTGACATTTTTTCTATTAAATCTGAGGTAGCTAACTCCATGGAAAAACCAGCCAACTCATGAAAACTGATATAATTTTAAAAGTACTCGGTATTTAATATTGATTTCTTACTCAAATCATCACCGACAATATTACACGTCGAATCATATTCCCGCAATAACAATTTCGTTGAAAAATAATTTTTTAATCACATTTTTCGTTCCTCTGTAAAATTTCTGTTAATTGAGTTAGCCGGTTTGCGAATTAGGGTATCGTAAAAATTTTAATAAATAAAGTACGCTAACGTTTATACATCAATGATTTGTCAATTGTTTATTATTATATTGTATAAGATCAATAGGTATACATAACGTTCGAGTTTTGGTATAAAATACCAGATATCTATGTGACGATATACTACAGAAATAATTCTGTTCATGATATAATATAAATAGAACGCAAACATATACCAAGAAGCTCTTTTTTAAACAAATAATCATCCTCTATTTGCTTAACTGAAAGTTTGTTTACACAATTAATCGATCATAATATATGAGTTGGTTTACACCGTGTGGACCAATTTGGTGCGTGGACTAAATCGTGGACTTATTTAGTTTAGAACATAAGTGTTTATACTGATTGTTTTGCTGGATTAAAATAGCCCAGGATTAATGCCTGGGACAAAAATTGACATTTTTATATTAAAATGACATAACCTTAAATCTTTAGGACATTTGATGGTAGACTTTGATTTTATTTAAAAATGGATACAAAAATAGTTGCAGTGGTAATAGAGTTCCTGAAAAAAAATATTCAAAGATTTAAATTAGAGTCATTGAAGTCTCCATATTTAAGAAGACATTTAGCTTATTTGCTTTTAACTAGCAGTAATTTTGTGGGATTGTTAGACAATCAAAAAATATGGATGAAACCTAGAAGTAGTGAAAATTGGACAATAATGTTAAATCAGTAAAGTACAAATCGACAGCTGACCTATTTTTACTTTGGTCCACGAATACTAATATGCCGTGTTTACACCGTCAAAAATTAAATTTGAACTACCCTAGATAAGATGGATCAAATTCGAGTACCTTATGTCAAAAGTGCTGAGTAAAACCATCTGTGATTTGACTAATTAGGAATCTACAGAAATGCTAACTTAAATTCAAATCACTCCTCCTTGTTTAAAAACAGGGATAATGTAAGTATATTTAATTTAAAAAATTCAATAAATGCGAATTATTGGGCGGAGTAAAATTCAATGAGACCTCTGGCGGAATAAATTGTAATTGTCGCAATGATAAAATAATTCATTTTGTTTTTGTATTATATGCATGTCATCATATTTACCGAAAATTCGTACTTTATTTAATTTTGTGTCAGTGACTAACTTAAAACTGCGTTTTTCTATTCAACTCTGTTATAATTTCTGAGGAAATATTCATATATTATGGAAGGGGTTATGTTATTGTATTGTTTGTTTTCATTACAGATATTAAAGATTTAAAATATTACTCAATACAAACGTACCTTCCCTGCAACTTATGTAGATAGGACTATATCAAAAATAAAAACGCGAAATTAGACCTAAAACTAAACAGTTAATTGAACGCTTATTGTTCTTTTCACAAATATCAACCATACCTATTACTCCAAAAATAAAAATATTAGGGGCAAAAATATAGCTTTACAACACACAATACTAAAGCACAATCAAATAATAAGCAAAATTTTTACAAAACACACGCTGAAACTAACTAAAACAACAAAATATAACCACTTAAATATAAAAGGGCTTATGCAACAGCTGATTTATTTTACTCGTTGCTAAGAAGACATTGACATTTCAGAACGCCATCTATCGAATCCTACTTTTCCCAATAAAACATATTGTGTAAAACTTGTGTCACAATGACTTTTTGTAGTACTTGAGCTTTGCGCAACTCCGCGCTTCGAGGTTCGTTGCGCAAACTGTACTCGTACTACGAACTGAGTCATTGTGATAATTGTTTTACAAATAACTATTTTTTACGACAATGAAGCAAAATGTACATTTCAAGTGCGCCTTCGATTAAGAAACCTACTACGTTGTAATTTTAATTTCCTCCGGGCTAGCCGTATCGAAAGATTTCATTTCCCACTACTTTCATGAGCTACTGTCATTATATTAACGAATTTTTTGATCATATTATGTATTATAATATATGATCGAGTCATGTTTGTTAACGTCTGTCTAATAATTTGACATTTCACATCAGTGTTTAATAAATTCGTTTATAAAAAAAATGAATAATCGAAAATGGGTAGCGATAGTTAGGATGATTTGACATTGACATGCTGATCCCGACATGTAAACTAGTCATTGCTCTAGAAGGACATCGGTCATTATCCTGGTAGATGCAGCAAGTGATATAACTTCTTTAAAGAGACACGATAATTATCAATAACTTTTTCCGCAGGTGAATTATAACGATTTTAGTGCATATTTTATTTCCGAATTGTCAAAATTTAAAAATTTTGAACGTTATGTGTTTCACGACGTACATGTACAAAAAGAAAAAAATGTATGCTTCATTCAACGGGTTAAGAAGCCGATTTAATAATTTCAGAGAAAAAATTCTCTAAACCATGTAACAATGACGGCAGGAAAGTTTATAATAAAAATTGTTATGAAAAATATTACAGATTTGTTTATGATGGTCGTAGAAAAAGTATAGTGTACAATTTGCATGAAATGACCCATTTCTAACTCGTAGGTATATTAAATTTCATATACCTACTCGTGGGAAATGTATGTCATTTCATGCTCAATGTATAATATACTATTTACTTTACTAACGTGGAGTTACTTTAACACAAACAAGACGAACAAACACGACCCATTTGGAATCGCGTAAACCTTTACAGATTTAACCATTTTTAAATTGTTTATAAATGATTGGACATTTTATTCAACTTTTTGCATCGTCTATTGAAATACGTAATTTGTATCCAGAATTACTATATCTACGGTCATAATTCAACTATCTGGCGTCCTTTAACGTGGTCTATAAAACTTTTAGTGTTTTATGAATCATTAAGCACGCCATAAAACACTTAAAATAATTTTATAATGTTTGTTAAGATTTACATCAATATTAATGCTAGTAGACAAAACATTGGATGGAATTGAACTTTCACCGGTATGGTTCATTGCAATTTGTTTGGCAGTATCTTTCTGAATTATTTCCACTGTTTTCAATTTATTTGATAATGAATTCTCAACGTAGCTTTCTGCGACATTAGACGACTTCCATCCACCGTGACGATTGATGGCATTAAGATCGCCACCAGTAGCGTGTCATGAGTCATGCTATAAACCACAACAACTTCCGATTTTTTTTTAGTTAATGCGAAATTACAACGATTTTTAAGGCTACGGTTATACAATATTTTGTATAATTCGTATTTATTGAATTTTTTAAATAAAATAGAATTACATTATCCCTGTTTTTAAACTAGAAACGAGTGATTTGAATTAAACTTGGCAATTCTGTAGATTCCTGATTGGTCAGATCACAGCCGGTTTTACTCAGCACTTTTGACTTCTGACATATATTATGATCGAACGATTGGTTAAATTGTAAACAAACTTGCAGTTAAGCAAATAGAGGATGATTATTATAGTCTGTTTCTTATTGACTGACAGCTCGCGAAAAGGTCACAGATGCTAGTCGGGTAGTAAAGCATAAGCGTCACAGTTCATCTATTTAATTTTATACCCGATCTAATATATAAAGGTAATATAAATGTAAATTCGGTTAGTTAAAACAACTAACTGACCTTCATACATTTGTAGAGTACATACAGTTAAAACAATAAATTATTTTTGAAATAATCTTGTAACGCAACTATTCTGACTGAATATTTCATTAATTATCTTGAGAATTTGGAGCAGGTCAATTCTTGGGAGACATATTAATAAACCATTTATCAATTCATTCTCCAAATAATTACTTTCTGATTTTCGAAATGTTGATAATAACATTTCCAAGAAACATTACAATAGGGTCCTACTAGGGATTGTCCCAATGACTACTTAGAAATTTTACAGATATATACGGTGAAACTTGGTCTCGCCCAAATTTGTATAATTTATTTTGCTTAGAGTCGCTTATGTTCCATAAGTGTTAACTGTGTTGTGAAAAATGTCTTCAAGTTCTACCCCAGTAAAGTGTAACAGCGTGATTAGCTTAAAAACGAAAACTGTAGTGTTAAATGTGCATGATGCTGTTGTACATCAAATGCCGGCTGCTACTGTTAGAAAAATAGTTGCGACATGTTCCAATATGACAGGAGTTAGTGAATCTACTATTTACAGGCTTCTTAGAGAGAGGAAAAATGGAAATATATCTCCACCTAAAAAGTCAACTGGAAGAAAACCATTTGACCTTTATGAACATATGCAAAATACAATAAGACGAAACCTACATGAATTATATTTTAAAAAAGAGATCCCAACCCTTGACAGAGTTCTAAGAATGGTGAAGGAGGACGAGAATTTGCCTGACATAGGGCCAAAAACTTTGTGGAAAATATTGCACAAATTAAATTTTACTTGGGAGAAGCAAAGTCGCAAATCAGTGTTAATCGACAACGAAGAA
Source organism: Galeruca laticollis (assembly GCA_963921935.1). Taxonomy (NCBI): domain Eukaryota; kingdom Metazoa; phylum Arthropoda; class Insecta; order Coleoptera; family Chrysomelidae; genus Galeruca; species Galeruca laticollis. The sequence goes on from OY998177.1 coordinate 174,045,543, forward strand.
ATAATATGTTGGAGACGCCAGTATTTACGAGATATACGAAAATACAGACAGGAGGGAAGACAAATCTATAATCTAGATGAGACATGGCTCAATGAAGGACATTCAGTGAAAAAAATATGGCAGGACAAAAGTATTCAAACCAGTCGTCAAACTTTCATAGAAGGTTTATCTACTGGACTGAAAACTCCTATCGGTAAAGGTCGCCGACTAATAATAACGCATATTGGATGCAATCAAGAGTTCGTTAAAGGTGGTTTACTGGAGTTTCAGTCAACATCGACCAAAGACTATCATGAAGAAATGACTGCAGATGTATTTTACACATATGGTCGAATTAATTCCAAATAATGCTGTAATCGTTATGGCCAATGCCACTTATCATTCGCGATTAACAGAAAATCTTCCATCTACCTCTTGGAGAAAAGCTGATATTAGAAACTGGTTAATCGTAAAAGATATACCATTTGAAGATGATATGTTGAAAAAAGAACTTTTAAAGGTTGCTTCAGATCACAAGCTACAATTTAAAAAGTTTGTTATTGATGAAATAGCCAAGAATCGTGGGATAACAGTGCTTCGTTTGCCGCCATACCATTTTAAATTAAATGCGATAGAGTTAATATGGGCCCAAATGAAAGGTTATGTAGCTAGACATAATAAAACATTAAAAATTAAAGATGTTCGTGAACTCATGAAGTACTCATTGACAACAATAACTGAAGAGAACTGGAGAGATGCTGTGAATCGTGTAATTAAAGAGGAAGAGAATATGTGGGTTTTAGATAACCTCATAGAACAAATTATAGAACCGATAGTGATCTCTCTCGACGAATCTTCGGATGATTTTTGTATGGCCAGCGAAGAGGATGATACTATAGATTGAATTTTATATTTCCTATAAATGGTATGTTTACTTTACTTAATATACATTAATTCATTGTCAATAAATTTGAATTATGAGAATTAAACTATATTTTCTTTAATTAATTTAATTTAATAAATATGAAAATGTAACTTGTTAATAGGCCTCAAAGAATAAATTTTATTTCAACTGTAATGTTGACCGAATCTAATTAAATAAGCAAAATGAACTAATATCGTAATCTCCGCCACTGCCGCACTGTTTATCCTTTTGCTGGCATTGTTCAGTTTTATTACCATATTGTATTTTGAGCTGAAACCGGGATGTACAGATAACCAATACAGACACCTACTTGTTTTGCATTAGAATTTTAGTATTTACTTGTAAAATTCTTAGGATCACTCTGTAAGAGATAGTTTTCTATTTGAATATTTAATGAGGCTACTGTGCTGTCAGACATTAAGAAATAGACTATAGTTTAAAAAATAGCTTTTTCAAATATTCTTGCGTCCTATTTATATTATATCAAAAACAGAATCATTTATATGGTATATCTTCACATAGTTATCTCGTAATTTATCCCAAAACTCGAATGTTATGTATACCTATGGATTGATCCTATAAAATGAAAAAATAAATGATTGACAAATCATTGACGAATAAACGTTAGCATACTTTTTCTATTAAAAATTTTAATATATAATTTGTTCCAATCTACCTTTAAGACCATTTAATCTATAAAAGCCAGCTAGAACCATGCTAGACCATTTTATAATTTGTTTTAAGTTAAGGTTAAAGTTAAATGACAAATAAAAAACATACAATAACCAACGGTATGACAATAAAAATTACTAAAAAAGTGTTCAAACTAATTTCCTGTAAACAATGTTATAATGAAGTGTCTTTTATACGCGAATTATAAAAAATTAATTTGAGCTTATTATAAATTTATATTGCTACGGCCCTTGGTGTGTCGCACGGTGAACCGGAAAGAATCTTCAACATGGACGAGAGCGGTATTCAAGAACAATAAAACTGGACGCGTACTAGTCAGCAAAGGTACAAAATGTGTTAATAATGTAACCAGTACCGTAAAAGGAAAAAATATTTTGTTGATCGCTTGTTGCAATGTCGAGGATACTTTAATTCCCCTTCTAATACTTAGAGAAAATACAAAAATCTGAATTTTCTGAGAGGCTACCGCCTGGCTCAGATGTGTTTATGAATCAATCATTTTATATCAACGCTGAACTATTCTTGAACTGGTTAAGGAATCATTTTATTCCACGAAAATCATCATATCATCCTTTGTCTATCCAGCCATACTTCCCAGGCTCTCCAAGCACAACGCAGAAGTTTTTTTAAGCCATTCAAAAGTTATTCATCTAAAGAAGTCACCAATTGGATTATTAACAACAAAGGAAGGCCTTTCAGTCGATACCACATATCAAAAATTATTGGTGACGCCTGGTACAAGTCTGCAATACCGGCATTTGGCTTATCAGGATTTAAAGTAGTTATATCCCTTTGATACTAATGCTATTCCTAAATATTTTTCTGACGCATCAGTTAGAAACCGTGATGATAATCCGCAAGAAATAAATATTAATCAGCAGTCAATTCAGACTACAAGTGACCTTTATTTGCAGAGTTCATCTTCGATGAATCAAAATGTCCGGTTATTTACACCATTTTTCTATTGTATCACAAAAAGAAATACCACCTAAGACCTAGTAATTAGTCCGTTGCCTGTCATACATTGGAAATTAAGTAAAAAGAAACAAAACGTGAAGGTTTTGACATCAGAAAGTAATTTAACACAAGTGTTAAACTGTTTGAAAAAAAAAGTCGCAATAGAAAAAGCTGGTTACTCTTCCATCAAAAAGTAAGAGGGATTTTCCAAAACCGTGTTCTGCTTCATCGGAAAGTGATGAAGAGTAACAGCTCAGTGAATCAAGTGAAGAATGTTCTGATGAAAACGACATTGCTTGTGTAGAATGTGACGAGTCTTACTAACATACGACGAAGAAAACTGGATTCAGGGCTTGCATTGTTCTGGCAGATGACGTGAAGATTGCACAAACTTTTTAGAGAGATGGAACAAGGTGGTGGCAAAAATAAAGGAAAGTGAAAAGGAAAAAAAATCAACAAAATGAGAGGTTTTACTGGGGACTGATATATCCGTGAAATGTGCACCACCCTAGATTTTAAGAAACTGTTCATCTCAGCTGTTTTAATTATTGTCAGATTGACACTAAGTATTATTTAAAAAAGAAGCTTTCTACAAATTGCAGATCATGTGCTCAATTCTCAGTTCTAGCCATCTTGGATTTCGACAACACAGAAATGCACTATAACTACCGTTACCTGACCAACAATTCTGACGTGTTCGTCAGAACGATAGTTCGTTCGTTAGAACATGCATCCAATATAACCGTATCCTAATGCAACAGCCGCTGTCAGAATGAAATATCAAATCATTTTTTGATATCATCTGATTATAAATGAGTGTGACTGTGGATAAAACGTTGTATTGCATGCATGTTTTAGATGCATTTTATTCATTTAAAAAAATTTAACGCTCGAGCAAGCTCTCGCGTTTAAACATTCTAGCGTGAATAATATGCTATCTAAAACATTTATACACTAAATAACTAAAACAGTTTTAAAACACAATTATTTAAAAAAACACAATTATAGAATGTGACTAGAAAAGTAATTGGTATGAACTTATTTGGAGTACTGTTAGCAAAAACATTCTTCGCATATGATCGTTTATTACAAATAATTCTAAAAACTTGTCTAACGTTCCAATCTATATTTGATTTATATAAGACTACGCAACTATTAGAACGTACTTATACATCAACTGAAAAACATTCACAAAAAGTGAAATGACCTTACAGTCCAATAATATTTATAACATAATGTAACCTTGAATGACCTTAACATTAAATAAATTATTGTATTAAAATAGTTTTAAATACCACTAATTCAACATGTCAATACTATAGTGTAAAGATATCAAAAATGGAATCTACTCTGATTGAATTTATTGAACAATAGTCCAGGAGAATTAGACCCCAAACCTTTGAAATATGGCTGTGTCGTGACGTAGATTAGATATTGGTTGGAATTGCTCGGAAATCATCTAAGAAAAGAAAATATAAAGGTCCGCCAGCTGAAAAAGTTGTGCTATTTGCAGGAAAAATCATAAACTGCAGAAAAACGCAAAAATCGCTCATTTTTCCGATATTACTTTTCCGCCAACCTATCTAATATGCGAGAAAAGTATTGGTTTACCCACAAAAGAGTTGGAAATTTGAAATTTTATTTTGAGTTATTTTTACGTTATCCATCAACAACAACACTAAAAAACGGTTTTTAGAAAAAAAATTCTGTGTGTATGTCGTCGTCGTCGTCGTCGTTGTCGTCGGCCACTTTTCCTTGCAAGTCTTGTTAGCACGATACAGCCTCCGGAGTGCAATAAGTCATCAATTTTATGATGGAATATTGTTAAGGACATTTCACAGATGAACCCTATTGATTTTCAGCTCACCAGAGCCAGTACAACGGGTGCTATGGTACTTGAAGTACGACATTTTGTCGTTTTTCGAGAAATTTCAGTTTGTTAGCACGATAGAGCCTCCGGAGTTCAACAAGTCACCAATTTTATGATTGAATATTATTCAGGGCATCTCACTGATGAACCCTATTGATTTTCAGCTCACCAGAGCCAATACAACCGGTGCTACAGTACTTTAAGTACGATATTTTTGTCATTTTTGGACAAATAGAAGCCGAGATACAGCAACTTTAAGCGCCGCGCTCGATTTGAAGCGTCGATCTCAAGTTTCGCAGTCTATCCTCACTCCCCTCAGATTTGACGCGCCGAACGCTACCACTACAACTTTCTTTGATTTTTCCTACTTCATGCCCAATGGCGATGTTATATGTCAAAGCACATACAAAAACTTCTCGGAAAAATCTATCTGCTGGCATTTTCTTTTATTGTTTCAACATTAATAGTTATACCGCAAACACTCTCGATCTTTGACGTTTATTATCTCAGCACCTATTCGGCCAAATTAAAGGCATTTTTTTTAAAAGGAGCGTCTTTCCGAGAACTTTTTTTAGGTACTTTGAGTATTTTTCTTCGGTATCCAAATTCGCTTCAAAAATTAATTATTTATAAGACGAAATTTTTCAACTTTTCAAAATCGCGTAAAAAATAATAAAAACTTAAAAATTGTTCATTATAACTATTGTGTATTATAGTTTAGAGGTCTAAGTAGATGTAAAAAAATCGGCGCCTATTACAACTCAAAAATGTAAGCCTGGCATGAACGCAAAAATGGCGTTAATTAGCATATTGTTTTATACTATAAGGTTCTTAAATCCCAATTTATAGCGTGATTGCTTATCTGCGAAACAAATGCTTTAAAATAACCTCGTTTTTTAGCTACTTGTTTTGCATTTATCGCCATTTCTCAACGAAAAAAATTGAGTATATCGATTTTAAACCAATTCTATCTTGTAGAGAATGTCATAAAGAACAAATTTGTAAGTATACTTTTTTTCTCTATCTTGCATATTTAAAGAGTTATATTAAGAAATATCGGAAAAAATGAGCGAGTTTTGCGTTTTTCTGCAGTTTATGATTTTTCCTGCAAATAGCACAACTTTTTCAGCTGGCGGACCTTCATATTTTCTTTTCTTAGATGATTTACTAGCAATTCCAACCAATATTTAATCTACGTCACGACACAGCCATGTCAAACTGTAGTGCTCCTGGTCTACAAGATTACCAAAAATTCTCGCAATTGTTGCTCGAACCGACGTAATTAAATGAAGCGTCACGACACGCTAATTATATTACTAGTTTGTTGAAATAAATTCCGGGGAATCTATAGTATCTATATTGAACAGTTTAATTTAAAAATGAAATGTTTTAATAAAAGAATATAGTAATTTCAGTTAATTAGAACTTTAGTAGTACTGACACCTTTATATACAGGATGTCACAAAATTGCTGGGACACAGAGCTACCACGACTTATAGTAGAGGTCGAAATAAGTGAATTGGACCTTATTTATTTATATATCAAAATGTACCATTTACCCGTGAGAAGAGTTCAAAGTTTACATAAAAAAACACATTTTTGTATGCTGTTTAAAAATTGGTGAAACAAATGGAATAAAATTTGAGAGAAGTACATTTTAGATGATTACTCGCCTTTCAGTAATTGAAGAAACCCAATAAAAATTCTAGGAGGGTTAAAACCACCCTCACACCCTGACATTTTTTCAGAACTTTCTTAGGGGTGGTAATAAGGTTCTCAAATTTTTTTAGACAAAAAACAGTAATTATATTAGGGATGCGCACGATGTATCGATGTTTCAAAAATATCGATTTTTGTAATTCGATGTTTATATCGATGTTTTTTTATTCGATATTTATAGGGAACATCGATATTTTTTGCGATGTTTTTTTCGATGTTTTTTTTCTATTTTGATTAAAGAAAGCAGAAAGTAAATTAAACATTTAATAGAACATCTCTGATTTATTTATTCTCTAATATGAATGCTTTAAAATATGCGTCGGAGTTTGTTGCCAAGCTTAACTGAAAAACATACACTTTCTTTGTCTTACTTACGCACAATGCAAAAAGATGCCCTTATACAAAATTGTAAGGAGGCATTGTTGCGCCTTTGCTGTCATCTCTTCCTTATCATTTGAGTATTAAACTCTGTTTTAGTTCTTTTATATTCTGTTTACTTCTTGAATGTATTTTTTCTTTCATATAAATTGTATTAGATGTATCATTAAAATACATTGAATAGAAATGATGTTCAATTTATTAACAGTTCAATTTTTTCCTGCCATATGTCATATTCTTAAAAACATCGATATTTTCAAGCCGATGTTTTTACAACATCGATAGTGCATATTCGAAGTATCATTTGATGTCAACATCGATGTTTTCAAAATTTTGCGCATCCCTAAATTATATTCATTTTTTTACTCCTGTAGAAATTTCGAATTCTGCATAGTTCCGAAATAAAAATAAACGTTTTTAAAGATTAAAACTAACTTTTCCGCATCTATGAGATGCCCTAAATAACATTCTATCATAAAATTGTCACTTGTATACACTTCGGGGGATGTATCGTGTTAACAAACCGAAATTTCTCCAAAAGTAACCCAAAATGCAGTATATCTGGATTAATAGGACCCGCTGTACTCGCTATAGTCAGCTGAAAATCAATAGGGTACATCTGTGAGACACCTTGAAAAATTGGCCACTTGTATGCACTCCGGAGGATGTATCGTAATAAACCCGAAATTTCTGGCACTTCAGGTACCATAGCACCCGTTGTACTAGCTCTGGTGAGCTAAAAATAAGGTCCATCTATAAGACGCCTTGAACAATATTCAATCATAAAATGGTTCACTTGTATACACGCTGGAGGCTGTATCATGATAACAAACTGAAAATTCTCCAAAAATGACAAAAATTTGGTACCTCAAGTACCATAGCACTCGTTGTACTGGCTTTAGTGAACTGAATCTCAATGAGGTTCATCTTTGAGACGCCCTGATAATATCCAATCATAAAATTGGTCACTTGTATGTACTCCGGAGGCTGTATCGTGCTAATAAACTGAAATTTCTCCAAAAATGACAAAAATGTCGTACTTAAAGTACTATAGCAAGTACTAGCTATGGTGAGCTGAGAATCAATAGAGTTCATCTGTGAGATGTTCTGAGTAATATTCAATCATAAAATTGGTGACTTTTTGCACTCCGGAGGCTGTATCGTGCTAACAAACTGAAATTTCTCAAAAATGTCATACTTCAAGTACCATAGCATCCGTTGTACTGGTTATTGTGAGCTGAAAATCAATAGGGTTCATCTGTGAGATGTCCTGAACAATATTCAATCATAAAATTGGTGATTTGTTGCACTCCGTAGGCTGTATCGTGCTAACATGACATGTATAGAAAAGTGGCCGACGACGACGACGAAAACGACGACGACGACATACACGCAGGATTTTTTTTCTAAAAACCATTATTTCGTGTTGTTCTTGATGGAAAACGTAAAAATAACTGGTTTCTTGAATATTCGTAACATATATTACTAGTACAAGTTTAATAAAATTGTAATACAAAATTTAGTTGACAGTTGCATTTAATTTTTTTATGTCGAATTGATCTTTGTATTAATGAAGGTGGCCGTCATATTGAACATTTATTATAAAAAAAACATTTTGCCTTTGTTTCCACTGCCAACTAAATTTTGTATTACAATTTTATTAAACTTGTAGTAAGCAGAAAGACTACCAAGAATTCTTACAAATAATTAACCAACAATAAAATAAAGCAAGGAACTGATGATATGGTAAATGAATTAATAAAAAAAGAAGGCGCAGAATTGCTGCAAGCTATTCACAAATTAATAGGGTAAATATGGAGAGACCCCAAAAAGGTAACAATTATAGATGTATAACACTACTCAACACAACCTATAAGGTACTAACGATAATAATAAGATAGGCTAACAAAATCACTAATATGAAAATAGGAGATTACCAACAAGGATTCAGAAAAAGCAGATCGACGCAATCCATATATACTGACATAAACAAATGTAAAATGTCATGAACTATGAGTTACACATCATATTTATACATTTTAGAAAATCTTTTCACAGTGTATCGAGATCAAAAATAGTACAGAATATGAGAGACTTAAAAATACTGGCATAGCTCATAAGACTTCCAAAAATGAGTGTTCGAACAAACATTTTTCTCTTTGATAAATTCACAACCCCCTTTTGTATTTCAAAAACTATTGTCCGCGCGGCTTGAACCACTGTGATCCTTATCATAATATACAAGGTTCGAAATATACCCTGACGCATTTCCTCTCATGAAAGATTCCATAACCGATTTGTAAAAATAGCTATTCTCTGTTTATTGAGGCAATATACTTTTACCTAGAAAAGCAAATATCTCTTCGAGTTGTAAGATTTGCACGTGTTTTATTGATGGCTCACGCTCTTTCTTACAAGAAGATATCAATTGTAACCCTGAGTAGTCGTGAATGTTTCTTCAAGAGGATCGGTTCAGCTCCAGCATTAAGTCAAGGTCAAGTTGTACCTCAATAGTTTACTGGAGTAACTCTTTGAACTTATTTTATTATTTTACGCTTCTATCTCTCTCTCTCTCTCTCTCTCTCTCTCTCTCTCTCTCTCTGTGTGTGTGTTTATCTCGTGAGTTTCAGAAGAAATGAAAGTGGAAACAGGAGTAAGGCAAGGTGACGCCCTATCAACTACACTCTTTAACATAGTGTTAGAAGGAAAAATCGTAGCCTTAGAGAGCAGAAGGACACTAGCACAAGCCTCAAAAGAAATTGTAGCTTATCCCGAATGCATTGAATTACTAGTAACAGACAAAACAAGTCTGGAAAACGCATTATCGACACTAACTAGAGCGTCCAGAGAAAGGCTAGAAATTAACTAGGAAAATACAAAATACTTTATTTGTTCGATAAGAGGAACAATAATATAAAATAAATTAACATCGGAGAATACAACTTTGAAAAGGCATTTTAGCTATTAGGGTGCAAACGACTGTAGTTTAGAAGTAACATAAATAATACTAATGGGAAATAAGTCATACTGGAAGAACAAAAGACTCCTAAAATACCAAAACATCCGACTCAAGAGGCTAGAAAATGAAGGGATTGAACAACAAAGAAATAGAGAACATCTTAGATGAAGAAGACATCGTTACGGGAATCAAGGCACAGAAGTTGAGGTGGTGGGGACAACACCGAGGTTCTGAGTATTTAATTAAAAAGGTTACAAAATGGACATCTGCTACAAACAGACCGAGAGGGAGACCAAAAGAGATGGAAAAGTCAAAAAAAGTTTAAAGGATAGTAGTTGTTAAACAATAAAAACATTGTTTCAAAACGTAACAGAAGATATCGTTCTTTTTGGGGAATAATTCAATGTAAGGATAATATTTATCTAACATGTTCAATTTAACTTGAAATAATTGAAAATTTTACAGATTTCAGGTATTTTCTTGGTTAGTTCATATTGAAAAAAAATTATCTCGTAAATTTGCCCACCGAACTTTGTAAACAATCTATGAATGTTTTTTTCTTTTATATAAGAATTATCGTATTACTTAATGGTCTGATAATTTTAAACAATTACGGAAATTCAACCACGACCTATTTTAATATCAACCATAATATCCCTGTGATAAATGTAGTATTTGTATTTCCTTTTATTTCATTTAATTAGCGTTAACAAACATAATTTTATAATCTGTTTCCATAATATTACCTTTTTAAAATCTTAAATCCGTTTAATAGTCAGGTTACGTTTCAAATAGAAAATTTAAAGAATAAATATGTTTCCCAAAACTGCCGAAAATATTAAATCTCAATGATTCATTATATCCCTATATAGGCCAAACTACAGATATTTTGAGTGAGAATTTGGTGTAAAAAGTGTTACAAGAAAACCAGCTGCGACATTGTTTGGAGAATAGTTTCATATGATGTAGTGAGATGTTTTTCACTCGACTTTATTATTCATAACCCCGTTATTAACAATTTTTTGCGAAAGATCGCTTTTTCTTTAGTTTTTTTGCTTAAAACAAGAGAATAAAAACGCGAAGAAAATAAGAGGTCGAACAACTCGATCGTACCGTTAGTTTAGGAGAAAATCGGGAAAAACCGCCAAACGTGCAGTTTTTTCAAAAATTCATAACTCGGTTATTTTTGAGATGTATTGTAGATCCTCCGGCCAGTATTAGTTTTTAATGTGTGCAAAAATCAGGCACTATCCGATGCATAGCTTTCGATCTATAGTCCACGGCCGAAGCCTTCAAAAATGGTAAAAAATGAAAAAAAATTACAGTAAGATGAAACCCATTAGAAAAGAAGATGAATATGATCAAAATGAAAGGAAAAATAAATTACGGTCGATCCGAGTTCGGGAAGTGGGAGGGGGAGAGTTTTTAGGGTAAAAAATGGTTTATCTTGATTTCCGGCAAAACTACAAGTCCTATGGAGTTGAATGGCAAAGTTGTAGGTAATAAAAAGATCTACAACTTTTGTATTTGCAATTTTTTCACATAACCTCAAAATTTAGATGAAAAATTCAAAAAACCAAGTTTTTGGTTTTTTATTTCTTTTTAAAAAAAATTCCTACGAGATTTGGTGAAAACTTACCTTCTTATGTCCCAAATACACTGTAATTTATTTGATTTAAAATATTTATTTTTTCGCCTTATTTTATCTTAATATCAAAAAAGCACCCTAATTTTCAATCGAAAAAACTGACGTCAAAATATCGGCTTTTTTCAAAAAGTCTGAGAGCTTTTTGTTCGTTGAAATATCTACTTTCTGATGGTGTAAAAAAATATACATTACTATAGGAAATGTTTCAGAAAACGCAAAAAATTGAAAAAGACTCAGATTTGAAATTTTTTTCAATCATTATGTACAATTTTGAGGTATTTATTAAAATTTACACTTTAATTACTCAAAAAACGTAAGATTTCATGTTTTATTGATAAACGAAAAAAATGTTGGTATAAGATGGGTGTAGGGGATTATCTGATTTTTGATTATTGACAAAATAAGCACTGCAAATTCTAGTATTTATATTTGGTGGAAATATTTGCGCTATGTAGAAAAACCTTAGACTAGGAAAGAGAGGGGACGCGTAACTCTCTATACAAGCTGTGGTGACGGTTTGATGCATATTTCAAAGCCGACGCCATTTTTTGGTGGTCAACGCTATAGTGAACACCTGAGAGTTTTTTGCGATTATTGAGTGATTAAAGTGATTTTAAAGTGAACTTTTGATTTTATTAAGATGGTTAATTGTTGTGATTACCAGTGTGAGAGTTCCAGCAGAACGGAAGAGCCTGAAATTTCGTTTCATAGGTAAGTTATTCCTAACTTATTTTTTTGGTAGCTACTTTTTCCTTTATATCTTAAAAAATAAGCTTTTAATCATAAAACCCCACTAGTGAGTTAAAACGTATTTCATAATAAATTCAATTATGTTAGTAGAAAAGACATTACGAAACTTTTTCATTGAAAATTAACGAATTTATTGTTCAGTTTCTCGGAATTCCTAACCCCAAAAGATCATAATTATTAATTACTAATGCCTACAATTTTGATATAAGTTAAATAAATCAATATAGTTTTATTTTTAAATCTCCCATGTATAAAGAATAATTTATAAAATAAAAATTTTAGTCCTTTAGAACTATCATATAACGATAATGAAGTTTATGACTTGGTGGGCATTGGTATCACAATAGTTGACAGCGTTACGAGTCCCCTCTCTTTCATAGTCTAAGAGAAAAACAGTACGCAGCAAGCAGCTATATTATCTTTGATGGGTACCCCGATATTAAAAAATCAGTTACTGCCACAACAGTACCAGCAGCTACTTCAACTAAAAGAGGAGAACGTAATCGTAGAAAAACCTCAGACAATATTCCAGAGTTCGATTATCAAATCCATACAAAAATACCATTTTTGAAAGAAAAATTTTTATCTAACGAGAAAAACAAGGACAAAATAATAAAGTTTATTGAAAAGATTACAGTCACAAGGATTTTCCTGTAAACAAGTTGAAGAAGACGCTGATGCTGACATAATTAAGACCTCGATAGAAGTTGCTAGAGATACTAATAAAACTGTCATAGTTGTGGGTCAAGATATTGATCTTTTGGTCCTTTTAAATCAATTAAATTCAAATAATCATGACATTTATTTTCTCAAACCAGGCTCTGGAAATGGAAAGGATCTATTTTTCACATCTAATAGTTTCAAACATGAATCCTTCAAAAATATTGTTGCATTTCTGCATTGTTTTTCTGGTTGCGATACAACATCTGGATTTGCCGGAAAAGGAAGGAAAAGTATCGTTAATTCATTATTAGACGCGAAAAATTTGTCAAATTTGGCCAATGTTTTTTATAAGAAAGATGAAAGTAAAGAAAATATAAAAAAAATGGATTACAATTAATCAAATCTATTTATAAATGAAAAACAGAAAAAATAACACTGAATCAATTAAGGTTTCAAAAATATCAATTGGCAAAAATTAAATCATCCTTCATTTTGGCAAACCTCCCACCCACAGAAGGAGCAGCAGAACAACATTGTTACAGAGCATTTTATCTATCAGCTTCAAACTAGGTTGGGTAACGAATTGACAGCAACAGATTGGGGCTGGAAGCAACATCAGCGTGGCATTATGCCCAAATTTACAGAAAAGGATTTAATTCCGGAAGTATTGCTCAAAACTATTTGCTGCAGCTCTGAAACTGGATGTAACAGTTTAAAATGTGGCTGCCGAAAACATGGTTTAAAATGCACAAATTTATGCACTAATTGTCATGGTTCTGAAAATTGCTCCAATATGGAAGAAAAAATCTACGAGGAAGTAAATGATTCAGATGAAATTGTGGATGAAGAACTGGAAATAACATTGGAGACGAAGATGATGGTCTTAAAGATTTCGACGATCAACTAGAGTTGGAAAGGTTTGTCGAATCTAACGATGAAGAAATGCCTTCAAAGAGACAAAAACTAATGAATAACTGATTAGAATTTCAAATAAGGTGTTTTTAAATGAAACTCAAGGTCTCTAGTTAATTCCACAATATAATACAAGTTATTGAAAATTCTAAGAAATTGACAATTGTTTCGATAAATCAATATCATCGTCAGAATGACAGAAGTTACATTTCATTTTATGCCTACCTGATGTTTAGTAGTTATATTTTTTTGGCTAGACCAAGAAGTAACCTAACTTGTGATTGGCTTAATATATGTTTATAGAAAAAAGAAGAAGATGTGATATTACAAATATTGAAGCTTAGATATTATTAGCCCTATGGTGATATCCTGGATATCATTTTTCCAATTAAGATCAGTATAACTGTGCAATGATATAGAAAACCAGGAAAACTATATCTGCTGATCTTTACAATTATCACTTAAGAAGACAGTTTATTAGTGGAGAATTCCCTAGATTTAACTGTTCATTGACAACTTCATATTGTGGGTTTCTTAAATGTCTTCTAATTTCCAGTTCTTCAAGGAAATCCAGTTCTTGTTTCTTTTCACAGATATGCAGCACTTCTAGTTCTGTGTTAGGTGTCAATGAATGATTGGTGTCAAGTAAATGTTTTGCGTAGTGAGATTTATCTGGTTGTTTTAATCTGTAAGCTCGTAAGTGCTCACTGTATCGTATTTCAAAATTCCTAAGGGTCTGACCCAAATAGACAGCATTACATTCTGGACATTTGAGTTTATATATACCGGACTTCTTTAATAGTGGTATTTTTGTTTTTACATTTAACAATTTTGTACTAACGTTACTTTCTGTTTTAAAAGAAATTGTTGCATTCGTTGCTGAAGATATTATCTTTGAAATATTATTAGAAATATTTCCTGCATATGTGATGGTTTTATAAGTTTTAATTTCATCAGCTTGTTTAGGATATATTAGTTGTAATGCCACTTTTTTCTCTTTTTTACTAATTAGTTTATTTATCATATCTAATGGATAACCGTTAGATGTTGCTATTTGTCTAATTGTATTAATCTCTCTATCAAAATTACATTTGTTCATAGGAACTGAAAAAGCTCTATGTATCATTGAATTATATGCTGCTAGTCTGTGTGAGACAGGGTGGTTAGAATTGAATGGAATTGTCACATCAGTCTGTGTTGGTTTTCGGTAAATTGAATAATCAAGTACATCACTAACTCTTTGAATTTTTAAATCAAGAAAATTGATTGAGCTATTTTCTTCAATTTCTAATGTAAATTTAATTTTCGGGTGTAAATTATTGATGTGGTTGAAAAACACATCTAATTGTCGCTCACTACCCATAAAACAAGCTAATATGTCATCTACATATCTATACCAAAATAAAATATTTTTCGAAATATTACTTTCAAAGATCTTTCTTTCTAAATTGTCCATAAAAATGTTTGCTAAAATAGGTGATATAGGGCTTCCCATTGGTTTTTCAACCACATCAATAATTTACATCCGAAAATTAAATTTACATTAGAAATTGAAGAAAATAGCTCAATCAATTTTCTTGATTTAAAAATTCAAAGAGTTAGTGATGTACTTGATTATTCAATTTACCGAAAACCAACACAGACTGATGTGACAATTCCATTCAATTCTAACCACCCTGTCTCACACAGACTAGCAGCATATAATTCAATGATACATAGAGCTTTTTCAGTTCCTATGAACAAATGTAATTTTGATAGAGAGATTAATACAATTAGACAAATAGCAACATCTAACGGTTATCCATTAGATATGATAAATAAACTAATTAGTAAAAAAGAGAAAAAAGTGGCATTACAACTAATATATCCTAAACAAGCTGATGAAATTAAAACTTATAAAACCATCACATATGCAGGAAATATTTCTAATAATATTTCAAAGATAATATCTTCAGCAACGAATGCAACAATTTCTTTTAAAACAGAAAGTAACGTTAGTACAAAATTGTTAAATGTAAAAACAAAAATACCACTATTAAAGAAGTCCGGTATATATAAACTCAAATGTCCAGAATGTAATGCTGTCTATTTGGGTCAGACCCTTAGGAATTTTGAAATACGATACAGTGAGCACTTACGAGCTTACAGATTAAAACAACCAGATAAATCTCACTACGCAAAACATTTACCTGACACCAATCATTCATTGACACCTAACACAGAACTAGAAGTGCTGCATATCTGTGAAAAGAAACAAGAACTGGATTTCCTTGAAGAACTGGAAATTAGAAGACATTTAAGAAACCCACAATATGAAGTTGTCAATGAACAGTTAAATCTAGGGAATTCTCCACTAATAAACTGTCTTCTTAAGTGATAATTGTAAAGATCAGCAGATATAGTTTTCCTGGTTTTCTATATCATTGCACAGTTATACTGATCTTAATTGGAAAAATGATATCCAGGATATCACCATAGGGCTAATAATATCTAAGCTTCAATATTTGTAATATCACATCTTCTTCTTTTTTCTATAAACATATATTAAGCCAATCACAAGTTAGGTTACTTCTTGGTCTAGCCAAAAAAAATATAACTACTAAACATCAGGTAGGCATAAAATGAAATGTAACTTCTGTCATTCTGACGATGATATTGATTTATCGAAACAATTGTCAATTTCTTAGAATTTTCAATAACTTGTATTATATTGTGGAATTAACTAGAGACCTTGAGTTTCATTTAAAAACACTAATATGAGCATATTCCACGAAGTAAGGGTCGAGACAGTCAATTTCAAATAAGGTATTTATAAATAACAAGATTAACGTTTTTGAAAAATAATATAATGAATAACGTAATCAGAATTAAGTATCTAAATTCAATAGTACGATTTACATGTATATTTATATTTTATGAGATTTTCTATGACATGAATGTAATTCGAATTAAATATATAAACTTTTTAACTAAAAAAATTGCAGCAATCACATTTTTTTGATGAAATTGTACATAGTGATTAAAAATTTTTTTTCGAATTTGAGTTTTTTTCAATTTTTTGCATTTTCTGAGAACATTTCCTAAAGTAATGTATATTTTTTTACACCATCAGAAAGTAGATATTTCAACGAACAAAAAGCCCCCAGACTTTTTGAAAAAAGCCGATATTTTGACGTCAGAATTTTCGATTGAAAATTAGGGTGCTTTTTTGATATTAAGTTAAAATAAGGCGAAAAAATAAATATTTTAAATCAAATAAATTACAGTGTATTTGAGACATAATAAGGTAAGTTTTCACCAAATTTCGTTGGAATTTTTTTTTTAAAAAGATATTAATAAAAAACCAAAAACTTGGTATTTTGAATTTTTCACCTAAATTTTGAGGTTATGTGAAAAAATTGCAAATACAAAAGTTGTAGATCTTTTTATTACCTACAACTTTGCCATTTAACTTTTTTCCATAGGACTTGTAGTTTTGCCGGAAATCAAGATAAACCATTTTTTACCCTTACAAACTCACCCCCTCCCACTTCCCGAACTCGGATCGACCGTAATTTATTTTTCCTTTCATTTTGATCATATTCCCCTCCTTTTCTAATGGGTTTCATCCTACTGTATTTGCATTTTTTACTATGCAACTTTTCAGCAGGTATGGTCCGATTTCAATTCACAAAAACGATTTCGAACGTAGAATTTTCATGCTTCAAAATGTGTCTTTTTGAATTCCTGGGCCAAAATTACATGACAATACCATCTGTCACATATTATTGATTGCAAGCAAGCTTAAGTTTTGTTTAATAATGTCACAACTAGAAAAAAGGAAATTGGTGAAATATTTGTATAGAAAAGGTGTTCAAAACGTTAAAAAATTAATGGAATTGACGGATCTCGGAAAAAGTGCAGTATATAAAACAATAAAGAGGATAAAAAATGGGAGATATATGAGGCATGGACGTTTCGGGAAGAACGCGTAAGATTATCGAAAACAATTTAAACGCTTTAGTGGCCTTAGAACGACAAAATCCGCGCCTAGGGTTTAGAAAATTGGCTAACAGATTTAAAAATAAACGAAGAATAAACGTGTGTCCAGAAACTGTCCACAAGTAAATGAAAAGACAAGGCTACATATCGAGGCAACCAAAGAAAGTCCCTGCAATGACACCTTTACAAAGGCAAAAAAGAGTAGATTTTAGTCAATGTTTTCGAGAAGATAACTTTGGTAATGTTTTTATATCCGAGGAAAGTATTTTCAAACTTGGTGCAAATCATCTAAAAATCAAGAGAACAAGTAACTGTTCAAATTACCCAAAAATAATGGTTTGGGGAGCAATATCTGTACATCGTGCTACACCTCTTTGTATAGTTGATGGTACCGTTAATAATGAAAAATATTGTGGAATTCTAAATAGTTTTCTTCTTGAAACGGCTCATGCTTTATATTCAGAGGGCTGGCGGTTACAGCAGGAAAATGCAAGATGCCATACATCTGCGTATGCTGCAGGTTGGATGTAAGAACAAAACTTGACAACAATTACATGGCCAGCAGCTACCAGATCTTAGTCCTATTGAAAACATATGGGGACTGATGAAGATCGAAGTGGAATGAGCAGCGCCACGAAATAAAAAAGATTTGATTATATCAGTTTTACAGGCCTGGACCACCATCACCGGACATTATAGCGTTGACCTAGTTTCGGGTTTACCTGAACGTTTAATCAAGTATTTAGTGTTAAATGGAGGTTGGACACGTAAATAAGATGAATTATTTGTTATAATTGTTTTAATTTGAGTAATAAAAATATATACCGAAAAATTATAACTGTTCTTTCTGTTTTCCGGATACTTTCTAGACGGACTATATTTCCTTTCATGCATTGTGATTTTTATTAATGTTCAAATAATCAGGCACGTATTAAATCTGACCCTAATATTATACAAAAGACCAGCAAAAAAATAAAAACTAAAAAATGGCACTAATATTTCAAAAATAGAAAAAAGGTATTTTCACATAAAAAGACGTATGTTTGTTCCCATAGTGTTTTCTAGTATTTAAAAATTTATTGCGCAAAAATTCATTTGTTTATAACAAATTCTTTGTTTAATAAACAAATGAAAAGTTGATAACATTTTTTTTCATAATATGAAAGAACGTGATAAATAATGATTTTCAAAAAAATGGATCATCAATATTAATATTTAGTTACAAAAAAATTGGTAATTACAAGTGCGTTTTTTGTCAATAAAAATTTTTTAACAAACGATTTTTTATAAAAATCATTATTCTGATCAGAGATTGAATGTGTTTCAAATTCTTATTAACAATGCATATGTTTATAACAATTATTTGAATAATGAAAGTTAAAAATAAAAAAATATACTGTGATATAGCTTTCAGCAATAAGAAAATAAAATAATAATTGGAAAAAAATCCTGATTGTTTTATTTACATTATTCATATTTAATGTCTTTGATTGTTAATGAAAACTGAAAAAAAAAATTCTGCATTTTTCCAACGTGTATCTTTACTAAACCCTTTTAAGAATAGCTCCAAAATGAAAAAGTTCTAGGTTTTTGTTTAGAAATAATCAGCGTTTTTATGTTAACTTTCAACTAATGAAAATTAACCAATTAACAAAAACAGTTATTTAAAAAATGTGGATAAATTTTTTTGTTTACGTATTAATGTTTATTCGTGTGTTTAGATAGTACCAAAGTCTTTTTATTTCTTAATATTGATATTTAATCGGTTAACATATTTTTATGATCAAGCTTCTGATTCGATTGACGCCCAATTTTCACCTATAAATTAAAATTATAAATATTATCGGCACAGTTCCGTGAGGTAGAACTTTTCTTTAGGAACTTTTCTGCTCTTTACGTATTTTTATTATCTCAAATAAATTTTTTTATTGGTGCCTCATTTTACCTATTTAAGACACACCTGAGCGTGTTTAAATCGAACTTTCAAACACGCGCGTTTTTTAAAGTTACCATGGTAACAACAACAACTCGAGAAACGTAAGTATCAATGACAATTTTTTGATTATTGATCTGACAGCAGTACCTCGTAACGTCAAATAAAAATAAATACTATTTAGGATGGACTTTCACGAAACTTGGCTGGGCATCGAGGGCGGACTTTTATGTAATGAACCTTGGCTGGGCATTGAGGACGGACTTCCATTTTTTTGTAGTAATAATATTTTATGATTTCAAAGTGCACCAATAAAAAAAATAGCGTAAAGTATTCGTGGATAACTGGTCTTTCAAACACTTGCTCTATTTCGAGCACTCCGGCTGCGCCGTCGTGCTCGAAAAATCGCGCGTGTTTGAAAGACCCCTCTATCCACATATACTTGAATATACTATTAAGGTATTTTCAAAAAACCAAATCATTCTTTTTTTGTTACGTTATTGAATATAACTTGTAATTTTTGCCGGCCCCTATTATGCAGTTAATTGTTTGTTTCAGATGCCATTTCGAATCGAATGAGTCCAAAATCATAATTTTCGATGTTCCAGCTTAGGTTTATCACGAAATGGCACTTCAAACCAGACTACTATGAAACTTTTAAAATGCATTTTTAGGACAAAACGTCAATACTCGACGCAAATTCTCTTCAATATGTTGTATTGATTGAAAACGGGTACCTTCAAGTGGAAATTTGAGTCTTATCAGGGGAATATGTTGAGTTTTTTGTCAGAAATTCGTTCACAAGGATAAATCTGTGAGTATCGATACATCTGCGACTATCTCAGCTAGACAAAAATGACAATTTTCAGTTACCTTTTCCATGTGATGCTAGATCTTTCATCAAATTTAAAGCATCTTTTGATGACATTGTACCACACAAAGGAACATTTTTTTAATAATGTTAAAAAATCTGAAACCCCAGTAAAAATGCAAAAAATACTGTTTTAGATTATTAATTATTAAATAATGTAATTGTGAAAATTATAAATTCAGTAAAAAGAGAAGTACATTATAATTATCAGTATTGTTTTTAATATCTCTAGGAATTCAATATATATTACGTATTTTGTATTAGGTCCGTTGTTGATTCTAGATTAAACTGTTACTTATTATCTTGATGATGGAAAATTTTATTTAAACAAGAATTAAATTTTTTGAGTAGTACTCAAGATAATAAAAATAATTGGTTAACAAGAGATAAAACTAAATAATACGCATTACATTTTAAGTAGATTAAATCTTTGCAAATTTCAGTACATAATAAAAGTTAAGTTTTATATACTTTTTAATATAGTGCAGAAAGCACAAGAATAAAATTATTAAATACAATTACAATTTTTAAATGACGCCTTTTTACTTATTTAACATACTAGTACCGAAGACTTTTTAAAATAGTTTGTTGAATTTAGCTATAAAAATTTAAGACAAGTAACGAAGAAGAAGATGAATGTAAAAACGGATACTATGCGGACTTTCAATCAAATATCTCAATGTAAATATATTGTCAATCTTTCTTCCCCATTCTATGCTCCACTATTTCCTTCAGCCTCTCCTTTAAAATGCTGGACTGTACTTTAAGTAGCACCGGTCTCCCTTTTTGTGTGTATTGGTAGATTTACCGATACAGTCTCTGTGTTCACAGCTCCTCTAAATATTTCCAGTAGCCATCTTTTGCTTTCCGTTCTAAGATAGTTGATCATTTGTAGGTTTACTTTGTCCTCTTTTCCCATTTTCTTTTCCAAAACATTCTCTCCACTCCTTTTATAGTGATCTCGTCTAGTTATTTATCGTTAATTTGGTTATTCTACCCTAAAATATGCTAATTTCTGTGTTGTATTCTCTGCTTATACTTATTTTTGAAATATCGATTCTATATTTGTAGTATTTAATCTGTAACTATTCTTAATATTTTGTCTTTATTGCTTAGCCCCATTATCTTCACTTTTTCCCCTAGCTATTTCGGCTCCAAAATTGTTCGCAACTTCATTTTATAGCTCTCTGTGTTCGTCACATTACTAATTAACTAATTATTTGTAACACCCCTTACAAAGTGTGTGATATAAAATCATAGGATGTATAGGGTGATACAAGTACTACATCTATTTATAATCTTTTTAAAATAATGGTAAGCTATGGCTACATATTCGCACTTTATTCTTTATTAATTTGAAAGTTTCAAATAATTGAAATACCTGTTTGTGTTCTCCCCAGTTTCATTTTAATGCATTTTGTTTGCAGTATTATTATAGTACAGATAACAAAAGATTTTTGTTTGCTTTATAGTTCTCACAATTCAGGAGAAGCAGATGTAGCCTTTCCTTTGAAATGAGTTTCGATAGTATAATATTGTTGGTGCCCTTTCTTTCTAATGTGTTTAAATAGTATAGATCGGATGGGGCCCTTTCTTTGTTATGTATTTTGATTGCGTAATTCGGATGGAGTCCTTTCTTTGTTAAGTGTGATAGTACGTATAAATCGGATGGAACCTTTCTTTGTATTAAATTTTGGAAGTATTGATTGAATGAGGCATTTTTTATACATTGTACTATATACAGTGTGACCCATTTTTAATGGAAACACCCCCCTAAAATTTGAAGTTGTAAACCGATTTTAATAATTTTTTTTTTGAAATGTCAAGTACTAAAAGGTCTACCTTGGGACAAAATTTGAAATGTTTATTCCAATTTTCAGGGCATACTACGATATTTTTTATTAGTCGAAAATCGGGATTTTTTATTAGCAATTTTTTTATTGAAAAAATCACTACGCCACTGGATTCGGAGTGCCTCTAAACAGGTGTAACCAAAATTTCATGAAAAGATATCTATCAATAACAAAGTTATGGCAACTCAAAAATTCGAAAACTCTCACAGCTAATAGTCACAAAAACACCCTATATCTACAGATATAGCCATGAGAATACTTTTTTATGATTTCAACAATAAAGTGCCACCAGATGAAAAAAATTTTTTAATGAAAATAACGGGATTACATTCACACAATTCAACTAATTATGAAGCAAAAAAATTTTATAAACGTAACTATGATAACTAATCATTGAAATGTTTCGAGTCAGTGCAACAATTAATTCTAACTCATATTCTAGTAGCCTCTACTAACCCACCATCTATTTCGATACACTTGTCGTAGCGCTTACGAATGTTTCTGATCACGTTCCTTAGTTCTTGAGGGGTAATATCTGCACATACCTGTCGAATTCTTGCACAAAGTTCATTTCTATCTCTTGAGCGGTGTTTGTAAACTTTTTGTGTGATAAGTCCCCAGAGAAAAAAGTCCAAAACTGTGAGGTCTGGAGATCTGGGGGGCCAATCTAGAAACGGACTACCACGGCCTATCCATCGGTTTGGAAAATGCTCGTTAAGCCATTGCCTCACAGCTCTGGCATAATGAACTGAACACCCATCTAACTGAACAATTAAATTTAATCGTTCATTGATTGGCAGCTCGTGAATAGCATCCCAAAACTCTGTGTTTAAAAATTCTAGCAGCCTCTGCGCATTGATGTTTTCCTCAAAAAAGAAAGGACCAATAATTCGTTCGTTCAATATCCCACACCAGACGTTGATTTTTTGGGAATACTGGCTTTTACAATTTATTACCCAGTTAGGATTATCCGCTGCCCAATAGCGACAATTCTGTGATGACACTACTCCATTTGTAGTGAAACTGGCTTCGTCGGTATATAAAATATTTTGTAGGAAATTTCTATTGTTTAAATATTCCCCTTGGGCCCATAAACAATATTCCATACGTCTTGCTTCGTCGCCTTCTTGCAGTGTGTGTAAAAATGTTGGCTTGAAAGGTTTAATATTCTTCGCCTTGAGACATCTCCGAATAGTTTCTCGTGGAATATTCAAATCTAAAGTGGCATTCCTTATACTGGCATTAGGATTATTTCCGAAATAATCTAAAATGATTTGATCATTCCTGTCATTCCTGTTTCGTCTTTGTACAGGATTACTCTTTAACATCATTTTTGATACTGCACCAGTTTCATTGAATATTTTATTTATTTTATTTACCGTACCGCAGCTAATACGAGGACGATCTGGATGTCTTTCATTAAATACTCTACAAACCTCTCTAGCACTTCTAACGTCATCTCCCGAAAGGCGTACAATTTCAATTTTCTCTCTTACGCTCAATCTTGCAGCCATGACAAAAAATAATCCGAAGAACTGTAATGTGAATATTGTTGACAATAGTACACTTAAATCTTTCACAAGTGTCAAACTGTAATATCATTTCCATGGCAACTAAGATTTAAATTGAAAATTCTATTAGGTCTTAGTTTTAGTTAATTTGCGTGAAAATTTGAATGAATGTAATTCCGTTATTTTCATTAAAAATATTTACGCTATTTGTTTTTTTTCATCTGGTGGCACTTTATTGTTGAAATCATAAAAAAAATATTCTGATGGCTATATTTATAGGGTGTTTTTGTGACTGTTAGCTGTGAGAGTTTTCGAATTTTTGAGTTGCCATAACTTTGTTATTGATAGATATCTTTTCATGAAATTTTGGTTACACCTGTTTAGAGGCACTCCGAATCCAGTGGCGTAGTGATTTTTTCAATAAAAAAATTGCTAATAAAAAATCCCGATTTTCGACTAATAAAAAATATCGTAGTATGCCCTGAAAATTGGAATAAACATTTCAAATTTTGTCCCAAGGTACACCTTTTAGTACTTGACATTTCAAAAAAAAAATTGTTAAAATCGGTTTACAACTTCAAATTTTAGGGGGGTGTTTCCATTAAAAATGGGTCACACTGTTACCTTCAACGGAACGTTCATTTGATTATTTAACATACTTTATAAATATTTAGGACATATCACATAACAGAATAAAACACACCTAAACAAAACGAGCATTTTAAAAACTTGGCAGTCATTGATGAAAATTTGGATTCAAATAGCAGGCGTAACGAGGTTTTAATTTGTCTTTTTTATTTTGACTGGTATTGGAATGAATTTTATATTTATAGGGAGTGGTAAGACATTTATTATATTTGGAATGTGCCTTGTGTTTTTCTATATTTCTAAGTTTTTATAATATCATTATAAATTTTACTAAAATTTTTTGTGTCTTTAAATTTACTGAACTGGTTTTTCTTTGGATTTCTTTCATTTCTAGAACTGTTTTTTGTGTGGTTTACAGTACGAAGAATTTTTGTATTTTCGAAATCAAATGTGTGTTGGTTTTCTGAAATATGGATAGTGTGTGCCGTTTTGTTTCGTTTGTCATATTTGTGACTATTTATTCTGTTCTTTAAATACTGACTTGTTTGTCCGATGTAGACCCCTTCACAGTTTTATATGGTACTTCATAGACTATATTGCTCTTTTTTTCCTTTGAGATAGAACTTTTTAGATAGGTGTAATTGGTTTTTAGTAGGTTGTATCCTTTATGAGCAACACGTATGTTGTGGTGTGAAAATGTCTTCTTTAGGTTTTCTGATAAATTTGGTATGTATGGTAAAGTGAGAAATTGGTTTGTTTCATTGTCTATCTTAGTTATTGTATTATTATGGTTATTAAATATATATGTAAACGTTTTTTAAATATCTTGTTTATCAAATTTGTAGGATAGTTGAGTATAAGGGCATCTTGTAGCTTTTATTATTGCATTCTTTCTGAATTCGGGGTCGGACAAATTTATTGACCGATCTGCAAGTCCAATAATTACAGATTTCTTTGTGTTAGAAGGTGTTTAAATATCGGGAAGACCAGGTATCCTTTGTGTACCATTCTGATTGTATGGTGTTTTGTATATGATAGAGGGTAAGATACAAAAACCTAATTTGGTTGTTCTTTTCTAGTTTAATGGTAAACTGTAGTCTGTCATGATAACTGTTGAAATTTTGTAAGACCAAATGGTCTGCATTTTTTGGTATTTTTAATATGCAGTCGTCAACATATCTATAAAAAAATAGTGTTTGGATTGAGTTTTGACCAATATTGTTTCTTCAAGGCCATCCATAACTAATTGGGCAATGACGCTAGAAATAGAGGTCCCCATGGCACACGCTTCTATTTGTTGATAAAATGCCTCTTCATACAAAAAATAAGTGGAATTCAGAGTGAGTTCTACAGCTTCTAAGAAGTCACTCATAGATCTATCAGTGTATGTTTTATAGGAATACTCGTATATAATGAATTAACATCTAAGGATGCTAATATATAATTTTCTGGCAAGGTAATATTTTTAATCTTATTTTTGAAATCCATCGAGTTTTTTATGTACTTATTCTGGTTAACAACGTTTTCAAGAATTTTTTTAAGTTGTTTGGATAGTTTTTCGAAAGGCGATTGGATACATGAAACATTTGGTATATAATATATATATATATATATATATATATATATATATATATTACATCAGTGGTTCCCAACCTTTTCTGGACCACCGCCCCCTATAGAAGAGAACAAAAATTTCACCAACCCCCCCCCCCCTTCCCCCAGTCGCTGGTTACTCCAAAGTAGTTTTAATTTCATTTGAATCTCATCTGTACCGTCCCAATTGATCTGTTTAATTTCAGTTAATGTCTAAATTTTATTTTAGAGGAATGATGAAGTAGAAATTTATTAAACGACTACCAAATGTACAATACAATTGTTTATTAAACTTTTAAATATAAACACAGAATCAATAAGAAATACAATCACAATAGAAATAAGAAATGCAATACAATAAGAAATACAAAATTACTAATAAAGAAAAAAACATTAATCGCAGATCGCCACGTTCAGTGATGTGTAGTCTGTTCCTCTTCTTTGACAGCAAATCAGTTACTGCACTGAATGCACGCTCAGCCATATAGGACAAAGGAAATACAATTAACAACTTCTGTACTATTGTCCACAATCCAGAATAGAGAACTGGTATTGGTTTTTGAAGCCAGAACTCTTGATATCCACGTTTGAATTTTACTTTCATTACTTCGTTAGCTGTGAGTTCTAATAGCTCCTCTTCCAAATTTGATGAGCCTTCAGTATCTGTGTTTGCGAAAGGATCTATATACCCAACTTGGCATTTCCATGTTTAAAATATCTTGGAAACGCTCTGTAAAATCAACATGAAGAACTTCCAAGTGGTGGCAGTAAGTAAGTAAATCTTCCGGTTTTGAAGACACTGTTGATAATGTGGGAAAATGGTTGTACTCACCTATACCAAAATTTCTTTTGAATATAAGAAGTTTTCCTGCAAAAGCAGCTATGACGTTTTTAGTTTTAATTAAATTTAAATCATCACCTTGCAATAGTAGATTAACTTGATTAAATGCTTTAAACAGGTCCGTCAAATAAGCGATGTCATTTTTTGACGTAATCAGGTTTTCGCGCAATTGTTCGTTTTCTTCAAGAAATTCCAACACTGTGTCAAATAGATTGGAAAAACGATTCAGACAAACACCTTTAGAGAGCCAACGTACTTCTGTGTGCAGCAGCAAGCGATTGTAGTCTTCATCATTTTCATTGCAAAGCTTATGAAACAAACAGTCATTCAATGAATTGCTTCTAATGATATTGATTGCTTTAATAACGTTATTGAGGGACGCATGCAGACGTTCATTTAATTTTTTTGCAACCAAATTCTGACGGTGAATAATACAATGTACAGCGAGTACATTTGGCACTGCTTTTCTCAAATGTGCTATAAAACCCTTATGACGCCCGGTCATTGCTGGAGCACCATCAGTAGCAGCAGACAAAATATTGCTAATAGGAATTTCTTTCTCTTGAAAAAATTCTTGCATGATATTAAATATAGAATGTCCCTTTGTATCAGATTCCAAATTCTTAGCAAATAATAATAATAACTCTTGATAAATTTTTTCTTCTTTTATAAATCGTACGTATGATAAGAGTAGAGCTTCGTTACTTGGTAGAGTTGATTCATCGAGTTGAATGGAAAATTTGCAAGTCTTTAGGTAATCGCATAATGATATTTCAACGTCATTCGCCATTTCATCTATTCTTCTTTGCACTGAATTATTACTGAGAGGATTTTTTTTAATGATATCAAATGGTGTCTTATGATGGAGAACAGTTTTTAATATCTCTTTGACTGCCGGCAAAATTAATTCCTCGCCAACGGTGTGTGGTTTTCCTGACTTTGCGATTAACAATGAAACGTTATATGAGGCTCGTAGCCCATCATCGTCTCGTTTAGAAGACGATGCAAAAAGGTTTGATATAGTTGGCTGTTTTAAATATTGTTTTTCGAGTTCTTGAAAATAGAATATATCTTTGTTCTTCTTATCAGGATGCATTTTATGTAAATGCTCTTGTAGCCTAGAAGGTTTCATAGCTTCATTTGAAAAAACTTTTCGGCAAATTAAACACATAGGTAATGATTTGTTTGTAGAAGATTCCGCAAATCCATATTTTAAATATTCAATACTGTATTGCCGGCATTTCTTTTTTAATTTAGAAGTAGATTCAGCCATTTTCATACAAAAATTAAATTCTCAATAGATTTATATATAGTAATGTTTATAAAATGACACACGACTCACGATTATTTACTACGGCAGAGCTGATTCAGGACTATATATCGCGGACAAGCACATACAACTAACTAACAAAAAATTCGTAGAGCTGTTGCTTTTATACGTTTCATTTCGTGCATGATTTAACTTGTTTGTGTGCGAACATGTCGAAACATGTTATTTTGTATGAACATCGCGCGTTCGCTTATCAACGTGCGAGGACAAGTCATATACTTCTATTCTGAACTAAAAGAAATTATTATAATTATTAGTATTATTATTAATGCTAATTTAAAACTGCTTATTAACCCTTATTAAATCATTTTTATGCAAGTACATCAATTATTTTAAACTTCTAAAAAATTTTCTGTTTTAAGATAAAACTTGAATTTTCAAGAAGTTATTGATATCAACAAAACTAAAACTTCTTAATATAATTAATAATCATCTAAATAAGATAAAGGTAATCGTCAGTTCACAATCGATATTGTACAGTCAGTATGTATTAAAAAACTCTGCAAATTTCAGAGCTGACAGTATTTGTAACAGCTGATGTTGTTTATTAGATCTTCAATTATTTCTAGAAGAAACAGTTATGAAATACTCCGGTTTTATCGAGTCGACTCATGTGAATGTATCACTTAATATTTACAGCACTGTAATACATGATTTTAATAGCTAATTGTTAGGGAATCAATATATAATAGATAGTTATTTATGCAACAAGTGCAAAAGTAGGTGTTTATTGCACGCAACGTGAAATTGTTCAACGAGACCGTCAGGCCGAGTTAGAGAACACGTTGAGTGTAATAAACACTTTTTGCAGTAGTTGGATACAATATTTTTTCTACGTTCATGCAAAAACCAAAAAAAAATGTTTTATTTAGAGCACTAAGTGTAGGAAAATAAAAAATATTAATAATTAATTAGCATCAAACGCTGAAAAAGTTAGAAACATAGGAACAGTTATTTAACTTAAACTTTAGGAACTACTCACGCCATTGAGTACTCAGACCAAAGTGATGAGGGTTTGATAGCATTAGATCTTTTTGGAAATATGCAAGAACTTTTTATCGAAGCCCCGCTCTTAAAAACGATTATAACTTATTTCATATTGTTTTCTTGATTTACTAGGTAATAAATTTAATGACGCTGTATTTGCTAATTCACTGATTTCTGGAGGGATCCCAACGAATTCCCCTTCATCACTATCATGTATTTTTTTCCAATAATATTACTCATTTCAAAACATTAAATTGTGTAATTGTCAGAATTAATTCTTGACTGACGGTTCTAGAACTGCAACTGCATTATTCAAATCATAGTACAGTAGCTATAAGCGCATACGTATGTTTGAGGCATTTATTTATGTTTGTGTTCATATTTTCAATAAAATGCATTTTTTAGTAATTCCGTAATCTAGTGTGTAATAAATATGATTGAAAATTCTAAAAAATTGACAATTGTTTCGATATTAAATATCATCGTCAGAATGACAGAAATTACATTTCATTTGATGCCTACAATAGTTATTTTTGGCTAGACCAAGAAGTGACCTACCTTGTTATTGACTATATATATATATATATATATATATATATATATATATATATATATATATATAAATAGAAAAGAAGATGATCTTATATTACAAATATTAAAGCTTAGATATTATTAGACCTATGGGGATATCCTGGATATCTTTTTCCCATTTAAGATCAGTATAACTGTGCAATTATACAGAAAACCAGAAAAACTATATTTGCTGATCTTAAGAATACAGTTTAAAAGTGGAGAACTCCATAGATTTATCTGTTCATTGACTACAACATAATCAGAGTCTCTTAAATCTCTTATAATTGCTAATTCTTCATGGAAATATAGTTCTTGTTTGTCGTTCACTACCTATAAAACAAGCTAATATGTCATCTACATATCTATACCAAAATAAGATATTTTTTAAAATGTTACATTAAAAGTTTTTTCATTTGCCAAAATTGATGATATTGGGTTTCCCATTGGTAAACCTTCATTTTGAATATATACTTTATTGTCAAAAGTGGAATAATTCTGATTAATACATACATCAAATAAATTAAGTATATCTGATATTATTCCTAGATTAATATTTTTATCTTCTAGTAATTTTCTTAGAAGTGTTAGACATTCTTTTGGAGGAAGTATAGTGAACATAATGGTAACATCAAATTAAATGAGTTTAGATCTTGGCAGTTGAATGTTTTTAATTTTTTGATTGATTCTTTTGAATTTTTAATTAAGTATATATCTGTAAGTATATTGTTGAGCTTTTTAGCTAATTTATTATTATAAGTATTAACATAAGAAACTACAGGTCTAATTAGTCCCGATACTTTATGTTATTTAACGGTTTCATATATACATATAAGAATTGCATAAGCTGCCGCCGAGTGTTGTTGTACTGCGATATCATTTTTTTAATTTCATAGAGGAACTTTATGGTTTTTTTACTTCCTCTACATATAGATACAGCTTGTTAAAAATATGTTTAAAACCTACTTCTGTAAACGGCGGCGACGCTGATTGTTGGAAAAATATGATTATTCCTAAAAGAGTTAATACTAGTCGATGGTCATCTAGAAGTGATGCTTGTCAAGGATTACATTCGCATTAAAGAAACATTGTCCATAATTTCAGAAGATTGTGACCAACAATTTAAAAACTGTAGCGATGCAAGTGGTTTGTATAACCTAATATGTCTACTGGAAACAGGTTTATTTGCAATATTTTGGAATAAAATTTTAGAGAGACCAAACAGCACAAGTCATATTATTCAGAATTCAAATATTGGCCTTAATTCCGGAGTGGCAGCACTTGAATCACTTAAAGAATTTATTAAGTCAAGACGTGACAACTTCGAAATGTATGAGATGCGGGGTGAGAAGATAAGCGGAACCTAAGATTATTCCACACATAGGACGCGACAATTAAATTTTCGGTTTACTCAACTGGATTATGGGAAGGTTCCAGAAGCTGAAATGACACCATCAGAGAAATTTAGAACTCAAAATTGTATTCCTATGATGGACCAATTCACTATCTTTTTAAGCTTTCCGCATATGAAGCTATACATTCTGATTTTGGATTTCTACATCATTTCGAAAATTTAACTCCCAATGAAATTAACAAACTTGCTAGAATGTATAACAACGATTTAGATGAGAACCTAGGTGTCGAATTAGTAAAATTTGTTGATTTTTTCAATACATTTGAGGTGCACATCGGTTTATCAAATATAAGTAAAGGACTTCAAACCTACCGGCTCCTAAAAGAAAATAACGTGGATGATTTATTTTCAAACGTTGAGGTGACACTTTGTCTATATTTACTTCTGATGCTAACTGCACTGGGGAGAGATTGTTCTCAAAACTCAAGTAAATTTAAAATCGACTTCGGTCTATAATGGATCAGGAGCGTCAAAATCATCTCTCCATAATGAGCATTGAACACGATGTCTTAAAGCAACTAAATACATCCGACATAATCAATGAATTTTAAATAAGAAAATCTAGAAAAGTACCGAGACTTTAATCACACAATATTATTAAACTTAATAATTTAACTCAGGCATGTCAAAGATACGGCCCGCGGACAGCATCTGGCCCTCAAGCCATGTCAATACGGCCCGCGATATTTCGACGGCACTCGATGCCACTATGGAATTCCCACTTTTTAACAATCCATTCATTATTGAAGCTGCACAGGCCCAATTTCATTTGCAAATGGAATTAATTGATCTCCAATGTGACAGTATTATAAAGGATACATTTAAGGAAGTAAATGTTACTACATTTTATACACAATACGTATTTCAAGAGTTTGAGTAATTATCCAAATATAAAAAATCATACTCCACGTATCCTGTGTATGTTTGGTCGTACCTATTTATGTAAACCGATGTTTTATTTTATGAAAATAAATAAGAACAAACATCGCTCAAGGCTTACAGATCAACATCTCCAATCTATACTGAAAATAACTACCTCAAATATGTCCTCTGACATCAAAGAGATTATCAAAAACAAGAGATCTTGGGTGTCAGGAGCCTCGAGCTCAACTTAATTTATCCTTTATATGAAAATTGATTGAAAGTAAATAAATAAAGTTTTAATATGTGTTTTAGTTTTAAATTTTTAGTCTGGCCCGCTAACATACCCTAAAATTTATATTTGGCCCTTTAGAAAAATGAATTTGACAGCCCTGATTTAACTTACTTATCTTAATTTATATATTTTACTCTGTATTCGAGTAAATAACTGTTATTTATCTTGTATTGCATATTTTCACAGGCATATTATGTATTTATAAAAGTGAAGTGAAATTTTTCGTTTTTTACGAATGGTAGAAAGAAAGGCCCTTAAACGAATTCTGCCCAGAGGCCTACACAGACCTAAAGCCGCCTGCCCTGATAATTGTGGAGATTGTGGATTTTTATTTATGATGTATATCTTTTCATAATCACTAAAAATATAATTTGAACTATTAACAATCTCCCTTACGTTCTTATAAAACTTTTTTGTTGGGTCTGCTCTAAGGATTTGGACATCGCTAGATTCTATAAAGTTATTTACTTTGGATTTATAATCTTCAGTTTTCAATATAACAGTGACTTTACCATTTTGTAATTGTGAGGTTATGCTTTTCTACTTTCTTTTTAATTGAATTTAAAACTGAAATGTCATTATTTGTTTGAGATTTAACTTTGACGGTTCAATATTTTTGATTAAATTGGCAATTTGTAATTTCTCATAAATAAAATTATTCGAATTAGATTTTAAAGCTTTTTCTCATTCTGTAGTTAATATTTCTTTAATCTTATTCGTAAATTTTGGTGATACGCTATACTTTAAGCCTTTATTTAAAAATTCTATTTCACTGCTTGTAACATTAGTGTCTGAAAGGTTTTCAAATCGTGATGCAAAGTGTGTTGGTATGTAAGTATTTACGGTTTCATGATGTTTAGAGTATTGAATTCTATGTTGTATGTATTCAAGTTTTTTTTAGTTTTTGTTCTTGTTTCTTAAATTTGTTGTGCTTCATTGTGCTGAACAGTAAAATTCTACTGGATGTAGTTGTAACGTCCGTTCAGAATGTATAACTTTTATATGTGTGTAAGGAATCTCTTATTTTAAACCATTTTCCACTTTCATCTTTAATTCAGACTCGTTGGGCACATTTTATCACTTTTTTTGGCTTGACGTGTATTATTATGGCATTTTATGTAAACATAATTTGGTATTACTTCTTTTCTAAGGCATTCTTGGTTAAGCCAGATGTGTTGGGATGCGTTGCAACGTTTTTCTAGTAGTTATAGTCGGGTCAAGTATCTCTCGAAGATTTTTTAATGAAATTTATTTCTAATAATATTTCAAAGATAGTATATTTAGCAACAAATTATTTTAAAACAGAAAGTAATGTGAGTACAAAGTTGTTAAATGTAAAAACAAAAATTTCTCCACTAAAAAAGTCTGGTATATATAAACTTGAATATCCAGAATGTAATACTGTCTATATGGGTCAAATCATTACAAATTAAACACAGTGAACATTTACGAGCATACAGATTGAAACAACCAGAGAAATCCCACTACGCAAAATATCTACTTGACACCAAACATGCATTATCACCTCATACAGAACTAGAAGTACCACATACTTGTGATTAAGAAAGAAGAGTTGGATTTCCTTGAAGAATTAGAATACACTTCCGAAACCCACAATATGAAGTCGTCAATCAACAGATAAATCAAGGCAAGGCCGGGACCAAGGGGGGCAGGGGGGAGCCCCCCCTCCAAAGTCCAGGCAGTTGGTTCCAAATCCAAACACAGTTGGCAAAATCCACCTACCCTAGTCATCACAATAAATAAAATAAAATGTGATTTTTAAGCTATATTTTCCTACATATTACAAAATTATAATTTTTAACCTAGGATTATTTGTATATATAACCTTCTATAATCGTTACCGTCAAGAAATTATTAATATTAGTCCACCCTTTACATCACACAAACGGCATGTACAAAGTCGGTGTCCCGTTGCGGCTTAGACTTTGGTAGCTTTTGATTCGGTTGACTCACCGCAATTGTTGACGTTTTTAGTTTTCTAGATTTTTATTTAGTTGAAGCAACAAGCAAAATCATGTAATGTAATAAGTTAGTTCTTTCTAGTTTTTTAAAACAAACCGATGTGAGGCAGATAATGAGTTGAAGTGAATTTTGTGAATGTGTCAGAAAGTTTAATAACTTGGATATAATATAGGTATTATAAATTTTTTAAAATGGAAAAGAAAACTAGACCGGGCCGAGTTCCAGTTGTGGGTCTAAATTTAACAAGGACTATCAAAAAATTCATGAGAAAACTATTCACGGTGGAAATTCGGTTAAAATTAAACGTGTTGGTGTACCGGAAAATCCATTTACATTAGCAGCATGTTAAAAAAAGATAGAACGAGAATCAATCCCATCAACCTCGAAAGAACCTAGTGGTACGTAAAACATTATTTACACTTTATAGTATTTTACTTTAAAATTACTCATTATTTTTATTATTACTATTTTTAAATAAACTGCAATGTTTGTTTTCACTTTGTTTTCTTCAATCGGTTTTAACAGCAAACAATGATTTTATCGTTTTATAATATTGTGTTATTACTATAGAAAAAGTTGAAAATGACGAGCAGAGTCAAGCTGATCATGCTGATGATGATAATGGTGTCAATGAGGAAATGAAGTTAGCAGATGTAGAGGATGCAGACAAAACTCAAGCTGATGCTGAAGTAAATGTCACTGAATTTGCAGTTAAACATATATTTAAAAAAACTTCATGTCACATCGAAGGAGGTTTTTGTTAGTTTCTATAGTTATTAATATTAAAATTATACGACTTGAAATAATGTAATCTAGAAAATTTAAAAAATGTTAATTAATGATAGACTCATTTTACGAAAAATAAGTGAAACATTTTTTTCTCCGTGGCACAGTATTCTTTTAAATGTCTAGAAAATACCGTATCTTTTTAAATCCTAAATTAACATTTATGGCATAACTTTTTTTGATATGTTAAGGGCGATTTTAGGGCAGCGTATCGTCTTGGCGCTCGGCGCGCAGAGCTCTATTTTCAACATTAAATTAAAAATATCCTTAATAGAGGTTTCATCCTCTAAGAATGTTGAATAGATCAGGCTTTTACTTGATGAAGATCCATACTGAACGATGAAATAAAACAATATAGTTTGTTTAAATCTTCATTTATTTGAACTAATGTTCAATTTAAACTTGTTGACGCGTTTCACTAACACAGTAGCTTTGTCAAAACGTATTTTCTTTAATTCAAGTACAAAGAGGTACCAAACGTTGAGAGCTAGTTTACAGCAAATAGAAAATTCCCTTTCTTTAAAAAATCTGTCTAAAACTAGATGGACTGCTCGTGCAGAAACTTTAAATACGGTAAACATTTCAATGGAAATTGTTTTAAATACTTCGGAGAATATTTCTACAAATATCAATGTCGACAGTAGTACTAAAGGAAAAGCATATGGTCTGTTCAAACGTATTTTAAATTTTGACTTTATCAGCTGTTTATTTTTTTTAAAAACTGCGTTTTTAAAGATGAAGTTTGTTACCGAAATTCTACAATCCAACAAGCTAAATATAATTATATTATATTATAAATAGTAGGTACTAAAAATATCCTGAAAACCATAAGATCAAGTCCCGACGAAGTAAATAATATAATTGAAACCTCCAAAATATTTGCTGCATCATTACATGTCAATGCAGACGAAGACTTTAATAGGCATCACAGACGGAGGGTTATTCCAAAAAGGTTTGACCAACAAAATGAAAATGCCGCGCTCATGGATATTAACGAATTTTATCGGCACGAATTCTTTCAAATGTTAGATGTCCTAATCATTTTTTTGGAACAAAATTTATCTGAAGTTCTAAAAAGTATAAAACCTTTTGTAAATATATTTTCTTTCCCGTTGTCCAAAATAGCTATTATGGACAATAAAAATATTGAAGCTGCTGTGTTACTGTATCCCTCCAATAAACCCGATCCAGCTAGTTTACAGGGCGAACTAGAGGTATTTTTTGATATTTGTATAGAGAAAATAACTGATTCCATGGAAAAGGTGATGAAAGTTGCTAATGAACAAAAACATGTTTCAAACGATACTTTTCTTTTTTGTCAACTTATCTATACCGCTGCGTTTTCAGTTGCAACAAACGAACGTAAATTTAGCACTCTAAAATTTGTAAAAAACACGTAACGTACCACCATGTCTAATGATCGGTTAGATTCCTTAATTAGCTTAAAAAGCGAGCGCGATATAACAGATAATGGAACTGGCAAATGTAATCGAGTCTTGGACCAAATTAAAAGATAGGAGACTGAAGGTCCAAAGCAAGTAGTACAAAGTATTAAGTGGCTACAAATAATATTTTTTTCATTAATTTCTTTTCACTTTTTAAGTATGTATATTTTTGAACTGTTTTCGTTTATATTTCTTAAGTAAGGTATTTTTGTTCCTATTTTTCAAACAGGTATATGTTGTAAGTATTATAATCTAATAGTTTAAATTTGGATTTTTAAGATTTTGCTAGTAGGTTGCATTTTTAATATGTTAAAGCCTATACTTGTTTATATTCTAGGAAGTTCTCCATTTATAAACTGTCTTCTTAAGTAATAATTGTAATGTTCAGTAGATATAGTTTTCCTGGTTTCCTACATCATTGCACATTTATGTTGATCTTAAATGGGAAAAATATATCCAGGATATCCCCATAGGGCTAATAATATCTAAGCTTTAATATGTGTGATATCATATCTTCTTATTTTTTCTATTCATATATGTTAAGTCAATAACAAGGTAGGTCACTTCTCGGTCTAACCAAAAATAATTATTAAACATCACGCAGGCATCACATGAAATGTCATTCTAACGATAGTAATATCGAAACAATTGTCAATTTTTTAGAATTTTTTTATTTTTTCATTATTGTGTGGAATTGTGAAATTATTTAGAAACAGTTAGCTCCATTTGAAAAAGTAATATTTTTTGAAAAATAATTAGGTATATCAAAATTTTGCAAGGCTTTGCTCCATATGATAAAAATAAGATTAATGTTAAAAAGTACCTCGTAACTGTATTCACGGCAAAACCAAAAAATTCCTTAAAACAAAAGAGAACAAATTGCGCAAACAGTAGTTTAATGACACTCGCGTATATAAAAACAATCGAAATAATTTTACACAAAATCTTGTCAATAAAATAGAACTATCGCGGTTCGAAAACACTATAAAAAACAAAGGAAAGAACAAAAATCCGCGGCGAACTGGTTGATGCTTTTATGAATCGCGAGATAGAATTAACGGTAGGAACAGATGACTGAGTGTATGTCTCTGTGCCAACTAGATTGATATAGATATGGGTATATCCGGCGAGTTTTGTTTGAATGGTGTGTATGTGTGTACGTACGTATCACGACGGCGAAGTGCACTAACCTGGTGCTCGAGCTTTTCGTTTGGTACGGACGTGTAGCATACCCACCAAGTCGTGCTTCCTCTTCAAGAGATTGCGGTGCGGCTTAGTACAACATCATGGTCACTTTCACAAGACACCACCGGCGGATTTGCAACTCTACAGAGTTATCCGTTGTGAACTGTTTATTGAGGGCGTTTAATATTTAGATAGTTTAAATTTGTTTCATTAAATTAATATTTTACATAATATTATAAAAATGGACGTATACATTTCACTTTTTATCAAAAAATACAAATCACATAGCCTTTGTGTGTAAATCATACGGGTGTTGTAAATGTAGTTTTCGAAAATATATTATTATACACGGGTGTTCATTTCAGGACTTCCCACCCTAATTTTCTCGAAATGTGTGTATTTAAAAAAAATCATGGGACACGTCAACAAATATATCGAAGGGGACAACTTTTTATCATAAAGGCAACGCGCCCCCTTTCACCCCCCGCCAGAGGGAGTTGCCAACTTCAAAATCTTAAATGGGAAGGGGTATCGAGTTATACCTCATTTTAAAGGTCTTTTTAATCTCTACACGTCGGCTTTTGTTTTTTTTATTGATCGATTCGTTGTCGAAATATTTAGGAAAATCTGTTTGCTCATTCGTACCATTAAAATAAAAACTGCAATTGTTTGTTTTGTTATTCCTTTCAACATTTTTGTATGAAAAAATGCAAAAAAATGTTTTTGATAGAGAAAATAAAAGACATGATACCTATTGAATTGTTTACCATGCTTACCAGTTGTGTGAAAAAGCAATTTATTAAAAATGGTTTACACTTTAGCTAAAAAAGTTGAAATAGTGTTAATTTACGGCGCCGAAAACCAATGTGCTCGACGAACTGCTGCAATATTTAACGAAAGGCGCCCAGATAAGAACACCTCTCATAGGTATGTCCTAAATCTAATCGCCAAATTTACTCAAACAGGATCTGTTGCAAATTTAAAACATGATCAGCCAAGAGTTTTGAATGAAGCCACTCAAATTGAAGTGATAGGTTATTTTGGTATGAATCCTAATCCTTCGTTACGTACCAATTCTGCTGCAACTGGAATTTTCTTAGGCTCTGTCCACAAAATTACCAAAATTAATAAATTCCATCCCTATAAAATGAAAGTATGTCAAGAGTTAAGTGAAGACGATTTTGACAGAAGAATTGAGTTTTGTGAACAAATGACTACAATTATTAATAACACTACCGAATTTTTAAAAAATATCTGCTTCACTGATGAGTGTACTTTTTATTTAAATGGTTTTGTCAACAAACATAATTGGACCAATGAAAATGACCATGTATTTGCCGAAGGGCATACCCAGCATGCCCAAAAAATTAATGTATGGGCCGGTATACTAGGAAATCAAGTAATTGGTCCATTGTTTATAAATGAAAATCTAAATGGTGAGATGTACTTGAATATACTAGAAAATACGATCAATCCGTTAATTACCGAAGCAATTGAAAATCAACTGGATAGAGATGGCAACAACTTTCTTGACGAAAATGAGTTATATTTTCAGCAAGATGGAGCTCCCCCCCATTATGTGCTTCCGGTCCGTCAATGGTTAAACAATGTATTTCCCGGTAAATGGATAGGGCGAAGAGGACCTATAGAGTGGCCAGCTAGGTCCCCAGATCTAGCACCATGTGATTTTTTTCTATGGGGACATTTAAAATCAGTTGTTTACACACCCCCGCCACCAAATATAGGAGACCTTCGACAAAGGATTACTGCAGAATGTCGAGCAATTCGTACAGAAGTGTTTGAAAATGTGCGTCACGAATTTGAACAGCGGTTATACCATTGTTTGGCCAACAATGGGCAACATTTTGAGCAATTATTAAATTGAAAATCTGTCTACAATATTGTAATTTAGTTTTGATAAAAGGAATGAGGATAAATAGTTGC
The DNA here is from genome assembly GCA_963921935.1 of Galeruca laticollis. NCBI lineage: Eukaryota > Metazoa > Arthropoda > Insecta > Coleoptera > Chrysomelidae > Galeruca > Galeruca laticollis. The sequence goes on from OY998177.1 coordinate 174,084,967, forward strand.
CGTTTTTATTTTAATTGTACGAAGCAGCAAACAGATTTTCCTAAATATTTCGACAACGAATCGATCAATCAAAAAAAAAGCCGACGTGTATAGATTAAAAAGACCTTTAAAATGAGGTATAACTCGATACCCCTTCCCATTTAAGATTTTGAAGTTGGCAACTCCCTCTGGCGGGGAGTGAAAGGGGCGCGTTGCCTTTATGATAAAAAGTTGTCCCTTTCGATATATTTGTTGACGTGTCCCAGGATTTTTTTTAAAATACACTCATTTCGATAAAATTAGGGTGGGAAGTCCTGAAATGAACACCCTGTATATAGAGTGTCCCAAGTAAAATTTGCATCACCCAATATTTCGTGTTGTGTTCAAATTGGGAAAAAATGTCAAAGCAGGCTCAATTTTTACAGTAATTTCAAACTCCATTTATCATCCCTCTAGCGCCCAGAACCAACCCTTGAAAAACCGTAAATGACAAGAGGTGTCAAGTAATACAGCTGATCTTATTGTCTAAGCAACATTGTTATTTTTTTGGCTTTGAATGTTTTTCTTTACGAAAATATGAAATTCTTTCAGGATCATTAGGATTTTCGAAATCGGCAATTTTAAAAAGTGTTTTGTTATGGATGGAGTAAAACATGTTCCACTAAGTGAGGCCACATACCGGAGATACACAGGTATTGCTAAATGTGGCGTTACATTTGAATCGCAACACATTTATCGCCCCCGTATATTTGCGCAAGAGCACGCACACCAAGAATACATTTGTAGCGGATGCAGTTTGTGCCTAGACATTCGCCTAGCTACACAAATGCAAGATCGAACACGTTCGTTATTTGTAGCGTGGTGGTTTGCAAAAATGAAAGACAATATCGAGTTTTACATTGATTATATTGCAGAGGTTGAAAAAACCATATATTATATAAGGTTTGTTCCAACCTGCGCCAGAAACAGTTTCTTACAGTCAGGATTCTGCGCACTAACTGAAATGTGTTTCAACCTGAGTTTCTGACAGTTAGTAAACGATTCGTTTTCTGTTCCAACTGATTTTCAAACCTGTTTGTAAACGATCAGGGGCGCTTATTTTTGAATCGTGCGACATCATGTCGCATACGAGAAGGCGTATTTTTTACCACACGACATCATCTTGCATGCTACTTTTTTCATGCGACATGTAACGGATGGGTCAAACCATGCGACATCCATTCGAGATGCACGTTTTCTTTATTGTTTTACAATTCCGTAGCATAGATAAAGGTGTTCTACAATACATAGTGTCATTTGATGTCAAATCCTAAATATTTATTATTCAAAAATAAATCATGAACAATAATAATCTTATTAACAATTTAGTGGTTATTCAGGCTATGGAACATTTGGAAGAAGACGCTGTTTTTCCTTATCATGATCCTTTCCTGTGCTTAGCAGATGCCGTATTTTTGAAAACTTATAGATTAACCAAGGTTCTTGCCAGAAATCTAATTGAAGAGATAACCCAATTTATTGTTCCTCCGAATAGAAGCTCTGATTTAAGTATTTCACGAAAGGTAGGTTTCGATGTACCTATGGGATCTTTAATTAGGTATAAATAATACTTTTTTATAAATTATTCTTGTTACTTTTATTAGGTATTGACGGCTCTTCCATTGTATGCACCTGGTAGCTATCAGTGGACATAGGAAGCAATATAATTAATGCTGTAAACCATTGGTTCCCAACGGGGGCGATACCGCCCCCCTGTGGGCGCTACAGCCTTTTAGGGGGGCGGTAGCGGATTCAGAAGCAAATAATAAGCAGTCAAGAGAAATGGTGAAATAAAAATGATTTAATAAGGGTTAATAAGTAGTTTTAAATTAGCATTAATAATAATACTAATAATTATAATAATTTCTTTTAGTTCAGAATAGAAGTATATGACTTGTCCTCGCACGTTGATAAGCGAACGCGCGATGTTCATACAAAATAACATGTTTCGACATGGTCGCACACAGACAAGTTGAATCATGCACGAAATGAAACGTATAAAAGCAACAGCTCTACGAATTTTTTGTTAGTTAGTTGTATGTGCTTGTCCGCGATATATAGTCGTGAATCATAAGCTCTGCCGTAATAAATAATCGTGAGTGGTGTATCATTTTATAAACATTACTATCTATAAATCTATTGAGAATTTAATTTTTGTATAAAAATGGCTGAATCTACTTCTAAATTAAAAAAAAATGCCGGCAATACAGTATTGAAGATTTAAAATATGGATTTGCGGAATCTTCTACAAACAAATCATTACCTATGTGTTTAATTTGCCGAAAAGTTTTTTCAAGTGAAGCTATGAAACTTTCTAGGCTACAAGAGCATTTACATAAAATGCATCCTGATAAGAAGAACAAAGATATATTCTATTTTCAAGAACTCGAAAAACAATATTTAAAACAGCCAACTATATCAAACCTTTTTGCATCGTCTTCTAAACGAGACGATGATGGGCTACGAGCCTCATATGTTTCATTGTTAATCGCAAAGTCAGGAAAACCACACACCATTGGCGAGGAATTAATTTTGCCGGCAGTCGAAGAGATATTAAAAACTGTTCTCCATCATAAGACACCATTTGAGATCATTAAAAAAATTCCTATCAGTAATAATTCAGTGCAAAGAAGAATAGATGAAATGGCAAATGACGTTGAAATATCATTATGCGATTACCTAAAGACTTTCCATTCAACTCAATGAATCAACTCTACCAAGTAACGAAGCTCTACTCTTATCATACGTACGATTTATAAAAGAAGAAAAAATTCATCAAGAGTTATTATTTTCCAGATTTATGATTGCGTCGCAACTGTATTAGTAGGCATACAGCTATTAACAATTTGACTAATTTCGGCGTTCGTAGACACACCGAATCGACTCATTGTTAGTTCTTGAAAATTCAATAAGTTGTTGACAAACATGCCAAACTATTTATTCTGGTAACCAACACCGCGATAATTGATGAACAAATAAATAAGTGAAAAAACCACTAGTGTATTTGTCGCTGTAAAAGTTAAAGCTAACTTTTGCCGCTGTCAAAGTGACAATTGCACTGTGGCATATGCGATTTTTTATACATGAGTTAAATTGTCAAGAGAAAGAAATTCCTATTAGCAATATTTTGTCTGCTGCTACTGATAGTGCTCCAGCAATGACCGGGCGTCATAAGGGTTTTATAGCACATTTGAGAAAAGCAGTGCAAAATGTACTCGCTGTACATTGTATTATTCACCGTCAGCATATGGTTGCAAAAAAATTATATGAACGTCTGCATGCGTCTCTCAATAACGTTATTAAAGCAATCAATATCATTAGAAGCAATTCATTGAATGACCGTTTGTTTCATAAGCTTTGCAATGAAAATGATGAAGACTACAATCGCTTGCTGCTGCACACAGAAGTACGTTGGCTCTCTAAAGGTGTTTGTCTGAATCGTTTTTTCAATCTATTTGACTCAGTGTTGGAATTTCTTGAAGAAAACGAACAATTGCGCGAAAACCTGATTACGTCAAAAATGACATCACTTATTTGACGGACCTGTTTAAAGTATTTAATCAAGCTAATCTACAATTGCAAGGTGATGATTTAAATTTAATTAAAACTAAAAACGTCATAACTGCTTTTGCAGGAAAACTTCTTATATTCAAAAGAAATCTTGGTAGAGGTGAGTACAACCCTTTTCCCACATTATCAACAGTGTCTGAAAAACCGGAAGATTTACTTACTTACTGCCACCACTTGGAAGTTCTTCATGTTGATTTTACAGAGCGTTTCCAAGATATTTTTAACATGGAAATACCAAGTTGGGTTATAGATCCTTTCGCAAACACAGATACTGAAGGCTCATCAAATTTGGAAGAGGAGCTATTAGAACTCACAACTAACGAAGAACTGAAAGTAAAATTCAAACGTGGATATCAAGAGTTCTGGCTTCAAAAACCAATACCAGTTCTCTATCCTGGATTGTGGACAATAGTACAGAAGTTGTTAATTGCATTTCCTTCGTCCTATATGGCTGAGCGTGCATTCAGTGCAGTAACTGATTTGCTGTCAAAGAAGAGGAACAGACTACACATCACTGAACGTGGCGATCTGTGATTGATGTTAACGAAATTGGAACCCGATATTAACAAACCGGTAACACTCCACCAGCCTCAACCGTCTCATTGGTTTTTTCTTTATTATTAATTTTGTATTCCTTATTGTATTGCATTTTTTATTTCTATTGTGATTGTATTTCTTATTGATTTTGTGTTTATATTTAAAAGTTTAATAAACAATTTTATTGTACATTTGGTAGTCGTTTAATAAATTTCTACTTCATCATTCCTCTAAAATAAAATTTATACAATAACTGAATAGGGGGCGGTGGTCCAGAAAAGGTTGGGAACCACTGCTGTAAACCAATAGTCAGTGAGCAAATGTATTGAAGAGGTGTCAGTAGCACTTAACAATCCTGCTGTTTTTCAAAGATACGTTAAATTTCCCCAAAACAAGAATTGCAAATAGTAAGAAACAAGTGAGTAAAAAATTATAGTGTATGGTAGTACATACTAACACTTTATGTTCTTATAGTTTTTTCACCCAGCACAACTTTCCTGTAGTTATTGGATGTGTGGATTGTACACACATAACAATATTTCCACCGAAAAATGATGATCCAGAATATCCAGAGCATAAATATTTAAACAGAAAGGGCTACCATTCTATCAATGTTCAATTGGTAATTTATTTCATGTGATAATTTAAAATGTCTTAAATATATTCTATTACAAATATGTAACACAAATCTTAGGATAATAGATGTTTCTGCTCGGTATCCTGGCAGCTCTCATGATACTTTTATATAGAACAATACCAGAGTTTCAACACTTATGGAGAATTTGCATCGTGCTGGACATAAATCATATTATTTATTGTGTACATTATAGAAAATAATAGTTGTGAATTTCATTTTAATAAATTCCATGTTTGTAGGTGATTCGGGATACCCATACACCGGAATATAATTATAACATCCATCACAGGCACACACGATCCGTAATTGAAATATGCAATGTTAAAAACTAGATTTCGTTGTCTACTAAAACACAGGGTCCTTCATTATAAACCAAATAAAGCATCGTTAATTATCAATGCATGTGTTGTGGTACACAACATATGTATTGAGAATAATATATTGGAAGAGAATTTAGAACAAGGCGAAGAATTTGATTTTGGAAGGTTTGATAACTTAAATTCAGAACCTGTTAGAGTGAACCCGAATTGCAAGCAGGCCGAATGGCAAGGCACAGGCTTATTACAACGCATTTTTAGTTTTAAATATTTGTAGCAAAAAATTGGAATGTATTCAATTTGCTTTTTATATAAATAGGTATATTTGTAGCATCTAGTTAGTTTTTATATATTAATCTACTTTAGCTGTTTTTGACCATAATATTTAAATAATTATTTATATACATAGGTACACAGAAAGTTCAAAATAAAATATTTTCGAAACACATAATATACTTTATTTTATTAAGGAAATACAGATAGTAAATAAAAATAACTAATGGTAAACAAGCATAGTGCAAAAGAAAACTTTAGTTAAAAGTAAATAACGCAGTTAACCAGCGATTTTTTCTAATGCATCTGCTATACGCCTTTTCATGTACTTCTTTTAGTGCTATTTTTTTCTAATAGTACCATTTTTTTCATTTCTAAAAAGGACCTATTTTGATCAGCCAAGGTTTCTGTAGCTAAGACAGTTTTAGAAAGCCTGTCACTTTTTGAAAATTTAATTTTTTTCTTTGGTATTTCTGTAACACAAGGATGTTCATCCCCAGTTTTATTTGATGAACTAGCAGCTTTTTCAATGTCTCTGATAATATTTTTCTTGTGTCACATCAGCATAATCGTGATCTATTTCTGTTAGATTATTTTCATAATCAAATGAAAAAGTGCCATCGAAACAGACAATAGCTTTTTAAATCTGGGAATGTCCTATTGTCGTTGGATTTATCATTGATAGCACCATGTCATCTTCATTTGTAACTTCCTTATCAGATGAGGGTCCACCACCTGTTATGGATAAATGTTTGGCAAGGCTTGCCTTTTTATTTTTTGCCTTTCCTTTAATGTCGTGCCAAGTCTCCAATATACAATATTAATTATAGAGTATGTTTTTATTTTTCCTGCTTATAAACAGAATTTACCTTGCGCCAAGAATTCCAATTTTTGGTGGCACCTGCATGGCGTTAAAAATAGTGGATACTCCTCCCACAATCTTTTAGCGTCGACAAAGCTAAATTCATTGGAGAATTTGCCTAATTGTAAATTTTTATGTTTCACCATAAATTCTATCAACGACGCCCGTTGCTCACTTGTAGCGTAAACTTTTTTGTTATTCATGTTAAATACATAAAACCAGTGATAATATACCACAAACAGAAATAGGCATGAAATAGGTGTATATCAAACAAGACAAAAGAGTCCTAAACCAAAACTGCTCAAACATTATCCCCTAATATATGCAGTAAGCAGAGAAATTTGATATTTACCAAATTTTCACGAGTGGCAAAACTGGAATAACGTTATTGCCATATCATCATTCGACACTTTCATTATGTCGTCTCGAAGAGTGTTCAAAAGTAGCGTTTCGATTTCGTATACGAAATTCTATATCCACATTTATCGCATACGAGAATTGTTGAATGAGATTCAAAAATAGACCCCCAGAACAGTTTGTGGATTATTCTCTAGCAATTTGTTTGAGGCATGCGCATTACTGTTTCTTTAAAAATATTACCTTTAACCCCGTTCCCGCCAAAGTGCTAAATAGTAAATAGCTTATAAATCCCTGACTGAAAATCTGTTTTTATTTAAGTGTTTTGAAATATTTTTTAATAAATCGTTAAGTATGAGCGTCGAAAATTTTAGTGCGCTTAGTGACATAATATCGTCCATGGAAAGTAGTGATGACAAAAATTTAGAATTGCTACTAAACGAGAAGATAATTAAAAACCAAAATTATTTAGGTAGGCTATTTTTTACGTTGAATGAATTAACATTTATGATATTTTCAGAGGAAGTAGCGCCCCAGTATTCTGAAGAAGTGTTCTTTGTGTTTACTCACACACTTCAAACTTTTTATCAGCTGTTCCAACCTAAAACATAAATTGATCAGGAAACCAGTATCTTACCGACATGCGCTTTGGAAACGATTTGCAAACTGAAAGAAATCTGTTTGTGATTGAAGGTTGGAACAAATCTATAATCATACACTTGCTGATTATAGCAACAGACGGATGACGGAAGTTATCTGGATCAAAATCGGTGCAAAGTTCACTTGTACAAACATATCCGACGTCAAAACAAAAGACTGAGGAGGTTATGTTTCAATCAATGTTTGTATTTTTTTAAGTATGTTCAACGATATCTTCGTCAATTGTCGTCGGATTTCCGAAATTCTTTTTTATTCGAATGTTGAAATAATATTCGTTAATAATAATTTTGAAATAAAAACATAGAACCGACTTCAATGAAGTCGGAGCACCTCAAAGCACCACCAAGAGAAGACTTTATTGAAGTAGGTTCTATGTTTTTATTTAAACATTTTTATTTTATACTGTGTAAACATTTTGCCATGGCATCAATCCGTATGGTTTAATGAAGTAATAAAACAAATTATCTGTAGCATCGTTATTCGGTCTTCCATAATTTATACTGGTTTTTATTTAATTTATTGAACAAATTAGTATTAACAGAATTTAAAAAGGACCTGAGTCATCCATGGAGTTATGGTTAAGGTTTTTCTACTATTTTTTTTGAGTATCAATATTTTTCAATATAACTTAACAATTTATTGATAAATTGATTAGTTGCTGTTTCTGGACTTTTTGAGCCTAAACCAATTTTCATCTTTAAGCATTTGTTTACAGTAATTAATATATTGTTTGTATTTTGAATTGTTTTTATTGACTATTTTACCATTATTGTGAACTACCTGTATTGCTACTGAATAATGGTCGGCAACAGAAGTTTCGATTATCATCGGGATCACAATATCATTAATAGATCTTTCTTTTGACTTTATGAAAATATGGTCTAGAGAAGACTTAGAATTTCCCTGAATCCTAGTTGGACTGTTTACTGCTGAAATAAAACCATATTCGTTCATTATGCATATATATATATATATATATATATATATATATATATATATATATATATATATATATGTATATATATGTATATATATATTCGTTTAATAATTCATTATTTGCTAGTAAATTAATGTTTATGTCACCAATGAAGACTTGATAGATATTTCGAATTGGTTGGTTAGAATCAAAATATACCTGTATATTTAAGAGAAAATCTGCAGAATTTGACGAAGGTAACGGTACCAAGCACAGATCATGAAGTTTATTTGAAGGGGGAGTAAAATGTCGATTTCAAGTAATGTACCATAATTTAAAGCAACCCGTTTATATGAGTATTTCAAGTCAGATTTTATGTAGACAACACGCCATCATTTTGATGAAGTTTGCTAGAATTGTAAATTAGGTCATATCCAGGTATCTCAAAAATATCTAGGTCATCAAGGAACCATGTTTCTGTAAAAACAATACAATCCACTTCAGAATTAATCTTACTCAAAAATATTCTATATTCATATATTAACTTTTAAAAAGACTTCTTATGTTATTATGTAAAATAGTGAAGTTGCTATTTTCTCTGTTTACTTGTACTACCAAATCAAATTGTTCAGGGTTGTTGAGAGTATAGTCATCAACTTTTTCAATTTTAAAGTGTCCAATATATGGATCCATATTTGTAAAGTACACTACACAGATTATGATAACACAAAAAAAAGAAAATCAAAAACAAACCATTCCCAGAGCACCAATACATGGGCAAACAATAAAATTGCTTATATACAGTTAAAAATTAGAATTAAATCTGTTTTTTCTTCGTTTCTAAATTAACCTTTTTTTTCTCAGGACTGGTGTTGCAAACCTCTTGATCTCAATCCTAATCGTGTATGATATCGTTTTCCTTCTTCCTTATTTTTGTATGATGCACGCACCGATTTACTTTGAGTTGGAGCGGGAGGTGCAGTCGATGTTGTTTTGACTTGATCCAGAAGAAATTTTTCAGCTTTTTTTTGTCCTTGAGTAAATCTTCTATTGTATAAATTTCTCCTTCAATATCTAGCCTGTTTCCTATTAAACTTACCGACTTAAAATTCGATTCATTCAAAATAATGATTTATTTAAAAATGCTCTTACTTTCAAATGCGGAAGCTGATTTATTTGAATTTTTTAGCAACTTTAAGATAAAATACTGTAGTTTTAAGATTATTATTCGGACATCTAAAAGTAATTCAGTATTCGCTGGATATACAGGGGGGAAAAGAAAACAATTTTTTCCTCTACTTTTGACACACCCTGTAGGTTAATTCTGCTAGTAGATCTACACACAATTAATTTTATGGAGAAGACTGAATTGTTTCCAACATTTTGTTTTTTTATTTATCCCGATATCTTAATTTGTTTGTGAAATGTGACGGTTTAAAGAAAATGCAATATTCTAAAATTTTTTATTCAGTTTTAGCAGAGTAATACATAATTTTATGAACAAATCAAACAACAAATAAACTAATAATTATTACAAATTAATAACGGGTATTTCCCCCGCGAGCGCGAATAACTGCCTCAATGCGTCGTGGCATACCCTCTATTAGATGTCGAATCTCCATCTGGTCAATCTGATCCCATTCTCTCTCAAAAAATTTAAATTACTTGGAGAAGGAACTCGGTTATGAACTCGTCTGCCCATCATGTCCCAGACGTGCTCAATTGGATTGAGGTCTGGGCTACGTGATGGCCAGTTCATCCTTTGAATTTCTGTTTCGTCCAAATATTGAGATACAATCCTCGAAATATGAGGTCGAGCGTTGTCGTGCATAAACATGAATTCGTTTCCTATAAATGGTGCAAATGGAATTACATGTGGATCTAGCACATCACGAATATATCGGTTTGCTATCATTGCTCCGCCGCCAACAATGACTAAATCAGTACGAGCTTCCATGCTTATGCCGCTCCAACCATTACCGATCCTCCTCCATAACTGAGTCTTGTGGACAAATTTGCTTGTTCAAACCTTTCGCCTCTTCTTCGGTATATTCTTTCACGGCCATCTGGAGAACGTAAACAAAACCTTGACTCGTCAGAAAATAAAATCTCACTCCAGTCATCGACATTCCAATGTTGATGCTCCCTGGCAAATCTGTGATTCCTAAGTAACTCCGGACCAGTTGCAGGTCTTCTGGAGCGTAATCCATGTTCTCGTAATCGCCTTCGAATCGTTATTTCGTTAACAGCTACTTGTGTGCAGATCTACTAGCAGAATTATCCTACAGGGTGTGTCAAAAGTAGAGAGAAAATTGTTTTCTTTTCCTCCCTGCATATCCAGCGAATACTGAATTACTTTTAGATGTCCGAATAATAATCTTAAAACTACAGTATTTTATCTAAAAGTTGCTAAAAAGTTCAAATAAATCAGCTTCCCCATTTGAAAGTAAGAGCAGTTTTAAATAAACCATTATTTTGAATGGATCGAATTTTAAGTCGGCAAGTGTATTTTAGCCCGTTTTTTTGCTTCTCTCATGAATTTCACTAAGATTCTTCTTTCCTCTAAGTCTTCAGGCGTTAAATCTTCAGATATATAGATTTCAAGTTTTTTTAATAATTTGGCTGCTTTTAATATCTCTACCCGTTTTATGTGTGACTGAAATTTGACTAATATTGGTCTGGTGTGGTTTTTATCCTTTCCTATACGATGTATATGAATCATATCGTACTGTTCCATTTTAATTTGAAGATGTGTTGTAATTATCGAGTTGACAGTTGTTAATAACTATGTTGTCTCTTGTGCGGATTCTTGTATTCAGAAGAATTTGCACTTTTTAGTTTCCTCTCAATAGTATGTAGTCTATATTTTAGTTCAGTATTTTGACTTTCTAGAGTATCGATTTTCTTTTGGTATTCAACAAACTTTTCATTTGCTGTTATGATAAAAGTTTTTAATTCGGAATTCACATTATCAATTTTTGTAGTGATATTTTGATTTGATTTGTTTATTAGTGTTAAATGATACTTTGGAATACTTTATTTTGGGTTCTTGATTCACTTTGTATGTGACAGTTTTGAACGTATTTAGTTGATGACAGATAGAAAAATATGTAATTGAGTTGTCAATATAGATTCGTACTTTTTCATCGATTTATTTGCGATGACACTCAAATTTTAAATTGTAATTACTCCTTCATCAGAAAATATATATATTTTCACCGGGTAGGTGATTTTGTATAAGAAGTTCCTTAAAATTGTGGCAACCGTGACAGGACATACATCTATGATGGAGAAAACGAAGAAAGCTCGATCTGCGCAGAGAACAGCTTCCACAAAGATTTACAATGCCATGATGGATATGATAGCGAATACGACTCCAGACTTAGTTGAATTAGAAGGAAATCTGAGGATCCTAGATCAGAAATTCGAACGTCTAAACGAATTGAACACGGAAATATACGATACTCTCCTGGAAGCTGATTGTACTGCTGATGAACTTGATTTAGAGATTGCTGGTGTGGACGAATACGTGGGTAAATATAACAGAGTACGAATACGAGTAGAGAGGCTTCTCAGAAAAGAAACAGCCGAAAGTACTTCTGTTAGTGACATTTTCGTATCGACTCGGAGAAAACTGAAACTTCCCACAATAGAATTTTGCAAATTCAGTGGTGAAATAAAGACCTGGTTATCCGTTTGGAGTCAATCTCAACGAATACACGATGATCACTCCATTGAGAATGAGGATAAGTTCCAATATATCATTCAAGCGACAGTTCCAAATTCAAGAGCTCGGCAATTAATTGATAGTTACCCGCCCACTGGAGACAACTATCCGAAAGCTATAGACAGTTTGAAATCGAGATTTGGACGTAATGATCTCCTAGTAGAGGTATATGTGCAAGAACTTTTATCGTTAGTTTTGAACACCTTGCACGAAAATATCAAACTTTGCGATTTGTATGACAAAATTGAGTCGCAGCTGAGAGCTCTTGAGACACTAGGCGTAACCTCTGAAACTTGTGCGGCCATGCTTTACCCTATGGTAGAATCGTGTTTGCCAGAAGAGACATTGAGAGTTTGGCAACGTAGTAGCTCCCGTTCTAACAAACTCTCATTGAAAGAATATCTCTTGCTGTTGCCGGATTTGATATCAACAAAACCTCCAGAAAACCCCCTAAAAATAAGTGTGTTTCTCAACATGAAGGTACGGTAGCTACTACGGCAGGTCTGCTGAATCAAAAGTCTCTTGTTAAATGTGTCTTTTGCAATGAAAAGCACCCCTCATCTGAGTGTAATAGCAAAAAACACACGAAGAGAAATCACGCATTCTCAAAGAAAAAGGCTGTTGTTTCGTATGCTTGAGATTTGGGCATACGGTCAGAAAATGTCGCTCGCGAGTAAAATGCCCAAATTGTAATGGAAGGCAGATGGAAATCATGTGTAACAATGAAAGCAAAATTGAGACAAAAACTAATTCTACTACAAGCGAATCTCTTTCAAACCATACGTATGGTGAAGTTGTGCTGCAGACTTTATTGGTAAAAGTTATTGATGAAAAGAACACTCATTTTGCTCGTGCCATTATACACTGGATCACAGCGTTCATATATAACAAAGACTCTATCACGTGAAATGTACTATGAACCTGTTAGAGAAGAATATTTGGCACACTTCCTTTTTGGTGGTATAGAATCAGAACGCATAAAACATGTATGTTACCACGTCAAAATCGGTAATTTGAATGACAATTACAAATGTGACTTTAACGTTTTGGATCATCCTGTCATTTGTAATAATCTTGGATGTATTATACAGGGGCCGTGGATGCATGAACTCGAAAAGTTGAACATTATAATCAGTGATAGATATACAGGACCTATAGAAATTTTGATAGGTGCCGATGTCGCTGGAAAATTATTGACTGGCAAAAAATGTTCTTTGAATTGTGGGTTAGTTGCTGTTGAAACCTCTCTAGGTTGGACACTGATGGGAAAGATTCCACAATTTCCATCTCAGAACCGTCAGAACTCCTCGATGTTGGTTACATCCTTATTTTCCAGTAACTTTTCAATTTCTGATTATTGGGAATTATATGTTCTAGGAATAACTGATCCTTATGAACAGCAATCTAAAAAAGATGAGGAACTTACAGTAATGGCCCATTTTCTTCAAAATGTCATTGTTAGTGACGAAGGAAGATATGAAGTTACGATGCCGTGGATCGAAGGACACTCTTCGTTGCCGAGTTAATTAGATGTGGCCAAAAAGCGTCTTGATACATTAACTGAAAAACTCAAGAATGAAGGATATTTTGATGCTTATCACCACGTGCTCTGCGAGTGGATGGAGGAGGGTATAATAGAAGAGGTTCCCGAAAAAGACATTAGTAGAACAGCTGTCTATCTACCTCACCGACATGTCGTGAAAAGTAATAGCAGTACCACGAAAATTCGCCAAGTTTTCGATGCTTCGGCGAAACTGAAAAGTTATCCTTCCTTGAACCAATGTCTGGTAAAAGGTGTTAATCTGATCGAGTTGATACCATTACTTCTTATAAGATTCAGATTGCACCAGATTGGCGTAGTTTCAGACATTAGAAAGGCGTTTTTGCAGATTAGTCTCACACCTGGTGATCGAGATTTCTTGAGATTCCTGTGGTACGATGCTGATAGTCGAATAAAATATTACAGATATTGTAGGGTTGTTTTTGGCATGACCTGCAGCCCTTTCCTACTTAGTAGTGTCATCAATTTCCATCTTCAGAAGTTTCTTGCACAGGCTTCGACTGACAATGCATCATCTTCGAATTGGGTGATTTCGAAACTGATGAGGAGTTTTTACGTCGACAATGGCGTCACCAGCGTCGACACCCTTGTTGAACTCCACATATTTATTGAAGAATCGAGTAATATTATGCTAGAAGGAAAATTTGATTTGCGAAGATGGGAACATACCCTCTTGAATCTTCCACTAGACCAAGTCAACACACCGAACAGCATACTCACTCCCATATTAGGTCTTCTGTGCGACAAAAATCAGGACATATTGATGCTCAGCAGGGAATGTTTTAAGGATACTGGTAAGGAAGTCGTTACGAAAAGAATATTTTATCATCTTCGCATCGTATTTTTGACCCAATCGGCTTGACAAGTCCAGTTTCTCCGTTTCCAAAAATGTTACTCCAAAAATTATGGCAAACTAAGATTGGATGGGGCACAGAAATAGAGGGTGAAATTGAAATCCACTTCCTTCGTTGGTTAGATGAATTATCGATCTTGAAAGATTTGACTTTACCAAGATGGTTTGGGTATCAACCCCAGACGATGACGGCAAGTTTGCATGTTTGTTGCGATGCAAGCCAGGATGCATATGCAGTGGCTATATTTTTGAGATGGGAGATGGAAAATATAGTTAGAATCAACCTGGTTCAAGCCAAATCTCGAGTATCGCCTGTTAAAAACTCAGCATACCAAGGTTAGAATTGATGGCAGCAACATTTGGAGCCAGATTGTATGTGTCGGTATCAGAAAATATTCATATACAAGGTGTCAATATGTATTGGTGGACAGATTCAACCACTGTGTTATCCTGGATAAAGACAGAAGAGATATGGAAGCCATTTGTGAGGAACAGGGTCCAAGAAATTTGTAGATTAACAGACAAGAATTCGTGGTACCATGAGATAGTAATCCGGCTGATTTACCTCCGAAGAAGTTGATGGAGTTGAGATGGTGGGGGGGACCACTCTGGTTGAAAAAACCCATAGAAGAATGAACAATACAAAGATATCAGTGCGATAAAGAGGTAGTATATTCAGAGAAGGGAAATATGATTTCATCTCTCCTGAACTCAGAAAACAAACCTATTTTCGATTGCTTTTACATATACTTTTCTAAATTTGATAAAATTGTTAAAATTATTAGATACATTCGTCTATTCATTCACAATTGCAGAAATAGGAACCAGAAGAGAACGGGGGTACTTTCTCTAGAGGAATTTTCTGAATCTGAAACACAGCTCATCAAATTTATACAACTTGAGAGTTTTGATGGTGTTGCTGATAACAGATTATCTTCCTTCTGTCCATTCCTAGATGAAGATGGCATCATCAGAGTGAGGACAAAGATTTCTGAATCCTCCGATTCCCCAGAGTTTTGTAGTCCAGTCGTTCTACCTGCTAAACATCCTGTAGTGATGAAACTGATTTATGACAATCATTTGAAATATTCACATGTTGGTATACAGGGTCTTCTGAGCATTTTGAGAGAACGATTTTGGATTATTCGTGGCAGAAAAACTATTGGATCCGTTATACACAAATGTGTAACGTGCAGGAGGTATGATTCGAAGAAATCAGAAATCTCACCTGTTACTTTACCCCATGATCGTGTAAGGGACGCTGTTGCATTCGAAGTTACAGGTGTAGACCTAGCTGGACCACTTCATATTCGTAATATAGAGAAGGTCTGGATATGCATCTTCACTTGTGGTGTATACAGAGCCCTCCATCTAGAGTTGGTTTCAACAATATCAACTAATGCCTTTCTTCAAGTATTCAGAAGATTTGTTGCAAGGAGGGGTCGTCCTTTGGTGATATACAGTGACCACGGAAGCAATTTTGTTGGTGCAGAAAATGCATTTGGAAAGCTCGACTGGAAAGCCATTTCAGAATACAGTACAGTTCAGAAGATTCACTGGAAATTCAATCCCGTAACAGCAGCCTGGTGGGGCGGTTGGTTGGAGCGTCTCATACGACTCGTCAAACAGCTTCTACGAAAAGTGATGGGACGAGCTTGTCTCACCTATGAAGAGTTGTCAACAGTTTTATGTGATTGCTGAATTCCAGGCCGATCACGTATGTTTCTGAAAACACATCCGATTTGATCCCCCTGAGACCGAATATGTTTGTGAGAGATATGGGGCCTAAATCAGGGTTAACGTGTGAACTACCAGATGTCGATACCATTGATTCATCTGATCTGAATAGACATGTCAGATATCGACAAAAGCTGCGAGAGAAATTGTGACAAAGATTTCTACGAGAATATTTGAGAGAACTGATTCTTCATTCCAAAAGGCAAACTAGTACCAATTCTATGAAAGTTGGCAGTATTGTGCTCATTGGAAAGGATGGAAAGGTTCGACTTGTTCGTTTAAGAACTAAAACAGGTAATTTGATAAGGCCTATCCAGCGTATTTTCACACTAGAAGTCGACGTTGAGGATCCAAATGCAATAATAAAACCTGTTGGAAATGCAAAAACACGTTTGCCTACTACAACGAGTCAGTTTATGAGGACGAAGAAGAGGCAGAGCCTGAAGAAGAGTCCCAGTCTATTGTTACCAGATATGGAAGAAAAATTAATCCACCAAAGAAATTCAGTTATTGAGTAAATCATAAATGGTTCGATGACTGAAGGTGGGAGAATGTTGTAAATGATACTTTGGAATACTTTATTTTGTGCTCTTGATTCACTTTGTATGTGACAGTTTTGAACGTAGTTAGTTGATGACAGATAGAAAAATATGTAATTGAGTTGTCAATGTAGATTCGTACTTTTTCATCGATTTATTTGCGTTGACAGTCATATTTTACATTGTAATTACTCCTCCATCAGAAAAGATATATATTTTCACCGGGTAGGTGATTTTGTATAAGAAGTTCCTTAAAAATGAGTTCATATAAATCATCTATTGTTTTACCCTTATCCATTACAAATCAATTCCAAAGACCGGCCTATTTTATGATATTCAGCTATCTGTTAATTAGATTCTTATCAGTTCAGTTTTTGTGAATATTTAGGTTAGTTTTTTATTGAAAAATTTTCAATTTAATTTATTGCAGAGTTAATATAATTCTCCCAAATGTCTTACTTACTTCATCTCATTGGAAATAATTCCCTGAATCTGTTGATAATAATTTTGCAATTTTTTAACCACTTTATATCACTCAAAATACTGTTTATTTACGGAGCTGCATTCATTAACGTTAATTCAACTTTCACCCAGACTTTACTGCTATTGAGTTAATTTGGTCAGATTGTACGACATACTATAATAAATACATTGGCAGAGATGGATATAGTGATGAAAATGTATTAAGTATGTGGAGTGAAGCCTTACAGAAGTGTAACGCTGAAGCATGGGCAAAATGTGTAAAACACACTGATCGGCTTATAGAAAAATGGTATGAACGAGAACAATGTATATGTGATATAGATATTGAACAAATAATCATCAACCTCGGTGACAGTTCTGACTCTGAAAGTGATTAATAAATACATATATAACTTATGTGAATCTTGTGTTATTTTGTATTCAAATATATTAACCCTTTAACGGTTAATGGTACATATATGTACCACTTACATTTACTCTTTATACAGAGCACTTGATTTCATAAAATACCTAGCATTGTAGAAATATACATCTAAGTGGCAACTACGCCTCTTCTCCTACCTCTCAGACTGATTGGCGCCAAATAGTTGGCTGAATTGTCAAATGACGTCACAAAGTGGTACATATGTATACCAGTAAGCGTGTACAACAAATAAGGCGATTTGGTACTGTTCTTTTTAAGTTCCAGTGAGTTTTTGTGCGATTAAGGTAAGTTTTAATTAAAATCCTAATATTTACTTTATAACTGTATAACCCTATTTACACAATATGAGTACAGATATTAAAAAATCGTAAAAAAATCGTAAAAAAATCGAAAAACTGGTTTTTAGGTTATATTTACCAATGTAACAAAACTCAAATATCTTAGAAGTCGTTTTAGTTTGACACATAATATTTTGAAATATTACATTTAGACAAGTAATTAGTCAAACCATGCCATGATTGTATTTGTATCTAGTCTGGAAAAGATAATATGTGACTTTGAAAAAGTGGTACATGTTTGTACCACTGTCCATTTGCAATACGCAATAATGTGGTACATATATGTACCACCGTCCACTACAAATATGGGTTTTGTGTTCTTTTCAATAAATAAGCCAATATAATGCATTAATATAACAGTTACAACTATTAATAAGTTATTACTGTAGTTTTTGACATAATATATATTTTTTAGATGGAACCTAAAACTTGAACTTGAACAACCTGGATGAAGTTGAATATCTTCTAAATGATATTGAAGATGATATGGCAAATAATTCGGACGTTAACGGGGATTCTGATGCAGACGATAACATCCCCATTACTCGATTATTAAATACTCCAGATCATGAAGAGTCCGATGATGAAGATATTTTAGAAACTACAACATCAACCATACAAACGGTCTCCGAAGAAACTCCTACAGCCAGAGAAGTTGATGAAGATTATTCTACAGAAGAAGAGGAGGAGGAGGTAGAAGAGGTGGAGGAGGAGGTGACTGCGAAACCGACTGTGATGACTTATAAATGGAAACGAAACTCTCAAACTCCTCAAAAGTATGTGGAGTATTCATTCAATGATTCTTTTGGTATAACTAAGTTAGCAAAATTTAATATCCAAAGCCCACTTAGTGTATTTCAAAACGTAATAACAGATTTGTTTCTTGGGTATGTTGTAGAGGAGTCAAACTTATATGGCGTCCAGTGTGGACAAAGACTTGATCTTACCTTAGAGGAAATTAAAGCATACATAGGTGTCCTTATTGTTATGGGATTGCATAAGCTACCAACAATGAGGCTGTACTGAAGCAATGACGAAAATTTTGAGGTACCTAGAATTAAAAGAGTCTTTACGTTGAAACGTTTTTTGAAAATTACACGCCTCCTACATTTAAATAATAATGTAACTATGCCAAAAAGAGGGGAAAGGGACTATGACAAAATATATAAAATCAGACCTTTTATTGAGTATCTTACTAAACGGTGTCAGCTATTATTTAATCCTTCAAGGTTTCTTTCCATAGATGAATCTATGATAAAATTTAAAGGTCGCAGTACATTAAAACAGTACATGCCAATGAAACCAATTAAAAGGGGGTTTAAAATGTAGGTTATTACCTGTTCGGTAACAGGATATTGTTTAGGCATGTCTATATATGAAGGAGCTGATCCAAAATCTGACACGAGTAAGAGTCTTGGTGAAAAAAAGGTTGAAAAGGCGTCTTCATTTTATTCGGGACGTGGATACTGCTTTTTTTTTGACAATTTTTTTCTCATCCGTGACATTAGCTGAGAGGCTTCTGGAAAATAATAATTTTAGTTGTGCCACTACCAGAACTGATAGAAAATATTTTCCCAAACATATTCTAAAATGTGACAAGGACCTAGTAAAGGGACAATGGGACGGAGTTACAGATGGAAATATATCAGTATCAAAGTGGAAAGATAGAGGAAAAAAATCGGTTAATGCTGTGAGTACTATGCATAATCCGTTACAAATCACGAAGGTACTGAGGACACAAAAAACAGGTGAGAGATTGTCTGTTGATTGCCCTGAATCAGTGGCAGACTACAACAAGTACATGGGCGGTGTTGACTATTTAGATCAACTTATATCAAATTACAATATTTCCTGGAAAAGCAGAAGATGGTGGATTAAAATATTTTACTACTGTTTAGAAGTTGCAATTACAAACTCATATATATTGTACAAGACCACCCTCAAATTTAAATAAAAAAGTTAAACCTATGACACATCTACAGTTTAGGTCTTTACTAGCCAATGAACTCATTGGTGTTTATTCTGGACGATCTAAACCGGGACCATCCATCAGACTAGGTCGTGGCAAGAAAAGGAATAATCCATCTGGAAGATCCACTCTATTTAATTCAAAACGATTGTGCAATGTTGGAAAACATGTTCCGATCAAAGGAACAAGACGAAGGTGCTGTTATTGCAGCACTTAAAAAAATCAAAAGAGATCTGACTTTATTTGTTCAGAATGTGAGGTAGCATTATGTTTTGGTTGCTTTGCTCCTTTCCATAATTCTAAAAACACAGGAACATAAATTTTAGCGATAACATTTTTTTTTTTCATTTTAAGATGTAACTACTTATTTTTATGTATATGTATGTGTTATGTTTCCTTTATTCTTCAATAAAAAGAATTGATAAATCTTTGTTTCTATCGTTTTCTATAAAAATAGTAACTTTATTTATGTGGTACAAATAGGTAGGTACCACTGAACAATACGAAACTTCTTTTTATTGGAACGCACAGTGGTACACATATGTACCACCCCAAAATACAATAAAATAAACTAAAAATTATGTAAAATGTATATATATTGACTAATTAATGCCCCTAAGAACGATTAATGCAATACTTAATTCAGTCTGACCACCCCTTCTATTCTGCCCGTTAAAGGGTTAATGTTGGTGTTCTATTTCTTAGATATTCATTCATTTATCAATATACACGGTGTCCCGGCATAGAAGCATGAATAGGTGAAAAATCTGAATATCTCTAAGTTTAAATTTCATCTGCTGTGTTTCAGCCCTGTTTGGATGGAAATAATTTTCTTATATTAAACTAGGCAGAGAGTTTTGAAATTTTGTATTCTTACTCAGTTTTCTGAAAACTTTTTTCCACCTGCTAGAGAAAAAGCACTTACTGGCCGTAAAAATAATTTTATAAACCAAAGCAATACTTTTATTTTTCAAATCTGAAATTATAGAACAAATTAGTTTCATTCTAAGCAGGGCTAAACCCCAGAAGATGAAATTTAAACTATGAAATTTTTACGGATTCATGGATCGATCTGGGAACACACTACATACCGTACGCTGAATGGTTCTTATGACATAAGCAAATGCTATATATTATTATATATCGATTTTATTTTATAGTTGCCCCACGTTGCGGGAACAATTTATTATATATCGATTTTATTTTATATTGCCCGTTGTAGCGACAATTATTGTGCACACGGCTTTAGCAGCGTATGATATTTATTTCACTCTGACAGACGTTGTCAAAAATGCCCGGCTATCAAAAAAAATTATAATTTATTGAAAGATAAATCTATTGTAAAATATTCGAATCACTCTTATTTCAGGGTGGGTTCAATGCGCCATAAAATAGAATTTTTTTTATAAGATTTCAAAGTATTGTCTAAATAAAATATTGATTATTAATTTTGTTCTGTTTGATCCACCTATTACTATACTGTGGCTGTTTGTTCAGTATTCTAAAGGCTATTCAATTTCTTTCTGATATTCAATAAATTTCAAAAAGCATTCTGTCACCAAGAATCCACAAATGTCACTGTCACAAATAAAATTTTTAATCAAATTAAATGAGTTTAATTTCAATAAGTTGTTCAAATCTATTACAAACTATATATCTAACGTAAGTCGAATTCCAAAAATTATATAAAATTATTCAATCTCACAGAAAATGGACAAATATTAGTTTTCCTTTTTCCTTTTATCGAATAACAACTATTTTATCTACAATGAATGAAATTTCAGTGAATTACGAAGAAAGTTTATAAATTATCAAATGGCAAAATCTTATTTATAAGGATACAAATTAAATTAATTACAAACTAAATTGAGAAATTTCTCTAAATGTCCGAATGATTTACGAATTGTGACTTTTATCTCGCGAATGTTAAATACCCATTCACAGTCCCAACTTCTTTCAATATAATTGTTCAATGTTAAATTTCTATATATATTCTGAATCAAATTTCTTTCTTATCGATTAATTAGATGCATCAGTGATTAATTTTGATTAAGGCCTGATATTTTTGTTATCGAAATAATGCATTATTTTATATTATCAATGATCTGGAACAGACTCACCAAGGCTCCAAAACTCCTCCAAACTCGTACAGTTCTAAATCTAATTTAGAATTCAGGATCGTTCACTTTTCCGAACTGACGACTAACTTTTTTAATAAAAATAACACGCACAGAATTTACAGTTATGGGCAACCGGATAACAATTTCTATTATTAATTATTATATTATTTAATTAACTACTACTTGGCGAAATATTGGAGAACTATTAAATTACATGTTCTCCGTTCGGGATATCAAATTCAACTCACTATTTTTTACCAAATAAATAACCAAATAATGCTGTGGTTACACACTTTCTTCTTTTCAAAAAAAAACTCTATTTGTTATTTTTCTGTAACAAAGATTTGGAATTCGTTTATTATCTAAACATCTTATCATGAATTCTGTTTTCTTTAACCCAATATATTTTTCAACTGTGACATGTCACTGTCATCAGAAATTAAATAATCTGCCAAATATTACATATACAGTGTTTTTCAACCATATTGATTTTATAGACAATACTGGGTTTGCCAAAAGTATTGCAAAATAAAATTGAACAGGATTCTTTAAAATTTTAAATAATAGAACTGTATTAATATTTATATATATGAGCAATAAGGGTCAGAATGGCGCTATGATAGAAATGACGGCGATGCGCTACTCTAATGGAATTTCGATTGTGTTATTCTGAACCTAATTGCTTGTGTACACAGATACATAGCATTTCCCTACGTCATTAAAACGATTCACCATACGGTAACCGGTTTACCTCATTTTAGAACAGTACTTAAGATTGCACGCTAAAGTGATCTTGATTACGTCTTACATACTTGTTAAAATCATAAAAACAAATGAATGTTTTTCTTGCAATTAATAATTTCAAAATATAAACCCATGCTAATATGCCTACAAGAAACCAATTTCAAAAACAATAGAATCCATAATCTAAAAAATTATAATTGTTTCCCTAAAAATCGAGAAAATGCAAGAATAGCCAGTGGAGGTGTAGCAATATATATTAGAAATACAATAGATGCAACATCAATTCATCTAAAAACTACTATTGAAGCAGTCGCCGTTAGAGTGAAAGATACAATTACCTTTTCATTGTGCAACATATACATTCCCCCAAAATCAGGAACCTACTACAGAAGAACTCACTGAGCTGCTGAGCCAAATTCCAGCTCCTCAGATAATAGTGGGAGACTTTAATGCCCAAAACTATGTCTGGGGCTCTACTAAGCAGACACCTCTTGGAAAAAAAATTGAAAATCTATTAGAAAAGTACAATCTTAACCTCCTAAATGACGGCCAAAAACCAGACATGACATAAGAACTGGTGAAGATTCAGCAATCGACCAAACAATATGTCACCCATCTCTCTCACAAATACTTAATTGGGATGTATCAACGTATTTATACGATAGTGACCACTATCCCATAATAATTAGCAGCGAACCGGAAAATACACCGGACCCAATAACAAAATGGAAAATAAAATCAGCAAATTGGAACGAATTCCAAGAATTTATACGAGAAAATCTCCACGAGTTAAAGGAAGATGCGGATATTGATCAAGAAGTACACTTTATCGCAAAATTGATAACGCAATCAGCAGATAAACATATTGGACGGTACGAACACAACAACAAACACCAAACGGTTCCCTGGTGGAACTTGGACTGCAAAGAGGCTGTGAAGAATTCAAAAGAAGCAAGACGGAACAAAATTCAATTGAATTCAAACGATTGAGAGCCAAAGCCAGATACACAATAAAAAAAGCGAAACAGGAATCATGGAAAGAATATGTTTCAACAATAAACAGCTCAACTCCAATGTCCACTATATGGGAAAAAGTCAAAAGGATATCAAACCAAAACAATCCAATACAATAAACTTTCTGGAGATAAATAACACTATTTATAAAAACCGAAACGAAATAACAAACATCTTATCAAGTGAATATCAAAAAAAAATTGACTATAATAATAATAACCAGCAAACGAACAGTTTGAACTATGCAATAACCATTGACGAACTTGAAAATTCACTCCAAAACTCTAAAAACTCCAGCCCAGGTCCTGATAATATTACACTCATTTTTCTAAGAAATCTAAGTAAACAAACCAAAGAACATTTACTAAAGATATATAACCTAATCTTAACAAAGAAAGTATATCCCAGAGCATGGACAATTTCCATTATAATTCCCATTCCTAAGCCAAGTAAAGCGAAATCAGATCCAGAAGCATATAGACCAATTTCACTCACCTGTAGCATGGGAAAAGTTCTTGAGAAGATAATTAATAACAGACTTTTATGGCACCTAGAATCAGAAAAACTAATTATACCCGAACAGTGTGGTTTCCGTAAAAATCGCTTCACGTTAGACAATCTTATCGATCTAGAATCTGAGATCCATGAGGCCTTTGCAATAAAGCAGCACTGCATCGGAGTATTTTTTGATATTCGTAAAGCTTATGATACAGTCTGGAAATACTCAATAATCAAAACTCTTTACGACTGGTCAATACGGGGTAACATATTGAAATATATATCGCAGATTCTAGATCAACGACAGTACCAAGTACGAGTAGATGGCGTATACTCACAGCTGAACACCCAAGAAAACGGCATTCCACAAGGGTCAAATCTCAGCACGACATTATTCCTAATAGCAATAAATTCAATTATAGCAAACTGTAAATCACCCGTGAAATGCAGACTATATGCAGATGACCTGGTTATCTATTGCAGAGGGAAAAATATGACTACAATACATAAAACCATCGAACAAACAATAGCTACAATAGAGGATTGGTCAAAAATAAGTGGACTGCATTTCAACACGACAAAAACCAAAGCTTTATGTTTCTCTAAAAGGACTCAACCACAACTTGAAAACTTGTACCTTTATGGACAGAAAATAGAATATGTAAGAGAAATAAGTTTTCTAGGAATGATACTCGACCAAAAGCTGACATGGAAATCACACATTCTGGCATTGAAGAAAAAATGCCAACCTGGAATTAATTTACTCAGATCACTAGCATTCGAAAACTGGGGCGCAGACTACTCAAGTTTACTGCACATCTATAAATCATTGATCAGATCAAAACTTGACTACGGAGCGATTGTCTATAACTCTGCCAACAAAAGCCTTATTCAGTCAGTGGAAGTTATACAAAACACAGCTCTTCGCATCTGTTTGGGTGCCCATCGTACAAGTCCTATCCAAAGCTTACATTGGGAGACTGGAGAGTTACCGCTTTCTTACCGAAGAGAATATCTAAGCATCTCTTATGCTGTCTGTGTAATATCAAACAAAAGAAATCCAGTAGCCCACAACGTCTTATCTGATCGTTTTAAAGCCAAATTTTTATCCAGCTCAACTACTCCTCCTTTCTATCACAGAGTCAAAACATATTTAAACAAAATAAATTCGCATTTCCCAAATATTTATGACGTCCCATCAATAAATTATCCTCCTCCATGGATAATAACACTCCCTATCCTAGACCTAAGCCTCGCTTACCTTAATAAATCAGAGACTCCAACAGCCAGAATAAAACAAGAATTCCTAAGAGCCTTAAATAAATACGGTAGCATTTATAAGGTATACACAGATGCTTCAAAAAACCAAGATGAAATTGGGGCTGTCTTCTACTCCGAGGACTTTTCGAAATCCTACATACTCCCACCCTTCACATCTATTCATTCAGCTGAACTATTCGCCATCATAGAAGCACTCAAGAAAATCCAGAAAATCAAGCATGAAAATGTCCTTTTAATATCTGACTCTCAAAGTTCACTAACAGCACTTCGTCAACTGTACTCTAATCACCCTATAGCCATACTGATCAAGAAAGAGCTACAGAATTGCAGAAACAGCAGCATACATAATAAATTCATGTGGGTCCCATCCCATACTGGAATAGAAGGGAATGAGAGAGTAGATCAAATAGCAAAAAATGCATTCACCAATCAACAATCAGAAAGGAACGATTTTACCGTACATACTGATTTGAAAGCGTTCTACAAGAGCAAAATCTACGATAAATGGCAGGAAGAAGCAAGACATAACCAACACAAATCATATGAAGTCACTACAAATTCTCACGGCTGGAACTGTAAAAACATAAATAGAAGAGAACAAGTGATCCTTTCTCGTATTCGAATCGGTCATACGCGCATCACACACGACTACTTACTAGCAGGAAAAAATAAACCAATGTGCGAAATGTGTAACAGTGAGTTAACCGTGAAACACCTGGTAATCGAATGTGCGAAATACGACAAGGAGCGGAAAAAGAATCAACTACCACTATCACTAAAAAAACTATTACAAGGAAAGCAAGAAACTAAAAAACTTTTAAACTACCTAAAAGACTGCAAATTAAGTAGCAAAATATAGAGACTATAACCAAGCTACAATAAGTGAACTTTCATCATTTAAACTCGCGTGACAATTGTTTCGATGATATTGATTTATCGAAACAATTGTCAATTTTTTAGAATTTTCAACAATTTTTATTATATTGTGGTATTAACTAGAAACCGTGAGTTTCATTTAAAACACTAATTTGTTTTTTCGATTTATTTCATATGAATATTAGTTATGGCGCACGGGTAAAGATCCAATAATTCCACTATATTTTTAGTATATGCAATGGTATTAATATAATTTATTTAAAATTGATTAGCTCAAATTTTGTGATGTGTTACTATATTTATTTCTATTATGATTTTCGGATTTTAATTTTTACTTTTTGTTTTAGTTTTCACCATACTTTTAACAATTTTTAGCAGAGCAAGAATGGAGCAGCCTTAAACCAACACCGCTCTGCTACTATTACCACCAAATGATAGATGATGCTCAAACTCCCAATAGTATTGTAACCAATGTTTATACATTGAAAAAGTAGTTTGGAGAAAAACCTCTTTTGTTGTTTTTGTTGTCTTCTATCAACAACAACTGCATCAAACTGTTATCTTATTTTTAAAGATGTTTTGGGTTTTCATAATAATATAAATGATCTTACCAGCTGGTGTTTTCTGTTAGAGCAGCAATTTCAATAATTGTAGCAAATACTTACCTAAAAAAAAGAAAAATTATGAGATATTGTTTCAATGTCAACTTTTCAGAATTTGTTCATAAAACTACATTTTCTAATCCAAAAAAACAATATATATTTCCGCTTTTATAAAGTGGGTGAATTTTGGAAAGAAAGACATTGCAGATTGGTTAGGTTGAAACACTCGAACCTGGGTAAGCAAGAATTCAAGAGACCCGAATATTATTCTTGCTCATAGAGGTTTCTCACTAAAACGGTTCTTCACACAAATGTTTAGAAGTGCTTACTCTCATTTATAGAGGTTAATAAACATACTAGAGCGTTAAGCAATATGTAATGAGAACATTTCTTTATGAAAATGATTCGTTTACAAATAAGATCATGGTTTAACTTTACGTCCACTAGCGAGATTCAAGTCTTTATTGAAATATTCTCGCTTACAGAGGAAAAACTAAGAAACTGTTACTTATAAAGGTCTTTCTACACTACCAGTCTTAGAGGTTTTCGGGACAAAAATGAAGGGACGGGAATTCTGTCGCTTATAGAGTTTTCTCTGTTATGCAAGTTCGACTGTATTTTTATTGATCTAAAGTTTTCTGCTTCCTTACTGCCGAAGGCGTGCGTTTCTTTAAAATATGAAAAGTAGCGCCTTTTTTCCAAAATAATCATCCATCAAGATGAAAAATATATACTTTGCACCCCCCAATAAGGGTTTCAAAAACGAGAAAAGTATCATTTTCATGATCGGTAACATGGCAAATTTTGATGTGTGTGTGTGTATTGGATGTGATGGTAAATGGTTAAAACCACCTTTATCACTCATTTTGAAGTTGAAATTAATAATGAATATATTTCTGCAATCTGCAGAAATAAATCATACACGTTTTTATCACATATCGGCTGAACAAATTGATAAGATTTCACACAACAAAATATTCAGATCTGACCAAACCGCAGATTTACAGTAATCGTTATTAATCAACAGTTATAATTATGATTAGATAGCAGCATAATGTACGTATAATACTCATACACCACTACTAGTTTCAGGGAATATCAAGCTAAGTACCTATCCTAAATTTATTTGATTGTTCAAAAAATCAGAATACCTTAGTCACTAACAACACAACTGGTACTTCCAAAAAGGCATGATAAATGCTATAATAAACAATTATTGTTCCAATGATGAGTTATTTTTAGTCATATTTAATTTTTTTGTTAATGTATTCGCTTTGTGCACTTGGTAAAATAATCTGGTGACATTAAATCATCGAAGCAAAAATTTTGAAAGAGATGTCACAGTTAAAGTGTGAAATTCAATTGATCCATGAAATAACGGAGTGTTAGTTGAAGCGTGATCTTAAATAACGTTAATTATAACAATACAAGGTGAATAACACGTATCAGACTGATTTAGTTATATATGCCAGCGAAGTCGAAAGAAATGAATGTGGTAAGTAGTGTAGTCATATTTGTAATGTAGCATTGTCTGAGGGCTATAAATATTGCTTAACTATACAAAGGAGATACTTGACATTAATTGATTTTGTTCTTATTACACACATACGTAATAATAAAATACAAGAAATTTACAAATTTTACTTCACTGTATACTCAGATGACTTGGTACTGCCATTCTAAAGCACCCTTCGGACTGTAAAAATATTTAGCAAAGCGATCCCTCATTGCTAAAACCTCTTTTGTACCACTACTATTTACGTCAACTCGTAACTCCTGAAAACCGGTGACATTTAGGGCCGGTTGTACAAAAACTAGTTAACTATCGGTTCAACTGAACACTCGGTCAACACTGAACGTCGTTCAAAGAAAATGCTGTGATCACACCAAGTTCAGTTAAACTCAAAATTGTTGTTGGTTGACAAAGATGACTAGTCAAAGTGACTAACTTCATTCCTTTCTATTTTTTGTTTTATGATATTAACCCGGCATCCGACACGTGGGGTGTCACATGCGCCTGAAACATGTGCGAAAAATATATAAATATTTTAATGGCCGACTACTCCGTCTCTGTACCTTTCAGAATGCCATTTATGTAAACATCTGGAGAAAGAAATTAGTTTACAAACAGCCTCCATGCGAACAAGGTTGATTTGTAGCTAGTTCGGGTTTATTACACCCCACGTGTCCGTAGTTGTTAGCGTTGGAAGTTTTGAAGCTGTAAGTAATATGTCATCATTTGTTTATTAGATTTTAGTTATTTTATTCTCAAATAGGTTATATTACAATAACGGGTGACTACGACAAAGAGCAGGCTCGTCTAATGGCACTTTGGAATGAATTAGAGGAGGATGAAGATATCGAACCAATAGACTCGGAATCAGAAAGTGAAGTAGATCATGTGAGTGTGTGCAGCGATTATCCTGATTTGGAACAGGTTGCTGAAGAAAATGAAAAAGGAATGGCAACAGAACAAGCAAGAGGTCCAGTCAAAGATCAGGGAGAAGAGTTAGATAGTGTGGAATCAAGAGTTACCAAATACTTTTTAGGAAAAAACAAAATCAAATGATCTAAAGAAGTTCCTGAGAGAAATGTACGTACGAGGGCCGAAAATATCGCTACACACTTGCCGGGAGTTAGACGACATGCTAAAGATGCTAAAACACCTCTCCAATGTTTTCAACTGTTTTTTGACGATAACATTATATATATTGTTCAATACACGAACCAGAGGATCACAGAAAAAGCTCATCTGTGGAAATACTCTCCTCATTACAACAAAACATCTATGCCAGAAATGAAAGCAGTTTTGGGGCTTCTTTATTTGGCAGGAGCATTTAGAAATGGGCGTCGTCATTTGTATGATTTTTGGAATAGTGATGGAACAGGAATGGATGTATTTCGTGCCACAATGAGTCAACGGCGAATCGAATTTTTGGTGTCATGCTTACGCTTCGATAATAAAGAAAACCGGAAAGAAAGACTTAAATTAGATAAATAGCAAAATACGGGCTGAAGGTACATGCTTTGGTAGATGCTAAAACGTATTACCTTCTGAATATGGAAGTTTATGTGGGACAACAGCATGAGGGTCCATATCAACTCTGCAATAAAACTCAGGATATAGTAGATCTCTTGGTAGCCCCAGTTTCAGGCACAAATCGAAATATAACATTCGTTAATTAGTACACCAGTCGCGACATTCTAATTAAACTCAGAGATACTCATAAACTTACTGCTGTTGGGACATTTCGTAAAAATAGACCCGATATTCCCCCAGAGTTTTTGAGCGTGAAAAACAGAGACATTTTTTCTAGTTTGTTCGGATTTCAGAAAGGATATAGTTTAGTTTCATACTGCCCAAAGAAAGGAAAAGTTGTCTTGTTATTTATCATCTCTATATTTTGATAATTTAGTTTCCGATTCGGAGAAAAAACTTCCAGAAATTATAGAATTCTATAATTCAACGAAAGGTGGAGTTGACATTGTGGATGAGATGTCAGCGTCTTACAATGTTTCTAGAAATAGTCGACGCTGGCCATGTTAAATTTGGCGGGAATTAATAGTCAGATCATTTATAGAGCCAATAGTAATATCACCAACATACCCAGGAGACGTTTTCTCAGAGAACTTGGATTACAGTTAGTTGAACATTACCAACGGCAGAGAATGGCAAATCCTAAACTACAACATGATTTGAGAAGCACTATCCGTAATATATTGGGCGAAAATCCTGAATCAGTTGAGAAAAAAATTAAAACCAACCAACAAAGAAGGTAATTAACTGTCTCGACCCTACTTCGTGGAATCTGCTCATATTAGTGTTTTAAATGGAACTCACGGTTTCTAGTTAATTCCACAATATAATAAAAGTTATTGAAAATTCTAAAAAATATTTTTTAGAATTTTCAATAACTTTTATTATATTTTGGAATTAACTAGAAACCGTGAGTTTCATTTAAAACACTAATATGAGCAGATTCCACGAAGTAAGGGTCGAGACAAAGAAGGTGTTCACGCGTCAAAGATACGTATGTCAGGCCTGTGAGACATTTATCTGTCTCGAACATTCAATAACCTATTGCCAAATGTGTTCCGGAAATGGTATATTCAGCGAATAATATTTTTTTTTAGTTTTGAGTGAAAGTTTATTCTGTTTTTTTACTTGAAAGTGTAAAGCTTATTATGTTGTTATTAGCATAGAAAACTTATTTTGTACCATAAATATTTTATTAATAAATAAGAGAGAATAAGAGTGTGCGTCTTATAATTAGAAAAAATACAGAATTTTTCTATACTCACATTTTAAATGCAGAAATAAATCATTTTGGTGATTGTTCTGGTGGAAGTTTAAGGACAAGTTGAAGGATTCATAATTCACTAAGAAATAACACAGAAATTTAATAAAAAAATGTTTTTTGACTCCCTATAATTAGGGTTTAACAAACCCCACCTGTCAGAAGTCATTACTAATTTTCACCTGTCGGATGACGGGTTAAATATCACACGTTTCGTCAATATTTGAGTTTCCTACTTTTATATGATAGATAGATATTTATTAACTACTTTACAACAAACTGATTGTAGCACGTCAAAAAAAAATACATACAAAAGAAATATACAAAATATATGTGTTGAGATTGCCTCGACAATGCACAATGTAATCATCAACAGAGTAGAAACAATATTTAAGGAAAAACTTTTTTAAATATTTTTTAAAAGCATTGGAGCCCAAGGTTTTTACAATTGGTGGCAAAATATTAAAAAAAGCCTATAGTTTGGTGAATTTGATTGCGTCTTATTTAGCCGAAAGTAGCTGCATCTGATATGGTGAGCATTACGAGTGTTGTAGTCGTGGATATCTGAATTTCTAGACAACGTTGACTGTTTCCCATGAATTTCAATTAGAGTATGAAATAAAAACAAAGACGGTAATGGCATAATTTTATACTTTATGAAAAACTGTTGACAATGATCCCTGAAACCAAGATCAGCAAGCACTCTTATCGCCTTTTATTGCATTCTAAATACTGCTAAAGCATGGGAGGAATTACCCCAGAGGGTGATGCCATAGCTAATATGCGAATGAAAGAGTGAGAAATACGTAGTTTTGAGTGTACTTGAATTAGTATTATTTTTCAACTGTCGTAAAATGAATAAGGAACTTGAAAGTTTTTTGACTAAATGCTCAATATATGTCTGCCAACTTAGCGTGTGGTCTAGAACTAATCCAAGTAATTTCACATTTTTTGTTTTATGGTGAAATGACAATTGATTACTTGCAGATATATGCATGATTTCAGTTTTATTATCATTTAATTTTAGTTTGTTCGATGAAAACCATTCATTTGCCCTGTTACAAACGCAATCTAGAGAGGCGGCTAAATTCGTATTATCTTTCTCCGAAACAATAAATGTTGAATCGTCTGCAAATAGAACCGACATATACGGTAACATAAAACGGCTCAGATCATTAATATAAATGATAAACAAGAGGGGGCCTAGAACCGACCCCTGAGGGACTCCATGACTTACCTCCAGAAAATATTATGTTACACCATTCACTGTAACACATTGTTTTCTGTTTGACAAGTAAGAACCAATAAGCTTCAACGGAATTCCTCTAACTCCATAATAATTTAATTTTTCTAAGAGAATGTAGTAAGAAATGCAGTCAAATGCCTTTGAAAGATCGCACAGCATTATGGCCGTACGGTTACCATGTTCAAGTACTACGCCACTCACAACATTAAGAACTGCCTGGGTGGTTGAGCGGGAATTTCTAAAGCCAAATTGGGAGCTACTGAAGAATTCGTTTGAATCAAAATAGTGATACAGCTGTTTATTTATTAATTTTTCAATGACTTTACTGAATATTGAAATAATACTGATAGGGCGATAATTATCGATTACGGAAGCATCGCCTTTTTTAAAAAGAGGAAGCACTTTGGATAGTTTAAAAATATCGGGATAAATACCGGTGTTAAAAATAAGATTGATGAGTTCCGTAAAAGGTTTTGCAGCAGTAGAATTGGTCTCCTTCAAGATGCGGCTATTGAGTTCATGAATATCAAGACAATCAGAATTTTTCAATGAAATAATGGCTGAAGAGACCTCAAAGTGAGTGACCGGGTGTAAATAGAATGAACCGCAAGGAGCAGGAAATTTTTTAAAACATAAGAGCTCGGCATTAGAAATGTTAGGAAGAGATTGAATGATATTGACAGCAATTTCACAAAAGAAGGTATTTATCTCATTTGGTGACAAATCAGGAGTTATTAAGGAGTATTTCGATTTCCTTCTTTCATAGTTAATAACCTTCCAACAAGCCTTTGTTCTATTTTCAGACGACATGATAAATTTATCATAAGCTGATTTTATAGCGGATTTTAGCCTGCTATTATACACTACCCTCAAAGTCCTATACTTTTTTAGATCTTCTGGCTGTTTTCTTGCATCGACTATTAACTTCAAAGATGAAAGTTGATTTATCAGGTACCTTAAATCATCTGTAAACCAAGTCACTGGAGAATGTTCAGTGCCTTGCTTAGCTTTTCTTAGAGGAAAACACTCCGAACTTAAATTATGGAAAGTGTTAAGGAAAGGGGCCAAAACGTCTACATCCGATAGTCCCGATATAAAAGGACTCCAGTCAATAGTGACTAGATGATGATTTAATATATTTAGTCCTTTATTTGTAATACAACGTCTCATAACAGATTGCGACGTATTAGTTGGGTTCATATTATTGTCTATGACAATATATTGAGCCCGATGGTCACAAAAGCTAGGCTCAAAAACACCGACCGAAAATTGTTGTTCCGCGATATTGGTAATTATATTGTCAATACAGTTGGGCGAGGTAGCGGTAATCCTCGTATCCTCTAAAATGGTGATTCCCGACTGCAGCAAACATTTTAACTTATTCAACAAAATTAAGCTTTCCTGTTCCTCTGTACGTTTTTCCAGGTGAAAAGAAAGTTTATTTACACTTCAGTTCACTTTCAAAGTTCAAGTTCAGTTTTAAATGCATTTAAGTATTTCAAGAGGTGATCACACTGTGCACATGTAGCTTTTTTGAGGTTAACTTGATTACCTTCTGATTCCTTCACATTAGATACAGTTTGACTTAACCTTTCCACATAGTCTAATAGTTGCACATTATTCAGACCCGAGGGAAGTTTAAAATTTATAATTATTTCAATTAGTTCATTCTTTTTGAGTGTATTTAGCTCTGCTGTTAACAACACAACTTCAACGTCCGCCATCTTTTTTTTGGTCTTTGGCTTTGTGCTATCCTTTAATAACTGTATCAAACTATTTAAAAAACATGAGTACTATAGTCGGAAAGGTATAGAAGTTTGTTATAAGCAGTTGGGGGTGGTAAAAAGTATAAACAGCCCCTACAACGTAAAAAGTCTTACGGAAAATCAAATAAAATGAAAAAATGATGCTTCCGTATAAGTAGCTCAAGAATTTCACAATGATGTCAAAGTTGAAAAAATCGTATTACCTTTGTTTTTATCTGGCGCAAAAAAGTTACCTACATTTTTATAGACCTTAACACGTTCTACAACTTTTGTATTTAAACCTTTTTTACTTGAAATAAGCCTTTCCAATAGGTATCGTGCCATTGGGAATTTTTTTCATGTAATCGAAATAGTACTGTATATACTTCAATTTAAATAATTAAAATTCATATATATTATTTGGTATACATCCTCAAACGAACGCAATTAGGTCAATCTTTCTATTTTTTAAATATCAAATCACGTGTTTAATTGTTTAACCGAGATACACTAACATCTATTATTTCATATTTGTTTTGCGTTTGCTGATGAACTAGATATTCCTATCATCTCGCGTCTGCAATTCCGGGTAAAACATAATAAACGGCTACCATAAATAATTCACCAGATGATTGCATTAAACCTTCAACGGCAGAGAGTGTGATGTTTGTGATAATGGAGAAAAGAGGTACAATAAATATGTAAATGTTTGTATAACTAGTTATTATGTACTGTGTGTCGGTGGAGATAATGAAAAGCTAACATCACCCTTTTTGCTACCGAATTCCGTGTGCAAATGTTACCAATCGCGTTTTTAATATAAATAATGAACGTTTATTAAATACGCACTCATTGTAAAGTTGAGTAAATTCGGATATACTAATTTAATAAGGAGCCATTACTGATGTCATTTTTGTGACAAATCACATATTATTTGAATATATATTTCTTGAAAATATGTCTTACTTATTAATATTGTTTCCAGTTGTCTATGAAACTATATTTAATATTTTTGTACTTAAAATGTGCTTGTTAATTAATTCTCTGTTAAATGTAAAAAATTACATTGTTCGCCATTTTGAGCAATGAAACTAGCTTTAATTTTGAATATTAATGTTTTTATTTATATAAAACAACAAGGTGTAACAAAAAGGTAGATCATAAATAATTTGATTTACAAAAACTCCTCAGTACAAATGTGCGTACAAAACAAGGTGCAGCCTTTTAGTTACTAAACGCAAAATAATTTTTTCAAATTACAAATGTATGATGTTCATGAAATGTTCAATTTTCTTGAATACACAGTCGGCACAGTTTTTTGAACGAAAATATTCTGGAGGAACGATAGCTTCTATTCTATCTATTTGTAGCCTGAAGGATTTTATTCGTTAGTTGTTGATCGTACACAATTTCTTCAGTAAAAGAAGTTATTTCGTTTTGACTTATGCCAACATGATTGATTCACGACCAAAACTCACAGAAGGTAGTCGTTAATCCCATAACAATAGCACAGTATCATACTAGTTTCTTCGAAAAGCGAAAAGATAATGCCTAATAGTATAATTATTTTACAAGTGAAATGTTGTGGTGTGTGATTTGGTTTTCCTTAGCTGCGGATACTATGTCCATTCGCCAGCTTAACATTTTGCTCAAGGATGTACATATTTTTAAAACTCAAATCTTTAGCCAATGCTACTATGATACATTTTTTATCTACATTTTTTAATTTACATCTTTTTTTTCATTATTTAATATTTTTTTTAATTTTTTCTTTTTTTATTTATTTTTTCTCTTTTTTTATTATTATTTTTTCTTTGTATATATTTTTCCTTTTTTTTCTTTTTAACAAGGACACTTTAAGCTCAGGGGTCGATAAGAGCGACTTCAACAAACAAGAGGACCACAGATTGACTGCGATACACAATAGGGATGGATGAGATACATTCATGGATATAATTTGTAATGTACGTAATATAAGTATTCTATTATTTATCTATGTAAATTTTAAGTCCAATTTTACATATATGCGAATATAGTTTTTTGTATAATTCGAAGTTATTTGATCTAATTAATTCTGTTTAATTATAAGGAACCATTATTTGATTGTTCTTATTATAAATAAGTTTATTCGGCTCTTTAACTTGATTTTGAATCAATATGTACTCAAGATTAGAAAATCTTGAATTATATTGTTTAC
The DNA here is from genome assembly GCA_963921935.1 of Galeruca laticollis. Classification (NCBI taxonomy): domain Eukaryota; kingdom Metazoa; phylum Arthropoda; class Insecta; order Coleoptera; family Chrysomelidae; genus Galeruca; species Galeruca laticollis. The sequence goes on from OY998177.1 coordinate 174,121,366, forward strand.
GATGCTTTTAAAAATATGTAAGATATTTGTATGTTACTTCTTTTCGTCATTGTATATATTTAAGGCGTAAATTCATTTCAGTTGCTAGCGCTGTAAAAATGTGTTAAAGAATTGATAAGATCTTTTGTATTGTTGTAAATTCAAAGGGTAGTTACACTTTATTCGCAGCTTTTGTTAAATACTTTTAAAATATCACGTTTTGCAATAATAATTGTAAATAGTTTTGTTGGAGCATTGAAATAACACATTTTGAAAGTCGTGAGAGACATATTGTCGCATTATGTTTGAAATCCTATAGTTAAAAATTTAGGAAAATGTCACGTTTCACACTATTATCTATTTTATTATAAATACCCTAAAGTAAAACTAAAATTGTAACTTATTGTCACTTTGTGCGTGAATTTTTATGGTCGATGGTCGGAAGCTTGTAATAAACGTTTGAATAACCTTTCTGAGTAAAAAGGTTACAATAGGACGGTCTTGCTATTGGAGTATTCAATAGAAATTGAAATATCTATTAGAGGCATCCATTGTTGATTCTTGTCGATGATCCCGACGAGTCAAATGATACTGGCCAATAGGAAATGCTTATTTCCTTTTAGTCAACCCAATCCACGTGTAAACACGCCCCTTGCAGATTTCTATTTAACACGTCTTACAACGTGAAGAAATCAGTTTTTAATACTCATCGAAGCGAGTTCAACACTCAATAACGAAATCAGTTCACTACTCATCGAAGCGAGTGCAACACTCATTAACGGAATCAGTTCAATGCTCAAGTTATTTCACAACGGAATCAGTTCAATATTCAAGTTGGTTCATAACTCATTTCAACACTCAATCGAGTTCATCGAGTCGTCGTTACATATCGAAGTAACTTCACTCAAAGTCAAACAGTCAGAGATACTAAGTCTAACACATCGTTACTTAGTTTCTATACGAGCAAGTGCGTATTCATCAAATCGAAACATAAAATACCTTCCGATCTGAAACCACCGAAGTTCAACATTCATAACTTTGTACCATTCTTGTAAATTTGTACATGATAAATTATTAATTTCGACATTAATTTTATCAAATTAAGATTATTAATCTAGTTAAATGTCTACGCCAGTCGACGAAGTTCAACTTGAAATATAATCAAAAACAATATGCATCCTAACATTTTATGTTCTGCTTTTCGTTCCTCTCCGCAATCGCACCTGGGTGAATCTTCAAGATTAATTTTAAATAGATTTGACTGAACTAATGTGTGATTGAATCTGAGTCTACAAATTTTAGATATTACTACCTTAATCAATTGTGATTTTTGGAACATGGTTTGTTCGGAATATCTGGTTGAACACTTTTATAAAAAAGTCCTTTCGTTGAATTTTTATAATATTCGTTCCAACTGCATAAAACCTTAGCTTTCGCCCACACAAACATGTCTTCTTTTGAACATTTATAATTAGACCTCTCGCCCTCTTCTATGGCGTCTTTTGCTAGCTTATCTACTTCCTCATTGTTAGCTTTACCACAATGAGCTTTAAACCAGACAAATTTTATGTTTCTTCCAAATCATGTAACGTTTTTACTATTTCCCCAATGGTGTTATTGATTTTTGTTTTGTCTAATATATTGTTTATATTGTTGATTTATTCTAAGGCACTTCTACAATCGGAGATAATAACGAACTTGTTGTTATCTAATTTTTGAATGTACAGTAGGGCTTCCAGTATGGCTATTAATGCAGCTGAGTATATAGAAAATTTGTCATTCAAACTGCACTGTCTTCTGATTTGGTTGGCTGGATCCCAGTAAATACCCACTTGTGATCTAATTTTTGAAGCATCAGTGTATAGCTGATGATGATGTGGAAAAAGTGTTTATATATCACCTCTAAACATCAAATTTCTTATCTTTTCTGGATATTCTGTGTAGTTTCTTAGATAATAAACCTTAGGATCTGTATCTAGCTCTACATAATTTCTTGTTTTTATTTCTATTTCGTTGGAAACAGGTATTGTGCATAAACTTCTAGTATTGGTAAAGTTGCTTTTTTCTGCCAATATTTTGTTGTTAAATCTAATATATAATTCATGAATCTTATTTAGCAGTTTACTTTGTTTTTTGTGCAATTTGAAAATGAATTTGAATGTTAGATATAGTCTTCTATACGTTAGTGGCATTTCCACCGCTTCTATATATAAATTACTAATTGGTGTAATTGTCATTGCTCCTAGTGATAGACGCACACACTTATTTGATACTACCTATTTCCAATTTTTTTAGATGGGTTTGTGCTACTTGTGAATAAAATACAGACCCGTAATCTAAAATTGATCTGATGAAGGATCTATAAAATAAGAGAGATGTACTCGAATCGGCTCCCCAATTCGTATGGCTGAAATGTTTGGCTGGTAAAATATTATTTGAGACTAATTTTCTAATTTATTTAATTATTCTATTATTTATTTGTGTCTCGGAATATATATTTCCGAATTTTTATTTTTCAAGTTAACAGCATTTTTCACGATAAATTGTTGACCACCTTATCTATAAATATTTTGATCTGATTGTGTAAATATAAAAAGAGATTTCATTGCTTGTTTTCCTTTATCTGAACTCTATAGTAGACTTTATTTCCAATGCCCTTTTTATATTTACATATAATGGGATTAAAATATTTATGGATAAAGTAGAAAGTGGGGATTTCGGGATAATCATTTTTAATATTGTCTCAGAATTTTAGTTTGTAATAAACATTTCACTCCGAAAGTCATGTGTTTAAAACTAAGTATGTAGCGGACTTCCCGGACTCCAAAATCACAAATTCGGTAGCCTGGGAGGATGAGGAGAATCATCACCCGACGGACGACGACTGGCGTATATCACGACAGATCGTCGACTCGGACAAACTGAGGTGGGCCATCTCAGGCTCAGTGGGGCCTGGATGACCTAATGCCGCACCTGGTAGGAATCCTCAGATCCCCACTGGCACTAAGGTATATTCCAAAAGGTTGGAGAGAAGTCAAAGTCGTGTTCATACCAAAACCAGGAAGAATGGACCATTCCATCCCAAAAGCATATCGACCCATTAGCCTCACATCGATTTCAATGAAGACTTTGGAGAGGCTGTGCGAACGATACATGTGGTGATAACACGAAATCCACTGCATCCAAATCAACATGCATACACTCCAGGGAAATCCACCGATTCGGCTCTTCATTTCGTAGCGGGCCGCATCGAGAGATCGTTGGAAAATAAGGAGTCCACCCTGGGTGTATTCATAGACATAGAAGGAGCATTTGATAGTACCATTTTTCATATAATAACAAATGCACTTTCCGCGTATTCTGACTGGTCACTGCCACCTACGAAAACACCTCCACAGACTGGGTCTCTCTGACACCCCACTTTGTAGAGGATGTGAGCAAGAAGATGAGACTGTCGAGCACATTCTTTGTGAATGTCAGCCACTCTCTCATCTTAGGTTTCATGTATTCGGCGAGCACAGTATGAGGGAACTTAATTCAGGCGACGTTATCGCCTAGTTCAGAGAAGTAGGCTGGATGACGAGCTAGAATGAAGTTTTGAACCTCAGAAGGATGCACAATGGGCCAATTGAGGCCTAAGTGCTGTGGGGTCTACTCACCCTTCCAACCTTTACAGATACAGAAGTATGTAGCGTCCTAGTGCAAAAAAGTGCATTTATCGCCGGATGTGAAGCGAATTGTAAAAAATGTATTTTAATTATTGAAACAACGAGGTTATAGTATAAACGATGCAACAAAAGACACATGTGAGTTGGCCAAAACCTCAATATCCACAGTAAAAGACATTATCAATAAGCCAATACATGAAGTAAATAAACGAAGTGACGCTAATAAAACCAAACGTGTTGACCAAATGCGTGTGTCGAAGCGAAACGACCTACCCGGAATTAATTTCCAAAATTGTTCAAATATAGTAACTGTTAATTACAATTTTAAGTGAAATATAAAAATTAGTTAATGTAATATGTATTATGCGTTTTAATTCTGAACCTCGTTTTGAACACATAAAAACAACACGTCCGTAGAATAAGGACAGTGTACGACACGTGAGAAAATGACACATTTCTCCAATCGTTGTACAATATATTATTGTTATCGCATTGAGTTTATTCACGGTAGTAATCGTAACAATATTATAAAATAATAAATTGTATTACTTTTAGGTCATTCCCGATAGAATAATTCCATCACGTAAAATAACAAAAACAGAGCTGGTTTTGGCAATGTTCCGTCAATGTTCAAAAGCGTTCACTCATCTAGAAAAGTTGCTGATGTATTTTTCATCTCAATGTAGGTCGAATACCAGGAATGTCGTTGATTTTTTACTTCTGTTGGTTTTATACACTTTCAAAATAACTAACAAGCTTCGCTTGCATACTTTGTTTTAAAATTAATTTACTTGGAAGTCAACAATTCGAAAAAAAAGATTGAGTATTTTAACATTTTTATAAATAGGTGAATTAGGAATTTTGAACAGAGTTCGTGTTGTTTTGAAAGGTGTCAACTAAAACAGAGATGATTTGCGAATTTACCACGTGCCTGGAAAAAAAACTCGAAAAAAATGGGATTAGGCAAAAGAAAATATAATCCAAGTAAATATAGACGAAGATTAAAATCACACAATTATACAAAAATGGGCCTCGACGCCTTCATTGATTTGAATACAAATTTCATGGTCGAGTAAGGTGGAGAATTAAATATCAACTTTGATTCGCTGTGTTACGGAAGTACAAGAGGTGTGTCATAATCGAAATTTTGAAATGTTTCTGCATGTTAAAAAATATAAACAAATGACTCACAAAGGTTAGTTAATATTCCGACCACGAATTAATGAAGTATAATAGTTGTCAGTTTAAAATATTTATTGTTACAGAAATCATATCATTTATGAAAAGCACGTCAAATAAAATAATTCTACAAGTACTAACTAAATTGAAAACAATTAGAAAATTCATTTTTTTAATCAAAATTAACGTATGTGTGTTATAATTATATACATGGTGATTCATGAAATTATAAGAAATGAAGAATCCATGCAGAATGTGTCAAAGCTGACCAGAAAAAAATGACAATTCAATCTGAAATTAATTAACGAAATCCAATTTTATGTCAACGCCAATAAGAAAAAATCAAAACGAGACATGGGTAGAAAGTAATTCCGAAAAAGCGAAACTATACAGGGTGTGACGCGAAGAGTTTTGATTTAAAGCATGAGAGAGTTATGTTAAAAATCTGAAATTATTTTTTCTGGGTGGCGCTGAGGGCTAGGTCTTGCTCTATGCCCCAAAAATCGAAAATTATTAAATTCACCAGATTAACCCCGAGACCTAGCCCTTACATCTTAATTAATTACTCCTCTCTTCCTGTTGTTGAACATTGTAAAATAATAGGATTGATTTTTGATTCTCGTCTATCTTGGAAACAGGGCATTGTGGAAATTAAGGACTTTAAAATACTAAATGTCATTAGAACTCTTGCGCATTATCACTAAGGTGCTGACGAAAATACCGCCCTAAAAGTATACAAAGCTCTGATACCCTTCAAAATCGACTATGGTAGCTTTATTTACATGTCTGCTTGCAATACATATTTAAAACTACTAAACGCTGTGCGCCGCTATAAGACTCTGCCCAGGAGCCTTTAGCTCCAGTCCAGCAGAAAGTCTTTATATCGAAGCGAATGAGCCCTCTCCCTGGCTAAGATGTCAACAACTTCTCGCATGCCCCATCAGCAGCATCGAACCCTCCAAATCCTAATGAGTATAATAACTGATGCAGTAGTTAATATATACGTATATATACGTGTATATATATATATATATATATATTATATATTCAATCCTCTATGATGATTATTAATTATTTATTTTTAATGTAAACCTTCCTGTAAAGATAAATTTCAATTCACCTCACGTTAATGTATATTGTCGCAGCGACAACTCTTGTATATGCAACTTAAAACTTTATGTAAGAAATTTCTACTTTGACAGTAGTTGTCAAAAATATGCCCGGCTCTAATAAATATTAATTTAGTATTTCTAAAAATGAATTTATATGTGTAATCGACCTATTACTCTTCTCTCAGGGTGGGATCAAACTGTTAAAAAATTAATTACTCAAAATGTGTTTAAATTTTTACGTATCTCCAAATTATCTGTTTCACTATTGGTCAGAACCTATAGTAACTGTATGTTTAATATTATAAAAGGCACTTTAAATCTCTGATGACGTTTCCAATATTTCTGTCACTGAAAATTACCAACTGTCACTGATTTGATCGACAGTTTTATTTAATGAATAATGTTTAATTTTTTGAGATAATGTTATAAAACGACTATAGTGAGTAGGAATGCAAAATTCTATATTATACTACTAGATTCAAATACAAATTAACAAATTAATATTCCCCAATCATATTGTAAACGAAACAACAGTCGTAATTTCTACGAAACTTAAAAATTACTACAACCTATATGCTATAAATTAACCTAATGAAAAACGTTTAATAAAAGTTTCAATTGTCGATCTAAATCTTGATATGGATAAATGTCAAAAACAAGCTTCACTCAAATTTTTCTAGTTCAAAACTTTTCTTCTCTTATGTGAATTTCCTTATATGATTTATTAATTTTGTTTGCAATCAAAAATCTAATAGATGCATCTATGTCAAATTTAATTTAAAAATAGGCCTTATTATTACTCGAGAAATTATTGTTAAAAAACTGGATCGGACTCACCAACTAATAACTGGACAACTCGTACAATTCTAATTGATCTTAGAATTCAGGAAACTTTCTAAATTTTATTTAGAAATCTGGAACACATTCACTACACACGATGCAATTCTTATTCGAATTATGCACGCACTGGCTTTATAATGAAATGGCTTTTGAATCTGGTTGTATAAATATACAACTTCTACTATCTACCAAAAATTGAGACAACTCTAATTACGATGTTGCCTCTTCGGGATTTCAAACACAACTAACTAAACTTTCTTCAAATAAATAAATCTCCTCTCCTTTGGTTACGAAAAATTCCTTTTTAAAAAAAAATACTAATTTATGTTTCCCTACAACAAAGAGAGATTTGAATTCTTTTATTATCATTGTAATTCTGATAGCAGATACATCTGTATTTTAAAATTTCAAATATATTCTCCAAAATGTAATGTAATTCTGTCTATCATTAAATATATTCTACCTAAACCTCATCCAAAAATTAAAATGTCACATTTGATTTGTATACCGAATCTTTCAAAATTATTGATTATACCTATAATACAGTGTGTATCGAAAGTATTGCATACAAATATAAATAGTTTTCCTTATTTCAATGTTTCTTTTACATTTTAAATAGAGGAACTGTATTAAATCCCCCTAATATAAGAATGACAAATCGATTCTTGTATATTATTATAATTTATCTTTCAAAATTGCCAAATATCTTATTAGTATCCTAGTAAAACATATTAATATCTTCCAAATGATTATTAACATATTTCTAAAAACTTATCTTCAATCAAATTAAACTATTATTACTAATTCCCATAAAACTTATTAACTCTACTATATCTATTTTTAAAATTTCACGTTACATAATATCATTTGTTCCAAGTTATGCATAATATTTATATACCTGTTCTATATTAAAAACTCCTCTTTCATTACCGGTATTGGGATCTAATAATTGGTAACTATTTTTTGCTCCTTCGTTGCCTACAACATAAGGTCCCTCAAATGGTAGCAATAATTTTGCGCAACAATTCTCTGATCTTTTTGCAACTTGCAATGATCTTATAATTACTAATTCTCCTTTTTCTAAAACGGTCTTCTTTTTATTTTTTTGATTCATCCTCTTAATATATTTATTAGCTTGCTTCAGCAGTCTTTCATTCACCTTTTTCATAACATCTTCCATTTCTAATTTTCGTTGAACTACCCAATTTCTTTGAGGTATTGTGCCTGTAAATAAATACTCTGGGCATTCATTTGTAATACCATGAGGTATTTGGTTAAGGAATCTTTCTACTTGATTTAAATTATTTTCCCATTGACAGTGATCCTGATTACATAAAATTCGTAGATATTTATTTATCTCTTTAATGTATCGTTCAGCTGGATTTGACGATGGTTTCCTAATGCTAATAAAGTTCAACTGAATTTCTTGATTTTGACTAAACTTGGCTAGTTTTTCACTTTCAAAAGAAGTTGCATGGTCTAAAATTATTGTTTTTGGAGTTCCATATTTTTCAATGTACATTTTCAAAAACATTATCACAGTTTTTGCATTGGTTCTTTTGCATGGGTAAACTTTAACAAATTTTGTGAAAATATCTGTGATAACAAATATGTGTATGTTTCCTTGTATGCTCGGTATTAAATTGCTTATAAAGTCTATAGCAACAATTTATAATGGATTCTGTGCCACTATTGACTTTGCCAAATTTTTATTGTAATAATTTTTTTCTTTTGCTAGTTGACATATGGTACATACTTTACAAATATTCTTGGCAATTGCTAAATCTTTTTTGTAATATAGTTTTCTCTAAACAGCATCCATAACTTTCTAGCTCCAACATGTCCATATTCTTCATGTAGATTTTTCAAAATTTCCTTTGCATAATCTTGTGTAATTACAAATACCTCTCTATCTTCTAAACATTTATACCATATTTCCTCTATATTAATAGCATTATTTTTATAATTTGATTCTAAATTTTGTTGATCTTGCCTAATTTTATCTAATGAATATAATCCTTCCTCTTGTAGTATTCTATTTATACCTATTTTATACTTTCTCTGTTCAGATGTGGTTTCTGTCTCTCTATTTAAGGCAACGGAAACAATATTTTGTTTTCCAGGAATATATTTGATTTCGAAATCATGTTCTTGTAATAATAAAATCCAGCGATGTATTCTATTATTCGCATATCTATTTTTAAGCATAGCTGTCAAAGCTGATTGATAAGTCTCTATTATAAATTTAGCTCCTAATAAAAAAAAAGTTAATTTAGTGATACAAAATACCACACTTGCCAGTTCAAGTTCTGTTACTAAATATTTCCTTTTATGTATTTTAGTAACCCTAGATATGAAACTAATAGGTACTTTCCTGCTCTTGTATCAGTACTCCAGCAAAACGATCAGCTGATGCATCTGTTCTCAAAATAAATTGTTTATCATACTGTGGGTGATATACCTTTAGATTATTAGTAAAATCTTCTTTTAATTCTCTAAATGCTTTTTCTCGTTCTTCGTTCCACTGCCATTTTACACCTTTTTTTAATAATTCAATTAATGGTATTTCTTCTCTACTTAGATCAGGTATCAATCGTTTGACATAGTTTAAAATTCCTAGAAACCCTCTCAAAGTTTTCAAATTTGTTGGTTGTTTATATTCTAAAATTGTTTTAAATCGATCAGGATCCATAGAAACTTCTTTAGTATTCAAAACATATCCCAAATCATTTATTTCTTCTTGAGAAAATTTACATTTTTCGATGTTTAATTTTAATCCAGCATTTTCTAGTTCTTCAAAAATAATATTTAAATGTTCTTTATGTTTTTCTTCATTTTCCGAATATATAAGGATATCATCTATATAATGAAGTATAAAATTTTCATATTTATTTAAAATAGTGTGAAGTGTCCTTACCAAAGCTGCATATGAACTCTGCAATTCGAAAGGTACCACACAAAATTGATATACCAATCCATCTACCATAAAAGCAGTATATTTTCGACTTTCTTTTTCTAAAGGAATTAACCAAAAACTATGTTTCAGATCTAATTTTGAAAATATCTTTGCATTGGTAATTCTACCAAAAATACTATCTATATTCATGGGACTTTCGTATTGTTTTTTTGTATAACTATTGATATTTCTTGCATCTAAACATATTCTTATTTATCCAGATTTTTTTCGCACACAAGTAACTGCATTGATATATGGTGAATTCGATCTTTCTATTATTCCATCTTTTAACATATTACATAATTTGTGGTATACTTCATTCTTCAATTTATATGGAATTGGTATGTTCTTACTTTGAAATTAGATATATCATTGCTCATTTCAAGTTTATGTATATATTTGCTTGCTACTTGTACTTCTTCATTAAATAATCGGTTGTATCGTCTTATCAATTCCATTACCATCTTCATATATTTTTGTTGGCACAAATTTACATCTATTTGATGTTCATTAGTTATTTGATTCATTACATAAAATTTATCTGTTGCACCGTCTATTTTGTTTGTTTCTTGTTTGAGGAAATCAATATCTTCTCCCTTACAATTCATCAGTTTTTCTTTATAATTAATAATCATTTTGTGACTGTCTAATTCATCGGATCCTAATACTATATCATAAATTAAATTCTTTACGACTAACATTTGTACTTTAAACGAATTATTTCCTAATTGTAATTCTTCAATTATCATTTTATTTGTATCATATAGTTTTTTATTATTCGCTCCCACTAGTGATAATTTATTGGTATTTACCACAATAATATTATTTTTCTTGCACTTGTCTATTATCCTTTCACTTATCAACGTTACTTCTGATCCTGTATCTATCAGAATTTTACATACTATATTTTGTATTTTACCTTCAATGAATATTAAACCTAAATTGTCATGTATTTCCCCAATTTCTCCAATATCAACAAATTCTCTTGGATGTTCGTACTTGGAAAAAATAATATTATGCACGTGAAAGCGGTTTAAGTAAAATTTGTATCTACAGTTTGACTGTGATCATCATATCTTTCTTGTTCTTGTATGATGTTTACTTGTCTCCTATCTTCTATTTCTTGATTTCTTCTATCATCATTTCTTCTTTCAAAGTGTCTTCGATCATAATAATTGTTTGTATTAGTGTTTTTAAATGAAATTCAAGGTCTCTAGTTAATTCCAGTCAATTTCAATAATTGTTTGTTCCTATCCGTCTATCTTGTCGCCAATTTTCACTTCTGTATTCATTATCATTTCTTCTGTCCGAATTCCTAGGATCTCTTCTATTCTCAAAGTACTTATTATCATTATTTTTATTTCCATTACCATATCTTCGGTCTTCATTTCTATAATTTCTATTTTCATTTCTAAAATTCCTGTCTGTATATCTATCATTTCTTCGATTATCAAAATCCTTGTTTCTATAGTTTCTATTTTCATACATATTTTCATATCTCTTCTATAATGTCCGTCTCCATTCCCCCTTATGCCTTATTCAAGTGCCTTTTATTATAGTGAATAAACAGTTACTCGAGATTCTGAATATAGAGTAATATTTGATTTGGATAATACCTGAAAATTATAAAATTTGAATTATTATTATTCAAAAATTTTTTGATTCCACCCTGAGACAAGAGTGATTAAGTCGATTGTGAATTAATTTATCTTTCAAAATACAGAAATTAATATTTATCTTAGCCGGGCATTGTTTGACAACTACTGTCAAAAGTAAATTAGGTTACATACGCTGCTAAAGGTGTGTGTGCAATAGTGTCGCTACAATCACAAATTGTGAAAACGTCGACGAATAATATTTTATATTGTTATATTCATATATCTATTAAAATATAACTATTAAAACTATAAAATAACGATATAGATATATATGTTACCTGCCTCTCCTGCCTCTCGAAGGGCATTAAAAATACTAATCCTGTGTATTATTAGTGCTTTAAATGAAACTTACAGTTTCTATATAATTCCACAATATATTTAAAAAAATGTTAAAATTGTCAGAAAGACAGAAGTTACATTTCATTTAATGCCTACCTGATGTTTAATAATTATTTTTGGCTACACCAAGAAGTGACCTAGTGGATTGACTTAATATGTTTTAATAGAAAAAATAAGAAGAATACGTGATGTTAGAAATATTATAGCTTAGATATTATTAGCCCTATGGTGATATCCTGGATATCATTTTTCCAATTAAGATCAGTATAACTGTGCAATTATATAGAAAACCAGGAAAACTATATCTGCTGATCTTTACAATTATCACTTAAGAAGACAGTTTAAAAGTGGAGAACTCCCTAGATTTATCTGTTCATTGACAACTTGATATTTTGGGTTTCTTAAGTGTCTTCTAATTTCCAATTCTTCAAGGAAATCCAGTTCTTGTTTCTCTTCACAAATATGCAGCACTTCTAGTTCTGTGTTAGGTGTCAATGAATGATTGGTGTCAAGTGGATGTTTTCCGTAGTAGGATTTATCTGGTTGTTTTAATATGTGTGCTCGTAAGTGTTCACTGTATCGTATTTCAAAATTTCTAAGGGTCTGACCTATATAGACAGCATTACATTCTGGACATTTAAGTTTATATATACCTGATTTCTTTAATGCTGATATTTTTGTTTTTACTCTTAACAATTTTGTACTTACGTTACTTTCTTTTTTAAAGGAAATTGTTGCATTTGTTGCTAAAAATATTATCTTTGAAATATTATTAGAAATATTTCCTGCATAAGTGATGGTTTTATAACTTTTTATTTCTTTAGTTTGTTTAGGAAATATTAATTGTAATCCCCCGCTATTATCACTCAAATGCCTTTGTTATTTTATCACTATTTCTCTGATAATATAGTTTTTATAACTTTCTATTTCCAGAAAAACTAGTTTCAATAATCACTTTTACTTTATAGACGTAACTGTTCTCTGCGAAAGCATAACTGGAACTGGATAAATGAATAAATTATTATTACTTGTGTGTCTCTTCAATTTGGATTTAATACTGATTGTAGAATTCATTTTTATAGAAGAAATTGATGACATATTTGAAAATAATTTCTTTACATTTGACAAAACAAAATAACAAATGGCATTTGTATTGTAACGTCAACTGACGCTGTTGCGGGGACGATACAATTCGATGATTTTAGGGACGGTGCTCGAGAATATCATTTTTAGGAACTATTCGCAAATAGAGTAGTCACAGGCTTGCGTATACATCACGTTGGGAACGAAGTCAAGAATAACGCCTCGGTTCGAGATTCACGGCGGATGAAACTCAATCATCGACCACCACACCTGCAAGAAATGAATCACCGGTGGCGACAGTGATTTTTTTTCTGAAATATCGAAACCACTCAAGACAAACGTTCAACTTTAGAAATATTTTTACAAAAGTTACAACTTTTTTTTTAGAACTGAATATCTTTTTAATAAATACATAGAAAATTACCACTGATGCCGCAAATGGAAGATCATATATGAATTATATAGCAAATGTATGCATAATTTGCCCGTAGATAATATACTTTTTAATTAATTAAAAAAAATAGAATTGCGGAAAGAGAAAAAAGACGAAATTTTCGGTATAAAAGTGTCTGCCGTCTAGCGCTAAAATATATAGAAAAGGGCGGAATCGAGACGTGACATAGCGCGAGTGACAGGTAGTATCTTGATAACTAAATTTTTCTAAAAATAGTATCAACTACTTTGTTTCTAGTTTATATTGAAGTAAATTAGCAGTACAAGAATGTCTTTGTAAATTGTGCAGAAAAAAATAGTATAATGTAAAATTGCAGCATGAAATTATGCTTGCTGTAAATTAAGAAAAATACTGGAAATAATGGATATGATTACTGGTAGTAATGTTCTCAATATAGCCGGTTTATTTGTATTAGCATAATAAAATTGAAAGATACACCCTACAGTTTTTAATTTTAAAAACTCCCGCCATTTGAAAATTTTAAATATTCCTGTCAGACACCACTAATAATGACGGTGTCTATGTCACTCACAGAACAAAAAGTTCTGTTATGTCATTGCTATGGCAGCGCCTTGGTGATCTTAGCCGTAACTAAAGTCAACTTCAAGTGAACTATCTTCTTTTTTTAGTAGTTATATGATCTGTACTTTGAGCATTCAATAGCATCACTCTATCAAATAAGCATATCGCCATTTGTACCGATTCTTTAACAGCAATCCACTTGATGGGTAACATATTCACTAACCATCCTCTTGTTAAAAAAATCCATGATACTAATCAATGTTGGCTTTTTTGAGAAAAACTCGAAAAAAGGGTTTACACAAAAAAATCCTGTGTGTATGTCAGCAGAGCCAGTACAACAGGTTCTATAAATCCACAAATACTACATTTTCGAGATGTTTCGGTTTGTTAGCACGATACAACTGACCAATTGTATGATTGGAGATTGTCAAGGGCGTCTCACAGAGTCTCATTTTTGGTAATTTTTGGTGAAATTTCGGTTTGTTAATACGATATAATATATAAGTACAAAAAAGTTAGTTTTAATCTTTAAAACCCTTTATTTAAACTGAGTTTGGAATGATTTTAAATCATTCCACATGATTTGAAAATGGAAACGAGCCAAACGCGAGCAATTAAGAAACAATACTAACACCTACAATAAAAATATTAACGTCATGCTAAAATTCATTTTGTATATTAGGTTTTATGATTAAACTTTCCATGTTTATGAATTGTTGTAATCATTAAAAGTGCTAATAATGATGTAAACAAAAATATATACGAAAGAAGATAATAAGCGAACAAATATGAATTGCAGGCTTTTCATTAAAAAAATTTATTTCGAAATTCACTTTCGTTGCTAGCAAATATTATGTATTCAAGAATATCCTTCCATTATAAAGTCCAGTGAACCTATAAATCAAAGTGTGTTTTATAATAAATTACGACCCATTGATTTTTATATTATTTCAGGTGATAGACTTCGACGTCATTAAATATAAATTGAATAATATTTATATTCCCAAATATTTAATGTGTGGGTTAAGGTTACACGTTTGACGATTTATAAAGTCTCAATTTTTGTTATAAAATAACGTGTTGTTTACTACTAAATGCATGTTCAAAAATATATGTGACTATTTCTAGACAGCTAAACATCATGATAACATCGTTGATACGAGATAGAATACGAAATTCAATAGCCCAATAATAACAAATGAAATAAGAAGTAAACGATTAAGGTGGGCAGGACATGTACAACGTCTAGGTAATGAAAGGTGTGTCAAGAAAATACAGGAAACTAAAAGGACGAAAATCAAGGGGACGGCCGAAAACTAGATGGTTAGATGGTGTAGAAGAAGATCTTAAAGAAATTGGAAGAAATTACTGGAAGAACAAAGGAAAAGACCGAAAAGAATAGAAAAGAATAGTAGAAGAAGCAAAGTACAGACTTCAGAGCAGAAACTAAATCACCAAATTCACAAACTCCCTACTGATTTAAAGCAGTAGGGTTGGCCAAGCGGCTGGCCACCGCTGCCGGAAAAACGAGGTTAGGAATCCCAATAGGGAGACTATGGACCTTAAGGTCTGAAAGTCAATGAGAAGAAGAAGATACATTTTTTAGATAATTTAAAAAAAATTTTTGATAGATATTATTTTTAACAAAGATAATGTAATTTTTAAGTATTCATTTATAGATATTTTAAGATATAGAATTTAGGCATATAGGATTGTTTTAAAATGTTAGGTGAAATCTAACACGTGGCCTTTAATGTAATTTTACTAACGCGACCTTTCCCAGGTTAATTAAAGATTATCTTTACTCCTCTATACTTACTTAATTTTTAATTTTTTTCAACTTAAAAAAATAAATTTGCTTTTATATCTTTATTGAACATTTTCACTTTATTTTAAAATCAATAATTCAATACTATATCAACATATCATCAATTAATCAATTTCAATTTTCAATTATGTTGTTTCTCTTTCCAGAGAGTCGAATGTCGCTTAACAGTTTTGCTAGCACATCATCTGCCTCAAGTTGTAGTTCACTCATGACGGATAGTTCATATGTTAGAAAAACTCCACCGAAAGTACCAACAAGTCCAACAAGTTTTGAGCCAGTCCAAAAAAAAAGCAATCGAAACTCAGCCTACCATGAGTGGTTTTGTAATGCGGATTTCAACTGCTGAAAAACATAAAATTGACAAGCAAATAGCAAAGGTTATCTTTGCTCCTAATTCGAGCTTCAGATGTATCGAGAATTTAGAGGCGAAAAAAGCCATTCAGTTATTAAGGCCTGGTTATACACCGCCCTCGAGAAAAACGGTAGCAACAAGTCTTTTGGACGAAATCTATGAAGAGGAAAAAGAAAAATCCCTGTCAGGACAGTCCGTAAATATGTCAATTTATGGGTGGTCAAACGTGCATAACGAACCAGTGATATGTGCAACGATAACCACTGAAGATGGACAAGCCCTCCTATATGAAACTATACACACATCAGGAAATCCACATACTCCAGAATATTTAACTCAAATAGGTTGTGACCTGATTTCTTCATGTGAATTAAAATACAAGTGTACCCTAAAATCTTTTGTGACAGACAATGCCGCAAATATGACACTTATGAGAAAAACATTAGAAGAAAAAACGAACGCAAAAGTTATAACTTATGGCTGCTCTCCACATATTGTCAATTTACTGTGCAAGGACTTTCAAGTTAAAGACGTTAAAGAACACGTGGTCCAAATTGTTAAGTATTTTCGAAATAACCATTTGGCTAGAGCTAAATTCTGTCAAGAAGGAGGCAGCGCTTTAGTCCTTCAAAGCGATGTGCGATGGAATAGCCTTGGCGACTGCTGAGAGATGTATGTCACTCAGTGGGACATCATATTAAAAATCTGCGAAGAAAAAAAAAGGAGATTGATTCCACTATTTACCAAAAAGTTTCAAATATTGCGATTAAACATGCAGCGCAAGATTATTTAAACATTTTAAAACCTATATCAGTTGCTCTTGATACTGCGCAGAGGAAAAATGCTATTATCGCAGATGCTGTAAAACAGTGGAAATATTTACAATATATCTTTGATGAATCTGTGGAATTACCATTACAAAAAACACAATAATTTAATAATCGATATAAGCAAGCACTAACGCCATATCATGTTATAGCGTATATGTTGAATCCACAAAACAAAATACCAGTTAACACCAGAAGAAAAGAATATAGCTTTAGAAACAATTAACGAGTTATATGAAAACACTGGGCTCTTACCTTTAGTAATAAGGTTAAATGCCCGCAGTGCTCCATTTAAGCAAGTTATGTTTTCGGACGAAGTAATAAAAAATGTAAACGGACTACAATGGTAATTAACTGTCTCGACCCTTACTTCGTGGAATCTGCTCATAATAGTGTTTTAAATGAAACTCACGGTTTCTAGTTAATTCCACAATATAATAAAAGTTATTGAAAATTCTAAAAATTGACAATGGTTTCGATAAATCAATATCATCGTCAGAATGACAGAAGTTACATTTCATTTGATGCCTACCTGATGTTAGTAGTTATTTTTGGCTAGACCAAGAAGTGACCTAACAATATGAAGTTGTCAATGAACAGTTAAATCTAGGGAGTTCTCCACTAATAAACTGTCTTCTTAAGTGATAATTGTAAAGATCAGCAGATATAGTTTTCCTGGTTTTCTATATCATTGCACAGTTATACTGATCTTAATTGGAAAAATGATATCTAGGATATCACCATAGGGCTAATAATATCTAAGCTTCAATATTTCTAATATCACATCTTCTTCTTTTTTCTATAAACATATATTAAGTCAATCACAAGTTAGGTCACTTCTTGGTCTAGCCAAAAATAACTACTAACATCAGGTAGGCATCAAATGAAATGTAACTTCTGTCATTCTGACGATGATATTGATTTATCGAAACAATTGTCAATTTTTAGAATTTTCAATAACTTCTATTATATTGTGGAATTAACTAGAAACCGTGAGTTTCATTTAAAAAGGACTACAATGGTGGTTATCACAAAATGATGAGCCGGAAATCTTGAAACAGTGGCGAATAATAAAACAGTTCCTGTGTGCAACTGCTTCTTCATCTTCAGTAGAACGCGTATTTAGTTCTTTTGGTCTTGTACATTCGGATATTAGAAACAGATTAGGCGTAGAAAAAGGAGGAAAACTCGTGTTTTAGTTTAAATTGTATAACAAAAATGAATAGACTGAAAATATACAGTAATAAAATTTAAGTGTTATGTTTAGTTTAAGAATTTTAAATTATGTACTTATTTTTTGTTGTTTTTGCTAAAAGCAGATACTTCTTTTGATTTTTGAGAAAACATGATTTTGATCGTGATTTTAATCACTTGATTTTAATCAGCCCAACTCTGAGTTGTATCAACCTCGACATGATCTCAGTTCATATCAGTTCGTATGAATTGTTTCTAGCCTACGGGGTTAATTACCACTACATCATTCTATATTTTTTATACCTCAAGACTAAAGAGTATAATGGCTACTTTTGTTTTCATAAGTAGCTTTCGCTTCGTGGAAGATGGGCTAACTGTTTTGACTATAAGCCAACTCAAATTTTACACTACCGCCGCTGCCTTATATGCTACCTTGCATACGTGGGGACCAAAAAGCTTAATTGCCCATCGAACATCACTAGGTATCTGTTAGCTTTGAACCATTCAAAAGCATCTGAATTTCTTTGTGTACTCGTTTATATGTCAACAGTACGATCTCTGTGTTCAAAATCAAAATAATGTCATATCAGCATTTTATAAAGGAATTGCCGAATAGAATGTGCAGGATATCTAATTAAATAAAATATCAGTTATTGATTATTTCTCTACATTAATTAGATTCATAACTTCCAAACTAATAGACATCGACATACGGTTTCTACTGTTGTATTTGTAAATTAATGGCGTATCGAAAAATGGAAAAAAATTGCGGGGATAACTATGAAAATAATTTTTTTGTTCCAAAGAAATGGTTAACAGTACATTTTTGAAAACACTGTATATGCCATAAAATATTTATAAATGAGAAATTTATAAATATCAAAGATTTCCGTTCTGGTCTTTCAAAATAATTTTAAGATGAGAGGATATACGATCAAAAGCACATCTGGCATGTGCACATCGATGGTTGTTTGTGCCAAAGCGGAACTTTTATTAACAATTCGACTGGTTAAACAAAACTGGTAATTAATTATATTATTGATAGATTGATTTACGTCAAATATACTAAGAAAACATTAGTTTTTATGATTTGCTGTTAATATGCATCAAATGACTAAATATTTCTAAAAAAAGACGAACCTAAATATAATCAGTCTATGAGAAATGAATTGATGATTGAATAACTGATTTAAAAGGTATCAATATATCTAGTTTTTACAACTTGATGATTTTAACTCATTTGTTTAAGAGCGAAATATTTATACAGAATGACAAAGAAACGCATTACCCCTTATAACATAATTTATCAAATTAAACTTTTACGTACTACATAATGCGACATAAACAACAAACGATCAATCAGTTCAGAAAATTTGGTAATGTGTTGCTCCTCCATTCAGTTGAATTCATTTCGCTACAACACTGGGCATGTTTTTAATGAGATGATCAATTGCATCTTGAGTGATTTTATCTTAAGCTATTTGTACGGCATCGCGTAGCAGATGTATATTATGTAGTGTTGCCCAAATGCAAGAACAAGACGAGACTTAGCCAGTCTTGGTCTTGGTCTTGCGCCAATACACCTGGTCTTGGTCTTGGTCTTGGTATTGCGGTCCCAGTCTTGGTCTTGGTCTTGGTCTTGCAGAAAGAGTCTCGCAAGTCTCGCAATTAGGTATTAGCCTATTGCTATTTATTAAACATGGTTAAAACATATAAAACACAAATTAAAGACATTAACTTGACTGTATTTTAAAGAACATTATCTGTCTAGAAAGAAATTGATAGACCCTCACCTCATATTAATTCATTTTACCAAGAATCAATACAATTTACTGAATTTACCATTTATTTAAATAAAAATACAACACAAGTTATATTAAAGAACACTACAGAATAGCTTTGACATTACTGTTACTTTATATTCATTCTTTTGACCAAGAATTAATACAAAGTAACCATCTGGCTGACTCATCACTTAACCTATTTCTATGTTTTCTAATTACTAATGATGCTTTATAAAATAATCTCTCTGCAGGTACTGAAGTTGCAGGTATTGAGAGGAAATCACGGGCCATCTTCGATAAAGCCGGATACTCTGTCTCATGCGTCCTCCACCACTCTAAAATGTCTTCGGAGCTGGCGGCTCTGGGTTTACTTAGGTACTCCTCCAACTCCAATTGAAATAAATACTATTTTTTATAGTCCATTATCTTATATAGCCGCAAATCAAAGGATGCCGCATGTCATTGTAGCGTCCTGCTTTTCGCTCTTATTATTATAAGTTAGATTTTAAATTAGTTTGTGTTTTTCGGCCTGTAACTTTCGAAATATTAAGAAAATAAACATTTTCTCGGTAACATACTACATATAATTTTATTACACTTTATTCTATATAGTTTATTTTTCGTTTTTATTATTTTCATTTTATTTATTGTCATACTATATTTAATATATTATTTTTTATTTACTTATTCGGACTGCGTAAATTCCCCCTTCAACTAAAATGCACTGATTTCATTTATATCTGTACTTTACGTGTTCCTATTTTCTGCCTATTTTATTCTTCAAAATTTTATGTACTAGTACTTTCTTTTATTTTGTTTCGTTTGTTTTCTACGTGTCAATTTCTTGTATTATAAACTAAGCCTGTCCGCTCCCTAAAACGACACTCAGTACTAACTGCAAGACGCAAGAGTCTCGCAGGCTTAGTCTTGTTCTTGCTCAAATCTTGCATGGTCGGTCTTGGTCTTGGTCTTGCCTAAAATTACGCGGTCTTGGTCTTGCAAAATGCAAGAACAAGACCAAGACTGCAAGACCAAGACTGATTTTGGGCAACACTAAATATTATGCTAGCGTAGCCATTTTACAGGGCACCCTTCGGACCAGGCTAATAATTTGTTGCTAATTTGTAACGCTGTGATTGATTTTGTTGCTAATGCCGTTTCCAAGAAAACGCAAACTATGCTAGCGTAATATTAAGCTAGCGTAGAACACGCTATAATTATAAAAATAAGTAATATTGAACAAAACTTAATACACCGGAATTTGTTGCTAAAAGACGACACTAACCGATCCTGCAAAAATAATCCCTTATCCCGATTTCCCCACCCCTCAATATTATTTGATATTAAGCTAGCGTAGCCACACGCCATAACTATAAAAATAAGTAATATTGAAAAAACTAAATACACATCATCCCTTATCTCTATTAATTGAAATTCATCGTGTCTTAGTAGCCATAGCCTAGTAACAAATTGCCCTACTGATTTTAAAGAAATATAGTCCATATTTGGTCAGTAATACACCAGCCACAAATTCCTCGAATATTCTTTGATCGAAATTCATCGAGTTTTAGTAGCCACAGACTAGCAACAAATTGCCCTACTGATTTTAAAGCGATATAGTCCATATTTGGACAGTAATATAACTGCAACAAATCCCTAGAGTATTTTTTGATCGAAATTCATCGTGGTTTAGTAGCCATAACCTAATCAACAAATTGCCCGACTGATTTTAAGCCGATATAGTCAATGTTTGGACAGTAATACACCAGCCACAAATTCCTCGAATATTTTTTGATCGAAATTTATCGTGTTTTAGTAGCCACAGACTAGCAACAAATTGACCGACTGACTTTTAATTGTAATTCGTAGTGTTTTTGCCGCCATTGCCTAGCAACAAATTGCCCTACTGATTTTAAAGCGATATAGTCCATTTTTGGACAGTAATCGACCAGCAACAAATTCCGCGAGTGTTTTTTAATTGAAATTCGGCGTGTTTTGAAATAAAAAAATACATAACTTTTGACGATAACATTTTTTGAAAAAAATCAATTGTTTTCGAATTCCGGTTAAAATCAGGCGAAATCTGGACATTTAAGGGTTGAAAATTTGCAATTGTGATAATTTTTCGCATCCGATAACGTCTCTCCTAGAATCGAATGCAACAAAACCCCAACCTTCTATCTCATAGAGAAAGAGGTGAACATTTGTGTCACTCACTCAATCATCTCTCATGTAGGTGTACTATATAGGGATTTTTTATTTGAATTAGATTTATATTTACATAATTTGAATATAAGTAGTACCTACATTAAATAATTGTTATCTGTTTATCAAATATCACTTACCTCATTTCAGCGTATGAACTTCATTAATTTTCTAAAATTTAATTATAAATTATATGATTTCACAAATTAACTTTTATGAAAATATTACTGAAAACTTTTATAACCTGAAATTTCAGAGACTAAGCATAAATAATATTTGTATTTGTGTTTTCCCCATCGATAATAATAGACAAGTAATAAAGTCCCTGAGTGAATTTTGAGTCATATTGTTGAAATTAGCGCGGTAAAAAACTATCAATTTATTTCATGGGTGTGAATCCATAGATAAAGTAAGACTTGGTATTTTGGTAGTAATAGTCAAGCAACAAATTTCTATAAATATATATATAAACTGCTCTCAAATGAATCTAACACACCCCGATTGATTACCATAACGCGTACTGAATTTAAGAGGCAGGTTATTGAAGTACATCAAGCACAAGACGACGCCGATGCTGATATAGTGAGAACTGCCCTTTCGAAGAGCTCAACGTTTGCCCAAGTTTTTATCGTTGGTGAGGATATCGATCTATTGGTTATTCTAAATGACTTTAGCTCTGGACAGGCGAACGTCTACTTCGACAAATGCGGAAGAGTTGGATCAGAATACGCTCAATATCAAGAAAATTCCTTTTTATGTGAAAAAATTGAGCTGTCACGAGGGGTGGTCTTATTTCTGCATGCCGTCAGTGGCTGTGACACCACTTCAGCCATTTTTAGTAAGGCAAAATGAAGTGGTACAACGTTTTAGAAAAAAAAATCCCCACTGGATAGACCTTTCCACCATTTTTCTTGATCCAAACTCAAACCAGGAAGACTTAGGAAATGCTTGCGAAAAGATTTTGTAGAATCTCTACGGAGGGCACCTTGAACACGATGCGATTCTTGGCGTTCGTGAAATCGGCAGCAAACTATTATACCTATGGGCATCATTTTAAAAACAGCGTAATGGTAAATTTTCACTGTTTAGAAAAAGTTGCCGAATTTCGATTGGCTGTATCTCCACAACAAATTGATCTACTGGGTTCGGGTTAGGGTTAAAATATAGAAAATAAAGTTGGATTTAAAAAAGTAAAGAACAAAAATATCCGAAAATTACTTCCTTATTATACTTTTTTCAAAAAAAAATTAAATATAAGCAAACATTTTGAGGTTTTGTTTGTACCACGGGGTTTTGAGGGCTGTATAATTGGGCATTGGGCAAATTAATCTTAAGGCTCCTAACGATATATAAAAAATTCGTAGATATATGCGCGTTTGCAATGTGGAATGTCTTGGATGACTGGCCTATACTTGTCGTTTAAAATTCACAAAAGGACAAACTAAAAATATCCTCGTTCGATACAATGCTACTATCCGTACTTGTTTTTATTTAACTTTTTTGTTTGACATTGTCAACATCAACGCAGTTTGACAAAAAAAGATAAACAAATACCTCTTGACATTCCATTTTCAAATTGCCTGAATTATTTCATTGAGTTGAATCAGATTCCTTCATTTTTCGAATTAGTTGATGTTTGTTGAATATCTTTTAAAGGACAAGTAATAAAAATATGCATGTGTAACTTAATATACCCTTCCAGAATAGTCATAAAAAATTAGGAATGCGATTTAAAAAATTGTCGATGACGTCGTATCTCAAATTTGGGACACATGGTAAAAAATTTCCTTACATCAAAAAGAGCGCAATTTGAGATACTAATCGACCTGTTCCAGCATATTTCCAACAAAAAAATCTGCCTTTGATTTACTAAATTTATTCAAAGTTAGAGACTCCCATTGTATCTAAAAATGTTGGTTGATGTTCGCTTCAAAAAGTCGAAAAGTTCTGCACCGACTGAGCTCAAATTTTGACATGATATACAACCCACTTCACACATTGCTTTTACCTGTTTTTCGCGTCAGTAACATACCCGCTGGCGCGAGAAAATAGCTTTACCGGTCAGCTGTATTCTATCAACCGCGCCCTTCATCGATCATTGCGAGATTTGCGTGGAAACGTTCAACCATTCGGAAATGCATTGATATTGTTTGCTGGAGATTCTAGGCAAGTATTGCCTGTAATTTCTCGATCGACACCAGCGAACGAAATAAATGCGTGCTTGGAATATTCGACATTGTAGCGACACATACATACATTACAATTGACTACGAATATTCGTGTTCAGCTTCAGAACGATCAATCAGCCAAGGTATTCTGACGACAGTTACTGGACATTGGGAACGGACAACTGGAAGTCGATGAGACGTCAAGACGAATATCATTCCTGATAATTTTTTTAATTTAGTAACATAAAATGAAGTGCTGATCGAAAAAGCATTTCCTAATATCCAACTCAAGCTACTGTGCGAAGTATAAAGATGTCTATCAAATTAATAATGTTATTCAATTCAGCATTCAAAGTGAGGATAGACACCGTTGCAGAATCAGATGCAGTAATAAATTATCCAACGGTATTTTTGAACTCACGTTATCTGCCAATTCTGCCACCACAAACATTAAAATTGAAAATAGGTGTGCCAATAGGCATGCTGACATATTTTGAAATTGTGAGATTTATTAAGCAACACTTTATTAGTTGCTGCTTTAAATAAACGAAGACTTTGAAAGTAGATTTATTTATTTCCTACTGTTCACATTAGATTAGATTTTAAGGTTTATTGTGCCCCCTATCAGAGCTGTTCTCACTACTACTACAGCTCGCCTTCCAGTTCCAGGGTTCTAATGAACTCTAGTATTTGGGACGGCTTCAACGAGGTTTGGTCCTCACTCATACAAGTTTCTTGTCCGAAGCTTTTCGTGCATTGGCTTGCAATGGAGAGGCATTCTAGAAGTAGGTGATCCGGAGTTTCATTCTCCTCCCCACAGAATCTACACTCGTCAATTTCTGCTAGACCTATTCTCATTAGGTGCTTCCTAAGGCGGCAGTGACCTGTTAGAAAGCCCGTGAGGAGATATAACTTATTTTAACTGAGATCCAAATATCTTTTGGATCTAGCAGTGTCAAAGCTCCGCAGGAACTTTTTGGAATGTTCCAGCCCGGGAAGGCACCGCCAGAGTGCTTCTCTTCTTATAGGAGCATTTTCCTACACCACAGAAAGGCTCCGGGCCAATAAAAGGCGTTTCCAGGTAAGTGTATTGGCCTCTCCATTTCCCGTGATTATCGAGTGGCTAGGAACCCAGACTAAAGAAACCATGTTAATCTTACCTGATTCATCAAGTTTTCTTCGGCACTCCCATGCCAACTTTGAGTCAATGACATGAAAGCTCAGTGCTTTGATAGCTGCTTGACTATAAGAATGGATCGATATGTTACATTTCTGATAGTTTCTTTCTACATTCATTTCCACGCATCTTTCGATCGCAAGTATTTCTGTCTGAAAGGCGCTCGGGAAGGAACCTAACAATAATGAGTATCTGGTGCCAGGCCCAAATACTCCAGCGCTTGTTTCAGTGGTGGTTTTTGAACCATCTGTATAGCATCTAATGGTGTTTTATTTGAGTGTTTGAGTGGTGTATTCCCTTTCTCAGTCTCTCCTCTTATTTAGCATCGTAGTGAAATTCTTTTCGATGCTTACTTTCTTGATTATTTCGTCACTTGGAAGATTCGCTGATGAGATTTTGTTAGAGAGGACCACGCTCCCTGATTTCTAATACTCTCATTGCCTGAACCTTCCTTAGATATTCTAAGAATTGCCTCTTGGGCAGATCTTTCTATCACTAGATGATATCTGTAATGATCTCAAGTGCCCTAGTTGGACAGGTTCTCATAGCTCCAGTGATGCACACACAGGCAAGTCTTTGAACTTTGTCGAGGGTCTTCCTCGTGCTGTACTGCATGCTTTTGTGTGCCAAACTATTGCCCCATACGTAATTGCTGGTCTCACAATCATGGCGTACATCGCAGTATTTCTGGGTTGCAGCCCCAGCTCTTACCAGCTAGATTTCTGCACGCCATCAAACCTCTTATTGCTTTACTAGCAGTTATTTCAACATGCTTATTCCACAGAAGCATACTGTCTAGGGTTACTTCTAGATATTTAACTTCTGATTTCCATTCTATGATTTCCTAGTTTAAAGATAGGGGTTTTATGGCTGGAAGTGTTCTTTCCCGGGTAAATGGAATTACTATGGTCTTGTTTGGGTTAATATTTAGCCCCACTGATAATCACCATTGCTCAATAATTATATGGCCCTTTTGTAATAAATAACACAAAGTGCTCTCGAACTTGCTACTGACTATTAGAACTATGTCATTAGCATAGCCCATTCGAAGCCACGCTCCGTTAGCCTGTAGAGCAACTCATCTACTACAAGGCTCCATAGAAGGGGAGATAACACTCCCTCTTGAGGTGTCCCGCGAGTGGCTTTAACTGAGGTGGTTTAATTCCTCAGCTGTATCTCAGCTATCCTCGTCATAAACAACTCATACATCCATTTTACAATGGTTTCATTACCTCCTCGCCTTTTTAGTGATTCTTTGACAGACATATGAGTTGTGTTGTCAAAGGCCCCAGATTTATTCTGGAATGCGCACATTGCTATTTATCCGTTGTTCAGAGTTCTCTGGATGACTTCGGTCAGCTGATACAGAGCCGTCTCAGTTGATCGACCCGCTCTGTAGGCATGCTGACATTTATGAAGTAGTATATTCTCCAGGTTCTCTGTTCTTATTTAGTTATCCACTACTTTCTCCATCGTTTTGAGTACAAACGATGTTAGGCAGATGGGTCTAAAAGTTCGGGTATCAGTCCCATCTTTTTTCCCTATTTTTGGTATGAAGGTTACCCTTGCTCTTCTCCATTTTCTAGGTATTAGACCCACTGCTAGACTGCTTTTTGTAATCTTCAGCATGTGAGTAAGAATCTCCTCTTTCCATGACTCCAGGAGTGCTGGAAATATTCCATCCAATCCTGGTGATTTATATGTTTGGAAGGTACTTATTGTCCATTTCAACCGTTGTCTGGTAAATATTTTCTTAGCAATGTCCCAATCTTCCTTGAGGTATTTTTTGGTGTAATTCATTGCTATTTCATTGCTTGTTGCTGGTTCACTACCTGGAAAGTGAGTTCTAAGAAGAAGAATCGATCGTTCCTCTTTACATTCCGTGTATGATCCGTCTGGCTTTTTCAGTGACATTGTGGGGTTACTTCCCCCATTTGCCATGAACTTTTGTAGTCTGGCCGCTGTGTGAGTGGAAGTGATCTTTTCACAAAAGGCTTGAAAATTAAGCCTTTTGGCCTTCTTAATCTTGTTATTGTACTGAGTAAGCTTCTCAGTGCCAATTACCGTTACGTTTGGCTCTATTAAAGCGCCGACGGACCTCTTTTCTGATGTTTGACAGGTTCTCATTCCACCAGGGAGTATCCTTTTCTGAACGAGCTTTTGACAGTGGACAACTGGAATGAAAAGCTTTCATTACTACCTCACTGATATGTTCGACTATTTGTTCCAGGTGGTAGTGCGGGTGATTTACCCAATTTACTTCGACGTGCTCCAAATTGTTCTTCAGATTGGTCTTGTAGAGAGACCAATCAGCATTTCTATGATGTCGGATTCTAGGAATCGAGGTAGTATCTCCCTCTATCCTAAATTCGATAATCCTTTGGTCAGAAAGTAATGGCTCGCTCATCACCCTCCAATCTTTTATATTTTTCTTAACAGCAACATTACTTTTCACATTTATATTGACAGGACTTTTATTGATATAATATGGTTGACAAATGACATAATGAGCACACAACCGATTATTTCAATCATAGATGAATATGAATTCTTACAATGTAGATACATGTCTGCTATTTCCGAAAAATACATTGTTTCAGCAAGGAAACTAATTTTTAACGAAAATTGTTGCATGTTATCCTATCTACTTTGAATTATGCTCGAAAACGCAAGGCGTCCGCTTGTGACGTCACGCATAAGTAAATATTGCATTGTGTTTATGCTTAACGGAGAACGTCAACAATAAACTTTGTGTGTGTCAAAAATGAATTCCAAAGTTTATATGTGGTGTGCCGTCCCTCTGTCCACAAACATATCAATAGCAACAATTCAAAAATTGTTTGTTTATGTTCCTAACAAGAAAATAGTGAGAGATAAGTGGTCAAATTTCGCTCGGCGAAACTCAGCAGATGATGTAGTTACGAAATCGCCAATTTATTTTTATGAAAACCACTTTGATGTAAGTATTTTCTATAGATTGATCATGTGTGTAAGTCAAAATCTTTATGTGAAATGAAATATGTTAGTGACTAATAGAAAGTAACCAATTTATATTTGTTTCTGTCAGTTATTTTTCTAGTTACTGTTATGAATGAAAATAACTATTTCTAAATTATTCCACTATTCATTTCTAATTGGAAATAATTTAACAGTGGAATCCTGACTTCAAACTATGAAGATGTAACCCAAAAAACCTAAACAAAATATAGCTGCTTACTGAGTTACATGGTGTTTCGATAAGAAATGTAAGAACGGTTTATGCTCAGTATGTACTTTAAACCTATTTTACGTATCCATTTCATATGCTGGTGCTCGCAGATATCAATAAATGCATCCTAACAGAGTTCAACCTAATCAGCAAACTTTCAGCAATATTTTTCGTCGATTAGAAGAAACTAGACAATTTAGGCGTAACAGTAGTATGGGACCACCGAACATAATAACTGTGTATCAGGAGGATGATATTTTAGAGCGTGTTGCTAATATCAGGAACTAAGCGCTCGGCGTTTAGCAAATCTTCAGTTTTGCGTGTTTTAAAAAAATTAAGTTTACGACCTCGCCATTTTACACCGGTACAATATTTATTGCCTAGAGATTATCCTTTAAGAATGAATTTTGCTCAGTGGATGGTAAATAAAAAAATTAAGATCGTAATTTGATTAACAAAATTATTTTTACTGACGAGGCCACATTTACACATAGAGGAGTTTTTAACTAGAGAAACAGTCATAATTGGGATATTGTAAATCGTCCGGTATTCCGAGAATTCAGTATGAATTTAAGATAGATGTATAGTGGAGATGGTTTATTGGGCCCATATGAAGTACCAGCAAATTTGAATGGTAACTAATATTTATAATTTTTACAAACAACTCTTTTCGATCATATCGACGAATTGCCACTCAGTGGCGGGCCAGACCAAAATTTGATGTGGGCAAAGTACATTTAACGTGGCCATCTGATGGCGCATGAAGCAATAAATTAAGAAACAGTTACTTCTTTATTGTAATAAAAAATGCAATCTAAACTATTTTCTAAACATTAAAATTAAACATCATAGAAACGAAAATTTTCTGCTTTTGGCTTTACTAAACTCTTTAATGATTGTACCCATGATACAACAAAATAGAAGTTATGATGTCTAGTGGTTCGAAATATCGTTCACCGCGCGCATGACGTCACGTAGAGAGTACAATTTAAAACCGTGAGCGCGGGCTAATGCATTTGATGTAATAGAACTTGCGTATGATGCGTTGCTAATGCATTTTGAAGGAAAATGAGGATGGTTCAGGTTGAATGAGATATTATTAGTATTATAAAGGCAAAGAGAATTCATGTAAAAGTGTTATATGGAATCGGAGAGCCTACCAGAGCAAAACAATAGTTCTAAGGTCTGATTGAAATCTGTTTGCTCACTTCGTAAAGTAAATAATTCCTGTACTGATACAAAATAAAAACATATTATTATACTTTTTGGATTTTTTGACATGATTTTATAAACATTTAAATTTGTAAATACATATAAGGAATAAAACAATTAGCAAATTTTAATACTTAAACGGTTGTTTATTCCAAAATAAGTATACTACAGAACAACAATAAAGTACAACTCAGGTACTGTGGAGCATTCATCAAAATCATAATAATAATGAAAATGTTATTGGTGATAACAAAATATCAAATTAAGATTTAAAAATATTATTTGTCAACTTGGATTTAAGAAAAGATTTATTTATTTATTACGGGAAAACCCCTCTAACTGTTACAATACAACAATAAATAATACAATAAGGACAGGTATAAAGACTGATACATCATAATCAATTAATTTGAAATACATAACACTTTCCATGTAGCTACAGGTAATAAACAATACTTATATAAATAAAAAAAATTAGGAACACAACATGACTCAACAAATCACAGCCCTAAGCAATATTAGAACTGGCCCAAAGACGTATTGAAATTATCAAAATTAAAGCTATTCAAAAAGCACAGATATCTATTTATAGGACTCATACCACCATATGTTGTTCTATGAAAAGGCACATGAAAGGTAACTTGATGGTGAAGACCCTGACAAGGAATGCTAATCCCCATATGACTCAAAAGATCCGCACAATCAACCTGCCTATTTAGGAGTTTAAATATAAATATAGCCCCCAACATATCTCTACGATTACCAAGAGGAGCTAGTGACTTTTTTTTTCAATTTCAGCATAATTATATGGTCTAATATTCTATGGTATTAAATTTATCTTCGCGTTTAGACAAACGGATCCACTCCCGTATCATTTTTTTGTCTTTTGGAAAGGTAAAAAAGCTGACATCGTGTGCAAAGCCTTTCACGTGATTGTCTGAATCACAACCAAATACTACACATCTCATTTTAACTAATTTTTGCTAATTTTCAACAATAAAAATGTAAAATTAACCGACATAAACATATCCAATAATGTAACTGCAAACTAATTCAAGACGTTCACTCTCGGCGCGACGTCAGAGCCAGCATGCGCGAAATCATATCTTCTATTTTATTGTATCATGGATTGTACCGTAATCAAGCTTAGATGTTATGTCTGCTTCAAGGGGTAAAACTGCCAAAGAATAAAGGCTTTTCTGAACCATTGGAATTCTCCAATAATTTTTTATGTTTTAATTTTGAAAAGCTCCTTTCATCGGAGGATATACTTATTGGTATCGTTAGCATAATTCGATACGCTGTAACGGGTACATTTGTCACTACGTCTATTGTATATAATGAGTGTTTGTATATAGTATTTACTTGTTGGATCTTGTCTATATTTCTATCATTTGTTCGCCATGATATAGCTTTCATAACTTAACCCTTCAACAGCTAGCGTTACCATATGGTAACGCTTACAAGGTTGTATATCAAGTTCCGCCATAGATTCTTGAGGTTAGAAATTTGAACTCTGCGAGAGGGGATCCTTACTACATACGTATCGCGTATCGCTACTCTTTAGTACTTATTCGACGTTCGCAGCGGCTTGTTGTGCGTATCGAGCGATCGTTAAAAACGACTTTGTTTGCAAATCATGGATTATGGCGACCTTCGATTACAGTAAGTAACTTTCAAACTCCTCCGTTTACTTTTATTTGTTTGTAATACGTACAAATTATAGGTAAAAGTGTATTTTATAGGATGGCCAATAATAATGTGTGCTAGTTTATTTTCAAATAATTAGTTATGTTCGTTTTTTTCGCCTGTTACCATATGGTAACTCTAGCTGTTTATGGGAGTCAATTAAAAGATTGCGTGCTTTTTTTCCAGGAGAGGTTTTACCTTGGAAAAAGCTCTGCAAATGGTGTATGAAGATGACTTAGATGTTCAAGATATATTTATAGAACCTCTGGAGGCAAACGTTTTGACCGACGAAGATTCAGGCGACGAAGAGGAGGGGGGTTTAGTCGATAATCTTAGTGGTCAACAATTATTAGCTGGAGCAGAACTAAGAGTGAACCAAGCTATAAATGAAGAGCCAGACAAGCCTGTTCAAGATAATGAAGATCCGTATACCAGACCAGGACAGGAAAAAATCACTTGGATAAAGAAGGGCGATATAATTCCAAATAAAAAAGCTTTTCCCGAACCTGATTACTCCAGATTTGAAAATCTAACAGATGTAGAAATTTTTGAGCAGTTTATTGATCAAGAAACTGTTGACTTACTTGTTGAGCAGTCCATAAAATATGCTATCTTTTTAAATCATTCAGATCCTAAAATCACTTCTGGGGAGATGAAATGCGCCATCGCCATCATGATTCTAAGTGGTTATCATGAATTGCCTGGAAAAGACATGTACTGGAGTACAGAAAAGGACTTGAACGTATCCATTGTGTCAGATGTCATGCGAAGAGATCGGTTTAGGCAGATTCTAAAATATCTACACTGTGCTGATAACACGAAACCTAATAATAATGACAAAATGTGGAAATTACGACCTCTCATGGATAAACTACGAGCAAATTTTATTAAAAATTTTATTCCTGAATAACACCTAAATTTTGATGAATCCATGGTAAAATATTTTGGAAGACACTCCAGCAAACAATTCATACGAGTAAAACCAATCTGATTCGGCTACAAGGTATGGTGTTTAAATGCTGTGTCGGGGTATCTTGTAAATTTCGATGTATACCAAGGGAACAATCCTAGGGGAAATACTTTCTATGAAAATGGATTCGGGAAATGTGCAGCACCTCTTATCAACATGATTGACGACTTTTCCCCTGATGTGTCCAAACTTCCATTTCGATTTTATTTTGATAACCTTTTTACTGGTTTCAATATTTTACATTACCTGAAACAACGCGGCTTTGATGGAACGGGAACAATCCGTGACAACCGTATCCCGAAAAGCTGTCCTTTACCTGCGAAAAATATGTTATCTAAATCTAATTCTCGGAAAAGGGGTGATTACGTATCAGCTATTGATAAAGAAGATGGAATCATTGTTGTGAAGTGGCTGGATAATAATGTTGTTAGCGTAGCCTCTACTTGTCATGGAGTGAATCCCACTTCTTTAGTGAAAAGATTCTCTCAGAACGAAAAAAAATTATACAGGTATCGCGTCCATCGCTTATAACCGAATACAACCGCTTTATGGGAGGAACCGACCTGATGGATGAAAATATTTCAAGATATCGTATATCCTTCAGAAGGAAAAAGTGGTCGGTGCCCATTTTTACTTGGTTGCTGGACACAAGTGTAGTAAATGCATGGTCTGTTAGGCGAAAATGAAGAAGCAAACCACCAATAAGTCAGCTAAATTACAGAAGACAAATCGTTTTGCATTATCTTGAGAAATAGAAAACAGTTTCAAAAGGACCAGGAAGGCCATCTACATCCGAAAACAGCGTTACTCTAAACCGGGTGTCTGATGATATTAGATATGACCAGGTTGACCATTTATTAGTTCCAACTAGGGATAAAAAAAGAAAACGTTGTGCCGGTGAAGGTTGCTCCTCAAGCATCCGAACAATGTGTTGAAAACGTAATGTTGGTATATGTATAGACTGTAACTATATTTTTCACACTAAATAAACATTTTTGACAGTTTGCAACAGATATTTGAATTTCTATTATTTTGTACATCACTAACGGCTAGTGTTACCATATGGTAACAGTACTTATATCGCAAAAAAAATTTAAAAAATATTAAAAAGTTATTGAAAGAGCCTAACTTAATCATAATAATCAGGAATTATAAACTGGCACAGCATATTTCTAGGAAAAAAAACTGCGCCGTTGAAGGGTTAATCATTTCTGTCAGCCCAGAGTTTTAGGGATTACTCTGCCATCATCCTTCCGGCGAAGTGGTGCACGCTGTAACCAAACATGTCTTCACATCATGACAACATTTTTATATCTGTCGCTAGGTAAGTGTGAAGGTCGATTAATTTTGGTATAGATGTTTTTGGAATTTTATTGTTAATTTGTTGACTTTTGATGTGTAACAGATGTTCACGTTATTTCTTTAAATAGGGGGGAGTTGTTTTTGGATTTTATTGTTAATTAATTGACTTTTGATGTGTAATAGATGTTCACGTTATATCTGTAAATAGGGGGGAGATGTTTTTGGAAATTTGTTGTTCATTAATTGACTTTTGATGTGTAACAATTGTTAACGTTATTTCTTTAAATAGGGGGGCATTTACTAGGATTTGAAGAAAATTTTTGTCAACATAGTGAGACAGACTTTTCTGTCAGGATTCTCAGATCATTATTAATTGTAAAATACCCCTCAAGGGTATTAACTAAATGTTTGGTGATTTATAAGGAACGTAAGTTGAGGTTTGCCTTTTATTTTCATCCCTTAATTTTACTGGGTTATTGGGGGAAATTGGTTATGCTAGGCCAAAGTGGAAAACTCAGTTGGCGCCCTTACAAGTTGTCTACTTTTTTTGTCCAGAAGATCAAGAAGAGGGTCCCACCCCTATCTCCGTTCTGAGCCACGTCGATGGCCTAAGGTTGTCACCGAAGCAACCGAAACTTATGTAACCGAGTAGACAAATTAATCAGTAATTTTACACCTTTTTTTATTATTAAACATTTTAAAATAAATTCATAATTGGGCTTAAGCTCTGCGCTTAAGGTTACAACACATTGTACATATTTGGGTAAATTTCTTTCAAGTTATTTCCTATGATCTATTGAAGCAGTTCTTTCACATATTTAATGAAGTCTGGTAGATTTAGGATCATTGTTTGTAATTCGTCAAACAATTCATAAGATTGGAAGTCACTGCTTTCACCCATTCGCAGGACTGTATGTAAGTTTTGACAGTTATTTGATATTAGTTCTTTTGGTATATTTCATAGAAAAAACTAAAATTTGTAAAATGTTTATTTAACGACATAAATCTCGAATCCATATCGATTATTATGGAATCAACTATTTTGTTTGTTGGGAGACTGTATAGGCTGATCTCTGCCTTCATAATCAAATATTCTTTTCTTTTTGGCTACCCTTTTATTTTAAAGTTTTTTGACAGATCATATCTGCTTTTCTGGATAAATTGACGTCAAACAAGCATTTTTCAAATCCAGTTGGACCATATTCTTTGATCCAGTCACAAAGCGAACCCAAATGTTCAAGGGAAATGCTTAAATTAACTTGTGTAGACTGTGTATTTAAATTTCCTAAGAGATTCTAAGAAAAGTTATTTTCTTGTGAATGTCCTTAATACTGTCACCATGCCTATTATCATGTTGGGAAATATTAATCTGCCAAAACACTGCAACGGCACGATTTATGAACAATGTACTAAAAGCAACGATTTTAACGGAGCCTTTCAAAGTTGAAGATGTCCCCATCACTCGAAATCTCTTGATCCCGATACACAATTTCAATTTAAAAGAATGCAATTCTCAATTCGATTGGCGTTCGCAATCACAATCAATAAAGCTCAAGGTAAATATTTAGAATTGTGTGGTTTAGATTTAGATGCGGATTGCTTCTCATAATGTATGTTGCGTACTTCCGCGTCGGCAAACCAGATAGCCTTTATATCTACGCAAACAATGGAAAAACAAAAAATATTGTATACCCCCAAGGATTGCAAAATTAAACTTGTATGAAACGTATGCTTTGTTTTGTTCCTTATTTCTCATCTATACACACACAAGCGTGGTTGGGTACAGCTAGTATTTTCAGATATTCAAGAAAGTATCCATATTTATTAAATAAAAAATAACACTCGCATTTCAAAAATTTTAGATTAATAATCATCATGAGCTTTATCACTGCAATACAACTAATCTAGATGAAACAATAACTATAAGATTAAACAATTTTTTTACCTAACAATAAAATTTATATATTTTATTATTGATATCGAACATCATAGATTGTTAATTCTATTTATAACCGGATTAAAACCTCCACATTGAAATTACAAGCTGATGAACGATCATATTTGACTGTCGCCCAACCTTGGATTGAATCAGCCAAGTCAATAACCATTGCAAGAATTCTTTTTTTTTTATTTCTGTTACTGTGTAGGATATGATGCCATTGTTGTCACTTCCAGTAGGTGTGTTCAAGATAACACCTGGTATAAAATTAGGCCTGTTGAAAAGAATTAATCTGTATAAAACACTGTTTTTTTAATAAATCGATATAAATTGTAACTAACACCTTTACTTTAAACAAAATAATAAATAATTAGCGAATTATCTATATAATAGCCATTTGCACCGGTTGTATTAAAGTTGTGGTTAAATTTTAATTACCAATTATATTAAAATGTTCCTTGCACCAAGAGTTTTATTGTAAGTTAACGTATAATTAATAGTTAAATCTAATCCACAGAGAAGGTACGGTTTAAGACATAAAATTATTAATTAAGGTTACATCAATCAACTACATTTCTTGGCGAATTTGCGAGATAAATATTTCAATCAAAAATTGATATAATGGATTTTGAAGAAGATGGAGATGGCTTAGAAATCTTGGACATATTGAACATTGGGATTCGAAGAGGAATATATCAGAGGGAAAATTACTTTCAAGGGATGGGTGCAACAACATTTAGAAAAGATTTCGTTTATCTAACGAAATTGTGCGAAATATTTTACTACAAATAGAAGATGAATTAGAATATCCATATGATTTGTAAATCAAATAGAAGAGACTTTGTGGTGGTTACTTAGTAAGGGTCCCTCGTATACTCGACGTTTACCATAAAGGCATATTATTATGGAGGAAACCACTTACCTAGCAACCTGTATTCGGGAACAGAATAAACAATAACACATTTATAAAATCACTGGGTTCAAGTTTAATACATTTAAAAATACACGATTATAAATATCAAAACGACTTATTCAAAGTATTAATAACAATAATATCATCCTGGTTCGTTCACACCCATTATATAGGAAACATAGTTGTGTTTTACTACACATCCTACCTCCGTCTATAAACTGTACATGTCTGTTTATAAAATAACAAAAACAAGCTTTCCTTGATAAATGACATTGACCATAGCCGACCAATGCTCCCTAAATACTATAATTAATATTAACCTGAATTTAAATATGATTTCTAAGTAAGTGTCCTTTTGTCTTTAATGTCTTTTAAGGGATCACTACATCATCCCCTCTTGGAAGAGAAAAATTATCATTTTAATTTTTCGATATCACTTATACATATAACTGTTTTTATGGCTGTTTTTGTTTTGTCTTTGTTTACTAAACACTACTTGTTCGTTTATCAACACACTTCACTTATTTACAATTGTTTCCGCTCTTTGTATACAAACAATCGATTCTTATGAACAATTTGTTGCTTTTTGTCTGGAGATGTAATCTCACAATTTACCCCCTCCCGTTATTTTAAACGGACCTAGATAATGTGAATCGAATTTGTTTCTTGCATCATTTTTTAAAATAACTAATTCCCCTATTTTAAAATTTACGGGTGAAGAAACATTTTCGCTATTATTAACTCTACTTAATTTATTATTTATTAAAAACTGTCTGGCCCTTTCATTAGCGTATTGTAATTTATATCTCAATTCATTATCATATTTTTCAAAATTGTAACACGGTTCAATTTTTACGTTTAAAAATTCTGGCAAATTGGGTTTTCTCCTATATAATAACTCAAAAGGAGTGTATCCGTGATACGTATTTGGTGTTGTATTATAACAATATGCGAACATTCTGACAAACTCACACCAGTTATCCCTAGAATCTTTGATAAAATTTCTTATATATTCGTTAAATGCCCTATGTAATCTTTCGCAACTGCCTATTGTTTCGTGGTGGTATGCTGTTGAAAAATTATGTTTTATATTTAATAGTTCTGCTAAATTCTTCATTATTTCGTTCTTATATTCCGTCCCTTGATCTGTTCTTATTTCTTTCATCAATCCGTAATTTGGTATAAAGTTGTCGAAAATTGCTTTTGCTATTGTGTGTGCTTCTTTATTCTGAACTGGTATCATAACTGCCTACTTAGTTAATTCGCATAATATCGTAATGCAATAACGATTCCCGTTGTTACTCTACAAACGGACCTATTGTGTCTATGTAAATAATATCAAACGGTTTTATAGATGTATCTGTTATAACAAATTTTTCTTTGTGACTGGGCTTTCCCTTATTCACTTGACATTTATGACAATTTTTTACGTATTTCCTTACGTCTTTCTCCATGTTTTTCCACTTGAAATTTGCTCTTAGTTTCTTTAATAACCTATTATTTCCTACATGTCCCCCAAACATTGGATCATTGTGATATCTTTCTAATATCTTTTGGATCTCTTCTTTCTGCTGTACCGTTTTTGGTACGTCGCATATACATACTTGAATACTTTTTAATCTTTGATTTCCTACTTCTATAAATTCTTCTACTGTGCACTTTTTAAATATATCATCATTTGTATATATTTTCATTCTTTTTACTTCATTTCTTACCGATAGCTCTTCAAGCTTTTCCAACGTTCGTCCTAGGTCGAAGTTGTGTAAACCGGTATTTAAGGCTTCACTAAATTTCAATTTATTTTTGATCCGGATGCTCCTCCTAAGTGAGATACGGTTATTTTCAAAGTGTAAAATTGGTAATTTATGTGCCTCAAGGTTATTTAAAACTTTTACTACTGCAGGTTTTTGTATTCTTACTTATTTTGTTTCCACTTTATTCCTTTGATCCTTTGCTGTTTGTACGTTTTCTTTTTGCGTTTCTGCTCTTGTGATTGCCAAGACATGTGAATTATTTATGTATAAAT
The DNA here is from genome assembly GCA_963921935.1 of Galeruca laticollis. Lineage (NCBI taxonomy): Eukaryota > Metazoa > Arthropoda > Insecta > Coleoptera > Chrysomelidae > Galeruca > Galeruca laticollis. Next base: position 174,159,950 of record OY998177.1, read on the forward strand.
CCTTAAGTTCTTATATGGATATTCTCGATATGCTATCCGCGTAGTTCGCTATACCTTTAACATACTGTATTTCAAAATCATATTCTTCCAAACCGATCAAATTTCAAATTAGTCCTAGACAATGTATTTACCTCTTAGTTGATTAAAACTTTTATCGCTGAAAATTTTATCCAAAATTTTCGGATTAGTTTGGTTATTTTCCTTATATGTGGATTTGTTCCATCCTGTATGTATTTCAAACTGATTCTTCCTTTCTTCTAATTCTTTTAAACTGTACACGTTGTCATTAATCATCAATGTATTTTCAATTATCTTAGCTTTAGCTCCTTTCTCTCGCCTGTTTCATGTATCTTATTAACTGTTTTCTCTGTTCCAATATCTCTTTTGGATAATCTTCATCAATGTATATCTTCGTTCCTTTTAGTTTATTCGTTCCGTTCAAAGTCTCTACTTTCTTATTCACATCTTTCATCATTATTAATACTGGTCTATTTTTGTTACTGGTTTTGTTTCCTAATCTTTTACATTTCAAAATATCTGATTTAACATCTACTGTGTTATTAACCTTGTTCATTACATCTTCTAATTTGTTTTCTAGTTGTTCTTCATCTTCTTCGTTGTCTTCTTCTATACCATGTATTATTAAATTCTTCTCTCTAAAATCTTTCTGAGTATCTGTCATGTTTCCTTGCAAAAATTCTGTTTTTTCCTTTAGTTCCTTATTTTCCATCCTTAAATCGTAGTTTTCCTTCTTCAATTGTGCTATTTGTCTGCTCATTTCTTCAATTTTCTCTTCTATCTTGCATATTCTCACGTTATTGTTGACTTGATTATTGTAATGTCCATTATTATTGTATTTCCTATCGTTATTAAAATTTTCGTATCTGCCGTAGTTGTTTCCTTGATTATACTGTCTAAATGTTCCTCTTGACTGATTACCATTGTAAAATCCTCTGTTGTTTTCTCTCCGGTGGTTATTCCTAAAGTCAAAGTTTGATTTCCTGAAGAAATTCCTGTTATCTTTCATATGTGAGACGTGTTGTTGTCCTACTATACCTTCTACTGAAACCAATTTTGATAATACTTCTTGTGTTGTTTCAAAACTTCCCGCTGCAATTATCGTTTTGCTTGCATCCGTTGCGGCATTCATAGTTACTGCCTTAATCGTTGCTTCTTTCGTATATTTCTCAGCTAGCCATTCAGGCATCCCTTCCGATATGTATGCTGCCTGTGATCTTTCCGCCAGTCTCTCTATTTCTGTTGCATACTGTGTCACATTCTTTCCGTTCTGTCTTATTTTACCAGGTTTCGCTAGGAGAAGGCTTGGATTGTCTCCTCTTATCCCTGCTTTAAGTTTATCTTTGTTGTCTGCAATGGAGTTTTCCGTTGTGATCAAACTTCTAGCTTTTCCTGTTAATCTCGTTTTTATCAATAGGATAGCATTGTCCTCATTACCATTCGTGTTTGTCTGCATACTTCTATATGTATATCAGGATTTTTAGGAGTTTCCTTCTTCAAAACCCTTTTTCCCTGTTTATTAACTTCTTCTACAATCAATCGTAATTTATTCTCAAAATCTTCCCACGTTATTGACATTTAAAAAAACTTTGTTCATAAGAATAGAATGCATGTGTACTTACAAATAATTTATACGGTGATAGTTCCTGTTGCCTGCTTTATTGCATTGCTTCTGTTGATATCTCTTTTCAACGCTCTTCGGTGTGTTTTCCATACTGACCAAACGAATTTGAAGATAAAAGCAATTGTTATAATGTATAGTAATACCATGATGTGCATCGCAACATTATCTTGCTGTACCATGAAAGTGTTATTGACAATTCCTGTTTCTTTTGCTTGTTGTTTGGTTGATGAACCTCCCATTGTTTCTTTTCTCCAAGGTCCCAAATTTAAGTAGAAAACCATATAGTTATATCCTTATAACATCAATTGTACCATAACTTATCATTTACTTACAGGATAATTTACCATAACCATTTGTTCTGGAGGATTACTATTTCACTATTACCATTTACCATTAATATACATTTCACTATCCATTTTTCCATTACCATATTACCATTCAATTTTTACCATTAGTTCCGCAGGATCGCCATGTAGTGGCGATAACCATTATACAATTAATTTTACTATTACCATTTCGTTCGCAGGATCGCCATGTTGTGGCGATATCTATTTTACCATTAATTTTACCATAACCATTTTATAATTACCATGTCCCATTAGTTTGCAGGATCGCCATGTGGTGGTTACTTAGTAAGGGTCTCTCGTATACTCGACGTTTACCATAAAGGCATATTATTATGGAGGAAATCACTTACCTAGCAACCTGTATTCGGGAACAGAATAAACAATAACACATTTATAAAATCACTGGGTTCAAGTTTAATACATTTAAAAATACACGATTATAAATATCAAAACGACTTATTCAAAGTATTAATAACAATAATATCATCCTGGTTCATTCACACCCATTATATAGGAAACATAGTTGTGTTTTACTACACATCCTACCTCCGTCTATAAACTGTACATGTCTGTTTATAAAATAACAAAAACAAGCTTTCCTTGATAAATGACATTCACCATAGCCGACCAATGTTCCCTAAATACTATAATTAATATTAACCTGAATTTAAATATTATTTCTAAGTTAGTGTCCTTTTGTCTTTAATGTCTTTTGAGGGGTCACTACGACTTCATTATAGCATTGTTTACTGTGTCACAATGAAGTCAATTTGAACACTTTTTTAGTAATTTTTAGTGTCATACAGTTGGTCATTGTATATAGTATGTATTTTTATTTGGCATTTCACTTTAACCTTGGAACAAATTAAAAAATGGTCTATCGTTGTTCTAGCAAGTGAATTATTATATTAAATGGTCTTAGAGGTAAATTTGAATAAGTTATATATTAAAAATATTAATAAATAAAGTACGCTAACGTTTATTCATCAATTATTTGTCAATTGTTTATTTTAATATTGTATAGGATCAATATATAGGTATAAATAACGTTCGATTTTTGGGATAAATTACCAGATATCTATGTGAAGATGTATTATAGTCCAGACGGTAGAGCAGTAAAAGTAGGGTGTAATGGATGTTGTTTGATAACGCAAAAATTTTTATGCATAAAGTTGCCGAATATTGTGTACAACAATAATCTATGTTTACCTAGTCTAAAAAGTGCTTGCTAAATGCTGTAGAACAACAAATGTAGCAAAATATCGAAATATGACCCATTTTTCAATACATTTGTGTCTAAAACTGTGAAACAAAGCCTTAAATAAAAAAAAATTACTCTTTCTTTTTTGTTTATTTGACGATTTCCTATAAGGTTATGAGAATCGCGAATTTTTTCGATGAATAAAAATTGATAAATATTTATCAAATTTTCAGAAAAGATATTTAAACATATGACAATTACGCACAAAAACTTTTGTAACGATCGACCGCGTAGTTTTTCACTGCCACAATTATTAATTAACAAATTATAAAATAGTTGATCGCGCGTACCTTGTTTAAACAACGGTGAAAAAGGAGCACGACATTTTTAACAGTTACTTAGTGTCATAACAAACAATAAGCAATTACAAAAATATCCATTTTACGTTTTAACAATTTTTTACAATTTTTTTAAATTTTGTCAAATTTTTTCCATTATAAATAATTTCTCGTTTACAGCATCGGTTCGATGTAATTTAAAAATTGTTTCCCATCTGAATACTGCTTTGCAAGCACTTTCATTTTAGCCCAAAACGACGAAATTTGACCGTGTAGATCCGGAGATAGAGGCCCACAAAGTTAATAATAATTTATTGCTTACTTAATCGTTAAATCGAAATTAAAAAAATACTCTCTTATAGCTGGTTGGAAATACTTTCTATATTTGTCTTGTGCATTTTCGACAGATGAAAGCCTAATGAAAGAAAAATCGATGAAAATACCGTAATCAGAGGAGTTCGTCGGCCGAGCGGCGTGGGAGCAGGAGTGGGGGTGGCGGAGAGCAGCTGTGCTGTCGCGCGGCCCGGGTGTTTCAAAATGCGAATGCGCGGTAAAATATGAGTTATCTCTGCAACGGTAGCACTTATCGAGACTATTTTTTTTAATTCGATGTAGCGAAATGAGAGGAATCAGAATATGCCATCAAAAAACAATATTACAAAGAAATTTTGCACGAATTTCAAGATCAAAAAAGTATGCTATTTTCATTTGCATAAAAAAATAGTTTTATGATTGAAAAATTATTTTGTTGCTTAATGTTCATCAAATCATGCAACTAATTAAACGTTTCAATAATAAAAATTTCAAAACAAAATTTTTTACGCTTTTTAATGCTGCTGTAAACGAGTAATTATTTATAATTGAAAAAATTTGACACAATTTTAAAAAATTGTAAAAAATTATTAAAACGTAAAATGGATATTTTTATAATTGCTTATTGTTTGTTATGACACTAAGTAACTGTTAAAAATGGCGTGCTCCTTCTTAACCGTTGTTTAAACAAGGTACGCGCGATCAACTTTTTTATAATTTGTTAATTAATACCTAATTGTGGCAGTGAAAAACTACGCGATCGATCGTTACAAAAATTTTTGTGCGTAATTGTCATATGTAACTATCTTTTCTGAAAATTTGATAAATATTTATCAATTTTTACTTACCGAAAAAGTTTCTCAAGTTTACGTATGATTTTTTACTAATTTTCGCATATTATTCATGGAAAATTAAAGTTTTTCGATTCGCGATTCTCATAACCTTACAGGAAATCGTCAAATAAACAAAAAAGAAAGAGTAAATTTTGTTGATTTAAGGCTTTGTTTCACAGTTTTAGACACAAATGTATCGAAAAATGGGTCATTTTTCGATATTTTGGTACATTTGTTGGTCTACAGCATTTAGCAAGCACTTTTTAGACTAGGCAAACATAGATTATTGTTGTACACAATATTCGGCAACTTTCTGCATAAAAATTTTTGCGTTATCAAACAACATACATTTCGATTGCACTATCGCCTGAACATAAACATATATGAAGAAGCTCTTTTTTAAACAAATAATCATCCTCTGTTTGCTTAAATGAATTTTTTTTTACAATTTACACAATTATTCGGACATAATATGTCAAAAGTGCTGAATAAAACCATCTGTGATCTGACCAATCAGGAATCTACAGAATTGTCAACTTAAATTCAAACCACTCCTCCTAGTTTAAAAACAGGGATTATATGTAATTCTACTTTAATAAAAAAAAATCAGAATTATAAAAAATACTGTGTAAAACTTGTGTCGCAATGACTTTCTGTAGTACTCGTAATTTGCGCAACTCACCGCTTTGCGCTTCGTTGCGCAAACTTCACTCGTACTACAAAACGAGTCATTGTGACACTTGTTTTACAACTATTATAGCAATAACAGTGTGTTTCCTATTAATCACTTGCTAACTGCCTTGAGGTTATTTTCCACTGGTCGACATTTAGATGCAGTAGTAGATTTTGCTGGGATACACATTTCAACCGTTTCTAGAATAGTTGTCAGAGTATCTGAAGTAATAGCAAGACTTGCTCCCAACTATATATCAATGCCAAATAGCATACAAAACACAAGAATACGTTTATGATATAGCATAATTTCCAAAAGTTATTGGTGCAGTGGATTGCTGCCACTTCACAATAATGTTAAATATTTCTTTCTTATAGCATTTAAAGCGCGATTTAATTATTCTGAAATTGTTGCAATATCTACTAGGTATGGATTTAATAAATTTTTTAGGTGGACCTGATGCCCAAGTTTTTCGAAACAGAAGAAATAATTTTTCTATTAATGCTCAGTTCATATGTAATGCTCAAATGAAAATACTAAATATAGTGGCATGATGGCCTGGAAGCTCACACAATTAAACAATTTTCAATAACAGTATTGTAAGGAGATTTTAAAAATAATAGATATCGAGGATGTTTCTTAATAGCTAAATAGATACATACTCATAATATGCAGTGTACAACATATAAAAATTATTATTTTAGGAGATAGTGTTTATGGCAGCTACAAATCAAATTTAATGACACAACTGCCAAACCCTGTAACACAAGCTGAGCAACTTTATAACGAAAGTCAAATTCATACAAGGAATGTTACCTATTTAAAAATTATTTATTTGGTGTTATTAAAAGACGCCTATGATTGTAGATTGAAAGTACACACTTTCCTAACTATAATAGTGGCCATATCGATATTACATAACATTGCTTTAGCAATAAATGAAGAAGTTCCTCCTTTACCTGAAGAAGTGAACGAGCATGTTTTAAACCAATTAATAATAAATGGGGATATACCAAATTTAAATAATGAGGCCACTGATAATGATTTATTGGACTTACAAGACTAGAATTAATTACTGACTACTTTGAAAATCTTTTGTAACATGTATTATTATTGGCTTTTAATAAAGTAGTTTAAATGAAAATTTTGTCATTTACTGGTAAAATTTAGAAATATAATTGTAGATACAGGTCTAATCACACAGCATCGTTTATGGTTCATATCAATAATTGGACAGATAAAGTTTAAGTCGAATCAAATTATTTTTATGTCAAGAACTGCAGTTTCAATATGTAGAATTAGTAATTAAACATCATGATGTACGAAACAGAAGCACATTATTTTTAATAATTTATATTGTTCAGAACATTAAGCTGAGCTTGTTTAATTTGAATATTAAGTTGTAACGTTTTTATTTTCCCTATATTTCGCCCCGCGAAATCGAATAATTTCTATCCCAGTGCGGCCCAGGCGTAACAATATTTTCTTCGAAGTGTGTAGAAGATCGTTTCATATGACCAATAAACATAAAAAAAATTGGGAACAATATATCTCTGGACGCCGAAAAGGTTTGTTACGGCTCAATCTGGATTTTCAATTGAACAAAGTGACAATTGAATGTACAAAAGTTTTAATATCGCCTCTTAAAAAAGGTGCGATGTGCACACAATTGTTTTTAGTATCGCCTTCGAAAAAAAGATACTTTTTACGAAGTTCTGGGTAGACAGCGTAATTTGTGCATTTACGGCCCGATTCTTTTTATATGGTTTGTTATATGGCTTTTTTTAGAACTAATTTTACAGTAATTTTTCAGAAAGAATTTCAAAAAAGGCCGTATATCCCCAAAAACCTCGTCACGAGAGGGAGTCTGCGACAAATACTTGACCAAGGCAGTTGTAAAGTTCCGAGAGTGTCAACTCTACTTACGTGTCGTATTTATCGTTATTAAGATTATGTTATCGTATCGTATCATACCAAAGTATCGATATTTCCTGTGCTTAGTCGTCGAATTAACATTACCGGAGTATCTGTATATTGTGCTTATTACTGACATTAAGTTACCGAAGAATACAGAGTGTCTTTGATTTGTGCCATCACGCGGTGAGGGTAGATTACTTATTACAAGTACTGTCCTAAATTTTTAAATAGACCTAATCGAGAAACCACGCCTCCGGCGTTGATGTAAGTGTCTTCACCTGAATAGTATTGTGTTGATTGGCTGGAGACTGTTGGACTCAGGTATCGTAAATGATTATTTTGTATCTCTCCTGCCTGGAGTAAATCGCACCGTTTCTTAGTCGATGGTGAAAAGACTAATTTAGTGTCACGCCATTTCTTTAGCGAAAGAACCATACGGTATCAGAACTATTTTATTATGATAACGAGATTATTTATTACTAATATTGCCATTGTTTTAGAGAACTTTTGTTTATGCTTTATAGAATAACCGTTAAGAAATTCGGCGTGCACGTCAAATCTAGATTAAATTATTTTCCGATCACTTATATTGACGTAACTTTCACAAAGCCTATGTGTTTTTTTTGTTTCCGAGTAATTCAGTAATATAATATCCTACATTTTCTTTTTTGAATAGACGGAAAATAACTTCGTTAATAAACTAATTTTTTAGTTCGCAAACTCTGCGACATTTATCGTTTATGTATTTATATGATTTTGATTTGTATATTTGTTGTTCTTTGGAGACGATTTACTCCCCGAACAATTACCGTGTAGTGTTGAGTGATAATTTGTTTTATATTAACGGTACCACCCGGTTATGCATGTACCCATATTGTAATTTTTTTGATGTTCTGTTCACTGACGCTGGTCAAACCTGTTAATAAACTGGTTAACATAATAAACCGCGTTTTAGTGAGTACTTCCCTAACCTCCACAGACACATTACCGAAAATACCTCACTTTTTATAATTTCTCTCGCTTATCGCAGTTTTTGAAATTTTTCCTGTGAATTAAAATTTCTGGCCCCCTTTAATTACCTTTCCGGTTGATTAACGTTCCTAAAATAAACCCACGACTCTTAGCTCTCCAGCCAAAACAAGAGTCCCGTTCGCATACGTCTTAATTGTTTATCGCCCAGTATCGTTTCAAATAATAATACGTCATCTTGGTCTCATCCAAGGAAACTTGGAGAAATTGGTACCGAACAATTAAGACGGTAACAAAGTTGAGCAGCTTTTTTAACTTATACTCTTCCATTTCTTGTTTCTCATCACGTTCTCTTTGTTTCCTGTCCCACTCAGACTTCTCTTTCAATTAGGAATTTTAATATCTCCAGTTGTTCCTGCATTAGACATTTTTTGATAGTAGCCACTTTTTCATATTTGAAGGCTACAACAAATTTTGTGTCCCCTTCGGTTCCCTTTTTTGTTACTAGTGTCCCGGTTGTAACTGCGTTGGCAATTGCTTTGCAGTCTATGCTGTCCAGTCATGGAATGTTTCTTAAAATAAATATCACATAATATAGAACTAAAAATACTGGTTTTGGATTATTTACAGAATTGAAGTAACAAAAACAAGTAAATTTTTAATATAAATTTATTTACCTTTATATTATTTTGACATATTTCTTGGTTGTTTATTTCCAGATCTAAGTTTTCAGGTCCATTTTCATTACAACTTTTGCTGTCATCATAGTGTTCTTCCATGATAAATTCAAGCTTATTTTCTGTTGTCTCATGTGGATCCTCTTGATCATTTTCAATATCGACTATCACATCACTTTCAAATTTATTTTTTAATCCTTTAACAATTTTATTATTTAGCAAAATATTCCTTCCTATCATTTGTTGCACATTTGCGAGTTTTATTTTTATTGTTATAAAATCGTTTTAACATCTACAGATCTGTAGCTGTCTGAGTGAGCATTAAACTCCCTCTCAAATCTTTGTCCAGGCCTGTTCCTTATTCTTCCAGCTTAACTCACCTGTTTCCTCACATTCTATAATGTGTAAGTACATAATTTTCTCATTTTCAGAGAAATTTGTTCCTATTTGTCTCTTTCGGCTCATGTTGAAAACACCTACCTTTGTTTGAGAAATTTTACAAATAGAAATAACTAATAATAACCTACGCATTTGTTCTTTCTTAAAATTTGACACTGGTATTACCAACAAAATTACTGTTTTTCAAATTGTTTCTAAATTTCAAGATACCAACTTACACCTAATTTATAATTAACTAACCAGTACATTAACCACAAATGGTGCAAAATACTTCACTTTTAATCAATGGTTAAAGTTAATCACGCCAAAAGATAACTGCAATGGGTGGAAATGGCTGTCAGAGTTGTTTGATTTTCCGATCAAAAAAGGTATATTTTGTAGTTCTAGTGAGATGGGTCATTATAAAAAAAATTATTCACGACCAATTGAGGTACCTAATTACAGCTCAAAATTGTAAACCATGTATGAAGGGAAAGGGTTTCTTATTTTAGATACTCATGAGTCGAATTCAAGCCAATGGAGAATACTAAATAAATACATGGTCAATATTGTTCAAATTAATTGTTGTGTATGTTTTGAGAACTGTAATTTCTTTGTTGAACTTTACTTTGTAATAACTTAATAATCATAGTTATGATACCAGATGGATTCAAAGTCTGGAGTATTTCTTTGAATGGCAGTGTAATTGCGATTTAATTTAGCTGTATATTCTTCATCATCTGCCATTTTATTTGGTAGAGTTATTTCAATCCAAAGTTTGGACTTGCCAAACTCCAGATTATTTCTTCATCGACAATTTCGTTCATTTCGGTATAATGTCTTCCACTTTTGTTCTCATTTATTATAGCGGCACATTTTATTTGTGCCAATGTCAAATTTGATAATAGTAACTGACAAAACAAACAATAATCAAAATGAAAAAAATCCTCATTGAATGACACATTTTATATAGGTGTTAATTTATTATAAAAATAATATTGGAGGTACACTAGCAGATACTTTGTCGAGAATAGATATGAAAGATTCATATTTCATGTTTAAATGATTAAGCAATGTCGTCAGATTTACCGAATGACCTGTGGTTTATTCTTTATTAGTATTTATACCCGATTTCATCAACTAATTCCTAAAGTTAGGTAATACCTAAACCGGATTTAGGAATCCCCAAATTAAATATGCGTTTCGCCATGCAATAGATGATACAACAGTTGTAGGAAATACCTAGCATTAGGACAGTTGACAACCCTCGCGTAAAGCCTTTAGGTAATACTTAACGTTCAAAGTTCGTTTGTAGTCGTTATTGAGAGGATAAATATCTTTAGTTTTATTTGTATGAGACGTAAATTTCATTTAGGAATTAGGTATTACCTAACTATAGGAATTAGTTGGTGAAATCGGGTATTAGAAACTCTGGAAGAGCTGGATTTCCTCAATGCCAAACGTTAAAAAAATCATGGTTGGAAAAGGTCAAGATCTAAAAAGAGATACAGGAATAAATAAAAACGTAGCTGATTATAATATTAGGAGTGACACGAGATGGGACACACCGGTCATTCAGAATAGATACGGAAAAGGAACATTATCAAACAGCTATATAGAATGACACACTAATAGTAACAACAGTGAAACGTATTTTCAATACGTTATCTGGACCATGCCAAAATAGAAAATGAAAAGCTAAATGCAACAGAAATAATTGTCCGGAGAAGATTATTAAAAATAATAACGATTAGAGTACCAAATGAAGAAATATGATAAAGATATAAAAATATAGATATAATTGAAAAGAGAATTTAAATCGAATAGATTACATCATCAACTATGGACGTGGATATCAAAAAAAAAGGGAGGACGGCCGATAAAGAGCAAAGTGTATGAACTTTAAAAAAATTCCAAAAATAATTTCATCATTAGTGAGAAAATAATAAAATGTATTCGACGCGACCTTTATTAAAGAAATTATGGTCGTGTTCTTAATCCAAACTATTAATAATCATGTTATATTTCCATCGCCGCTTTCGGGTATAATGAATGAATGAATGACAAATTATATATTGCTCAACGGTGGTGTACGTCTATGCAGAATCCGGGCGGTTAAATTTAGATTTAAAAGCAAATATTCAAACGACGTGAAAGAACGAAATGAGCTGCTGTGAGACGCGTTGGTATGCAACGACCTGTGAAGTAGAAACGTGTCACAACAGTTTCTTTTTGCTCTACTGCACGGTACTAGAACAAACTATGCTAATTACGCAACAGAATTGCATAAACATCTTTACCATTCTACTAAGTTTTAGTCCAGTCGATAAGAAACAGAATATTCATTTCAAGAAATAATTTTTCACTCATGACTCTGCCTTAGTTTTTAACAGACTAATTAAATTAACGTGTAACTATCGCAGTGTATTCTGCTTTCCACTGTCTCGATAATAACTTGTTGGGCCATCTTGAGTCTTTTAGTCAAATTGATATTATCCAGATACTGGATTGCCTTGAAGTTAATATATTGGAGAAATCTTTGATCACGACTAAGATGCATTGACGATACCTCTTAGTACTTTATTATAGAGCCTCTGAATGGTTAAGATATAGCATTTGCTAGCACAATCCCAAATTTGGATGCCTTAGGTTCGAACAGGTTTTTAAACTTGCTTATACAGGAGACATTTATTATAAATGAATAGTAACCAAATACATTTTTTTATATTTCTTTGTTTTCAGGGAAGTCTTGAATCTAAATGCATTCAAGTATGTTTCTGAATCTATATACAGGGTCAGAGCACCGTTAATTCTAATAGGAAAATAACGTTTACTTTTTTTAAGGGAAATCGTACATGTACAGATACGCCCCAAGTTTTAATCCAATTAGATATACTATCTAATGAAGTTTGGAGCTTTTCAGCAACATCTTCCTGATTGTTTTAGACGGCAATTATAGCGGTCATCTGTTGCAATTTTATCAAAATCTTGAGATAGATCTAAAAAGAAAGTAGAGCAGTCTTGCTTCTGATATTTACAATGAGAAAGTTGGTATTTCCTACTACTATATAAGGGATGTAAGGGGGTTTGACAAAAGAACTAAGCCAAACCCAAAAGACAACCTCACCTGCACACGGTGCTCCCTGCTAGACAACTAACGAGGCTCTGTAGACCTAGTATTTGCCGATATAAGCAACAGCCGGCCAACAGCTTCGGGTGGATGAGCCGGTAAGAGTAAGGGCACTCACTTGTCCTACAGACGAGAAATCATACCTAAAGGCGTATGAATCAACGGACGATCAACGGCATGTGGATGCAGAAGGCAAGGGGAAACCACTGCATTAAATATTGTAAGTGTATCCCTAGTACAATCGTACACAGCAATCATGGCAATGTTTAAAACAAAATATTAATTTTCAATTTTGGAATTACTCCATTAAACTTTGCACCAATTACAAGGTTACTACACAAGAATAATTCATTTCCAAAATCCGATTTATTCAAAAGTATTATATTGTAATGTTTTTCTTATTTATTTATTTAGTAAACGGGTGGGATAAACTTTAAACACACGGTATAGCTACTTACTAATTTATTTATTCACTACACTATTCACTACACACTAATTATACACAGTATATTCACTTATACTAATTTATATAAACAGTTCACTAATTTATATTCACTTATTTACTTGTTTATCTCACGATGTCAAATTATCAACTAAACTAAAATCCGCTGATCGGTCCTTTATTTATATTAGTGCCTTTTTTACTAGAAAATTCCCGACTGCGGCTTACTCAAAAATAAATGGTTTTCTGGCATTTTCTAGATAAGGCTGGTCACAAAAACAATGTTTAGATAAGATAGTCCTAAACAGTTATAAAAAAAACCTGCGTATCCGCCATAATTTTAATTTTTATACCTGGCTTGGACAGAGTCGGATTTAGGGTCTGTGCTGTTTCGTAACAATATATATGAAAATAACCACAAAATATTCAAGTTTTATGCTTACTAGGTGGCATTGTATACTATGTACCGTGGCAGCACTAGTTCAGTGTCTTTCAGTTACCCCGTGAATGGTTCAATTTACCTAGACATGTTGCAGTTATGGTTGTTCAACTATCCGAAAATTCCACGTATTTTGTTTACAACAAGACGGGGCATCCCCTCATTGGAGCCTCGATGTTCCTGCTTACCTGAACGATGAACTCCTGCATCGCTTAGATCGCCCGTATTAGTGATGATGACTTTCTTACGCTGGCATCCCAGGTCACCGGATTTAACGCGGTGCGACTTCTTCTTTTGGAGATACATTAAAGACTTTCTATATGTACCCCCACTACCAAAAACAATAGAAGAGCTGAAGAAACGAATCAGTGATGCATTGATGAATTTTGACGCGATCACGGTATGGAATGAATTGAACTACCCCCTGGACGAGTGACCAAGAGGGCACACATAAAACATTTGTGGAGTAATTTGTAGTAACCCTGTATTTTAGGCTCTATTCTTTGTGTATTACTTTTCCGTCAACCTTATCTACGATGCGAGAAAAGTATTGGTTTGCCCTAAAAAAGTTGGCATTTTTGAGTTATTTTTATGTTTTTCTGCAAAAACTCAAAGAACTGAAATTATTTCACAATTTTTATTTATGTAAACTCAAAATTTTTGTTACAAATATTTTGCCCATTTATTTTCTTAAATTTCAAGGACTTTTTATAACAGTACAAAGTTTTTGATAATTCGCACAGAAAACAAAGCACAGTCGTCTTATGACTGGACTAAAAAATGGTTAATTTTCTTAATGCTCAATACCATTATGTATATGGTTATGTCTTGAACATAATACGTGACATTCTGAGCAGGTTTAAGATTGTGTTATGACTGAGTATTTTGAAGAATAATGGTGGGTACTACTTGTATGCAAATTCAAAGTAACTGGTGACAAAATTATTTAAAAAAAAATCCCAATGGCACAGGACCAATTGGACAGGCTTATTTCAGTAACATGTTTGCATAAAACCGAAAATAAAAAATTAGATACAAAAGTAATAGAATGTTTTGAGATGTACAAACAACCAAAGTAACATTATGGCATCAAATCAAAAATAAAAAAAAATTCTGGTAAATTTGTGAGTTTTCTTAAATAAATGTTTTAATGTACGGTTGAGAGAAACAAAAGTTGTAGATTAAGGTCTATGAAAAAGCTCAGTAACTTTTTTTGCGTCAAATGAAAAACAAAGGAAATACGATTTTTTTTCAACTTTGACCGGCCGCCATTTTGTTTTTTCTTGGCCGATTTGGCTCATTAACGAACTCGCCCAAGATTTTTGCCTAACCGATTTTTTAGCGAGTTTGGTTTCGACCCGTCAAAAAATACGCCCTCTATCGTGCTTACAAATTCCGTTATAATTTGTGAATTTTCTTAAATAAATGTTTTAATGTACGATTTAGAGAAAAATGTTAAATACAAAAGTTGTAGAACGTGTTAAGGTCTATGAAAAAGCTCAGTAACTTTTTTGGGTCAAATGTAAAACAAAGGAAATACGATTTTTTTTCAACTTTGACATGCCGCCATTTTGTTTTTACTGGGCCGATTTGGCTCATTAACGAACTCGTTCAAGATTTTGGCCTAACCGATTTTTGTAGCGAGTTTGGTTTTGATCCGTCAAAAAATACGCCCTCTATCGTGCTTACAAATTCCGTTATAACACATATATATATATATATATATATATATATATATAATTAGTTTTTGGAGTATCGGGATCCGGTCTGTGCATACAATAAATACAACTCTTTTCCTTTTAAATCTCTATATTTCGCAATTATTTTATTGCTTCATCAGGAGTTAAAGATCAGAGTATAAACGCTATCAGCACACAGTTAAAATTAAAGGCAATCACCAGCATCTTACATGAGGTACTCCACCAGCAAGTGAGGCATGTACATGCCTCACTTGCTGGTGGAGTACCTCATGTAAGATGCTGGTGATTGCCTTTAATTTTAACTGTGTGCTGATAGCGTTTATACTCTGATCTTTAACTCCTGATGAAGCAATAAAATAATTGCGAAATATAGAGATTTAAAAGGAAAAGAGTTGTATTTATTGTATGCACAGACCGGATCCCGATACTCCAAAAACTAATTAAATAACGATAGACGGTCGAGAAAGAACTTACGTTGTTTTCGTATTTATATATATATATATATATATATATATATATATATATATATAATGGATATTTTTGTGGGGATGTGGCAATAAGACTCCAGAGTAAATTCTTTTAGATATTTATTCCCGAGCTTTCGAATGATTTTCATTCATTATCAAGGGCTATAAATAATTGGTCAATGTTATCATTAATAATAATTAAATGAAATAATGAATACTTACATAAAATCTATAGCGAATTTTGGAATAGTTGTAAATTTTTATAATAAACTCTTTTAAACATAATTCAATGAAAAACTCAAAAAACAATATGACAATAAACAAAATATTTGATCTTGAACTACTACAATTTTTATTTTTTAATCATAAAATTAAAGATTGTTATGAATCTTCTGTTCTTTTTTCATAATCTAAAAGATATGCATAGATAACACTAAGGTTATTTAAATCTGTTTTTTTATTTATTTATTACATAATTTTGTTCTGCAATATATGTTGTTTCCAAAAAAAGGCGTTTTCTATAATTACTTTCTATTGCTAAGACTTTGGCAGATTGATAATCCAAAGTCTTAGCAATAGAAAGTAATTATAGAAAACGCCTTTTTTTGGAAACAACATATATTGCAGAACAAAATTATGTAATAAATAAAAAAACAGATTTAAATAACCTTAGTGTTATCTATGCATATCTTTTAGATTATGAAAAAAGAACAGAAGATTCATAACAATCTTTAATTTTATGATTAAAAAATAAAAATTGCAGTAGTTCAAGATCAAATATTTTGTTTATTGTCATATTGTTTTTTGAGTTTTTCATTGAATTATGTTTAAAAGAGTTTATTATAAAAATTTACAACTATTCCAAAATTCGCTATAGATTTTATGTAAGTATTCATTATTTCATTTAATTATTATTAATGATAACATTGAACAATTATTTATAGCCCTTGATAATGAATGAAAATCATTCGAAAGCTCGGGAATAAATATCTAAAAGAATTTACTCTGGAGTCTTATTGCCACATCCCCACAAAAATATCCATTACAAATAAGTTGGCAAATATCTTTTTTCAAATTAAATATATATATATATATATATATATATATATATATATTGCAGCTTTTCAGGAAAAATTATGTTTATTTAGACATGTTTCCGTTCTTGGCATGATTAAAGGAATTCGGTTTAACGGTTTTCTCTCATTTTAAATCTAAATCAGTTGTTTGTTGTATTCCAACATCAATTATTTTATTTCTTATGGGTTGCCAAAAATGACAAGGTCTAAATTATATATAACTTGTGTGGAAGTAAAAAAAATATAAATCAAATTTATGAATCAGAAAGTGAAAGATTGTTGAATGAATCACAATGTTGCTGGAAATCTCTAATAAAATTTACTCAGTAATTTTATGTTTTGTATACTAAAACTTTGTTAATAATATAGAAATTCTTTGGTGATGGTGTTGCATTTTACATTATTTTATCAAAAATTGATTCAATTTAAAAACCAGAAAACCTGTACATTGAAGCTAAAATCTATGTTAGATTTGAGTGGAATTTAAAATACAGGCCGAAATAATCTGAAATATTGTTGTGGGCGATTCGTCAATCAATCTAAAAACAAAAAGTTCTATAATAGTTATTTGTAAAACAAGTGTCATAATGACTCGACAAATCATTGATGAATAAACGTACTTTATTTATTAATATTTTTCATATATAATTTACGAAATAAAATGGAAAAATTACTAGAAAAAGAATTACAAATAAAGACAGCGGTAGAAAGCTCAGCAAACCAAGAAGAGAAAAGGAAGGTGATGCTCAATAAACAAAAACTGAGATTTAAAACTGAAGAGAGATTGTTCATCCAGGATGACTTGTCGAAGAAGGATAGAGAAATTCAAAAAAGATCAGAATGAAAGCTATAGAAGAAAGGGATAAAGGAAAACGAGTGAAAATTGGGCTCAGAAAAATGTACATAGAAACAGAGGAATGGAGCTGGAATACGGAGGAAGAGAAGTTGGAAAAAACAAAACGTTCTGTATCGACAAAAAACCAGTGGCGACAAGCATAAGCTCAGAGGCAGAGGAAAATAAAGTGGACCAGGCAATGGAAATGGACAAGAAAATGCAAAAGATGAAGAGTAGTACAAATAAAATGATTACAGAAAAGCAACAACTTAAGGTAAACTCCGGCGTTAAACGAAAACAAAAAGAGAAACAATATGGAATGAGAATAGGAACATGGAACGTGAGAGGTACATTTGAGGAGGGGGCCATAAAACACTTGATCAATGAAATGCAAAAATACAAATTAGATGTGTTAGCAATACAAGAAACTAAACAAAAAGGGAAAGTAATTACAGATATAGACGATTATATGTTCTTTAATAGTGGAGTAGATAATAAAATTCTGGGTACAGGGTTTATAGTAAGCAGTCAACTTAAAGCAAATATTATAGATTTTGAGGGAGTATCAGATAGACTATGTAGAATAAGAATCAAAGGAAAACACAGGAAAACGACATTAGTTAATGCGCATGCCCCTTCTGAGGACAAAGCAAAGTTCTATGAAGAACTGGAACAAGCAGTCAATAAAATACCGAAATTTGATGTTAAATGTGTAATAGGGGATATGAATGCAAAGGTCGGACAAGAGGAAGAGTATATAAAAGTAACGGGAGGAAAAAGTAGACACGCACTCAGTAATGATAATGGCAAGCGACCCATAGAATTTGTTTTAGAAAATAAAATGAAAATACGTCATTTGACCATAAGAACATCCACAAGCAAAAACTCTACAATATCCATAGTCAATTACAAATATTGAAAAAAGAGAACCAAGTTCTAAAAAACGAAAATTATTTATTAAGAGAAGCCACGAAAAAACTGGAAACAAGAGTAATTCAAATAGAAAAGGATTTAAGAAGGGAAAACCTGATAATAAATGGCATCGAGGAAGAAATGCGAGAAAATGAGGAACAACTGAATGATAAGGTTAGAGAAGTACTGAAAAGAGTAAACACCCAAATAAATGTAGAGTCAGATGTAATAGAGTCGAGGAGAATAGGAGACCGGAACAAACTTAGAAATAGACCAATATTACTAAAAATGAAGACATGGGATAAAAAGCTGGACATATTGAAAGGCAGAAATAGATTAAAGGGAACAAATATCTATATTAACGAAGACTTTCCCAAAGAAATTATAGAGCAAAGAAAGCAGCTCATAAAATACTCAAAAGCTGCAAGAGACAAGGGATGTAGAACTAAGATCATCTACAATAAATTATATATTAATGATAAGCTATACACCTTATCAGAATTAGAAGTACAAAGTGAAACTGAAATCGTAATTGAAGAAGAGACAGGACTACGAGAACAAACTCCAGCGAAAGGAAGAAAATACAGTGAGAGATCTCCTGAAGGCGCTGAAGAAGCGACAAAAAAAATAACAAAAGTGAACAGAGAATTTGAGACATCATCAAAAAACTAATTAACACAGAGGTAAAAAAGTCAATGTTTGTGGACGAAATTGTCCCTTTTAAGATAACATTTTGGAACTGCCAAGGTATTTACACTTTAGATAATTTAGAAATACAGGAAATTAATGATTTGTGCAGCTCTGATATAATAGGCTTAGTAGAGACCTGGATTACCTCTTCCCAAAATAGCTTACCAAATATTTTAAATAATTATCATACTTACTCATCCCAAGCTTTAAAAGATAAGCAAAAGGGTAGAGGTAGTGGGGGTATCTTAATACTTATATCAAAAAACCTTGGTGGTGTGAAGTCGTTAGATGTAATCGATACATGTAATATGTGGAATTTTATCAGAATAAATATAAATAATATGATATGATTCTGTACACAGACTTTAATGCGAGAGTAGGTGGTCTGAATGATTTTGATTCAGAAAACGTAATACATATCAATCCCCCGTTAAAACCACGTAAGTCAAAAGATTCCCTAGTTAATACTAGAGGAACATTACTTGTAGAAACTTTGGAAGATCTAGGGTTTCTCTTGTTAAACGGTAGGTTTGAGGATTATGACGGTGCTTATACATACATTGGGCAGTCAGGACGAAGTACAATAGATCTTGTCTGGGTAAGAGCTAGTAGTGTAGGCCTAATTTCCAGTTTTTGTATAAATAAAAACCTGTTTTCGGATCATCTGAGTTGCACTGTAAATATAGAAAATGCGTATTTTGTGGGGTGTAATAAACAATTAGAATATAATAGCTATAAAGAAACAATAATGAAGTGGGATCCTGCCAAAACACAACCATATAAAAATATAGTATCTATCTTTGAAATACATTCAGACTCGAGTTCTATTAATATAATGGACCATCAAATAAATGAGGCAATCAAGCTAACAGCAAAATTTTTAGGTATGGAAAAAAACCGTAACAATACTAATCATATGTTCTCAAATTCAAAACCATGGTTTGATAACTTTTGCAAGGATGCAAAGAAAAAGTTAAACATGTCAAAAAAACTATTAAAAAACTCTAACTTTGAACAGAATGCACTAATATCATATAGTGAAATTAAAAAAGAGTATAAACAACTTATTAAAATTAAAAAATTAGCTTACGAAAACGTTACAATGAATAAATTTAATAATATCAGCAACCCCTCCGAATTTTGGGAACTTCTAAAAACTAGAAGAATTAAAAATAGAGGTCCCACAATTGATACCGCCACAATGACTGAGTTTTACAAAAAGTTTTATGGAACGCACTTACATATAGATTCACAATATTTTGGCGTTATCCACCCTTATCTAGATATAAACTTTTCCACTAATGAAATTTTTAGTCTTAAACTCAGCTAAAAATAATAAATCACCCGGTGTAGACAACATTAGCAACGAATTCTTCAAAAACCTTCCTTTGGATTTTATAATACACCTGAAAACATTCTTCAATAAAATTTTAAACGAAGAACAAATACCACCCACATGGGCAGATGTTAAAATGATCCACTTCCACAAAAGTGGCGATATTAAAAACCCTAACAATTACAGTAGCATAGCACTTTTAAATCACAAAACTAAGCTCTTTACCCAATTAATTAATACAAGACTAACTTACTTTGTTGAGAATAATGAATTATTACCAGAGTGCCAAAGCGGCTTCCGCAGAACACGCAACTGTGAAGACAACATATTTGTGCTCTACGCTATAATTAACAATTACCTTCGTCTCCCCTCAAGAAAATTATATACTCTATTTGTAGATTTTAGAAAAGCTTTTGATTCGTTAGACCATCATATACTCTGGGAAAAATTATATTCAAACGGAATAAGTGCAAAAATTACTAGAGTACTAAAAATAATATACAACCAAGCGGCACTGTTTATAGAACAGGAAGGTAGCAGTTTAGAGAGAGTACAAATAACCCAAGGTGTTTTACAAGGGGACCCGCTCAGCCCATTACTATTCGCGATATTTATTTCCGATATTGATAGTTATTTTCAGAACCAAGGCAGTAAGGGAGTTACTCTGGATGAAGGGGATAACATACGGATGTTGTTATACGCTGACGATCTGGTACTGTTTGCAGAGTCACGAATACAAATGGAAAAGAACCTGAGGATTTTAGAATCATACTGCAACACATTCAAGCTTCAGGTAAACACAGAAAAAACAAAACTAGTTATATTCCGAAGGAGCCCAAATTTTGGAAAACAACCCACGTTTTCATACCTTAACAACCCAATAGAAATCTCAAACACTTATGAATATTTGGGAGTGGTCTTTACTTTCAATGGACTGTTTCTAAATAATTTTAAATCACGAGAACGAAAAGCAAGAATTACTCAAGGTACTGTACTTTCAACAATAAACTCGCAAAAATTATCTTCTCTTCTGTCTATTAAGACTCTATAACAATGTTGTCATACCCACTTTCACATATGCCAGTAATATATGGGGTCTGCGTTATCTGGATCAAACTGAGAAAATACAGACGTCTTTTTGGAATAACCTCCTATTCCTCCAGATAACTACTGCCGCTTATATAATAAGAGTCGAAGCCAATCTATGCAGGCTAGAATATTATCTAATAAAACAAGCAATTGAATATTTCATCAGGGTAAAATCTCAAAATCACACAAGGTACCCCTATAGAGCATTATTTCGATTAATAAAATTGTATAACTCTGGATACGGTCATCACAAATACAATTGGTTTGTTCAGTTAATTAATGTTATCAGTATTTATTGTTCATATAATGTTAATCTTAACACTGACTCTATCAATGAAAATTTTGAACATATTATATTAGCCGAACATCTAGCTAAAAACATGCAAAATGATTGGAATAAAATATTACTTAGTATTCACCACCCTACATATAAATTCTTTCTGCAAAATAATAATAATTACAATTATTTATGTGGACCGTCACCGCTTTATATTAAAAGATTAACAGCCCAACTGCGCACAGCTAATTCACAGTATTTATACCTATATGTGAATAACTCCTCTCACACAATAAAAACTGACCAGATGTGTACAATATGTAACAAGCAGGCCAATGAATGCTTAGAACATATCATATTTGACTGCCCAATGTATGCTGGATTAAGAAATACAGTCATAGGAAGATGATCTAGATTGCCTTCTTAATTCAAACGATCTCTTACTATTGAAGCAATTGCATAGTTTTATCAGCGGAGCAATGAAAATTAGATCATTCATTATTAATGATTAGCTATCCACAGTATCTCTACATAAACAATTTATAGTATAGGATTAGTTATGGGAATTATCCGTTTATCTTGTATTTTTTTCCCTTCTCTATTGATGGACTATTATGTGTTGTGCGCTGTCTTTGAAAACATGTAAACTTTATGTCATTGTTTCTTGTAATACCTTTTATTTATCATGTTAGTTTAGGAGTATATATGTAATTTATATTTACTATATAACCGGCTCCTTGTTCATTTACTTTGTATAAAAGAACAATAAACTATTCTATTCTAAAAAAAAAACATCCACAAGGAAACCTGGTTATCACCAAATGGCGAAACAAAAAACCAAATAGATCACGTCTTAATAGAAATGAAGCACTTAAAAAGGGTAACAGATGTACGAAGTTATGGAGGAGCTGATGCGGATAGTGACCACTTTTTAGTAATTACAAAACTGAATCAAGATAAGCCACCTAGAATTGAACAAGATAAAAAAAACGGAAAAAATACGATTTAGAAAAATTGAAGGAAGAGACCAAAGTAAATCACTTCCAACAAGAAATCAATAGAGAATTAAGACCTTGCGTCGAGCAACTAGAAGAAGAATGGTCACAGATAGAAACTGTAATGAGAGATGTAACAAATAGGATACTAGGGAGCCCCAAGGGAAGAAAAAAAGATAAGTGGTTTGATGAACAATGTAAACAGGCGTTGGAAAAAAGAAATAAAATCAGACAAAGACTATTAAAAGAAAACAGTGAAGAAAATAGACTAGAGTATAAAAAAGCAAGGAAAGGAGTTAAACAAATATGCAGAAAGAACAAAAGAAACTACTTTGAAAGGGAATTAATAAAAATTGAAGAAGCTTATAAAAATAAAGAAGTGACAAATTTTTTTCATGAAATAAGAGAAGGGAAAGGCCACAACCGGAAAGCACCTTATTTTTTGAAAAGCAAAGAGGGATATCTAATAGGGGATGGAGAAGAAAAAATAAATAGATTTGCACAGAATTTTGAGGAACTACTAAATGATGGTGAGGAAGAACTAGGCGAAAATGATAATGAAATGGAGGAAGAAAATTGTGATGGGGAAGATCTAGCCATAACGGTCCCAAAAAAACTGGAGGTGACAGAATGCTTAAAAGATATGAAGAATACAGTGCAGGAGAAAACAATATTCCAATAGAAATTTTAGAATATGGAGGCGAACAATTAACGGAGAGAATATGGCAGTTGTTGAAACAAGTATGGCGAGAAGAAAAAATCCCGAAAAATTGGAACAAGGCATTAATAATTCCAATCCACAAAAAAGGTCCCAAGGAAGAATGCGATAATTACCGCGGAATAGCACTTTTAGATGTAACATACAAAGTTCTGGCCAAAATACTTAAAAATCGATTAGACAAATACCACAATGAAAATGTAGGAGAATACCAAGGAGGTTTTAAAGCAGGTAGATCGACAATAGACCAAATTTTCATTATGAAACAACTTCAGGAGAATGCTTACGAACAAAATCTAAGTCTGCATATGCTATTCATCGATTACATACAGGCCTATGATACTATCAAAAGAAAAAAAATGTATGAGGCAAGGAAAAAGTTAAAAATACCAGTTAAATTGAGAAGACTAGTGGAGATGACCATACAAAAAACCGAGAGCAAAGTAATTTTGGAGGGCAGTACTTCTAACGAATTCAAGATAGAGAAAAGTCTGAGACAAGGAGACCCATTATCCACATCCCTCTTTAACCTAGTTCAGGAAATTATACTAAGAGAAAGTGGTATAAAAACCCAAGGTTTAATTTATGGGAATAAACATCAGTGTCTAGCATATGCGGACGACATAGTAGCTATGGCAAGACCCAGGAAAGAACTGCTAAGCGTATTTAAGCTACTAGAAGAGAAGGCAAGAGAATATGGTCTAGTGATCAACGAGAAAAAAACAAAATACATGGTAATGAAGGATAATGAAAAAACCGATATTATTATAAATTGTAATGGAAACAAAAGCTACGAAATAGAAAAAGTGGAACAAATCGAATATTTGGGAGTCACTATCACAAATAAAGGAGACGAAGAAAGGGAAATAGAAAAAAGGTTAACAAAAGGCAGTAAAGCAGCAGGAATGGTATCACAGATGTTTAACTCAAAAGACATATCACGAACAGCAAAAATAAGAATGTACCAAACAATAATAAGACCGTCAGTTACCTACGCTTGTGAAACCTGGACAATGAAGAAAAAAGAGCAAAATAAACTAGAGATATGGAAACGTAAAATGCTCAGAAAGATTTATGGTGGAATAAAAGAAAATGGAATATACAGAAAAACAAACAGAGAATTATCAGATTTGTATAATCACCCAACTATAACCCATATAATTAAAGCACAGAGAGCGATATGGTTAGGACATATAGGTAGAATGGCAGAAGATAGATGGGTAAAACGAGTGCTGAAAGGGGGAGAAGGTGGTAAAAAGAGAAGAGGAAGACCAAAGAAGAAATGGTTGGAGGAGGTTAGGAGAGACCTGAGATCAGTAGGAGTAAGGGACTGGCGAAACGAGGCGAGGAATAGAAAAAAATGGAGAGAGTGAAAGATCCCTCGGATAGGCCTGTAGTGCTGATATATATATATATATAATATATATATATATATATATATATATATATATATATATATATATATATATTTCTAAATTATAAAAATATATATATTTCTAAATTATAAATATATATATATATATATATATATATATATATATATATATATATAATTTACTCAAATTTACCTTCAAGACCATTTAATATAATAATTTGCTAGCTAGACCATTTCATTATTTGTTTCAAGGTTAAAGTCAAATGTCAGATAAAAATATATATTACATACAATAACCAACTGTATAACACTAAAATTACTAAAAAAGTGTTCAAAGAGAACTCCCTAGATTTATCTGTTCATTGACGATTTCATATTGTGGGTTTTTTAAGTGTCTTCTAATTTCCTATTCTTCGAGGAAATCCAGTTCTTGTTTCTTATCACAAATATGTAGTACTTCTAGTTCTGTGTTAGGTGTCAATGAATGTTTGGTGTCAAGTAGATGTTTTGCGTAGTGGGATTTATCTTGTTGTTTTAATCTGCCTGCCCGTAAGTGTTCACTGTATCTGATTTCAAAATTTCTAAGTATTTTACCCAAATAGACACAGCATTACATTCTGGACATTTAAGTTTATATATACCAGACTTCTTTAATGGAAATATTTTTGTTTTTACATTTAACAATTTTGTAATCACATTAATTTCTGTTTTAAAAGAAATTGTATTTGTTGCTAAAGATATTAGCTTTGAAATATTATTATAAATATTGATGGTTTTATAATTTTTTATTTCTTTAGTTTATTTAGGAAATATTAGTTTATTAACTGCTTCCAGTTGTCAAGAGAGGGTTGCAGGAAGAAGTGGTTTTAAGTTTTATCTGTTAATTGTGCTCCGGGCCACTCGACTGCGGAGAGTGGGTGGATAAAGACCACCTATAATTGTACTTTTCTGGAATCAAAGTTTCAAGTTACAACAGTTAGGTAAAATGAATTAATGAATAGGAATAGGAGGAACTATATTTAATAATTATTGAATAATACCAATCGCTTGGCTTGAGTTAAGGACAACCAAAAAAATTATCAAATGAAAATGGATGAATTTACAATGCTTGAAGATAAATGTTCCGCAAAAGTGATTACAGGTATTCAATTGTACGTATAAACGTTAATCTTATATACAAAATTAAATTTAACAAATGTATCCGGATCTATATACACCAAGTACGTCAAATATTCACTCTCAATTGACACTAATGGTTTCCCAAATTGTAGTTCTGAACGATTTAAATAACTGGTGGTGAAACAGCGAATTATGCCAATATCAGCAAGCCAAGGTATATATTTTGTTTTGAATATTTTTTGACATTTTTCCGCAAAATTTCTGTAAAAATAGCCCTCTACAAAAATTCTTTTTAAAAAATATCCCTCCAGCTTCGCTGATATTTCGTGGGATATTTTTAAAGAATTTTTGTCTCGCGCAATTTTTAGAGAAATTTTACACAAAAATGTTGAAAAATATTCACCTCTTGTGATATAACTAGTAATAATACCATTCCCCAAAGACTGGCAATGCATACCCATCTATTTGAAAAACTAAATGCATCTTCTCCTTTAGATGCCACACTTAGACTATCAAATAATATTGATAGAATGATACATATAAATTGCGAAATATCACTTAGTAGGTTTA
Source organism: Galeruca laticollis (assembly GCA_963921935.1). NCBI lineage: Eukaryota > Metazoa > Arthropoda > Insecta > Coleoptera > Chrysomelidae > Galeruca > Galeruca laticollis. Next base: position 174,186,407 of record OY998177.1, read on the forward strand.
AAAAAGAGACCTAAAAAGCTATGAAGTATAACTAAGTATGTATATGAAATTTTGTCATCTTTTCGCTGATTGAATATTCTATTTTTGTTTAATAAAAATATTTATAAGAAGGTTGTACATGTATTTTATTATTATTGTAATTTTATATTATACTTAATTATGTTCATGTAATATGGTTGTAAGAACTGTTAGAAATTACATAAATAAATAAGAAATGGGTATAATTGGGCCTGCTGCGGCAGATTTTAAGGAATAAAATCAAGACGATCAGACCAATATACAAAAAAGAACATTCACTGGATTGTAAATCAAAGAAACGGAGGCAGAGGAAGTTTATTTGCCAAAGATCTTTTTTTAAATGGTGTTACAAATACACGAGAAACCCGGTACACCCGTGCAAGTGTGAAAAATAAATATTCTGCAGCAGAGTTATTTTGAACTTAATTTTGGATGAGAGAGGTTGACACAAAATGCGTCTCGTGAGAACTTATTTCAATTGGAGGTGCACATTTCTACTATGAAGTACCTACTATTTTTTTGTTTATGTTCATCACAGTGTTATTGCTATTAATATAAATAAAAATATTACGTTGAAACCTTCTAAGGTGTTATAAGAATTAATTTGTATAATAATCGCAATTACAGACATTCTTACAATCAATAAAAAATAATAATAATAATAATTGAGAAATAAGCTTCCAATAATTAGAATTAATGAGATGCATAGAGCATGTCTAATGAATGACCACGATGGAAATGTTATACCTGTTGTAGTACGAGGCAAACTAAAATATTTCAAATATTACTAAAAGTCTGTTCGCGTCCAAGAACAACCGCATGTAAATAAAATCACGCGCATATTGAAGGATCTAGGTTGAACAGGGGCGCATTCAGTATTCACACAAAAATTTATATATTATTTTAAAATTAATTAAATCAATTACGGTTTGTTAGCATAAAATGTAATATATACGTTATTTACAAGATATGCATTGTATCTATGTATTTTATTTATTACGTATGTTTCAAAGCGAGTCCAATACGCAGCCGATTTACAATAGATCACGCATGGTTTTTGTTTACAGGCGGGTTTTCTTGGGAGCGAACAGAGTTATAGATATGTACTTATATCTTTATTGGAATGACCGAGGTCCATCTGCCTGTGTAAAAATATTTTATTGGATCCAGCGTTACATATCGTAAGATTGTTTTTATGGTTTTAATAACTTAGCAAAGGCCAAGAATCCAAAGAAATACTGTACAATGAGACCATCATAGCGATCATTCCGTATGTTTGTTAATTAGTTTATCAGCAGAGTCAGGATTCACTTCAATCGATTTCTGTAACAATCTCCATTTGCTACTCATAATTCCAAACGCACATTCAACAACTTGCCTGGATCGAGACAAACGCTCATTAAAAATTATTTCTGTGGGTCCTAGTTTTGATACCGGGAAAGGTCTCATTAAATAGGTTTTGAGTGGATAAGCTTCATCTCCCAGTTTTTTGCAAAGGTTTGAATACGAGAAAATACCACCATTACTTTCTTTACCATAAGCACCTACATCTATTGCTATAAATTTATAATTTGGCCCGGCAACAGCTTGCAGCACAATTGAGAAATAGTGTTTATAGTTCCGAAACATGCTTCCTAAATGCTTCTGATTCTGAATGCGTATGTGATTTCCATCTATGCAGCCAACGCAGTTTGGAAATTTCCACTTATACTAAAATTCTTCGGATATAGACTGCATGTTCTCATTTTTCGGAAATTGTATCTGTACATTATGCAACGTGTTCCAAATAGAATCAGATTTTTCATGCACAATTCTTCCAACTGTTACGTCTGATATTCGAAACGAATAACCCAATGCTTCGAACGTTGAACCCGTGGCCAAATACCTAAAACATGTTCATACATTTTCAATATGTTTTTCTTTGTTGCAGTTGACGTAGTATGAACTGAATGGAGGGGACTGACTAAGAGATACATTTCGAAAAGAATTCAGTAAGTCCAAAAAACAAAAATCTGGAGATGGGGCAACATCAGTAGTTACTTCAAAATGGCCGTACTTTAAAACACTGTTGTTTTTATCTAGTACTGTTGAACGAAGGAAACTACATGGAAATATATCCCCACAAATGATAGGCGATAATAACAGTGATTCTGAAACAGGAAGTATGTTGGAGACTGCAGACAATACAGACTCGGAGACAATCATTCCGGAAACTTCACAGCAAATTTCAAATTCAGCTATACAACAGCCATCCACATCTAATACTAAATCTATAAGTTCAATAAGTGCACGAGTATAATACCTTGGCAACAAAAAGAAGCTAGCAGTCATCTAAAATATAAGAAATCCGAAAAACAAGCAATGGACGAGAAGTTCTTGCAAATTGAAAGGGCGAAACTAGATATATATTCCCGACGACAGAACGAAGATAGCGAACACCAATTTTAATGAGTCTTTTGCCTTTCTTAAAGGCTGTACCGAAAAATCGTCAAATGTTGGTAAGAACTAAGATACAGCAAATATTTATTGAAGAACAACAATTATTGACAATGCACGCACCCGACGAATCATACCGTTCCAATGAAGAAACATCGACAGTATCTCCAATGTACAGGAATAGCGATTCCTCCAGAACATCATGCTATTCTAACCGATTAATACCTGTGGATTCCCCAATTTCTTTGACAGTTGAAGAATCTTCCGAAGCTCCGCGCTATTCAATTGAACGCAGAGACATCTCCTCTCAAGACATCTCCCCTCAACAGTCGTTGTCTATTCACAATTGTTTTCTGAATTTTCAGAATGAAATAATACATTTCTATTCAAGTATTCTTACAAACTAATAAAACTTTATAATGTTAAAACTACTCTATTTATCACTTACCTCAAAGTCACACTTAAACGTTCCTCTGGTGAAATAGTTTCACGGAAATTTGATGTTTTTTCTATTGATTCCCTTATGGCATCTAAAATATATGTAAATGTATCCTGATTCATGCGGTAGTAATCGAAAAACTTTTTTCCATCATTTTTTAAATCGTTATATAAATGATGAATTTCTCAAAATTCTCTATGTTATGCTAGTATATCGTGAACCAAACTCTTTTTTCTTTTTGCGTTTAATGTCGTCTCAAAAGATAAGCATTTTCCAAAAAATATTCATCCATTATTTAGCACACTGTTTCCCAAAACGCACTGATTCGGATTGTGTAAAAACCTATCCAGTGAATGATACTACTAATACGAAATCTGACGAAATTATTCGTCCAATTTCTGACGAGAGCATTTCGGACGAACACGCATCTAAAGGACGACCGGCCTTAGTCTATATCGTTTGTTGCTATCGGCTCTACTATACAATTTTAAAGTAATTTCTTAGTCTCAATTTCGTGGACCAGAATCAATTATTTAATTGTTATTTGTTTGTATTCCCTTATCTTATTCTATAATTTATTTATTTATTTAGAAAGAAACATACAGGTTTACTAACATAGTTACATGTTTTAAATTAAAATAATTCTAATGTGAATAAGTACTTAGTAGCACAGTTATACATTATGGTTCCAAAAACACAACAAAATAGAGAAACAATAAAAAAAAGAATAAATCAGAACATAACGCAGGAATATCCTCACCGGAACTGAAAGATTCATTTGCTGAGGCATTTCGTCACTTTATCTTTGAACCTATTTAAATTGAGATTGATACTGTCGAAAATGTAAAGGGGTTGAGAGGAGTAGCTACAATTAGGTGATTGAACAAATACATACGTTTCCAATTGACCCCTTGTCTTGTATCAGGAACGATGTTTGCCGTGGACGTAATCCAGGTGTGGGTACCTAGTAATTGATCTTAGACAATAAATACATGCTTTCGGTTAAATTATTTGTTAATTTGAACAACAGTCAGAAACTACTTAATGATCTACGCAAATCCAGTTTTTCTATTTTAAATTCTTGTCTAAATGGTTCATATGAGATAAACATGGGAGGAACTTTATACTTTTTAAAATTTATATATGTTTTATATATTTATTTTGTACTGTCTCTAGGTATTGTTTTAAGTTAAGTTGCGTTGGATCCCATACTACACTTGTATACTCAAGCTTACTACGAATTAATGAAAAATACAATGTTTTAATAACTTCTTCACTATTAAACTCATACGAGTTTTTTCAAAAAAGCCATCACCTTATTGGCTTGCTTAATGACATTCTTTATGTGCAAATTAAATTTTAAATCATTGTGAAACCATATTCCAAGATCACATATAGTTGTAACTCTTTCTAACTGCATATTTTGCATTATAAAAGTAAAATTTTGAGATTTATTGTTCCTGTTGTACGTTATGATTTTGCACTTTGATAAGTTGAATTTGTTTCATAACGACCATTCGCTAACTGTGTCCAGATCATTCTGAAGTTCCAAATAATCATTCAAACTGTGAATTTTATGAAATATCTTAAAGTCGTCCGCATATAATAAGCATTCAGATGAAATGTGCAAAGGTAGATCATTAATAAAAATCAAAAATAGGAAAGGCCCCAAATTGGATCCCTGTGGAACTCCCGACCCCACCAAAATCGTGTGCGAGGTTTCTCCTTTATAAGATACAACTTGGGTTCGTGATTTAAGGTAAGATATGAAAAAATTTATTAAATGATCACTTAGTCCATAGTATTTTAATTTAGCTAATAATAAGTCATGATTCACCTTATCGAAAGTTTTAGCAAAGTCAGTGTAGACACAATCGACCTGAACCTTGGTTTTAATATTTTCCATAACTTTATCTGTAAATGTCACTAAATTAGTCTCTACCGATCTTCCACGACAAAAGCCATGTTGTTCTGCGGTTATATATTTTTTAAGATTGATATATAATTTCTCATGGATAATAAATTCAAAGATCTTTGCTATACAATTCAATATCGCTACTGGCCTATAATCACTAGTTAATTTTTATCCCCTTGTTTGAAAATTGGAGTTACTTTTGTACGTTTAAATTCTTCTGGAAAGATACCTGTAGAGACCGATTTATTGTATACAATAAGTGGATATTTTAAGCAATCTTGACAAGCTTTAAGTTGTTATCAGGCCCAAAAGAACGTTTTGGTTTTAGCTTATAAAATGCAGCATCCAGCTCTCGTAATGAAACTTTTACAAAGTGAATATTTTCAAAAATGTTTAATCCGATTTTATCAGCCAAATTACCTACTTATACCATATTACCATATTATATTATATGGAGTCATTCTCATACACAAAGTAGAAATAATCAGCAAATTCATCTGCTATAACTCTAGCATCCGATATTTCACTATTTAGAATTTTAAAAATTGTTTCAACATTATTTTTCTTATTAATATTAATAAAGTTCCAAAATAGTGATGGATTTTCAATTATATCAATTTGCATATCATGTAGGTAATTATTGTATGCTCTTTTAATTATTAATTTCAGTTGCCTCTTTTTTTCTTTGTAATTATTAAAGTAATATTCAGATTGGTTTTTCCTACATCTAAAATATTCTTTAAACTTTAAATCCGAGATAATATCATTTGTAAACCAAACTGGAAATGTTTTATGTGATTTAGACTTTCTATTAAATTTTCGTACTGCAGCATTTAGTAATGAATATAAAACTTCGTAATACGAAACAAGAGTTGTAAATAACCCATTACGTACGAAATGAAAAAGTTTATGCACGAAGCCGCACAGCGGCGAGTGCATAAATTTCATGAGTGCGTAATGGGCTTACAACTCGTGTAACGTACTATACTTTTTCTACGCCCATCCATTTCTTCCATTAAACAAAAAACATCGCAATCATTTAAACTTTATTATAATAATTGTTAATAACAATTGAACAATTATTGTAAATCGATTGTGCATTATTATTTAATGGTGATGAACGGTTATTTATAATTGTAGTATATTTTGTTCAGGAAATTGACAATATAAATGACATGACATTTATTTTCATAGCATGATACTTAAGAAAACGTGTCCTATTTTAAAAGAAATTGCATAATGTGCTGCCTACATTTAGGGGCATCACTTTTCAATCCTAAATATATCTCGCTAATGCTAAAAGTTTTTATGATTTTTAATTGACTAAATTTGTGTAAATAGACCAAATAAAGTCTTACGTAAATAAAAATTTGATTGTAATTTAATTAAACCAAGTTTAAGTTTTCTTCTCAAAACGCACGTGTATGTTATGAGATCTCATTACGTGCATGTTATTGTTAAATGTCATTTACAAGGAATGTTGACAGTGCGATTTTTGACGTTTACAGACATGGGCGTAGAAAATAGTATATTACGTAACAAGAGTTGTAAGTAACCCATTACGCACGAAATGAAAAAGTTTATGCACGAAGGCGCGCAGCGGCGAGTGCATACATTTCATGAGTGCGTAATGGGCTTACAACTCGTGTAACGTACTATACCTTTTCTACGCCCATTCATTTTCTTCCATTAAATAAAAAACATCGCAATCATTTAAATATTATTATAATAGTTGTTAATAACAATTGAACAATTATTGTAAATCGATTGTGCCTTATTATTTAATGGTGTTGAACGGTTATTTATAATTGTATTATATTTTGTTCAAAAAATTGACAATATAAATGACATGACATTTTAAGAAAACGTGTCCTATTTTTAAAGAAATTGCATAACGTGCTGCCTACATTTAGGGGCATCACTCTTTCAATCCTAAATATATCTCGCTAATGCTAAAAGTTTTTATGTTTTTAAATTGACTAAATTTGTGTAAATAGACCAAATAAAGTCTTACGTAAATAAAAATTTGATTGTAATTTAATTAAACCAAGTAGTTTAAGTTTTCTTCTCAAAACGCACGTGTATGTTATGAGATCTCATTACGTGCATGTTATTGTTATATGTCATTTACAAGGAATGTTGACAGTGCGATTTTTGACGTTTACAGACATGGGCGTAGAAAAAAGTATTTAACAGAGTCATTTATATTGTCAAATTGATTCAGAGCTTCCCAGTTGAAGCTATAATCAATATCCTGGTAGTATTTGGGTAATTAAACTCGCCATTTATATTTTCTACTATTTTTTATTATTCTAATATTTAATTCTGCGTCTAATGTCCTAAAAGTAGGATCAATCGTCACGCTATTACTTTATATTTGGACCTCTCCAGCATCCACTAAATTAGCGTCACTAATGAAGGAAAGTATGTAGTAGAATAATTTAAAAATACAAAATACTGGTTCGTTTATATTTGGCCCGTTGATAGTTTAGTGAAAAGGATTGTTAATTTTGTAAAAATTAGATTTTAATAAAAGTTGTCAGGAAACAAAGCCTTTAACTAATATACGTACAAATATGAAATAATTTGTTTAATTGAAATTAATGTGCCTCATTTTCAAATATTACAGAGTTGAGAAAATAAATAAAATGTTACATTGTTGACTTATCTATAACTAATTACATTTTAGTAGGTACTGAAATTGATGTATTTTAAGTATTTTAGAACATTGTTTACTTGATCCCGAGAATTCAAGATTTCAGGTAGGGTGTTTAAAATGCATAATTACCTCATTTTTTCGGAGTATTGCTGGCAATCAGTTTTGACATGTTTGACAGATATAATGGTGTTACAATGGTGACATAAAGGAGGAGGTTCTGAAGGCATTAGATGGCTGTGTGTCATATTTGTTTGTCCAATTCGCAGTCTTCTAATAATTATTTTATCTCATCTTGGTATTGAGGGGAGGAAGAATGGTCTGACGGATTGTCGGCAATTTTGAAAGGATTCTGTCCTAGTATTCTTGCCATAACAAGTAGATGCTATTTTTAAAGAAGTTTTTAAGTCTTGGTTAGGTTAGATTAGGTTAGGTATGGACAACGAGAGATAACTCTCTAGAATTACGTCATTACATAAAGTGGTGGAAAATGTAGCAGAGAGGACGAAATACAGATTGGGTAGAGAGGGAAATTGCGGAAAAAAATATCCCGTCGCTAATTAGAGAACAGGAAACCTGAAACATGCCACAGGATTGAATGACGAAAATGTATAGTTTCTTAAAGAAATTGAATACAGATTATAGTAATAAAAAGGAGTGGGATGAAAATACCAGTACTAAACAGGTTACGAATACCATTAAATAGTATACAGATGGTTCAAAAATAAAAGAAGGAACTGGGATGGGAGTGTATAAGCCTGGAACAAAACACTCTGAAAGCTTGTGAGCAACTCCAAGCATATTCCAAGCATAAATTTACGACATTGGGAGATGCGCTCAGTTCAACACCAATAAGAAATATAGAAGGCAGAAAATAATACATAATCACGTCGTACAGTCAGGCAGCCATTAAAGCGCTGAGCTCTTCTGTAATCAGTTCTAAAATAGATTGGGAAGACTCAATGAACTAAGCAGGAATAATATAGTTACCAGGGAGTATGAGGGAATGAGATAGCTGATGAACTAGCAATGAAATGGGCCCAAACAACTTTCTGAGCACCAGAACCCTTTTGTGGAAACAATATTGAAAGAAATGAAAAAAATAAACAAGGAGAAGATTGGACTACTGGGACAACATAGTACGATAAAGACAAGCGTAAATACTACTGGGAAACTACGACCAGAAGAGATCGGAAGAATGCACTAACCAGAGCAGAGTTTTAGGAAGGGTTCTAACAGGACATTGTCACCTGAGACAGGGCAGTTTTGTTTCACCGATACTCTTCAATATATACGAAGAGAATATAATGACAAAAGTTCTACAAGGTTGGCTATGGAGCTAACCATAGGAAGAAAAAGAATTACTAACATTAGATCTGTAGACGACACCTTAATACTAGCTTGTTTAGAAGAGGAACTCGCGGAAATCATAAGAAGGTTGGACAGGATCAGCAGAGAACATGGTCTTGCGTTGAACAAAAAGAAGTCGCAAATTATGATAATAGACCGCAACCCTACCAATGTTAGACAGACCGATTGCTTTGAAGTGATTGATAAGTTTAATTACTTAGGATCACTTATTTCAAACAAAGGCGGTTGTGACGAAGAAATCAAACGCAGACTAGCCATAGCACGTAACTCAACAATAAAACTAACTTAAATATGGAAAGACTGCAATATCTCAACGCACCAAACTGAAATTATTATATTCCTTGATCTTTCCTTTTGTCACACATGCCTCTGAGACCTGGACTTTAAAAATGGCCAATCGAAGAAAAATAGATGCTGTTGAAATGTGGACCTACAGAAGAATGTTAAGAATCTCATACACAGAACATCGTACTAACCACACTACACCACAAGGCTATCAACCAAAATAAACCTATCATATCTACGGTATCTTGAACACATCTCAAGAAGAATGAATGGGCTGGCAAAACTTATTGTGGAGGGAAAAATCAATGGCAAACGACCAAGAGGAAGGTCGCCGACGCGCTGGGTGGATCAAACCAAAGAAATCATTGGTCACGGTCTGCAGAAAGCTTCTCTTGCAGCTCAAGACAGAGAAGGATGGAGACCTACGATCCGAGCAATTAAGATATTATGTCATCATACTCTTGTGAGAGTAAACGGATAAGAGAGAGAGAGAGAGAGAACCTCAGAGCTCGACACCTAGGAGCACACTGGATAGAACAGGAAGATTTACCTAAACTGAAGCCAGCGGATATCCTAAAATGTATCAAAGGATCAGGAATAAAAGAACTACTAGTTTCAGAGACAGTACAGTCCTCGGAAACTGAGTAGAGGATGGGACACAATAGATATTTTAGCTCTCAATGAATCTTAACCCCATCAAGTATACATACATATATACAAGTCCTGGCACAGCTGAACGTTTCCTACCGGAAGATTGGATTTTAATGTATTACTTCAACGAGGGTTGAGAGCTGTATATGCCCCGAATCGATTTAATTGAGAAAATGGAATCACTACATTCAGCAACTTTTTTGTAGCTTGGGTTATGGATTTGAAGGCTTGAAGTAAAGCAAATAGTTCTCCACTGTGAACACTGGATTTTGGTGAAAGTAAATTTGTAGAGACAGTTGTTTAGGAGAGAGTAACTGAGCATCCTACGCCATTGTTGTTTTTAGAGGCATCACTGCACAGTACTTTATCGAATTTGGAGTTATGCATAAGATTCAGGGAGCTTTGAATTAGGAGCTTGTTGGGAGTGTCGTGCTTTCAGTGATTGCTTAAGCTTAGGCTGCTTTTTGACAAATTTTTATTCCAAGGAGGAGAGAAGGAACGAGTAATAGATGTTTTTTTAATTTACCGTAGGGTCAAAAAAACAATAGATACTTATATTTTATAATAGAAATTGGAGCCTTTCAGAAATTTGGGCACTTTTTCACAGTTTCACTTAATGCGCGGTTCATGTTAGGCGCAATGTTGTTAATTGTTAACACTTAAATTTGTACAATCCAATAGTAACCACTGTAACCACTTTGTATTGAGCTAAAATAATTTAGTTTCTCTAAGTGCCATTTGAGTCGGTTATTTAAGATTTTCTCAAGTGATTTACATATACTACATGTCAATGAAATAGGACGATACGATGTAGGAAGATTTTTGTTGTTTTCTGTTAAAATTGGTATTATTATGGCTTCTCTCCATAAAGGAGGAAAGTTTTTGGAGGAAAATTTCAGATTAAAAAGTTCGGTTAACATTGATTTGGCTCTAAAAGGCAGTTTCTGCATAAATATTGGAGGTATTTCATCGGGACCCGGTGCAGAGTTTTTTGTAGTCATGAGACTTTCTTAAACTTCCTGTAATGATATGGGCACGCCATCGTCGTGTATTATAACGTCTACCGGTTCAGCTCTTGTTTTATGCTCATTAAAGGCTTCTGTGTAATAACGTCACTGCTATTTTGTTCGTAGGTTTCAGCGAAAATCTCTGTTATTTCTTGATTGTCAGATATTATTTTATTGTTGTGGCTAAGGTTATTTATGTGTTTGATTGAGCTTCATTCTTTTATTTTTCTAATTTTATCCCAAACCATACTAAGTGGTGTAGATGAGTTTATTGTAGATACGTACGAAATCCAACTTTGTTTTTTGTATTTCTTAATCAAGTATCTGGATTTAGCTCTACATCTTTTGAAGTCGTTAAGATTTTCCGCTGATTTAAGCCTTTTATATTTGTTAAACGCATGTTTAGTGATTTTTATTACTTCTGCTACCTCTGGATTCCATAATGGGACAGGACGCTTTTTATTTTTCCTACCGCTTCAATAGCCGCTTTTGTAATAATTTCATTGAAGGACATAATGCTACGTTAGATGTCACTGTGTAGTTTGACGTGTAGAGGTCTATAAAATCTGCATAATTATTCCAGTTTGCTGATTTTACTTTCCATATTTGTGGAGGTATTGCTTCAGGAATTATATATGAAATATGGTTTATAATTATAGGGAAGTGATCGCTGTCATGCAGATCGTCTAGAGTCTAGAGTATCCCGTGTTAGAGAAGATGATATTGATGAACTGCAGAGAGATAAATCTACCATTATAGGCGTTAAACCTCGTACGTTTGCCGGAGATTAAAAGGATTAAGTTGTTGTTATTATTAATATTTAATAGAGAGTCATCATTGCTGTCGGTAGATTGCGAACCCCAGGCATCATTTTGACAATTGAAATCCCCGAGTATAGATTTTGGAGCTGGAATTGATTGAATTATGTTTTGAAGTTCGTTGAGTCACTGTTTATCTGGATGAGGCAGATAAAAATTACAGATGTTTAACTGAACATGATGAATTACAGATACGGCTATTATATCCAAATTGGTTAGTGTTGAGAGGAATGTGTGCAGCTTCAATAGAATTTTTGATTAGCATGGCAACTCCTTCTCTAGTAATTGTTTGAACTGGTCTATTTCTATAAAAAAATTGTGTACATTTTAATATTGGGAAGCTTATTTCCTTCGGGGTGCGTTTCTTGCAGGGTTAGTATTAACGGTGACAATTCATTGATTAAGACTTGTATGTTCGGTAGGCGGGTGTAAAAACCATTTAGGTTCCACTGAAGAATAAAATTTGAGTGAGCCATTATTTAATCTTGAAAAACCAGAATGAGAAGAGATATCGCTTTCTTCGTCTGTTGATGTTGGGTCAGCATCTTCCGTCAATTTTCTTAATCCTTGTTATATTATTTTTTACAGATATGTTATCTATGTTCTTATGAACGAATGTTAGTAGCTGTTTCAAATTGTGTAAGTCGTTGGTGTAGTTTTTTTTGCTTTGCTTGCAGCATGCTTAGACCCAGATGCATTAATTATAAAATAGCAAGATATGGCGAAATAAATTTGGTAGTTCCTCCTCAAAATTAATGGAGTACGGTCCTGTTTATTCCACAAAACAAGTTGTTCAACTTCGTATTATTATGAAATCTGTTTATATAATGTTAATAATTATTGCAGATTAGTTAAAATAAGCCTCTTATTGATAACATACCAACCGGATGAACTACTTAATATTTTTTATTGCCGTTTAATGGTATACAATAAAACTAAAACGGTAAGTAAGAATAATTTAGCTTACAGATGCATTCTATAAAGATTATAATATTATCATAAAATAGACATTTATAAATATTATTATATGGACATCTTTAGGATAAAATATAAGTACACCTTGAAATTTATTATTATGCTTTATTAGATGCCGTGTAAAATCATCAATTCTGATCACTTTGGTTGTAACAACAATTAACACAACACGGTATCGTAGTATCACAACTCATCAGGACAGCGAATATAGTCAGGTCACAGTTTATAAGCTATAAACTGTGGTCAGGTCTGCCCATTTAGAGCATGGTACTCCAATTGGCGGTGAGCGCTATCGTTAATTATGGCCTGCGAATCATTTTACAAAAGTAGGGGAAATTGTTATGTAAAATACATTATAATCTAGTTAAAATAACCTTAATAAATATCAAAAATAAAATATTTCCTAATACGTTAAAAATAAATTAAAGACAAAATCTTCTGCCGTATCTCTTGTGCTGACAAAAACAAAAAAACCTTCTTGTAGTTTAATTAAAAAGTATGCTATTGAGATAGCAAAAGCTTTTGAAGGTTCTAAAGTAGCAGAGAAATCACTTTTTCAGCAAAAAGAATATAAATTGTAGACATGTATTGTGCCAGCAAGTAGACAAATCGTTGTTTAGCCTAATTTAAAAAATATCATATTGCTCATATTCTCCGGATGGAAACACTATTTCGTTCACGATGTATTTAATATATTTTTCTTTATATTATTAAATTAAGCAGTTTCACTTTCAACATTAAGTCGTCTAATTCTCATTTTAGCTATACTCTATTTGAAAAAGGCAGAGAGCAATAAACCATTGTAAAATGACCATTTCAAGGGCGTATCTGCTTGTGTTTCTAAAAATCTCAGTAATTGTGAATTTTATATTTAAGCAATATCCTAAAATCATGTGAAGTTCTTTTCACGAAAATGGTTTGACTCAATAATAGCTTGAGTTTCGCCATTAGAGAGCCGTTACTTATCATCTTTTTAGATCTATTTATACCTGATCTGACCTGCAATGGAGGAGAGCTTTTATTGTAGTCAACCATTTATCCTGACAAGCACTTTAGCGAATAAGATAATGGTCTCAATTATAGTTAACAGTTAACGTGAAACATCGTTTAATATATCAAGCAGATCATATTATTTTAGAAACCTCTTTCTTCGATAAGAAAATGATAAATCTTTCAGATTTCCCTCTAGTTAAATGTATATCTAAATGTGCTTTATCTATCAACGAAAATTAAATATATTTAATTCGCTTAAACATAAAAAAAAATTAAAATAAGTGTCGATGGTGTAGTGGAAGCGAGCTCAAAAATAACCGGGATAGGAAAGTAACCATCTACAGACTCATACACGAGGAAAAGTGTGGTACTATAAAACCTCCAAAGCAATCCCCTGAAAGGCAAAAGATAACCAACGTCGAGGGAGAACAATTTTAGATTGGAAAAAGTAAACAGAAAGTCGCTTTTAATCGAAAATGATGAAATTGTATGTAGGACACGGTATTATTTGCGATCAATAAGGGAGTTTCGCAATGGAAAAAATCTACTATTTGGACGAGACATGGCTAAACGAAGGTTACACCGCCGGAAAAGTATAGCAAGATAAAAATGTAACCTCTTCCCGCCAAGCGCTTTTGGATGGTTTATCTGTAGGAATAAAAGCATTTTGTGGACAATGAAAACGACTGATAATTACGCATATTGGAAGTACACATGGGTTTTTGAAAGATGGTTTGTTCGCATTTGAGTCAATTCACACCGGAGACTATCACGAAGATACGAATGCTGATATTTTTGAAGACTATTTTTGACAAACGATAACTCTAATTCCATCCAACTCGGTAATTGTTTTGGACAATGCTTCAAGGAGATGTGAGAAATTGCGTACAACCGCTTGGAAAAAAGGGGAAATAATTAAGGAGCTTTAAGATAAAGAAATTACTTACATTTAAAGGGGATATGCTGAAAAAAGAACTGCTGGCAATTGTAAATATACATAAACATCGTTTGCTAAGAAATACTATTGTGGAAATAGCAAAAAACCGGAATATTATAATACTTCGACATCCTCCTTACCATATGGTTCAGGTGAAAGGATTAATGGCAAGGAAAAATACCACATATAAAATGAAAGATGTCCGTGCACATTTTGAAGAAACTTTGGAACAAGTTAAGACAGTGCATAGAACATGTAATCAAAGAAAAGTTGCGAATGTGGAAATTACACAATTTAATGGAGCAAATCATATAGCCAGTAGCTATAAAGTTCGGACCGGATGAAAATTCATCAGATTTTTCATTTTCCGATAACTAATAATTCGTGTTCGAATAATATTAATAACCCTGTGCTGCAAATAAGTTCTATAGTTTTAATAAATCATAATAAAAATAAACGATTATTATAAATATTATTATAATTGACTCTGTAATGAACGTATACCGAAAGGTACGGCTACCCCTGCAATTACAAGCGACCCGAAGATGGGATTTCTATTGTATACCGGCGTTGTACAGGGTTGGGTAGGCAAATAAAAGAAAGATGTGAATTATAACATAAATCGATTTAAAATTCTGGAGTTTAAGTTGGTTTTATTACTCTCTGTGTTAAGACTAAAAAGCTTCTGTAGTAAATAATAGAAGTGGCAACGTCGTAATTATTTGGTGTGCATGTGACAGAGACCCGAGGGGGACGATAAAGACCAGAGTCGCAGTCGAAGTGAATAAGAGTGAGGTCACTCTAGACTTTATAATTAAATTAACCATATTATTAAAATTTAAAAAGGCTAAATTCACTGTATTGTAATATCGGTAGTGATTAAGTTTGATGTAAAATAAAGTCATATAATACAGTCCACAAATTATTTATCGAAAAGGTAAATGAAACAAAGAAGTTAACGCTGATACCTGAACACTCTGTTCATTTCAAACATAGTATACAAAAAGAATCTTTGAGGGTTGTTAGAGTAAAGGAAACTAATTGAGAAGTAGACTGTATGGATATCTAAGGTTGCGGTATAGCGTCCCTTATTCTCCCAATGCGTATCGACAGTCTAACGTGAAATGAAGGACCACTCGGGAGACCCGAGAATAAAAAAGGATGCTGAATAACTTAGATTTCACTAGACAGTTGAACAATTTGGCAACAGCGTGCGTTTTTCACTAAATTCGGGCGTCTTTGTCACTGAACAACCGGCATTATTAAATACAGTTACTAATAAATATTTATATTCGTCCCGAATTAATAGGGTTACATTAACTTGCAAAATACCGGAAGAACAGATACTAAATAAAATAAGCGTATTATGAAAGCGGCGTTTGTGGTAGTTCCAATAGCCCCTTGGCGGAGGGTTGAACTAGTAAAAAACTTTACTAGGAATAGAAAGCGAAGTGGCGAATAGTTAACTATTAGAGGTGGGACAAATCTTCTAAATAGAAGCAAAGTTTACAGAAATAAACTTTGATAGAAGCGCCTGGGGAAAATTCATACAAATTTCTCCAAGGGTAATTTATTTATGTGTTTTATGTAGTTGTCTTAATATTCCTGAAACACATTTGAAACCAATTTAATACACTTTAAAAATTGTAATTAAGTATTTGGTGTGGCTGAAATATATCGATTGGTTATCACGACAGTAAGTATGTATTAAACTGGTATTTTATTTTATTCTCCATAACAGAGTATCTGTAAACTTTTATATAAATTTCATAGAACGTCGTTATTAATAATACGGCATTAACTAGTATTTTCGTTGTTTAACAATTTATGTGTTTATTACATTAACTCAACCCATTTTATTACTGGAAATGAAGTGACATCTTAAAATAGGATTAACTTCATTTACGGACTTCTACATTTATTACCCTTCCCACTGAAAACAAACAATGTGTCAACAGAAACATTAATCTTGTTTCCTAGGCATGAAGCACGTATCTTTGTATAAATCGTTTGTGTTAAATTATACGGGGTGTCAATTTGAAAACATACCACCCTTAATATTTTTCTCCTAGCAAATTATGTAAGAAATCGAAAAAACAATTATATTCTCAATGAGGACACTTTAAATGAATATTTGTAGCCCTTATGGTTCAATCCCGTACGAGGGGTAGATGTTACCTCTTAACCTTTTCGGCACTGAATACCAATTTTTTTGATGTTGTTGAAATATATTTTTATTTGAGTTATTAGTAACTTAAATAAAAAGTTTTTAGTGTTTGTAATTTAATTTTTGAAAAAGGGGATGATTACGCATGGTACATAATTGTACCATCAGGAATTTTAAGTGGTAAAAATATGTACCAACAGCTTTGAGTAAAAACGTAAAAAAAAATATTAAACCTTTACTTGAGAAAAGCAATGATCACGTACTGTATATCAAACACTGTTACCGTCTTAACTGTTCGGTACCAATTTTTCCAAGTTTCCTTGGATGTGACCAAGATGACCTAGTGAAGTATTATTATTTGAAACGATACTGGGCGATAAACAATTAAGTCGTATGTGAACGGCACTCTTGTTTTGGTTGGAGAGCTAAGAGTCGTGGGCTTATTTTATGAAAGTTAATCAACCGGAAAGGTAATTAAAGGGCGCACAGGAAAAATTTCAAAAACTGCGATAAGAGAGAGAAATTATAAAAAATGGGGAATTTTCGGTAATGTGTCTGTGGAGGTTAGGGAAGTACTCACTAAAACGCGTTTATTATGTTAACCAGTTTATTAACATGTTTGACCAGCCTCAGTGAACAGAACATCAAAAAATTTACAGTATGGATACATGCATAACCAGGTACCACAAGAGACAGCAACAATAAGATACAAAATCTTACATACGTTCAAAAATTAATATATACATAAAAACAATAAAACAAATTATCACTCAACATTACACGGCGAGTCATACGGTAATTGTTCGAGGAATAAATAGTCTCCAAGGAACAACAAATATACAAATCAAAATTATATAAATACACAAACGATAAATGTCGCGAAGTTTGCGAACTAAAAAATTATTTTATTAATGAAATTATTTTCCGTTTATTCAAAAAAGAAAATGTAGGATAATATTATATTACTGAATTACTCGAAACCAAAAAAAACACATAGGCTTTGTGGAAGTTACGTCAATATAAGGGATCGGAAATTAATTTAATCTAGATTAAGCGTGCACGCCGAATTTCTTAACGGTTATTCTATAAAACAGCATAAAACATAAAAAGTATTTAAAACAATGGCAATATTAGTAATAAAAAAACTCGTTATCACTAATAAAATAGTTCTGATGCCGTATGGTTCTTTCGCTAAAGAAATGACGTGACAGTAAATTAGTCTTTCCACCAACGACTGAGAAAAGGTGTGATTTACTCCACTTGCATAAACGCCGGAGGCGTGGCTTCTTGATGCGGTCGATTTAATTTCTTAGGACAATACTTGTAATAAGTAATCTACTCTCGCCGCGTGATGGAACAAATCACAGACACTCGGTATTCTTCGGTAACTTGATTTCTGTAGTAGCACAATACACAGATACTCCGGTAATTTTAATTCGCCGACTAAGCGACTAAGCACAGGTAATATCGGTACTTTTGTACAATACGATATCTTAATAACGTTAAATACGACACGTGAATATAGTTGACACTCTCGGAACTTTACAACTACCTCAGTCAAGTATTCGTCGCAGACTGAATCTCGTCACGAGATTTTTGGGGATAGGCAGCCTTTTTTTGATATTTTTTCTCGAAAAATAACGGTGAAGCTAGTTCTAAAAAACCATATAACAAGCCATATAAAACGAATCGAGGCCATAAATTCACCAATTACGATGTCTACCTAGAATTGACGCGTAACAAACCTTTTCGGCGTCCAGAGATATATTATTCCAAAATTTTTTTTATGTTTATTGGCCATATGAAACGATATTCTAGCTTATTACTCGACTTCGAAGGGGGAAATATAGGGAAAATAAAAACGTTACAAGTTTGGGATCAATGTGAATTCAGATCATGTTCTTATGATAGTCAACGTTGCAATCTTCCATTTTTTTCCATATATTTTTAAGGTATTTGGAACCCATCCTTTATTTCCACCGCAATGCACAATAATAAGTCTGGATCCTTTGTGTGTAGTTGGCATACAAATGCTTGACCCATCAGTCCATCCTTTCTTAACCGTGTCGTGTGTATCCTACCAAGTTTCATCCAAATAGACAATTGGCCGGTTTTCTTCTCTATATTTAGTTGTTCCAAGTATGTATACCGCGCATATCCATTATTCTTCTGCTTTCCATGACTGTATGACGTATATTAATCGTTTTGAATTTGAATCCTAATTTTTAAATCCAGTTTTCAATAGTTTTCTGACAGATATTTACATTACGGCTGACATTTGTCAATTTATTTCAATCGTAGGTAACTCATTACTTTTGTGTGACAAAATAAAGTATTGATATGTCGCAAGAAATTGCTTTTTCAATTGTTCGGTTTCTTATGGACTCGCTTTGACTGCCTAAGAGCTGGCAGTTTATTGGACGACATAATGAACATACAACCAATAAGTTTTTGAATTTCCCCTTTATCTGTCTTTTTCCTTTTTCTTTTTAGCCTTGTTCAAAATTTCCAGGTGCTGATTTGTACAGTCCACAATCTGTAGGTATAATGAATGTGGAAAAACTTTGTATTGGCGTCAAGTATATTGTAATATCTGCTCTTAGTATAGAATTTATTTCAATAGGAAGAACCTTAGATAGTTAAAATGTATAATGTGGAATCAAGAAGACGGTTGCGGTCATTTTGAACAGTGCGGCGCCGGTGTGTCGGCTCCTCAGGTACGAGCTCGGGCTCAAGCTCAGAATTTTCAGATAAATGCCGGCGGGTCGGCTCAGGCTCGGGCTCAAGCTCAGAATTTTCAGATAAATCAGAATCATCAAATTGGTAATCTAGATTTTGACAAGAATTTTGTAATATTCTTTCGGTTGTTCATCTTAGCTTTTGAAATTTGTTTCTCCATTGTTACGTTCTCGGGTGGACGTTCCCTGCTTTCTCCTTAACTAGTGTTTTAAAACAAAGTCGAATGTGCTCCTAGTTTTCGCCCAATCTAAATAAAGCATGGGATATCACTGATTTGTCTAGCAGATGGAACCTCTAATATTAAGCAGAAAATAGACATTCCCTGTTTTCATCTGACACCCTTCGAAAACAACATAAATGGTTTATTCTTTCCGTCATGTAGATGATTGAATTACAGCTGTACCAAAAAATTAAATTGTAAACCCGAGCCAAATATTCAATTCGTATCATAAAAAAAATTAATTCACAGCTAAGATTGAACAAAATTATAAAATTAATTTTGTAGATGTAACACTAGATAAAATCAACAATAACATAAAAACAGAATGGCCCACATTAAACGTTCTTGACTTTAAGTTTAATTTAATGAAAAACAATACTGTGTTTTTGACGTTTCAGCAGTATGGAATATCTATACTGGTAAAATTGCCATGGTATCTCGTTTTCATGTGACGATAGCGTTTTCAACTGTCTTCCGTGTTTATGAGCCTATTTAATAAAGATTACTGATGTAGAATGTCACATAAATTGTAAATATTTGTTTTAACCACAAAATTTCGAAAATTTTGAGCATTTTTATTACTGGAAACAATCTTCAAACACATGAATAAACAAAAGTACGTTGAAACATAAATTACAACGAAAAACAGCTAGAAAACGAAATATAAACGCTATTAAAATGGCACTCGGAGTCGAGGGTGAAGGAAAGTTATGTATATACATACACTTCATTCAACACATTAAAATTAATTATTCATGAATTTACTGGGATGTATTTGCCCATGTTGGCCGTAATGGAACAATTTTGAACGATTAAGTTAGTACTGAAAAAAGAATTAATGACAGCGTGCACAATAATATGTACATATAAATAGTTCATTAAAATTAATAGAATCCATATTAGTGCTTTACTTTTTGTGTCGCGTGTTTTTAATAAAGCCCGAAAATCAATCCATTAAAATTGTCCTTCAAATACCAGATTGAAGAGAAATTTATAAAGTTGATCTAAATATCTGTTTTTTTGAGCTACATTTCTTAGTGTCGACCACAGGGATAAATACTTAACCTTTTTTAGCTACCGACGTGGTTTTCTTGTCACATTTACACCAACGCGACGTAAAGCTTGAGAGACATATACAACGATTAATTTCATGGAAAATGCGAATAATATACTATAGGTAATATTGTCAATTTGGAATCTACACATGAAAGAGAAGATAATTATAATAATCAATTTTATTAAACTTTGAAATTATATACAATTAATAAAAACTTAGAGTAGATTTGTCACAAATTTTATTTATAAAGTTCAGCTACTACTTTCGACTTTTAATATCCATCTTCAGGCTAAATGAACGAAGTAGTTGGGAAAAACCGTTCCAGTATAAGCGCTATTGGAAAGGATAATTGAGGGAACAGGTTTATTTGGAAATATAATATATATACATTAAGGTGAAATATTGCTACGAGGAAAATGAACTAATAAAATTACATGAATAGATACTGATTTTCAATAAAAAAAATTATAATCCCCATGACCTGTTGCTCGAATGTATATAACTTTAACGTATTGATAAATAAGCCGACATAAACATTGTTGCACATTGTATACACAAAAGAGTCGAATGTGAGATGTATTATTCATTTAAAAAAGGAATATGAGATATTATAAGCAAATCTCAATAATTATATTTCTGATCATATAATTTTTAATAAACCCTGTATACAATAATATAAATTTCTGAAACAAATTTCCATAATTCTATTTTCTTCATTATTATTACTTTTTGATGAGCACTGTATACAGTAGAAGCATTTTAAACAATTTTATTAAGGTAATGTCAAATGAATAATATTTCATGCAGAAATTGACGTTTATCAATAATTAGGTTAAGTGTAGATAAGGAGTGATATTAGTGCGGTCTAGAACGTGGTAAAAAATGTCAAAAAGAACGTAACAATGGATAGGGTTGATGTTAAAAAAACATTTATTTATTTCAACAAGAAAAAGGAACAATGAAAAAGTTGAAGGTTGTTGATTTTGTTGGCTTGGGGAGAAGCGTAGCAGGTGAGAATGGATAATCACGAGAAAGTATTTCCTTTTAATTTACTAAAGTTTAAAACTAATGAATTGCAAAAATAAAGTGAAATTTCAGTAATTTATAAAGTAAACATAAGTATTAGCAAATATAATGCTATAATATCGTTAATTAAAGAAAGCTTACTAGTGTAAAAAAGAAAAATAGTGATTATATCTACAAGAACTTTGGTAAGCTAACAATTTACTTTTAATAATCCGTTGATAACCATTTTCTGCTAAGAGAAAAGAAACGTTTCAAAAAGAAACAGTTCCACACTATATTTGCATTCCAATCCTCTACTACGAATAATTTTTCATTTAATCTCGTGAGCTGAATAGAACAAACAAAGAATCTCTTTTATTTTACTCCTGATGTATTTGAAATCTTCATGAAAACGGATATTAAACTAATTTTTATTTAAATGTTAGGTTAGCATTACATTGCCTTACTGATTTTAAAGCGATACAGTCGATATTTGGACAGTAATACACCAGCAACAAATTACTCGAGTAATTTTTGATCGAAATTCATAGTGTTTTAGTAGCCATAGCCTAGCAACACATTGCCCTACTGATTTTAAAGCGATATAGTCGATATTTGGACAGTAATACACCAGCAACAAATTCCTCGAGTAATTTTTGATCGAAGTTCATCGTGTTTTAGTAGCCATAGCTTAGCAACAAATTGCCCTACTGATTTTAAAGCGATATAGTCGATATTTAGTCAGTAATGCACCAGCAACAAATTCCTCGAGTATTTTTTTATCGAAATTCATCGTGTTTTAGTAGCCATAGCCTAGCAACAAATTGCCCTACTGATTTTAAAACCTCTGTGAACACGATGAATTTCGATCAAAAAATACTCGAGGAATTTGTTGCTTGTGTATTACTGACCAAATATGGACTATATCACTTTAAAATCAGTAGGACAATTTGTTGCTAGGCTATTGCGGCTAAAACTCAACGAATTTCAATTAAAAATCAGGCGGGGAATTTGTTGCTGGTGTAATACTGACCAAATATCGACTCTATCGCTTTAAAAGTAGGGCAGTTTGTTGCTAGGCTATTGCGGCTAAAACACAACGAATTTCAATTAAAAATCAGTCGGGGAATTTGTTGCTGGTGTATTACAGACCAAATATCGACTATATCGCTTTAAAATCAATAGGGCAATTTGTTGCTAGGCTATTGCGGCTAAAACAAAACGAATTTCAATTGAAAATCAGTCGGGGAATTTGTTGCTGGTGTATTACTGACCAAATATCGACTATATCGCTTTAAAATCAGTAGGGCAATTTGTTGATAGGCTATGGCTATTAAAACACGATGACTTTCAATTAATATGAGATAAGGGATGATTTTTTTGCAGTATCGGTTAGTGAAATCTTTTAGCAACAAATTCCTCTGCATTTATTTTCATTCAATATTACTTATTTTTATATTTATAGCGTGTGGCTACGCTAGGTTAATATAAAATAATACTGAGAGGTGGAAAAATCGGAATAAGGGATGATTTTTTCCAGTATCGGTTAATGTCATCTTTTAGCAACAAATTAGCAACAAATTTCTGTGCATTTAGTTTTTTTCAACTTTACTTATTTTTATAGTTATAGCGTGTGGCTACGGTAGCTTAATATCAAATATAGTGATGGGTGGGAAAATCAATCTTTTAGCAACAAATTCCTCTGCATTTATTTTCATTCAATATTACTTATTTTTATATTTATAGCGTGTGGCTACGCTAGGTTAATATCAAATAATACTGAGAGGTGGGAAAATCGGGATAAGGGATGATTTTTTCCAGTATCGGTTAATGTCATCTTTTAGCAACAAATTAGCAACAAATTTCTGTGCATTTAGTTTTATTCAACTTTACTTATTTTTATAGTTATAGCGTGTGGCTACGGTAGCTTAATATCAAATATAGTGATGGGTGGGAAAATCGGGGTAAGGGATGATTTTTTCCAGTATCGGTTAGTGTCATCTTTTAGCAACAAATTAGCAACAAATTTCTGTGCATTTAGTTTTTTACAATATTACTTATTTTTATAGTAATAGCGTGTGGCTACGCTAGCTTAATATCAATTAATATTCAGGGGTGGGAACATCGGGGTAAGGGATGATTTTTTCCAGTATCGGTTAGTGTCATCTTTTAGCAACAAATTAGCAACAAATTCATGTGCTTTTAGTTTTTTTCAATATTATTTATTTTTATAGTTAGAGCGTGTGGCAGCGCTAGCTTAATATTACGCTAGCATAGTTTGCGTTTTCTTGGAAACGGCATTAGCAACAAAATCAAGCTCAGCGTTACAAATTAGCAACAAATTAGCAAAAAATTGGATGCCCTGTAAAATGGCTACGCTAGCATAATATACATTTATTTATCCAGTTTCTAGCTGTGACTGTAAACGTTTAATTATAAAGGGTATCTAATAACACACTGACGTTTCTAATATATTTCAATTAAATATATGTCACCAGAAATAAAAAAATGTTACTGTCACAAATTAAAAGGTTCCTATTTAAATAAGCATATTTATTTAAATTTAAAAACATTCAAAACCTACAAATCATCAAACAAATCTTAGTTTTTCACAAAATACAACATATTATCTATAAGAATACCAAATTAAAATTATTTACAATAATCAAATTGAATCTTCAAGTAAATTCTTTGAAAAAAACGCATAAAAGAATTGTAATTACTAAATATTCCGATAATTGTCAATGAATTTCCAAAATGTCAAAAGTTAGTAACGAACCTAACTTACACCAATATAGTTCTTCAAATTGTACAATTATTCCGTAAGTATACTTGCATTTTCTTCTTTAATTCCATTCAAATTCATAGGCAATGATATCAGTTCATTTATTTATCATTTATATTATAAAAGGCCTGGTATTTTGATGAAATAATGCAATAATTAATAATTCAAAACAATCTCACCCATGATCTGCATTCGGGACTGGAATCTGGATCAAATTCTAAGTACAACTCAGAATTTCAGGATCATTACACTTTGCATATTACGAATCGTTTTGTTCATTCTTGAAACATGCACATGCTTCAAATTGTTTGGGACCGAAAATAATAATTTAAAATATTGATTACATTATTTAACACGACATATATAACTTGCCCTATATATTAAGAGTTCTTTAAAATTAGGTCCTCTCCGATAAAGATATCAAATAAAACTGACTTCCATTTTCCAATCAACAACCCATTATACCTTAGTTACAAATTTTCTTACTTTAAAAAAAAACTAAACTTGTTTGCTGCTATTGTTTACATTTCAAAAATTCTATAAAAAAATTGAGATTTGTTCTCCTTTTATTACTAACTGAATAACTATAGTGACATCTTGAAATATTTCCTTTTATTATGACATGACCTATCCATAATTTCTTATATTCTGTGTGAAACGTCATACGAAACATAATCAATACAAATTTAACACATATTGGGTATTTTAAAATTATCGAATAACATACAATACTGGGTATTTCAAAAATATTGAATCTCATATATGAAATTTCAATTTATTATATATTAATGTAAATGATTTATTAAAATTTCAAATAACAGAACTATAATGAATGCCCCTAATAAAAGAATAACAAATCGAGTTTTCTCATACTCTTATACTCTTAATCTTTTTACCATGAATCCCAATACTACTCTATTAATTCTATAATGTATCTAGCTATTTTCAAATTAAATACTAATCTATTTGTATTCTACAATCTAAACTGATATTGATTATAGTAAAATCGCAATCGGTGCGGAGTAATAAAACTGTCGGAACAGGACATTTCAGGGGTGGGTACCTATTATTATTTTTAAGGTATAGAGATATTCGGATTACTAAAATATTTATTACGAATATTATTGAATGCCTATATTATTTTGGTGTATTCGGTTGTAATTTTTATTATTGTTGAAACAATTTTCAAGAATTATTGCGATTCTTAATGACCTCAGGTAGACGGGGTGGGATTATAATTTCAGAGATAATTCCCCTACCTGACTCTGGAATTTGTGTATTATTGTTTCAAAGGTAGTTGCAGTCTGACTGTCAGCAATTATTCATTTAGTGAATTTAGAAAGAACTTGCTCGTTTGATAACTTTTATAAAGTAATTTGATTATTAGTTTCGGTTAATAGTGCCATGGCAGAAAAATTGCAGTGTGGATCCGGGTTTACACCTGTAAAGCGTACAAAAAGTCGGCGTTGTCGGTGAACGAGAAAGTAATATCGAACGATGTTTATAATTACTTAAGAACTGAAAATCCTTCAGGTTCAGTTGATGACATTGTTGCATATACAAGTAATATGACTGGCGTAAGCAAATCAAATATATACAAAATTAGAAGTGAAGCGAAATGTGGAGTTATTAAATCCGCAAAGAAAAATGCAGGCTTGAAAAGAAAGAAGAATTCACAGAAGAAATTAAAAACGCAATAAGAAGAAAAGTGCACGAATTTTATTTTAGGAAAGGAATCCCAACACTAGTTAAAATTTCGGATGAAATGAATAAAGATCCATATTTCCCTAAAATGGGCCGAACGAAACTACGGGAAACGTTACAGGAATTAAAATTTAAATGGGCAAAACATGATAGAAAAGCGATTCTAATTGATAATGACGAAATTATTTGTAGGAGACGGAGATATCTAAGAACAATTTTTAAATTACGTGCAGAAGGCAAACCAATATATTACTTGGATGAAACCTGGGTGAATGAAGGCTACACTGTCAGTAAAATGTGGCAGGATGCCAACATTCAATCTTCACGACAGGCTTTTTTGGAAGGATTATTTATCTACAGGATTGAAGAGTCCATCCGGTAAGGGACGACGTCTAATCATAACTCATACTGGCAGTGATAATGGGTTTTTAGATGGTGGCTCTTTAATATTCCAATCTAAAAAAACTGGAGACTACCTTGAAGATATGAACGTCGACGTTTTTGAGGAATATTTTGAGCAGATGATTGACCTAATTCCAAAAGGTTCAGTCATAGTATTAGATATCGCTAGTTACCATTCTCGTCACATTGAGAAGGTGCCAAACATATCATGGAGAAAACAGGAGATCATTGAATGTCTAACAGACAAAAATATTAATTTTCCTCAAAAATCAGTCAAATCAGAACTTCTACAAATTGTAAAATTGAATAAGCCTCCTGCTCGATATGTAGTGCACGAACTAGCAAAAAAACGTGGTATTGACGTAGTACTTGGAAAATTTGTAAAGTTATTATTATTATTTTAATTCCGGCTAGCTGTTATTTTATATATATTTAGACAAATGATAATTGATTTAAATTTGATAATCTCAGGTTTATATGAATATAAGATCCCCTTTACACTTCCAGATTATAATATTTGTGTGGACAAACCCAGACACCTTAATACCAGCGGAATAAGATAAGTTATCCTATGAATTCTATAATTGTGACTTGACAGTTTTCCGTTTATTATTGTTATGAAATTTTGTATATTTTATGAGAAATTGTTAAGTTTATGTGGAAGATATGGCTACTGGCGGACCACCCAAAAAAATGGTAACGCGCCATAAGCATTAACTCCGCTAAAAAACTTTATGGTTCAAGTGTAGAGGGTGCACTTTACCAGTGGTAACCATTGATGGAACATGTATTCATCTTCTCTAAAATTCCTATAATTTTTACGGGTTTTATATATTTTGTTACAGGTATCGCAACGTTCAAAATCCGGAGTAGATTCTTGCAGAAAAAGACATAAGAGAGATCGGCGCTGTAACAAACACCAAAGAAGAGCACACTTTTGGATGTAACAAACACTATCGTCAACGCCATACCATGTATGTTTCTATACCCTCGCATTCGTTATAATGACTATTAGGATCTTCGATAGTTTTATTTATCTCGTGAAGACGTCAAAAGAGAATCCAGTTTTATACTTGCAGGACAATCACAGCAACTAGTGAATGTAGAAGGTGCATGTATATAGATGGTGTTTAAAATTTACACCCGTAATTTCCGAATATAAAACAATAAAATAAATTTATACAAGGAAATACATATGTTATAGTGACAAGGCGTAAGAAGGCCAAAACCGGTATATAGTTTATATAATCCGTGAAAGTCAAATGGCATAGTGTAAATCGACAATAGATTAACCAGGAAAGTAGTTCTTTTTTCCTTTGAAAAACTGCTTTGAAATCTGGTATGAAAAATAGTTATTTGCAAACTTGTAGATGTATATGGAAATCCCATATCTATAGCTAATGAAAAAACCGATATTATTATAAATTGTTATGGAAACAAAAGCTACAAAATAGAAAAGTGGAACAAATGGAACATTTAGGAGTCACTATCACAAATGAAGGAGACGAAGAAAGGGAAATAGAAAAAAGGTTAACAAAAGGCAGTAAAGCAGCAGGAATTGTATCACAGATGTATAACTCAAAAGACATATCACGAACAGCTAAAATAAGAATGTACCAAACAATAATAAGACCGTCAGTTACCTACGCTTGTGAAACCTGGACAATGAACAAAAAAAGAGCAGAATAAACTAGAGATATGGGAACGTAAAATGCTCAGAAAGATTTATGGCGGAATAAAAGAAAATGTAATATACAGAAGAAGAACAAACAGAGAATTATCAGATTTGTATAATCACCCAAGTATAACCCATATAATTAAAGCACAAAGAGCGAGATTGTTAGGACATATAGGTAGAATGGCAGAAGATAGATGGGTAAAACGAGTGCTGAAAGGGGGAGAAGGTGGTAAAAAGAGAAGAGGAAGACCAAAGAAGAAATGGTTGGAGGTGGTTAGGAGAGACCTGAGATCAGTGGGAGTAAGGGACTGGCAGAACGAGGCGAGGAATAGAAAAAAATCGAGAGAGAGAGTGAAAGATCTCGAAGCCGAGGGCCAGATAGGCCTGTAGTGCTGATATATATATATATATATATATATATATATATATATATAATGGATATTTTTGTGGGGATGTGGCAAAAATATCCATTACAAATAAGTTGGCAAATATCTTTTTTCAAATTAATATATATATATATATATATATATATATATATATATATATATATATATATATATATATATATATAGGTATATGTGTTTGCCTATACCTCGAACTAATTATTATTTCTAGTATAAATATCATCGATAGTAACAAGGACAATAGACCGTCAATTCTGTATTTTTTCGTAGTGACCTCTATAAAACCTTGGGCCTGTAACAGTTGTCCGATTTCATCGTTTAAAAAAAGATACTTCTCCACCATTCTAAATACCAAGTCTAATTAGCTATTTCCCGCGGCAAACTTATAAAATGATTTTCCAATTTCGTTTATTAACGTTGGTTTTAAAACCAGTTATTATCAAATTAAGCTTAATTTGCGGTTTGCGTAATTCGCTAACAAAACTAATTTTTCGTCGACCATTTAAGGGTCGTTGATGATGAATTGTGTAATTATTGTTTGGTGATATATCTTTTCCTGCAGAGCGTCGTTGGACAGGAAATTATGAATATAACGTATCGGGAAAGTCAAGATGATAGATCACTTCCCGTAGACATTTTATACAGGTAACATGATCGAATTAAAAATTTTAAGGTGTTAATTTTTTGAAAATTATAGAAGGTTTGATTGAAGTCTTATGAAATAACCTAAGAATTTGAAATTAATAGAAGAAAAGTTGTTGACGCAAATTTTACTTATCCAACTAATGAAATGAATCGTTTTCCAAAAATTGTTATCGTCAACTTCCATAGAGTAAAATTCCTCAGAAAATCCATTGTATTGTTTTCAAAGTAACCAATAACGACAACATTTTATGTAGATTTGAGAAAGGTGCTATTTATTTAGGATGAAAATGTCAGAGTATCCATGTTAATTTGTAGAAAAATCCAAGGAATCACGTCTATAAAGCTAGCGTGTTCACAGCAGCAGAAACGGTTGGGAATAAGGGAAACAATTAAGTTCATTTAGTGCCAAAAGCTGAAATTTGATGCTCTCATATATTACTAAAAAATGAGATGTCTGCTAACTTTTAATTAAGTTAGCAGTGTACACCCTCATACGCCCTAAGAATTCAATATTAGTTCAAAAGCAAAATACAGAAAATTTAGTACTCAATGATTGCTGGCTGGCGATATGTGATAAAAAATTGAACGAATTTTTTTTTCAATTTTTATTATCAAAACTTCTAGTATGACACTCTGAGCATGTTCCTGGGGTGAATACACAGATCTGCATCAATAATTAATGATTCTAAGGGGTTTGGTATTTAATGCTGAATTAGTGCTGACCGTAAAATAGCAATAATTTACTTGGAACAATGTTTCAATATTTTTTAATGATCAAAACTGATAGATTGACACTCTGAGCATGTTCCTGGGGTAAATACACTTATTTTCATCAGTAAATAATGATTCAATGGTTTAGGTATTTAGCGCTTAATTAGTGCTGACGATATATGATAATTTAACGGAAAATATTGTTAAAATATATTGAAAAGTAAAAGGTAACTAAAACTGATAATACTGATAGACAGTGATAATCAAAACGACAACTGTTACAGTCGCATAGAAGTTGGTAAGTAACTATAATAAATACTAGGTTAAAATGTCAGTTCAATAGGAATGATTACAATTTTTTTGTTTATGGACAAATAAAATTTGTTGAATACGCAAGTGAACTATCTTCAAATGTCTTATCAATAAAAATTAAACAATAACATCAATACTGACAAATATTGATTATGTTTGGGATTTGTTTGTATTGTTACGAACTCGCACACCGAAGTAGATACTAAGTACGGTCCTGTAACCTTATGTTAACGGAGTTAAGAAATGGCGAACGCGCCGAATTATGAGAAGGTCTATTGGGATTTTTTGTGACCGTTTTTATAGACATGTTCTCCGAAGATCTTTTAAGGATTGTGCCGGTATTCAAGAAATATCCCGAAAAGGCGATTGTTTTTGTGTAAGCCGCAAACTAGAAATATCTAGAAAAAAAGGCCACTTATATATAAAGGACCGACCAGCGGGAGAGTTTAGTTTATAAAGTGATCTCGACAAATAATCAAAAATACACCGAAATAGCGAACAGTAAAGTGTTGATATAAATTAATAATTAAGGTTGTGTGTATATAAATTAAATTTAAGTGAATAGTTAAGTGTATATAAATTAAGTTTTAGTGAGTAGTTAAGTGTTTAAATAAATTCGTAAGTAGCCATACAGTGTGTATGAATTTATCTCACCAGTCAGGATAAACTGTTTAAAATAAATAAGAAAAACGTTACAGTATCTATAATTGTAATAAAAATGTAACCGTTATTATAAATTGGAGAGTGAGTTTATGAATGTATATAAAATTGGATGATCGAAAATATGAAATAGCTAAACTCAGTCACCATTTGAAGATGTATTAACCTGGAACCTGACTTAATAAAAAAATCACATTTTAAGCTCACACTTACTACAAACAATGTAGATATTATTTGTAGTTACGTTTTTATATTTATAGTAGGAACTGTAATGCCTAAAAATGAAATAGTCTATTAAACCATTATGACATCATCAGATAAAAACGAAAATTAATACACAGAAAATCGTTTGTAGTATATTGTAGTACAATTTTAAATATTGTAGTATGAATATTCGTCCATGGAAACTTGAAATAATTGAAACCGATGAAAAAATAATCTCACGCTTACTACAAACGATGTGGATAATTAATTGTAGTGACATTTTTGTTTTTGTAGTAGAAATTGTAATACCTGAATAATAAAATCGTCAATTAAACCATTAACACATCATCATATTCTTACAACTAAATTTAAAATTGTACTACAATATACATCCTACAAACGATTTTAGATGTAATAAAGTACTTTTCGTTTTAATCTGATGATGTGTTAATGGTTCAATTAACGATTTTATTTTTCCGGCATTTAAAATTTCTATTACAAATATAAAAATGACAAACTACAATACAATACTAAACCCGAAACCCCGTAAAACTATTAACTACTAATGCAGATCTGTGTATTCACCCCCCGGATCATTCTACCAATACTTTCTATCATAAAATAATATATTTCAATAAATTTCTGCTCTGTTATGGACTCATTTTTTCCGTTAACCAGTCTCTTATCACATATCGCCAGCACTAATTGAGACCTAAATACCTAACACCAAAGAATCATTCATTACTAACGTAAATATGTGTATTTACCCCAGGAACACGCTCAATGTGTCAATCTAGCAGATTTGATCATTAAAAAATATTGAAAAATTGTTCCAAGTAAATTATTGCTATTTTCCGGTCAGCACTAATTGAGCACTAAATACCAAACCCCAAAGAATCATTAATCATTGATACAGATCTCTGTATTCACTCCAGGAACGTGTTCAGAGTGTCATACTAGAAGTTTTGATAATAAAAATTTCCGTTCAATCTCTTACACATATCACCAGCACTAATTGAGCACTAAATGCCGAACACCATAGAATCATTCATTTATAATGTAAATATGTATATATACCCCAGGAACATTCTCAAAGTGTTTGTTATATTAGAAGTTTTGATAATAAAAATTGAAAAAAATGTTTCTGTCAAATCTCTTATCACATATCGCCAGCACTAATAGAGCACTAAATACCTAACACCATAGAATCATTAATTACTGATGCAGATCTGTGTATTCACCCCAGGAACATGCTCAGAGTGTTGAATTTCTTATCACATATCGCCAGCACTCAGTAGTACACTGCTAGCTTAATTAATTAATTCTCATTTTCTAGTAATATATGACAGCATCAAATTTCAGCTTTTGGCACTAAATTAGCACTAATTGTTGCCCTTATTCCCAACCGATTCTGCTGATGTGGCCATGCTAGCTTCATAGACGTCAAGGAATCATAAATTTACGAATCTTTTATACATTGATCAAGAAAAATCTAAAAAAAAATTAGATTAATTACTATAAATGCAGAAAATCCTCTCAAACGTGAAACAAACTGACGAAAATTAAACAAAAACCTAAAAAAAACATTTCTCATCAGCTCGGCGATGGAAAGAAATCCACCCTCTCTCATTCGTAATTTTCCACCCTTTGACCGTCCTCATTATCGGGACAACGTTCCTAGCAGCCAGTAAGGTCAAAATCGATCTCGAGCTCAACCTTCGAAGTCCTTGTCCTACATTTCCTCTCCTCTCTTCTAGCATTTGTTTCTTCTCCACTCTTCCACACGCTATACCATATCTGTCTACAGCTACTGTTGTAACAAATTACCCATACACTGTTAAAATAGTAA
The DNA here is from genome assembly GCA_963921935.1 of Galeruca laticollis. Taxonomy (NCBI): domain Eukaryota; kingdom Metazoa; phylum Arthropoda; class Insecta; order Coleoptera; family Chrysomelidae; genus Galeruca; species Galeruca laticollis. The sequence goes on from OY998177.1 coordinate 174,219,450, forward strand.
GATTGAAAATACATACAATGTTAAATAAAAGACACAGAATATCGAAAGGAATATTTATAGTACAAACGATGTGCCACATTCGACAATATAGATTGGCTCGTTCATCTGTCACTGTTACGTGAAGTATGCGATTTCCTACGTTTATACAGAGAGCAATTGAAAGTTGTAATAAATTCATTCGCATATATAATTAGTCAACGAGAAAAAATTCCATTTGTTAATACCACTAAAAATAATATATTGTACTGTTTTTATTTAAAAGTTTTTATTACGACGGGTAGCATAAATTCATACACACGGTAGGTCTACTCACTTAATTAATTTATTCAATAATTTATATTAACTACACAGTATATTCACTTGGGGTGTAAGCGGTGGCGCTAAAGACAACGATCCAACAAAGCTGCCCAAAAGTCAACCTCACCTGCACGAGTGATGACAATGTCATCCGGTACACCATGCTAGAAAACGAACGAGGCTCTGACGACCGAACATTGGCGGTATAACCATACATAGCAAAAATACAGGACTAAATCCCTGTACAACGTGGAGGAAGGCAACGGGATACAACCTCCACTAATTTTATTCCAAGAGAATCACATGAAATGAATACATTTAACCCAAAATGTTCTGGAGGTTTAAATCGTTTCCCCATCGGATCTCCGGGGGAACTGTGTTAAATGAGCATAGAAATGAGAGATTCAGTTAAAGAAGAAAAGTCAAGATCGATACTTTTTCTTCTTAAGGCATTAGAGAAGATGATAGATAGGCATTTGAGAGTCACGGTGCTGGGTAACAAGCCGCTGCACCCTAATCAACATGCCTACCAAAGTGGCAAATCTTGCGAAACAGCCTTGCATAGCTTGGTGAGCAAGATAGAGCAAGCCATTACTTACAAAGAAGTTGCACTGGCTGTGTTCCTGGATATCGAAGAAGCATTTGACAATACGAGCACTCGCTCAATATTGTCAAAGCTGGAATCCAGAGGCACAGACAGGACAATTACCCGATGGATAGAGAACATGCTAAGCAGCAGGAGAGCACAAGCATCCCTGTGTGGTGTCACAAGAGAGGTGAAGACAGAAAGAGGATGCCCACAGGGAGGCGTTCTGTCACCAAAGCTGTGGAATCTGGTAGTCGACGACCTTCTTGTCTCACTAAACGAGCAGGGGTGGTATGCTCAAGGATATGCTGACGACATCATCATTCTAATACGGGGAAAACACGTGGGCATCTGCCCGGAACTAATGCAGAGGGCAATGTCAATAGTGGAGAGATGGGGTGATGCGGAGGGATTGTCTGTCAATCCCTCAAAAACCATCATGGTACCATTTACAAAGCAGCGAATCGCAGAGATTACTAGTGTGCCAAAACTCTTCGGCAATGAGATAAAGGTTACCAGAGAGGCAAAATATCTAAGAATCCGGTTAGATGACAAGCTAACCTGGAACAGCCATCTAGAGAGCATCACAAGTCGTTCTCAGATTACGCTAATGACGATGAGACGAGCAATTGGGTGCACCTGGGGCCTAACTCTGACAATGGTAAACTGGTTGTACACCAGAGTAATCAGACCAATGATGGTGTATGGTGCGATCGCATGGTGGTCTAAAGTTCAGCAAAGCACAGCCGCCAAAACGCTTTCTAAAGTGCAGCGAGCTGCGTGTCTGAGCATTACAGGCGCCATGAAAGGCTCCCCAACCGCAGCATTGGAAATACTGCTAAACATCCCACCATTAGATGTTTATATACAGGGGGAGGCTAAAATGGCTGCATACAGAATGCAGTGCAATGGCAACTGGTGCAAGCACCATGCTATGAAACATACTAAAATACACGACACCATGAGGTGCGATATCATCGAAATGCCACCTGACAGAATGCCCAAGGTCGTGGAAACTGAGATACCATATCGTGTCAACTTGAGTGGCAGATCCGAATGGGCCCAGGGAGAACCTCAACGCATGTTGAACAGTATCACCTGGTACACCGACGGGTCAAAGACCCTAACGGGTACAGGAGCAGGCGTTTACAGCGTCAGACCCAGGCAAAGCATAAGTGTTTGCCTTGGCAAAATGACGACCGTATTTCAAGCAGAAATAGCTGCACTAATCGAATGCGGCAGAACATGCATAGACAGGAAATATAACAAAAAGACCATCTATGTGAACACGGACAGTCGGGCGGCCCCTTTGGCCTTAGCAAGCCACAGCTATACGTCGAAGATAGTGTGGGACTGTCACAATACCTTGAAAACCTTGGCAAAAGACAATAGAGTAATTCTTACTTGGGTGCCAAGCCAAACAGGGGTAGCTGGAAATGAGGGAGCTGATAACTGTGCCAAGAAAGGAGCTCATCTCACCCTCATGGGACCAGAACCAGCATACGGCGTTTCATACAGCGCCGTACGAAAAACTGTTTCCAAAAGCGCTGGAACAGAATCACGGGACATGATCAGTCCAAAAGAATGCTAAAAGGACCATCGAGTTCCTACGCAGCAAATGCTTTTAGACTGGGTAGAAAAGAACTGCGAAAAGTGGTAGGATTCATAACTGGCCACTGGATATTCAACGCACATCTAGTGTAAATGGGGATTGAAATAACAAATCCCATTTGCAGGATGTGTGGAGAAGTAGAAGAAACCGCAAAGCACGTGGTCTTCGATTGCCCTGCCCTGTGCAGAAGGCGAGCCTCCTGTTTAGATATCTTCCTAGGCACAAATCAGGAGGGAATGCAGGAAAACATAGTCCGACGAATATCAATGTTCGCTAAGAATTTAGGATAGGATTCTGCTTAATACCTGTGAGATAAGCCAATAATTTGCTGAGCGGCAACCATTAGGGCACCTGAACCCTAACCCCCTCGTGACTATAAAAAAAAGATCGGTACTTGGAATGTGAGAAGCTTATACGAAGCTGGGAAACTGGCAAACCTGATACAAGAAATGAAAAGATTAGAAATCGACGTTCTAGGTGTTGCAGAAACATGGTGGCCTGATGCCGGAATATGCCCCATTTTCGGCGGAGTTATGTACTACTCAGCAAACAATGAACCAAACCACAGGAAGGGAGTAGAAATAATAGTGACTGAAAAAATATCCAGATCTGTAAAGAATTTCCTCCCCCAATCAGACAGGATCCTACTACTTAAAATTCATGCCAGACCAGTCAACATCAACTTTATTCAGATATACGCACCCACAGCGGATTCGTCTGAAGAAGATATCAAGGCGTTCTACTAAAACAGGTACTTAACAGGTTAAAAATCATGATATTAACCTCATAATGGGAGATTTTAACTCTAAAATTGCAGACGGAAGAGTCGAGGAAATAGTGGGCCCTTATGGATTAGGAACCCGAAATGACCGGGATGAACGCCTTTGCCAATTTTGTCATGAGGAAAGCCTGAAAATAACAAACACTTGGTTCAGGCTGCCACCTAGGCGACTGTACACATGGAGAGCTCCAGCCGATCGCCCAGACAACATCGTACGTAATCAGATAGATTTCATATTAATTAATAAGCGTTTAGGAACATCAGTAAAAAGAGTATGTGCATATCCTGGTGCCGACGTTCCCTCGGTCCATGTTCTCCTGGTAACAGTAATCAAAACTAAGATCACGAACATCAAAACCCATATAGAACAGAGAAAGATAGATTACGATAGAATTAGAAGCGGGGATATTAGGAACAAAATGGTTGCGGACATTAATGGAAGAATAATGACTTCCGTAGAACCGAAGTTGGAGGAGGATGCAAGTATAGATGACGTATGGGGAGAAGTGGAACAGGCCATGACAAAGGTCGCAGAAAATGAACTAGGTTATAAGCAGAATACACAATTGGATGACAGCAGAAATCATGGCATTTTTCTAAGAAAGAAGAAAATGTAAAAATCAAGGAAATTATGAGAGCTATAAACACATTCAAAAAATTATTAGAGCTAAAATAAGAACAGCAAAGATTGACTGGTTGAAGAAACAATGCGTGGAGATAGAACTACAGGAAGTACGCGATGAAATTAATCTACACTGAAAGATAAAAGAAGCGTCCGGAGTTTACAGGAAAAGACACTTCTCTAATATAAAAAACGATTATGGAGAGATGGCGCAGGACGATCAGCAGCGAAAAATTATTTGGGAGAAATATATTAGCAGCCTTTTCAACGATAACAGACCTGATATAGAAGCCACGGAGGGCGAAGATCCGTCTGGAGCCCCTATCATCAAAAAATAAATCATAAGAACAATAAATACGTCAAAGGACGTAAAGGCAGTTGGTACGGACGGCATACCTGTCGAACTACTGAAAATATTAGACGATAAAGGCATTTCCGCCCTGCACAAAATATTTAACAAAATTTATAACACGGGAAAGTTCCCTGCCAAATAGATTACATCATGTTTTATCACCTTGCCAAAAAAGAACAATACAACGAAGTTCGAGGATCATAGGCTGATCAATCTAATGAGCCATACGTTGAAGATATTCCTCAAGATTATTCACTACAGAATTTCTATGAAGTGCGAAAGAGATGTCGGATCCACACAGTTTGGATTTAGAAGGGGACTAGGCACGAGAGAGGCTATAGTCGCAACTCAAGTATTAGTCCAGAACAGTAATGATCAGAGGAAAGATGTGATGCTGTGCTTCATCGACTACGAGAAAGCGTTCGACAAGGTTCAATACCACAAACTCATCCAAATTCTGAGGACACACGCACAAACTCATCCAGAACCAACAATGATCCTTATAGGGGTCAGACAGGGATGCGTTCTCTCTCCACTCCTCTTCAATCTATACTCTGAAACCATCTTCCAGGAGGCACTCGAGGAACGCAGCCTGGGCATTAGGGTGAACGGAGTGTGGGTCAACAACATACAATATGCAGACGACGCAGTCCTAATTGCTGACAATATGAAAGACTTGCAGGACCTTCTTGATGCCGTGGGCGATAGTAGCAAAAGCTTGGGCCTCAATATCAACACCAAGAAGACAAAATTAATGATAGTTTCTCGCAAACCGGAAGAACATGAAAATGCAAGCCTAACACACAACAGATGCTCCATAGAAAGAGTATATAAATTTAAATATTTAGGCACGTGGCTATGTGAAAGCTGGACGTCCGAAACGGAAATCAAATGCCGAATCGAAATTGCCCGTTGCACATTTATGAAATTCAGGAAAGTTCTTACCAACACCGATTTTGACCTCGACCTAAGAGTCAGATCTGTAAAATGTTACGTGTGGTCAGTGTTACTGTACGGTATGGAGGGCTGGACGCTAAAAGTAAACACTATGAATAGACTTGAAGCCTTCGAAATGTGGACCTACAGGTGAATACTGAAAGTCCCATGGACGGCCAGGAAAACGAATGAGGGGGTCCTAAGGACGATTAAAAGAGAACGCGAATTGCTGGAAACCATCAAGCGCAGAAAAAGGCATACCTAGGCCACATAATACGGAATGAAAGATACCAACTCCTACAATTAGTAATCGAGTGAAAAATTGAGGGGAGGAGAGGAGTCGCAGGAAGATGCCATGGCTCCGAAACGTGAGACAATGGACAGGGCTGAGAACAGTAGGAGACCTATTCAGCACCATCAGAAATAAAGAAGAGTGGGTACATGTGATCGCATTAATGGATAAGCAGTGGAAGAAGAAGATATTCACTTACATAAACACTTCACTCTTTACTACTATTTACTTAATTTATATAAATACTTTACTTGTGCACTGTTTATCTCACGAGATCAAATTATAAACTAAACACCGTTGGTAGGTAGCCTCTCTTATACAGAATGTAATAAGTAACGTTACGAAAAAAGTTATTCTTTATAAAAAGTTATGCATGGCCCATAAAGTAAAACGCGAACGTCAGATGTCAATTTTTTAAATCGTATACGAGGCTTGTCAAAAAATATGAATTTGATACAAGAGTAGTACCTTTATTTTTTACAATATCGAAAACTTTATTTATGAAAAGTTGTTCGAAATAGAAAACTATGTTTTAATATGCAATTAGAACATGCCGAAACTAAGTGGGCTAAAGAGTTACTTAGACAGGTATAGTTTCCTCACACAACTTGTACAAGTTGATTCTTCATTTTCAATTGTTTACAGAAACTTGAAAGTAAGTCATCACAATCAATACTTCAAAAACAGTCAATACTACAAAAACCTAAGGTAGACTTTGCTCGAAAAGGATTAATCAGAACTGTCTAGTTCTGGGTAATTGCTTTTAGTCACGTTATTTCCGAGTGCGATACCATTAACGTTTTTATACTGTAATTAACATTTAAATGTGATTTTCTCTTAGGTGTTTGAATTAGAGAGTTTATGATATTAGGAGAGTTTCCTAAATGAGTTTTCGCAATCTCTACCTAAAAATCAACAATTTATTGTCATAAGTATAAAATATTATACAAGGGAAAATTTCTTATCGCATTTATTGCAGCTCTAAGAGAATTTGGATAGTTGTGATACTTACAGTCAATGTAGGACCATGAAAGGGCTGAAACATTTTGATAGCCCCTAAACTGTGGCAGATGAGGAAAAGGAGAAGCAAATTCGAAAATTATTTCCGGAGAGTAATAAAACACTAATAATCCGAACTCCAGTCCAGAACTGTCCGCCAAACACTGATATGGAAATTGTGTCCGCGGGAGAGAAACTAAAACCAAAGAAATCACCAGGTCCAGATGATATAACTCCAGAAGCTGTTAAAGAAGTAATTAAGTGGAATGCTAATACGGTCAAGAACATCATGAACACCATTTTAATACAACAAAGTCTGTCCAAATCATGGAAAACTACTAAGGTTAGTCTAATACCAAAGGGAAAATCAGATGAAAAAGGCAACCCAACATTTCGTCCAATTTGCCTAATAGATACTTTCTGTAAAATCTTCGAGATAATTCTCAGGGACAGAGTAGAGAAGGCATTGGAGTAAAAGCATGGTCTTTCTGATAGACAGTTTAGATTTCGTAAAGGGAAATCAACGATACAGGCAGTAGAATACGTAGTCCATAAGTTATCTAGCAAAAAGTGGACCACACTTATTGCTATCGACGTGAAAAATGCTTTCAACATATGTAGAATAATTATCCACCGACTTAAGGAGATAGGGGTCAGTCAGTACATCGTTCTACCGATCGAGAATTACTTCCAAGGAAGAGAATTAATAATTAATCGGACAAAGAAGATGAAGACATTTATGGGAGTACCTCAAGGTTCCGTAATTTGTCCAACCCTATGGAATGTTATGTACAATTCAGTTCTTGAGATTGAAGTTCCGACAGGATGCTGCATCGTAGCGTATGCTGACGATCTCGCCATAATAGTAACAGCAAACACTGAAAATGAGCTAATACGAAAGGCAAATATCACCAATAAACTGAACATAACTCCAGAGAAAACCGTGGCGATTATCCCAAAAGGCAAACAAGACAGGAGCAATGTCATTTTTAAAATGGAAATCTCATCTATAAATCCGGTGAAATCGATGAAATATCTCGGATTCTGGCTCGACGACAAATTAAGCTTCAAGACACATGTAGAAAAAACGGCCGAAAAGGCTACAAAAGTTGTAAGCAGCCTTCAAAAATCAATTCCAAATGTTAAAGGACCAAGTTATAGCAAAAGACGACTACTGAATGGAGTAGTGAATTCGACTATACTATATGGGTCATCAATATGGGTTAATATCCTGAGACTAGCCAAATATAAAGATATCCTAGAGAAAGTGCAACGGAAAATGTTTCTGAGAACCTGTTCAGCCTTTAAGACAACGTCCACAAAGGCCCTACAAGTTATAGCCGGAAAACTGCCAATATATTTGTTAGTAAGAGAAAGGGCTCTAAATTGGGAGCAAAGAGCAGAAGACCCATCGTCAAGAATAGGGAGAATAAGAGCACAGATGATACAAGAATGGCAGGACGAGTGGAATCAGGAAACTAGAGTTGCCCAATGGACCAAATAAATAATACCCAACTTAGTGATATGGATTGCATGTAAGCACAGAACTACTAACTACTACCTGACCCAAGTACTATCAGGACATGGAATTTTCAAAAAATATGCACACAGATTTAAAAAAAGCAGAACCTCTAGATGTAATTACTGCAAAGACATTGATGATGCCCAGCATACCTTATTTGAATGTCCAAAGTAGGAAGATATAAGATATCGAATCTACATAGAACTGGAAACACATCTAACACCAGATAACCTAATTCAGTGCATGACACGAGTAGTAAAAAACTGGCATATTTTTATGAAAAGTATAGAGAAAATAATGGAAACAAAAGATATTGACGAACGAATTAGATGACAGAAAAATTTTCAGTCAGTGCCAGGCACATGAAGTTATCACCTCAACCGAGGTGGGTTCCGGTGACTGGTACAACGAGCAACGTGAGGTTTGGTGGGTAGACAGAGACTGGCACCTTGAGAGCTCTGAGTCCCACACACCCCTTAACGGGAGAACATGAGTTTCCTCACTAAAAAAAAATGGAGTACCGAAATTATTCATGTAAAAACCTGTTTAAACGGATTTTCGAAATGTATTTCTCCACGACCATTGTGGTGGGTCTACTTAATTCAATGAAAAGCTTAGTTTTTTTTCATATTTATGATGTTTCGGCACAATTTGACGAAATATTTTGCCCTCGCTATGGTCAAGGGACTTGATATTTAGCAAAAATGTGTCTATAATAATAGTATGAGACCCTCATTCCTAACGGAGAAATGAGAGACCGGCATACCGATTCAGCTGCCCTCAATACCACAAATCCCTTAGCGCACTTACTGTTCCCGGAAGAACTTTAAATCATGTCTCTTGAGACAGCTAAAATATGTGCATACATGTTCATTCGGGGTTATGGAAGGACAAATGCGTATATAATGGCATATCTGAAATATACGAGGTAAGTAACCTGACGTGCGATAAAACAATTAAGATTTCACGATAAAACAAAATAAATTGAATAGACCGCACATATTATTCCGCTAGATTTGAATATTTTTAAAAGGTCTTCTGGTAATCGGCCAAATAAAACGCGGACATATTATATTTATAAAATCAAACTTGCGTTTAGGCATTTTGCCATTTTCAAATTTTCCTGAATTAAGAAACTATTTTATTATATCTGTTGTAGGCGTTTATAAATAATAAACATTTCAGCTAAAATGCGATAACTAGCTATTATTGCCATTTTAACGAATAGATCATCCTACAGTACAAAATTTAAAACAAAATTCTTTATTTATTCAATTCAATATTAGTTGTGAAGTTGTATATTTTATATAAAAAAGTACAAAAAACATGAAGATCGCTAAGACGTTTCAGACAAGATGTAGGAAAGGTTACTAATGGAAATGGGAACAATGCGCTCCTCGAAACAACAAAATTAAATTACAGTTGATCACGGTTTTCCGGCTAAAAATATCTTTAAAATAATTTTTTTTATTATGAAGCTCCATACTTTTTCCATAAGGTTCACGTCAGAAGTTTTGCAGGCTATTGCAAAACAATTTTTTTATGTATGAGTCTTACTGAAGTTAACACGTGGTGGTGTACACTATTTTGGAATGGTCCTGATTGTTTAAAGTCAGACAACCAGAACGCTTATTTTCAATTTCGTGGGAGCGGATTCTCGTGAGAAAAGTGAAAATCTAAAAATGGTAATTTCGAAATTCAGAGAGTTTATAGTGGTTATTATCCCGGAAGGTCAGAAATTTTTCTTATGAACTTATATGAACATAACCTCGAGCAGTGTTGTTACAAATCAATTAATATTTAAAATATATCTAAACAATCCATAAACGTTACATATTGTTACGAAACAGCACACGGTATAGTCCCTAAATCCGACTCTGTCTAAGCCAGGTATGAAAGTTAAAATTATGGCGGACGCGCAGGGTTTCTTAGAATTGTTTACGATTGTGACTATCTTATCTAAACATTGTTTTTGTGACCAGTCTTATATAGAAAATGCCAGAGCCAATTGTTTTTGTGTAAGCCGCAATCTAGAATTATCTAGTGAAAAAGGCACTAATATATAAGGGACCGACCAGGAAGAGTCAGTTCAGTTGATAATAGAAGTGAATATAAATTAGTTAAGTGTTTATATAAATTAGTTTAAGTGAATATACTGTGTATATAAGTAGTGAATAGTGTAGTGAATATATAAATTAAGTAAGTAGACATACCGTGTGTTTAAAGTTTATCCCACCCGTTTACTGTTTAAATAAATAAGAAAAACATTACATTGGTGTCATGTGTGGGGTATTATAAATAAATTGCTACGTAAAAATGGCGTAAAAAGAGATTATGTGATCTGAAAGTGGCGGAATTAAGAGCAGAATTGGAAGATCGTGAGTTGGAAACGTCCGGTAAGAAAAGTGAATTAGTAGAACGACTTAAAGTGGCACTGGAAAATGACGGCTTTGATCCAGAAACAGTTTTATTTAATGACGAGGCTTCCACCCTAATCTCGTCAATTTCTGCCATGGAAGAGAAGATTTCAACTAATGTGAAAAACGATATTTCTGCTAACATGGACAAACTTTCTGCTGATATCTTATTAATGAAAAATGACATTGCCGCTGACGTGAAAAATAAAATTTCGTCTCTTAAATCAGATATTGAGGATAAAATCACAACGATGGACGAGAAAATGGAGAATAAAATGACAACTATGGACGAAAAAATCAAGGAGTTAGAGAGTAAGATAACAGATTTAAGAACCCAAGACAAGCCAGCAGAACAAAAGAAGATCGAGATATGCAAGCCAGCAACACAACCCAAGACAGAAGATATTAGCAGTTTTGCCCGAGTCAAGGTTCCAACGTTCGACGAAAAGACATCGTGGACAAATTATGTGAAACAATTTGAAGCAGCCGCTAGAGTGAATAATTGGTCCGATAGGGAGAAGGCAGTAAACTTAACCATCGCGCTTCGGGGAGATGCCTTAGATGTACTTCAGACGATACCTCTGGAAGAAACTGATGATTTCGAGCAGCTGAAGAAGAGGTTTGACATGCGATATGGTCACGACCATCTAGAACATTTGTGCAGATTCCAGCTGAAGAACCGAAGGGATATTGCCCGTCTAGTTCGATTTGCTTATCCATATATCCTTATATCAGCACCAGAGAACATGATGGAATGGTTAGGCATCCAGGCCTTTATTGACGGCTTATGTGACCACGATATGGAGAAGACGCTTCGATGAGCCCATCCTAAAACATTGGTCGATGCATTGACTGCTGCTCTTCAATATGAAGCAGCCACGATGGCTTCGGGATACAGCAAAGGTAGGACCATGCAGGAAAAAGGTGACGATGACAGACTTGACCAGATCCTCAACCTGTTGAAAGGTATGGTAGACGTGAGGCTGAAGAAGATCAGGTGCAGTAATTGTGGCGAGCTACAGCATGCACGCAGTTCGTGTAAGCGTCCTACGACTCCTGCAAACCTAGAAACACTTAAATGCAAAGCAGCCACGAAGGGCTCGCGGTACAACAAAGGTAGGACCATGCAGGAAGAAGATGACGATGACAAACTTGACCAGATCGTCAACTTGTTGAAAGGTATGGCAGGCAAGAAGCCGAAGATCAAATGCCGGAAGTGTGGCGAGCTACAGCACGTACGCAGTCCGTCTAAGCGCCCCAAAACTCCTGTAACTCAAGAACTCCAGTCACAAGGGAAATCAGACAGGGGTGAACATTCAGCTGATATGAATCACCGAAAAGCCAACTCTTTGCCTAGACGATCATGCCCTGTAGACTATTCACAATGCAACAAGTCGAAATCTAAAGAAGTTGCAGTTTCAAGAATTACAGTAGTCAACGAGGAATGGTCACCCACCAGGATCAGAGAAGATCAGGAGAATGATCCTCACCTGAAGATGATCCGGCAATGGAAGGAAGAAAATCGGCGACCTACCTGGCAAAAAGTGTCAAGATTTTCACCGACACTCAAGGCATATTGGGCTTAGTGGGACTCCCTTGTCCTGGAAGAAGGGCTGTTGAAAAGAGTCCTTGAAAACGATTATGATTCCGAGATGAGGAGGCAGCTAGTTATCCCAAGAACAAGAGTAGCTCAAGTACTAAAGAAGTTACACGACAGTCCATTGGAAGGTCATCTGGGAGTGAAGAAAACCCTCCAGCGAATCCGTGAGAGGTTTTATTGGATGAACAGCTGATGATGATGTGAAGGACTGGTGTAAGAAATGTACGACTTGTGCTACGAGTAGTGGACCACATCGCAAGAGAAAGGCACCTATGAAACAGTATAATGGTGGAAGCCCTTTCGAAAGGATTGCTTTAGATATCGCTGGACCATTTCCGACGACAGAAAATGGTGGCAAATACATACTGGTTGTAATGGATTATTTCACAAAGTGGGTGAAATTTACGCTATCCCGAATCAAGAGGCCAGAACTGTCGCAGATGTATTGATGAAAGAATTTATCAGCCGATATGGAGTGCCCTTGGAAGTCCACAGCGACCAGGGAGGAAATTTTGAAAGCCATCTATTCCAGAAAATTTGCGACAAGCTGGGAATGAAGAAGACCAGGACGGCAGCATTACATCCACAGTCAGATGGAATGGTCGAGAGAATGAACAGGACTATTGAAAAATACCTGTCCAAAGTAGTTTCCGGCCATCAGAGAGATTGGGACCAGTATATTTCCCTATTCGCATTAGCTTATCGATCTGCCGTCAAAGAGTCCACGCGTGAACCTGTGTGACCTGGAAAATGGATGTCGGCCTGGAGATCTAGCAGGAGAAGAGTACGTGATCCAATTGAGAAGAAGGCTGGACCATATTCATGAATTAGTTCCAACAAAAATTCAAGTTGCCAGCGACAGAATACGACACGCAAGCCACAGTAGGCGGTTTTAAAGAAGGGGACAAAGTATGGTTACACAACCCGCCGAGGAGAAAAGGATTTTCTCCAAAATTACAAAAATCCTGGGAAGGTCCATACTTAATCAAGAAAAGAATCAATGATGTTATATATCGCATAAGCAGGATCCCCAACGGAAAACCAAAAGTAGTTCACCAAAACCGACTAGCGCCGTTCGAAGGAGACCATGACCTAGAGAAAGGAGTAAACCATATTCGAGATGTATCTGACCCTACCTTCGATGAACTTATGGGCGCGTATGGAGGTACCGGGAAAGCTAGATATGGAGTTACTTCAGAACAACGACAAGATTTGTTCACTCTTCCGGAAGATTATTCACTGGCATACAACATCCCCGCCCGTCTCAAGAACGCACGAGGGTTGGCATCCATCTTTCGAACGAAGTTCGGGCAATTAGAAAAACTTGAAGACCAGATTCCAGCCCCTGGCAAGACACTGAAACTGAAACATAATTCGCGGTACGTCTTCTACGTGGCAACTAAAAATGAATTTCAAGATCGATCTACCTACCGCGATGTGTGGGAAGCACTTCGAAACGTACGAGACCATGTGCTGGAATCCAGCATGAAGAAACTGGCTATGCCTAAGATACCGAGTAACTAGTTGGATTGGCGAATCATCAGGAGCATGGTAAATATTATCTTTCAAGATATCGGTGTCCAGATCTTAATTTTCAGCTACAAACCCCGTTATCAGTATCCGATGAAGACGGTGCCCTGCTATTTCCATAAGATCGAAAAGTGTAAAAATGGGGCCAGTTGCCGATTCAAACATCCAGTCTCGGCTACACAAAAGTTCCAGGAGAAACTTCCATTTAATGAGGGGGTAATGTTACGAAACAGCACACTGGTATAGTCCCTAAATCCGACTCTGTCTAAGCCAGGTGATGAAAGTTAAAATTATGGCGGATACGCAGGTTTTTTTTTCATAACTGTTTACGATTGTGACTATCTTATCTAGACATTGTTTTTGTGACCAGTCTTATCTAGAAAATATCAGAGCCAATTGTTTTTGTGTAAGCCGCAATTCTAGTAAAAAAGAACCAACCAGGGAGAGTTCAGTTTAGTGGATAAAGTGATCTCGACAAATAAACAAGAAATACACCGAAATATCAGTAAAGTGTTAATATAAATTAATAATTAAGTTTGTGTGCATATAAATTAAATTTAAGTGATTAGTTGAGTTTATATAAATTAACTGTTAGTGATTAGTTTAGTGTTTAAATAAATTAGTAAGTAGCCGTACCGTGTGTTTAAAGTTTATGCCACCCGTTTACGTTTTAATAAATAAGAAAAACATTACAATATATCTAAACAATGCATAAACATTACACATTATTGTTATGAATAAAGTCAACTATTTGTATACCGTATCGATTGATTAAAATAACATATGCGAGTTAATTTACTTTTGTCACTTAGTATTTTATCTTTTTGTATTGTTTACATATTTGTCAAGTTAGAATTAGCACTGTCATATTAGAAATAGATATGTAATTACTATGAAGGTGTTATTTAAATAAAGTATAATATATACAATAATTTGTCGACGAGGATGGGATACGAAACTATATGTTTGATCCAGAGTTCAGCTTACAAGAAGGCATCATTTTCAAAAGCAATCGAGTAGTTATATCACGAAGTCTTCAAGACGCAATATTAGAAGAACTATACTCCATACACATAGGAATAGTTAAAATGAAGTCTCTAGCTCGCAGATATTGTTACTGGAAAGGTATCGACAAAGATATAGGACATCTAGTAAAAAGTTGTGACGTTAAGAAAAATCGTGACAAAGCTCCACAACACCAATGGGAAGAACCAGCAAAAAAGTGGCAACGGGTTCATATAGATTATGCAGGTCCCTTTTTTAATCATAACTTCTTCACAATTGTCGATGCAAAAAGCAAATGGCCAGAAATTTGGATGTCTAGAAATGCACCAGCAACTTGAGGAACAATACATTATTTACGAGAAATTTTTAGCTGCTACGGATTACCCGAAATACTTGTGAGCGACAATGCATGAAATTAAATGAAATTCAAAATGTCACCGAAGCAGATCTTGTAGAAACAAATAGTTTTTTAAATATTTGTTTATTTTTCCAAGATTTCTTTAATTTTTTCATATAACATATAATTTATGTTATATGAAACATTCAAATACATTTCATAACCTGACTTGTTTTTTATCTGAATCGCGTTTTGAATATAGGGCAATGGCCAGACCGCGACGTGTGCTAAATAACTACTACATAAAGCAAAGCAAACGATCGCAAATGTTAATTCCGCATTTCGGGTGTTACAATTCACCCCCAACGCGTTCTAGTTAATTAGTTTGGGAAAAAAAAGATTATACACGCCTCATGGGTGTGTTGTCACATCCATTACGCGTTGTAGACAAAAAATCGGACAGTGGACGATATAGGCTAATGCGAATAACATATATATTATTTCTAGTGATATTATCTTAGTTGATTATTTTCCTCAAGCCTTGTATAGATTTATCACCATTCATTATCCTCTTACTGTCCTTCCAAACTCAGTTTAAAAAAGATGATTTTACCAGGGCACTGTGATATTTCGTTAAAAAGCGCTTTAAGTGTATACTGAGTAATACCGATAAATTTACCAATACATGGCCCCTTTTTATAAGCTACGGGTAGCACAATTTATTTTTGAATATCAACGTCGCTAAGAATATTTCTTCAAATCGTCAGTTGACTACGTAGTCCGAACGTGCTCCTTGAAACAAGTTGGAATATAGGTCGTAATCACTTTATAGAACAGAATATAAGATAAAGAACATTAGCACGCGCCTTTTTCTGAATAATTTCGTAGGATTCTTTAGGATATTTTCATTGAATGCGGTTTAATTATCTTACAGTTATCCAGTTCAGTTGGTCCGCTACCCGGAATAGTGCAGTTGACCTACTTTTGATTGCAGGTGCAGTTCAGCCTAAAACGCCGACCCAAGAACGATGCTTTTCAACAATAAATATATTTTTCATAATTTTATCTATTCTATCACTGTTATCAATTATAATTAAATTATACAGTCTACTTTGTAAGTAGTTTTTTATTTAATCCGGAAAGGGAACAATTCTGTGAACAGTTGTGTTTGTTTTGTGATAGTTGTGAAATGGCTTTCTGGAAACCTTTTGTGTTAAATGCTGAATATAACGAATTGTTTATAAATGGCGATATTTTCATCAATAATAAAATTCTTGCTAATAATGTAATTCAAAGTTATGATAATACCCAAATTAGTGACGAAATTCATCTTAATAATGCAATTCTAATTAATAACAATGAAAATGAGACATAATTTTGGGAGTTTAAAAATCGAGATTTGCATACATAAGTTGAACAAGTAATTTTAAATATGTATTCTTGCTTAAAAGCTGAAAATGTCAATTCAGCTCAAGATGGAATAATTAAAAGAATACGCAAGTTAACCAAAATGACTTATTCCACAATTTATTTATAGTCTATTTCAGAAAGGTATAGAGTAATAAAACCTCATTAGGTATGCAAAACATAAGAGACTGGACCGGACTAGACTCACATTCCTTATTCCGAGCTGCTCAAAACCGAACCCAGTTCGCCGAGATTGTTGCCAACCTTCACTAAGGTGAAGACGGAACCGAAAGAAGAAGAAGGTATGCAAAGGGACTACAGAGTGACCTAACGAATATTTAAGCCACTGTCATAGTTTGGCATTGATTTCATTGTAAATATTTTTCCTTTCATCAAGTGGGGTTATTTATCGGTTTTACATATTATCCATTCACAAACACTGAAAATTGTGTGCCAAAGACGTGCCTGTAGGATACTCGTAAAAAGTTTATTTTAACAGAATAAAAATTAGGCATACATAGTATTAGGTACACTTATTTTTTATTAAGCATTGTACAGAAATTAAATAATAAAAACTCATTATATTCTTCGTCATCTGAGGAACTGTCATCTCCTCTTGACATTATAATTAACGGGTCGACAGTCCGATCGATCAAGTAGTCAAGATCCCAGCCCTTCTCCTCTTCTTCAATGACATGCCGGACTACTTTTCGCCAGTTCTCTGGTGTCACTTCCTTAATGGCTTGATCAAACAGTAGCTCAACGTCTTTCATTTTTAAAGTCGTGTTGTGTCTTGCTACAAATCCTTTCACTTGCGCCCATAAAGTTCTATAAGATTTAGTTGGCAACGATATAGGCGGTGTGCGCATCATCGTTACACTATGTTTTTCTGCTATATCTTCAACGGTATATTTCATAAACCGATGTTTGTATACATTTGCTATAGCTAATAGTTCCTTTTTTATCAAATTCGATATTTTTGGTTATGTTAAGCAGTCAATAATTTCTTGTTTTCTCCAAGATGAAGTTGAAGTCTCTATGCGTCGAGAATGATAACTTGCTACTGAATCAGCCGGAAGATATTTTATCATTTCACTAAAATAGTCTTCAAAAACTTCTTTTACTAAAGTAATAGAACTACTAAAGAAAATTTGTGCCAAAATTAAAAAAAAAATAGGCTGTGTTACGGTCATTTCATGTCCGTAACGACATCTAGGATAAATCGCCTCTTTTATAGTATTTGAGAATAGGAATGTAATTCAAGTTATTACTTAAAGAATTAATTCCCACCTCGAGCTTAATTTGCAACATACGCGACAGGTACCTATGGTAACTATTGAGTTTTCGAGAAGGAAGAAAGCGATTAAGTCACTGTAGTAAGAGAGAGAGAGACAGGTGTATAAGTACTGGTGGGACACTTCCTAGAGAGGTATCTTGAAAATAAAAATGAATTTTTGGATCTCTCTCCAACTTCCAACCTGAAACGAAAAGGATGTGTCTAGTGAAAATTGGAAATATCGCCTAGGATAAGTAAAATTCAAAGGTATGTTAACGATTGCTTAATAATTTGACAATCAGCTTGAAATTTATTCTCTTCGTGAAATCAAGTGGTAAAGTAACTTTCGATAAAACAAATATTCGAGTTTATTTTGGTGCTTTTTATTCAATAATGGTTTTTATGAGACACATACTTTTCGCTCGAAAGTGTGGAGGATTGGGATTTCTATAGGACAGACAGGTATTCTAATAAAAACATAAGCTCTGATAGCGTGATGTTTTTGATTGTGATTAAAGATATCCGTGATTAATTTTTTTTGTTGGGAATTTACACGAGGAGTAAATCGTTAAATTAAAATATTCTTCCTGTTACCAGGACATTTTGGGACCTTCTATCCCTCAGATAGAAAAGGTTACTATTTCAGATTATATTTAGGGAAAATAAATTACGTCGAGGAATAAATATTTCATAGTTTGTTTTGCTAATATTTTTTTGAAATGTTAATAACTCAGTTCTTTTCCGTAATTTTTTTTATAGTTTACTTTCTTTATAATAAAAAGTAAGCACACCTAGTTGGAGCATAGTTCTGGTGATGAGAATTAAACTAAATTTTTTTTATAGTAAATTAATCAGCCACTTTTTTTTCATTTTGTTTTGTTTATTTTAACTTTGCTTTTAAATTGATAATTAGGCACAGTCTTTTTAATCCCAATTCGTTGAAATCACTTTATTATACGAATTGTAATCAACTTCATTGAATTAAATCGTAGTTTCACTTTATTTATTTAGATTCTTGTTCACTGTATTACGATCAAGTTTGGGACGAATTCAAACATTTTTACCAGAACCGTGTTACCATTTCTATGCTTTTGGATCAGATCGGATTCTCCCCGTTTATGATGTGTTAGGCACATTTACCCTCTGGCACTTAATACGGGTCGACAAGCGTAAGGATGCCTCCGATAATTGGTTGCGTAGTAGACAAAACCCTGGAGTGGGGCAGGAGCTCCGATGATAACCAATGGTAAACAGTAGTCGACCTTTGTTGCACATATACTCACGCTTTCTATCGTTTGCGCAACTCAGAGGCATCCTTACGCTTGTCGACCTGTACATGTCCTAACCTGACGGAGCTCCGTGAACTGAGATAGGTTCATCCTGTAGTAGTAGTACCCATAACATCCCAAGACCACGGAAGTGTGACCGAGAACATAGTAGCGAATCTGAACCCAAGGAGGAGCGGCTCATGATTCCAAGATAAGTAAAAATGTTTTAAGTAGTCACCAAATTAGAGGCTCTGTTTAAATAAAGAAAAGGTTAATAGTCAGTTTATTTGATAAAGCGAATAGACAAAATTTGTCGATTTTAACTTTTGTAATAATTAACAAACTTTGTCAGCTTTAAGTTTTCTAATAATTGACAAAATTTGTCAACTTTAACTTTGGTAATAATCAACAAAATTTATCAACTTTATCTTTGTAAGATTTAACGAAATCTGTCAAACTTTTGTTATAATTAATTTTGTAATTTTCTTTTCTTACCTTGTTAGTATTATCAAGCTAATCTGAAGGCAAAACTTTGTAAACTTTGTAAACCAAATCATTGAAAAGAGAAATAGGAAATAAGAGCTGTGATATTTTTGCTAAGTCTTGCGTTATTCTTTTTACAACCTCTACTCGACAGGCATCGAGTTTGGATAGGTGGCGCCCATTGTTTTGGAGTTTTAATTTTGGTTTCAGCTCGAATTACTACGGCTAATTTGGTCATTTGGTTAATGAACCGGGAGGACAGCGACGCAACAGCTGCACTCTTCCTATCTGAACTCTCTGTCAGACCTGCCCACGGGTACGACACTCACCCCCTGAACAATAGCTAGTCATTTTCCTCACAGTCCCAGCGCGACTAACGGTGTTACAAACAAGGGCATGCCTAACAGAAGAAGGTTAAACGCCATACGTAATTATGTAATCTATTACCCAACTAATCCCTACACAATATTTCGATTTTCACACTTTGGACCAGAAAGTATACCTTTCCTAATCCTCTTACGCAATTAGTTTACATTTTAATGTTATAAACAATGCTATTACAAAATCTACGACTATGGCCGAGACCAAAATGTAGCCGAACTGGACGGAATTTCCCATTTTATTACTATACACATTTCTGAAATATATTTTAGTAATTAAACGAGGCGTTGTGATTGTACACATATTGTGGTACTTCGTGAAAGTAAGAGTTATAGAGAAAGTAATAGAAATATAGTTTATTTAGATGGAACGTATCGTTCAACGCGATTGGGCAGTCAATTCACAAAAGTGCGTCTTAAATGCGCCGTGTTCGAGGGGAAAATGAGTAATAATTTTGCACGCTGGGAATGAAAACGGCTTTGTATCGAATGCCTAACTTCTTTCAGTAAAAAATATCAACAAAGCTCTGCTTGATTATCATGAAAATATATCTGACTTAGAAATAAAATTTATACGCCACTGGTCGGTTTTCTATGTATTTTTAAACTGAGTTTGGATGGATATGTATCAAGTTAACTTCTTCAGATTTATAACTTTTTTCGATGAGTTTTACAAATTAAAGTAGTAAATTTGTATATATTAACTGATAACAATTTAGTATTTGTTAAAAATAACTCTTAATCTCTGATTAAAG
This sequence comes from Galeruca laticollis, assembly GCA_963921935.1. Lineage (NCBI taxonomy): Eukaryota > Metazoa > Arthropoda > Insecta > Coleoptera > Chrysomelidae > Galeruca > Galeruca laticollis. The sequence goes on from OY998177.1 coordinate 174,239,907, forward strand.
CTACTTAAAACTGTCGATTTAGGTTGAAGTACAAGTTTTAGATATATTTTGAGTATAGCGCGATAAACAAGTTTGAAATACAACTGCCAACAAGGCGCAATGCAGCCAATTACGGAATATGTATATACGAGTTAAATTTCCCAAAATCGAATATATCAATTTTCAGTGTCACGTTAATTTGCAACGAACAATTAATATTTTATCTTGATTGCAAACCTGCCACAAACTTGACATATTTACAACCAAGCTTTTATTTAAATTTATAAGTTTCAAATTGAAAAAACCTGAAAATCAACGGCCTTGCCCTTCATTCTGATACGGAGGCTCGGTGTAGTCGAACAATAGAGAATATTGTAATTAACAAAACAACGTAATTCTTTTGTCATCTGTTATATCTGAACAGGCAGTTTCGGACTCGTCCGGAAAATGTAATCAGTTTTAACGACATTTCAATGAAATTGTTCAGTTTTTTATTTTAAATCACCACGGGATGTCCAATTTACCATTTAATTTTCATAAAATAGTTTAAATCTTTTAAACAGCTTGAGATAATTTACGGATCACTTGAACTAATTTCGATCATTTTTATCAAACTTATAGCACTAATGTATTTTCCCATATTTAAAACGTACTATCTAACCCGAGTCACGTTGTCCTGTATAAGTTTTGAATATTCAATTTGAAGTGGGATAAAAAAATTATAAATAAATTATTTCAAAAAAATAGTGTTTATCATAAAACATGTTTCAGAAAAGACCGATAATCAGTGCTGATGATCGATCGAGTAAACTGTTTTCACATTAACGCATAATCATTAGTTGTCAACATGAATCTGAGAAGTACACAGCATCGAGTTGTTGTCGCTTTGTGCGTAAAACGGTTAATTGAAAAGCAAAAAGGGAAACGAAAATCCAGTAGAATATGTGTCTATCCTCTATGTCTTCAAAGACGGTGTTTTCCTTCACTACTTACTGCCATTTTGCGTTGCAACAAAAAAAGAAGAGTAAAAATAAACTGGTTCGCAGCACTGCATCGAAACTAATAATACGTCTGCATGTGAAAATATCTATTCCTCAAATGGCTCCAACCAGGCTAAGGACACTGCAGACCGTGCCATCTATAGAGCCTGTCGAGTAACTAAAATCGGTAGATTTCAAAAAATTAACGAAAACTGTAACGTCGTTAGTAATCAAATTTTATTGATTTTTATAACTGCGTATGCGCGATGTCATTAAATTTGTCGACTACGAAACAATGCACAATGGAGGTTATGTCACCTTCATTATCAAAAACAGTATTTCTCTAGATTTGAGAAAGACGAAGGGAGGTTATTAAGACAGTTTGATTTGCCTTCCCATATGAGAGGAAATTAACAAAAAATGATGGTAAGTTTTATTGTACTCAATATAGAATGCTATAATTTTGGACACTTTAAAATGTACCCATTGAAAAAATAATAATCTGGGTTTTATTTTATGTTATAGCTATTCCCTCCTCCACCAGTAAAGGTGTTGTGCTTTTGCCACCTTCACCACATGTGGAATACATTCCCTCCACCAGCTATTGGATGGAAGGTATTGGGACCTTACCGATTTTCATATATAGCCCATGGTATGACAATTTATGGGAAATGAAAGTGAGTATTAACTTTTGTTCAGCCATTTAAGTATTTGGTTTAGCGGTAACCAAAAATCCAAAATATCCAATAAAGACGAGAAATAAAAAAAAAATAAAAAAGCAGTTCAGAAATCCAAAAAATATTTAAAAACCTAAGAAAATCATTCATTCCAATAAAAATCAAAAACTCCAAAAAAAGGAATTCAAAAAACAAAAAAAAATTAAACATTCAAACATTTTTTGATATTTTTTTGGCTTAGTACAAAAAACATGTATATATAAACTTATTATTTCAATAGTAAGCGCATTTTGTTTTCTTTTGTTGATATAAATTTTCACATATTTTTGTGTTTACTTATGTATTGTTGTTAGTTTGTGTGTTTACTTGAAGAAGCTCAACCAGAACCGGCAAAGGACTTCCACAAAACGGTGGGACTTTTGAGAGCCCTGAAGAAACATTTTAGCAATCATAGACTGCCAGGAGCTGTAGAGTAACTAAAACTGCCTTATGCGATGGTTTCTAAGAGCCGAATGCTTTTAAATGTAGAAATATACAAATATGCAATATACCAGGTTTAAGCTTGTGATATAGACATATTTAATACTTCCGGAAAAGAAATAAGATGCGTTTTAAGTGGAAATGAAATGTTAGATATATTATTTTAAATGTTGTACAGTCACAAGTGCTGTTTAGCAATCTTATAAGTAATTACTTGGCAGCTTCTATTTACAGATCTGGGCAGTAGTTAACTACTTTTCCTTTAAAAAGATATACTCCAGTAGTTTGTCCAGCTCTGTGTGTTTATAGGAGTATAATAATAAATAAATAAATTAATATAAACGTATCATAAATAAATTTCTACTTTTATCTTGATTTAACATCGTTTAAAAATCTAATGATACTCCAATCTAGAATGTATGTTACTTGAATGATTTTTTAATCACTGCATTGTTTTTACATTATATATTCTGTTTGTTAAGAAAAGTACTTTGTGAATGAAATTATTTGTTGTGTATTTTTATACCAAAATAAATAAACTGTTTATATGTTTTATTTTTTCCAATTTAATTAACTATTTATGGCCCATCATTTGATATTTCATTTAATTTAACTCAAAATCTAATCATTATTGAGTTAATGGAGTTAAATTGAATGAAATGTCAAATGGTTATTTTGAAATAAAATAATTTAAATACAGTAAATTTGAATATACCGCCAAAACCTAAAATTACACTCAATTTTTTAGACACAGGCTCTTTAGATGGCGCCACAATCAGTGTCTCATTTATCTGTGGGTTATCTGTGGCTTCAACCTCAACCGTTGATCCGCAAACGCCACGGGCGACCGATGTCCGTGCGCTTTTTATCGGTCGACCGTTGATAGGCAAACATGTGAACGACATATAGAACAATGGATAGGCGGAAAATCAGTCCTGATCATCAGTCCTTTGTGTAACGGGCCTAATGTAACATTGATAGTTTTGTGTATTGACACGGGAATATGCGACATACAATTGACCATGTTATAATTGAATGCAGATCGATGGAGATAAGGTTACGTTCATAGCGGCTCAGTTTTCAACAGATTTTTTTTTCGGGTGATGAAGGCCGAATAGATCTCCCGAAGAAAATTATGAGCGGTGGTCACAGTGGTACCGTTTTCGTCTAAACCTTTTGTCAAATTTTTAAAGTTTCACTTGAGAATATGAAGGCCGAATAGATCTCCCGAAGAAAATTATGAGCGGTGGTCACAGTGGTACCGTTTTCGTCTAAACCTTTTGTCAAATTTTTAAAGTTTCACTTGAGAATATTTATCAGGCAGAAAACGGAGCCACTGTGACCTTAGCATTAAACGCAACAACAACAACGTCAATTTCGTTTCGTGCTTAGCGTTGCTCATCAGTTTGACTTGCTCGTATAAATTTGACATGCAGCATTGAGAGTTCTGCGACATAAGTTGTCTATTTCATTGAACAGTATAATTAATTTAAAAGTTTAGCTAAATGAAACTTCTTAATCACAAAATCAAAACCTACTGCGAAGTCAATTATGACGGCTGTGTTTTCACTTTTATCACAAATCACCATGTCCGGCCGGTTGTGCTCCACAGGTCTATCTGTAACAACTGTAAAATCCCAGTAAATTTTCACGGTGTTGTTTTGAAGTACGGGTTGCGACACGTATTTGTGGTATGCGGTGAGATGATTCAACAGACCCCTTTGCAGCCATATTAATTGGTGAACGACTTTGTCCATATTGTTGTGTCATTCCAGGTATCTGGTAGCAGCAATTGTTGTGCAGCCAGATGACAAATGCTGAATGGTCTCTTCGCTAGTGTTACACAATCTACATTTGGTGGTCTCAATTTGTTGTTTTAATGTGTTTGGAGTACGTACGGATTCTAATGACTTGATCCTGTATCGCCAACATTGTTCCTTCGGTTTCCCGGAAGAGGTATCCTGCCGCTAGGTAAGTATTGGATGCTTTCATATCTACTTCTGTTTGATGTAGAGAAGTGTAAAACCTTCCGTGTAGCGCTTTTCCTTGCCAGGTTATTTTCATTTGTTCTAATTGTTCTGTTTCAGGCGACGCAGGATTAGCAAGGTTAAGGGCTGTGATTTTTTTGTCCCAGACCGCCACCAGGCTAGTTAGTCCTCGTCCTCCCTCTAATCGTGGCAAATATATGCGCTCGATAGCTGAGTTAGGGTGCAGCATGCCATGTTTGGTCATTAGGGTCCTGATTTTCCTATCTAACCTCTCCAGATCTGTTTTGGACCAGGTGAGTATTCCAGAAGTGTAGGTTATTGTTGGTATGGCCCATATATTAATTGCTGCCACCTTGTTTCTGGCATTAAGCTGAGATTTTAATATGTTGTTTGTTCTCCTCATAACCTCTTTTTCGGCTTTCTCTTTGTTTTCTTTATGGCGAATTTCGTAGCTCTGCTGAATTCCAAGGTACCTGTAAGTGTTTTCTGCTCCCAGCTCCCTAATTCGACTGCCATCTGCCAGAGTGATATCCTCGTTTTCAGTGAGTTCTCCTCTCTTAATGTGGATGGTAGCACACTTCTCAAGCCCGAACTTCATTTGGATGCTCTCACTGAAGTGTCTGACTATCTCCAGTTCTCCTTCCAGTTGCTGTCTTCCTTTAGCAAAGAGCTTGAGATCATCCATATAGAAAAGATGGGTCAGCTTTGCTTGGTCATTGATTCCATATGCGTATGTGCTCCGGTTAAGCATATTGCTCAATGGGTTCAGGGCGAGACAGAACCATAGCGGGCTCAGACTGCCCCCCTGGAATATGCCCCTTCTAATAGGGATCCCCTCCGTTGTGTACGTGTCTGTTGCTCCTCTGACTAATAGAGTGGTTCGCCATGATGTCATCAGATGCCGGAGTAAGTCGATAACTTGCTGATTCACTTTATAGATATTTAAAACTTCCAGTAACCATGAATGAGGAACTGAGTCAAATGCCTTCTGATAATCGATCCAGGCTATAGATAGGTGTTCTGACGTTATCTTGCCGGTTTCATGATTACATTGTCGATTATCAAGAGTTCCTTGCTTCCTCTAGCCTTTTGCTTACAGCCGTTTTGTTTTGTATGCTGATGGAAGGCATGTAATGAGTCTATAGTTTTTTGGTTCTGATAGGTCTCCTTTCTTTGGAAGCAAGGAGTCATACCATGAGTGAAATATAAAGGTATGCTTTGTGGATTTCTGACCGAGTGCTGTATGAAGAGGGCCAATTTTTTGTGCGTATTAGTAAATGCCTTCCACCAGTAGTTGTGGACTCCAACTGTTCCAGGAGAGGTCCAGTTTTTGAGTCTTTTTACTGTGGCGTGGATGTCTTCCACTATTGCTATTATCTCAGTTATTGCTATATATTTATGGGAGTGGTTTCTTTCAACATCCGCTCGCATGTCGTGTTCTATTCTCCCAGACCAGAGCTTTGTCATTTCTTCTCGCGTTGGAGCCGCCGCGCGCTGGTTTGTATTGTTCGCGTCGAGATTTCGGAAAAACAGCCTTTAGTTGTTATTAAACAATTCATTTTGCTGGTACCGCTGCGTTCTTTTGTGGTATCTTCGTATCCTGCACCCCAGCGCGGTTATCTTTTGCTTTAGGAACTCCGACCGTCTACTAGCTTTTGGTGGTATTGCGGGTCCGTTGGCTTTATTTTTGCCTTTCGAGTAAACGTTCTCATTTTCTTTTTTACCTTCTGGCTAGGCTGTTGGTCATTTAGGGTGTGAATAATAGCTATTTCTTTACGATGGCTAGCAATTTTTTCTTCAAGCCTCCGTTCCCAGGGTGGCTTCCGCGTTTCTTTATTTCCTTCTAAGAGTTGTTTTTGGTATAATATGCTATTGGGCACTTTAGCCGCACAATATATCTTATGGCATAGGTTCTCCAGATCTTCTGAATTATCAAATTCCGCGCACAACACTGTGTTGATTCAGGTGGTGATCTTCTTTCCTTCAGCTTCTCCACATGATAAATATTTTCAGAAGAAATGTATTTTTAGTTTTGAAAAAGGTCAAAAATGATGCAGCTAAAAACGTGACTACATTCATTTTACGATATAAATATTCTCAGGTAAACTATGAACGTAGCCTTATCCCCATCGATCTGCATTTAATTATAACATGGCCAATTGCATGCCGTATGTTCCCGTGTCAATACACAACTATCAGTGTTACATTACAATAAACAGTATGTTTTTGAAATAATTGTTTAAATTTTTTATTCCAGTTCTAATTGAATAATCAAAGCTTAGACAGGACAACGTGTGTCGGGTCAGATAGCACCTTTTAAGTATAGGAATATACAGTGAACTCATCAGTGCTATAAAGTTTCATAAAAATGATCGAAATGAGTTCAGGTGTTCCATAAATTATCTCAAGCTGTTTAAAATATTTAAACTATTCTTTGAGAATTAAACGGTAACACCCCGTGGTGATTTATTATAAAAGTCTGAACAATTTCATTGAAACGCTGTTAAAAATGATTACATTTTCCGGACGAGTCCGAAACTGCCTGTTCAGACATAACAGATGACAAAAGAATGACGTTATTTTGTTAATTACAATATTCTCTATTGTTCAACTGCAATTAAAATTTCTAACCGAGCCTCCGTATCAGAATGAAGGGCAAGGCCGTTTATTTTCAGATATTGTTCTCATGGGGACAGGTTTTTTCAATTTAAAACTGGTAAATTTAAATAAAAGCTTGGTTGTAAATATGTCAAGATTGTGGCAGGTTTGCAATCAAGATAAAATATTAATTGTTCGTTGCAAATTAACGTGACACTGAAAATTGATATATTCGATTTTGAGAAATTTAACTCGTATATACATATTCCGTAATTGGCTGCATTGCGCCTTGTTGGCAGTTGTATTTCAAACTTGTTTATCGCGCTATACTCTAAATATATCTAAAACTTGTACTTAAACCTAAATCGACAGTTTGAAGTAGCTCTAATCAGAGATTAAGAGTTAATTTTTAACACATGCTTAAGTGGTATCCGTTAAAGTATACAAACTTGTACATTAATGTGTAAAACTCATCGGAAAAAGTTGTAAATCTGAATGAGTTATTATTTTACAATTCTTCCAAACTCAGTTTAAAAATATATAAAAACACCGATAAAATATTTTTAAAAAAACCGACCAGTGGCCTTTAAATTTTATTTTAAAGTCAGATATATTTTCATAATAATCAAGCACAGCTTTGTTGATGTTTTTTGCTGAAAGAAGTAACGCATTGGATCCAAAGCCATTTTCATTCCCAGCGTGCAAAATTGTTACTCGTTTTCTCCTCGAACACGGCGCATTCAAGACACAATTTTTGTGAATTGTCTGTCCAACCGCGATGAACGACACGTTTCATCTAAATAAACTTTATTTTTATTACTTTCTCTACAACTTAAAATAAATAATTTTTACGAAGTACCACAATACGTGTACAACCACAACACCTCGTTAATTACTAAAATATATTTCAGAAATATATATATATATATATATATATATATATATATATATTAATACAGTTCCTTTCTTTCAAATTTTAAAAAATTCATTTTTTTTTTATTTATGTGCAATACTTTTGGTATACCCAGTATTGTACATGAAATCAATATGGTTGAATGACCCAGTATATGTCAAATTTGGCATCATTTAATTTCCGATGACATTTACATAGAATGTATTCACTAATAGATAAATCATATCACAATTTAAAGAAATATTAAAAATTAAAAAAACAGAGATCACTGTAGGCATGTAGTGATAATAAAAGAATCCAAATCTCTTTGTAGTGAGAAAAAAGAGGAAAGTTTATAACTATAATATAATGTGGTTATTTATTTGAAAAAATTGTTCAGTTGAATTTGATATACCGAAGTGAGAACATATATGTAAGAGTTCTCCAATATTGTTAATATAGTATAGTGATTAATAATAGAAAGCTTTATTCGGTACCCATTTGAAATTCTATGCGTGTGTGTTGCATTAAATTTATTGAAAATTAAAGAAAAATGTGTAAGATCCGGAATTCTAAATTATTCAGAATAGTACGAGTTTGCTGTTACCATCTAGAACCGGTGAGTCCGTTCCAGATTATTATTTTATTGAAACATTCAGGCCTTAAATAAATTTAACTAGATGCATCTAAATTTAACAATACGTATTGAATAGTAAACGATTCGAAGATATAATCAAAAACATTTAGGATTGTGATTAATTATTTGATATTTTCCAAGTCAAGTGACTATTCGAAGTTGTTTGAACATTTTTGAAAAATTTATAAACTTTCGGAATTAGATATTAGGTGTTATAGTTTGTAGGTTGTTTAATTTTAATCTGTATGTGGGAAGATACGATTTTGTTATTTGTCATTAAAAAAGAAAACTAAGATTTGAATTTGTTGATTTGGTAATTGTATATAAACGTTAAATTTTTACTTACATTGGAAATCATTTAAATTATTTGGAAACGTTGATAGAAATTGAATATATTTTACTAAATATAAATTTTATTTTGACAATGACAATTTGTGGATTATTGGTGACAGACAAGTTATTCATACATCGTAAATGTCCGAAAGTAATTAAATAGTCTTTATAATCTTAAATATACAGCCACAAGATACTACTGAGTAGATAATACGGAACAAAATTAGTAATTAACAGTTAATTTGGACAATACTCTGAAAAAAATTTAAAATTTATAAAAAATTATTTTTGATAGCGAATTGAACCCACCTTGAGAATAGAGTAATACGAATAATTCTAAATTAAATTCATTTTTCAATATACAGCCAAATGTATGGGTGGTGAAGAAGACTCTATTTTTATCTTTTTCAAGGCTAAAATTACAATTACAATAAATAAATAACACTTACTAGTAAAGTGAGTAATTTCCTGAACGATTTCAAAATTGATAACATTATTTGGAGTTCAGTTTTATATAATTACCAAACATTAATATCAATTGCTGAGAACGTCGTCTGTCGTACGAAAGAATAAAAATTCAAAATAATCAATCAGTCATAGTTTTTTGACTTTTTTGATTTTTAAATAACAGTGACAACTGACAACGTTAAGGTTGAAGGTTAAATACCCTAACTTATACTATTACACTAACTGTATATTAGTGACAACTGTCAATATTAAGGTTAAAGGTTGAATACCCTAATTAACACTAACACATAGATGTAGCGTAAACTTTGATTTTATGATTTGAAATTTATTTAATTTTATTTCAAATTGAAAATTACCAAAAAATATTGCGCAATGACAAGTTAAATTTATTTAAAAAGAAAAGGATGTGCCAACTATTGAAATATTTTCTTGATTATTTGTAAGGCATTAGTTTATGACTTGAAATAAACTCCTCTAACTATGTGACATCAGTCTCTCACGAATTTTTGTTGTTACATTTGAAGAGTTATAAAAACTTTAGTTATTAGCATTTATTAGTTACTATATATTACTGTTAAATATCTGGAAACATATGTGGGAGATTGTGAGTCAGACCATTAGAAAAGAGGTTCTCAGTCTAAAACAGCTGTTAGTTATTATAAAATCATGCATTGCATTTAATATTCATCATCTGATGTTATAGGTAGAGAACCCGTGTCATTACTAGAGGTTGTTGGTTTATTTTGTAGGTAAATAAGTTGAGTATATATTGCACTAATATTGTTAATATCTGACCTCTTATTCATTGATGGTTGATTTAATTTTATGTTTACTAGTTCGATAAATTCTATTTTAGTTTTATTAGATTCTATATTCAAGATTTTAGTTTCTTTATACCTAATTCATTGTATGTTTAGTCTCTAAAACATGCTCTGCAAGTGCACAAGTTTTTTTATTTCGATTGCAATCACTTTGATGTTGGGTTATACGTTGCTTTAAGGTACGTGAGGTCTGGCCAGTGTAAGTCAAGTTACAATGTATACAGGGAATGTTACAAACTACGTTGGTTTTCATTTCCTTTTTATCTTTCTGTTTAAGTTTAGAAAAAAACGTCTCCTACCTGTTAGCAATCTTAATGTTTTCACTTTTAAAAATTCTACTGATCTTGTCTGAAAGGTTTCTAACAAAAGGTAATGATCCATATTTAGTATTTACTGTTTCATTATTATGTAAGGGTACATTTTTGTTGCTTATATGTGTATGATTGAGGTTTGTATCAATAGTTGTATTAAAAATCAATTTTTTTAATAATGTTCTAGGATAACTATTGTTAATGAAAATATCGAAAAGAATTTTTAAGTTTTTGTTTAAAAGGGTGGGATGACAAATTCGTGCTATTCTATTTTTCATGGCTAAAACTAGATTTATTTTCATTTTTTCTGAACGGTAAGAGTTGTAATTCAAGTATCGTCCTGAATTTGTGGGTTTCCTATACCAATCCAATATAACTATATTTTTTGGATTACGTATCAATAAACTGTCTAGGAAAGACACACTATTGTTGGTTTCTGTTTCAATTGTAAATTGTATGTTAGAATTATGGCTATTAAAAGAATCGTGTCTATACCATTACTTGGAATTGGACAAATTAAATCATCAACATATTTTAAAAAAAAGGGATTTCAAATGGTAATTTTGGAATACAACTTTCAAGCAAGTCATCCATCACATATTGTGCATATATTGGTGAGATAGAGCTTCCCATTGGTGTACCAAAAATTTGTTTATACAATTTGTCGTTATATGCAAAAAAGGTACCCTTTTCAATGAGATCAACGAATTCAATAAAATTGTTATAAGATAGTTTATAATGTCTACTTATATTTGGCCAGTGCCTTTTTATACTTTGTTTAACTAATGAAATTGGAATATTACTAAAGAGTGAGACAACATCTAAGCTGATTATAACATGATTTGGAGGTAGTTGCTTATTTTGTATGAATTCAGCGAAACGGAAAGAATCCTGAATATAATACTCATTGTCGTTACAATATGCATGTGTTAAGGTGTCAGTCACAAATTGTGCAATTCCTGCTGTGGGTGATTCCATTGATGAAATGATTGGTCTTAAGCTTAAAGTATCTTTATGTATTTTGGGTAGCCCGTAGTATTTCGGTGTTAAGGCCGATGTTGATCTTAATTTTTTTAATTCTGAAGTTGAGAATTTACTACTATATTTTTTAGTCAAAGTGTGAGTTTTTTGAATTAGTGTTGATATAGGGTTTGTTTTGATTTCAGAGTAGTATTTATTGTTATTAATATAGTCCAGGAGGAATCGGAGCATGAGTACCGAAAACTATTCCACCTCAATTTTTTTATGCGATCCTCTTTGAATTGCCCTACTGATGATATAAATGCATGTTGCCATGGGGCAACCTAGTGCCATATTGTTTAAACCGAAATTGTTTAAACAATTGGAAGGTTATTTTTCAACCGGACAATTTTTTTTATATTTTTTATTGAAATACAAATAAAAAAGGTCCTATGACTTTTCACGATAAAGTTAATATTTTTAGAGATATGAATTTTTAAAGGTTCGAAAAATCTCAAATTTAAGTACTTTTGACCCATGAAAAATATATTAAAAAAATAAAATAAAATATAAATAATAATTTTTATAAATTCTTTATACAACAGTTAATAATATTCTTAATAGAGATTTAAGAAAATTTCATTGTTTATACCTGTTTTTTAATTGTTAATTTCGCGTGCTCACAAGTATGCGTCGCCACCTTTAAGTATCGCCGACTCATGCGCTGCATCGACCTCTCTGTGTCCTGAATCATTATTTATCATTTATCTAAGAAACCATTAACTTCATCAAGATTGGTAAATAGAGCATTGTTATTAATAATTAAATTGTGTACAATTTGTTTTTAACAAAAGTAATTTAAGTATGAATCGGAACATGTAATTAAAATTAATTTTTTGTTATTATCATAGTAATTTATGCATTTTTATCAACAATAATACGATAAAATGGTATTTGAAAAATTTTTGGAATCACAATTATATATAAATAATAAGCTTTTGCTCAAAACATACATTTGGATAAATGCATTAAATCCAGAATATAAAACATTAGATTTTACGAATTTCGGATACAAACTAGAGAATGATACTTTGCTAATACCTTTATATATAAACAAAAGCCCATTTCCAACTGATCAAAATCTAATGTTCTATATTCCGGATTCAATGCATTTTTCCAAATGTATGTTTGAGCAAAAGCTTATTATTTATATATAATTGTGATTCCCAAAAATTTTCAAATACTATTATATCTTATTATTGTTGATAAAAATGCATAAATCACTATGATAATAACAAAAAAGTAATTTTAATTACATGTTCCGATTCATACTTAAATTACTTTTGTTAAAAACAAATTGTAGACAATTTAATTATTAATAACATTGCTCTCTTTACCAATCTTGATAAAGTTAATGGTTTTTAAGATAAATGATAAATAATGATTCAGGACACAGAGAGGCTGATGCAGCGCATGAGTCAGAGAGTGACGGCGATACTTAAAGGTAGCGACGCATACTTGTGAGCGCGCGAAATTAACAATTAAAAAACAGGTATAAACAATGAAATTTTCTTAAATCTCTATTAAGAATATTATTAACTATTGTATAAAGAATTTAAAAAAACTATTATTTATATTTTATTATATTTTTTTAATATATTTTTCATGGGTCAAAAGTACCCAAATTTGAGATTTTTCGAACCTTTAAAAATTCATATCTCTAAAAATATTAACTTTATCGTGAAAAGTCATAGGACCTTTTTTATTTGTATTTCAATAAAAAATATAAAAAAAATTTGTCCGGTTGAAAAATAACAATTTCTTCCAATTGTTTAAACAATTTCGGTTTAAACAATATGGCACTAGGTTGCCCCATGGCAACATGCATTTATATCATGAGTAGGGCAATTCAAAGAGGATCGCATAAAAAAATTGAGGTGGAATCGTTTTCGGTACTCATGCGCCGATTCCTTCTGGACTAATAATATTGTTAGAAAGTCTAATGTAATCAGTTTTATACATAAGTATACTGACATTGCCTTTATCTGCTTTAGTTATAATAAGATTGGGATTATCATTCAAAAAAGTTTTAGTTTTATTGAATAAAAATTTCAAATAACTATTTTGTAGTTTTGGTTTGTGAAAATGATTTGTAATTAAATTGGTAACTTTTGCTCTGAAAAGATTTTTCTTTTCGTTATCAAAGTCATTAATTAAGTATTCAATATCGGCAAGCAGCCTATGTACCGAAATACCATTGTTAGAAGGTTCAATTGCGAATTTGTGACCTAATGCCAAACAAGTTTTAATATCTTTAGGAATGTCAACATCAGTTAAGTTTTTTAGCCAGTTATCTTGAGTTATTTGATTTTAATTTATAGTTCTTTAAAGATTCAAGTTTTTTAATGATAGTTTTTTTGATGTTTTTAAATCTTCGTTCTAAAGATAGTTTGTTAAATTGTTTGAATTGCTGAAAAACAAGTTCAGGCAGAGTTTCTGTAATTTTGGTTTCTAAATTGGGTATTATTTTTTCTAAATTGTTGACAGTCCTATGGGTATTATTGATTTCAAAATTTAAAACTTTGTTCCTCAACCTGTTAATTAGTTGGTGTCCATATTGTCCTTGTCTACATTTGTCTGTGCCAGTTAGGTATTCCATGTTTTTTGTATTGTTTATAACATGTGATGACACGATTCCACTTTTTCGACAGTTCAGTCTCCTCCCCCCCTCGTATCTCTTGAACGGCTACACTTACATTAATAAAATTTGGAGGGTGAAAATAAAGTGTTGTAAACTTCTCTACGAATGGTAACAGGTGACGTAATAGTAATAGATGACGTCACAGTGCCACTCTGGCCAATAATTTTAAATAGGACCTTATGGCAAGTGATATCTCGTTTGAAAGGCATTGACATTGGCTACATAGCCATATTAATTTTGTTTGGGTTTGAATTAATTTTGACGGATAAATTAAATAAATACCAAAATTATTATTTCACATTTAAATATTGAAGATTTTTCAGTCCGCCTCTGGTTAGTTGTCAAAAAAATTGACGTTTTTAATTTAATAGTATTTGTTGCTTTGCAAAGTTTTTCTAAATAGCTTAAATATTTAATTTTATTATTGTTTAACGAGACGTTTAAGAGTTTACATAGGCAAAATGGTACGTACTCAAGCCGACAAAGTAGCAGCTATCCTTATAATTGGTGAATCTAGAAAGAATCTCCATGAAGCGGAACGTTTATTTAATGAGAGATACCCAGATCGCCATATCTCGAGAACTTATTTGAGGTAGCTTCTTCACAAGTTTGAAGCAACAGGTAGTGTTCAAGTTGCCAAACGATCTGGTCGACCAACATTTAGTGATGATAAAAAAATTGATATAGTTGCTGAAATGGTAGTAAACCCTACTTACTCTTCAACTAAAGTTGCGTCTATCTGTGAAGTAAGTAAAAGTACAGTACAGAGAGTGTTGGCTAAAAATAAATGTCATCCATACAAGTTAAAAATGGTGCACCACCTTTCGGATGACGACCCCGACAGAAGACTCGAATTCTGTGAATGTATTACAAATAAAATTAGTCAAAACCCACATTACACAAAAACAATTTGTTTTAGTGACGAAAGTACTTTTTGCCTCAATGGAAATGTGAATACACAAAATGTAAGGTATTGGAGTGACACAAATCCTCACACCTTTCGTGAACAACATACCCAATTTCCTGAAAAAATCAATGTTTGGGCAGGTAATTTGGGAAACCACATAGTTGGTCCTGTTTTCCTAAATTCAAATTTAAGCGGTGAAGTGTATCTGGAGATGTTACAAAATGCAATTGAGCCGTTAATTCTTGAAATTCTGGAAGGTAATCAAGATGAATTCGGCCATCTGGAAATAACATTTCAACAAGATGGTGCTCCTGCGCATTATTATGGTGCAGTAAGACGTTACCTGGATGAAGAATGTCGAGGTAGATGGATCGGCCGGCGAGGTCCTATAAAATGACCACCTCGGTCACCAGATCTGACACCATTAGATTTTTTCTATGGGGGTATTTGAAATCCAAGGTTTATACTACGGCACCAGATAGCATTGGCGTTTTGAAAGAAAGAATTACTGAAGAATGCAATGCTATTTCAGCTGACGCATTCGAACGAGTACGACAAGAGTTTACTAATAGGATGTATTACTTTCAGGAAGTAGACGGAGCACATTTCGAACACTTGCTATAAGAATCCATTGTTGATATTTGATTAATTAAATTTAAAAAAATAATTTCAATAATTTTGGTATTTATTTAATTTATCCGTCAAAATTAATTTAAATCCAAACAAAATTAATATGGCTATGTAACCAATGTCAATGCCTTTCAAACGAGATATCACTTGCCATAACGTCCTATTTAAAATTATTGGCCAGAGTGGCACTGTAACGTCATCTATTACTATTATGTCACCTATTACCATTCGTAGAGAAGTTTACAACACTTTATTTTCACCCTCCAAATTTTATTAATGTAAGTGTAGCCGTTCAAACGATACGAGGGGGGACGGGTACTTTTGAATAGCACTGTATATATATATATATATATATATATATATATAAATACGAAGACAACGTAAGTTCTTTCTCGACCGTCTATCGTTATTTAATTAGTGGTGGTGGTTGACATGTGGTCAACTACAAAATAGATGTGAACCAATTAAGTACCATCTACTCGAACCTCCTTAAAATTGAACATTCTGGCTGTTTTTCTTCTTTTATCGTTGACTTTCACTGGACCATTGTATAAATTATAAAGAAGTTTTTTATTATAAAAAGGAAAAATTATAAAAAAGATCAAAATAAATAATTATCGTTTTAATTTACTGTGATCAGGTATTTTGTTTTCATTATGAATTTCAAGTTTTAAAGTAGTACATGCCTCACTTGCTAGTGGAGTACCTCATGTAAGATTCTGGTGATTGCCTTTAATTTTAACTGTGTGCTGGTAGCGTTTATACTCTGATCTGTAAGTGTGTTTTATCATGACATTTCAATATAGTTGTATGTGGCCGTATATTATTTTAGTTAACTCCTGATGAAGCAATAAAATAATTGCGAAATATAGAGATTTGAAAGGAAAAGAGTTGTATTTATTGTATGCACAGACCGGAAACCCGATACTCTAAAAACTAATTATATATATATAGTTTCGTCTTTTTTGGTTCTTGGTATTTTTTTAAAATTATATATTGTTCATTTTGTATTCTTGGGATTAAGGACCATTTTTAAAGACATTTAACTTGTAGTTAATACATTTATATTTATGTTTCGGTCTTTCTATGACCTTCATTAGAAATAAAATTTGTTAAAATTTCAACACAGAGAATTCGTTCTCATTTGCATACAAACGATAAAGATACCAATTTTTTTTACTAACATTCGAAACACAGCAGATGTTTCGAGACCAATTTCACGTTGCCAAATCTGAAAAAAAGTAAAGGTTTTAACAGCTTTCAAACTGAAAACTAGAACAATTTCCAGCATTACAATAAAATATTTAACGAATAGATGGAATTAATTATATCTTGATCTGTTACAACCTCTTGAATTATCATAATTAAAATCTTCTTACAACTTGTTCTCGTGTTAGAACAATGCATTTTACAATTAATATAAATATACAATGAAAATTGGCATTACTGTTAGTAGCTAAAAGAATACGTAAAACGCTGGCGTTCTGGGCATGTATTTTTCACTTTATGAGATCCTGTTAACGAAAAATGAGAATTGAGATATTTGGAAACACATATTATTATTAATACAAATTTTATTTCGCATGTTACGGTTATTTAGGTTATTTATTCCAATACTAACCGAACTAATATAGTGAATTTTATTACTACTCAATTATTTCTTTGTAAATTAATCATGGAGGGATAAACGAAAGTAATGTTGATTTTTTTATTGTTCATTGCATTAAGCTATCAGTATAGTACATACAATCTTATTATTTCTCAAATAATAAACTAAACTGTTCACATTACACATCTGTATTTCTAACATTAACTTCTTGTATTGCACGTTTTCCACTTTATGATATCCTGTTAGGGAAAAAGAATGATACACTGAGTTTATATGTATATTGTCTCTTTCAAATACATTGAAGGTAAAACGTATGTTCCCTCGTAATGTTCCCAACACTGTATATTATAATATAGATTTAGATGGTGTTCAATATTTCGAATGCAAATAACTGAGAATATACATTACAATAATATTTTGCAATATGATTTACTTGTTAATCGTGTTTCTGGAAAAAGACGTCTGCTTGTGAAAGGCTTACAGATGAAATTTGCTAATGTTTTAAATAAATAAATGTACGGTCAATCTTTTAAGGGCTTGCATCTTTATCTGGAATAACATTAAAACGTTAAAATATTTTAGATTACTTTGAGGTGGTGGCTATTGGACACAACGCTTAAAAAAGTTGTACCTCCCTCCACTCCCTAGGAAAAAAATATGGAAGGTCTTTTTCCAAGCATTATAAGATCTATTTTGTTCGCAATTTATTATTTTTGCCATTTATTACTTATTGGTACCAGCTTCAGTTTTCATGTCAACGTGAATTAAATCACCTTGTTTAAAATCTGTCAAGAATCTTACATAGGTGACATGTTATCATCAATTTTATTGGTGTCTGTGTCGGAAAACGGTTCTGTCGACGGTTAAATCTTCTTCATTCACGCCACTTTCTGAAGAAGATGATAACCTTGGGCGTAATTTTTTATTCGTGCTTTTATATTTATTTGGCTTGAATGGCGCTGATGTTGATGGTAGCTGTAGGTCTTCCTGTGAAATGCTTTTACCTGCATCAACAAACAATTTTTTCTTCCAACCAACAGAGGTTGGTGCTCCAAACCTAGATTTTTCAAACACTTCTTTTGGTAAATCGACAATTGCATCTTGTTCTTGCGTTCTTTGCTTGTCTGTTTTTGGTAGCTTGCATAAAATTTTATTTCTATTCAGTGGTAATAGACCGGTCGCTTCAAAGCCTGATTGAATATTTTTCCATACTGAAAGTCTATTTAATGCCTGTTTTAATAAGCGCCATAGATTCGATGGGAGACGGAAATGGCATTACCTGTCCAACCAATCAAATCTAAAACCTCGATGACGTCACGCCATAAGGTAGTCCGTAAAACTAATTCAGCTACATATTATATGAACAATCTGTACCAAACATTCACGACAATAATATCAACTAATAAAATCGACTCATATCTGAACCTTAATAACCAAAAATATAATTCAGTACGCTCACGAACAAACAACCGAAACCAGTCCAATGACACCAAATCAAAATGATTTGACCTGATTATTGACCTTACAACTTATATCATGTCAATCGAAATTTGACATTCAGCTCAGCTGTTAACAAAAATATCCATTCAACAGGTTGATGAACTATTCAAATAGATCTACATTTTTAAAAAGTTATACAAGATCACGCTAATCACCACTAAATGGACGACAACAATACAGGTAGAATTTATTACAACAATTTTATTTTTTGAGTACAAGTTAAATTGGAAATTCAAGGTACCATAGTCAATTAGAATAACTTAACATTTGGTGTTCCAAACAACTGATCAGTTATTACTAAATTTCGACAAGAAATTCTTAGTTACAGATGATTCTCAGATGTAAAAAGGTAGGCTATTTTGGTCTTATTATTTACTTGAGTATGATTATTCAAAAAAGTTCTGAAACTTAGTTGTCATGTCGAGTCGTGATCTTTAAATAACCTGCAAAATTAAACGAATAATCGTGGACATCGGCTAAATGAGTAAATGAAAATCTACACCGTAACAAAACCCCCAATGCAGGATTTGCGAAGAGGAAGAAGAAACTGCAAAGGATGTTACATTCGACTGTCTTTATCATTGCAGAAGGAGAGCCTCCTATTTAGATACCTTTTAGATACAAATCAGGAGGGATTGCAGGAAAGTATAGTCCGAGGAATCTCATTGTTCGCTAAGAACATTGGATATGACTCAGCTTAGCACCTGTGACTGGGGTGCACGATAAGCCTAATTAACTATTGAGCGGCACCATTAAGGCACGAACCCTAACCCCATCGTGACAAAAAAAAATCTGTTCACATATCGACTATAATGTACCTACCCCCTTTATCTTCCAAAAAATTTACTATTGCTAGAACAGATTTCTACTAGCCTCTAGCAACATAAAATTTGAAGTGTTTTGTTTTTGCTCAATAGGGATCGAGACCGAACTATAGAGGCAGCACTTCTGCCGAAAGTAGAGCGCCCTGACGTTAAATAAGAAAAACATTGTGATGTAAACAGTGTAATAAATAACATACAAAATGCGAAAAATGAATAGACCTTTTTATTTTCATTGCCAGGAAAAATTGTTGGTATGTAAGATATGTGTAAAAACATAACAAGCTTTTTATTTTATATAATCAATGAAATCGTATAGAAAACGTTTTATTCTCTCGATAATAACTTTTATTTATGGAAAAAAAATTTGAACTTTTCTAATAGTTATAATAGCTAATAAAATTTTTTAATTATAACATTTTACTTACATATGGTTTTTTACAACATTTATCCATTTTTGACGTTTTAAGGTTGTCCACGCAGTGTTCAATGAACTTTCGGGGAAACTATAATATTTTAACTGCGTAGTATTTTTATACGGCATATTTGAACAGCCATGAATACAGTATGATACTTTTGATTATACAAAACCATACAAAACTAATAGTGTTTAGATCACTTTTTTTGTGTTTTTTCACGGCAGATGGCATGAGCCTCGGTCCCTATAAAAATCAGTAAAATTGAGTTCTGAAAACCGTATATTTGAGTGTAACGTAGAGAAATAATTCAATTAATAACATCTCCAAACGTGTTGAGTTAAAAGCCAATTACAAAGTCCTTTATAATCTCGTGTGCATCTAGTGTTTCTGAAGTGTGCATTTATGGATGGAGGATCTGAACGGAATCAAATGAAATGAAAGTTTTTGTTTAAATTATTGTTTTCTTTGAGTCATATAGTACACAGGATATGGTTTTGTTTGGAATAACATATTGGTTAAACGACCTCCGCGGCTTCGTTAACTCATACCTGTGTTTTCGGAATTTGATGTGAAAAAAACGAATATTTCGAATATCGTGATGATGATTGTTGCGATCATATGGGGAAAGCGTCTAATGATGTTCTAAAAATTCGGCTACGGCATATTCTCGAAACTAAATTTCTAGAAACGGTCCTAGGGGGATAAGTTAGAAGATTCTAAGTAGCAATCAGACGGTTACGAGTTTTTACGAAGATTCAAATAAATAGTTTCATATGCTGAATCATGATAAAGTTATAATCAGTGTGTTCAATATTATAAATAAAATAATTACATAGAAATATAGTGTGTAGTCAAATATTAGAGGCAGAGGCGTCTTCACCTATAGTGCAGTGTGTGCGGCGCACACGGGCGCCGGGTCTAAGGGGGCGCCGAGCGTCGAGCGCCCTAACACCACTGCGCCCTTTACAACGTCGGGCGCACGGTAGCAAAGCAAGGCTACTTACTCCTTTTCCTACCTACTCTATTTTGATATACACAATAACTTTTGTTTCGACGTGAAATCCGTCTTAAAACAGATTATTAAAGATTAAATTGGCGTAATGTCGCATCGCTACCTATGGCGCGAGCCGGCATCGGCACCTGTTGGTTTTGATTCGTTTCACACCACGCCGACAATCATTTCTAACTCGACTGTATTAGAATGCTATCTATAAACTTCAAATTGAAATTCCCGGGGACGTGCGGCGGTCATTTTCAAAAGCTTGTGTGCTCGTGCCGCACTTATGTTTTACCGCCATACCGTAGTTTTGCGAAATAAGCCTTCATGCTATTGGATTAAGTATCATTTTTTGAGTAAACATGTAAATATGAATTGAATCGGCTATCCTTTTGATAGAAAGTATATAAAAGGGAAGATTAGGTTTTTTGCTTCCACAATTATTGCGACATTCCTCGAGGTCGGAGGCCATCAAAAATTGCTAGTGAAATACAAAAACAAAAGTTCGAGTGATAGATAGTAATATCGAAGTTTACTCGTACCTATAGGTACGACCTAGGATTTTTCATTTGTTTATCCTACCGCAGTGCAGAACAAACAACGGTAATTTAAAGTGCTTTAATATGACCTACTAGTATACTTAGGTATAATTAGTCCAAGTTGCAACTATTTCTCTGGGCCTATAATATTTCCATAGATACTACTTAGTTCTTTTAGGTATTACGTGCCTAAGTATACTTAGTTTATTATTTATTTTAGATGTCTGATGGCTATGGAAAAAAGAAACTTTCTGGTGCACAGAATCGAAAAAGAAAGCTGGAGAAGGAAGTGTCTATGAAAAAGAATACAAGTACTATTAAAAAGTTTTTTGTTCGACCCGGTCCATCCTCGGACGAACACCTAGAGACAGAGACCTATGAAAACCAAGATAATTCTACAGCAGAACTCGTTACTTCTACGTCACCGCCGCCATCGCCGCCGCTGATGTCTAAGATGTCTTTGTCGTCGGTAATCGAAGAAGACGAAGAACCTCCTAGTGCCGAATCGTCCCCGGAGAATATTCTTCGAGAAGATATAATGAATGATCTCGCGTTATGGCCACAGGTGTTATCCGATAAACAGAGAATATTTTTGATGGAGCGTGGGCCAGTTCAGGTAAAAATGGGTTCATATCCTTCGAATAGTTCGAAAAGATCTTTTTCAGATGTTAAATAATGAAACCGTTTTACGAAACTGGCTGGTTTACTCTAAGTTAACTGATTCTGTTTATTATTTTTACTGTAAACTTTTTCATGCTGATGCGAGTCCGACTCCGTTTAATGGTGAAATAGGTTACAAAGATTGGCAGCATTTGTCTACTGCTTTAGAACGTCATGAAAAGAGCTTAGGGCACCTATCATGTCTTAAGAAACAAATTACATTGAAAACTGTTATTTTAAAAGAAAAGTCGTTATATTTCTTGCACCAAAATGAAATTGATCATAATTTATTTTGTAGCGAGGCAATGTCTGGCTTTTCGCGGAAGATCTCAAAAAATTTACGATCCTGATAATGGTAATTTTTTAAAGCTGGTTGAATATACCTCTAACTTTGATAATGTGCTTGGGGAACACATTGCCCTTATTCAAAAAGTCACGCGTAACTCATTATCTTGGCCATAATATTCAGAATGAAATAATACAATTATTGGGAGAAAGAATAAAAAAACTATTGTTTTGGAATTGAAACAATCTAAATATTTTTCCATTGTTCTAGATTGCACTCCAGATATAGCACACGAGGAACAAATATCGGTTGTCGTACGTTACGTTCTTTTAAATGCAAGTAACAACAAGGCTGAAGTAAAAGAACAATTTCTGGTTTTTTTTTTCCTATTACAGACACTACTGGCCTGGGCTTAACTCAATTTTTGTTAGATTTTTTAATCTCAAACGAAATTGACATACAAGATATGCGTGGTCAAGGTTATGATAATGGTGCAAATATGAAAGGGAAAAATATAGGTCTACAAAAACAAATTCTATGTACCTTGTGCTGCACACCGCCTTAATTTGGTAGTGAATGACGCTGCTAAAAGTTCATTACAAATTGTTAATTTCTTTCCAATTGTGCAGGAAATTTATGTTTTTTTTCTGCGTCAACAGCACGTTGGCAAATACTTGCTAAAGAAGTGCCAACTATAAGTCTAAAACCACTCTCAAATACTCGATGGGAGAGCAGGGTTGAAGCAGCACGTTTTGAACTGGGAAAAGTATATGATGCCTTGTTTACTATATATTCCGATAGGAGCAAAGATGTAGAGTCAAGAAATATGGCAAATTCATTAATGACAAAAATTAAGTCGTTTTCATCTGCTCTCTGCTTATTTGGTTTGAAATTTTAAGCAAGATAAATATAGTTAGCAAGGCCCTTCAAAAGTTAGACGTTGTATTGTCAGAAGCGGTGAAAATGATTGAGAATGCAAAAATAAGTTTGTCTGAATTCCGTAATGAGTCCGCTTTTGAGGAGATCCTTAACAGGGCGAAAACTGTAGCGGAAGAAGTCGAGGCAATAGTAGAATTTCCCACACCTGCACGCCCTCACGCTCGTAAAAGGTTTTTCCATTATGAGGCGGAGGATGAACCGATAACAGACGCGAAAACAGTCTTTAAAGTAAAATTTTACTACTATTTGTTAGACACCGCAATAACTAAGTTCGACGAACGGTTCGAACTTTTGAATGAAAATAATGTATTTTTTTCATTTCTTCAAAAATTGAAAAACTGGAAAGATTTGGACTCTGATACAAAAAAAACACATTGCTCTAATTTAGAAAATAAACTTAGCTATGCTGGCTCCTCAGATGTGGAACAGTTCGAGCTCTATAATGAATTCGAATTATTACCGATGTTTATTGATGATTCCACTACGCCGTTGGACATTTTGAATTACTTGTTTACGAATAAATTAATTTCAGTGTTCCCAAATCTGTCCACTGCGCTGAGGATATACCTGACACTTCCAGTCACGGTCGCACATAGCGAAAGGTCATTTTCTAAACTGAAAATAATTAAAAACTACCTTAGATCAACATTGTCGCAAAGTAGATTGACAAATTTATCGTTAATAAGTATTGAACACGGAATCAAAATTGAAGTTAGTGACATTATTAAAGATTTCGCTAATGCAAAAGCTTGAAAAGTAACTTTTTTGTAAATACATTTATGTCTAAGATATATACTTGTGTGACGAGCGTCCTGTTATGTTACTATAAGTAGTTTTTAAAATAAATATTTTTGAAAGAACTACAAAGTTGTGATTTTTTTCATTCTTAAAACCCCTTCCTTCCCATAAAAAAATTTTGCTTCCCGACATTTTTTTAAATTGCACCATTTGCATACGAATTTCCGATTGAAAATATAGGTATGCACTTTTTTTAAACTATGGCTTCCACTCATGATACTGAACAACTTTCCCCAACGAATGCATGGTCAATTCTCAAAAAAAAATTTGGACTTTGTATGGAGACTTGGTCAATCAGCTGATCGATCTCCATACTAAGTCCAAATTTTTTTTGAGAATTGACCATGGGTTCCGTGGGAAAAGTTGTTCAGTATTATCATGAGTAGGTGTCACAGTTTAAAAAAAGTGCATACCTTTATGAACACCCTGTATAACTGTTAGTACTTATTCCATTTTGACCCCGCTCCTACTAGACTAGACGGCGCCAGGCTACTGTTTGCACACGGGCGCCACAAGGGCTAGAGACGTCTCTGATTAAAAGTCCCCCTGTTGAGGTTCAACTCGACCCGGTCGAGGGTTAAATATTTTTGGACAGCCTGGACTTGAATTTTTACGAATGAGTTTATAAATATAATAGTATATGTCCAACATATTTTGAAGTAATATATAATCAGTTGATTTTGAGTGCAATATAATAGATATTGACTTTAAATGTGTTTTATTATCAGTTTAAAGAAAATAAATTAGATCAAAAAGCAATATTTATAATTAAAATCCAACTCTGTAAATTTATCTAAAGTGGAATAATAAATGTCATACATTGCATGTTGTTGTTTATAATTATTACGATAATTACATCAAAATGATTAACGATCAATCTAAAAATGCCTTTGAAGTAAAAACTATTCAATTTATTATTACATTCTACAGAGACGAATGATATTTAGTAGAAAAAATAGCATTCTAGGAATTTCAATCAATGCACAGATTATTTCATTGACTATATGTAAATGTATACGGTAAAGCTGGCATTTACGAGTTTACGCTGAGTAATTAAAAACAATCATCAGACCAAAGTTAATAAGACTAAGGTTACGGTAGAAATATATCACCCGATATATGTCATCGTTAGTTCCAATCATAACTAACATAAAATAAATTTTCATTGTCATCATTCTTTCTATACAGGGTGAGTCATTACTAATTGGAAATACTTTAACAGTAGAATCTTGACTTCAAATTATGATTAAATCTTCATAATTTGAAGTCAGGATTCTATTATTATATAAATAGTAATGAATCACCCTGTATATATATATATATATATATATATATATATAAATATTGGACTAAAAAAAGAATTGATAAGTTTGAAAAGATACATGCAATGAAAACTCTACTCAAATGAATTATAAAGGTGGTTGAGAGAAAATAAATTTTACTGGTATAATTATTATCAATCCAATAATTAATAATAAAAATGTCAATTTTAATTTGTAAAAAAAATCATTAAATATGAAAATTCAAGAGTGTTCAAGAGTAGTGCACGAAGTCCTTACCAGGCTAGAGACACTGCAGACCGTGCCATCTATAGAGCCTGTCGAGTAACTAAAATCGGTAGATAATTCCAAAAAATTAACGAAAACTGTAACGTCGTTAGTAATCAAATTTTATTGATTTTTATTACTGCGTATGCGCGATGTCATATTGCTCATCCCCACAGGTTATCTGTTATATTAGTTCAAGTGTTGAGGTTGAGATTTCGGTATTTTGTTGTATTTTATAATTGCTATAGTATAATATTTATTTGTTGTTTCGTTGCTTTATTGTTATTAATTGAAAAAACAATGTCAACGTGTATTCTGAAGGAGTATAATAAGAGGTGTACTCCGTAAGTTTTATTAAAAAAATTTGAGCATTTTTTCTTTCTCAATTAACAACCGTTTTCTTTATTTTTATAAAATACAGAATTTTTGCTAATTTAGTCGACAACTTTAGAGATCATGGTTGTTTATTACTTTAGCTAAACTGAAAATTGTTGCATTACTAAAGTAAATATTTCTTTTTACAGTTTTGTTCCTCCAACCCAGAAAGATAAAATTAATATGGCTGGAACCCAGTGGTAATAAATCATTAAATTTGTCTACGAGGAAACGATGGAGGATATGTTCCCTTCATTTTCAAAAACAGTGTTTCTTTAGATTTAAGAAAGACGAACGGAGGTTATTAAGACAGTTTGATTTGCCTTCCCATATGAGAGGAAATTAACAAAAATTGATTGTATTCAATATAGCATGCTATAATGTTGGACATTTTATAATGTAAATTGAGTGAATGATTAGACGAGTACTGAGTGTGTAATTTTATTAAAATTCCAGCTAAGCGCTTTCAGCCATTGGGCCATTCTAAAAGCTGTCGTCAAGAAAAAAACATACAACAGGTGTCAAAAAACATCAAACCCTGTAACTGTTACATACAATGAAATAAAATGTTTGATGTTACATCATTATTTAACTAATATTTGTTAAAATTACTCTATAAAGAGTGTGTACAATTGTAATTCACATAACGAAACGTCTAATTTGATTACCAACTAAATGATATGTGTGCACACCCTCTTTATAGGGTAATTTTAACAAATTTTACTTAAATAATTATGTAACATCAAACATTTTATTCCATTGTATGTAGCAGTTACAGGGTTTGATGTTTTTTGACACCTGTTGTATGTTTTTCTCTAGACGACAGCTTTGAGAATGGCCTAATGGCTGGAAAGCGCTTATCTGGAATTTTAATAAAATTACACACTCAGTACTCGTCTTTTCATTCACTCAATTTATATCTAGAGTGTACACCATACTCAGACAATTCCATTTTAAAATGTACCCATTGAAAAAATAATAATCTGGGTTTTATTTTATGTTATAGCTATTCCCTCCACCAGCTATAGAATGGAATGTATTGACCCCTTTCCGATTTTTATATATAGCCCATGGTATGACAATTTATGGGAAATGAAAGTGAGTATTAACTTTTGTTGAGGCATTACGTCTAAGTATTTGGTCTAGCGGTAACCAAAAATCCAAAATATCCAATAATGATGAAAAATAAAAAAAAACAATAAATCAAAAATTAGTTAAAAACCAAGAATTCCTAATAAAATCGAAGTAAAGGAGCAAGGCGGGTTCTGGCTCATTCCTTATGTAAATTAACATGGGAAATCGCCAAGGTCCATCGTGGTCATTTTTGACGCAATTTCGATCTGCGCATGCGTCAATCATGAGGCGGCCGTTAGCAATCTTGTTCCGCGTGCGCATCCACCTTCTGCTGGGACACGTTCGATATACAGGATGTAGTCATAAATATGCCATAAGGGCACTAGGACTAGGGAGGGGCGGATGTCGGCCATCTTGTATTCTGTGACGTCACCTGCGCCATCCATCAACTGTCACATGTGCCATCCGTTATATGTGCCATCTCTCATATGTTCCGAGTAGTATATGTTCTGCCATGTATTTTGTGTTATCTATGTCCAAGGTGTGTGTGAGTGTGACGTAAACAGCATACCTTCGTACAATTTATTAAAAACTGGAAAAAAGATCCTGTCACCGCGGGTGTTTAAACCTCTCACCTACCGATTCATAAGCAACGGACCTAGCCACTGCACCACGAAGATTATTATAAATTTTCGAATTAAATTATGTATTATAACTGCAACGATCAATAACTACATGCACATAATATTAATTTCGCATTATGATAATAAATGTAAAAGTGATCAATATACAGTGGAGTGAAAAAGATAATAGAAAAATATTATTGAATTTTAAACAGCATGCCTTCGTACAATTAAATCATATACGTAAGAAAACCACATCACTTTGATTTATAAGGGCACTTTGTTATTATTAATCAGATTAAAGTCGAATAAACGGTATTATGTTAGGTACGTCACTACGACGATATACAGGATGTCGACTGGAACAGCTGTTGTCTTGTGTTTAACAATATGCTGCAATATGTTTATTGGGGTAACAGCAATACAAGAAAGTTGACGAGATTACAAATAAATTTACCAAAAAAATCCGACGCAAGGAAGAAGGTTATAAATTACATTCTCTCTGCATGCAGCTTTAATTGTCTCCCTGTTAACCATATAGAAATTGTAGAAGAAAAGGAGAACGGAGGCAAGTGTCGGTATTTACAATAAACAATAAAAACAAATATACTTATGTTGGTGTGTTAGCGGAAAAGGATGCCATAAAAAATGTCTACTTCTTAAAGGGTTACTACAAAAATATATTTCTAAGTGTTTACAACAATACAGCAGCTCTTATAGCAGATGATTATATTACAATACTTTATAATAATGGTATGGAGATAATATGTTTGGCTACAGAAGAAACGTTTGCAGCATTAACTACAAATGGTATTACGTCTTACCAAGGCAACACATTCGCTAAGATAGAAAATTTAAAGTTTTCTACGGAGATATGGAAGGATATTCCTTTTACCCATGAATATATGACCCAAATTAAAAACATTACGATGCAGAAGATAAAAGATCATATTAAATTAAGGTTTTGCCAGCGCTTAGAAGAAATTGCCGAAGGAACCGAAATGGTAATTACAGCTATAAAGGAAGTTAAACACAGAGAGAGACTTCGTTACATATTAAAGTTTGAGAATTCGGAAATCTTCTATTGCTCAAACTACTGGATGGAAAGAGAATTTCCAGAAATGGACCTAAGTTCTAGAATTAAGATAAAAATATATAAAATTGAACATACGCCTAATAGAAATAAGGAAAGAGTTGTATTTTGTGTGTAATATTTGTTTGTATTATACTCAACATGCTATTATTGTAAACAAAAACGATTAAAAATAGCGTTTTGTTGCTGATTTGTTTATCCCTACCAGTGTTGTATTAATCCTATTTTCTAAAGATATGTGTTAAGGAAGGTGGTGTGCCATATTGGTAAGAAAAACCACATTACTTTACTTTCGACTAAGCAGTTTCGACGACTCCCACCCCTCCTTTTTTAGGTTGCCCCAAATGCGCCGACAACGACAACGACAGCGTTGTCGTTGTCGTCGTCGTCGTCGTTGTTGTCGTCGTCGTCGTTGTTGTCGTCGTCGTCGTTGTTGTCGTCGTTGTCGCTGTCGTTGCGCATGTAATTCAATCTCAATTTAAAAGATGCAAAATAGTTTTGCAACATATCGGAACCTAGACCCTAAAATTTAAGGAGACTGATTTGACATAACCACATGACAGCCTATGATTTACAACAGCAAACCTACTTGTACACAGAGATTGCTGCAAAGTTGCACAACAAAAGGACAATAAAAATGCCCCCTGCAAGTCAATATGGGCACAGTGTCTATCAAACTCGGAAAACGACTTTACAAGGATACTATAATGACAATTTTACATCCAGGAACTCAAATAATAGAAGGAAAACACAAGCAAAGGTAGGTAACACATTATAACCAACCATACATAATAATAGTAATATTTCATCATTTTCAGAAGCCATTAGGACATGGTGTGAGGAAAAATAAAACAAGATGTGTTATGTTGTTGAATTGTTAAATTAAAAATAAAAGATATTATGAAAAATACCTCCGGGCTTGATGTACAATTAATGACTGAGTAAGTACTAACTAATATATTTTAACTTGATTAGAAAGTAATTTTAAAGTTGAAAAATTAACGTTACAATATCACCATACATAATTACTCAAATTGTGACATGAATATAAAATGAGTGCAACAAGAAATTTATATTTTGGTTGTTATGTTTTTTATTAAAATAATATTAGGTAGGGGTAGGTGAATGTGAATTGGCGATACAAAATAAGATCGTAGCGTCTCCATCGGCCGAATTGTAACCATATATAATGCATTGACAGCAGTGTTCTTGGTGTTGTGTCGTTTTGACATGTTGATTATTTCGAAAACTAAACTTTTATTATAAACTAAAAGCACCCGCGGGCTTTTTCAAGTTACACCTCTAATTAGGTAAACCCTTGTCAAAAGCATTTTAATGTCTTTACTTTATAATTTTATAATTTTTTCACAAAAACGTCGAGTACTGGCACAAGTGATGAAATTTGAATAATTATTTTTGTTTTATTACCCAAAGAATAATAACTTCTGACATGCGTATATAAGTACACACACGCGGTTTTTTACTGTTGACTTTATCAACGGATAATTGTGTGAAATTACATTTACCACATGCAATTTGTTGAAATATTAATATGATTCAGAAAAACTAGCTAGGTAATCGTGAAATTTGAAAACTACAATTACCTACTAAAAATTCGATATCTATGATAAGAAATCTTATGAAACATTATGAAAGAACTACATGATTAATAACACGTACGCTTACTACCTTAGTAGAAAATAATCAACAGAAAGCCGAACGAATACAAGGTCACAAAATATTGGAAGTAGATTTTAATAGAAAGTATCTAATTGTTAATAAACACCATATATACTATGGATCTAAGTGTACCCGTAACATTTTATAAGGTCTAATAATTGCCTATAAGGCCTTTTCTGAAATTAATAAATGTTGGTTAAAGATATTAATATGAAGGTTAATATTCAAATCAACGTTAATGAAATAATGTTCAACTGAATGAAGTGAAGATAAGCTTCATCAATGGTGTATACAATAAAGTAGCTACCTAAATCTTAAAATATATGGGACAAGCAGGATAAGCTATTCAAATTTTTTGATAAAATACGAAAGAAAAGAAAATAGGAGTATTGGAAAATTGGAATAGTGTTATGAAATATGAAATTAATTTTCAGCGACGTTTTTTTATTTGGGACAACAAAGATAATAATAATTCTAAGAATAAAATTGACTGTCTCGACCCTTACTTCGTGGAATATGCTCATATTAATAATAATTGTCAATTTTTTAGAATTTTCAATAACTTGTATTATATTGTGGAATTAACTAGAGACCTTGAGTTTCATTTAAAAACACTATTCTAAGAATAATTTTGAGAATCCATTTACATCTAAAAATATAAACAAAATGGCTACTGCAACTACAAAAACCCTAAATTGGGAGCTATTTAAACTAAAATTGGATAATATTAAACCATATAACGGTGACAGTAACACATAAAACAAATTTATAACTAGATGTGAAAAATTAATCGAAACGTATGCCATATATAATGACAGAAATAAATAATTATGTATTGGATTGTATACAAGAAAAACTGGTAGGAAAAGCTGAAGCCATGGTAGGAAACAGAATGGAACTAAATATAGGGCCAAAAATCAAGGAAGCCTTGAAACAGTGTTTTTAAGATCGAAGAGATGTAGACTGCATCGTGCAGGAATTAACAGGAACAAAGCCATTTTGAATATTTAATTGACTTCGGGGCTAGGGTTAAATTATTGTAAAGTAAGATTATACGGAGAATTAATAACGACTTTAGTCATACTGAAAGTGATAAAAGATGTCATGTAAATTATTGTGATAAGACGGCACTGAACACCTTTATTGCAAGATGTACCGGTGTCCTCGAAAATAACATGCATCTGAAAAAGCCCAACTCTTTAGAAAGCGCGATGGCCTACGTTAAAGAATTTTGAAAGATTATAGTCATTCAAATGAGCCGAGATCCTTAAAAAATTCCAGTAGCTATAGGTCACTAAATAATAATTCGTATAATTATAATAATAATCAGAACTTTAACTGTTCCAATTATAACCAATAATATAATAACTTTCAACATCGACAAAACTTTCCAAGCCAATCAATTGACATAAAGCCACAACCACAACAACCTCGACATTGTCCGACTAATGCACAAGTATCTGGTCCAAAACGAAATGTTTTTAGACCTCACCAAATACCTGTACACAGCTTACTTAGGCCGGAACCCATGTCGACAACGTCGAGAAACTTCATATCTGAAGAACTATATAATAATAAGTATGACGAAATGGAAGAAATAGAAGAAACAGTAGAATTGGCAGATGATTTTGAAAATTTCGCTCGTTCAGAAAAAAATAATGATAAAGAACAAAATCAAAATTTTTGAATAGCTTCTCAAAACAGAAATCCGAGGTAGTAGAAATAAATATTGCGTCTGATTCTTTAACAGGTATAAAACCAAATTGGGATTTTAATGCATTTGAAATAGATTCAGCACCTGATTTGTCATTTTTATTTAATATTTAAAATGTTATAGAAAATAATGAAATTGACATTTATATATCTGATATTCAATCACCAAATAAAAGTTTTGTATTGAACGAAATCGATTTAGATATAGTTCAGACCTTAGAGTAATAATAAACATAGAGAGGGCTATTCATTTATAAACACATTTATTTTTGCGGCCAACAATTCTAAACGCCAGTAGTGAATTACAAAAGTGGGGAATGGTATTGTAGATACATGGCCTTGGTAATTTCGGCTGTTTTTCTGACAAAATTGGCACCGACGAACCATGATAATCCAAAAACATTATATTAAATAACTTAAAAGTTTATTTTGTCGCTAGAAGTCTTGAAAAACACATCAAAACGAAAGAACTAAATGCTTACTCTCTAGTTGTAATGGCGCTCGTATAAACAAACCACGTTTGACATTATTTACTACAATACTACGTCGCATTTGAAATGATCGTCGATCACACTCTGACGATATTAGCATCTCTCTTTATATGGTAATTAAACAAGGACAAAACTACTAAATAGATTACTATTGACACTTTAAACAGGTACTGAAATTTTTAGCAATGTTGCCACTTCTAGTTATAAGCATAAAGGTATCGAAGGATACAACAAATACTAGTTTAAAATTTATATAAAACTATACCTTTATTAAATAAAATTCAAGTATTATTAATTAATTTTAAAGGTAGCGACTGAAATTCATAAATTAGTAAGATTTTTTATTATTTGCATAACTTTTTAACACATTTTTTCTATTAAACTTTTAAGTTGATTTTTCCTGCAACTAAAGAGATTTTGTAAATATGGCAAAGCAGTGGAAGTGTCCTCAAGTGAGCTTACAATGTGACTCGATGTTTCAGGCAAGAAAAAATCAAAACAAGCATATTGTAATGTTTTTACTGATTACTTACTGATTTATTTAAACATTACACCATTCACTAATTATATACACAGTATATTCACTTAAGCTAATTTATATAAACTGTTCACTAATTTATATTCACTTATTTACTTGTTTATCTCACGATGTCAAATTATCAACTGAACTTATCCGCTAATCTGTCCTTTATATATATTAGTGTCTTTTTTACTAGAGAATTCTAGATTGCGGCTTACACACACAAAAAAATTGGCTCTCGCATATTGTATATAAAATTGGTCACAAAA
Organism: Galeruca laticollis; assembly: GCA_963921935.1. NCBI lineage: Eukaryota > Metazoa > Arthropoda > Insecta > Coleoptera > Chrysomelidae > Galeruca > Galeruca laticollis. Next base: position 174,273,222 of record OY998177.1, read on the forward strand.
ACAATGTTTATTTTAATTTTCATACCTAGCTTAGACAGAGTCGGATTTAGGGTCTATACCAGTGAGCTGTTTCGTAACAATATCTATTTTATTTGTTAATCTGTGGTTCATACTTCCTTGGAAAATCCAATCATGAAAATAAAAGGAAATACAAGAAAAATGGATAAGGAGATAATAAAAGCAAATAAAAATATACAAAAGTCAAGTGAATGGAAATGATACGAAAAATGAAAACTTAAACAACAAGAGAAATAATAAAACTGAAGAAAGGAACGAGAAAATGAATGAAAATATAAAGAAGAATATAAATAAGAAAATAAAAGAAAGTAACAAGAGCGTAAACAATAGAAATGAAGAAAGCAATGAAAAAGTAAACAAGAAGGTTCAAAATCGTAAAGATAAAATAAGAGGACAATCAAATATTCCAGGATTGCAAGATTTCATTATAAAAAATTGGTAACACTTTGCATTAAACTGGTTCTCAATACAAGAAGTAATTAAATGGTTTGAAATATATGGATAACATATGTACATATGTAATTAGAAAATATAATAAGAATTAATATCATAATAACAATAACGAAAATTTGAATAATTATTATTTAATTATTACAGTAGAACTATAAATTAATAAAAATACGATAATTAGACATATAAATATATAGACATAATAATAATTTTCAAAGAAATAATATGAAATATTCAGTTCTTTCGTTTAATAATTTTATTCGTTCTATTAGGATGTAAATTGAAATCTTTTGAAATAATTAATGGATCTGGATTACTTTGAATTAAATTATCTGCTTTGATTTGAAAGATCACCTTTGATTTAAATGATTTTCCTTTGATTTAAATGATATTCATTTGATTTAAATAAATCTTCTTTAGATTTAAATAATTCCTTTTTATTTGGATGATCATTTAGTACTATCTGATTATATACAAAATCACAAAGAACTCTCCAAATCATTATATGAAAAAATTCGTGATAAAACCGCCCAAGGTAAAGAAAAAATTATTAATAAAAGAAATGAAAACAGAATTAATCCACCGTCTTATTCAAACCAAGAAACAGCATACATACAAACTAAAATCGTAAAAATGAAAGAGATTAAGACACGCAATTTTAATTCGCATCTAAAAACATATCCCATTCACGGCCACAGATATTTTAATTGTTTCAAATTAACTTATAATTCCATACATTTTAAGGTTAAGAAAACCTGTTTTATTTAAACACTGTTCAAATTAAGTAATTTTTGTATACATTTCGAGTTCCTGTAATTATTTGAAACATGTATTAAGTAAAAAAAAAACGTTTCTTTCTTCACGATCAAACGTTTACCAGAGACGTAAAACTTGTATTTTAGAAATTCTACACAACAGAAGAATCAGATGATAAATTCTTGAAAAAATTCCACTTTATTTTTGACATATTTGCCATGTCAGCAGAGATCAAATATAAAATGTTATTTGGAGCGTAAACGAATCGGATTTCACAAATTCAACGCTGATTTGCCCTTTGATACTCACATATTGGTTCAGATTTTTTTTCTTTAAGTAATATGAGGGGAATGTTTGCTACATAATATATTGCCTTCAGCGAAATAAAATTAAGATTAAATTGTCCCGTTTTTGCGGTAGCAATTTGGAAAGCGCAAATACAAACAAAAATATATTCTTCACAATATTTAACTGAGTATCCAAAATGCCGAGCTCATATTTTATTCCTACATGCGATACGACATCAACAATTTTTAAAAGAGGAAAAACTGCAGAAGTTAAATTGTTTGAAAAACTTAAGATTTATAACGCAGAAGTATTTACAAACATCAACTTTTCAGTAGCCGTCATCTTCGTCAGCCAACGGAATTTTATTTCTCCTTGTGAAATACGGGGCTACCGACAAAATGGAATCAATAGATAAGCATAGATTTTTGAATTTCTTGAAAAATACAAGGAACAATAAAATAGTGCAGTTATCTTGCTTATCAACACTTGGTTGTTCTACCAAGTGCAAGTATGGCTGGGCAATAATCTAAATCCTGGAAACTGATGAATAATAGTTTGGAGCAAATCCAGACTTTACTTCCACCTGCTCCAGAGAAACTGTTGAATACAATGCCAACCCTATCTACGATTCCAGAAAAGTATTGGTTTGTCCCAAAAATAAGTTAGAATTTTTTATTTTTTTTGCTTCCGAACACCTAATGTCAGAAAATGAAGTATTGTAATGGCGCAAAAAAGGCGGAAATATCCATTTCATGACTATTTAAGATGACTAACCAAATTTGATCACAATGTCGGTGCGTCCGTATGTCATCAATTTTTCGTCGCGGCACATCTACCTTATGTAGTTGAGATATAATTTTCTAATTTTGAATTTAAAAGTTTATGGACATAATGCAGACCCCAGTTACTTTTGGTTGAAATCTTTCAACGAGAAGAGGTAGTTTACTTGAACCGTGGAACAGTATTTTTATAAATTTTTGACCTCCAAATTATAAAATAATGGGAATTTTTTCAAATAAAACTTGAAGATAATTAAATTTTGAACAACTTTTGTGTTTCTATTTTTTTGAATTTAGGGCTGCACCCACGCAGCCAGAAGCTAAGTGCGAGGGTCCAGCCCAAAAACCAAAAAAATGTATTTCTTAACCCGTAACTACTACTATCGGGTCCTAAGGACCCAGCGACATCTAAATTCTTGAAAATAGCCCAGACATATTAGAGTGGGGAAATCGTGCTTCCAGTTATTCTCCAGTCAAGTAGTTCTTTGTCGAATGCTGTTGTGAGTGGTTGTCTATATTGTTTACTGTCAAAGCAATACGATATTTGGGTCCGTGGGACCCGATAGTAGCATAAGTGTTAGTTTGTAAACTTGGATAATTTAGGTAAGTGGGCATGTAAATTTATGTATATTGCTAACTAGTTTATTGAGTATGGTTATAATGAAGCAATATTATATTGTAAGATACTCATACTTGCTAATTTTAATAGTTAACCAACGAGCTACTTTCGGATCGCCAGTTGGCGGAATTATTAGACGATGACGCTTTTTGGACAGATATGGACAATGATAACAATGCACAGAACGTTGAAGACGTACCTATACCGGTAGAAGAAAAAGGCAGGGCTTTTGGTCAAATACTGAGTGGCGGCGAAGAAAGTGATAAGGAAGAAGAAGATAACGAAATTTTTAGTGACCATGATTCAGAAAGCGATGTTGAGGCTGATTCAAGTGAAGATGATAACCAAGAAGAACATCTAACAGATTCTTCCACTGATAGTAACACCGCTTCGACTTCAAACGCTTTACCACCTCAAAAAGCGTGGTACGGAAATGATAGAACTAAATGGTCCAAAGAAGCTCCTTCTCGTAAAAAAACTTTACAGCACAATATTATAAAAATGTGTTACCTGGCCTGAAAGGCCCAGCTCGTGCAAATTGTTTGACAACTCCGTTGGAAGCTTGGAAGTTACTCTTTACCGACAATATGATTCAAATTATTGTTGAAAACACTAATTTAAAAATCGACGAAATGAAAGCTCATTACAGTAAATTTAAAACATGCAGAAACAGCAGAAAGACATTTTTGCCTACGTTTGTACAAAACACAGACTAATTGGAAATAAGAGCTATACATGCAAGGACTGTTCAAGTCAGGTCATGAAGATCTGAAATCTATGTGGGCTACTGATGGAACCGGAAGGCCACTATTTCGATCCACTATGTCATTGGCACGGTTTTCATTTTTATTGGCCTGTCTTCGTTTTGATGATGCTACAACTAGACCTGAAACGGTAAAAAGCAACAAGTTAGCTGCAATCTCCGATCTATTTGAACAGTTCGTAACCAATTCCAAAGAAAATTATGCTTCGGGATCTAATCTCACTATCGACGAGATGCTAGTTCCGTTTAGAGGGAGATGTTCATTTCGCATGTACATCCCCAACAAACCCGCTAAATACGGGATAAAAGTGCAAGTATTAGCTGACTATATGGTAAATGCTGAAGTTTATAATGGTAAAGATCCAAAACCTACGAGTGTAAAAAGTAAATTGTCGCATCTCACGCAAGTACTCGTAGTGTTACGTTTTATTGCACCCGTTGCAAATAGTAATCGTAACATTACGGGAGACAACTGGTATTCTTCTATTGAGTTGATTGATGAACTAAAAAAAAAGTGGTCTAACATATGTGGGCACAATGCGAAAAAATAAGAGACAGATCCCTCCAAAGTTCCAACCAAATAGAATCCGAGATGTACAATCTTCATTATTTGGGTTTTCAGCTCAAACCACTATTTTTTCTCATGTTCCAAAACGAGGAAAAGCAGTTATCCTAGTCTCTAGTATGTATCACGATAATTCCGTAGATGATGTTAGCACAAAACCCGAAATAAATTTATACTACAATGGCACTAAAGCAGGTGTTGACGCACTTGACGAAAAATGTGCTAATTATCCGACGTCAAGAAGAACTCGCAGATGGCCAATGTCATTATTCCACGCCATACTAAATATTGCTGGAGTAAATAGCAGGATCATATACCAGTTCGCCCAACAAGGAAAAGAAATTTCCAGGTACAATTTCCTCAAAGAGCTAGGACGTGAATTGTATACTCCGTACATAACGGCTAGAATATACAACATACATGTACCTCGCAAACTTCGTTCGATGACCGCTGATATTTTAGGAATTGTCATGGAGGAACCACCTGTACCTTCGGAAAACCCTTGCAGGTCGAAAAGACCCAGATGCCGCGTTTGCCCGCCAGGAAAAGACCGAAAAACAACTAATTACTGCGCTAGGTGTAAAACTCCCATACGTTTAAAATGTGCGGCCACAATGTGCCTAAAATGCATTAAATTATTATTTTGTATTATTATGTTATAATAGAAGCATAGCTTGGTTAAATAAATGTAAGAAATAAAGTTTTTGACAAAAAACATTATTGTCATGATTTTTTTAATTATTGGGTCCCTGGGACCCTCTAGTAGTATTTACGTTGCGTATTTTGAGTAGTAGCCGTTACGGGTTAAGTATGTAGTGTAGTGAGATTCATCCAATTATTTCAAAACAAATCAATAGTTTTTATTTAGTGTATGACATGACTGTTAACCCGCTATCAGTGACGCCCTCTAAAATCACACTATCGGTAACGTGCTAGATGTTATCTAACCTGTCGGATTTTACGAAAATTCGCCCAAATCATTGACTTTTATTGTAACAGTATTCTTGAAATTGAAGTAATTATGATTCCAGATGGAATTTAATTATTTTTTGATGATGATGATATCATTCATGAATATTTATTAATGAAAGAAATGATAACACGTAATAGTAATTTGCAGAAATGAAATAAACGAGAAATTATTATCGTTTCGAAAAATTTATTGAATCCGGCAAGAAATCTTGGACCTTGTGTCCGGATTTGCCAAATCAATATAGAGGTCATAAGCAGGGCGAAGTGCGATATCCTGCAGAAGATTTTGAAAGATAATGACATTGACGTCGTTGGCATTCAGGAAACTCATACGGAAAATGAGGAACAACTCATCAGAAGAGGTAGGATACCTGGTTACGATTTAATTGGAGCCACATATCACCGCGCTTATGGTGTTGCAACCTATGTGCGGTCTAACAACATAAGATGTTTGCAGGAGCAATTGTAAGTTCAGCAAAAAAGACTATACCTAGAGGATACCGAAAACAATAATATCCCGGGATGGAACGATGACCTCGAAAACCAATATAAGACATTTCTCGACAGTAACGACCATGAAATCGCGGATAAGCTGCTGCGCAATCTTGATACAGCTCGACGAGAGAGATGAGTGGAAACTGTACAAGCACTGGATTTTAAAACGTCTAGCAGAAAAGTTTGGTCGCTCTTAAGAAAGCTAAATGATGGGAAGAGGAACGCACGCAAAGGTACAACGATACCTCCCAGCAAAATCGCTGCACATATTGTACAAACTTCCAAAGCTCGGCTAGACAAAGCTCACACAACGCAAATCAAACGCGAGCTTAAAGCACTTAAATTAACACGTGAAGAACATACGCAGTTTTCCTATCCATTCTCACCAGAGGAAATAACAACGGCGTTAAAGGATGTAAAGTCAGGGAAAGCGCCTGGATTTGACGGAATCCACCCGGAGTTATTATTATTATTACACATAAATGAGGGCAGAGGAGCTGGCTCCTATTAAGCCCAAAAAAAATACATTTCAAAAGAAATACCTACTAGTAGTGAACAAACAAATGAGAGGAAGAAGAAATTACGATTGAGCTCTAAAAGTTATTAAATAAGTAACACTGATCTAGTCTATTTTTGAGTATGTTGACACTTGTTGCTGAAACAATTTCACTGTCCAAATCATTCCAAATATTGAAAATTCTGTTTGGTAAAAAGTTTTGTCTCGATCTAACCGCAAAATTTTCCTTTTTTAACTTGAACTGGTGTCCTCGAAGTCTCGTGTCCGTATTTAGGGTGAAAACTGTATTTGGATCATCAAAATTATATTTAAGAATTCGAAAGGCTACAATAAGATCGCCTCGTATCCTACGCAGCTCAAACGTGGTAAGATTTGCCATGGATAATCTTTCTTCGTATGAAGGTGTTACAGGTTCAAAAGCAACTCTGGTAGCCTTCCGCTGTACACTTTCCAGCAACGTTCTATCACGAGTCAAGTCCGGGTACCAGACTGGGCCGGCGTATTCAAGGATAGGTCTGACGTAAGTAGCATACAATTTGCAGAAGCTCTAAAAGAATACTTTTGAGAAGCATTTCCTAATAAGATAACGTTTGGTATTTGCACGTTTGGATACTGAGAGCACATGATCGGACCACGATAGTTCACTATTCACGATAACACCCAGGTCATTATGAGAGGTTACTGTGGTTAGAATTTGACCGTCAATAACATAATCAAAATGTGGGTTGTTTTAACCGACGTAAAGCACTACACATTTTTCATTGTTCAATGGAAGTAACCATTCCGAAGACCACTGATGTATTGACATTATGTCGTTTTGAATAGATAGAAGACTTGTGATGGGATTGTCATATATTTTTGAGTCGTCGGCATATTGCGATATTTTGCTGGAAACGTGAAACGGTAAATCGCTAGTGTACACTGTAAACAAAAGTGGGCCCAAAACTGAGCCCTGCGGAACTCCACTTTTAACTGGTCTTTTATGAGAAAAGGAGTCACCAACTCGAACCTTGTAGAAACGATCCGTCAAAAAGTTTTCAATCCATAGTTTTAAGTTTCCTCTAATACCGAAATGTTCTAACTTGCACAGGAGTCTTCGCTTGAGAACCCGGTCGAAAGCCTTGGAAAAATCTAAATACACTATATCAATAGGTTCTCTATTATTCAAGAATGATGTCCAGTCATTCACACAATGAAGTAAGTTGGTAAGTGTTGACCGCCCTGGAATAAATCCGTGTTGTTTTGGAATAATATGTTGTTCGAGGAGGAAATCCATCATAGTTTCGGAAATAATAGATTCCATTAGTTTACTGACGACGGGCAATAAACTTATTGGGCGATAATTGTGACTATCCAGCTTATTGCCCTTCTTAAAAATGGGGGTAACAGAAGCTAGTTTTCAACTAGAAGGCAGAGAGCTGTTTGTTAAGGACGACTGCATTATTAAGCATAGCGGAGTAGCGAGAGCGTCGGAACATGTTTTGAGAAAGTAGGGTGTCAGACCATCTAAGCCAGGTGAGGCGTTAGTACGCAGGTTTAGCAAATGCTGTTTGATTTTATCATTTGTGAACAGAATATTGTCAAGAGTGGCGAAAAGACGGGGGGATATGATGTCAGGCATATTGTCATTAGGAAGTTCGTTTGTAAAAACTTTTGAGAATGTCTGTGAGAGTGTTTCGGAAGTCTCTTTATTTGACGAGCAAAGGCTACCGTCATCTTTTAGAAGCAGATGAATAGCGACTTTAGATGATAGTGAGGAACGTATGTATTTAAAAACTTTTTTGAGTTTCCGCTGGCTATAATTGATTCTTCAAAGTTGTGCCTGAGCTTATCAAGTAGTACTTTGACCCGATTAGAAAAATTGCGATGGTTACTGAAATCTACAGTAAGCCTTGTTTGTTTATATTTTCGCCAGAGGTGTCGCTTGTGTCTGATTAAATGTATTGCCTGGTTATTTATCCGATGTTTTAGGTTATTTTTAGAAATTTTACGTTGGGTTGTATTCACACTAATTGTTTTACTGGTGATTTGAAGGAAGGTATTCCACATTGTCGAAGGATCAATAGACAAATTCAACACAGAATGCCAATCGATCTGAGATAAGTCGTCGTTAACTTTGTTAAAGTCAGTATAATTGTAAGTGAGTGTGTTACTCAAACTTGGAGAGGAGTTTACATTAAACTGAATGTGAGTTGTTATGACTGCGTGATCTGATTTACCTATTGGGGAACTAATTTCGGGAGTTGTGAGTAGATTTTCATCATTGGTAAGAATAAGGTCCAGAGTAGACGGTTGGTTGTTGATTCTAAATCTGGTGGGTTCTTCTATAAGTTGGGATAGGTTGGAGTTTAAAATAAAATTTTGAAAAATATTATGCGAACTAACATCATCAGATAGAGATGTCGTTTTCCAGACAATTTCAGGAAAGTTGAAGTCACCGACTAGTATAACATTATCAAGCTCCGACATTTCCCACAGTTTATCGATTAACAAGATGTCATTTTCACGGTGGGTGTCTGGTGGTCGATATAAGCAAACGAGATGATTAATTGAAAATAAGTTTTTAGCAATGCACAGATGGATGACATCTCTACCTGGAATATCAAAGTCACCCACCGTGACTGAGAATGAAGAAGTAATGACATCAACCAAGTACAAGCACACACCTCCACCTACACGGTGTTCTCTATCTTTACGAAATAATGTGTATCCATGTATATGGATTACAGAGTCGAGTATGGTTGGTTAAGGCCAGCTTTCCGATATCATAATAATATGTGGTTTTAACAATTCCACAGTGCATAATAATTCATTAAATTTGGCGGTCAGGGAATCAAGATTGGTATAAAAAAGTAGCCAGTCGTTAAAGTTTCAAGAATGAGAATTATTGACGAAATTTCGTTATCTTTGGAGTACCTTGAATATATTTGATTGTCAAGTCATGTTCACCATTGTTTTTTCTAGTTTCCAATTCATTGCGAAGATCTTTGAGTCGCTGCTGTTGGATAGGTGTCTTATCATCTATTATGGAGAAAGATTCAGTGGCTTGGTTTTCCAGCAGTTTTGATTTATTTCTTAGTATCTGTTTAGCTTGGTATTCCGAAGACATTACAACTTTTAACATGCGAGGAAAACTCTGATTTGGTTTTGATTTACCTACTCTGTAGAATGCCAGGTGATTTTCTTGACAACCGACAACGTTCAATACTGACTTTACTTTATTTAAATCGTGATCCTTTTTGGACTGAATATCACCCATGTGCTCTGGAACGCCCCTAATCAAAATATTCTTGGCACGATTTAAGCGGTCCATAGCTTCATTGGCGATAGTATCGGTAATTTCCGTTGATTTTAATGAATTCATTTGATTTAATTTGTCATTTAATTCTGACAATTTGTTTTCAAACTCAGTTATTTTCTTATTAATATCCTTTTTAAAATCTAGTAAAAGGTCTTTAATGTGTGCAATGTTTCCAACGTTTGAATTACAAGAGTTGCATAAAATACATAGTCCTCGTACTTTCTGCCTCGTGACTCGATCATCGGTAGACACATCAGTGTGCAAGTGATGTGGATCGGTTGTTCACTTTTTAGTTCTGACTAACAACAACTAAGCGCTGCTGTTCCGCAGTTGGTAATAAATTATATTTTATTGTTGGTAAAATCTGCTGTTTTCGATATCACGGTGGTTCCGTGTCGATCTTAACCAATCTTCGTCAACGTCAACTTAATAGATAAATCGTCTTTCATGTTAGATTGTATGAATTTCAAAGCATTGAATATTCGTTATTTCGTGTTTTCTATTTCATCATACTTATCTTTTTTTAATATTATGGATATTATATTTGATTCTTATTTCATTTTAATAATGGTATATACACGTGTTGTGTACCTAATTGTTATTTTAAGAACACTGAAAAGCCAGATCTTGAGGTAAGTTAAATTGTAAACTTATAATCTTTTATTTATAAAGACCTAAAAAAGTAGGGCTAATGAAGCAATGCATATTTATAACTTTTTGGTCCACGCAACGTTTCGCAATTAAAACATATAATATTCTCATGTATATAAAAATATATTCCCATAGCTTTCACATTATAAATTTGTTTGTCACATTGTTCACAATAGAAATAGTTTTGAATAAGGTGTTTTGCATTATTTTACTTCATATGTGCCGATAGGAATTTCCTTATAATTACCAATTTCTTTTTTGTTAGCTTTTCCGTATGTGGATGAATAACATCAACCATGAATATTTACTTACCCAGGATAAAGATAAAGTCATTCGGAACTTTAGAGTTTGTGATGTCCACTTTTCTGAGGATTGGAAATTCCAATCCAAAAATAACAGAACAATTTTAAAACGAGATGCAGTACCTACTTTATACTTGGGACAAACTGGTAAATACTGTAGTTGATTGATTATTAAATAATGTAAAATTCCTAATTACCAGTGGATATATACTAGAATGCGGGATATATACTAGAATTCCTGAAATTGAGGTTATTTTAATGATTTAGTGTGTTTTGTGAAGATGAATGGTTTTTGACAAAGAATAAAAATAAACGTACTATTTTAAATAGCCACTTCATTTTATTATTGTTGTTTTAGAAAGTGGCAGCCAACAACCAGATTTCAGTCAAAGTTCTAATGGAAAGTTTAGGTAATATATTAGTATAATTTGTACTTTCATGTATTCTTACACTTCATTACAAAATAAGAAGATTTAAACATTAAGTTAAAAAAATAATAGTGCAGGATTGTGTCAAAGTAATAATAAATTGTTCTTTTTCTGGCCTAATAAAACTAGCATATATTAAATTGCAATATTTTATAGTATACACAAGAAACACACCTACAGGTTTAAAAGTACAAAAATAAAAGTGATAAGAACATTAAAAATTATTAGCAAACTAAATTACATTATTTTAATGATAATTTAATATTGTGGTATTATGAAGGTACACGTCGTAGGGCTTTGTACCTTAGTTTAATTATATTGTTTTTATTTATTTATAGTTGAAACAAGTGAGGACATTCTGAGAAGATGTAAACGTTACAAAAAAGTAGCACTGTACAGGGCAATCCCTAGATGTACTATTGCACGGATAAATCTCATGCAAGCTGATCAACACATCAAAACATTATCTGAATATATACACACACAAAATTTGACTAATCAAGAGTATTTAACAAATATTATGGAGTTTACTAACTCTGAAACATTTATAGGTACGTCAATATCTATGTCCACTAACTTAGGTGACAAAAACTCAATTCACCGGATGATATATAATAAAATAATAATCTTGAATCCTAATACAACGTGATAGTAACAAAATGGAATAAAACTGACAAGCTTTAACAGTAGTTACAGATTAGTAGACATGTATTCATTAAAATCTTTTCTTTGCTTTATCTTCGGCAATTTATTGTACATTTTAATCATTGAATAGAAACAATTTTTTATGTTGTCAACCTGTGTAGTGGATGTTGATTATTGTTAATTGATTTAGAAATATGAGCTCTTTTGAATCCATATTTATTGTATCATAGGTAAGTAAATGTAAGAGTATGTTCTACCCATTGTTGTGTGGCTAGTCAGGGAAATACATAAAAAAGTTGTCATTATTGTTGCTTTAGAGCCTTCAAAGATCTCGTTTTTGATGTAGTGATCTGGAAACTAATCTAAGTCAGATCACTGGCAAATTAAAGAACCTCTTTGATTTATTTCAAAGGAATTTGTTCGTGAAGCTACATAACGAATTAAAAAACTGTTTCAACTAACTTTGAAATAAGTGTTTGTGTCGTCACTTAGTGAATTAAAGAACCATTTCAATAAATTTTAGAATAAGTGTTTGTGATATCACAAAATGTAGGCCTGTCTTTGATGGGGAACCTTAATGAGGCCTGGAGTCTTAAACTTACGTCTCCTGGGTGGGCCATAGAAAAAGATGAATTATTTTTAAATAATAAATATCTGGAAGTAATATTAGAATTGTTTTGTGTATATTCGTATTTAAATGTTATGGTCATATTATGAATTATAATTTTAAGTTATAAATTATGTAAAATGTACAAATAAATTTTTCTGAAAATAGTATGTATCGCTTTGTTCCTAGTTTATAATGAAGTTAATTCCCAGTACAAAAATACGGTGGAAACTGTGCATATAATTACTAGTAGTAATGTTCTCAATATGCAATATAGCTAGTTGATTTGTATAGTATTTTTCACGATCTAATAAAATCTGTTATATTGCCTCTCATATAATAACTGGAGCCTAGTCACTTTCTTAGATCGTGAAAAATACTATACTGGTACAACAAAATTGAAAGATACCCGACAATTTGAAATTTAAAAAATTCCCGCCATTTAGAAATTTCAAATATTACCGCCAGAGAGCTGACAGTATCTATGTCACTCACAGAACAAAAAGTTCTGTTATGTCACTACTATGGCAGCGCCTTTGTGTTGTTAGTCGTAACTAAGGCCTACTTGAAGTGAGCCATCTTCTTTTTTTAATAGTAGTTATATGATCTGTGACTGAAGCTTGCGGTCGGCAGCACCCACCGATTTCGAACAATTATCACAAACTGATAACGTAGGCATGGTCTACTTTTTGTTGGGTTGATCGATACTAAATTCTCAAAATTAAAGTTTTGTACTCACGGTAAATTAGTTTCTATTGCACTTATTGCACTTACACTTCAACTTTTATAAATAAATTTAGTACTGTTAATTGCTACTATATTACTGCGTTGGTTTATATAGATTTCGTTAATTAACGATATTTAATTCTTGAGAATAATGGCAGCGGTTCCCATAGAACAGGCCGGATTCCGCCCCGGGCGCAACTGTACAGATCAGGTTATGTCACTAACAACCTTTGAAAATAAATTAAAGACATCAGCTGTATTTATAGATCCGAGTGATTCATTGCCAGAGGATTACCCGACTCGTTGACAGCATGCTGGTCGATAGAACATTCCAGGTGATAGCAGGGAACAGTCAAGTACCCAAAGAGTCTTAAATAATGGCTTACCACAAGGCTCTGTGTTGGCTCCGCTATTGTTCAGCTTATATATCGCCGACATGCCAGATACAACTTCCAAAAGGTTCGAATATGCGGATGACTGGGTCTTGGCAACACAACATAAGACGTTCGAAGCAATGGAGATAATTTAACGTCCCTGAGCATATATTTTCGTAAATGGAGGTTACAACCGAACCACACAAAAACAGAAACCACCTGCTTCCATATCTGCAACAAATCCGCAAACAGAAGACTAAATGTCTATTTTGAGGGAATCCGCGTCCGAAATATTTGGGAGTTACTTTAGACAGAACGCTCACCTACAAACAGCATTTGGAAAACACGGCAGCTAAATTAAACACGAGGAATAATATTCTCCATAAGTTGTGCGGTACCACATTGGGTTCATCGGCTGACATGTTACGCACTACAGCACTTGGACTGGTCTACTCGACAGCGGAATACTGCGCCCCGGTATGGTTGAATAGTGTTCACACAAAGAAAATCGATGTGCAGCTCAACAACACTATGCGAATTATAAGCGGAACCATTCGCTCAACTCCAACACACTGGCTGCCTGGTTTGAGCCACATACCACCCGCGGATCTCCGGCGAAGGAATGCTCTTCTTCGGGAATACAAGAAACTGATTGACAACCCACAGTTACTCATACATCGCGACATACCTGACCTGGATAACGGCAGACTTCGGTCCAGACACCCAGCAATAGTAATAGCCAAGGAAATGCAACGAACAGGGTTTAACATCATAGAATCTTGAAGAGAACAATGGCAGGTAGTGGGCCCCGGGAATTGTCAAACCCTCCCCTGCATCACGGAGAAACCACCTGGGTATGAACTGCCTCGCCATATATGGTCATGCCTAAATCGTATTCGCACCAACCATGGAAATTGTGCAGATTCGCTCCATAAATGGGGTAAAATAGCGAATCCCGGCTGTGACTGCGAAGCAGAACGTCAAACCATTCACCACAAAGTATCCGAATGCGAAACAAGGGCTTATGCTGGAAACTTCTCAGACTTTCTGATGGCAACCGACGCCGCAAAAAACTATATATGTAATGTTAATGTTCGTTTTTGATTTTATTTGATTTGTTCGCTATTTGTCATTTACACTCCTGTTTGTGTTTTTGTATAAGTATAAGTTTTAATTTTTAATTCTTATTTCAATTTTAATTTTTTTATTTTGCCCTGTTGCATGTGTAATGCCATACGCTAAATAATACTGAATTCTAACTAACATTCAGGAGACCTCATGTTCGATACAGTTAGCGCTCATCAATATAGTTTTAACTGTATGCTCCTTGCAAATGGGTTTCTGACATGTATCACAAGAGTATTTTTTAAAACGGGTCGTCCTCTTCAGACAGAAAGAGCATCGTGGTTTCACATTTCCTTGTTGTGCTGTGAGTACATGCTGTTCATATGCCTGTGGTACTGCATCTGGTGTCTGATTATTCAGCACATTTTTTATTTTCTGTTGCAAAGGAACAGATAAACTCCTCAAACTGGATATATGCATAATGTGGGGTTTTGTTAATTGCTTTGCTAGCTCAGATAAGCTATTTTGTCATTTGTATTAGTGAAGTAAATGATTTGCGAATATATGCCTGCGATCTTGAGAAACGAACAAAATACCGTTAGCGGCCAACGATTGCTCACTCGTGTAACACAGTACTCAGTCTTCATACGGTCCATAACATCAACCGCTCCTTTGGCGAGGTTGTAGAATGTGATAATCGATGGGTTGTTCTGATCTCCAGTCTCTAAGTCGATTTCGGCATCTTCATGAAATGTAGACAACATTAGGACATTCTTGTTCTTTTTAGGTATATACGAAGCAAGCATGCATTTCCTAGGTTCTACAGCCCACACAAACATACTGCTATGTACCTGCCGAACTTTTGTGTTAAAAAAAATTGGGGTTATATCACGTTTATTCTTCCGTAAAGTACCTGCTAGAGTGAGACGGTGATCTTTCCATAAATCGTTAGCGAGTGGTATGGAAGTGAAATAATTGTCGGTAGTGACATTCCTAGCTGTGCCACTGCAGTGTCTAAGAAGACGTTTGACAACACTATTCGCATCATTTTTCAACATCAATGGACCTTCAGGTTGTTTACCGGCATAAACTTTAAGATTGTGTATATAAACTATTCGTGAGTCGACAGCTGCATAAGTTTTTAATCCATATTTTGCAGGCGTATTTGTAATGTATTGCCGGAACTTGCATCTTCCTCTGAACCCCTCTAGCATATCTCAATGTATAAACCAACGCTAAATTGATAAATGTAAAAACAAAAATATCCCCATTAAAGAAGTCTGGTTTATATACACTTTAATTTTGAGATCAGATACAGTGAACATTTACGAGCAGTTAGATTAAAACAACCAGATAAGTCCCACTACCCAAAACACCTACTTGACACCAAACATTCATTAACACCTAACACCTAGAAGTACTACATATTTGTGATAAGAAACATGAACTGGATTTCCTTGAAGAATTAGAAATTAGAAGACACTTAAGAAACCCACAATATCAAGTTGTCAATGAACAGATAAATCTAGGGAGTTCTCCACTTTTGAACTGTCTTCTTTAGTGATAATTGTAAAGTTCAGCAGATATAGCCTGGTTTCCTATATAATTGCACAGTTATACTGATCTTAATTGAAAAAGATATCCAGGATATCTCCATAGGGCTAATAATATCTAAGCTTTAATATCTGTAATATCATTCTTCTTTTTTCTATTAACATATATTAAGTCAATCACTAGGTAGGTCCCTTCTTGGTCTAGCCAAAATAATTATTAAACATCAGAGAGGTATCAAATGAAATGTAACTTCTGCCATTCTGACGATGATATTTATATCGAAACAATTGTCAATTTTCTTAGAGTTTTTAAATTTTTTTCATTATATTGTGGTATTCTAGGTAATTACCTAGAAACAGTAAGTATCATTTAAAACAGTAAAATGAGTAGATTTCACGAAGTATAGGCCGAGACAGTTAGTTTTAATTATGTGTATGTAAATGTTATTTAAGTTGTTAGTATCTGATTTTTTGTTTACCGTCTTTTCACTTAATTCAATAAATATTAATTCGCTTAAAAGGCGTTTGTGACAGCTAGTCTATTTATCTAGGATGTTGACGGTTTCAAAGTCATTTGTGATTTTGTTCAAATGTATGTGTTGCTAATGCTGTTTTTCTGATTTGTCCCTTTGTTTTTCTTCACATGAGTTCTTGTGGGCATATATTCTGTTTCTTAATATTTTCTTGGTTTGAACAATATAAGATCTATCGCATTCAAAACAATGTATTTTGTAAATAAGGTTTGATTCATAGCCTATAGGTAATTTGTCCTTCATAGAGGAATAAAAACAATTTACCGTTTTTGTATGGTAAAATACGATTTTTGTTCTTCCAGTGTGTAATATGTGTTTCAATTTTTCCGAAAGACCCTTAAGATAAGGAATCTTAAAATATCTATATGAATTTTCAGTCAATGCTGGTGTTAAAATTCTCTCAATATTTTTAAGAATTATAATATTACAAACATTAAGGGGATACTAATTCAACAGCAATTTTTATTATTATTTTGAATTTGACAAGGAAATGAAAAATCATTTGTGCTCAACAGAGAAAAACCTCACTAGGTAAGAGTGACACCTTAAGGAATTTTAAATTGTCAGCAATTTTAATTTTATTTATTTTTGAGAGATGTTTTTAGTTGTTTTGAAATTTTTGAATTTTTAAATTTGGAATTTCTACATGAGCAGGAGTTTTTAAGGTTTTAAAGTTTTTATTGATAATATAATATTAATTAATTATCACCAGATGCATGTATATCTTTGTAGCCTTGATAAAGGATTCAAATAAATCCGAAACGTCGACATAGTGGAAAATCTGTTTTTTTATTATCCTACATAAAATAAATAATACATAAGGATACGATCACAGAAGTTACAATGTGATTCCAGTTGTTAGTGAATTAGTGATCTTGTTTTGTTTTTAAAAGTACTATTCCGGACAGTAACCCTTAATGTGCGTCAGCAAAGAATTTACTAATAAGAAAATGAGAAGGTAGAAATTATAAATGTAGCTAAGCGACAGAATTAATGATGCGAATTAAAAGTTGAGTAGTTATGAGGAAGTTAAAAAAATATTGTCAATCGACCAGTACAATGACTATAATAATATTGAGGGCAAAGAACGTCAAAATAAACGTTTTCGTATATTTTTAGATTTATATTTTAAGCAGTTTTAACCAATTTAAAACCAGTAGATGGATTTCAATGTTTATCTAATTTGTTTAATTTACAGTTTTCTGCGACTTAATTTTTAAGTAATCATATTATCACTTAGTTCAAATAAGAGAACACTTAGTATATTAGATCACTGCTTCTGAGATTGTTAAAATCGACGCCCCTTATTTCCGAATATGAATGAGAGGACTAAAATTAAATCATGAGAATACAAATTTTGCGTTTTGTCCTTGATTACAAAGTTATTTTTTTAAAAAAAACGTCTTCTTCACCTTCTGCCCTTTCAGGCGTGGGATTGAGATTCCGTTTATTTTTGTACCCATTTTTTCCATTCTACTCTCATTTCGTTCATCCCTTCTTTAAACCAATATCTTTTATTTGGTCTACCCATTTCCTTCTGGTCCTCTTCTTCGAGTTCCCAGCTCCTATTAGTTTTTTTTTGTAATCCTATCCGTCCTCAATCTAACATGTCCATAGTTGTTTCTTCCTTATTTTCGTTATTATCGGCTCTTGTTTTGTCATTTTCCCGATCTCCTCGTTTTTAAACAATAAAAACAAAGATCTAAAATTCAGTCCTTACACAATTGTTATAAATAACTGTCAGTCTTCAACTTGTTAACAAACCCTCGATTTGCTTGGCGGCAATCCGGAAGATATACAGGTATAGATGCGGTGAAGGGAAAATCCAGGCGAGTCCTAGGAACAGAAGTGTGGCGGCGATGAAAAGAATCTAGACAACACCGAAGATGAGATAAAGAGAGATTTCTGAGGTGTAGAAACGTTTCGATGAGAGTTCTGTAGTGTCCGAATTAATAATTAATTCCGGTTTCTATAAAATCCGTTTCGAAGGACCATATGTACGTATGTGCATGTACAGTGATAATTAGTGCACTGTATTCCAATTATTATTGTTTGCAGTTAAATAAAAATCAAATTCGGACAGTATTACTATATTTACACAAAATTATTACACTATTTACACTTATTATTAATTGTAAAATGTTTCTTTATGGTTGCGAAAATTTGCTACTTAATAATCACTCGTTTACTAATCGAGATACCGGGAGAAAGAATTGCGAAATATGCTTGAAGATGAGCTTGAAATAGATATACAAAGAACGATAAGCGCAAAAATAATAATGTTACTAGAGTTACTTCAGTCAACTACTGAGATACAACTTGAGCTTGACTCAAGCTGGAGGTGAACCGTTCACTTGATGAAACAATCATGACTGAGGGTTAGAACTGAGACTTCCTGCAAGCAAGATCTTATGCCGTTAATCTTTTCTTTTCTAGATAAAGTTAAATTGCATAAATAAATAGAGAATAGTTATCTTTACAAATTGTAGAATGCGTCAAAGTATATTTCGACGGTAGCAAAAAACCTTGAATATTACAATAGAGATGACAGTGGTTCAAACCGTCCGGACAATAGTTTTTAAAATACAAAAGGCGGTTGTAAGTCTGTCGCAGCACAAAAGTGCAAGAATAAATAAATAATATTTATTCTTTTGACAAAAAGTTGTAAATTCGATACAACATAGAATTTATCAGTGAGAAAAATGTATTTTCGATACTTTTACATAAATTGGCTTATTAAGAAATTACCATCTGGATACAAGAATTCCAAAAGTATTCTCAATGCACACTCTTGCCTGTGATAATATGTAGTTGAATATTCTCTTTTTCATTGGTAGCAGTTTTTCTGGATATGATCTCAACAGGTATTTTATTAGATGAAAGACTGCATTAGCAACAAACACATATGGCATTCTCATATTCGTTCCATTAACGGTAGAGCTGGAAGGGATACTTAAATGTGATTGTGACATTAATTGCCCGAAAATACTTTTCTTAAATATCAGAACCATAGCCTCTTATATCAACCAATCTGAACAAGTAATTAGCATCACACAGAGCAAATAATACCACTATACCACACTTAATTTCTGTTTATAATTATAGAAGAGTGAACCATTGTGTGCAGGAGCCTGATAATGTGTTTGCCATCCAATGCACCCACACAATTGGGAAAATTCCACTTCTCTTTGAAAAGTGTCAACCGCTCTTCAGTTGTTGGTGGCTTCAAATACTGCTTAGAAAGAACATTCCAAATGACCCTTGTTACTTTATTCGCAGTTTTAGGAACAGTTGTGATTCCCATTTGATGTGACCAAGCTAAATTTTGCATAGAACACCTTGATACAAATACCTGAAACATAAAACTATACTGGGCAACTATAATAGTGAATAAACTTATTTGGCAATATTCTCACTGTAAGGTAATCTCTAGCCGATCTTCAGAAGGGACCATGTCAGATATTTGTGTGATATATGTGTGATGTTACTAACTGGAGTAGACTGTTGAAGAGATTCAAATCCATCCGTGTATATTTCAAGCTTGAAGCTCAGTTTGTGAAAATTCTTATTGATGCTGTGCATAAAAAAGAATTGCAGCAATTGCTGAATAATCATAATCATCCATTTTTAAGAAAAAATAACCTAAAATACGAAGTTCTAATTTGGAAATCTATAAACACACACTCCGCCTGCATTGCTTACTGGATGGACCGAGTAGTTTAGTGAGTAATGTTGCCGGTCCCAAGACCGGAAAAAGGAGGAGGGTTTGAGGGTTTAAAGGCGAGGCTAGCAACCTACCTTTTAGAAAAAAACACTGCTCGAACCGGACGGATCAACTTAGGAAATGACACGGCGAGAAAAAAGAGAAAACGAGAATCGAAACGAAATAAATTGAGACTAGCCTGCTGGAACATTACATCGTGGAACACCAGAGACCAAGAAGTGCTAATGGAAATCGCTAATAATAACATTGATATTTGTTTGCTCTCAGAAACTAAAAAGAAAGTAAAGGGAACACGAAACTTGGTGACTATATACTATTCTATAGCGGAGTAGATGAGGACAAAAACGCACAGGCAGTGGTTGAAATAGTTGTACACCAGAAGCTATACCTGATCGAAGACGTGCAATACCTTCGGCACAACATAATGTATATGTCACTAAAATTTGAAAACGACAAGACACATATGATAAGTGTATATGCACCAGACATAACAAAACCAAGGGAAGAAAGAGAACAATTCTTCGATGATCTTCAGTGCATTTTGAATCGTTTACCAAGAAACGAAGAAGTCTTTATAATGGGGGATTTCAATTCACGTATAGGAAATGATACCATCACTGGAATCATGCAACACTTTGGTGAGGGGACAAAAAATGAAAATGGCAATATGTTAATCGAAATGTGCACATACAACGAACTAAGAATAAACAATACGTACTTTGAACATAAAGAACAACACAAATATACATTCAGAAATACAAGGGGTAACAAATCGATCATCACCAATAGACAAGTGGACCCTCAACAAATTATGGACATAAGAGCACTAACATCGGCGAACGTAGGGATACAACATAACCTGGTTCTTTGCAAAGATCGATCGTTAGGTATGCGAAAAAAGAAAAAGGCATCAAATTATGTAACATAATTCAATATAGAATCGTTAAAGGAAGATAGCATAAAAGATCTATATCAAAGAAGACTCAATGTGAAGATAACGCAAAACGAGGTTGTAGATAACAATAATGTAGAAACGGCTTGGAAAAAAATAAGAGAAAATATAACACAAAGTGCAACAGCAGCCATAGGGATAAAAACAGTAGACGCCAACGGAAAGAGAAACACCAAACCGTGGTTCACCAACGAAGTCAAGGAACTGGCAAAAGAGAAGAAGGAAGCATATATAAAATACATTAACAATAGAACACCGGATGAGTATGAAAGATACAAAACTGTTAGAAATCGAACAAACAACCACATACGACAACTAAAGAAGGAATACTGGGAAACATTTTCAGCAGAAATGGAAGCGGACTTATACGGTGGTCAGAATAAGGTGTGGAACATGCTACGAAACAGAAAAAAACAAGTTACGGAGGAAGTGCAAGTAAATGACATTACAGAAGAAGAATGGATCAGGTACTTCGAAAACACATATAATATTACTGATGACAATACACCGATACCTCAGTAAATGATAACAATAACGAACCGGAAATAACACTAGAGGAACTTGAAGCACTAATAACAAAATTGAAAAATTGAAAAATCGAAAAGCACCTGGCATTGATAATATAAACAACGAGTTAATCAAGTATGGAGGAGAAAAACTAAAGAGGGAACTTGTCACCTTCTTTCAGAAGATTATAAAATCCGGTGTCATATCGTACGAATGGAAGTTAAGCATATCCGTACCCATACATAAAAAAGGAGAAAAAAGGGATCCCGACAATTTCAGGAACATAACTTTGTTGAGCTCAGTATTAAAACTTTTTAGAAAAATCATAGCGATAAGACTTGAAAACAAGATTCCGATGACGGAAGAACAACAAGGATTCAGACAGAACAGATCGACGGTAGACGCAATATTCATAATACGGCAACTAACAGAAAAATCAATAGAGTTCAACAAGCCCATGTTTGTATGTTTTGTTGACCTCACTAAAGTCTTTGATAAAGTACGGTTGAGGGACGTATTAGAGATTCTAGAGAAGAACAATATAGATCATAAATATCAAAATATTATTAAAGAACTGAAATATAACGAGAATTGAAACCAGAACGGGATTGTGCAAAGAAGTACAGATTATGAACGGGATACGACAGGGAGACAGCCTCAGCCATACACTATTCAATATTATCATGGACAGAATCATAGAAAGCGTTAACAAGGTCAACGCGGGGTACAGAATGGGAGAACAATCATTAAAAGTGTTATGTTATGCGGCTGACGCAGTGCTAGTGGCAGAGAGTGAAGATGACTTACTGCGCCTCCTATACAGAATGAAGACAACGGCAGATAAATATAATATGAGCATCTCAAATAAGAAGATTCAATCAATGGTCAAAGCCAAAGATCCGATTAGATGTAAACTAGCTGTCGACAACAACATAATACAACAAACAATGACATTCAATTACCTTGGAGTAACAATATCAAGCAAGAGGGATTTAATAGAGGAAACACGAACTCAAGCGATAAAAGCATCAAGGGTCAGCGGATATTTGAGAGAAATAATATGGAAAACAATATGATGAGTACACAAAGCAAGATAAGAATCTACAAAACATGCATAAGACCTCAGAGATAGAATGAGAAGTCAGGATGATATAAAAGATCGTACGTTTAATCCTGATCAGGAAACAAGTAGTTCTAGTTCTGTCTCTACAGAGGATGTAGAACATAATAGCCCAATTGACGATCTTCTAAATTACGATCCACCTAATGATGCCAACCAAGCTGAACTAGCAGAAGATCCTGACAAGCTGAACTAGCAGAAGATCCTGATGGTGAAGAATGGACGGATATAGAAGAAGAGCCAACAGTTTTTCCGTTTACTGGCGTAAAAGAAATAAATGTTAGTGACCTGCCGCCTAATCCATGTCCAATAGATTACTTTATGCTTCTATTTGATAAGGATATTATCGAAAAAATTACAAAAGAAACCAATAGAAGGGGAAATACAGTATTGGCCTCCAAAAAAACAAGGTCTAGTAGAGAAAAAAAGTGGCAAGATATTTCGACCAACGAAATGCGAAAATTTATCGGTTTGTGTTGCCTTTTTAAACAAATCTTTAGTCCTGGACAAAACCTATCGATTGATGAAGCCATGATTGGTTGGAAAGGGGGATTATCATTCCGACAATATATATCAATCAAGAGTCATAAATATGGCATAAAACTGTATGAACTAACAACTGACGATGTTCTTAACATTATTATTTACACGGGAAAGGGAACATCAGTTTCAGAAGAATCATCACATGCTGAAAGTGTGGTAAAAGAATTGATGAGAGATTATTTAGAAAAGGGTCATACAGTATACCTTGATAACTTTTACACCAGTGTTTCTTTGGCTGAATTTTTGCATAAAAAAACAGCTTTGGTAGGAACCATACGTGACAATAGAAAGGAAAATATGAAAGCGAAGCTGAAGAAGGGTGAGGCAGTTTGGAAAAGAAAGGGACCAGTATTACTCACTAACTGGAGGGATAAGATGTATGTTAGGATGATAAGTACGGCTCACAAACATTCGATGGTCGAAATTCGGGGTAAGAGAGCTAATAATAAAATAAAACCTGCATGCGTTATTGATTATAATAAACACATATCGGGAATCGACCGATCAGATCAAATGATGGTATCGCAAAATATTTTTTCATTTAATAGATTTGTGTATGTGGAATTCCTGTTTTTTATATAATTTTCATCAAAACAAAAATATTAGGCTCCTAAACTTTCGGGAAGAAGTGATTATGAAACTTATCAATCAGCCAGGCAATTTGCAAGTAGAGAACGAGGTTGAAACTAAGGGCAGATTCCACTTTATAGAGCCAAATCCTCCTACAGAAAAAGAAAAATGCACAATGAAGAGATGCCGTCAGTGTACAATCACAAAAGTTCAAAAGAAAACAAGATATTTCTGTCCAGTTTGTCCAGATAAACCAGGTCTATATGTTTACCCCTGTTTCAAAAATTGGCATACAGGATCTTCTAGCGCTTGATATATTATAGTATTTAGGCCAAAGATTATTCCTTTCTTATTTTGAATAAAGCAAATGAATAAATAACAAGTTTTTGTAATTTTTAGGACAATATTTACACGTCCAGTTAACTGCATACCCCAATGTTCAGTTAACTGGACAGCTACTAGTGACCTCAGAAATGTTTATGGTCAGTTTACAAAATGATTTACATACATTTGACATTAAAATTTTCGTAAATAACCCAAAAAGAGGAGTTGGTTTTTTAGAGGCGTTAATTCAATCCCCCCTTGGCACTCAACGTGTTAAGTTCTCGCGGAGAGTACGTTAGTTTTGAATAGGAGTTTTGTTCGAGTGACGATGAACTTCTGATTGTTTGAGTGACAATGAACGACTTACTATTATATATATATATATATATATATATATATATATATATATATATATATATATATATATATAGAAAATAAATATGATAAATGAAAGGTTACTTGAAAACGAAAAAATAACGAAATAAATAATAAATAATTTAGTAACAACAAAAAATGTGATAAAGGAAATATTCTTTATACAAGAAAAATAAACCAGGAAAATACTTAGCATTACTGGGAGTTCGAAATTGCTGAATCATCATAAAATGGTCAAGGAAGGGTCGCGACAAAATATCGTGCAGGTGAACGTTAGTACTAATGCTTTTGAAAATATTAAACGCATTATACTAAACATAATTTTACCTAACCTAACCTAACCAATAAAAGTTTCTTTAAACAAAAAGCGTCTTACAAGTCTTAGGTAACAGTCGCATTTGCCAACTTCCATACCCTTTACGCCACCCACTTCATATTTACTTCTCCCGAACCGAATTCTACTGGTTTCTAGTCGGATGTAATGAACGACTCGCCTTGGCTTAATTAAATTTTAACTAGAATTTAGGGCGGTTTCAAGTAATGCCTTTGCAATGCCCCCAACGTTCGCTGCCTTAATCAGCGTATTTGCATGCAGCAGAATTCTCGTCTCTTGTTGGAACAATCTTGAAGGTAACTCTGGAGAAGTATTTTGTAAAATAATCCATGTCAGCCTAACGGACATGCTGATATGTTAATGACAAACATTTTCCAAGACTATCCCCGAAAAAAATTGTTAGTTATGGATTTAAAATGAATTTTATTTAATTTCACAGCATATTGTTGGAAAACTTATTCTTGTAACACTTAACTCGTTACTAAGACAAAAAGCACTATGACTTCAGGTTGAATGTGCTTATGTTAAATCTAATCTTAACCTTAAAACAAAAAATAACAGATCAAGAAAAGATGATTAATTGCACTGGCAGACATGATTTTTGGAACATAGTTTAGCCCATCATTCTCACCTTTCTAATAATATGAACAATATTAAATCTTGATATGTGCAGTTTTAATATTCAATCTATTAAACTGAAACAACTTAAGTTTTATTTATAGATCTGTGTAGGTACATAATAATAGAATCATATACCCTTTTACCCTAAGGTGTCGGGTGTATAGGTACATAGCTTCTTTTAAATTTCTTATTCCAGTTATTTAGAGCCTACACACCCCAAACCGAGCCCCAAACTGGTTCTAAATTAGAGTCATTATAATTTGCATTTGGCGAGTGAAAGTAGTGTAAGAGCGGCGTTACTACAGGTGGGATTATTAGATCAAGGAATTATTTTATGTCAATTGATCATTTATTCTGATTTTTTTTTAAAGAGTAAAATTAAAAATATAGTAGGATTAATTAAATATACTCCAATTTCATGATTATTATTAGTTTAATAATCAATTATTATTTTGGATAGTTTCTTTCATAATAAGCATAAGTTTTTACGTACACACTTCTAGACTTTTCAGGCATTAATCCAGCAACTGCACGGATAGCTAAATTTTCAATTTCTGGGGTTAAATCATTCAATTTACAATGCTTTCAGAAATATAACTTTGACAGTGGCATGAGAATACAAGCAAACAACTGGGTTGTTACCTTAGATTGCTAATGCGCGCATATTACTGAAACTAAGCTTCACATCACTTTCTACTCAAATGCAATAACACATTCATTTTTAAAGACATTGTTGGAATATAAAATTCTGTATAAAATTCGGATGATAAACAATTAGTATGACACATTATGGCCTATTCATGGCTACTACCAAATGATCGTTATGATCCTCATAACATAATATCCATTATAATCATTAAAAATAATATTACAAAAACTTTAAGAAAAGTTCGTATGAAATATTTTTTCCAATCATCTCTGAAGTAGAGTTACGCTTGACAGCATCGCATAATGTTGATCAATTAAAGGTTGGCAAATTAATTTTGACAGTTGACGATGCGCGAGAAAGCCATACAAATTGACACCGTTGTAAACGCGGTTACCGGGAAGAGCAGGCGACGTACATTCCGCATGCAAAGTTTTAAAGGTTGTGAGGTTGCTAATACGTACGAGGGTAACACAATATTTTGAATTTGGATTTAAAAATAATAAATTGTGGCACATATATATAATGCTATATAAAATCGAGTTTACAGAACAAAACAACATTGATGTGTTCTTTATTATTAATTAAATGAATAAGGAAATAAAAACCATTAGATTTTTCTACAAAAATTAGGTTTTTTTGTACAGACATAATTATTTATTGCTGCAAAAACCATACGGGGAATTCTATAATTACCCTTTATTATTTTAGGTGATGTAAATAATAAATAGATTTCAAGAGACATAAACTTTCACATGTACTTCAAATTAATTTCTTTTAAGTGGTCCCTTCATAATATGTATAGATGTGCTACAAATATTATATTACTCTAGTGGAATTCGTCTCTAATATCTACAATGTTAAAACACCTATTTACATTTTTATATTTGTTGGGTTTAATATATTCAGTCATACCACCTACAAACAAACACTATAACGAAAAATATGTTTTAGATGTACAGGGATCATCAACAGTAAAATAATGATGTGCATCTACAAATGATTCTTCAAAATCACTTTCTAAATCAACTTCATCATCCTCGTTATCTCCGTCTTCGGACAAATTAATAATAATATTATCTACAACAGTAGATTGAGAACATTGTTCATAAATTCATCTTCAATCTTTGTATCATGGTCACATCTAACTTTCCAATCATTTGCAGAAAATGTGTCAAAAAATTCGTTACAGAATTCTTTAACCTTTGTAAAATTGAAGGTAACATCTCGTTTGCCCACATAATCTTTATGTGCCGCCCAAACACTTTCGATGGGATTTAAGTCCGGGTGATAAGGGGGTAGCCTTAAAACTTGCAATCCATGTTTATATTGCGGTTTGTACATTTTTGCAACGTTATAAAGATCCGGTTTTAACATTTGTTCACTGTAATATATGTTCCTTTCAGAAAGCCAGTTTTTTAATTGTTGTTTAGTCCAAGCAGTCGTAGGTAATTTTTCATTTAGAACATTGTGATATGGGGCGTTATCAATTACCACAACAGCGTTTTTTGGTAGGTTTGGAATAAGTTTTTCTTGTACCCACTTCTCATAATTTTCGTAAGCCATTTCATTATGATAATCTCCTGTTTTTGACTGGGAGTTCCACATAATACCAGCACTAGGTACAAAGCCATTTTCACTTCCTGCATGCACAATGATGAGCCTATTACCTTTTGAAACCGGTTTTCTTGATCCTTCGCTACTCTTGGCGCTCCATCCTTTAAGGTACGTGTGACATGAACGAATGTATGTTTCATCTATATAAATGATAGGTTTGTTCTGTTCTCTGCACTTTTTTATGGTTCTTAAATATAGTAGGCGTAGATGTCTGATTTCGTGACGTTACATTAACAAACTTGTATTTTTTCATGTTGGTCCAACGAAAACTCAAAGAATGTATTTGTTTCCGCAGAGATTCGCTACTTCCTGCGAAGCCATAACTATCTGCAAAGGTTTGGTGTACATTTCTTAACGTGGGTACTTTTTTCTCGGATATGTGATAATTTATTATGCACTTTCTAAGCACAGTTTTGTCGAATTGATCCATACGGATACTGGACGTTCTTTGTTTTTTAGTACGCATATGAATGTCAGCATTACTTCCTGCCAGAGCTTCTTTTTTAATGCGAGAAAGCGTTCTTTGGCTAACTTTCGTAGCAGCAGAAACTCGTTCAATGACCTGACAATAAAATGAGTCGATATAAATGTTGTATTAAAAGTTTTACTCATGTGTATTTTTATACAAATAAAATGAGGAAGTAGCTAAATTTTTTTCAGTGACCGTTCTTTGAAATAAAAATTTTTGTCGTGGTTTTCGGCCATTTAAAAGAAGTATTAAATTCAAAAATACTATATTACGTTTCAGTTCATTATACTCGATAGTCGAAATTCTGTAAAGTGACTCATCGCTCTTACTGTCCATAAAATCAGTTGCAGAAGCGAACTTCATGAGCGCATCATTTTTGAAGGGTTCTTAATAGTCCTAAATAAAAAATAAATAGAAAATGTTCTTGTACGCTCTGGCGTTTAAATTTGAGAGAACAGATACGAAATTATTATGGTAGGTATCATTATGTATATACAGGGTGTTACCAAGAATAATACACATTTTTAAGGATGAGCTATAATAAGATGTATATAAAAAAGTCGATAGTCGAAATTCTGTAAAGTGACGTCATCGGTTATCTACCGATTTAAAGAGAACTCCATGAGCGTATCATAGTTTAAGGGTGCGAATACTGAAATATCTGGAATTTCAATTTTTAACATTTGAAATAATAACTTATCACAAGTTGTTCATAAGTAAGTTAAAACAAAATAAAAAAATGTTTAAAAGTCAATTCCAACTTACTACTACTAAAACTAAAAAAAAGTTGTTTGTCAAGACCAAAATAAATTACCAATAAGTATAGGTATGTTGCGAGGTCACTTGTAAAATGTCTGACTAACTGGAAGCGGTATCACTCCCTGACGACTCCTCAGAATCATCGCTTTCTCCTCCTATATCGATAATGAGTGGTTCCGTCATTACTTCTACACGTATGTCTAAATCCCAAAACTTTATTTCTTCTTTTAATACGTGTTGAATACATTTACGCCAACTCTCAGCAGTAACGGTATGCAGCGCCTCGTCAAACAGTTTCTTAACGTCAGCCATTTTGAATGTACTGTTTTTTCTCGCAACATAATTTTTCACTTGGGCCCAAACCAGCTCGATGGGGTTTAACTCACAGTGGTAGGGAGGAAGTCTAACAACTGAGACGTTGAAATCTTTCGCCATTTCATCGACAACGTACTTAATATAACTGCTTTTATGTTTCCGTACGAGAGATAATAATTCAACTTTTAGCATTGCCTCGTTGTGCGGAATGCTTTTACTCTCTAACCAATCAATTATAACCCTCTTGCGGCTAGCTGAAGTAGGTATTTGCTCCAGTCGACGAGAGTGTTATGAAGCATTATCCATAACTATCACTGAACCAGGAGTTACCTTTGTTAAAATTGATCTAAACCATGTTTCAAACCGGTTACCATCCATCTCTTCATGGTAATCGACAGTTTTTTTGGACTGAAAACTTAGTAATCCACCTTCTACAAATCCTTCCTCGCTGCCAATGTGAGTGATAATCAGTCGACGTCCTTTCCCAGAGGGAGCTTTTAAACCGGAAGAGAAACCCTCCATAAAGGCTTGTCGATTGCTTCGTATATTCATGTCTTGCCACACTTTTGACACAGTGTGGCCTTCATTTAACCATGTTTCGTCAAGATAATATATGTGCCGTCCTTCGTTACGAAACTGTCGTATCTGTTTTAAATAATTTCTCCTCCATTCCACAATGTCATTTCGTTCAATTAAGGCACTGTTTCTACTTCTTGTTTGGTAACGAAAATTCATTAATTTTAAAGTTCGTCTCAAAACTTTATCACTGATGTTTGGTAAAGTATCATCAGCTTCTATTACCTTGCTCAATTTAGCTACCGAGGGGATTTCATTCCTAAAATAAAAAGAATGTATTTCCCTACGTATAGCATTCCGTGTTTGGTCGTCCAAAACAATTTTCTTTCTTCCCCTACTTTCCGGTTTACAGTTTTCACCTCGTTCTCTTGTCAAAGATCCGTCCCGCGATTTCTTTAGAATATTGTATATAGTACTCTCAGAAACTTCAGTTAAATAACTGCACTTAATCACAGCGTCACTAACACCCAACTGTTTGTCCATGGCACGCAGTCCTTCGTACACATTTAATATGAGGACTTTTTCTTCCCGAATTAAATTGTTACGACGCCGTTTTTTATCGCCAACACCGCTACACTCCGCCATTATTGTCACTAAATATACCGATATAAATATTACAATAAATACCAATAATAACCGATTTATCACACAAAACCACAACACAAATACTGATGTTACGCTCATGAAGAGAATAAACACCTCACATAACTGTTTACTATCACTGTCTCATTCGCGTAGCTCGATCTATCTATCTCGTTCTCAAAGCCGGAACATTGAAGCGACTCTCCAACATTGTCAAATCGGCGAGTTTTTCACAACAAACTTTGCGTTCAAGAAATATACATAAACACTTTATTTCACATTTCAAGTAAACTAATTATTATTAGTCTGCTTGAAATTTGAAATAAATATATTAAATTGGTATTGACTTAATTACATTGCATCTTTTGTACCTGAAATATTGACACAATGGATTTGAAGTGTATTTATAAAATACAGCATTTCTCTCTAGAATACATATGGCAACTGCGCTTTAACCAAAGTGTTGATTAGATAGCTCTGACTCACTTTACACAATTTCGACTATCGAGTATAGTTGTTTTAAACGATCCTTAGATTTTAGTTCAAACATATTTTAATATGATCAAACCGCAATTGTAACTAAACTCGGAAGATGGTTCAAAACAAATAATAAAACCGAAACGTAATAGAGATAGATTTGAAATGAGTGTAATAATTATAATTATATGATAAAAAACCTATTACATTTAAATAGGTATCTTACACAAAATAAACATGTGCCCTTTTATATACTCCTGTAGACAGAAACTGAATAGTTATTTATGCAACAAGTGCATAAAGTGGTGCTTTTTTTCACGAATGGAAAAATTGACGCATGCGCCGCAGGCATCTAAAAACCAAAAAATGTCTCATTTAGGTTGCTCTAAATGGACTAAAAATTGCGTCGATTTGTTTGTCATGATGACATATCGGTGCATAAAATTGACACATGAGTGCATAAAATACTTTGTCTCACCCTGATGTTACTTTTTTAAATCGTTTAACAAATAAATATTTTATGTACGAAAATCGATTTAAAAAATTTACTATTGAGTGTAAATTTGTTAAATAATTACTTTGGTTACTCTTACCTTTGTTAATGGAATTGTTGACTTGCCATTGTTTGCCTCTTCGGTCATGAAATTTAAAACGTTCATAATTATTTCACGAAACCGCTCACTTAACTTTTGATGAACAGCTTTACTTTCTGGAGTCGCCATAACAAGTTAGTACTGCACAACCCCGGTAATCACACTTTTCTCTGAACTGTACTGTCGAAACGAAGCTTACGAATTCTGCCAGTGAAGTGAGCTCTTGCATTCCGCATACGTCTTAGCTCCGGCGCATCGGACGTTGTCAAACTTCCTACTGCCAAAATTAATTTAGCAACCTGTACCAATATATTTCATTTGAATTTTGTAGTTCCCGCAAATACTATTTTAACCTATGAGAAACTGTATATTATTGGTAGAATAAGCAGCATTGCCAAGTTCTACGACTCTCAATATTTTAAGTGGGCGGACAAAAAGGGAGCTCCGACCATAGCTTCGCTTGCCAGAAAAAATTAATACACAATATTAGATGTGGTGCTCGCAAAAGCCAGCAATTCCACAAAATGTTTAATATTTTATGTTTGACACCTTATGTCAATGTTTTTATATTATGGTTATATGCAATGTTTTTGGATATGATCTCTTCTTTTTCAATAACAACCACTGTTATTGATTAAGCCATGATTCCCTTTGTAAATCTTTGCAGTATTTTCTGTATATCAGAAGAAGACCCAAGTGAGCAGAGAATAGAGAAGTAATAAATAGGACTGCCGCTGTTACAGGGAGGCAGAACAAGATACAGTAGAAACGCCGAGTCTTATCCCATATGCATCTTAATCAAAACAATACGACAAACTTTTGTATTGAGTTTCGCTCTTTTTTTGTTATTAGAAGAAGACAGTACCACCATAGTACGTGTTGAATAATTTCGCCAACTAAGTCACGTGATGGAAAAGCTTCACCGTGTGTACTGTACAAACACAAAAGAACAACATCAGATTTTGACCAGTTCCTTTAAAATAAACTTAAAAGAAAAAAAACGTATAATGTTTATTATAATTTAGTGGTCAGCCCCACAATGGTCACTAAATTAGGCCTGTGTGGTAACATCGGAGCGCCGACCATCGCTCCGTGTATAGGTTGAAGCTAAGGCCTGGTACATGGTGCAGAGCGACGGACGAAGCAAGGGTCGAGGGGATCTGGAGCGCCCGCAGTACTTTCCCTTGCGGATCTCCTTATTGTACTGCGTAGGTTTTGCCTTATATGTATGCAGTCTTAGTTGATTTTGGCTTTATTGAATAGCCCTCTTACTTCGGATCTGATATCTTCCAGGTTACTGTACCACCATACCGACTTCTTTCTTTGTTGCCTTGATTGTTCGGGACATATATTCTGATAGGCCATTTGTATTGCATCACTCAGTTGTTCTACTGCCAGGTCAAGGCCA
The DNA here is from genome assembly GCA_963921935.1 of Galeruca laticollis. NCBI lineage: Eukaryota > Metazoa > Arthropoda > Insecta > Coleoptera > Chrysomelidae > Galeruca > Galeruca laticollis. Next base: position 174,306,141 of record OY998177.1, read on the forward strand.
TTCGTTGTGGAAAAGGTTACCGTGTCCACTCTGAGAAACTCCTCAAGGGCTGGCTCTTAGTCTACTAGTTGTGCGATTTTGATACAAGCAGTTGAAAAACGGGGTAAAATATCCATTTGGCAGTTAACTGGTATAATGCCTATCCTTATCGTTTCGTTCACGATTGTCTGTCGTAGTATAGAAATAACAGATTCTAGCCAAACAAAATGATTGATACAATATTGTGAAATATCAATGATGCGTGGAATACCCTTCCCAGTTATAGCTGTATCGATTATTTTTAACAAAGCCTCTGGTTATCAAACAAACAGTTCATTCTGCTAAATATACACCATTAAAGTACTTCATAACAACGTAAAATGTATGGAAGATAATTTGATATATTTCAACGCCAACATTTCCTTTGGATGACATTATTATCTCATATCATAAAAAATTTTCGAATAGCATTATGTTTAATTAAGAGATAAATGGAAATTTACACATACAACGAGAAATTTATACAATACTGTATTGATTAAATAATGGTTCGTGCTTTGCTGTATTTAACGATCTTCGTTTTTAGATTGTGCAGTTTCGAAAAAATGAAACATATAACCAGGGCCGGATTAATGATATTTTACGCCCAGCGCAAATATTTTTTTTCGCATCTACTCTCCTCGTCTTTCAGACAGCACATACGTAAAAAGTACATGTATTTACACAAGAAAAAATAGTCATAGTAACGTTTTATTTATTATTGAAAATAAATATATCAAGAAAAAATAAATTAAAAAGAACGCATATTCAAACAAACGATTACTAGAAAGTTGAGAGTGAGGACAAGGAGACGAACATTCTAACACTGTAGAACAATAAAACATATAAGATTTTAAAAATATCAATGCTAATGAATACTCACTCAATACTCTTGATGATCAATGGTTCAATACGACATCTCTGAAACTCATAAGCTTCTCACTGAACTTTCTTTCTAGCTTTCAGAGATATAAATTTCTCAATGACGAATTGATCAAGCGTATCCATCAGCTCGTGTTCAATGTTCAAAAGAGAAAGGTCGCTCAATCTCTCATTCCCAATAGAGTTTCTCAGATAATTTTTCACTCTTTTTAAAGTTGAGAAGGACCTTTCTCCCGAAGCATCAATTGAGGGCATGTATAAAAATATTCTCAAAATAGTTTCAACGTTCGGAAAGGTTGAAACTATTTTTTCAGTTTTTATCATCTTTAAAACTTCGTGTAGATTTACATTTTGGCTTTCCGATTCCGTGTTGGTTTCATTAACAGTTTCAGTATCTTTGGAACTTTTCAGTTCACTTTGGAGACTACTAATGAAATATTTGAAGTGAACGCATTTTGGTAAAATCGGGACTCAGATCGTCGCTATAAAGTTTTTGAGCACAAGAGATTATTTCGTTGTCAATAGCTGTTATTAAACTAGTCAGGAATCCAAATTTTTCTGATATTTTTCATACAAACATTTTCTTCTGTTCAACTCCTCTACCGTTGTATCAATAATGACGTAAAATACATTGATTATCATATTATTAGAACCTTCAATAAATTCGACAGCATTTTCCCTTGATTCTCCACTGACAGGTTTCGTAATTTTTCTTCTTTTAGTTTCGACTTCATAAACTGAGCATTTTGTTAAGTTCTTACCAATTGTTTCATAATTTTGGAAATTATTTTTATTTAAGTTCAAATAACCTACCAAAGAATCGATTAATTTCACCACGAGAAGTACGTCCGTCGATATATATCAGCGAAATTTTGAAAAAAGACAGTACAAGAATTATGTGCTATTTATCGGCTAATTAGTTGCTCTAATTAAAATTTTTGGGCTCCAACCGTTTAGCATGAATTCCAGCTTAAACTGGGGCTTTTCTACATACGGAAAGAGATCTCCAATCGAAAAAACAAATACCTCTGAATTTTGGGCTTTTTTTGGGATCTCAGAATACGCAGATTTAAGCAAAAAGCAACCGTTTCGGAGAAAATTGAACAAACAGTAACGCCTGAATTTTGGGCTATTTATGGGCTCTCAGAATATGCAAAAATATTTTTAAGCAAAATAAATAGACAGGTTGTCACTAAAGTGTGAAATAAATTATTTCCTAGACTATAAATACTTTTAGGAATAGCTGATACACGTTGATTTTTAATATTAAATTCCCATTTTTTGTGAAATTGACTAAATACATTACGCAATCGGTCTTGCCATAGTGATGTAAACGAAAATGTGGTTGACTTAAAAGATGGGTGTCTTTATTTAGCAGGAATTAAATCTCAAAATTATGAGGGAGGCTCCCTACATAAGAAAAGAACGTGGCAATCGAACCAACAGCTGCGCCTGAATTTTGGGCTATTTATGGGCTCTCAGAATATGCAAAAGCATTTAACAAAATGAATATACAGGGTGGAAATTTAAATTTTTTTTAAGGTGGAGAATTTCAAAATCGGAATTTTAAAAAAAAGGACGATACTACAATGTAGGGCTATTTATGGGCTAATTAGTTGCTCTAATTACAATTTTAGTATTGTTCGTACATAATTTGTACGACTTGTTATAAATTTTGGTTTATGAAAGTTTCATAATAAGACCTATTTTATGGTTGTACTTATACTGTTGTCAGATCTATCCTTTTTCTGGAAATATAATGATCTATGTTATTTCTAAAAAATCACTTCGTTCCAAAAATTTTGTAAAGGACTGAAAATTTTCCACGTATCTATAAACTCCATCCGCCCGGAAAACAATACATCCTAAAAAAGCTTCTGTTGTTATACGAAAAGATATTTGAGTTTATTTTTCAGTAAATAAACTAAATTTGGATGTGTAGATAGATATATACGCAACGTACAGAAATCTTTCTTTAGATTAAAGATAAAATAAAGTATATCCGAACGTGAAACTGTACACGAACAATAAAACCATTTACAGAAAGGCCACAAGATATGTAGGTCATTGTTAGATTTTTTATCTTCTAGACGCATTATTTTTATGTTAAATGCTTGGAAGTGGAATTTTAGTAATCGAAAATTATTTACCTAAATTCAAAAGGTTGATACGTGGGCGAGTATTATAGTCCAATAAAATGAAGATTCAAATTACCATCCAATAGGCAAGCTTGAATTTTTGAATGCAATAATCACTTTTTTGAAAATATCTCAAAAACAAAAAAGTTTAAATAAAAATGTTGCAATTAAAATTTCCAATAAATTGTGTGAACTCACTTTTGACGTATCTGCAATAGAAACTAAGATATTTACAATAAACAATTCAAATTTACAGCTCAGCCGTATGAAATATAGAAAAAATTTTAAAATATCGAAAAACGCGAATTTATCTAATTTTACTAAGTATAATAAGGTTTAGCTAATTAGAGGGAGAATGGATTTTGTTTTTGTTGGTGGTGCATAGTGCATTTGAAGTGGCCTCCCATTCCATTTCTTTTTTTTTGAAAATTCTGATAGGGGGGGGGCATCTTAATATATTGAGGTTTAACTAAGTAGGGGGAGGGAGATTTTGTTTTTCTTGGTGATGCTTATGAGTGCATTAGAAGTGTATTCGACTGAAGTACATCTTTTTTACAAATTTTCATTGGGGCGGGGCTTGTAAATTTTACTCTGATAATGCGATACTACTAAGGGAGGGGCGCAAAGTATTTTTTGATAAAGCATTACAAGCGCTTGATGGTGCAAAGTACAGAATTTGAAAATTCTGATTGGGGGGCTGCCGTTTATTTGCCCCCCCTCTCCCCTCCATAAACAAACAGCTGTAGGCTCTCGCAAAGAGAATCATTCATGGAGCAGATTGGTGCATTAAAAGTGCATAACGACCATATATGTTTTTGTTAAAAATATGTATTGGGGAGAGGGGGGTCAACTTACTGACCTAACTTTAATTCGCTTACTAAATTGCAATTTTCTTCACTTTTGTGCGTAAAAATTTATTTGTCACCATCTTCTTGTTCTTCGCGACTTTTTCTTTGCAGTTGACGAATAATAAATATAAATGTACGCTGCTCCTGCTACACGTTTTTCCTTCTTTACCAGTAACTAATGTCTGAAAATAATAATGGGAACAGCACAAACGTTCTGTTTTTTGTTCGGTTCGTTGTTCTGTTTGTTGTTCGGCGTAATGTTCAGGTATGTACGAACGGTTTTTCGACCCAAATTTGAATATATATTTTTATAAGGATACAAATATAATTAGTGTTTTGTGTAGAGATGTTAAAAAAACATAGACTTAAAAAAATTGGTCGAAACAAATATTTTTTTAATATAAAAGTTTAATAACTTTCAAATTAATTAATAAAAACTATTTTTCTGAGAGTACTCGTAAGACTTTGAAGATATGATTAAAAACTAACAAAAATTTTAAAGATTCATATTTTTTGAAATTTTTATAAATTTTTTAATCTTCCTCACAGCTGCCAGCTGCAGTTATCCTATACGATGAGACGTCTCTTATACTATTTTATCGACATTTATTATGAAACAGTATTAACCAAACTGAAATTTATCTCTTCATAGATTTATAATTGACTGACAGCATCAAACGAGCGCCAAATAAATCCACTATTAAAACAAACTTTGCATTATCGATGCAAAAATAATTTCATGATATTCACTTCTTTGACAGTTTTAATGGGATAATCTGGATTGAATAAACCCGTCAGTCATGTGGAATTATTGGACGGATTCAAATCAATAGAGCATTATCGCAAAAGTGATGTTTACAAATCTTATAATAACTTACACTTATTGAGATTGTATTCAATTATCTTTAGAACTCATTGCCAAGAGTCAGAGTCACGATAATAAAATGAAAATTGCAGAAATATATTGTAATTTTACATCAAATTGTTGGGGGTGTTGGTAAATCCGGTCCTAGCAGATATACAAGGATATCAAACTTTCCCTTTTATTGGTAGGTAAATTCTCTTCCAACAATTTTTACTACAGTTTTACAATATTGGGGTGTTTAATTTTTTTTCTTGGAATTACCTATAATCTTTTAAATGAGTATACGGTCTGTTCCAACCAACACAAAAACCGTACAATTACGATACAAACCCAGTTGAATTGCTGATTAGTGAATATAATAAGTATGTGTAATTTACATCAAATTTGCTGCGTTACTGAGATTGTAACCTCTATTAACCTGGACCCCCCCCCCATCGCAAATCAAGTTCGCAATCAGTCAAAAATTTAGTGCTATTTAAGTGCTAATTTGGTACCCTAGTCCGAATTTTAGTGCTCACACCGTTTAGCAGGAAATCGAGTGAAAAATGGGGGGGTCCAGTTTGCCATTAAGCTGCACCCCGCCATATCAGAAAAAAATATATAGTGATCCAGTATAGACGACAATTACACTATAATTTAGTGCTAATTAAGTGCTCTAAGATAACGTTAAAAATTTGACAAAATATAACATTCTTTAAATAGTTTATTTGGGGAACGTGGGAGCCATGCTCTAAAATTTGTTAAACAATCTAAAATTCGTTAGACGATCGTTAAAGAATTTGGTGCTCGCAAGATTATGGTACTAAAATGTTCCTTAAGCATCCTACTTTCGAAAAATACAATGACAGAATTTAGTGCTACCTATATCACGTGGAATTAAGTAGTTTATACGGGAAAGAGAGAACGCCGCGCTATAAAATTCGTTAGACGATCGTTAAAAAATTTGATGCTCGCAAGATTATGGTACTAAAATGTTCCTTAAGCATCCTACTTTCGAAAAATACAATGACAGAATTTAGTGCTACCTATATCACGTGGAATTAAGTAGTTTATACGGGAAAGAGAGAACGCCGCGCTATAAAATTCGTTAGACGATCGTTAAAAAATTTGATGCTCGCAAGATTATGGTACTACAATGTTCCCTAAGCATCATACTTTCGAAAAAATACAATAACAGAATTTAGTGCTACCTGTATGACGTGGAATTAAGCAGTTTATACGGGAAAGAGAGAACGCCGCGCTATAAAATTCGTTAGACGATCGTTAAAAAATTTGGTGCTCGCCAGATTATGGTACTAAAATGTTCTTTAAGCATACTACTTTCGAAAAAATACAATGACAGAATTGAGTGCTACCTGTATCACGTGAAATTAAGTAGTTTATACGGGAAAGAGAGAACGCCACGCTCTAAAATTCGTTAGACGATCGTTACAAAGTTTGGTGCTCGCAACATTACTGTACTAAAATATTCCTTAAGCATCGTACTTTCAAAAAAATACAATGACAGAATTTAGTACTACCTGTATCACGTAAAATTAAGTAGTTTATACGGAAAAGAGAGAACGCCGCGCTCTAAAATTCGTTAGACGATCGTTAAAAACTTTGGTGCTCGCATGTTTATTGTACTAAAGTATTCCTTAAGCAACCAATACTCCAAAAATACCCGCATCTGAGAGCCCCACTATAGAAGAAACAAGCTCAGAATCAATTTTCCAAAAACTTAATCCTATTTAAAAAACAATAAAAAAAGTTAAGACAACCTCAGCAGTGGTACCAGCAATTCCTGTAAAAATTTTACTTCAACCAGCCAAAGCATATATAACTGACAATTCTGAAGGACTGCCATTAAACTACGACCAACTTGTAGACCTATTTGAAAATACTCTTGGCACTCATAATGCCCTGGAAGTAGTTAAGGACTACACAACTGACTATGGATCTCTAGTGATCATGTTAAACAAAATTTACCCTCTGCTTACAGAAAGACGAATTAAAAGCCGTATCACTAAACTTAAACAAAAAATATACAGACACCTAGGAGACGAAATCAATTATGAATCGATGGCTACAGAAAGTGACTCGTCCTCTCATGAATAGAACTCCACTTTCATTTATTTATTATTATTTATTTTCAATCCAATGCTATTTAAATCAATTATTCAGTGGAACCTGAATGGATACTACGAGCGTCTACCTATGCTACAAAAAATCTTATCACAACACCTTCCTGACATTTTATGCCTTCAAGAGACACATTTTAAACTAGATCATTATCATTCACTAAAAAGTTATCAGTGCTTCTTTAGGAACAGAACAAATCGTCAACATGCCAGTGGCGGAGTTGCGATTTATGTATCGAACACATTAGAGGCAGAAATTATTCCGATTAATTCCAACCTGGAAGTCGTTGCCGCAAAAATTAAGAGCTCGCACCCAATACACATATGTAATATGTACCTACCGGCAGGTCCGCTGGACATGCAAGATATTTGTGATGTTATTAATCAAATACCAACACCAAGATTAATTTTAGGTGATTTTAACGGTTACCATATATTTTGGGGCTCCCAATCTAATGATAATCGAGGTCCAACAATTGCGAATGTTATTGACCAATTTAATTTTAATATATTAAATGATGGTACTAAAACTCGCTTCAATTCTGCAACAGGAGAACCATCCGCAATAGATCTATCCTTTTGTGATCATACGGTCTCGTTATCGGTATCCTGGGAAGTAGATCCTTATTTATATGATAGTGATCATTACCCGATTATTATACGAAATACCAACTTCGAAACTAAAACTACTTCACCATCTTACATTTGGAGATTAAAGAATGCAAACTGGGATGCCTTTTCTGAAAATATTCAAAAGAAAATAGAAAACCTTACTACGACCGAGAATATTGATAAGGATTTAAGAAATCTTGAAAATATTATCATATCTGCCGCAGAATCTAGTATTGGTAGAACAAAGCTTGTTACAGGTAGAATTCCAGTTCCATGGTGGAGTAAAACATGCGAAGACGCCATAAAAACTATAAGCATGCCTTCAACGTTTACAAAAGACACAAAACCACAGAAAACCTCGTTGAATTCAAACGGCTAAGAGCAATTTCTAGACACATAATAAAAACTGCAAAAAAGGAATCATGGAGACAATTTGTATCTTCAATTAATAGATACAAACCAATATCAGAAGTATGAAAAAAATCTAGAAGATTTCTGGCAAAAGCTCCATTTAAAAAATAACATCTCTAGATCTCAATGGAATAACGGTTACAGACGACAAACATATTGCAGATATACTCTCTGATAGATATGCTAGTCATTCCAAGAACAATAATTATGATAACGCCTTTATTACCAAGAAAGTCTCACAGGAAGTAAATGATATTGAAATTTTTGACATACACGATCCATTAAATCATAATATAACTGAAAATGAATTAAATGAAGCACTAGAAGTCTTAAAAGATACATGCGGAGGGTCACATGACATTCCTGTAGTATTCTTGAAGCACTTACCTCAAAATTCCAAAGATTACTTGTTACACCTATACAATAAAATCTGGACTAAACACCTCTTTCCAGAAAAATGGGGTGAAGCTATTGTCATACCAATACTAAAGCCTAGAAACCCTAAAACAATCGCTGCATCTTATAGACCTATCTCACTAACTTGTTCAATGTGCAAGCTAGTCGAGAAAATAATTAACAAACGACTTTTATGGACACTTGAAAGCAGAAACCTTCTGATCCCGGAACAAAGTGGCTTCAGAAAACATAGATCAACTTTAGATAACATTGTTGAATTAAAAAGATTTATTCATGAGGGTTTCGCATTGAACCAGACATGCATGGCCATATTTATCGATATTAACCGGGCATTCGACACGGTGTGGCGATATCATATATTGAGAACGTTGAGTGAATGGAACATACAAGGCCACTGCTTAGCTTTTATCAAAAACTTCCTCCAAAAAAGAACTTTTGTTGTCAGAACAAATACACAGATATCTAAAAATAAATTACAAGAGAATGGGACACCGCAAGGCTCCGTAATAAGCCCAACATTATTTATTGTAGCCTTAAATAGCATCTTGGAGAATATAAAAGCACCCCTTAGACCAAGAATATACGCTGACGATCTAGTTGTTTTCTTAAAAGGTACAAATATGACCACAATGAATCATTTTCTCCAAGATTTTCTTACAAACCTGGAGATTTGGGGTTCGCAAACAGGAGTTCGTTTTTCAACCTCCAAAACTCACTGCATGTTATTTAGCAAAACAACTGAACTATTTCAACCTAACCTGATACTACATGGCGAAAATCCAAAGATCCTACCTTCAGTAAAATTTTTAAGTATGCACTAAGACAGCAAATTAAATTGGAAAATACACATTAACAATCTAGCCTTAGAATGCCAAAAGAGATTAAACATTCTAAAAGTGGTAGCTAACCAGAAATGGGGTGCTGATGGACCAACTTTATTGTTACTGTATAAATCTCTCATCAGATCAGTATTAGACTATGGTTCTATAGCATATGATACAGCAAACAAAACTGACACCGACCAACTCGAAATAATCCAAAATTCCGCTTTCTGGATTATACTTGGAGCTTTTAGAACTACACCGGTAAAAAGTCTACAGTGGGAATTAGGAGAACCAGCTTTAAGCCTAAAGCGAAAATTTCTTAGCAGCAATTATGCAGTTACTATTCTTGCCAATATGTCAAATTCGACATATCAGTACACACACTCAAATAAATTAGAAGGATTTTTTACTGGGAAATAGAGGACACCAAAACCGTTTTATGAGAGAATTAGAACATACTTTCAAGAAATTGACTTCTGTCTACCAAAAGTTTACCCAATTGCCACTTATTATAACATAGAACCCTGGATGGTAAAAATACCAAATTGCGACAAAAGCTTAACTAAATATGATAAACAAAATACAAACCCAAAAGCCAAGCTGTTCGACACTTTGGGGAAGTATCCAAATTACCAAAAGATATATACAGATGCCTCGAAATCGACCATAGGCGTAGGAGCAGCTGTAGTAACTGATTCGCAGAAACTCCTATATAAACTTCCATCCTACACAAATATCCTCTCGGCAGAATTATTCGCTATATATCAAGCTTTAACACATATCAACGAAAGCAGCCACCACAACTCTTTCCTTGTCCTTACAGACTCCCTTAGTTCCTTACACTCTATACAAACGATTTATTCTAAACATCCTTTGGTTCATCTCATTAAGAAAGAACTCTACGTTGCCAGAGAACGAAACAATTATGTCATCTTTATATTGATCTCATCCCATATTGGTATTAGTGAAAATGAAGAAGCGGACAGATGTGCTCGTAATTCCATCACAGATTGAAAGTGCGGTATCGATTTCAAAGGTGGTTAGTTCGGATCTAAAGTGCGTATTAAATAGGAAAGTGATCGCTTTGTGGCAATCTCAGTGGACTGAAAGTGAATCAACACTTCGTGGTTTCCTTTTTCTAACAGCAGGCAACATCAAGTGATTATTTCACGTCTACGGTTGGAGCATACTAGACTAACTCACTCTTACCTAATAAAACGTGCAGAACATCCGGTATGTGATCTCTGTAATGTAGATGTAACAGTGAAACATATCCTCACAGAATGTCCTAAATACTATAATCAAAGAAAAAATTGTAAACTAGCCAACACATTTGAAGCCTTATTTCAGAATAATAATTATGATAAACTAATAATATTTTTAAAATTAATTAATATGTATAATTCAGTGTAATTATCTTATTATCTATTGTACCGTCGCTAATAACCTACTACCCTACTACGGTTGATGCGACTTTCTGTCGAAATAAAAAAAATTATTTAATAAAAGAAAATTACTCATTGTTACAGTTTTACTTATTCCCTTAAAATGTTTAGCCCGGACCACGACCGGACCGAATTTACTGGTGTAAGGCAGAAAGCAATAAGCCCTTGTAAAATGACCCTTATAAGGTCGTGCCTGATCGTGATTCTAAAAATTTCAATAATTGTGAATTTTATATTCTTGTCACGAAAAATGGTTCTGACTCAATAATAGCTTATCTGGGTTTCGTCATTAGAGAGCCGTTGCTTATCAACTTTTTAGTTCTATTTGTATCTAGAAAATAGTTAAATTCCGGCCTGCAGTGGACATAAACTTTTATTGTAGTCAACCATTTATCCCGACAAGCAGTTTACCATATAAGATAATGGTCTCAATGATAGTTAACAGTGAATGCCTGTATTTGTGACGTGAAACATCGTTTAATATATCAAGCCAATTATTTTATTTTGCATCTTTATTATAAAACGTTATATAGGACCCAAAAACTGACCGGTCCAATGGTTGCATTTTATGAGAAGTGTGTGGGTGGAATGTCAACATCATTACAACGTTATCACTGGCATTATCAATAATTGCAATGGAGATTATTCATTAAGAGCTGAATAGGTTTTTCTTTGGTGGGTTTGGCAACAGCTATTGTATGATTCAAAAATTGAAGAAAAATAACTTCTGTAGACTATAGTGTTCCATGACGTTGGTTTTTTTTTATTTAACGCCTTTGCATACTCAAAGCCAATAGGCTGGTTCGTTGCTTCGCTAAACCAAAATGCAGGGAAGTGGCTTTTTCCAAATAGTTTACTAATTCTTGGTAACAGAAAGTAACATAAGTACAAAATTGTTAAATGTAAAAACAAAAATATCACCATTAAAGAAATCTGGTATATATAAACTTAAATGTCCAGAATGTAATGCTGTCTATTTGGGTCAGACCCTTAGAAATTTTGACATTCGATACAATGAACACTTACGAGCATACAGATTAAAACAACCAGATAAATCCCACTACGCCAGACATCTACTTGACACCAATCACTCATTAACACCTAACACAGAACTAGAAGTACTACATATTTGTGATAAGAAACAAGAACTGGATTTCCTTGAAGAATTGGAAACTAGAAGACACTTCAGAAACCCACAATATGAAGTCGTCAGTAAACAGATAAATCTAGGGAGTTCTCCACTTTTAAACTGTCTTCTTAAGTGATAATTGTAAAGATCAGCAGATATAGTTTTCCTGGTGTTCTATATCATTGCACAGTTATAAGTACTCATCTCAATTGGAAAAAAATGATATCCAGGATATCCCCATAGGGCAAATAATATCTAAGCTTTAATATTTGTAATGTCATATCTTCTTTTTTCTATTAACATATATTAAGTCAATCACAAGGTAGGTCACTTCTTGGAATAGCCACAAATAATCAAACATCAGGTAGGCATCAACCGAAATGTAACTTCTGTCATTCTGACGATGATATTTAGGTAACATCGAAGCAATTGTCAATTTTTTAGAATTTTTAACATTTTTTCCATATATTGTGGATTTAACTAGAAACAGTAAGTTTCATTTAAAACATTAATAATTTTTGAGGATTAATTCAGAGTGTCTTTTCGAAAAAACTTAGTTTCTGCACAGAAATACTTTTGAGCTCCACGTACATTGTTGTCAGTTGTAAAAAAGTTGTGGAAAGTGCATTCTGAATAATTTTAAACTAGCGCAGTGCTGCGATATTTATAATGTCCACAGGTATAAGCGTCCAAAGGTACACATCGTTCCCCAACATGGAAAATTCCGTATATCACAAGAACTAATACAGGTATCAAAAAATACTTTGGGCTTTTTTTGTACATAAATGCAACAGCAACAAATTTTAATTTGAACATTTGTCGTATGTTCATTATTTAAACAATTATAATGAAAAAACTGAAAAAAAAATTTCAATTTGACCCTTTGAAATACCCAAATTTAAACTTTCTCTCATATTGTATTTTTTGCGTCATGTTACGGATATTGTGGGTACTCACTGATTTATAGTATTTTCTGTTTTATACATAAGAACGCTTGCATTTTTTAAAAAGTAAATGAAACTCAGAAAGTTATTCAAGTTTCGAAAAATTGCTCACATTTTCAAAAAAGGTTGAGTAAGCTATCGAACTGTTGGGTTGGTTTAGGTTAGGTTAGAACTGTTGGGAAATCATTTGAATTTTTAAAAAAGATACAAAGTGTGATCGAACTCTTGACTCGGAACGTTGCTACACTTTCAAGATATTGCTTAAATTTTCCAGAAAATTTCCCTGAAAGATCTAGAAAGCTGTTGAAAAAAGTTGTCTACACACACCTTCATTACTTTTTACCCCCGTAACTTTTACACCATACATCTATCAACACACAACCACCGTAGTGCAAGATGGGAAACTTGATGCTACTACCACATACAAACTCTAATCGCCTGTGATGTGTAGTTTTTGCTGCAGATTGAAATTATATAGATGTGTAGATGTATTGTATAACAAGTGTTGAAAATGAAATATTTCACATGAGTTTGCAGAATTGATCGAAGAGCCGCAGTCGAGTGTCTTAAGCAAACAAGTGTGAAATCGAATTTTCAACACTTGTTATACACGATATTTTTCCGATGACCACAAAAAACGCAGAGTTAGTATTTATTTTTTAAATAAAAGTTTATGGTAAGGTTTCTACAATTTTAAAAATAAACTGATGCTTCAAGGTCGTTGTTGACAATTTTATGATTTTTAGTTTTGAATTTTATGCATATCAGACTCACAATTACAGAAAATTCAATAATTCTCTCCAATTCGATTTTTTACTTGCTAACAGTTCAAAAGTCAAACTCAAAATATCAGGTAGACATCGATAATCATTGACCCGTGTGCAAAGTAATTACACACAGCTGTCAGCCAATCAGATTTCTCAATTTTTTCATTTCACACGGGTACGCTCTTCGTTTGTAATTTTAAATTTTCACTAAGAGAAATGTGTATGAAATGTGCCATATTCCATAGTGGTCGTCGGAAAAGTATTTTTCTCTCTCCTATGTTTACTTTTTACAGCGTATATCCGAAGTTGTAACGAGACAAATTAGAACCCAATTATTCTGTTCCCAAGGCCTCTTGGCGTATCTTGAGATGGTTTGTTTTGTCCTTTTGTACAATTAAGTAATAAGAAAACTTCCTTTAAAACTCCGTTTCCGACGAACGCATTTTAAAAACTTTCTTAGTCTTCGTGGCGAACCATAAATTAATTAGGTTGTTGGATTTTGATCTCGTATTTTAAATCCATTTTCGTCATTTTCCAAAAAGGCAAATTTTATACTAAAAAATAACTCTCTGTAAACACAAAAAGATAACGTTGAAAGATCCTTTACTAAATTATGAAGCAATTTAATATCTAACAAAATAAAACTGTGCCTTTTAGTAAATATTTTCTGTGTTTTATTAAGTTAATTAAAATTTGCCCAAAGGATTTCTATTAAAACGTAACATCGTTTTTCGAGAATATAATTTCTTTCACTTTATCTCAACGATTATACGGGGTGGGTATCGCCGAAGTCGTTTACCCCAAAAATATCAATATTAGAAACTACGTTCTTATTCTACGTATAAAATTTGTTCAAATCATATTTCTGTATCATCTGTGCGGTACAGGAAGTATACTCTCCTTGATAGAAAAAGTAGTGTAAATTCCACATGTTTGAACTGATTTTCACAAACTTGAGTTCAATCTAAAGGTCATCAAAGAGCACACATTTGATTCGACGGGAAACTAGAGGGCGTTATGTAACAACTAGCTCTATTTATTATTTTTTAAGGCAAATCTTAAATGCAATTCCACAATCCTCAGTAGCTTACAAAGAGTTGCAAAGATATTGACATTTTTGTTTAATTTTGATTAGTATGTTATAAGAGAAAATATGCTGCTGAATTATTTTGACAATTGTATCAATAACATAAGTAAGGTAATGATTACAACTGACAAATTTGTAAAAGTTTTTCTGCAGTAACAGAATCCAAAATATCTCAAAAGTTTTCTAATTTTGTATTTCTTTGTGTAAAAATATGTATAGCAATTAGTTGATTATTTTTGTAAAAAGTGCGGTAACTTTATTTTTATAATATCATGTTCTCGTACTCTATATGTTTCAATATCTTCCAAAAAATGTGATTCACGAATCGCAATTACGGTCTAAGGTCACTGGTTCAAGACAGATCAAACAACTTTCACAAGAAGATGCGTTTAACCTTCCAGGACTCGCGCTCTGTTCCGTGACACGATAACTCGAGGGAAGGCCTGAGCGATGCCTACAGTTTTTTTATCTTTTAAACCTCCCCTCTCACTCGTCAACGTTGTCATTATTTATGCAAAACCGTCTGTTCCCCACATATAATTGACGAATACCTGCCACCTCTCAACGATGACTGTAATTACTTGTAATTAAAATAAAGTAGTTACTTTAAACTCGTGTTTACTCATCTTCATTACCATAAGGCATAATGCATTTTTCATTGACTGACAACTATATATAACATTGACATTACATTGTTACCAACTATAATCATGGTTACCAACCTTACATCTTCCCTTCTAGAGCAATCATCTGTCAAAGTGGAATTATAAATTGAGCCTGTCAGGTGGACTTAATTTACGTCCCTTAGAACTAGTCCTTTTTAGATACACAAATGACTGTTCACTGTCCTGCGACTTTTCCGTATTTTTCGAATTTTCACTATCACTGCTATTATAATAATCATCGTCCGTACTAACGCTTTCATCGACATCTGCACTAACACTTTCATTATTATTGTCTGAACTAACATTTTCATTTTCTACCTATTCGTAAAAAACATAATTTACTATTGGTGTTACAATACCTGCATTAGTATCCAGTCTATATATATATATATATATATATATATATATATATATATATATATATATATATATTAAACTATTTTTGATACTGTATAATTTTAATATGAATATTTTAAATGTAGATGTTTATTATTTAGAATTTTTGTTTAGTTTGGCTAGCTCAGTTATTGTTTTTTATATAGTTGTTATATTTATAATATATTTATTAATTCGGGAGCATGAAACCCTTTTTACTCTTTGAGTCCTGGCTTTTTATAATGTTGTATTTGTTTAAATAAAAAGAAAACACTTTATTTTTAAATAGATTTAATTTAAATTCAATATTTTATATTTGATAAAAATAATTTGAGACGCCTATGGTTATATTATACCTACTTATTTATTTTGATAATTTCTTCAGTGCGCGTGCGTGAAAAAACTAGTCATGCGCTTTAGCATAAAACGAACAATTCTTACACGAAAGAAACATCTATACATGTACAAACATAGTTTGTTGACGATGCATACAAGTGAATGATTCAAACACATAAAAGAATTTATATAGGAATCATACATATATATGATACAAATTGCTGTGGAAAGAAAATAGTTATCTACATAGATAGAAATATAGGAATTATATACAGATGGACATAGTTATTACATTAATAAAATTTCAGGCACCATATTTATGCGATTACAACATGGCGTAAGTACATATTTTAATTTATTTAAATTCGGCCTTTTTATTAATATTAACGATTTATGCAATTAATTAACTATATAAAGTCTGTTCTCTTTCTTTTTCAGATCGATCATATTCGCAAATGTTTATCAATTTATGAAATTCAGCACTTATTTGAGTATTTTGAGTTTTTACTCTGATTATTGGCCAATAATATTTTAAACACACTGACCTGTTGTTCTTGAATTGGGATGAATGTCTCTGGACCCCAGGAATACACCTCTGAAGCTCCAAAAAACCAAAAATGATGAGAAATTTCGAAGATTCTTGCCGAAAAACTTGATATATTTAACTGCGAGTATTAATAAGATTGTTTTTTATAGTACTTTATAGTTTTAATTGTGTTAAACTGGGAATTACTTGAAATTTCTGGAACATTATAACACACACTCCTCGCTTCTTGACACCAGCTTCCCTATTCTCTTAAGCGTCCCCTCGATTCTCCACTTTTCAAAACAGTCTTTTGTTTTCTTTTAGGTCACTATTTCAAAGTTTACTTGTTGATTCACAATTTGTTCTGTCATATTTTATAACCAATAAAATATTGTCCTTTGCAATCAAATTAATTTAAAACTTCTTTCACTTATTAGAAAAGTTTCATACATACACTCTTTTACATTATTAGTTCATTTATAGAGTTCCTATGAGTTTTTTTTATCATACAAATAAATTAAAGTTGGTTATACATAGATACATTTAATTGGTACAACATCCAATATTGTTATTGACAGTCTATCACTGTTACACTCATATTATTTATAAATATAAATTCTCTTATGTTATTTGTCTATACTCTTTGCATTATATTATTTATAATAAACTTTAACAAATTATTATTTATTGATTCTACGTTTATTTTATTTACCATATATCATTTGTATATATGTCATTATTTGTTTATCTATGAAAATCTATTGAATTATATTCTATTCAATATTTGTATTTGTTTTTATTCTTAAATTAATGATTATAATGAATTAATTATAATAATATTTGTTTTCATTTCAGATGAACAGCTGATTATGTTATGGAAAATAATCTTCGTCTTAGGCAACTTTATTTACATCATTACATTGGTTAGGCAATCTCTATATTTTATATTATTATTGAGGTAATTTCATTATTTATTATATTGTTATAGGCTATTATTTAATATATCTTTACTTGATATGTTGTTTAAATTAAGAAAAGTGTTTCCTTTTTACTTGTTTTCTTAAATTATATTATTTTCATATATTTTCATACTAGCAACATATTTTTATAGTACTAATTCTCTTACTATCTATGATATCTGGTTCAATATATATATATATATATATATATATATATATATATATATATATATATATATATATATATATATATATATATTTTAGTTTCATAATCTTTGACTGAATCTAGATCATTTCCCCTTTTAACAATATAAGGATTTTTATTAGGTACTTTACTCTGTGTTGGTTTTAAAAATCTACGGTTTCTAATCAAAATTGAACCGAAAGTTTCATTTAAAACACTAAATACTTTATTTTAATTACAAGTAATTACAGTCATCGTTGAGATGTGGCAGGTATTCGTTAATGATATGTGGGGAACAGACGGTTTTGCATAAATAATGACAACGTCGACGAGTGAGAGGGGAGGTTTAAAAGACAAAAAAACTGTAGGCATCGCTCAGGCCTTCCCTCGAGTTATCGTGTCACGGAACAGAGCGCGAGTCCTGGAAGGTTAAACGCATCTTCTTGTGAAAGTTGTTTGATCTGTCTTGAACCAGTGACCTTAGACCGTAATTGCGATTCGTGAATCACATTTTTTGGAAGATATTGAAACATATAGAGTACGAGAACATGATATTATAAAAATAAAGTTGTACCGCACTTTTTACAAAAATAATCAACTAATTGCTATACATATTTTTACACAAAGAAATACAAAATTAGAACAGTTTTGAGATATTTTGGATTCTGTTACTGCAGAAAAACTTGTACACATTTGTCAACTGCAATCATTACCTTACTTATATATAACATACTCATCAAAATTAAAAAAAAATGTCAATATCTTTGCAACTCTTTGTAAACTACTGAGGATTGTGGAATTGCATTTGAGATTTGCCGGAAAAAAAATAGAGCTAGTTGTTACATAACGCCCTCTAGGTTCCAATCGAATCAAATGTGTGCTCTTTGATGACCTTTAGATTGAACTCAAGTTTGTGAAAATCAGTTCAAACATGTGGAATTTACACTACTTTTTCTGTCAAGGAGAGTATACTTCCGGCACCGCTTAAGAACAGATGATACAGAAATATGATTTGAATAAATTTTATACGTAAAATAAGAAGGTAGTTTCTAATTTTGATATTTTTGGGGTAAACGATTTCGGCGATACCCACTCTGTATAATCGTTGAGATAAAGTGAAAGAAATTATATTCTCGAAAAACGATGTTGTTACATTTTAATAGAAAGCCTTTGGGCAAATTTTAATTAACTTAATAAAACACAGAAAATATTGACTAAAAGGCACAGTTTCATTTTGTTAGATATTAAATTGCTTCATAATTTAGTAAAGGATCTTTCAACGTTATCTTTTTGTGTTTACAGAGAGTTATTTTTTAGTATAAAATTTGCCTTTTTGGAAAATGACGAAAATGGATTTAAAATACGAGGAGAAAATCCCACAACCCAACTAATTTATGGTTCGTCACGAAGACTAAGAAAGTTTTTGAAATGCGTTCGTCGGAAACGGAGTTTTAAAGGAAGTTTTCTTATTACTTAATTGTACAAAAGGACAAAACAAACCATCTCAAGATACGCCAAGAGACCTTGGGAACAGAATAATTGGGTTCTAATTTGTCTCGTTATAACTTCGGATATGCACTGTAAAAAGTAAACATAGGAGAGAAAAAAATACTTTTCCGACGACTAGTATGGAATATGGCACATTTCATACAGATTTCTCTTAGTGAAAATTTAAAATTGCAAACGAAGGGCGTACCCGTGTGAAAGGGAAAATTGAGGAATCTGATTGGCTGACAGCTGTGTGTAATTACTTTGCACACGGGTCAATGATTATCGATGTCTACCTGATATTTTGAGTTTGACTTTTGAACTGTTAGCAAGTGAAATTGGAGAGAATTATTGAATTTTCTGTAATTGTGTCTGATATGCATAAAATTCAAAACTAAAGAACATAAAATTGTCAATAACAGTTTTGAAGTATCAGTTTATTTTTAAAATTGTAGTAACCTTACCATAAACGTTTATTTAAAAAATAAATACTAACTCTGCGTTTTTGGTGGTCATCGGAAAAATATCGTGTATTATAAGTGTTGAAAATTCGATTTCACACTCGTTTGCTTAAGCCACTCGCCTGCGGCTCTTGGCTCAATTCTGCAAACTCGTGTGAAATCTTTCATTTTCAACACTTGTTATACAATATATTATTACATCTATATAATTTCAATCTGCAGCAAAAACTACACATCACAGGCGAGTTTGTATGTGGTACAGCGTTGCCAGAGCTGGTACAATTATATCAATTTGGTTCATTTTCACACTTCTTGCACAAAAATACAATTTCACTATTTTTGGTTCATTTTTTGACCAATTACATTTTCAGTTGATAAAATACTTACCCGAAATATTTTTCGTAATACCATGAATTATATATTTAAATAAATAAAACACAGTAAATCATTATCAATGTCCCATCGGTTATTCGGTTGTCTATGCTTGATCATTTGATTCGCGTGGGTCCATGTGTCGGCTGGGAATCCCCGGTCTTCTGAAAAGTGTCTAGAACTTTTAGACGACGATCAGCAGATCGGCAATCCGGTGTCATTTTTCCGCGCGATCGAATGTTTATGTTGGCTGTGTTTACTAAATAAACTTGTGTAAATATTAGTAGGTAAGTCTATATTCTATAATATTCATTTAGAAAATATTTTAGGTACAATATAATTTCTAATAAATTCACCACCTTGTATTAAGTATGCCTATACAGTGTTGGGAACATTACGAGGGAACATACGTTTTACCGTCAATGTGTTAGAAAGAGACAAAATACATATAGATTCAGTGTATTACTCCTCTTCGCTAACAGGGTATCATAAAGTGAGAAACGAAATAACTATGTAATGGGATGTCTGGTAGGCACCGCCTTCGAGAAGCGTACAGTAGCTCTTATGTCTGGCTTTTACTTACAGTTTTAAATAAACAAATTAGAAATGCATTCAGGCTATTACTAGTCACTTTACCACAGCAAAATGTTGTATAAACAACTCATTATGTTAAAGATCGCAATGAAAGAAGTTAATGTTAGAAATACAGATGTGTAATGTGAACAGTTTAGTTCATTAATTGAGAAATAATAAGATTGTACTATACTGATAGCTTAATGCAATGAACAATAAAAAAATCAACATTACTTTCGTTTATCACTTCATGATTAATTTACAAAGAAATAATTCAGTAGTAATAAACTAATTCACTATAACAGTTCGGGTAGTACACGCTAATATGATTTGAACAATAAATTAAAACCTACCTAGTAGGTATTTGAAATAAGTACCACTAAAAAATCACTGGAAGATAGCAAAAAAAATTACATTCGTCGACATTGAGGGTACAATTAATGAATATAAGCATAATAATTTTCATTAACATCATAAGTAATAATCTATGGCAACAATACAAAGTCCAAAAGCGGCAATATGTTGTAATAAAACAAGTGTATTCCGTGTATCACCATTTTCTTTAATAGGATATCATAAAATGAGAAATAAGTCGTATGCTAATATTTGTTCAACTGTATTCTGGTTTTAAAAATATCCTGAAAATCTGCAAGTGAAATTTTTTTTCAGATTTTTCATTGTAATTGTTTAAATAATGAACATACGACAAATGTTCAAATTAAAATTTGTTGCTGTTGCATTTATGTATAAAAAACCACAAAGTATTTTTTGATATCTATATTAATTCTTGAGATATAGACTCATTGTTGACAAATCAGTTGAAGCATATAATTGTGAACGATTAAAATGTGATTATAGTGTTATGGGCGTACTCAAAAAGGCAAAATAAATCTGCTAGTTGAGAGGTTAGCTGTCAATACACTCTACTAAATAAAAATAGGTAAATAATTATTATCTAAATAAAATGAGGTAAATTATTTTATCCTAATTAAACATCATTTATTGTCAGCACATATAGAAACTCTAAAATTAATATTTAGGTTGATAATGAATATTGATAAAAATTAAATTTAAAACTTTTCTGATATAAACATATTGTCTTTTTAATCATAGAGGATTAATTACGCGTATATATATAAGTACATCTATATATTGCAAGCAAGGTTAAGGAAAATTTATAAAATAATATACACTCAGGTGCAAAAAATTCGATCCATCGTATATTTTCCATTTATTGTGACTTTTAAAACTTGGTACTTATTATATGGCATATATAAATATAGAGAGACCCTCGTATAATTGAAATTATTAATTTATATACAATATTTTCATTTTTCTTATGACATTTTTTATAAACAATACAAATTTTAGGTTTTTGTCAGAAATTTACGTCTGATAGAGCAGCAAGAAATTCATTTGTTATTTTAGTGACCCATACAAACCCACCGAATTAGTATTTAAACTTATTATTTTGTTAATTTCATTGGAATCAAATGGCTTTAACACCAACGGATGCTGCAAGACGTCAGTAAAGCTAGCACCCCCACTTTTTCAAACTTGAAAAAAAACTTATGTGTAATTTAGAACTAATTTAGGACTAATTTGTACCCAAAAAATTAGAATTTGTACCCACTTAGTTTTTCTGAAAAATCACTATTTAAAGTGGGGGTGCTAGCTTGAGCTCAAGCTAACACCCCCACATTGACAAAATCAAATTTTATTGGCATAAATCTAAACTTTGAATTAAGGACTAATTTGTACCCAAAAGATAATAATTTGTACCTACTCAGTTTTTCTGAAAACCCGTTATTTAAAGTGGGGGTGCTAGTTTAAGCTCAAGCTAGCACCCCCACTTTTACTAAATCAAATTTTAACAGCATAGCTTTAAACTTTGAATTTAGGACTAATATGTACCCAAAAGCGTTTTTTCATTATTATATCATTTTGTTTATAAAAGATGATAGTAAATTGGACCACGTGTTTTATTAATTTCTAAGAAATTATCAAAGATAACTAAATATTATTAATTTTCGAATATAGGACTAATTTCTACACAAAAAATTAAACTTTGTACCCACACAGTTTTCCCTGTAAAAGGAGTTTTGATGTGGTAGTGCTGGCTTGAACACCTCCACCTTTACAAAATCAAATTTCAACAGCTTACCTTTAAACTTTGAATTAAGGACTAATTTGTACCCAAAATCGTTTTTTCATTATTAAGTATATCATTTTGTTTATAAAAGATGATAGTAAATTAGACCACCTGTTTTATTAATTTCTAAGTGAATCGTTAAAAGATTTGAAATTATCAAAAGTAGTTAATTATTATTTTTCGAATATAGGACTAATTTGTATACTCATATTTTACTAACTGTGCTTAAATAAGTACTCCTAAAAATGCTTTCTAAAATTGTTTGAACCAATACAAAATTATTATGAATCAGAAATAGGAACGGTAGATCAAAGACGCATATCATCTAATAAACAAAAAATATCACCTTTCGGTATTTGCGAGGGTGACAAAAAAATGTTTTAAAATTGTTTAGTCAATTAGAAAGGAAAGTCTGACCTGATATTGCACATCTTTACTAAACCGCCAAGCAGTCAAAAAAAGTGACAACACCATAGTATAATCATTCTTTTAACCACTTTGAACTATTTAGGCACGTGCACTAGGCAATTTTTTTGTCTAAAGAATCGCCGCAGTTATCACAAAGATCTCACTGAAAATAAAAATAAGAGTTATGGTATATATAACAAATATGGAATTATATTAATATAGTATTTTATTAGAGACAAAACAATATATAATATATGAAAACAAACATTTCTGGAAAGTACCTGGTTAGGTAAGTGCCATGTTTCATAAAACACTTCATCTAAGAGTTTGTCTAGTTTTCCGTCCATTTTGAACTTTAATCAGGATGACTGCTGTGAGGTGAAGCACATTAAAAGCGTTTTTTAGGGAAAACAGTGTGGATACAAATACAAATTGGTCCTATATTCGATAATATTTAGTTACTTTTGGTAATTTCACATTCTTTAACGATATACTTGGAAATTAATAAAACACGTGGTCTAATTTACTATCATCTTTAATAAACAAAATGATATGATAATGAAAAAACGCTTTTGGTTACAAATTAGTCCTAAATGCAAAGTTTGAAGGTATGCTGTTGAAATTGGATTTTTAAAGGTGGACGTGTTCAAGCCAGCACTCCCACATTAAAACTCCTTTTACAGGGAAAACTGTATGGGAACAAATTTTAATTTTTTGGGTACAAATTAGTCCTATATTCGAAAATTAATAATATTTATTTATCTTTCATAATTTCAAATCTTTTAACGATTCACTTGGAAATTAATAAAACACTTGGTATAATTTACTATCATCTTTTATAAACAAAATGATATAATAATGAAAAACTCTTTTGGGTACATATTAGTCCTAAATTCAAAGTTTAAAGGTATGCTGTTAAAATTTGATTTTGTAAAAGTGGCGGTGCTAGCTTGAGCTTAAACTAGCACCCCCACTTTAAATAACGGTTTTTCAGAAAAACTGAGAGGGTACAAATTATTATATTTTGGGTACAAATTAGTCCTTAATTCAAAGTTTAGATTTATGCCAATAAAATTTGATTTTGTCAAGCTAGCACCCCCACTTTAAATAGTGATTTTTCAGAAAAACTAAGTGGGTACAAATTCTAATTTTTTGGGTACAAATTAGTCCTAAATTAGTTCTAAATTACACATAAGTATTTTTTCAAGTTTGAAAAAGTGGGGGTGCTAGCTTTACTGACGTTGCTGCAAGGGCAGTGGCTTTAGTTCAAGATGGTCGTAGCCAATATTATGCGGCTGAGGTAGTACGTGTTAGTCGTTGTGCAGTTCAAAGAGCAATTCAGCGGTTTAATGAAACTGGATATTACACGAGGAGACCAGAATCAGGCCGTAGAAGGGCAACATCCGCACGCGATGACAGATTTTTGGTTTCTTCGTGTTTGAGAAATAGACATTCAACGTCAGTTGAGCTGGCATATCGTCTGAGCGCAGTAAGAAATGTCGATGTAAGCAGGTGGACAGTTCGTCGACGACTCACTGAAGCTAATTTATATTCCAGAAGGCCAGCTCTATGTCCACTGCTATCCAAAGAACAACGCAGAGCTCGGCTTGCTTTTGCAAGGGAACACGAGGACTGGAATGACGCCGATTGGAGTAATGTATTGTTCTCGGATTAGTCCAGGTTTTGTTTAAGGACACCAGATGGTAGAGAAAGAATCTACAGAAGACAAGGAGAGCGATTCGCCCAATGTAACATTTCGGAAAGAATAAGTTACCGAGGAGGTTCAGTTATGGTTTGGGCTGGTATAAGTTCCGAGGCCCGTACTGACTTGGTTCTTGTAGATGGAGGTTCTATGACAGGAGCAAGGTATATAACAACAATTTTGGATGCGCATGTGGTGCCTTTTGCTCCATTTGTAGGTCCTAATTTTATTTTCATGGGTGATAACGCGCGGCCACATCGTGCAAGAATCGTTAATAAATATTTAGAAGAAGTCGGGATTGTCCGTATGAATTGGCCATCTTCAAGTCCAGATCTCAATCCTATAGAACATCTATGGGACACTCTAGGAAGAAGAATCCGATCACGGGTACCTCGTGCTAACAACTTGGCTGAACTTAGTGTGGAGCTTCAGGCAATATGGGACGAATTGGACCAACTCGATGTCCAACATTTAATTAGCTCTATGCCAAGACGTATGCAGGCTGTTATAAGGGCCCGGGGGGGAAATACAAATTATTAATAAAAAAATAACACACTTAACATTTCATTATAACCATTGTTTTGATTACAAAATAGACTTCATTTTTCCATTATTCGAATAAAGCCAATTGTTTTCATAACAACATGATTTTCTTGTATAAACTGTCTTTATTATTCATACCTTTATAGTATATTACGTAACGTGTGTTGTAAGAAGCATTTTACGCACGAAAGGAAAAGTTACGCACGAAGCCGCGTAGCGGCGAGTGCGTAATTCCGTGAGTGCGTAAAAGGCGTTACAACACGAGTTACGTACTATACTTTACCTACGACCCACTTGTACTTGTGTTTATAATCTTATTAAGGTATTTAAAGTACAAGTAAAAACGTACATCATCGATGCCCAGCCAAGTTTTATAAAAGTCGCTCCTCGATGCCCAGCCAAGCATCTTAGAAGTTCACCCTCGATGCCCAGACAAGTTTCGTAAAAGTCCGTCCTAAGTAGTATTTATTTTTATTAAAAATGTATGTAGAATTACCGGAATTGCATAAAATAGCGTATACACCTCTCGACTAAAGTGACATTAATCCCTTAGGTGGATTACTTTCCTCAGGAATCAAACACCACCCGCGGGATTAAATGGGCCACTTTAGTCGCTTGGTGTATAATATACTATTGTTTACTAATATGAAATACATTCAGACAGCTAAAAGATGCGGATTGAATGAAATGGAACCAATTATCATATAATTCCAAATAACTCTTAGCATTAAATGCAAACTCTTAGCATTAAATGCAATCTCATATCTAATAAATGTTATCTACCATTTATATATAGAATAAAATTGTACATCAAATATCTAAGTAATAAATTTTGAATAAAATGGCTACGTCTATTGACAGTTGCTAAGTGGTTGCTATGGAAGCCGTGCGATTTACTTTACAGCCGTGCGTGATAGACGTCTTACATTGATAGCCGACTGTGTGTTTTTGACTACTTACAGGGGTGGTCGTAGGTAAACATTTAAAACCGATCCAAAACTTACATGCTGAAATTTTTGTCTACTTTGCCAAAAAAATAGTCGCGGATCGAATTTTTTGCACCTGAGTGTATATTATGTATTGATTTTAAATAATTTATAACATGTATTACTCTTTATACACACTCCATAACAACATCGGTTTATTTTTCCTTTTCGTACAGATAATGTAGTCGACTTGTAAAATTTATTTTTTCATTAATACACTTATTATTTCAATTTTCTCTTAATTTCTTTTTAATAAGTATTATTTGTTTAATGTTGGTCGATTTTAACGATTTGTACACATGTATTTTAACATGCTTATTTAGGAAACAGTACGAAAAAGATGGCTGAACTGCACCCATGCGCACAAAAAAATTGTGATGAAAAGGTCTATTAATGAAAAAATGATTAGATATTGAGTGTACGAGGATATATTGAAAAATTCTTAGCCTACTATAGGACCAAACAAAATTTCAATGTCATAATATTTTATTACTCAACATATTCTCCTCTTAATTGTATACATTTATTACAGCGAACCTGCAACGTCCCTAGACCTTCTTGCTCTGCAAACCAGACGTCCACAGCTTTTATTACCTCCTCTTTGGAAAAAAATTTATGACCTTTTAAACTTTTTTTTAGTTGAGGAAAGAGATGATAGTCGAACGGAGCCAAATCTGGTGAATAAGGGGGATGTTCTAATAATTCAAACCCTAAATCACGAATTTTTTGCATGGCAACATGAGATTTGTGTGCAGGGGAGTTGTCCTGCAAAAACAAAACACCTTTGGATAGCTTTCCGCGTCTTTTCTCTTTAATTTTTTTCCGTAGAGTGGTCAGTAATTTCGAATAGTAATCTCCAGTTATTGTTCTACCCTTATCCAAAAAATCAATCATGATTACTCCAAGACAATCCCAAAAACTGAAGAAAGAACTTTTCCAGCAGATTTTTGGACACGAAACTTCTTAGGTCTTTTAGAACCAGAGTGTCGCCTTTCCATCGATTGTTGCTTTGTTTCTGGATCGTAGAAATGTACCCAAGTCTCATCCATAGTAACAATTCGGTTTAAGAAGTCTACATCGTTTTCAAATCGAGCACAGATCGAACGCGATGCTTCTACCCTTGCACGCTTTTGGTCAACATTCAAATATTTGGGGATCCATTTTGCAGCAATTTTTCTCATGTCCAAATTGACGTGAACTATATGATGCACGCGTTCGTATGAAATATTCAGTGCTTCAGATATCCGTTTTAGCCCAATTCTACGGTCGGATAAAATTATATCATGAACTGCATCGATATTTTCGGTGACTGACACAGAAACTGGCCTTCCCGATCGGTCATCATCTTCAATGGAAAATTTACAACTTTTGAAGCTTGCAGTCCAATTTTTCACGGTCGCATACGAAGGACATTGATCACCAAAGGTATTAAGCATATCCTCGTAAATCTGCATACCTCTTAACTCTTTTAAATACAGGTACTTGATGATGGCTCGATACTCCAATCTTTTTTCTTTTAATTTATTGCGTAACTCTGGTTTACTTTTTTGACGTAAAACTTTACACTGCCACTTCTAATAAGTTATTGTTCGTTGCTATGGTAACACAATATTTTGTTTATGCATGGAACTGGTCTAGGCTAACTAGATATCAATCCATCCTCGTATTGTATCTAATTTCTGTGATGGCGATGTGAGAAAATTTGATATTAGATGACTGTATTTTAGGTTTTAGGTAATGCTTCGCGGTTCGTTTTGCAAACTTCACTCATACTACAAAACGAGTCATTGTGACACTTGTTTTACAAGTCAACTATTATTTACCATTTTAGGACATATAATACTACAGATAAATTGGAATGTTAGTCGGTTACAACAACAATTTAGATATGGGTAAAAATTTGAAACATAAAATATATATAAAATGTAATAAAATAACAATATTACTTGAGGCGTATTCATATTTAACACACAGAGGACATATAATACTACAGATCATTTGGAATGTTAGTCAGTTACAACAACAATTTTGATATGGGTTAAAGTGTGACTGATAAAATATATATAAAATGTAAAAATGTAATAAAATAACAATATTTCTTGAGGCATATTCATATTTAACGCACACGGAAATGGCATCGAAATAAAAAATGTATACGAAATATAACGAGGAAGTTTCTTGGTCAATATTGATTGGTTAAAATAATCATTCTCAAAAGACTCGAAGTTTAGATCTCTTCATGAACATTTTCAGCTGTTTTTTGAATTGGAATGAGTTGGGTATAGCGCGAATTGTTTCAGGTAAAGAATTGAACATTTTTGGAGCGTTGTAAGAAAAACTAGTTTTCAGCAGTGATTTTGTTATTTGTAGTATTACATAGTTATTTATTTGTCTAGTATTATAGGTATGTTTTGGTAAGTTTGACGAGTGTTTTGTTGTAAGGTACTTCATGTTGACATTGTAGTAATAGAATTGTTTAAGGTCGAGTACCTCTGATTCTTGAAATAGTAGATCACTTGGGTATCTTGAGTTTTTACTTAGAATCATTTTCAGGAATCGTCGTTGTAGAACTTCAAGGGGTCGGATGTGGGATTTTAGTGCACCTCCCCATGCTAATAAACCGTATCGAAAGTGACTTTCAACGAGTGCATGATATAGTGTGAGCAAATGTATGGTACTTTATTATTTCTTGAGCATTCCCTATACCTAATTGCCCTAGTTTGTGAGTTATTGATGATACTTTCAGCCAAACATTATTTGAAACTAATATGTGAAATTCTATTAGTGGAAATGTTTGACCAAAAATAATTTTCCAAAAAAAATCACAAAATAATCTAGTCTGATCCATAATTGGTGAATCACCAAAATACATGAGTACTTAAGATTGTTGGGGTATAGAACATTACTAAAACTACACATTATTCTAGTTGGCTATGACTTTGAACAATAAACTGTTTTAAAAATTTGACAGTAGATTATTTTTATTAGTTCCTGTTTACTATTAACAACATGAATTTTTTCAGGAAGAGCTGACTGATATGATTTTTGTACTAGAAGAATGTAACAAAAATTTGTTACTGGCAAGAAGAATTTATCATCAGCAATTCCCTGATAGGCGACAACCAAGAACAGAATCATTTCAAAGTTTACCAGAGATCCGAACGAACAAAAATTGTTGTAAATGAATTAAATCTAATTCTTAGTGTTACTGAGAATCCACATATTAGTACGAGGGAAAATGCAAATGATTTTGAAATTAGTGGTCGTAGTGTAGGGAGAATTTAAAAAATCAAGAGCTTAAAAAAGATGATTATAATAAATGAGTTGAATTTTGTCGGTGGGCGCAGGAACAAATTCTCAGAATAATGTATCTTTTTTTGAATATATTTTATTTGAGCTATTTTCCATAAGTATGGTACTATAAACAGACATAATTTCCACTATTACTCAACTTCTAATCCGCACAACATTTTCACCAACAGTCAGATAAGATGGTTATTGAATGTTTGGAGTGGAATTATTGGAAATTATGTTATCGGACCTTACTTTTTCGAGGATCACTTAAACGGAGAAATGTATCTACATTTTTTGAACAACAATTTGCCGGAATTATTGGAAATAGTACCGTTAAACATACGTCAGAGAATGTAGATATTACATGACTGCGCTTTAGTGTACCACAATTTTTTAGTGAATGAGCATCTAAAATATAATTTTCCTGGAAGATGGATTGGAAGGGGAGGACCTATAAGGTGGCCACCATGATCTCCAGAGTTAAACAAGCTAGACGTTTTTTATGGGGCTATATAAAAGATAATGTGTATAAAACACCTTCTACAACTAAAGAATATATGAAGGAAAGAATTAGAAATAAATTTTTGATCTTATACAGAAATGTGTTAACAAATGTGAGTCGCTCCTTTGAAGTTCGCTTGCAATTATGTATCGACGTCGATGCAGGTCATTTTGAACATCTATTATAAATTCAACGATTTTCTTGTTATTTTTGTTAGGTAACTATATTAAACGTTCATTTCCTTGTTCATTTGATAATGGGTATCACGTATGGGAGTATTAGTAATTTAGATTTTGTATAATGATGCTTATGCTTGTGATGCAATAACCCATAACCTATTATTCTCATAGCCAACTAGAATATTGTGTGATTTTAGTAATGTTTTATACACCAGCAATCTTAAGTACTCATGTATTTTGATAATTCGCCTAATATTAATCAATTATGGATCAAACTAGATTATTTTGTGATTTTTTTTCTTGGAAAATTATTTTTGGTCAAACATTTGCACTGTCAAACTAATAGAATTTCACATATTTGTTTCAAATAATGTTTGGCTGAAAGTATCATCAATAACTCACAAACTAGGGCAATTAGGTATAGGGAATGCTTAAGAAATAATGAAGTGCCATACAATACCATTTCATTACGATACTACAATACAGGGTGTTCCATTTAAGAAAACTCAGTGAATGATCATTCCGATTTATGACCAATCGTGAATATAAAGAACGAATATCGCAATATGTTAATAATTTTGGACAATAGTATACTGTATCAAAAATCGTATGATCGTAAATGGATTTCTTGATATCAAATCTATACAATGGTACAGGGTGTTGATGTTACTAGGAAATTATTAAAAAAATTCTTATAACATTGAAATACCTCATATTGCACAAACAAGAAAGTCGAGGGGAATGAAAAAATGTGGAAATATACAGGGTGTTCCATTTAAAAAAAGATAAGTTAGGTTCATCCTGCCAATATGGGTGGCCCTGTATATTTGAAAATATTTTCAAAATATGGTCCTATATATGGCTTAACTTTTATCTAAATAATGTCTTTTCGTATCACTCACGACAAGTGAGTCATTGGACTTCCTCGCACTAATGCCGCACCCTATATTTATATATATATATATATATATATATATATATATATATATATATATATATATATATATATATATATATATATATATATATAGTTTATTTTGTATTCTTGGGATTTAGGACCATTTTTAAAGACATTTAACTAGTAGTTAATACATTTTTATTTAACGTTTCGGTCTTTCCATGACCTTCATCAGAAATAAAAATTTTTGTTAAAACTAAAAGATATGGTACAAGTTACAAAAAGAATTTTAAGAGCAAAACAAATAAATCTTACCTTCGACAAAACGTTAATTTGATTATTCATACACTTTATAGATGTTTAGGACGTATCACATAACAGAACATAACTCACACCCAAACAAAACGAACCTTTTTAAAAACATGACATTCATTGATGAAAATTTTTATTTGAATATACGAGTATTTTTTCTATACAATGAAAGCAGGTGTAACGAGATTTTAATGTGTCGTTTTTGTGTTGACTGGTGCTGGAATGGACTTTTACACATTTATATAGGGAGTGGTAATAAATGCATTATACCTGGAATGTGCCACGTGCTTCTCCATATTTCTAAACTTTAAATCACAACACCCTCTAACACAAAAAAATCTGTTATTATAGGACTCGCAGATCGATCAATAAATCTGTCCGACCCCGAATTCAGAGAGAATGCAATAATAAAAGCTAAAGATGCCCTTATACTCAACAACTATCAAACAAATTTGATAAATAAGATATTTGAAAAACGTTTACAATATATTTTATAACCATTATAATACAAAAACTAAAATAGACAATAAAACAAACCAATTCCTCACTTTGCCATACATAACAAATTTATCAGAAATCCTAAAAAATATATTTTCGCACCACAACATACATGTTGCTCATAAAGGGTACAACCTACTAAAAACCAATTACACCTATCTAAAAAGTACAATCTCAAAAGAAAAAAAGAGCAATATAGTTTATGAAATACCATGTAAAAACTGTGAAGGGGTCTACATCGGACAAACAAGTCAGTATTTGAAAAACAGAATAAATAGTCACAAATATGACAAACGAAACAAAACGGCACTCACTATCCATGTTTCAGAAAACCAACACGAATTTGATTTCGAAAATACAAAAATTCTTCGAAGATAAACCACACAAAAAAACGCGAAGTTCTAGAAATGATAGAAATACAAAGAAAAACCAGTTGCGTAAATTTAAAGACTGACACAAAAAATCTTAGTAAAATTTATAATGATATTATAAAAACATAGAAATATGGAGAAACACGTGGCACATTCCAGGTATACTCCCTATATAAATGTGAAGTCCATTCCAGTACCAGTCAACACAAAAACGACACATTAAAATCTCGTTACACCTGCTTTCATTGTATAGAACAAATACTCGTATATTCAAATAAAAAGTTTCATCAATGAATGTCATGTTCTTAAAAAGGTTCGTTTTGCTTGGGTGTGAGTTATGTGATACGTCCTAAACATCTATAAAGTGTATGAATGATCAAATGAACGTTCTGTCGAAGGTAAGATTTATTTGTTTTCCTCTTAAAATTCTTTTTGTAACTTGTACCATTTCTTTTAGTTTTAACAAAAAAATTTATTTCTGATGAAGGTCACGGAAAGACCGAAACGTTAAATAAAAATGTATTAACTACTAGTTAAATGTCTTTAAAAACGGTCCTCAATTCCAAGAATACAAAATAAACAATATATATATATATATATATATATATATATATATATATATATATATATAGAATTATATCTTCTTGAGTTCAAAGGTTGTGGTATGAAATAAATACATTAGTTAAAAAATATTTTCGAATAAAGATTTATTAAACTTGGCGTTTCGCTCTTATTTTAGGAGCATTTTCAAAAGAATATGTATAAATATTAAAATTAAATTACATAAAATACAGTTATTGTAAAAATTATTTTGAAAAAGTCAATAAAATGTCATGAATGAAGTGTCTATAGTAATAGAATACCTACCTTAGATATTTACGCAACGATATTATGTTGGGAGTGATAAAAATAAATTAATTAATTAATTTGTAATAAATTTGACTCAAGTTTTTTATGTCTTGTTTGTCATTTACTGATAATTTATCTTGTTTTATATATATCATTTCTTTGATTTTGAGTTTTTGATAATTTGTGTCTTGTGTTAAAATTTTTGTGTTTTTGAAATTGAATTCATGATTTTCGTTATGTTCATGTTTGTGTAGCGCTGTGGATGCATTTTTAGTGTATTTATGGCCGTTTATTCGGCTTTCTAGATATTATGTAGTCATTCCTACATAATTTTTTGAACAGTTTAAGCATGGTATGGAGTATATAACATTTGATTTCTTATTATTTTTAGTTTTGCTTTTTAATTTAGTAAATAGTGATGGTAGTGTATTATTTGGTTTATGGCATATTTTGATATTATGTTTAGATAATATATATTTTAGTTTTTCTGATAATTGATTCGTATAAGGTATATATATATATATATATATATATATATATATATATATATATATATAAAAAGAAGATGTAGGAATATCGCGTGATATGTTAACAACAACAACAAATATATTCATGGGTAATTCACGCAAAATAAAGGGCTACTGAAATAGAGTGGTAACCGTGGACATGATGAGGCAAAATGAGCCAGAAACATGCATGTCCACGGTTACCACTCTATTTCAGTAGCCCTTTATTTTGCGTGAATTACCCATGAATATATTTGTTGTTATATATATATATATATATATATATATATATTTTTCGTGGTTCAAAGTTGTTAGTGAATTTGGTTTTATATTGTTGTTGTAGTATTTGTATGTACGTTGTTGAATAATTATATTTATTTGATTTGAAGGATAGTGATTATTTTCTAAAACAATCTTAAGTTTTTTAATTACTTCAGGACGATATTTAGGTGAAGTTAGTTTTATAGCTCTATCTATCAATCCTATAATAACACTATTTTTTTGTATTTTTGGATGGCATGAATTATAATTTAGATATCGTCCTGACCAAGTTTCTTTTGTATATAATTTAGTTTCAATTTTATTATTATTGGTTTTAATTAGTGTCATATCTAGAAAATTTATATTATTGTTTTTTTCAATTTCTATGGTGAATTGTATTTTAGAGTTAAAAGAATTAAAAATATTGAGGAATTCATTTCATTTGTCTTCTGGAATAGCAACTAAACAGTCGTCAACATAGCGTTTGAAGAATAATATATCAAATTTTATATGTTCTAATACTTTTTCTTCTACATATTCCATTACAATTTGTGCTAAACTAGAGGAAATTGGAGATCCCATTGTACAACCATTTAGTTGTTGAAAGAAAGTATCATTATATTGAAAATAATTATTGGTTTGAATAAGCATAATACCTTCTATAAATTCATCATAGGTAAGTGATGTGTGTTGTTTTATTTCATTCCATTTTTCTTTTAAAACATGTTTTATTAAGTCATTTGGGATATTTGTGTACATTGAGATAACATCTAAGGATATGATTTTGTAATAATTACGAATATGTACTGTATCTAAAAATTCTTTCAGCATAAATGAAATATTTGTTAGATATTTAGATAGTTTGTAAAATGGTGATTGAATATATGATACTATTGGTCGCATTGGTAAATTTTGTTTTTGTAATTTGGGTAGTCCATATATTTTTGGAGGTATTGCATTATGTGTTTGTAGTTTTTTAGCTTCGTTTGTATTAATGGAACCATTATTTAAAAGTTTTTTTATGAATGTATTGTTCTTGTTTTGAAATGAAGTGGTTTTGTCTGATTTTATTTTTTGATAAACATGTTTATCATTCAATAACTCTATCATTTTATTATTATATTCATCTGTGTCCTTCAAATCAAATAAATAAAATTATTCAACAACGTACATACAAATACTACAATAACAATATAAAACCAAATTCACTAACAACTTTGAACCACGAAAATATATATATATATATATATATATATATATATATATATATATATATATATATATATATTTAGCTCTACCTTATACGAATCAATTATCAGAAAAACTAAAATATATATTATCTAAACATAATATCAAAATATGCCATAAACCAAATAATACACTATCATCACTATTTACTAAATTAAAAAGCAAAACTAAAAATAATAAGAAATCAAATGTTATATACTCCATACCATGCTTAAACTGTTCAAAAAATTATGTAGGAATGACTACACAATATCTAGAAAGCCGAATAATACACTAAAAATGCATCCACAGCGCTACACAAACATGAACATAACGAAAATCATGAATTCGATTTCAAAAACACAAAAATTTTAACACAAGACACAAATTATCAAAAACTCAAAATCAAAGAAATGATATATATAAAACAAGATAAATTATCAGTGAATGACAAACAAGACATAAAAAACTTGAGTCAAATTTATTACAAATTAATTAATTAATTTATTTTTATCACTCCCAACATAATATCCTTGCGTAAATATCTAAGGTAGGTATTCTATTACTATTGACACTTCATTCATGACATTTTATTGACTTTTTCAAAATGATTTTTACAATAACTGTATTTTATGTAATTTAATTTTAATATTTATTTATATTCTTTTGAAAATGCTCCTAAAATAAGAGCGAAATGTCAAGTTTAATAAATCTTTATTCGAAAATATATTTTAACTAATATATTTATTTCATACCACAACCTTTGAACCCAAGAAGATATAATTCTAAATATTATCGGAAGGTTGAAGAACATAAGTGAATTAATATATATATATATATATATATATATATATATATATATATATATATATATTATATGAATTATAGTAGATATTAATAATTGTATATTAGTTTAACTTTGCGTTAAAAAATCACATTGAACAATTCACATCAATCTCTGCTAAAAACATAATGATAACACAAGAAAATTCAACTAAGTATCACTTTTAAAACATTTCAATAGTAAGTCGAGGATAATAGTTAAAAGGCGTCAAACTCATCCTTCGTTTTATATGTATGATACTATTGAGAATTCCCAACGATAATTTTTATATAAATTTTGAAATACCCTATATGTAAATAAAAAATAATCATAGTGCTTAAATATTAATAAGTAAAGAAAATAATTCACTCACTGCCAACTGATGCCATCTCTTAGCAAAGCGTGTAAACCTCGGAATGAGAGTCTGGCTCCTACAGAATTCGATCGTTGTTCTCGGCACCCGTCGCCGCCAGAATGCGCAGACATTTTGTTCGCGCAACACTAACTTAAGCACTAGCACACAATAACAAATAATCTGAAAATAGAAAAGAAGCAAAATAAAATTGAAAGCAAAAAAAAATCAAAAATAAGTAAATAAAACAAATATAAAAAATAATTAAACAGAACTATAATAAACTAAAACAGAACTATAATAACTAAATAAAACTCCATTTTTTATCCAGTTGATGTAGTTATATACCATTGAGTAACAACTGAAAGTTTTAATTTTTCGAATGGCATATAGGATGCTGCTTAATTTTTTTTGAGAATAACATCGACTACACGTATATTAGCAAATAAAAATTCAATAAGTTTAAAAGCGTACTCCATCTTCAATAATCTGATCCAATGTAAATAAATAACTGCCATCACCACAGCCTACAGTAGTCACGTGATGGACAAGTTTTTTTTAAATTGACTTCAGTACTTTATTTAATAACTATTAATGATAACATTAATGGTACCTATTAATAAAATGTTCTACATAAAAAAATTAATTTGTCTTATTAAGTCTGTTACATGGAAAAGAAAACAATTTCTTTTTATTGTAACCAATACAGTGTGACGCTTTTAAGATGAAGAGGATTCCATATTTTTGTTATTTGCAGCAATTTAGATTTGAATTTTTACACAGTCATACAGATAATCAAATAAAATTTAAAATTTATCTTTTTACAAGACCAATCTGAAGGACAATTTGGAACACGTAAAAGTAAATGGGGTAAATCACTCGCACTACGACCTCGAACAAAGAGTCGAATAGATCAGTGAGGCAGTGAGAATTTGTCAAACCTCAGAAAAGATGTCCGTCGGCTCTTAAATAGAGCCAAACGTGACTGTAATTGGCAGGGGTACACTGAGTACAATAAGGAGATTAGAAAGGTCAAAGGGCTTAATTTTCAAGCCTTTTGCGAAAAGATCACTTCCAGTCACACATCAGCCAGACTACAAAAGGTCGTGGCAAATGGGGGAACTAACCCCACAACAAACACCGAAATAGCAATTAATTACACCAAAAAATCCCGCAAGGAAGATTGGGACATTGCTAATAAAATATTTACCAGACAACAGTTGGAATGGCCAATAAGTACCTTTCAACCATATAAATCACCAGAAGTGGATGGAATATTTCCAGCACTCCTGCAGCAAGGGATAGAGGAGATTATTCCTCACCAGCTGAAGATTACAAGAAGAAGTCTAGCAGTGGGTCTAATACCTAGAAAATGGTATATAATTTAGTTTCAATTTTATTATTATTGGTTTTAATTAGTGTCATATCTAGAAAATTTATATTATTGTTTTTTTCAATTTCTATGGTGAATTGTATTTTAGAGTTAAAAGAATTAAAAATATTGAGGAATTCATTTCATTTGTCTTCTGGAATAGCAACTAAACAGTCGTCAACATAGCGTTTGAAGAATAATATATCAAATTTTATATGTTCTAATACTTTTTCTTCTACATATTCCATTACAATTTGTGCTAAACTAGAGGAAATTGGAGATCCCATTGTACAACCATTTAGTTGTTGAAAGAAAGTATCATTATATTGAAAATAATTATTGGTTTGAATAAGCATAATACCTTCTATAAATTCATCATAGGTAAGTGATGTGTGTTGTTTTATTTCATTCCATTTTTCTTTTAAAACATGTTTTATTAAGTCATTTGGGATATTTGTGTACATTGAGATAACATCTAAGGATATGATTTTGTAATAATTACGAATATGTACTGTATCTAAAAATTCTTTCAGCATAAATGAAATATTTGTTAGATATTTAGATAGTTTGTAAAATGGTGATTGAATATATGATACTATTGGTCGCATTGGTAAATTTTGTTTTTGTAATTTGGGTAGTCCATATATTTTTGGAGGTATTGCATTATGTGTTTGTAGTTTTTTAGCTTCGTTTGTATTAATGGAACCATTATTTAAAAGTTTTTTTATGAATGTATTGTTCTTGTTTTGAAATGAAGTGGTTTTGTCTGATTTTATTTTTTGATAAACATGTTTATCATTCAATAACTCTATCATTTTATTATTATATTCATCTGTGTCCTTCAAATCAAATAAATAAAATTATTCAACAACGTACATACAAATACTACAATAACAATATAAAACCAAATTCACTAACAACTTTGAACCACGAAAATATATATATATATATATATATATATATATATATATATATATATATATATATATATATATATTTAGCTCTACCTTATACGAATCAATTATCAGAAAAACTAAAATATATATTATCTAAACATAATATCAAAATATGCCATAAACCAAATAATACACTATCATCACTATTTACTAAATTAAAAAGCAAAACTAAAAATAATAAGAAATCAAATGTTATATACTCCATACCATGCTTAAACTGTTCAAAAAATTATGTAGGAATGACTACACAATATCTAGAAAGCCGAATAATACACTAAAAATGCATCCACAGCGCTACACAAACATGAACATAACGAAAATCATGAATTCGATTTCAAAAACACAAAAATTTTAACACAAGACACAAATTATCAAAAACTCAAAATCAAAGAAATGATATATATAAAACAAGATAAATTATCAGTGAATGACAAACAAGACATAAAAAACTTGAGTCAAATTTATTACAAATTAATTAATTAATTTATTTTTATCACTCCCAACATAATATCCTTGCGTAAATATCTAAGGTAGGTATTCTATTACTATTGACACTTCATTCATGACATTTTATTGACTTTTTCAAAATGATTTTTACAATAACTGTATTTTATGTAATTTAATTTTAATATTTATTTATATTCTTTTGAAAATGCTCCTAAAATAAGAGCGAAATGTCAAGTTTAATAAATCTTTATTCGAAAATATATTTTAACTAATATATTTATTTCATACCACAACCTTTGAACCCAAGAAGATATAATTCTAAATATTATCGGAAGGTTGAAGAACATAAGTGAATTAATATATATATATATATATATATATATATATATATATATATATATATATATATATTATATGAATTATAGTAGATATTAATAATTGTATATTAGTTTAACTTTGCGTTAAAAAATCACATTGAACAATTCACATCAATCTCTGCTAAAAACATAATGATAACACAAGAAAATTCAACTAAGTATCACTTTTAAAACATTTCAATAGTAAGTCGAGGATAATAGTTAAAAGGCGTCAAACTCATCCTTCGTTTTATATGTATGATACTATTGAGAATTCCCAACGATAATTTTTATATAAATTTTGAAATACCCTATATGTAAATAAAAAATAATCATAGTGCTTAAATATTAATAAGTAAAGAAAATAATTCACTCACTGCCAACTGATGCCATCTCTTAGCAAAGCGTGTAAACCTCGGAATGAGAGTCTGGCTCCTACAGAATTCGATCGTTGTTCTCGGCACCCGTCGCCGCCAGAATGCGCAGACATTTTGTTCGCGCAACACTAACTTAAGCACTAGCACACAATAACAAATAATCTGAAAATAGAAAAGAAGCAAAATAAAATTGAAAGCAAAAAAAAATCAAAAATAAGTAAATAAAACAAATATAAAAAATAATTAAACAGAACTATAATAAACTAAAACAGAACTATAATAACTAAATAAAACTCCATTTTTTATCCAGTTGATGTAGTTATATACCATTGAGTAACAACTGAAAGTTTTAATTTTTCGAATGGCATATAGGATGCTGCTTAATTTTTTTTGAGAATAACATCGACTACACGTATATTAGCAAATAAAAATTCAATAAGTTTAAAAGCGTACTCCATCTTCAATAATCTGATCCAATGTAAATAAATAACTGCCATCACCACAGCCTACAGTAGTCACGTGATGGACAAGTTTTTTTTAAATTGACTTCAGTACTTTATTTAATAACTATTAATGATAACATTAATGGTACCTATTAATAAAATGTTCTACATAAAAAAATTAATTTGTCTTATTAAGTCTGTTACATGGAAAAGAAAACAATTTCTTTTTATTGTAACCAATACAGTGTGACGCTTTTAAGATGAAGAGGATTCCATATTTTTGTTATTTGCAGCAATTTAGATTTGAATTTTTACACAGTCATACAGATAATCAAATAAAATTTAAAATTTATCTTTTTACAAGACCAATCTGAAGGACAATTTGGAACACGTAAAAGTAAATGGGGTAAATCACTCGCACTACGACCTCGAACAAAGAGTCGAATAGATCAGTGAGGCAGTGAGAATTTGTCAAACCTCAGAAAAGATGTCCGTCGGCTCTTAAATAGAGCCAAACGTGACTGTAATTGGCAGGGGTACACTGAGTACAATAAGGAGATTAGAAAGGTCAAAGGGCTTAATTTTCAAGCCTTTTGCGAAAAGATCACTTCCAGTCACACATCAGCCAGACTACAAAAGGTCGTGGCAAATGGGGGAACTAACCCCACAACAAACACCGAAATAGCAATTAATTACACCAAAAAATCCCGCAAGGAAGATTGGGACATTGCTAATAAAATATTTACCAGACAACAGTTGGAATGGCCAATAAGTACCTTTCAACCATATAAATCACCAGAAGTGGATGGAATATTTCCAGCACTCCTGCAGCAAGGGATAGAGGAGATTATTCCTCACCAGCTGAAGATTACAAGAAGAAGTCTAGCAGTGGGTCTAATACCTAGAAAATGGAGAAGGGCAAGGGTAACCTTCATACCAAAAATAGGGAAAAAAGATGGGACTGATCCCCGATCTTTTAGACCCATCTGTCTAACATCGTTTCTACTCAAAACGATGGAAAAAGTAGTGGATAACTACATAAGAACAGAGAACCTGGAGAATATACCACTTAATAAATGTCAGCATGCCTACAAAGCGAGTCGATCAACTGAGACGGCTCTGTATCAGCTGACCGAAGTCATCCAGAGAAGTCTAAACAATAAAGAAATCGAAATGTGCGCATTCCTGGATATATCTGGGGCCTTTGACAACACAACTCATGTGTCTGTCAAAGAAGCACTAAAAAGGCGAGGAGTAAATGAAACCATTGTAAAATGGATGTATGAGTTGTTGACGACGAGGATAGCTGAGACACAGGTTAAAGTTAAAGCCACTCGGGGGACACCTGAAGGGGGAGTGATATATTCCCTTCTATGGAGCCTCGTAGAAGATGAGTTGCTCTACAGCTAACGGATCTTAGCTTCGAATGTATTGGCTATGCTGATGACATAGTTCTAATAGTTACAGGTAAGTTCGAGAGCACCTTGTGTGATTTATTACAAAAGGGCCTCAGAATCAGTGAGCAATGGTGCTTGTCAGTGGGGCTAAACATTAACCCAAACAAGACCATAGTAATTCAATTTACCCGGAAAATAACACTTCCAGCCATGAAACCCATATCCTTAAACGGGGAAATCATAGAATGGAAATCAGAAGTTAAATATCTAGGGATAACCCTAGACAGTAAGCTTCTGTGGAATAAGCATATTTTTGTATAGGTCAACTTAAAAAATTGGTTTAAAAAACAAACATTAGGTGCGTTCTTTTTGACTGAGATCTCAGATCACTTCAGTTAATGTGATCTGAGATAAATTGATGTGAGTAAGCACCAAAAAGAACGACAACTCAATTGAAGCGTGCGATCTGTCCGCATGCTTAAATGAGAAACAAAACATATAATAATAATAATGCTATTGTATCCATAAGTTAGGTCACTTCTTGGTCTAGCCAAAAATAACTACTAAACATCAGGTAGGCATCAAATAAAATGTAACTTCTGTCCTTCTGACGATGATATTGATTTATCGAAACA
This sequence comes from Galeruca laticollis, assembly GCA_963921935.1. Taxonomy (NCBI): domain Eukaryota; kingdom Metazoa; phylum Arthropoda; class Insecta; order Coleoptera; family Chrysomelidae; genus Galeruca; species Galeruca laticollis. The sequence continues at coordinate 174,348,433 of OY998177.1, forward strand.
ATTGTCAATTTTCTAGAATTTTCAATAACTTTTATTATATTTTGGAATTAACTAGAAACCGTGAGATTCATTTAAAACACTAAGTAGGTTGTTGTTTATTAATAACTAAAAAAAGAGAACTGTCAATTTTAATTTTTTTTATGTCATGTAATGTTACCTGCTGATTTTTCTTAAATAAATTGCATATTTCAACCGGGATAATTACTTTAAAAACTAAAAATCTAGCACCCTTCAAAAGGAAAATAGCACAGAGAGGGCGTAGATGCCCCAAGCTTAACAACGTGGAAAACTCCTTCTCAAAAGAGGTCAAGTACCCTTTTGACCAAAAGTTGACCTGCGGTCCAAAAGGTAAAACTTGCCCTTGGGAGATGCAGGAGGCTTTGTGGAAAAAGCTGGTTACATAAAATGGTAATAAGACCAATGATAACCGATGATTCAGTTGCCTGGGGTGCAAAAGTCACGCTGACCCTAGCAATCAGACAACTTCAAAGTGTGCAAATGCATATGCATAACGGGAGCCATGAAAATAACCCCAACTGCATCCCTAGAGCTGCTGCTAAATCTGCCGCCTTTACATATCTACATACAGGGGAAGTAAAGACGTTACTATATAGACTCAAACAATGCTAGGGTCTAATTATAGAGCACCAAAGGGTCATGAGCTGGATAAGGTCAACTCCTTGATTAAGATGCCCTCAGATAAAGCAATTCCTTGTTTTCATCTTCATCAGGCATTGCCATACCGGAAAGGAAAGACTGGAAGGAATTCCCCCCAATTAAAGCAGACCAAATGTGATATACCGATGGCTCCAAGACCAACAAATGTCGGAGCTTGTATCTAGGAAGATAAACCGACGGTAATTGCACGCCACGGTGCTTCTGGTGGAAATCGCCGCAATAATGTACTGTGCCATGCTGATAAAAAATAAAAGGTTTTAAGGATTAAAACTAACTTTTACGCATCTATGAGACGCCCTGAACAATATTCTATCAAAAAATTGTCACTTGTATACACTTGGGGGATGTATCTGCTAAGAAATCGAAATTTCTCCCAAAATAACCAAAAATGTACTATATCTGGATTTATAGGACCTGCTGTACTCGCTCTAGTCAGTTGAAAATTAATAGGGTACTAGCTCTAGTGAGCTAAAAATGGATAAGGTGCATCTATAAGACGCCCTGAACAATATTCAATCTTAAAATTGATCACTTGTATACACTCTGGAGGCTGTATCGTGCTAACAACTGAACTGAAACTCCTTCAAAATTAGTGTTTTTAAATGAAACTCAAGGTCTCTAGTTAATTCCACAATATAATACAAGTTATTGAAAATTCTAAAAAATTGACAATTGTTTCGATAAATCAATATCATCGTCAGAATGACAGAAGTTACATTTCATTTTATGCCTACCTGATGTTTAGTAGTTATATTTTTGGCTAGACCAAGAAGTAACCTAACTTGTGATTGGCTTAATATATGTTTATAGAAAAAGAAGAAGATGTGATATTACAAATATTGAAGCTTAGATATTATTAGCCCTATGGTGATATCCTGGATATCATTTTTCCAATTAAGATCAGTATAACTGTGCAATGATATAGAAAACCAGGAAAACTATATCTGCTGATCTTTACAATTATCACTTAAGAAGACAGTTTATTAGTGGAGAATTCCCTAGATTTAACTGTTCATTGACAACTTCATATTGTGGGTTTCTTAAATGTCTTCTAATTTCCAGTTCTTCAAGGAAATCCAGTTCTTGTTTCTTTTCACAAATATGCAGCACTTCTAGTTCTGTGTTAGGTGTCAATGAATGATTGGTGTCAAGTAGATGTTTTGCGTAGTGGGATTTATCTGGTTGTTTTAATCTGTAAGCTCGTAAGTGCTCACTGTATCGTATTTCAAAATTCCTAAGGGTCTGACCCAAATAGACAGCATTACATTCTGGACAATTGAGTTTATATATACCTGAATTCTTTAATAGTGGTATTTTTGTTTTTACATTTAACAATTTTGTACTAACGTTACTTTCTGTTTTAAAAGAAATTGTTGCATTCGTTGCTGAAGATATTATCTTTGAAATATTATTAGAAATATTTCCTGCATATGTGATGGTTTTATAAGTTTTAATTTCATCAGCTTGCTTAGGATATATTAGTTGTAATGCCACTTTTTTCTCTTTTTTACTAATTAGTTTATTTATCATATCTAATGGATAACCGTTAGATGTTGCTATTTGTCTAATTGTTTTAATCTCTCTATCAAAATTACATTTGTTCATAGGAACTGAAAAAGCTCTATGTATCATTGAATTATATGCTGCTAGTCTGTGTGAGACAGGGTGGTTAGAATTGAATGGAATTGTCACATCAGTCTGTGTTGGTTTTCGGTAAATTGAATAATCAAGTACATTATTAACTCTTTGAATTTTTAAATCAAGAAAATTGATTGAGCTATTTTCTTCAATTTCTAATGTAAATTTAATTTTCGGGTGTAAATTATTGATGTGGTTGAAAAACACATCTAATTGTCGCTCACTACCCATAAAACAAGCTAATATGTCATCCACATATCTATACCAAAATAAAATATTTTTCGAAATATTACTTTCAAAGATCTTTCTTTCTAAATTGTCCATAAAAATGTTTGCTAAAATAGGTGATATAGGGCTTCCAATTGGTAAACCTTCATTTTGAATATATATCTTATTGTCAAAAGTGAAATAATTCTGATTAATGCATACATCAAATAAATTAAGTATATCTGATATTATTCCTGGATTAATATTTTTATCTTCTAGTAATTTTCTTACAAGTATTAGACATTCTTTAGGAGGAATTTTAGTAAACATATTAGTTACATCGAACGATATGAGTTTATAGTTATCTTGCAAGTGGATTGATTTCAACTTTTTGATTAGTTCTATTGAATTTCTAATTGAGTACTGAGATTCATATCCGTAAGTATTGAGTATATTGTTGAGCTTTTTTGCCAATATATTATTAGGAGCATTAACATAAGAGACTACAGGTCTAATTGGTTTCGTTATTTTATGTAATTTAACTGTTCCATATAATTGTGGACAATGAGGATTCTTATGTATGATAGACCTCTTTTCGTAATCATTTAAAAGATAATTTGAATTATTAACAATATCCCTTACATTATTAGAAAACTTCTTTGTTGGGTCTGCTTTAAGAACTTTTACATCGCATTTACATTTTACATTGTCCACAATTATATGGAACAGTTAAATTACATAAAATAACGAAACCAATTAGACCTGTAGTCTCTTATGTTAATGCTCCTAATAATATATTGGCAAAAAAGCTCAACAATATACTCAATACTTACGGATATGAATCTCAGTACTCAATTAGAAATTCAATAGAACTAATCAAAAAGTTGAAATCAATCCACTTGCAAGATAACTATAAACTCATATCGTTCGATGTAACTAATATGTTTACTAAAATTCCTCCTAAAGAATGTCTAATACTTGTAAGAAAATTACTAGAAGATAAAAATATTAATCCAGGAATAATATCAGATATACTTAATTTATTTGATGTATGCATTAATCAGAATTATTTCACTTTTGACAATAAGATATATATTCAAAATGAAGGTTTACCAATGGGAAGCCCTATATCACCTATTTTAGCAAACATTTTTATGGACAATTTAGAAAGAAAGATCTTTGAAAGTAATATTTCGAAAAATATTTTATTTTGGTATAGATATGTGGATGACATATTAGCTTGTTTTATGGGTAGTGAGCGACAATTAGATGTGTTTTTCAACAACATCAATAATTTACACCCGAAAATTAAATTTACATTAGAAATTGAAGAAAATAGCTCAATCAATTTTCTTGATTTAAAAATTCAAAGAGTTAATAATGTACTTGATTATTCAATTTACCTAAAACCAACACAGACTGATGTGACAATTCCATTCAATTCTAACCACCCTGTCTCACACAGACTAGCAGCATATAATTCAATGATACATAGAGCTTTTTCAGTTCCTATGAACAAATGTAATTTTGATAGAGAGATTAATACAATTAGACAAATAGCAACATCTAACGGTTATCCATTAGATATGATAAATAAACTAATTAGTAAAAAAGAGAAAAAAGTGGCATTACAACTAATATATCCTAAGCAAGCTGATGAAATTAAAACTTATAAAACCATCACATATGCAGGAAATATTTCTAATAATATTTCAAAGATAATATCTTCAGCAACGAATGCAACAATTTCTTTTAAAACAGAAAGTAACGTTAGTACAAAATTGTTAAATGTAAAAACAAAAATACCACTATTAAAGAATTCAGGTATATATAAACTCAAATGTCCAGAATGTAATGCTGTCTATTTGGGTGAGACCCTTAGGAATTTTGAAATACGATACAGTGAGCACTTACGAGCTTACAGATTAAAACAACCAGATAAATCCCACTACGCAAAACATCTACTTGACACCAATCATTCATTGACACCTAACACAGAACTAGAAGTGCTGCATATTTGTGAAAAGAAACAAGAACTGGATTTCCTTGAAGAACTGGAAATTAGAAGACATTTAAGAAACCCACAATATGAAGTTGACAATGAACAGTTAAATCTAGGGAATTCTCCACTAATAAACTGTCTTCTTAAGTGATAATTGTAAAGATCAGCAGATATAGTTTTCCTGGTTTTCTATATCATTGCACAGTTATACTGATCTTAATTGGAAAAATGATATCCAGGATATCACCATAGGGCTAATAATATCTAAGCTTCAATATTTGTAATATCACATCTTCTTCTTTTTCTATAAACATATATTAAGCCAATCACAAGTTAGGTTACTTCTTGGTCTAGCCAAAAATATAACTACTAAACATCAGGTAGGCATAAAATGAAATGTAACTTCTGTCATTCTGACGATGATATTGATTTATCGAAACAATTGTCAATTTTTTAGAATTTTCAATAACTTGTATTATATTGTGGAATTAACTAGAGACCTTGAGTTTCATTTAAAAACACTAATATGAGCATATTCCACGAAGTAAGGGTCGAGACAGTCAATTTCCTTCAAAATTGACAAACATTAGGTACTTCAGTACCATAGCACTCGTTGTACTGGCTTTAGCGAGCTGAATATCAATAGAGTTCATCTTTAAGACGCCATGAATAATATCCAATTATAAAATTGGTCACTTGTATGTACTCCAGAGGCTGTAACGTGCTAACAAACTGAAATTTCTCCAAAAAGGTCATACTTAAAGTACTATAGTATCTGTTGTACGGCCTCTGGTGACCTGAAAATCAATAGGGTTCATCTGTGAGATGTCTTGAACAATATTCAATCATCAAATTGGTGACATATTGCACTCCGGATGCTGTATCGTGCTAACAAGACATGTAACGAAAAGTGGCCGACAACGACGACATACACACAGGATTTTTTTTCTAAAAACCGTTTTCTTGTGTTGTTCTAGATGGAAAACGTATAAATAACTCAAATTTTTTTTTCAAAATTCCAACTTTTTTTGGGGTAAACCTATATCTTTCTCGCATATTAGATAGGTTGGGCGGAAAAGTAAAAAAGAAATTAAGAGTAACGTTGTTATTTACTCGGACTGCCAAGCGGCCCTAAACGCAATCAGCTCCCAGAAGCAGGGATGCCAAACTTCACAATTAATCGTGAGATCTCACGATTTGAGTGAAGATCTCACGATCTAGCGATTTCACTACGTATTCTCACGATTTTTCAATACATTACATATTCAAGCACCACGAAAAATAAGTATGACTGCGAAATAAAAAAATGATAACATTGAATGTTGTCGACTTGTCTTGTATCGAAATTATTCTCGCCTAGTCTATGCCGTATCGGTGAATTCCCGAATATATTGTTATATAATGGTTTGTGGGTTGGTAAATATACTATGTTGCTTCCTGTAAATCACCGGGATCGTCGCGCATTGAACTGTTATTTTATTTTGTTAGTTTTCTAGCGTTTTAGGGTTTTATTTTGTTTAGTTTGTCTCAGTTATATCCGTTGTAGTTGTATTGTGTAGAATTTAAGTTATTGGTCTTTAAAAGCATTGTAATTATATTAAAAACATGTCTAGTAACGAAAGTGATACTGACGATAGAAATGTACCATCTACATCATCTAAAAAAAGGAAAATATCTTATAGCCAAAATTCAAATCCGAGTGGGAGAATGATTTGAAGTGGCTAAAATCTAGCAAAAAGGGCCCTTTATTTGGATGATGAGTCAAAAATGTATATTTTTTTGTTCGGTTTTGTATTATATGTGAATATATTTTAAGGTGTAATGTTTGCCAATGTGACGTCAAGGTTACACACGGAAAGTCAGATGTTTTTAAATATGGGACTACAGAAAAACATATAAAAGCATCCGCTACAACGGTGGGACAAAGATCTATTGCAGATTTGTTTAGTAGGGGCTCAAAACAAAAGGATCTACAACTTACAACAAAAGAAACTGAAATTAGAATGGCTGGCTTCATTGCGGAACACAATTTACCATTTAAAGTGATAGATCATTTTCCTGCTTTGTTAAAAAATATTTGTAGCGATTCTAATATCGCTAAAAACATTACTTGTGGCCGTACAAAAATTAAATCCATTATTACTAACGTAACTGGATCAATACAACTGCAAAGAATTATACAGAAAATGCGTGTCAAAAAATTTAGCATTATAGCAGACGAATCAACTGACCGTTCAAATATAAAGCAGTTATGTCTTGCTGTTAGAATCAACGAAGAAAGTAAAATTAAAGATTATTTTCTAACGTTAATACCTATAGGGGATGCAACTGGCTCCGCAATATTTGACCATATAATGTCATTCTTCATCAAACATGAAATTCCTTATATCAATAACTGTATTGGATTCGTATCTGATGGTGCTAATGTCATGATGGGGGCTCACAATTCGGTTTCCAGTAGAATAAGAGACGCAATTCCCAATATATTTATAATGAAATGCATCTGCCATATCTTTCACCTTTGTGCATAATATGCCTGCCAAAAGCTTCCAGAAGAAGTTGAACTATTTTGTAGAGAGGTTAGTTAATTTCCTGCTTAAAATTAATGTTCTTTATAGATTATTTTTTAGGTCTACAATTATTTTGCAAATAGCCCAAAAAGAGTCTGGGAACTTAAGGAATTTCAACAATTCGCAAACGTATCACCTCTAAAAATATTACATCCAGCACAAACGAGATGGTTGTCATTAGAGTCTATGGTGAACCGTGTGCTTAATCAATATAGCGCATTAATACTTTACTTTACTGATCAGTCTAGCCAAAATATTATTTCGGCTACTAATATTTTAACACGTATGAGTCAGTCAGAAACCCGACTATATTTGGAATTTTTAACTTTTATATTACCTACATTTAACCAGTTAAATATAAGTATGCAAAGTGAAAAACCTAAAATTCACATAATTTACAGAGAAGTTACAGCAGCGGTAAAAACTATAATGGACTGTTACATAAAACCAAATTTAATGGATAAGTATAATAAAACGATTTTTGATATAGACTTCCAACAACCTCGCAATTTTTTAACAATGGAAGAGATGTATTTTAGAGCTAAAATTCAAAATAGTAATGTTGACAAAAATATGTTGGAGAGAGTTAAAGTAAAATGTCTGAGTTTTTATATTGAAAGTGTCAGTCAAATATTTTCTAGGTTTCCTCCAAAGAACTCAGTTTTTGAGCAATTTCAATTCATTGACCCAAAAAATGTTTTAAATAAAAAAAATTCAACAATTGCGAATATCGCACAATATTTTCCACATTTGATTGATGATATTCAAGTGCTTGATAATGAGTGGAGAGTGTTAAGAAATATAGATTTTACCGATGTGGGAATAAGCTCTGACGACGAGTATGATAAGGATGTTGTTAAGTTTTGGCAGCAAATTTATAAAATTCAGTTGGGAAATGGGAACCCAAAATTCAAAAATTTATGTTGTTTAGTCTTCAATTTATTATCTCCAGTGCCAACGTAGAGCGTATCTTTTCGTTGGTCAATTTAAATAAAACACCTTTAAGAAATCGTCTTAAGACGGATACATTAGGTGTATTACACACAAAAAGTTTGGTTTCCAACCTTGGCCAATGCCACAATTTTAAAATTGACTCTGATCTTTTAAAAAAAATAAACAGTCCCGGCTATTACCGAAATGTAAAATCTGATTCAGATTAAATTCCTTTATATATTTACTAAATTAGGTATATTGTCTCAGTTTATTTTTATTTGTTGTCTATCATTATATTTTTATGTGTTTTATATTATTTCAATATAATTTTGTTACATTTTTAATTTGTATTATATTTCATTACACAGAGTAATTTTTTTTTAATTTGAATTTTTTGTTGTTCCTACCTCGTATAATTTATACAACAACCATTAACAAACAAAAAAAGAAGATTTGACGACATCCCATTTCCGATTATTCCGAAATCTCACGATTTTTTCCGAAATATCACGATTTTTTCCGAAATATCACGATTTTTTTTCAAATCTCACGAATTATACTTATATTCATTTGGCATCCCTGTCTAGAAGATCAGTTTCAAACTGGTCAGGGACTATATACACGCTATACGCATCACGTTGGTAAACGCATATTGCAAATTGCAATGTAGTTTAAGTTGAGACTTTCGTCCGGTAGACACGTGAACCTGCGACAGAGTACTCAGGCACTGGGCACTTAGATGGGCGAAATGAAATAGGTTCTCTAACGCCATCTACATTCGTGTTCGGAAACAAAAAGTTTACTTCAATTTGGTATTTTTATTTCGTATTGTTGGCCATTGTGGAGCGTAGCAGGTTGCAATCATGCATCAACAGCGAAACAACGAAAGATGACAATTTGACAACGACAAACAACGTCCATTTTACAACGGTATTTGATATTGTTTGTTTGTTTGTTCATCTAATTCAAAGATTATTCATTTATCTAGTTGTATTTTTGTGAAATTACGTGTGTGTATAATAGCTTAGAGCTTAATATGAGTGGAACAATAAAGAAATGCTGTGTGCCAGGGTGTACTGATAAAGAGGCGAAAAGGTAATTATATTAAATTAACGTAAACTACTATTATAACAATTACTAGCAGTTCAGGGATTAGAATGTACACATTCTTTGTTATTCATTAAAATATTCAAGTTAAATCCAAGCAGTTGAATGGGGATGAAGTTTTTATTTCTCGATTAATATGTATAAAATTACATTATGTTGAACTCAATAGTGGGAATTATTGAGTGATAATTAAAAATTAGCATGTATACTTGAAATAAATCAGTTAAATTTGAAGTCATTGAATGAGCTTTATCTATAATTTCTTTTTATAGACATTCCATACCTACCAATAAAGATGTTTCTGGAATTTGGTTGCAAGGAATTAACAACCCTAAGTTATCACTTGAAGGTACATTATTGTCATCATATAGAATATGTGATATTCATTTTGAAGAAACTTCCAAATTCCCTAATGGTAAATTAATAAAGCTTTCACTGCCAACACTACATTTGCCTAGTAAGTATTCAACTCTATGTTTACTGTTGCAATAATACTTGGGAGTTACAATAAACCTATAGGGGATCATTGTGAAAAGTTTTGCAGATAAAAAGAATAGTTATTTTTGTTTATAGGTTACCAAAAAGGTGTAGATGACATTTTTTGGGTACAGGAGCATCAACCATCATTTTCAACTCCCAAAAAGCTAAAAGGTATAGTATATTAAGTAGTATTGTGAAAGGTGTATGTATGTATTTATTCTTGTTTCCTTGTTTTCCTTCCTTTTCATTTATTGAAACTAAGAGGAAACATTTTTTTAGAATCCATTGCTGCATTTAGTTCTTCTGCTACAACCTGTACTGGTGCTAGCCCAATACAAGAAGTAAGAAAACCTGTTAAGGTGTACACAAGGAAGCGATTATTTCAAGCCTTAGAAGAAGAACCTTGTAAGTATAAACATATATTGGTAAGTAGTAGTCACTACCATTGTTACTGTCTTAATAATTAAATCAAATTGAACTCATGCACGTCAGTAGAAGTATTTATACATAGTTTTAATTTTTATTTGTAACCATAACCACAAAAAATGACAACCCTTAGTGACAAGTGGCTTCCTGACAATTGTTCTTACCCGCTAGCAGCACCAAGTGCCGTGGTTCAATTTTCTGAAGGTTTTCGACATTTAGAATTTTTTTTAGCTCACATTTACTATCTATTATTAACCATATTGTCAAAATTTTTCAGGAAATGAAAACAGCGAACAGTATTATTATTTCTATGTTTGCATGAACCTATCCTTGTTTGAGTTCGATTTTAGGGTAATTCGGGGGATTCTTTATATTTTGAGAGGAAAGCTTTCAATACTAGTGGGAGATTCTTAATTTTGGCTAGATCTTTCGTGTTCTTCAAAAAGTCCATATGCCAGCCCTTCCAGAAATTCCAACCATTTTTTCTTATGATTTTCAGCAGCATGAATAACAAAAGCATTTACGCCAGCCATGTTTAAAAATCTGAAAAAAATACCTAGTGGTCATCTGAATGTTTTTACTTTTGTAGTAGTTAGCACACATTTGATCGACATGTGTTGACGCCCCTTTTTGTGCTATTGTGGTCTAGAATTATTTGAGACTTTAGTTTTAGGGCAAACGTTGTCATCGTCATGTATGGTGGGGAGAAGAATTATGCATTTATTTATTTTAGACATGTAAGAGACAATTGTGCAACAATCTTGGAACCCAAATATGAATTAACCTACTGGTTGACTTGTTTTAGCTTCACACATGGAATATATTTTCAGGCCATACTTGTCGGGCATATAACAAACCCACATCTTCCACAGAAGGGGTATAATCTTTCTTCTATTGTTACAAATTCTGATGAACTATAAATTTTCTAAAAGTTTTGATTCAATATTGAATAAATACCCATATTGGTGACAGTTTATCAGTTACTATCCGTTCTTTTCGAGTTCTTACATCATCAAAACAGATAGCCTGTAGCAAAAATTGGAATCTGTTACCAAATGTCGCCCCACATATGGTTAGTCCTGTTCCATTCTTCTATGCACATCTAACATCAGCTTTTGTTTGTTCCTAGTATAAATAAAACTCACAGCGGCTTTATTTCAGATCGACAAGTTGCTTTGAAATATCTCGTGAATGCTTCGGAAGCTTGTTTTCGTTGAATACAAATGTTGGTGTACGGGTACAGAGGAGTTGTTCTTAAAATAGGCATGGGAAATTGAAACTAGTCAAAATTGTGGCACGGGGTGCCGCTTAGTGTGTGATAAAGGGTTAAAAGTACAAATCTTGTATTTTGAAAAATGATAGGGGTTATGCTAAGACAATGATAGTGTTGACTATGACAATGATTCATAAATAGACCTTAATGAACTACTTACAAATAACTATAAAAATAAAAAATTTCATTTCTACTTAATAGAGTTATTGAAAAGCTTCTTTTTTACTTTAATAAAGTTTGTCATATATTGACATGTATCCATGCGCATTCATCGGATCTTTCACTGTAGTATTTTAATAAAATAAAGGCTTCCTGCACTTTACTTAAATAAAGGAAGGTGGTAGTTAATTAAAAGTTCCTTATTTTGACAACTTTCATGTCATTCTGTCATATTTACTGTCAATATATGATGTTTTCAATTTTCTAATTGTTCTGTACTTTATGTACATGTAATATCTATTTATTTGTTTTTTCTTATATTTTGTAAAAAAAATTTACTTCATCAATATAATTGTTTATGAGGAACTCCTTCGTTATTGGATTCATTATATATTATGAAGAAGTAGAAGCTCTATATCTTCTTCTCCAACACCCATCATAATAGCAATTTTGAATTGTTGGTCCATGTGGTATAATATTTCAAATGTACCAAATCTCTTTTTTTTAAATAAATAAATAATAATAAATGACGAAAACGATAAAAAAACAGTTCTTTACAATTTTTATGTTATAAAAGTGTGGAACAAAACAGTCATTAACTGTCTAATTCAACAAATGTCATAATAAAGTTCACACAAAGAGTCGCTTTTAATAGATAATTTTAAAATCACATTACTGGATCTTTTATTAAAAGCAGCCTTTATTTCATGTTTCAATAGCTCTCTAATAGTAATTAGAAGTGTATAGGAAACAATAAAGTAATGTATTTATGTAAATTGTAGGTAGCTCCTCGAGTAAGCTTTTGGATGAACCATCCACATCTGTCTACATGGATATAATTAAGAAAACACCATCCACTTCTGGGCAACTTGCCAGATATAAGGGAGTTGCATCTGCGATTTTTTTTTATTACTTACTTTATAATATAGTTTATAAAATCATTATCAGGACCACATATTATTATATCGTCTACATAAATTAAGAGATAAGTAGCATAGTTATTATTCATTATGATGTATAGACAAAAATCATTTTCAGACCTTACAAATCCTATCTTAATTAAGTAAGAATTAATCACCATGTTCCAACATATGACGATTGTTTTAACCCATATAACGCTTTATTTAACTTATATATCTCACTTCTAAATGTACATTTTACCCCTTTTGGCGAATATATATAAACCTCCTCTTCCAAAACTCCATTCAAGAATGCTGACCTAACATATAGTTGTCTAAAATAGAATGAAAATTGATTTCCAATAGCTAAGATCACCCTAATTGTGGTCATTTTTGCTACAGGAGAATAAATTTCTTCGTAATATTTTTCTCTTTCCTGTGCAAACCCTCGAACTACCAATCGAGCCTTATATTTCTCAGATTCATTCTCCTCAAAAGGTTTAAAAGTATATACCCATTTGGTGGTTTTATGCTTCGACTGCTTCTATATCTATCTTCACTCGCTTTCTGTTCTTCTTGATCTATTACATCGTCGTAATTTCCGTCGTATACTTCTTGTTCTAGCCTGTTACCAATGTTCCCCATATTTTCATCTTGACTACTCCTTACTCGTTCATCTGCATCTAGTATTGCCATTTGTTTAAAATAAAATTCATTTTCATTGAACCTTACATCTCTGGCAATAACTACTTTATTTTTTGCTATATTCCACAGTCTATATCCAGTAGGTACGTAGCCTAATATTATGCATTTTCCTGCTTTATCATCAAACTTACTCCTTAACTCAACTGGAATATAAGCATAACAAGTACTCCCAATTACCTTTAAATGTTTAACATCTGGTTTTTTGTTGTTCCATATCTCGGCTGGTGTAATATCTCCATCCAGACTCTCCGTAGGTGACCTATTTATCACATAACATGATGCTCTTATTGTTTCTCCCCAGAGAAACTTAGGAACCCTTGAAGCATTCATAATACATCTAGCTCTTTCCACCAGAGTACGGTTCATCCTCTCTGTTTTCCCAAACTTGTGTCATAATTACTTTTTGTAGTACTCGTGATTCACACTACAAAACAAGTCATTGTGACACTTGTTTTACAAATAACTATTATAAAACTTATTTTTTTCTTATATTTCATTGATAATGTATGTAATGTGTAGAATGGCAAACATAAAATAATAATGATATTAATGCTCATTATGTGTTTTAATAATCCATTTAACTAATTCCTATTAAATTTTACATTCAAATTATTTTCCCCAGAAATTTAATTGATCGAAACTAGTTGTCACCTCAAATTGTAAATGGAACAAAAGCGTTGTGTGAAATACTCTTTTTTGATAGATGGCGTTGAGATTCAAATGTGTCGACAAAATTTTTGTACAGAGTGGCAGATCTATCTGTGTATATAATCTTTGAGAGTACTGAAACGGCCATTGGTGATGTAGCGCGAGAAACTGTGTCCCGGCTACTGTGCCACCGCCACGTATCGACGTATCTGTCGTGTGAGGCTGCCTTCTCAATATGTGCTAACCAATTCATTCACCTATGTTGCAAAAACTCACCACTCACGGCCTCACATCAAAGTTTCTAGCTGTTCGCGGCGAATTCTATAGCCGGCACTATTTGTCTGCAATACACTAACAATGACAAAACTACACAAACACAGATAGATAAAACGACATAAAAAACTATACTGATAATTTTTTTTTGGAATTTGAGTGAGGGATCCTATACAAACAATAAGTTTTTGTTTGTTCTAGCAATCAGTTGGTAAACTATGTTACAACCAAAATAAATGGAACAAAAATAAATATTTCGAGATGAATTTCAAATCATAGGGTAACTCGTCACTATGTAAGATAATAACAAGACAAAATAAAATTTCTAGAAAAAACAGTTGTAGGAAAGTTTCACATATTTATGTGTTTTGACGTGATAAATATAATCGTAAGTGATAACATTATATTTATAACTCTCTATTCAAGAGATTTATTTGACTCGGAATCAACATTTAATTAAAAAATATATTGGGCAGAAATACGGGATGGCTCAAATCAGCTTGCTTATTTTGAAATTCAAGAAAAAGTAACGCAGATGTACATTTTATTCTGTGAGTAATATCAGGTACAGTTGGCGTAAAAGATATGGTGCCAAGTTTAAGCTGTCGGATTTTTGTTTGACTGGAACATAAGAATTTCGTCATAGTCCGGTCAATATTAATTTAAAATGCTCAGTTGACGATAAATTCATTTAATATTATAATTTCAACTAATAATCGTTAAAATGTATTTAACCGTTAGCTGGTGACATGGAGTCTGATAGACTCTTATACATAAGATGAAGCTTCACAATATTAGTAAAATTAAAATTAAATCGATATCCGAAAAAGCTAATAGGTAACCTTTTCTTTGTAATAAATAAAGTACAAAAATGTTTGTAATGTAACGATTTTTCCAGAGATATTGCTATATCTTAAAAGAAAAAAAATGAGTAATGTAATTTTAAACAACAATAAACAAATTAAGACAAAAATCGTGTTTGGCGTAAGTATACACTATTTCATAAAACAACATAAATGTCACTCTGAAAAATTAGCAACAAAAAAATTCACCACCCGATAGTTGTTAGTCAAAATAAACGCTAGTCATTTTTATTCATGCACCTCGGCGAAGAACTGTCTATTATCTCACCTGATTGCTAGCCTCGGCTATCAATTTGCAGGCTCGACTATAATAGACAGTTTTTCGTCCTTGGTACATAAATAACTATTTTCTATACCCATTTAAAAATCAACAACTTTCATCACGTTTTACTTCAAACGAAAACGTGAGTTTCCGACACCAGTGATAGAATATCACATAACGTTAACTTTCGTCACTAGTGACGAAAGTAAGTGGTTGCAATTTCAGATATTAAATTGCTGACAGCCCACTCCTTTTAAATAACTGTTGTAATATAATTGTCAATCAATATGTAAATCAACCCTCTCGGGGACTATCACCTTGTCGATGGTGAGAGGGCTCAGTAGTCTCAAAGTCCAGGAAGCGATGCCGGTGGTACCGTAGCTACTGGTAGGGCCACCCTTGCCGGCAAGGTTCCGAAGCGACAGAGATGAAGCTAAGATAGTCCACAACAGGATAGCGTCTGACCCAGAGTGGGCGACTATCATCAGTGTCTGACCCAGATTGAGCGGCTGCAAAATACAACTCACCAAGACGCCGGGCCCGCATGGTGTTTAAATGGCCAAATCCTCTCATATGGAAACAAAACTTAGAAAAAGGCCCCTAGTCCCCAGCAGTTTGGTAACCCCAACCAAGGCAACGGTTGGAATAGGGCTCGAACAGGGGGTGCTAAGAATCCCTGGATTAGATCAGGGTGTCATCTTAATATAACGACTTACAACGCAAGGTCTTTAGGAACTGATGAACGCTTAGCTGAGTTCGAATATGAATTAGACAAAAGGGAGAACAGTGTATCAAATTAAATTCCGGACATGTGTTGTTCTGTAAAGGAGATGACAGTACTGGTATTAGAGGTGTTGGAATTTTAGTTAATACAAGATTAACCCCAAACATAAAGATAATGAAAGCTCTGTCAGAGCGAGTTAGCTATGTCACACTCAACATAAATAAAGCAACAACCATGAAATACATTCACGTTTATGCCCCAACGTGCTCACATGAAGACGACGAAGTGAAACTGGTATACGAGGATATAGCAAGAGGACTCAATGAAAGCAAAACAACACATGTTATTATAGGAGGTGACTTCAACGCCAAAATTGGAAAAACTACAGATCCCTCACAAAGATATATAGGACATTTTGGTTTAGGAGCCAGAAACGATAGAGGTACACTGTTGGCCAATTTCCTAGAAAGGGAAAAGCTCTACCTGATGAACACCTTCTTTCAGAAGAACGAAAAGCGGAAATGGACTTGGAGAAGTCCAGATGGGAAAACCAAGAACGAGATTGATTTTATCATCTCAAAACATAAACATATAATCCCGGACGTAGACGTGATAAATCAATTTACTACTGGAAGCGACCATAGAATGATCAGATGCAAGATGTTCATAAATGTCAAAATGGAAAAAGCTAGAAAAATGAAACAAAGAACACCTAAAATAAATATAGAATCATTGAAGGAATAAAATGAAGGATATAAAAGACAACTTAACGAAATTTTTCTAAAAACCCAGGACAACCAAATGAAACTATAAACGAAGCTAACAGAATAATAACAAAAGCAATAAAAGAAGCTGATAATAAATTGACCGACAAAACTATTAGTAAAAGGAAGAGAACGCATAAGCAGTTGAAAGAGAGACACAATAGAATATGTAGAAACCAATAAAACAACAAGAAAAATGACAAAGCAGGACATTCTGAGCCACAAAACAAAACAGGTACAATCCTTGCTAGAAAACAATAAGGGTCTGAAGATATTAAGAAGACAAAACACGCATAAAAAGGAAATAACGAGAATAAAATACAAAGCGAATAATATAATCGAAGATAGAACACAAATACTGAGAGAAGTTGAATTGTTTTACACAGAGTTATATGAATCAAAAATACTAAACGAAGCAGTGAAGGAAGAGAATGAGAACACAAACAATAAAATTATTAATGTTAATTCAGAGGAAATGCCAGAAATAGATATCGAAGAACTGGAAAAGGCTCTATTGCAAATGAAAAATGGACGGGCGGCAGGAGAAGTTAGCATACTACCGGAAATGCTGAAGGAAAGCGATAGAAAAACTAAAGAAGAACTAGTAAAACTATTTAATACCTGCTTGACGCAAGAATGCATTCCTCATGACTGGGGGAATGCAGTGGTTGTTCTTATCTATCTATAAGAAAGGAGATCCGTCAGACCTCGGAAAATACAGACCAATCAGTTTGCTGTCTCAGGTGTACAAATTGTTTATCAGAATAATTACAAACAGGTTAGAGCGAAAACTTGAAATATACCAACCAAGAGAACAGGCTGGATTTAGAAGTCACTACAGCACTACCGAATTCCTCCATACAGTAAAACAACTTATAGAGAAGGCATAATAATATAATATACCTATATGGATGGCCTTCGTAGACTTCAGAAAGGCCTTCGACACTATAGAAACCTGGGCAATAATAAAATCTATGAGAAATGGCAGAGTGGAAAAGATACATCATACATCAACCTAATAGAAAATATATACAAAACTTCTACAATGACTATCAAGATTCACGCACAGACAAATAAAATATAATCCAAAAGAGGCGTCAGACAGGGAGATGTAATTTCGCCGAAATTGTTTACTCTGGTTTTGGAGGATGTCTTCCAGAAAGTCAATTGGATGGAAAAGGGAATAAACATCCAGGTGAATACCTAAGCAATTTAAGGTTTGCTGATGATGTCGTCCTGTTTGGAAGAGATAAACAAGAACTAAGATGTTGGAAGACCTACATGTAGAAGCTGCCAAAATTGGACTACATATGAATAATTCAAAAACACAATTCATGACAAACGTTCCTGATGCAAACCAAACCATTACGTTTCATGGACAAACTATAAACAAAACACAATCATACATATATCTTGGACAATCAGTGACACTAAGTAAACAAAACCAAGAAGTTGAGATCGATAGGAGAGTCAGATTGGAATGAGCTGCCTATGGTAAATTAAAATACGCTTTCAACATGAAAATCCCCATAGCATTAAAAACAAAAATCTACAAGGAGTGCATTCTCTCAGTCACTACATACGGATCCGAGACCTAGGTCATGACTAAAAGGATTATTAACAAACTAAGAATACATCAGAGGGCCACAGAGAGAAGAATGCTGGGAATATCACTGAGAGACCACAAAACAAACCAGTGGATACGAGAAAGGACAAAAGTAACCGACATCATACAGGGAATCAGTACCTTAAAGTGGCAATGGGCATGACATGTTGCAAAACACAGAGAGAATTGGAGTGGACACATCACTAGATGGAGACCTTGGAAAGAACGAAGAAGTATTGGCAGACCACAACAGAGATGGTACGATGATCTGAAAAAATTCGCTGGGCTGAACTGGTACCAGAGAGCATAAAATAGAAATGTATGGTCAAACGTGAGAGAGGCCTATATCCAACGGATAGAAGATGGTCGAAAAAAGAAAAAAAATGTAAATCATAAATAAATTTTAAAATACTATTTAGTTATTTAAAGTTTGTAAATTGATAATTAAATAAAATTATTGCTGCAGTCCTAGATTTCGTTTTTATGATTCTATACAATATGTATATGGCAAAAGTTTAGAAACGTTCAATTATAATATAAAGGGAGATGCCAAAACAAGCATGGTAAATCGCGGATTTCGTCGAGATCACTTTAAAGATAATTCAACTATTTCAAACTTCTTATATGTAGTAAATCATGGTTATAGAAAAAATATAGTGTTTTACTCGTCGAAAAACATTTTATGCAACTTGAAAACATTATCAAACTCAGCTGCGCCTCATTTGATAAACTGTTCACTCGTTACAGAAAATGTTACTTTCTTCACTTAAACAATATACTATTGAAATTCTGAGATTTTGGTGAATTAAGTCTATTTATGACGCAAAATGAAACAAATTTTGTTTACACAATATAGAATAAGTCATTATATTACTGTAAAGTTCTATGAATTGAAGGTCGTAAATAAAAATGCAAAGTTATAAAAATCAAATGCCATTTATTTTCAGAGTTTACAACAGTATGTATATTTTATTCAAGTCTTATCATTAACAGGTAGTAGTTACTAATTGCCACTTTTGGCTAGCAAATGAACATTATTTTAAAAACAACCTTACAATTAATGAGGTAGAAATCAACGTAATTTACAAACACAATTCCAATTTTTAAGCAGTAGTCTACAAGTTCAGATTCGTGAAAAATAAAGATAAAAATATGTGTGTTAGCATATTGGATTCGGAATTTTGTCTACAAAAATGTATGGAAAGTATTTATTAGTACATAAAAAATTGTACAATTTATAAACAAATTAAGATGAAAAAAGGCATTTTGTGTTTCGTCTATATCTCATGAACTATTAATATTTAAGAAATAAAAAAGATTCTTAAAGACGAGGAAATTTCCAACAAAAAACTCGTAACTTCCGGATCTCTACCTTCATTATTAATAATTTTAATTTAACGCTGAAAGTAGGTACAGGCGCGAAATTTTCAGGATGTGCGCGCAGAGACAAAAGCTAGTACGTCACATTAAATAATCTATTTAAGGTATTAAATATTAATTATAAAATTCGAAAAAATTATGAAGTATTCTGAAAACTTCGAAGTTAATTTTCCACCAAACTAGGTGATTAATAATTAAGAAAATAAAAATGTTTAATTAATTGGCCTAAAACTATTGAAAAACAATTAATACTTTGTTTATTATAATTTTGTTAATTAACCAAAAATGAAAAATCAAAGTAAGTCCTTAAACAATTTTTACTATTCAAAAAATTCTTTCTTACTGTATTCGACATACAAATTTTCAAATACGTAACATACCAGGCGAAACATATTTCGCTAGACCCACTCTAGACGAGTTACAGAGAGCTATAATATGGCTCGTGAAACATGTTCCAACTACAGTTTTTTCCAATACCATTTCCATGATAAAGCAAAATAAACTGCTTCCAAAACCATTTCTCAAACTCTCGGTTTTTCTTGATTCCGATGTTCTCCACAGGGCGGGCAGTCGCCTGAGAAACGCATGAGATTTACCATTTTCAGTAAAACACCCACTATTATTACCTAATTCACATCATCTCACTACGGTCATAATAGAATATTTCCATATAAAATACTTTCATCCAGGATTATTAACTTTACATCATATACATTTGCAAACATTTTGGATTATTTCGTCCAGAAAAGCCATTGAGAAAACACTAAGTAGTTGTGTAAAGTGTTTTAGAGCACGTCCTAAGACGTATACCCCTTCTACTATTGCTAATTATAGAATATCCCAGTTAGCTGCATTTTCCCACTTCAACAACGGCGGTTCATTTAGAGCTGGCAGTGGATCTCACCACAGACAGTTTTATTGCTTGTTTTCGGCGATTTGTTGCAAGGCGAGGTTCAATTTGGTTGAACATTTTGGATGATTCAACCAAATTGAAGAATGAAATTGAAAGACAAATGTATACGCGTTTTAATTAAATTGATTCTTCTTGGACATTGAAACTGGACGTAAAAATGCATCCTTTGCGCAAACCAAAATAAATTAGGCACGTAAATATTATTTGTACCAGTTACACTTTTTTCGGTATGTACCTTGTTTAATTATGCCACATACTCTTCATTTTTCCGAAATGTCCGGAATGTTTAATTCTAATAAAATATTCTTCATTGCCTTGTCTCTCAATGATCGGTTTTTATACTTCTCAGATTTCGAGTTCCAAAGGCAGTAATGATTTTTATTCAAGTCCAAAAATATCGGAAATCTTCTTCTTTTCATTTATGCACCATTTTTGTCTTTATAATTTTTGTTTACTGTCAAAATAATCTCAAATATACGCAGTACGCAGACACGATTGAATTGAACACAATCTTTCGATGATCAATAAGTGCATACACGTCTGAAATTCGAATGAATCATCCTGGTTGTACAACAAAGATGAACGAAAGTTAATAACATCGTTCAACGGTTAATTTGGTTTCATTTCATTAAATCGTAAGCTACTTGAATCATCCAGATTGTTCCAAATTGAACCGTGTTTTTTCGCCATAACTGATCAACTCTTTAGTGTAGTGGATCAACAAAAGATTCATTAAATCAAACTTTATCGTTCAACAAATTGAATTATACCCCGACGTTAATACATAACCTAGGAAAGCTGTAGCTATTGTTAAGAAAAAAATTGTTACTCCAATTAGTCATGTTTCAATTATATTATAAGAGCTATAATATATTCCTCGACCAATATGGATATAAATACAAATGAAAAAAAATGATGCCCCATTTGCGTGAAGGGTTCGTAGTAATCAACCGTAATTAACATAATAATTTTAAATAAAATTTACCTATAAATAAAGGTATAAAATTTATCCTTAAAGTAGAAAAATAAGGTAAATTCCATATTATTCTAACAAAAAAACTAAAAGTTAAATATTTTAACCTTAATGATATATAAGAAATTTTAAATTTAGATAATTGAATCGATTGAAATCTCGCTTGATCATTGATCAGCAGTATCTTCTGTTGCATCGTGCGTTTTGTGATTTAATGAAAAAAAGGACATTATGTGACCTGAAAGTATTATTTTCAAATTATTTGAACGTTATCGCAAATGTGATCACCGAGAGGAGAATATGGGAACAAGGATGTCAGGGAAAATGTAGGAAAGTGAAAGGGAAAGTGAAGTGTAAAGGAAATGGGTTTTACTGAGCTTACTGCTGATATGAAAAATAAAATCAAGACGATCAGACCAATGTACAAAAAAATACATTCACTAGTTGGTAAATCAAAGAAAAGTAGAATGGGACCACAAGCTCTTTTGGTATAAGACAACCAACTTTTTTTAGATGTGACAAAAAAAACTGGTACGCGGAAGCAAGTGTGGAAAATTAACCTACTGTGGCCCAATTTAATTATTTCTAACTTCATTTTTGATATTATTGCGAAACGCATTAGTGGCTTGTTTCTTTAGAACGTTATGAACTTTCATCCGGAGGTCATTACATTTTTTCCTCGGGCTTTCTCGGATGAAGTATGTATCCCTCCTTATCATCTAACGCTACTGACTTCTGATGCTGCAAGCTGATTTCTTTTTAAAATCTACTGTCTCGTCCAAAATGTTTTTTTCTCATGTTAAAAACATATCCAAGACATTAACTAAAACATTTAACGCCATTTTAATACTGAAAGCCCGTGAGGCTCCTTAACCGTACCACCAAAGTGGCCGTTCATCTCAGACTGATAGTGGTCACGAATACGCATCCAATGTAATCGTAGCCTTATAAAATTTAACCGTTTAGAGAATATTCTATCAACATTATTCAGTTCAAGTGTTTCAATGATGTTGCTTTAATGTTCTATCAATTAAACTTGTAGTTGCCTTTAATAGATAACAATGAAAACATTAATCTTCTTGTATATATCTAATAAAAAACAGTTAAAACGTCTAAGCGCATAACAAATACCGGGTATATATTTGAACTGATTTTATATTTGAATAAGCAGAAGAATGTGAAACGTTGATATTAATCGGGTTTTATTATTACAAACTTTCTTGACTTGTGTAGAATCCATCACAAGTTTATGAATAGTGTTCTTTTTTATTTTTATTCAAGATTTTAAAATGCGGCTAAATCATATGAATAGGTATACGAACACCTAACAGAAAAAATCGGCAAGTGAAAATATAACTTAACGTATACCACAAGACTCTCTTCTAGAGCCAGGGTATTACCTAGGAATTGACAGAATCTATGCACTCCTTACTTTTTTCTCTCCGCAGCTCTGCAGCCCCTGTTTAGCCCTGGAAGACCTAGAGGACACCACTAGGACATACAGCCCCTAGAACAATAGGGACCGGGCCGCAACACATCTCCCATCTTCTAGGACCTAGCTGAGAGCTGC
Source organism: Galeruca laticollis (assembly GCA_963921935.1). Taxonomy (NCBI): domain Eukaryota; kingdom Metazoa; phylum Arthropoda; class Insecta; order Coleoptera; family Chrysomelidae; genus Galeruca; species Galeruca laticollis. The sequence goes on from OY998177.1 coordinate 174,371,486, forward strand.
TCATTCCAGAGGCTTTCCAAATTAAGTCCTTTATCTTATTATCAATTCATAAAAAGCTAGAGTTGGAGATTTTTATTTTGTATTCGTCTTGTATTTTGGATATGCCGTCAATGTAAATTATCTTATTGATTTATGAATAAATATAATTTGCTGAAACCTTTAGAAATTGATTTTCAGCAATTTATACTAGCTTGGACCATCGAGTTAGGGTGAATTTTTAGTATTTTGTTTTATTAAGTTAAAGCAAATATTAGTGTTTTAAATGAAACTCACTGCTTCTATCTAACTCCACAATATAATGAAAATTGTTGAAAATTCTAAAAAATTGACAATTGTTTTGATAAATCAATATCATCGTCAGAATAACAGAAGTTACATTTCATTTGATGCCTACCTGATGATTAGTAGTTATTTTTGGCTAGACCAAGAAGTGACCTAACTTGTGATTGACTTAATATATGTTAATAGAAAAAAGAAGAAGATGTGATATTACAAATATTGAAGCTTAGATAGTGTTAATTGAGTGAATGTAAAAGACGAGTACTCAGTGTGTATATGTTTATTAATATGCAGCTAAGCGCTTTCGGCCATTAGGCCATTATCAAAGCTGTCATCATAAAAAAGATCCAAAACAGGTGTCAAAAAACATCCAGCTAACAAAATCGAAAAAATGTAAGAAGTTAAGTCAATGTTACAATGATATCATTAGAAAAAAAACATTAAAATAACCCTTTAAGAGAGACTTCCATGTTGTGAATTATAATTGTACACCCTCTTAAAGGGTTATTTCCATGTTTTTTTTCTAATGATATCATTGTAACACTGACTTAACTTCTTACATTGTTTCGATTTTGTTAGCTGGATGTTTTTTGACACCTGTTTTGGATCTTTTTATGACGACAGCTTTGATAATGGCCTAATGGCCGAAAGCGCTTAGCTGCATATTAATAAACATATACACACTGAGTACTCGTCTTTTACATTCACTTAATTTATATCTAGTGTGCACACCATACCCACAGAGTTCTAGATATTATTAGCCCTATGGTGATATCCTGGATATCATTTTTCCAATTAAGATCAGTATAACTGTGCAATGATATAGAAAACCAGGAAAACTATATCTGCTGATCTTTACAATTATCACTTAAGAAGACAGTTTATTAGTGGAGAACTCCCTAGATTTATCTGTTCATTGACGACTTCATATTGTGGGCTTCTTAAATGTCTTCTAATTTCCAATTCTTCAAGGAAATCCAGTTCTTGTTTCTTTTCACAAATATGCAGCACTTCTAGTTCTGTGTTAGGTGTCAATGAATGATTGGCGTCAAGTAGATGTTTTGCGTAGTGGGATTAATCTGGTTGTTTTAATCTGTATGCTCGTAAGTGTTCACTGTATCGGATTTCAAAATTTCTAAGGGTCTGACCCAAATAGACAGCATTACATTCTGGACATTTGAGTATATATATATACCTGATTTCTTTATTGGTGCTATTTTTGTTTTTACATTTGACGATTTTGTACTTACGTTACTTTTCTGTTTTAAAAGAAATTCTTGTATTCGTTGCTAAAGATATTATCTTTGAAATATTATTAGAAATATTTCCTGCATATGTGATGGTTTTATAAGTTTTTATTTCATCAGTTTGTTTAGGAAATATTAGTTGTAATGCCACTTTTTCCTCTTTTTTATTAATTAGCTTATTTATCATATGTAATGGATAACCGTTGGATGTTGCTATTTGTCTAATTGTATTAATCTCTCTATCAAAATTACATTTGTTCATAGGAACTGAAAAAGCTCTATGTATCATTGAATTATATGCCGCTAGTTTATGTGACATGGGGTGATTGGAACTATATGGAATTGTCACATTAGTGTGTGTTGGTTTTCGGTAAATTGAATAATCAAGTACATTATCAACTATTTGAATTTTTAAATCAAGAAAATTGATTAAGCTATTTTCTTCAATTTCTAATGTAAATTTACTTTTTAGTGTAAATTATTAATGTGATTGAAAAATACATCTAATTGTCGTTCACTACCCATAAAACAAGCTAATATGTCATCTACATATCTATACCAAAATAAAACATTCTTCGAAATATTACTTTCAAAGATCTTTCTTTCTAAACTGTCCATAAAAATGTTTGTCAAAATAGGTGATATAGGACTACCCATTGGTAAACCTTCATTTTGAATATATATGTTATTGTCAAAAGTGAAATAATTCTTATTAATACATACATCAAATAAATTAAGTATATCTGATATTATTCCTGGATTAATATTTTTATCTTCAAGTAATTTTCTTGCAAGTATTAGACATTCTTTAGGAGGAATTTTAGTGAACATATTAGTAACATCAAATGAAATAAGTTTATAGTTATCTTGCAAGTTGATTGCTTTTAATTTTTTGAATAGTTCTATTGAATTTCTAATTGAGTATTTAGATGCATATCCGTAACTATCAAGTATATTGTTAAGCCTTTTTGGCAATATATTATTAGAAGTATTAACATAAGAAACTACAGGTCTAATTGGTTTCGTTATTTTATGTAATTTAACGGTTCCATATAATTGTGGACAATGAGGATTCTTATGTATGATAGACCTCTTTTCGTAATCACTTAAAAGATAATTTGAATTATTAACAATAGTAGAAGATAAAAATATTAATGCAGGAATAATATCAGATATACTTAATTTGTTTGATGTATGTATTAATCAGAATTATTTCACTTTTGACAATACGATATATATTCAAAATGAAGGTTTACCAATGGGAAGCCCTACATCACCTATTTTGACAAACATTTTTATGGACAGTTTAGAAAGAAAGATCTTTGAAAGTAATATTTCGAAAAATGTTTTAATTTGGTATAGATATATAGATGACATATTAGCTTGTTTTATGGGTAGTGAGCGACAATTAGATCTATTCTTCAACCACATTAATAATTTACACCCAAAAATTAAATTTACATAAGAAATTGAAGAAAATAGCACAATCAATTTTCTTGATTTAAAAATTCTAAGAGTTAATAATGTACTTGATTATTCAATTTATCGAAAACCAACACACACTGATGTGACAATTCCATATAGCTCCAATCCCCCTATGTCACATAAACTAGCGGCATACAATTCAATGATACATAGAGCTTTTTCAGTTCCTATGAACAAATGTAATTTTGATAGAGAGGTTAATACAATTAGACAAATAGCAACATCCAACGGTTATCCATTACATATGATAAATAAGCTAATTAATAAAAAAGAGGAAAACGTGGCATTACCACTAATATTTCCTAAACAAACTGATGAAATAAAAACTTATAAAACCATCACATATGCAGGAAATATTTCTAATAATATTTCAAAGATAATATCTTTAGCAACGAATAGAACAATTTCTTTTGAAACAGAAAGTAACGTTAGTACAAAATTGTTAAATATGAAAACAAAAATACCACCATTAAAGAAATCAGGTATATATAAACTCAAATGTCCAGAATGTAATGCTGTCTATTTGGGTCAGACCCTTATAAATTTTGAAATCCGATACAGTGAACATTTACAAGCATACAGATTAAAACAACGAGATAAATCCCACTACGCAAAACATCTACTTGACACCAATCATTCATTGACACCTAACACAGAACTAGAAGTGCTGCATATTTGTGAAAAGAAACAAGAACTGGATTTCCTTGAAGAATTGGAAATTAGAAGACATTTAAGAAGCCCACAACAAGAAGTCGTCAATGAACAGATAAATCTAGGGAGTTCTCCACTAATAAACTGTCTTCTTAAGTGATAATTGTAAAGATCAGCAGATATAGTTTTCCTGGTTATCAATTACAAGTTAGGTCACTTCTTGGTCTAGCCAAAAATAACTACTAAACATCAGGTAGGCATCAAATGAAATGTAACTTCTGTCATTCTGACGATGATATTGATTTATCGAAACAATTGTCAATTTTTTAGAATTTTCAACAATTTTCATTATATTGTGGAATTAGATAGAAACAGTGAGTTTCATTTAAAACACTAATATGAGTAGATTCCACGAAGTAAGGGTCGAGACAGTCAATTTCATTAAAGTAAATATAGTAAAAGTTTTCCAGTTTCCGGGATAGGTAAAGCTAATGAGTTCCTTACAATCTACAGTTTGAAGATTGGATATTTTCAATGAATCATCCTGTATAATGATTATTCAGTATATTTGAGTTCCGTAACTTTTATTTTCGTTTTTGATAATTCATTAAATCTCATCTATAAAAAACTTTTCCATGTTGTTTCTAAAGACCATTCTTATTTTCTGACAAATATTCTTCCACATAATTTCCAACAAAACTTCAGTTATCACCTAAATTTTGAAGTAACCGTTCTCTATTTTCCATTCAATTAACTGTAGCAATCTGCGCGAAATCCACCGCCCGCAGAGACGAGTGTAAACTTCAGATTTATATCGCAAAGAATACCAAGCAATTTATTATTATATCACTTTTATATATTTCAAGTATATTTTATTTGCATTAGAAAGCGATTTTAATTTATGGAATTATTTACGCGACACGCTGTATGATATTCTCATATGAAGTATACTTATTCGTAATTTTATGAAGATTAAGTAACAATATATTTTTAATAGTGAAATTGAAAAATAAACACTTCTGATAATTAAAGAACATCGTTATGTTTACAAAATATAAATAAACAAGAGTTTGTTGAACTATAAGCAATCTACAGTCACCAAAGTAACTGACCTACTCCAATTATTTAAATTCATCAAACAGCTGACATCGACCAAATTATGGGTTTATATAAATGTCAAAAGTTTTCGATGCCCTTATTTCTCATAACTTCCATTATGTCTGCGAATACACTCGCAAATATCAAAAAAATGTTTCTAATATTTTTATTACAGAACAAAAATGATAACAAAAATTGAATGCTTGATGGGGTTACCATTCACTGAGACCTAGAAGGTCTATTGTGAATAGTATGACACAGAATGTCAGAAATGGAGAGTGTTCAGGTATCGGCGTTAATTTCTTTGTTCGATTTACCTTTTCGATAAATAATTTGTGGACTGTGTTATATGACTTTATTTTACATCAAACTTAATCACTACCGATACTACTATACAGTGAATTTAGCCTTTTTAAATTTTGATAATATTGTTAACTTAATTATAAAGTCTAGAGTAACCTCACTCTTATTCTCTTCGACTGCGACTCTCACTCTTTTTCCTCCCCCTCGGGTCCCTGTCACATGCATACCAAATAATTACGACGTTGCCACTTCTATTATTTACTACAGAAGATTTTCAGTCTTAACAGAGAGCAAAACATAAGCCAAATTAAAAAAAGATGCCACGAAAAAATATGAAACAGCTAAGAAGGAATGCAAGTATTGAAACTACTCTTTAGATTGTAAATCGGCTTCTATTCTGACCTTACTGAATTTTGTAACTAGATACTAAAATAGAGTATTATGATTTGCAAGCCACCATCTTCAAGACGTCTGAACAAAAAAATATTATAACAGAAAGAAGTCAAGGTATTAAAATATTGTAATGTTTTTGTTATTTATTTAAACAATAAACGGGGGGATAAACTTTAAACACACGGTATGGCTACTTACTAATTTATTTAAACACTAAACTAATCACTAATACTTAATTTATATATACAGTATATTCACTTAAACGAGTTTATATAAACAGTTCACTAATTCACTTATTTATTTGTTTATCTCACGATGTCAAATTATCAACTAACTAACTCTTCCTGATCAGTCCCCTTATATACTAGTGCCTTTTGTACTAGAGAATTCCGGGCTGCGGCTTATACACACAAATAATTTTTCTGGCCTTTTCTAGACTCTGGTCACAAAAACCAGTTCTAGATAAGATAGTCTCAATCGTAAACAGCTTTTTTATAACTGCGTATCCGCCATAATTTTAACTATTATACCTGGCTTAGACAGGGTCGGTTTTAGGGACTATACCAGTGTGCTGTTTCGTAACATTACCCCCTCCTTAAATGGAAGTTCCTGCAGGAAGTTTTATGTAGCCGAGACTGGATGTTTGAATCGGCAACTGGCCCCATTTCTACACTTTCCGATCTTATGGAAATAGCAGGGCACCGTCTTCATCGGATTCTGATAACGGGGGTTGTAGCTGCAAATTAATATCTGGACACCGGTATCTTGAAAGATAATCTCTACCATGTTCCTGATGATTCGCCAATGCAACTGGTTACTCGCTATCTTAGGCATAGCCAGTTTCTTCACGTTGGATTCCAACACATGGTCTCGGAGGTATCGAAGTGCTTCCCACACATCGCGGTAGGTAGATCGATCTTGGAATTCATTTTTAGTTACCACGTAGAAGACGTACCGCGAATTATGTTTCAGTTTCAGTGTCTTGCCAGGGGCTGGAATCTGGTCTTCAAGTTTTTCTAATTGCCCGAACTTCTTTCGAAAGACGGTTGCCAACCCTCGTGCGTTCTTGATACGGGAGGGGATATTGTATGCCAGTGAATAATCTTCCGGGAGAGCGAACAAATCTTGTTGTTGTTCCGAAGTGACTCCATATCTAGCTTTCCCGGTACCTCCATACGCCCCCATAAATTCATCGAAGGTGGGGTCAGACACATCTCGAATAAGGTTTACTCCTTCCTCTATGTCATGGTCTCCTTCGAATGGCGCTAGTCGGTTTCGGTGAACTACTTTTGGTTTTCCGTTGGGGATCTTGCTTATGCGATATAAAACATCATTGATCCTTTTCTTGATTAAGTATGGACCTTCCCAGGATTTTTGTAATTTTGGAGAAAATCCTTTTCTCCTCGCCGGGTTGTGTAACCATACTTTGTCCCCTTTTTTAAAACCGCCTTCTGTGGCCTACGTGTCGTACCGACTTTTCATTCTGTCGCTGGCAACTTGAAGATTTGTTCGAACTAATTCATGAATATCATCCAGCCTTCTTCTCAATTGGATTGCGTAGTCTTCGCCTGCTAGATCTTATCCAGGCCGGCAGCCAAATTCCAGGTCACAAGGAAGCCTCATTTCACGTCCAAACAGGATTTTCGCCGGTGTTTCACCCGTGGACTCATTGACGGCAGATCGATAAGCCAATGCGAATAGGGAAAGATACTGGTCCCAATCTCTCTGATGGCTGGATACTACTTTGGACAGGTATTTTCCAATAGTCCTGTTCATTCTCTCGACCATTCCATCTGACTGTGGATGTAATGCTGTTGTCCTGGTCTTCTTCATTCCCAGCTTCTCGCAAATCTCCTGGAATAGATGACTTTAGAAATTTCTTCCCTGGTCGCTGTGGACTTCCAAGGGCACTCCATATCGGCTGATAAATTCCTTCACCAATACATCCGCGACAGTTGTGGCCTCTTGGTTCGGGATAGCATAAATTTCCACCCACTTTGTGAAATAATCCATTACAACCAGTATGTACTTGCTACCATTTTCTGTCGTCGGAAATGGTCCAGCGATATCTAAAGCAATCCTTTCGAAAGGGCTTCCAACATTGTACTGTTTCATGGGTGCCTTTCTCTTGCGATGTGGTCCATTACTCGTAGCACAAGTCGTATATTTCTTACACCGGTCCTTCACATCGTCGGAGCTGTTCATCCAATAAAACCTTTCACGGACTCGCTGAAGGGTTTTCTTCACTCCCAGATGACCTCCCGATGGACTGTCGTGTAACTTCTTCAGTACCTCAGCTACTCTTGTTCTCGGGATAACTAGCTGTCTCCTCATCTCGGAACCATCATCGTTTTCAAGGATTCTTTTCAACAGCCCTTCTTCCAGGACAAGGGAGTCCCACTGAGCCCAATATGCCTTGAGTGTCGGTGAACATCTTGACACTTCTTGCCAGGTAGGTCGCCGATTTTCTTCCTTCCATTGCCGGATCATCTTCAGGTGAGGATCATTCTCCTGATCTTCTCTGATCCTGGTGGGTGACCATTCCTCGTTGACTACTGTAATTCTTGAAACTGCAACTTCCTTAGATTTCGACTTGTTGCATTGTGAATAGTCTACAGGGCATGGCCGTCTAGGCAAGGAGTTGGCTTTTTGGCGATTCACATTAGCTGGATGTTCACCCCTGTCTGATTTCCTCTGTGTCTGGAGTTCTTGGGTTACAGGAGTCTTGGGGAGCTTAGACGGACTGCGTACGTGCTCTAGCTCGCCACACTTCCGGCATTTGATCTTCTTCGGCGTCTTGTCTGCCATGCCTTTCAACAAGTTGACGATCTGATCAAGTTTGTCATCGTTATCTTCTTCCTGCATGGTTCTATCTTTGTTGTACCGCGAGCTTTTCTTGGCTGCTTTGTATTTAAGAGGTTCTTGGTTTACAGGAGTCGTAGGACGCTTACACGAACTGCGTGCATGCTCTAGCTCGCCACAATTACAGCACCTGATTTTCTTCGGCTTCTTGTCTACCATACCTTTCCACAAGTTGACGACCTGGTCAAGTCTGTCATCGTCACCTTCTTCCTGTATGGTCCTATCTTTGTTGTATCCCGAAGCCATCGTGGCTGCTACATATTCAAAAGCAGCAGTCAATGCATCGGCCAATGTTTTAGGATGGGCTAATCGAAGCGTCTTCTCCATATCGTGGTCACACAAGCCGTCAATAAAGGCCTGGATGCCTAAACATTCCATCATGTTATCTGGTGCTGATGGATAAGCAAATCGAACTAGTCGGGCAATATCCATTTCATACTCTTGAAGGGGTTCGTCACGTTTTCGCCTTCGGTTCTTCAGCTGGAATCTGTACAACTGTTCCAAATGTTCGTGACCATATCGCATGTCCAACCTCTTCTTCAGCAGCTCGAAGTCATCCACTTCTTCCAAAGGTATCGTCTGGAGTACATCTAAGGCATCTCCGCGAAGCGCGATGGTTAAGTTCACTGCCTTCTCCTTATCGGACCAATTATTCACTCTAGCGGCTGCTTCAAACTGTTTCACATAATTGGTCCACGACATTTTTCCATCGAACGTTGGAGCCTTGACTCGGGTAAAACTGCCAATGTCTTCAAACTTAGGTAGTGCTTCTGGCTTGCAAAGTTTCGTTTGCTCGGTCTTCTTTTCTTCCTCTGGCGTGCCTCGCGTTCTTGAATCGGCAATCTTCTCCTCTAACTCCTTGATTTTCTCGTCTATCGTTGTAATCTTTTTCTCGATTTTCTCGTCCATCATCGACATCTTATTCTCGATTTCAGATTTTAGGGACGAAATTTCATTTTCAACGTCAGCGGCAATGTCGTTTTTCATTAATAAGATATCGGCAGACATATCGTTCTTCAAAATAGAAATATCGTTCTTTATAGCCGAAATCTTCTCGTCCATGTTCTCTTCCATGGCAGAAATCTTCTCGTCCATGTTAGCAGAAATATTAGCAGAAATGTCGTGCTTCATAGCAGAAATCTTCTCTTCCATGGCAGAAATCTTCTTGTCCATGTTAGCCGAAATATTAGCAGAAATGTCGTTCTTCGTAGCAGAAATCTTCTCGTCCATGTTCTCTTCCATGGCAGAAATCTTCTCGCCCATGTTCGCAGAAATATTAGCAGAAATGTCGATCTTCATAGCAGAAATCTTCTCGTCCATGTTAGCAGAAATTGACGAGATTAAGGTGGAAGCCTCGTCATTAAATAAAACTGTTTCTGGATCAAAGCCGTCATTTTCCAGTGCTACTTTAAGTCTTTCTACTAATTAACTTTTCTTACCGGACGTTTCCAACTCACGATCTTCCAATTCTGCTCTTAATTCCGTGACTTTCAGATCCCTTAATCTCTTGGCTATTTTTACGTAGCAATTTATATATATTACCCCACACCTGACACCAATGTAATGTTTTTGTTATTTATTTGAACAATAAACGGGTGGGATAAACTTTAAACACACGGTATGGCTACTTACTAATTTATTTAAACACTAAACTAATCACTAATACTTAATTTATATATACAGTATATTCACTTAAACGAATTTATATAAACAGTTCAATAATTCACTTATTTATTTGTTTATCTCACGATGTCAAATTATCAACTAACTAACTCTTCCTGATCACTCCCCTTATATACTAGTGCCTTTTGTAGTAGAGAATTCCGGGCTGCGGCTTATACACACAAATAATTTTTCTGGCCTTTTCTAGATAACTCTGGTCACAAAAACCAGTTCTAGATACGATAGTCTCAATCGTAAACAGTTTTTTATAACTGCGTATCCGCCATAATTTTAACTATTATACCTGGGTTAGACAGGGTCGGTTTTAGGGACTATACCAGTGTGCTGTTTCGTAACAATATGTAAGTAGATTATCTAATTTATAATGAATTTTGTGTTCGATAATTTGATATTCATTATTAATTCGATTTACTGAGTTCATTTTCTCTTGTCATGAGTGTTCAATTTTATATGTTCACTGACAAACACGATGGTTCGTGACTTGAAGCGCGGAGCAGTGTTCGATAGACAGTAAGTAGTATTAAGAGTTGTCATTTTACGAATTTTAGTTGTCATTTATGAATTTTAAAAAGAACAACCATTGTTAATTTCCAAGTAATACAGTCTATTTTGTTGTTTTTACTGTTTATCAAGTATTTTAATTAACCAACATTCCGAATTAAGCTTTCAACGAGTAAACACATATAGTCTCGTTATCATTAGTATTGTTTTTACAAGTGGGAAGTCGCTTTATATCTACCGTATAGTAACGACTAAATAATAGACCGGTCCATCTGGCCAATTTTCACTTAATATTTTGGTATCCAAAATATTAAAACCACAATGAACCAACCACAATCAGCTGGACCTAGCTTCGCAGCAGTTACAAAAAATTCAGTAAAGAAACCGCAAGCACCTACATCATTCCCAAGCAGAAATCAAGCTATTGTCATGAACGCTCTCCCAGACGTCGTCCTTTTTGACTACATTAAGGCAATCGGCGAAATTGTAACACCGAAAGGGATTACCTTTGCATCACGCATTTCCAATCACCGTATATGTATATATCTATCTTCTGTATTCGTTATAGATAATCTTATAAAAAATCATCCTTCTGTTACCATCAAACAACAAATCATACCAATTCGTAGACTTATCACACCGGCTAAAAGATTACTACTCTCCAATGTTTGTCCCTTGAAACGTTAACTTAGCAGTCAACATTTCGAATATTGATTTAAATAAATATTTTTGCTACGAATGTTAAATTCATTGGTGGAATAGACCACACGTCTTCCTAGTCTATATTTTAAATTCAACTGATTGAGTGTTGGTGGAATTAACGTTAAGGTTAACTCGTTCCAAAAAAAATCCTTAATAGGAATTCGGAATGCGCCACTATACGATACATCTATCGAGAGGTGAGTTGACGCAGAAATTCTGATAAAAGTGTGATCCAATATAAAACGTGTTCTCGAAGAACAAATTCGTGGGATTACTGCGGAAACTCCAGGAATAATCTACTTTTGTGAGTAAATTCTACCAAAGTACCCGACATAAGAAGTGTGCTATTGTATTAACTCCAAATAGCATGGCAGTACAAGTAATGGGTGTACTGTAAGAGATTATCGAGGACGCAGCTGTTCACCTGTATAGAGTACAGACAATTATGAAATTAGAGAAGATTTTCCGGAATACAACCTTCGAACAACAACTCTTAAGTTACGTAATTTTATTTTGTATGGCTTCACCACTATCATTTTACTTTTCCGCCCAACCTATCTATATGCGAGAAAAGTATTGGTTTACCCCAAAAAAAGTTGGAATTTTGAAAAAAAATTTCGAGTTATTTTTACGTTTTCCATCAACAACACGAAAAAATGGTTTTCAGAAAAAAAATCCTGTGTGTATGTCGTCGTCGTCGTTGGCCACTTTTCCCTATATGTCTTGTTAGCACGATACAGCCTCCGGAGTGCAGAAAATCACCAATTTTATGATTGGATATTGCTAAGGACATGTCACAGATGAACCCTATTGATTTTCAGCTCACCAGAGCCTGTACAACGGTTGCTATGGTACTTGAAGTACAACATTTTGTCATTTTTTTTTAAAATTTCAGTTTGTTAGCAAGATAGAGCCTCCGGAGTTCAACAAGGCACCAATTTTATGATTGAATATTATTCGGGACATCTCACTGATGAACCCTATTGATTTTCATCTTACCAGAGCCAATACAACAGGTGCTGCAGTACTTTAAGTACGATATTTTTGTCATTTTTGGAGAAGTTCAGTTTGTTAGCACGATACAGCCTCCGGAGTATATACAAGTGACCAATTTTATGATTGGATATTATTCAGAGCGTCTCAAAGATGAACCCTACTGATATTCAGCTCACTAAAGCCAGTACAACGAGTGCTATGGTACTTGAAGTACCAAATTTTTCTCATTTTTGGAAAATTTTCAATTTGTTAGCACGATACAACCTCCAGAGAGTATACGATTGATCAATTTCATGATTGAATATTGTTCAAGGTGTCTCACAGATGTACCCTATTTCCAGTTGACTAGAGCGAGTACAGCGGGTCCTATAAATCCAGATATACTAAATTTTTGGTTATTTTTGGAGAAATTTTGGTTTGTTAGCACGATACATCCCCCGAAGAGTATACAAGTAACACTTCTATAATAGAATATTGTTCAGGGCCACAGATGCGGAAAAGTTAGTTTTAATCTTTAAAACCGTTTATTTATCTGTTCGTTTAAGGTCAAAATTTATTTTTGTTCACTCATACTGACACCTATTAACCACTTTTTATAAAATTTTATAACTCGTTTATTTTACTTTCATTATATTTATACATATTTTGATCCAGGAGTTTTATTTATTATACAGGTAATACCTGAAAAGTTGCCTTCAGCACATTTTTTTTGTGAACATTTATTAAAACTAGCAGGTAACAGCAGTTAAGAGTTGGCTGATATATGTGAATGATTTTTTTTCTAATTTTGTTTAGGAACAAAAATTAGTGGCGCCCTTAATTAAATTTCATTTAACTTTATCTTATTTCTTTTCTCTTCCTTTTCTTTCTTTAGTTTATCTAACTTCTTTCTGATAACAGAGCCCTGAGAACTGGCTTTGTTATCTCCATTCACATTATCAGTTTGGAAAGAACCTACTCTCTTTTTATTTTATTCCTTTTCTTTTATATTTTTTTGCTTGAGAGTACAGTTTGTGTTTCACCCTCTATCCCTAACTCTCTTATCGAACAGCCACTTAAAAATGAACTTGGGCTGCAGCTCGCCTCTCCAATTTCCTTCATTCGATGTGGCTCCCCAGAAGATGAATATGCACACATTTTCAGTTTCCCACGATCTATTTATATTATACCTGAAAATGAACCTTTTGAAATACAAACTTCAATTGTAATCCTACATGAAAATACCAACTATAGAATCTTCATTACTTCAGACACACTTGAATGCTTCCTCTGCAAGCAGTCTGGACACACCGCAGATTCCTGCCCAAATCCGCAAGATATATACTGCAACCCCCCTACACCTTCTACCTTCAGACACGAAAGTCAAGACATATCACCTCCTCAACATTTCTCATCCGAAGAGCATCCTGCCGATAATACCTCTTCCATTTCAAGAAAAACTACAGAACAACACCAAATTTCAGATGGTTTAACACCCAACTTTGGCATTAAGAGGACACACTCCACTAAAAACAGCCTCCTATACAAATTACTACCATTCCTCCAATTCTCGACCTTGAAAATACTCCATCCCCCTCAACTGCCGCTTTTATAACACCAATTTCAGCTCTTAAGAATAAATCCAAAACTGAAAACAAAGACGTTTGGAAGATAAGTCCCTCTAATCAAGCCAAAATAGAAAAATTAATTGGTACCGATCCAAAAAAATTCTCTCTATCGTCCATGCAGTTAATACCTTTACTGGAAAATTCTTTTGGCGGTAGTGATCCTTTAAAAGAAGCCTATAGCTTTACCACTGATATTAAATCACTCATTGAAGACCTTTTACAAATATACCAAATTCTATCTGATAGATCTCTTAAAAATCGAATTACTAGATTGCAAAAAAAATTAAAACGCGCAATAAACCCCAATGGTGCTGTCGAACTTGCAAGCCTATCGTCTATCAATTATCCATATTTTATCCAACACATTTTCAACATTTTTTAATATTCTAAATTTTAAAATGCAGTATTTTACAATGGAACTGCGACGGATATTATCCTCGCCTTGAACAAATTCAGCATCTAACCTCAATTTACCTCCCAGATTTCCTCTGTCTACAGGAGACCAATTTTAAAACAACTAATATCCCACGAAGTAAATCTTTTGAAGGGTACCATTCTATTAGAAATAACTGCAAAATAGCCAGCGGGGGTTCATCAATATTCGTCTCAAACGAAATGTATTCAGAACTACTTCCTCTGACAACAAACCTGGAGGCAGTCGCCATAACGACATACTGCCCCCACAAGCTAACCATATGCTCCATCTATATTACTCCAGATCATCCTCTAAAAGAAGATGAGCTTCTTGAACTAATATATCCCCCAGCCGTTTATCCTCACAGGAGACTTTAACGTTCACAACAGCATGTGAGGTTCACAAAAGACATTTGGACGCGGAAAGGTAGTCGAAAATATATTGAGCTGCACAAATTCTTGCCTACTCAATACAGGGTGTAATACACACTTTAATATTTCCTCCGGTACCTTTTCTGCCATAGACCTAATCATAAGTGATCCCTTTTATGTATTGGAAAACAGCTGATGGACTTTATGACAGTAATCACTACCCAATAATTATATCAGACAATCACAATGAAGCAGTTTCCGAAAAAAGTTATTGGTGCCTCAAAAAAGCTAACTGGTCTGAGTATTCCACGACAGTTGACACCCTTTTACTTACACATGATGCTTACGCTTTCAACAATGTTGATGACTTGATAAAATCAATATCAGATTCAGTTCTCTCGGCTGCGAAGACCCACATTGGAAAAATGTCTTTTTTGACCAATCATAGGGCAGTTCCTTGGTGTAACTCCTCTTGTGATGACGCAATACGCCAATCCAAAAGAGCTCTGAACCAACATTTGAAAAACAAAAGTTCAGACAATCTTATTAGCTACAAAAGACTCAAGGCTAAAGCTAAATACGTAGTAAAACAGAGTAAGAAATCATCTTGGAAGAATTATGTATCATCCATAAACGAAAATTCCAACCCCAGTCAACTATGGAAGAAAATCCGACCAATTCAAGGTCACAAAACAAATAACAAAATTACACGTCTCATTTCAAACGGCTCGGGTTTTGGATCACATGAACATATTTCAAATATTCTTGCAAGTCATTTCGAAGCGAAATCCAGGAATCACACAAATCTCAATACTTCACCTTCTCAAGAAACTCCTTCTAGTAACATTCTACTATCCGAAGATGTCAAGCACATTAATTCTCCTTTCACCATAAGCGAACTAACAACTGCCTTAGCCAAATGTAAAAACTCTGCTGCTGGTCCTGATGATATTCCCTATATTTTCCTAAAATACTTAT
The DNA here is from genome assembly GCA_963921935.1 of Galeruca laticollis. Taxonomy (NCBI): domain Eukaryota; kingdom Metazoa; phylum Arthropoda; class Insecta; order Coleoptera; family Chrysomelidae; genus Galeruca; species Galeruca laticollis. Next base: position 174,387,057 of record OY998177.1, read on the forward strand.
CCATGTATAGCCTCACTAAGGGTCTGAATGTATACAATTTCATATGGATGTCACAAAAGTTCCCTTCTCAATCGCGCAAGTCGATAGTTATTCCGGTACTTAAACCAAATCAGTCACCTATCTTTCCGCAATCTTACAGACCGATTTCACTTACATGCACTATGTGCAAATTAATTGAAAACATGATCAATAGGCGTCTTTTATGGTTTTTTGAAAAACATAGTATCATCCCAAAGGAACAATCTGGCTTCCAACGTCAGCGCTCAACCAGAGATAATCTTGTACTACTACAAGCCCACATTTCTAGCGCAATTAATAACAGACAAAATGTAATAGCCACTATCTGATGGAGCATTTGATAGCATCTCTAGAAATGCAATTCTTGAAAAACTTACACAATACAATCTCACTGGTAATATATATGCATTCATAAAAAGTTTTTCATCATCTAGAACATTTAGGGTTTCTGTTAATAACTCCATTTCCTCTTCATATACCCATCATGATGGAGTTCCCCAAGGCTCAGTTTTAAGTACATCCTTGTTCATCCTCGCCATTAACAAGTTATGCGACAATCTTCCTTCCCCTGTTAAATGCTTTCTATACGCAGATGACCTAATAATGTACAGCCATGGCAAATCCAATGCCTCTACTTCCAAAATACTTCAGCTAGCAGTAAATGCCCTACAAACCAAAATTGCCACTCTAAGACTTACCCTCTCACATACCAAATCGAAAGCTATTAAATTCAGTAGGAGAGCGCAAACTTATATCCCTAGTATCACAGTCAACAACTTTCAATTACCTGTTGTAGATGTAAAATCCTGGGAATGTTATTCGACTCGAAATTATCCTGGAGACAACATATACAGGAAATTAAAGGAATATGTCTTAACCGACTAAATATTATTAAAACACTCTCACATTATCATTGGGGCACAGATGAATCTACCTTGCTAAAAGTATATAGAACCCTCATTCGTTCCAAAATAGATTATGGAAGTTTCATTTACATGTCCGCAACAAAAACTATTTTACGTTCCCTCAACACAGTACATAATACCGCCATCCGCTTATGCCTGGGAGCGTTTCGGTCAAGCCCAGCTGAAAGTCTCTATTGTGAAGCAAATTAATCCCCTCTCTGGCTCAGACGACAACACCTCCTTTTCAACTATATTGCCGCGATTTCCTCCAATCCAGTATATCCTATATTAACATCAAACCAACTTCATGACAACCCTCCATATACCTTTATTATACGTTCTATTCCTCAACTTATACAACCTCTAATTCAAGACGTAAACTTTTCACATACTCGAACCCGCCCGCTCTCCAACACTCCTCCATGGACCAAATTTCTCCCACAATACGATCTCTCTCTCTGCAAATTTAACAAAGATGAAACCAATAGAGATGTTATTCGATCTGCTTTCCTCGAGTTGCTAAATTTTAAAGAATATAACATGGTCATATATACGGACGCATCCAAGACAGAAGTAGGAGTTGGGTGTTCCATAACCACAGTACATGGATCGATCGGAACCTACAAAATACCCTCTATTTGTAGCGTCCACACGGGTGAGCTATACGCTATCCTACAAGCCTTTAAACATGTCCAACAACTTGCAAATACACACATAGCCATATGCACAGACTCATTATCCTCAATCCATTCCATAAGAATACATATACTAACCACACCCTTGTCCAAGATATACACGACATATATCAACAACTAAAAAGGCAAAATACAACAGTAACAATAACATGGGTCCCTTCCCATGTTGGGATTATTGGGAACGAAAAAGCCGATTGCCTTGCCAAAGAAGCTGCCTCAACTGCTACTGCCACGGTGAATCTTCAGCTTTGTAATGACTTAAAAGCTAGCCTGAAAAAAATCATTCGTTACAATTGGCAAATTCACTGAAGTCAAAGTATGTGTTCACTGCGTGAAATTCAACCAATATTGAATCAGTTTACCTGTCCCGATCTATCTAGGAAAAATATGGCTGTCATTCGAAGATTACGTATAGCTCATACTAGACTTACGCATTGTTACCTAATGACATCGTTACCTCAGCCGAACTGTCAGTATTGCCACGTAAAGCTCTGCAACAAGCATATCCTCGTTGAATGTCCATACTTCGCCACAAGACGCCTACAACTAGGAATACATACAAACTACACGGAGATCCTAAATAGTGATAATCAAGTGCGAAAAGTGATCAAGTTCTTAGAGGAAGAACAACTTATTAACATAATTTAATCAAAAAAAATTCCATTTAAATAATATATCATGTAATCCGATATCCATTTGATTTACATTATGTAATGTAACTTTGTCTGTATTGTACCTTGTGGTAATGGCCAATGCACGTTAATTTAAATAAAAAAGAAAAAAAAATTAACCAACGTCACAATTGAATCAGCAAAATAAAATAAAATAAAAAACAATGAGTATATACCATCTGCAGTTTCGATTTCATTCCAATATTTAATCATCTAACATATGTATCCCTGTAGGTACACGACACTTCTCCGCGGGACTATTTAAACGCTCCAATTTAACTACCGCTTTTCTGAGTATTGGAAAGACACAGATTCAGAAGAGTATGAATTTTTGAAATGCGCTAATCGATCGATAGACCGCGATGACCTTGAAGGTGTGCCGAGCCGGAGCCCAAAACTAGGTCGCTTTAATCAATTCCACCCCCGAAAGTTTATCCCGGCTGTTTTCACTATTTGGAAGGTATAAAACAAATCATGGAGGGGAGTCTAGTCTAGATAGTTGTTGATCGCTTGGATTAGGAAACGTAAAGTTATTTTTGTATTGTTTTTTTTCTTTTCGGTTTATGGCTTGAAAATGTTTGAAGTACTACTAGGATGTAGACAAAAGGAATGTTACTATGTTAAAGGTAGTTTTATCGGTTCAGAACAGGTCTAGGAAGATACAAATTAACCATATTTATAATTGAAAAATAAGATAAATGAGTTTAATATATTGTTATTTGATGGAAATAACAATAATCAATATATTATAATTAAAAGAAGTTAGTTACCTTCGTGTACATAGAAGGTGTGAGAAGACTTATCTTTTAATAAATCATTGAAAATCATGTTTTTCCGAAAGTAAATTCGACTATTCAATGATAAACCTAGTATGTTCATCTGAAAAGAAAATTTAAAATCGTTATTAGTAATAGTCGATATTAACTAGAACAGAAACTAGTGGTTAGTAATTTTGAAAGAATTCAAAACATTGATATGTCAAGGTGACTTAACCTCAAATAAATATTGTATGTGTCATAAGTTTAATCAAAGAATCTAATGACAAGAAACATAGAACATAAATTTATAAATTGTTGATTAGTAATTTGTTTGTTTGTTGAAGATCAATACTCAATTTGTAACTTGAAATAAACAAATTAAAGATAATTTATATGAAAGGAATCATCTAATAGATATAAAATATTATTTTGAAAGAATTACGAATTTGTATTGTAGAATATTTTTTATAGTAATAAATGTTAACCTTTGTAAAAGACTGATTTAATTCAAAAAGGTAATATTGGGAAGAAAAAGAATATTATAAAAATTGAAATTTATGAACTATTAATGAGATAATAAGTTAGTAAAAATATAATAATAACAGTGAAGAACTGAAAATGTTTAAAAAGTGAAGGGCATTTCTAAACCCAGGAAATTATAACAAAAATCTACAGAGACATGGCATAATGGAATGGAGAGTTTGTTGATAAAAAAAGAGATCGGCGTACTAAGTGAGAGGAGATAGCAGAAAAGAAAATGCTTCGTAAGAAATTTTAAGAAATTATAATGAAAATTAAGATATACTACGTAAAATCTACAAATTACTAAAGGTAAAAGTAACACCTGTGTATAATTTTTCATCAAGAAAATCCAGTATAAAGAAGACAATTCAGGCTGCAGTTTGGAAATCTGTGTTCCACACGCGAGATTGCAAGTACGACATCATAAAATTTGAAGGAACCATCGTCCAGGTCAGTGTATTTAAATATTATTGGCCAATAATAATGAGAATAATATAAATTATGATCATAATAAAAGAACTGATTCAATTTATTCAAAGACATTTTCATCTGTAATAGAAAATTTTCCAAATTAACATTATTTGTTCTATAGATATTACAAAATTGAGTGCACTCCATTATTATAATAAGTATATTTCTATTATATTTCATATGACCTTACCTTCATAGTTTTCAAAGCGAAGAATTAATTTATTCGTAAGGTTAAATATTCTCTCTTGCAAACCATCGTCACTATGATAAACATATTTGAAAATTTTCCACCGTTCTATAAGTAATTCTTTCACATAAATCATTTTAATATTGATATTAAACGGAATAGACAGGAATTTGAATGTTTTATTCTTAAATAATTGATCAACAATCTTGGATATTCTCAGGGATAACTGGATATCAACATATGTAAGTGTTTGGTGTTTGATTTATATTACGAATTTTTAACTTTTATACGTATTTATTGCAATTTAACTTAAAATTTGTAGCAAAACTTACATCATCTTCTTATCCCCTTCCGACGCCAAGCTCAATCTACCCACGCTTCCTCTCGATCGTCCATTTGTTAATCAATAAACTATTTGTTTCCCAGCTCACTGTTCCAAAAAAAGTTTTGTTTCCTTTACATTAACAACACTGTCCTGTCATATTAACACCAATGCTTTTCTTTCCCGAGCTATAAAGTTCTATTCACTTTTATTGCACTTTGAAAGTTGTGGAAAACATATGATTGTGAATTTAGCTTAAAGAAGTCTGTTTTTTCTTTTTTATATACAAATTTAAATAAAATAAGTCTTTGACAATTGGTGAAATTCACGGTTAATACTTTGAAATTACAATGTAAATTCTTGTTTTTCCACCTGTGATAACTTTGAAATAATAAGTTTTTGAACATAAATCCTTTTATCTAATATATATATATATATATATATATATATATATATATATATATATATATATATATATATATATATATATATATATATCTTGGTTTCTTTATTTGAAACTGTCCAAATTTTATAGTTCAGATATTGACATATATCGATCACCATCTTATGATCCATTTCCTTTTTTGTTAATCTATAAAATTGATACAAAATTTTGACATATCATTAGAGTTATGTCATCTTGGATTTATATTTTTAATCTAACTAATTCTTTATAACAAATATTATTATTATTACTATTCAACTTATAGTTGTATTAAACTTGATTACTAAAGCTTGTTTATTTTCAGATAAACAGCTGATTCCCTAGTGACATCCATTTTAGGCAGATACAATGTTTTCTTCCATACTTGTACGTTTTCATACTTTTAGAAAATTATTAAGGTAATTTCTCTATATTTTATTGTTACTCTTTTTATTATATTAAACAAATGATTTTATATGAATTTTAAATATATATATATATATATACATATACATACATATATATATATATATATATATATATATATATATAAAACAAAAAGAGAATTTAACAGGCATATCACGCTAAAGAGGTTACAGAGAATGAGTGGTAACCGTAGGCATGCATGTTTCTGGCTCACACCCTGTATAATATATCATTTTATTCAAGTTGCCTCATCTGAAAATACAATTTTTTTTCAAAATTACCATTAACGTTCCTTTTTTCTTCAAGTATTTCACAGAACTGCAATCTGCGGTCTGGGTCATCTTCTGTTAAGTTCTTGACTGTAGTAAGCCTTCATTTTTTCTGACTTCATAATTCTTCTAAGAAAATATTACGATTGTAGGATAAAAAGTATCAACTTAATTTTCAGGTAGCAACAATTATTGGGTTAGCCGGTGCGTGTAAACTAACAAAAATGTCAATTGATGTAATAAACGACAAGGAAGACATGTTGCTTGCGAAAATACCGGATTCCAAAACACATATTGAGAGAACTTTTGATGTAATTGCGCAAGAAAACCTGTTGTTGTATAGGCAATATTTATCTTTACGGCCATCCCATACTCCACATAACAGATTATTCGTGAATTACAAAAAAGGAAATTGTTCAACTCAGCCTGTTGGTATCCAAAGTTTTGGGAGTCTCGGAATAATTTTTTTTTACATTTACCCAATCCTAAAAATTACACAGGCCATAGTATTCGTCGAACTTCGGCAACGTTATTTGCTGATAATGGTGAAAACATCACAAATTTGAAGAGACACTGTGGCTGAAAGTCTACCAATGTGGCTGAAGGATATATAGATAATTGAGTGAATGAAAACGACGAATACTCAGTGTGTATTTGTTTATTAATTTCCAGCTAAGCGCTTTCGGCTATTAATCCATTCTCAAAGCTGTCGTCATTTAAAAAATAGGTGTCGAAACCATCCAGTTGATTAAGAACAATGTTCAAAGTTGAATCATTGTTATGATTAAGTCATTGAATTAAAAATATTAAAATAACTCTATTGGAAGGGTGTAAAATTATAATTTACATGATGTAAATTCATTCAAAAATAAAAACTCCTGAGTATTCGTCGTTTTCATTCACTCAATTTACATCTAGTGTGTACACCATATCCACAGACAGTTCATATAGATAATTGACTTACAAACAAAATTAAAATTGCCAAGACCATTCAAAAATCATCAGAAGAAAGCAATCAATGTGAAACGGAAACTTTGCCTTCTTGTTCTGGTTTCAACAATTTAAATATACCACATTTCAAACAAATTGAATCCCTTCAATATTAGCAATTGCTCGAATTTTAATATAAATATTAATATAAATAAGAATTATAATGTTTTTATTAATATGTAGTATTTTCTGTTCTGTTCTGTTTAATTCAAATAAGAATTGAAATGAATAATAAAGAAATGTGACGTCTCAATGATTTGTTATTCTACACGGTTGCCGAAAAAATAGTGTACGCAACACGACCGGAAACTGTTTTTTCGGACTCGCAGACTCGCCTGCGGCTCGCCCTGGAATCTTGTCTACTCGTCCGAAAAAAACAGTACTTTCCGGCCTTGTTACGTAAATTACTATTGCCGGTCCCTCACGTCCATTTTATGGTCTTGATCGGCAAAACTTTATTTTCTGGACGAAAAATTGTCCATAATGTGTATATTTTCTGATCGGACTTAAGAAACAAATTTTAATTAATTTCTACATTTTATTAATGGCGTCCTAAATGTTCAAATTGCCGTCCATCGTTTTCGATGCACTTATAGGCAAACTTTCCCGCGTAGACCAAACTGCATTGTCTAGTTCAGCTACTGATATAGTTTGCATACAATCCCTTATTCGTCCAATCATATTATCCCGTGTAGTAGGTCGAGTTGCAAAAACTATATCTTTTACTCGATCCCACAAATAAAAATCCAGACATGTTAAATCCAGCGACCTCGCCGGCCATGAAAATATGCTGCCTCGTCCTATCCATCTACCATTATAGTTGGCATCGAAAAACACTCGAACATTTCCTGCAAAGTGAGCTGGAATAACATTCGTTGACGAATTCCAAGGGGCACTTCTTCTAACAAAATCGGCAGTTCTTTTAAAAACGCTAGATAGCTGTCACCATTTAGTCGTCCATTAAAAAAGAATGGCCCGATAATCCGTCCTCGTAGAATTCCTACCTAACAATGCCCTTGGTGATGGACTTCTTGTATCCAGTACGGATTCGTTCTTGACCAATAATGCATATTATGGAGATTCACACCTCCATTGCTATGAAATGTGGCCTCATCTGTCCACAATATACGTGACAGAACTTGCCGATCTTCTTCCATCATACCCAAAACCCAGTGGTAATGATCTAATCTTCGATCACAATCTTCAGCAGTCAAAGCGTGGTGTAGGACCAAGTGATATGGGTGTATCCTGAAACAAAATAGAGGCAACTGAGGTTTATAGTTGTGGTTCAAAATCGAAACGCCGAACTTATGCCTCGCTTATATCAATATAATTTGTCGAATTGTATAAATCAATAATTGCTTACCTTTGCGCCTTGAGAATTTTTGTACCGTAGTTCAAGGTTCTGCGCAATAGTTCTAGTGCTTAGGTGAGGATCAAAATCGACATAGGCTAATACATTAATATTGTTTTCTTCGGTGCGTTGTAACATGTCGCTGAGACATGTTCCTATTTTCATCAATTATTTTGGAGCGTTACTTATTCGTCGGCTACTCCCACCTCTAATTCCAAATCATTTTATTTAAAATATTAGGAACATATCGGTGATCGTTTTTACCATCGTTAAATATCTACTTAAACTACGATTCAAGTCGAATTCGCTCTCTTTTGTTCATTCTTCGCTGATAATCAACTTCAGCATTCAGTTTCCAAATAATTTTGTGGGTGATATTAATTCTTCTTGCCGCTCTGCAGCCTGTACGGACCTTTAAGAACCTGACGGACCCTCCAACTATCCACTCTCCGGACCATATCGCTCCAGAGCCCAGACAGCGACGGCTCAAGAACCCGTGAATACTGCTGCGAGCTGTACGTCCCGAGTCTTTCCAAGATAAGTCCCTAACTTATTTTTGGTAGATGTAAAATATTGAGTTGGACATTTTTATTGTAATAACTGATCTTTATTCGTATTGTATTGAGAATGAATATACGGTTTATGTAAATTTATTTTTGTGTCAAATAAATCCATCTGTCCCGAAATTTTATCCCAATTGAGGTAATAAAAAATAGTGTAACCAAGGCCGAATTCACCACCTGAGGAGAGTTCCAAGGCCGGGTAAACTTAGGAATGTGACAATTTTCGGGCCCCACGTTGCTGTAAGTCTTTCGTAGGGAGTTAAAGCTTATCTCATAATGGTATTCTTCTTTTTAATTAAAGGTGTTACGGGTGACAAACTGTTGAGATAACTTTCTTCATTCATTCTGAGATAATCAAGAGTGAGTGCTCGTCACTCGCGCCATGTCACGTCTCGACTCCGCCCTCTTTTAAATATTTTTGCGCTAGACGACAGACCTCTTATACCGAAAATTTCATCCTTTTCCTCTCCCCGCAATTCTATATTTTTTAATTAATTGAAAAGTATATTATCTACGGGCAAAATATGCATACATTTGCCATATAATTCGTATATGATCTTCCAGTTGCAGCATCAATGATAATTTTCCATGTATTTATTAAAAAGATATTCAGTTCTAAAAAATAAAAGTTGTAACTTTTGTAAAAATATTTCTAAAGTTGAACGTTGGTCATGTGTGGTTTCGATATTTCGGAAAGAGAATCAATGTCGCCTCCGGTGATTCATTTCTTGCAGGTGTGGTGGTCGATGATTGAGTTTCATCCGCACTGATGCCCTGAATCTCGAATCAGGGCGTTATTATTGACGTCGTTCCCAACGTCATGCATACGCAAGCCTGTGAATGTTCTATTTGCGAATAGTTCCGAAAATGATGTTCTCGAGCACCGTTACTAAAATCATCGAATTGTATCGTCCTCACAACAGCGTCAGTTGACGTTACAATACAAATGTCATTTGGTTATGTCAAATGTAAGGGTGCATTCAGATGCTACGTCGGGTGCGTTTTATGCGATAAGATGCTTAGATCTGGTAAATAGTCGGGTCGTTCAGATGCTAGCGGTAAATTTTACCAATCGTCATTTAACCCAGTCGACACATCGGTAGAAATTGACCCGCATGCGCTTTACATTTTATAATGCATGCTTGAGGAGTTTGGGTTATGTTTACAAAATTACAAATAATAAATTAATATTCAACGAGACTTTTTACATTTTTTTCTAGACCCGCATGTATATTATCCATTTTCTGCACAATTTACAGAATGGAAATGTAGGCCATTTCGGTGAACTGAACGCATATGACTTCATTTACATCCTAGAATGTATATGAAATTCACCAATCAGCATTTGCATTTAGTACCCGTCGACTCTTCTTTTTTCAATTTCAATGTAACGTCAAGATAACTTGTCAAAATATTTCTTTGGTTATCAAGAAAAATATTTTAGTAAAATTAGTGATTCCAGTGATGAATCGAAAATCAATAAATATTAGGTACTCCATCAGATATTCGTTTAGCCGCAAAGGAGACGTATAACACACATCATTACCCCAAAAATCAAAAAGTAAATATGAATTTTGTTACAAAAAGTTCATAGATTGAACTCTGGTGAACGGAGTTAAAAATATTAACAGAACATGTTATCACTGCTTATATGAATGAAATATCGAATAAAAACAAGCTCTCAACCTCTTGGACAACATATTCTATGTAAAAAGCAATGATAAATATTAAAAGTAACATTGACATTTTAAGTTACCGTAAATTGCGTTGGTTTCATATAAGTTTGTGACGTATCTAACTGTGTACAGAAGAGAATATAGTTGGTTCAATCGCCGCTTCATGCGTTTATTATTATTGCTGATATTTGTATTATAAATAGAAATTGAAAATTTTAAAGATAAAACATGTAAAGATTTAGAAAATGAATTTCAAATTAATTTAATTGATAAACAAACCCAGATCCTTTGTAATTTCTTGAATGTTTTACGAGGTCTCCAAAAAATATATTCTGCTTAGACCACCAGATATAGAACAATTTGTTGTTAATTACCAAAAAGGAAAATGTTCGAAGAAAGTAGTCGGAATTAACAAAATTGGTAATCAGACAAAAATAATTGCTGAATTTTTAACATTACCAGATGCGAATTTATATACGGGACATTGTTTACGCCTTAAATAGTAAAAAATTTCATGAAAAATTTTGAATATATATTTGAATAAATCTTCTTGTTCGGGATTTCAACCAAAATTGTTCACCAAATACGTTATAGTATATTGTACAATGAGCATGAAATGACATACATTTCCCACAAACAGGTATATGCAATTTTGTAGTACGAGCTTAGCGAGTAATACAAAATTTCATATACCTACGAGTTGGAAATGGGTCATTTCATGCCAATTGTACACTATACTCTTTCTACGACCATCATAAATCATAAACAAAACTGTAATATTTTACATAACAATTTTTATTATAAACTTTCCTGCCGTCATTGTTGCATGGTTTAGAGAATTTTTTCTCTGATAATAATAAGTCGGGCTCTTACCCCTTTGATTGACCCATATATTTTTTTTCTTTTTGTACATGTATCTACCTACGTCCTGAAACAAATAACGTTCAAAATTACAAAATTTTGACAACTAGGAAATAAAAATACTTTATGCAGAAAAAATAGTTATAATTCACCTGCGGAAAAAAGTTATCAATTGTCGTGTATCTTTAAAGAAGTTATATCACCTCCTGCATCTACCAGAATAGTGACCGATGTCCTTCTGAAGCAATGGCTAGTTTACATATCTGGATCAGCATGTCAATGTCAAATCATCCTCACACTTCGCGACCCATTTTCGATTATAAATTATTTTTACAAACGAATTTTGTAAACACCGATGTGAAATGTCAAATTATTAGATAGACATTAACAAACGTGACTCGATCATATATTATAATACATATGACCAAAAAATTCGTTAATATAATGACAGTCTAGTAGCGCATGATAGTCGTGGGAAATGAAATAGGTATATCGATACAGTTAACCCATGGGAAATGAAAATCTGTATTACAATATGGTAGGTTCCTTAATCGAAGACGCACTTGAAATGTACATTTTTCTTTATGGTCGTAGAAAAAATATTTTATATTTTTATGATAAATTTGAGTATGCTCAGAAGGAACAAAAATTGTACGATTCATTTTATGTTTTCTTTGTGACTCTAGTTCTAATATCTATAGTAAGAAGTAATACATTTATTTAAGACCGATTCCTACTTTTTTTACTGGGGCAAAGGGAAAGTAAAAAAATGGAACTATTTCAAATACAATGTAGCTATAAAGTTTTCTTACCGAATCTCCCGTGAGCTCGAATTATTTTCCATACATTTTTTCTCATTTGCAAATTTTTTCAAGAAAATTCGCACTGCTGCCTTATACCAAAAATTGGACCCCGTCTTATAAATTTTTTTTATTGCCAAATGATTTTTTAGATCAGCTTAAAATTAGTTGGAAAATAACTATGTATATATAAAAATTTTATCTGAATAAATTTTAGTCAATAAATTGAGAATTATTTGGAAGAATGTTTCTTTGTGAGTATCAATTGAAAATAGAAAAAGGTGGATAAATTTAATATACGACATGGTATTTAACGTGATTTCAAAAAATTTTGTGATTTAATTGTTTATTAAATGGAAATTTTATTCTTTCTAAAGTAACTTTAGACGTGTAAATGGCGCAAATTTTTACTGATATCCGTAGATGGCAGTTTTAGTAGTATTATGTTTACACCAAATATCACGTTTCTTCTGTCGCTTTTTCCTCTGAATAACAACAAAAGCTGACAAAGCATCGTCATCCGAACTAGACAATTTGTGCATGCTTGTACAAAAAGATTGTTCAATCATGCTTGCAGTTGTGGGTGTGGCCACCTTAAGATTACTACTGACGAACATAGAATCGAGGATTACTAAATTGCTACCAGCACACGAGGTTCATTCATCTTATTAAGAAGATTTCGAACTTTTAAAGTATTCTTATATTACCTTTCTATACTAAATTCAATAAAAAGTTTAATAATTTCAAACTTCAATGTTGCTAATTTACACGCTTCGTTACTATACTTTACGAAAAAGGTAGAAACCTTAATAGGTGAGACCGGGGCTAGTAGGCCATAGGGGTAAGTTACCCACGGGATTTAATTTCCACTATTATTGACCGGTATTGACGCCTCTGATCATAAGTTTAGTTAGCGAACGGCTCCGTTTTAGACCAGTCGAGTACTAACTACTAGCATCGAGAGAGGAACCACGTCGCTTTTTCCGTTTACGAGTGTTGAAAGTAAAAAAACATTTTTTTTAGTTTTTTCGTGATTGTGCAATAAGGGTAAGTATGTTAATTATTTCTTGTATTTTTTTCGAAGAAGGAATATTTTTACTACCTTTTGTCTAAAGATTGACAGGGAGAATACAGCCTAATAAAAAATGGGAAAGCCATACTTGTTGTGATCTTAGCTGGGGCAGGTTGACCCAGGCAAGCCGGGGCAAATTGGCCATATGGCCAACTTACCCCAGCACATAAAAAGACAGTGTTGCGTTTATTCCTATTCCTAACAATCAGTGAGAAAAACGGCTCTTGATTTCCAGATACCTAGGAAGACTCTAGGAAGATACGTAATCAAGTTTAGACACAGGTAAGCCTGTAAAGAAAATCAAAATAATAGAAACTTACAAGGTGGAGCAACTTTGGAAAATTATGAAGTTGGATATGCATAGTATTGACAGGTAAAAAAATTCTGCTATTCTTGGAACCAGTAATTGTATTTAACACGTACAAAAGTGATATTCTTTGGTTACAAGTATTTTCTCGGCAAAAAGAAGAGGTTTCAAGTAACTATTTAAAGAAGGCAGCAGACATATATTACGGGTTGTCGCCGAAAGAAGTTAGAAAATTGGCTTTCCAATACGCTACTGCTATAAATGCTAGAATGCCACAAACTTGGTTAGACCAAAAAATGGCGGTAGAAGATTGGCTAACAGCATTTTTTAATAGGAATTCTTCCCTATCTATAAGAACACCGGAGGCTACCAGCCAGGCCAGAGTCTCAAGTTTTAATCCAACAAATGTTTCAAAATTTTGATCATTTGGATAAAATTTTAAATAAACACCAATTTCGTCCATTTGATATAATGGACGAATCTGTTGTAACTACCGTTCAGAAACCTAACAGGGTAGTAGCTCGTCGAGGTTTTAAGCAAATTGGACGTATAAAGTTAGCTGAAAGAGGAGCTCTGGTCACAATGGCCGTTGCTGCAATAGCATTCCACCTTTTTTTGTATTCCCGCGTGCACATTTTCAAGATCATTTCATACAAAATGCTCCAACAGGTAGTAATGGTGACTGCAATCCTTCTGGATGGACGATTGAGGCAAATTTTATAAAATGTGCTAAGCATTGTATTAAATATCTCTACATTCAGCTTATACTCTAAAAAACATAGTCTGGCTTTAACGTATCTGGAATATCTCCGTTTAATCGTAATATTTTTACATATGATGATTTTCTATTAGGACATTCTCAACCGATAGACCTACACAAGCGATAGATAGTGATCACGTAAACAGTGATACAAATGTGATCAATAATATATTCCAAAATAATTACTTAGAATCTACCCAGCAAATTGCTAAACATCAAATTATTATTTCTGGCATTATTGTTAAACCAGCTCCTCTTGGCGAGGCAAATATTAACAGCAACCACAATAATAATCTGCAATCTAAAAAAACCACTTTATTTCTGAGGATTTATTGGAAGCTGGATCATCCAAACCAAATGCAGATTTGTTGTCTTTAGAAGAAATACGACCCTAAAGCTGAAGCATGAGTTAACGAGACCAAGAGAGGCAAAAACGGCTATTTTGACACATACCCCAGTTAAAGAGGAACTTGAAAAGGAAAAACAGAAAGTAAAAGACAAAAAACTTTAGAGTATAAAAAAACCAGTAATCAATTCTAAAGTTAAAGCCGCCACAAAAGAACTATTTAGTAAAAAAAAACCAAGAACATCAATCAAAAAATTTAAAGATACCTGAGAAATATCAATCAAAGAAATCAAAGGTACCTGATAAATTGTCTGATGATGAAGAAGACGATAGTTTTTGCCTAGTATGCCTAGAATTATATAGGCATAGTCGTAAAGGATAAAAATGACATAAATGTACTCGTTTCAAGAACTGGGCCCACTGGGGATATTTTATTTTATATTTGCGAAAATTGTTTAGCAGATGACGAATAATTTATTTTCTTTTTTGAAATGCAAATATGTGCAATTTCAGAGTTGTTTGTATGTAAGAGTTTCTCTTTTGTTTAATTTATTTGCTGTTTTGCTTTCAACAAAAAACAATTATTAGAATTATATTCTCACAGTATTTTTGAAACAACTAAGTTTAAGCTAGGCAACTTTTTAATTAGATCTGTTTATAACAAATCACTTTTTAATTACTTTTAGCTTCTTTTATTTCTTATATGCTTTATTTTCTCATGGGCCAAACTACCCCCAACTGTATAGCCAACTTACCCCAAACCTGGGTCTAGTTGGTCTACATTAACACATTATTAAATGTATTACTTTGAAACTCCTTAAGTTACACCTTAATTTGATACATTTTAGAGTAGGCAAAGGTTAAAGCAATCGTTCTATGTTTTGCTTGTTAAGTAATTTAAAATCATATATTTTACAAAAATTAAAGTTTAAAAAGTGGGCTAACTAACCCCGGTCTCCCCTACTTAATACGTATATCATTCTGTTTATTTACTACTAAAATTTTAAAAAATCATTTCCAGGGGTAATATTTTTACTGGAAAGGGGGCGGTAGGCCAAATAAGTTTAGAAAACACTGGTCTAGACATAGCTCTCCTCTCTGATTTATTATATCTTACAGACAATGGAAAGTGTTACGTGGAAACAACCGGGTAAATTTTCGGGATGGAATTGATTAAAGCGACCTAGTTTTGGGCTCCGGCTTCAAGGTCATCCTGGTCTATCGATCGATTAGCGCATTTTAAAAATGCATACTTTTCTGAATCTATGTCGTTCCAATACGCAGAAATGCGGTTGTTAAATTGGAGCGTTTAACTAATCGCGTGGCAAATTGTCGGTTACAGGGATTCATATGTTAGTTCATTAGTTGATTAATATAGGAACGTAATTGAAATTGCAGTTGGTTTATGCTCACGACAAGACAAAATGAACTCAGTAAATTGAATTAATAAATGAATATCAAATAATCGAACACAAAGTTAATTATAAATTAGACACTTAATTTTTTAATACCTTGACTCTTTTTTGATGTAATAACTTTTTGTTAAGATGTCTTAAAGAGCAAATCATAAGATTCTAGTCTAGAATTACCCAATTCATTAAATAAGCCGATTTACACTCTAAATAGTAGTCTCTGGTCGAACAAATGTTTTAACAAGTAATAACTGAGCTGTTTCAAATTTCTTCCTGACATCTATTTCCAATTTGGCTTCTGTTTTTCTCATCTTTCATCTTTTTGTCAATTCCGTTTTCCTTTGTTACTTACATGCAATTCGGTACTGCTTTTATATAATATGTAATCAGGAAATATGAAACTACTCAAAATATAAAAATAGTATATTAAACACCAGGGTGGTGAATACTTTTATGATTGTTACAAAATCGCACACTAGTGTAGTTCCTGAATCCGATTCTGTCTAGTACGACATATAAAAGTTAAAATTTTGGCGGGAGTGTACTAATTTCTAGGAAGGGCTATTTTGTGTTTGTTTTCATAGACATTTCTAAAAAGGTCGATTGTTTGTTGGGAGCAAATTTCAGGAATCCGAAGGTTCCAGAAAGTGGTTTTAGTATATAAGAGACCACCTACGAGCGACGAGGCAGTCTACAATTTAATCTGGTAATGAACAGACGTGAATACATAAGTAGTGAATAATAGTAAACAGTATATTTGAAATATAAATTGGTAGTGAAGTATTTATATAAATTAAGTGTAAGTAAATATACAGTGTATTTAATATAAATTAAAAGTTACATGTACATAAATTAAGTAAAAGTGTATAAATAAATCACGTAAGTAGATATACCGTGTGTATAAATTTATGCCACCCGTCGTGTTAAAAGAACTCTTCCCGGTAGTGAAATAGCGGAACACTTTCACCAATATTTCTATAGAAGTAAGTTCTTAATCCGGACTGATCATGCAACTCTCAAGCGGTTGATGCAGCTCAAGAATCCCGAGGGCCAGAGCTAGATTTATTGAACGTCTTCAAGAGTACGATTTCAACATCGATCATCGAGCTGATGTGAGTCACCGAAATACCTACTCCCTATCTAGACGTCCGTGTCCAGCAGACTGTTCCCACTGCAACAAAGCGGAATCTATGGAAGCTGTAGTTTTAAGAATTACTGTAGTCAACGAAGAATGGTCAACCACGAGGATCAGAGAAGATCAGGAGAATGATCCTCACCTAAAGATGATACATCAATGGAAGGTAGAAAATCGGCGACCTACCTGGCAAGAAGTATCAATATTTTCACTGACACTCAAGGCATATTGGGCTCAGTGGAACTGCCTTGTCCTGGAAGAAGGCCTTGTAAACGATTTTAGTACCGACAAGATAAGACAGCTCCCGACAACGAGATTAGCTGAGGTACTGAGGAAATTACACGACGGTCCATCAGGTCATCTGGGAGTGAAGAAAACTCTTCAACGAGTTCGTGAAATATTTTATTGGATGAAAGGCTCTGAAGGGATGAAGGACTGGTTAAGAAATATACGACTTGTGCTACGAGTAATGGGCCACATCGCAAGAGAAAGAAACCCATGAAACAATATATTATTGGAAGCCCTTTCGAAAGGATTGCTTTAGATATCGCTGGACCATTTCCGACGAGAGAAAATGGTGGTAAATACATCCTGGTTGTAATTGATTATATCACAAAGTGGGTGGAAATTTACGCGATCACGAATCAAGAGGCCACAACTGTCGCGGATGTACTGGTGAAAGAGTTTATCAGTCGATATGGAGTGCTCTTGGAGTCCACAGTGATCAAGGAAGAAATTTCTAGAGCCAAGGATTCCAGGAAATATGTGACAAGCTGAAAATGAAGAAGGCACTATTTATTTGATTATTGTTTTACGCCACATAATTCGCTTCCACCTCGTAGATGGAAAATAAACAAGGGTTGAACCGAGATTTATTTGTACTTAGTAACACGGGCCCGGAGCGTATGATTTTGTCTCCTTGAAGACCCATTTCCAGTGAAATTTCGCTACGATAAATAAAAGCTAATTATTTCAGACGTGGTTAGGTAATTTCATTCATATTAAGTAAAATAAATAAACATTATATAGGTTAATGAAAGACCGAAAATTTGCCACTCGGCAATTACGCACTAAACGGGGTTGTCGATGAACATTGATTACTCATAGATCAGCAGAATTCCTTTTAACGACTTTGTATCAACAGAAAGTGAAATCAGACTTTCTGTTGATACAAAGTGCAATGACTCGAAACCACAGTCGTTTTGTATAGTATTGTTTTAAGAGCAAAATAAGTATTTCTCGCAACGAGGCAGGGGAACTTCGAAATAAGGGTTAAATCATACGCCCCTCGCACACGTTAAACATATTAAATGATAAGTGGGTAATAATTTTCTCCTATTTCATGGTGAGGGATATATTTGTTTTGATATTGGGATTTTATTTATATATATATATATATATATATACAGAGAAAGTTTTATTATATTTTTTTATACAACTTTGTGGTTTCCCCATACGTTATTTATAATTCTACCCCAAATTTTCCATATAGTGTGTATACATAGTGGATACGAGGACGAACTGAGAGAGCAATCCTGTCCTGGCGAAGGAAATCAAACCGTTTCAAGTCCAGGCGTTCCCAGCCTAAATTGGACTGGATTTGCCTTACACGCTCGGCTGCACATTTAGGACAAGAGTTGGCGACAGCAGTTGTTAGAATATCATCCAGAAACTCATTCTGAATTATTCAAAAAAAAAACTCGCAGATTCTCTTCCAAGTATATATTAATTCAAAGGTAATGGACATTCGGCAACTCTTTTGCTTCAAAACTATTGGTTTCTTGTACACAAACAGGCATTATACATATAATATATAATATACCACATACTTACGGAACGAGAAAAAATACACAATCCGCTATATATGCCTCTGTTACTCATAAAGCACTTAGCCAGAGAAGCTTCTGCTTTATTGGATCAAAACTATGGAACAATTTACCCAACACCTTGAAAAAATAAAATTCAGCTCGTCTTTTCAAAAACAAATTAAAGGAATGGATATTTTCAAATGACAGAAAGTATTTCGCTGATGTAATTGATCCGATTTTAGTTATATAAATGCTGTTTGTTATTTTATACCTTGTGTTTATACACTGTATTATTTATAAAATGCGACATATGGTTTCCTGTACAAAACTGTCAAACGCGAGCTAACTTTTTCACCAAATAGCGTTCGTGAAAAATGATAACAGATTTGAAAAGGTCGTTAAAAAATAAACTCAAGTGCAGTTTGAATTATCTTAAATTGTTGGTATTTGGTACGCGAAATTTGAATGTGGAGGATGACGGTTCGATCCCACGCTGTGACGAAGTTTTTTGTTTTTAGTTCTTTTTTACAATTTTTATCTAAAAAACATTAATTTCAAAACAAAGCAGTTTATTTGTTTCAAAAATTTATTTATTTAAAGAAAATTTCAGACAATTTAGTATAAATTTTAAAAAGCAAAATCTAGTAGGTAGCCTTCCAAATAATGTCATTTTCATTCGTGGCAATTTGTAATCTTTGGAGCGAATAAGTATTTTTGAAGCGATTAGATTTGTTATTTTAGTGTACTTGTGAGTAATTTCTTGTTTCATTTGTCGATATTTTTGTAAGTTCATTTGTTGTTTTAAGTTTAGATTCTTTTCTTAATAATTTTTAATTTATTATAATAGTTATAATTTCATTTTAAATTGTTCGTGTATTCCCATTATTTAATTTATTTTATTGTTTATATATTTGGTAGTTTTTAATTCTTATCAGTTAATTATTATTTATTTTTCTTCTCGTTGTAAAATGCTTACTCGTGAAGAAACTGTGCACATTGTTCGTGTGTATTATGGCGGTCACAGTAGTCGCGATATTCAACAATTTTTATTTAATATGTCCAATGGTCAGACTGATGTACCGCATCACAGGATACATCAACTTATTAAACAATTTGAAACAACGTTGTGCCTAAAACCGGAACACCGACGAAGATATCGAACAACATTAATGGAGATTGACCTGTCTATTTTGTTGGCTTTTGTCGAAAACCCTAGGACCACCATTAGACGCGTGGCACGATATTCAAATGTTAGTATTTTTAAAGTACACAGTGTTCTAAGAAAAAACGGCTTCAAAGCTTACAAACTTCATGATGTGCAAGAACTTTTTGAGCAAGACTATTTTAATAGGCAATTTTTCTGCGAAATTATGATTGACAAAGCCAACCGAAATAGGAATTTTTTGAGATACGTCTGTTTTACCGACGATTGTTTTAAAGAGAAAAACTAACAAACACAATCAAAGGTATTGGGATACAGTAAATCCATGTAAAATAAATGTGTCTCAGACCCAATACAAGAAAAAAATAAACGTATGGGCCGGCATATTTTGTGATAAAATAATTGGTTCTTTCTTCCTAAGTAATAATTTCAATGGCCAAGAATATTTGAATCTTCTCCAAAATGAAATAGAACCCCAAATTGCAAATGCCCCACCTAGAAATGTTTCAGTATGGTATCAACATGATGGTTGCCCGGCTCATTCCTGTAGGGAAGTACGGGAATACCTTGATACTGTTTTCCCAAATACGTGAATAGGTCGAGGGATACAATAAATTGGCCGGCAAGATCTCCAGATTTAGCACCACCCGATTTCTTTTTATGGAGTTTCCTAAAGAATAGGGTAGCAGAATATGAACCGTAGACAGAAGATGTATTGAAAAATATTGTTATTAATGAATGTCGGATTTAGTAGAACTGTTATTAATAATGTACGGCGGAACTTTTATGATCGTTTGGGAGACTGTTTAGCAGCAAACGGAAAAAAATTTGAGCATTTAATTAAATAAATAAATTTATAACCTAAGAAAATTGTCTTATTTTAAATATCTCTACTTAAAATTTCTTTTTGGACAAAAATTTTGAAAAAAACATTTTGGACACACTGCGGGGGCGAACCGCGACCCTTTACGTTCAACTTTAAATTTTTAGGACCAAGTACCAACTCGGCCACATCGGCACCGGTCATTACTATTCCAAAGTTTTATAAAAATGGTGTACGACTTTTAAAAATATAATTATACATTTTTTTAGTAAACCAGACCGAATTTAAGAAAATTAAAAGTGCATTTGAATGTATTTTTTAATGACCTTTTCAAATCTGTTATTATTTTTCACGAACGCTATTTGGTAAAAAAAGTTAGCTCGCGTTTGACAGTTTTGTACAGGAAACCCTATGTCGCATTTTATAAATAACACAGTGTATATGTGTATATGAGTGTATATTCTTAGTTTATAGAAATATTAACTGTCCTAAACATATGTCTTTCACCTTAATAAAAGTTATTAATGCCATAAATAAAAATAAATGATAAATGTAAAAAAAAATATAATATATGTAATTTTTCATGAGTGAAAGCACATTTTAATATAATACTCGTTATATGTTTATGTTTTTTAAGTTTCAACATTTGTCAAATACGTTGAAGATACTTGTATATTTCTTTGATGAACTATCTATGTAATTTTATAATTCAGACTATTTTATAGTAATTATGTTATGTTAAATTATTATATGAAGATATGTATTTTTATGTAAACATATTTATATCTATGTATGTATTTATAAATAAATAAACATTCATTTATTCATTCGTTCATTCATTATTGGTTGAGCGCGAATTTTAAACTAATTGCATTTTTATTCAAATAATTTTATCGTGTTAGGTAATTTCAAGCAGAAAGATCGTTGAAGACAATCTCCAGGGTATACAAATATTTTGCACTACATGAACATACGAATCGTATATGCATCCTCCCCCCTCCCAGAATACCTTAGTTTAACTACGACTCTATTAAAGAAAAACTTATTGTTTTTAAGCTGGTTCTAGATAAACAATCTATTGAATTTTAGTAAAAAACCCCTTATTTTTTTACAATTTGTTTCATTTGTAGTTCCCAGCGTAGATGGCGATCTATGTTAACACCAAGATACTTTATACTTCGACCAATTGTTAATTAGAGTTAATTAATTCTTCATTGAATAATGATTCAAGGCTCGAATGACAGAAATTTATTTGAACTTCTAACATTATTTTGATCTCTTTTACACAGTCCCGAAATTTCGCCATCGAGTATCTGGACACAATTTCTAAACTTTTAATGTCCGTGTCACTTGTTGAGTTCCAATGTTTTTTGTAATGTTCCTCTTGAACTGTCTTCTGTGCGTTATCCTGATAGACCAGATACGTTTCAATACTGCTACGATTGCTACTATGTATAGTAGAACAGTATGCTGTATGCTTACTGTCTCTTCTTGTACTACAAAGATAGTGTTGACTGCCCCATTTTCCGAAGTTCCATCCATCCAAAATTCGCTTGTTCACGGTGTCAATAGATGACTTTGGTTTGCAGAATCGCCATGTGGTGTATGTATATTACTAACGGATAACACAACAGTACTCCTATGCGTTGTATGAGGCTTCCATGAATTTATAGAAACGTGGAGTTTTTGTTAAACTACTATCCCTGGATTCTCAAAACATTTGAATTTGTCCATTATTAACCTAGGTTAATAAGGGAAAAAATTATTGACCACTACTAGAGAAATGTGCTGTGAAACATGTGCCAAGTGTTAGTTATTGTAGTTTACATTATAAATATGTATTTTTTTGTATGTTGTTTTTTATTTTACCATACGCCTTAGGATTTTTTTGCAGGGAGGTATTTTTTGTCGGTGTTACCATATGGTAACGCCCGTCCAATGCAATATCAATGTTATAACAGGTGGTTCTTTTTTGACGCGCGGTTTCTACTTGCAGGAGGCATTAAATATGGTATATTCCGAAGATATTGATGCTATTTACGTTGAACCACTCAAAGCTAGTGTTTTGACTGATGAAGACTCCGCAGATGAGGATTCTGGGGGTACAATTGACAATCTTACGGGCCGACAATTGCGAGCTCGAGTCGAAGTCAAATATTTCAACAGAGAAAACGTCAATGCAGAGTCAGAAGAGTCAGATATTCCCCAGAACGTCACTGCAGAACTAGAAGAACCTGATATTGACACTTCCAGAGTTTCAGCTTCGACCTCATCATACTTCCCAAGGTCTAAAAAAACTACAGCTGGATTAGCGGTGACATTCAAGCACAGACAAGAGATTTTCCCGAACCTGATATTAAACAATTTATGGATCTTTCACCCGTTCAAATTTTTGAGCTATTTTTGACGACGAAATGATTACTTTTCTAATCGAAGAGACGTCTCTCTACGCTCTGTTTAAAAATTCACCCGATCCTAAGGTTTCCAAAAATGAAATGAAATGCTTTATAGCAATACTAATAGTAAGTGTCTATGTAGTATTGCCGAGAAAAAATCTTATTGGGAATCACAAGGTGATGTAAATAATGCAATGGTGAGTGGAGTCATGAGACGGGACCGTTTCGTCCAAAGTATGCGTTTTCTCCATTCGCTGATAATTCGAAGCCGAACTTGGACGATAAAGTGTAGACACTAAGGCCTTATATAAATAAACTAAAGGCTAAATATTTGGAACACTATCAGCCAGAAAAACACATGAGTTATGATGAGAGTATGATCAAATACTACGGTAGACATCCAAGTAAGAAATTTATACGTGGTAAACCCGTTCGATTGGGATACAAAACGTGGGCACTAAATACAACATCTGGATATTTAGTAAATTATGAGTTATATCAAGAAAAAAATAGTAGACGGCAAGAAATCTATGAAAAATATCTTTGAAAAGCTGCGGCACCATTTGTAACAATGTTTGATGAATTAAAAGGCGCAAAAGACAGACCTTATGAACTTTATTTTGATAATCTTTTTACTGGGTTAAATTTTCTAGAACATTTGAAGGAAAGGGAATATCAGGGCACCGATACTGTTCGCGAAAACCGCATTCCCAGAAATTGCCCCATGTCGGACAAAAAACTCTCACAAAAATACGACGGAACGATTGAAAGAGGAACAGGTATTATGGTAGTTCGTTGGGTTGATAACAACGTTGTTAATGTTGCAACAACCTGTCAAGGTATTTTAC
Organism: Galeruca laticollis; assembly: GCA_963921935.1. Lineage (NCBI taxonomy): Eukaryota > Metazoa > Arthropoda > Insecta > Coleoptera > Chrysomelidae > Galeruca > Galeruca laticollis. The sequence goes on from OY998177.1 coordinate 174,411,038, forward strand.
CTATATCTCACGTAAAACGCTATATTGCTGCCCAAAAAAGAATTATTATGGTACCTCGTCCATTTTTGATAGGTGAATATAATGCGTACATGGGCGGTACAGATGTCATGGACGAGAATGTATCAAGATACAGGATAGGTATTCGCAGCAATAAATGGTGGTGGCCAGTTTTCACCTGGTTTGTTGACGTCACAATAACGAACGCCTGGCAAGTACACAGAAAGTCTGGTGGAAAACTGACGCAAGTCGAATTTCGAAGGGAAATTACAACGTGTTACTTACAATGTTATGGGACCATCCCTAAGCCTGGTGGACGACCTAAAATCTCAAAAACAAGTCTGACGCTGAATAGAATTTCAGACGAGGTAAGGTATGATGGAATGAATAATTTAGTTGTGGGAACCCCGGATAAAAAAAGAAAAAGATGCGCAGACGAAGGCTGTTCATCGAGTGTCCGCACAATGTGTAACAAATGTAACTTGGGGCTTTGTATTCCGTGCTTTTACATATTTCATAACAAGTAAATGTTTTCAAAATTTTTCATGCATTTGAGTTAGAATTGTAATATTTTGTAAAGTTAATATTTTTAATAAAAAGTATACATAAAAGCCTAGCATTACCATATGGTAACAGCATTTTTCTCCAAAATGGTGAGAACAATATTTTTTTTCGAATTATATACGTTTAATTAGGAAGATATAAACATATATTTCAATTCAGTAACTAAAAAAAAATAAAAAAAAACTTCGCCTTTGAAGGGTTAATAAAAATGTTAGTAGTGCTTCACGGGGCCCGATAGTAAATTATGATCATAATTCACGTCGCGTGGCTGTGAATGCAAAATCGGATATTTCGGCTTTACGTAAAGCTATTGAATAAAACATCTTTTGACGGCGATACAATATACAAAGAGGAAATAATTGAAGCATTGAAATTGAATCATTGAAGTCTACGAGGAAACTACAAAGCTCTTATAGGCGGCGTATTGTTACTCACCAGCGCACTAGTGGGGTGTTCAGACGATCAGAACTGTCAAAGAGTCACGTGCCCTCCTCGTTGCCGTTTCTTGATGAAAGTCGAGTATGTCTAACTTCTTGAGCCGCTACTAAAGACTCGTAGGTTGACGTTATTAATAGTTAATTTTGTGGCTGATAACTAGCATAGTACTTAACTACAAAATTTTTTTGTAACTCTACTGGCACAATAAATATCTTAAAATCCAACTAACACTAGCACAAAACGGTTACCGTCACTACTGTTACAAACTGGCACGTATATTATAAAATAAGTATACATTAATCATCCCATTTGATAACAATTAGTAGCATAGGTATAAGAGATCACTATATTCAATATCTATGACAGAAATGATCTTTGAATTATAAAGATAATTCTGAAATGATACCCTTGACACAAATTATAGATGATATTAAACTACTCTCATTCTTATAATGTGCCATACGATTAATTTTATTTATAATTTAGGGTGCTTTTCAAATCTTTTTCATAATACGAGGTGAGTAAATTAAGTAATGCTTTCGATCTGTCAACACTTGATGGGACATGGATTCAGAGGAGCAGCAGATAAACATGTGATACACCTTCAGCACCATGCTATGTTCACTCCCACTATAAATTTCGTCTTGTTTATTTAGTCATTCCACCTGTCGCGGGTAACGCTACGAAATTGAGGATCTGTCAGATTTTAAAAAAGCCGCCATTTAAATAACGTCTATCTCATTTTGATAACATACTTCAACTTCGTCGATCGTGTATTATACGGTTATTATTGTATTAATTTGTATAAACACACATTTCTGTATTATCCTGGTTCAATACTGTATTGTTCCCAGTTGTATAGTTGGCGTAAAAGATATAGTGTAGCAATCTAATCGTATATTCCCTTTAATTTATGTTATGGAGCTAAACTCTGAAAGGTATTTATATTTTGTTTACTTACCAATTTGTTACGTAATTGTTGAAAGGGCTTCGGTTTAATAGGGATACCAGACGTGAACTGAGCCCTTTTTGTATCCCATTCGATTTTTTATGGACAAAACTAAATTCTATGGAAAAATAACAAAAAAAAATTTCATAACAATGAATAAAACAATTCTTTAAAAATAAATATTATGTCTAACTACTATATAAGTAACATGAAAAATATATTAAACTTAATTAATTTTCTTCTTCCAAAAATTCGATTAATCCTTCTGCCATATCATCTCTGCTTCACTATCAATATCGTCTTGTAAATCAATAGTAAATGTATTTCCTCAATTAATATGGACTTGCCCAATATTCTTATACTCATTTTGATCAGTTTTTTAATCTTTGTTGTAATTGTGCCCAAATTAACTCGATTGAAATTACAAAAATAAGGACGAAATAACACTATAGAGTGTCCATGTTTTTCAGCAATACTCTCTAGGGCGTATAATTTCTTCGTCTGTATAACACCAATCAGTTGTTGTTTTGTATAAGAATCTTCAAAGTACACCGCAATGCACAATAATAAGTCTCGATCCTTTGTTTGCAGGGATTATTGGCATACAAATATTTGACTCATCAGTCAGTCCATCCTTTCTTAACCGTGTCGTGTGTCATACCAAGTTTCGTCCAAATAGACAATTGGCCGGTTTTTTTCTCTATACTTAGTTACTTGTTCCAAGTACGTATACCGCAAATCCACGAATCTTCTGCTTTCCATGATTGTTTGAATTTTTCTAATCGTTTTGAATTTGAATTCCAATTTTTAAATCCACTTTTCAATAGTTTTCTTACAGCCATTTACATAACGGTCGGCATTTGTCAATTTATTTCTTATTATTTCAATCGTAGGTAACTCATTACTTTTGTTTTAGTAACAGTCATATATGGTGGTTTTTAATAATTTTATTACAAACACATCTACAGGTTTGACCAATCCCTTATCACATCGCTTCTTGCGTTCATAAGGCCCATTCTTGGCTATTTTACGTATAGTTGACAAGGGAGCTTCTGTTAAATCAGATACTGCTTGCAATAATTATGTTTCTTCATCGAAACCAACTTTTCCCGTAGATTATTATACACATTGAAACATATTTCCTGTGCTTCCAATTTTAAATGTCGTTTAATCCTGTTTTCACCTCCATCACCATTATTTAAGTTGCAACACACAATATTTTGGACCAAACTCGATATTTGCCAAGGACCCCACATAGTAAATATTTAATTTTTATCTAAAAATATAATTGTTATACTTACCCAAATTCCTGAGAAAATACTACACTCTTTGTTGATGTTAGACTACCAACTAAAAAATGGACACCTGTGCTCGTATAAAAAACGCACTCTCAAAAATATTAGTTATAGTTCAGTCAATGATGTGAAAAATAGGTTATTTGAAATGTATATTTCTAATTCTTCTTAATAAAACGAGATATAAGGTAGTGTTAATTGTTTGGTGTTATGTTTAAGATATTTTTAAATATAAATAGGTTCATATTGTTTAAAGCAATGTATTTTGTTCTATACATTAACGCTAAGTATCTTAAAAAGTAGGATGGCGCTCCATATTTGCGGGTTAAAAATAATCGTTAGACAGTCGATAAATGTATTTAATAATTATAAAATGATTAAATACATTTTAACGATTATTAGTTGAAATTATAATATTAAATGAAATTTTCGTAAACTGAGCATTTTAAATTATAATATTGACTGGACTATGATGATATCCTCGTATTCCAGTCAAACGAAAGGCCGACAGCTTAAAGTTCGTACTATATATTTTACGCCAACTATTGACAAGAATCAATAATGGACACATCAATTAGATTTATCAATTACTATTGAAAAATATTTCAAAGGTATGACCGTCCTATTGCAAGGATTTCAAAGCATAAATTGCTTATTCAAATGCGCAAAATGTTTTGCTAGAGGCATTCCGATACCGATCAATTCTCCAAAGATTCCGTCTCTATTGACCGTAGAAGTTCAAAATATGAGAACACAATAAGTCTTACAACATTACAATGAGATATTTTGTTTAGTCTAAATAATTCCTATTCTATGGAGTTACAACTTTAACAACACTAAATAAAAATGATATTATAAAACGTGATATTTTTCTAAACATATAACCATGTCACGGATATAAAAGAACTTATGCAACAATATCAAGCGGATACAAAATGAATTTATATTTTCAAACAGATCGCCGACAGACTAGAAATAATTCACATTTTCTAAAAATACAATAATATATACAAAATCAAGAATTCACATTCTTGAACAAATTTTGTTCTGAATTAAAACTCTTGAAGGAAATGCAATACATACAATTGTTTATCCCAGTGAAATTTGTGGACTATTAATTTTATTCCGTGAAAAAATATTTCTTTAAACTATTTATTTATAAACGAGAAATCGTGTATTTTCGAGGAACGATCTTTAATTAATATAGTTACTTTACTTATAGTATCACACACAAGTCACCTTGTATTTTTTCTCAATCGTCGATTTTAGTAGAAAAAAAATTTAACGATGGTTAATTTCATTTGAAAAAACAAAATATTTGATATTTTATTTTCATACTTAAGATAGACACTGCGTTGTGTTGATTAATGGTTCATAAAATAAGCAGGAAATATTAATATTTTTATTACTTGCAGCATTGTTTGTATTTGTTTACTAGTCAGTTAATTATAAACGGTTATTTAATTTACACTGAACCGCTGACGAAAAATATACATTAAAATCTTTTTATGAAATATAACTAGTACCAACTTGCTGATAAATTCCAGACATCTATTTCGGAACTTATCTGTAAGATCAACTACAAATTTCGATTTCTTCACAAGTCTTGAATAGAAATAAATATCTGGCAGATAAAGTTGCTGGCAACTTATCAGCTGATTCAAGTTTTTATCTGGAAGATAAAACAATGTTTTAAAGTGGAGGGAACAGAAAAATAGTTTTGGATTATGTTTTGATATAATAAATATACTCCTTAAGTTTAAGCATTTTTAAGTTAACCAGTGTGGACTGCAGTCACTAAATGGATTTGTACGAATTCTTAGAAGTCGAATTCGCGACCTAGTAGGAACCGAATAATTTGCTGAAGACCAAATTATTTTCAATACCTCGACAATAAAGATTTTAGAATTTAATTCCGTCCTACCAAAAGGGTTGTTTATAAGATTCTTAAATTAATCGAAAGTGATATAAAGGCTACAACTGACTGGTAAGTGAAGTATTAGATATCATATTATAATAATATTCACAATGATCTTGATTTTTGTGTAACATTTACTTATTCAACATTGGCTGTTCGATTTTCGGTAACATTGCAATTTCACCAATGCACCGATTGGTTATAAATCTACAATCTTCTGCAAATGGGACGTTTTTAATTGTATGTGGTGACTTCGGTGGAGAATTCAAGGCGTCAACTTGCAGAATAACGCACAAAGTTTAAATAACAACTCACATACAAAATTTATCGACTAACTAGTAAATACGCATCTAACACAAATTGAAAGGGTCAGTCAAGAAACAAAACAAGTCAGACTCTTTCACATGTGACTTGTTCCCTTTCCTTATCAACCGATTCAATTATACAATAATAAAACAAATGACACATATGTGTTTCCATTTGAAGCAAATACCTTTGGAACATAAACTTGTAATCATACTAATATTTATTATTAATAAGTTTGTTCCAACCTACGTTTAAACACCGTTTTGGATTTGTTAAGAATCGTTTTATACACGGGCGCAAACTTTGCACCGTCCCAGAACTGATGTAAGTTGGAACGGTTTTAGGCTCGCTTTATTATCGTTCAGCGATCGTTTTGTTTGTGTAATACTGTAACCTCACTTTTTAAAACACATTTCGGTATTTAAGAGGGGCCTCACGTTTTAGGAACCTGAAAACAGTTGGCACCCGTGATTTGCAACAAAATTTAGGTCATTTTGTACACAACAAATCTAAAGAACGCAGGGAAATTAAGTGTTGAAATTTTAACACAATATAACTTGGACCTTTGTCTTGGGGATCAAGTATTTTGGTTGAGTTTTATATTGTTATAAAAAAGATATGAGCCTTTAAGTGATGGTGTGATTTTGACAGTTTTGACAATTTGTGGTCACCAATCTGGACACCAAAACCTGATCCCCAAAAGGAAGCCTAGAGAATTCGATTCTGAAAATATGAAATCTCAAATCATTGTATTTTTTGAGATTTATTGTGCGCAAATTTTTGCAAACGAACATCTTTTTACTTTAGTTCAACCCCTCCACAGTCTTGATGCATGGCGCTGTATAGAACTCAATGACAATAGACGACGGCCAATTCATAGACAAATATTATTATAACTTTCTCTATGGGTCAAATGCTGTTGTCATATGTTTTGTGTTCATAAAAATATCCCAAATTTATAGTTTAGTGTGTATTTTATTTGTAAGTGATTATAATTAAGTAATTTTCATGCTAAATAAGTAAATTTGTGCTTCGTAAATGCTATTTTATTTACTCCACAAGATTGTGTTTAGTGTAGCATAGACATAAAATAATCCACAAATATTTTTAGCTGTTGCTAGCGTCCAAGTTCATATCGATAATATCGTTCCTCATGAAGATCAAGATGTTGATGAAGATGATGAAAATGTTGAATTAGGCATAATTAGAGATAGAATAGCGTATGCATTACCATTATAGAATAATTTACCATTCACCACTTTTAATTAAGATATTTGTATAACATATCAATAAAAATCATTAACAGTATCTTTTATTAATTAGAAAACTACAGTTGGTAACAGGTACTAAGTATATATTCCGTTAATCAACCGAAGTTACCAAAGCTTTCAGGATCGGTAAAAACAATTTTGACAATGGATATCTGCTGGTGACCACGGTTGGGACTTATTTACGGAACGCCAGTCATTTGTCAAATATCGATTGGCAGTGTACCACATAGAAAAAGTATATTTCATATACATTTCCTTTGTATTATACATACTTTTTCTATGATGTACCATATATTTTTCCTGTATGTGTATGTTATTTTGATTATGGTTGTTCATTATTATTGGATTGTTGTGTACTGTTCTATTTGCTTCTCATTCTCGTGTTTTTTGCAACAAACATTACATACTGATTAATTATATGATAGATGGTGATGGATATTTGTTTTTAATCAATGAAGTTCTGAATATATATAATATTAATCTACCTCAGTCAACGAATCCATCGCAGACCTAATTTATAATGAAAAATGTTTAAAATTAAAATTACCTTGTGAATACAGCCTAAAACGTCACGTCAAACAATAATAAACCGAAGTTACCGTAGAAAATCGACGGTTGTTCTGGTGGCAGAAAATCTACCGCTTTTTCAGCAACCAAGTTCCGTAAATAACCTTTGTTTCGGGAACCAACCGAACATTTCATATTTACGGGACGGAAAACTAGTAACCTAAATAACCAAGTTGATCTACGGAATGTATACTAAATAAATTATAAAATTACAAATATGTAAATAAAAAAATATCCCCTTATGTTATACACAAAAATTAAAAATAACTTTACAAATAGTACAATAGAAATAAAATGTAAAATAAATACTGATATAAATATATTTAAAAATAACTTTACAAACAGTACAACAGAAATAAAATGTAAAATAAATACTGATATAAATATACTTAAAAATAACTTTGGAAACAGTAAGTACCACAGAAATAAAATGTTAACTGTAAAATAAATACCTACATAAATATAATTAAAAATAACTTTACAAACAGTACAACAGAAATAAAATGTAAAATAAATACTGATATAAATATACTTAAAAATAACTTTGGAAACAGTAAAACAGAAATAAAAAGTTGAGTGAAAATAAAAATTGACTACATATATATATAATAGAACATAAAAAATTACAAGAGAGAATCTGAATTACAATGACACATATTTTGAACCAAATAATTACTAGATTAGCAACTAGTATTGTGTAGGTTTTTAGGTTTATATACCTGTGAGGAGGCCCCTCTTAATAGACTTTTGTGGTATTATACATTATTTTCTGTTTTATTTATTAAATTAAACTATTAAAATCTAGTTAGATGAAATTTAAACTAAAACCTTATTTGTTTAAAAAAAATGATTGTACATTTTAGAAATAAACGAATTCATGGTATTGAAAAATAACCCAGTCAGAACAAAAGTTGAGTTGCCAACAAATACGTCTGTTTGAAATTATTTCAAACATTTTTAATATTTCCGGCATTTTTGGTCCTTCGATGAAATATTTATTGAATACAATTTTTCAAGAAATTACTTTAGAATTTATTTCACGACTTATGCCCGTTAGGCTAGGCTTAATTATAATTGAGGTTAGATTGCTTATCTTGTATCTTGTGTTTGCTATTATGGATTTGTTTGGAGACGTATTTGATGATATTTTTATTGAGGATGATCCTGATATTATCTTTATTATTAATATTGGTTTTCACAAACAAATTTATTTAACGGCCAACTATCTTGAGGACATGGACAAACTTTTTGAAAGATTTCGGCTAAGAAAACCAACAGTGCGTCATATTTTGCTCCAGATTCAAGAGAAATGAGTAAATAGTGATTTGTAAGTAGTGTACACATTTTACTCTGGTTATAAATTAATATACCTCTATGTGATATGTCCAGGAATTCATGCATTAGTCCTGCTAATCAGTTGCTAACCACATTGAGATTTTATGCAACCAATAGTCATTTATCGGTAGTGGCGGATTTTATGGGCATGCATCTATCAACAGCATGTAGAATTATCTATAGAATATCACATGAGATTGCGTCACTGAGCCAAAATGACATTAAAATGCCTGGACGGAATGATGTAATTGGGACTCAGACATCATTCTACCAAATTTAATATTTTCCTAAAGTAATAGGATGCATAGACTGTACACACATCAAAATTCAATCTCCAGGTGAGAAATATATAAACTTTTTGTGTTATTTAGCTTGATATTATACTTGTATTTCGTTTTTAGGTGGGGATGATGCAGTGGTATTCCGTAATCGTAAAGGTTATCTTTCCTTGAATGTTGAAGTGGTTGGAGACGCTAACTTAAAAATTAGAAACCTAGTTGCCCGCTGGCCAGGTTCGGCCCATGATCAAACAGTATTTACAAAAAGTCGTCTACATGCGAGGTTTGAAGCTCCTGAATTCCCAAATTGTATTCTCTTTGGTAAGTTATTGTGATTTGGAAGTGAAAGGTTTGGCAAAAACATTTAATTTAGAACTATCGACCTTTTGATTAAATTAAAAATAATTGCTGTTTTAGTTGATACAGGGTACGCTCTACAACCTTATCTCTTGACTCCACTGGCAAATCCAATAACCAGACCAGAACTGTTGTACGAGTATAATGAGTCTCAAATTAGGACCATAAGCACGATAGAGAGACGTTTTGTGGTATGGAAGCGTAGGTTTCCAGTGCTAGCTTATGAACTACGCTGCAATCTGCAGCTTGTTCAAACCATTATTGTGGCAACAGCTGTACTCCATAATGTGGCATTGGAAACCAACGATGAGAATCCTCCACCAGCGCATAATATAAATGATCAAGAATTTCAATATCTAATTGATCAAGGTCAAATGCCACATGTCCCGAATTGCCACAATAACGGTGCATTAAATTATAAAGGTCTGCTCATTCAAGAGTATTTTGCAGGTCTATAGTAGATTTTTGTATAGTACTTTACATAGTCATATACTTAATAAAATAATAATAATATGCTTAATTTAAGTTCTATTTCCTCAAAAACATTCACTTATACTTACATTGTCAGATAGTTAGAAATATATTAAATTAAAATGAGAGACAATTTAAGTAAAAATTAACCTACCTTTTTATTTAATTCTATCTCTTGTTTAATTTTTTCTATCTGTGATTTTAATTCATTTTTAAGTTTGTGTTCATCTTCAGCTCGGGTTTTGGCTCTTTTTATCTCATCTATTTGTAGATGTGCAATTTGTAATTAAAATATCATATTTTTCAGCAATAACTGAGGAAGATAAAGCTCTTATTCTTGTTGTACTTCTGCGCTGAGTACTACCAGTCTGAAATAAATTAAAATATTTGTAAATACTTGAATAGATACATAATAGTGATGATACTAACCGGTTTCACTCCTCCTTTTGGTGTTAAAGTAGGGGCCAGAGAAGCTGATATTGGTGTTTATAACTGGCATGGAGTATACTTTTTCCAAATATTGACACCTTGGTCATTGGTATTATTGTTTCCCTCATCTCGATCAATGGTATTATAGTTTTCCTCACCTCGATTATTGGTATTATGGTTCTCCTCACCTGTTCCTCCTAAATATGAGTATTATTATATTTAATTGAATTCGACAAGTACAAGAAATAATTTGTAAAAGTTATAGGTGAAACATACTTGACTTTTATATAATAGTTTTACATACAATGTAAAACAGCTACCTGTTCAATAACCTCCTCCACAACTAACTTCGAATTATTTACGTCTTCCTATAAAAGTAAATAAAACAATGTCACTTTGAATTATAGAAAATAAATGTAAGTTATTTACCCTTATATTTTCCATATCTATAGCAGAACTATCTTCATTTCCAAGTTCAAAAACTGTTTCCATGTCTTCATTTACTGGAAGAATAAATACACTTAGCATCACTTACTGCATCATCATCATATGGGCTGTTGTAATAAGCCGATCGGCTGTTACGATTTCCATCGGACTATGGTATTTTAATTTCATCGTACTAATGATTCGAAATTAAAAAACTTGTTTCACTTTCAAATTTTGTGTATTTAAACGATATCGTACATAAGAAAAGTCTCTTCCTATTATAGTATAGTATATAGTAACAATCATAGTTAGTACCTACACCGTAGTGGTTCAACATATTTGCTAGTTAGTTAGATTCTTGAAATATTTTTTCTCCATGTGTATTCTATGTTTTATTTCAAATTATAATATGGGCTGGCGTTTGATGAATTTTGTATGTTCAATTCTTTTTTATTGTAAAAAAGAAACATTTCATATTCTTTTGAAGCACATTTTTAATAATTTCTTTTTATTATTTTTTAGCTTCATAATTCCGCATTTTCTGTTTATTTACGGAACAAATCAAATATGATAGAACAGACTTCTGTTAGTTTTATTTTAAAAACTAGATTCAGTTTTTTATGTGTTGAAGCATAAGATTCCTATCTGTTCTATCTATTCCTTCCTTCACAGAATTTTTTCTTAAATTTTACTCTTTTTCTTTTCTTTCCTCAGCTCTGCTGCCCCTGGGTAGGCTTATGAATAAACACCACCGATAGAGACTACACGAAATCGGCCGGGATAGATTAAGGACCCTATCTCCATCCACTAGGACCTAGCTGAGAGCTGAATAATTGCTGAACCTCACCAAGTTAGTCCTTTGTCTTACACTCAATTCATGGAAATCTAGAATTGGAGATTTTTATTGTATAACGGCGTTCGTATTCTTCTTGTATTTTGGAAATGCAGTTATTGTGAATTATCTATGGAGTTATGAATAAATATAATTTGCTGAACATTTGATATTTGATTTTCAGCAATTTATATTAACTTGGACTATCGCGTTAAAATATTTTCCGTATTTCGTTTTGTTGAGTTAAAGTAAATATAAGGTTTTCCAGTTTTTAACCTTTTTAGTTTTTTGTTTAATTAAAGTATAGCTTAAAAAACTGGTGGCGTCCAATTTAATATCGATTGTTCACCCCTTCCCAGTGCTAGCTATGAAAATACATTAACTGGAGTCGAATACCACTACCTGAGGAAGGGGTTCGTAAGGCAATTGATAACCTTATACTGTTCAGCCCTTTTATAGTTTTCTCATTGATAATTGAAAGCATCAAATCAAAACTTTCATCTTTACAAATTTTTTAAGGCGAGCCTCCATCTGTGATCATTATTTGTCTTCTGTTCTCTGCAAAGCGTTTACGGACCTCCTTTTTCTTGTTCTCATATGCTTTTCTTAATGAAATTGTACTGCGGTTACTAGAGTTTGAAGCATTGAATTCTTCACCGATTCTCCAAGTTTTATTTTTTGCCTCTATGCTACTTCTGTCGGTTTTTTATCTTCAATTATTGTTTTATACCTCGATACGATTTGCAAAAGCTGACTTTTCTCCATCTCAAAAATTAAGTTCTCAAAATATCAAACTAGAAAAAGCCAACGGAACTATTTTAAACTTCAACAAATTTAAGGTAAGATTCTCGAATTTTTCCATCTTTTCACGGTTGACTACAATGGTGGTTATCACAAAATGATGAGCCGGAAATCTTGAAACAGTTGCCAAAAATAAAACAGTTCCTGTGTGCAACTGCTTCTTCAGCTTCAGTAGACCGCGTATTTAGCTCTTTTGGTCTTGTACACTCGGATATTAGAAACAGATTAGGCATAGAAAAAGGAGGAAAACTCGTGTTTTTGTTTAAGTGTTACGTTTAGTTTAAGAATTTGGAATTATGTACTTCTTTTTTGTTGTTTTTACTAAAAGCAGATACTTCTTTTGATTTTTGAGAAAACTTTTATATTATGTTATCTGGTTCTGAATAAAAAAGAAAAAAATTGATTTCAAATCATGATTTTAATTCTAAAAATCAAACGATTTAAATCATGATTTTAATCAGCCCAACCCTGTTAATTAGTTTTTAAAATAAACTTTATATGTGCAAAAAGTAGGTACTGTTCGATGTGTCGTTTTCGATCTGTAGCCTTTTGAATTTTTTACTATGCAATTTACCAGTAGACATGAATGCGACGGGTAATGTCCGATATAAATTCAAAGGGTAGTTACACTTTATTCGCAGCTTTTGTTAAATGCCTTTAAAGTATCACGTTTTGCAATAATAATTGTAAATAGTTTTGTTGGAGCATTGAAATAACACATTTTGAAAGTCGTGAGAGACATATTGTCGCACTGTGTTTGAAATCCTATAGTTAAAAATTTAGGAAAATGTCACGTTTCACGCTATTATCTATTGTATTGTAAAAACCCTAAAGCAAAACTATAATTGTAACTTATTGTCACTTTGTGCGTGAATTTTTATGGTCGACGGTCGGAAGCTTGTAAGAAACGTTTGAATAACCTTTCTGAGTAAAAAGGTTACAATAGAACGGTCTTGCTATTGGAGTATTCAACAGAAATTGAAATATCTATTAGAGGCGTCCATTGTTGATTCTTGTCGATGTTCCCGACGAGTCAAATGATACTGGCCAATAGGAAATGTCTATTTCCTTTTAGTCAACCCAATATACGTGTAAACACGCCCCTTGCAGATTTCTATTTAATACGTCTTACAACGTGAAAAAATCAGTTTCTGCTACTCATCGAAGCGAGTTCAGCACTCAATAACGAAATCTGTTCAATACTCATGTTATTTCACAACGAAATCAGTTCAATACTCAAGTTATTTTGTCAAATTAAGATTATTTATCTAGTTGAATGTTTACGCCAGTCGACGAAGTTCAGCTAGAAATATAATCAAAAACAGAATATATATTTTCAAAATTACTGAACTTCTTTCCACTTTAACAGGAATTTTTCGAAACATTTATCTTTATGTATTTTATCGCTGTACTACTTGAATTTACTCATAAATTGCTTATTTACCTAACGAAGATCACTCATTGTTATATTAAACAATAAACGCTGTGAGTACGTGCTCGAAACACCTCGTTTGACGCTACTGAGAAATCACAACGAATTTAATACACACACCTCGTGTTTGTCAAAACTAACGGTAGGAACCCTATCAAAAATCAAACTCATCCGAAACTTTGGAATGTCGGTAAATCACGATCGTTTTGCCCGTAGACTTTGGTTTTGTGCCCGGTTCGTTCTAACTGTTTTGCACGTCGATTAAAATCGTCATGTTTACCCGTAGTCTACGGGAGCCCTTAGCTCGTTGCTCTTTCGTTAATTGGATATCCTGAAGATCCTTCGATAAAATTAACAGCTGCTCCTAAATAAACTTGCTGATTTAATAGCAAACAAATGTACTTATCTACATAGTAAACAAATCTGCTTCCGTGTTTATCCGCTAACTCCTCCCAACAACGCAAGAGACTTTGATGCGGTTTTCACCGTCCAGATAATATCTCACGGAAGGTTTATATTATAATTATATAAATTTTATGAAGTGTAACTTCTGTCATTCTGACGATGATACTTAATATAGAAACAATTGTCGATTTTTTAGAATGTTTTCATTATATTGTGGAATTATTTAGAAACAGTTAGTTTCATTTAAAAAAGTAACATGGGTAGATTTCACGTAGTAAGTGTCGAAACAGTAAATTTCGTCAAATTTTTTGATTAAAATAGTGGACTTTTATTCAGGACAACACGCAGCTACTGTTAAGAATGTGCACATGAAAATATTGAACCTGAATTTTTGGGCGTGGAATCGGAAAACCTTTATAATTTAGAGGCGCAGATCAAACAACAGGTTATGCCGAACTACTTTTTCCAATGTCGCAATAATAAGAAGTGCGGAGGGTACTTACGAAGAAGTCTCCATTTAGTCATCAAAACAAGCGAAAAACGTTCAACATATCATGATGTAAGAATACAAATAATTCTATATACCGGGTGTCCATCTTTATTTTCCCTCATTTTAACTGTCCATAACTTCTAAAAGGTTTGAAATAGCAACATGCGGTTTTCACTAAAATGTTCCATTTTCGCACAAATTTTGTTTTTATTCGTCTTGCTAACGTCACAGCAAAAAATGGCGTATGTTTGACAATTTTTTTGTTGACTTTGATTAATGGAACACCCAGTATATTTTTTGTAGTTTGAAAGAACCGGCCTTTACCTATCGTTCAGTGCAAAATTTTTTTAAATCGGTGAACGAGTGACTGAGAAATTAATTTTTAAAATGAGAGATCCTTACTTAGTACTTTTAATCATAGTAAGCTTCGGAAGTTTTATTTCAATTTCATTACCTTTGCGAATTGTCAGTCATTGTTATTGTTTGTTTTTATGTGAAAATGGTGTTTTCAGACGTAGAAAAAGCAAATGTTGTACTTACCTTTGCTAATCTGTGATTTTAACTCAAAGACGTTTTTTCAGAGATTTTAATAAACAACCACCCACTTCAAAAACAATTAGAAGTTGGTTCCGCACTTATAAAGAAAATGGATCATTATACCGAAAGAAAAGAATACCAATTAACAATTATTTAGATGACACCATAGCTGTATATGACTTTGTTAGGAGATATCCAAAATCGTCGTTAAGAAAAGTTGTTTCCTATTTCAACATTAGTAAGTCTAAAGTTGATAACATTTTGAAAGCAATAAAACTGAAACTTTATAAAATTCAAATTCAGTAGAAATTTAATAAGAAGGACTTCGAAGAGCGTGTTTTTATGTGTGAAATGTTAATAGATCTCAGAAGGAGTGCACCAAACGTCAATCTAATAATGTCTGTTGAAGCCACATTTCATTTCACTGGAGCAGTTAATAAAAATAATTGCAGAATTTGATCTGAAGTAAATCCGCACGAGTTTGAACAATATGAAAGAGATTCACCTAAGGTAAATGTGTTGATTCTCAATCAACGGTAAATGTATGGTGTGCTGTCAACAACACTAAATTACATGGACCACAAAATTTGGATGAATTAAAGATTAATATTGGTCATTCATTACCCAAGATATGTTGCGCTAGTCTTTTACAAATTTATAATTGTAGTATAAAAATTCTTCCTCCACTAGATTTTGATTCTAATTCAAATGGCTTAAAATAATTTTGGAATTTCATAATCAATTAGAATAATATTATAATGGTAGAATTTGTTATTTCTTTAAGATTATTTACGATTTAGTTTCACTATCTTAGGAGACGACTCGATTCTACTGTTTTGGCCAGATTACATATTGAAGTTTATACCTGAAAAGGTTTGTTCACGAAATTACATATAATAAAATGAGTTGACCTTCTTTGGCGAAATTACAAACATCGTAAAAAACACCATATAAAATATATTTTGATAAATAAATAATAAAAATAAAATTAATCTGATACCTATATACGGGTGTGAAGTTTAGCAGTTGATTTCCAGCAGTTAAAATAGTAAAATTGAAAGTAGTTGCAACAAATTGTGTTTTAAAGTTTAACATGCATAATATAATATAGTTGTCTTTAAAAATCAACTACCGTCCCCCGTACCTACTTAGAAGCCGTCGGGGTGTATGAAACCACCCCTAAACGATAAAAATATAAATAAATAATTCAGAACGTCGACTTCTCGTTCGAGTTCCAGGATGATATTCACAGGATACATTGCAAATGCCTCTAGAAATTATTTATCACCGCCCGTACCCACTTAAAGCCGTCGGGTGGATGAAACTACCCCTAAACGAAAAAAATTAATTAATAATTCAGAACCTCGACTTCTCGTTCGAGTTCCAGGATGATATACACAGGATATATTGCAAATGCCTCTAGAAATTATTCACCACCGCCCGTACCCACTTAGAAGCCGTCGGGGTTGATGAAACTACCACTAAACAATAAAAAATAATTCAGAACGTCGACTTCTCGATCGAGTTCCAGGATTATATTCACAGAATACATTGCAAATGCCTCTTGAAATCATTTAACTCCGCCCGTACCCACATAGAAGCCGTCGAAGTGGATGAAACTAAACGATAAATAAATAATTCAGAGCCTCGACTTCTCGTTCGAGTTCCAGGATGATATTCACGGATGGCGGAAAATGATTTCGAGGGGCATTTGCAATGTATCCTGTGAATATCATCCTGGAACTCGAACGAGAAGTCGAGGTTCTGAATTATTTATTACATTTTAGTCGTTTAAGGGTAGTTACATCCACCCCGACGGCTTTTAAGTGGGTACGGGGGGCGATAAATTATTTCTAGGAGCATTTGCAATGTATCCTGTGAATATCATCCTGGAACTCGAACGAGAGGTCGAGGTTCTGAATTATTTATTATATTTTTATCGTTTAAGGGTAGTTACATCCACCCCGACGGCTTCTAAGCGGGTACGGCTAGCGATCAATTATATCTAGGAGCATTTGCAATGTATCCTAAGAATATAATCCTGGAACTCGAACAAGAAGTCGAGGTTCTGAATTATTTATTATATTTTTATCGTTTAGGGGTAGTTTCATCCACCCCGACGGCTTCTAAGTGAGTACGGGCGGCGGTAACTGATTTCTAGAGGCATTTCCAATTTATCCTGTGAATATCATCCTGGAACTCGGACGAGAAGTCGAGGTTCTGAATCATTAATTATAATTTGTATCATTTAGGGGTAGTTTCATCCACCCCGACGGCTTCTAAGTGGGTACGGGCGGCGGTAACTGATTTCTAGAGGCATTTCCAATTTATCCTGTGAATATCATCCTGGAACTCGAACGAGAAGTCGAGGTTCTGAATTATTAATTAATTTTTTTCGTTTAGGGGTAGTTTCATCCACCCCACGGCTTCTGAGTGGGTACGGGCGGTGGTAAATAATTTCTAGAAGCATTTGCAATGTATCCTGTGAATATCATCCTGGAACTCGAACGAGAGTCGAGGTTCTGAATTATTAATTATTTTTTATCGTTTAGGGGTAGTTTCATCCACCCCGACGGCTTCTAAGTGGGTACGGGCGGCAGTAAATTATTTATAGAGGCATTTCCAATTTATCCTGTGAATATCATCCTGGAACTCGAACGAGAAGTCGAGGTTCTGAATTATTAATTATTTTTTATCGTTTAGGGGTAGTTTCATCCACCCCGACGGCTTCTAAGTGGGTACGTGCGGCGGTAAATGATTTCAAGAGGCATTTGCAATGTATTCTGTGAATATCATCCTGGAACTCGAACGAGAAGTTTAGGTTCTGAATTATTTATTTATATTTTTATCGTTAAGGGGTGGTTTCATACACCCCGACGGCTTCTAAGGGAGTACGGGCGGTGGTGAATAATTTCTAGAGGCATTTGCAATATATCCTGTGTATATCATCCTGGAACTCGAACGAGAAGTCGAGGTTCTGAATTATTTATTTATTTTTTATCGTTTAGGGGTAGTTTCATCCACCCCGACGGCTTCTAAGTGGGTACGGGCGGCAGTAAATGATTTATAGAGGCATTTGCAATGTATCCTGTTAATATCATCCTGGAACTCGAACGAGAAGTCGAGGTTCTGAATTATTAATTATTTTTTTTCGTTTAGGGGTAGTTTCATCCACCGGACGGTTTCTAAGTGGGTACGGGCGGTGTTAAATAATTTCTAGAGGCATTTGCAATGTATCCTGTGAATATCATCCTGGAACTCTAACGAGAAGTCGAGGTTCTGAATTATTTATTTATATTTTTATCGTTTAGGGGTGGTTTCATACACCCCGGCGACTTCTAAGTGGGTACGGGGGACGGTAGCTCATTTTTAAAGACAACTATATTATATTATGCATATTAAATTTTAAAACACAATTTGTTGCAACTACTTTCAATTTTACTATTTTAATTGCTGGAAATCAACTGCTAACTTCACACCCGTTACCTATATAAGTTGTAATACAATAAAGTATAATAAATCCAACCCTGACTGGTATCAATTACTCACTGGTATAAAATAAAATGCCTGTTTACAGGAAAAGGAAACGGAATCTCTTCAAAAGAAACCCTTTTAACGAAGTACTTCTTTTCAAATAGACGATTCCTGTAATCAACTTGCAATTCTCAAAATTACATCTGAAATTTAACACACAATTAAAGGTTCCCTAGGGTAGCGATAATAATACCCTAACAGGCTTCGGGTTGCTAGAGATGGTTGGATGAAAAGTATCTGAAATGGTATATATATAGAGGTGGATTTGTTAGAAAAAAATGTACCGTAGAAAAAAAGGTATAAATAAAAATTGTGTGGCTATGATTGAAATTTGATATGCTGTGAAAAGTTCAGTAGAGTGCAGATTTTAGGGGATACAAGTGTAGATATTAAATCGAAGATCCTACCTGAAAAGCCGGTAACAGATCCTTGCGATGTTTGGGTGCCTAGAGACTCTTATTTTTCGCGAACTGAAAATAACGTCGAATAGACTTATAAGAAATAATTTTTTGTTAGCGAAGTAGTGTAGTGCGTGATTCTTATTTTCCTTGTGTGGAAATTGACAGTCGTTCCAGAAATCTACTATTTCAACACGGAAGGAGGAGAAAGGACGATAAAATCGATGGGAGACAACCCCCTTATAAGATAAACTTTTTATCAAAAATTGCAGAACTCCTTAAAATTTTCACCACGAGCCGCCACTGCTGTATAGTTAAATACTCTCGGTTTCTGTACTGATCTAAACGTAAAAATTAGGTTTATGACAAAGTATTGCTGTCATTGCATTGATGAATCATTTCAGAGTACATTGCAAAGGACGCAGTGTATGTAAACTTTTGCGCATTTTCAATTGTCGTTATTCTAGTCGTTTAAGCATAAAACTTCAACAATCGCATGTACACAAATGTTGCACAATAAAGAAAACCGTGTTGATACAATGAATTTTTCATACTGCTGGCCATGAAAACGTTTCTATCAAACTCAGCAAAATATGTTTGTTTTAGTAAATACGAAGAATTGGAAATTATTTTTTTTTCATTTTCTGACCAGTCACTGAAAAAATAATAAACGAGATATCTGAACGAATATCAGGCTATGGTAAAATACCGAGAGGAGAATAAAAAAATATGGTTTGGGCTAAAGTTGAAAGATAAAAAATGGTAGCTACAAAAGTAAATATTATAGAAAACTAGTAGAAAACATCCGCTTAATTGGTTTTATAAATATATATTTGTTATTCGCAATAACCGAAATCGGCCGCTGTCCGAATGTTTTGCCCACAACGCGTTTTGTGTATTGTAGTTTACCCACGAAGCGATTAAGAAGATTTCTATCGAGCAGTGAGCTAAACGTATTACCCAGAACGCGTTGTGGGTAAACTAGGTTACTCAGGAGTCGAAATTATATTTCGGGCAGTTTTGTTTGGCATTGTGGATCTTTTCATTTACCCACGTCGCGTTCGGGCTTTTACGTTTCACCGAAAATGCATTGTCAGTATCTTGACGAACGAATATTAATCCATATCGAGCACGTTCTTGTATAGCGAAACACGTGCGCAAATATTGGTTAGGTTTTTATTTGTTGTGTGTTTTGTGTACCGGCAATTGTTTTAAATAAGATGAAAGCTGAATTTGAAGAAATATTGCGGATCCTAATGTTGGAAAAGAAAAACAGGTCGTTTCTATTATCGGATGAACGTTACTTAGAAATAGTTCAAGAAACCAAAATTGCTCGACAAAAGAAACGGGATGGTCTTGAATTATCGTCAAAAGATTATCGTAGATTAAAACGATATGATTTATTGACAGTAGAAGAAAAGGATAAACTAGTCAGTAAAGGAAAATCAAGAATCCAATCAGGTTTAATTTTTTACTGTACAGCAAGTGAGATGTATGATATAATACACACAGCACATTTACAAATAGGACATAAAAAAGAGAAGGCCGTGGAAAATTAATTGAAAAATAAATAGTGTAATATAACTAGAGAAGTAATTTTGATATATTTAAGTCTGTGTCAATCATGTGCCTTGAAGAAGAAAGCAAATAGTAAGGGATTACTTGTTAAACCTTTAATTATGAGTGGAATGAATTTTCGATGCCAGGTAATATTTTTTTGTAATAATTTTTACTTTGTTTTGTATACTTTTATAGGTTGACCTCATCGATATGCAGAGTGAACCTGATGGAGAATATAAATTTATTCTGAATTATCAAGATCATCTAACGAAATATGTTATATTGTGACCACTTAAAACAAAAACGGCGGATGAAGTAGCAGAAGTTATTCTTGATATCTTCTGTTTGTTTGGTGCTCCGAACATATTACATAGTGACAACGGAAGAGAATTTTGTAATCAAGTAAGTGTAATGGCTTCACACAAGGACTTTCATTCATCTAAGTGTCAACTTTGTAGGTAATTGAAAAGTTAGCAGCTAGTTGGTCCACTCTCAAATTGGACCATGGCAAACCTCGAGACTTCCAACGTCAGGGTTCCGTTAAACGAGCAAATCAAGATGTTCGTGATAGTCTTGTAGCCTGGATGTCAGACAATCAATGCCAGAACTGGGCAAAAGGTCTTCGCATTATTCAAAGCACAAAAAATCGCAGTTTACATACGGGTATAAAGCGGACACCTTTAGAGGCTATGTTTGGAAGTCCACAAAAAATGGGCTATTGGATACATGTTTAGATACCTCTGTCATTAATACAATTAAGACGGAAGAACAACTGGGAGAATTAAAATTAATAAAAGAGTCTTTGGAAACAAATACCATAAATGAGGAACCTAATGCGACAATAACTGAGTCGGAATTAGAAACTGATACTGACAGTATGACCAAATGTTTTATTTGTGATATTATGTATGTCCCTTGTATCCAAAATGTATGTATTGAATGCAATGAGTCACTTCATATCGAATGTGCTGCTAATTTGGACTTACCAATGTGTAAATTATGTAGCAATAAAAGAGCAGCTGATACGGAGAGAGAAGGTTGCAAACGGGGGCTAGAAAAACAGGCTGATAAAATGCTTGCCCAATCACAACACAAATTCCCACCGGCCAATATAGGTAACAATGTTTTAGTAAATATACCATAGGTAGATCGGGGACGTCTAGCTCCTAAGAATGTATTAGCAAACATTATAGACAAGACTGACCAAGGTTTTTATATTCTCGGCACTAAAAATGGAAAACTGAAACGATTATATAGCCGAAATGAGTTTCAATTATCACCTTCAGTATTTTTATCATTATCTGAAGTGCCATCAGATTATTCTGTCAACGTACGAGAAGAAGCTAAATTATCTTCTGGGTCTAAGCAAGGTTTTGTTCGTTGTAATTGTTGTAAAGGATGCCACACAAAAGCATGTAAGTGCCTAAAATCAAATATTAAATGTAATTCAAAATGCCATCAAAGCACGTGTTGTAAAAATAAGTAACATATGTTTTTGCTTTTTTATTTCTGGTTTTTATATTTCCATATTATTTTTTCTGTTTTTTATTTTTGTTTAATTAATTGTTATTTTATTTACAACGCGTTCTGGGTAAAGCTCTATGCCCAGAACGCAATGTGGGTAAACGGAAAGATCCATCCACGATGCGAAACAAAGCCGCCCGAAATATAATTTCGCTTCGTGAGTAACGTAGTTTACCCACAACGCGTTCTGGGTAATTCGTTTTGCTCACTGCTCGATAGAAATCTTCTTAATCGCTTCGTGGGTAAACTGCAATACACAAAACGCGTTGTGGGCAAAACATTCGGATAGCGGCCGATTTCGGCTATTGCGAATAACATATTCATTCATTTGTAATTGAAAATGGGATACAATTCATGACAGAGAAGCGAAGGATTCCTCAGCCAGAGTCAATTTGAGAAAACTTTTGGATTGACACCGTGTCATTTTGAGTTACAAACTGGACGTTTCACCAACTAATATCTTTTTTTAAAGAAATAAACTTGTTGTTGTTGTTCGTTGTGCAATAAAAAAAAACTTCGCCCTTTATTTTCAACAATAAAGACGATTATTATTATTAATATTATTATTATTACTATCATTATTATTAATAAGCGAAGAGGGGGAAGAAAAAGAAAAAACTCTATGCTTGAATAAACTAAGCCTGAGCACCAGTAAACCAAATAGTCCAGTTAAATTGTGTTCTTAGCAGGAAAGTTGTGGGGTAGTTATGATTTCTTCCATTTTATTTGTGTTTTTGGGTGCTAAATCCGAATCTGGGGTTTGCTAACAAAATTTTGTGACGCGATATTGAAGAATATGTAATAAAAGGTGAAAAATTACATCTTTTGGCGTTTTTTTGCTTATAACTCGGAAACCTTCAACTTTTTCTGAATGGCCTCCCTCTACAAAATGTACATTAAATTTACTACATATTTCATTATTTAGGTTTTTATTCCGACAAACCGTTCTAGATAAAACGATCGTTAAAAATTGGCTGTTCTTGGTCTCTTTCTTCGATCTCTTCTCCATCAATATCATATGCTATCTTCCAGGAGCTTGACGTTTTCACACAGCCCTTCGCACGATATGCAGATCGGAAATCAGTAGAGCCTTCCTGCATCCACAATTGTGTTGGCAGCCTTTTTTACGTTTCCAATAAATGAGCCGGAGTATCGAGTCCGGTATAGGGTTCAAAGTGGTTGACACTGGCAAGAGACAATTTCTTGTTTTTTCCACCCCCACTCGGTCGGGTCGCTTTGTTGCAGGTCGAGTGAGGTTTGACCGAATAACCACTGTATCGTAAATCGTTCAGGATAGTCTCATGTCCTTTCCCATACAGAGCCATGAGAAACAAATTTCCTGCTTCGGCAATCTCGTCCTGATATGCATGAGTGTATTTGAAAGCATCAATGATTGGTTGCAAGTCATTGTTCCTCTGCAGAAATTCAAGTTTTCCCATATTGAACAAAGCAGAAGTTGTGTGTCACAACCACTCATCAGGTGCCTGGAGAATATATGGTCTGATAGGGTTTTATCAGCGGCAAGACTAGGATTATTGAGGGTTTGAGATACCTTCCCTTTTCCTGGTTTCAAAAGGAAGACATTATTTATATCAGGAATACACAGGTCAATCAAAACTACTGTCACATATTCATTTGACGAGGTCAACATAAGAGCTGTTGTGATAATTAGGATATCGGCGACCTCCAGCTTGTTAAGAATCAAATTTTGCGTTATCAAACATTTCCGTTAGCATAGATATCAACCTGCTTTTGTTTTTGGAGTTTGCAAGAAATCTTACCTGCGAGAATGTGATTTTGAAAATGCTTTTTTTAGTACTGGAGATGACATGAACCAGTCTAGATTGTATTGAAAGGAGGAAGTATTCAGTAAATGACAAGCCTTCAATAATAAATTATTCCTTATGTAGCGGCACCAATAATGGAACGTAAATGGCGGGAGATGGTACCCGGGTACCACTATACATTTTTACAGAAGTGAGTCGTGATGTGTATCGCATATGTGTGTGACTGCGCAAACCTACCGTAACAACTGCAGTCATTTCGCACTTAGTGCTTAGTGTGTGTTTTGATTTACTAGAGAGCGGTTTTAGTGGAAGAAACCGAAATGTTTCGCGTTAAAGCCAACACAGCAGCTGAATTAGATGGCGGAGAGTGCAGTGGAGCTTCTAAGAAAAATAACACCCGTCGGTTTATTATTGATAGTCTTCCGTACGATTCCAGAAGTCGCATTTAACTAGATAAGTATGTTGTATTATTTGTATGTTAAAATTTCATAGTCTGAAGTAGATATTATTTAGAAATATAGTTTGCCGCAAGCTAACGATGAAGAATCAGATATTGAAGATGTTCGCATAGGCGAGAGGGTTCCTATCGAAAGAGAAGTGGAGTTTAGAAGCGACGAAGGAGGCAGAGGCAGAAAAGACAACAGCGCCACCACCAGTTGATGCGTATCATAGTTGAGACACAAATCAAGCTATTAAAAGGGAAAAGCGTGCGTATTTTTTACATCAGTCTGAAAATACTAATTCTAATTGCCTGTGGCGGGTACTTAGATCAAATAATTTTCTCAAAAACAAAAATCGCGATATTCCTGAAAGCTTAAGAAAACCAAATGAAATTAATGATTTTTTAATAAATTCCATCACACGCGTTTCACCACCTGAAAATCTTCTCAGTTTTTATAAATCTAATTAGCCTCGTTCCCGTCACCTTTGCATTTAAAGAAATTGATGATATGTTTGTTTATAACAACATATGTAGAATAAAATCAAATGCCATGGGTTGTGATGGGATAAATGTTAAGCATATTAAATTATGTTGTCCTCTGATCGTTCCATACGTTACACATATAATTAATTTCTGTTTAACCCATCAAGTAGTTCCTAATGCATTATAAAAATGTTGCCAAAAAATCAAAATCCATGCGAGTACAAACATCTAAGGGGAATAAGTATTCTTCCTATGCTTTCTAAGATTCTGGAAAGAGCGATGGAACTACAAATAAGAGAACATTTAACAATTAATTCAATACTTCCTAGTGTTCAATCTGGTTTTCGCAAAGGTTACAGCTGCACCACAGCTTTAACGGGTCTAGTTGATGATATTATTTTTGCTATAGATGTCGGTAAATGTACAATTTTAGCATTGTTGGATTTTAGCAGAGCTTTTGACACTATAAATCATAAATTGATGCTTAACATATTACATTATATAGGATTTTCTGAAAGCGCAATTAACCTTTTGCACAATTATTTAAATAATCGTAAACAATGTTTCAAAATTGACTCAGATCAATCGGGATATTTAACTTTAAATTCAGGAGTTCCTCAGGGATCCATTTTGGGACCACTAATGTTTTCAATTTATACAATGAACTTAATAACATCTTTAAAAACCTGTAAAATTCACGTATACGCAGATGATACCCAGATATACTATAGCTTCCCTTCAGTGTTCGTTGATAATAGCTGCGAAAATATTAATCAAGAACTAAGAACTTTCATAAAATTAGCGACAGATCATTGCTCTAAATCTAATGTAATTTTGTTCGGCTCCGCTCATAACAAGGCTAAAATATAACAATTAACAACGAAGAGTTACCCTTGGTTAATCATGCTAAGAATTTAGGTGTCATTATGGATTCAAATTTGAGATTTGAGAAACACATCAATAAATTGATTCAATGTGCTTACAGCTCATTAAAACTGATTTATGGAAATCGTCATTTTCTCCCTCAACATGTTAAAAAAACTCTGTGTGAAAGTCTCGTTTTATCACACTTTAATTTTGCAGATTTAGTGTATGGGCCAAATTTAACCCTCCTTTATAAAAACCAAATACAGAAAGTACAGAATTCATGTTTAAGATTAATATATGGTATTAATAAGCGTCAGCGTATATCACATAAAATAATTGAGATAGGATGGTTAAATATGGATAACAGAAAAATGCTTCATGCAGCTTGCCTTTTTCACAAAATTATAACCTCTGAAACTCCTACTTATTTGCACCAAAAAATTTCTTTTCGGACTGATGTTCATAATTTAAATCTAAGATTTAAGGGTCTACTATCTCCACCTGTATTTAATACTGAACCTTTCAATACCAAATATTTTTTATTTATAACTCCATAAGTGAAAACTTGAAAAAATGTAATATTTCAACTTTTAAAGTCAAGTTTAGAAATATATTACTTCAGAGACAATCATAGTTAATTGTTTTCTTTCCCAGTTAGTTACTCCACTTATTCTTTCTTTTTTCTTTTCAATTTATTTAGTTATATATGACAGACATATGTTTTTCCTTTCTTTTATGGGTTGAGTGGAAGAGCATTTTCGTAAAGGAACTAGGTGTCATTACAGAAAATGAACTCCGCCCTTTATTTTCAATAGGTATATACTGCTACATCATGTATCAAATTTAAACAAAATGTAATTTTGTTATTTGAAAATAATAAAGGCGTTTATTATTATTATTATTATATATTAGGTGGAATTTTATTTTGATAAAGAAGACAAAGGAGATCGTCTACAAATTCCAGCAGTCGTTTTAAGTATATTGAGGTGTTCCTCGAAACTTTTTAACAGCTAATTATTCATTTTATAATATACTAGAATTAGAATTGTATTCTACAACCGAAACATCATCATTTAATAAACCGATAAAATTATCTGGAAATCTATATCCATTTTCGTACAGCTGCTTCGGTAACATTTTCCGAATATAATTCATGGAATTCTTTGAGGTGAAAGACGTCTAATTTTCGTTCAAGTTGCTTTCTGGAACGTTCCGCACTTTTAAGGCTTTTCACAAAAAATTCTCCCAATTTCTCACAATTATTTTTACATGACCAATTCCTGGGTTGTTAAAAATAATAAATTGTTCAATGTGCGATAAAATCGATAACTAACGATAATTTGTCTGTTATATCGAAGACAACATTATCAAGAGATAAGTAATTGATAATAGTATAATATTAATGCCATATATTTGATAAACGATAAACTATGTACCTGATAAAAAAATGAAACATTTATTGAAGTTCCTAAAGCATTAATAAACAAACTTCAACTATCAATTGAAACTACATTTAATATTACGATGAAAATAAAATAACATCGTAACAAAAAAAACAAAGTTAAAAACTAATATATCCGGGTTTTATTAGTATCAGCATTCTGTTAAACTGCTGATGAATCGCTGATGCAATGCATTATGTTTCTAGAAAAACAATGATAATATTATAACTGGGTCAATTTCAAATATAATTAGAATGCCGCAGTGTTATGGACATATGCCCATAAAAAATATTTTATCGATAAAAATTGAAACAATGTATAAACAATATTGAAATATTATAGTTTTCCTGGTTTTCTATATCATTGCACAGTTACGCTGATCTTAGTTGGGAAAAATATATCCATAGGGCTAATAATATCTAAGCTTTAATATTTATAATATCATATATCTTTTTCTTTTTATTTTCATATATATTAAGTCAATCACAAGAGATAGGCCCATGTCTTGATCTAGCAGCAAGAATTCCTAAACTATTTTGGACAAGAAAATTACTTTTAAAATCCTATCACTATTAAGAGGGGGTTAACCTTTACAAGCACGTCAGGGTAAATTTGCAGTGTAAAGCGGTAAGTAAAAATCACGAGTGAAAGGGGCGGAGACCAATGATGAACAAAAAACGCTTAGCGCTGTTTGCGTCTCACTCCAACTCACTGTCGCGTAACTTTCGTAGTAAATTTGACCTTGCGGGATCTGCAGCTGTCGTCGTCGGCCGTTGGAATTCTTAGAATAGGCATGTATTATCAAAAAATTTCCATATAAAATGAGTATCTTTTTTATCGTAATGTATATTTCGCGTATGATGAATATGGATATGGGTAGATAGTTGATAAAAAATAGATATACAAAGAAAAAAGAAACGCTGCAAAAATGCTGTAATGGAAAAACTCTATTGAACATTTTCATACATAGCAAAATATTTAGAAATATTCTTCTTCGATTGGTATGGAGAAATGACATTTTTCAAGGTATTCAGTATGCTCACTGAACTTGAAATCTCACTGAATATATTTGAAAACAATATATATATATATATATATATATATATATATATAACAATCTAATTGTACAGAAATCCCTCATATCAATCTCTTATTTCCATATTTCTCTCGTATCTAATGTCAACTATTTCAGGCAGCAAAAATTTCATATAAAAATCTACTAATTTTGATTCCATCTTATTTTGCCAAAATGTATCATTACGATCAATTTTTATACCTTTATATGTCCATACCGCGAAATAACAAAATCCAAAGCCAGTTACATGCAACTGGCCTTGAACTTGGTAATACCAGTTATGGTTTTCATTCCCCATTTTTCCTCCAACATTTTATAAGCCCTTTAGCGATGCCTTCGTCTGGTGTCATATCTTGTGCAGAATAAGGACACTTAACTTTTACAATAACTTTATTGGTTCCTTCGATAACGCCATCAGGACTTGCAGCAATAAAGTCGATGTACTGATCGATGAATAAACCGCATTTAGAAATTTGAACTCCCAGGTGTTTCTCTAATTGCTTAATAGCATATTCTTCATTATCCACGGCATGTTTCAAAAATTTGGCAAATATTTTCTTAGGATACAGTATTGATTTAATTAAATTTTTTCTTGAAGATTCGGGTTTTTTCTTACAAATTTCAGCAAATTTCGAAGCTGTGACTCTTTTTCTTCTTTCATTTTTCCACATTTCCGAATCTAACTGATTTCTCGTTATCTCTTCTATATTTATCTTTTCTGTCACAGTCAACTGTAATCCTTACAAATATTCGGATATTGCCTGCTGTAATTTATAATCTTCGAGATCTGGTTTTTCGCAACGCGTTCCATATGACTGTGATGATTTTTATCTTTGAGAATTGGAATATTCATTCCGTTTCTTAAATAGTCTCATTTTATTTTTATTTATTCTTTTGCTATTCTTGCAACTTTCATAGTTTTGTATATAATAGCCAACTTTTACAGCACCAATTTTTTTTTCAAAATTGCCAAAGGAATTTTGGTATTGTGGCTTACCACTGACGCGAAACATCGAGACTGGTAAGAACGTCTGAGGACATAGTTAATCCTTTTCCTCTTCAGCGGCTTTAGTCATCTCATCCAAGGCAGATGATTCCCAATAATTGCCCAAACTATCTTGGTATCTAGTATATGCTTTGCCAGACATAACTGGAATATCCAACGATGCTCCAATCTGACTAAGGAGTTCATGTCCAGAGCCAGTACTCATTACACCCAATACTGCATCATTATTCAACTGTTTTTTGTTCTGCACAGTTGATATGGAATGTTGGGTTAGAACATTGGAAATGGATGTTGGATGCCATACCCCGTTTGGTTTCTCCAACAATTACAAGATTATACAAAGTACATCCCAAATGAGAGGCATGATTAGCTGCCCGTTTCAAAGAATCAATGAAATGTTGTATATCTATCAATATCCTTCCCTCGAGTTCATATCCATCCATCATCTGGTGTCTGTTATTTTGGAATTTCACAACATTTTCTTCATTCATGTTGTTGGTTCCATCACCATTGATAAGTTCTACTTCACCTTCCATCTCGTCTTCCATATTCAAATAATTCAGGTCCACGTTGTTTGAGCCATCACTTGGGGTAGTTCCCGAGCATTCAGTTTCAAAAGTATGGATATTGTTGATGTCAAGATCATGCAGATTCTTGAGATAGGATTTTTGATTCGAAATATCTAAATATTCTCCATTTTTCGATTGTACCTTGCCTAATGCTGAAGGAGTTTCTTTCCTGTGGAAATTATTCAAACGAAAAACTGCATCCATAATAACATCAGCAAAGTCTAATCCACTATCAAAACAATCAGAAGTGCTTAAAGTTTCATTAATATATGATTTAGGAGCTGAAAATTCAAAATTTTCGCCTAATGAACTTTGTGATAGATTATCCATATCCGCTATATGATCTTGAGGTTCTCCAGAATTAAACACAGAGTGATGATCATATGAGTCCCGCTCATTTGATGTGAAGGAGTTTACTGAGGCAGGTATAGGCTGAAAATAAATTTGACGTAAAAGATTAATCTTCAATAAGTAGGAATATCGATTCAAATTATTTTTTAGGAAATAATTCCGCAAATTCGAAACACTTATTGTAATAAGTATCTGGTTGTGGGATATTCATCATTATGCAGTCATCAAGCTCCCATGAAAAGAACTATACCCAAATAACATCGACCATCGGCCCAGCATTTGTATCGCACATGTCTACCGGCAGTTCATGTTCTGGCCAAGCAAATACTACTTTCCCAGCATCGAGGTGTCAAGGCCGACGCCAGCCGGCCGTGATATACTCTCCCGGCGATTGAAAG
The DNA here is from genome assembly GCA_963921935.1 of Galeruca laticollis. Classification (NCBI taxonomy): domain Eukaryota; kingdom Metazoa; phylum Arthropoda; class Insecta; order Coleoptera; family Chrysomelidae; genus Galeruca; species Galeruca laticollis. Next base: position 174,441,572 of record OY998177.1, read on the forward strand.
CGCCTTGGAAGCGCTCTAACGGCAACAGATTTTAGTGCATTATTGATGCAGGTCAGCTGCCTCTTATGCGTGTATTTCATTTCATGGCACTCGACCGGCAGCGGAATTACACATACATAAAGGCAGTTGATGAAGCGAGATTCGGGAGCGCTTGAGAAGTACACCTGCACATACTGCCGAAAGCAAATATGGAGTTGTGCTGATTGCACCGCTTCTTAAGCACTCCTGATGCACTATTTTGAAATACTTTAATTTTTCATAGTCGGCCGTTATCGGTGTTATCTGAGTATTCCCTCTTATAAAACACTTCCTAGTAGATTGGTATGAATAACTTATTTTATGTTGAACTGTTGAAATATTGGCTTCTTCGATTCTTTTATCAGCTACAGATATATACCAATACCCATTTAAAAATATTTACTTACCTTATTTAATCTCAAAATCCTTTTTTTTTACTGACAATTTCCTAACAGAAAGTCTTTTACGATGTTTATCGCCAGTTCGATAATTTGAACTCGACATGCTTGATCACAATATCACAAATTCACAAACTAGCAAGTGTGACCATCAGAATTCAATCGCAAACTAACTAGCTTTTTGTCGTCTGTTATACATGCATATCTGGCCGGTTCTTTGTCCATAACCCTCGCCGCCGCCGTTCGCAAAAAATGTTTACGTTTTTATCACCTATTTAATATTATGCCTAATCTTATTCGAGAATGCAATGAATCCCTATCGCAATTTGTATTGAAATCATCAAACGTGCTGAAATTTTTGGAATAGCTTCAGTGCTATTTTTGGTTTTTATGAATGGAAATACGGTTTATTCAATAATTCATAGTATTTCTGTAAAACTGCTTATTTGGTGCGAGGGCGCTCGAATCAATCATCAAAAATACTCCGTAATTGTGTCCGCAGGGGTTCAGCAAAAATCATTTTTGACCTAGTAGTCATTAATGGATCACGATAATTTTTTTTTCAATAAAGACAACTGTGTAATTGAGGCATCTCTCGGAGTACTTTTTCGAAATACGATATATCTTGTGAGATAAAAAATGAATATGGCCGATATTTTGTACTTTTTTTCTAGTGTTTTTTTCAACCTTTCACAAGCAGAAAATGAGGTCCCAGTAATATGATTTTTGCCATTCCTTGTTTTACAAAGTTTTACTATCAATCCCAAATAAGGTTAACCCCCTCTTACAAAATACTTACCAATTTAAAAACTTTGCGGTCGGTTACGTGAGTAAAATTGACATCATTTTCTCATAAAAATTTAACAAAATAAATAGACATAAAATTCAGTAAACATTAAGTATAATTAATAATTATTAATACCCACTACGTAAAAATACTTAAGTAGGTAATTATTTTTTGAAAAAAAAAAACATTAAAATCGCAATTCAAGATAAATAAATTAAAAATTCAGTGTGACGGATGAACCTCGTGAGTTTCTAGCAATCTAGCTAAATCCGGTTCAATATTGGAGAGTTGCAGCCTTAAATCTCAGCGTTCGTTGATTTTCAAACGGTTTCTTTGTTTCGGCAAAATATTTGTGACCACACTGAAGCCTTTTTCGACTAGGTATGATAATGGAAAAGCGATCAGATATTATTCAATAATGTTCCACAATACAGGATACTGTGTTTCAATGATGCGTTGCGAACGTCTGATGGCCTTAGTTAAACTTCTGCTTAAGCTCCTCGTCTATACTGATGGTAATCAACTCTTCTTGCATTATCACATTGGCTTCCTCCATGGCTACGATATTGTACGTATACAGATTTATTATCCATTGAGGAACTTGTTAAATCCTTGTAGAATGCGTTAGTGTCATATATTATAATGAAATAACATCGTCTTGAAGCATTTCTGGTAATTATGACAAATACAGAAATTCTGAATGTCAAATAAGAACATGTGTTAATTAGTAGGGGTCGATTTTTAGACCTCGTCAACCCCCAAAATTAGTTTTCGTTTATGTCTACCCCTTTGGGAATCCGTGGAGCCAAAAATAATTATTAAATATCAGGTAGGCATCACATCTAGTGATTCGCACGAGACTCGTTTTCGTGAGTCTCGCATGGTCTCGCATCGTTTTCGACACGAGACTCGAGACGATACTCGGATCAGACGAGACGAGACTTTTGTTTGGTCTCGTCTAGAATCTCGTGCATGAGGTATCGCGCCTCGCGCGAAAGTCTCGCAGGTGAATATTTCTGAATGAACATCAATTTATTTTGATGAAAATTGATAAGCATAACACCAAGAATTGCTTTCAAAAGCCTCTGCCGGCGTTGCCGGTTGACAGAAATCACTCTGTCTTTCTGAAGCGAGCCGCCGCCGCCGTCTTTGAACCCTATTCCGGCAGCCATACATTTTGCGATATGTACGTATCCTATCCTATTGTGATCGAATAAATAAAGATCGTTATTGAAAATAAAAGTTTAAATTTCTTCCCAGTTTAGTTCCCAGTTTAGATGTTCCTTGTGGATAGTGGTAGTTGTTCGAATTTTTGAGCGTGCGAAATTGTGCCAAGTTAATTCAAAATGAGCCGATTCAAGAGGAAAAGGAGCGAACTTTTGACTTTAGAAGATGAATCAAATTCCGATGATTTTTTTAGTGGAACTGAGGATATTTACATACCAGACAATGTTAGTTTGAGTGATAATGTTACTGAAAGTGAATGTCGTCTTCGTTAAATAGCAGTCGCTCTTCGTCTCGCATGCAAATACAAAACGACTCTTACAAAAGCAAATTCGATACTTATTTCAACATTGAATTGAAAGGGACAAATCGAGATAAAATAGCCAGGTGCAGAATATGTTTAAATTCGAAGGAAATTAAAATGTCACGGAGAAATACTACTGGATTAAGAAAACACCTACGCAGTAAACATCCAAAAGCATATTTCGAAATATATCCAAATGAACAAAATCAACTGGCAGGAGCAAGTACTTCCAGACTCATTGTTCCCGAAATGTTTGCTGCGAATTCTCAATTGAAGGTAAGCTGTTAGATGACTTAATAATTTAATTATTTTAACGCTGTATACCATCGTTGAACCACATTTTTATTTATGGCATATATTTGTTTTGAATAGTGAATTCTATAACTTTTTCAAAAGGCTGACGGCATATATCGTTATCAAAAATCTGCAACTTTTACAAGTTTAACAAGCCACGGCAAGCGCCGCGTGAATAGTCTTTCTAATACCAACGAACAATAACAAGTTATTGTTATTGTTCGTTGCTAATACCTATCAATTTTGTTTGATACGCCGACACCTCATTTAAATGATGATTTATAACTTTACTGCCAAAGATTTTGCATTTTGCACGTCAACATGTCCACGTGGATCGCGGAGCTTCCTTTGAATTTATACGAGTTGTTGCAATAGTTGATAATGAATGAACTATATTCAAGAAATATTAAAATACTGCGTGGATCAAATTGGGCTTACATGTATTGTTATTTTAAAACTATAAGAGATAGATAGTGTGAGAATCGGCTATACGGTACAATCTTTACTAAATTTTAGTCATTTTGATTTTGATATACAGTGTGCTCAAAATGGATTGATATATTGCGATCTCGGAAAGTGTAATGTAAGAGATACGAGAACGAGTAAATGGGAGAAGCTTTAGACAAGTTAGTTAGTAATAAAATATTAAATGTCGCTTGCTGCGTGATTTTAGAGATTTTTGTTTATTAGATATTTTGAAAAAACGGAAAAGGTGCATTTTCGAAAAGGCCCACAACTCACAACATTTCGGTTTTTTCAGAACCATCATTAACTTTCATTTTTTAAATATGGGCCTGGATTGTTATTCCACACTTTAGGTGCCGTTGGTTTTTTTTAGTGATTGCAATCTACGTCAGACATACTAACTACTACCACTATACTAAAAAGCAGAAAATAGAGAGTAGAGAAAGAACTATTCATGCATCAATTATCTATTGCATTACACAAATTGTGTCACTTCGCAGGTGGTTACATAAATAGATATTTTGACACTGACAACCAAAATATGCTATTTTTCAGTTGTCATTTCGAGGTGAAAAACATCACTAAAACATAAAACAACAATGCGAAAAGTGAATCAAACGTTGAAATATCGTCTGAATATTTTTTATTATACTTTCGTGGCAAAGTATATTGTATGATACATTTGTTAAAAGTGATTTTATTTTCCTCCTGGAGTTGCTCGTGGACGCTTATTTCGCAATATAAAATGCCACTTTTAGCAATTGTATCATAAATAACTATATTTTGATTTCCGTCCGTTTTAAAAGGTCACATTACATATTATTATTTTCAGACTACATCAGTGAAACCAAAAAAGGATGATGTTGACTTGGCGATTGTTGATTGGATGACGAAGATACTAAAAAATTTTTTAAAGAAATATCTGGAAAGGATTTTCCAAAAAAGAGTAAACTGAGAAGATTAGCAATGTTACGATTCGACTGCCTAAAGCAAAAAATGACCGACATGTTGACAAACAATTCTTCAAAAATTATCATTTGCTATAGACGGCTGGACCTCTATTAGCGGTAGATCTTATTATGGAATTACTACACATTTTATAGATGACAATTGGGAATTGCAATCGATCGCTATAGATTTGTTCCTGTCCATGGAAAACATACAGGAAAAGACATCGCTCTCACATTTTTCAAGTGTGTAGACGCTAAAGGCTTGATCCACAAACTTCAATGAATAACAATGGATAATGCTTCAGCAAATACAACTTTTATTAAAGAACTTCAGGAACTCATTCCCGATTTAAATATAGAGGACTGCCATTTTCGATGTTTTGGACATGTGATTAATTTGGCCGTGCAAGATTTGTTTCAGTTGTTGAAACTGAATTCTGAGGCAAATGAAGAATTGAGTGATGATAGTGTCGATGAGGAAGCCAAAGTTGATGAAATTGGAGATAACTCTAATGGACTATGTAAAATACGTTCTATCTTTTCGAAAATTAAACGGTCAGAACAACTTTTAATTAAGGTCCGAAGTGCGTGCGAGGCAACTGGTAATTCTCGCCAATTAACACCTGTGTTGGATGTGCCTACACGCTGGAATTCCAGTAATGATATGCTGAAAGTAGCTCTTGGAGCTAGATATGGACTTGGTGTACTGTATCAAAATGTTGTTGATTGAAATCAAAATGCTCTTATGGACAATGAATGGATTCTGCTAGAAGAAATGCATAAATTACTAGTCAACTTTCAAATTCTCGGAGGAGAGAAGTACGTCACATTTCCTATGGTGATTGTATGTATCAATATACTAATAGATAATATTGAGAACAAAATATTTAAATGGGACCAAAAGGTAGATCGAACCGCTGTCGAAGAGCAGCTTATTGTTAGTTTTCAGGCTGCTAGAGACAAACTATTAAAGCATTATCGTAAACCTAATTGGATTTATGCAGCAGTTTTAATTCTCGATCCGCGACATAAGTTAGAAGCGTTTGATATGACAACATGGGGCCAAGAATTAAAAGATTCTTCGATTTACAAATTTCAAGATACATACAAAGCCGATTTTAATCAATCAGAAGATTCAGAAAGACAATGTACGAAAAAACGGCGGCGAGGGAACGAGAAGATCCTGGACCGGAAAAGTCAGATTTTTTAATTGATTTTGATGTTTTGTATGCAGTAAACACTACGCATGCAGAAGGAGAATGGATGCAGGAGCTTCAAAAATATTATTCTATGCCTCGATGTAATAAAGAAACAGATATACTACAATGGTGGAAAATGCATGATTCTGAATTTCCTATTCTAAGTTTAATGGCACGAGATCTCTTAAGCATACCGGCGGAAAGATTATTCTCACGTGGTGCATTAACTATAAGAAAACATCGAAATCGCCTCAACAATGATTCTGTACGATGTTTGTTATGTTTAAACGACTGGGTGAAAAACAAAAACATTTGCAACCGAGAGGGCTAAGGGCTGTTTTTTACCTTTGATTTTTTCAGTTATTTCATTTATAAAATAATGTTATGTTTTTATTTTCTTTAGTTGTATTACTTTCAAATACATGTTATTTTCCAACAATTGTAATTTTCTCTTCCGACTCTTATATTATATCAAGTATTCCTTATTGCAATGAAACAATAAAATTATGAATGATGAGATCTCGATACTTTTACGAGACTCTCGTACGAGGAACGGGACGAGACTGGAGGCTGCAAGACGAGACAAGACTTTGTGAAAATCTCGTCTCGTTGGTCTCGGGCGAACCACTAATCACATCAAATGTAACTTCTGTCGTTCTGACGATGCTATTTTACCATATCGAAACAATTGTCAATTTTTTTTTAAATGTTATGATTTTGTTATTATATAGTGGAACTATTTAGAAACAGTTAATTTCATTTAACAATACAATATTTTATTTTCTGATGAAGCAACATCACAGACTAGTCGGTATTGGGCTCTTAAAAATTCTAGTAATTTATCGATCAGACCGTATTTTCTGGAGTATATTTGTATTTGCTGGTTAACTGTTCAATACTCGACTTGATGAGTTTTCCTTGTAGAAGACGCGTAAAATGTATTTTCAGTATTATGGCTGTTCGACACATTCGACTTTACTGATAAGAGAATGGCCGGATCAATATTTTCCTGAACGATAGTTAGAACAGTATGGAACGATATTTTTTCCGTCCTGATCATCCGATTTAACAATTTTTATATTTTTTGTATGGAGCTACTTAAAAGAGAATATTTATGGAACAAATTTAAACCATAGTAATGGAGATTTCAAAGAAGTAATGCCGTAAATGAAACCAAAACCACACTAGGAGAACGGAACGCTTATTAAAGAATTTAGATAGAGTATAGTGATGTTTTGTAGTTGGCGGAGTTATATATACTGTTGTATGTCGCATTTTTAAAAAAATTTAATTATTAACGCTACAAAGTTGTATGTGGGTTAAACTTTATTTCTGTGGAATTACAAAGTTGTATCTTAATAGTTTTGATATTGAGAATGAAAATTATATATTTTTGTAAAAATTATTATAGTCTGTTTCTTATTGTCTGACAGCACGCGATAAGGTCACAGATGCTAGTCAGGTAGTAAACCATAAGCGTCCCCGTTCATCTAAGAAATGAATTTACTATTTAAGAAGACTGTAGTGTTAAATGTGCATGATGCTGTTGTACATCAAATGCCGGCTGCTACTGTTAGAAATATAGTTTCGACATGTTCCAATATGACAGGAGTTAGTGAATCCGCTATTTACAGGCTTCTAAGAGAGAGGAAAAATGGAAATATATCTCCACCTAAAAAGTCAACTGGAAGAAAACCATTTGACCTTGATGAACATATGCAAAATACAATAAGACGAAAAGTACATGAATTATATTTTAAAAAAGAGATCCCAACCCTTGACATAATTCTAAGAATGGTGAAGGAGGACGAGAATTTGCCTGACATAGGGCGAAAAACTTTCTTTCTTCTTTCCGCTGGGGTTAGACTTCTGCTGGCGTATGCAATGACTCTCTCGTGGTTGTTTTCGTCTTTATGCAGTAAGGCTACTCCTAGTCCGACATTTGACGCGTCTGTTTGCAAAAAAACCTTTTCGAAAAGTCGGGGCATACCAGTATTAGTGCTTGCGTTAGCAGTCTTTTAATCCTTTCGAATCCTTTTATTTGGTCGGTGTCCCATACCCATTTCTGTTTCTTCCTCAGTAGGTTTGTCAGCGGTGCCGTGGTTTCGGTATAATTTTTTATGAATCTTCTGTACCAAGATATGATACCCAAGAACTTCCTTAATTGTCTTTGGTGCTGGGTACTCTACTATTGCTTTGACTTTGTCTTCGTCTATTTTAATACCCTCTTTGTTTACGACGTGTCCTAAGTACTTCATTTCATGTTTTCCAAAGTTACACTTTCCGGTGTTTATTCTTAGGTGTGCCTTCTGCAGTTTTTTGAATACCTTATGCAAATGTTTCAAGTGTTCGTTGAATGTTTTGCTTACCACTATTATGTCGTCTAGGTATTCGAAGGCGTGCGGTTCCATTTCTGGCCCTATTACTGAGTCCAGGAGTCTTTGAAACGTTGCTGCTGCCGAGTGCAGCCCGAATGGAAGTACTTTGAAGTGAAACAGTCCTTTGCCTGGTGCTGTGAAAGCTGTTACTGGTCTACTTTCTTGTGCCAAGGGTACTTGCCAGTATCCGTTTTTAAGGTCTAGCGTTGATATGTACTTGGCTGATTTCAATTTCTCTAAAATATTATTTATGAATGGTAGTGGGTATGCGTCCTTTTCCGATATTTCGTTTATTTTTCTAAAGTCTATGCAAAATCTGTAGTTTTTGTTTTTCTTTTGCACCAAGACTATCGGTGAGCTGTACGGACTGTTGGATTTCTCTATTATTCCCTCTTTTAACATGCTGTCTATCTCGTCGCTTATTATCTTTTGCATTGCTGGTTTCTTCGGTCTATGCCGCTGTTTGATAGGTGTGTTGTGTTTAAGTTTTATTGTGTGTTCTGCCAATGGTGTTACTCCCCGGCTGTTGTTAAATTTTTTTATTTTTGTTTCTAAAAACTTTTCTAGTCTTTTCTGTTCTAATGCTGGTAGTTCCGGATTAATATTAAACTTGTGGTTGGCTTCTGTTTGATTTAATTCTTCCATGTTAACTACTGCCTGTTGTATTTCTATGAATGCTTCATCTTCGTGTATCCTTTCTTCCTGTTCTATTTTTTGTATTTTTCTGTTGTCCGTTTTCTTGTGACTTTCCTGTTGTTCCTTTGGGCTTTGTACGGTGTGATCTATCTGTGTTAGTTTGTTATAAATTTCTTGCTCTTCTGGGGTTAAGTCGGTTTCTTCTTTTAACAGGTCTGCCCATGGTATTTTTCTCTCTGCAATATCTGCTACTCCTAGAATTGCTTCGGCTTCTAGGTTCGGTAGATAAAGGAATTTTGTCTTGCCCTCTCGTCTAGCTATTGTACACGGAATAACAAAGCTCTTTGTAATTTTCATTTTATATCCGTTTGCTAAAGTAACCGCCGTATTTTCTAGGTTAGTCCTATATTTGGAGTATTTAATTTTGTTCAGGCCTTTTGTATGTATGATTTCTGTGCTCCTGTGTCGATTAACGCGTTTAATTGTTGTTGGTTTTGGGTAAAAATTGTTATGTGCGGTCTTTTATCTTCTAATATACTGTAAAAAAAATTTCAAATTTTAAGAAAAATTAGATATTTTTGAAAATAACTTACAAAATATTCCTCTAAAATAAAATTTAGACATTAACTGAAATTAAAGCTAAATACAGATCAATTGGGACGGTACAGATGATATTCAAATAAAGTTAACTACTTTGGACTAACCAGCGACTGGGGGGGGGGGGGAAGGCGATTAAATTTTTGTTCTTTTCTATAGGGGGCGGTGGTCCAGAAAAGGTTGGGAACCACTGTGTTATAGTGTGGGATGAAGTTTTAGTTGAGAAGGGTATAATACACAATGATATTGCAGACCACGCTATTGTTTTCTGCATATTGCTAATCAATACATATAAACAGGTTCCTAAAATGTACGCTTATAGAAACTTCACAAATTTAAACGATGATTCTTTTCAACGAGACTTGTTTAGCACATCATTTTTTAGTATTTACGATCAAAAAACCGTTGATGAAAAGGTTTCATATTTTGTAAACAGTTATTTGATAGACACGCTCCTGTGGTTACAATAAGAGTCACTAAACCTAAAGCCCTTTGGTTAACATATCCTATAAAACAAATGATTGATGAAAGGGAGAAAGCTGTAAGGAGATTTAAAAAAACAAAATCTGAGGCGCACTTTCGATATAACTGTCCCTAATGCTACCCCAGGTGAAAATGTCTCTCAGTATTACAGGAGTAATAGATTAGTTCAGTCAGATTTTGTTTTTAAAAAAGTTAGTGATTTTTTTGTATATCAAATAATTTGTGGAATTAAAATAAATGCCACTGGCTGTGATGAGTTAAATACCACTATGTTAAAATTATGTTGTCCTCATGTGGTACTATATATCACACATATAGTAAATTTTTGTCCTAATGAAAGTGTCTATCCTTCTGTATGGAAGAGAGCGGTTGTGCGGGTATTACCAAAAGTAAACAATCCCAAAGAGTTCAAAGATCTTCGCCCAATCAGCATATTACCCATATTGCCAAAAATTATAGAGAGAACCATGGAGACTCAAATAAAATAGCACTTAGTTTCGTTTTCAATATTACCATCAGTTCAGTCGGGTTTTCGTAAGGGATATAGTTGTACAACTGCTCTTCTTCATATTATTAAGGCTACTGATGGTGGTGAGTGTATACTACTTATACTGCTCGATTTTAGCAGAGCATTCGACACTATAAATCATGATTTATTAATCAATATATTACAGTATATAGGTTTTTCAGAAAATGCTCGCTTATTAGTTAGTAATTATATAAGAAATAGGCAGTTACGTGTCTCCCTAAATGGTAAAAATTCAGAGCTACTTTCACCTTCGTCGGGTGTACCACAGGGCTCAATATTGGGTCCGTTATTTTTCTCAATTTCTACGTCTCAACTATTGCAACACATATCTAATTGTAGTACACATTTATACGCAGATGATACCCAACTCTACTATAGCTTTTTCCCGCAGGCAATAGAACATGCTTGTTGATGCTATTAATGCTTACCTTAATGCATTTGTAGAGGCTGCTAAAAATCATTGCCTTTTAATCAACCCTAATAAATCAAAACTCTCCTATTTGGCTCCAAACTAAGAGCCCTTTCAGACTAGGATACTGTAGCCGAGATACTGTATGTGAGATACAGAATTTAGGCCAGATACCGTCAAGATACTTTTGTCAAAATATAGTTTTGTAAATTAATTTTCACAGTACAAACACAATATCAGTGCTGTACGGTGCTTATTATAAAATGGGCAGTGAAGAGTGCGTTATGCTGTGGCATATTTTATACAAAAAGAAAAAAGTTTGAACGAAACGAGCTATGTGGGTTCATCTTATAGTTGAATTAGGGAATATTTAAAATTATTATCGAATGTCTATAGAATCGTTAGTTAATCAAGAAGTCTATGCGGCCTTCCATTTTTATACATACTTATATAATGAATATATATATATATATATATATATATATATATATATATATATATATATATATATTAAACACTTTTTCTGTATCTGAGATACGAGTATCTCGGATACAGTATCCTAGTCTGAAATGGCTCTAAATCGTCAAAAGATTTCCAATGAGATTGATGTTAAGATAAATAATGAAAAACTAGCTACGGTCTCAGAGGCTAAAAATTTAGGTGTGATTTTGGATGCTGATTTGAGGTTTGAGAAACATATTAACGCGGTACTTCAAAAAGCGTACATGTCTTTGAAAACAGTTTATGGCATCAGAAATTTTTTGCCATATGGCGAAAACAAACACTATGTGACACTTTGATTTTATCGGTATTTAATTATGCTGACACTTTATATGGTCCATGTTTAACTGTTGAATATAAAAAGAAAATTCAGAAAATGCTGAATTGTTGTCTTACATTAATATTTGGTATTCGAATACGTCGTAGCATTTCAAATAAAATTAAAGAAATTGGGTGGTTAAACATGAATAAAAGAAGGATATTACATTCGGCGTGTCTCTATCATAAAATAGTACTTACAAGAAAGCCGTCTTACTTACATCGTAAAATAACTTATAGGACAGATATTCACAATCTTAACATTAGAAATAGAGGTTTAATTACAGTTCCATTCTTTAAATTAGAACTTTTTAGATCGTCTTTCAGATATCAAGTGGGCCATGTCTATAACGGACTTCCTACAGATCTTAAAAGTGATAAAATTAGTAAGTTTAAAGTAAGTGTTGCTAAATATATTCCCTACTCAAACCTGAACACTCTTTTAATTACCTTATTTTAAAAAATTAAAAATGTCTCAAGCTATAATTCCTAATCTAAGTCTGGATACCAACTTTATTTAAGCATGTACACTCCTAAGGTAAGTGGTAGAGCAGCTTTTACGGTGCTTAACCTCATAAAAGCTGAACTTCGCCTTTTAGTTTCATTAATGAATATGTTTTTACATTTATTATATTGTAAACATTTATATTTTGAAAATAATAAAGACAATTATTATTATTATAATTGTAAATATCAGCAGATAATATTTTACCTTCGTTTTCTATATCATGGCAAAGTTATACTGATCTTACATGGGAAAGAAACATCCAAGATATCCCCATAGTGTTATGAATATTTAAGCTTTAATATCTTCTTTTTTTATTCATATATATTATAATGTAGCGCCAAGAAATTAGAATACTTGAAATAAGTGTTGCCTATTTCTCAACTGACAGATAAAACCTGGACTGTAGATCTTTATTGACAAGGACCATATATTTATAAACACATGAAAAAGTAAACTGTTTTGCCATTAACCAAACACTTTCGCAAGTTTAAAAAAATGAAAAATAAATTGAATATTTTTAATTCTAATTAAATTTGGGAATAGTTATTAAACTGAACAATACCAATGAAACTAACAAAAAAGTAAATACAATAATTTGATAGTAGATTGATCAGATCTCTCTTTTGTTACGTAACAAACCTAATAATAAACAAAATCACATAAATTATTGAAGTCTGGAAAGTTCAATAATTATTATATGGTTGCCGAAAAATTGTCTTTCAATAATTTTATGAACTTTAATGTTATAGATTGTAATCAATTATATTATTAAATGGCCCAATAAAGTAGTTCAACATCGCCTTGTGTATTCTATGTAGCATTTAGATATATCTCATTGGATGGAAATTTTGTATAGTCAGCGTAAGAGATATAGTGCGAACTTTACGCTTTCGGTTTGACTTTAATACCGTCATAGTCCAGTAAATATTATAATTTAAAATGCTTATTTGACGATATATTCATTTAATATTATAATTTCAACTAATAATCGCTAAAATGTATTTAATAATTATTAAATACATTTATATGCGGTCTATCGATTATTTTTAACCCGCAATTATGGAGCACCATCGTACTTTTTAAGATACTAAGCGTTAATGTATAGAACAAAATACATTCCTTTAAACAATATTAACCTATTTATATTTAAAAACTTCTTAAACATAACACCAGACAATTAACACTACCTTATAACTCGTTTTAGTAAGAGGAATTAGGAATATAAATTTCAAATAAATTCTTATTTTTCCCATCTTTTACTGAACTATAACTATATTTTGAGAGGGCAATTTTTTCGATGTTCACTCTTTAGTTGGTACGCTGACATCAATAAAGAGTGTAGTGTTTTTCTGAGGAATTTGGGTAAGTATAGCAATTATATTTTTAAATAAAAATTAAATATTTACAATGTGGTGTCCTTGGGAAATATCGAGTTCGGTCCAAAATATTGAGTGTTACAACGACGAAAATTTAAATAATGGTGATTGAAGTGAAAACAGGATTCGACGACATTTGAAATTGGAAGCACAGGAAATATGTTTCAATGTGTATAAGAATCTACGATGAAAGTACAAATATTCCAAATTACTTCTACCTGTCCACCATTTTCGTTTGTTCAACGCTCTAACAAAGACACAGTATAGTTTAAAGTTTTGTTTATGTATACAATTAAAATTAAAAAAAAACTGTCAGAAACCCCGTTCTGACAAGTACCTACAAAAATAAACTTTATTAGATCCAAGTATGTTTTCTTTCATTAGTTGGACGTGAGTAATCAAAATCATACATAACTCAGTCAAAAATTCGTGTTTACCTTGTAATTATCAAAACAGTCGTTGTCAAAAATAAAAAGATACATTTTGAAATCAAATGTTTGATATCATATATTTTCTGATAAAATACAGAACGAAATTGACACAAAATAATTTGGAGCACGCTTCAATACAATACTTGGGATTCGGCATTTGAATAATTACGTTTAACAATCCCCAGAATTTGAAAAAGGGGTCTCGAAGACTCCGTTTGGAAATTGACAAATTAGGTTGGTAACAAGCGTATTTCAATCCTTGGAAATCAAACTGCGAGGAAACTCGGAATACAGTTTTCGGGAACACAATTCAACGAAACTGTTCTCTCTCACTACCTTGTCGGATATCGATTTGACTTCCTAGTAAAATTCAGGGAATCACTGGAAATTACATATTTTAGAGTTGTTATCTAAAAATATGACCAATCTGGACGATAATAGCTTTGAGGTTGACGCGAGTGTCAAATCGGTTGTTGGTAGAAATACCTACATTTTTTTTTTAAAATCAATAACGATTATTTATTTCTTTTGAATATTCAAAACGCTTACCCCTATACGTATGAATAGTTAATTTCTTTTAATACAGTTCCTCAAATATCTCACTATTCAAAAGATTTATTCGGAAAATTTCCTATTCGCGAATTAGAGTATACATAAAACATTGTAGGGACTTGAAACATTCGACCCACAAAGGTCGCAAACAGTGGGGATTTATTGTTGAAATAGAGGAAAAGGGAAAACTTAGAAAATAATAACAACTTTTGGAAATACCGAATGGTTTACGACAAGAAATAAGCCGCACATTTAGGCTTTCTACAAAATGAAAAAATTGTAGAAATAATATGTTCCACAAGTCAGTAAAGTTATTTTTCCACTTATTACGTGTTATAGGGAAGAATGGGGAGAATATTTTCTAAAATAACAGACGTAAAATGTGTTTAATTTGCAAATAGCCATGTGAACACAGTTACCCTTCATAAGCAAACCGAAGAATTGAACAGGGTCCCAGTTGTAGTAATCTATACTTACAGTTTATTTCAACACGAACTTAAACAAAACAAGATGCAGTGGCTCTACATAAATGGATGCAACTAATATATTTTTCTAAAATTTCGGTTTTGCTGTCTCTGTTAATATAGTAGATAATAATCTATTAATAGATAATAGATCTGAAGTCGACTTGTTCTTTTGATGCTTATTGTCTTTGTTATATTTTGCAAAGTAAAATGTTTTAACAGTTATTCTAAGCTTACGAAATCTCGAAAAAATTTAAATGTTCAGGAAAAAAATTATTGTGAATGTGTTTTCTGCATTGATTGAAGATCATCCTATGAAAAATAAGGTAGAACTTATCGATATGTGTTGTAGATATGCAAGGCTTGGCAGAACCACTATTTTCAAAATTTTAAAGGAAAAGAGTGATCATGGGGAAATTCAAGAACCAAAAAAACCTTCTGGCGGAAAGTCTAGAATAAGCATTGATGAATTTTGTAAAAATGGTATTCGCCGAAAAATTTACTCGTATTTTTTCAAAAATGAAAGACCCACTATGAAAGAATTGGCTCAAGATTTACAACAAGATCCTGATTTGCCAGATATGAGTGAAAAATCATTATGGAGAGTCCTAAAAGAAATTAATTTTGATTATGAAAAAGGAGACAGAAAAAGTATGATCATTGAAAGAAAGGACATTATTTGTTGTCGCAGAGACTACTTACGATTAGTGAATAGAACGCGTCAACAAGGAAAACACATTTTTTATTCAGGCGAAACATGGGTTACTGAGGGTCACACTACTTCAAAAATATTCAAAGTTCACGACAAACCTTTTTGGAAGATTGGTCTTCAGGTCTCAAAATTCCAGCTGGAAAAGGATGTCGACTAATAATATTGCATATCGGTAGCGAAAATGGATTTGTAGATAATGGACTTCTTCTTTTTGAGTCTAAAAAAAACAGGCGACTACCAAGAAGAAATGAATGCGGCAGTTTTTGAGGACTGGTTTGCGAGAATTCTGGATAAAAGTCCGCCTTCCTCAGTAATAGTTATGAGTCGCAAACTCGAACAGTTGCCTACAAATGCATGGAGAAAAGATAAAGTTCAAAATTAGCTGCACGAGAAAAATATAGATTTTGATACTTCCTTACTAAAACCAGAATTATTAAAACTTTGCCAAGCAACGTTTTCCTAAATTTAATAAATAAATGGCACGAACTCGAGATGCAGTAGTTTTTCGAGTACCATCATATCGTTGTGGGGTCATTTGGGCTGATTTGATAGGTTTTGTTGCTCGGCAGAACACTACTTTCAAATTAGCAGATGTTAAGGTACTTCTTCAGAGATCTATTGACACAATAAGTGCCGAAAAATGGAAAAACGTGTAAAAAAAGTAGAAGAGAAAATGTGGCAAACGGATAATTTTATTGATAATACAATAAATCATGTCTTAATTAATATTGGACAAAGCAGTGCAAGCGATACTGATGCTGCCTCATTAGATGATAGTGAATGAACTAACTGCAGGTTTTTATTATAATTATTATTATGTAAAAAATTCAATTTAGTGTAAATACTTTATGAAAATACAATTATTAAAGGTTTTCTGTGTTTATCTATTTTAGTTGTTACTTTTAAAGAATATCGAAATTTGTTTAATATTTACATATTCACCCCGCCTTTGTAGCTTCCTGTTCGAGGAAAGATGAAGTCAAGGATCTTGGAGTCAAATGTATTTCTTTTCACATATACAAAAATTAGTTAAGAGTGCCAAACGTATAATGGGTTTAGTTTTCAGACAAACCACTCTTTTTTTAAAGACTAAAAATGCTGTTTAATACTTTAGTAAGACCTAAACTTGAGTTTGGATCTATTATCTGGGGAGATCAACCTCAAATATACTTAGAAAATATCGAGAAAGTGCAGAATATATACTTACGTTTTTTTATACTATAAAAAATATAACAGTTGGCCGAATTATAGAACAATTGGGACAACTAGATTACAGGAAGAACTTGAGGTTATCTCTATCACTAGTCGACGTAAATGGAATATGATGATTTTCTTGTATAAAATAATTAAGTAATTACATCGACTTGTAGTAATTTATTGTACTTAATACCTTTCAACGTTCCCTCAAAGTTAACTCGATCCTTTATATTGTTTGGGAGACTAAGAACATTGGTTTGTTCTTTTGAGGCCATGTTAAAACTTGCCAATAATGTAAATAATGATCCCGAAGGAGATTGGACAATGTCAATTAGACAATTTAAGAACAGTATTTATGAATATATTATAAAATTTGGTGTATTGTGACGCGCTTTCCGCCGCTTCTTCAGCTCTCGCAGGTTCTTACCAACTGACGCGTCACTTTGGACACCCTCGATGCACAGTTTTGAAACAAATGTTCGGGCGCCAGATTATTTTACGTGGTTTACTCCACGGCCCCTTGACCCTTCGCGTCAAGAGTTCCAGGTAGCATCATATGGAGGTTACGGAAAATTCCTGGGGTCTCGTTGAATTTAACACATCTACAAAACCTATAAACCTCAGACGGCGATGCTACGGGATATGAAGAAAACACTGATCGTATTTATTTGTATATTACAAGTCCTATTTAAAATATATATACAAAATAACATTCAACAATTTCTGATTATTATCAAGCGGTACCGAATCAGTTAAATATATACAGTATGCAAATGTATTCAAGCCTTATGTTATTATGCACCATGCGAAATTTGCCGGTATTAAGGAATGTGAGCAATGACACAATAAACCAGGTGTAAGCAAGCAAATGCAATTGTTAATAACAGCGGAAGCGGTATAAGCAGTTTGTAATTATGCGGTAAGCAGCAGTAAAACGATAATTACCTATCACAGTAGTCAACGGGATATAACTATCTTCGCGGTAGGGATGGTCAATCGGGATACGTGGTAAAATGTGACCAGACCAGTTTATAACAAAAAAAACTAATGAATTTAAACTAGATTATCAATAAATTCGTGGCAACAGCCTCAGACTTGGTTGAGAATCTTATTATTGTAGGAGAATATACACTTTTCTAAACAAAATGAGTGAACATAAAATAAGTTAGTTCCGGTTGACGGTTGGGCAGCTGGTGGCAAGAGCCTCTGATCTGCCCCGCAATCAGTTTTCAAATTTTCAAATTATCGGTTAAAATTATTCTAAAATTTTGGTCGGAAAATAGGACAGCGGTTACCTAAATACAAGCAAAATAAAACAACTGTGTCTTAGAATAGTTAAAAATGAAACGAAATTATTACCGGCTGAGAGTGGAACAGCTGGTGGCTACAGCCTCTGATCCGCCCCACACTCAGTTTTAACTTTTCCAAATTGCCGGTCAGACAAAACTATATACAATTATAGAATATAGAACTAAAATAAATCAAGGTAATCTAGAGAAAATTATGCTCGTTCCAAAAGGGAGACGGCTGGTGGCAACAGCCTCTGATCCGACCCACAGTCGGTTTTCAATTTTTCAAATTACCGGTCCAGTCAAACTATATATAATTTAGAACTAAAATAAATCAAGGTAATTTAGGGAAAATTATGCTCGTTACGAAAGGGAGACGGCTGGTGGCAACAGCCTCTGATCTTTCAAATTTCCGGTCAGTTCAAACTATATATAATTTTGAACTAAAAAAAATCTAAGTAATTTAGAGAAAATTATGCGCGTTCCGAAAGGGAGACGGCTGGTGGCAACAGCCTCTGATCCGTTTCAGACTCGGTTTTCAATTTTTCAAATTTTCGGTCAGTTACAACTATATATAATTTTGAACTAAAATAAATCTAAGTAATTTAGAGAAAATTATGCGCGTTTCGAAAGGGAGACGGCTGGTGGCAACAACCTCTGATCCGTTTCACAGTCGGTTTTCAATTTTTTAAATTTCCGGTCAGTTACTATTGTACAGCAGAGAAATTAATTCCTAAATAAAAAAAAACAAAAAGATCACTTTCGAAATAGAATCCAATTATCGAGGAGAAACAGCAAAGAAAATCTAATATGTATTTGGGTAATTTGAAACAGGACAATAGGTATAACAATCTAATTCGCAAAATTAAAATCAAAATGTTATTTCAATGTATTGAAGGCTCAGACCCTAATGGACGGTCGGACACTTCAAAACTATCAATTTTATACTTGATTACTGCGAAAGTATATCTGGATTCTCTTCTCAAAACGCTCGGTTTTTGAAATTTATAATTTAATTCCTACCTAAAATTTTTGGCGATAACGGTAGTGAGGGAATTAACTTGAATTGATTTTCTTACAACAAGAAATATTGCTGCTATACTGAACGGCTTTGGTTTTAATTAAAATAGTTTATATACCGGGCGTCCTCGATAATTTAAATTGTGAAAAGCAGAATTTAATAAATTTTACATATTTCTCTAGATGGTATTTCATGGCTATTGAATTACTAATGAAATAAATACTTAAATTAATGTTACGGGACTGAAACGGTACCAGAAATCAAAGTTGGAAAGTTAGTAACGAGTTATATCCACTAGTTAAAATTAAAATACCACGAAATAAAATCAATCCAAAATGCTTCAAAAAAATAACTCGTTACAGTATGAAGGAACAGTTCTGGAAATTCCCTACATTAATCAATATGTCACTGTTATATTTATCAATGGTCAAACTACACAATGTTAGGATAAAATTATGTATTATCAATTCTTATTCTATGTAATTAGGATATAAAACCTGTTTGGAATAAATAAATTATTAATATTCTAATTTTTTGTTAATCTACAAAATGTGAAATCATTACTGTACTGATTTTTAATTTTACAATATGGCAGTGGTTTTGATAACAAATTGGTGCATACGACTTGCAACTTCAGGTGGCTTCAACTTTCGAGAAACAGACTCTAACATCAGTACTAACATCCGTCTTCGAGACTGAATCCGGAAAAATGCTTTCCTTTTCCCTAAGGATAAACAAGTATGTTTTATAAACAATAAACGGCTGTACTTATTATCGGTTAGTAAAAATTTAACATTACAAAAATAAGTAACCTCAAATTGAGCTTTTCCGGGTGGCCATTGATACCAAGAACAAAGCATTCTCTACACATTGCTCTAAAGCGGAGACCACACATACGCGATTGCGACCACGATGGCGATTGCGATCAAATGAATACAACAATTTCTTTTAAAACAGAAAGTAACGTTAGTACAAAATTGTTAAATGTAAAAACAAAAATACCACTATTAAAGAAGTCAGTTCATTGACAACTTCATATTGTGGGTTTCTTAAATGTCTTCTTATTTCCAGTTCTTCAAGGAAATCCAGTTCTTGTTTCTTTTCACAAATATGCAGCACTTCTAGTTCTGTGTTAGGTGTCAATGAATGATTGGTGTCAAGTAGATGTTTTGCGTAATGGGATTTATCTGGTTGTTTTAATCTGTACGCAATTAAAACTTATAAAACCATCACATATGCAGGAAATATTACTAATAATATTTCAAAGATAATATCTTCAGCAACGAATACAACAATTTCTTTTAAAACAGAAAGTAACGTTAGTACAAAATTGTTAAATGTAAAAACAAATATACCACTATTAAAGAAGTCAGGTATATATAAACTCAAATGTCCAGAATGTAATGCTGTCTATTTGGGTCAGACCCTTAGAAATTTTGAAATCCGATACAGTGAACACTTACGAGCATACAGATTAAAACAACCAGATAAATCCCACTACGCAAAACATCTACTTGACACCAATCATTCATTGACACCTAACACAGAACTAGAAGTGCTGCATATTTGTGAAAAGAAACAGGAACTGGATTTTCTTGAAGAATTGGAAATTAGAAGACATTTAAGAAACCCACAATATGAAGTTGTCAATGAACAGATAAATCTAGGGAGTTCTCCACTAATAAACTGTCTTCTTAAGTGATAATTGTAAAGATCAGCAGATATAGTTTTCCTGGTTTTCTATATCATTGCACAGTTATACTGATCTTAATTGGAAAAATGATATCCAGGATATCACCATAGGGCTAATAATATCTAAGCTTCAATATTTGTAATATCACATCATCTTCTTCTTCTTTTTTCTATTAAAATATATTAAGTCAATCACAAGTTAGGTCACTTCTTGGACTAGCCAAAAATAACTACTAAACATCAGGTAGGCATCAAATGAAATGTAACTTCTGTCATTCTGACGATGATATTGATTTATCGAAACAATTGTCAATTTTTTAGAATGTTCAACAATTTTTATTATATTGTGGAATTAGCTAGAAACAGTGAGTTTCATTTAAAACACTAATATTATTATCATTATGCTTTAATGAAATTGACTGTCTCGACCCTTACTTCGTGGAATATGCTCATATTAGTGTTTTTAAATGAAACTCAAGGTCTCTAGTTAATTCCACAATATAATACAAGTTATTGAAAATTCGAAACAATTGTCAATTTTTTAGAATTTTCAATAACTTGTATTATATTGTGGAATTAACTAGAGACCTTGAGTTTCATTTAAAAACACTCATTATGCTTTATTTATCATAATCATATATAATGTTAACAATAAACAATGAAGTACAAACTTAATAAGTCAAATGATCAAAAGATAACTAGACAAAAAGAAAAAAAAGAAAAACAACGCAAAGAGCAATCTGCAAGCTACAAAATACAAACATACAAATATACAGGATGTAAGCACAAACCATAAATAGAAATATTAATCAAGCACCCATCTAAAATATCTTTCATATTCGTTTACATGGAAAAGTATCACATTTTTGGGGTTTGCTTGATATTTAGAGGTTGTATAAGCTAAGTAGTAAGTCGACACGTTTTAGTTTTCATGACATATGACGTAATAGCAAGGCGGCAACTGTTTCGCTTATTAAAAAAAATCAGACTAAAAAAGAGATTACCTACTTGGAAATTAATTTTTTCCACGACTATTATAGAATATCTATATTCCGACGTAGTTTTTGATTACAGGATAGCTTCATTCCAGTCCTAGGGTAAGAATATTCATTCTCGACCTTGGTATGGAATGAAAACGTGTAGCGTCCTCTAAATGTCAAGGATCATTTGGCAGAAAGGGAAAATAGGCGTGTTCCATTTTCTACACCAGCTGCACTACGCAGAGTAGAGGTAGTACAGAAATATTAAAATGCATAAAAAATCCTCTAAAGTGAACGTAAAATCACTAATATGTTCGTTGAGTATTAATTGTTAGAGCCAGAAGTGCAGCATACGTGTATGTTGTGGAACTTTTTAAGAAAAAGAAGAACAACAATTGTCAATTGTCAAAATTGTTAATTATTATCTGTTTTTTTTTTAAATTTTAGATCAAAATTTTAAAGAAAAACCAACATTTTCCGACAGCTTATTACCAAAGCTATATCTCGATTGTATATTTTTTCTCCTATCCTATAGAGTAAAATTCCCTGCTTTATACTCGCAATATCGTTACGGCGGTACCGTACAGAAATGTTTCATAAACTCGCTGACACAACATTCTATGTGTGTGTTTGTCGCAAAATGGATCAAACAAGTTTTAGCATACCTGTACTCGTGTGAATTAATTCCACGACACAGATGATCCAATCTAATCAACACAGACTCTCAAAACAAAGCAAACATTGCAAATTTATCGTATCTGCAACATGAACCGATCTTGTATGCCTAGTTAATTTGATTAATTTTTTTGGATGAAAATAATTTAATTGTTTTAGAAAATTTTAACGTTTAGTTTTTGAATCATTTTATAACTGAAAAATAGAAATTTAACACTGTCGATATAAATAAAATCAGTACACCAAATGCTTTTTGGAATATCGTTCTCTTGTTGAAATAAAGATTGTTTTATAAAAATTATTTTGATAGATTGAAAAATATATTATTGCTAATCATAATATTAAACAATTTGTACATTTCTGATACGTTTTTAATTGAGAAAGTTGTTCAGTCTTAAACTGTGGAGAAAATCGAACACTTTCTCCACGGGTTACTGGCCAATATGACTACGAGATTTTACTCTTCTCCACGCGTAGTATTTATCGTTACTTTGATAGGACCCTACAAGGGATCACAGTGGTTCACGCCGCGCGGACAATAGTTTTTAAAATCCAAAAGGGAGTTGTAAATGCTGTGACAGCACAAAAGGACAAGAATAAATGATATTTATTGTTGTGACAAAAGGTTGTAAATTCGATACAACAGAGAGTTTATCAGAGAGAAAAATGTATGTTCGAACAGATCTACTCTAAGCATTCCCACACAATATTAATATTGAAACCTATCATAAGTTACGTGCACTCAGGCTATAAAATCAAAAACATTTACTCCCAAGGAAATGAATGAATTCTAATGCAAAGTTCCAGATGAAATATATCTTGCAACAAAGGTGAGGTATCAACTTCTAATAATATGCTGTCATTTGTATCTTCAATTAAAGATATTTTCTCTTATTATGGGTATTATGGGTGCTCGCAGGACCTCTGAAATACAAACCATGAAATTGAATGATATTGCTAACATAAACAAAACAATATGTCTGTCAAGCTAGCATAGGCATGTCACTTCGCTCAAATGGGACCTACCCTATAATTAATTGCTACTTTATCGCTCTTTTATCACGTCAAAAAATGTATTGCCTTTCGAGAAACAATTAAATACGAATTTTTAACTCTCATTCCCGCAACAGATGCTATTGCACAACACCTCTACAAATTAATTTGAATTTTTTTAATGCAAATAAGATACAATACAAAGAAAATTGAGTAAGTTTTGGGGCAGACGGTGCAAACACAATGATTGGTAACATTAATTCATTAAAAACTCTCTTATCGAATGACGTTCCACATTTATTCGTGATGAAATGAATTTGTCATTCTTTGGCATTATGCGGTTCACACGCCTGTCAAGTTTTACCAGATTCAGTAGAAAAAATGCTACGAAATGTATATATATATATATATATATATATATATATATATATATATATATATATATATATATATATATATATATATATAAGTATATTACTTAGGACAATAATTTAAAAATATTTTGGAATATAGGGGAGACCGGGGATGGTTTGGACACTTTTTGGGTTTTATTTTTTATTTATTTGTCTAAAAATGTTACCTTTATGGTTTTTAGGCTAATGTGTAGACTTGTCCTTTAGGTTTATATACTCATAATATAAACTTTCCAAGATTGATATATTTTCAGAAAAAGGCCAGAAATTAGAGGCACTACATCTGTCCAAACTATCCCCGTGTTTGGGGATACTTTGGACGGCACCTGGGGATGGTATGGACAGAACACAAACAGTGATAGGTACAGCAACAGAAACATTTTTAATTCATATTTTGTCTAAATATAAAAGTAGAAAAGTAGGTATATCAAAATAAGTCACTGCAGGCAGAATCCCGATAGGTCAGTGTTGAAATAAAGCATGCCTTTGAATCTGGGACGCTTGTCTTCTATCGCTTTCGGAAGGATCAAAATCACTTGTGAAAAATCCACAAATGAAGTTTCTTCGGCTGTAGGTTGAAAGCGATTAGACGGAAGCAGTCGCCTGTAGAACTTTACTTCAAGTCCGTCTCGCAACTTACTTTTTACTTTTGCCACATAATTCATCGCAAACTTGCCTTTCTTCGATGGAACTTTTACAATTAGAAAGTCATCTTCAACGGCATCGTTGCCACTTCTAAGGCACTCGTCACTTTCTGCCTCCTCTTCCCATTCAGAAGAAGAATCTTTCATGATGACTTCTCCCATGTCTTCATCTGAAGAATCTTCTTCGAAAACAGTCTTCTTTTTTTCAAATACCTTCTTCTTCACTACCTTGGCTTTCTTTGCCATTTTCACTCTCTCTTTTAGTTCGAGTTCTTCTTTTTCTGGTGTGTCTGTTGCGATCATACTTCTCCCACGTTTTCTGCCACCCTTACCCAATTTCCTTGGCTTAGCTTTTGGGTACGGATTCAATTGTTCTGGAGAAACGAACTCCGATTGTGCCGATGTAGAAGCAACTGGTGTGGGAAACTGATGACTCGATGTGGGAACTGGTGTATGAGCCTCTGTAGAACAGTTGATTGTAATAGAAGGATCCACAGCAGCAGTGTCTCTGCCTGCTCCTTTAGATGTTGACACGATAGGTTCCGAAGAAGTACTGGGAACAAGAGGGTCCGGAAATGGACGATCCGAGACCGCAGAGCAGAGAAAATCGTGGTCTTGGAAAATGTTTCTATCAAATGGCGAGATACCACATTTCAGGAAACCTGATTTCACATTTTCAGGAGTTGCAGCACGATCCCAAGCTTTGGAACATAGCTCAGGAAGTGCGTAGATTGATAGAGTTTCATTGGGATGGGCCAACATCCATGAGTGGACTGCTTCACTGTAGTATTTCTTAAACGGGCCAAACACGCAACGGTCCAGGGGTTGTAAGTGGTTGGAAGTGTGCGGCGGAAGTGTCAAAATTGTAATTCCATTATCTCGGCAGAAATTAACACCTTCCAAGCTTATATGAGACTCGTGATTATCCATCAATATCAACACAGGATGTTCTTTATCACACCTCACATTGTCTTTAAAAAATTTCAATACTAACACGAAGTTATCGGTGGTCATCCAACCAGATTTGTGGACCAATCCTAAAGCTCCAGGTGCTGCTCCAGCCATCATTCGATGTTTGTCGAAGCGGACACGTGGGAATATGAACACGGGAGGTAAAGAATTGCCATTGGCACAAATTATACCCACTTGAGTCATCAGTTCTCCTCGCTCTCTCGAAGTCACTTGGCCAACTTGCTTTTCACCCTTTTGTCCAATTACTTTGGCCACTGGAGGCACTGTGGTGACTCCCGTTTCATCAAGATTAAATATATCTGAAGGTCGGAACTTCTTCCTTTGCATAACATTGTCCACTTTGTCAAAAAAGTCGCCGACCGTGGTTTTATTGAATGCAGTCATTCTGGCAAGTGAGGTTGCCTCAGGTTTTCTAATGGATTTCTCTTCATAAACCCAGTAAACCAGTCACTACCAGCTTGCCCTTTTCTTTTCCAGGATTCAGGAAATTTTAGATTGTTTACGTCAGCGAATTGTAAAGCTATTTGTCTGCATTTTTTCGGTGTCACTCCGTAAAATATTTTGGAGCATTGTAGTAAATACCCCGCCAATGCTTTCTCCATTTGGTCTGAGAACACCTGTCTTCTATGGAAATTTGGTTTGAACGACAGAGTGTCTATGCCCATTTCTCTGGCCTTCTTTACATAAAGTGCAAGACGAGACTTCGTCACGTTTCGAATAGCTGCCACATGGCGCAAACTTCCACGATTGTTTAAAACATCTTCAACCGCCTGCTGTAGATCACCTTCAGGAAAGGTTCGTTGAGTTTTTCTTTTGAATTCCCGTGGCATCTGGAAAAGATAAAACAGTTCACATCAACAGATACATCGGGGATACATTGGACAACGTGTCCAGTTGTCCAATGTATCCCCAACAGGTGTAATCACACATTTCTGGCTGTGAAATCTGAACCAAAAATTGCATCTTCACGAAACATACTTGAATATATTCCTACTAGTCTCCATTGCATGCAAATTGAACGCCAAACAGAAAACATTAAACTAAGTTACAGAAAAACCTTACGTTCTTACCTTAAAAAGTTATATCATAGGTGTCTAAAAGTAAACAAGCACTGTAAAAGTCACAATTTTATAACGACGGTTATTTGTTTCTGTCAACTGGTCTCTCGCAGTGTTACCAATATGTACAATCGATCGCGGCAGTAGAATTCACTTTAGGGCGGGAAATTTGAAGCTGTCCACTGTATCCCCGTGTCCAAACCATCCCCGGTCTCCCCTACAGGGTGCTGCAAAAAAGTGTGCCGTATCAAAGTTAGGTTCCTTTAAATGGAACACCCTGTATTTTATCACATTTTGGAATTGTACTATTAAAAATAATGTAAGTTCATTAACATTTCCCTATACCTATCTAGTTCAGTTTCCAGTATAAATCGATTCTACATCATTTGTAGACCCTCCGAAAAAATACAATAACTTCAAAATAAAAACGAATAACCGCATTTGCTTTACACTATCTGACTAAAAGCTTTTAACATTCTGTTTCCAATATTTACTGGTATGCTATAATATACAGGGTGTTTTTAATATGACAGTATAACACTAACCATTTAATACATAAGTTTTTGGCTTAATTTAAATAGAACACCCTGTATCTGTTGGGTTTGTTCAACGTGGGAATTTATTACCTTTCAGTTGGTATTAAGGTTGCCTATATCTAACTCTGATAGTTTTCGAGAAATTTTAAATTTGATTTTCATTATTCAATGATTTGCTGACATCTAGTTACCTATGACATGATGAAACTCCGATGGAAAGGTTTTAAAAATTTAAAATTTGTTATTTTGACAGTAAGTGCTTTGTTGTATGATTTATTATTGGGCATACAGATACAATAAGCTGCAAAATTATAAAAAAATGACTACAAAAAATTTAAAGGTGTTCAAAGTGACGCCCATTTTGTTGCGATACAAATTTCAACTCTTTTAAAAAAGTTATTGTCCACTTTCTTTAACATTTCTGGTGTTACTGTTTGAAACGCTCTCCTTATCATATCCTTAATGTTTTCAGGAGTGGTTGGCTCTGTATTGTAGACAATACTTTTCACGTTACCCCAAAGAAAATAGTCTAATGGCGTCAAGCATGGGGATCTTGCCGGCCAAAGCTAAGGACCCCCTCCCCAATCCATTTTTGTGGAAAAATATTGTTTAGGTTACGCCGGACAATTACACTGTAGTGAACAGACGCGCCATCTAACTGCAGCCACATTTTTTGTCTTATAGCTAGTGGAACATCATCTAAAAGTTCGGGTAGTTCGTTACGTAAAAATTTACGAAATTTTCTTCCAGTTAGCGTTCCATTAAAATAATAAAGCCCTAATATGTGGGTTCCAACGATTCCTGCCCATACATTTAATGACCAACGATGTTGATGATCAACACTTCGGAAGTAATGCGGATTTTCGTCGTTCTAGTAATGAAAATTATGTATGTTTACTAAACCGTTTTTATGAAACGTAGCTTTATCCGTAAACAGAACAAAAATCAAAAAAATCTTCAGACCCTGCCACTTTCTCCATAACCCATAAACAAAACTCAATACGATTTTCAAAGTCCCTATCAAATAGTTGCTGGTGCATTTCAATATGGTAGGGATGAAATTTGTGTTTTTTAATTATCCTAGCGACACTTCCCTGGCTTATACCTACTTGCTCACTAATACATGTTTGACTAGTATGTGGATTCTCAACAAGCGCGCGCATTACTTCAAATTCTGAATCGTCTGTAATTGCAGATTTTCGTCTAGAATTTTTTGTATATTGCAGTAGTTTTGAATACATGCAGTAGTCTTTTAAAAACATTTCTGTTAGGATGATCTCTATTTGGATACTTTTGAGCGTATAATCTACTTGCTAAAAAACAGTTCTCCTGACACTCACCAATAATTAAGATCATATCTATTCTTTCTTCGTTAGAGTACTTTTTCATGTTTAACCAGGGATTAATAACTATGTCAATTATTAAAACTTAATAATACATCAACACTATACAAATATAATACACACTATACAAATTTATTTGACAGATGGAATGGTATTAAAATAATATCTATTTGAATGATATTTCATAGGTAACTGCCAGATAATATTAAAAACCAAATACAGTACACAGCCACCCACTTCAGAGTACATGAAGAATAGGATAATGCGAGCTTGTTAAAGAATAACACCAGAAATATTAAAAAATAAATAAACAATAATTTTTTAATTAGAGTTCAAGCTTGTATCTAACACGATAAGCATGATTTTGAATACTTTCTTTTAATTTTTTGTAAGTTTTTTTACTAATCTTAATGCAAAGTTAATGATTGTGTACCCTTAATACAATTCTGATTTAAGAGACCTTTAATTTATCAATAATAAATCATACAACAAAGCACTTACTGTCAAAATAACAAATTTTAAATTTTCAAAAACTTTCCATCGGAGTATCATCATGTCATAGGTAATGTCAGCAAATAATTGAATATTAAAAAACAAATTTAAAATTTCTCGAAAACTATCAGAGTTAGATATAGGCAACCCTAATACCAACTGAAAAGTAATACATTCTTACGTTGAACAGACCCAATAGATACAGGGTGTTCCATTTAAATTAAGCCAGAAATTTATGTATTAAATGGTTAGTGTTATACTGTCATATTAAAAACACCCTGTATATTATAGCATACCAGTAAATATTGGAAACATATTGTTAAAAGCTTTTAGTGAGATAGTGTAAAGCAAATGTGGTTATTCGTTTTTATTTTGAAGTTATTGTATTTTTTCGGAGGGTCTACAAATTATGTAAAATCGACTTATCCTGGAAACTGAACTAGATAGGTATAGGGAAATATTAATGAACTTACATTATTTTTAATAGTACAATTCCAAAATGTGATAAAATACAGGGTGTTCCATTTAAAGGAACCTAACTTTGATACGGCACGCTTTTTTGGAGCACCCTGTATATTCCAAAATATTTTTAAATTATAGTCCTGAGTAATCTACTTAATTCTACGTCTAATTTTTTCTAATTTTATTTGCCGTTAAGACGCCAGAGAATAGTTCATTCATAGGTGCGCCACCCTGTATATATATATATATATACATGCAGTACAGTTTTAAACGCAAATCAAAATTTCAGCAGTTCCAAACTTTCCTAAATATAAAACCACATAAAATATTGCATCCTGCTCAGACTAGATGGTTGTCATTAAACGCAGTAATCATTGGAGTTCTGGAGCAATATGAAGCATATCTGGTGCTGCTGAAATTCATAATAATAATCACATAACCAAGCTATATTTGCAATTTTTAGAATATATATATATATATATATATATATATATATATATATATATATATATATATATATTTATTCTATCTCACACTCATAATAGTTAGCCAGTCTAATTTCTTTTTCAATCAATCCTTCATATTTCATCATCAAACTCTTCACTTTCTCTTCATATTCCTTATTTCCACTCATTAACTCCAATTCTACCATAATTCCATTCCTCTTTATATTCCATAACTTCCTATTATCCTCTTCAATTGCCTATACTTCCATATTTACCTCCTCAAATTCAATTATTTTACCATTTAATTCTATCTATCTATTCAAAATCAATTATTTCCTTATATTTCATCAATTCATCAATAACTATGTCTGTTTCTAACTTCTTCATCGACTATGCATACATATCAACTTGTTTTTCATCATTTGATTCAATCTTCTGTATCATATATTTGCTTAGTTCTTATAACTTCCGTCCGTTTGTTCCTATAAATGTAATTATTTCATCCTGTCCATCTATTTTGTTGCTTAATTAAATTTCTATTTTCATTATCATTTCTTCTATCAAAGTTTCTAAAATCTCTTCTATTCTCACAATACTTGTTGTCATAAATTTTATCTCCATTTCCATATATTCGTTTTTCATTTCTGTAACTTCTATTTTCATTTCCATAATTCATATCAACATGTCTATCATTTCTTCTATTATCAATCCATGTTTATATAATTTTTATTTAAATATGTTTTTAAATATTACTTGTTAATCATAAACCTTTTATTTACACATCGTTTTTATATGCATTCTTTACCATGTACAGTTCCCTTTTCGTTTCTAGATTTCGTTCCTATAATCCTTTCATATAATTCAATTTTATTTTATTTTCCTAAACTTCGTCTTATTCTCTTCTCTTATTGTTTGATTCTCTATGGGTTTCTGTCGCTTCTTTCTGTTCTCCACCATATCTTTTTTAATTTTGAAGTCCCATATCTCATCAATTTCTTCCAATAAATGCATTGAAATTTGCATCTCAAATTCTTCCATATCATTGAAAGTAATTTTAATTATTTTCTTCTCCATAATATGTTCACTTCCTATCATTTTATTTTCAATTATATTAATAAAAACTCTTGGATCAATTAATTTCATATTTCTGTCAAGTTTTACTTTTATTTTGACATTTCCTGTATAAATTGTTCGTTCTTCAATTTGTCTTGTGGTTTCTTCTATCTTTTCCATAGCTTCTTGTAATATTTTGTTCATTTTCTTTAATTCCCAATTAAGTTGTATCCCCCTATTATAATTATTATTTCTTTTATCATATGTCACAATTTGTTCCACTATATTGACATCTAAGTATTTTATTTTCCAATAAATATTTTCTTCATAAATTTGCATCACTTCTTCACTTCCTAGATTCTGTAAATTAATGTCTACCATTTCATCTTTGGTTTTTCTTTGTACTTTTATAGACTGTATCTCATCAATTTTCTTCTCAACTTCTTTAATCTCCATTAAACTTTGGATTTTTACTTCGTCAGTTTCCTTTTCCAGCCTATCCATGTTTCCAGTGATATTATTAATATTTCCCTTAATCTCCTTCTGCATTGTATCAATCTTGTCATTTAAATATCCACTCATATTATTCATATCTTCACGCATACTAATCATATTCTCATTTTGTTTCTTAACTTCTACTTGAATTACTCCAGATAAATTTTCTTCTAGGCATCTTCCTAGTTCTTGAACATCTTCTACCACCTGCTTGTTAATATCTTCCCTGATTTTAATGCCAACTTCTTGAATTTCCATGCGTAAATTTTTATTCTGGCCCTTCATATCTTTATTCACCTTTTCAATATGCTTCCTAAATTGCTCATTCTCTTCCCTAACTTTCTTAATCTCATTCAAACTTTCAATTTTCACCTCATCAATTTTCTTTTCTAAGTGATTCATGTTCCCCTTTATATCATTCATATTCTCATTCATTTCTTTCCTCATATTATTCATATTCTCATCTTGTTTATCCATTTTTCCATTAATATTATTTATATCCCCCCTAATATTATTCATATTCTCATTCAGTTTATCCATGTCCGCCTTCCTATTCTCCTCCATTTTCATAAAAAATTGTTGCATCCACTGATCATTTCTATTTATTCCTCCTTGTGTTTCCTGTCTCCTATCCTCCTGTTCTGCTGCTTCATCTCCCGCTGTCATATCTCCTTCTGATTGTTCCATTCCTTGTTCTAAGTACTGCACCTGAAAATCACCCATACTATGTCTTCTTTCTTCTCTTTGTTCCTCAGATCCACTTTCAACTCCTACCTGTTTACCATCCCTTAACGTCATTCTTCTTTCCATGATCGATACCTTATTTTTTATGTAATAATAGTGACAAATCTATTTTTGCCCCACTTTGCGGCGCCAATATATCTCGACTATGTTTTTAATTATAATATATTATATTCTATATTGTTTTATCGTTGAATTTATTTGTAGCTGTAACTACACTAATATGAAAACACCTTTAGCTAAATATAACCTATAAATTTTTTAATGACAGCAGTTGTCACATTAATATGCCCGGCTAAATAAATATTAAATTTTATATCCTGAAAGATAAATTAATACACAATATCAATCAACTCACTCTTTTCTCAGGGAGGGATCAAAATTTCAAAGTATAATTCAAAATTTATAAATTTCCAAATAATTTTCCAAATCACGTATTATACTATTCAAATCGAAAGTAACTGTTTGTCCAATACACTATAAGACAATTAAATTATCTTATGACACATATGAAATTACTGTCAGAAATTAAACCAAATGTTACTTCTTGTACTACATTTTCTATAGGATGAAATTATCAAATGTAATGAGAATGATTATGAAAAGAGAGCCAAAAGGTGATTAGAATTCAAATTTATATATTATATTATCAAATAAACACTTACAAAAATTAAAACTTTTCAAAAAATATCACAAATGAATACGCAAAAATAGAATTTTCTATCAAAACCTTAATATTATAAACAATCTAAAATTAGAAATTCTTATCTAAATACTTTAACTAAAAGTCCAAAATGACTTATATGTCAATGTAACATTCCCCAATTTCCTTGTAAATTGTGTTTTTCAAAATTCGTCTTGAGTTTACGTAGAATGATATATCAATAATGTTACTATAATTTGATCAAATATTTAATTCATCAGATGCATCTACTTTCGAAATATTTTTTACTAAAGGCCTATTAATTATCGAGAAATAATATATAATATGGACTGGACTCACCAAACTGGATACAGATAGACTTGTTTGTATTCTAAAAACGTTTTAGAATATCTGGAACAATTTTCTAAATGACTTATTTAGAAAATGGAACAACACTCGCACTTTACCGCTGTAATTCTCTGCGAATAATACACGCACTGGCTTTCAAAGGCAAATTGTGTTAATTTGATAATAATGCTACAAATTATTCTGATATTCTCAAATAAATTTGAGACAACTCTTATTCCTATGTTGTCTCTCGAG
The DNA here is from genome assembly GCA_963921935.1 of Galeruca laticollis. Classification (NCBI taxonomy): domain Eukaryota; kingdom Metazoa; phylum Arthropoda; class Insecta; order Coleoptera; family Chrysomelidae; genus Galeruca; species Galeruca laticollis. The sequence continues at coordinate 174,474,853 of OY998177.1, forward strand.
ATATTAAAATTCAACTCTATTTAAAAAATTCTGAGACAACTCTTATTTCGATGTTGTCTCTCGCGATGTTATGAATCAACTAACTAAACTGTTTCCATAAATAACTCTCTTCTCCTTTGGTTACCAAGAATTCTTTTTTTTTTTAAATACAAATTTACGTTTTTATATACCAAGAGAGATTTTCATTATTTTTTATAAGTGCCATTTTGCCAATAGAGACATCTGTATTCTGGTTTTTCAAATCGTTTTAAAATCTATTTGTCATTAAGTCTATTCTGCTGTAATGTCATATGAAATTGAAATGTCAAATTTTATTGGTATATTGAACCTTTCAAATTATTGATAATACAGTGTGTATCACTAGTATTACATCTAAATATACATATTTTCTTTATTTCAGTGTTTTCTTTAGAATTTAGATAGAGGATATGTATTAAAATATATATATATATATATATATATATATATATATATATATATATAGTTAGTGAAATTTTTCTTGAACCTTCCAGTTATATTGTAAAAAAAGTTTTTCTTGGTGTTTGGTTCGGTTTAAATTAGGAAACTTTAAATAGTCATGTTATTTATTTAAAAATATATAAAAACGGGACGTTTCGACTGGTTCCCCAAGTCTTTTCATACCATAATATTCTAAAAACCCAAATCACTAAAATGTTTTAAAATGTTTTTTCATATTAAAAGATAAATAAAACTCACCCTGAAACGTAATGAGAATATCCAAATTACACCATGTTGTGTGTTACAAACTGATAAAAACATTGAACAATACACATTTAAAATCAATTAACGACGACATTTGTGGAATTATAATTCGAGACTTCATTCCATACCATTATTAGAGGGATTTAATACATATCCTCTATCTAAATTCTAAAGAAAACATTGAAATAAAGAAAATATGCATATTTAGATGTAATACTAGTGATACACACTGTATTATCAATAATTTGAAAGGTTCAATATACCAATAAAATTTGACATTTCAATTTCATATGACATTACAGCAGAATAGACTTAATGACAAATAGATTTTAAAACGATTTGAAAAACCAGAATACAGATGTCTCTATTGGCAAAATGGCACTTATAAAAAATAATGAAAATCTCTCTTGGTATATAAAAACGTAAATTTGTATTTTAAAAAAAAAAGAATTCTTGGTAACCAAAGGAGAAGAGAGTTATTTATGGAAACAGTTTAGTTAGTTGATTCATAACATCGCGAGAGACAACATCGAAATAAGAGTTGTCTCAGAATTTTTTAAATAGAGTTGAATTTTAATATCTCGAGAGACAACATAGGAATAAGAGTTGTCTCAAATTTATTTGAGAATATCAGAATAATTTGTAGCATTATTATCAAATTAACACAATTTGCCTTTGAAAGCCAGTGCGTGTATTATTCGCAGAGAATTACAGCGGTAAAGTGCGAGTGTTGTTCCATTTTCTAAATAAGTCATTTAGAAAATTGTTCCAGATATTCTAAAACGTTTTTAGAATACAAACAAGTCTATCTGTATCCAGTTTGGTGAGTCCAGTCCATATTATATATTATTTCTCGATAATTAATAGGCCTTTAGTAAAAAATATTTCGAAAGTAGATGCATCTGATGAATTAAATATTTGATCAAATTATAGTAACATTATTGATATATCATTCTACGTAAACTCAAGACGAATTTTGAAAAACACAATTTACAAGGAAATTGGGGAATGTTACATTGACATATAAGTCATTTTGGACTTTTAGTTAAAGTATTTAGATAAGAATTTCTAATTTTAGATTGTTTATAATATTAAGGTTTTGATAGAAAATTCTATTTTTGCGTATTCATTTGTGATATTTTTTGAAAAGTTTTAATTTTTTAAGTGTTTATTTGATAATATAATATATAAATTTGAATTCTAATCACCTTTTGGCTCTCTTTTCATAATCATTCTTATTACATTTGATAATTTCATCCTATAGAAAATGTAGTACAAGAAGTAACATTTGGTTTAATTTCTGACAGTAATTTCATATGTGTCATAAGATAATTTAATTGTCTTATAGTGTATTGGACAAACAGTTACTTTCGATTTGAATAGTATAATACGTGATTTGGAAAATTATTTGGAAATTTATAAATTTTGAATTATACTTTGAAATTTTGATCCCTCCCTGAGAAAAGAGTGAGTTGATTGATATTGTGTATTAATTTATCTTTCAGGATATAAAATTTAATATTTATTTAGCCGGGCATATTAATGTGACAACTGCTGTCATTAAAAAATTTATAGGTTATATTTAGCTAAAGGTGTTTTCATATTAGTGTAGTTACAGCTACAAATAAATTCAACGATAAAACAATATAGAATATAATATATTATAATTAAAAACATAGTCGAGATATACTATAATTGGCGCCGCAAAGTGGGGCAAAAATAGATTTGTCACTATTATTACATAAAAAATAAGGTATCGATCATGGAAAGAAGAATGACGTTAAGGGATGGTAAACAGGTAGGAGTTGAAAGTGGATCTGAGGAACAAAGAGAAGAAAGAAGACATAGTATGGGTGATTTTCAGGTGCAGTACTTAGAACAAGGAATGGAACAATCAGAAGGAGATATGACAGCGGGAGATGAAGCAGCAGAACAGGAGGATAGGAGACAGGAAACACAATAGAAATGATCAGTGGATGCAACAATTTTTTATGAAAATGGAGGAGAATAGGAAGGCGGACATGGATAAACTGAATGAGAATATGAATAATATTAGGGGGGATATAAATAATATTAATGGAAAAATGGATAAACAAGATGAGAATATGAATAATATGAGGAAAGAAATGAATGAGAATATGAATGATATAAAGGGGAACATGAATCACTTAGAAAAGAAAATTGATGAGGTGAAAATTGAAAGTTTGAATGAGATTAAGAAAGTTAGGGAAGAGAATGAGCAATTTAGGAAGCATATTGAAAAGGTGAATGAAGATATGAAGGGCCAGAATGAAAATTTACGCATGGAAATTCAAGAAGTTGGCATTAAAATCAGGGAAGATATTAACAAGCAGGTGGTAGAAGATGTTCAAGAACTAGGAAGATGCCTAGAAGAAAATTTATCTGGAGTAATTCAAGTAGAAGTTAAGAAACAAAATGAGAATATGATTAGTATGCGTGAAGATATGAATAATATGAGTGGATATTTAAATGACAAGATTGATACAATGCAGAAGGAGATTAAGGGAAATATTAATAATATCACTGGAAACATGGATAGGCTGGAAAAGGAAACTGACGAAGTAAAAATCCAAAGTTTAATGGAGATTAAAGAAGTTGAGAAGAAAATTGATGAGATACAGTCTATAAAAGTACAAAGAAAAACCAAAGATGAAATGGTAGACATTAATTTACAGAATCTAGGAAGTGATGCAAATTTATGAAGAAAATATTTATTGGAAAATAAAATACTTAGATGTCAATATAGTGGAACAAATTGTGACATATGATAAAAGAAATAATAATTATAATAGGGGGATACAACTTAATTGGGAATTAAAGAAAATGAACAAAATATTACAAGAAGCTATGGAAAAGATAGAAGAAACCACAAGACAAATTGAAGAACGAACAATTTATACAGGAAATGTCAAAATAAAAGTAAAACTTGACAGAAATATGAAATTAATTGATCCAAGAGTTTTTATTAATATAATTGAAAATAAAATGATAGGAAGTGAACATATTATGGAGAAGAAAATAATTAAAATTACTTTCAATGATATGGAAGAATTTGAGATGCAAATTTCAATGCATTTATTGGAAGAAATTGATGAGATATGGGACTTCAAAATTAAAAAAGATATGGTGGAGAACAGAAAGAAGCGACAGAAACCCATAGAGAATCAAACAATAAGAGAAGAGAATAAGACGAAGTTTAGGAAAATAAAATAAAATTGAATTATATGAAAGGATTATAGGAACGAAATCTAGAAACGAAAAGGGAACTGTACATGGTAAAGAATGCATATAAAAACGATGTGTAAATAAAAGGTTTATGATTAACAAGTAATATTTAAAAACATATTTAAATAAAAATTATATAAACATGGATTGATAATAGAAGAAATGATAGACATGTTGATATGAATTATGGAAATGAAAATAGAAGTTACAGAAATGAAAAACGAATATATGGAAATGGAGATAAAATTTATGACAACAAGTATTGTGAGAATAGAAGAGATTTTAGAAACTTTGATAGAAGAAATGATAATGAAAATAGAAATTTAATTAAGCAACAAAATAGATGGACAGGATGAAATAATTACATTTATAGGAACAAACGGACGGAAGTTATAAGAACTAAGCAAATATATGATACAGAAGATTGAATCAAATGATGAAAAACAAGTTGATATGTATGCATAGTCGATGAAGAAGTTAGAAACAGACATAGTTATTGATGAATTGATGAAATATAAGGAAATAATTGATTTTGAATAGATAGATAGAATTAAATGGTAAAATAATTGAATTTGAGGAGGTAAATATGGAAGTATAGGCAATTGAAGAGGATAATAGGAAGTTATGGAATATAAAGAGGAATGGAATTATGGTAGAATTGGAGTTAATGAGTGGAAATAAGGAATATGAAGAGAAAGTGAAGAGTTTGATGATGAAATATGAAGGATTGATTGAAAAAGAAATTAGACTGGCTAACTATTATGAGTGTGAGATAGAATAAATAGAAGATGTGAAAAGTAATGGTAATTGTACAGACTGTAATGAAGAATATTATAAATTTATAAAAGAATTATTAAAGATTTATGAGACAAGAATTCCGAAGGAACTAAAGGTTGCTTAATGAAAATATGGATTATAAAAATAAAGAATACTGAGAAATGCTGAAACAAAACCATATCCTGTAACATATAAATGTTTAGAAAGAGTAGAACAGATTTGGAAACCTTTGAGACCATAAAAAAAATTTTATCAACATGTATATAGGAAATTTCAGAATGATATTATGTTACGTGACATTTTAATAGATATAGTAGATTTAAGAAGTTTTATGGGAATTATGAATAATAGTTTAATTTGATTCAAGATAATTTTGAGATATGTTGATAATTATTTGAAATATATTACTATGTTACTAAGAACTAGTATTATATTTGGCAATTTTGAGAGATAAATTATAATTATATACAAGAATCGATTTATCAATCTTTTATTAGAGGGATTTAATACATATCCTCTATCTAAATTCTAAAGAAAACATTGAAATAAAGAAAATATGCATATTTAGATGTAATACTAGTGATACACACTGTATTATCAATAATTTGAAAGGTTCAATAGGTATACCAATAAAATTTGACATTTCAATTTCATATGACATTACTGCAGAATAGACTTAATGACAGATAGATTTTAAAACGATTTGAAAAACCAGAATACAGATGTCTCTATTGGCAAAATGGCACTTATAAAAAATAATGAAAATCTCTCTTGGTATATAAAAACGTAAATTTGTATTTTTTTAAAAAAAAAGAATTCTTGGTAACCAAAGGAGAAGAGAGTTATTTATGGAAACAGTTTAGTTAGTTGATTCATAACATCGCAAGAGACAACATCGAAATAAGAGTTGTCTCAGAATTTTTTAAATAGAGTTGAATTTTAATATCTCGAGAGACAACATCGGAATAAGAGTTGTCTCAAATTTACTTGAGAATATCAGAATAATATGTAGCATTATTATCAAATTAACACAATTTGCCTTTGAAAGCCAGTGCGTGTATTATTCGCAGAGAATTACAGCGGTAAAGTGCGAGTGTTGTTCCAGTTTCTAAATAAGTCATTTAGAAAATTGTTCCAGATATTCTAAAACGTTTTTAGAATACAAACAAGTCTATCTGTATCCAGTTTGGTGAGTCCAGTCCATATTATATATTATTTCTCGAGAATTAATAGGCCTTTAGTAGGAAATATTTCGAAAGTAGATGCATCTGATGAATTAAATATTTGATAAAATTATAGTAACATTATTGATATATCATTCTACGTAAACTCAAGACAAATTTTGAAAAAGACAATTTACAAGGAAATTGGGGAATGTTACATTGACATATAAGTCATTTTGGACTTTTAGTTAAAGTATTTAGATAAGAATTTCTAATTTTAGATTGTATATAATATTAAGGTTTTGATAGAAAATTCTATTTTTGCGTATTCATTTGTGATATTTTTTGAAAAGTTTTAATTTTTGTAAGTGTTTATTTGATAATATAATATATAAATTTGAATTCTAATCACCTTTTGGCTCTCTTTTCATAATCATTCTCATTACATTTGATAATTTCATCCTATAGAAAATTTAGTACAAGAAGTAACATTTGGTTTTCTGACAGTAATTTCATATGTGTCATAAGATAATTTAATTGTCTTATAGTGTATTGGACAAACAGTTACTTTCGATTTGAATAGTATAATACGTGATTTGGAAAATTATTTGGAAATTTATAAAATTTGAATTATTCTTTGAAATTCTTGATCCCTCCCTGAGAAAAGAGTGAGTTGATTGATATTGTGTATTAATTTATCTTTCAGGATATACAATTTAATATTTATTTAGCCGGGCATATTAATTTGACAACTGCTGTCATTAAAAATTTTATAGGTTATATTTAGCTAAAGGTGTTTTCATATTAGTGTAGTTACAGCTACAAATAAATTCAACGATAAAACAATATAGAATATAATATATTATAATTAAAAACATAGTCGAGATATACTATAATATATATATATATATATTATATATATATATATATATATATATATATATATATATATATATAATCATAAATTGTACAACGTGTTCTGGACTTGATGCAAAAAATTTGGGAGTTAGTAGATGACATTAAAATAATGCTGTGACATAAAAAAATGTGTCACAGTTATAGGCCTTCAAAGTTGCAAAATCAGAACTTATATTTAAGTATATTTTCTAAATTATGCATTGGAACATTATGAATTTTTAACTCTATGAGAAAGAGAGAGCTCCGAGCTCTAAAATTCGCTAGACGATCGTTAAAGAATTTGGTGCTCATCTAACGAATTTTAGAGCGCGCGCTCTCCCTTTGCCGTATAAACTAATTAATTCCACGTGATGCAGGTAGCACTAAACTCTGTAATTATATTTTTTCTATGGTACGATGGTTAAGAAATATTTTAGTACCCATAATCTTGCGAGCACCAAATTCTTTAACGATCGTCTAACGAATTTTAGAGCGCGGCGCTCCCTCTTTCCCGTATAAACTATTTAATGTTATATGATGCAGGTAGCACTAAATTATGTAATTGTATTTTTTTGAATGTACGATACCTAAGAAATAATTTAGTACCATAATCTTGCGAACACCAAATTCTTTGACGATCGTCTAACGAATTTGGGAGAGCGGCGCGCTCTCTTTCCCGTATAAAATGTTTAATGCCACGTGATGCAGGTAGTACTAAATTCTGTAATCGTATTTTTTCGAAAGTACGATGCTCAAGGAATGTTTTACTAAAATAATCTTGCGAGCACCAAATTATTTAACGATCGTTTAACGAATTTTAGAGCGCGGCGCCCACGTTCCCCAGATAAATTATTTAAAGAATGTTATATTTTGTCAATTTTTTACGTTATCTTAGAGCACTTAATTAAGCACTAAATTATAGTGTACTTGTCGTTTATACTGGATCACCATATATTATTTTCTGGTATGGGGGGTCCAGCTTAATGACAATCTGGACCCCCCCATTTTTCACGCGATTTCCTGCTAAACGGTTTCAGCACTAAAATTCGGACTAGGGTACTAAGTTAGCACCTAAATAGCTCTAAATTTTTGACTGGTTGCGAACTTGATTTGCGATGGTGGTGGGTCCAGCTAAATAGAAGTCAAATTATGTTTCTCTAGATAAATTGTATTTAGGACCAAAAGTAGCAGCAGCATTAGCTGAAAAAATATTGGATGAAGGCGCCTTACACACGTTCCTATTGAATTGCTTGAATTTTTCCGTTGAAGCTGCACATGAAATTTACAATTATTATCTAAATTTCCAGGGATTAATACAGGTATTAATTTACTGGATAGAGAATATAGGCAAATAAAAAATTCTGATCTAGATTTCGAGATGGATGAAACAATGTTTTATCAAAACAGCTGTGATTTAAAAAAAGGAGAAGGAAATTTAGCCCATTCTGAAACTTGTTAATATTTTATTTCCCTTGCCGCACAGCAGTGCATGTGTCGAGATAATTTTTAGCATAATAAATTTGAACAAAACAAAAGTGCGGAATAGATTGAACACTAATTTAGCAGGCATTCCCCATTCAAAACGTTTAATTTTAGAGAAAAATTGTTATGATTTTGAAATTACAACTGAATTATTAAACAATCACAATAATTAAACGTATAATTAGTTTCTTTGTCAAATTTTTGTATTGTTATTGTTCTAAATTAACCCTTTTACTTTGGGTTAATTAGAGGGAATGTAGTTTCTTTGTTGTTATACGATGTACTCGAAGGACCAAATGGGTATTTTTCACTTTAGGTATGATGTAAATGATGTACTGTACGATGCAATGAAACACTTATGTCACTTTAGATTTTATATTGTCATGAAGTTATAATTTATTTCTTTTGCGTCGACAATTAAGACTTCACTTATTATGTACGCGATAACTGAGAGTATTTTGCACATACTTCGATGATTTATTAAATGATTAAAGCTTAAGGACACATGGTTGTTCCCCGAATCAAAACGCCGGGTGATTTTACGAAGTGAGGTACCTTGTTGTACCACGTTGTATGGTGAAAAGAGGGTGAATGTAGGTTATATGTCGTATTTATATGTGTGATGTCGTAGGGTCCACTTGGCCGGGTCTAACCAATGGGATACGAGTATTTTAAAATGTAATGTTCAAACACAAGTGAAATTGCCAGTTGGAGATATGTTTTTTTTTGGGGTTTTCAACGGTTTCGTAGATACAGATAACAGAGTTTGGAAGAGAGTTTTTATGAAGCGATAAGATGTCGGGGACTTTGGTATATTCAGTGGAATTTCAGAAAACGATATTTATCTGTTTTTCTTAGTTGTTACTAAATTTAGATGACTTTTTTGGTGATGTAAAGAAATATTAACTGTTGAAAATAAGGATATATTTAGTTATATGTTTTGAGCATAATATTCGAAAGGTAGTATACAGGGGAAGTTGAAATAATATCACGGGAGAATTTGGTAATTAAAAACCAAATTCGAACAGTTATATTTAATATATTGTTTTTTCATGTTTTTTAAAATTAATAAACAATTTTACTATGTTTGTATGAAATTTAAAGAGTTTTAAAATCCCATTACCCCTCCAACCGAATTTCAAATCTAATGTAATTTTAGTCCGATTTAGTTACTTTTCGAAGCGCAATCTAAAGACTTTTCAGATTTCGACCTGGCAACACTGGTGTAGTATAGTTTACACGAGCGGTGTTTCTATGTAGGTGTGTGGCTCATTTGATGAGCAAATTAGATTAGATGCAGATACAGATGCGGCTGTATTGTTCCCTGCCGTCGGCCATTTGTCTGGTGAACGGGTTCATCACATTACAGGGAAACCATAGAAACCTGTGTCAAGGATACAATATTGCCAGATGTAGAAGGGCCCAATGGACGTTCCTATAATATTTTTATTTGATCACTCAAATAAATTTAGAACAAATATTCAGTTGAGATAAAAGTACCATAAAACTTTCGTTAAATTAATGAGTGGGTACAAGATATTTAATCATCATTAACAAATTACTTATTTAATGATGATCTCATCAGAATCCTATTATGCGCAAATTCATGTATTAAATAATCTGTTATTAATTAATAATTGTAAAAATGTACATAACTCAAACATTTGAGTTGTAATGCGAGCTTGGGAGTAAACTGTGCATGGTGATAACACAACCATTAAATCTAAATTTTAGTTTTAACAGTTAATTATGTTATATACGCCGTTTTTAAATATAGTAAGTTAATCAATTAATCATGTATCAAGTTTCAAATGAACTTGCACTACACAGGATGTCTCCTATAAATTGTTTTAGCAGAATGGGTAACAATGAGTTTTTTGGCATTATCCCTACGTTGTACAATTTAGTTACCTACCTATGTTATATTAAAATATTAAGTTTTCTAATTAAAGCAATTTTTAACATTTAAAAATCAATTTTTGTGGAAAAAAGTTTTTACGAGTTCTGGCCGATCTAATAACAGTTATGCGTAGCGTTCCTCGAGTTCTACAAAAATTTCTTATGACTCTTTCCTGTAAAATATTCATTTTTCTAATTAAAGCAATTTTTAACAATTAAAAATCAATTTTTGTTGAAAAAAATTTTTTACGAGTCCTAGAGGATTTAATAACAGTTATGCGTAGCGTTCCTTGAATTCTACAAAAAATATCTATTTTTCTAATTAAAGCAATTTTTAACAATTAAAAATCGCTTTTTGATGAAAAAAATATTTTTACGAGTTCTAGAGGATTTAATAACAGTTTTGCGTAGCATTCCTCGAGTTCTACAAAAAATTCTTATAACCTTTTCCCGTAAACTATATTTATATGTATATATTTTTTTCTAATTAAAGCAATTTTTAACAATTAAAAATCAATTTAGGTTGAAAAAAATCTTTTTACGAGTTCTAGAGGATTTAATAACAATTATGCGTAGCGTTCTTCGAGTTCTACAAAAAATTCTTATGACTTTTTCCCGTAAAATATTTATTTTTCTAATTAAAGCAATTTTTAACAATTAAAAATCAATTTTAGTTGAAAAAAAATGCTTACGAGTTCTAGCCGATCCTTTAACAGTTGAGTAGCGTTCCTAGAGTTCTAAAAAAATGCTTACGACTTTTTCCAGTAAAATACTTATTTTTCAAATTAAAGCAATTTTTAACAATTAAAAATCAATTTTGGTTGAATAAAATCTTTTTACGGGTTGTAGATGATTTAATAACAGTTATGCGTAGCGTCCCACGAGTTTTAAAAAAATGCTTATGACTTTTTCCGGTAAAATATCTATTTTTCTAATTAAAACAATTTTTAACAATTAAAAATCAATTTTTGTCGAAATAAATCTTGTTACGTGTTCTAGAGGAGTTAATAACAGTTATGCGTAGTGTCCCACGAGTTTTAAAAAAATGCTTATGACTTTTTCCGGTAAAATATCTATTTTTCTAATTAAAACAATTTTTAACAATTAAAAATCAATTTTTGTCGAAATAAATCTTTTTACTTGTTCTAGAGGAGTTAATAACAGTTATGCGTAGCGTTCCTCGAGTTCTACAAAAAAATTCTTATAACTATTTCGCGTAAAATAATTATTTTTCTAATTAAAGCAATTTTTAACATTTTAAAATGGCAGTCAGTAACCGTGCAGTGCAACAGTAAAATAAATATTGTAAATAATGTGAAGAATTAGTATAAGTGGTTTAAATAAATGTACAAATAAATTGAACCCGATGTCTATAAAGCTAGATGGTCACATCAGCTGAATCAGTTGGGAATAAGGGCAATAATGAGTGCTCATTGCCCAAAAGCTGAAATTTGATGCTCTCATATATTACTAGAAAATGAGAGTTCTGCTAACTTTTAATTAAGCTAGCAGTGTACACCCTCATACACCTAAGTACTCAATATTAATTGTAAAGCAACATACAGAAAATTTATTGCTCAATGAGTGCTGGCGATATGTGATAAGAAGTTCAACGAAAATCAATTTTTCTACTACCGTGCGTAAAGTACGTACTTTAGACACACTTTCGAGTGCGTAAAACTTTACTTTACGCACTAGTGCAGTTCCAATTTGTATGTAGTTTTATCTAGTCTTATAAAAATATAGGTAGGTATAATAAACGGATATTAAATCTGAGTTTTCTTTAAATCAGAGATTGAAACATATAGAATTCAGTAAAGTACATACGTAATCATTATTGGGTACTGGAAAATAATAGAATAGGGTGCATAAGTTGGCTGTGAGTGACTGACATTTCTTTGTGCATTGAATCTGACATTTAAATTTGAAATTGAGATCTTCCGACTATACCTAGGGGAGGGAAAAGTATTTATATTTAAGTATTGAACATTTTTAGGAAACTATGATATTATTTTAGATTCTTTTTTTAGAAAACGGAATAGGTAGGTATATATAATTATAAAGATGGATTCCTCTAACGATCTCTCAGGAGGTTATTGTGAAAATACACCATCAAACATATTACACGTAGCACAGAATGCTTCTAATGATTTATTGTCCCAAAAATCTGTGAATATTTATGAATCAAAATACAATTTGTTTAAAGAATGGTGTAGGAAAAATAAAATAACAAAATATTCCGAAAATATCCGAGTGCACAAATGCACCTTTAATATTAGTATTGTTAATCATTGAATTCGTCTGTTGTTTTGTTAATTTGTTGTAATTTTGATTAAATTGTTCAAAATATTAATCAATATATAATATATTTTATTAGGAATCAATCAAAGCGTTATAGTTTCTTCTAAAGAAAAATTAAACCTACTTTAGTGTGTAAAGAAAATTACTATTAAACTTCTGTATTTTGATAAAATTTTCGGAAGTAGAAAAAATTGTATATTCAATTCGTGTGTAAAGGCCTTTTTTCGACTCATGCGACAATATTCACATTCGTCGAAAAAAGGCTACTTTACACACTTGTTACATAAATAACTATTTTTTCCAATTTATACTATCAAAATTTCTAGTATGACACTCTGAGCATGTTCTTGGGGTGAATACACAAATCTGCATTAGTAATTAATGATTCTAAGGTGTTTGGTATTTAGTGCTCAATTAGTGCTGGCGATATGTGATGAGATTTGACGGAAACTTTTTTTTTTCAATTTTTATTATCAAAACTACTAGTATGGCACTCTGAGCATGTTCCTGGGGGTGAATACACAGATCTGCATCGGTAATTTATAATTCTATTTTGTTAGGTATTTAGTGCTCAATTAGTGCTAGCGATATGTGATACGAGATTTAACCGATTTTTTTTTCAATTTGCATTAACAAAACTTCTATTATAACTCTTTGAGCATGTTCCAGGGGTAAATACAAATATTTACATTAGTAATGAATGATTCTATGGGTATTTAGTGCTCAATTAGTTCTGGCGAAGAGATTGATGGGATTTTTTTTTTAAATTTTAATTATCAAAACATCTAGTATGACACTCTGAGCACTGAACATGTTCCTGGAGTGAATACACAAATCTGTATCAATAATTAATGATTCTATGGGGTTTGGTATTTAGTGCTCAATTAGTGTTGACCATAAAATAGCAATAATTGACATGGAACAATTTTTCAATATTTTTAAGGATGAAATCTGCTAGATTGACAGCAGAATTGGAGTCCGAACTGGGATGCTAGTGTAAGTAGTTTAAATAAGTGATTTAAATGAATTAGTGTGTTTAAATAAATGTGTTAATAAATTGAGCCCAGACTTCCATTAAAATAAATTCGTTATAGTTTATTACAGGCTAGATAAACCAATAATTAAAGGATTCCTATTAACCGAATTTGATAAATAATCTACTGGTTGTACTATGAAAAAAGAGCAAAAATTATATGCAATCTACATAAGTTATCATCCATCCTGCAAACTAATAATAGTTTAGTTAAGGAAAATCAATGAATAAATAACCAGTCAATTATACATATAATTACTTTGTTGGGCATTTCTACAGCAACTAGATTACTGAGAATTTCTAAGGGTTGCAGTAAATGATGTCACATAATGAAGGTTACTAATAACATCTTAGGGCATCCGCCCTCCCCTTATTGGCCTTGACCTCACCAGCTGTGGATACAATTTTATATTCACCTTAGTAACCTAATGCAACTAGAAGTATCAATGATTTAATCTAAATGTAATACTAAATAGTCGAAACAACTGCATTACAATTTAGAAAATGTAGTTTTTATGAAACTAAACTTTTATTAAATAAAAAAATTATCACGCATTCCTCAGTTTTAGGCAACTATTTATATTTTTGTGCTGCACGAATGTAATAATAGTAAACATGAAAACGTATTGAAAAATTACTTACATCGTAAATGTTTCTATTAATTCTTCTAAGAAAAACTATTCACTTCCATTACCCGGTGAAGCACAATTAGCCGAAAATTAACTTAATGTAATAGACACAACACGGAAGTTCAAAACAACAAATAACGAACAAAAACATGCATTGTTAGTAAATGCCGACTACTGAAAAACAGGTTAAGTTTTTATGACAACTCGTTTTACATACTAGTTCTTGCACAAAATTGTATAAAAAATCTCGAAAACCGTTTTTCGATTCGATTTTATCTGAAAATCACAGTTTCCGAGCTGAAAAATGATCAATATTTTATAAGAATACACGAGCTTTCACAGACGTATACAACTTCTGTTTGATTTTGACAATGACAGTAGTCTTCGAGTTCCATCTCCTCACTATGAGCTTGCGCAAAGGCTTCATCGATTAATTTTTAGGTAGCTTGATTTCGGTAAAACGTATACGGGGTATTTCTAAAGATCTACTACAGATAATATTTAATTTAATATGAAAGGTAATGGGGAAGAGGGTTTTGTAAGAAATGTTTTATACATTCAATAATTCAATTACTTTATTTTCCTTGATATATTAATGATTTACAGCAGTGATTCCTAAACTTATTTGGCCTAGTGCCCCTTTTCAAGAAAAATATTAACTCAGCAGCCCTTTGAATTTTTTTAAATTTCAATGGCAGTTAAACAGAATGGATTATGTATGTATTAATGTTTGTATCTTTTAGTGTTTTTAAATGAAACTCAAGGTCTCTAGTTAATTCCACAATATAATACAAGTTATTGAAAATTCTAAAAAATTGACAATTGTTTCGATAAATCAATATCATCGTCAGAATGACAGAAGTTACATTTCATTTTATGCCTACCTGATGTTTAGTAGTTATATTTGGCTAGACCAAGAAGTATATATAACTACTAAACATCAGGTAGGCATAAAATGAAATGTAACTTCTGTCATTCTGACGATGATATTGATTTATCGAAACAATTGTCAATTTTTTAGAATTTTCAATAACTTGTATTATATTGTGGAATTAACTAGAGACCTTGAGTTTCATTTAAAAACACTAATATGAGCATATTCCACGAAGTAAGGGTCGAGTCAGTCAATTTCATTTGTATCTTTTTCGTAAAATATAGAAAATATAGTAAAGAAATACGTAAATTCAAAACATTGAAGTTTGAAATTATGAAACGATTGAAGTTAGAATAGAGAGGTAATACAAAAAAAGTAAAACATTCGAAATCTTCTTAATGAGAAGGTTGAACCTGTTGTACTGCTACCAATTTAGTAATTGTTGGCTACACTTTCGTCAGCAGTTAACTTAAACCACCATGATTGACTCTTTGATATCAGTTTGTTTTTTCTTGTTAATAAATTGGTATTGTTTACCGCACTTAATCCGCGTTCCACTAAATATGATGAAGGAAATACAACTTTTATCGTTGTTTAAATAGGTAATTGTCATTTACCACTGATATAGTTAGCAGTGATATAGTTGTCAGTGTTGATTAGATCATGTTTTTTATTTGACAGTTACTCATTACAGTTTATGTGAATTGTTTACTCAAAATGATACTTGTATTTTAGTTGAATAAAACCTCATTAAGACAGGTTTTGCTTTATAACAATTTATTCAACTATTAATAATAAAACAATAGGTATAGTTTGTTTAAATCTTCATATATTTGAACTAATGTTCAATTTAAACTTGTTGACGCGTTTCACTAACACAGTAGCTTTGTCAAAACGAATGAAGGTTTTGACAAAGCTACTGTGTTAGTGAAACGCGTCAACAAGTTTAAATTGAACATTAGTTCAAATATGTGAAGATTTAAACAAACTATATTGTTTTATTTCATCGTTCAGTATGGATCTTCATCAAGTAAAAGCCTCATCTATTCAATTATTAATAATAAATACTAATCAAGACAATGGACAAGTATTTCAAGCCTGAACGATTTGAAGTCGAATACACCTCACCTTGTGCCACTTCCCAATGGACTCACTGGAAGACCACCTTTGAAACCTTTGTTAACACAATTGCTGCTAACGAAACTGACAAATTATTATTACTCTACAATCACGTGAGTCACAACATTTTTGAACTCATCAATGACTGCAAATCTTATGCTAAGGCTATAGAAAGATTAGACTTTCTTTATATAAAACCGAAGAATGAAGTGTATGCGAGGTACAGACTTATGACTAGACGTCAACAGTCAGGGGAAACTGTAGATCAGTATATATAATCTTTAAGAGCTTTAAGTGCGGACTGTGGTTTTAAAGCAGTGACCGCTGAGAAGTACAGGGACGAATACATTCGAGATGATTTTATTAATGGACTAATCACCCCTAATATCCGACAAAGACTGTTGGAAAATATAACTTTAGATTTAGAAGAGGCATTTAATAAAGCACGTGCCCTCGAATCAGCACAAACATTTTCTGAGTCTTTTAATACCCTCCAACCACAGTTAGCTTCAACGTCAAATAGTGAGACTCATGAGAAAACCTTATACAGTCCCTTAACTTCTGCTGAAACCAACAAGTCGAAATGTTTCTTCTGTGGATATAAACGTCATATGCGTTCATCTTGCCCTGCACGTGAAGAAATATGCAAATTGTGCAATAAAAAAGGACATTTCTCTAAGGTTTGCAGGTCATCCAAGTCGAAAACCTCTGCTGCCGCAAAACAATGTGACGACTCTTTGGAAGAAGACAACTTTCCTACTTTTGCATCAGTTCAAAACATTAATTCTCGAAAGTCTAAAACTTCAGCGGTTTCACCGACTAGTCTTTCCAAGTCAGTAATCACATTAACCATTAACGGATACTCGGCAGAAGCACTCATCGACACCGGAAGTACAGAAAGCTACATCAGTGACTTGTTTGCCGCAAAGCTGAAGATCAAATTGCACCCGACACAATCGAAGGTCAGTATGGCTTCATCCTCATTACTAGTACCAGTTAAAGCTTACTGTTATGGAGATTTGGAAATTCTTAACCATTCTTATTCTAAATTCAAGCTGTGTCCTCAAAAATTGTTGTGCAGATATTATTCTCGGACATGACATTCTTAAACAGCATTCGAATTTGTCAGTAAACTTTAGCGGTGACAGACCAACTTTGAATGTAAGTAGCTTTTTAGCATGTGCTAAAGTTGTGCCAGCTTCCCTCTTTGAGCATCTAGCGCCAAATTATCGCCCTATTGCTGTTAAATCAAGAAAGTTTTCCAACGATGATGAAAATTATATTAGGTCACACGTTCGGAGTCTCCTGAAAGACGGAATAATTGAAGAAAGCCTATCCCCTTGGAGACCTCAAGTACTCATTATAAATGCTGGACGCATACCCATTACCATCAATTGAGAAAATTGCATCAAGAGTGGCCATTTACCGCATTTGAAGCTGCTGGAAAAAATGTTGGCCATTTAAAAGAATACCTATGGGCGTAACCAACTGCGTTGTTGCATTCCAAAGAAAAATTGATGAAATAATTTCGAAAGAAGGTCTTCAAGGAGTTCATACCTACTTAGATGACGTGACAGTAAGTGGGAAAACTCAATCCGAACATGACGGAAACCTAGGAAAGTTTTTAGAGGTATGTAAGAAATACAATTTAACCATCAATAAAGAAAAATCTAAATTTAATTTGCAATCAATCAAGCTTTTAGGATATCTTATAGAAAATAACACCTTACGTCCAGACCCCGATCGTTTGAAACCAATTCCTCACAATAAATCTTCATTGCAACGGGCACTTGGAATGTTTTTTTACTATTCGAAGTGGATACCTCATTTTTAAACGGTTTTATTTAGCTCACCCCGTTTGTTTTATTTATTATTTATTCTTGGGTCAAATTTAGTAATTCAAATTTCACCCTCTTCCTGTCAACCGATTAATCTGAAATTTTGTATACACCTTGGATTTTGGTGACAATACAATTATGTTTATTCATTATCATTATAAATTCAAGATGGCCGCCGCTACAAAATGGCGGATAATACATGTTTTATTAATCCCATCAATATGGGTATCAAATGAAAGGGCTCAGCAAGCAGAATACAATATACTATAAAAAATTGAAATCCAAGATGGCGGCCGCTACAAAATGGCGGATAACGTAGGTTTTATCAATCCCATCAACATGGGTATCAAATGAAAGGGCTCAACAAGCAGAATACAATATACTATAAAAAATTTAAATCCAAGATGGCGGCCGCTACAAAATGGCGGATAACGTAGGTTTTATCAATCCCATCAATATGGGTATCAAATGAGAGTGCTCAACCAGTAGAATACAATATACTATATAAAATTAAAATCCAAGATAACGGCCTCTACAAAATGGCGGATAACGTAGGTTTTATCAATCCCATCAACATGGGTATCAAATGAAAGGTCTCAACAAGTAGAATACAATTTACTTTGCAAAATTGAAATCTAAGATGGCCGCCGCTACCAAAGAGTTGGACTGCAATAAACTAACGGGCAAGAAACCTTGCAATAATGAAGCACTAAATGAATTAAACAGAATGCGAAATAAAAACTAAAAACCAAAAAATAAAAATAGGTAAAAAAACTTTTTAAGTTAAACGGTTTTATGTTAAACATACATTGCAATGTTTAAGATAAATGTACTAAAAACCAAAAAATAATAAAATAGATACAGTCGTGGGAATTATAAACATATGCATAGACTAGACTAAAATAAAACCGTGGGGCACGTCAATTGTCTACAATCGTTGATTAAACTTTTTGTTTTGTAATGTTACACTATAATTAGGCAGTTGTTCAACCGACAATTGACGTGCCCTACGGTTTTATTTTAGTCTAGTCTATGCATATGTTTATCTTAAACATTGCAATGTATGTTTAACATAAAATCGTTTAACTTAAAAAGTTATTTTACCTATTTTTTTCTGACAGAATTCACAGGTTAGTTAAATGCAAGACTTTCCCTCTCGATCCAATTTTAGTCAAAGATTTC
This sequence comes from Galeruca laticollis, assembly GCA_963921935.1. Classification (NCBI taxonomy): domain Eukaryota; kingdom Metazoa; phylum Arthropoda; class Insecta; order Coleoptera; family Chrysomelidae; genus Galeruca; species Galeruca laticollis. The sequence goes on from OY998177.1 coordinate 174,494,016, forward strand.
AATGATATTAGATCCTGTATACTCAAAGCATTTGTAGTTAACGTAGAAGAAAACTCTCCATTCTGTGTTGAAACCGATGCCTCTGATATTGCTATAGCTGCCATTCTCACTCAGAACCATAGACCAGTTGCTTTCTTTTCGAGGACGCGAACAAAATCACCCTGCAGTTGAAAAGGAAGCTTATGCAATAATGGAAACTCTCCGTATATGGAGATATTACTTAATCGGACGTAAATTCCAACTAGTAACTGACCAAAAATCTGTTTCCTACATGTTTGACTTAAGACATGCCGGGAAAATAAAGAATGAAAAATTTACCAGATGGCGATTAGTTTAGCCCCGTACAATTTCGATATTTACAGGCCCGGTAAGGAAAACCTAGCGGCTGATGCATTTTCTAGATTTTGCTGCACATCGAACACATACTCTAAATTGGAAGAAATTCATAATTCCCTATGCCATCCTGGTATTGCACGAATGAATCATTACGTTAAAGTTTAGAATCTTTCCTATACATTAGACGAAATCAAAAATATTACGGCAAAATGCAAAATATGCGCAAAAATAAAACCAAGATTCTACAATAAGAAAACCAACAGCCTTATTAAAGCTACATCACCTTTTGAGCGCCTTAGTATTGATTTTAAAGGGCCACTCCCGTCAAGTACTCGTCATAAATATTTATTGACGGTCGTTGATGAGTATTCTAGATTTCCTTTTGCTATCCCGTGCACCGATCTATCAGCTCAAACCGTCATACAATCACTAGCACAAATATTCTCACTATTTGGTTATCCCACGTACATCCATTCCGATAGAGGCACGTCATTTGTATCAAGAGAATTCGAGACATTTCTACACTCCAAAAATATAGCCACGAGCAGGACAACTCCCTAAAATCCCTGTGGGAATGGGCAAATTGAAAGATATAATGGCATAATTTGGAAAACTGTATCCCTTGCTTTAAAGTCCAAACAGATGCCAGTAAATCAATAGGAGAAAGTACTACCGGAAGCTCTTCACTCAATAAGAACACTGCTTTGTACGGCAACCAACGCTGCCCCACACGAGAGGATGTTCTACCATAAGAGGAGAGGTGTCACTGGCACTGCCATCCCATCGTGGCCTCTCTCTCCAGGCAAAGTTTTGATGCGGAACTTCGTTCGACAAAGTAAATACGACCCCTTGGTGCAAGAAGTCACGCTAGTGGAGGCAAACCCTGATTACGCCTTGGTCCGTCTCCCTGATGGCAGGGAAACTACTGTTAATCTACGAAACCTAGCATCTGCAGAGGAATCATCAATGCAGTCTCCACTAGGCGAAGAACAAGAAGAGGAAAATCAAGCAGACAATCCTCAAGCACAGAATGAAACTAATTTAGACTCTTCTGAATCTATATCTACCCCACGAGAATCTGTATCAACCCCTCGAGGATCTATATCTACCCCACGAGAACCTGTATCAACCCCGGAGGAAGAAGGAGCAGAGAACCAACACCAAGTAGACTTCTTATCTCAACCGATCGACCCTCCACAATACCAACCAACTAAGACCTTTCGAAGATCGTTTCGTCCAACAAGACTATTTGAAAGATTATGTTTCAAAATAAAGTGGGGGAGAGTGATATAGTTAGCAGTGATTAGATCATGTGTTTTTATTTGACAGTTACCATTACAGTTTATGTGAATTGTTTACTCAAAATTATACTTGTATTTTAATTGAATAAAACCTCATTAAGACAGGTTTTGCGTTATAACAACCACCTTTTTAATATGGGAAACGCACTGGGCCCAGCTGCTGCTTAGGAATGTTTGCAGTTTCTGTTTGAATAAGAGCTACTACCACAGTTGAACTTTAAAGTTGGAGAAGTATTATTTCTTAGAACTGCTGACTTAAAAGCTTATGCCATATACAGGGTGTACCAATCTTACGACAAACTTCAGTATATGGATTATTTTAAGAGATATCAAAAAATGTTAACAACAAAAATAGTAGATGCCTTTAAGGTGCATATTTTGAAATTATCTCGAACTATACAGAGTGTTGTATAACTCCGGTACAAATCAAACATACGATTTTTTAAATGAGAACCCCTGTATATTATACCGAATTCGAATTTCTCACATTTTTTTGAAGCTTTTGATATAAGGTTTTGCAACGTTATACCAAGTCCTTCAAAAGGTATGGACACGTTTATGTGAAAATCGTAGTTAAGTCAACGTTCTGTAGCTTATTGTACGTTGAACAAAAAAATTTTATTTTCCCTAACAGAGTATCATACTATGATGCAATATCTCCGTATTTTATTAAATTTTAATTGTCACCTTTTGTATACAGGGTGGACGGAAACTCGCACCTTTCATTTTCTCTCTTCTTTCTCTCTGTTTACATAAACTTTGGGTATAGGGAATACTTAACAAAAATTAATGTTACATGATCGAAGATTCTATTTGCGCTAAAAAATACAGGGTGTTCCATTTGAAAGAAGAGAGAAAATGAAAGGTTCGAGTTTCCGTCCACCCTGTATACAAAAGGTGACATAATTAAAATTTAATAAAATACGGAGATATTGCATCATATTATGATACTCTGTTAGGGAAAATAAATTTTTTTTCTTCAACGTACAATAAGCTACAGAGCGTTGACTTAACTACGATTGTCACATAAACGTGTCCATACCTTTTGAAGGACTCGGTATAACGTAGCAAAACCTTATATCAACAGCTTCAAAAAAATGTGAGCAATTCGAATTTGGTATAATATACAGGGGTTCTCATTTAAAAAGTCGTATGTTTGGTTTGTAACGGAGTTATGCAACACTCTGTATAGTTCGAGATAATTTCAAAATATGGATCTTAAAGACATCTACTATTTTTGTTGTTAACATTTTTTGATATCTCTTAAAATAACCCATATACCGAAGTTTGTCGTAAGATTGGTACACCCTGTATGTTTAATTGGGTTAAACTAAACATACAGTGATAAGCAGGAAGTCTGAGCACCGTATGTCTCAAGCTTTCAGCCAATGAATCACAAAAATATTTCATTTTTATCGAATAACTGCGTAAAGGGCCTCGCTCACCTCGTTCATCTACGACGTTTTTAACAGACGGTTTATGCGCGTCGTTCCAAAATTTCAGGCGAGGCTTGATTTTTGTCGGTTATCGTGCCAACTGTTCTCAACAGTTTGACTGGTCGGGCATTTATCAGCGACAGTGATGTTCAGCATTTTTGTTGTTGTTTACAACTGGTTATAATAAAAATGTTATATTAGGCGGATATTAGGCAGTGGAACAGAGACTTTTTATTAAAGTTTATCGAGCTTTATATATCATTACCTTGCATGTGGAGAGTTAAGTAAGCGGAATACCATGACCGAATGAAAGAAAACAAGCATTACTGGTGAAATACTAAGAAGTGGATGCTGATGGAAGAGTTAAATCAGTAAAACAAAAAATTGATTCCCTACGGGGTGCATTTCGGAGGGAATTGAAACAGGTGAAAGAATCTTTGAAACCTGGTGCCGGGTCGGGGGATACGTGCAAACCGCACCACTGATGCTACGACAACTTGTTATTTTTAACAGATCACTAGAAGACCAGACCTGGTGTTGGAAACAGTGGCATGGTGTTACTACAACGATACCCCGCAATTGCGTATGAATTTAGAGGCAGCAATACACCATTTGAAGGTATTTTTAAATTGGTTGGATCAGTACAGAGAAAATGGTTTTGACTCTGCATTGGTAGCAGCTAGAGAAGTGGCAGAAGAAACTGGACTTACAGAAACCACTTTTAAGTCTCCAAGAATTAGACGAAAGAAGAAAATGTTTGACTATGAAGCAAATGACGAGGCTCATGAACTAGCGCCGAAAGAGGCATTCAGAGTAAGCTACTTTAATGTAGTCGTGATACGTGTCAGCTGTGAGCCACGATTTGAAGCCTTGAAGCAACACGAAAACATTTTTGGGTTTTTGTAGAACGTATTGAATGTGTCGTCAATGCCAGACAAAGAACTTTTAAATCATTGCAAATACCTTCGAACTGATCTTTCCGACGGGAACCAACGTGACATAGACGGACTGGAATTGTTTGAGGAACTAAAAATATTTCCAAATGTTGCGGAGGAAGCAGACAAGAAAAGCAAGGAAAAAGGCCAACTCAACCAAAGCGGAATACTTAGGGCACTGAAGTTCATCACGATTAACAACCTGAGTGATATATATATCCCAATCTATTCATCGCCCTAAGAATTGTGTTGACCATTCCTGTTGCGGCTGCGGAAAGGAGTTTTTCAAGATTGAAGCTTATCAAAACTTACCTCCGCAACACCATGACACAATACCGTCTTTCTTCACTAGCAATATGGTCAATTGAAAATGAAGTATCACATAGGTTATATTTTAAAGTTTTGATTGTTGATTTTGCTCATAAAAAGAGCAGGAGAGTACAGCTTTAAAAATAAAGTATAAAAAAATATAGTAATATGTTTATATGTGTATGTAGTAATCTACTTTTTGCCGTAGTTTTAAGTTTTAAAATGTAAACATAAGTTTTAATTTTCAACTGTAAATATAATATTAACATCTGTTAGTTTTTTTATGATATTATAATTTCTGACATCTGATTATTTGCTGTCTTATTTGTACACTACCCATCCCTCGTTACTTATTTCAAAATAATAGGTATTGTAATATGTAATATAAAAATATGTAAATACTCGTAAAATAAAATAAATATTTTAAAATATGCAACACTCTGTTTTAACTATCATAAATACTAATTATAAAAACAGATCATCAGTTCAAAAGCAATATGTGTATATTATGTTAATATTAACTCATTTAAATTGAGGTGTCTTCACGGCCTAACGTAACGAGTCGTTCACTAAGTAGACAAGGATATAAAAAAATTAACAATCTTCCAGTACAACAAGTAGAAAACTAATTAGATGAGTAAAGTGAAATCCATAAATAATAACTACAGCTACGCTCTGAAAAATCATGTTGAAGGACAAGGATGGGCGTCGCTTTAATTAGACCTACAGATGATCGCCGTTTAAAAACAAAATGTACTTAGATTTCAGCCTTTCACTAGTGTTTATCCAATTAATTAAATACATTTTTATTTAGTGTTGTGAATGACCATAAGTAAAGCACATAGGTTCTTATTTTAGACAATTTTTTCTAGGAAATATAGAGATATAACACTGACAAAAAGTACTCTAGAGAGGCTTAAAATGTATAATTTAGCACCTAAATTTTAAAAAATTTCCGGGGAAGGACCCCCCCTAATATCACCTCGCACAGGGCCCCGCGGCGGCTAGCGCCGCCACTGAGTGAACCTACTATTCTTTCTTATCTATGTACAGTGAAAAAAGTCAAAACAAGTAATCAACAGGGAAGCGAGGAACTGGTTGGCAAACCAACACCTCGCTCGCTGGAACGCTCTACAGGGCAGTGGCGTAACTACGGGGGGGATGAGGGGGATAGAACCCCCCCCCGAACACGAAAAATAAAAAAATCCAATACATAATCACAGAAAACCTATATGCTATTGAAATGTACTAAAAGCTAAGAACTGTAGACAATAATTTTATAAGAAAAACAAAGCTAAAATGCAGTTTTAGGGGCTCAAAATTTGAAGAAATTTTCGATACCCAGATCTCCCGGTACTTCATCCCCCCCGAGCTTCATCCTAGTTACGCCACTGCCTACAGGGTCTAGGGCAGTCCAAGCTACTACTGAGGGGATAGACTGATGGGCATGCTAGGGCAGCTGCAGAACTACCAAGGAGTAGGTTAAGAAATATACGAGTAGCAGGACTCTTAACAGGGCACTGCTGTCTGAAGAAACACCTCTTAACTTATGTATAGGGGAAAGTTCCAAATGTAGGGGTTGTGGCTTGGCTGACGAAACATCGGTCCATGTCCTCCTTATGTGTCCACATTGGGCTGATTTCCGCAGGCGAATCTTCGGAGTCCCTGTTATGACTCCTGGGGACACATTCAGGCACCCAATAAAGAGGATTGAGTCCTTCATTGAAAGACTTGGCTTCATGGATGCATGAGTAGAAGGAATGGCACAATGGGCCCGCCAGTGACCTCAGTGCCGGAACCTTGGCTTGAGCTTGCTCGGCCGAGGTTCACCTGAATCTTTTAGTAGTAGTAGGCGGTGGGGCTATCCGAACATGTTTACCGTCCACGGCGCCTAAACAGTTAGAAAAGTTTCATAGTTCGTCGAAATCCTTAGATATTGCTTTCCAGTCGTTCTCGCATTTGAGAAACTGCAATAAAGTTAATTAGGTTTAATGTAATGAAATCCCACCGTTTTTTATATAGATTGGTAAAGAACACTGCAGTGACACTGCACAGCGCAAAACAGATAGAAGTAGAATCTCAAGTGTAGCCTCAAGTTCTAGTAGGGATGTCCAAACACCATCATCATGCCCATCTAAATCATCTAAAAGATCTAGAACCGATGACATTTTGAGTAAAGTCGATAAGCACTTAGATCAAAACGACTACCAATTTGACATAATAGGTAATAACTTTTTCAATTCAGAGTGTTCCACTTACTACTGGTTTTCGATTTTTAAGAACATTGCCCACAAGTTGAGAAGTTTGCTGTGAGAAGTAGCGTTGCTAACCGAAAAAATGATAATCGACATAGTTTTTGAAAGTCAAATGGGCAACGTCGAAAAATATTCCAAAATTCAAATATATAATACGAGACAATATCCGGCCCAACAAAACAATATGCCCCATGCTTTCATGCCACCACATCAACATCAACACGTATCACAACTCGATGCTATGTCACAAAGCAGTACTGAAAAGTGCTCAACGGAATTTCTTTTTGGCGACTACCTCACATTGCATTGAAGTCATGGTTGCAATAAAATTGTTTAAAAAAGTAGTACTTAATTTTTTTAACCATACCTGCATATTTCAGCACAGTTTATAAAGCTTGGCAGGTTTCGGGTATTATGCGTCCTAGTGCCTGCAGTGAAATAATAACCAGGGCCTATTTTACCAAAAGGCACATAAGGTGAGAGTGGGGCCAGAAAAAAGACCTTGAAAAAATTTATAAACCATTTTATTAAAATTTAAACAGCAAAAGAAAGCCGTTTCTGATGAAAATTAGATATTAAATAAAATTAGACTTAGATTAGTATAACGATATTATATATGTATACTTTTAATCAGATTCATAACATCCCCGGTCTCTTTTAGGGCGTTTTTGTTGGTGCCGCTATCATCGACAAAGTAACATTGTTGCCGAAAGTTGTTCGCAATCTTCTAGATATTTTGAAAATGTATAGGGTGAACTATACAGTGATTGGCCAACGACAGTTATTGCCATAGTAATAATATTTCGAGAATTCTTCATTACTGACAAAATATTTTACGCCTATGGTATTACCTATAGATAGTAGTGGCAACTATGCTAAATTCGTATTTTAAACTGCCCCGTTCCATTACATAATCTTAAAAAGTTATAGAAGTTATTGTGAGATGGTGTCCATCTAAAACGGAACTTTAGTGAAATATTAACAATTGAATAGATGAGGCTTTTACTGGATGAAGATCCATACTGAACGATGAAATAAAACAATATAGTTTGTTTAAATCTTCATATATTTTTTTTTAAATATATGAAGATTTAAACAAACTATATTGTTTTATTTCATCGTTAAATATTAACAAGTTACATTAAGACCTACCCTCCTATATTTGAGGATTAATTACAAGGTATGTGGTTGTACATAATAATGTCGATTTATTTGTGTTTTAATATGTTTAAAGTTCGTAACTCTGAGGTAGATATTACTTCTTTACGGTTTAGTTTTATTTAATGTCCTATGCCAATCAGTTTCTGTAAAAAACTAGTCATTGACCATGTGGCCTATAACTGTCAAATAAAAGTTTTTTCAAAATAGTGTGTCAATCAGTGATTGGCCATACATAATTTAATTAATTTAAGGTGCGTGGGTCATTTTAATTGATACATTTAAACCATATTATTTGATAGGTACAGGGTTTTCAACTAAAATTATCAGAAGGTATACTTGATAGTTAACATTTCTGTTAAACCTTCTTATTTTGGAATTAACTAGAGACCTTGAGTTTCATTTAAAAACACTTCTTATTTTATTTTATAATTTCACATTAATGGCGGTATCGAATATAAACGGTGTAAATTTAAAATTTTGAGCAATCTAGTCGGCTTCCATATAATATTTAAGGTTTTTTTTCCCGCAGATGCACAACGTACGAGAAGGGGTTAAATGGGAAAAAGGTGTACATAGGAGAACTTGCAGTTCGCTCTGTGGAATGTCACAGAGGAAAGCCGCTCATTAGTTTAACGTGCTACGGCAAACGGTTTAATTCTGAAAAAGTAGTAAGTTTGCAGGCAACACTACGTTGGGTCCAGACACTGTTTTAACGAAAGAAGAAGAAACATTCTTTCTGGAAAGGATAGTGACAAGCTAAATAAAGGGGTTTCCAGTTAGAAAATTCGACATTCATTCATCCCTCAAAGAATTCTTGGAAGCCAATCCACGGAATAATACGTTTAAGGACAACCTACCTGGGGACGGTGAGTACAGGGCATTTCTTAGACGTCATCCAAACCTTATTCATCGGACACCAGAAGTAGTTACAGCATCTAATTACACAATTTCGGAAATGGACATATGCAAGTTGTTTTCTTCAGTAGAGGAATATTTACAAAGCAAAAATTTGGACTATATTTTGCAAGATCCGACTAGGATATTTAATAGGGATGAAACATGTTTTTCGTTAAGCCAAAATTTTTTAAAGTAGTTGCACCACGACATGCAAAGAATGTTGACGAAGTAGACTCCGGTCGAGCACAAATGACTATTACAGTCATGTTTTCGTTGTCGGCCAAACGACTAATCCTATTTATCCTTATAAGAGACTACCTTCTTCCATAGTAAATTTAGTACCAAGCACTTGGGGGATTAGGGCATAGCGACAATGGGTGGATGAAGCTGCGGAACTAAATTTTTAATTATTCTCTTCATTGATGGTCACTCAACACACTCAAGTCAGTTGTGTACAGAATTGAAAATTATTTTAATATCGCCTTATCCCAATACAACAAGAATAATGCAACCAGCTGATGTACTTACCCAAAACGGGTTGGAAATAAGCTGTAATGGAGTTTAGAAGAAAAACCATCAAAGAGTCCTAACTAAAGAAAAAGTTACATCCGTTTTAAAGAGCGATATAGAGGAACACGCAAAATGTGGAACCAAAAAAAATTGATTTTAGGCCAGCGGATTATATCCGTGGGACGCTTCTGCCATTGATTACAATAAGTGTGAATACATCACGAAATATTATTGAAGAGGAAAATGCAGATAACTACAGTATACTTAATTCTGTACTCTGGCCTAAGACTCCAGAAAGAAAGTGTTAAAACCAGATGGAGAGGTTACCTTTTATTTTAACGAGTAAACATTGGAAAAAATTGCAGTCGGAAAAATTAGAATTAAAAAAACAAGAAGAAGAGAGTAAAGACGCTCGGAAAATAAAAATTATAAGGAAACAAGCGGAAATTGAGAAGAAAAAGAGAGAGGTAAAGAAGAAAAATAAAAGAAAGAGTGATTCTATTAATACAGGTGACATTAAAAAGATTATTGCTCTAAAAAAGAATACAAATATTTTAAATGAAATTCAAACGCACTACATTTTAACTAATGTGCCAGGACCCAGTAGAAGGATCCATTCAACAGTCAAACATAAAGCTGTTAGACAGGTATTTGCAGATGAGAAGGAAGAAAAATAATGAATTACACAAGTTGATCCAAATAATCTACCAGCTACCGAAAAACTCTGTTTTATTTGCACTAAACAGCTGACTTCATTTATCTAAGGTGTTTATTGCCATACTTATAAAAGATCATACCATAATAAGTGTATACTTAAATTTTACAAAAATATCGATACAAATATTTAACTGAGCACCTTGCCTTCTTCATAAAAATGTACTTTAAATTATTTGTAATGTTCCTTTGTATTTTAAACTGTTTATTAATAAATATTACCTTTTCTAGTAGGTACCTATCTACCTATGTCAATTTTTGAGTAGAGGTAGGTACCCAAATTTGAGATAGGCGCCTAATTTGAGATAGCTTCGCATATTATGGTATATGTAACGTCATCTAACAAAAGTGGTGTGAACTTACGCCAATAAACTAGACTGCAGTGATAAGGAGTCGTTAAGCGCGTCAGTTCGTTTGTTTTTATGAACGTGCGTTTTTCTTCAGATTTGAGTCTTAAAGTTTTTTTGATAGTGTAAAGAAACCGGCATTTGCAGTCAACCTAAGTGGAAATAAAATATTTTATGTGTCGAAGTAGTTTAGGTGGTGTCTAATGATGTCTTATTAAAATTGGCTGTATTCTTTCATAACTACCCTAAAAATATTGTTGTCAATTTTTATAACGAGAATTCCTAATTTGAGATACCAAATGATTCTGAATTTGAGACTATCTCAAATTAGGCTCCCAATACATATATTACATATATATTTTTTTCCACTACTAGCTGTGAAGTTGACAATAATTATTGTGTCATCTAGCCAACTGAGAAGTTGAATTTCTCTATTAGTGGTTAATAATTTTTTCTATTGTTAACCTAGGTCAATAATGGACAAATTCAAATGTTTTGAGAATTCAGGGATAATAGCTTAATAAAAACTAATGCAACATAATTTTGTATACCCAGGAGATTGTGTTTAACATATTTACTGCTTGAAATTACCTAACAAGATAAAATTATTTCAATAAAACTGTCATTCGTTTAAAATTCGCGCTCAACCAAAAATTTCTGATGACATAAGGAGTGCGTTCATAATATATGGGTGAGGTGAGGAGCGAAAACAGTGTCAGTCAGATGACGGAGTAAACGCCTAGGGAGAAATCAGTTTGAACGATTTGTAGATCAACACTATCAAAATTTGACATTGTGTTGTTCATTTTCCGTTAATTTTAGAAAAACGAGGATCGAGAAATGTTTTTACCTTCAACATTATCACCAGTGGAATTTGAAAATCTTCTGTTGATAGAAACTCGTAGCTAACCACATAGACAAATAATATATTACTTTCTCTTTGGTGAAGCATATGTTAAATGTTTTATGAACGCTCACTTTGTAGCCGAGTGTTGTGAACGCACTACCGCTGTAATTGTTCAAAGTAAAACATAAACCACGTTTTGTGAAATTTTTGATCGTATAATTGGTTTCGTTAATCCGTTGCACTTAATATTGGTGATTATGAACCATAGGAATAACGGTATTCTATTGCTGTATGATTAAATTATACCTACATGATTTTTATAAGACATTTTTTATTTTTGATTTTTTTCTTAAATTTGGCTAATAGTGGAAAAAAATGTATATACACCACGGTAGTGAAGACATTTATAAACCTCGCACCTTATTCCACTCGGGGCAAAGCCCCTGCGAAATAATTTTGGTGCTCGGTTGATAATAATAGTCTTCACCACCTTGGTGTATAATATACTATTAATGACCGTTAATACTGTATTTTATTACAGATGCCTAAAAATTACAAGAAATGGGATCCTCGTGGTATGGTGAAAGCTGTGCATAATAAAGATATCTAAAAACCTCAAAAGTTTTTGGTGTACCCAAAGGCACTGTGGAAAGATACTCAAAGTCAGATAAAAGCCCAGAAGAACTTGTCAAACTATCGATAGGCCGGAAACCAGTTTTTCTGAACAACTAGAAAACGAACTAGTTCAATATGCATTAGCCATGGAACAAACGATTTTTTGGTCCGAGGTCGGGCGATATTAAACGAATGGCATTCCAACTGGCAATTAGGAGTTACCGCATCCATTTAATGGCGTTAGTAAATCTGCTGGCAAAAAATGGTTGAGGTTATTTTTGAAGAGGCATCCACAACTTTCGATGAGAACACCGCAAGGCATGTCTGCAGCTCGTATCAAATATTTTACTCCCGAAAAAGTCTCAGCGTTTTTTGATCTCTATGAGCCAGAATATTCCAAGCTTCAAGATCCTTCCCAGAGGGTATTCAATGTCGACGAAACGGGCATTACCATCGTTCAACATAAGAGCATAGTAAGGTTTTATCGTTGAAGAGAAAACAACAGGTTTCTAGATTAAGCTCCGCAGAAAGAGGTAAACTAATCACCGTAATAACCTGTATGAACGCTGCAGGAGTTTATGTACCGCCATTATTCATTTTTCCACGGAAAAATATTGAGTCCGAGGTAATGATTGGTGGTCCAACTGGAGCCATAGCTGAGTGTCACACTTCTGGTTGGGTTCAATCAGATATTTTTACAAGATGGTTGTCATTTTATCAAATTCACGAAACCCACAGCTGCTGACCATGTTCTACTTATGTTGGATGTACACTACTCCCACAAGAAACATTGCTGTCATAGATTTGGCAAAACAAAATTATGTGACGATAATTTGTCTCCCGCCACATTCTACCAATAAAATGCAGCCTTTAGATGTTTCATTTATGTCTCCGTTAAAAATCTATTAAACTCAGGAGATAGAAAATTGGCTTCGAGAGAACTATTTAAGTACTGTATCCACATACACAATTGCTAGTATTTTTGGCAAAGCCTACAATAGAGCCGCCACTATGGAAACATCGTGCAATGGTTTTAGAAAAACGGGACTAGCTCATTTGAATAGAAACACCTTCAGAGACCATGATTTTGGCGTGCATAATGTAATGGAAAACAAAACAGGCCTTCAAGAAGAACACCTCTCCGAAAAATTAAATAATCAGGAAGATCATCTGAGCAACCAAAATGAAAATGAAGCAATGGCTCTACCAACGCCAGAAAGCAATGAACGTACACCAAGTCCATCCTCAGCAAATAAGCCTCAGAGAGAATATTTTTCTCCCACGGATATTTGTCCTCTGTCTGAATACAAAACCAGAGAAACTAAGGTGCATGTTAGGGCTGGGAAAGCATCAATAATTACCTTAACTCCTTACAAAGATGAATTACAAGGTAATTTAGAAAAAAGAAAAATACTATACCTAAAAAAAACATCAGTGAAGAGTTAGAACCAAAAGAAAAACAATCAAAGGAACTGGTAAAAAAGTCTACTGCAATTGTACGAAAACAGAAATCAGCAGTTTTAAAACAGGATCAACCTTCCACTTCGGGGTTAGAGCAGAAGAGAAAAAAACGCCGGGATTCTTCTAGTTCAAGCTCAGAAAGCGACAGCAGTATTATATTGGCTAATTCCTCTTCAGACGAATCCGAAGGAACTGATGCTGAATGTTTATTTTGTTCCGAGGACAAGCATGGCGAGCTATGGGCAAAATGTGTTCACAGAGGGCAGATGGGCCCATGAAGATAGTGGGTAAATTAAAGATGCTAATTTTATATGTTCTTTCTGCGAAGAAACGGGTTTTTTTGAGTAGTATCCCAAATTAGGAAATCTGTCTCAAATTGGGGCATAAGTGTCTCATATTACGCAACCTATTATTTTATGGGAAAATTGACGAAAACAAACTTCAAGTTAAATAACTTCAGTAGCTTCTTTATTACGATGTTTTGTTAATACACCAAGCAAGCGATTTTGTACAATAATAATAAAAATTTGTTCAATGATGATTTTTTTTCGAATTCACAAAAAAAGTGTCTCAAATTTGGGCCCCTTTCTAAGTATGCTAATCACGTATACCCTAATGGCCAATAAAACAGAGTTATTTTTACCTACGCCAATTACTGGTAGCCTACTGGCCAATTATATAAATGCACAGGCCAATTACTGTCTATTTTGCACCTCAACTTATACTTAATCAAAAAAAATTCTATCTCATATTCAAAAAATTTCAAAACAATATTGCATATTTTTCAACGAAACGATTTATTTATTATTAAAAAAAATTTTGACAGTAAATAATAGAATATTGCAAAGTGGCTCTCAAGTGACCAATCACTGCACAGTTTACCCTAGTTGGCGTAACAGATATAGTGTGAACTTAAAGCTGTCGGCTTTTCGTTTGACTGGAATACGAGGATATCGTCATAGTCCAGTCAATATTATAATTTAAAATGCTTATTAGACGATATATTCATTTAATATTACAATTTCAACTAATAATCGTTAAAATGTATTTAATAATTTTACATTTATTGACTGTTACGGTTATTTCTAACCCGCAATTATGGAACGCCATCCTAATTTTTAAAATACTTAGCGTTAATGTATAGAACAAAATACATTATTTAAACAATATTAACCAATTTATATTTAAAAACATCTTAAACATAACACCAGACAATTAACACTATCTTATATCTCGTTTTATTAAGAAGAATTAGAAATATAAATTTCAAATAACTTATTATTTTTCACATTTTTGACTGAACTATGACTAATCTTTTTGAGAGTTCGGTTTTTATACGAGCACAGGTGTTCACTTTTTAGTTGGTAGTCTGACATCAAGAAAGAGTGTAGTTTTTTTCTGAGGAATTTGGGTAATTATAGCAATTATATTTTTAGATAAAAATTAAATATTTACAATGTGGCGTCCTTGGGAAATATCGAGTTCGGTCCAAAATATTGTGTGTTCCAACGACGAAAATTTAAATAGTGATGATGAAAGTGAAAACAGAATTCGACATTATTGGCAGCACAGAAAATATGTTTAAATGTGTATAAGAAGTTTGGTTTCGATGAAGAAACAGAATTAATGCAAGCAGTATCTGATTTAATAGAATTTGCCCTGTTAACTATATGTAAAATAACTAATAATGGGCCTTATGAACGCAAGAAGCGATATGATAAGGGATTGGTCAAACCTTTAGATGTGTTTGTAATAAAATTATTAAAAACCACCATATATGACTTTTACAAAAGTAATGAGTTACCTACGATTGAAATAATAAGAAATAAATTGACAAATGCCGCCCGTAATGTAAATGGCTGTAATAAAACTATTGAAAACTGGATTAAAAAATTGGGATACAAATTCAAAACTATTAATAAATGTCAAACAGTCATGGAAAGCAGAATAGTGGATATGTGTTATACATACTTGGAACAAGTAACTAAGTATAGAGAAGAAGACTGGCCAATTCTCTATTTGGACGAAACTTGGTATGATACACACGACATGGTTAACCCCCCAGAGCCTGACCCCCTATATCTTTATTGAAAAATGATGTTACTCAGTTCTCTATTAGTTACAGTCTAGAATAACACAAAAATATGAAATTTTTAACAATTTGTATATATGTAGTCAAGTTAAGGGATGTCTAAATATTCATACGTTAGGCTTTAGTGAAACGTTGTTTATTGGATACTATTTATTCATCATGATTTACATAAAATAACTACAAACTAGCAATTATAAAAAATGCTCATGGAGTATGATAGTCTGAAACAGTCGATATGAAGTCCGATGTTACATTTACTGCAAATGAAGGTGACACACTTATGACATCTTGCACAACGCAGCTGTGTGGGATTTTTCATCGGCCAGTGTTCAAGCCTATCGTATCTTACATCATTCAAAACATTTGATGTTCTTTGAGGCATCGGGATGCGAGGCTTTGGAGTTGCCAACAAAGGAATTACAATTTTACGGATGAAATCTACTTGTTTCATTCGTGGTTGTAGATTTCGGAACAAAATCCAAGCATTGACGATAGATGCATTGATACAAAAGCGAATAATTGGCCAATACCATTTTCGGCTTCTAATATTTATTCGATGTCAAATGAAATGTAACTTCTGTCATTCTGACGATGATATCGAAACAATTGTCAAATTTCTTAGAATTTTCAACATTTTATCAATATATTGTGGAATTAATTACAAACAGTTTCATTTAAAAGAGTAATATGATAAAATATCATCGTCAGAAAAAATCATTCAACATCACTTTTTCGGCTCAATTGCAAGTCATCATTTCGAAACTTGTTGTGGAAAGTCTATCACAATGTATGTAAACTTTCAGGCAGATCCATAATAAAAATCGCAAACACGCCTTACCTGAGCTTATAGTAGAAAAAATAGAGCACAGTAAAAAAACCAAATGACAAATGTTATTTTTGTAGTTTATTAGATAACAGAGTTAGTGATTCTAGAAGTTATTTTGCTGACTTGTTAAGTTGCGCTTTTGTCCTCATGAGACTTCTGCAGTGTAAATGGCTCCCTACCTTGCGTTAGGGAAATTGCACAGTTTCTTTTATTTTTCTGTCATCTGTGATTTGCAGTAAAGTATGTGACTGTATCCTTTAGAAAATTATTTGGCTCATCTGTTGTATTATTTCTGGTACTTACAGTTTGAATGTGAAGGCCTTGATGTTTTATCTGGTTTGGACATACCAGTGAGCATCGAAAAGTTTCCTCATAATTATCAATTATGCTGGAATTTTCTGATACAGCCCGAAAATTCTACTTTATTTGTCCACATTGGAATAATTACTCTCATATAGTAAATTTTTGTTTTCTCAAGCTATGTTTGAGTTTATGTCAAGAATCCAGTTTCAATATAACAGTTACCATTCTAAGGATACTTTCTCATATTGGTATAATGGGAAATGAAATTGCAGATCAACTAGTTAAGAGTGCGACAACTTTAAACAATTATGCAGATAATATTCAAATTCCATCCGATCTCAAGCAAGTCATCAAGCATAAGTTCAGAACTTTATGGCAACAGCATTGGGACTCCATTCCGTCAAAATTACATCAAATCCAACCTTTATTAAGTCGCTCTTGGAGCTTCAAGTCTCTCAAGACAGAACCTAGCAGTGATAATAATAATAGCCTTTATTGCCCAACAGATTTATACAAATCCCTTTACAGAGCAATAACAATGGTTATATAATAAAAGAAGAAACAGCCTTAAATTAATTTAAGAAAAGAAGCATACAAAAAAATTAAAAAACACATTTCACATAGTTGTATAACGTTCAGTAGCACAAGCTTTAATAACTTTAAAATTATTTATAAAAATGTCGCATGTGTTGCACAATAAATTAAAATTATTACACATAACATTAATTGGTGAATGAAGTAAAACATTTGTTCGAGACCAATCACAATAAAAAGGTAAATGTTGTCTATTGTAGAACTGTGGTACATTAAAATTAATTTTATATATCAAGTCTGAACAATCAATTAAATTGTGCAAACACTTATATAAACAGGACAATGATTTACAAATTCTACGAAATTCAAGAATTTCATAATTAAAAATACCTAATAAAATCTGAGGAGACTAAGAATTGATCACACTAAATTTACTCATGGCTACCTAATGTCAACAAACAACCGATCATACTGTTCAACCTATAACTGTAACCTTAACACATTATTATAGAATGTCAGTTCTCAGCTAGAAGACAGCAGCTGAAATTCGAAGGAAATCTTCAAGAGATAATATGAAATCCAGATAATGCCATCACCGTCCTCCAATTTCTATAAGATGTCCAGCTGTACCATAAAATCGAACTCCTACTTAATTAGTTAATTTACTTGTATATTTGATTGTACCTGTGCGAGTGGTCTTAGTAGCCGAGTACGTTAATTGAAATAAAAATAAACGGTTTTAAAAATTAAAACTAACTTTTCCGCATCTGTGGCCCTGAACAATATTCCATCATAAAATTGTTACTTGAATACACTACGGGGGATGTATCGTGCTAACAAACCGAAATTTCTCCATAAAAAACCAAAAATTTAGTATATCTGGATTTATAGGACCCGCTGTACTCGCTCTAGTCAATTGAAAATTAATAGGATACATCTGTGAGACACCTTGAACAATATTAAATCATAAAATTGATCAATCGTATACTCTCTGGATGCTGTATCATGCTAACAAAGTGAAAATTCTCCAAAAATGACAAAAATTTGGTACGTCAAGTACCATAGCACCCGTTGTACTGGGTTTAGTGAGCTGAATATCAATAGGGTTCATCTTTGAGACGCTCTAAATAATCCAAAAATGAGAAAA
This sequence comes from Galeruca laticollis, assembly GCA_963921935.1. Lineage (NCBI taxonomy): Eukaryota > Metazoa > Arthropoda > Insecta > Coleoptera > Chrysomelidae > Galeruca > Galeruca laticollis. The sequence continues at coordinate 174,512,042 of OY998177.1, forward strand.
ATATCGTACTTAAAGTACTGTAGCACCTGTTGTATTAGCTCTGGTGTTCTGAAAATTAATAGGGTTCATCAGTGATATGTCCTGAATAATATTCAATCATAAAATTGGTGACTTGTTGAACTCCGGAGGCTGTATCGTGCTAACAAACTGAAATTTCGCAAAAAATGACAAAATGTCGTACTTCAAGTACCATACCACCCGTTGTACTGGTTATGGTGAGCTGAAAATCAATAGGGTTCATCTGTGAAATATCCTGAATAATATTCGATCCTAAAATTGGTGACTTGTTGAACTCCGGAGGCTGTATCGTGCTAACAATCTGAAATTTCTCCAAAAATTACAAGAATGTCGTTACTTAAAGTACTATAGCACCTGATGTACTGGCTTTGGTGAACTGAAACTCAATAGGGTTCATCCGTCATATGTCCTTAACAATATTCAATCATAAAATTGGTGACTTATTGCACTCCGGAGGCTGTATCGTGCTAACAAGACATGTAAGGAAAAGTGGCCGACGACAACGACGACATACACACAGGATTTTTTTCCAAAAACCGTTTTTTCGTGTTGTTGTTGATAGAAAACGTAAAAGTAACTCAATTTTTTTTTTCAAAATTCCAACTTTTTTTGGGGTAAACCAATACTTTTCTCGCATATAGATAGGTTGGGCGGAAAAGTAAAAAATCCTTCATCCACCATCCGTTCTTTATTTTCATTTTTGGAGCCATTCTTCTAACGCAAAAAAGATGTTCTTCTAGATTTGCAGCTACTACTTTTAGATTTTCGTTTGTCGATTGAATGTGTAGTTTGGAACTGGGAATTCGGAAGTGCAGTGTTCGGATTTCAAACAGTTATAATTAATTTTATTTTGGTCAGTGGTGAATTGACGTTTCTCGACCGTGAACCGCGATCGGTGCCTTTCTTTTCAAAAAATAAATTGACACTGACAGTAAGCAAAAAATGATGTCCACGGCATGTAAGCCAGTCTCATAAAATTGTAAAATATATTGTATTTTGAGCAATTGATGCCCAGAAATTGTGTCTCTGGTTTACATAATAAATGGAACTTATGTTGTTAACCTTTATTTATGGAACCCGCAAGAAAAGGTTTTAAGGGAAATATTGGAAAGAATTCGCGTAAATGGAGACGATCCTAGAAGTTACAGGCCAATGCCCTCCATAATGGACCATCGAGCCGGATACTGCTGTATTCATGTTCCCTCCTGGATATGTTTTTGTTCCCATGTGTATCCTTGGAAGTGTCATCAACTTATAAGGTAAACTATGCATGGTTTCTAATTAAAATTTGAATCTTATTGTGTTCGATAACGTAAAAACTCTCTCGCTCAATTCAAAGAACATTTTTGAAGTTTAAAAACAGTAAATTTGAATTATTGTCGTGTGGTTTGTAGTGCAACAGCGCCGGTTCAAGCCCCAAATTTTAATTTCGTACTAGTTGTTCCTGTAAATATTTGTAAATTTTCTCGAATATGTATTTTTAAAACGAAGAATATTCATCTTTGTCGTGTATACATTTTCATAACTCGTACTTCGCATTTTCGTTCACTGAAAATTTAAATATAGTAATTGGTAGAAATGGATATTCTCAAAAAATCTAGGAAGCACGCTCGATCGGCATTTACTCGATTATCACTTGGTTGGATAGTAATCTCGATATTACAACTGATGTTTTTCAAATTCAAACTCGCGAAAAGGCATTAACGGATGCGTTTGTTAATTTAGAAAAAATTGAAAATTACATAATCGACCTTGAGTGTGATGCTAGTGAGCTTCCTAGTCTTAATGAATTTGATAGTACGGCAGAAAGGTATCTGGACTATCTCTCTAAGATGCAAACCCTTTCCAAATGTACCCCTCGCACAAGAAATAGTAATTCTCAAGCTATTATTAACAATAACCCCTCGTCTCATATTGCAAAATTACCTCAATTAAAAATACCTGAATTTAACGGCTATATCACGAAATGGACATCACTTTTCGAATTGTTCACATCGCTCATTACGAATAACTCCGTTCTTTCCGAAGTCGAAAAACTCGTATATTTGAAAGCTTCATTAAAAAATGAACCCCTAGAATTAATTAACGCATTGGAACTTATAAATGATAACTTTCGTATCGCAATAGATATTTTATTTGAAAGATCTCGCAATTATTAATTCACATTTCAACTCAATTATTGATTACCCCACCCTATCGAAAGGCAATGTTTACGTGAATTTATTACTCGTATGAAACAGCACATAAAATCGTTAATTAATTTAAACATTGACACTCAACACTTAATGATGATAAATAAAACCGTAAGAAAATTGGATTTCGCCACGAAACGGGAATATGAGTATCAAAGAGACAAGTCCGCATAGCACACGATTGATGAATATTTTCGTATTGTTGAAGAAAGGTGCAAGGTACTTTCTTCCATTTTACCTCAAACTATAAAAAAGGAAAAGACTCAGTTGAAAAATGTTGTTTCTTATTATTCAAATAACTTTGATAATAATTCTTATACTCCGTAAATAAAATGTATTTTCTGTAATCATATATCACATAAAATTTATAGGTGTAACAAATTTTTGGACATAGCTCATAATCAGAAATTGGACTTCGTGCATTCAAATAATTTGTGTACAAACTGCTTTGGTAGCTACTAATTGCCCATCTAAATGTTGCTTTACTTATTCTAAGCCCCATCATTCTTCGTTGTGCTTAAAGAAGCCACCTCATGCCCATTCTCGGCAAAATAACTCGTACGATTCGGCTAATTCTCGGCAAAACGACTCAAGCGCTTTGGTCAATGATCAGCAAAACAATGTAGATGATTTGGCTACTTCTCAGCCACATGCGCAAATAGTGCACTCGCAAGTTGCCAAGCTCGCCAAAATTCGCACGCGAGCAATTCCAGACAAAATTCTGATCAAGGATCATCATCACGAAGGCCTTTTAGCCCTCGCGCTAATTTTTGTACACGGGAGAATTAAATGCCTGAGAAATCGCGTAGCTCGTTATAGACTGCGACATCATATAGCATGTCAACTTTGTCTCGAAAAAACAATGATGTTTTATTAGCAACTGCCATGGTCACAGTTTATTCCAAAAATGTCACCCCTATTCAAGAAAAATGTATTCTTGAGAACGGTTGTCCATTTCAGAGCACCTTTTGAACAAATTAGATGCTAAAGTTTATAACAGAAGGCTGCAAATTTCTGGAATTACCCAAAAATCTTTGGTCTCAAATACGATGGTCAATTTAAAATATTCTTCAATGTCCTAGAAAATGTGTCATTCGATTTTACTTGTGCGGTATTACAAAATATCAGTTGTAATTTGCCTCAATGCTCAATTGCTCCAGAATCAATTTCCATCCCCTATACTCTCGAATTAGCGGACCCCCAATTTTTTAAGCCATCTCAAATAGATTTGTTGTTAGGCCCAGATATATATTATGATCTACTCTTAGATGGTGTAATAAGATTTGGAAAACATCAACCGGTACTACAAAATACTGTGTTAGGATGGGTGATCGCAGGCAATGTTTCACAATCTTCTTGTTCTAAAAGTGCATCATTTTTGGTCAATACGCTTGAAACTTCGTTCGACTCTCCCTCTCTTGATGATTTGCTCAACAAATTTTGGGAATTAGAAGATTTGCCCCCGCAAGATGGATCTTTTCAAGTTAACTTACCGCTGATCTCTACCAATGCTGTCACAAAACTTGGTGATTCCTTCCAAATCGGGAAAAACGATTTTTGAATCTCGAAAAAAGATTACAGAAGGAACCCGTTCCTTTTTCTCATTACAGAAAATTCCTTAATGAATATGTAACTCTGAATCATGCGCGTTACGTACCTCTCTCTTTTCACAATGCTATCAATCAAAATAAATATTGTTTACCTCATCATTGCGTAGTAAAGGAAACGAATTCGAGTACTCCCATCCGTGTAGTTTTTGACGCTAGTTGTAAAAGTTCTATCGCCTATTCACTTAATGATATAACTCTGAAAGGTTATCAAGTGCGGCCAGATTTGTTTGATATTATTAGTCGTTTTCGTCAGTTCTCTTTCGTATTTACTACAGATATCGAAAAAATGTATCGGCAGTCAAACATATTTGCAAAATGTTCTTTGGATGAATCAACCCACTGACCCCATACAGTCCATTGACTTGACGACAGTGACATACGGGACAAAGCTTTCTCAGCACGCGCACACTGAAAGAAATTGTGTTGGTTAATGGAAAAAAAATTCCTCTTCCATCTCAAGCTATCCTTACACAAACTTATGCCGACGACATTCTCTATGGCTCTAATGACATTGCATCACTTAAATCATCTCACGTGGAACTGAATACTCTCTTAAATAGCTCTGGTTTTCGATTACGGAAATGGTGCTCGAACTCCCCCGAATTTTTAGAGCTAATTTCTGAATCTTCTCGATCTATATCTTACGATGAACAAATTGAAAATGTTTCCAGCAAGGTTTTGGGTCTTTCATGGTAACCTTGTTGTTTCGGAGAATGAAAAATGTTTTAGAAATTCTATCAGAGGTTGAGTCTCTAAAAGCTTTTGCTTGACGCAATCTAGCCGCCATTGTGATACAATAATAAGATTGATCAGTTTCTAATGCCAAACCTTTTACCTATATAAAACGTACGAACACAGAAATAATGAATTTCAATTGATAAATATATTATATAGCTACATACAGATTAAAGTTATACAACTCAAGCTAAAATACATGATTTGAGAAATTAAATTAACGTGTCTAATGAATTCCACTCAATCTTTATACTACCTAATAATCTGAGACAACTAAATTATAAGACCAATACACAATAGGTATCTAATAATAATAAGTAAATAGAGAGAGAAGATTCAATCTTTATTTTTTATTGAGTAACTAGAGTTGAATCCAATAAATTATAAATATTTAGTACACTTGAGAATAGAGCTATTCAAAGAGCATAAATGGGCCAAACTGTATTAATAAAGTGAACTTATTTTTATTTAAACTAATTATATTATGTTTAAATAGTCAAATTTCGGAGGAAGTAAAAACTACTAATTATCGAGAATGCTAATGCCAGTTAACCTTGAAACTTATAAAAAGTTGATATAAAGATTTATATTTTCAAATTTCACAAGCCAAGTTTGAAAATTAACATCCCGGGAGAAGTGACCAAAAAATGTTTCGGAGAATGAGATGATATTCTTACCTGAAGGTCTCGGATGATCTTCTGCGGGGTTCCAACCCTTCTTGGAAGCGATATTGTGGACTGTAGCAGGGGTTCAATGGGTTTTTTATTAAAGTTCCTGGCACTAGCGCGTTAAATAATAACTACGAACGGTTCACTTCGACAACTGTTCTACTTCTCTTTGTCTGCTTGGAGAACTGGGTTTTTAAATTGAACATAATGAATGTATACCGTATGTCCGCTAGGTGTAAAAATACCACCAACGATTTGCATGAGATTTCAACATTTGAATTTTATTATTAAATAACCTTACATATTAAATGTAGATCAAACAAGGATCATAACAAATTAAAATAAAATTAATGAATACTTAACACTTGTCAAGATGTGTTTACTAGAATCTCTCTCCCAAAATCAACTCACTGCGAACTCATCACGAAACGAAAAGCTCTCTCGATCATATCCCAAATGTTTGACCCTCTTGGATTAATTGGCCCGGTCATTTTAATTGGAAAATTTTTCATGCCATCCCTTTGGAAGGCAAATTTGAATTGGGAAGATCATTTACCCCCCTCTCTCGCTCATGATTGGCATTTGTTTATTGTAACATCCTGGTCCTAAAAAATTTGAAGATACCTTGACACATTTTTCTCAAATAGGATATCTCACATGTTGAGTTTCATGGATTTGCAGATAGCAGCAACAAGGCATACCCTGCCTGTATTTATGTTCGAACTGTTTATTCTGACAATATTGTCACTTGTAATTTAATCACATCTAAATCTCGAATTGCACATATGCATCCCAATCTCACTATACCTCATCTTGAGCTGCAAGCTATGCTCTTGTTATTAAGGCTAACTCAAAAAGTTGTCTCCGTCTACGAAGGTATTTTATTTTCTTCAGTTAATCTGTGGTCAGATTCACAGATCTCTCTATGTTGGATTAACTCTCACCCTTCTTGTAGATCAGTGTTTGTGACCAATAGAGTATCCCAAATACATGAGCTCACAAAAAATTGGAAATGGCGTCATATATTATCATCAGCAGACAATGCTGCTGATCCCTTATCTCGTGGCCCACCAGCCAAGGATATTATATCCTCCAAACTTTGGTGGCACTGTCCATCTTTTTTGGCAGACTCTTCCCTAGAACTCTCAAACCTTGATAAGGAATTTGACATGGCTGATCTACCCGAACAAAAAAGGACGAACCTTAAGGTTACATGCCCAAATCCAACTGTATTTTTATGAGAAGATCTCTTTTCAAAATTTTCGAAAGTATCTCGCTCAACACTGTGGCATATTGTCTCAGGTGGTTTCGCAACAGTAAATCCCGCCACGAAAAATTAGTCGGACCTTTGAATGTGAATGAAAAACATTCAGCAAAAACCCTGATCATCAAAAGTATACAGTCCACAAAGTTCTTCACTGAGATATCCGAGTTTAAAGCAGGTAAAACCCTTTCAAGCTAAAATCTCTTCTCCTTCAAACATTTTGTAAATAAAGATGGATTCTTGTGCGTCGGTGGAAGGTTGACAAATGCAGACGTTTCAAAGTGTCAAAAACACCCGATTATTCCCCCTTCCAAGGATCATGTAGTGTCCATGATTCTCGCACACGAGCATGACCACCTTGATCATGCTGGCTCCCAAACAGTGTTGGCTAACATTAGGTTACAATACTGGCCCCTTAACACTCTTCGTGAGATAAAAAGGATAATTCGAAACTGCAACAATTGCTTCCGGTTCCAACTGCAAACTTCTCAACAAATAATGACTGATCTGCCGAAAGACCGAGTCTCCATATCTCGCCCTTTCCAAAAGGTAGGAGTGGGGGCGGCCCCATTATGATTAAGACTTCCAAGCTAAGGAAAGCCCTCCTCTCAAAATGCTATATCGCACTATTTGTTTGCATGGCTACCAAAGCCATACACTTAGTGTTAGTTTCCTCACTCTCAACCGAGGCTTTTCTATAATGACATTAAGACGCTTCATATCTCGAAGAGGTAACCCATCCATTATTTTTAGCGACAACGCTACAAACAAGTGGTTGCACCCTCGGATAAATTTAAAATTAAATGATCATGTTCTGCTCAAAGAGGATGGTGTACTTCCTTTGCAATGGCCTAGAGCCAGAATTGTAGAAATTCTCGCTGGTGCTTATGGTAAGGTCCGAGCCATTAAAATTAAAACTCTCCATGGTGAATTGACACGTCCTATTTCAAAATTGTGTCTTTTACCCCAAACAGAAAATTACAATTTGACTTGACTTTCCTCCTTTTTTATAGTTTAGAGCCGATTCGCTCAAGGCGGGGGAATAAGTTCGTATTTCAAACAGTTATAATTAATTTTATTTTATTTCCGTCAGCGGTGAATTGACGTTTCTCGACTGTGAACCGCGATCGGTGCCTTTCTTTTCAAAAAATAATTTGACACTGACAGTAAGCAAAAAATGATGTACAGGAGTGGGACGTGAAGTACCACTAAGTCTCCGAAGTCGAGTAGTGAAGTGCTATATAGGGTCTATCTTATTATACGAATCAAAAGTTTGGTCTTTAAAAGTCCAAAGTGTAAACAGAATTGAAGCACTAGAAATGCGGATATTACCCAGACTTCTTGGAATTCCATGGTCGGACCATATGAAGAACGAAGAGGTATTACGGAGAGTTCGAGTCCATAGAAAACTATTGGACCTTGAGAAAGTTGGAGCACATGATCAGAGGACCTAAATTTCGAGTATTTCAGTGATGAATAAGATTGAAGAAAGGAAGGAATCACCATGGCTCAGAGGCAGAAGTTGGTGCAGCATACCTGACATAGAAGCCATCATACGAAAAGCACAAAACAGAAGATTGTGAATAGATCAACCAAACATATGATCGCAAGTGTTTGGTACTTCAAGAAGAAGAAGAAGTGTTTTTGTTACATTTTGTTTAGAGTCCAATTATTGTTTAAGAGTTGAATGACCCTGGGCTTGTTCGAAAACAGAGGGGTTAAGAATAAAGCAATTAGTTGATTATTTTTGGAATAAACCATCAAACATTTACAGGCTTAGGACTGTGAACAGTAAGATGTTGAAGTGCTTAAACATTTTTGTTGTATAATTTTCTAGTATTTGTTATTGTTAATGATACTGTACAGTGTATTAGCCATAATTTGCTCAACATTTAACTTTGCTGCTTAAAGATCATTCAAATGCAAAGATGAGATATTTTTGTGTGAAGGAATTGAAAACATAAAAAAAGGTCTGCATTATTTGGACTAAAAGATGAAAAATGATAATTATTATACAGGATACATATTTTTATTGAGAAGTAATCTGAAAGTTTTCAAGGTTTTTAATGAAATATAATACTTACTTAATCATTAACGAAAAGAATACTTTTCGACAAACTTTATTACCTTGTAGAATTCATGAAAATTGAAAAAATACAATTAAAAAAGGTCTACAATCAAAAACTGATCTTGCTTAATATAATTGAAGTAACTTATCCTAGATATCTCATTCACTATCGTCATGTCTCTTAGACTTCTTCTTCCTGTGAGACCTATGGCCAGGACTTCTTGACCGTGATCTATGTCTTCTAGGTCTACTTCTTGATCTGTCTCTTCTGTGAGACCTAAAAAATATAAAATATAAATAATAAAAACAAAAATCACAAGAGTTGCAATTGAAAATTTATTAGAACACAGACAAAAATTGAAAAAAAAATAGTGGTTTTATTTTCAACACAACTTGCCATAAAGTACCTACAACCGTAATTTTCCCATTTTCGCTCAATGCTATTCTGGCAATAGTTCGATTTGTCTAAAAATGTGTGAAACAATACTCGACATTAATGACATAGAGGACAAAAGGTGTGATGCAAAAATTTGAATGCTTAATTGAAGTCTGAGAAGGTGAAAATGTGCAACTCAAAAAATGGGACAATACTAAGATATGTGAGAGGAGAATATTCTCTGTAAGAAAATTCTTAAGAAGTTTTTGTACATAATTTACACTGAAAAAATTTGTAATGATTTTTAATATTTTCAGTTTTTCTAACCTTTTCTATAACTCTGGCAACAGTGTTTTACGTCTGGCTGGCCACAGTGATTCAGGGAAATCCCCTAGAAACGTGAACATATACTCTATACAGCTGTGTGAATTGTAAATTACACGGTGAAACTAGTTTTACTTTGGCGTTCCGTTTGGCTCACTTTAGACCTTCTATAAGTATAAAAACATGGAGCAAAATAAATTGAAGGGCACCACAAAACCGAAAACTAATGTTTGGAAATATTTTAATACAAAAAATGTCCATGAAAAGACATTATATAATTGCAAATTCTGTTCAAGCGTATATTATGTGAAAAATGCTACTAGACTGACAAGACATTTAGTTAATTGTTTGATGTGTCCTGTCACCATGAAACAACTATTTAAGAAGAAGTCTATTTCAGCACAATCATCAATAAGTAATAGTAAGAGTGTATATTGTATATCTAGTTGTACACAATAATTTTCTTCCTACACCCCAGAAAATTTAGTTTTTATCCTACTGTTCAGAACACGTCTGAACTATTACTTTATTTAAATTTAGATAGGCCAGGCCTGTCCCTCAAAAAATTGATTTATCTTAAAAATTTAGAGAAATGTCAGTCAGTGTCATTTAATTTTTTCACACACCCAGAGCGTTACTTTCCTTAATAAAAAACTTGTTAATTACAGTAGATATGAAAGTGTTTTGAAGCGATAAAGCCAATCGTAAGTAATCATTTTAATTATATCTGTATCTTCGAGCTGATCTACCTAAGTTTCAGAAGAAAAGCATAGTAATTTGTAAATAATTATAATATTTTGTCAGCTTTGAATAAATAAATCAAACATCCTAGTCAGAGAGTAGTCTTATAAGAACTAGCGTTTATTTGGAGATTTCGGTCCACTATCAAAAAGATTATCGAAGAGAGAATTTGAGAAATTACAGAAAGTGTCAAAGTCAGACTGATCAAAAGACCGGCTTTATCGCCTACACTACCCGAAAACCCAATTTTCGTGGCTCTATCGGGACGGGAAAGTAGTTATTTGCACGGCTAGGCGAGAAAAATTGCAAATAATGGCTAGGCAGGGAAAAAAAACTTCACAAAAATAACACTGGATGTCACCCTATTACAAACTACGGCAAGGCTGTCACTTTTAAATTTCAAATTGTGGCTTAAAGCTTCATTCAAAATACAATTACAATTAGTACTTAGAAAAATTAAACTCAGAACTCGGAAAGTCATTGTAATCTTGTATTCACAAAGAGAAAATTAATGTAACAATTAGCTAGTTATTGGTTGCGCCCTCTTTGTATTATGGGCTAGAACAATTGACAGTGTTGACGGTTGACAATAATTTGTCAATGTAGAAGTGTCAAAGCCATCAAATCAGACAAAGTGGTGGAGAAAATTAAAAATAAGTATAACATCTAACCTCTCAAAATGAGATAACTTTTGCGCATGCAAGTGTTAAGTATCATTACTAATATGTTCAATTATGAATGACAGCTTACAAGGTTCTACGGCTAATTGTCATTGTTAATTTGTTCATTGGGAATGTACCAAATGTAACTTTTTTTTATTAATGAGGTTAGTTCAAATTAAATACCGACAATCGTTTTTGCTTCAGATGTTCAAATTAGACTAAAAATTATATATTCAATTATCACTATCTGTCATTCGGCATCTGTCAAAAATGACATTTTTGTCAAAAAATGCTGAAAAATAGCATTGTTTTACCGAATTTCAAACAATGTTATTTGAAACAGTCTAGTATAATTTTAGGCCTATGTACCGGGTGGGCAAAAAAGTGAGGTTGCTTTCGATAAGAAGGTAAGTAGTAGGCCATGGAAATAAAAAACAAACTCCTTTATAAAATATTCACAAGAAATGTCAGTTTATTTAGTACTGTGATTTGAAGTCACACGTTTTCGTATTTATAAGCGATTTTCCTTATAAATAAAGTTGTGGTCCTGAAAAAAAATGAATGCCTTCTGCGTTTAAATTGACCCCATCTGTCATTTAGTATCTGTCAAAAATGACATTATGATCAAAAAATGCTGAAAATGGCATTGTTTTACCAAATTTCAAAAAATGTTATTTGAAAAAGTTGTTTCTAGTATAACTTTAGGTCTATATACAAAGTTTCAGATGTCTAGCATTAGCGCAAAATTGATTTTTTTTTTGTGGATAACAGGAAAATGCATCTAAATTGTGAATTAATCTGATATCTGGGAATTTTCATAAGTTTTTTTAACTTTGTATGTATATTTACTATATAAAAAAAAGAAACATCTGGCGTCTATTTGATAAAATTGTTAAATTATGATAACTTTGCTCCACCCCTGTCACCCCTCTACTTTTATATTTCAAAAAAATGGCATTCTAGTAAAAAAATAAGCATATACAAACTAAATAAAATATTGAGTATGGTTTAAGAAAATAGTTTAATATCCATTAATTCAACTTACATTATATGAAAAAAATGTTAAGTCGAAAAATGGCATAAAATTCAACTTTGAGTTAGACATCATGTGAAATTTTGTACAAGGTGGGCAAATAAGCGAGGTAAGCGGCTGTATCTCAGAAACTAATAATCATAGAGTTGCGGTAAAAAATTTTTTAGGTAAAGTAGGCAAGGATAAATGCTGGAAATGATTTTCAAGTTTCCAAGATGGCTGCCAGTAGACGTTTCCGCCATCTTGAATTACATAAAGTTACGTTTCTCGCGATTTTCCCCAATGAATGTAACAAAAAAGTATTTGTGTTTTAATATTAACTTAAAGTCGAACATTTTTTGTAACAACAATTTTTCTCTATCTTTCGAAATAAAGTGGTGGGGTATCTGAATGTTGTTTTAAATAAGTGCCTGTAACTGCGAAACGCCTTAATGGTTTTGGATAAATTTGGTATCATTGAAAAGAGCATTTCTTCGACTTTTAGGTTTCTTGTAATCATGACAGTTGTGACCTACACGGCCGACGATAGACGGCGTTATTCGATATTATACCCAAAATATTGGATTCTGTCAAAAAATTTAAATGCGATGATATGACTTTTTTTAGACTAGAAAATATATAAATGACCAACCAATAAGCCTGCGCAAACCGCATCATAATATCTTTTTTCAAAATAGGTCCTTCTCAGGACCACAACTTTATTTAAAAGGAAAATTGCTTATAAATACGAAAACGCGTGACTTAAAATCACAGCACTAAATAAACTGACATTTCTTGTGAATATTTTAGAGAAGAGTTTGTCTTTTTTTCCATGTCTTATTACTTGCCTTTTTATCGAAAGCAACCGATGCATTTTTAAATGAGGATATATGAATTTTACTGGTTTAGTATTTTTTTTAATAATTTGAGTTAGGAAAAGGATATTAAGATGCGCAGGCTTATTGGTTGGTCATTTGTCTATTTTCTAGTCCAAAAAAGTAATATCATCGCATTTAAATTTGTTGAGAAAATCCAATATTTTGGTTATAATATCGAATAACGCCCTCTATCGATGGCCATGTAGGTCACAACTGTCATGATTACGAGAAACCTAAAAGCACAAGAAATGCTCTTTTCAATGATACCAAATTTATCCAAATCCATTAAGCTGTTTCGAAGTTACAGGCATTTATTTAAAACGACATTCAAATACCCCCCACCACTTTATTTCGAAAGAAAAATTGTTTTTACAAAAAATGTTCGAGTTAAAATTAAAACTCAAATACTTTTTTGTTACATTCATTGGGGAAAATCGCGAGAAACGTAACATTATGTAATTCAAGATGGTGGAAACGCCCACTGGCAGCCATCTTGGAAACTTGAAAATAATTTCCAGTATTTTCCCTTGCCCACTTACCCTATAAATTTTTTTTCTGTAACTCTCTACGATCATTAGTTTCTGACAAAATTTCACATGTCTAGCTCAAAGTTGAATTTTATGCCATTTTTTCGAATTAAATTTTTTTTCATTAAATGTAAGTTGAATTAATGGATATTAAAATATTTGCTTAAACCATACTCAATATATTATTTAGTTTGTATGCTTATTTTTTACTAGAATGCCATTTTTTTTCGAAACATATAATTAGAGAAAGAAAATTTTACACAGGTGGAGCAAAGTTATCATAATTTAAGAATTTTATCAAATGGACGCCAGAAGTTCCATTTTTTATAGTAAAAATACGTACAAAGTTAAAAAAACTTATAAAAACTCCCAGATATCAGATTAATTCACAATTTAGACGCATTTTCCTGTTATCTACAAAAAAAAATCAACTTTGCGCTAACGCTAGACTTCTGAAACTTTGTACATAGGCCTAAAGTTATACTAGAAACAACTTTTTCAAATAACATTTTACTGAATAACAGATGAGGTCAATTGAATATATGATTTTTAGTCTAATTTGAAGCAAAAACGATTGCTGCTATTTATTTTGAACTCACCTCATTAATGATAAAAAGTTCCATATGGTGTGGACTATAATGGTAGAATTGGTAGATAAAGTTCATGATATACAAACTCTGGTATACAGGTATGTCAGTCAATCGACGCATAAGCATACCTGTGTTTGTGTATTGTGGATAAGTTATTACATTAAACAAAACTGTTAGGGTAGCGTATACACGTCCGTCGGATGTTATATATATGATTTTTTAAATATTACCATTTTTTTTTTCAGATAATGAAGGCGATGAAGTCTTAAATATCAGTTCCGCAAAATTGGTTGAAGACCTTCATGTTTCTGAACCCTGTGTGTCAAAGTAAGAAGGCAATACATCTACCTCATCCACTTTACGAAATTTTTTGGATGTGTCATCTAACCCTGAACAAGAAAAATTAGCTAATGCTATATATTTGAGTGGGACACCATTTGCAATAGTAGAAAATAAGAATTGACAATTATTTTTTAAAAGATTGTGACCGTCTTTTAAAACGCCCTCACGCTTTTCTTTGTCAAATAAACTCCTAGATTCTAAATTTCGAAGAGTCGACGCAGACATTAAAATTAAAATATCAGAATCCACTTCTCTTGGCCTACAGTGCTATGGTTGGACCAACCGCCGTAATGAAGTGATACATAATTTCATAAGTATACTCCTCAACCTGTTTTTTATAAAACATTAGCTACTGGAGTTGATCGACATACTGAGGAATACATGGCTCAAACAATTGAAGATATTCTAACTAAAATAGGCTCCAGTAAATTTCAAGCGATAGTAACAGACAATGCATCCTGCACAATAAGTTTCAACATATATCTGTGTACAGTGGTATCACTCACACATTGAATTTATTAATTGGGGATATTTCCAAAACTAAGACTATCCACCAAATTTAAAAAATTACAGATGGAAAGAAATGAAACTAAGCAGTCAGTATCTCTAAAGTTACCAATAAAAACACGGTGGAGATCGATCATACATTGCTTAAAAAGTCTCCAAAATATGCTTTGAAATCATTGGCCGTTTGTGAGACAGTGGAAGATATTCTTAGTAAATCAGTATCTAAACTAATTTTAGATGAAGATATATTTTGGGTAAAGGTATCAAAGCTCTACCAACTAATTAATCCAATTGTTGATTATATGACCCAATTAGAAGCAGATAAGCAAAAAATCAGTCATGTCGCCGAATGTTTTAAGCAGTTTGCAATCCCACTTGGAGTCTTCGTTATCATCCAGCCCTTTTTCAAAACAAGAAGAAAAAGAATTGATGAATCATTTTCTCAGAAGAAAGCAAATGGCTATACATCCCATTCATATAGCAAAAAATATATGAGTCTCCAGTTTAATGGTTACACGTCCAAGAAGAGACGAACAAATTCAGGGCACTGAGTTTATAGACGATCAAAGTAATTTAAAATACCACGACAACTTAACAGAAATAATTGCTGAATTAGGACAGTTTCGATCAAGAGAAAGTTTTTATTCCAAATATTACATGATCAGATCAGTAGAAAAATTGGATCCTTTAATGTGGTGGAAAGGAATGCTTTGGATCTAAATTAAGTAAAATTGGTGTCAGTATCTTTAGCATGCCCGCTTCAAGTGCAGCTACAGAGCGCAGTTTTAGCCCTTACGGAAACGTGCATACTGCCAAAAGGAACAGACTAACAGCTGAGCGAGCTGGCAAAGTTACATTTGTAGCTCATAATTTAAAATTATTGGAGTAGACAGAAAACGTTATTATGCCGCAAAACTATAAGTGCTACGACCTCCCAAGAAGAAAAGGAAACTGATAAATCTGTTAATATCGATAGCTCTACAACTGATCAGTTGGAGGAAGAAACATGTTTGTCAGCTGTTTCTGATAATTCGTTAAAGTCAAGTCAGTCAGATCAATTGTCAGAATTGCACAGTGATTTAGAATAACTGTTTTTTTGCATGACTGTCACTGTCGTAATTTTTATTTTGTTTCTAATCAATATGATTTTTATTTTATTAGTCTTTCTTTAGAATATAAACCTTATTTATTTTTGTAAACTGTGAATTTATTTTTTATGTATATGCGTTCTATGTTTTTAATAGTTAATCTTAGGAAGGTATGTTATGTTTTTTAAATAAAACATTATATTTCTTAAGTTTTGTTTCATTTAGGCCTTTCACCGTTTGATATTTACCGAAAATAACCACAATAGGTGCTCACAAACATGACACGCAAATTTTTTAATATATAATATCTAGTTTCCTTTTAGATTTCGTAGCGTAAAGACGTACCGACAAATATTCGAAGCGCTGCGAGAATCCGACAACGATAATGTTAAATTTTGCAGTGATAATAAATGATAATTTTTTGCCATGATTAATAGACAATAAAACAAGTTCTTAAGTGTTAGTGATAAAAAAAAACACCACAACAAAATGTTTTCTCCAGGGAACCTTATCGGATATGATAATAACGGGCAACCAGTTCATCAACACATTAATATACAGGGTTATCCACAATTAAATAGCCAAATACAACACTCAAACAATGCAATACAATACCAGCCACAAATGTACACTCCCTCAAATGCAGTTATGATAAATCAACCAATGTCATCTCAAAACTATTTAAACTATGCTACAACCAACCAGGGACCACCACCAATGTTAGACAATATTTACGCAAACAATGAAGAGAGGGGACACCATATACAAAGAATGACATCCACTAGCGAGGATGAAGAAGAAGTAAATGAGACAAACAGCAATGAATGGCAAGTAATAAGAAGTTACAAAAGAAAGAAAGTGTGCAATAATAAACAAAAGACAACTGAAAATACAATTACACTTAGCAATAAATTCCAAGTATTACCAAATGAACCAGATGGTGCAAACAATGCAAAAGAGGCAAGTACCAATATTTTAAAAAATCCACCAATATTTGTTCACGGAGTGCAAAATTACAATGAAATGGTGAAAAGAATCGAAGAAATAGTCAACAAACAAGATTACCAAACTAAAACCTTAGTCAATAATGTCGTCAAGATAAACTGTAAAACGTCAGACACCTACAGAAAACTTGTCAAGGAATTTAGAGAAAAGAATATATATCACCATACTTACCAACTAAAACAAGAAAGAGCATACAGGATATTTATAAGATATCTACATCACTCAACAAATCTAGAAGACATAAAAAGCGAATTGACGCAACTAGGACATACAGTAAGAAATATTACTAATGTACTACATAGAACAACTAAAGAACCGCTAAACCTGTTCTTTGTGGATCTAGAACCTGCTCAAAACAATAAAGATATCTATAAAATAACAGGCCTGCAAAACAGGGTGGTACAAATAGAACCCCCTCGCACTCAGAGAAACAATATAATACAATGTACAAGATGCCAGCAGTATGGTCATTCAAAATCGTACTGCAATAAACCATATATATGTGTAAAATGTGGAGGATCACATAATACTACTACATGTAGTAAAACCAGAGACACGCCGGCAAAATGTGCCTTATGTGGAGGAAATCCCCCTGCTAACTATAGGGGTTGTGAACACTACCTAAAAATATCAAAAGGAAACACTAAAAATAATAGGCAACAATCAACAGTACCTCCAATTTACAACAACGAGACATATGCCAGAAACATACAACAAACAACTACGGGCAAAAGCTACGCTGAAACATTGAAAGAGACAGATACAACTATGGTGTTAAACAAATTCTTGGATGAATTTAGGAACTTATTCAACCAACTCATACAGCAAAATGGTATGGTCCTCAGCATGATGACCACGCTCATCAACAAAATTAAATAGTAATGGCTAAGTACATAAGAATAGCACAATGGAATGCCAATGGCCTTCTAAAACATAAAGAGGAAATAAAAATATTCCTAGAAACAAATTTCATTGATGTATTGTTAATTAGCGAAACTCATTTCACAAACCGTAGCTACTTCAATATTCCGAAATACAAACTATACTTTACTAATCAAAAACCAGATTAAACACTATGAACTGTTAAAATATGAGGAAGTTCACATTCAAGCAACGTCGATAAGAGTCGAAACACTTCCATACAACCTCACTATTACAGCTGTATATTGTCCACCGCGCCACAATATAAAAAGAGAACAATATGAGGAATTTCTCCAAACATTAGGTCCAAACTTTATAGCTGGGGGAGATTACAACAGTAAGCACACGATGTGGGGCTCAAGAATTATAACAACAAAAGGAAGGGAACTAGCTCAAGTACTACACAACAACAATTATTCATTTCTTTCTACTGGCACACCAACTTACTGGCCAACTGATCCCAACAAACTCCCAGATCTACTAGACTTCCTAATAACAAATGGAATCTCAACAACATACACAGACATAATACCAAGTTATGACCTGACATCCAATCATAGTCCTATAATAGCCACAATAAGCACTACAGTAATAACAAAAGACCCTAAGCCCAAACTACACAACTGGAAAACGAATTGGGACACCTACCGGCAAATTATTCAAGACACAGTAGACCTTTCAACAAGATTGAAAGAACCAACTGAAATAGAAGAAGATTGTGAAAAATTTATAAAAATACTACAACATGCCGCCAGAACAGCAACACCCCTAAATATTCTAAAAAAACAACAAAACAACATACCCCTAGAAATTAAAAAACTAGTGGCTGAAAAACGAAAAGCGAGATCCTTATGGCAACGAACACATACTCCAGCAAATAGAACAAAATATAACCAAATTAGTAACAAACTAAAATTAAAACTACTTGAAACAAAAAATGAATCGTTTAACAGCTATATATCAAACCTACTGAGGCAAGACAACTCTATATGGAAGCCAATAAAAGGCAAAAGAAAGCCTGTACCAACATCACCCCCAATACGGAAATATTCAACACCTCCAGGGCCATGGGCTAGAAGTGATAAAGAGAAGGCCATCCTCTTTGCTGAGCATCTATCTGAAGTTTTTACACCACAAAATAATGTTCCAGTTCAAGAAGTAGACCAAATCCTTGGCGAACCACTACAAACACATCAAACAATAATTATTACACCAAAAGAAATAAAAGAAGTTATTGGCACATTAAATCCAAAAAAAGCACCAGGAATAGACCTAATAACAGCGAAAATGTTAAAGGAACTACCTAAAAAAGGACTAGTCAAGCTGCTACATATTTTCAACGCAATACTGAGACTAAACTACTGGCCAAAACCACTAAAGATTGGTCAAATCATAATGATACTGAAACCTGTAAAAAACCAAACAGATGTCAGTTCTTACCGCCCCATAAGTTTAATATCAACAATTGCAAAATTACTCGAACGTCTTATTCTAAACAAAATCAACACAGAGCTAAACCCACAAAATTGGTTACCAAGTCATCAATTCGGATTCCGACAAAACCATTCAACAATACAACAATGCCATCGTATAGTTAACACCATTAATGAATCCCTAGAAAACCGACAATATTGCACAGCCACCTTCTTAGACATTAGCCAAGCCTTCGACAAAGTTTGGCACCCAGGTCTACTTTGCAAGATAAAAACAATTCTCCCAGGTCCTTATTACAAAGCCATAGAAGCCTACCTCCATCAACGAGAGTTTACAGTAAAAGTAAATGAAGAAAACTCAGACAATATGATAATTCACTCAGGCGTTCCACAGGGAAGTATCCTAGGACCATTCCTATATTTAATATACACGCATGATCTACCCACAACTGACAACACTACTATTGGAACATTTGCAGATGATACTGCCATTTTTGCAACTCATTCAGACCCAGTGATAGCATCCAACTACCTACAGGACCATCTAAATATGATGGAAGTATGGTTGGAAAAATGGAAGATAAAAGTAAATGAGTCAAAATCTAATCACATAACATTTACACTCCGAAAAGGGAACTGCCCACCAGTCAACATTAACCAAGTGAGAATACCCCAGAGCAATCAAGTTAAGTACCTTGGACTCCACTTTGACCGAAAACTTACCTGGAAACACCACATAGTAAAAAAAAGGAAACAGCTAGACTTAAAAATTAAAGAAATCCAATGGCTTATAGGCAGAAACTCCATACTCTCAATAGATAACAAACTACTGATTTACAAAACGGTATTAAAGCCAATATGGACATATGGTGCAGAGCTTTGGGGATGCGCAAGTAATTCCAATATCTCCATCATCCAGAGAGCCCAGTCAAAAATAATCTGATCCATGGCAAATGCACCATGGTATGTGTCAAACAGAACCTTACACGACCTCAAGATTCCATATGTAAAAAACGTCATTCAAGAAAATAACATCAAGCATCACAACAGACTAGAAGACCATCCAAATCCAATGCTACAACCACTACTACAACCTACCCTCAACAGAAGACTCAGAAGAATCTGGCCACTAGATCTCCGAGTAAACTGAGGAAGCATCATTGGATGCCCCACCTCTCCACGCCACAGATGTACAATATGTATTGTTAATTGTATTGTACTAGCCAGCAAATTGACTTATAGATTGTATTTCATTCTGATTGTCAATAAATAGTGAAAAAAAAAATATAATATCTATAATGAAGGACCATTCACGAAACAAGCAAGAACTCTTATCTTGATTACTTTTGTCAGCTCCAATTCTTGGAATGTCCTTTACTTAACAATGGAAAAACATTCACACAGGTTGCTATTACTTGACTTACTTCCACGTGGCATGATCTGTATATTAATATCTACATGCGCTCTGTGCTTTTTCCTTGAAAACGGCTAGAGAAATGCTTGTACTCCATTGGCGTTCAATCGCCGCGAAATTTAAAATGTAAACACGTAAATCGTGAAGTGAGAACAATAGGCAATTTTTAATTTATTTTTATTGCCATTTATAGCGATTTTCTTACCATTTTCAGAAAATTCTCCAACTTGAGAGTATTCTCCAAAAGATTATTACCGAGAATTTTACATCTCTAACAATACTTGGAAAAAACTAAATTGTCTTAACTTACCTTTCGCGCTCTCTGTCTCTATCCCTATCTTTAGGTTTTTCTGATCGACTTCTAGATTCTCTTTCACGATCTCTATCTTTATGCGGACTACCATCACGTCTACTACTTGGAGATCTGACTCCCATTCCAGGTGGTGGACCCATATGCATGGGAGGAGGTCCCATAGGAGGAGGGCCTGTCAAAGTTTTTAATTCTGTAGGCGCCCAACCAGGAGGTGGCTCAGTACCTGAAAATATGCTTTATATTGATTCTGAAGACTTAATGTTATATCTCATTTTGTGATTATCTACTATTTAAATTATTAGACAATCATTACAATCAGTTACAGTTTGACATGAAGTTGAGTTAGAGTTGAGTATCCACCGGATTTCAATGTTTGTACCTTTTACAATATAAAAATAAAATATGTGATTCTTCTAAATTAAGTTAGGTAGGTACAAGATCCTATCTGAAAATAAATTTTTGAACTATTGGCAAATGCAGATAACCAAAAAGTTGTATGAATCGTTCCAAATGCATGTTATAGTTTTTGCCTCTATAATTCAGTACCGCAATTGTAGTCACTCGTATTTTCACCATAGACCTTTGCAGGTCTGGGGGGAAAGGAAATCGAGGGGTCATAGGTGTGCAGTTATTTAAAATAATGCAGATATTTCGAACAAATTAGTTGTCAGAAAAATTATTTTCTTATTTTAAAGATGTAGACAGTTTAACATTTTTTTTTATTATTATAGTCAGCAACCAGAATACTTTCATTCTATAAGTTAATATTATGACTAAGGAATTTCCCATGTTGAGGATTCGTCCATTGACAGAACCTCAGGTACTTCATATCAAGTCAATTGGCCAGTTTCTTTTGAGTCTTCTCTTATCAGCAGGGGTTCTAGGGTTGTGTTTTCGTGGTTTTCAATTTTCGCGTGGTGGGCATTGCTTCTTTGTTGTATGATATTTTTTACAAATTTTATTTTGAGATCATTATGAATTGTTTCATTGGAGAACAATGGAGCATTTAATATTGTTCTTATACCCCTGTCCCACTGTAAAAATTTGTATAAAAACTTTTATAAACATCATTTTGATAGTGTCACAACACAACTTGTCATAATAATGACATCTCGTAAAAATATTTTTATGGTGCTTCCATTTTCATAACGTCAAGTAAAATGTTTTTATAAAAATCATAGATAAAAACCATTTTTTGATAGGTCAGAACACATTTTTATAAGAATGATTTTATCTATGGATAACCATTATGGTAAAATGTTTTGATAAAGTTTCTATAATTTTTACAGAACTAGTAAAGTGATTAAATTATAATGCATTTTCAAGTATATTACGCAAAATACTTCTTAAATTTGCTTTATCTTTACAACCATCACATTATACACCTCTAAAAGTAGTTGAATATAGTAAAAACACCCATATAGTGCA
Source organism: Galeruca laticollis (assembly GCA_963921935.1). Taxonomy (NCBI): domain Eukaryota; kingdom Metazoa; phylum Arthropoda; class Insecta; order Coleoptera; family Chrysomelidae; genus Galeruca; species Galeruca laticollis. The sequence goes on from OY998177.1 coordinate 174,534,158, forward strand.
CAAGCTTTTGAAAATATAGTATTGTCTGTAAAAAGAGAACTAATTTTTTGTAACAATAATTATACTTTAAAGAAAACGAAATTTGAATATTTACCTAAAAAACGTTTGGAATGTGGGATTAAGTAAAATAAATGAAGCTGTAGTCAGTAATTTATCTCCCAAGAAAAAGAAAATGCATATTACTAAAAGATCAGAGAAATAGAAGTTTTTAAATTAACAAGGCATTTATCAGTAGTAATCACAATAATAAATAGTCTAAATCAGTTAAATTGTCTAAATCAGTTAATCCAATATTTTAATTAAAAATTAGATCCAGCAGGCATGGATTTTTTTAAAAGCAGTACTGCTAACTCTAACAAACCTTCAAGGTCAATAACAGACCCTTTCATTAGTCATGAACCAAAACCATTGACTTCTATTACTAGTAATGAATTGAAAAATTTCCAATTCCAGTTTTTAGATACAGAATTAAATGATTCACATTTTGACAACTTTTAATTGCGAAGGTATGGCTAATTTGCAGACAGATATTTTAGACGTTCACTATAGTTTTACTGACTTCAAAAAAATGGATAATAAAACTTCTGATTTATGTACAAAGAGAAGTCATTAAATTTCTTTCAATACTGCATAACCTTGTATATAACATTTTACCACTTTTAGGTCATGTAGAAAGTATTATTAAAAAAACGGAACTCTTTGTAAAAGTAAAGAACATAAATCATACATGTTTTCTGAACTCATAAAAGTTTGTGTTCCCTTATTAATTGAAAAATATTATAATGCTGCTAAGAGGACTAACAAAAATAAATTTTTTTGTTGGTAACTTGATGTACTGTTTAATTTTTTTTTGTTTCAGACCTATTCCTGTTTTCATGGAAATGGAGAATTTAGTTTTTAACTCCTTTTTCTTAAAGTACTTTTGTTGTCAATAATTTTGAAATACCTAACTTAATGTGCAATTCGATGTTATATTGGATTAACTTTCTGAAATATAATGTAATTTTAGTGAAAATATGTAATTTTGTGATTAATAATATGTAAACTGTGTGATCAATTAATGATACAGATAGAATAGTATTTTATATAATGATCATATAATAATTATAATATTATTACACAAGCATATTGTAGGATACATGCAAGTGTATTAATGGCCATTATACATGAAAGTTGCATATATTATTTTTTCTACTCATTTAATAATTATCATTTATTATAAAAAAGCAAGAGCAATGAAGGAAACTTCAACAAATAAATTTAAAACTTTTGAACATATTAATTCTCCAATCTTCTTTGTTTATGTATAAATGATTTATTGTACAATTTGTCAAATTTATTTGGGGGGCTGATCCTCTTTGAATGGTTGTTGAACTGGAGGTCATGTTAATGTTTGTATCATTCCTATTTTCAATTGAATTGAAAATTTTATTTTATTCTTATTATAACTGATAATACAGGAGCTCTCATTATACTTTTCTCTATGACTCACTTTGAGAAACACAACCAGGTTATCGCTATCTCTGAACACAAGCCAGACTCACTTCAGCCAATGTATGATTGATTTTGCATATTTTCATTTTTAATTACTTTAAAGTTAATATATTGAGACGCAGGCATCAATTTTTATAAAAAGTTTTTATGTGACGTAATTTTTAAAAAATGTTTTTATAAAAAATTTTATAGTGGGACAGGGGCATTAGAAATTTAGATTGGCATCTTTGGATAATATTTATGTTAGTTTTGCTAGCACAGCCCCATATTTCAATTCCATAAGAACAAATAGGTATGAGTATGGTTTTGTAGATCATATTTTGTTTTCTGCAGCTAGTTGCTTCCTATTACTATTAACCAGTTTATTTAACTAGTAGTAAAGTCGATTTGTTTTCTTTTCTTTATTATATGTTTTCTCAAGTTAATGTGAAAGTAATGTGGCTGGATTTGCTTTCATTTATCATGATTCTCCATCATTCAAACCATTTTTGTAGAATATTGAGGTATTCTTGCAAGTTTAGTACTGTTCTATCAGGATTATTATTTACCAGTAATACAGCTGTATTATCGGCAAATGTTCCAAGTGTAGTATCTGCAGGTTGGCAAGTCAGATGTGAATAAAACATACAGCAATGGCCCAACGACACTCCGTTACGGACTCCTGCTTTTATTGGACGTAGTTTTGATTTTTCATTTCACATTTCTATTTAAAATTGACGATCACTAAGGTAGGATTTAAATAGAATAAAGTAACAAAGAAGGATTTGCTTGATTTTGTATAGTAGTCCCTTATGCCAGGCACAGTCAAACCCCTGGCTCACGTCCAAGAATACTACAGAGTAATTGCTTCTGTCTTTGTAATCTTATTTACATGAAATATAAAAAAACAGATAACAATTAATGTTACCTTTATTGTAATCCGAATCGTCTATGACAACTTCAGATTAATCAGTTGTATCTTCACTTAGATTCACAACTACGGGTTCGATGGTAATTTCAATGAAGTTATCAAGAATCCACATATTCTGCTCTTCTACATTTTATCCACGACGGTGAGGTCACATTGCTGACGACACTATCGAGCAGATTTTTTACATCGTTGAATTTGAAAGTAACATTATTCCTTGCTACTTCATTTTTTATTTGAGCCCGTACAAGTTCTATTGGGTTTGACTCACAATGGTAGGGTGGCAATTGAACTACAATAATTATCCGTCTTTTCCATGCCATTTCATCTACTACATATTTGATATCTTTATGACATGGTGCTACATTTAGTAACTCGATTTTCAAAATTGGTTCATTGAATTTAATATTTTTCTAAGTAAGCCAATCTGCAATCTGGACTTTTCTCCATTTGGTGGTTGGTAAATGTTCTATGCGCCGGCTGTGGTATGGAGCATTATCCATAACAATAACAGATCTCGGTTCGACTTTTAATAAAATATCAGAAAACCATTTTTTATAATGTTTTGCATCCATTTCCTCATGACAACATCCAGTCTTTTGAGAAACAAATGTGTTTATACCCGCTTCAACAAATCCTGAGTTGCTACCAATATGCGTAATAATAAAGTGTTTTCCCTTTCCAGATGGGACTGGCTTTTAAACCTGTCAATAAACCATCTACAAAAGCTTGATGTTTGTTTAAATCCTGCCAAATTTTTGTCACAGTATATCCTTCATTTAACCAGGTTTCATCTGTATAATATCTTTTCAACCATTTCTTCAAAACTATTTTTTTCAGATATTTTCTGCGCCATAAAATGATTTCCTGTTTTTCAATAAGAGTACTATTCATCTTTCTCTTTAAATATCTGAAGTTAATTTCACACAAAGTAAGTAACAAAACACGCCATGATATTTTTGGGAGATTTTCATTGGATTGAAGAGAGGAAAAAATTTTGGTAATTCCTTTTTAATATGAAATTCATATACTGCACGACGAATGACCTGTTTGATTCAAACTTGCAATTTTATTTGTTTTCTCCCTCTAGTCTCGCCTAGCCTTCGAAGTATTAATATAATTTGGTTCATGTCTTGTTTTAATTATTCTGTACACACTAGCTTCGGAAATGTTGCATCGTTTTTATCTTCGGGTGTTTTGACAACCAATTCACTATTACTATTTTCACTCATATTTATTGTTTGTTACCAAATTTAATTGAAACTAAATTACTTACAATTCACAATGAGTAAATGTAAAAGCGCCTTCCACTAATATTACAAACAATTCCAGTCTTTGCTTTATGAAATCGCCATCAGCGCACTTATGAAACTGCTTTGACAATAAGATCTAAGAAAGGAATCACCTGATTAATGGCGTTGTAAGAGATTAAATAGATTTTTCAATAACCCACTAATTTGTTTATCAATTAATACTAAATATTTTTCCTTTGGTTGATATTCAAAACATCAACAACTATTAAAATCAATTTTTTTTACAGGTAAATGCCTATAAAATATCTTTAGAACATGAGTAACTATCTACATTTGTGGTACTGGACTATAACATGCGCCATTCTCAAATAAAAAATAGTGAGAACTGTAAACAAGCTTCCTTCATGTTAATTTACAAACTTTTAGTAGCCTTTAAAAATAACAAAAAATCATAGTAAATAAAAATAGAATTACCCCACTGAGAATCTTGGGTTGGTTCGTAACCACCATAGAAAGGTTCTGGTTCAGGATTAAATCCATATTCTGGTTGAAATGTTTCGAAATTTCCAGGTGGAGGAACAGTCATATCAGGAAAACCTGGTTTTCTACTGTATTCTCTTCTATCGGCAGTCATAACCTAAAATAATTGGAGCAATTTTAATTAAAAATATTATAAATGTATATATTCTAAAATTAAGAGTAAATCTATACATTTGAATACTAAATTTAAAAAAAAAACGTACCTGAATTGTATTAACTTTGGGTACTTGATCACCTTTGTTCATAGGTTGTTGCATCCTTTGATTGTTTCCTGAAACATATATATGTTGTAATATAAACCATAATTATACTACTTGCCTAGTTGATTTTAATTACCACTATAAAATAATAGTATATTATTGTTTTATTCAGAATAAAATATGCTATTTTTTCTTCAAGTGTGTATACATTGTAGGAAATAAAAAACATATTTTAATAAAACAGGTGTTAGTTTCTATTTGACAAGTTGAATCTTTAATAATTAAATATTCTAGCGGGATAATTATTTTAAATTTCGATTTATAAACTAAAATGTCAGATTGTACACTCCAGAGGTAAGGGAGCTAGCACAAAAAATTTGTTACCAACTAAATCGGTTATTGTGTATGAAGCTGCATTTACCAGATATAAAAAATAATGAGGAGTTAAAAAGGCCACAAAATATACAGAGTATGTATTATTAGCTTATTTTTTGGAATTAGTTAATAATGAAAAATGAAAAGTACAACAATGTGGTCAAACTATTCAATGATAAGATCAATACTAAAGCATTGATATTACTAACTTTTTAAAACCCTGGGCTTTTTTAAAAAAGCAAAATGAAGGCTATATCGCCATAAAAGCAAAAGTTTTTACAGGAGAACAATTTGAAAAATATCTATGTGAAGCTCCAGATGATAGATACTTGGGTATTAAGGTCAGAATAAAAACTTTTGACGCTGGGAAAGTTCTATAAATTAATATACCCAGGAGTTCGTACCAAAAACTTGGGAGATGATTGAAAGACTGAAAGTAATGATGATATTTCATATAAAATATTTTCTTTACGCCCTTCGTTAACGAACTATAGGGCTCTAAAGTTGGAAATTAAAAATGGTTTTTTATTTATAATTATTAAATGGCTGATTGGAAATTAGTAAAATTTTAACAGTTTATAAACACTATAATTGCACACTTTTGGCATTATAAACAAGTCTACACTATTTCTCTAAAAATGACCAAATAAGTGGTATATCTGGATTTATAGGACGACCCGTTGTACAGGCTCTGGTGAATTGAAAATCAATAGGGTTCATATGAGATGCCCTGAACAATCATCATCATCAAGCCGTTCAATCCTTACGGATTATGGCTAATGTTAATGCAATGCATTTATGATCCATTTATTGAGGTGGATCATTCCTCTTCACCTCTATTTTTTTTACAATTTGTTGTGGGTCCTGGCCATTCTCGTTATCTTTTGCCACTCTACTCTGTTTTTACATTTTAGTTTCCAGGTATTTATTCCTATACTCTTTGAATCCCCAACAATTGCATCTTTCCATCTTTTTCTAGGTCTTCCTCTTAGTCTAGGCCAGATCGGGATCCGCGTCCTGATCATTTCCGATGGTTTTCTTCTCATTATATGTCCTGATCATTGTAATCTTTGTGCTTTTATGAACCTTATAATGTTTTCGTATTGCAGTTCATCCTCTATTTCTTCATTACTTTTGCACCTTACACTCACATTTCTTGTAGTGGCTGGACCCAGAATTATTCTCATTATTTTTCGCTCTAATACTTTAAGTTGTTTTCTTTTTTTTTATGTTGTGCTTGTTTCCATTAGGTGATAACTGGTCTAATAATAGTCTTATTAATATTTGTGTTTTTAAATGAAACTCAAGGTCTCTAGTTAATTCCACAATATATTGTGGAATTAACTAGAGACCTTGAGTTTCATTTAAAAACACTAATATGAGCATATTCCACGAAGTAAGGGTCGAGACAGTCAATTTCATTATTAATATTTATTTTAATTTTTTACTTTTCCGCCCAACTATCTAATGTGCGAGAAAAGTATTGGTTTACCCCAAAAAAAGTTGAAATTTTGAAAAAAATGTTGTGAGTTATTTTTACCTTTTTCATCAAGAACAACACGTTTTTAGGAAAAAAAATCCTGTGTGTATGTCGTCGTTGTCGACCGTCACTTTTCGTTACATGTGTTGTTAGCACGATACAGCCTCCGGAGTGCAACAAGTCATCAATTTTATGATTGAATATTATTCAGAGCATCTCACAGATGAATCCTATTGATTTTCAGCTCACCATACCCATTAAAACGGGTGCTATGGTACTTGAAGTACCACATTTTTGTCATTTTTTGGGTAATTTCAGTTTGTTAGCACGATACAGCCTCTGGAGTGCAACAAGTCACCAATTTTATGATTAAAAATTATTCAGAACATCTCACAGATTAACGCTATTGCTTTAAGTTGGAGTTTTTCTCCTGTTTTTATGGCTTCCTTTGCGAATTTATCAGCTGTTTCGTTACCAGTTATACCAACATGAGCTTTTATCCATACATATATGACTATTTTGTTATTTGTGTGAAATTTCATGGTATAAGTTCAAAATGTTTGCTTCAATATGATTTAATGTTCTCTTTATGTTCATATTTTTTAATCTGTCCACTGCGCATTTACTGTGTGTAAATATTACATATCTATTTTTATCTGAATTCGATATATATTTCATTGCTTGTAAAATAGCTGTTATTTCTACTGTATATATAGAAGCCTCCTTTGGTAAAGTATATTTGGAATGATGTTTTTTGTTTATGTGGTAGAATGCGCAGCCTGTTTGTTCATTTGCTTTTGAACCATCTGTAAATATATATTCGTAATTTGGCCAGTATTTGTTTTTGAATTCATTGATATGGTGCGAGTCAGGTTTGGTATTTCGTCTTGAATTTCGAAATATGTTTGTATGTCGTCGTCGGCCACTTTTCGTTACTTGTCTTGTTAGCACGATACAGCCTCCGGAGTGCAACAAGTCACCAATTTTATGATTAAATATTATTCAGAACATCTCACAGATTAACCCTATTGATTTTCAGCTCACCAGAACCAATACAACAGGAGCTATAGCACTTGAAGTACCACATTTTTCTCATTTTTTGGGAAATTTCAGTTTGTTAGCACGATACAGCCTCCGGAGTGCAACAAGTCACCAATTTTATGATTAAATATTATTCAGAACATCTCACAGATGAACCCTATTGATTTTCAGCTCACCAGAGCCAGTACAACAGGAGCTATAGTACTTTAAGTACGACATTTTTGTCATTTTTGGAGAATTTTCAGTTTGTTATCACGATACAGCCTCCGGATTATATACAAGTGACCAATTTTATGATTGTATATTATTAAGGGTGTCTCAAAGATGAACCCTATTGATATTCAGCTCACTAAAGCCAGTACAACGAGTGCTATGGTACTTAAAGTACCAAATTTTTGTCATTTTTGGAGAATTTTCGTTTTGTTAGCACAATACAGCCTCCAGAGTGTATACAAGTGACCAATTTTATGATTGCATATTGTTCAGGGCGTCTTATAGATGAACCTTATTGTTTTTTAGCTCCCTAGAGCTAGTACAACGGGTGCTATGGTACCCGAAGTGCCACATTTTTGGACCTTTTTGAAGAAATTTCGGGTTGTTAGCACGATGACTGGAGTGTACACAACTGACCAATTTTATAATTGGATATTTTTCAAGGTGTCTCACAGATGAGATGTACTCTATTGATTTTCAGCTGACTAGAGCGAGTACAGCGGGTGCTATACATACAGATATACTACATTTTTGATTTTTTTTGGAGAAATTTCAGTTTGTTATTACGATACATCCCCCGAAGTGTATACAAGTGACAATTTTATGATAGAATATTGTTCAGGGCATCTCACAGATGCGGAAAAGTTAGTTTTAATTTTTAAAACCGTTTATTTTGTTAATGTTTTACTTCATTGCTCGATTCTGACCATAGACCTGATTTTATTTTAATATCCTATTTCCCATTCATTCTCTTTCATCTTTTCCAATTATCATTCCTAAATAATTGAAGTGGGTGACCATCTCAAATCTGCGCTTCTCTGTTTCAAAGTAGTTGTCTGTGTTATTGTTTTCTCTTCCAATATACATATATTTTGTTTTGCCTTCTTTTATATACAAACCAAATTTTTTTGTTTCCCTGTCTTCTAGCCTATCTATATGTTTTATTAATTGTTCTTTTGTATATGCTACTATCGTAACATTGTCTGCATATGCTATAACTTGTGATTGATTCACCATTACATTTTTCTTGTCTAAATTTGCAAATAAAATTCTACAGCCAAACACTGCTATAGAAGTTGTTATTTTTTTGGGGCCACATTTAATATTTCAATGAAATAGTATTTTAATTTTCAGTATGTACAATTAATTTTTTAATGTAATAATAAATAAACAAAATATCTAAGTCCACTTATATATAAATTAAAATATGTAAATACCAATAGTATGGACGACCAAAACTGCAAGTTTTTACATTGTTTCGTGGACATTTAATCAGACTTACTTTTACGTAACTACCAATAGCAATGAGACGCTGTTATAAAAAATCAAACTTTTGACAAATGGGTCCATAAATGTAGTGTTTTACCGATGTGTGAAGAAAAAATAATTCTTAGTTGTAAATAATAGTAAAAAAAAGACAATTAAAAAAAACAGTAAAAAAATATAGAGTAAATCCTGCAGATACAATTTTTTTTTCACAATTTAAGCCCAAGTTAACTGTTGTATAAATATAAAGATATTAAAGACAGCACCACTAGATCATTCACAATATATCTTCCTTCATTGCTAGTTTACAATATAGTTCAATAAAGCAATATGTTAATAGGTGGCTTGTTGACTCACTGGTATACACCTAGTGGTAGTTCTTCTGGCCAAAGTCTATCAACGCAATGCAAATTAGCAACAAATGATTAATGTTTTTGAAAAAATCAATAGATCAAATTTTGTAGACATATGATTAAGAATCAATGCACAAATAAGGCAATAAAAGCAAAAATGAATATTCTTAACTGGAATTTATTTAGTGGCATAAGATCCGAATACCTGTATGGTCTTTGTGAATGTATAGTGTGAAGGTAAACTAAAGTTGTTAAAATTTGGTACAAACCTACGAAATTTCCTGTATATTTACTGTTATCGTTCATAATAGGAACTGGTCCTCTTGGTATCGTTCCCATCATATTCATTGACATTATACCAACTCCTGATTCATTTACTCTCATTCTATAACAAAAAAACTTATTTAAATATTCTTACTACTACTCATCTGCCATAATACAGAAGAATACTGTATGTGCAGTTTGTATTATTTAGAGAAAAGGGTGAAGTTTTCATTATTTAGATTTAGACCTTTGTCATTTTGTTAAGGTTACCTGGCTCATATAATTTTTATTATTATTAAATTATAATATACTTATTATTATCGGCGAAATTATATTTATATTTAAAAACTTTTTACTAATCTACGTTCAGGTACGGTAATTTTGCCTCTTCATTTTGAGTAATTGTAATCGACGTAAATTAGCAATACAAATGCGGGGAAGTTATTTATAAAATTTTAAAATTTTGAGTACAGATTATGAACAGACATCCAGATACAGGTCAAAAGAGTTCCCGTCTTTCAGTAGCGTGCTTCATCCCCTTTTGCATCAGAAACCATTTTTTTTTAATTCTACTATCCACACGAGGAAAAGGAATAGGACCTAAATTATTTGTTATAAGATTCTTCATCATTTATGTCCTATACAGTTTTTCCCATATCGAGCTCTAATCTGGGAAAGTATGTTTGAAGTTAGTTAAGGAAAGTTCCTTAAAATACTATAGTTATCATTGATTAAAACGGTCAACGAGTAATCATAGTATTTGATGGTTATTCGGTAATCATAGTATTTGATGGTTATTCTGAAAATATGGACAGTACAAAAGGCATTGAACAACAACAAAAACTATTAAAACCAATATCTGCTGAATAATTTTTAACGAAGAGATGTCTGTTCCTAATTCACAGAAAATTCTAATGAGCAATCTGGCGAATAAACAACGTTTAATTAATCAACTAATGGAAAAATTTTAATGTGCCGGTATCCATGCACTATCAGTAATAGATGATGTTGGTACTTTAGTTGTCCAAACTGCTATCAAGGAAGCTTATAATATTCCCACAGTAGTGGTCATGGGACCAGATGTTGACCTTCTCATACTCATAATTGCTCTTTGCTCTTGATAAAGATGTTCGATTTTTATGAGTTGTTTAAGGAAGCATCGAGGAAAGGGCAAATAGTTTCTTTGATATTCAAAACTCGGAAGTCCTTCATAATTGTAAAAATAATATTTTTTTGTTCACACTTTCAGTGGATGTGATGCCACATCGACATTTTTGGCAAAGGAAAAGCACAAACTGTAAACCTGATAAATACTAAAAGGGACTAGGACGATGCTTTGAATATATTCAACAATCCATCTTCGATGAAATCAGACATTCTATGAGCTGGAGACAAAATAGCACTAGCCTTATACAGGACACCTCATACTTAAACGTCGTTAAATCAATCAAGATTCATTTCATTCAATAAATGTGTTGGACAATCTAATCATGCAGTAATATTATCAATACTACCACCTACATCTGCAGCTTTAGAACAACATTCATATCATGATTTTCAACAAATTCACTCATGGGTTGGAAAACATTCATGCACATTCCCTACAATTTAGATACCATCTCCTACTTTTACTCTTTAATTGATATCTTGCAGCTGTTAAAAGGGTTGTGGAAAATGATGTGGTTGTGCGAAAGTTTGATTACAGAGCTCAACAATGTGCTCCAATTTTCATGGACAAGGATGTCTTAATTCAGTGGTAGAGGAATAATTACCTGAAGATAATCCTATAATTATTGAACAAACAGTAGTCAGTACTAAAGTGGATTAGGCCTCCAGGGGAAAACAATTTGTGTAGAATATATTTTGGATGTAGCATTTTTCTGTAATCAAAGTATTTCAATATATTTACTGCTTTACAAGTTTTTGCGTAACTTTATTCTATCCTTATTTGTCAGATTAGGGCTCGATATAGCAAATAATTGTAAAAGACATAAATAATGTGTAATTTTATAATGAATAATTTAGGTTGTAATTATTTTTCTCATTAAGGTGAGAGTTTTTAAAAAAACTAGGACAGGGTCACATTAGGGTATGGTTTCTTGAGCTAAAGGGGATGAAGCACCCTCCTGAGAGGTGGGAACTCTTGATCTATATTTGGATATCTATTAAGACTCTGTAACTAAATTTTCAAAAGTTATTAATTATTTCCCTTAAAACACCTAATTTACGTCGACTATTACAAAATATAAGAAACATGTTCAATTATAAATATGATGACTGTAAGTAAAATTTAAATTTATCAAAAATTTTAGGTGACACATTCGTAAAATTGACAATATTATGAAAAATTATTAACTAAAACCTTTTTGTCTAATTTTAAAACATGTTTAGTTAAATTTAAATTATACAATAATTAAAAATAAAATTATAAAAGTTGGAAATAATAATTTTTAATTTTTAAAAATATTGTTAAAACCAAACCGAAACAAAATAGTTTTAATCTTTCTTCTTCAATGTTTTCAATTTAGTCTGTTAAACTGTTATTTACATGAAGGCATTATCAAAGGATTATGTATACAATAAATTTGTAAATCCTCTTTTTGGCAATAATTACAGACATATTTTTTAGTAATAGGTTCTCATTGGTATTTAATTTTGTGATTTGATATGGTGTCGTAAGTGTTGATCGTTGTTTAAAGGCATCAAGCAACAAAGCTACAATTTTTGCCCAGCACTTTTTTGCAAAGGGAAGTTCCTGGGAGGGGCCTTCCTAACGCCCTTTGATGTCAGGAACTTAGCTCCAGGAAACGAATAAACTAACAACTAACATTATTATTTTAAACACCTTAAAATTGAGCATATTTGAAAGGTAGATCAGCTTTTTGTGAAAATGTTAGAAGAGCATAAACCCGTATGTGCGTACTTGTACAGACATGCGTTAAACAATTCTACTGAATAAGAGAGGCAACTATCTCTTACTAGATAAAAACACCGCATGTTGGCAAATACAGGGTTTTTGCCTAGTAGTTCAGGGGCATTTGTAATTCCGTGGGATTTTGAATGAAGCAAGTATAAAGTTGGTGTCAATGGATAGGTAATGAGCTATAGAATCGTGTGGTACCGGTGTTTAGTCTAAAAGTGTAACCGAGCCATTGATGACATGATACTTCCAAGATAGCCGCCAATGCCGACATTCAACCTTTCAAAGCGCTTTAATTTTTTTATTTCTGATTTTATGCTTTTTATTCATAAAACGACAAGGAACAAAAAATATCATCACAAAAATTGTTATTACTATTACTAATTTATAGATATTGATATATAAATACGTTTAGTGTCTGTTTTATTAATTTGAAAGAAGTTTTATATTCAAACAGTTGATTGTGTGACTTCTAAGTAGATTTCTGAATTTACAAGGAGAAAATATGGAGAAAATTAAAACTACTCAACTTAAGTAATGAAGGTTATCGAAAATATTGATGTCTTGTCCATATTAGTCTTTCCAAGCTAGTAAAGCTCATAAGGAGCCAGCATTCAAAGTTGGATATGACAAATGAAAAAAGATCATCTAACAGCACGCAAAGCATCCTGCCAACATAAGGATTCCAACAGATCTATGACTGTATCATGACAATGACAAATCCTGTTACTTCTGAAGGAAAAGAACTAATTAATATCTCCACAAAGGTAGTTTTCAGTAGTAATAACCCAAGGACATTGATAATTGTTCGAAAAAAATTTGTAACAGATTTCGAAAGCTTGTTGCTTGGAAACAGACCGACGCCGCAGGCGGAGGTCTGTTGTCTATAAGCAACAAGCTTGAGAAAGTTGTTATAAAATTTTTGAGCATTTATCAATGTTCGAGGGTTATTCGGATGAAAATTTTTTGCTAATTATAGAAAAGAAGTACAGAGCTTCTATAATTTCATTAATATTCTCTTCAGTATTATGACCAAATCGTGACATTTTGAAATATTAAATAATTGAAACATCAAAATCGAAATAAATAATCAAATTGTATCCATAGCAACGTGATAGAGTGAAAACAGCCCATGGGATCTGTTTTCAGTATAATGTTGTTCTGATTGGTTGTGTTCAATCAAATGACTTCAAATTAACTGATTTCATTGGATTTTTACTAGATCAAAAAATTTTCACAGAAACTATCCAGAACAACACAACGAAAATGTCAGAAGGACTACAGATGTACAGTGTTTTCAAACAAGAGAGGATTGAATCAATGACGAATGCAAATCTTCAAATGTGTTATAAAGCCCGCAAAGTTGTATTGACAAAACTGTCTGATACTGTAATACAGTTGAAGGCAGATCGTTCCCTTTTCACTAGATTACTAATAGTTTCATGAAGTCGACCTGACATTGATTTGCCAGCAATATCTTAGTGATTGTGAGAGGATTGAATCAATGACGAACGCAAACCTTCAAATGTGTTGTAAAGCACGCAAAGTTGTATCAACAAAACTGTCGGATACTGTAATACAGTCGAAGGCAGATCATTCCCTTTTCGCTAGATTACTATAATTGTTTCAAGAAGTTGGCCTGACATTGATTTGCAGCAATATCTTAGTAATGTTTTCTGCTATTCCCTGATTCAATTTAGACGTATCAATGATTTTGACTTCCAACAAAAGCATCTTGATGAAAATTATTGAAAGGCTTGTAATGCCAAACTCTGACAATATGACTCAACAAGCTTCATCTACAACTAATGAAGCAGCAGCACAGTCAAAACAAATCAATCCCACACAACACTCTGTAGCAGTCATTGATGGCATGGTAGAGGTGCAAGGTGTGCAAAAATATGCAAGTATCATGACATATTGGGATATTTCGAATGAGTTCATCAAGTAGATTGATAGCTATCTGACGAAACATGTTGAAACTCACTTAGTGTTTGACACGTACGTTGAAACCTCACTGAAGAACTCAATGAGAAAGAAGAAGAAGGCTAGTCAGGTTCAGGTAACGCCTGTTCAATACAAAATCACAGACTACACACATATAAGGAAAGTAACCTTGAAATCTACTGTCTCATCAAAGGGCTAAAAATTAGTTGATAGCTTACTTTGCCCATAAAGCAGTATTACATGGACAGAAAATGAAGAAGAATATAGTTGTTAGTTGGAGAAATGAGGCAAAATCATCTACTGGAACTGATGTTACACAAATCGCAAGTTGTCACGAGGAAGCTGATACAATAGTATATTGTGCAACAAGTGGGAAAAGTTCAACTTTTCTCACGAGTGAGAAAAGTACTTTTCCCACATGTTGCACACTATACTTTTTCTACAACTGCACAAATTTAAACAATACAAGTAAATAGTTTTGTAGAAAAAGTCTAAGCATCGAGGACCGCCCACCAAAAACGGCTGGGCATCGAGTATAAGTTTCTGAAATTGGCTGGGCATCGAGGATCCCCTACTGTATTCTCCATATAAGTGGGCAAAGTGCCGTGAGAAATGATATTTCTCACAGTGTGAGCAATATATGGTTTTGGAATTAAGTAACCTATGAGAAATATGCTACTTTTCATAGCAGTTGTAGAAAAAAATTATTCTACACTGTTTAAATGTATTGGTCCGAGTGCTTCTACACATCCTTTCACCAGATACAGACGTATTTGTTCTGTTATTGTGGTGGTCAAAGTTGCTTTCACTAAACAGTGTAATTGTGGCAGAGACCGGAGCTAATAGGAGATGAATAGAACTCAATCATATTTACTTTTCCCCAAATTCCTAGCAAGTTGAGGCATTATTAGGACTTAACGCACTGTCTGGGAGTAACCCAACAGATTGTTTGAAGAATAGAGGCAAACAATCTTCCTGAAAAGTTTTTGAATTTTGTAAAGAAAATATTCTAGTACCATTAGGTAGATTGGTATGCACAGAAATGTTTACACCCGAAGATGAAAATTTGATAGATAAGTTCATTTGTATCCAGGCGAATCTTCCACACCCGGATCTCCCTAACCCGTCCAATTTTGAATGGGAAAAGAGAGAAAATGGTTATTTTACTATCATGAGTAATTTACCAAGCACTCCAGAGTTATGATGTGTCGTCAATTGGCAAGTGCCAGGCTCAATCACTTAGATGTACAAAACTGTACAAATGTGGGGAACAGGGAGAGCAATGTACTAACAATGAAAATTTTTTGCTCTAGTAAAAATCCAATTGACCCGTTCTAAAACAATCGTAAATCGGAAGCATGTGATTGGTCGAAAAAATTAAATAAACTACAGTTTATCTATGGATTATGTGATGTGAGTGATATTTTGCAATTGTATATTACATTTTTAGTTAACAGAACAGCTTCTATAAAATTAAACTTGATTAAACTAAATGAACTTGTGAAAAGTGTGAAATACACGTGAAATGAACCAAAATAATGATGAGGATATGTCAATATTGATTTATTTGATTTGTAAAACTAAATGACAAATGACAATTTTTTTTGCTCGTTCAACAAACATCAATCCGTTTTCGATTTCGATTATAAACAAAATTGGAATCAAGATCAAAGTGTTGAATAGCACTACAGAGTTTAAATAAGCTATGGTCAAAACCATGTGGAACCTAACAAGTAAGCTGTTACAAGAAAAATATTATAAGGAAATGAAAATTATTATTGACCCATTCAAAAGTGTTGTATTTCAACAAGCGCGAGCTGTCCGCCATTCTATACGACGAAAACTGCAATCGAATCCCTGTAAAATGAAACAAAGTTCAGCAGCATTAAGTTCAACAGAAATAACAAAATGATAAATTTATGGAATGAAAACACCCCCGAAGGACTACAACGGAAATTCTACCACATAGCCGCGGTAGAATTAGCTTGGAAGCTGCTGCTTGCTTGACTGACTTTTTTCGTATCGAATCAAACAACGATGGTTCTGTAACAAATCGAGTTGAATATAAACCTGTATTCAACAAGAGTTGCCAAGGTGGTTCAAGAATGTGTACTGAAAGCAAATTTTTAGTAGAAAATAACGACAGCAACGGTTGTCCTGTCAGATTATTTAAAAAATTGGTGTCAAAAAGAGGCCCAAATATTAAAACCAACAGATTATTCCTGACAACAAATCATCACTGGAGAGCCGAAAATGATCACTGGTATGATAATATGACTATTGAAAAAAATTTGTTTTTGCTCTGTACTTCATTTCTATAATTAGCAAAAAATTTTCTATCCGAATAACCCTCGAATATTGATAAATGCTCAAAAATTTTATAACAACTTTCTGAAGCTTGTTGCTTATAGGCAACAGACCTCCGCCTGCGGCGTCGGTCTGTTTCCAAGCAACAAGCTATCGAAATATGTTATAAAATTTTTTCGAACAATTATCAATGTCCTTGGGTTATTACTACTGAAAATTTTTTGCTCTAGTAAAAATCCAATGAAATCAGTTAATTTGAGGTCATTTGATTGAACACAACCAATCAGAAGAACATTATACTGAAAACAGATCCCATGGGCTGTTTTCACTCTATCACGTTGCTATGGATACAATTTGATTATTTATTTCGATTTTGACGTTTCAATTATTTAATATTTCAAAATGTCACTATTTGGTCATAATACTGACGAGAATATTAATGAAATTATAGCTCTGTACTTATTTTCTATAATTAGCAAAACATTTTCTATCTGAATAACCCTCGAACATTGATAAATGCTCAAAAATTTTATAACAATTTTCTCAAGCTTGTTGCTTATAGGCAACAGACCTCCGCCTGTGGCGTCGGTCTGTTTCCAAGCAACAAGCTTTCGAAATCTGTTATAAATTTTTTTCGAACAATTATCAATGTGCTTGGGTTATTACTACTAACAATTTAACTCATGTATAAAGAATCGCATATGCCACAGTGCAATTGTCACTTTGACAGCGGCAAAAGTTAGCTTTAACTTTTACAGCGACAAATACACTAGTGGTTTTTTCACTTATTCATTTGTTCATCAATTGTCGCGGTGTTGGTTACCAGAATAAATAGTTTGGCATGTTTGTCAACAACTTATTGAATTTTCAAGAACTAACAATGAGTCGATTCAGTGTGTCTACGAACGCCGAAATTAGTCAAATTGTTAATACATGTGTGCCTACTAATACAGTTGCGACGCTATCATCAATCTGGCGACAATTTTCTACGTTTTGCAATGCAAAAAGATAAGCATTTGAGCCAGATACTTCCATCGAGAAATTGAATGTAATATTGCAAGATATGTTTCCAAATTTCTCATTCATTAAATTGTCCTGTGTTGATGGGATCCAACTCCCAAAGCCAATAAACGAGAAAAAAAATTGTCCTGCCGAAATACACTCGAGGTTTGTATTGATATTGGGTAAATTTGTGTTGTTCAAATTCTAAACTGTTTCCTATAGCAATTTGACTCGAATAACAGTTATTCTCGTCAAATTGCTAGGAAACAGTTTCTCATTAAACAACCCAAATTTACCCGATAAAATACAAACCACTTATGCAATTATAAGTGAAAACTGCATTCAAATGAAACTGTCAAACTCAGATGACTCATAAGTGACAATTATTGTTATTATTTTCTTCTATATATCAATTATGTAATAATAAAAAGTTTCCCTGTGTATTTCAGTATTTGTTTTGCATTCATAAGCAAAACATTTAATTATATTCATTTATGTCTAATTAGGATGCTTTTATGTTTTAAACTGTAAGAGGTATGTGGATGTGTGTAATAGAATTTTTGATCCACGTCTTTTTATTAATAAAAAGTGTTCTATACAAAACCTTCCATGAACACCAATTTTACACTTGTTTCATTCAAAATCCCAGGGACTTCCTATATTTTACAAATACCCCTAAACTATAGTCTATTTTTATGTACCTGAAAGTAATAAAACCTTATTTTTAATGCAAAACTTAGTATGGTCATTTTAAATATTATTATAAAATAATTTAAATATTTTCAAAATATTTCATAAATATACCCTGAGTTAATACACGTTTTTGGTCATGTATTGGCCTTTTATAACCATAAACTGTACAAAACAATATAAAAAGGTTTGGACTAGACAAAAGCCATGTATTAAAAATGACATAGCAGTATCATAAGATTATTTTCAATAAATACCTATTTGCCAATAAAGGTTTGAAATTTTGTTTTTTATTTAATTTCAAGAATCTCTTACAGTAATGAAATTATAAGTAGATAAATACCTTCCCAACAAATTTCATTGAAAATGTGATTGTAGGTTTTTCCATTTAGTAAGGAGTTGTGTATTCTTAACAGTTTACTAAGTTGTTTAGTTTAGTCTACGATTTACAGAGTTAATAAAGAAGAGAAATGTGGCCAGTTTCAAACAGCACATAAAGCTCCAGGAAAACCAAAATTTCAAATAGAAAATCATTTGAAAGACTTCGAAGTAAAGTGCATGCGTTCTTCTTTAGAAAAGAATTTCCGACAGTAGACAAAGTTCTTGTAACGGTCCGAGATGATAAGGATTACCCTGAAATGAGTTGATTCACACTATGGGGATTTTTAAAAGAAATAGTTTTCGCTGGAAAAAGCATTCCAGAAAGTCTATTTTAATAGAAAGAAATGATATTGTAATATGGAGAAGAAATTACCTAAGGACTATAAAAGAAATGAGATACCAAAGAAAAAATATATTTTATTTAGATGAAACATGGATCAACAATGGATATACACCAAATAAATGTTGGCAAGATGAAACTGTTAGAAGTCGAATACAGGCTTTTTTAAATAATTTATCTACTAGTTTAAATCCACCATCAAGAAGGGGCGCAGACTGATAATAGTACACATCAGTAGTTCAAACAGTTTTGTCAAAGGTGTTTTATTGACTTTTGAATCAACTCGTACCGGTGACTACCATGAGGACATGAATGCTGATGTCTTTAAAGAATGGTTTGAACAAATGATAGAACTTCTTCCTCAGAACTGTATAATAGTAATGGATAATGCTTATCACTCGAGACTTAGAAAAATTGTCCATAACCAAGTGGTTAAAAAAAGATTTACAGAATTGGCTAAATTCAAAAAATATTAAGTTTCATCCTGGCTATAGGAGAAAAGGAATGTATTCTTTGTGTTCCTTTCATAAAAGCAAATTAAAAAAATCTGAAATTGCAAAAAATCATGGGATGACGGTGGTTAGATCACCACCATATCATTGTAAACTAAATCCGATTGAACTGGTATTGGCACAGATAAAAGGGAGAAGTTTCAAGAAAAAATAATTCTTTTAAAATGAGTGATGTTAAACAGTTGTTTTTGGAGGCTGTAAATAATGTGAAGCCTGAAAACTGGGAAAAGGCAATAAATCATATGATTAACGAAGAAGAGAAAATGTGGAAGTTGGACAATATTACTCATGAAATGATCAAGCCACTCATTGCAAATATTAGTTGCCACAGTTCATCTTCTAATTCCAATTTGGATTTGTAAAAAATAGCTCTACTTAAACTGTTAAGTTTTTATATTATAATTATTATTTATTAACGTAACATTTAAAAGTCAAAGCTTAAACCCTTATATCTATATAACCAGTATGACGCAATGTTCTAACATACCTTGTGGAAAAATAAAATATTCTAGAAAAAATTGCGCTTTTTGCCTTCAGCTGTTTAGAAGTTATAAGAAGGTTAATTAGGTGAAAATATTAGTTTATCACCGATATATTTATTATACTCATACAAATGTTATTTCATATGAAAATACTCGAGGTATAACTTTAAAAAATATTTTAACTGTCTAATAAAAGAAGTGATACACCTATGCATTACAAATGCATGCAGTATTACGTTTAATAATCAAATATGATACAAATTAAAAAAATTAAGCAGGTTTTTCGATAACTCATTCGATAATGAATATTAAATTATAATTTTTTCTATTCTTGTTCATTCCATAGAACATCTTTATCTATTTTCAAAAAAACGAATATCGGATTTTATAAAATATCCACATACGGTTTTTTTCCTTGGCACATTAGTACTAATATATCAAAAATTACGATGTTCATTTTTACTGAATGCTATAATTAAGTAAAAACACATTCAGATCTAGAATCACATTATTGAATTCGATACTAGAATTGTAATGTGAAAGAACCCTGTAGTCAAACAATACTTGATCCATGGGCTTTAAGATACCCATGGTTGCGGAGTGGTATTCTTTGGAATTACACATTTGAAGAGCTTCTATTTAAATAAATGTAGAATGGCACAGCACATTCTGGAACCAGATTCCTGAATGTGCGTAATGCGAAAGAACCTTAATAGTTTATTGTGTTTAAGAAATGGATAAAACCAAAAAATTCAGCAATCTTAACACATCAAAAATTAATTTTTACCTTTTTTGTCTTTCACAATAAGCTCGCCATGTATCCTCATTAAACCCATAATTAAAATAATCAGTAATATCAGCCCCAGGTTTTTTCCAAGGCTTATCTTCTAGGCTATCCAAATTAAACTCTGAACTTAATACCCCATTTATGGTACCAATCTGTTCAAACTCTTCTACGGTAAATTTTCCAGGCTGCTGCTGTGGTTGTTGAGCTTGTTTAGTTTTGTCACCTACAGAGGTAAGTAAGCCACCTCTTTTAATATTTAATGCCGTGTACGAAGGAGCTGTTGTTTTAATGTCCCCTATAACTACATTAACATCATCGTCACTATCATCATCATCAAGATCTTTTTCACTATCCTCTCCGTTTTGTTGTACTTCGCCATCTTCCATACCATCCTGGCTGGGCTCTTCATTTTCTTTCTCTTCGGGTTCATTAGTATCCACTTCTTCATCAGCTACCGGAGGATCTTCTGTCTGAGGCTGTAACAATATACAGGTTATGTATGTGACAAACTTAGAAATACATAAAAATTTACTTCTTGCTGATCAGACTCTTGTTGTTCCTGTTGAACTTCATTCTCTTCAGGTTCGACAGTTTCAGAGATTGGCGGGTCTTTAGAAGCTCCTTCAATATTTAATTCAGGTGTTTCCCCGTATAGCCACTGGTCATCTTCTAATTCATCCGCCATTTTCAATCTAATACTTGACGTTGACGTTTGAAGTTATTTACTTTTTTTACAGTGTGACAACCGTTTCTAAAATTACCTCTTGGGGATAAAGAAAAAAACTTAATTTTGTATTTTCACAATTTCTGACGATAAGTAAAACGATATTTGTAACGAAATGTCAGAAAATGGATTTTAAAACGGTGTTCTGACCAGGAGGTTTTACTGATTCATTATTAATGAAAATAATAATGAACAGCATTTGATCACACGGTTCATGTTTTGCTAGTCCGGATCATTTTGTTAACTCATCACGCCATCGAAAAATCATTGTGATCAACAAATTAGAAAAACTGAACAAAACACTGAAAATAATGTTCTCACCCTGCAGTTGCATTCATTATTCGATATTGATCAATCAAAATAAATAAAAGGTAGAACCGGTTTTCACTTTTAATGAAAGTACGAATTACTGATCATTTTTAATGAAAATGTGTTCTGACGTTCATTTTTTGTACAGTGACACTGATTCAAATAAACTGATTCAGTGAAACCTTCTCCTTCTGGGTAGGAACCCCGCTTCATATAGGTTGAAACTTTTCACAATTCAAATATCTATAACCGTATTTGGAGATTGGCTACACTGATTGTGGATACCGGAAACCCTTATTTGACGTTTTTGGTTTGACTTTGACGTACTATGTTGATAACTTCATTCTAGTCTTTTAGTTTATTCGTTCAGAATGGGTAAGTTCAGTGAAACAATTTTTATTTGAATCTTGGCCATCGTTGTGAGTTACATATTTTTTTTTATAAATTACAGTAATTACATTATTCCTGAAAAAGTTTTCTTAAATAGTTCTCATATATTTCCAATTTCTTATTAAGAAAAGTGTTTTTCAAAAACATAACCAAGTTTTTTGATGTTCATATAAACATATTTTTATGATGATATCTATATTGTATTTTGTCCGATGTGTTGTGCTGACGACTCAAACCATCCCACAGCGATCTGATATATTAAGCGTTTTCAACATTTTCAAACGTTTCTTGAGAATGTTATTTAAGTGATATTTCATTTTTTTAGGTATCAGCCGAGATCACTGGCATAAACGAAGAGCCACCGGAGGTAAAAGGAAGCCCCTCCGCAAGAAGAGGAAGTTCGAATTAGGTCGCCCAGCTGCTAACACAAAGTTAGGTCCTCGCAGAATTCATTATGTTCGTACACGAGGAGGTAATTTGAAATACCGTGCCCTAAGAATAGACACTGGTAATTTTGCATGGGGTAGTGAAGGTACTGCTCGTAAAACCCGTATCATAGATGTTGTTTATAACGCCAGTAATAATGAATTGGTACGTACCAAGACGTTGGTAAAGAATGCAATTGTTGTTATTGATGCGACTCCATTCAGGCAATGGTATGAAAATCATTATGTTTTACCATTGGGACGAAAAAAGGGAGCAAAGTTGGTAAGTAATATAAATTATTTATTGTTATTTTGTATTTAACTTCAATGATGATATTTAATGCGTGTCATATGAAAATAATGATTGGAAATTAGGCCTTTTTGAACTGATTTTTGAATTATAAGAACACAATATAATTATTCTAGAGGAAGTTAACTTAATATTATTTGTTTTTTAGACTGCCGAAGAAGAAGGTATTTTCAATAAAAAACGTAGCAAAAAAGTACAGAAAAAATATGAAACTAGGCAAAAGACAGCAAAAGTGGAACCTGCTCTTGAAGAACAATTCCAGACTGGTAGATTGTTAGGTAAGACATTTCATTATTAAAAAGTGCAAACTAAACATTTTTAGATTTTTGTTTTTTAACCCATACAGGCTATTTGAGTAATGCTCCCAACAGACTTGTGGTCATATTGACCCCTGTATTGAAAAGGTGTAAAAAATGCAAAAAGGAGGAAATGAAATATTCCTTTATTATAATCAGACAATCTTTTCAAAACATTGTTGGCAAAAGTTATTGTTTTATTGAAATTTTTTTATCATTGCCATTTTACAATCTATTTCATCACAAGGGACTAAAGTATTTAGAAAATGAGTTGGATGTTTTCGAGCTTGGAAGTGAGATGTCTCTTGGCATTTTCACTTATAGTGCACTAAGCATTGTTAGTGTTTATGGAGGTCTTCAAACCAGTTTTTATTCAATCTTCGGTTAATTGGTCCATTCCTGTATACATTTTCTATTAGATCATTTGGTCTGGTAATTAGTGGAAACTAATCTTATTACTACTGTGACAAGGGATTTAAAGATCATCATGGAGAGTTTGGTTGCTAATTTACCAGGGATCATTAACAATGGATCGGAGTGTTTTCGACTGAAATCTTTATAATGTTTGTAGTGAGCTTTGTATAGCAGCTTGTTTTTGGTTAATAGTTTCGATTTTTGGTCTATTAGCCAGTAGAGATGCGCAAAATATTGAAAACATCGATGTTGACATTCGAGAAGTAAACAGAATAGAAAAGAACTAAGACATAGTTTGATACTTAAATGATATGACAGCAAAGTCTCAACAATGTCTCCCTGCAATTTTGTATAAGGGCACCTTTTTCCATTGTGCGTAAGTAAGACAATGTTTTTCAGTTAAGCTGGGCTACAAACTATGACTCGTATTTTAAAGCATTCATATTAAAGAATAAATAAACCAGAGATGTTCTATTAAATGTTTAATTTACTTTCTGCTTTCTTTAATCAAAATTGAAGAAAACATCGCAAAAAAATATTGAATAAAAAACATCGAAATACAAAAATCGATGTTATTGAAACATAGATACATCGTGCGCATCCCTATTAGCCTGTACACTTGTTTTAATTTGATGTCTAACTGTCCTTGTTTTGTTTGTATGTGTTTTTCCCAGGTTAACCTCAATCTAGCTACAAGCCTAGATATCCCACATCACTATTGACTGGTATTGGGACTCCGCCAATCACGACTGAGGGGTATTTGTGGCAGGTAGTGAACGTCACCTGGACTGATTAGGAATGGTTGGTTTTAATTCTCCATTTTTTGTCTGGTGTTTAATTGGTTCAGATGAGTTGGCATATTTATTGAAGAGGTAACTGGATCACTATCTAGAGAGAGAATGGCGAAATAATTGGCAAAGCAGCTATCATTGTGTTGTCTGTTTCAGGCAGGTATTAGTGTACTGGAGGTAGAGGAATGGTTGTAGCATGATTTCTTGGGGCAAACCAGATTTTATCGCATAGTTGTTTGATATTGAATCATTGTGTTTAACTGAGAAATATCTTTCAGCTAGGTAGGACTTTGAAAGGAGGTAAAAGTTGTTGATAGGATAGTCTTTTTTATATTGTAGAGTAGACCCGTATGCCATACTTTATCGAAGGCTTGAGAGACGTCTAGGAATACTCCACTGCAATACTTTTCTTTCTAGCGTTTGGCCAATGGTGGTAACTATTCTGTGTGTTTCATAGGTGGTAGACATGTTCTCTCGGAATCCAAACTGGTAGTTGGGTAAGTTGTGTGTTAGGTCATATTCGCATTGGATTGTCTTGAGCAGTAGTCTTTCGAATATTTTGCTAAGAACTGATTGGTCTGTATGAGTGTTTCCTGCGGGGATTTGCCATCTTTGTTTATTATGGGGGCATATTTCCATATAACAGGAAAGTAGCACAGGCTCAGCATGTGATTGTAGATTGTTTCAAGGAAGTCAATGGCAGTTATCAGCTCATAGTCTCGTGCTTTCCTGTTAAGTTTCCGTATTTCCATTGTTACTTCCCCTGTGCTAATGGGTTTGATGGGTGGTGACATTTGTCACAGAGCATCTTGGAATTCGTTAGCGTGGCGTGACGAGGTGCTGCTTCTGGTGACATGCAAAAGGTGGTCAGCGAAATTGTCAGCGTTTTCTTGATTTGACTGTGCCCATCTGTTGTTGGAGGTTCTTATAGGAGACACTGGCGGTGTGTTTTTTTCACTTTTTTGTTGCTTTCTATAAGCTGTAGTTGTCTACAAATAGGCTTTGTGTAAAATACTCTAACATTGTGTTGGGCATCTCTGAGTATTTTAAAGAGTTCAAATGATAGCCTTCTTTACTGGTGAAGATCATTGTTATTGTATGATATTTGCCACCTTTCTCTGGCTCTTCTTTTCTCAGTTATGAGTTGTCTAATATGCAGTGGGGTACTCCTACATCTGGTGGATTGTATTTCATCCCGAGTAGCATACCATGCAGCTTAGAGTTGTAGAGCATACATTTGCAATGATAGGTGTGTTAGTTCATAGTGAGATTCTATTGTACAGTTTTGTATAGTTATACCTTTGTCTATGTAGAAGTCAAGGAGATCTGGTAGTTTCCTGTGGTCGGTTGGTTAGTATGTGGGTTCTCCATTGGTGAGGTGGTCTATCATTCATAGCTCGGTAGAGGTTATAGCCTTTAGTAGTGATCCTCAGTGTGTGTGTGTGTGCGTGTGTGTGTTTCACATTCCAGTCCCCTCCAGCAAAAAATTTATTTCCAAGGGTGTCTAAAGAATTGTTTGTACATATCTGTAGTGATAATGTGATGTGGTGGAAGTATACAGATATGATGTTGAGATTATGTTTGTTGCTAATTATTAAGACATTCTTGGCTTGGATAGTGTTTGTTTCATAATTATCTAGTTCGTGATTGCCAATTGAATTTCTGATGATGACTGCTGTTCTGAGTGTTCTGTCTGTAAACATTAATTCTTCAATTTGTTATGACTGTCGAAAGTAGATTTAGAATCATGCTATATTGATTTATCAACTGAGAGAACATGCTTTTGAACTCTTCTATGAATTTTGACAGTTGTTCGCCCAGCTGTGCTGTTTGGTCATGTGTGTTTTTGTGCAATTTGTACCTAGGTTGGGTTGTGATTTTTTGAGTTATCTGTATCTGTCTTTGTTGGTTAGTTTTTTTATATGGAGTATTTTTGACATAGCCCTACATTTGACGTTATACAGTTAAAAAAATTACAATTGTGTTCTTTTGAAAAAGAATATCTTAAAATAAGCCAAGATTAACACAAATATAATGTAAAAAAATATTTTAGTATTACGAATCGTGCATTGGTCTTACATCCGGATACTTTCAGGTTGCACATTCTTTCCAGACACGTTTTTACTCTCCATACAAATAAGAATTTTGCAAATAATACATGAGTGGGAAGTTTTTTTTCTTTTATTTCAAGGACACCTTTTGCCCTAGTTTCAAATTTCTCTTCCACATTATGTTCTTTATTTTAAACACTATAAATCTGAAATTGTCTATTAATTTCTGGAGTTAGTGACTTCATTGCTAATCATAACATCCATTTTGAAATTATTTCTCTGAGATTGGTGGAGTATATAAGAAAGAGGAAATGTCTAATATCCTAGACTACCTTTATCCCTGCTACCTTTAGTGGCATCTGAGAAAATTGATATAAATTATCGAAAGATTTGGATATGTTAACAAGTCGGAACATGATATCACAAATATGTCATCGATTTTAAAAGATTTCCAAGAGAAATTAAATTTTCCTGTAGATGGCACTCTAAATCCTGCAACTATTCAACTATTAGAGCGACCTCGATGTAGTGTAAATGAAAACGATCATGATGGTGAACATTCGTATCGCGTTAGAACAAAATGGGAAAAAGACTAACCTAAATCGGTATTTTCCTCAAGCATCACCGTCATATGTTGCTGAAAAGGCATATTTGGCAACAAAATACCAAATTTACAATTTAAACACCAGTCTAAAGGAACAGCACTTCTTACTCATGTACTACTTATGAAACTTCAAATCGACGTAATAACGTTAAAAATTCTTGAAAACCTGTGGGGAAGGAGCTAGGATAAAAAATCAAGTCTCAAGGTTATATGAATATTGTTTTATTAATTGTATTTATATACATATTACATCAAATAAAAAAACAGTACATATTACATTAAAGGCAAAATGAAAATTATACATTTGACAGTACATATTAAATATAGTTATACAGATAAAAGATACAGTGAAATCAGTAGCGTAAATCTGCTGCAGCCTCTAGACACTCAAAATATTCGCATAATATGAAAACGACTGCCTCAAAATCGTTTTGACACCAATAGTGTTCAGAATTATAAAATCCTGTTAAATTTTCTGAAGTGCTCACACTAATTTCTTCATGAAATGTGTAATTTATATTAGGCATAAGTTTAAAATATTTCTGAAAACACTCTTCGCAAACTTTTAGCCCCAAAGGAGAAATGTGGTAATATTTACTAATTAGGCAGTAGAGATCGTGTTCAGTAAACACATCTAAATAAGTGAAATTTAATAAGGTATCTCGAAGCTCTGGTGAAATTTTTGTTTCATATTCAAAATCAAGCAATATAGCATCACCGTGATCAGATTTCTCACTTTCTTCTTTGATCTGCAACCATTTATAGGTACGAAATTCTCGAGAAATTTTTATTTTCAAAAACTGAGGAATTTGAGCTTGTACAAGAAAACTTGAAATTCTAGTAATACGATTACAAATTATCTTAGTACATAGTTCTACCAAACTCTTCATCTGAAAATAAATTCCAATCATTTTATTATAACTCCATAATACTATAATGTCCCCACGGAAGAGTGTCATGTGAACCAGGTATCAAATATCTTTTATCATCTGATGGGTTTAAAGCAATTTTTGTCTGTTCAATGGTGTATACATCATGTAACTTTGATAGTATACAACGTAGAGTTGCATGCATGAAACACTCTTCTTGAGGATTTTCTATAAACTGAGAATATAATCATCAAAAGTTATTTTTTTCTTTACCACATTAGACTTAATACCTTTAGCTTTTTTTACATCGTTTTCCTCACCTAACACTCTGAAGGCATACTGTTTAGAACGTAAACCTACAAAATGTGTCATAATTTTTTAGTTATTTTCATCCTTCATAATTCCGGGTACTTTCTTATTAGCTAGAGGAATATCCCACACATTATTTACAGGATAATCACTAGTATCAAAACGGTGAATATCCGCCTTTATTACTTCTTCATATATGTTATTACATTGAATTTCGTATACTAAACTATCGGTATCGGTATAAAGTAATTTACATTGTTCAGGTGAAAATTTGGTCAGCATATAATCATAATGAAATTCATAAACACATATTTTTGAAATATCTAAAATTGCTAATCCTATATAAAGAGGTTTGTCAAATACAATTTTAGTTTTCTTAAGCTCTATAGCCAATAAAGGATTCTCAACATCATCGTTAAATATAACACGACTATGAAATGTGGGACTTGCAATTAAATTTCTAGCTCCTCGTTTGCCATACCACGTTCGAACTAATTTCACTAACCGATGTTTACGCAAATTTTGCATCGTTTTCCCGAATACTGCATTATTCATAAGTTTATACAAATTTTTTTCAAAATTATTTTTTGCGTGGGATCTCATCAAAGTATTCAATTCTATATAAGGCTTCAACCAACAACTTTGCTGAAATTTTAATACCCTATGAACTTTCTTAAGCAATAATCCATGAGCTATAGTCTAGTCTTGTTCGCCATCCTGATGAATACATGCTGCACTTTTCGTCCAGACTATGTACTTCTCCCTTGTTGCAGTTATAATACATTATTTCTGGTTCTCCACCCTTCTTCATCTTGTTTTATTCTTTTTTGTGGGTTCTACGTCCACACCTTCATCTACTTCAGATTCACTAGCTTGGTCGCTTTGAATATAGTCTGCATCTGAATCTACTTCACTGTCACTAGAATTATCCTCATTTGCCCATTTTAGCAGTGAGTTCGTAATTTTTATCCCCTTATTTCACCCTTTTTGAAGAACCCATTCAGTAAACGATGTTCTTTTTAACACGTTAAGTACGATGTGAGGAACCAGTGCCTCAAATGAAGATCATCCATTGTAGAAGCATGCGTCACTGGTGGCGCAAAAAAATGTCTTCTTGGTTGACAGTACGAGACACCGGTGCCTCGCTATACATTCTGTTCTTAATAGCAAAGTAATTTTGTTGCGGCCTCCACAAACGATTCAATGTTTAAATTTTCGTCTGCTAAATAGTGTACTATGTATAAAGCGAACTTCGTTTCCAAATACAAACAACGAGTAGAAAGAAATAATGTAAATCAATTTTTTTTTATTTTCTTACAAATAAACAATATCGCAGATAATAATAAACAAAAACACACATAACATGTGTATCAAACGTTTAAAAACCTAATGGATGCTAAATTCAAATTTTATGACATTTATGTAAACATAGGAATGGCTTATCAGGACAAACAGTGCATTACATAGAGACTTGTTTGGTTTTCCGATCAGCTTCTACTTTGCTTTTTTCGGTGTATTTGTTGTTGATAACACTGGCGACAACGCTTTCTTGTTTTACGAACTGGTCCTAGAGCTTTTTCTAGAAAATGTTGAGTTTCCTGATGAACTGTTCTTACTTGTGGTGGTAAAGTGTCTTCTGTCACTAAAATGTCAACGATTTTTTCTCTAAAATGTAAGAAAGATATTTTCTTTCCACCACCAAACTCTCTGTGTAGCACCCACACATTTACAACACAAGTACCAAATAAAAGTTCTGTAGCCACCTTACAGTACCACTTAATAGTTTTTCTGATACTGGATTAGTAAGAAGACAGCTGATCGGATAAGTCAACCCCCTTTTTGGCTTTATGGTAACTGATTACAGAATCAGGTTTATTGACAGATTCTCATCTCCAGTTTTTTTTAACTTCAGTCAGTTGACCTTTATGATTGATTCTTACATGAAGTGAGCATTAGCACTTGACGTTTATCCTGCCATTTAACAACTTTCATGCCTATCTTGTTTTGAGTGCTACTGACTTCTCCCTTTTTTAGTTTTGTTGGTATAAATTACTTTTGATAGTTCTTGTCTATTACTTCTCAAAGTGCTACAAATAACCATTTTATTGTCTATTGGCTCTATTGCAACGGGAATACTTGATTAAAATTGTCGACATATATAATAAGACCTTTACCTAGTAAATGTTCTGACAAATTTATGGTAACATGATGAGAATATCAGACTTAGGTGCATTACGTTGTTTACCAGAATAAATATTTAAATTGTATGTGTAACCAGAGGGCATACATAACTTGTAAAGTTTAATCCCATACTTAAGAGTTTTATTGGGTATATACTGTCGAAAGGCGACACCGCCTCTGCAAGGCACCATAGATTCATCTATAACTAAGGATTTCTCTGGTTCTATAATAGATTTAAATTGACCAACAGTAGATTCAATAGAGGAGTAATTTTAAAAAGACGTTGACCATCATTGGTTCCGTTATTGCAAAAATGCCAATATTTTAATATTGACAGAAAGCGGTCTTCTAAAAGCAGTACTTATAAAATCATTTTTTTTTTGAAACAAACATGTAGAACATCCTGTATGATGATTAATTCAAATAAATACTTTGTCCTGTTCAACAAATTTAACTGTAGAATTTTGAAAAATGTATGGAAAATATGGAAAATGCTAACATATTGATTTAAAGAAAATTATTGTTTGTAGGAGATCAATTTTTAA
Organism: Galeruca laticollis; assembly: GCA_963921935.1. Lineage (NCBI taxonomy): Eukaryota > Metazoa > Arthropoda > Insecta > Coleoptera > Chrysomelidae > Galeruca > Galeruca laticollis. The sequence continues at coordinate 174,565,130 of OY998177.1, forward strand.
TGATGATAAAACAAAAGCGAGCTCACATTTTAAGGTTTTATTCGTTTTGAATATGCCTTGTGACCGATGACCCGCTTGTCATAGTTACTCTGATCCACGAACTCATTAAACTGCTAATGATTTTTTTTCTCTAACATCTAAATGCTTATTTTGTTTTTCAGCTTGCTTAGCATCAAGACCCGGACAATGTGGAAGAGCAGATGGTTATGTATTGGAGGGAAAAGAACTTGAATTCTACATTCGTAAAATTAAGTCTAAGAAAGCTAAATAAATGTTTTTATAGGTGAGACAATAAAACTTAACACAAATGTTCAAGTAATTTTGATTTCTTCCCTTTGCTTAGACATTCCCATTTCTTGTAAGATATTAGACTTAAGCAGAATATTGGGATTAGTATGGCATGCAAAAGTAGGGATATATCAAGTGAATAAAGTTATTTTAATGGACATAATCAAAATGTTGAATCAAAAGAGATTGGATTTTCAGTTAAGTGTGATTGAAGTAATAGGCAAATAACCAATAGTGCTTGAATGAAATCTAAAGCCTCGCATCGAAATTTTATATTTCAATATTGATACGTGACTGACGGTGTCATGAAAATCTGGGAATGAGTTAGACTGCTCAGTCTAAAAGTTTAAATAAAAAAAGTAGATATTTATGTTAAATTAATTGATTAGAATCTGAATTATCAAATAGGGTGCATAAGAAAGTTTAATTCTTGAATTTGGCCTTCATATCAATGGTGTCAATGCAATAGCACATATCTCCCATTTTTTATCGAAAGTTTTCCAACATTCATTGACAGATGACATTATTTGAACAGCATCATGCTCTGAAGGAAGGCAGGGATTAACTTGGTGTCAAGAGTTTCTGAATTGGGCTGATAATGACTGGGCTAGTTTTATTCACCGATTAGTTTAGATTTGGATTTCATCCAAATTCTCATCAAACGGTGTGGAGAAAGCCCGGAAATTTTGGAACGCTTGTGACATATACAGGGAGTGTACACATACAGAGCTGGCACATTAATGGTATGGGGCGGAATCATTATTGACTGAAGAACTGAGCTCATTTTCACACGCTGCTTTCTCACATGTCAGCGGTATTTGAATACTTTTCTCCAACCTGTCATTCGTCCATTTGCTGGTGCTATTTGAGAAAACTTTCACTCAATGCATGATAACGCTCGACCACATGTTGCCCGTATTGTAGTAAACTGCTTGGATAACGAGGGTATTGATGTATTGCCATGGCCAGCACAGTCACAGGACTTTAATTCCATTGAGCACGTATGGGACATGCCCCAACGACGAATTACTGCACTTATGGGCAACATTCACAATGAGTTTCAATTTTGAGAGCATCTGAGAATACAATGGGCACAAATACCTCAGACAGACGTTAACAAAATATGTAGAACTGTGATAAATCAACGTGGTGTTGTTTTTTTTACGTTTGAAAAAACAGTGGTTTTTAGAATATTTTTTTCTTCAGTTTTCTGTTATTTTTTGCAAAAAAGTTAATGTCTTTAACATATACATCAATATAAACTATAAATTTTGTATTACCCTTTCAAGTTGATTACAGGTAAAAACACGACTACTTATAAAAAATATCCCTAGACTTTTGCGTTGTGTGTAAAAATAATTCACATAATATATTTAAATATTCCCACTATTCAACCCTCAGATTAACACATTGTATTATTACTCTAAGATCCAATCTGCCAACCTGAGTGGGTGCTGGATGGCTAATTAGTAGGTTAGAAGATGAAATAAGTCAATTTTGCCGCTCTGGGAAAATGCTCTGCTCGCCCCCCCCTAGATCAGGCCCCGTACTAGTCAATAGTAGGGCTTTAGTTTGGTACTTTTAAATAACGACTAATAATTTTACTACCCTAGGATATTCTAAATTTCCGTAGATTTTTTAAAAGCATATATTTTCATGAAATTAAACATTAAGTAATTCTATAAAGTTTATTGTACAAATAAAAATATACAACGCTTCAAAACAAACTTAGTACACAAAAAGATCACAATTTTCAATTCACAACTAGGAATTCCCTTAAATAATCATTCAATAAATTAAATATCGAATTATATCAAAATGTGTGTGTGATAGCAGAATTCCAATGACTTTTCACTTTAACTCAAAGTAATGAATCGATTATTCTGATAGTATGATCCTTTATGTAATTTTTGAAAACATGAACCTTTTGGTAAGGTATTTCTAATGAATTTTTTTTTAACATAATTAGCAAAGAAAAATTGTAGAAATTGGGAATCTTGTTCCAATACCTGTAAAATTTTCATTATATTTAATTTTCTAAAAGGTTTGAAAACAAGATAAACAATTCAATTTAACTCTAATGAATTCTTTCCACCCAAAAGAAATCTGAAAATGTGGTTTCCCCCCTAATTTTGTTTGCATTAACTACACATTTTAATGTTTGCATACCTGGTTTAAATCGAGGTTTTCCTTAAGGAAAGGTTCAATGTGAACTTTTAATGAGTCCAAACAAAAATAACTATTTTGAGGGTAATAAACAATTTAATAATGAATATCTTATCTTTATTTAAGGTTTGCTTATAAATCAGTGGGGATAAAAGTCTAATAGATATCTTTGTTGGATCAAATTTGGGTATTCAATAAGTAGTTTATTGTTTACATGTTTTGGGTTATGTCCCAATTATATCAGTTGTGTTGACAGCATAGTTGAAGTATCTTAAATGTTTCTCTTCATACAATTTATAAAATGTGTCGAAGAGTATTAAAGATGAACTCGAGCCGTTTCAAAACGGAAAACATTCTTAGTCTAATTCGTGTAGTGAAATCGAGAATTAGAATTATTGTGCAGGATCTTTTTTTTTTCAAACCTACTACCAATATTACAAAATATTAACACGGATGTAATTGGCATAATTTAGTTGTATTGAAATTTAAACCTCTGGAGTGTGTGACTTAAAAAAACTTTGTTTTAAATAATGAAAATAAAGTTGCTGTATTACCAATATCAAATTTTAAATGTTTTCTCAAACATTTTTCTGTTTTAGATCATTACAGAAATACCTCTAGTTTTATTTTTATATGAGGTGAATATTGACAAAAATTTTATGTGGCAACGCAGACTTATTCAGAATTAGTTGATTTTTTTTAAATATCGCTGTACAAGGCCTCACTGCAAGCGTATAGCGAAAAATTCAAAATATTCGAAGCTGAAGAAGAAAATAATATAAGTAAATAAAATAAATTAATATGTTTATTACCATAACTTTGTACTGGGGACAGGAAAAGAACAAAACTTAATATTAGTAAAACCATAAAGTAAGAGAATAATATCCAAGTAAGGTAATTGTACCAAATTCAGACTCTGCACCAAATTCGGACAATTTCCATCTTAATTGCTAGAATAAGATTTCAGTTTATAAAACAACGATTTAGATACATGTCGAGCCATCTATGATCATGTGGTCATAATATACTTCAAATGTCAGGCTAGCCAACCAAACAAATCATTTCTAGCAGCTCGTTGAAACTGACAGGGCGTAGACAGGTGTGTTGTGTCATAAACCTAACGACTTTTCATAATATTTTCAGGTTTATTATTATTACATTTTTGTTACAAAAACATATTTTATTACTGGAGTATGTTTTTATATGATAATTGCACATGATTTTGAAGAAATAATTACTTTTTTATATTATTACCTCGAATTATTAGGGTGTCAGTATTACGTCCAACCGAAATAGCTATTCCTGAATTCTGAATTATGTTCATATTCCAATATTTTAAGTTATGTATCTTACATATTTTTCTGACATAATTACATCCAATAATGTCCGTTTTATGTACAAGTAATGTTATCGTTGTTACAGAATGTCCTTAAAGAAAAATTGTAAATATTCATCAGACACACTAATATCCACATTAGAAGCTATAAAAAATGGTATGGCTATTAAAGCTGCAAGTAGAGAATATAATATTCCCAAAACTACCCTTCACTCAAAATTTTATGGAAAGTATCCTATTGGAGCCCATACAACTTTATCGAAAGAAGAATAGGACACCCTAGCAAAGTGGATAATAGCGGTAGCTAAAGTAGGATTTCCGGTAACCAAGGAACAACTACTTGAAAGTGTATGTGTGCTTTAAGAAAAAAACAGATCCCTTTAAAAACAATGAAAAAACTTGCCTACCTGGCAGGCACTGGTATGAAGGCTTTCTGCGACATCATAAGGAAATCTCTACACGAATGACTCAAAATTTAGTTCATGCTAGGGCTCAAATCACTGAAGAAGCCTTCGAAACTGGTTTGTAGAAATTGAATCATATTTTCTTGCCGAAAATTTGATGGAGATTACAAAAGATCTGCTTTATTCTTATGTCCAAAAGGATCAAAAATTCTTGCACTCAAAGGAAGTAGAAACGTTTACAACAGTACAGCTAACAATGCGAAGGAATGTTTAACAACTCTAGTTACGGGTAATTGTCTTATTCCAGAACCCTTATTCTCCCATTTTTTTCACATACTTATGTTACTTACCTACTGTTTTTATTTTACAGCAAATGCGGCAGGAGAGTTAGCGCCTCCTATGGTGATGGTCCCCTATGAAAAAATTCCACAAAGCGTTGTTGCACTAATGCCAAACGGTTGGGGCCTGGGAAAGTCGGAGTCGGGTTGGATGACAGGCGAAAGTTTTTTTGAATATATGTCAAATATTTTGTACCCATGGATTCTTAAAAATGACATATCATTGCCTGTAATATTTTATGTAGATGGGCACAAGTCGCACTTGACATTGCATCTTAGCAACTTTTGTTCAGAAAAAGGTATCATTTTAATTAGTTTGTTCACTAATTCTACTCATATACTGCAACCTATGGATGTAGGGGTTTTTAAACCTCTCAAAACTGGCTGGAAGAAAGCGGTTGCTAAATTTAGAATAGACACTAATAAACAAAAAATTCGAAATGACAATTTTGCTCAGTTATTGCATACTGTGATTAAAGACGTCATTACACCTACAATGGTGCAAAATGCCCATGTGATGCAGATGCAATAGATTATAGTAAACTGGTAACTGCAGAAGTTACAACAAATACTACAATTACAGACAATGCAGTGAAGCTTCAAACTCTGGAGAATGTTGAATTCAATACACACCATTTGAATTTCATTGAGAAATTTTTTGAGAAAGGTACACTTGAGAAATTTAAACTTTCTCTTTCCACTGTGAGTGAATGGTCAGGTCCAATACAAGATAACTCTATATAATTTATGGAAAAAATTAAAACAGCATGTCGAAGAAAAACCTTCAGCAGATAATATACAAAATAGAAAGAACACTAATGAGAACTTGCAAGTTGCAGACAATGTACTAAAAGATTCTTTTGTTTTAGAAGCTGAGTGGCTCGATGAGTATTTGTTCAATACAACTAACGAGAACATTGAAATTATTGGATCATTAGCAAACCACACCGAAGGGGAAAGTATTGAAACTAATGAAGAAATATTGATGGAATTGGTAGTAGATAAAGAACAAGGAATAGAAATAGAAAAGTTAATCAATACAGGTACGAGCGAAAAAGAAATACGAGCGGAATCACTAATGGAGGAAGATATGCTACAAGGGAAAGGAATGAAATCAAGTGATAAAGAACTGAAAGAAATGAGATTGGAATCCGTAATAGAGGATGATACGCTACAAGGAACAGAAATATTAAAGTCAAGCAATAATGAACTAAAAGAAACAAAACGTGAACCGGTAATAGGGGGAGATACGCTACAACCAACAGAAATAATAACGTCAAGCAATAAAGAACCAAAAGATATAGAAATCAGGGAGAAATCAGTAATACAAACAGAAAGGTTGCAAACTACAGAAACAATGATCCAAGTAGAAAAGGGAAGTTACCAAGACACAAATAAAGTGAAAATTAATTCAGTAAAAGAAAGTAATAACCATGGCTGTAAAGAAGTCTGAGTAAAAGTTAATTTAATAGAAGGAAGTGATAACCAAAGCCCAAAAGAAGTTAGTTCTAGTAAATTTATATTACCGTCACCGTTTAAAGGTATATTATATTGGTCTAAAAAATCAAAAGAGGGAGCGAAGTAAAAAACCTTAGTTAAAATACCTGTTGTTGCTAGTTCAGAACAGTTGAAGGCATTTTATAATATTAAGAAACGGGCAAAAGAAAATAGAAATAAATTGCGCCTGGAAAAGCTAGAAGAAAAGTCAGCAAAACCAAAGAACCTATGAATGACGGATCCGAACTAAAAGAGACGAATTTCAATGAAAAAGATCCACAACAAAAGAGTGCCAACGAAAAAATGAATGCGCATGAAGACAAAATTATTGTAGACCTAGAGAAAAATTTTAAGAAAGGAGATTATATTATTGTTAATTACATTGACCAAAAATTTCCAGGCAAAATACTTGAAATAAGTGGCGACGAGGAGGCTTACGTAAGTGCTGTGACCCCAAGTGGAAGCAGCTGGAAGTGGCCTTCTAAAAAAGATGTTATTTGGTACAAATTTAACGATATTGAAGAAAAAAATTAGCAAGCCTCTACTAATATCAATAATAAAAGAGGTCTATTCAGGGTACCTGCAATTGAAAAGTTCATAAATATACAATAGTTTCAACTTTTTATAATAATTTTTACTCCCAATTAGGTTAAGTTTGTGTCCGAAATACCGACACTGTCCGTTTTTTGTACCTGGGGGTGTCATTTTTAGCACCTTAGTTGGATATCTGTGTCCGAATTAGGATCATGGTTTATACTTTTATATTTCATTTTTTAATAAAAAAATTATTTTCCTGTATTGTTTTCAGTTCTTAACATAAATAAATTAAATGTTCAAGAAATCAGATTAATTTTTTTCATTCGGGTGTTACAAATACAAACAAAGTTACCAAGAAAGTGAGCAAAGCTATTCCTTAAGATGTCCGAATTTGGTACATTTACCTTATATCTGTTTTGTAGATAATACTAAAGCTAAGCTTTTGTATCTGTAAACAAAATACAGATACATGAAATGGGCACACATTATATACGATGATATGAAGATAATAGTGCTTAACTTGAATAAATAATACTCTGAAGAATTTGCTACTTAATCTGGTCTAATTTCCTGTACATTATATACATATAATGAGATGGACCTCAAAGAATGGAAAGAATGATTTTCTATTAGAGGGAAGAGGTACATGAACTTGTGGTATGCTGGGAATCATAGTTATTTGTGAGGTACAAACTAATTCATATCATACAAATTCATTGATAATGCTTCATTTAGCAAGGAACTACAAAAAACTCGGCATACGTGCATGTACAAATTAGAGTGAGCCAGAACATCTGACAGAATACCTTTATTTGTCTATGGAATGTGATTTTAAAAACAATTTAAACTAAATACCTGCAGGACACAATACAATTTAAAAATAAATCAACCCAAGATCATGATAAATATTATAACATATACATTATAAAATAGAAATAAACCTCATTTGTCATCAAAATTAAATGATTTTATTAAATAATATAAAAATGTGACAATATGTAATAGCTACATATTGATACAAAATTCGATAACAATTGTAATACTGATATGAAAAATGGTGTTAAGAGTTATCTAATTGGAACACCAGTTGCATGGAATACATAGAATGGTAAACATGTACGTATACAGTAATTATAGTAATACATTACTTTTAACACGTTTTTTTTAATCAAAAGTATTATTAATACTGTATCTCACTGCCAGTATGATATGAATTTAACTTATCAATTAGATATTTGTCTACTGCATATTATAAGGAGGCGGTTGATGATAAGGGTTTTGATTCATTTGCTGTTGTCTTTGCAAATGAGCTACTAAAGCTGGAGAGGGTTGATTTCCCTGAGGTCCACCTTGCTGCTGTTGTTGCTGCTGCTGTTGCTGCATTGCCATTAATCTCATTCTTTGTTGTTGGAACTGATTTTGGTTTTGAACGTTTGGCTGCATTCCTTGAGCTGCCGTTCTCGAATATGGCGGAGCTGCAACTCCTTGATTTGTCATTCCACTCATAGAACCCATGTTGGTGTTCATAGTTACATTAGGAGCCTGCTGTATATAAGGAGCACGTGGATTCTGTCCCATTTGTCGATAGTCTGGTTGAGCTGGCCTGGGTTGTCCAAAACCTTAAATGATAATTCAATATTTTTAATAAAATATATTTATATTCTATAAATATAAGGTAGGATAAAAAAACTGTATTTCATTAAATTCAAAATTATTAAACAAAATATTATGAATTAAAAGCAAGTTACAATATATAGTATGTTTTAAAATCACTCAGGTTCAATGACTAAATAATACAGAGGACAAGTAACGCATATATAAGCTCAAGCGCAGTAGGTGTTACCATAAATTGTACGACGCCATTATTATGGTGACAAACAACGAGTGTGGAACCAAGATTAATTTTAGTGGTTTTTCTGTTTTTTGTGAATAATAACTTTGATTTTTTGACTTTGTTATAATGGTGATTTGTTCAGCATTTAACTGTAAAAGCCGTAGTGAAAGAAAAGAACCAGGAGTTACGTTTCACAGGTAAATAAATATACACTTTGTTAGGCAAGCTTATCTTTTTCGCTCTTTTTTGCCATATATGCTAATGTTGTCATTTGATATTTGAATATGATGTGTGCTACATAGTAAAGATAAAAATGATGACAGTTGAAAACAGTTTATTTAAGTTTTAATTCATAAATTTGTAAATTATTGCCAAGGCTACGCCTAGAGAAGCCATTTACTCCGTAGGCGTAGACATATTTTTTTTGATAGTGTTAGTAAATTACCTTATACCAGTTATTATTTCATGCAAGATGGCAATTTTATTGAAAATGTTTTAGTGATTAATCTAAATATATTAAATGCTATCATAAATCCTTTTTACATACTTCAGGTTTCCTGTTGACCCACTGGGTGGAACAAATGAAAATTAAAGGTTGGAGCCCCACGAAAAATGATAGAATTTGTTCTAAACATTTTGGACAACACTATTTTTATCAGTCTGGTGAAAAGACTCGCCTATTGAATGGAGCAGTTCCCACAATATTTCATGAATTTCCAAATTATATGCAACAAGAGAAGGTAGGTTCACTAGATAATGTAGATAATAACCACTAAAACAATAATTATAAATATTTGTTTATATTTTTTATTTCTACTACCACCAATAAATGATATAGAAATTGATTAGCTTATATTGAAATTGAGTGTTTTATACAGCACATAAAAGTTTTATATTTTTTTGTAGACTTTCAAGAGTACTCTGAATCTACTTCTACTGCCTTGGAAGAATGTCAAGCCTTGCAGAGTAGTCAGCCACAAGAAGAAAGAACTCCTACCAAGAAACGTTCTTATAATGAGCTCCAAGACGACACTCCTCGTAAAAAACGTTTACGGAGGAAGTTATTTCTAATGAAAAATCTAAAAAAATGAGTTTTGAATCAAAAACTTAAACGTTTAAAAAAGAAAGTCACTACATTGCAAAGACTTGTAAAAGAGTTAGAGAAGAAAAATTTAATATCTTCAGAAAATTTATTGCTTTTGGAAAATATGCCCAATATCGCCAAAGAACTAAATGAACGTAAATTGATAAAATATGTTAAGTATTTACCGGAATTGCGTAAATTTGCCATCACTCTTAGTTTCTTTTCGCCGAAAGCATACAATTATGTCAGGCGAGTTTTTGACACATGCTTACCTCATATTAGTACTATCGGAAAGTGGTTTAGAAATGTTGATGCTGAGCCTGGTTTCACAAAAGAGTCATTTAATACTTTAAAAAATATATTGGTCAGTCTGACAAGCCTGTCATTCTTTGTCTAATTGTTGACGAAATCTCTATACGAAAACAAATTGAGTGGGATGGGACAAAATTTCATGGCTATGTAAATTGTGGGTTTGATTTTGATAACGACCTAAATGAAGTAGCCAGAGAAGCATTTGTTGTGATGGCGGTTTGTTTGAATGGGGCATGGAAGCTACCACTAGGTTATTTTTTTGCTAACGGTTTAAGTGGAAATCAAAAAACTGCAATTGTAACTCATTGTGCAAATTTAATATCAGATGGAGGGGCTCATTTACTCTCGTTATTACATTTATTTCTTAGTTGAAGCAGTTATGTTGAAATATTTGAACATAAGGATTCATTTTATTACTAAGAAAAAATCTGAAGTGGTAGAGCCTGTTAGGCAACAATACACTAAATTAATTTTATTCAAGGGCCAATAATGTATTGCTTTGTTTAATTTATGTAATTCTTTTTATTATTGTGATAGTATAATAATGCCAAAACTATTTAATAACATATTTATGTAATTATCTTTTTTTAGTCCTATACTATAAGTTGTTAATTAAATGCCAATTTTCTGTTTCATAATGATACTTATTATAACACTAGTTTTCATTATAAAACTGAAAAATTGACCAGTAGAAATCTAGATTTTTAAATAACCTTGTAGGCAGACCCAATATTTTCTCTAGAATAGAAATAGAATAGCCTCAATTTCATAATAGGCAAAACCTAATGTTTTATAATAACAATGCGAGAACTAATCTATTACTGAGACCATCTGTATTCAATATGTGCAATAATTTTAATAAGGTTTGTAAAAGTGCGATTTGTTTTTTCACAGTTTAAACCACATTAAACTTGTAGCAAGTAGTATGTAATGTTTTAATTTTGCTTATGTTTTGTTTTTGTATCATTTATGTCACTCGTATTACTGTTTGTATCGTTTTTATTTGTCTACTTTTATATAAATATAAACACACATGTACCTAGGTATTGCTCTTTAAAGGGATTGTAAGATCTGTTGGGCAATAAATGCTATTATTATTAACAGTTTCAAAACGTCAAGGATTTTAAGGACAATTTCATAATAAATATTCCTGACACAAAAACCAAAATACCAAGAATCTTTATAGTCACAGGAAAGTATAACAATATTTGTAAAAAATATATAAATTTGCGTCCAAGAGATTGTACCACACAATTTTTTTTTTATTTACTACCAAAACGTAAAATTTGTACAAAAAAATATCGGTATAAATAAATTCGGGAATTTGGATAAAGAAACTGCTACATTTCTAAACCTTCCAAATGGATCTACGAGTACAACAGTTACAGTAAGTTCATAGTGGTTATTTTGTAGGAATAAAAATTAAGTTGAAGAACTTATTATTTTATATTTCAAAGAATATTTTGTAATGTCTTCTCTTATGTGCATTTAAATAAATACTTTTATAACTGTGTATGTGTGCTGTATTTTATTCTATGTGTTTGTTAATATAATTATTATACAAAATGTTTTCAGAATCTATCTTTTACTTCCTTTTGATTTAACTCATGAACCGCCACTGGAAATACATTCGTGGTGCCAATCGGTAACACGCTAGTTGCTGTGGTTATCGGTCCTCTGTATTATTTAGTCATTGCTCAGGTTACTGTTGATTCCGTTTGAGTGCAAAATAGTGTATTGAAGGAGAAAAATTTGGCACTTCTTTTGTTAATTTAAAAGAAATCGTAATAGCCATCCTGCAAATGTTTATGTAAACTTCACTTGACATTATGTGTATCTAAGTGTCCATAATGAAATTTTCCAAACTAATCTTTATTTGTTGTTGTTACTGAACAAAACTGGATCAATGATCAGGCAATGTGTGAGTTTCTTACAGTTAAGTGTTGGGAATTGATAATTTATAAAGTCCAGTAGGTACAACTATCGTCTATATTTACGCAGAGTGTATCATCTGTCTTTTAGTTTGTTCATAGTACTCAATTTTGCGATCTTTATAATGAATAATTACGCATTGCAAATATTTTGCGCGCGGAAGCGTTGAACTTACTGTGAATCTACTTAATAAAAAGCACGAGGCTATGAGTAGTATGGCGGTGAATACAAAAATTATCAAGATGCGGTGGAAGATTTGACTCGCTCTGGCTATTTATCAACGTCCATACACTAAATTTTGTGTTTCATTCGTCAATTCATGGTAATTTTTTGATATGTTGAAAACATAACCTAATTCGACATTTGATTTAATATCATTTTTCAAAAACTCGTGAACAGCATATTGTATATTTTTTAAGTAATTGGAGAAAGATATTAACTATATAATAGTTTCATTAGATTAGTAACTCTCACAAATAAAAAGATAGCAAGATTTGTCAAACATAGGTATCTAAATGTTTTTTTAGGTAATTACCTTGCTGCTGTCCTGCAAACATACTACTTTGTGCTCCCTGCATAATTTGTTGATTTCCTGGCATATTACTTTGCATCATAGTCTGTGGATTTGCACCATAATTACTGTATTGTTGTCCCATGCCACTTTGCATATTGCTATATTGTTGTGGGAACATGCTCTGAAAAATATTAAAATCAAAAATTGTATATTAAGAACCAACAATACTAAATAGTGTACTTTTTCTATTTATCAATAGTCAATATTTTTGACCAAAAAAACATATTTATCTATCATGGCGATTATATCAATTTTAAGTATTACAGTAGAAAATCTAAGCGCCCTAGCTTGAGAGCAAGTTCATCAGTTATTTTTTCAGTTGATATAACTTTTAAAAGTTTGTGAACATTCGGATAGGCAAACTTTCAAACAGGCCAATGCCTGATGTTCGTTTTTCATTTCTGAGTATTTACTTAAATGTTCGTGCGACAAAATAATAAATCGAGATACAAAACTCCCGATGTTCTAGCAAATAATACACCAACAACAAGAAGCGAAGCTTTGGTGTTTTGACAATTCATTTTCTGAATGCGCATGTATGATAGACGCCATTGTTTTATACGTGTTTTACGTCAATGTCATATTTCAGTGTTAACCAAAGAATATTCTCTGTTGTTAAACAATAATACGCTTTTTATTTGTTAATATATATTTTGAATTTGAACAATACCGTTTAGTGAAAGTGACTAGTGGAACTCTTAGTGAGAAATTGTTGCATTTGTTATGGGGCGAATAAGTTGTGTAGTTCGTGGATGATACTCGAGAACAGGAGAAAAGTTAACTATGTTTGGTATTCCCAAAGATCCTGTGAGGTAAGAGAAATTGTTTCCATATACAGTATATTATAGGTATATAGTTATTTTTCAATATTTTACATTCTACTTTACATGTACCTATGCATTGTAAGTTGTGTAATTCTATGTTTTTGGTTGTTAACATTGATCTGTCCCTCTACCTTTAACAACATATGTTATAATAATATGTACTACAATAAGCTTTCTGCAGAAGAGCCCTGTTCAGCAAAAAATATGTTGAATAATAATACATAATATTCAATATAAATTAATAGTTGATTTCTTTTATAGACATGTGATAATATAAAAGTATACCTACCTTTATTTACTTTTTAGGCTACAGTTATGGTTGGAAGCTTGTAACTGTATATATTTAATTGGAAATATTACAGATGTTTCACAAAAGAATTATAAATTGTGTGAACTTCACTTTGAAGAATTTTTTTTTCCAAAAGAGGAGATTCCAAGCGTTTGTTTCAGCTAGCTGTCCCTACCATATTTCCATGGTTAAAACGCAAGGGTCATATTCTATTTAATGATCCACCAACAAAAATAGATATTCAGTCTGGTAAATATTAAATTTAAGTAGACAATACAATCAGCTGTTATTGATATTTATTTTTCGTCACCTGGCCGCAGGATTAATTAATACTTTCTGACAGGATTAATTAATACATTCTTGGAATGTGTGTAAGGGAATGATTACTAGAATTAATTTTATAATTGCAGATACCACACCATTACAGCAACCGGGACATTCATCTCAGGCTGCTACAGTACTAGTCACCGTGATGCTTCTCCACTGCTTGGTAAATATAATCTTTATTTAGATTGAACTCTGTAAGTAAATATGCATCGAAACATATGTCTTTCTTATAACTAGATGAGTTAGTAAAATTTCTACAAACGATTACTACAATTACTTTTATAATTGCAGATACCACATCATTACAGCAACCGGGACATTCCTCTCAGGCCGCTGCAATATATACTAGTGACCGTGATGCTTCTCCACTGCTTGGTAAATATAATATTTATTTAGATTCACCTCTGTAAGTAAATATGCATCAAAATATATTGCTTTCTCATAACTAGATAAGTTAGTAAAAAATTAAGTGTTAGCAACTGTGAATTTAACTAGGCAAAAGTCTCACCTACAATGTTTAGCCTACCTGTGTCTCACTGAAAAGAATCTTGGTTTTGTTATAAAAAGTCTTTTTTATGATTTTGTTAAGATACGGAAATGTTTTTTTTATTTATCTGAAGTTCACTTTGTGGCAGTATTAACTATCAGTCTCTGATGTGCTATTAATGTAAGAGAATTCTTCTAATGGTGTTCAGAAAATAGATACTAGATAGTGTTGGATGTATAAAACAACACATTGTCTATAATAAAACCTACACATACACTTCTGTGTCCATTAATATAGTCTTCCTATATTTTTCTTTTCAGATAATCAAACTTTTAAAATGGACGTTAGGGGGGAAGATGCTGAGTTAGGACCTGTACCTTTACAATCAACTTCAACTCAAATACCACAAAGCATGACTTTATGCACACCTGTTGTAATCTGGTATTCTAAATATATAATCAATATTACTGTATTGGTTTTGATATATATCCTCTCCTACATACTGCTACTTTAATACATATTTACACATAATGAATTCCAATATCAATATAGGAAAATAAAAATCATTTGATATAGCATGTTATTTTTAGTAATAAATGGTTCTTCAAAAGCAGAAACTAAAACTTTATGTATAAAGAAATATTATAGCATATTTTTCACAAGCGTCTCTTTAAATTAATTTTATCAACCGACAAATTAAGTTTAATGGCACACTTTCTATTTAATAAATAAACGGTTTTAAAGATCAAAACTTTTCCGCATCTGTGAGCCACCCTAAACAATACCCTATTATAAAATTGTCACTTATATACACTTCGGATGCTGTATCGTACTAACAAACCGAAATTTCTCCAAGAAATAGTATATCTGGATTTATAGGACCCGCTGTACTCGCTTTAGTGAGCTGAAAATCAATACGGTTCATCTGTGACACACACTGAAAAATATACAATTATAATATTGGTCACTTGTATACACTCCGGAGGCTGTATCGTGCTAACAACGCGAAATTTCTCCAAAACTGTGACACTTCCAATGCCATATCACCAGTTATACTAGCCCCAGTGAACTGAAAATCAATAAGGTTC
This sequence comes from Galeruca laticollis, assembly GCA_963921935.1. Lineage (NCBI taxonomy): Eukaryota > Metazoa > Arthropoda > Insecta > Coleoptera > Chrysomelidae > Galeruca > Galeruca laticollis. The sequence goes on from OY998177.1 coordinate 174,580,447, forward strand.
ATCTATATGACGCATTGAACAATATCCAATCATAAAATTGATCACTTGTAGACACTCCAGAGGCTGTATCGTGCTAACAAATTGAGAGTTCTCCAAAAATTACTAAAATTTGCTACTTCAAGTACCATAGCACCCGTTGTACTGGCTCTAGTAAGCAGAAAATTAACAGAGTTGATCTGTGAGACGCCCTGAGCAATATCCAATCATAAAATTGGTCACTTTTATACACTCCGGAGGCTGTATCGAGCTAACAAACTGAAATTTCTTTAAAAATTACAAAAATGTGGTACTTCAATTACCCTAGCACCCGCTGTACTGACTCTGGTGAGCTGAAAATCAATAGGGTTCTTCTGTGAGATGTCCCGAACAATATTCAATCATAAAATTGGTAACTTGTTCCACTCCAGAGGCAGTATCGTATTAACAAGACCATATTACAGGTTTTTTATGATTAAATCTTTCATGGACAATTAATACTTTCTCGGAATAATGTTTTGAAAATACATTAGTAAACAATTATTTTTTTAGAATGTTTGATTAACATTTTTTTCTGCCTGTAAAATATACCTTCACAATTTTAGAACCTTTTTCTCATTGTAAAAATTTATTAGCTTTCTGTCAACATCAGTTTTACAAGGTCACGAAATTTTGCCCCCAGAACATTAAACGATTTATGCCGGCTTTCACTTCTTGTTGTTGGTGTATTCTTTGGTTCTAGCACAATATTGGCCTCGCATAATACAGTTTTTGGGAGAACACAATCACAATGTTTTTAGTGTTACTGCACTTATTTGACATCCTATAGGCGAAAGTACTAAACAAGAAATACTATATTTTGGGAGGATTCTGTTTTAAAAAAAATGGAGGAATTGGGAGAAGAATACAATACCATATCAGCCGATAGATACTATTTTCACAATAAAACAGATTTTCAAAATGTATGGGTAAAACATTCTAAACATAATTATGGCGAGAGAAAAGAAATTTTGAAATCGGAGCAACTATTTTTTCTTGAAAAAATTAACATCACTAAAGCTCACCCTATACTTCGTATTATGTGTGAGCTAATTTACAAATATGCATATCATGTAGGGTACTACGTAAGATAACGCCAAATATCTTGCGACCATGAACGTGGTTTATAAAATGTGTTTCGTTAAAGCCGAATTGCGATACGCTACGTCAGGGCACGCGGTTAGGCTAGTCCGACACAACGACCCATGATGCGGAATCGTTGACGAAATTAAAACATAATAAGAGGTTACAGAGTTTTTCTAGGCAGGGCACAAAATGTAAATTTGTGTCTTTCTAAGAGCTTCTTCTCTGGTGCCGTACGCTTCTTAGCGCGTTGGCGTTGTATTCACTGGACAATATAAAGTGTTCCTTCCTCGGGTCTTCTGAATATCGTGGCGGCATCAGCGATATTACACCAGTTTCGGATATTGCGCAGCCAAGAGTGTTGTTTCCATCCTGGTCCTCTTTTTCCCTCGATTTTTCCATTAGTATAGTTTTTAGTAAGTTGTACCTAGGAGCTCGGAGAATATATCCTAGGTAGGATGTTTTTCTTGTTTTACGATGTCTAGCAGTTGTCGGTCGGTGTTTGCTTCTTGTAAGACTTGCTCGTTGGTTGCATGTTCTATACAGGGAATCTTGAGTAGTGTTCTCAGGATCCACATTTCGAAGGCATCAATCTTTTGAAGGGATTTGACCTTTAGTAACCAGGTTTCTACTCCGTATAGCTGTATAGGCCAAATGTAACAGTTCACCACACGAAGGTGGAGCCCTAGTGGTACTTCTTGTAGCAAAATGTAGGTATTGAACTTGATAAACGTGTTTCGAGCAGTGGCTACGCGTATTTTTATCTCTTTGTAATTGTCCCATTTGTCGTTCAGTGTTATGTCCAAGTACTTGAATATATTCACCCTCTTGATTTGATTATTGTCGATATAGAGTTCTTCGTTGTCATTGGGTTGTCTCCACACTATCATCAGTTTGGTTTTGTTTATGTTGATATTAAGACAAAATTCCTTTCCATTTGCATTTATGGCATTCTTGATGCCATGTAGATTTTCAATGTTATAAGCCAAGATCGCCGTATCGTCAGCGTATCTTAAGTTGTTGATGGGAATACTATTTACCTTTATTCCCCTTTGGATTATCCTCTAGTCCTAGTAGAAATATCTTTTCCATGTATGTATGTTGAATAGAAGTGGTGACAATACAATTCCCTGCGGAACTCCCTTAGCTATGGTTGTGTTGTCTGTGTGATGTGTCTCATGAGTTCGTAGTTTTGCTGTTTGGTTCCAGTATAGTTTGTGTATTATTTGGATATCCTTTTCATCGATGTCAGCTTCTCGTAGGATGGATATTAAGAGGTCTTGTTTCACGTTGCCGAAAGCCTTTTGGTAATCGATGAAGCATACAAAAACGTCTTTTCGTTGGTCATATCATTTCTGTGTAAGCAATTGCATGCAGTACAGGGCCTCTCGCGTGCCTAAAACCGTTTTGGTTTTTGGGAATAGCAACAAAGGTGGAGGTTAGCCAGTCGTTTGGGATCTCGCCATTCTCAAAAACACATAGTGCTTTAGTGTTCAGTGTTTATTATCTGGGCCAGGTGCCTTTTTATTTTTTAGTGCCAAGACTGCACATATGACTTCTGCTTCTAGTATTGGTGGTCCCGTGGCTTCATTTGGGCATTTACTGGGTGTTAATGTTTGTGCATCTTCAAACAGGCCCTGTATGTATATTTCCCACATCTTACATAAGTCCTGGAGGTCCTTTAGGATCTTGTTATTTTTAGTGATGTTTGGGTATTTGCCTTCATAATCGTGTTGGTTATCTATAAGTTTTTTGTGGAAGTGGAAGCTGTCATGTTTTTCGTGTAATCTCTCTGCGATGAAAGTGTCTGTGGATTTCATTATATTACTCTTTACTAGTCTTCTTTCCTCCATCATATACAGAATCTCGTCGGTCATCCACTCTTTCTTAGCTTGTCTCTAAGAGCATATAATAAAAAATAGAAATGGTAAAAATATATTTTTTGCACTGATTCCAATAGAGTCAGTGGATATTTACAAGTTTAGCTGAGTCCATGGGAGGGATATATCTCCCTCCCACCCTCGTAAGTACGCCACTGATTGTTATTATTTAAATATAACGTCAACTACAAATTTTAGCTTTACTCCAGTTAAGAGTTTTAGTAGAGCTGCCTACACATTAAGGGAAAAAACTATAATATTAATGCCCATGATTTACTTGTGTACCAACATCAATGTCATTCAATGTTCAGGAAATAGTTAGCATTGGTTCCAATCTGACGGGAGTTGAAGAAGCGACCATTTATAGATTTTTACTAGAAAGAAAGAGTGGAAATATTAGTTCTACCAAGAAGAGTGGGGTAGTAAGGAAATCCAAGAATTTAATAAAAATATTATTAGAAGACAGGTCCACTCATTATACTTTAATAAAGAAATTCCAACGTTGGAAAAAATTATCACATTAATTAAACAATATGATGAAGTACCATCAATAAGCAGAAAACAATTATGGAATTTTTTATGAGAGATTGGATGTCACTAGGATAAGTATAATTGGAAGTCACTACTAATTGATAGAGAAGACTTTGTATGTTGGAGAAGGGATTATCTTAGAACAATTAAAAGGTGCCGAGAAGAAGGAAGAAACATTTATTATTTAAACGAGACTTGGCTAAACGAAGGTCATACTGTATAAAAAGTAGAAGATAAGACAGTGAAAAGTTCACACCAGGCGTTCGTCTGAATAATATTCCCGTTCGAAATGGCATTAGAACGTGGAGTAAGTGTGCTACGATTACCACCATACCACTGCGAGTTTAACCCAATTGAACTCATATGGGCGCAAGTAAAGAGTGACGTAGCACGGTACAACAAAACTTAGAAATTAAAAGACGTACAACAATTACTACATAATTACCTGTCAAAGGTAACTCCAGACGATTGGAAAAAAGCTGTGAGTCGCACTCACAAAGAAGAATTTAAGATGTGGCAAATCGACCATATTATTGATAAAGTTGTGGAACCCATAATAATTAACGTTGGAATTTAATATTCATCAGATTCCGATATAACAAGTGAAAGTGAATTGGAACTTTAATTACACCATCTACCAGTTATGAGCAAATCAGCCCCTTTTAGGGCTACAACTTATTTTTTATGTTAATTTACAATCATTATTTTCATATTATGCAGTTCCTCTATATTCGTTCTATTAAAAGACAGTGCTATTTTCCTAGTTGAGCTATAAACTAAATACATAATGAATAATAATAAATTAATAAACAACATATCAGTACCTACTACACTCATTGAACAATTCCCGTTAAGAACATTTTGAAATGTATATGATATAAATCATAACTTTAATCGTTTCTTCCGTAAAAACCCAATACTCCGTCCGTGACAGTAATATTTCGGACTTATAAACTTCAGGATAATAAGCAACGGACCTTGACAACAATGGTATTCTACTATATACCTGGCAGCGCTAATGAATGTAAACCTTGTTTATTACATGACCGTACAAAACTAGTCAGAAATGCCCACCCAGTACAGTTAAACTGGGATTTGCATACATAATGTGCTATCAGTGTAACGGAAACGAACTATACCAACTACATAATAAGTATCTGATAATTTTCAATGGTATTCGAAAATCAAAAAAACAAGAGTCATCCTGTAGTAATTATATACTAATCCCTATTTTAAATTCCATATGTGTATCCAATAATATTTTTTTACATAACTTCTTAACAAAGAGTATTTATTTGATAGATAGTCTAAAGCAAAGTAGTACTCAAGAGTGATCATGCATTGGCGGAGGAGGAGGCCTGTTTTGGTCAGGGGAAAGAAAGCCTAACATAGTTGTATTCAGACCACCTTTGACTATGATTAATTCTCTTAATTTCGTTGTCATTATTATTGACTAAAAGTATTATTGTTATCTCGGTTTAGTACTGGTAGATTATATTTAGTTAAAAATAGAAAAAAAAAGAAGAAAAAGAAAAACGAGACTTACAGTGAGTTCTCTCCTAATTAGATCTATCAAACACATTAATAAAAAAATTATAATTTTTTTGGACAAAAAATCAGAAAATAATTAGTAAGGCAACCGGTTAAGACTCTAGATATTGTACTGTGGTATAAGGCATACATGCCTTTATTATTTCTAGGTTTATCTTGCTGATGCAGAGTTTCCCATAGTTTTACTAATGGTTTGCAATTACATGCTTTTTTTAGTTTTATAAACATGGCTTAAATACTTGATTTTACTAATATAATAAACCCTCTGCTTGAATAATATACTTTTAGTTTTACCTGGTTTGGTTGCATTGAACTGGGATGAGGTTGTCGCATTGGCTGTCTAGGGAAGCCTCTTTGCATTTGGCTGTAGTTTCCAGGTTGTTGAGGTGCTGCAGGATTATTCTGCATACCAGGAATATAGGTGTTAATTGGATGTCTTGATCTAAGCATGTTGGATAAGGCTTGCTTCGATTGATTATTAATTGGTTGCGGCGGTCGCTCGAATCTATTAACTGACACGAAAATATTAATTGTAATAACTATTTTTTTTATATACAGTGAGCACGCACAAGCTGGAAAACATTCGTTAAATGCTTGATTTGATTATTGGGGAAAAAGTTCGGACAAGTCGATTTTATTTTTCAGTTGCACATTTTTTGGTCTACTCATATTTTTGATGACATCATTATCGTTTGAGTTATGACGTCACCATCATTTTTTTGAAATGGGAATACCCTATTTTGATAGTACCATCAAAGAGAACGCATTTTTCTGTGTAGGAATGTCATATTTTTTATATGTTCAAGAAATAAGAGATTTAATTCATAATAATGTAATTTATAAAAATGTAAGCAGGACTAAATAAACCTAAAAACTATTAAATTCATTGATCAAATTACAAACCATTTGCCTTTTAACAATATGCAAGACGATGTTGAAACTTGCAAAACATTATTAAGGGTATCAGCATTAATTAAATTAATTTCGATCCTAATTCTCTCTTTTTGATCATGAATATTATTAGAACTGTTAACTTTTCGCGTAATTAAGGTTTAACCACAAAAAAATGTAATGAGGATAGATCAGGAGATCCTGCTGGCTACACTTTAGAGTGGCCAGCTAGATCTCATGATCTATCCCCATTAGATTTTTTTGTGTGGAAACCTTAAGTGAAAAGTTTACATTAACAGACCTAATATTAATTAACTAAAAGAGAGATTTAGGACAGAAATTAATTCAATTAACGCTGACATCCTGAATAACGTTTGCAAGAGTTTCAACATCACCTTGCATATCGGCAAGAGGTAAATGGTTTGTCAATTGAGCATTTAATTCAGTACATGCGTAGGTTTATTTAGTCCTGTTTACATTTTTATAAATTACAATATTATTAATGAAATATCTTTTATTTCTCAAACATACGGGTACGTATTATAAAAAAAATATGACAACCATACACAGTAAAATGCGTTCTCTCTGATGGTACTATCAAAATATGGTATTTCCGTTTTAAAAAATGATGATGACGTCATAACTCGAACAAAAATGACGTCATCAAAAACATGAGTACACCAAAAAAAGCGCAACTGAAAAATACAATCGACGCGCCTGAGCCTTTTTCCCCAATGGCCAAATCAAGCTGTTAACGAATGTGTTCCAACCTTTGTGTTCTCACTGTATATATATGACTGAGAATGCATGACAAAAACTATTCAGTAAATACCTGGCATTGGTGGATATCCATATCCTTGTTGGGGATTTTGTCCAAACCAATTTTGTTGTCCTGTATTTCCTACATATTGTTGACCTTGTGTCTGCATACCCGGAGCTTGTCCATATCCACCGATATTGTGTCCAAGTTGAGAGTTATTGTTTTGAACTTGCATCTGCATACCAGGCTGTCCTTGTCCTATTGGAGACTGTCCTAGAGTCATTGGATTTACATGCACTGGTCCTGGAACTGGTTTTGGCTTGCGAGGCTTTCTTTGACCTTTACCGCGACCTTTTCCGATAGCTCCTGCTGGACTTTGTTCAACTGAGGTCGGAGTATCGGCCTAAAAGTAATATTATGAAATGAGTCTCGCTAAAACAAGTCAAAAGTTCAATTACCGGTTTATCTGGTATTGGTTCTAAATCTTCTGGAGGTAATGGGGGTGGGTCTAAATAATGTGAAGAAGGCTTTTGCAAGTTATGGGTATGGAATTTGAGTAATCTAAATGTATCTTCGCATGCTAATGATTTCCTTTCTAGTCTCACAGCTCCAAACCAAGCCCAAGATAATGGTGCCGGATTTTTCATTCCTTCTAGTATATCCCAATTACTTACACGTTGTTTATCCGTTACCTAAAATGCAAATAATAAAAAAGATTTAATCAAAACGGCTGAAATTTTTGAGTAGAGTGCAAACATTTCAGCAACAATCCCTTTCATACTTAACGACAATTTTGAGTCACCAAACATACTTGAGACGGACTGACAAAACGGAGCACGGTAAACAAACCAAAGGGCAGATGATGCTCCGTGTTATATAGGATAATTGTTCCAACTTGGCGAAAATCTTTTTAAAAAACGAAATTCATGGTACTATCCTGACTATATGTATGTATGATCAAACGGTTGGCTGCTTACATACCCGTTTCGAACATCTGGTACTTTCTAGAAACATCGGGAATCAAGAGTATCGAAAATGATTTTTGTATACAGGGGCCTTTTAATAAGTAGCTGGCCCACCGACAACTATAAGGTATGATGAAATCTGGAATTACATGGGGTTTAATGGGTATCTCCTATATTTGAAGCCCTAGGGGGTTGAGACTTCGTAGATGTGGAACATCCCTAGACACCCCCAGTGCGATGTTGCCAAATTGTGCACAATTTCCCTAGAATAAGAGAAAACGTAGACTTGGAAACGTTGCCCCCCATTATGCTAGAGAAAGATAAATATCGCACAGGTACATTCATACACCTGTTTAAAGCATGTTGTTGGCATTCTCTGGACTCTGTTACGTGATACGACAACTTAAAGGTCGGTGTAAAAGTAAATAGGTAGGGCTTATCGAAATAACGTATTTGTTTGGCGGAGAAAATTTTCGTGCAGAATAGTGTAATAGAAATAAGAATTGGAGTGAACAACCAATGATAACTGAACTAAAGGGAATCGCAAAGAAAATATGTAGAGTAAGAAATAATAAGAAAAAAAGTCAGGAAAAACCTTGGCTCCAAACTAATATTTATTGAAACTAGTAACCATTGGTTGGTAACTCCATAAGAATGTATTTATCGAAACTCACCTGTAAATCGTGTTTCTTGTCAACACTGTCAAAAGTCATCTTGTTTCCTCTACTTGATCCTGCCGGCTCCACTGCAATGACTTCTGTTTGTATCCTTGGTAAGGGAAGTAATTGTCTAATGTGTTGCAGTGATGCATTTTGCTTTTCTCCAACCTCTTTCTTCAATTTCTTTAATAAATTAGGATACATCTTTCTACTATCGTCCTAAAACAGAAAAAAATTGACATAAAAACACCCTCTAATTCGATTGCCCATGGAAAGATTGGTAGTTTGGGATACTAACATAAATATAAAGATTTTGTAGTCTAAAGTTTTTTGTCTGTTCTCTAGTAAAGACCTACTAATCAACTAATATAAATTATCTACTGGGGTTATAAAAATGAAAATACCTGGCTGTCAGTTGCTTTTGCGGAATGAACTAAAGTCGCTAACATATCAATAACTATGGTAAACAAATCACTATGAGTGTGGAGATCAATAAGTCCATGAGTTACCAACTGCACGAGTAATAGTGCCCAATCCGTTGTTGCAGAAGGATTTCGTTGGAATGCTTCAAATACTCCTCCTACCAGAGCAAAACGTAACTGAAGACCATCTAAAGTTCTCTCAGTACCGGTAACATCCTGAAGATTTCCTTCTTTCGCCTGCTGAATGAGCTGAAACATACATATTGCTTAAGAATAATGGTGTAAATTAGTAACTGACAAGGAATACTGACAACAATATAGAGAGAGCTATAATAAAATAATAGTTTTACCAAGTCACTGCCTTTGTATATTTTCTCATTTTCTGATAATCTATAAACTTCCAAATGCAGCAAGGGAAACCACATGTCGCTGTCTTCATTTATTTAAAAAATATGGCAAATGAAATAAATGAAGTATTAAATGTTAAAAATAAGAGATAATCAACAATATCCAAAACATCTAAGATACTGATAGGTCATTATGCCATTTTTCATCTGTTATTTGATCCATAAATATCATTATTTCTATTGCCAGTTGAATTTTTTTAGTTCCAAAGTAATTGACAACCCTGTGTGGTTAATACAATACTAAAAAAACAAAAACTGTAACTTGTGTACTGAGTTATTAAGCCATTAAGTCTCTTTGCAGATGATACATTATTTATTTCTCATGTAATGATTGTTGAGGTAGACGTGACAGCAGTGACAATCTAGTATGTGACTTGACGACAGGCATTGATTCCATGTAATGATTTATAATAAATGATTGAACTGAACTCCAATATTATTAAATAATATTTACATAGAAAGTATAACAACAGAACATGGCGCAATCAGTAGACGCGAAGTGAAATTACCTAATAATTACTAATTTCAAATTACGAGAACAAATTACTGAATTAAAAATGGGTGACAATAGAGGAATAACTTGAGAAAACTGGAAGATGTGGAAAGCAAGATTCCAAAATTACTTAATTGCATCCGAAGTGAATAAAAAGGATGAGAACTCAATGTGCACAACTACTTCATTATATTGGGGAAGAAGCATTCAAAATATATTCCACTTTTAAATTTCAAGAAGACGAAAAAGACAAATTACATGTATTGTTCAAGAAATTTGACGAACATTTTCAAGGCAAAGAAAAAACTTCATACGAAAGATACACATTTTTTAACTACAGGCAAGAGGCCGAATAGTCAACTGAGAATTTCATTATGGAGCTTAAAAAGAAGGCATCTAAGTGTAAACTCGATAATTTAACAGATAGTCTAATAATTACCATGATTATTTGCGGAATAAGAAATAATAATGTAAGAGAAAGACTATTACAAGAAGATGGACTGACCCTGGAAAAAGCTATTGACCTTTGCTGTGTAATTGAAACATCAAAATTCCGTAGCGATGTTATGGGTGCAGGTGCAAGTAGTAGTACTTTTTCAACAACGGTGGATGTATTAAGTAAGAAATTTCAAGAAGGAAAAAATGACAAACCAAAGGGTGTGCTACATTCAAATACAAGTGAGAGATTAATTAAAAACTGTCAAAAGTGTGGTGGCAAGGAACATAAAATAAATAAACGTTCTGCATATGGAAAGACCTGTAATTACTGTAATGTAGTAAATCATTTTGCTTCTGTCTGTTATAAAAAGAAAAATAGGAAAGGCATAAATAACATTGAACAAAGCACTGAAGAAGTAAATTCAATAAATTCTGACAACTTCATGTTTGTAGGTACGATTTCGCAGGTGAGTAGTGCCATCAATAAAAATGAGTGGTTAACTGATTTAGAAATAAATAAAAAAATAATTAAATTGAAGATTGATACTGGAGCCATGGTAAATGTTTTACCTTGGAATATTTTTAAATTCGTAAAATTACCTAATGATAAAATCACTGAAACGAATACAATATTGCAATCCTATAATGGAAATAATTCAAAAGTATCAGGTAAGGTTTGTTTACCATGTGTAAGAAATGAGAAAATGCACAATTTACAGTTTTATATTGTAAATTCAAATTGACAAGCCAATCTAGGTTTGCAGTCAAGTGTTGACTTAGGACTAATTGCAAAAGTACTATTTGTTGATTCAAATGTTTCAGATTACACTGAACTGGTTAAAAAATACAATGATCTTTTTGAGGGGATAGGTTGCATCAAAGATACCTACCATACAGAGGTAGATGACAAAATAGATCCAGTGGTTCATCCCACTAGAAAAGTTGCTATTCCTTTGTTAGATAGTCTTAAAGAGAGTCTTGAAGGTTTAGAGAAAGATAAAATAATTGAGAAAGTTCACAGGAGTTCACAATGGGTAGATCCACTAGTTTTGGTTAGAAAACCAGATAATAAATTACGTATTTGTCTTGACACTACTGATTTAAATAAAGCGATTAAGCGAGAACATTGTCATATACCCACTAGCAAGTTATCAATCGCAAAACTTTTCTCTACATTAGATGCTGCACAAGGATTTTACCAAATTCCATTAGACGAGGCTAGTTCAAACTTATGCATATTTGGTACTCCATTTGGGAGATATAGATTTAAAAGAATACCATATGGGATGAAGTCAGCTCCAGAGGTATTTCAAACTAGATTCAAGAAAATTGTCAACATAGAAGGAGCAGATACATATATTGATGATATACTTGTGTGGGGTTCTAATAAAGCTGAACATGATGCCAGGCTTAAACAAATTCTTAATTTAGCAAGAGAAAATAATGTAAAATTTAATTTAAGTAAATGCAAATTCGGGAGAAATGAAATTAAGTACATGGGACATGTAATTTCAGAAAATGGTTTGAGTTCAGATAATTCAAACATTCAGGCAATTGCAAATATGCCACATCCTCAAAATAAACAAGATGTGCAGAGAGCATTAGGAACGTTAACTTATGTAGGTAAATTCATAAAAAATCTCTCAGATGAAACTTATTCATTGAGAACATTGCTTGTAAAAGATACAGAATTTATATGGCAACCCGAACATGAAAAAGCTTTTCAAAACTTGAAGAACATGTTAATTGATAAACCAGTCTTGCAGTTTTACAACGTTAATGCTGAGACAGTTGTGTCAGTTGATGCATCTAAAAATGGTTTGGGGGCGGTTTTATTACAAAATAAATTACCATGTGCATATGCTTCTAAAGTAATGACGAAAACACAGTGTGGATATGCCCAAATAGAGAAGGAATTTATAGCAATCACATTCGGATTAAATAAATTTCATGACTTCATATTTGGTAAAAGAGTTATCATTGAAACGGATCACTTACCTTTAATTTCCATATTTAAAAAACCATTGAATAAGTGTCCTGCGCGTTTTCAACGAATGCTATTACAAATCCAGAAATTCGATTTTGAAGTTAGGTATAAGGCAGGAAAAGAACTAATCATAGCCAGATGCTCTTTCTAGGGCTACAGTAAATGAAAGTGAGTTTGAATTTCCAGATGAAGAAATTTCATGACAAATTTGTCTTATAGTTTCAGAAATAAATATTACCACTAACAAGTTCAATGAATTTAAAGAAAAAAAGGAAAGAGATGGTGAATTGCAAGCTTTGAAAAAGGTTATATTAGACGGATGGCCTAGTACTAATAAAAATTTAGACAATCAAGTTAGGAAGTATTGTAAATATAAAAGTGAATTAACAGTAATGGATGGTTTGATTTTTAAAAATAATGCTATTGTAGTAACAAAAGTTTTACACAAAGAAATGCTTGATAGGATACATTATAATCATACGGGAATAACAAAATGTTTGAAATTGGCAAAATAATCTCTTTTTTGGCCAATCATGCAAAATGAAATTTAGCAAGAAATTCTAGAATGTCAAATTTGTTATTAGTACTCAAATTCACAATCAAATGAACCGTTAAAATGTCATGAAATTCAAAAAATGCATTGGAATAAGGTGGGGTGTGATATTTTTGAAATACAGGGTAAAAAATATCTCTTAGCAATAGACTATTATTCCAAATACTTAGAAGTTGAAAAACTGGAACAAAGTACAAGTAGTTACAAAATAATTCAAGTAATGATGTCCATTTTTGCCATGGTATTCCACTTACTTTGATATCAGATGGAGGTCCTCAGTTTGACTCCGGGGAATTCAATGAATTTTCAAAAAGTTGGGAGTTTAATCACATAAAGAGTTCACCGACGTATGCACAATTTAACGGTATGTCAGAACGAAATATACAAACGGCAAAAAGAATTTTTAAAAATGTTCTAGAAGACGAAAAAGAGCTATACATAGCTCTACTCATGTATCGCCACATGGAAATCGATGGTACTTACTCTCCGACAGAAGTGCTAATGTCGAGAAGACTTGAACAATTTTACCCCTTAAAAATGATATGTTCAAACCAAAATTAATCAATTACAAAAAGTTCAATAATTTTCTAGATAACAGACAGAAACAAAGTGCAAATTATTATAATAGTAAGGGTGTTAAAAATCTAAAACCTCTTAATCCAAATACTAACATTGTTGTTCAATTAAAACCCAAGGGTATATGGTATTCTGGTATAGTATTAAATAGAGTTAGGGATAGAACATACAGGTTGAAAATAAATAACGGCACAATATTGTATAGAAATAGAAAATTTATTAAACCTTGTACTCTAAGTTGTAACAATGAAACTTCAAATAATAACAATACTTTAGAAAGGAAGGAAGAGGAAGTAAGGAAAATGTGTTATATAGAAATAGAGAGTCCTGATGAGATTAGTAATGAAAATAATGGATTAGAAAATGTATTAGTAATACAGTTAGTAATAATGTTAGTAGTAATAGTGATGTAGAAAATAGTATTCAGATGGAAAATGAAAATCAAGGTTCAGACAGTGATAATAGTGAAAATTACGAAGATTCGCTAGAACACCCGTTAGACGTTCCTCAGGACACTGCTAATAATTTAAATATCCAAGTTTCATCAAAAGGAAGAATTATTAAAAAACCAGATAAACTAAATTTGTAAAATATGTGAAAAAGGGGGATGTTGGGGTAGACATGACAGCAGTGACAATCTAGTATGTGACTTGACGACAGGCATTGATTCCATGTAATTATTTATAATAAATGATTGAACTGAACTCCAATGTTATTAAATAATATTTACATAGAAAGTATAACAACAGAACAATGATCACACGAAACTCACAGAAACCATCAACAGAACTAAAATATATTTACAGTTGGTGTTGAGCTAATTATTTGAAGATGAATGTTGAGAATACCAAGTACATGGTAATAAGTACAGAAAAGCGATTCAGAAACTTTTGTAACCAAAATTTTGAGATAATACTAGGTCCTGATAATGTGGAAAGGGTCAACCAATTTAAATATCATGGTGTTTATGTGGATATGGGATTGAAGTTTAATTAACATGCCAACTTTATTATAAAGACGATAGCATTCAAAATACATTATTTATCTCGTTGTGCCCCATTTTTCACAAGGTGGACGAAAATTTTACTGTACATATTATTGGTGCTTCCTCATTTTACTTATTGTTCTACAATTCTGTATCTACTGAAACAAAATAATCTAGCTCCAATAAGAGATATGTTAAGGCAACTAGAATGGTTACCGATTAATTATCTTCTCCTCTACCAAACATTAATCCTAATTTTCATAATAAGATATAAAATTTCACAAACATACCTACAACGAAGATTTATGTACAATAACCAATTCCGTGGTTACAATACAATAAAATTAATAACTATAATATATTCATTGGTGATGTAAGTATTGATATTCTCGAAATGTATGATCAAACTATATTTGACTATATTGAGTGAGTTTGGATACGTTTCTATGGTTAATATTCCAACCATATCTTCATCAAACTGAAGTATAACAATATTGATAATTTACTGCCTCTCGTTATACAAACATATATCACAGATCACTTCAGTACAAGTCTCCAGATTATCTCAGAAGTCGCAAAAGTTTAAATTGATAATGCAATATATAGAACAGATATTAACTATGGCAAATTGAAATCTAACGTCCAAAATTTTTGCTGGGATCCTGTTTATACAGAAACAGACATCGAACTAGCAACAAAAAAAATTCTTGACACTGCCATAAATATTTTTAGTGGACGTAGAAAAACGTGAGAATGAAAAGAAAACATCACAAGAAGGCACCTCGGATGACAAACCCTATACTCACATCGTTTAACAAAAAAAATGAAATGTTTAAATATCTCCAAAAACTATAATGATCTCAGATTGAAAGGTATATATATATATATATATATATATATATATATATATATATAAAATAAAACTTCAAAGAGTGGTCTTTGTTAAAAAAACCTCAAAATCGTGGGGATAGCAGCCAAAAAAACTTTACAGGTTAGAGATAAAGTGAATCAAATAGTACATTACCTAAGCTTTCGAAGAGCATTGTCTTCATTCTCAAAGGCTATAATAAACCAGAAAGAAAAAATCGGTTAACTTAATAAAGAAAACAACTTCTGAAATCATTACGACTTACTTGTAGTGTTGATTTAAAATTAAACTCACATTTCACAAATTGCAGGAAAACCTTCATCCACTAAAGATTAAAATGTCGACTAAATATAATTTCTCTCCTACATAAAGTAATGAGAGCCAGGATTTTTTTCCTGTTTTTTAAAAACCAAAAGATGTACACAGGAAACGAACTGATATTGTTGAATATCTATTTCGACATGAAATCGACTGCTGTCGAAAGGTAGAGATACGGGGGGCAATTACAAGGTTGAAGTAAAAACATTTAATAAAAATCTAAATTTCTCAGCAATACTGTTGTGTTTTTTTGGTTGCTTTGGTGAAAACTTCAAAGAAAAACAATAATAGATTAATGTCCACACCTAGGATCACGTCAAGATTGAAAAATTACACCTTTAAATTTAACCAGACTATTGTCTGACAGCTGCCACCTGTCTTTTGTAAAATGTAAAAAATTGGGATGACGAAATAAGCAAACAGTCAGTGAACACTCAAACCTCTCACATTCGGTATTCCCCAACTGTCAACCCATTCCAGCATTACTATTATTAAATAAAAAAGCCAAACAAAACCCACCCGCAAATACTAACGATCTCCACTTTCGTCTGATGTTAATTTCCATGAAAATCAGTATTGATAATTTAAAATACTCATAACAATAATAATGTCAGTTAGGAAAAGTGATGTAAGATCTGTAACTTTTAACACATGGAAAGGACCTAACCTCTCACGTTAAGGCCCGACTGTTTGGAAATCATTTGCATTCGCAACTGAGCTGTGATAGCCATAATGTATAAAAATTGTTTTGTTTTTAAATGAAATATTAAATAATGTTTGTATTGTCAACACTCGACTGACCTGTCACTTCAGCCAACCATTAACTCAAAACACTAATTTGGGAATCAATCTCCTCGCTACCGGAGTGGACATTATTAAAGTGCAACAAATATGTATAAATCTTACTAAGTGACTCAATGTCAGACCTTCTATTCATTGGTTCCTCAATGTTATTAATATGATACATTTCTAAAAATTTTCTTTTGTTATAGTTTCTTTCTACATCAAGAATGCCAAAATTGCTCAAAGAACAGCCAAACCTTTACAGTCTCTTTTTACTAAGTTAAAACAACCGGAGGATTCCATGATGAAAACTAACGTAATATATAGTATCTCTTGTAAAAATTGTAACAAAAAGTATGTAGGAATGACATCTCAGAATTTGAAATCACGTTGTGCTCAACATAAAAGCGATGCTAGGTTAAAAAAGCGAAAATGTGCATTATCAGAACATGTTATAGATGAGTTCCACCATATAGATTTTGATAAAGTAAAGATTCTTGATGTAGAAAGAAACTATAACAAAAGAAAATTTTTAGAAATGTATCATATTAATAACATTGAGGAACCAATGAATAGAAGGTCTGACATTGAGTCACTTAGTAAGATTTATACATATTTGTTGCACTTTAATAATGTCCACTCCGGTAGCGAGGAGATTGATTCCCAAATTAGTGTTTTGAGTTAATGGTTGGCTGAAGTGACAGGTCAGTCGAGTGTTGACAATACAAACATTATTTAATATTTCATTTAAAAACAAAACAATTTTTATACATTATGGCTATCACAGCTCAGTTGCGAATGCAAATGATTTCCAAACAGTCGGGCCTTAACGTGAGAGGTTAGGTCCTTTCCATGTGTTAAAAGTTACAGATCTTACATCACTTTTCCTAACTGACATTATTATTGTTATGAGTATTTTAAATTATCAATACTGATTTTCATGGAAATTAACATCAGACGAAAGTGGAGATCGTTAGTATTTGCGGGTGGGTTTTGTTTGGCTTTTTTATTTAATAATAGTAATGCTGGAATGGGTTGACAGTTGGGGAATACCGAATGTGAGAGGTTTGAGTGTTCACTGACTGTTTTCTTATTTCGTCATCCCAATTTGTTACATTTTACAAAAGACAGGTGGCAGCTGTCAGACAATAGTCTGGTTAAATTTAAAGGTGTAATTTTTCAATCTTGACGTGATCCTAGGTGTTGGACATTAATCTATTATTGTTTTTCTTTGAAGTTTTCACCAAAGCAACCAAAAAAACCCAACAGTATTGCTGAGAAATTTAGATTTTTATTAAATGTTTTTACTTCAACCTTGTAATTGCCCCCCGTATCTCTACCTTTCGACAGCAGTCGATTTCATGTCGAAATAGATATTCAACAATATCAGTTCGCTTCTTGTGTACGTCTTTTGGTTTTTAAAAAACAGGAAAAAAATCCTGGCTCTCATTACTTTATGTAGGAGAGAAATTATATTTAGTCGACATTTTAATCTTTAGTGGATGAAGGTTTTCCTGCAATTTGTGAAATGTGAGTTTAATTTTAAATCAACACTACAAGTAAGTCGTAATGATTTCAGAAGTTGTTTTCTTTATTAAGTTAACCGATTTTTTCTTTCTGGTTTATTATAGCCTTTGAGAATGAAGACAATGCTCTTCGAAAGCTTAGGTAATGTACTATTTGATTCACTTTATCTCTAAACTGTAAAGTTTTTTTGGCTGCTATCCCCACGATTTTGAGGGTTTTTTAACAAAGACCACTCTTTGAAGTTTTATTTTTTAACTAGTCAGCCGTGACTAACTGCCAACTTTTGGTTTTTGGTTATATATATATATATATATATATATATATATTAACTAAAAAAATAAATTAACAAATCTCATAAAAAATGCAAAACAAGTCTATTACGAGAACATTATAAAGGACAATAAAGACAACCAAAAAAACTTTGGACGATTATTCAAAACTTAACAAAAAGCCAGAAAAGATATGAAAAAATATCAAAATTAAGAAATTAAACTGGAGATGACATCACTGACACGGAGGACATTGCAAATGAGTTCAACAAAACATTCACAAACATGGGAAAAAATGGCACAAAATATAAAAATTGACAAAACGATGAAGTTTAAAAAATATCGAAACGTGAACTCATTTGTTATGCTTGACACAGACCACTGGGAAACTGAAAAAATAATTCGGGAATTAAAAATAATAAATCACCTGGCTATGATGGTTTGAAATCGGAAACCCTCAAAACTATATCTGAGTATCTTGTCGAACCATTGGTATACCTTATAAACAAGTGTATGTCAATGGGAATATGGCCTTCTGCTTTTAAGGATACAAGTATTATTCCAATATACAAGAAGGGTGAAAGTGCCTTGACCAGTAACTATACACCAATATCGCTTACAACAAACTTTACTAAAATATTTGAAAAAGTAATAAAAAATAGACTAACGTCATTCCTCAACTGCTCTGATAAGCAATTTGGTTTTAAAGAAAAAGTATCTACACAAGATGCCATCGCATACTTGACAAATAAAGTATTTTCTGCTCTTGATAAAAGTATGCCATGCATGTGCTTATTCATAGATTTTGCCAAGGCATTTGACACCATAAGTCATCCTCCACTTCTAGAATCCTTAGACGATATTGGAATAAGTTGTTTGAAAGCTACATTCCAAACAGTGTCGGACTTGGGAATATATACAGCAATAAATTACTTACAGAATATGGAGTTTCTCAGGGCACGGTCCTGGGACCAATTCTGTTTTCTATATATATAAAGAGTGGAGGTGAAGTTATAGGTTTTGCAGATGATACAGCTATTTTCTACAAAGTGGCTAGCTGGAACGAATTACACATCAAAGTTCAAAACGATATTTCTCATGTCAAACAGTGGTTTGATCAAAAGTTATTAACCATGGACTTGAAAAAAACTCATTACTTGCCGTTCATCTGCTATGAATGTAACAAGCCCAAATTCAACTCCATAGATATAGGTGAGAAAGCATTGATCCGGCGTATACTACCGGTAAAAAGTATCAAATACTTAGGAGTCTTCATTGATGACCATTTAAGATGGGATGTCCATATTCAATACACAATAAAGAAATTGCAGTTCATACTATATAAATTCAGATTTCTTTGTGGTATATTACCTGAAAGAGCTGAAAGTTGTTCATTTTTCCCTAGTTGACAGTCATTTAAAATATGGGATAATGTCTTGGGGAGCAGCAATCAAAAAACATATCACCTCTCTAGGAATTTTATGACCGAAGATTTTTGAAAACTACTGCTGCATAAAAAAGAGACTACTCAACAGAGCTCACATATAACGAATCTGGAGTATTTGATTTGAGGCAGGAATTCTTCTATAAATATATGATCAGCTATCATGCAACCATTAAAATTGAAAATCATGAACATGAATACAACACACGTCAAAAAGATCTACATCCCATCCTGTTTTTGACTAAATCGATTGATCAAAGTTTTGGCCCTAAAACGTTTTAATAATCTCCCGAATTAAGTAAAAAACCAATATGGAAACTCATTCAAAAAAAATTGAGAACATATATACTAAACACTCCTAGGGTTATCATTCACAATTCAGTAGAAACGTCAGTAAAATAGAGTTAAATAAAATAGTAGATATTATATTTTTATTACCAATATCTCTCATTTGATCCAGATTGGAATAGTAGACAGAACTTAGTAATAAATATGAACACTCTCATGAGTATTCTTTTCTTTTTTTTGTATTTCAGTTATTTATATATTTCAATGTCTATTTATTGATTATATGCGTATCGTACTGTTTTATAAACTGTATCGCTGTTCATAATGCTTATTATTACCTTTCAATGTTTATTATTCATTGTTTATTATTTACCGTTCACTGTTTATTGTCCATTTTATTTTATTATTGTTTTTAAAATTTTACATTTCATAATTTGTATTTTACATGTGACATTTTAAATTTTAAACTTTACAATCTACATTTCATCTTTCAAATTTTATATTCTATATTTCAGATTTTAAATTTTGCATTTTAAATTTATATTTTATAATTATATAATAGTATAGTTCAATTTGTTATTAGGTACATTTTATATCACCCGACGCTGATTTGATATGTTTTGTTTGCTCCACTTGAATTTTTTTAATTATTAATAAATATTTGATATTTTTTTCGCATAACAAGTGCTTGTTGCACTTATCGCTGAAACGCTTTATTCACTTCTGCCTTGTAACTATCTAATTTTTGTTATTTGTATTTATTTATTTATCGAATAAAGTTATTATTATTATTATTAATACAAGATGCAGAACTGACTTTCATATTCAACAAGTCAGATTAGCACATACCCAAAATTCTGTTTTTTTCAGGGGACTTGATAGCTATAATAATCTGCCAGAAAAGATCAAATGTTTAACATATTTAACATCCTTCAAGACCAAGTTAAAATCATATTTTCTCAATCAGTAGAAGACCTAGTGGCCGCTTCCTCATTTTGTTTTAACATTTAGCTATGACAGGTGTACATATGTTTAGCATGCTCAAAGTGTTTTGTGCATTTACCGAATATTTTTATAATGTGTATGTGTGTATAGATGTGTGTGTGCAAATGTGGATGGTATGTATATATATGTAGGTATCTATATAATTTTTGTTGTGACAAGGGTACAAATATCTAATATTTGAGGATATGTATTTGATTGCTTATTTTTCAAAGTTGTTTTATATTAACCTAAGACCATACTATGTATCGTTTTCATTGTAATTGTTGCAACGACTTGAAAATGTAAATTAGCCAAATGGACTAAAAGGATTTATATAAGTTACTTTTTGGCCAAACTGTATATATGATTGTTTTTTTTTGTACAATTAAGGACTTTTATATCAGTTTGATAGTTGTAGTTTTATTTATTCAAATAACAACTTACCTGTGACAACTGTTGATGCAAGGATGAGAGCAAACCCTCTCGCAAACCTTCCTCCTGTCCTTTCAAACATGTCAAAACTAACTGTAAAAACGGTTGATGAGTCAATAAACTTTGACTTTCCCCTCCACAAGTTTTAAGCTTATTTTTCTGCTCTTTGCACCAACCACCGCTCTCTAAAACTTGTCCAGCTATTTTTAGTACTCGCCCTTGAACTGCAGCCGGCAATTTAGAAATTAACGGTGCTACCAGCCAGATCGAAACTTGTTGTTTCTTATCATTCTTCTTTTCTTCAGCGGGAATGTCGTACGCAGTATTTAATTGAAAAACATCAATAGCAGCTTTGGCAACAGTGTCTAGCCATTGAGAAAGTTCTGGAGAATTGGCACTAAATTGTTCAAACATTAATTGGAGATCGAGGATGGACATCCGTAGCGTCCACTGTTCTAGATTCTAAAGAAAATTCAAAAATATAATACAGATTGTTAATAAAAAGAGATAGAAATAAATTAGAGGTTTATTTAAATTCTAAGACCTAAGTGTGAATCCCACACAACCATTCACTATGGGGTTCTAATTAACAATGCTGTTTCTTAGTGGCGCCAAGAAAACTATATACGAGGCATGTTTTTTAAGTAAGTACCATTTTGGAATTAAAAAAAGACTTGCAAAGATATCGCAATCATTTTATTTTTACATGAAAGTCTGTACCTTAATCTACTTTTCTACATAATTTTCGTGAATATTCAGGCACTTGTCATAACGTGGCACCAGTTTTTGAATACCCTCCTCATAAAATTCTGCCGCCTGACTTGTTAACCACTGTATCACAAATGTTTTGACTTCGTTATCGTCTTGAAGACGCTGACCGCCCAGGTGTTTCTTCAAGTGCAGGAACAAATGGTAGTCGCTGGGCGCCAGATCAAGGCTGTATGGAGGATGATCTAGAGTTTTCCATTGAAAAGATTTGATAAGATCTTTCGTCCGATTAGCCACATGTGGACGGGCATTGTCATGCAGCAAAACGATATCCTTACTCAACTTGCCACGTCTTTTGTTCTGGATTGCACGACGCAGATTGTTCAATGTCTCACAATAAGACGCTGCATTGATTGTCTCATTACGAGGCAGAAACTCCACTAGCAATACTCCTTTTTTGTCCCAAAAAACTGTGCACATGATTTTCCGGGCAGAAATTGTTTGCTTAAACTTCGATTTTTGGGTGATAATGAATGTCGCCATTCCATGGATTGTTGTTTCGATTCTGGCGTGACGTAGGTTTTGTCCGTAAACTTCACAGATCTCACGATGAATATCGATCGGTTTCACGCCTTTAGCACTAAGAAATCGTATAACAGCCCGTACTTCACAATCGGCGGGACTCACGATTGTCGGAGGCATCTTAAACACTCAGTAAACAACGTATACAATGAATAATCAGACTGTAATGGCGTCAGTGCATACACAAGAGATGTAGGTAACCAGCGCGCATGCGCGGAACGCCGACCGTAGGGCTGCGGCAGCGGAATCGCAAAACGGTACTTACTTAAAAAACATGCCTCGTATAAGAAAATAGATGACATTAGACTAGCCTGTTGGTTTATATTAAAACCAGAAGCATCAACTAATTTAGTTTAGGTTAGCTAGTCACAGATTTGTAATTGATTACATATTAATTGATAAACGTTACCGAAATGGGATAAGTGATGTGAAAACGTACCCTGGAGCCGATGTCGGATCCGATCATAACCCTGTCGTGGGAACAATATTCATAAGACTAAAGAAGATCAAGCATCATATTCAACGAAGACCTGATTTTGAAAAACTTAAGCATCCAGAAATCTGTAGAGAAATCACTGAACAACTAAACGTAGCAATTAAAGGAACAATAACGCAACAAGAACAACCGATAGAAGAATCATGGAGTTCTCTGGAATACGCAATTAACCAATTACAAGCAGAAAAACTTAGTAAAGAACCAACAGCAGCAAATAAACCATGGATGAGCAATGAAATTCTAGATCTAATGGAAACTCGCAGGAAATATAAGAACATAAACATCGACAAATATAAAGAAACCCAAACCAACATTCAAAAATTAATCAGACACGCAAATGAGAAATGGACGAATGATCGATGCCAAGAAACAAAAGAAACACGACCAGTTTAATATATACAAAAAAGTTAAAGAAATCACAGGAACAAGAAAGAAAGCCCTACAGACCAACTTCCTTAAAACAGAAAATAGTGAAGTAATTACAGACCAGGAAGAAATAAAAGAAGAGTGGTCAAGATATATTTGAGAAATGTTCGATGATGAAAGGACAGAGCCAGAACTAGAACGCGACAATGAATTGACATTAAATATCTTACCATCAGAAGTAAACGCAGCAATAAAAACAGCTAAAAGTGGAAAAGCTGCAGGACCAGACAATGTATACACAGAAATGCTAAGATTGCTGGATCAAGAAAACGACTCACCGACCTCTTTAATAAAATCTACAGCTCAGGAATGTACCCCCGTGATTGGCTCAAGTCAGTGTTCATACCGATTCCCAAGAAAAACACATCAAGAAAGTGCTCCGATTTCAGATTAATTAGCTTAATGAGCAATACTTTGAAAATTATGTTAAAAATATTACATCGACGTATCTACTTGAAATGCGAACAAAATATAAGCCCCGAACAATTAGGGTTTATATTAGGGCTGGGAACTGGGGAAGCACTTTTCGGATTTTACTCGAAAAATGTAGAGACCAAAGAAAAGACGTGTATCTGCGTTTCATTGATTACGAAAAGGCGTTCGATCGCATAAAGCATCCAACACTGTTACAACTGCTCCAAAAACAGGGTCTAGACTACAAGACATAAGGCTTATAAAAAATTTATATTGGGAACAGAGAGGATATGTTCGGTTTGGTGACACCGTATCATCAGAAATACCAATAGGAAGGGGAGTACGACAGGGCTGTGTTCTCTCGCCTCTTTTTTATTTAACATTTACTCCGAGTACATATTTCAGCAAGCGTTAGAGGACTGTAAAATTGGCATAAAGGTGAACGGTAAAATACTTAACAATATACGCTACGCAGATGACACTGTCATCTTCGCAGACACTCCAGAAGGCTTACAGGAACTAGTAGACAAGATTGTGAAATCAGGTGACCAATACGGCCTGAAAATAAATACAGAAAAAACCAAAACGATAGTCGTCAGCAGAAATCAAAATCCACAAGCCAATATACGAATATATGGTACTCCAATAGAAGAGGTGAGAAAATTCAAGTATCTCGGGTGCTGGGTTACCCAAAACCTGGAACCAGAGACCGAAATTCGAGCTCGAATTGAAAACGCAAGAGCCACGTTCGTGAGAATGAAGACATTTCTAACGAATGCCACTCTATACTCGATACCGTTTCGTGAAGTCATACATTTATTCTGTCCTCTTATATGGCTCGGAATCCTGGACAATGGGAAAGAGGATAATGCAGCGACTGGAAGCATTTGAAATTTGGATCTTCCGCAGACTTTTCAAGATACCATGGACCCGAAGAATGACAAATGAAAATGTTATAAGAATGATGGGAACAGACAGAGAACTTTTACAACATGTGAAACAGCGCAAAACTGGTTATCTGGGACATGTATACAGAGGAGAAAAATATTAACTTTTGAGACTGCTTATGGAAAGATAGAGGGCCGAAGAGGACCCAGAATACGAAAATGCTCATGGCTTAAGAATATAAGAGAGTGGACAGGATTAGACACATGCACCCTATTGAGAGCAGCAAGAAATAGAGCGGAGTTTGCTGGTATTGTCGCCAACCTTCAGTAGTGAACAGGGCACTTGAAGAAGAAGAAGTCACTGATAATCCTTCAAGAAGAACTTGCTATGAGCTCTGATTACTATTATTTATGGCTTCCGTTTATAATTTTAGTTTTCTTACAAGCAATTTCGGGGTTATCAGTATGTTAGGTTCTATGTGCCATCTACTTTTTAATTCTACAAACAACAGAAAATAAATTTCTTTAGGAAAAAAATTTGTATTATTTAGTGGATGAATTGTTTCACAACTAAGCCTTGAATTCTTCATAACTTTGTTCAAGGACAAAATTCTGAATATAAATTTGAACGAAGCTTGAAATATTAATGTATACGCTACCTCTAGTATTCGAGTTATCATTGATTTTTGATCTAAAGAATCAATACTGGAACCAGCATCTGGATAGCATATCATATGCAATAGCCTTTGAGCTTGAGAATGTGACAACAATGGGTCCAATAAATTATCCACGTGGCATAATTCATCTGATGATAGACAACGTTCCAGTACCCATTGTTGGGAGCAGATTTCTCTTAAAACGTGACAAGCGAATGCTGAGAGTGACGCTGTACTTTCTGCGTTACCAGTACTAGATTGTCTAAAGAAATATTTTTTTTACATATTAGTAGTTTTTAGCACATATGAAGGATGAATTATCCAATTATATAAAAAATTTTGTTTTCACCATTTTTATAATGAACATATATAACAAAGCATTAAGGAACGAAATCGTCACTATAAAAATTTACCAATAAAATTTATAGAACCCTTTTCTCATTGGTCAACAATAACACCCCTATTTACAATATAAACAACTACCATTATACGAACTGTTAAATAATCACTTTAAAAGTATATTTATCATTCAAATACTTTTAGTATTTTAATAAATATATTATTTAATAAAAGATACTGCTTTTTAATTTGTTCTGTCACATATTTTTGATTGCAGGTTTGTTCTGAATAGATACAATGTGTTATTTATAAAATGCAACTTTTTTACCAAATAGTGTTCATAAATAAATAATAACAGATTTGAAAAGATCGTTAAAAAATAAGTCCAAATGCACTTTTAATTTTCTTAAATTAATTCTGGTTTAATAAACAAATCCATAATTATGTTTAAAAAAGTCCATTTTCTAACACATTCGAAAAATAATAAAAGGGGCGGATCTAGCAACGGCGGTTGACGCATTGGAAATTTAATAGTTAAACGTGAAGTATCGTGGTTCGATTCCACGCTGGGGCGAAATTTTTTCATTTTGTGTAGTTATTTTTCCATAATTTTTGTCTAAAAAAATTAAATTTATAATAAAACAAGGTTATTTGTTTCAAACATTTATTTATTTAAATAAAAGTTCAGACAATTAAGTTTCAATTTTAGTAACGCAAAATTTAGTATATAGCCTTCCAATTAATGTCATTTTCTTTCTTGGCAATTTGTAATTTTGGAGCGAATAAGTATTTTTGAAGCTATTAAATTTGTAATTTTAGTGTAGTTGTGAGTAAATTCTGGTTTCGTTTGTTAATTTTCTTATTAGTTGTTTTGTTGTTTAGATTTATTTTATAATAGTGTTACGAACTCGCACACCGAAGCAGATACTAAGTACGGTCCTGTAACCTTATGTTAACGGAGTTAAAAAAATGGCGAGCGCGCCGAATTTTGAGAAGGTCTATTGGGATTTATTGTGACAGTTTTTATAGACATGTTCTCGGAAGGTCTTTTAAGGATTGAGCCGGCAATCGAGAAATATCGCGAAAGGCATTTGTTTTGTGTAAGCCGCAGTCCAGAATTCTCTAGTAAAAAAGGCACTAGTATATAAAAAGGACCGATCAGCGGACCAGTTTAGTTGATAAAGTGATCTTGACAAATAAACAGTAAATAAGTGAATATAAAAGTGTTGATATAAATTAATGATTAAGTTTGTGTGCATATAAATTAAATTTAAGTGATTAGTTAAATACATATAAATTAAGTGTTAGTGAGTTAGTGTTTAAACAAATTAGTAAGTAGCCATATCGTGTGTTTAAAATTTATCCCACCCGTTTATTGTTTAAATAAATAACAAAAACATTACAATAGTTTTTAATTTATTAGGTATAATTTAATTTAATATTGTTCGTGCTTTCTTATTTGTTAATTTATTTTATTAATTGTTTATATTTTTGTTAGTTTTTCATTCTTATCAGTTATATTTATTTTTCTTCTCATTGTAAAATGTTTACTTGTGAAGAAACTGTGCAAGTTGTCCGTATGTATTATGGTGGCCACAGTAGTCGTGATATTGAACAATTTCTGTTTAATATGTCCAATGGTCAGACTGATATACTGCATCACAGGATACATCAAATTATTAAACAATTTGAAACAACGCTTTTGTCGAAAACCCTAGGACCACCATTTGAAGCGTAGCATGAAATTTAAATATTAGTATTTTTAAAATACATGGTGTTCAAAAAAACGGCTTTAAAGCTTATAAATTTCGTGATGTGGAAGAACTTTTTGAGCAAGACTGTTTTAATAGACAATTTTTCTGCCAAATTATGATAGACAAAGCCAACCAAAAAAGGACTTTTATAAGATACATCTATTTTACCAACAAGGGTAGTTTTGTTTTAGACAGATAAACAAACAGACAAAATCAAAGGTATTGGGAGTAAATTCACATAAAATAAATGTGTCTCATACCTAATAAAAGAAAAAAGTAAACATATGGGCCGGCATATTTTGTAATAAAATAATCGGTCCTTTTTTTCTAAGTAACAACTTCAATAGGACCCCAAATTGCAAATACCACATCTAGAAAGGTTTCAGTATGGTATCAACATGATGGTTGCCCGGCTCAGTCCGGTAGAGAAGTAAGGTAATACCTTGATACTGTTTTCCTAAATACGTGGATAGGTCGAGGGGGTACAATAAATTGGCCGGCAAGTTCTCCAAATTTAGCACCCCGATTTATATTTATGGGGTTTTCTAAAAAATAAGGTAGCAGAACATGAATTGAAGACAGAAAGTGAATTGATAAATACTATTATTAATGATAACACTTTGATGATGTAATTAAATAAATAAATGTATAAAGTCATTCTGGGTAAAATTCGACCACACCCTAAACAACACTTTTACAGGCAAACAAAGTCATGTTTTGACACAAACAGCTGATCTTTTCTCGCCTTGCAGATTCTGTAGTAGATTCGCTGTGTTTAATTATCATTATTTTGAGTTTTTGAGGTGGAAATCGGGTAAGTTTTTGCGTTTTTATGCCTTATAATTATTATTTTTAACTGATCATGCTTATAAATACAATAGTTATTAAAATCAATGTTGAAGCTAAAATATCAAGGAATTTAGGGCAACATTCGACTGGTCCAATGTTACTCACACTTTGTATATAAAAGCGTAAATAAATGCGGGGTAACTTTGGACAATGTCCTACATATATTATATTTTTTTCAGATGCAATATTATTCATCGAAAAAAAAAATGTGTGCCAGGTGTGCGAAAATATGGGACCATATCAAATTACACGCAGGAGATGTTGGAAGAAGCCATAAATAAAATACGATCTGGTGCATTAAGCCAAAGAAAAGCTTGCAAAATGCATAAAATACCTAATAGCACAATTAATCTGTACCTTAAAAATAAACACAACAAACATGTGGGACGTCCTACATGCTTAACGATCGACGAAGAGATAATTTTCAGAGACCACTTGCTTGCGCTAAGTGACATGCGTATTCCAATCGGCTTACAAGATTTTTGAGATGTAGTTAAAAGACACTTGGATAACATTGACAAAACAATTCCTGTGTTCAAAGACAACAGTCCTGAATATGAGTGGGCAAAACTTTACATGGAACGGCATCCAGCCATAAAAGAAAAAATTGCTCACAAGATTTCCAGTAAACGAGGCCAAGGAAATGAAAACATAGTGAACGAATTGTTCGACAGGCTTGAAAAAGAGTTGGAAAACGTAAAGCCCTGACAATATATATAATATGGACGAAAGCGGATTCCATGACGACCAAAGAAAAAAAAAACTTTTATTCAGAAGTTCCACTTGCCACCCAGAACAGGTGAAAAATTCCAGCAAGTTTTGTTTTACCATAGTATTTGCTGAGAATGCTATGGGAGACATCATCCCTCCATTAATCATATTTAAATGAAAACATTGTTGGTCCGACTGACTTGTTAATGTCCCAAAGTTTTCAATGCTGCTTCAAAGTCTGGCTGGATAGATGCTGATATTTTTGAAGAATGGCTTGAAAAACATTTTGTGCTAATTGTCGACCAAAAAGAAGGGCAGAAACTCTTATATGTGACAATTCAAGTGCACATATAAGTGTAAAAGCTCTAAAGATCTTTCAACACAATATCAAGTTCATATGCCTTTATCAAACTCGACACATATCCTACAATCCCTGGATGTAGAATATTTTTATCTCTAAAGTCAGCTTGGTGAACAGTGCTCAATAAAAGGCGTCAAACAGAACGAGAAAGAAAAGCTGGAGCACTTCCTAAAAACGTGTTCTGCCAGCTTGTAAATTCAGCGCTTCAATTGAATGAATCCACAGCAGGATTCAGATAATGTGGTATTTTTCCATGCTCACCTATTGAAGTCATATAAGTTTTACCTTCATACGCAACTGGCCACATCCAAGCTACTGTTTGGGAAACATTTAAGGAATACTTGCAAGAAATAAGAGCGTCGGACTTAAATATAAAAACAACCAAGAAATTGAACAGAAGGAGCAGGAGAAGACAAAAACCCTGTAAAACAAGGAAGGCCCTAAAAAAGTTCTAAAAACAAGAAGACGACGAAGAAATCAGAGGCAGAAAAGGAAGTAATAGAAATAGGACGAAGAGTCGCAAACTGAATCTTTTGAATTGATAGTAACAACAGCTCAAATACACAATGAGCCAAAAAACCTAGAGGCATCGTAAAACCTAGATTTCGAATTGGACAAAATTGAGGAATGGATTATGGGCTACGTACCGATCCCTGACAATGAAGTAGACCTGACAGAGAAGAATCAGGACGAACAGCAGAAAAGTAATAAAAACCCAAAAGAACAGAGAAATGAAGAAAAATCTAGGAGTGTCAAGAACAAAAGAGCCAAGAATAACATAGAAAACAAAGAAACTGAAAGTATAAAGGACAAACATGAGAAACCAACTTGTAAAATACGACAGAATCAACGAAAAAAGTCATCTGAAACCAGTGTGTACCCAACAAAAAAAGCGAAACTCAATGACATTATAGTGCAATGGCAAGACAATCATGTGCCAATCCATTATATTGAGATAGAGGTGATTGATGAATGTATCCTTAATGCTGCCGATGTGGCACAGTTACCGATAGGGAATGTTTCTGAGACAAATACCATTGTTGATCAAGACAGTGGACAATTCGCCAAACTTCAAAACCAAAATGAACAATATTAAGTAAAGATGAAGAAAGTCTTTTCCAGGGCGAATCACAACAATCTGCTAATAACCATTTGAAGTGTAGGTGAGCTGCCCGAATAAAAGGTTTGAAAGAGGCTGGACATGGCCAGCAAATCTGAATGTCCATAAAATTACCTATTCAAAGATGATAAAAAAGATGATAAAAAAGGCAATCGACGCGGGAACGTAATTTATATTCAAGATGACTTTTTGTGCCATTAAAGTAAAAATGATCTAATATTTTATTATATAGTTGATCAATTTCATGCTAATATCGTTGATGTTTGTCTAAGTAAGTGTATAAAACTATATAAACTGTTAAATATGTATGGTATCTTTTCTGATTGATCTCAATTTGTCTTTTCCAATATACATGTGTAAGCAATGAAGCTTTTGTTGATACAATGCCAAAAGATTATAGATTTTTAGAAGTAATATACTGACATGTTTATTTTATCCTAAAATTATGAAAATCACCTCACTAACTTCCTTACTGTCTCCAACAACACGGGGCCTTTCGCCTAATCGAGTTCGTTAGTATGTTTTTTTATCTGTGGCAGTAAAACTTCTTTCGAAACATGAACTTGATTATTCTAAGAGCATTTAATGTGGTCAAATGTTACCCAGAAAGTACAAAAAGCGATAAAATGGGGTATCTGTAAAAGTTTGAAGGGTGGGTGCCCCCACAGCACTTAGGCCATAATTGGCCCATTGTGCATCCTTCTGAGGTTCAAAACTTCCTTCTAGCTCCTAACGTCGCCTGAATTAAGTTCCCTCATACTGGTGTATGTTAGTCTGTGCTCGCCGAATACATGAAACCTAAAATGAGTGTCTGACATTCGCAAAGAATGTGTTCAACAGTCTCATATTCTTGTTCACTTCCTCTACAAAGTGGGGTGTTAGACAGACACAGTCTGTGGAGGTGTTTTCGTAGGTGGTAGTGACCAGTCAGAATACCCGTGACTGTTCGTAGATTCTGCCTATTCATAGTCACGTATTTTTTGGCTACTTTGATGTTCGGATACTGTAGCAGTTCCTTGGCAAGCCTGCAGCCTTCTGCGTCGTCCCATCTACCCTTAAACTTATTAAGGTGAGTGTTCCTTTAATAGGTCAGCCGTCGCTGACGCCAATAGACCAATGAAAGTGCCAGGTCCCAAGAGTTTGTGGGAGGCTGCCATCCTGACTAGCGAGTCTGTAATACAGTTTCTTTTTGATTTCTCATGGCCCTTGATCCAGCCTAAAGTGACCGTGTTGTTGTTACAGGCTTCTATTAAGGCCATGTGACATTCTAGTACTAGGCCTGATGTAATGCGTGGTCTGTTCAGGGCTAGTAGTGTTTGTCTACTGTCCGTAAGGATGTATATATTATTACCTGTGGTTTTCCTTTTGGTAATCTCTTTTGTAGCGACGCAGATAACAGTGAGCTCTGTTTAAACAACACTTACATTGCAACCCATTGTCCATTTTATGTTTAGATTCAGGGATCTGAAAAAATTTCACATCCTGAGCCTACATTGGTTTTAGACCCATCTGGGAAGATACGGATTACGCCTTCTTCCAATGGGTCTTGTGCGTTGTTTTCAAAGATTCCCTTGTAGGGCTTGTGGAAGGCATATCGCGGTGGAATCGAGTCCGTACTGGCCTGCAGCAGTGGGACCTCCCTGAGGGCTTCATGCCACAAGTTACGTCTCAGTTTACCGGATCCTACATCAGGTTGTATACCGGTAGAGCGTAGACGTGTCATGGACATCAAAACAATCTCCTTGATGTATATTTCAAGGAGAGCGAGACCGGGGATTACCTCCATAGTTCTTGTTGGTGTGGTTCTCATGCCTTCTGTTGTGTTGAGGCATGCTGTTCTTTGGATTTGATCCAGTTTTCGGACTACTGTTAGCTAGTTTGCTATAGCTCCCCAGAAAATCGCGCCGTACGTCAGCATAGGTCTGATGATGGCAGTGTTGATCCAGGCAGCGACCCTAGGTGACATTCCCCAAGTGCTGCCGATGGTACTACGACACTATTCATAAGAAATATATGCTTATTTAACTCTACTTTCTAAGTGAGAGTTCCACGTTAACTTACTGTCGAAGGTTACCCCTAAATATTTCACCTCTGAAGAGAAATTGAGTTTGGTATCTAGGAGCTTTGGGGCTTGATGTTTTACATGCTTCCTTTTCTTCGTGAAAAGAACCATCTTTTAGATTTATAGCCTATAACAATATAAAAAATAAGGAATTACCTCAATGATAACATAAAATATAGATATTGCCTAACCAATGTAATGATGTAAATAAAGTTGCCTAAGACGAAGATTATTTTTCATAACATAATCAGCTGTTCATCTGAAATGAAAACAAATATTACTATAGTTAATTCATTATAATCATTAATTTAAGAATAAGAACAAATATAAATATTGAATAGAATATAATCCAATAGATTTCATAGATAAACAAATAATGACATATAGACAAATAACATAAGAGAATTTATATTTATAATTAATATGAGTGTAACAAGAATATACTATCAATAATAATATTGAATGTTGTACCATGTAAGTGTATCTAAGTATAACCAATTTTAATGTATTTGTATGTATAAAATTTTTTGATAAGTGATAGAAGTTTCAATTATCTGATTACAAAAGACAATGTCTTATTGGTTATAAAAGATGACAGAACAAACTGTGAATCAATAAATAAACTTTGGAATAGTGACCTGGAAAAGAACAAAAGACTGTTTTGTTGAAAAAAGTCGAGAATCGAGGGGACGCTTAATGAGAACAGAAGCTGGTGTTAAGAAGCGAGGAGTGTATGTGATAGTGTTCCTAAAAATTTAAAGATATTCCCGGTTTAAGACATTTAAACTTCTAAAGTATTATGAAATATAATATTCGTAATACTCACAGTTAATTGTAACAAGTTTTCGGCAAGAATCTGCGAAATTTTCGTTAATTTTGGTTTTTTGGAGATTCAGTGGAGTGTTCCTGGGATCCAGAGACTTTCATCCCAATTCAAGATCAACAGGTCAGTGTATTTAAATCATTTATTGGCCAATAAACAGTGTAAAAACTCAAAATACCAATTAAGTACTTAATTTCATAAATTGATAAACTTTTGCAAATATGATCGATCTAAAAAAGAAAGAAACAGACTTTGTATAGTGTATTCATTGCATAAATCGTTAAATTTAATAAAAGGCCGAATTTTAAATAAATTAAAACATGTACTTACGCCATTTTGTAATCGCATAAATCTAGTGATTGAAATTTCATAATGCAATAACTATGTCCATCTGTATATAATTCCTATTTTTCTATCCATGTATATAACTAATTTCTTCCCACAGCTATTTGTATCATCTATAACTATGATTTATATATAAATTCTTTTATGTGTTTAAACCATATACTTGTTTGCATCTTCAACAAACTTGATATAATATGAATAGATGTTTCTTATGTATCATAATTGTTCGTTTTATGCTAAAGCGCATGACTAGTTTTTCACGCTTGCGCATTGAGGATATTATTAAAATCAATAAATAGGTACAATATAACCATTGGCGTCGCATATTATTTTTATTAAATATAAATATTGCATTGAAAATTAAATCTATTACAAATAATGTGTTTTCTTTTTATTTAAACAATGATAACAATACAATAAGCCAGGACTCAAAGAGAAAATGAGTTTCATGCTCCCGAATAATCTAATTAAAATAAATTACTAATCAAATATTAAAAACAAACTGAGCTAGCCAAACTAAAAAAAAACAAAAATTTATAAATTATAAACATATACATTAAATCAGCTACAATAAAAGTAAGTATTTATATCATATATTTAGTTTAATATATATATATATATATATATATATATATATATATATATATATATATATATATATATATGTATATAAATAAAAGAAGATGTAGGAATATCGCGTGATATGTTAACAACAACAAAGAGATTCATGGGTAATTCACGCAAAATAAAGGGCTACTGAAACAGAGTGGTAACCGCGGACATGCATGTTTCTGGCTCATTTGCCTCTTCAGCACGGTATAACCAAATAAGGATGTGAAATTTGGGAGCAAAGATGTTAATCGAAACATGGGAAAACACAAAACAACGGATTTCAGCAGGGAAACCAGACGCTCATTTGTGCCTTCAATTGGAAGATCCCAAGTTTTCAGGACAACAACCAATCTCTTTGTTGTTGTTGTTAACATATCACGCGATATTCCTACATCTTCTTTGTTATTTACTATGGGTCGGAAGGTTCATGGCGAGGGGGCTATATGCGCCTCCGTGTCGATCTTGGTTGTTGTCCAGAAAACTCGGGATCTTCCAATTGAAGGCACAAATGAGCGTTTGGTTTCCCTGCTGAAATCCGTTGTTTTGTGTTTTCCCATGTTTCGATTAACATCTTTGCTCCCAAATTTCACATCCTTATTTGGTTATACCGTGCTGAAGAGGCAAATGAGCCAGAAACATGCATGTCCGCGGTTACCATTCTGTTTCAGTAGCCCTTTATTTTGCGTGAATTACCCATGAATCTCTTTGTTGTTATATATATATATATATAAAATGTATGGAAAATAATTCGAGCCCGCGGGAGATTCGGTGAGAAAATTTAATAGCAACATTGTATTTGAAATAGTTCCATTTTTTTTACTTTCCCTTTGCCCTAGTAAAAAAAGTAGGAAACGGTCTTAAATAAATGTCCACAGGCATTTTTAAATAAATGTATTACTTCTTACTATAGATATTAGAACTAGTCACAAAAAAAACATCATAAAATGAATCGTACAATTTTTGTTCCTTCTGAGCATACTCAAATTTATCATAAAAATATAAAATATTTTTTCTACCACCATAAAGAAAAATGTACATTTCAAGTGCGTCTTCGATTAAGGAACCTACCACATTGTAACACAGATTTTCATTTCCCATGGGCTAACTGTATCGAAATACCTATTTAATTTCCCACGACTACCATGCGCTACTAGACTGTCATTATATTAACGAATTTTTTGATCATATATATTGTAATATATGATCGAGTCATGTTTGTTAATGTCTATCTAATAATTTGACATTTCACATCGGTGTTTACAAAATTCGTTTGTAAAAAAAAATTATAAACGAAAATGGGTTGCGATAGTGAGGAGGATTTGACATTGACATGCTGATCCAGATATGTAAACTAGCCATTGCTTCAGAAGGACATCGGTCACTATCCTGGTAGATGTAGGAGGTGATATAACTCCTTTAAGGAGACACGATAATTGATAACTTTTTCCGCAGGTGAATTATAACGATTTTTTCTGCATAAAGTATTTTTATTTCAGAGTTGTCAAAATTTTAAACGTTATTTGTTTCAGGACGTAGGTAGATACATGTACAAAAAGAAAAAAAATATGGGTCATTCAAAGGGTTAAGAGCCCGACTTAATAATATCAGAAAAAAAATCCTCTAAACCATGCAACAATGACGGCAGGAAAGTTTATAATAAAAATTGTTATGTAAAATATTAGTGTTGTTTGTGATTTATGATGGTCATAGAAAGAGTATAGTGTACAATTGGCATGAAATGACCCATTTCCAACTCGTAGATGAACAATTTTGGTTTAAATCCCGAACAAGAAGATTTATTCAAATATATGATCAATATTTTTCATGAAATTTTTTAATATTTAAGGCGTAAACAATGTCCCGTATATAAATTCGCATCTGGTAATGTTAAAAATTCAGCAATTATTTTTGTCTGATTACCAATTTTGTTAATTCCGACTACTTTCTTCGAACATTTTCCTTTTTGGTAATTAACAACAAATTGTTCTATATCTGGTGGTGTAAGCAGAATATATTTTTTGGAGACCTCGTATAACATACAAGAAATTACAAAGGAGCTAGTTTTGTTTATCAATTAAATTAATTTGAAATTCATTTTATAAATCCTTACATGATTTATCTTTAAAATTTTCAATTTTTGACGAAGACGTCCTCCATAAATTCCAAAAATGAACAATAAATAAAATTTTATGAAAATTACTATTTATAATACAAATAACAGCAATAAAAATAACCGCATGAAGCGGGGATTGAACCAAATATATTCTCTTCTGAATACAGTAAAGACGTACGTTAACAGACTGATCCATCACAAACTTATATGAAATCAACGCAATTTATGGTAACTTGAAATGTCAATGTTACTTTTAATATTTATCATTGTTTTTTACATAGAATATGTTGTCCAAAGGGTTGAGAGGTTGTTTTTATTCGATATTTCATTCATATAAGCAGTGATAACATGTTCTGATAATAATTTTAACTCCGTTTAACAGAGTTCAATCTATGAACTTTTTGTAACAAAATTCATATTTATTTTTTGATTTTTGGGGTAATGGTGTGTGTTATACGTCTCCTTTGCGGCAAAACGAATATCTGATGGAGTAATATTTATTGATTTATCACTGGAATCACTCATGTTACTAAAATATTTTTCTTGATAACTAAAGAAATATGACGTTATCTTGACGTTACATTGAAATTGAAAAAAAGAAGAGTTGACGGGTACTAAATGCAAATGCTGATTGGTTACTTTCATATACATTCTAGGATGTAAATGAAATCATATGCGTTCACTTAACCGAAATGGCCTACATTTCCATTCTGTAAATTGTGCAGAAAATGGATAATATACATGTGGGTGTAGAAAAAAATCTAAAAAGTCTCGTTGAATATTAATTTATTATTTGTAATTTTGTAAACATAACCCAAACTTCTCAATCATGCATTATAAAATGTAAAGAGCATGCGGGTCAATTTCTACCGATGTGTCGACTGGGTTAAATGGTTGGACGATTGGTACAATTTACCGATAGCATCTGAACGATGCGACTATTTACCAGATCTAAGCATCTGAGCGCATAAAACGCGCCCGACGTAACATCTGACATAACCAAATGACATTTGTATTGTAACGTCAACTGACGCTATTGTGAGGACGATATAATTCCATGATTTTAGTAACGGTGCTCGAGAACATCATTTTAGGAACTATTCGCAAATAGAGCATTCACAGGCATGCGTATACATGACGTTGGGAACGACGTCAATAATAACGCCCCGATTCGAGATTCAGGGCATCAGTGCGGATGAAACTCAATCATCGACCACAACACCTGCAAGAAATGAATCACCGGAGGCGACGTTGATTCTCTTTCCGAAATATCGAAACCACACATGACCAACGTTCAACTTTAGAAATATTTTTACAAAAGTTACAACTTTTATTTTTTAGAACTGAATATCTTTTTAATAAATACGTGGAAAATTATCATTGATGCTTCAACTGGAAGATCATATATGAATTATATGGCAAATGTATGCATGATTTGCCCGTATATAATATACTTTTCAATTAATTAAAAAATATAGTGTTTTAAATGAAACTCACGGTTTCTAGTTAATTCCACAATATAATAAAAGTTATTGAAAATTCTAAAAAATTGACAATTGTTTCGATAAATCAATATCATCGTCAGAATGACAGAAGTTACATTTTATTTGATGCCTACCTGATGTTTAGTAGTTATTTTTGGCTAGACC
This sequence comes from Galeruca laticollis, assembly GCA_963921935.1. Taxonomy (NCBI): domain Eukaryota; kingdom Metazoa; phylum Arthropoda; class Insecta; order Coleoptera; family Chrysomelidae; genus Galeruca; species Galeruca laticollis. Next base: position 174,618,463 of record OY998177.1, read on the forward strand.
AAGAAGTGACCTAACTTGTGATTGACTTAATATATGTTTATAGAAAAAAGAAGATGTGATATTTCAAATATTGAAGCTTAGATATTATTAGCCCTATGGTGATATCCTGGATATCATTTTTCCAATTAAGATCAGTATAACAGTGCAATGATATAGAAAACCAAGAAAACTATATCTGCTGATCTTTACAATTATTACTTAAGAAGACAGTTTATTAGTGGAGAACTCCCTAGATTTAACTGTTCATTGACAACTTCATATTGTAGGTTTCTTAAATTCTTGTTTCTTTTCACAAATATGCAGCACTTCTAGTTTTGTGTTAGGTATCAATGAATGATTGGTGTCAAGTGGATGTTTTGCGTAGTGGGATTTATCTGGTTGTTTTAACCTGTATGCTCGTAAGTGTTCACTGTATCGGATTTCAAAATTCCTAAGGGTCTGACCCAAATAGACAGCATTACATTCTGGACATTTGAGTTTATATATACCTGACTTCTTTAATAGTGGTATTTTTGTTTTTACATTTAACAATTTTGTACTAACGTTACTTTCTGTTTTAAAAGAAATTGTTGTATTTGTTGCTGAAGATATTATTTTTGAAATATTATTAGGAATACTTCTTGCATATGTGATGGTTTTATAAGTTTTTATTTCATCAGCTTGTTTAGGAAATATTAGTTGTAATGCCACTTTTTCTTCTTTTTTACTAATTAGCTTATTTATCATATTTAATGGCGGCATATAGTTCAATGATACATAGAGCTTTTTCAGTTCTTATGAACAAATGTAATTTTGATAGAGAGATTAATACAATTAGACAAATAGCAACATCTAACGGTTATCCATTAGATATGATAAATAAGCTAATTAGTAAAAAAGAAGAAAAAGTGGCATTACAACTAATATTTCCTAAACAAGCTGATGAAATAAAAACTTATAAAACCATCACATATGCAAGAAGTATTTCTAATAATATTTCAAAGATAATATCTTCAGCAACAAATACTACAATTTCTTTTAAAACAGAAAGTAACGTTAGTACAAAATTGTTAAATGTCAAAACAAAAATACCACTATTAAAGAAGTCAGATATATATAAACTTAAATGTCCAGAATGTAATGCTGTCTATTTGGGTCAGACCCTTAGGAATTTTGAAATCCGATACAGTGAACACTTACGAGCATACAGGTTAAAACAACCAGATAAATCCAACTACGCAAAACATCTACTTGACACCAATCATTCATTGACACCTAACACAAAACTAGAAGTGCTGCATATTTGTGAAAAGAAACAAGAATTGGATTTCCTTGAAGAATTGGAAATTAGAAGACATTTAAGAAACCCACAATATGAAGTTGTCAATGAACAGTTAAATCTAGGGAGTTGTCCACTAATAAACTGTCTTCTATATCATTGCAGTTATACTGATCTTAATTGGAAAAATGATATCCAGGATATCACCATAGGGCTAATAATATCTAAGCTTCAATATTTGTATTATCACATCTTCTTTTTTCTATAAACATATATTAAGTCAATCACAAGTTAGGTCACTTCTTGGTCTAGCCAAAAATAACTACTAAACATCAGGTAGGCATCAAATAAAATGTAACTTCTGTCATTCTGACGATGATATTGATTTATCGAAACAATTGTCAATTTTTTAGAATTTTCAATAACTTTTATTATACTGTGGAATTAACTAGAAACCGTGAGTTTCATTTAAAACACTAATATGAGCAGATTCCACGAAGTAAGGGTCGAGACAGTTAATTTCATAAAAAATATAGAATTGCTGGGAGAGGAAAAAGACGAAATTTTCGGTATAAGAGTGTCTGTCGTCTAGCGTAAAAATATATAAAAGAGGGCGGAGTCGAGACGTGACATGGCGTGAGTGACGAGCAGTCACTCTTGATTAATAGATAATTTAGTAATTGGCATTCCATAATGGCAGTGACAGCATAAAACCAATTAATGTATCGCATTCGAATAAAAACGGTCGCAGTCGCATAGGGAATGACAGTGGAAATCCAGCAAATGGTAGCGCCGTATTTAGCTACTGGTTTCGTATCAATGTGAAGTTTTGAAATATGCTACCCGGAATTACTGTAACCCAAATAAATTTGTCTTATTTTAAATATTTCTACTTAAAATTTTTTTGGACAAAAAAGAACTAAAAACAAAAAATTTCGCCACAGCGCGGGATCGAACTACGTCATGTTTAACTTTTAAATGCCCAGTGCGTCGACCGCGGTTGCTAGGCTATGCCCCTTTTTTATTATTTTTCGAAAGTGTTATAAAAATGGCGTATGACTTTTTTAAACATAATTATGCATTTTTTTATTAAACCAGAACGAATTTAAGAGAATTAAAAGTGCACTTGAACTTTTTTAAACGATCTTTTCAAATTTGTTATTATTTTTTATGAACGCTTTTTACAGTTTTGCACAAGAATCCCTATGTCGCATTTTATAAAAAACAGTGTATACAATATATTAAACCAACACGCGTTAGTTTTCTTGAATTTTGGTGTGATTATATACAAATATATTTTGCCGTTACGGCTCAATTTTGGCTTTAATCAAAATGTTATTACTATCATCCTCAAATATTGCAGGTCTTTTATCGTTAACAGCATTTTTATGTATATAGACCATATCTAGAAATTTTATTTTTAATGCATGTTTTTTTTTGTTATTTCTTGGTTAGTTGATTCTGTTTTATTACTTTTCCGTCAACCCTATCTACGATGCGAAAAAGTATTGGTTTACCCCAACAAAAGATGGAATTTTTTAAAGTTATTTATACGTTTTTCAGTGAGAAGAACACGAAAAACGGATTTTTAGAAACAAACATCCTGTGTGTATGTCGTCGTCATTGGCCACTTTTTGTAAGATATTGTTTTAGCACGATACAGCCTCCAGAGTGCATGAAGTCACCAATTTTATGATTGGGCATTGTTTAGGTTATCTCACAGATGAGCCCTATTGATTTTCAGCTCACCAAAGCCAATACAATGGGTGCTATGGTACCTGAAGCACCACATTTTTGGAGAAATTTCGTTTTGTTAGCATGATACAGCCTTCATAATGTATAAATGCGGAAAATTAGTTTTAATCCTTAAACTGTTTATTTTTCATGATACTGGTGGATTTCAACCCTATTTTCCAATTATCGTGATGTTTGTCCTAAATCAAAAACATTACAATCATTATTACAAGATATTTTGTATATAAAGTTACTTTGTTTTTCGGCGTTTTTGATTTTAGACTACTAAAATATTTTGATAATGTGCTATATTCTGTATGACTTATTTTAATTTCATATTTATTAAAATGATTTGATAACTGGTGGGAATCCGAAAGTGGGATAGTACATATGGTAAAGAGAAGTGTTTTATATTTTGATGTTAAGGATTTGTTAATTGATATTAGATTTGTTTATCCTTTTTTACTTTTCCACCCAACTTATCCAATATGCGAGAAAAGTATTGGTTTACCCCAACAAAAGTTGGAATTTTGAAAAAAAATTGAGTTATTTTTACGTTTTTCATCAAGGACAACACGAAAAAACGGCTTTTAGAAAAAAATCGTGTGTGTATGTCGTTGTTGGCCACTTTTCGTTACATGCCTTGTTAGCACGATACAGCCTCCGGAGTGCAACAAGTCACCAATTTTATGATTGAATATTATTCCGAACCTCTCACAGATGAACCCTATTGATTTTCAGCTCACTAAAGCCAGTACAACGAGTGCTATGGTACTTGAAGTAGCAAATTTTTGTCGTTATTGGAGAATTTTCAATTTGTTAGCACAATACAGCCTCCAGAATGTATACAAGTGACCAATTTTATGATTGAATATTGTTCGGGGCATCTTATAGATGAGCCTTATTGATTTTTAGCTCACCAGAGCCAGTACAAGGGGTGCTATAGTACCTGAAGTGCCACATTTTTGGTCCTTTTTGGAGAAATTTCGGGATGTTAGCACGATTCAGCCTCCGAAGTGTATACAAGTGACCAATTTTATAATTGGATATTCTTCAAAGTGTCTCACAGATGTACCCTACTGATTTTCAGTTGACTAGAGCGAGTACAGCGGGTCCTATAAACCCAGATAAACTACGTTTTTGGTTATTTTTGGAGATATTTCGATTTGTTAGCACTATACATCCCCCGAAGTTTATACAAGTGACAATTTTATGATATAATATTGTTCAGGGCATCTCACAGATGCGGAAAAGTTAGTTTTAATCTTTAAAACCGTTTATTTGAATATTACTTTTCCGCCCAACCCTATCTAAGATACGAGAAAAGTATTGGTTTACCCCAAATAAGTTGGAATTTTTGTTTTTTTTTCGTTATTTTTTCGGTTTTCGGAGAGAAAAACACAAAAAACGGGTCTTTAGAAAAATAAACGGTTTTAAAAATTAAAACTAACTTTTCCGCATCTGTGGCCCCGAACAATATTCTATCATAAAATTGTTACTTGTATACACTTCGGGGGATGTATCGTGCTGACAAACCGAAATTTCTTCAAAAATAACCAAAAATTTAGTATATATGGATTTATAGGACCCGCTGTACTCGCTCTAGTCAACTGAAAATCAGTAGGGTACATCTGTGAGACACCTTGAACAATATTCAATCATAAAATTGATCAATCGTATACTCTCTGGAGGCTGTATCGTGCTAACAAACTGAAAATTCTCAAAAAATGACAAAAATGTGGTACTTCAAGTACCATAGCACGCGTTGTAATAGCTTTAATGAGCTGAATATCAATAGGGTTCATCTTGGAGACAATCTGAATAATATCCAATTATAAAATTGGTCACTTGTATATACTTCGGAGGCTGTATCGTGCTAACAAACTGAAACTTCTCCAAAAATGACAAAAATATCGTACTTAAAGTACTGTAGCACCTGTTGTAGTGGCTCTGGTGAGCTGAAAATCAATAGGGTTCATCAATGAGATGTCCTGAATGATATTCAATCATAAAATTGGTGACTTGTTGAACTACGGAAGCTATATCGTGCTAACAAACTGAAATTTCTCAAAAAATTACAAAATGTCGTACTTAAAGTACTGTAGCACCCGTTGTACTGGCTCTGGTAAGCTGAAAATCAATAGGGTTCATCTGTGACATGTCCTTCACAATATTCAATCACAAAATTGCTGACTTATTGCACTCTGGACGCAGTATCGTGCTAACAAGACATGTAAGGAAAAGTGGCCGACGACATACACACAGGATTTTTTTCTAATAACAGTTTTTTCGTGTGTTGTCGATGGAAAACGTAAAAATAACTCAAAAAAAATTCAAAATTCCAACTTTTTTCGGGGTAAACCAATACTTTTCTCGCATATAGATAGGTTGACGGAAAAGTAAAAATCCAGAGTGAAGTCGTTGTTGGCCACTTTTTGTAACATGTCTTGTTAGCACAATACATCTTCCGGAGTGCATACAAGTCACCAATTTTATAATTGGGTATTGTTTAGGGTATCTCACAGATGAGCCCAATTGATTTTCAGCTCATCAGAGCCAGTACAACGGGTCCTATAAATCCAGATATAAATTTTTGGTGAAATTCGGTTTGTTAGCACGATATAGCCTCTTGAATGTATACAAGTGACTAATTTTATGATTGGATATTGTTGAGGCTGTCTCACAGATGAACCCTATTGATTTTCAGCTCACTAGAGCCAGTACAACGGGTCCTATAAATCCAGATACACCACATTTTTGGAGAAATTTCGGTTTGTTATCACGTTATAGCCTCCGTAGTCTATAAGTGCAGAAAAGTTAGTTTTAAACTTTAAAACCATTTTTTTATTCATCATTTCTTCAGGGTAATTATTTTGTCTTAGTGCAGTTTTTGCATTTTCAATGCATGTAAATTCTGGATTTGATAGCTGGCATCTGCCAAACTAACAATTAATGATTTTTTTTTGGGATATAGAAAGATGTGAAAGTTAAGATATGGTCCTCAACATGGTGGTTGTCACGAAGGTCAAAATTGTGCCGAAACACCAAAAAGATATTTCCTTAAAAAATAACAATATTAGATCTAAAATAAAGAAAATTTATTCATATATATACATGGTTTCCCAAGTCCCAGGAAGGAGCCATAAGTCTCAAACGAGTGAAGAAAAAAATCAGAAAATTTGGGAATCGCTAAATGCTCATAACTGGAATTTTGGACCCTTTGGAGCATATCCCTAGGGATTTTGGTAGTTTCTTCAAGTATGCGATTATGCAAATCATTTATTGTTTGGTAGTTGTTGCATACACCCTACTTTGTAGCTTTTTAGAAACCCCCCATTAGAAAAAATAGAGGTGGTGTAAGATCCGGATCCGGCGTTAAACAATCTTTTGACATGTGTTTCTTTTTTCATTACCTTTAAAATAAGGTAAAACTCGACAGGAGTTGCATTTTAAAAATTTCGTGGTTATCACCCCCTAAAGAAACTCTCCAGCGTATGAAACTTTTAAGCCATCTAAAAATCTAGTTTTTATGACCCTTTAATGGTCCCCAAATTTTCAGATTTTTTTCTCTCGTTTAAAACCATAGTATATATTTAGGTACAGGTAAAAATATAATATTGATATTTATTTATTGTTATGGAAATCTGAATTTTTTGGTACATATATATAACAGTTCGTACAGTGCATTATAGATATAAAAACTTAGTAGCATCAAACTTTTAAGGGTGAAATGTATTACTTACGACTACTTATTTACAAGTGAAGAATGGAAGTGGATTTATTCACTTTGTTAAAATAACATAAAATAATTAACAAGAAAAATCAAAATTGAAAACGTTTTTACCAAAGTTTTAAATGTTTATGCTTTATTATAAACAATTTCAATTTTGATAATTATTCTTGTATTAGAACTGATACATATCAGAAAATGGAAAAACAGTGTTTTAAAAAGACAGTCACAGAAACGGGGTATTAATTCAATCTGGTGGATCGTGAATGTACAAGCTTTGCAACCAGGATACTGACACACAAACAGAACTGCCGAACATACCAATAAAAAATACTTAAGTATAAACACTTTTTTTAAAATTTCAATTAATACAATTATGGATAAAAATATATAAATATGTGTATCCTATATAAGCTTAAATATATAGTTTTGTTTAAACATGATTTGGAGTAACTCATTTTTCAAAGCAAATTTAAGGGCCTAATAACGAAAATACTTAGGGAATCATAATAATAAGTGAGGTATAAAATAATCATATAACATCATCTGGATGGATAATACTTAATAACAAAGTAAGGAGCACCTGCCACACCATATAGGAATTATGGAGAACATCGGCCTTTATACAATACCATCTCCATTAGTTATATTGTAAGCAAATACTGTGAATTATTGTAAATAAAGATGTTTTAAATGAAGACAATGGGTGTCCCAAATTGGTGTGTTTTGCAGGGTATCTCGTAAACTAGAAGAGATAGAAGAAAATCAGTTAAGATGTTATGACTTCTTTTTTTGTTAAAGTAACGATAGCCTAATTGAATCTTTAGTAATTCCCTGCAGTTGGAAGATACAGGACGATTATTGAAAACTATCGAAAACTACAAGGTACTATAACTTCTTAATTAAGAATAATATAAAAAAACATTATAAAAACTTTTGATAGATATAATATTAAAGAGTTCAGTGGCGCACAGATTTTTTTTGTTAGGGGGCTCACTAAGGAAATATAATGCAAACTTATGTTGTTTTAAATGGGACACCCTGTATATTTTGACGTTTTTCGTTTCCTTTTTTAATTCTCATTCACCTGATATGACATATTATATATCAATTTTCAATGGTTGGAGCTACAGTGCAAATAAACCACTTATGGATGTTATCAGGTGAAACACCCTTAAAAAATTGAACACTCAGTAACGAAATTTAACATTTTATTATAAGGATACTGATGAGCGACAATATTATTTATCAAAATTATAATTAATAAAACATAAAACCAGATTAAAAAATAAAAACAATAAACTTATGAAACAACAAGAAATATTTTTTTTTTTTATTGCAATTAACGTGCTCGGCTACAAAGGCCACTCGCACAGGTACAGTATAAGTATACAATAAATATATTATATTTTGTGGTATAGCTGTACGTCTTTCAGGAACTGGAGAACGGAGGGGACATTATCTGGATTTCCGAGTACCTCTTGGAGACTTCCTTTGAGGTTGAGCTGTTGTCTTCTAGTTGTGTACTGTTGGCATTCTAGAATAATGTGTTCAACGGTGTAGATGCAGTTACAGGTTGAACAGAATGGCCGAATGTTGGATGACATAAGGTAGCCATGAGTGAATCTAGTGTGACCGATTCTTAGTCTTCTCAGCACCGCTTGGTCTTGTCTTGAGAGATTTGAAGCTCCAATATAGTAAGGATGGCTTAATGAAGGTTGAATTTTTTGCAATTTTGTCGGGATGGAGTTCCAATGATTTTGCCATAGAGATTTGATCTTATGCTTGATGACTTGCTTGAGATCGGATGCAATTTGGATGTTATGTGCGTAATAGTTTAAAGTTGTGGCCCTTTTAGCTAGTTGATCAGCTAGTTCGTTTCCCATTATACCAATGTGAGATGGTGTCCATAGAATGGTAACTGTTATATTTTAGGAAAAGGAGAGTTGGTAGGAGTCGTGGATATTCTGTACAAGAGGATGGTCACTGTATATATCTTTAATGGAGTGTATAGATGCAAGTGAGTCTGTACATATGCAGACATTTTTATTGGGAGGGGAAATATGTTTGAAGGCCTGAAGTATACTATAGAGTTCGCCGGTATGTACAGTACAAGTTGATGATATTGTGGAAGAGGAGATTGGAGAATCTAATGTTGTTACAGCACAACCGACTCCTGTTTCATTTTTCGAGGCATCAGTATATAGTACTAAATCGTAGTCATTTCGGTATATTATATCCAGAAAAGTTTGTTTAATTAGATCGTTTGGTGTTTCATTTTTATTCAGAGTTGTGAGAGATGTGTTGATATGAGGAATGTTTTTCGTCCATGGGGGCATTAGGGGAAGAGGTAGAGGAAATGTTTGAGATATATCAATTTTGATTGGCATTGTTTTTAGTAGTGAAGGTAAGGGTATTATTGTTGAGGATGTTGAGGTATTCTGTAAGCTATCATCGGTAAACAAGCTGTATACTGGGTTAAGGGGATTGGAAGATACCGAGATAATATAGTTAAGTAATAAATGTTGACGTCTTATCCAGAGAGGAGGTTCATTTGCTTCGCAGTAGAGACTTTCTACCGGGCTAGACCTGAACGCCCCCAGACACAGGCGAAGAGCTGTATTGTGTATCGAGTTCAAGACATTGATATGTGATTTAGATGCAGATATATATACGAAGCAGCCATAGTCCAATTTAGATCGAATAAGGGATCTGTATATTTTTAGGAGAGAAGTTTCGTCCGCGCCCCAATGGAAGTGAGAGAGGGTTTTTATGATGTTTAGTCGTCTGTATCCTTCGCTCTTAGTATCTAGAATATGTTTTTTCCAATTGAGACGGGAGTCAAATATCATACCCAATATTTTACAGTGATTTACAAGGTGAAGGGGGACGTTGTTGATTATAATATTAGGGGTAGAGTTTATTGAAGACTTACTAAAATTGATGACTTTGGATTTTGTTGGGGATAAAGAGAGTCCCAATAATTTTATCTTGTTGGACAGGGAGTTTACCGCGGATTGAATTATAGAGGAGGTAGTGGACACTGACTGACCGTGGCAATATAATAATAAGTCATCGGCATACATCGTGCATCTAACAGGAGCAGAGAAGTTAGAACAAAGATCATTTGTTATGAGGTTGAAGAGTGTGGGACTGAGTACCGAGCCTTGGGGTAATCCGTCGGTTTGATTGAATGTTGAGGAAAGGATACCATTAACAGATACTTTGAAGGATCTAAGCGATAAAAAGTTTTTGATAAAAAAGAATATATTTCCATTAATATTGTGATAGGATAATTTCTCAAGTATGACATTTCTGTGTATTGTATCGAATGCACCTTCTATATCAAATGTAGCAAGTATAGTTTGTTGTTTTTTGTTTAGAGCGGTGGAGATATGAGTTTGCAACGTTATCAAATTGTCCTTTGTTGACCTGTGCCGCCGAAATCCAGATTGGTCTTCTGATAAAATGTTGTGTTTTTCTAAATACCATATCAATCTTTTATTGATCATTTTTTCCATGACTTTGCACATTGTACAGGTTAATGAGATGGGCCTATAGGACTTGGGGGAGGTTGTCGGCTGATCAGGTTTTTTCAAGGGAATTATGACGGATAGTCGCCAGAGGCTTGGAAACATGTTAGAGGTCCATATTAAGTTGAACAGTTCTAAAAGTTTGAGTTGACCTAAGAAATCAAGTTTTTTAAGGAAAATATATGGCAGGTCATCAGGACCAGCAGCGGAATTTTTGCACGATTTTAACGCAGTAATAAGTTCCTGGTGAGAGAAAGGTAGGTTGAGTGAGTCTATATCTTGATTTGATGGAATTGGGCATGATAAAGAGTTATTAGTATAAGTATTTGCAATGTTTGGGTGTAGCCTACTTCGGAATTTGTCTTCGAAATTTTCAGCTATGATCTTCGCTATTTCATGGTCATTATTTATTACCGCATCATTTGAAACAAGATGGGGAATTCCATTATTGGTTTTGTTTCCCTGTATACCTCTGATCTTTTTCCATACTTGACTGGGATTTGTGTTTTCGCTTATTGTCGAAACATAGTTTTTCCAGGAGGATTTTTTGCTTTGTTTGATAATGAATTTAGATTTTGCTCTGGCTTTTTTGAGATTGATGAGATTTTCAGGGGTATTGTTTTGTCGGAACAGTTTTAATGCTATGTTTTGTTGTTGTACAGCGTCTTTGCAAGAGGAATTCCACCAAGGAACACTTTTCTTAGGATGGGATATATTAGTTTTACCTACATGTAATTCAGCAGCTGACAAAATAGAATTTGAGAATATTGCGATATTATCATCAACGCTTTCGGAAAACTTAAGAGAATGTAGGACATCTTCTGTTTGTGATGTAAAACTTTTCCAGTCAGCATTGTTTAGTCGCCAGAAAGTCCTGGTTGAGATTTTTGGGTTTTGAGAGGCAATGGAAGATATAACGATAGGGAAATGATTACTATCATGTAAATCATCGACAGTACGCCAAGTTAATGTGGGAGCTAATTTAGGATCGCATAGACTGAGATCTATGGCGGAGAAAGAACCAGAGGAGAAGTTAAGGTGTGTATTGGATCCTGTATTTAGTAGGCACGCATTTGTACAGTTTAATACATTTTCCACTATTTTACCCTTACCATACGTTGAGTTGGATCCCCACAAGTTATTATGCGCATTGAAATCTCCTACTAGAATGTAGGGATGAGGTAGTTGAAAAATGAGGTTTGCTAGTTCTTCTTCTTTTAGACAATGGTTTGGGGGAATGTATATACTGCACACATTTAATTTATTCGGGAGCCATATGGATACAGCAACAGCTTCAAGGTCGGTATTTAGGGGTAGAAGGGATGAAAATATGTCGTTAGAAACGAAAATCGAAGTACCGCCACTGGCTCTATTGCAATTATTGCGTATGTGATGGTAGCCTTCAAAGTTTTTTAGGTGGGGAAGTTTCGAGATTGTGGCATTTGTTTCTTGGAGACACAGGATTTGAGTGTTCTCATTGGATATGAGCTGTTGGATTCTTTCCAGGCGAGGAAAAAATCCATCACAATTCCATTGGATTAGCTTGAAGATTATTATTGTATATAGTGATATTGTTAATATGGACTGATGGTTCTAACGAGTTCTGTGCTAATTAAGAGATGGGATTATTTGACTCTTCGTCAGTTTGGGTTTCTGATGTGTAGCTCTTATCGTCAGACGAATCTTCAGGGTTTAGTTGATGTTTTATTTTTTTCTGTAATCTAGTCAACCGATTTTTAAGAGACCGTTCTTTGGTTATGTTGTACATAAGAGTTAAGTCATTTAGTAGACCTTGTATATTTGCTGTGAAAGAGAGAGCTTCGTTCAATGGGTCTGACAAGCCAAATGAGTTTTCTAGGAAGGCGGTGAGTTGTGTTTCAGTCAGTGTAAGGTGAGTAGAATTGTTTTTGCATAGCTCTTGTATAGTAGAGTAAGTAGTGGGTGTGAGTTTAAAGTCCTCTTTTCCGGTCGTTTTGGGTTTTTTCTTATGTTGTTTGATTGAGTTTTGAGGTATTGTGTATGAAGGAGGGAACATCTGGTTGTCGGTCGGAGTATCTATCGGTGATAGCTGAGAGGGAGTTTCGAGGTTGCTATCCGTAGATAGACCTCTCTTTTGTCCTTGAATTACAGGTAAATTGACTTGCTCGATAAGTGGCAGATTGGGTTGATCATCTTCGACAGGTATACTCTGAGTGTTAGATACAGAAAGATTGTCAGAGTGTGTAGTAGTTGTTTGTACTATAGGAGATGGGGGAGGTGGATTTTGAATTTCAGCGTTAGGTGGATTGGTGCAAGAATCGGCGGTGTGTCCAGGGAGTTTACATAAGAAACATTCCAGTTTATCCGTGGACACGAAAATTCTGTAAGGAGTATTATCGAAAGTAATTAAAAGGGATGTTTGTCGTTTTCTGGTATAATATATGTTATTCTGCTAAAACTCATGATATGAGAATAATTATCGTCCGGTACGCCACATTTCACGAATGAAACAGGAGAGGCTAGCTGTAGGCCGATGTCTTTTAGAGCTTTTTCTATAAGAGAGTGAGGGATAGTGGGAGAGACGTTGGAAATCAGAATTCGTTTGGCAGGTGTGATAAGCCTTCGAATAGGTATATTGTTAGATTTAATATATATACTATCGTGTTCATTAAGAAGTCTATCGACAACAGCAGTAGAGCTTAAATAGATGCATATGCGGTTGTTTGAGATTCTAGAGGCAAATGTTACATTTTTGGGGGTTACAATTTCTCCTACGGCTTTTATATACTCAAAGAGAGTGGTATTGGTTATGGCGTGCATGATAATTGCTTGTTCTCTTTTAGGGAAGGTTGGTGGGGGAGGTTTTGTTTGTGCAGCCGCAACATACGACTTTGTAGCATTAGGTGAAGTATGGGGAGGAGAGTTTGAAGTAGATTGGGATTGATGAATATTCATCTTGTAAGTGGCCCTGGATACCAAAGCCAATACAAATGAAAAGGAGAGACAGGAGTCCCTAATGGATCCCTGAAAATATTTGGTAGGAAAAAACAGTTACCTGACTTGATGTTACGCCACTGATGAAAATAAAATGTCTTCACTTCTTAAAACTCAATTGTTTATAGCATCGATCACAAGAATTGGAAAAAAATCACATGATGATTGTTAATTATTTACTACTTTCAACGATACACCGAAAAAAAAAACTCGTATTTTGGTTTGAATTTAATGAGGTATAATTACCGATAAGCGATGTTTACTCGTCGGCTACCAGCATAGGAATGACAAGAAATATTGTAACAACTAATCTACCTATAACTAATTTTATTAGAATGTAAAAATTACATTAAATGTTCAAAACGTCCTCCGTTTTATCGATTAAAAAGTTTTTCGTTTAAATAATCTTCAACAAATTCAGCATTACCAAAAATAAAATCAGTGAACTAAAAACAAAGTAGGTAAATATAGCTGATTATTGATTTTTCCTCCTACCCCTATAGAAAGTTCACACTTTCCTCCCTCAAATCAGGGAGGAAACTCATACTTTTTCTCCCTAGGGAGGAAAAGTACTTTCCTCCCGAGGGAGGAAAGTATTTTTCCTCCCCCTCATTTCAAGTAAGTTGTAAACGATGAAACTTGTGAATTCATTATATTCATATTGTTTCCATAATTTCTAGAACATCCTGTATATCCTGTTTTTTGGTAAAAATCAAACATTAATGTTACTTCAACGTAGTTCTTCAATACAAATTTCAACTTCAGGAATCTTAGATATACGTTTTTTGAGTTCAGAATAAGAAAAGCATAGTATGCTGTGGCTCACTGACAGTAAACACGGCGATTGACTTTTGAGGTGCAAAGTCGCTACATTCATTAAACTTAGTTGAATTTTTGAAAAATGGAGAGCGATTCAAGTGATTTTGAATTTCCAAATACACCACCTAATATTAAGGAACAAGCCAACATAGCGTCATTAACCTTACTACCACAAAAATCTAAAGACAGGTATGAAAAACAATATGCACAATATAAGCAATGGGCTGAAGACAACAAGATACATAAATATTCAGAGAATGTTTTACTGGCATATTTTTCACTACAAGGAAAATCATTAAAAGCTTCAACACTTTGGTCTAAATATTCAATGCTACGCACAATGATACAAATGAAGGACAATGTCGATATTAAATATCCAAAGTTGATTGCATTTCTAAAACGTCAAAATGCCGGATACAAACCAAATAAAGCTAAAACTTTTACCAGAGAAGAAATAAATACATTCTTAATGGAAGCCCTCGATGATGTTTTTTTATTAATGAAGGTAAGAAATGAAATCCCATGCAAATAAATTAATTTTTGATATAAAATATTCATAGGTAGTCCTTGTTATTGGAATTTCTGGAGCACGTCGATGTGATGAGCTTATTAAAATGACTATGGATGATATTGAAGAGAAAGACAATCTTTTAGTCATAAATATCCACACTTCAAAAACGTATAAACAACGAACTTTCGTTATCAATACTACAACAGGTAACGACCCAAATTTTGTTCAAATCGTTAAAAAGTATATCTGCCTACGTCCTAAAACTGAGCATAAACGATTGTTGGTATGCTTTAAAGCAGGCAAATGTATAAATCAAGTGGTTGGCAAAAATAGTATATCCAAAATACCACAAAAAATTGCAGAATATCTCAATCTTCCAAATGCCGAACATTACACAGGGCACAGTTTCAGAAGAACTTCAGCAACTCTGTTAGTAAACGCTGGTGGGGATATTTTAGCTCTAAAACAGCATGGCGGTTGGAAATCAACCAATATCGCAGAAGGTTATGTAGAACAATCTTACACAAAAAAAAGAAAAATGTCTGATCAAATTATGGGAAATAATGTAGAACCTGAACTTGATTAAAATCAGCCAAGCACTTCTAGAATGTGCTAAGCGAAAATATTTCAAATACTAAAGCTCCTGTTCAAACCCTATCTTCTTCCAATGGTGTTCATATAAGTGCTGCTCAAAACTGCACATTCAATATTAACATAAATAATTCTAAAATATAGTTAAACAATACTATGTACTTAATTGTATAACATATATTGATAAATTTGTTTAATAAATAATTCATGTGTTCTTAATTATATTCGTTACCTATTTGTGTCATAAATAAATTTTCAAAAAAAGGTGGGTAGGAGGAAAAATCATATGTATCACATGGGAGTAAAGTGCCTTTTCCTCCCTTGAATGTTTACTGCCCGACGCGAAGCGTTAAATCCGTTTTTTGATAAATAACATCACGAAATAAGACGTCTGTATTTTCTTACCATTTTGAACATTTAATGTAATTTTTACATTCTAATTAAATTAGTTATGGGTAGATTAGTTGTTACAATATTTCTTGTTGTTTCATAAGTTTATTGTTTTTATTTTTTTAATCTGGTATTATTTTTTATTAATTATAATTTTGATAAATAAAATTGTCACCCATCAGTATCCTTATAATAAAATGTTAAATATCGTTACTGAGTGTTCATTTTTTTAAGGGTTTCACCTGATAATATCCATAAATGGTTTATTTGCACTGTAGCTCCTACCATTGAAAATGGATATATAATATGCCATATCAGGTGAATGAGAATTAAAAAAGGAAACGAAAAACGTCAAAATATACAGGGTGTCCCATTTAAAACAACATAAGTTTGCATTATATTTCCTTAGTGAGCCCCCTAACAAAAAAATTCTGTGCGCCACTGAACTCTTTAATATTATATCTATAAAAAGTTTTTATAACGTTTTTTTTTTATATTTTTCTTAATTAAGAAGTTATAGTACCTTGTAGTTTTCAACAGTTTTCAATAATCGCCCTGTATCTTCCAACTGCAGGGAGTTACTAAAGATTTAATTAGACTATCGTTACTTTAACAAAAAAAGAAGTCATAACATCTTAACTGCTTTTCTTCTATCTCTTCTAGTTTATGAGATACCCTGCAAAACACACCAATTTGGGACACCCTGTATATATTAAACTCAATAAGAATGCTGCCCTATATAAATCAAAATTTATGCACGATCAGCTGGTTAGAGTTGAGATTAGGGATGATTTGAGCTTATGGATCTGTGATAGAGACTGGTGGGATACAGATACAATACTTTTATTCAAAGTAAATACAATGTGGATGCCTTCATTCAATTTTGCCTTCCTTAATATCATGAACTTATGCAACTGAAGATAAAACTAAAAATCTTAATGGATTGACAATTCTTGGCGGAATTTCCATAGACTATTCGTTCAGCAATCACAATATGTAATACTTCTACTAGAATCTTAGAAATGGAACAGGCACACTGGATATGTATCAATAAATAATGTAAAATTGTTATTCAAAGTATTTTTTATAAGTACATATTTGAAGTATTTTGGCAGTTCCATAAGAAAAAAAGGACGGTGCAAGCGTAGGGTGACACAAACAATGCAAAGCGATGATTTTAATTATTATCGATTTGACAAACCTATGTGTCGTCCTCGATCCGCACACATCCACGTTCATCCTAACAAAAAAAGAAATAGAAACAACAAAAATATAAACAATAATAATAAAACAAATTAAAAGATGTGTGATGCTGCTATTCTGAAAAGGAGATTACAAAAAAATATTGTTTCGTTTTTGTAACGTGTTTTCCTGAAAATCTGAAAAATAATAGTAAATGGAAAACTTAATATCAACTGGTCATATCGGCGCCGATTAGGTATAATTTATGTAATAATTACACATATTTGCAATAGAGGGATCGATCTTGAAAAGCTGGAAAACGTTACTGAAGAAATTTTTAGCACAGAATCAAAATCCGGCCTCTATCACATTAAATTTCTGAGTAATCCTAACTTAAAAGAGCAAAATAGAACTTTCAAAACTCTTTTTCCAAATTTAGAAAACTTTATTTTCATCGATATATCCTCAATTGAAATTATCAGATATCTCCGATCTTACCTTAGGTGGCTGGATCTTTCATTGACTTTGCTCCAGGGTTTGTGGGATTGGGGTTCGAATCTGTCATATTGGGACTTCAAATAACGGTTTTCTAACTTTATATTCGTACTCTGAATATTTGATTACTAATTTTGAAGAAAAAATATTCTGTAGAAAAAAGGGTTTAATGCAAAGGGTCATAACATTGATAGGCCATATCTCGTAACTTCAAATTCTTTGTGATGAAACATCGTAATTGAGGCTTGAGAATTTTGAATTAAATAGTAACATTAGTATTGAATAATGTAAAAGAGAAAACCTCAAAAAGTCTTGCCTTCAGTAAATAATCTCAAAAATCACAAAACCGTGATTTAATTTGAATTATTTGGAAATTATTCTTCACTTTCCAAGAACAAAACCATATTCACCTATGTTATTAATGAGCATTTTGACTTTTGCGCTTATTTGTATTATGCTAGTATCACTGAATCTAACAGAATCGGAAATAATTATTATCAGTGATTTTATTCCATTATTCGCCTGATAGTAACTAATAACAGCAAATCCTGGACTCTCAATCAACGGAAAATAAATAAGCTTCTTGTTCCTTCGCAATATTTTATGTATAAACACGATCTTTCCAATATAGAATAGAAATGAAATGATAAACAAAAAAACTTTAAAAACGAACTTACTGACTTAAGACGACGATATGTTTTATTTTTTTCTTATCCAAGGTTAATTAGAGAATGAAATAAAAGGATAGGGTAAATTTCACTAATCATTTTGTACAGATTTGTCACACGGTTTCCACTTCAACATTTATATTCTCAAAAGCAATATCTCCGATCGATATTTTATTACAACTATTTAAAGTTCGATCCGGTTCTATGTCAACAAAAATGCGGTGTTGCTAAGAATTTTTCAAAATTTTAACAAGTAGCGCAAAGGAAGGTTATTAGAATGATATTTGAACCGTAATAAGACGTAACAACAAGAGCGAGGAGAAGGCGCCTCAATGTGGATGACAATACTGTATGGTAGTGAAAACATAGGCAGGCACATAAAAGCTAATTGGATAAGATGGTCAGGTCATGTAGTAAGATCACAGATTAATAAAAACAGTATTTTTTTAGAGACCAGATGGCAGAAGATCAATAGGCTGACCTATAAAAAGATAGAAGGGAGCCATCTCAGCAGACTCATTTAGGAATGGAGTCCAGCAGTGGGAAATGGAAGCACAAGATCGTTGGAGGTGGAGGGCGGTAGTGGATACGGCTAAGACTCACCCAGAGTTGTAGGGCCAAGAAAGAAGATTTTAATTTACACATTGGTAGAAGAACTGTAAATAATTTAATTATCAGTCATGGTGAATAGGCAATTGAAGAGGTTATTTGAAACATGTGACGAATTCGTTTTGACAATTTGAAATGGTTTTTCCAACATTCAAATATATATGGTAGCCCCAACAAATCAATAGCCTATAATTGACTATATAAACATAAGATAGAATAGTAAGATGAAAATCACCAAAATTCCTACAACACTACTGCAACTAATAGGTACATAGCTGAAGGCTGAAAAGATGTCCAGCAGATTAAAATAGCAACTAAGAAATTATTAATTAGGAAGTACCTGAAATGGCATCATGCCAGGATTAACGATACAAATCAATGCATTACCTTAGAGATTGTATATACAGGGTGTACCAATCTTACGACAAACTTCGGTATATCTGTTATTTTAAGAGATATCAATAAATGTATCAACAAAAATAGTAGATGTCTTTAAGGTCCATATTTTGAAATTATCTCGAACTATACAGAGTATTGCATAACTCCATTACAAACCAAACATGATTTTTTAAATGAGAACCTCTGTATATTATACCGAATTCGGATCGCTCACATTTTTTTGAATCTTTTGATATAAGGTTTAGCTACGTTATACAGAGTCCTTCAAAAGTTATGGACATGTTTATGTGAAAATCGAAGGTAAAACAACGTTCTGTAGCTTATTGTACGTTGGAAAAAAATATTATTTTCCCTAACAGAGTTTCTTAATATGATGGAATATCTCCATTTTCTATTAAATTTCAATTATTTTCCCTTTTGTACACAGGATGGACAGAAACTCGAACTTTTCATTTTCTCTCTTTTTTTAGCACAAATAGAATCTTCGATCATGTAACTTTAATTTTTGTTAAGTATTCCCTATACCCAAAGTTTATAAAATCAGAGTTATTTTGTAATATTTATTGTAAACCACAATTATTAATCTATTATGTGAAAGCAATAAATGTTGAATGTAACAAAAATCCTAAATAATAATAAATATTAACAAATTATTTATTCTAAACAAAACAAATCACCAAAAGTATAATCCTAACCATAATATTAAACTAAATGTTCAAAGTGTTCACCGTTAACATCAATGCAATGTTGTAAACCATTACATTTTCTCAGTAAGCTTTGACAAAATTTGACATAAACGTCAGTCGTTATATTTTATTTCTTAAAAATAGCAGTAATTAAGTGTCGCATGCATTTTATAGTTTTCTTAAATGAAGTAACAATTATTGAGGATATACATTTTTCTACTCAAGAAATGGTGGGCATGATTTGGGTATTGGGTGAATGTAATAAAAATTGTTTGCTTGTGTCTAAAGTTTTTCGTCAAAGATTTCCAGACCGGAAGGCGCCCAACAAAAGATTATTTGAAAAACTAATGGATTGTTTCAATCCCACTGGTGAAGTAGAATACAAAAAAATAAACGGTTTTAGAGATTAAAACTAACTTTTCCACATCTGTGAGATGCTTTGAATAATATTCTATCATAAAATTGCCCAAAAAATGACGTACTTAAAGTACTATAGCACCTGTTGTACCAGCTGTGGTGAGCTGAAAATCAAAGAGGTTCATTTGCGATATGTTATGAATCATATTAAAACATAAAATTAATAACTTTTTGCACTCCAGAGGCTGTATCGTGAACAAACTGAAATTTCTCAAAAAATGACAAAAATGTCGTACTTCAAGTACCATAGCACACGTTGTATTAGCTATTGTGAGCTAAAAATCAATAGGGTTCATCTGCGAGATGTCCTGAACAATATTCAATCATAAAATTTGTGATTTGTTGCACTCCGGAGGCTGTATCGTGCTAACAAGACATGAAACGAAAAGTGGCCGACGACGACATACACGCAGGATTTTTTTTCTAAAAACCATTTTTTCGTGTTGTTCTTGATGAAAAATGTAAAAATAACTCAAAAAAAATTTCAAAATTTCAACTTTTTTGTGGGTAAACCAATACTTTTCTCGCATATTAGATAGGTTGGGCAGAAAAGTAAAAGACGTAGCAAAAACAGCATTAACTGAGAAAAATGAAATGAAAGTAATGCTAAGTATTGCAGAGAAACCGCATACAAGTGTGAGAAATATTTCATAACAGCGAGACATAAGTCATGGCACGGTTCAAATAATCCTTAAAAAACATAAAATGCATCTCTATCATATCCAACTTCATCAAGAGTTACTTTTCGTAAAAATGGATGTGTAAATCGACATAATTTTCATTATTATGCAACTTCTAATCGAAATGTCGTCTCAACCCGTAATAGCCAATGGAGGTGGTCATGAAATGTTTGTGGTGTAATTGTAGGTGATCATGTAATAGGACCATACTTCTTTGATGAAAGAGTATCTGGTGCGGTTTATTTAAATTTTCTTCAGAATCACCTGCCAGTTTTATTAGAAGTTCCACTCAATATTCGGCGACAAATGTGGTATTTGCATGATGGTGCGCCTGTTCATAATACTGCGCCTATACGAGATCATCTCAATATCGAATTCCAAAACAGATGGATGGGAAGAGGGGGCCCAACTGATTGGCCAACTAGGTCTTCCGATTTAACAAAAGCGGATTTCTTTTTTTGGGGTTTTATAAAAATTGAGGTTTATAAAACTCCCCCGACTACTAGAGAAGACATAAAAGAGAGAATCAGAGCGGCATTTCGATCTGTCAACGTTTTTATGCTGAGAAATGTTAGTCAACCATTTGAACTTAGATTGAAGCATTGCATTGATGTTAACGGTGAACACTTTGAACATTTAGTTTAATATTACAGTTAGGATTATACTTTTGATGACTTGTTTTGTTAAAAATAGATGATTTATTGAAATTTATTACTATTTAGGATTTTCAGTTACATTCAACGTTTATTGCTTTCACATAATAGGTTAATAATTATAGTTCAGAATAGATATTACAAAATAACTCTGTTTTTATAATTTTTGTGTATAGGTTATACTCAACAATAATTAAAGTTACATGATCGAAGATTCTATTTGCGCTCAAAAATACAGGGTGTTATATTTGAAAGAAGAGAGAAAATGAAAGGTTAGAGTTTCCGTCCACCCTGTATACAAAAGGCAAAATAATAAAAATTTAACAGAATACGGAGATATTGCATCATATTAGAAACTCTGTTGAGGAAAATAAAAAAAATTCTTCAACGTACAATACGATTTTCACATAAACGTGTCCATACCTTTTGAAGGACTCTGTATAACGTAGCAAAACTTTATATCAAAAGCTTCAAAAAATGTGAGCAATTCGAATTTGGTATAATATACAGTGGTTCTCATTTAAAAAATCGTATGTTTGGTTTATAACGGAGTTATGCAACACTATATAGTTCGAGATAATTTCAAAATATGCACCTTAAAGACATCTACTATTTTTGTTGATAACATTTTTTTAAAATCTCTTAAAATAACCCATATACTGAAGTTTGTCGTAAGATTGGTACACCCTGTACAAATCTGCTTGTTAATAGAATATAAAAAACTGTTTAAGATATAGGGCCAACTTTCAATAAATGAATTTAATGGAATATTCTTCTTTGGAGTAAAATGTATAGAGACAGGCGGATAGTACAGATGGTTTATTAAAAATTACTCAGAAATATTATTAAAGGTAAGCTCAATTACCTCAATCAGCTAAATTTTTGTATCAAACAGTATAATATGCATTGTTGGCAATTTATGGATTGGTAAAGAAATAAAAAATTATTTCTTTTAATACTGATATTAATATTTTATCCTCTGAAAATGAAATGTTACATAATTATTACCAAAACTTTGATAAGCTTGAAACTATAATTACACCAAACTAGTCTTAGCCTTAGGCTTTTGTTCAGGCTCAAATGGAATACCTATGCTTTGATGGATTGTTACTTTACATGATCGCCTATTGTACACTGTTTCATCAGCCTATTGAACCAGCAACGGATAAGTATTTATCAGTTACACTTTTATATAAAACATCCAATGTGATTTTAAAAATAAATGTTTATATAGCTTAATTAAAAAAATTCTTTTTTTGTTACAGTAGTTTTAAGTTGTTTGGTTTATTAAGCATATTTTAAGGAAATCAAAATTTTTTGCTACAAATCAGCATTTTTTCAAGATTATTTTTGTATTTTTTTATATTTTGACGATGTAACTTTGTTGAATTTCATTTGTGATTTGGGTAGATAAATAATATTTATGCCAAAGGATCTGAAATCTGTTTTGTTTTATAATTTTCAGTGAAAATAATAGATTTGAACACACTTTCCTGTAATCTCCTTTTAATATTAAATTATTACAAAACTTAATTGTATACTTACGGTAAATCTAAATTCGGGCCATCAGCACCACTATGGAGATCACTTGTTCCTAAAATATTGCTTAAGCTCAACTCTGTTCCCTCCTTTGCAGTGGCATCTCCAACTATTAATACTGCTTTCAATACAGCCAATACAGGACCAACGTGTATGTTCCTATTCGGAAAATAACATATTTTAGAAAATTCATTTACAACAAAAGTTAATTTTATTAATAATATTTCTGAGTAGCTATTCAAATCTTGTAGTTTCAGGTAGTGTGATAAAAAATGAAAGAAAAAACGAAAAGTGTAGCAAGATAGTTAATGCTTTGTTAAGGCCAAGACAGTACAATAGTTTAATTCTATCATATGGACTTATTTAAAGTGTTGATACTATTTCTCAAGTGGCTTGATTATTTCATAATGATTATAATTATAGTTCCCATTAACTCTTTCAAGAAGTCTTTTACATGATTAAGTTTCTTTTATTCCACAAACTACAACAAGGTAGGGCTATATATCCCAAATTTAGTTTTAATCTTACATTTTTTTTAATATATCATCATTTTTATTATACAGGCCCATTCATTAAAGGTGTCAACACTTTTGCTGTGTTACTTGAGGCAGTATTTCAATACCAAAATAATATAGATTTCTCAAAACGCATGTAACTAGGATTTTCATGGCCTAGGCATAAATATAGAATGGAAAACGGTAATACAGGGTGGGCCAGAAGGCAGAGTAGGATTTGACATGTAAATATCTTGTTTGCTAACGGATTTGTTTCTTTACTTACAGGTGCATATCATAAGTGATTCCTTGGAGATTGGGCATGATGAATTACACCAAGGAAGATCGACTAAACCTAGTCGAATTATATTTTTAAAATAACAGGTCAATTATTCCAACACAAAGAGCTTATCGCAACCATTTCCTCGTCAGCGACAAATATTCGGAAACTAATGGTACGTTTAGTGGAAAAGGGTTATGTGATAAACCTTCCCCCTACTAGCAGACCACGCTCGGCTCGCTCTGAAGAGAACATTGAAATAGCTAGAGCCAGTGTTGAAGAAGAACCACAAATATCAACGAGAAGATTTTCTGTGGAATTGGGAATGTCCCGAACATCCTTAAGAAGAATTTAAAAAAATGAATTTAATATGTTTCCATACAAAATACAGTTAGTGCAACAACCGAAACCTGTGGATCACGAACTACCCCGAAATTACGCGATTCGCATCGAAGAATTATCCAGATAAAAGAATTATTGTATTAATTAACGTATATCTGACTAAGCTCATTTTCAGCTGAATAGTTTCGTCAATAACAGAACTGTCGGTTCAGGGGTATGGTAAATTGAAGGGGAATACATCAGTACCAGCTGCACCCTCTGAAATGCACGGTTTGGTGTGGGGTGACCTCACAGGAAGTGTAGGGCCTTATTTTTTTTGAAATTAATAACGGTAACAGTGTGACAATTACTGGTGAGAGATATCGGGATATGATTGATAATTTTTTATGCCCTGCAGTAGAAAATTGTCTCGAAATGTGGTTTCAGCAGGATGGGTCAACCCCCCATACAGCCAATTTCACAATGAATCTCCTGAGGCAACTGTTCAGTGAGCGAATAATTTCCCATGAATTGACCGCCACGTTCTCCCGACCTTACGGCCCCCGATAACTTCCTGTGGGGATACCGTAAGGAACGTGTGTACGTGAACAAACATCGTACACTACAGCCGCTCAAGAACCATATTGGTGCTTAATTTCGAGTATTAACTCGTCACACCTTAACTAATGTTTCGAACAATGCAATAGAAAGAGCACGACTTTGCGAGGCCGCAAATGGAAGTTGTTAAGGAATCTCTAATATTTTTAAATTTAGCCGCGTAGCACACATCATTGGCGCATGTTTGAGGAATACGTAGACATGCCCAGAGAGTCAGTAGATCATAAAACTTTGAACAGTAAGCAATAGTTTCGATACAAAACCGGTAAAATCGTTCAGACAAAAATGAGCTGAAAAAGTGTGCCAGAACATATCCTCAACCATCCCAGGCACCTGGATAAAGGACAGCAATATAGCTTCACCAGGTAGGAGCCTCATATATTCTCTTTTTTTCTTTATACGTTGCGTTGATTATGTGTTATATATTATGAAACCGATAGAAATACAGTCCACTAATCATTTCTACGATACTATCAAGATTTAGATTTTTTTCCATGTTTTTGTTTGCGATATAAAGCAAATGTACAGACAAATTAACGTACAATCTCAGTTTTGAAATTATCAAATAATTATTTGGCTCTTCAAGCCCATTAGAGCCTCTTAGAGAATTTGTTTGCGAACCATAGTCTACGGAATTTCGA
Organism: Galeruca laticollis; assembly: GCA_963921935.1. Lineage (NCBI taxonomy): Eukaryota > Metazoa > Arthropoda > Insecta > Coleoptera > Chrysomelidae > Galeruca > Galeruca laticollis. The sequence goes on from OY998177.1 coordinate 174,643,684, forward strand.
GCTCTCCGTTGTTTAGCTCTACGAACTTTGAAAGAATTTGTCACCCAAGAACAATCTTCCTTTCCTCAAGCATTTAAAATGATTCATAATTAATTCTATATAGATGATGGCTTGCTTGGAAGCAATGATTTAAGTTCAGCCATTTCACTTCAATCTGAATTAATTCAACTCATGCAACGAGGATATTTTCAATTGATCAAATGGGCAAGTGATCATCCTGATCTTTTAGATCAAATAAGTTTTTCCGATTGCAAGAATCGTGCAACTTTGATAAAGATGAGCCATCATCTATTTAAGTCTTAGGGCTCAAATGGGATCCTAATACAAATTTTTTTTCATATACCTATATTCCCTTGGAACGGTCTTGTACAAAACGTAGCATCCTCTCTGAAATAAGTCAAATTTTTGACCCCCTTGGATTTACTTCACCATATCTTCTACTTGCAACACCTTTTTGCAACAATTATGGGAATCTAAAGCTTCCTGGGATGATCCTCCTTCAACGGATATCCAGAATGTCTGGTCAAGGTTTAATATAGAAGTCCCGAATTTAGCTATCATTAAAATTTCTCTCCATATAGGTTCCAGTTGTATTTCCCGGATTGAACTACATGGGTTTTGTGACGCCTCACAAGTTGGCTATGGTAGTGTTGTCTATTTTCGTATCCTGGAATCTTCTGGAATTGTGAAAACGTTCCTAATTTGTTCGAAACTAAAAACCCAATCTATAGCAAGACTCGAACTTAGGGGTTCCGTTTTATTGGCCGTTCTAATGCACTTTCTTAAAGAAAGCTACAGTGACCTAGTCGTTTTTGATGCTATTTATGCTTGGACAGATTCTATGGTAACTCTTGCTTGGTTATCTTCATCTCCACATAGATGGAAAACATTTTTAGCTAATAAGGTCAGTCATATTCAAGATCTCATCCCCCCTCTCTTTGGTATTATGTTCCATCTTCACATCATCCAGCTGACTGTGCTAGTCGAGGTCAAACCCCAGCACAACTTTAAGAAACTCCTTTTTGTGGTCAGGTCCTGAATTTTTATCCCAGCCTAGCAATACATGGCCTATGCAACCTAATAACAAGTTAAACTTATCTGAAATATCTCAGGATGAAAAAAGGGTTATACTAACTGCCTGCACTTCCTCTGACAATTTAATTTTTACCCTTTTAAATAGTTTCCTTTTTAAGCAAGACTAAGCAAACTGTAGCGCATTCTATCCTTTTTATTCTTAGTTCAAGGTTACAATCTCAATCCTGAAGAAACTTGGATAATGCTTTTAAAATTATTATAAAATTTATACGTCATATATTTTGTGACATTTTTCTTAACATTAAACATAATCAACTATTACCTAAGCCTTTTAAGAAACTCGCTCCTTTCATTGACGCCTTTGGGTCCTTAGAGTTGGTGGTAGAATTAGAAATTCGGAGTTTTTGTTTGATGTTAAACATCCTATTTTGTTACCCAAATCACACCGACTAACCCACTTGGTAATTGAAGCAGTTCATCAGGAAGACTTTCATTCATGTTTAAAAACATTACACTATTTATTATTACAACAATTTTGGATTTTATCACCACGTAGTGCACTTTATAAATGTCGTTCAAGTTTTCGTTGCAAACCAAGGTCTTATAACCCCTATATGGCTAATTTACCCTCTATAAGAATTTCTCAAGTCTAGGTTTTTTCATCAGTTTGTATTGATTTTGCTGGGCCATTTTCACTTTCAATGAGTAAACATAGTGTAGAAACACTGAGTCTTTTCCATCACGTGACTGATACGACATCAACCATATGCATCTTAATCAAAACAATACGACAAACGCTTGTATTGAGTTTTGCTCTTTTTCTATTATTAGAAGAAGACAGTACCAACATAGTATGTGTTGAATAATATCGTCAACTAAGTCATGTGATGGAAAAGCTTCACCATTTCTACTGTAGATGTGGAAAAACCTACAAATGTTATGTTTTTGTTTGCACATCCACAAACCCTATTCATTTAGAGGCTAATTCAGATTTAAGTTTTGAAACTTTCTTAGCCGCATTCAGACGCTTTATCGCCCGACGTGGAAAATGTCTCATCATTACCAGAGATCAAGGCACACATTTTGAAGGTGCCAATAATGAACTCCTTGACATGGCTAAAGCTATCGCCCAGAAATTGTCCATTTCTTGGAATTTTAACCCCTCAGGTAGTCCACATTTTATTGGACTTGCTGAGGTGGGAGTAAAATCCTTTAAAATCCATTTTTATAGAGTCTGAAGTACTCAGATACTATCCTATAAAGAATTCTACACCCTGCTATCCCAGATCGAAGCAGTATTGAATTCATGCCCGTTGTGTGAAATTAGCAGCTATCCAAATGATTTACAACCTCTTACTCCGGGACACTTTCTACTTCTTGAACCGCTCACCAGTCCTATTCCCGGGGTAAATCTAACACACTTATCATTAAATAGATGGCAATTGCTGCAACATATGCGGAGTGACTTTTGAATGCATTGGTCGCAATATTACATTAATTCTCCCCAAGAGAGATATAAATGGACCTAAACCTTCACCTCCTATCGTTAAAGGTGCTTTAGTTTTAATTAATGATGAACAAACGCCTCCGCTAAATTGGGAAATTGCTCGAGTTATTGATGTGCACCCTGTACGGGACAATGTGGTTCGTGTGGTTACATTTAAAACTAACCACGGCGTTATAGAACGGCCTGTGGTAAAAATTTGCCCTTTGCTGGCCAATTAATTGCTTATCGCCTTAATTAGTATTTATGTATATATTTTTTGTAAATTCAAGCGCTGGAATATTGTATTTTTTTTTCTCGTCATGTTTTTTTTTGTATTCCACATTCGTTTTGGTGGAGTGAATGTTAAGGAATCTCTAATATTTTCAAATTTTGCCGCGTAACACAAATCATTGGCGCATGTTTGAGGAAAACGTCGACATGCCCAGAAAGTAAGTAGATCATAAAACTTTGTACAATAAGTAATTGTTTCGATACAAAACCAGTTAAATCGATCAGACAAAAACGAACTGAAAAAGTGTGCCAGAACATACACTCAACCATCCAGGCGCCTGGATAAAGGACAGTAATATAGCTTCACCAGGTAGGAGCTTTATAGATTCTCTTTATTTCTTTATACAATGCGTTGATGATGTGTTATATTTTAGGAAATCAATAGAAATACAGTCCACTAATTATTTTTCATATTTCCTGCATTAACACTTTCAGTGCGAATTACTTATATATCAGTAATTGAAAAACGTCTTCCTATTGCGAAAGACCCATTTGTAAGTAGTGAGTCACTGTGCCAACAGTGCGATCCACTTGTATATAAGTTCTGTATAAAATATTCTTATGTTCATTCCGAATGCCTTATTTAAGAGTAATATGTGATAAAGTTGTACCTCCTGCGGAGACATGGTAGAGACTATTTTAAGTAAGAAGTACACAATGCGCAATAGACGAGTTTTCGTCGGACCAGTCCATATTCAAATTTTAGGGGTGATGGGAGTCCATCGGCGTTGCACGTGGATCCACGCCATGAAGCCGTTGTCTTGTTTTGTTTAATTTAACTTAACCTCGTTAGCGTTCAGAAGTGTTTCGTTTAGTTATTCCTTTCGCTGTATCGAAAAAATTGAGCGTTTTTGTACCTGCTTATATCATTTCAATTACTGCTCGAATGTTGCTGTTGGCATTATTGTCAAAGTAAGAGTCAGTTTCATAATCAAATTCAAAATTTTCTTCAACTAAAGTCATGTTAAAACGCATAATTATACTTGACATTCATAATGATAAAAAGTGATTTGGTCAATTCTGTCAATATAAATTTATTGAGAAATATGAATTAAATGGAGCAAATCCTTTACTGGTCAAACGTGCACGATATATTATAGAATTGTTTGTAAGGTAAACAAAATTTTAACATTTATTTTTTAAAAGAACATTGAAAAATAGATCAGAATAATTGTTCAATTTTTCAAGTTTTATTCATGCGACCCCTTATCTAGTGAAATTTCCCTACGCCACTGATCATCAGCTGACTGCAAGCATTCGGACAGATTTGGATGAGTCATTATGTACTTCTTGGTTGAAAATGGCACCTCTATTTCTTTTTAGTTGATAATTATTTCGTGATTTTTTCTGGCAATGGCGGGATAAATTAACAAATGAATTACTTTTGGGACGTTTTTTTGCGTTTAGTCTTTGAGCAAATAGTCTTTACTGCTTAAGTTGACTCTTGACCTTCGCTGGTATAGGTAATATTGTATTGTTTGGTTTATAATGTTCCTTAACGAATGTTTCACGGAAGCACAACTCGAGCGGTGTTTGTATGAAAGTGATGAGGAAATGTATCTATGATAATAATAGTGTTTTACCGGAAATAAATGACGACGAGGGTTGAGTTAAAAGTGAGGCTAGTGTAGAAAATATTCAACAGTTTTTTATTTGGAAACAATCAAATATCGAACCAAAATAATTTGGGTTTGATGTTTCAAATTCAGGTTGCAAGCAAAGCAACCTGAATAACATTTCAACGCCAATAGATATTTTCAAATCATTTTGTATTTCAGAAAACGATGATTGACATAATCCAATTAAAAAATATATTCCAGGTTTGAGAACTAAATCGTTAGTAAAATAAAGAGATATTTTACAATTTACTGTTGTTTTAATACCCATCAACCAAGGAAAATCTAAAAACAAAGATCCAACTATTTTATCTATCTCACTTTCTGGCGAGAAGTAATAGTACAAACAACATATTATAGATGCATCGACTCAACCAAGAAACTGCCGCAATGGAAGTGCAACAAGGTTGAGAGCGGTCCGCAATGAGATCAGAGCAGAAGTTTGGACCATACCGCACGGAAAGGGTTAACAGAAGTCATTTGAAGGATGTTGTTTTCTATACATAATCACCATGTGTTAAGCATTTACTGTTTGGAGTATCAATAATATTGGTTTACAACTGACAAAGTGTTAAAACCTACTCTGCCTTCTGGCCCACCCTGTATAACAAATCCTCCAGCAGACTTCATTTATAGAGGAGTATGGTGCCCAATACATGACACATATGTTAAGTTATTTATAAGTATGTTTGACCCTAAATTAAATGATATTTTTACCTATGTGCGGCAGCTAAAAGATGGCGGTCACAACTGAGTCTAACTCCCAACGGTGGTCTTGGAGTAGTCAATGGCGGGGATCCCACAGAATAAAGACCCGGTTGGGGGCCTTCAGCTGTTCTAAATAATCGCAGTAATAAATGGCAAGTTAAACGCATGCCTCCTTCAGCTCTTCCTTCACCGTTATCCAATGATTTTACCTGTAAATTGAATAATCAACAAATGGATGTTACTCCACACTAAATGTCTTGCATCGCATAGTTTCTGTTGGAAACCAATAAAAAACAATTTGTGAATATAATTTTTAGATTTTATATAAAAAGTACACTATACTTATGATACTGAGTATAGAATGTACTAAGTGTGCCAATAAACTGTTTTCTCGGTTATCCATGAAAAGAAATATTTAATTAAAAAGAGAACAGAAAAATCCACACAATTTAACAATTAACACTTTAGTTTAGTCATTTTGATCTGCAAAGCGTTTAGCAAAGGGAATGTTGTCATTAACACCATTTAATAGTAACAAAAGAACATCTGATAAGAAATAAAGTTAAAATGATTATTTCCTTGCAAGTTTCAAATTTAAATTTCAAGAAATTGTATTCAAAAATGAAAATTAGGAGCTAACGATTCGTAATATCGGTGTTATTAAAATTGTGTCAAAGGAAATAATCTTACATGTATAACTAGATATTAATAAAAACTCAATTATTACTTTGTTTCAATTTTACTTGAGTGCTATTTAATTTGAATTTCATGTTCTACTCAGATGGCATATATTGACTAACAAAAAATTAATGACAAAGTCATAATCGTCTATTTATCACTCTCTCGATTATAGTGACATTGAATTAAAAATAAATGAGATTTATATTAACTCTAACTTGGACAATATATGAATGCAATGTAAATCACTTCAACATTGAGACTGCCGTTACAACCACTCTCATTTAAATTTGATTCAACACTAGAGTATCAAGACAAAATTCACAGTAAGAAACGCATAGTGAAATGTTTGCAAAAATCAATAACAAATTTTTGTTAAATTTGAAAAAATGGTTTTGATTGATTTTAACTGAAAAATATAGTTTGATACAGAATTGTTTAAAAGGTTTTAAATATAGTTATAATTTAAAAATATTATTGCTGTGTCCAAAATTAGTAGTTTTGAAAAATTATATAATATATTTAGTAGTTTGTTGTAAATCATTTCAACTTTTAATTTAAGACGTGAAATTTACATTAGCAGAGGTTACATAGTTTGAGCTCTTCAATTATTATTTTTCATTTTTATAATATGAAATTGAAGACAGAAAAAACAATAAGCTACATCATTTAAACTGTTCTGTGAAACATTTAGATTTAAATTCAAATGATATATTTAAAAAAGAAACATTCAAAACAACAATACATTCACTACTAACGTTTAGGAAAAACATCTTGAAATCCTGAGGATAATCATTTTGCAGCTGAAAACCATCAGAAAAACCATTGTATACTACTAAACGATATTTACAACATAAAATTATTTATAAGCGATGTTTCAGCTACAGTTAATATATAAACTTCCCTTACCTTCAATAAACTAGGTAAAGCTACCCTTCTTACGAAATCTTCAAGAGAAAAACAATGTCTTGCTATTAAAATACATGTAAAAACTGCTAACGCGTTGTGAACACTTACATCCTGTAAAAAAACATAGCCTATGTAATTAAATAGGGTAATTAAGAATTTTTAAATATTGATGTTATCGGAGATTATAAATGAGTCATTCATCTCACACTTTGTTGAAAGCTACATCTACAAGATTTGTAGAACACTTTCCATCTTCTGTCTTTTTTCTAAATCCAAATCGAATGATAAGGTATTAGCTTTCTTCTATGATTGATTTTAATCTTTTTACTAGAAGTTTTTCGAATAGTTTTCATATTACAGGTAATAGGATCAGATTAACCAGTAAGATGACACTTCTTCAGATTCTTCTCCAATTTAATCGTAAGCCAGCATTTATCAGCTGTGTTGGTTTTTTTATAGCTTTCCGTGGTAGCTGTTTTAGAATTCCTCCTGTTATCACTTCGCATGAAGAAGCTTAGTTTCGGGTTTATTTTCTTTTTTACTCCCGTTAATATCTTTGGTGTGACTGGTCTTAATCTTCTTGGTCATGGTTTTCTTTTGGTATTTCCTATTGTTCGTTAGGTCGGAATAGCTTTTGTTCGGTGGGTTCTGCACGATGGACCCCTTTAATTGTACAGTGTGTCCCAAATTGGTATGTTTTGTAGGGTAGACCACAAACTAGATAACTAGAGATAGAAAAAAAATAGTTAAGATAGTTAAGTTATGACTTCTTTTTTTGTTAAAGTATCGTATTGTATTATCCCCTGAGTTAGTGCCGGATTAAGCAAGCGCGGGGCCCGTAGCAAATTCTTTCAAAGAGTTCTTGATCTGCTATGGGTTCTTAAGTATAAAGTGGTAAAAAACAATTCAATACTCAATACGTTTATTTGCTATCTATAGGTTACAATTTTGTGGTTAATTAATAGTGTAGTAAATTACTATAGGCGCTGTTAGGCTCTGACAAGTAAAAAAAGCCTGAGATGAGATTTTCTGGCAATTTAGAATAATTTTGATAGTAAACTCACAATCGAAAACTGATGATACTACACAAATTATTTTTTTCAATCCATATTTCAAAGTTTATATTCAATACAAAGTATATTATATTTTTAGGAATAGCTAATGATATATTTTATCAATAGTGTATTTTAAATAATATTTATATTTTATATTTATTTATCTGTTTCCTTGTTATTTTTTAAACTTTTACAAAGTAACTTTTCTAGATTTCATGTGGGCAAATTTAGAAATAATACTATTCATACCAATTTCTCTGAGCAAATCATATTCTATATTCATCAAAGCGAGATAATCCAGACGTTCTTGGCTCGTAGTGTTCCTTAACTCATTTTTTATGCGCTTTAATGTCGAAAATGAACGTTCGCCACTGCAGTTAGTGATCATGAGAGATAAATAAATGCGCAAAGCAATTTCTAAATTGGGGAAACATGATTCTAATGAATTGTCCATTAGGAATTTATAATATTGAATTTCCAGACGCCCTGAATAATATCCAATCATAAAATTGGTCACTTGTACATACTCCGGAAGCTGTATCGTGCTAACAAACAGAAATTTCTACAAAAATGACAAAAATGTACTTAAAGCACCTGTTGCACTGGCATTGGTGAGCTTAAAATCAATAGGGTTCATCTGTGAGATGTCCTGAACAATATTCAATCATAAAATTGGTGACTTGTTGCACTCCCGAGGCTGTATTGTGTTAGCAAGACATGTAACGAAAAGTGATCGACGACGACGACATACACTTTCAACTTATTTTGGGGTAAACGGTAAACCAATGCTTTTCTCGCATATTAGATATGGTTGGGCTCAAAAGTAAAACGGTTTTTAGAAAAAAATCCTGTGTGTATGTCGTCGGCCACTTTTCGTAACATGGTCTTGTTAGCACGATACAGCCTCCGTAGTACAACAAGTCTTCAATTTTATGATCAAATATTGTTTAGGACATCTCACAGATTAACCCTATTGATTTTCAGCTCACCAGAGCCGTTACAACGGGTGCTATGGAATTTGAAGTCAAACATTTTTGTAATTTTTGGAGAAATTTCAGTTTGTTAAAAAGATACAGCCTCCGGGGTGTATACAAGAAAACAATTTTATGATTGGATATATTTCAGGGCGCCTCACAGATGAACTCTATTGATATTCAGCTCACTAGAACCATTACATCGGGTGCTATAGTACTTGAAGTACCAAATTTTTGTCATTTTTGGAGAATTCTCAGATTGTTAGCACGGAGTGTCTAAAAGTGACCAACTTTATGATTGGATATTGTTCAGGGCGCCTTATAGATGAACCTTATTGATTTTCAGCTCAATAGAGCCAGTACAACGGGTGATATGGCACTGGAAGTGCCACAATTTTGGAGAAATTTCGGGATGTTAGCACGATAGAGCCTCCGGAGTGTATACAAGTGACCAATATTATAATGGGATATTTTCCAGTGCGTATCACAGATGAACCTTATTGATTCTCAGCTCACTAGAGCATGTACAACGGGTCCTATAAATCCAGATATACTACATTTTTGGTTATTTTAGGAGAAATTTCGGTTTGTTAGCACTATACAGTGTCCGAAATGTATACAAGTGACAATTTTATGATAGGATATTATTCACGGCGTCCCACAGATGAGGAAATTTTTTTCATCTTTAAAATCGTTTATTTTTATTTAAAATGACATTTATTGTTCATCAAGTAGGTGTTGGTAATGTGAGCATGGAAAAAAACCTGCGTTACCTGTCAGAATTACTTTTGCGACGTTATTGTTGACAAAAAGATGAATTCTCAATTTTATGAAAAATACGATATGCATTTGGCATATATTGAATTCCAAAGGAATAATATTGCTGCATCTAAATTATATTTTCAACAAAATCCAGAAAGAAGGCAACCAAACAAGAGAATGCTTAAAAAGCTTGATTCAAATTTATTGATGTATGGATGTTTTGTAAAACCACGGTGTCAGTATGAAAAAAATAATGAAACGAGAGTTGTAAATACGTTGGGTTACATACAAGCATACCATAAAACTTGTTTACACCAAATTGAGAAGGAAATAGGTATTCCAAAGACAAGTGCAGGGAGAATTTTGAAGCAACATAAATTTTGGCCTTATCAAACATCTGTCCGACAAAAATTATACCCAAACGATTATTTGAGAAGGATACAATTGCAGAGTAGCATACAGGACAATGTAACGAAAACCAAATTTTTACTCAAAGGTAATATTTAGCGATGAGGCTCGCATAATCAGTGCAGAAATATTTAACCGAGACAATGATTTGTATTATTATTACTCAAATCCCCACTTAGTTCAGTGGATCAGGAGGCAAGGATGATTCGGTATTAAAGTTATATGCTTTGTCAAATATAATAAATTAGTTTCAGTTATTTGATGATAAACTAACTGGTGCCGGATATATAAATATCTTAGAAACAAATTTAAATGAAATTTTTGACGAGGAAAATTTGGCTGAGAGTAATACATTTTGGTTCCAACAAGATGAAGTACATGCCCATAATACTGAATTCGTTGGAAAGTTTTTAACAGAACCATTTCATAATCTGGATTGGAACTTATGGTCCAGTTAGGTGACCTCCTCATTCGTCAGAATTAAATCCTCCTGATTTTTTTTATTTGGAGATTTAAAAAATATCATATTTATAAAACAAACTTTGACAGTAGGAAAGAATTATTACAAAGTACTCATTAATCATTTAGAAAAATAAAGCCAGTGCACATACTCAATTCTGTAAGATCTGTAAGGAAAAGGTGTCAAATATTATTAGAACCGAACGGGGGGCATTTTGAACATTTATTGTAATTTTCTTTGTTAAATTAATTCTAGTTGTTACTGTAACGTTTTTATTTGAAATTAACATATTTTGTGTTAATAGGTCCAACTGCCCCATATGATACGCTTATGGCCGTATAAATTCTATTACACCTTATTGTTAATTTTTAGCAACGTATAAATCAACTTTTTGGTATTATTCGTTTCGTACTTTTTGCGCGCGATAAGAAACTGGAAGAATTGTTTTGTTGTTAGTACTAAGTAATTTAGATTCCGCTTTCATAGTGAAACTGATGGAGATAGGAACATTTTCAACTTAACTTGGAAGGGATTTTTGTCTAATGGGGAATAGTTCGAAATATTTTTGTCCTTTTACGGCGTCGACTTTCCTTGGTAGTGGTTGAGTGGTTCGGAATTTATGAAATGTGTCCTTGAGACATCCCATTATGGGGAAATATAATTAATGAATCGTTTACCTCAGGTACATTTCCTAATGTGAAAGTATCTAAAGGAATTCCAGTTTACAAAAACACAAAAAAAAGGGGGTAAGAGATGAAATAAATAACTACCGTCTTATTTGTATACAAAGTCAAGTAACTAAAATATTTGAAATGGCATTCTCTGAACGTCTCGTTAATTGTCTTGAACATTTCAACATGCTACCTCAATCTCAAACTGGCTTTAGAAAGAAAAGATCAATATCCAGTGCCATTGCTGCCTGTATAGAATTCATTTAAAAGGCGCTTAATGAAAAGCTTCATGTTTTGGGGCTTTTTTATGATCTTAGCCGTGCATTTGAGACAGTTGATCATGAACTTTTGCTAATGAAACTTCAAGGAATTGGAATACGTGGAAAACCATATGAGTGGGCAAAATCTTACTTGTCCAATAGAACTCAAGTAGTTACAGTTAACAACACAACATCTGATCCTATTCCCTCTAAAACTGGAGTACCACAAGGATCGATTCTTGGCCCATTATTTTTTATTATCTTCGTCAGTGAAATTAACAAAATTTGCTTAACATCTCAAAAAATTATTCAATATGCTGATGACACTAACATTATCATGGTGAATCAACAATTTGAAGAACTCATTGATGAAACTAATGTAGCATCTTTTGAACTGAATAAATATTTCATAGGAAAAGGTTTAACATTGAATGTGTCAAAAACACATTTTATGCGTTTTTTGCCAAGAAATGTTGTGCCTGATATTGAGCCTTTTTTACATGTTAATGGAAAATCCATTCAGAGTCTCGATCAATTCAAATTCTTAGGAATAATACTAGATCCCAAGCTCAGCTGGGAGTCTCATATAAATGCAGTGATTGCAAAAATAAGTTCATGTTGTTATATCATTAGAAATCTAAGAGAAACTGTCTCTCTGAATGTATTAAAGCTCATTTATTATGGACTAATACAATTAACTCTTCAGTACGGCTTAATGTTTTGGGGTGCATCATCCTTTCTTGAGAGGGCTTTTAAAGTTCAAAAGAAGGCTATAAGAGCTATGTACAGTGTTTCTCCAAGAGGGACGTGCAGATCATTTTTTAAGAAGGCTGAAATTTTAACTCTACCATGTCTATTTATATTCCAATTAATTAAATTTGTTGACGATAATCAAAGTTCATTTGAAAGAAATGAAGACATACACACGCATGACACTAGACAGAAGAGTGATATCCCCCAACCATTTTCACGTTTAGAGATAGGGCAACATTGTCCAAGGCATATTGGAATAATATGCTATAATAAGTTCAGTAATATATTGAGTACAGAAAAAAACATGGGAACATCAAGGAAATTGAGAAATATACTTCATTATTTTTTATTACAACATGCATTCTATATTGTTGAGGAGTTTCTTACATATTAATACTATATTTTAAAAATTACTTAGTATTTGGTTTATAATCGATTTTATTAATGTGAATGTTTTTATCCTAATTACCTGTATTTCGTTTGTTTAGTTGACTAGTCTGATAGAGTTGTGTCTTATATGAAATTTTGTATAATGTATGATTCTCATAGATGAAAAATATATTCTATTCTATATTCTATATATTTTTCCGACCATATGAAAGTGGAAAATTTAAGCCTTGTTGCAGTTTTTGAGATTTGATGTTGTTTTGAGTTGGCTTTTTCCACATCTCTTTTAGGATTTTCTTAACACTACTTGGTAAGTATTGGCATCTATCGTATTTTTTTTACATCACAAGAAATGGTTTTTTTGCGAAAAAAAAATAACTTTCACTGTTCTATTCTTAGGGCGTTACCTGTAGTTCTGAACGTTGTTTGATGTGATGGATTTGATGGGTTTAGACTAGGTTTTGCGACGAAGAAGTTTTAAATTACCGATTTTGACGAAAATACCAAATTTTTATTGACGAAATATATCAACAGAGTAAGTTATATTATATAGATGTTCACCTAGAATGTCTTTGGCCGCTTAAAGGATAACCCTTTTACAAGTTAAAAGGTAAGTTTACACTATATTGTTTGTTAAGCGAAAAAAATATTATGGAAAATGATTTATATTTTTTTGTCAAAAATATATTAAATGGTTTTTTGCTTATCTGCCTTGTATGATAGAAGCATAGTGATATTTTCAGTAATTTTTTTAGTTTAGTTAAAATGCACTAAGAAATAGTTTGCACAATTATTATTGGGATATTGAAAGCTGTTGTTTAGACGGTTGTATTTATATAGCTAGTAATTTTCATAACTTTTGAGGACTGGTGAACAACTGCGGATTGTAATTTTTTTCGGGCAGTGGTCAATGAACTAAAAATAGATTGCGAAAGTATATCCATTATTTAATTTATATCGACTATTGTTCAGGTAATAAAGTTAGTTGCGGAAAATAAGAGCTAGCATACCGTTTTGATTTGATGTTAAGTATGTGAAGATTAATTTATTTAGTAATCCAGTGCATTTTTGTCTAAGGGAAAGCTATTTGACATATGTTTCACAATTTATTGAAAATTCTGTAAGCGGTCAAGCAATTAATTCTGTTTATTTTCGTATAATGATAGTTGAAAGCTAATACGTATTTTAATTGGGAAATTTAACGTATGAAAACTTCATGGTTGTACTATTTCTTACCTTTTTTGGGGAATTGAACAATTTTAGATTGTAGTTCCAAATTCATTATGTAGGAATATAGGATATAATATTTTTTTTTAATATAAAAGAGTTTATGGGCATTAGTACGGGGGCTTATTAGTTTATTTCTTCTCGTAAAAATTATTATTACTTTATTTCTAGAAAATCGAATTGATCCGTATTAAGATAAATAAAAGTTATTGTACGAGGTGTATACAATATGTCTAGGGTTATCTATATATTTCGATCATTTTTTTTTTATTATTTCATTTTATTATAACTGAGGTTAAGGCAAAATTTGTGCTTCATGACCTTTATAAAGCTAAATTCATGTACGAGTTGCATTTAACAGGAATTTTAGTTTGATGATTTTATTACTACGGGGGGCTGTTGATAAATTTTGGTATGGTATAGAATCTTATACGAATTTGTTCCCCCTAGGGTTTTTATTCACGGCTATTGGATTTCCACCACATAATTTTAATCTGGAGTATGGTGTAAGGAACAACTTTACGACAAGGACTTTTGGGAGAGGCACACTGAGCATACCAGGAGGGATATACGATCCATCGAACACCAACTAGGAATCCGAAGAGCTCAGTTTCAACTGGACCGAGCTGGGTGACTTTTTTCGTTTTTTATTTTATTTATAAATTATGGACACTTAATTTTGGGTGCGGATCTATTTCCCGTTTTGGTGTTGTTATAGGTCATAGCGTATTAATGTGTTTCTGACAATGATATTATTGTTGAATAACCTTAGATGCTACTTTGATAAATTGTACGGTTGGAATTGATCCGTAATATGTTCACTACGCTGCTTTAGTACTTCCCATATATTTTTTTAAATATTTATACCTTGGCTTGTGCATTGGATCCAACGACTTGTCGTACATCTCGTTGTAAGCTTAAGTAAGCTTTTTTTTCTTTCAATTCTGACTATATAATATTTATACTTGGTTGTTAACTGATAAAAGAAATTGTGGGTATGAGATAATGTCAATTATATTTTGTTCGTGGGTTTAGCAAGGGGGTATGTTGAGAAATAGTTCTTATTATTCAGCTTTCACGAATTTTATCTGACCTAGCAGGTCACCTAATTATCTCATTTTAAATTTAGAAACAACTGGTAGTGGATTAAAGAATTTTATTTAAGCTTTTTATAGCAATGAAACTTTTCAACATTAGCCGAGTAGACCACTGAAACTACTATCAAAATGTTTCGACGCCTTTACTCATTCTTGTTCAGAAGGTTTAATATACGTACGAGTAACTGGAAGTGGATTTGTCTTTTATTTCATTCCTTTTTAGTAGATTTTTAGGAGTGGACTTTCATAAAATTAGCGGCAAATCTACTTGGCGCCCTTTTACACATAAATAAATTTGATGTGCTGATCACTTGCTTAGCACGTAAGTGAACTCACGCCGTCTCCACATGAGTACTAGCCGCTGCCATAAACTGTCAATCTAGACAGCTTAATTCTGTGACCTGGTAATATTATATTGAGCAAGTAAGAGGTTACATTACGTTGTTTATTATTGTTTGTAAGTTTATTTATTATAATTTTCATTTTTGTAAAATTAATTTGTTTGTAAGTTTTTTATTCTTATTTTTTAAGTTGATTGATTTTATTTTTGGTAAATAAAACTATCACAGTTTAGATTCTCATAATTAAATATTAAATTGTGTTACTGGGTGTTTCATTTTCAAGTGTCTTTAACGTGATGTCAACTGCAAACATTTTATTCGCCCTGTAGTGCCAACCACAGAAAATAGATGTCATATGTCATATAAGGTGAAAGAAAATTAAAAATAGAAACGAAATATATCAAAATAATAAACATAAGTTGGTATTATATTTCCTTAATGAGACCCCTTCAAAAAATTTGGTGCGCCACTGAACTCTTCTATAATAATCTATAAAAAGTCCCTATAAAGTTTTATTATTTTTCTTAATGATGAACTTTTAGAACCCTGTCGTTAACGACACTTTTCAAAAATCTCTCTAATGAAGGGACCTATTGAAGATTTGATTGGGCAATCGATACTTTAACAAAAAAAAGAAGTCATAACATCATTTTTTCTATCTCTTCTAGTTTGCGGTATACCCTGCAAAACATACCAATTTGGCAGTACTTATTCTATTTTTGTTATTTTGAGATCCACTAACAAAAAATTTATATTACCTGTATATCTAATTGACTAAGCACTTCGGTATAATATCCAGGATGTGATAAAGGGCAACAAAGTGTAAGAATGACTCCCAACCATTCTGATGCCAGGGAATTACAGCATGCAGTCATTTCTGCACATAATATTGCCAAATCATTTAGCCTTTCGTTTTCCATCTCTCTGCATACTTGAATCACAGCATTACTAACGAACGAATATCTGGAAAAAATACATGCAATAGTCATAATTCATAAGTACATTGTAGCGTTAATATTTTAGTGAATTCTTTTGAATTAACATATGAAGTGGCATTTCAAGCAAACCTAGCATATTTAAACAGTACCCACCACATCTCCTAACTCACAAGTGCGAAATAGACATAAATAACTTAAAAAGAGCTGTCTGATGTTTTTGAATCTGGCCGTGAAAGGTTTAGTAACATCACTTAAGTGGCAATCATCACTTTCATTCTAGTTGTGATAGAAAGTGGTCGCCATTTCCCAACCCTTTGACTAGATAAGTAATCATTTCTAAGATTTTGATGAGAAACCTTTTGATTTAAGTCTGTCTTAATTTACATGACTGTTCTTTTAACTATAGGGAAAGTTGGTGGGCTGTAGAATTTAGATTTTGGAGTAGAAAGTTGTGTTTTGAATGATCAATTATTCAGATGATTTTTATGGTGATTTTCTAAGCCACGGTTTCTGACTACAATTAATTGTAACAATAACCATAAGTTACAAGAAATAGCAGTAATAATACATTTAATCCTGTGGGTTTTTAATAATAACAATGTCAACTTTAATTAGCAACGACGTATTTGAAGGGTCTAGAAATATTTTTATTTGGATAAATATGTCAAATCAACAAATACCGAGATCTTTTTTGTTGGATGCCAATAACTACTGTAAACATCTATCCTGGTGTATTATTATTATGCAGCTTGTATCCAGTTTGTAACATTATGTTCAGCTGAGTAGTTTGAACGTTCATTTTGTATAACTATAACTTGAGTATGTTTTTTTTATGTGAAATTCTTTAGAAAACTTCTGTAAATTTGTATGGTTTATATATATTTTTTAACTTAGTGAATTTGACTGCTATTCAGTTTTCCTTAAACATTTAATTTGGTTGAAATTTCGCTGTTTTGTTAAATCAGAGAATTCAAGTTTGAGTTCAATTTAATTACTTATCTGAGGTCTGTGGCTCACAAATGCTGCACAGAGTAAATTTAAAATCTAACTTACTAATTTTAGTTCAACCTGTTGAAGTCTTCAAACCGTTCGTTTTTCTACAGCTTCACTGTAGACAAGGTTTACTTTGTGTAAATAGCTTCATTTTCAGAAACTTGCCTACCAAGTCAACATAAAAGTTTGTAATTTATCCTGATTTTTTCTATACACTTATATTCATTTATATCTACTAACCTATACAACTTGTAATACAATCTCTATAACGATTGCTAAGTATTATTGTTTTGTGTAAGCCTTCATGAGCAAACTGTGTACTTCTGGTTACTTTGTTGATAACGTCTCCTTATCTACGACTTTAAACCAAGAAAATGTGGCGCGCTTTTAAAATTTTGTTATAGTCCATGAGAGACTACAATTTGGGGAAACTCAACTTGCTCACCTACTCTACTGACAAACAGCTGCTATTCGCATAAGTGGTAAGTTTCACGATAGGTGTTCAATCAGTACAGATACCAGGGCTATAAAGTTTACAGTATTTTGCATTTTCAGAACATATCGGAAAACTTTCACTGCCACAACATATTGGTGATTTATTTGTATATCAAATAGTCAATCTTTTTTTTAATCAACAAAATTAACTGAAATCACTGATACAAATATTTTTTAATTAATAATATTAACTGAAATCACTGCGGCAAATATTTCTAATTAATAAAATTAACTGAAATCACTGCTACAAATATTTAAGATTGAGCCTGAAAGAGATTTGGCTTGGGTAATTTCAAAAATCGATAAAATGTTAGAAGAATGCTTAAGGTAAGCTAACAACTCCCAAATGAGGGTGACTCACTGCCTATTACGTGAAAAAGGAAAAAGCTGGCTTGCATACTGGGAAATACTTTCAAATCTATGATTGATAAATTGTACAATAAAATTGCAATATCCCAATCTTAGCTTTGAAAGTGTCATCATATGTGGCTCTACAACCCAGGTCGGCTCCATGACTGTCGGTGTTGTGCCACTTTCGGATGCCGATGGAGCATGCATCCTTCCATACTCCATCCAGCCATCGAAGCTTTGGTCTTCCAACTCCCCTCCGACCTCCAGGTGCGCCATCCATAGTTCGCTTTGGAATATCTCCTTCACTCATTTTCTGGAGATGTCCAGTCCATCAGTGTCTTCCAACTTTAACTTCCCTGGAGATATTAGGAGCCTCGTACAATTCGTATAGCCCCTGGTAATATCTGATACGCCATTCTCCATTGTCACAAACTGGGGCCGTAAATCCTTCACAGTACTTTCCTTTCAAAAGATTCTAGGGCTCTTCCATCAACCTTACTGACTGTCCAGCATTCCGAACCATACATGAGAACAGGTCGTTTGAGGGTCTTGTAAAGCAGGACTTTAGTTTTCCTAGTAAAGTGACGATATTTCATGTGCTTCTGTGGCCCAAAGTAGCATCGATTTGCAGCTACTACTCTGTGTTTGATCTCACTGGATACATTGTTGTCATTTGTCACCAGAGTACGAGACATACAAACACCCTGACAGTTTCAAATGTATAATTATCTATCTGTATACTTCGTCGTTTCTGGCATCCATGTACAGGCATATATTTTGTCTTCCCCTCGTTAACAACCAATCCCATATTCCTTGCTGACGTAGCTAAGGCACTAAAGGCCAATTTTAGTTCGTTTTCTGAATGTGAGATGATATCTATATTGTCAGCATATGCAAGGAGCTGAACGGACTTGTTAAAAATATGGCCTGTGGTTTGTATACCTGCATCTCGGATGGATTTTTAAAGCGCTAAATTGAATAGAATGCAGGCAATTGCATCCATTGTCTTAGTCCATTGAAGGTCTTTAGGGGGCCTGACATATCCTGTTGTATTCTGATTCAGCACTCAACCTTAGACATTGTGAGCCTTACTAAATTTACTAGTTTTCTTGGGATATTAAATTCATCCATGGCTCTGTATAGTCTTTATTTACGTCATAAGCAGCCTTAAAGTCTATAAAGAGTTTGTATGTATGAACCTTAAACTCTATTGTTTTTTCCAGTATCTGTCTCAACGAGAAGATTTGATCAGTTGTAGATTTCCCCTTACGAAACCCAGTTTGATATTGACCAATTGTGCCATCCGAATATTTCACACCACACAGATCATTTGATACAATCTTGTAAGATATATTCAGCAACGTTATGCCTCTATAGTTAGAGCAATTCATAGGGTCTCCTTTCTTGTGGAGAGGGCAGATTATTCCGCAGTTCCATTCACTCAGGGCCCCAGATGGATTTGATGATATTTTGGAGTTTACAAGGTAGTGATCTGAATCAACATTTGCTCCACGATATGCTCGTATGCTCATTAAATCATATTTATGTCTTGCATCGACAAGCAGGTGGTCTGGTTAACATTTCTACCATCTGGTGCTCTCCATGTTCCTTTGTATATATCCTTCCCTGGGAAGCATGTGCTACCTACTATTATATTGTGAGACAGTGCAAAATCAATTAATTTTGTCCCATTATCATTAGTTTCGGCATGCAGGCTATGTGTTCCAATTGTAGATCTATAGACCAACTCCTTTTCTATCTTTGCATTAAAATCCCCTAACACTATTATGACATCATGGTTTGGGCAGTCCTGGTAGGTTTTGTATAGAAGGTGTCTTTTTCTGCATCACTTTTGTCCTCTGTGTGTGCGTGGGCATTAATAATACTATAATTAAAAAATGACAGATATGCGGATACCTGATATTCTATGATCAACTGCGGTAAAGCCCGTGACCAAATTCTTCACCCTTTTAAGACAATATAACCTGTTCCAAAAGCATGATCCCTCTCGTGACAGCTGTAGAAGACGGTAGAGTCGATTGTTCCCTTTCAAATCCACCTAATCTCCTGAAGTGCTGTTATGTCAGTTCGCCTAAGAGAATTCTCAGGCTTCCTGCGCGATAGACAGATAACACATTACAGGTAGGGAGTTTAAAAACATTATCCATTTGCCGGGTCTTTTCCGAAGTCCAGTAGTTTTTGTCCGAGGTTCTGGTGGTTTTGTAATAAAGGTTTTTTACGAGAAGAGGTTATTAGCCTCTTGCTCAACCCCCTTCCAGGACGACCCGCTTTGTAAGTATACTGTGAGAATAAGTGAGCTTCTTCACGTGATGGGTTAGGCAACTGAAAGTTTTTAAAGCATAGAGGGAATTGTAGAAAGCACTAGATGATAGAATATAAAACAAATAATTGAATATATTAAATATTGTATCTTCCTGCTGCAGATGAAAAGATTAGCAGTAGATAGAACATACTTAAAATTTAGAGTGCTTAACCTAACCAATTAAATTGATTGAAAACTGAAAAAGAAAGAGAGTTCATAAAGTATCCATCTATGTACTAGATGGCATGAAATTGAAATATATGATAGTACTTACCTATTGTTACCATTTTCATTCAACTGTTTTGCCAAAACACTGTCAATTCGTACAGCTCTTCTAGGATTAATAAATAATTCTTGCATATATTGTGGATTATAGACATAAATATTGGTAGGTGTCGGCTGAGGAGAAGTATACAAAGCCTGTTTAATTTTTGGATATGCATTACCGAATGGCTCGACAGCGTGAGGTTTTGATTTTAATAAACTGCAGGACGAATATAAATCGTACAAATGAGCCAGGATACATCTTTCCGCTGAACTACAGTCTCCAGGGTTCGACACATGTTTGACAACTTTACATAATCCTTCAAAAACAGCTGAAGTTTGGTCGGGTGATACTAAAAAAATTTATTTGTCAAAAAACTTCTTGCCAATTAAGAAAATTAATTTTCTACGATAATTTTTAACTGTAGTTAATAATATGAATAACTATTTTTAGTTAACTTTTAATCAATAGTTAATTACAACTACTTACAAGCTATTATCAGTATTTTATTGAAATACTTTCCCTTTATTAGTCCAAGAAAAGACATTTTTAGGATAAAATTGTAGTTTTACTCAGATCACTAGGAAAAGCTATAAACATATTATAGACAAAACTGACACTAGTCTAATAAATATTTAAAAAATCAGGAAAGTTGGAACCATGTTTTTAAAAGTTGATACTTACATAATAAACAGCAATGATACCTTCTCAGTGCTCCTACAACATACAAACTTAAAGAAGTTGTATAATTCCTACTCAAAGTTAAATTTTTATTATACAACTGGGTCTCAACTTCAGGTAACTCTTTCAAGATCTGTATACAAACTTCAATCAATCCATAAATGTTCAAGGCCAATTCCATGAGATCAAAAAGGAATGCTACATGTTCTTGTACAGGTAAATAGTTGGAGTTCCCAGTTCCGAATGAGTTTAACATCTCTATGACAGTAACGCTACATTGCCAAGTTACCAAATGTTGGTCAAAGTAACTGAGACTTTGACATTTTTGTGTTGTAGCTTCAAAATTAAATTCATTACGTTGTTTCTTTACCTTGCCACCTTCTACTACATCTATGCTGAATTTTTTTGAAAACAGCTTACAAATTTCCTTGGACATCTTTTTTACAGTGTGTCTGCAAAACCAGTATATCTATTAAAGGAAAACCAATGAAAACGAAAAAAACTTATTTAAAAACTTTGAAAATAACTAAAATTATTAAAACCAACATAAACCTTCTGGGAATTGAAAACAAATAAAATTAAATAAAAATAACTCTACACTTTATATAATTAAATCATATTTTGTCTACAATCCACTTCACGACTATACTCTGTATATATAAATTTTTCTCTTTGACTCTAGTCTTCGTCACCCAATTACTTCATATGACAGTTGACATATTTGACACAAGGTATAAGTTCCGTTAATCAACAAAAGTTACCAAAACTTTCAGGACAGGTAAAATTAATTTTGACAGTGGATGTCTGCTGGTAATGCCAGTCATTTGTCAAATATCAATTGGCAGTGTACCATATGTTTTTCCCGTTAGTTATTTTGGTTATGGCTGTTAATTGTTATTGAATTGTTGTGTATTGCTCTATTTGCTTTTAATTTTCGTGTTTTTTTCAATATACATTACATACTGTTTAATTAAATGATGGATGGTGATGCATATTTGTTTTTAATCCAAAAAGTTCTGAATTATAATATATATAATATTAATCTACCTCGGTCAACGAATCCATCGCAGTCCCAAATTATAATGAAAAATGTTTAAAATTGAAATTACCTTGTGAATATAGCCTAAAACGTACACGTCAAACAATAATAAACCGAAGTTACCGTAGAAAATCGACGGTCGTCCTGGTGACAGAAAATCTACCGCTTTTTCAACAACCAAGTTCCGTAAATAACCTTTATTTCAGGAACCAACCGAACATTTCATATTTACGGGACGGAAAACTAGTAACCTAAATAACCAAGTTGATAAGTAATAAGGATGTATCGATGAAAACCAAATTTAAGACATTTAATTGATATATACACTAGTTAAAACTTTACCTTTTGTTTTAAAGACTTGAATTATAAAAATAAAATAACATACTAACCTAGCTTCATCTCGAATTTTTCCAACACCATACAATAATACATGTCGTTGGTTAGAGTCGTGCTGAGAAAATAGATCATCCTGGCTTAAAGGAAAATGAGTTGTGTACAGTAAATGCCTTGATGGTTTCACTTTGTGATCATTGTGATCTGTTTCCATTGGAACATGACCCATTGAAGATTGAACATGTGAATGGTGTCCATGGTCATGTTCTTTGGGACTATCTGGAAAGTCCATAGAGTTCTGTTGGTCTTCTTTGATGTTTTGAAGGATTTTGTCAATATCGTGGTCAATGTTATCGTCACAGTCCATTGGCTAAAAATAGAAAACGTTCTTATTAAATCAAAACTATTTATTCCATAAAAGAAGCATGGTAGAGAAATATTAATTTTAACAATAATTACTACCGTTTTTTGAATTCATTTTGAAAACCAGGTTGAAACTTCTTCAAGTTAATTTTTATTGGTAATATTTGAAATTAACTTTATTCTAATTCTAAAAGCATTTTAATGTTGTATAATAATAGGTGTTGTTTGAGTAGTAGACTGTACAGATTGACTAGAATTATGAATATTTATTGAAAATTGAGTACATCATTTACTTTTACACC
Organism: Galeruca laticollis; assembly: GCA_963921935.1. Classification (NCBI taxonomy): domain Eukaryota; kingdom Metazoa; phylum Arthropoda; class Insecta; order Coleoptera; family Chrysomelidae; genus Galeruca; species Galeruca laticollis. The sequence continues at coordinate 174,666,885 of OY998177.1, forward strand.
CAATGTCGAATTCGTTCTCTTGTCATAAGAAACTCGAGCTAACACAGGGTTGTGGCTTCTTGCCTAAAATAATAGATTGAAATACCTAATATTAAAATAATTTTAAACATAGCCCCTGCCTTGAAGGGCACCTTCAAAATGAACAAAGTAAAGTAAGAAATAATGTTTTCATTTCATGGTCTAATGGTAAGCGAATGACAAAGTATCTGAATAAATCTGTTAATACAAAAGATTGTTCAATAAATCGAATAACAATTTTACAAAAAAATAGAAAAATCTATTGATCAGGAAGCGGAAGTGGGCACAAATCGCGCACTTAACGTTTTATCACTCCTTTAAGTGTTTTCACTTCTGCCACTCTGGATACATTGTCTTTGCCAGTGAATAAACTGAGCACTCTTCCAGTGTGCCATTGGTAGGAAGGCAACTGTGCATTTTTAATTAATACTAGATTGCCTATCTCAATAGGAGTAGGATTTTCTTTCCATTTATATTGTTTGTGCAGTTTGGTAGCCATACTCTTTGGAAAAGCGGTTCCAAAATTGCCGTTGCAATTGCTGAACAAACTGTAATTTGGAGAGTCGATTTGAAGGTATGTCCTGGGCATATAAATCAGGAGGTGCGACAAAAAATCGTCCAATCAAAAAATGGGAAGGGGATAGTCGATTAAAGTCTGAAGGATCACTAGAAAGGGGAAATAGTGGCCTTGAATTAAGTACTCCTTCAACCTGAGTTAATAGGGTATTAAACTCCACGTAAGTAATAATAGCATCCTTTAAAACTCTTTTAAAATGGAATTTCATACTTTTAACAGAAGCCTCCCACAGCCATCCAAAATTAGGACTGTATGGAGGTAAAAAATTTCATATACAACCAATTGACAATTTTTTTATTGTTGTACAAAAATTTACTTACTTCTTTTAATTAATTATAAGCTCCTATAAATGTTGTGTCGTTATCTGAATAGATATGAGGAGGCACGCCTCATCGGGAGGTGAATCGACGAAAATATGCTATGAAATGTTCACTTGTTAAGTTACTGACCAATTCTAGAAAAATTGCCTTTGTAGAAAAACAAACAAATATACAAATGTAAGCTTTCTTTACTTGTCTGCCTCTGCCTTTCCTCTCTGCTATAAAAAATGGGCCCACATAATCAATTGCTGTGTGCTGAAATGGAACTGATGGCAATATTTGACATAGGTGCCCCAAAAAACTTGGGTTTTGCTTTAAAACAAGGTAAGCATTCCTTTATAACCTGCTTTGCTAATTTTCTTGCTCCGATCACCCAATAAATTTGGCGAACAGCAGCCAATAGACATTAGGTACCAGTGTGCAAAAGCGATTGCTGCTTTTGAATAAGAATGAGTTTGGTCATAATGTGCTTTAAATCTAATAAAATGGGATGTTTTATATTATAATATATTATCTTTATCTAAAAATGGTTGTAATGATAATAGTTTGTTGTTTTTTGGAAATTGCTTATTTGCATTAAGAAGTTTAATTTCTGATTCAAAAGTTTCAGATTGAGCAAGTTTAATAAGTTTCAATCGGGAATGATTGAGATCATGTGAATTAAGTGGTTGAGTATTGATTAATTTACTTTGGCTCTTTAGCTGGATATTTTCAAAAAATCTAATTACATGAGCAGTAACCCTAATTAGCTTATTTAAATCTGATTATCTGATAAATAAGCAGTGTAACTCAATCAGTGATGTATTATTGTTACATAACAATACTTGACATTTGTTCTTGATTTCGGGTAATTCAGTGTTCGCGGAATATGTAATTGACTGCCAAAACTTTGAATCTTGGCATAAAAAGTCGGGTCCTTTCCACCACAATTGTGAATTAATAAGGGCACCTGGCTGAATACCTCGTGAGGCCTGGCCAGCTGGATTTTCTTGACTAGTTACATAGTGCCAGTTTTTTATATCTGTGGCTTTTTGAATTTTAAATATTCCGTTTGCTACAAATTGTTGAAGTTTTACTGGTTCTAAATTGAGCCAGGCTAAAACAATTCGCGAGTCACTCCAATATATAATTCGGATTGAGTTCAAGGAAAGTGCACTCTGTACCTGCTCAGATAACTTTGTATCAAGTAGAGCAGCACAGAGCTCTAGTCTTGGAATAGTTGTATGTTTAATAGGTGAAACCTTGGATTTGGAACATAGTAAATGAAACTTGAATTGTCCTGTAATGAGATTGCAGGTACGGGCATATGCATTTTGAGATGCATTCGAGAATCAGTGTAGTTCAATTAACTTGGAATCTAGTGGAATGACATTTCTAGGAATTTTGAGGTTATTAAGAAGTGGTAATTGAGATGAAAATTCACTCCATAAGGTATTTAAATCATTACGAATGGGTTCATCCCAGGAAATGTTCCTGGACCATAATCTTTGAATAATAATCTTGAATTGAATTATGGTTGCACTCAAAAGTCCCAATGGATCATAAATTTTTGAAATATAAGATAAATTTTTGAAATATAAGATAAATTTTTGAAATATAAGAGAGGATTGATCTTTTCGTTATATTAGGAATGTCTGCTGGGGAAATAGCATAAGATAGTAAGACTTGCCCACTGAATTCCTAATGTTTTAGATGATTCAGTTTCTTCTAAATGGAGGTTAGAGTGGTCACAGTGGTTTTGACAGGAATTTTATTGAGGAATTCTTGACTTTGAAAGCCATTTTCTATGTTGAAAATGACCTGAATTTAGAATAGATGAAATTTCTTGACACAGGGTATCTAACGATTGAAGATTGTTGGATCCAGTTAATAGATCATCAACATAGAAGTCATTAATGATGCAATGCTAAAGCAAATTGGTCTGAATATTCTTCAGCTAATTGATTTAAGCAACGAATTGCAAGATAAGGCGCTGCCGCCATGCGATAGGTAACAATCCTGAGCTGTAAAATGGATAGATTTTTGCTAGGGTCATCATGCCAGACAATTCTGTGACATCGCTGATGATAAGGATGCATTACAATTTGTCTAACGTCCGCTGACACAGCGTAAATGTATTGTTTGAATCTAATTAAAATATTGAAAAAAATATTGTTTTGAATTTTAGGACCTATGTATTGAAGATCATTGAGGGACCACCCTGTAGATGTTTTGCTACTTCCGTCAAAGACAACCCTCAATTTTGTCGTAATGCTTTGCTCTTTATACACACCATGGTGTGGCAAGTAACAATTTCTTGAATCATCTGGATAGAATATTTCATGTAAATGGTTTGATTGACGATATTCGTCAATAAATTGTTGGTATAAATCCTTTAAATGTGGTTTTAAAGGAAATTTCTTTTCTAGTAAATAGAAACGCTGTTACATAGCAGTTATGTCGTAGGATTCTCCAAGAAACTCTGGACTATATTTAAAAGGCAATTTTACGATAAACTGTCCATTGGCAGCTCTGGATGTGTTTTTGATAAATAATTGCTCACATTCTACATCTTCTTGAGATTTAAAAACTATCGGTGGGATCTCTTCTAGTTCCCAAAATTTTTTCAACTGTCCATCTTCTGGGTGATGACGAGTTGTAAAATTGAAAATAGAGGATTGTCCATTGAGTTTATTACTGATGGGAGCTACAGCTGATATTACCCATCGTAATTTTGTATTTTCTATAATTGGTAAGTTTTTCCCAATTTTATTTTACCTTCGCATAATAAATTCAAAAATTCACCGGCGCCAATTAACATGTCCACATTGGTAGGTTTGTAGAATTTTGGATTGGATAGATTAATGTTCTTAGGAATATTCCATGAAAACTGTTGTACAACATAAGAAGGTGCCTTATTGCTAATATTGGGAACTACAAGCCAACTTGAAAATTCTGAATCATTTGATACTATTGTAATGGAACATTTTTTGTTTATAACTAATTCTACTTGATTTATTCCAATAATAAGAATATGAGTATTGGATAGTGGTATTTTTAATCTTTCACAAAATTCTTTTGTTATAAGATTGGATTGTGCACCGCTATCTAAAATTGCTCTGGGAGTATGGAAATTATGTTTATAGTCTTTAACCTGAAATGTCACAGTGGATAATAAAACTTGTGTGGCATTATGGTTATTAACAAGAAAGTTTGTTATACTATTAATTTGTGTATTATCGTTAACAGAAATTTCATTGTGCATTAGTGTGCTGTGTTTTTGTGAACATTTTTTACAATGTCCGAGGCGACATTGATCACTGTTATGGTTTTTTCTCAAACAGTTAGTACATAATTTCTGGATGTTCACCTTTTCTAGTGTCTCTGCTGGAACGAGTTGTAAAAACTTGTTGCGTGTATAAATTGTGTGCCCACCTTGGCAAAAATTACATTTTAATGCATTAATTGTTAAATTGCACTTAATGGGGTTTCTAAAACATTTTTTGATTCTGTGAAGAGTAAACTGATTCACGTGATATATTTGGTTGTGATTGATTTTGATGCTAATTTTCTACAGCATCAGCCTTTTTGTTAAGAAATTCAAAAAATTCATTTAATATTGGTATTTCTAAAGCGGGTTCAAATTCCTCCCATTTTTTTAAAGGTTATAATCTAATTTTGAAGTTATTAAATAAATTAAATATATATCTGAGCTTTCTGAGGCAGCCAGTTTCAAGTATTTTAATGCGGCTAAGTGTTTTGATGTCTCATCAATTAATTTACTGTATGCTAGGGCAGACTCTTTTTTAATAAATTCTGTTTGAAAAATTGCCTTTACATGATTGCCAAAATGCGTTTTTTGTCAAAGCGTTTGCATAGCCTTCTAATGAAGTACGTAAAAAAGTATATTTATTTGCTTTATTGATAGCTGAATTATTGTGAACAATGCATAGATAATTAATTTTGAAGTTCAACCATCTTTCATAATCTCCTTTAAAAATTGGTAATCGTATTTTTGGTAAGAAACTTATGTGAAAGCTATCATTGTTTTGCAAACTATTAGACATGTTAACTGGATTGAGATTAGTATTACTAATAGAACATTTACTTATTTCCAAATAATGTTTTAAAATACCCATGACTTGGAAAAAGTAATTTTCAAACTCTGTTCTTATTGTATAATGCTCCTGCAAATCTACATCTGCACATTTTTGTTCTATCTCTTTTTGAATTTCATCAAACTCACCATTTGAATTCGTGAAACTCTCAATTCTAAATTGTACTTCTAAAATTGTAGGTTTTTTGTATCTAAAGTATCTAAGTTTTCTAGTCGGAATTTAATTGAATCCCTAGACCGAATTGTTTTAGACTCATTTTGTTACAGTATAAGAATAGAAAAGTGTTTTTAAAATTTCCATGATTATACTTTAATCTAAAACTTAATTGAGACTTGTATTAATAAACATGTAAAGTATTATATATTTTCATTAAACTGGTTGAAAATTTGTTTTAACCTTCATAAAGTCACCAAGAAAAATGTGCTTTTCGATTAAAACTTAGTTTGTAACATGTAGTTGCAATTAATATAAATTGTAATTGAAATCAAAGCCACTAACTGCAATTTATGTGTATTGGATTGACGCATAAATAATGTAATAATGTGAATATGAATTGAAACGATCTAACCTTAAATTCTCTTTGTAGACAGCCTCGTTAACTGAATTGGTATTTAGAGTCGACCAAATTAGTTATCACATTTGTTTGTGGAACTACCTGTTATTTTTAGGAATACTTAAATTGATTGTTTTACACTAGTTTCGTTGTATATGGGAGAATGACTAATTGTATCTATAATAATATGTGTTGTTTGAGTAGAAGACTATAGATATTGACTAGAATTATGAATATTTATTGAGAATTGATAACATTTGAAATTGAGAACATCATTTACTTTTACACCCGATGTCAAATTCGTTCTCTTGTCATAAGTAACTCGAGCTAACACCTTTTAGAAGGTTGTTGCTTCTTACCTAATATAATAGATTCAAATACCTAATATTAAAATAGTTTTAAACAAATGTCCCATAAAATAAAGACCCTTCCTACATTGGCATCAATATAATTTCCAAAAAAGTAAATAAATCCATCAATTTAAAAACTAACCTCCATTTTTGTATGATGGTGATGTAAGTTACTGTCTGAATTTTCTTCAGGTCCTAGCAAGTCTCCTCTTGATATTAAGGTACACATGTAGGCATCATGAGAAAATACATCTCGACGAATAAGCTCAGTGAAAAGATGAACTAAATTTGAAAATGCAGTTTTTTTCTAAAATAAAATATACATATAAATTTCGGAATACAAATATTTGATAATTATTCATACCAAGGAACAGTCTTCAGGGGAAGGTACAGGTGCATCATTATCCAAAAATTTCATTAATAGTGATTGAAACATTGGAGGCCCGCCCGGAACACTACTACTTGAATCTTTATCGTCACCGGGAGTGGTCTCCTGATCTCCAGAGCTATTCGTATCAGATTGTCTTCTATCCAGTAGAGCAGCAACTGCTAAAGCTCGGTGCTCCCCTGTTCTCTCTGGAGATACCGCCCATTCACATAATAATTTTACAACAGCATTTTCTTGATCATTAGATCCACTGAATATCTGAAAATTGATCAAATAACAATGTATCTTTTCTCCACTCTAGCTGGTAAGACAAGTAAGCACAAATAGTTTGTCAAACTATAGGAGAAACTTTACTGATTACTTTATACTTAACAGGAAAAAAATATCCTGAAAAACTTTCCCAGAATTGTCCATTCTTTTTACATAAGCTACAATTTAACGGGATGTATTATTGATGAACTACTAAAGAGACATGGACAACAACTATTACTGATTATCCCTCTATTGCTGTTATTATAATCCGATAGAGTTAAATTGGAGAGTTTGCAAAGAATTCTACTGATAATATTGGAGGAAATTTATATAGAAACCGAGGGGGTAACCACCGAGGAGATTTTGTGCCTCTAGTGGGAGGAAATTCGGGGAGATCAGAAGAGATTCAAGGAGATCCGAGGAGATTTAAGTGAATTCGAGTATCATTTTTACATGCGCAAACTGTCTGATGTTAATTCCTACCCAAGTGAAGCGAGATATCATAGTTCCCAATTAACATTCAACCATCTCGTAAGTATGACGAATCGCTAAAAAAAATGTCTACCTATTTATTCATTATTGGTAGTCGCCTACTATATGAGACCCTATACTATAATTTACGTGGAGCCCTACCTTCAATATCCACAATTCAAAGAGAAATTTCTTTGAAAAAAAAACTACGAGAAATGTACTCCACGGATAGACGATCTCAGAGATTATTTAGAAAAAAGGAAACTTCCAAATGTAGTATGGCTTAGCGAAGATGGTACTTGGATTGACGGAAGAGTACAGTATTGCTCATCAACAAACACGAATGTAGGATTCGTTTTATCATTGAAATCCAATGGATATCCAAATAACAAGGCTGTTCAAGTAAATATGGTTCTACATTAACTTTGTTAACTGTCTCTTAAATTTTTCTTATTTTAGGCAACTTCAATAAAAGAAATTCAACGTCAATTTCGAGAAGAAAATAAGTCAAACTATGCTTATGCATTAGTGGTACAACCTTTATCAGAAAACAGTTCTTCGTTCTGTTATTCGGCTTTTAGTATATATAATAAATTCAACGCCACTGACAATCTCAGGAGATGGAAAACCACGCGGAGTATGGCTACGAATTTGGGAATACAAAATCTTGGTGTTTCTTCTGATGGTGACAATCGTCTCCTAAAGGTCATGAAATATGTTAACAAACATGTTCGAAACAACAAAGCTCCAAATGGCCTTGGTTTCATACTGAAATAAATCTGGAAGTTGCATGTGTTCAAGACACTGTACATATAGGCACAAAAATCAGATCTCGATTGTTAAAACCAAAAATATTATTGCCCTTTGGCAATTTCCTTATAATCTATTGATCGTTTGAAACACCTCATGAATAAATTTCATATAGTTGTCCACTTTCTGGTCGAAACGAACTGAAATGGTGACGATAAAACGAATTTTGCCTCTGTCTTAAAAATAGTTGAAAGTGGTTAAGTGTTAAGTTATTAGAAAATGAAGTTCCTGAATAGGCTACTGTCCAACTTTTGACCATATTAAAAATATACTCAATGTTTACTTGCAAAAAGACATAACAGTTCATGATAGGCTGTATAAAATGTGGCATTAAGTATTTCTTCTCAGAATTTGCCGACAGTGGATCAAGCAATCTGACAAATACCCCTTGAAAGGTAATTTCTTAACCTTACATTCGTATACGTGCACTGAACTCAATGGCACATGCTCTTGTAGTATTTATCAAAAAATTTTCTTCTGAAGGAAACTTGACACGTTTTTGCCTTGGCTGATGAGCAGTCAACCCTGTGAGAAATTGTTCAGGACAACCAGGTCCTTGACGAGTACCTTCTCTACGGTTGTTAACTATAGTATGCTAGAAATTTTACAGATTGAATAGAATTCAATTCCTGCAATATGTTAAGAATGATCTGTAGGGTAGTTATCTTCCAAGAAGTAGCAAATGTAGTGCTGTGCTTTCAACAGAGTTTGAAAGAATGACTGATGAATACTTAGGAGCCACCATTTTGAAACCCCAAAAAGGAGTAATCGATAAATCTGAAAATGCAGGAATTGGGAATTGTTACAATAAAACATTAATGATGGATATAACAGAAGTACAAAATTTAGAAGAAAATGACTGTTGAAATTCGGACTGTGATGCTGATGATGACACTGATTGTAATTTGGAAATAGAGATGATTCATGTGATATCACTTTAGTTGATGACTTGGAAGAAAAAATAAGCTATGATGAGGAAAATAAAGATTTCGATGAATCTTTTAAAGGAATCATAAATTTAAAAGATCATAAACAGATTAATGATAAATCTTTTTAAGAGTTGTTCTGGAAAATGGTACAACTAAAACAGTGAAAAAAACGTCATTATATTGGTTATTGGATAAGGATACTCCAAAGCTCAGTTCAGACAGATTAAAAAGGTTCAAATTTAGGACAAATACCAAGAATGTCGATCGTAGAATATATTCTACAGTAAAAAGACCAGGGAAAACCATGAAACCAAAAATTCCGGTATCTGACTCTGAAGAAAAAGAGTCAGCAATTGTATTTGATGATTCTTCTGATGAATGTGAAAGTACAGATAATTTAAAGGATGAAAAAGAAACAAAAATTGAAATGGAAAAATATTATGCTGTTATGTACGATACAGGTAAGACCATTAATGAAAAATGAAAACATAAAGAAAATAAACGTAAAATAAAACTTAAATTCCTGAAAGAAGAGTTGGAAGATTGTCTAAACAGGAGGATATCTAAGAAGTTGAAGAAGACCAAATTTTTTATGGTTCAATTCAAATTCTTGGATGTCAACTGTTAAAACTAAGATAGAGAGTCTATACAAATAATCGAGAAAAGACCATTTTGTCTTTATACGTTTTTATTTACAAAACCGTTAATAATTTTTAGTTTTTTTTTGTATTTATATACCTGTTGGGTTTCGTTGAGATTTTTCGAGAATAAATATTTTTTGTTTAATATCTTCATGTTTTTTTCGTTGAAGTAATTGGTAACAACCTGTATTCCATTGGCAGTTCATGTTTCGCTATTAAAAAAATTAGCATCATCCACAATATTGGTCAACACTGCATCTTCAATCGCATCTGCTACATCACACATATCACTTATCATTGAATAATAATACTTCAAATATGCTACCCTGCTATACATCACTCATTCATACTTGAAAAGAGACATGACAACTTTTTAGGGCATCCGTAATGAAAATGATTCTGCGTAAATTTTTACACCAATTTGTCTGGAGCAATTTTGGTAAAAAATGTTGCCAACAATAAATAAACAAAACGTTAAATTAAGAAGTTGTGTAACGTCTCGGAGTCTATCAGATTTATTCGTGGTTTTTATTTTATAATCTGCAGTGTTGATTTTACCTTTGTACAAATAGGTTGTGTGAAGCAATTAACAAAACCGGTCGATAGTTTTTATCAGTGCCAACTTTGTTTTCTTACACGTGTTTATTTGAAATATTCCGATTAGAGTTTTTAACTAAATAATTTTTCCCCCATCATGGGGTATAAAAAAGGGACGTCATTCTCGACGCAAGTGGAGTCAATTATGTTATGTGATGATGATCAAATGTTACCGATTAATAACTCTCCAAGCACCAACGAGGTTTCTGCAGTAAAACCAGTTCCAAAAAAGTTCAATTTATTGTCAGATAAGTACAATTTATCTACTATTTGGGTATACATTGAAAATATTAAAAGTAGTAATTTGGGAAGGCTACATCCCATGACTGTTGGTCACATACTTTTTAAACAATTAAAGCTAACTAATATATTAGAAATTAAAAGTATAGGTAAAAATCGAATAAAAGTTTTATTAAAATCGTTTCTTGAGGCTAATCAATTAGTTAAAAATCCTTTGTTGGAAAATCATAATTTGGTAGCTTATATTCCAAATCATCTACTCGAATCAAAGGGTATCATTAGGGACGTTGACACTAAATATGACGAAAAATATTTGTTAGAGAATGTAGAGTCTACCTCTCCGGTAATAAACATTTATCGTACTAAACGTAAAATCCAAAGAGAGGATAACACAATTGATTATGTACCAAAACAAACCATTATTATTACTTTTGAATGTAATATTATACCAAAATATGTTGCACTTAATAAAGTATATTGTCAGGTAGAACAATTTATAGGTAGAGTAGTTCAATGTTATCGTTGTTTGAAGTATGGACATGTTTCTAAACAGTGTAAAAACTCCCAAGAACGATGTATACAATGCGGCGAAATAAAAACAGAGGAACATAGTTGCAATAAGGACAAAATTTATTGTATTCATTGTAAATCTAATGATCACCTATCTATATCTAAAAAATGCCCTCAATATGAGAAACAGAAAAAAATTAAAACTATTATGGTTGAACAAAAAACGTCATTTCTGGAAGCCAGAAAATACTGTGAAAACTCTATTTCTTCTTTTGTAAGTCATGATTCTTTTTCAGGCTTATCAAATTATAATAAAGATTTCCCCAGTCTTACTAATCAAGTTAATAATAATACCACACAAACTATGATAAAAAATATTAGGGAAAGTAATAGTTTAATTTTGTCGCTACCAAGTACAAGTGGCACAAAAAAATACTCAGTTCCCATGAAAAAGAAAAGAAAATCAGACTCTCCGTCCAATCAGTCTCCTTCTGACTCGCCTATGTTTCCTTTTACTTTTGGTCCTAGTCAACCATTACCTGCTAACCCCTATAAATCCAATTTTAATAGTATTGAAAGAAAAAAACAGAATATTGCTGACATTGTCTCCAAATTTGTATTCAATCTATTGGATAATATTAGCTCAGTAGAAGACTTGCAATCAATTAATAAAAGTTCAATAATCAGTAGCATAAAACAAGTACTGGAGGATACTCTAACAGTTAATAATTATTAATGGCTCAAAAAGTTTCACTTCACATTATGCAGTGGAATGCTAGATCAGCTGTGGCAAATAAAAACAGTTTGCAACACTTTTTAAATTCTAGAAAAATAGATGTGGCACTTATTACTGAAACTTGGTTTAAAAAAAATATACAATATTGTTATAATGGTTATAATATGATCCGTAAAGACCGACATGACGGCTATGGTGGTGTTGCCATTTTAGTTCATCATTCAATAAATTTTTGTGAATTCAAAATTAATAATAATGTGTGTAGAGGCGTGGAAATGTGTGGCATAAAAATTAAATATGGTAAATCGGAGCTAAGCCTTTTTTCTGTTTATAAACCACCTAAAATTAAATGTTCTGCTAATGATTGGTTTACACTTTTTTCACAAGCAAAAAAATCCGATAATCGTTGGAGGTGATTTCAATGCACATCATTCGTTGTGGGGTGCACATCATAATGACACAGTTGGTATACAACTAATCCAAGCTGCAGATGATCTTAATCTAACAGTAATGAATAATGGACAACCCACAGTTTTAACTCGTCCTAATCAAAATGTTTCTGCCATAGATATCACTTTTTGTTCTCCTGAACTTGCTAATAGAATTAATTGGTCAGTATTAGATGATACATTAGGATCGAATCATTTTGTTATTCTTATGGAGCTTCCAATTGACCAAGTTATCAATGAATTTCCCCTTAAAAATAAATGGAACATAAAAAAAGCCAACTGGCCATTGTATACTGGGACAATTGAAAATACTCTTCAAGGAGATTTCTCATTAAACTCCACATCTGATAAATATCAAATCTTAATCAGCAGTATGAATCAAGCTGCACACATTGCGATACCACAATTTAAAAATATTAAAAAATTAAAACGTTACCCCCCACCTTGGTGGAATTCAGATTGCGAAAAGATTTTGGAAGATAGACATTTGGCTTTCTCGACTTATAAAAAAACTTCGAATTTTCAAAACTTTTTCCTTTGTCAAGAAATGATGGCAAGAACAAAAAGAAAATTTAAAGCTATAGCTAAACAAAACTGGATTGAGTATGTTTCTTCTCTTAATAAGTCTGTTTCGTCTTCTTCTCTTTGGAAACAAGCTAGAAAGATTTATAGAAAACCAATCTCCAACGTCAAGCCTTTAGATGATATCTGGATGGCAGAATTTTTTGACAAAATTTCTCCTCCCTTCGCTGCTATGTTATTTCCTGATCTAACTTCATCTAGTGATGAGAACCATTTTCTTTCAAAACCCATAACTTTAACAGAGTTAAACTATGTTCTTAAAAATCGCATCAGTACTAGTCCAGGACTTGATGAAATTAAATATCCTATGATTGATAACCTTCCTGTTATTGCTAAATGTATGTTGATTGATATATTTAATGATATACTGAATAATCTATCCATAGTTAATGAGTTGAAGGATGTCATCATTATTCCTATTCTCAAGCCAGGTAAAGATCCCAATCATGCTGAATCCTATCGCCCTATATCACTTATGTCTTGTATGTTGAAAACTTTAGAACGTATCATTAAGCACAGACTTGAATGGTGGTTATTTCAGAAAAACCTCCTTCCAAGAACCCAGTTTGGCTACAGAAAAGGTTGTGGTACAATTGACGCTCTAACAACTCTTGTTATCGATATTCAAAATACTTATTCCCCCAATAGATATTTACCTACACTTTGCCTAGATATCGAAGGTGCTTATGATAGCGTCTGCTTACCCATTCTGAGAGAAAAAATGATTAATAACTTCCTAATACCGATTCGATTTACTGATGCAATCATTAACTTTTATTCTTATAGAAAATTGTATATAAGAACTCATAATAATTACCTCATAGGACCTCGTTATAATATTTCAGGACTACCTCAGGGTTCAGTATTGAGTCCTCTGCTTTTTAATTTGTATACAGCTGACTTTCATAGTATTTACGTTGAAAATATCACCCCAAAAATAATTCAGTATGCGGATGATTTTTGCTTATATTCAGAGGCCAAAAAATATAATGATGCTGTAGAGACGTTAGATAAAATATACGGATTGGCTTATAAATGGTTCATTAAAAATGGTTTTGAAGTATCTCCCACGAAATCATCAGTTTGCATTTTTTCTAGACATAACATCCCGAATATCGATACGATTCAGTTAAATACACAAGCGTTTCCTTTTTGTAAATCAATAAAATATTTGGGAATGATAGTTGATAGGAAGTTAACCTGGAAACCCCATATCGAACATATATTGAATAGATGCAACAGAGGTATGAATTTTTTAAAATCCATTTCTAAAACTTGGTGGGGAGCTGATGTGTCGACCTCGCTACTTTTTTATAGATCATATATTAGATCCATAATAGATTATGGATGTACACTTTATGGATCCGCAAGTAAAAATAATTTACAAAAAATTGACGTATTTCAAAACAAAGCCTTACGTATTTGTATGGGTGCTATGAGGTCTACTCCCATTGAACCACTTCACGTGGAAGCTTTAGAACCTCCCTTAAAATATAGAAGAAATCATCTTAGCCATAAATTCCTCATAAAAATTATGTCTTCCAACGAATCTTTATATCACAATATATGTAAACTAAACGAATTTGATTTAACTAACAACTACTGGATCCGCAAAAATTCACCGCCTCTCTGTGATGCTTTCCGAAACTACAACAATCTATGTGTAATTAGATCAGAAAAAAATATGACTTTAGATGATTTTGAATACTTTTTTCATATGTTTAATGTCATTCAACCTAGGTATCATGTAAATCCTATGATAAGTCTTACAATTTTAAACTCCATATTAGAAAATTATTCTGATTCCATACAGATATATACTGACGCTTCCAAAAGTTTATATGGAACTGGTTGTGCGTTCTACATTCCAGGTGATAATGTCGAAAAATTGTTTAAGCTCCCCTCAGACTTCTCAGTTTTCAGCGCTGAAGCTGTGGGCATCTATGAATCGTTAAAATTTTTTTCTTCGTCCAGAAAAAGTTCTGCTATTATATTAGCTGATTCTCTGTCTGTCTTAACAGCTATACAAAATCCAACTATACCTGCTTTATCAGATAATCTTTATATATTCTATATAAAAAAATGTTATTTCAATTAAAAAAAGATAATAAACATGTACAGCTGATATGGATCAAAGCACATATAGGACTTAAACATAATGAACATGTAGATCGTTTAGCTAAAAATGCAGCAGAAAATGGTACCTTATCTCTCTATCCACTAACTGTACCAGACGTATTTGCTAATTCTAGGCAAAAACAAAGTTGTTTATGGAAAAAGTCCTGGAACGATTATTGTAAAATATCTAATACCCAATATTCATCAATTCAACAAGAAATTCCGAATTGTTGTTGGTTCAATTCTTACTCCTGTCCACGTAAATACATTACAACTGTTGTTAGACTACGCTTTGGACATGCATGTTATCCGGCACACTTATATAAAATAAAAATTCTTGACACAGACCTGTGTCAACACTGTCATATCAAAAGTGATCTGAATCATATTTTCTTTAACTGCATATATTCCCAAGAAACTCAAAACCTTATTAATGATTTAATAAGAATCGGATTTTTCCCACCCTTCAATATCTGCCATCTTTTAGCCTTAAACAAAATGGAAGTATATAATGTTCTGATGAAATTCATATACGAATCAAAGGTATGCTTGTGAATGTTTGAACTAGATTTGTTTACCTCTGTTTATCCCAATTGTAGTTATTCCTATCTTTCCGTGGCCGAGTTTTGTTTGTGATAAATTATGTCTTGATGGGCCCCTAGACAAGAAGCGAGTGACCCTGTATATCCTTATTGTATTTATTTTTTTAGGTAGGTAATTTTGTCTTCTCTTAGGTGTGGATAGGTGTGAGTGAGGTGAATATATTTTTTTATATATTAATAGTTTGTTCCTGTTGTGACTGGCCGAATGACGAGTGTCAAAGCCAAGAAAAAAAAAATTTATAATCTGTCAAATTGGCATTTGTAAACACACTGAGAAGTTAATTCACTTTACCTTGAAATGTCCCAATACAAATTCTCTTTCCAATAGAGATATCGAAATATGGTCTACTCCTTTCCAACAAAATGCAGGTACATTTTTTCTGAAAGCCCATGAACATATTCTGTTCTAATCCCATTGTAAATTTAGTTATAGATTATTCAGTATTTATATAACACGACCAAAAATACCCTGAATATAGAATCATCTCCTAATGAAAATGAATTTAATCAAACATCCATTGTTTCCATATAATATCAAGATACAATTCTGAATTTTCATAAATGACAAGACAAGAGAAAGCCCTAAAAAGTTTTCAAGATATAAAATCCTCTCCCACAATATATTTCAAGGGATATCTTGAAAAGGAACATTTGTCATCTATATTTATCTTGACACACTGCCAACGATCATATAAATAAGGAACTAATAAATTCAATACATATTTCATACAATTCCACAATATTCAAAAATTTTCACTGAAATAATATCGATTAAAACTGAAAAATGCCTTAAGAAGAACCACAAATAATTCTGCGTTCAGATAATATTCCTAAAAAAATTTCAGAATGTTATTAGTGCACTGAAATATAGCTGTTTGTGTGGATTGACCCCGTTACATAAGAGGAATTCCGAGGAGATCCAAGGAAATATGAGGAGATCCAAGGAAATGCGAGGAGATTCAAGAATATACGAGGAAATCCAATGAAATTCGAAGAGATCCTGAGGGTAGGCAATCTTTTACCACAAAAAATCTCCAGTGGTTACCCCTTCTGTAGAAACCAGCAGATGCAAGTTTAGAGCAGAAGTGACAGCATGAGCCAACTGTGGTATCATAAAACAAAATGGGCATAGTATAAATCATATTATGATGGTACACAGCTAGAAGTATATTAAAATGTATGTGCTACTAACCTTTGCATATAATGTATCTAAGGAATTTGTAGAATCCATTTTATCAAAACGGTGTCTATCCAAAGCGTCTAGAGCTGCTAGTACCTTTGTTGTCACTGTACCTAAAAGTGTACCAACAGGAATCGAAGACTAAACAAATGTAGACAAAATTTAAACATGTTCGAAACCTTTAACCCTATATTTTAATATAATTCATTATAAACAAATAAGAATAAGTTATGAACAGTCTTTTTAAAAAAAGTTCATTTAATATTATGAGTCAAATGTATATTTTCTTACCTGCTGGTGAAACTTGCCATTTTTCTGTACACCATCTGCCTTCTGCTTTTTTACTCCTTTCTCTAATGCAACTTTCCGCAAAAAGAATTTGCTTTCTAAACATATTCATATCACAACGTGGCGGTACTGGTAACATAGAGGGTAAAACTGGTAAACTATCTAAAGGAGAGCCATGCCAAATAGTTCCCACACCAGTACTACACCACACAAGAGCCGTTGGACATTCCAATGCTATTGTTTGAATTATAGTACTTAGCTGTAACACTGTAGAAACAAAGATTTGTAAAATTGATTATTATTAACTTAAAATTCATCCATTTCAACTTACCAATATCACGATGATGAGGACAATTTTGATATTCGGCCATTGTACTCTGAAGTGGATTGTTAGTAGTATTTTCCTTCTTCTCTTTTTCAGTTTCTTTTTGTTCAATCTTACTTTCACTAGTTGGTGATGTCATAACATTAGTTTCAGCAACATTGGTCAGCATACTTCCTAATTTTTTGGCACAAAAATGTGCTAGCCTTCTTGACAAAAGCTCTGATTGAACAAGTTCATCCAAGTATTGTAGAGTAAGGGGTAGAAATATCCTTAGTATGCCATCATCGCTCGGTGTTTGTAATTTTTGTTTTTCTAGAAGTTCTATTATCCAGTTTAAAACTTCTTGTCGGTCCATAAGTCCTAACAACATACAAAAATATATTTTTTGTACATCCAATTTCCAATCATGATTGGTAAATTAATCAAATACTTTAATAACACAATATTGATAAATTGTATATACCAAAATTTTCAATATAAATGTCAATATTACAAAAATATATTCAAATAAAAAATGATATGTAATACCTTCTTCATACATATATTTTAGTAATCTTGTACAGTAATTCCAATGCCGCATAGCAAGCTTTTGTTCAGTCTCATTTGTATGAGCTACTGTATTCAATATTGAGCTTACTGGCTTCTCAGTTTGAGAATACAGCTCTTGTAACTTTGGTAATTGATCTTTAAGGAACTTTAAAGTAGTACCTGTCCATTCTAAAAATTGTAAAAAAAATAGTTAGATCATTATTTAATTAGGAACCCTAATGTACATATAATAAGAAGACATATTACAATAAACATCAATGTAAATAATAAAAAATATAGAATAGAAAGCTTATTATAACATCAATCGGTAAACAATTACAGGTAACAAAATAAAAATAAATATAGAATAGAAATTACAAATAGAACAAAAAATAGTAGGATCACGATAAAAGGGAATGTAATACAGATAAATGGATTACAATGTTTAGTATAATTCTAATAAAATAAATTGCAATGAACCTATTTAAAAATTACATATGTTTATACAAAAAAGTATGGTAGGTTTTGAACTTCATTGTAATATATAATAAATTGTTACATTGTTTAATATAAATATTTATAAAATGCAATTTACTGTTTCGACCTTTACTCTGTGGAATCTACTCATATTAATTTTTTAAATGAAACTAACTGTTTTTCAATAATTCCACAATATATTGACAAAATGGTAAAAATTCTAAAAAATTTACAATTGTTTCCTCCTTTCTCTATGCCTAATCTGTTTCTAATATCGAGTGTACAAGACCAAAACAGCTAAATACGCGTTCTACTGAAGCTGAAGAAGCAGTTGCACACAGCAACTGTTTCAAGATATCTGGCTCATAATTTTGTGATAACCACCATTGTAGTCCGTTTACATTTTTTATTACTTCCTCCGAAAACATAACTTGCTTAAATGGAGCTCTGCAGGTATTTAACATTACTAACAGTAACAGTTCAGTGTTTTCATATAACTCGTTAATTGTTTCTAAAGCTATATTCTTTTCTTCTGGTGTTAACTGGTATTTTATTTTTGTGGATTCAGCATATACGCTATAAAATGATATGGCGTTACTGCTTGCTTATATCAATTATTAAATTGTTGTGTTTTTTGTAATGGTAATTCCACAGATTCATCAAAGATATATTGTAAATGTTTCCACTGCTCTACAGCATCTGCGATAGTAGCATTTTTTCTCTGCACAGTATCAAGAGCAACTGATATAGGTTTTAAAATGTTTAAATAATCTTGTGCTGCATGTTTAATCGCAATATTTGAAACTTTTTGGTAAATAGTGGAATCAATCTTCTTTTTATTTTCTTCTCAGATTTTTAATATGATGTCCCACTGAGTGACATACATCTCTCAGCAGTCACCAAGGCTATTCCATTGCACATCGCTTGGAAGGACTGAAGTGCTGCCTCCTGCTTGACTGAATTTAGCTCTAGCCAAATGGTTATTTCGAAAATACTTTACAATTTGGACCACATGTTCTTTAACACTTGAAATTCCTTGCACAGTAAATTAGAAATATGTGCAGAGCAGCCATAAGTTATAACTTTTGCGTTCGTTTTTTCTTCTAATGTTTTTCTCATAAGTGTCATATTTGCGGCATTGTCTGTCACAAACGGTTTTAAGGTACACTTGTATTTTAATTCACATGAAGAAATCAGGTCACAAACTATTTGAGTTAAATATTCTGAAGTATGTGGATTTCCTGATGTGTCTATAGTTTCGCATAGGAGGGCTTGTCCATCTTCAGTGGTTATCGTTGCACATAT
Organism: Galeruca laticollis; assembly: GCA_963921935.1. Lineage (NCBI taxonomy): Eukaryota > Metazoa > Arthropoda > Insecta > Coleoptera > Chrysomelidae > Galeruca > Galeruca laticollis. Next base: position 174,686,228 of record OY998177.1, read on the forward strand.
AACTGGTTCGTTGTACACGTTTGACCACCCATCAATTGACATATTTACGGACTGCCCTGACAGGGGGGAGAAATATTTTTCTTTTTCCTCTTCATAGATCTAGTCCAAAAGACTTGTTGCTACCATTTTTATCGAGGGCGGTGTATAACCAGGCCTTATTAACGGAATGGCTTTTTTCACCTCTAAATTCTCAATACATCTGAAGCTCGAATTAGTAGCAAAAATAGCTTTAGCTATTTGTTTGTCAATTTTATGTTTTTCAGCAGTGGAAGTCCGCATTACAAAACCACTCATGGTAGGCTGAGTTTCGATTGCTTTCTTTTTTTGGACTGGTTCAAAAGTTGTTGGACTTGTTGGTACTTTCGGTGGAGTTTTTATAACATATGAACTATCCGTCATGAGTGAACTACAACTTGAGGCAGATGATGTGCTAGCAAAACATAATTAAAAATTGAAATTGATTAATTATTGATTTTAAAAAAAGTGAAAATGTTCAATAGAGATGTAAAAGCAAATTTATTTTTTTAAGTTGAAAAAAATTAAAAATTAAGTAAGTATAGAAGAGTAATGATAATCTTTAAGTAACCTGGGAAAGGTGACGTTAAAAAAGTTACATTAAAGGCCACGTGTTAGATTTCACCTAACATTTAAAAACAATCCTATATGCCTAAAATCTATATCCTAAAATATCTATAAATAAATACTTAAAAATTATATTATCTTTGTTCAAAATAATATCTATTCTAATGTGTTTTCCTCTTTTTTTGTTAAATTCCAGGTTTCTACGGTGTAAAGTACGACTGGTTTAATTACTGTCTTGTATATTTTAATTTTTGTGTTTGTAGACAATATCTTTGATTTAAATGTGTCTTTTAATGCATAGAAACATTTGTTACCCTGTTGTATTCTGTTATTTATCAAAAATGTATCTACTTATAATATAATACGTATATATTTAAAAAATATTTCAAAATATCTCAGAATATATAATTAAAAATTACACTATGTTACTTAACTTATAATTAATATTTATGTCTCAAAACTTTCACTAAATTATCTCAAAAATAAAATATCAAGTGCTTGGAGAATCAACAAAAAACAAAAAATGTTAGGCAAAATCTAACCACGCGATCATTACCAGGTCAATAATAAACATCTTTATTAAATATAAATAAAATTAAATTACTAATTTAATTACCTGTATTCCTTTCTTGATAATTACAAACATTGTGGTGTGCTTTAAATCTTTGGACTAACCCTTGAATATCTTTCTTGCACTTTCTACAAATAGCCCTACACCCAAATTTATTTGGATTTGTTGTCCTAATAGAGAACTGCCATATTGGGTCCTCTTTTCTTCCACTCATTTTACTTTATTTATATGTTTTCACTTCACTTAACTAACCTAACTAGCGAAATGCGTGAAATTGTTGGGCGACGTCAATTTCTAGGTTGAGAAGGAAAACAGCCTCGACAGGAATATTCTTGCAAAATGCACAACAAACGCGTTCGTGCCTCACTTGGCACTGAATAGTGAGTGTATAGGACAGAAGGAAAACAAATCGCGACAAGAATTTTCTTGCAAGAAGCGGGACAAATGCGTTGTCACAAGCTTTTTAGCCACAAATTGTATTATAATCTTTAGGCTTATACATTAAAATAATTAACAATAATTTCTAAGAATCAAAATGTTCAAATTTTATATTCAAATTTAAAAAATCAAAAAAATTAAATAAATCGTGATTTTTTCAAAAAAAGCAATGGTTTTTGATTTTTTTAATAAAAATCCGATTTTGCCCAACCCTGATCAAGGCTAAACAATCAACAATTGAGTTTAGGCAAACACTGAAATAACTGGGAGAACTGACCAAAAAAAATATAGAGGTAGCAGACTAGATATCTCTGATAGTTGATAGTCATTCCACAAACTATAATAATAATAAATTAGAACTGTAGGCTTAATTGGCCATAGCTTGAGAAGTAAAATGTCTCCATTCTTTTTTACTTATCGCTCTGCTCATATTGATATCTAACTCCATTTTCCATCTCAACCTTTGCCTACATTTTCTTTTTTTACATTTTATTGATGTTAACTATAATCATCCTGGATTTCTCATTTTGGTTATTTTCCTTATATATCCTATCTATCTCAATATTTTTACTACAATTCCTAAAATGTTGGGTTCTCCATACACACCATGTAGTACTTGATTCTTCTTCTTATCTAAATTTTATTCTCCTTCCTTCCTCCAAATATCTTTTGCAGGATTTTTTTTATCCCAAATAGATAGTCGATTTTGTTCCCCTTTATTGTACTTTAGGTGTGCTCCAATTTTTATCATTTTACATAGAAAACATTTACAGTACACTGTTATATACAGATAACAATAAAACTTTGACCATATGAAATCTATTATACTTACCAGTAGTAGGATCAGGCATTTGTCTCTTTTTAATTTTAGCCTCAGAGACAGCGACTGTGTAAGCTGAACTCAGTTTAATAAACCAAGCAGCTCTAAGCATTGGAACTTGATGCTCAGTCAACATCACAAATATTTCTTCCTTTTTATTGAAATTTGGTGCTCTCTTTGATAGATTCATCAAAGGTTTATTTCCTGATAAATCTTTAAACCAAGCTTCTATGTGGTTTTTTGTACGATTTGTTACTGGCCAAAAATTATCTTTTGGATTTATTTGTTGTCTTTTTTTACCAGAATCTGGTAACATAGATAATTCCTCTTTTCGTAAAATAATTGCATTGAAGTAAGCTCCAACCTAAAAATGAATTTTTATTAATTTTATCATCTATACTTGTAATAACTACTTTGTGATGGTACTTGTCTTGCAACATTTTTTAATTTTACGTTAATAAATAGACTAAGTACATATAAAAATGAGTTGTGAAGTACACATTTCTCTATTTTATCTACTTAAATATTATATACTCTGTATAAATACAATTTAAAATGAAAAATAAAGTAAATGATACATGACATCATTGTTTGTGACCAACATATATAGTTCATTAGGATTTATACTTAAATTCTGTTTTATTTTCCACATATAGTTTGTTCAACAGTATTGGAAAGAATATATCTTAGATACTTGGATATTGCATTTTAATGAGTGCGTAAAGGATGGACTGATCAAGATAGCATTAGAACTTATCCTCGAATAGCTCGAAGAGGGAATACGCTCGACGAGCCTACACGAGACTTGTCGCCAAGACAGGTTAACAAATCTTACATTGTTTGGTGTGAATCTAGCTTGTGTTTGTCAAAGTGTCAAAAATAAAAATTGCTAAAAATATGGTTATCATCTGAGAAGGGCGAATAGGATTATTTTAATTTATTTAAGATCTTAATTTTAATAAAGTAAATAAAAGTGTACAGTAGAACGTCGATAATTCGGATTAATTGGGACCGGACCCCATCCGGATTATCAAATTATCCAAATTACATTAAAAAACGGCCAGCACGCACTATTTGAGAAAAAAAGTTTTTAAAATTGTATATTTTCTATTATTGGTAGGTAGAGTATAAGGTCTATAAATTAAAAACATGTTTTTCAAGCACTGTATCGTATTTTATTTACAGCAACATGTGTATAATGTACAGTAAAAATATCAGAAACTATATATTTCTTGCTAGAGACGAATCCGGATTATTAACGGTCCAGATTTTTGACGTCCGAATTATCGACGTTCTACTGTATCTTTAAAATGTCATCACCAGGTATATTTCATCATAGCTGTATTGCAAAAAATTGTAATAGTGTGGCAACTTCTCAATTTGGAGTTTAAGAACAAAACATTTGACAAATATCCATCTGACATTAATCAAAGGGATCAGTGGTACAACATTTTAGAACTTCCTTATACATCTGATAATCAAAGGTTGTGTGAAGATAATTTTGATGATGATGCATTATGCAAAGTACTTAAATTTGCTTTACCTTTTCTACCCTTACATCATATGCCACCAAAAGTAGTTGAGCATAGTAATAATACCCAAGCTTTTTAAAGTACAGTATTGTCTGCAAAAAGAAAGCCGATTTTTTGTAACAATGATAGTCAAGAATAACAACACAAATTGTGAAGCAGATAACTGCAGTTTATTAGATAACTTAAATTCTTTTTTAAATTCTCATAAAGAACCAAAATCATTCACTTCTGTAGGTATACGTATATCTGCAAAAGTATAGTATATAGTATATTTTACAGAATTACTCCCAAAGTACCACTTAACAATCTGTATTTTCTCTGTGGTTGTGTAAATAGGCCGCATGTTTCAGCTGTAATTTAATTTTTGAATGTTTTCGCAACCACGGCCGGCAAAATGACTCATTAACACAATACACTGTCATACCATTTCAAACTAGAAGTGATTTGAATTTAAATTGGCAATTCTGTAAATTCCTGATTGGTCAGATCACAGCCAGTTTTACACAGCACTATTGAGTCGAGTGGGGTAACAAGAGGGGAGGCCAGCATTCCGTTTCTCTCGATTATGTAATATTATAATATAACTTGTTTCTTGTTACTCTTACAAACTTCTGTCTATACCCAAGATATATTTTTTCCAATACTGTATAGGGTGCTAGCAAAAGGTAAATTGAAGTACATGCCTACTCCCCTTTGTTCTACTGCTTTAGACATCAACTCTACATTTGGATCCATCAATTTCAAATTTTGATTCATCAGTCAGAGGACCTTGTCTGTATTCACCTAACTCTTGTAATACCTAGCCAAATTTAATCCATTCTTTTTATTAATTGGCTTGAAACTTATTTTAATTGGCGTAAGAAGTGGTTTTGAAACAGGTATGTATTCTTTAAGAGCTGCACCAAGAATACTCGTTTTGGCTGTAGTTACACTGACAAATTTATCACTATTCACATAGATTGATGCTACCATTTTTAGTTTAGTTAAATGTCTATATAACAACTATATTTAAATCTGTTTTCAGTCTGACTAGATAGCAACTGCAGCCTTGAAATATCACAAATGTTTTTACCAGATTTATGAAAGCCAATAATTTTTCTTTTAGTTCTTAGTAAAATTTCTTGTTTTTACTCATTTTGTTAAAAAAAAAAACAGAGAAGTGGAAAGTGCTTTCTGGTCAAATGATCTAACTGAACTGACCATCTAAAAGGACCATAAATCAGAGCAACTTTCAGTTGATATACAGTTGATATCACTATTAAAATAACCTGAATGATTAAATGATTGATGAACAAATGGCACAAGCACTTTCTCGATTTTTTAGCTATATCATATCTAGAGGCTTTTAACAAATCAATTTTTAAATTGTTGTAATAATAATTGAGCGAAGTATTATTCTAGTACACCTTTAAACAATGTCATATATAAATCAAGTCCTACCACAAATCTCTGAATATTCATACCTTGTTAGCAGTGACATTACAATTTCTAGCTGTTCCAAATTCATCGCTCAAGTGGGTCATTGTAGGAAATCCATGTTTTACATTCATACTAGTCAACTCATCCTCCTTTTGTTTAGGTTCTTGTGGATATACATCAGGGGGACCGATTCGCTGTTTCTTTAGAGGTCTTTTTTCATATAAGAAATTCGTACTTAACATTTTGTCCTAATTAATTAAATTCGGTGTAGTAATGAATATTTTATTAAATAAATTATATACTATACACTATTTTTTAATTAAATAATAACAATCTAAAATGTATTCATTATGCCAACAACTACGAGCCCATCTTTAATAATTAAACGTCACTGTCATATAGATATCAAAGCACAGAATACACCAGCTGGTGTATTCTGTGATCAAAGAACAAAAGGTGCGTTCTGTTTGACTGAGATCTCAGTTAATCTCATCTCACATCAGTAATGTGAGCGTTCTTTTTGTTTGACTCACTTAAGTGAGCTGAGATTTTTCCTCACCCTTCACCGATGCTGAATGTGATGTAAGGGGGAATCAGTTGGACTTGAGTCGGAAATAAAGTGGAGGGGATGAAGAAATATTTGATTTGCTTGGTTTATTTGTAGTTTTAACCAAGGTTATTTATGGTTTTAACCATTGACATATAAACAATAAACACACATAATCTATGTTTCTTTTGTTACAAATTTTGGATACATTAATTAACATTGTTAGATGCTGATACGAATCTGTCGTATAGTTTAAATCTATCGACAGATCGCGCGCTTCAATTGAGATGTCGTTCTTTTTGGTGCTTACTCACATCACTTTATCTCAGATCACCTTAACTGAAGTGATCTGAGATCTGTCAAAAAGAACGCACCTGCAGGTAGTCAGTCACAAAAGTTCTAGGCAATTTTTGGTGAAGTAACATTCAATATTAATGACATTTTTCTACATTTCTCGCAAAAGTTCACATTAGGTTTGTTTTCACATGCAATCAGAAATATGTTTCTGATAGCTTTCAAACTACTTATACTGCGCATGTCATGTAAGACAAAAATCCATAACAGGTTTGTGATTTTTGTGGAAACACTGGACTAGAACGTATTACTGGTTGCATAGGCATTCTTCTTCTTTTTCTTTGCTTTTAAGAAATATCCTCATGAAACTAACCTTACTTTATTTCCACAAATTTTCATTATTTATTTAATATTTTTTACACCATAACACTAGCGCTAAATAACACCATTACTCACCACTATAATTAAGTACAATTTTAATCTTCTTGTGTTAGAAAATGGATAAAAGAAGTAAGTATATTGAAACATCTTTTAAAATGATTTAACATAAGACTACATTATTTTTTAAGGGAGCGTACCTCATGAATTAAATGAATTTATTATTATTAACGTTGAACCTGACGATACATCTGTTTCAAGACAATCAGACCTATGGACCTGGACAACTAATAATACAAAAAGAATGATTGATATTTATGCTGAATTAAAGCCTAAATTAGCTACTCATGCAATAAAAAATATGAAAAGATTGTGGGAACTTATCGCTGAAAAAATGAATGGGCCGGTAACACCAGCACAGTGTGAAAATAAGTGGAGAGTATTGGAAAGGGCCTACAAAAAATATATAGATAATCAAAAAAGTACTGGTAGTGGTAGAAAGTTTTTTGAATATGCAGAAGAGATGGACTTGATATTTAAAGGGAAAAAAAATGTGCAGCCTATTTTATTACTCTCTGACACTACAAAAGATGATATTCCAAATTTAGTAGAGGATGACTTAGACAGTGTTAGTGAAACTGATTTAATTAAACCATCATCTTCTAAAAAAGTAGAACCTGAAGTAAAACAAAAAGAAACGCCTTTTCGAATCAAGCATAATCGGACTAGGCAAAGAAGCAATCCAGTGTTAAATAGGAATATTACTTTGGAGAAAATGAGACAGGATAGAAAAGAATATTACAATGCACGCATTGAACAAGAAACGGAAAAGGTAAATCTTTTGAAACAAAGAAATGCTTTGCTATCAGAAAAAAATCAAATTCTGAAGAACAAGATCTGCTCACTCAGTTTAAATAGACCAAATTTGGAATAAGCAAAATATGTAGAATATAAAACAACTGTAAGTCTGAGTTTAATGTACCTGTGTAGTTAATACCAATTTGTTGATTTTTTTTGTTACTTTAGAGTTAGAAAAAAGTTTTATATCTCGTTAATTTAATTTAGTTTTTGAAATATACTTGTGTAGGTATATTTGTTCGTTCTGTTTTGTATGTTTCATAATAAAAACTGTTAAAAAAATTGTTAAAAACTTTTATTTCAAAAACAAACAAATTTTTGGACACCCTCTGTATGCTCAAAACGAGGCTCAAAATTTAAATATGTATTTAACAAAGATTCTTACAGGCCTATCACTTTAATTATTCAAACTTATTGTAGAGTATTTACAATCATGTTTCTTTTTTGTACAGCATCTGGATTTGCAATATTTGCATGTTCTGCAGCATCTTGGATATCATATAAATTTACATTATTTTCATTTGCCTCTAAATTATTATCACCTTCTATGTAAAGGAAGTTATCATTCAGTGCCAAGTTATGAAGAACACAACATGCCCTAATAAAATGAACTATTGTACGTATATCCCTTAACTTAAGGTGATATAGTTGGCGCCATTTTTGCTTTAAGAGGCAGTTACAAAGTTCAATACAAATCCTATTGGATGAGTGTTGAAAATTATAGTTAATTTGATTTCTAGTTAACATTCCCCTGTCTGGAAAGGGAGTCATAAGATTGTACATTAAAGGATAAGCGCTGTCTCCTAAAATATGGAATTCATTACACTTCTCTTGGAGTGAATGAAATAGGTCTGATGTCCTGAAAACACGTGCATCATGCACCGAACCTGGATATCCAACAAATAAATTTGTTATTTTTAATTGATGGTCACAGACAAGTTGTGCCTAAAACAATAAAAACTTAATATGCACTTTATAAATTAAATATTAATATTAATTAATGTTAATATGCTTACCTGTATTGAATAATACCCTTTCCTATTTATATAAGAGTCCGGGTCCTTCAAAGGCTTGTCAATTTTTATGTGGGTTCCATCTACGGCTCCTATAATTCCTGGATAACCATTTTTTTCGCGAAAATGTCTTTCGATTTCAGCTTGCCTTTCATTGTTAGGCCATATTATTACTTCAGGCGCCAGATTACTTAGGAAATATGTCATTCGTTTAGTTACTTTATGTAAGGAACTAATGCATATATTAAATCTATCTGCCACATCACGGAAACTGGCACTTTGATGCCCCGCAAACCACAGAAAAATCTGTGTTTGCTTTAATGGGGTAAGTTTTTCATGTGGTCCCAATTGCCACTTATAATATTCACTATTCTCAAAACGAACAGCGATGTCTGCAGCAACATCTTTGCTTACTCGAAAGTGTTCTATGTGTTCTTTATCATTAAACTGCGGTGCAATCTGTTCAAAAAAACTTTGATTTTTAGGCCGAATTCTTTCTTCTAACATAATTTCTAGATCTGAATCTGTTTCCGACATTTGGGAAAACTCTGATCCATCGGATGAAGAAAAATCAGACATTTTTTACTACAAAAAAAAAATTAAAATGCAATAAATAACACTATTTAATATTCACATTATGAATGAATTAATTACCTATTTAACTTCACAAATCAGAATAATTATTTTAACCACTTTTAACTACAAACACAAAGCAAAACCGCAAACGTCAACACAAATAGCACAAAATATAAATTAATTGTCAAAATTCAAAATAATGCGAATTGCGCATGCTCCAAACTCTTTACTTGTAAATAATCCGCAAACTCTTCTTGCTGCTAGCAAACTGTCAGGAACTGATGTGTGAACAACCGACTCTTAGTTTGATAACAGCTGGAAAGTGATGTGTGAACGCAAAAAGGTATTACGCAGAATCCAAACATCAGAAACACGTTTCAAACTGATGTGAAAACAAACCTATTTACGCAACAAAATACAATGATTTAAATTTGCGATGCATCGCAAAAAAATTGCGATATATCGTAGGTGAGGCCGAGCCTTTATTTTTTGAATTTATGTATCAAAAAAGGTAAATGCATTAATTGTTAAAAAATACACTCGTGAAAAATAAAATTGAATTTGACCGAAAAAGTTGTTTTCTTCATAGATAGTCATTAAACTCATCAGCCAATATATTTTTTTAATAGTAGGTAGTAGGTGTTGTTATTAAATGGTGCCCGAATTCTGTGACTAAGTTACACTGCTTTGTGACAAGTTTAATAGAATTAATATTAGAGAGATATTGCAATAACGTCTGGCAGTATTATAGGCGACTTTATTTTAATAGTGACCGGCATTATTCTGTGATTAAATACAGAGATATTGCAAGTAAGTATCATTAGTTGTCCTTATTCGATACCGACAAGACGTTCGTTATTCAATTCATAACATAACCTAAATTTAAATTATAGAAACCTACTTGAGATTTGAGCTGTTGATTAGTTGATACTACGTTTGAACCGTTTGATATTGTTTTTGTATTCGATGGAAGAAATAGTCGAGGCCGTAATTCTGGGTGGAGGAGATGATGAAGATATTGAATGGGTAATTCTCAATAACCTATTGATTAATCGAGATGAAGTCGATGCTGATGCAGGCAACTTTGATTTGAACAATTATGCAGATGAAGATGTGAAGTTGCACTTCAGATTTTCAAGAGATGGCATTTTGAGACTTCTTCAATGTTTGAGTTTGCCGAATGAAATCCAGACAGACAATAGAAACAAAGTGAGCAGTAAGTCATTCTTAAAGTGATAAATGATTTCATGGAAACACGTTATTCAAACTCTTTATCAGTAGTTTGGGAATTTTATCAATAATTTTCATTTCAGGTTTAACAGCACTCTGTATTCTATTGAAGCGTTTGGCTTACCCAAACAGGCTATTCGATATTTGCATGATGTTCGGATATTCACCACAATCTTTGTCTCAAATAATAAAATGTACAATAAATTTAATAATTGAAGACCATGAAAGATTATTAAATAATTTGGATAACTTGCAGTGGTTGGATAGAAATAAATTACAAAATTATGCGGCGGTAAGTTTAGTGTATATACCTAATAAACTTCAATAATGGGCATGTTTTGTAGGCTGTCCAGAATAAAGGAGCTGTGGTACCAAACTGTTGGGGATTTATTGATGGTACTGCCAGACAAATATGTAGACCAACTATAGATCAAGAAAATTATTTTTCGGGGCATAAAAGGTTTCATTGTGTAAAGTACCAATCGGTACTTTGTCCAGATGGCATCATTGTCAGCCTAAAAGGTGCCTTTCCAGGAAGGAGACATGACGCAGGCATATTTCGAGAGTCTAATCTGTATCAAGAATTAGAACAGAAAGCTGTTGTTAATGAAAATTAAAAGTATGTTATTTATGGGGATCAGGCTTATGGAATCATGGAACTCGTACTTTCTCCATATCATGGACGAACAGAAGATTTACCTCCACATCACCAAGAATTTAATAGGGTTATGAAAGTTTTGAGAGTAGCAGTTGAATGGGGTTTTCAAAAAATTGTAACTGAATTCGCTTTTGTAGATTTTAGAAAAAACCAAAAATTGCTGTTACAAGATGTACAATCATTGTATAAGGTTGCTGTATTGTTTACAAATTGTCATACTTGTCTATATGGCTCTCAAACAGCATTGTATTTTGACATCATGCCACCCACTCTCGAAGAATATTTTGGTATTGGAAACTAAAATTTATAACTCAATGTGAAGTTAAATATGTGTAAAATTTGTTTTTTGCATATTTATTGAAATATAGTGTTTGAATTTTTGTTATTTACTTGTACACTTTCCTTCAACTATAACCAAAGGTGTAAAAAAGAGAGGAACATCCACAAAAAATTTATAATCATAAAAAACAAAATATGAGAACTCATATAAACTGAAAAAATACATTAATATTATTTTAATAAATAATCTGAAATAAATAAAATATTCTACTCCTAACATTACAGAAAAAAATTTGCTCAGCAGCTTTTTTAAACAAAAGAGAATTAATCCTAGAATCACAAAAGGAAAATATACAACAGCCTTAAAATATAAAAATATTCTTATTCTGAGATCAAGTTGGTCACTATAATGAAAAACATATAAATTGAATTAACAATAACCCTTGTTAATTTGAGTTAGTTCCTTCTAACTGTTTCATTAATGATTCTATCAGTTGTTGTTGCGTCTGTAATAAAAGCTGAGTAATTGTCTTGTCTGATATCATCATTTCAAGTTTTTTTTTCTCAATATCCAATTTTTCTTTCCTTTCGGTTATTTCCCAATCAATCCTCTTTTGATCCAGTAGTAACTTTTTTTCTTCCAACAATACTTTTCTTGTTTCTAAGTCTAGTTCTCTATTCTTGAATGTAATTTCCCTCTCATTTTTTTCTGACAGATAACCCAATGCATCCTTTCTTAAGGTTTTACTTTTATTATTTCTCTTTCTGATTGGTCCTACAATAAATTAGAAAATACATTGTCTAGATGGAATTGAAAATATGAACATTTTAATTTCTTTATTAGGTGACGAAAAAGGATGCTTCACAAATAATTGTTTTAAAGCGTATCAAAACGCATGTGTTCTGAAGTTATAAAATAGATTTTTATGAAACTTACGTAGAATATGTGTTTTTTCATCATCAGAATTTTTTGGTACATTGGCAGGTACTGATATAATATCTGGTATACTTATTTTATTGGATGGGACACTCTCAGCACTGACATTTAATTCTGCAAGAACAAAAATTGATGATAAATTTTACTCACTCACAAATAACTATAAACTTAATTTCCACATTCAATAACAAACCTACCACAGTAGTTGTGATCTTCCGTCATATAAAATTTCTTCAGTTTCTATCACTTCTCCTTCAAATATAGAATTGTGGATAATGTTTTCATCATTATCATTCACAAAGTTTAAGGCAAGTGATTCTCTAGCCTGTCGACCCAATTCTGCAATTTGTTTTTCTTTAGAAATCATCTTCTTTTGTTTAATTGGTAACCCTCCACTTTCTAGGCATATGCTGCTGACTTCTTGCAGTAAATGGTCTTTTTCGCTGTAAGGATCTTCACAACCTGATCTGAAAAGAAAAATCAATAGTGAATTATTTGAAATAAAAGTACATTATAAGGATCTCTTACCGAATTTTGGTGATTTTATCCTTTTTAGCCCACAATTCTAATAAAAGCTGCAAATGTTTTAGTGTTTTTATAAGAAATTTCTTCCCCAGAGATGTTTCCATATCACGTTGAATTTCAACCCATGCTGCGGGGTTTCTTAGAGGATTGTGGGCAATTATCTCCCTGAGTAAAAATATATCATCATCATAACTGAATCTTAGTCTCTTCGATTTTTCCTTCTCCATAATGTTTCAAATTGTTCCCAACGTCCAACAACATGTAATCAACCACTGTCAAAAATTTCAAATTTGTCAGCCACCTGTCATGTCATATACACCGAGCATGTCACGATCTAGCCCGAAATGAAAAGAGAAGTTCTTAAATTTACCGATACATCTATCGGTAAATACGGTGTCTACCAAAGCCGTTCTTAAATTTACCGATAGATTGTCGATAGAATAATCCCAGTGTTCTTAAATTCACCGATAGTTCTACCGGGCTTTAGACTCGGTAAATCTGATAGATTTGGAAGGGGAAAGCACAATCATCAATCATATGCAATGACAATGAACAATCTTACAAAGATTGTTTATTTATTGAGGTTAATGGTTTTGTTCTGTTAAAAATTTAATACTTGTTTTTTTGTTAATAAAAATTATTATGATATGGAATTATCCTATAATGGTGAAATGTTTAAAGTGATGGTGGACCTAAATACGCACGCCATGCTTTTACGAGGTGAAATTTTGTATCGAATTAAAAATTAATAAATTACAGTGTATATTTTTTTTGTAGACATGTCCCTGGTAATACAAAAAATAAAAGTTTACTTGCGTCAATACTAATAAAGATGGCTGCTGGGCTGGTCTGAAAATGATTGTCAAATTTATCTTCTTTCTTTTTCATATTTTTTTTCAATCTACCATAGAATCTAACCAATACGTTCTTATAATCGTCTACCGATAGTTCAACTTCATTCTACCTGACATTTATCCGACATATCACAGGCATCTATCGATAGAGTCTATTGGTGGATTTTAAGAACTTTCCCAAAATAAGGGAACGTTAATTCTCCCTTTTAAATGTCCACTAATAAAGTCAGGCCGTATTTTAATAAAGTTGTCCTAATTCCAGATTCACAGTGCGCATGCGTACATGTCAAAATAAAGACGACTTTATTAATGCCTGGCGTTATTGAGCACTGCAATATCTCTCTATTAACATAATTATTTTGTACAGGGACCGAACTATAGAGGCAGCACTTCTATCGAAAGTAGAGCGCCCTGGTGTTAAATAAGAAAAACATTGTGATGTAAACAGTATAATAAACAACCCACAAAATGGAAAAAATGAATAGATCTTTTTATTTTCTTTGCCAGGAAAAATTGTTGGTATGTAAGATGGGTGTAGGGGATTTTCTGATTTTTGATTATTGACAAAATGAGCACTGCAAATTCTATTATTTTTATTTGGTTTCCAATCCTCCCGATGTTTTCTGAAATGTAATTAAAAAACTTGAAGTTATTCGTTTTGTCCAAATGTTTACTTTCTTCCCCTTAATAGTATTTAATTATTTGAACTTATTATATAATATTAAAGTCAGCAAACACATAACTAGTTTTTTATTTTATATAATCAATGAAATCGTACAGAAAACAACATTTTATTCTCTCGATAATAATCTTTTATTTATGAAAAAAAAACATTTAGAACTTCTCTAATAGCTGCCAATTGTAGTATCATACTGAATATACACAAAATAATAGTTAATAAAATGTTTTAATTAGAACATTTTAATTACATATGGGTTTTTACTACATTTATCCATTTTTGACGTTTTAAGGTTATCCACGCACATCACAAACAAACTCACTCTAATAATATAGAGTTTTTAAGCCTACAACTATAACGAAGATTTTGGGTGTAGTTATGGTTAACTTTATCAACAATAACGATTACATTGAACAAGAAAAGAAGGTGTTTTTAAGCCATCTATAAATAACGTATTCTGTTTAACAGTCACAGATTAATTATAATGACAGTTGACGAATTGTAAATATAACACCATGTTATTTAAATAGTAAATACATCAATATTTTATAAATTTAACAATGGAAGAAGCTTTAAAACATGTTATTGTTAGAAGGATCCTTACATATTGAATAATAATTAATCATGGATAATAAAAATGAAGGTTAGGTTTTAAATTTGGCACAATAAATTCTCAACGTTGTCAGATTTTCTCAGAAAAAATAGGTAACAGCTTTATTGACAAAAAAAATTGTTTAATAAACTATTGTCTTCTAAAACATAAAGAAATATAGTACTTTCCTTTACATTAAAGAAATTAAGTAGGTTTTAACAATTGCGTGTACCAAAATATATCAATTTTGACAACGTTGTAATTGGAAAAATAACCATAAGCATAAAAACCTTCTTACGGTATTTCTCCGTAAATAACGAAGTCCGTTATCGTTATTAAAGTTAAGGTCGTCAAGTTTTCATACTGCGAATTCTCAGAATAACGATAACCATACTTACGTGACAAAATAAAGGGCTTAAAAACTATATTTAATATCAGTTTTGAAAAAATGAACATTTAATAATACTACTAATACACGAGATTAGTGTGACGTCACAATTTGAAGCTGTATCCAAACAAACTATTTGTCATAGGAATTTCCATTTTAGTGTAGATTTTTCATTATGTAAGCGTTTCATACGTGTTTTTGAAAGGAATAAATTGTTGAAAAGTAAGTAATCGTGCTTACTCAATATAAAAAATAATTGTTTTGATAATGTAAGTTATCCTCCAATTCGTATTTTTGATTTTAAAAGCTATTTTTGAGGTTACATTTACTGGATTATTTGATTAATGTGAAAATATAAGATAAATAATAGTGATTGTTTGTTCTAGTGCCATCAAAACATGTTTCAACATTCTCTTGAAACCTTTTTTAATGATGAGTTTGTTAGTGAAGAATGCTTAATTGAAGTGTCCTTTCAAGTATCCGAATGACGAAAAAATAAAACCACTCTCAAAAGACAGGAATTACATAATTCATTTTGATGAAAATATATTATTGATAATTGAAAAATATAACTATTATCACCAAATACAAGGTGCATTATAACTATTATCACCAAATACAAGGTGCATTACATATTGCATGAGAGGACATGTGCTATTTAATATTATGGATACCAAGTGACATTATTGTGGGAATTGCTCGACATCAAGAATGGAAGAAAAATTTACGTGTTTTAATAACATTCTACCTTTACAAATTTGTACCATTTATATTAACATAATAAAATGTTTTCATAATTATAAATTTTGGTTTGTTTCGTGCTAAGAAAATTAAATTGTGGAAACGTTGCAGATTTACATAATTGAAAATATGCCATTTGGTCTGAAAACTCAGAACATCATATCACAACTTTGCCTCAATCAAATCATATTTGTACGAGGTTCAGAGTTTCTGTTGGTTGCTTTCAAATTTTATTTGATCTGTAGGCTCTTTTTTCAACTAAATGTGTAAACATATTCAATGTTATCTAAAAACAAATAATATAAACAAAAACGTTTCCAAATTTCTTTATTACACAGAGAAATATTTACTTGTAATACAATGGTTTACAGTTTATAGAATGAGGAAGGTAATGTACAATGTGGAATTTTAATTTAAAATAGCAAGGCGTTTAAAAAATCATACAAAACAACTTATAAAACATGTAAAGCGAAAGATGTGTAATGGCAAATGATAATGTATATGTTATAGGGAGATCGATATATACAGTACAAAATCAAACATACATTGAACACACACAAGTTTGCCTCTACCTTGTTTGCAAAGATTGATCTATTGTTCTACAAATATTGTATAAACACACAAAATAAAATGTTATATTTATCATTATGTAGGTACCTTGTCAGCTTCATCCATTTGCTTCTTACTTTTGGATCCTTTGGAAATCTATAAAACTTACAGTTCTCGCTGACATTATAATGCTTACAGCCTGGTGGCCAGGACAGTACCATTATTCTTTATGTGAAGAAACCTAAAATTACATAATACAGACAGAAAAATAATGAAAATAATTTTATTTCATAAGTTTATAATAGCATGTTTAGGTTAGATAACTCTTTTATTAAAATTATATTGTTATACATACCTATTTTGGCTGAAATCGAATATATCTCTTTGTAGAAGTCTTAGTGTATATCAAAATGCGTAAATCAGCAGTTATATTCAAAATATAAGGGAATAATCTCTGGTCCAAAATCACACCAATGATATCTAAATGGCTAGTTAAGTTTGTTTCGATACAAAATTGACATAAACTAAGATTATGACGTCACCACTAATACCGCGTATTGTAACTCTTATGTCAGTGGTGACTACAGTTTCTGCATAGTTGAACATACGGAAATATATGGCAATATTTCAAACTCTTGATAATGCAGGATTAGGTGAAACACTATCAGTTGTAATTTATATTTTAATAAACAGCTACAATCTTCCTTGTCTAGGTGAACAGTTATTTAATTTATAAAAAAAAAACTTGTAACATAGAATTTGTTTGTCTAGCAAAAATTATATGATAAACCAGGAATAGTTTCAGTAAAAAGAGTTTATGAAATTAAATATTTATTTAGTAATAACTACATTTTTATAACACATACATAACACTCAACAAACTACATAACTAGATTATTTCCCAAGATTCCGCTATTTTGATTCTTAAAATTCATTATGTGTTATTCTTTTAACCATGTTGTCTGGCATCTAGTTCAAAATAATTCAACAAGAGGGGCTCTGCATGAAATATACTTATTTCTAGTGTCTTCTCTTTTGTAAAAATTTTGATAGATTTTGTTTGTAACACAATCTCTTTTAACACTGAAAGAAAAAGAAGTGAAAAACTTGAATGAAGCCAAACAGAGTTTGGAAGAAACTAACACGTCTCTAAAAAATGAAGTAGCCAAGCTAGAAAGCGAGCAAAGGAAATTGGAATCCTCCGCTCATGCTCTCAAAGAGAAGATAAATTATTACGAAGAGAAGTCCGAAGAAGTCGATACGTTGTCAGCCGAAATTCTTAAATTTAAGAACAAGATAAAGGACATGGAGCACTTGGAGATCATTATGAAGGGAACCAGAGATGAAGTGAACGATGTTTTGAAGTAGGAACACAACGCTGAATCCTTGGCCTTGCTAACTGTGACTTTGAAGAGGTAAGTATAAAACTTGATTCTGATTTGCAATTTTTTTATCTAGACTTGATTTTGTTGATTTATGAGCGAATTTTAATGATATTTACATCGATCGGTTGGTTCGAAATTCTGTTTGGGCTTTAAAATCAGTATTTTTTCATTTTCGGAAGGATTAAAATGATTTGATGTTTTATGATAAATATGCTCATAATTGCTGGTATTTTGCGTTTTTCTTATTCCTGTTTCTATGTCAGACATAAGCTGCGCCAATTTCTTATGTCTCGGAGTTATGCATGTCATTTCCTTCCTGTTCCTCTTTTTCCTTGAATGTTACCCATCCATATTTCCTGCACCACTAGATATTTAGGTCGACAAGTACTCAACTTTTCTTCCTTTTATAAGGTCCATTACTCCAGCTCTCCATAATACCTCTTCGTTTGTCACATGTTCTGTTAGGTTAGGTTTTGTCAGAAACTGAGGCAAATTTCGCAATTGAAAGAGACGGAGTATTTGTCTTACCCATTTGTTATAGGTCCGATATTGAGGATTGTAACTGAAAATTATTAATTTTTATGTTAATTAAATCAATAAACTTAATTGTTTTTATTATTCTAAAATTAATAGAGGAAAGATATTGTAAATAATTAGTTTGCAATTCATTGCAAATACCCAAGAATAGATTTATCAAGTAGCCACCATTCAGTTAAGGACCCAAGGAGCCAAATCAACAAACTCGTGGCAGTGTTAGCATGCCTACGAGAGATCGTATGGACAAATCAATCTATACACATAGAAAGCAAAGTGAAAATATATGTCATGTGTAAGACCTATTATAACGTATGGCATAGATGTACGGGAGGACACAAACAAAACAGAGAGTTGCGTGTGGCCAAGATGAAGACCCTAAGAACATTTATAGGAAAAACAAGAAGAGATAGAGTGAGAAACACGAAAGTCCGAGAACAATGTGGAGTACAAGATGTGGAACATTGGGGAAGACAAAGAAAGAGACAATGGTTCAGTCACTTAAGGAGAATAGATGAAGACCAAATATATCGTGTTGTGCCAGAGGGAAAACCAGTGGGATCTTGATCAGCGGGAAGACCACCCAAGAGATGGAAGGACAGCTGGCAGGCAACATCTCAAGAAATGCTACAGAGAGACGAGCTTGGAATTGACAGATCGTAAGGTCTAAGAAAAGAAGAAGCAATTAATTGATTAAAAAGCACAAAAAACTGAAGCATATATTTTAAATATTTGAAAATAATTTATTTAATATCATCCTATCTAAGAGGGTCTAAATGGGGCATTTAAAGAGAATATGCTTCAACGACTCTGGTGTATGCATATTACAAACGGAACAGATTTCCCCACAATCAATTATATAGAAGTTTCCTTTAAAGGAAAATTTCAGTATCTTTTTACTGGAAGTTCTGATTTGTGCGACAATTCTCGTTATGTATATAGATGCGGGTATTCGCAAGTAATTTCTCCCGGTTTCACCAATTAATAGTTGAGAGTATATCAGAGAATAACTAGACGTAATCTTCCTATACATATCAATTTCGTAAAGTCGTTTTTCAAAATTTTCTAGAATAACCCCATCTAATTTTCCTGAATATGTATTTAAATAGTTTGTCCATAAATGTTCACACTCTGCAAAGGTAAACCATTCTTTAACTTGAGTGACCCAATTATATTTAGCGTTCTCCGTAGCTAATTGTAAAAGTTGCATATAACAGATTTTGGACATTCTAGAATTATCCATTATTTTAAGTTTATTTAACCAACTTAAAGCATGTTTAAAAATAATTAGTGATAAATGGGGCGAATATGTCTCAAGGCGTACAATATAATCTGGCGTATTCTGAGACAAATTCAACAGTTTTTTAAAAAAAATTACCTGAACCCGCTCAATAATATCAGTATAGCGTAGTCCCCATATGCCAATTCCAAAAGAAAGGCAAGATAAAATGATAGAATTATACAATTTGATTCTGGAATCCCATGTATTAATTTTTGATCGGCAGATAATATCCATAACTGCTCCAATGGCGCGACAAGCTTTAATTTTAGTATTCTTAGCCATGGTACAGAACATAGCTGTAGAAGAGAAATCGACACCCAGATACGTAAATTGCTTTACTATATCTAACCTAAAACCATTGTAATAAAACTTTCAATTATAATTATGTTTGTGCCCTCCTTTTGCAAATATTAATACTTTCGTTCTATCAGTGTTAACTGTAAGTTTATTGGTAGAACAATAAGTATCAAGTATTTTCAGTTTGCGTTCTATGTCTATTGGGGAGTCCCCCAGGATTACTATGTCATCGGCGTATTGAAGCATTAACACATCATTCTTGCCATCAATATTAATTCCGCGTAAGTTACTTAAACGAAAGTAATCTTCAATATCCGATATGAAAATAGAGAAAAGCAGTGGACTTAGCGGTTCACCTTGGAGAACTCCCTCAGCGATAGAATATTTTTTACTATATAGGTTTTGGTGTCTAATTAAAAATGTGGCGTTCTCATATAAGTGTTTAAGTATTCTAATATACTTAGTACTAACCCCAAACTTAAATAGTTTTAACCAAAGAAGTGTATGATCTATGCTGTCGAATGCCCTCCGAAAGTCTACAAAAACAGCAATAACTTTCCTGCGGGGGAGCCTAAGAGTTATTTGCAAAACAGAAGTCAAAATAAAAATATTATCCGAACATCCCCTATTCTTTCGAAAGCCAAATTGTGTTTCAGGAAGAATGAGATTATTTTCACACCAATTAGACAAGCGATTTAATAGAATTAACGAAAACTCCTTGGCACAACAATTAATTAGAGATATACCACGATAGTTATTAGGATCCTCTAAGGGTCCTTTTTTGTGAAGCATTGTGAGAATTGTTTCATGCCAACCGGAAGGAATAATTTCCGAGTCCAAAATTTTATTATATAAATGACAAATATATAAACGCCAGTTCTGTGGTAAATGCTTTAAAAATTCGTAAGTAATACCATCCTTACCTGGTGATTTGTCATCTTTGCCCAAAACCAAAGATTGATCAAGTTCTAGAAGTGATATGGGGGCATCTAGAAATTCGTCTCCGACTCCAAAAAAACATACTTCATACTGAACTTTAATTGAAGATATGCTATCGTAAAAATATTCCCACTCCCTGATTGATTTAGGACAACTTCTATATTTACGTCTAAATAACCTTAATGTTTTCCAGAACTCCGACGGATTTTTTGTGTTGGAAAGAGTAGTTACAATATCTTTTTCATAATCATTTTTCTTCCTTAAAATTAATCAATTATATTCTTTTTTGTTGGAAATATAAGTTGTCTTGTTTATTTCGGAGAATCCTTGTTTTCTACATATTTTCAATGAATTTGCTACTTGACGTTTAGATTTCTTACAGTCAGCATCAAACCAATGCTTAGAACGTATTGAGTTAATGCCATTGAAATATTCTACTGAGATTAAACCTTTAAGTTTTGCTACATCCCATATTGTACTACACAGAATATCATACAAAGCGTCCACATCTCCAATTGCTCCTACGTTTGGTAAGCATTGAATTGACAATTTAAAATCAGTTACTTTGGAACTGTTCCATTTAAGGCGAGTGAAGGATGATTTAGTATGAGTAATATTATTGCTTCTTATTACTGAGCCGAAGGATATAACTATTGGAAAGTGATCAGACAAATATTGATCATCTGGCACACTAAATTTTTCAATTAATTCAAGCTTATCAGTATTACAGAAACAGAGATCTATTACACTTTGCCCTAATGCCTTACAAAAAGTGAAGTTAGCAGGTCTGTCTGTTTTTATATGACCATTTATTAACGAGAAGTTTCTATCTGACATAAATTCCAAAAGACGATGACCCTTATAGTTACTGACTTTATCATAACTTAGCATATTGGGGAAAAATTGAGTATTTGCTACAACTTCTTCTGGAATTTCACTTGTCTCGTCAATTCTACTATTAAAATCTCCAATTATAAGAAATAAACAATCAGGATATTGTTCTAGTATAGCATTAAGTGACATTCCAAAAGCTTCCAACAATTCATCATACTCACATTTAGGTGAAAAATATACAACACAAACAATAAACTGAAAAGAAGATTTTTCAAAATGATACATTAGCCACCAGGGAGAAGTTTCCAGAACTTTTGAATTGTAACAATTTTTGTAAAGTATTGCTATACCACCTTTTGCATGTCCTACTGACTTCTCCCGGATTGCTTCCGAATAAACAATACTATAGTTACTACTTAAGGCGTCAGGTACTTTTATGCCCGAATACCACCATGTTTCGCATAAACATAAAAAGTCATATTGTTCATGTGGGTCTTGAATAAAATTATTAAAGTTTTTAAAGCCCCGCATATTCCAGAATATCATATTAACAAAAGGCAAGTTATTTAAATCATTGTAATTAGTTTGGTTTGGTTTGGTTGTTCTTATGCAAGTTTCGGGTTTTTCAAAGAATTTTCACTAGTTGTATCTTCGGATGCTGGAGATCTCTCGCTTACTGTTCTTCCTTTTGTTTCCTTGGATGTTGTTGATGGTTCTCTATGCAGCTTTTTCCACCTCTCAGCATTCCTTACATCATATTCCTTTCCACTGACTACAAGTTTATTATACTTTAAAAATGCCTTATGACCTTCGGTTCTAGCTATCTTCATCTGTTCCAAAAGTTGTTTTCTTTGCATTTGAATTTCTTTTGGGAAGTCTTTGTTGACACTCCACTGGGTGTTTTTTAAGTTTTTAGCCGATTTTAAAATTTCAAGTTTTTTTGTTTTGTTAACCATTTCTATTAGTACTGGTCTACTTGCATTGTCCCTCTTCTTCCCCAATCTTCTGATATTCGTTATATCGTGTTCCATTTTAATTTGCACCTCTAATGTATTTATTACTTCTTTTATTTTATTTTGTAGAATGTTATTAGCTTCGTTATGTGCTTCATTTATTCCGTAGATGATTAAGTTTTTACTTCGGAATTCTCTTTCTAAAAATTGGATTCTCTTTTCTTGTTTCTCCAGCTCCTGTTTAAGTTCTTCATTCTCCTGCTTCCTCTCAAGATTTTCTAATGTTAGGGCAGTTAGTTCTCGCTGAATTTCGTCCAGTTTTTGCTCCATTCGAACATTTCTCTCATCCATAGTGTTCAATTTCTCCAAGACTTTTTCCATTTTGCTACTTATTTAATTTGCTCTGTTATTTCCTAGATACGATCCTGTGTTTTTAGTTTTAACTTCTTGATGTCAGGTAATTAACTAAATCACTTTATCGATTTAGAACAGGTTTTGTTACAATTTATAAATTAAAGAATCTGGTTTTTAACTTGCTGTATATTGTATTGATGACGTATTGTATGGATATTTGGATAATCTCTAAGCTTTGAAATATATTCTTTCTACATACCTCTCATTAACGCATCGATTTCATAGCACTAACTTTTTCACTATTTTATTCAATCGTTTGATAAAGAAAATAGGAATTTAATGAGAGCCGATATAATCAAGTCTGGTTTGCTATCTCGCCAGGACCGAACTATATATATATATATATATATATATATATATATATATATATATAAAGAAGATGTAGGAATATCGCGTGATATGTTAACAACAACAACAAAGAGATTCATGGGCAATTCACGCAAAATAAAGGGCTACTGAAATAGAGTGGTAACCGTGGACATGCATGTTTCTGGCTTATTTTGCCTCTTCAGCACGGCATAACAAAATAAGGATGTGAAATTTGGGAGCAAATATGTTAATCGAAACATGGGAAAACACAAAATAACGGATTTCAGCAGGGAAACCAAACGCTCATTTGTGTCTTCAATTGGAAGATCCCGAGTTTTCAGGACAACAACCAACATCGACACGGAGGCGCATATCCACGGTTACCACTCTATTTCAGTAGCCCTTTATTTTGCGTGAATTGCCCATGAATCTCTTTGTTGTTGTTGTTAACATATCACGCGATATTCCTACATCTTCTTTGTTATTTACTATGGGTCGGAAGGTTCATGGCGGGGGGGCTATATGCGCCTCCGTATCGATGTTGGTTGTTGTCCTGAAAACTCGGGATCTTCCAATTGAAGACACAAATGAGCGTTTGGTTTCCCTGCTGAAATCCGTTATTTTGTGTTTTCCCATGTTTCGATTAACATATTTGCTCCCAAATTTCACATCCTTATTTGGTTATGCCGTGCTGAAGAGGCAAAATGAGCCAGAAACATGCATGTCCACGGTTACCACTCTATTTCAGTAGCCCTTTATTTTGCGTGAATTGCCCATGAATCTCTTTGTTGTTATATATATATATATATATATATATATATATATATGTTAAACCACTAACTTGTATATCACTGCAACAGTGGATACAATTTTCCGACCAAATCCCAAAACCTTTTTAATTGGGGGCGAATCAGTTATAGACCTAACCTTTAGCACCCAGGATTTAACTCAACAAATTACACGGTCTACCTTAGAAGAGCCATATGGTTCAGATCACTTTCCAATACACGTCAAACTAGAATGTATAAATTTTCTACCAAAAAGCTCACCAACAATCCACAGCATATGGAGACTCAAAGATGCAAACTGGGAATTATACTCCTCTGTATTACAGTGGACAGAACCGAAAACAACACGTGATGGTGTCATCGAAAATATAAACAAAGCAGCAGAGGATGCTATCCCAAAACACTTTTCAAATAAGAAAAAACATAATCACTGCTCCAAGCAATGGTGGAATGAAACTTGCAACATAGCGTCATGCTACTCTCTACAATAGCCCTATTTCATTCTGAAATAAGCCTAAAAAACCAGTTATAGTGGAAAGTCTTATGGAAATATCTAGCTACCAACACAGATTACATACAAATGGGAAACTACCTAACTTTACATACCTTCCTGAAAATCTCTACGCTCACAAAATACTAACATATTACTTCGAAACTCAAGACGAAATACCAAACCTGACTCAAACCAAATTCAATGAATTCAAAAACAAATACTGGCCAAATTACGAATATATATTTACAGATGGTTCAAAGGCAAATGAACAAACAAGCTGCGCATTCTACCACATAAACAAAAAACATCATTCCAAATATACTTTACCAAAGGAGGCTTCTATATATACAGCAGAAATAATATCAATTTTACAAGCAATGAAATACATATTGAATTCTGATAAAAATAGATATGTAATATTTACAGACAGTAAATGTGCAGTGGACAGATTAAAAAATAAACGGTAGGGTACATCTGTGAGACACCTTGAACAATATTCAATCATAAAATGGGTCACTTGTATACACGCTGGAGGCTGTATCGTGCTAACAAACTGAAATTATCCAAAAATGACGAAAATTTGGTACTTCAAATACCATAGCACCCGTTGTACTGGCTTTACTGAGTTCAATATCAATAGGGTTCATATTTGAGATGCTCTGAATAATATCCAATCATAAAATTGGTCACTTGTATATACTCCGGAAGCTGTATCGTGCTAACAAACTGAAACTTCTCCAAAAATGACAAAAATATCGTACTTAAAGTACTGTAGCACCTGTTGTATTGGTTCCGGTGAGCTGAAAATCAATAGGTTTCATCAGTGAGATGCCCTGAATAATATTCAATCATAAAATTGATGACTTGTTGAACTCCGGAGGCTGTATCGTGCTAACAAACTGAAATTTCTCAAAATATTACAAAATGTCGTACTTCAAGTACAATAGCACCCGTTGTACTGGCTCTGGTGAACTGAAAATCAATAGGGATCATCTGTGACATGTCCCTTACAATATTCAATCATAAAATTGCTGACTTATTACAATCCGGAGGCTCCATCGTGCTAACAAGACATGTAAGGAAAAGTGGCCGACGACAACGACGACGACGACATACACACAGGATTTTTTTTCTAAAAACCGTTTTTTCGTGTTGTTGTTGATGGAAAACGTGGAAATAACTCAAAAAAAATTTTCAAAATTACAACTTTTTTTGGGGTAAACCAATACTTTTCTCGCATATAGAAAGGTTGGGCGGAAAAGTAATACTAACAGAAAGAGAACATTAAATCATATTGAAGCAAACATTTTGAACTTATACCACGAAAGTCACACAAATAACAAAATAGTCATATATGTATGGATAAAAGCTCATGCTGGTATAACTGGTAACGAAACAGCTGATAAATTCGCAAAAGAAGCCAAAAAAAACAGGCGAAAAACTCCAACTTAAATTACCACCCTCCGACATATTCAAATCACAAAAACAAGAAATTAAAGAAAATTGGCAAAAACTCTATAACGAATCTGCAACTGGATTAAACTTGAAAAACATCAGGATAGGATTCCTAAACAAAGTTGGTTCTACAAAGTGGTGAACAGAAATTTTATAGTTACAATAAATTGAGTGCGTGCAAATCATGCACTTACTCCTGTATATAAACATCGGCTAAAAATGATTGATAACCCTTATTGTTTCTGTGGGGATATAGGTACACTGACACACATTCTACTTGAGTGGTCGTTACATACTCAAAATATTAGGAAATTATATAATCAACTAATAACTGCCAATATAACCCTTCCAATAGACCTAAATTGTATTATTTTTTCAGAAAGTATAAACACTCTTTATATACTTTACATTAGATAAGGTGCCCCAGAGGAGAAATATGTTACTACCAATACTGGACTTTTTTCTACCTGCTTAGCTTGATCTAATATAAAAATGTGTTTAAAAATAAAAACAATGCTTATCAGAAAGAAGTACAATATAACATTGATACCGTTTTGGCAAATTATTGTCAGCCTCAATTTTCATATTAGTACTAAAAACAAAATTAAATGAAACTTTTTAGAGAAAATAATTATTTTTCTCAAAAATACTCTTCTGAACAGATATTATTCATGATTTTTGATTAATATTACTTGTAATTGTATCATTAAAATATAAAACGGTGATTACTGTAAAATTTGCCTTTTCAGTTTACAATATTACTTTGGTAAAATAGTATCAACATATACTATTGAGAGGAACAGTAAAATTTACCTGTATTTCTTGCTGACTTTGCCTTCAAACTAATTTTTGGAGACAAAGGTATGATGGATTCAGTCTCTGAATCTGATGAGGAATCAAATTTTCTCCTAATAATTCTTCTTTTGTTTTCTTCTGTTCCTGAATTCAAGTCACTCGTTTGGCGTGCTTTAAGTGCTTTTAACCCAGCACTTAAATAATCATCTAAAAATTTAAAAAATGAAGGTTGAATCCTATTTGCATTTAAATAATTTTAAAAACAAAAATTAGGGAAAAACATAATGTTAACCAGTCTATCAATTTTGTTCCTATTGGGATTTGAAAATATGCCTATTCAGGAGATGGTGAAATATAATAGATTGTAAGATCATACCAAATGTGGCGTTCCTAAATATTTTAATTTTATGAATAGGCCAGCAGGTATTAACAGCCTCACTATTCTTTATTGCTTCAGTTAATTTCTTTCAGGTCCAAGGAGGCCAATAGCACATATATTTCTGGATCCAGTTAGTTGAAACAGCTTCCACACTATCATCATCAAAAAAGTGGACTCTAGCTTATCCCCAAGAAATCCGGAGAATATCGTGTTTGTTTTGATTAGGTTTTGATGGTCGAAAATTGAACAAAGTCGCCGTTTCTGATTCATATCCTATGGCACAAGGCTTTTCTACAAATACCCCTTTCTGAATCTTCCCGACCGAAAACAGCTTTCGCTGTGTACGGTGTAGGACTTTTTTTTGATTTTGTTACAACTCCTTATGGTTTAGTCAATGCTCCTAAAACTATGGCTCGTCTAATGAACATAGTTATAGATCCTTCCCTTGGGCCTTATTGATTTTGTTATTTAGATGACATTATAATCGCTACCCCTACCTTTGAGCTTCATATGGAAACTCTCAATAAATTGTATCTTAGGCTAAATGCAGCCAATCTTACTGTCTATCTTGAAAAATGTTAATTTTGTCGTGAATCTCTTAAGTTTTTAGGTTTTATTGTTGACATAAATGGTCTTCGCACAGATGACGACAAAGTCTCTGCTATTTTGAATTATCCAGCTCCAAAAAATACTACTGAGCTAAAATGTCTCATAGGTATTATTGGTTGGTAACGTTGATTTATTAAATTATTTTCTACTATTTGTTCTCCAATCACTGATCTTCTTCATGGCAGAAAAAAGGCCAATCCATTTCTTGGACTCCTAAAGATGAAAATGCTTTTACTGAAGTTAAGAAACATCTTACTTCTAGTCCAATTCTTGTAAGCACTGATTTTTCTAAACCTTTTATTATTCAAACTGACGCTACCGAAACTGGTATTGGTGCAATCCTGTATCAGGAATTCGACGGATTATCTGAAATTTCTGTTATTGACGTAAGTACCTTTAAACCAGATGCTTGGTATATATAGGTAAAGGTGTAGCTGCACCTTTTGCCTGTAACATGTTCATTTCTTTCAATAGCTCTACAGCATATAAAGTCTAGTTTAACGTAATTGAATTTTCGTCTCTGGTCACTTTTATGGACAATACGTTCCTTACTTCCCCTAGATCTTTGATATTAAACCGTTTCTTGAACTCAGCCTTCAAATTCATTATGTTCTTGTGGTTTCCATATATCAGTATATCATCAACGTACACAGTGATGATGAGGTTTCCTTTCTCCTGATCATAGACACATGGATCAGATATGGATCTGGAAAAACCTGTGCTTTTAATGAACTGATCTAGTATCCTATTCCACATAAGACCCAATTGATGTAGGCCATATATATGCTCTTATTCAACTTACAAACCAGTTCTTTCTTTCAATCTGAATAATTCTCTGGTAAATTAGGAAACTTCAATTTCAGTTTATCGAACAACTGGAAATATCCATCCGGTATTTCCATATAAACTGTTTCGTCAGTCAGCTGAGAGATATGCTGCAGTAATGTATATATGATGTACAGACCACTTCTTCTCAACTGCTATGACAAAAACTAACCTCATAGATTTTTTCTGTACAACTGGTGAGTATGTCTGTTCGAAATCAATACCTGACATTTGAGTGTTACCCAAAGCCACAACTCTTGCTCGGTATCTTTCGACTACTCCATCAACGTTGTTTTTGGACTTGAAAATCCATTTCGTTTTAATGATTCTCCTATTTTCTGGGTTTTCCACGAAAATCCAAATTTCATTCCTGAGAAGATTCTCGAATTCGTCGATGACGGCTTCTTTCTAGGAAATTTTGTGATCCCCGTTCAACGCTTCTCTTAAATTGCGAGGATCTCGCCTGTTCAAAATTGCTTGGTTGCATGAATTTGAATTTTCGCCAACTTCGAATTGTGTCATCCATTCAGGTTTTCGTATTGTTCTTCCTGATCTTGTTTTGATTTCTGTATCTCTATATTCTTCTGCATTATTTCTTGATATATCCTGATTTGTAGTTTTTTCTTCTACTATTGTTTCATCATTATCTTCCCCTTCGACTGGAATGCTTTCTGTTTGATTTTGCTCTGTTACTTCTTCATTAGAAGAATGATTTCTCATTGTGAATATATCCGTTCCACGAACATGAAAATCATTATGAAATATATCCCCTTTGGAAGGTTCATCTTGATGATTCAGCAAAGGGAATACGTGTTCCTCGAATTTGACATCGCGGCTGATGACAATTTTATCATTCATAGGATTCCACAATCGATACCCCTTAGAATTGCTGTCATAGCCCACGAAGATACTCGAAATACCTTTTGGAGCCAATTTACTTCGTCTAAATTTATTGATTGTCCATACTCTACAACCAAATACTTTTATATGGGATAGGTCAATTTTCATATTTGGTTTCCATTTTTCTATTGGACTGCATCCGTCATTCGCTATAGTGTGACTTCTGTTTCTAATATAACAGGATGTTAATTACTACTGCTTCTGACCAAAATTTATGTGGAATACCAGATTCTCTCAATAAACATCTAGCTGCATCAAATAATGTTTGATTGAATCTTTCGGAAATGTCATTTTGTTGAGGTGTGTCTGGTATTGTGAGTTGGTGACTGATACCATTTTGTTCCATATAACGAATGAATTCTCGAGACAAATATGCACCCCCATTGTCGCTTCTCAAACAGGATATCTTCTTTCCATGAATATTTTCAACTTTAGTTTTGTATTTCTTGAAATTTTCGAACACTTCATCTTTCTATTTCATGAAGGCAATTTCGCAATATCTTGAATAATCACCAATGAAC
Source organism: Galeruca laticollis (assembly GCA_963921935.1). Taxonomy (NCBI): domain Eukaryota; kingdom Metazoa; phylum Arthropoda; class Insecta; order Coleoptera; family Chrysomelidae; genus Galeruca; species Galeruca laticollis. The sequence goes on from OY998177.1 coordinate 174,716,400, forward strand.
GTCACTATATATTTATTACCTCCATTCGAAATAGGATTGCTAGGACCTACGACGTCTGTATGTATGAGGTTCAAAGGAGATGTCTCTCGATTTGAACAACCTTTTGGAAAAGGACTCCTTTTCAACTTCCCCTGGTAGCATATTTCACAGTTTAGTTTTTCGGCGTCAATGTCATTTGAAATTGTCACATCTATTTTTCCAAATATCTTCTTTACGCTAGATATATTTAAATGTGCCAATCGTCTATGCCATAGTTGACATTCTTTCGAAATCGCTGTATTCGTCATTTTGTTGCCACATGGTTTGATCGTGTCCAAGTATGTCTCTCTTTGATAAAATGTAAGGCTCCGATTTTGGTTGAGATCGCAATGACGTCTCAATTCGGTGTCATAATTTTCGAAGAATTGTTTTCGAAAACTATCCTAAGACCTCGTTCGGCTGTTAAACTCAAAGATAGCAAATTCGTCTTCAACTCAGGTACATATAGAACGTTTAATAAAGTAAGTTGAGTCGATCCATTTTCGTCTGATAATTTCAAGTTCACATCTCCAAAACCGGTATAAACGAGCATTCCTCCACCTGCTACCTCAATTTTAGGTTCATGATGAACAAAATTTTGAAATTTTTTCATTGAACTCGTCATATGATCTGTCGATCCGCTATCCAATATCCATATATTTCTTTCATTCCTTTTATTTGCCATATAAGATAAACGATGATGATCAGCTAAATCAGGAGTAGATTTGATGGCACTAAACGCAAAATTGGAATTTGAGGGACCTGCTTCTTCTTTCGTCAACAACGGTTTTTCTTTTCCGACGGATAGAGGACAATTTTTTTCCAATATGTCCAATTTACAAATATCTGAAACACCTCAGAAATTCGTGCGAACGAGAGGGCTTCGTCTGATTTGAATTTTGTGCATGGACCTGCCTACCTTCTTCCTTAAAATTATTAGTATTGGTTTGTCTATTGTGTTTATAGTTTCTTCCGTTCTTTCTTCTTACTGTCAGTGCTTTTGCTTCGTCTTCACCTTCTGTTCTACATGTGTTTTCTATCCTCCGTTCTTCCTCCAACAATTTTGATTTCAGAGAGGCCATATTCAAATCATCATTGTCTGCTCTGAGGTTTCTTGCGAGGTACTCGTACTGGCTTGGGAAACCGAGTACCGTGAAACCAGCTTGAATTTTTTCATTTAAATCATACCCTGCACATTTGACTTTATGATAGAGGCTATTACGTCTCTTTAAATACTCATGGATTGATTCATTCTGATTCTTAGTAGTATTTACGAAATCCTTCAAGAATAGTAACCCATGCCAAGTATCATATTTTGTGTGTATGCTTTCCAACGTCTCACATACTTCTTTTGCCGTCTTGCACTCTATAACATCGTCGAGACTATCATTTCCAATCAACAGATATAATATCGACTTCGCACTGTGATCAGTCTTTTTATTTTTGGGTTCTTGAATTTGGGTATCATTGAAACCATGATCTATAGCATTCCACAAATTCTTCACCTCCGGAATTCCCTGTGCGCGCATCGACCAATATCGATAATTCTCTGGATTAAGCTTTTCGATTTTTAGATCTTCCATCTTCGAATCAGATTCTTCGTCGTCTTTTTAGTAGGAAAAGTTTGTCGTCTGCTTTTACCTCGATTAAAAATACGAATTGCGTCGACTGCTGAGAACTTTCAAAATTTTATAATCCAAATCGTCCTGGGCCCATAACCTGTTATAGTTGTAGCCCAATTTATAGGAAATTATAATGGTTTTTAAATAAAGAAGTTCTGACTTTTATTTTGACAATAATCCCAAAACATTCATGTAAACTATGACAACAAGATACAGGATCAGTAGGAAATTATCAAGTCAAACCACTTCTAACAAAGCACAACGTTCTTACTTTTTTGGGTTTTTGATATATATATTTAACTCATAACTCCAAGAAAATATAAGGAAACTCAATAAATAATGTTTCCGATCGCAATACAACGATAAGGTAAATGTCAATTTCTTCAATCAGTTATACCAATTTAGAACCATACGATTTCGCCTCTAACTGGTACTTTACGTCATACCAGTGACGTAGGACCTACCAATCGGTTAACCAAAGTCCCTACCAACCAAAGCGGGCCGAAATCGCCTACAGTTTTAAGTTTTTAGATATTTTAACGTTATTTTTTTTATAGTAGTTGTCAAAGGTTCTTTATTCAATCTCGGTTACAATCAGTGTCTCTGTGTTATAATATTGAAATGAATCCTTACAATAATTCCATTAATGATGGATCCAATAATGGCTTCAATCCTATTAAGTATAGAATCATCCTGCTTGTAATGAGCAAACTATACGAGTTCTGGCGCCCATAAAAAAATAATAATAACAATAAATTTAAACATAATAAAATAACTATTCATTAAACTTCAATTAATAATAATAAAATTCATCATAAATATAAAAATTATAACAACTTTTGCTTTTAAAAACATAGCAAAAGCTTTTATAAAAAATTATCATAACAATTTGGCTCAACCAACGTAGAGCGTTCGAATTAGTGACAGGAACAGGTTGTATTTGAGACATCTGAGGAACTTTGGTGAAATTTTACAATGGCTGACAAAAAAATGGACCTTGATAATTTAATTGTAGAAGAACTCAAATAACTAAAATCAAGAAACATGGATACAAAGGGAAACAAACAAACATTAAAGGAAATATTAACAGCGGTTATGAAGAGGAAGAAGAAACAAAACAAGAAAGAGGAGATAGCTTTATAAAAGAAGTAAACCATTATACTAAACAAAAACCTAAGGAAAGCACAAAAGTAGACATAAGAAGTACAAAAGAAGATATAAGATGCACAAAAAAAAAATATGAAAAGTACAAAAGAGGAGAAAAAAGTGCCTTTATTAAATAAAATTCAAGTATTATTCTTTAATTTTAAAAGCAGCGACTGAATTGCATAAATTAGTATGATTTTTTTTCATTTGCATAACTTTTTAACACATTTTCAATTAAACATCTAATTTAATTTTTACTGCGACTAAAAAGAATTTGTAAATATGGCAAAGCAGTGGAAGTATCTGCAAGTGAGCTTAGATTGTGACCCAGTGTTTGGGACAGGAAAAAATCAAAACAAACATATCTATTTTTTTTCCTGACAATAATTTGGCAAAACGGTATCAATGTTGTATTTCTGATAAGCATTGTTTTTATTTTTAAACACATTTATTCCAATATTGGAAGTAACATATTTCTCCTCTGGGGCACCCTATCTGGGAACACACTGTATAATACCAATTTTAAATTTGCAATGTTCTATTACTCTATCTTAGGTGTATTGTCACATCATATTGCTTTCAGCAAACGCTAGTCTTTCATAACAGTTTTATGAAACCCTTCACAGAACGTGCTGTGGTGGTTATTTAGCAAGTGCCCCTCGTATATACTTCTTGAACCATTCATCTTCGAGAAACACTTACCATTATTCAGTAGGGTTAAATAAGTACCATCGTTTATCTAAACTCACTGGGACGATATATTTAAAACTACGTATACAAATTACTGATCATGTTTAACACAGACTATAAACATTTGTACTATTAATAATAATCTCTAAGAGAAATGAACTCTCTATATATAGGAAATTCTATAAGGTATTGTTAAACCAACACAGTCAACGATCTATTCCGCCGACCTTGTTGACGCATTATTTAGAAAACAGTTGTGATTCCTTAATATGCTACTAACCTTACTACACCTTGTCAGTGACCTTCAAGTTCACTGGCCGCTAGCAATATTTGAAATTAATATCTAATTGAATCTAATAATGTCTTTTGGGATCATCACATCATCCCCTCTTGAAAGAGAAAAATTATGCTTGATAAATTTTCGATACTAATAACGTTAACAGTTCTCGCATTGTTTATTTATTACACTAATTGTCTAGTTTTTAAACACTGCTTGTTTGTTTACTATCCGACCTCACTTGATTACAAATATTTTCGTTATGGTATTTATACAATCGATTTTTATGATCAATTTGTTTTATATTGTTTTGAGTTATAATCTCACAGTTTACTCCTTTTACTTCCGTTATTTTGAACGGACCTAAATAATATGGATCGAACTTATTTCTTCCTCCATTTTCCAGAATTACCGAATCCCCTACCCTAAAGTTTACTGGTGACAATTCCTTTTCGCTTTTATTTACTCTAATTAACTTGTTTTTTATCAAAAACTGCTTGGCTCTTTCATTCGCGTACATTTCAATTCTTTATCATACCTTTCAAGATTGTAACATAGTTCTATTTCTACATTTAAAAATTCTGGTATGTTGGGTTTTCTACCGTATAACAACTCAAAAGAAGTGTATCCGTGATGATGATCTATTATAACAATATGCAAACATTTTTACAAATTAACACCAGTTATCTCTTGAATAAGGTTTCTTATGTACTCATTAAACGTTCTGTGTAATTTTTCACAACTGCCTATTGCTTCGTGGTGATATGCCGTTGAAAAATTGTGTTTTATTTTTAAAAGTTCCGCTAAGTTCTTCATTATTTCGTTCTTATATTCTGTTCCTTTGAAGTATTTATATTCAATTAAAGATTTGAAATTTATGTATAAGAAAATTGAAAATGTGAATGTTATTGATTGCTATGATGATGCCGATTGGGCAGGAGATAATATGACAGAAAATCTACTACTGGTTATATTATTAAGGTACGGTCTATCTGCAGCGATTAATCGAAGCGAACAAACGTTACGAGTAAATGCAGCGATAATTCGTTCAGACACGGTCTCAATTGCAACGATTAGTGGAAACGATTCCTTCCAGTGTGAGTCAGTATTTAGTTGTGTTCTACAATGTAGTGTTGTTTGTAATTTGAAAATCATAATTTTTTATTTTATTTTATTTATTTGGGATACAAACAGGACAAACCCATAAAAGTATCCACGAATAGTTACACATAATTTTACAAATTAGGTAAAAAAGAAAATATAAATATAATCATATAACTACATTAAATAAAAGTAAATACAAGTATACAAAAAAAGAGAAAAAAGAGATAACAAGAATAGGTAATAAAATAAAATTAAATTTGCAGAAAATAGTCTTTCAGTAGTTTTTTAATCAAATCTGCACTGTGGTAAAAAAAATCCATTTCAACAATACTGGACAATGTATTGTAAGTATTTGTTATTCTCTGAGCAGGAGAATTTAAAAAATAATTGCTGAGTGTTTGATGTGTGATAAAGGTATAATTGTTTCTAGTTGAGTGGCTGGGAATACGAAGTGTTATGAAGTTTGTAAGTTCAAGGCAATCTATATTGTTATTGAGGATTTTGTGAATAAACAGTACATCCGCAATTTGCCTACCATGCTCTAGTGAAATTATCTTTAAATTAGAACGAATACGTTGCCTATCCACATCGAGATAAAATTTTCTTTTACAATATGAAATAAACTTGTTTTGGACTGTTTCTAATTATGAAATATAGACCGAATAACGCGGGTTCCAAATAGTAGAACCAAACGTTAATATACTATTTACGTATGCCATATATAATGATCTAATTAAGAGTCTAAAAGAATACCAAGATCCTTAACCGTATCTACAGCGTGTAATACGCTATTAGAAATTTCATATGTGTTGTAGTTCAAGTCTGAATTACAACGAGAAAATTGTATATAATTACACTTTGAGACATTTAAAAACAAATTATTTCTCACACAGTAGTCGGATAAATTGTCTAAGTCTTCTTGCAATCGAACTCTGTCATAAGCACATGAAATTGAGTGATATATTTTCAAATCATCGGCATACATAACAAACTTAGCAAATTGAAAGCAATTAGAGATGTCATTTATATATAAATTAAAAAGTAAAGGACCTAAATGGGACCCTGAGGTACTCCTGAAGTAGTTACCACAGCCTTAGATTTAAGAGCACCTAAAATTACTTGTTGTGACCTATTTCTGACATATGAGTCGAACCATCTTAATAAATTACCATGTATACCGACTTCAGAAAGTTTTGAGACAAGGACGGAATGATCTATTTTCTCGAAGGCCTTACTGAAATCAGTATACACAGAATCAACGTTATGCCTATCATTTAGACTTTTAAGTATGTATTCAACGTATAGGAATAAATTTGTATCTACAGAACGTTTTTTCATGAAGCCATGCTGTTCAATGTTAAGTAGGTTTTTTACGTCATGATAAAGAAAATCAAAAATGATACTTTCAAACACCTTACTAAAGATGTTTAATTTAGAAATAGGTCTATAATTTTCAACTCTATTCTTGCTTCCAGATTTATGAATTGGTGTAATAAAGGCTGTTTTCCATGTATCAGGAAATTGACCTGAACTGAGGGATTTATTAAATAGCAAAAATAATGGCTCTATTAGCGATTCCTTACAATTTTTAATAAAATCAGTAGGTAATTCATCTGGCCCAGGGCGTTTATTGGGTAAATTTTCAATTTTTTTATCAATAGTTTCACGAGTAATTGTGTAGTTAGAAATATTCAGTGGTGTGTTAGTATACATATTACCAAAGTTACTAGCATCACTACTTACAAAAACAGAAAAGAAATAATCTGAAAATATATCACACATTTTCTGTAAGTCGGTAGTAGGGCCCTGAGCAGTGAGCAAGTTATTAGGGAAATTATTTGCTTTTCTTTTGCTTTTTACAAATTGCCAAAAATATTTAGAATTATGAATAATATTCGTTTCTACAGTAGTTAAATATTTTTTATAATCTTCATTTATTAAAAATTTTGATCTACCTCGTAAAATTTTGAATGTTAATTAATCTAAATTATTATGGTATTTCTTCCATCGACAGTAAAATTTAATTTTTTCTTTATCACTTTTATTGTAGAAGAAGAGAACCAATGAGGGTATTTTTTATAATAGCTGGGATATTGAGATACATGTAAGTGAATGATCTGGTCAATCATATCGTAGAACAGATTAATTGGTTTATTTATGTCAATTGAATGAAATTTAGCTGCCCAGTTAACACTACATAAAAGTCGGTTAATTTCGTGATAATTTGCCAACTTAAAATTCCAGCGATATTGATTAACAACTCTAGTGCAAATATTGAAAGGAATATCCATATCGAATTCCAAGGTGCAGTGGTACTGATCCTCGGGAACTAATGGATTAGATGAAAGACGTACATTTTTTATTGAAAAACTACTGCTAAATATGAGGTCTAGAGTGTTGCCAGATATATTCACATTTGGGTTATACTGAACCATATCAACCAGAGACATAGTGTCGACTAATAAGCTAGATCTAGGATTAACATAATTATTTGGCTTACAATAATCTCCCTCGTTCAATAACCATTTAATTTCAGGAATATTGAAATCTCCACATATGATAAAAGTATCGTTAATATTATTTAAGTAAATATCAATAAGCTTAGTACAGAAAAAGTTTAATGCAGCCATGTCTCTGGGAGGTATGTAAACACACCCTATATGCACCTTTCGAAGTCCACTAAGAGGAACGATGGTGACCTGAGTTTCAGTAGTTTATAATTAAAGTAATGTTTTAGCAATCAGGTATAATTTTTTTTCTCGAAAAGGGAAAAGCAGATTACAAGGGAACGTCTACTGTACGTGCTCTGAAAGGGTTTCTTTTTTTTGTTCGAATCGCGAATCGTGTCCGTCGGCGTTTTGTGAACACCCAGTCCGGAAATTGGTAAGTCTGATTTCAAAATTATACTAACTGTGTATTATGATTTTTTTTGTAGTTTGGTCAGATTATTAACATTTCCAGCCCGCTTTCTATGATATTATATCTATATAATTTAATTTGTGTTATGATAGTTCATATCGCATACGAGTATTTAATGGTGATATCTCACCGTATGAATTAGGAATAGGGAGCACATTTGAGGTTGAATCTTAAATTGTTAATATCAAAGTTCATATATAGGGTACGCGAAAATATGCAGGTTCTGGCGACTATTTTTTAAAATAACAAATTTCTTTTTATTCTGCGAGTTATTCGCGTTGATTTAAGAGGGTATCTCAAGTTTTCTCTCGATCCTATCACTGGTTTTATTTAATTACAGTCACAAGACTCTATATACGATTTTTCCTGACGCTTTGTAAATTTATATTCACAGAAACACCACACTTTACTACATTTATCGATGTAGCATCAGCTTTCGATAATGTCCAATTGAATTTACTGGAGGAAAAACTCATCAACATAGGATTACCAACTCATATGGCAAATTTCATTAACAACAGATATGCAAATAGATAAATCTCCTTAAAAATTAACCAACGCATTTCAGATCCAAGAATTTCCAGAGACAGTTTACCACAAGGCAGCATCTTCAGTCCAATCCTATTCACCCTCTTTACAATGGATATTGAAAAAACCATATCACCAAAATCTAAAATAGGACAATACACCGATGTTATTGTGTTATAGACCACAGAAAAATAAGTTGAAAGATGTACAAGAATTATTAACGCGGAATTTAGTCCAATCCAAAAATGGCTTGATAATATTGGGCTGTCCATATCAGAAACCCAGACCGAAGTATGTATATTTTCCAGAACTAGAAATTGTCCTCAAAATATGATAACTCGATGTAAATACACATTTCCCATAAAAGATACAGTCAAATACCTTGGATTACTCTTAGACAAGAAACTTTTATGGAAAGACTGTATACACCAAGTAATCAAAAGAACTGAAAATTCAATGAATATACTAAGAGCTTTGTGCAATACAAAGTGGGGAGTGGATCCAAATACGGCATTACTCTTTTATAAAACAATGGTAAGATCAATTATAGACTATGGAAGTTATCTATACGGAACAGCAGCTGAAACACACTTAAACAAAATTGAAGCCCAACAGAATAAATGTTTGAGAATATGCCTAGGATATAACAAATCCACCCCTATAAATATTATGCAAGCGGAAGCAATAATACCACCTCTTAAACTAAGAAGACAATTACTCAGTAATATGTTTATTACTAAAATAATAGCAAAGGAAGTATCATATCTCAACAGGTTACAACCATTAACAGTTCAGGTCCTCACCTATAAATACTGGTACTCAAAAAAATCCCAATGGCACAGGACCAATTGGACAGACTTATTACAGTAACATATTTGCATAAAACCCAAAATAAAAAATTAGATACAAAAGTAATAGAATGTTTTGAGATGTACAAAAAACCAAAGTAACATTTTGGCATCAAATCAAAAACAGAAAAATAAAAACTGCCGATATAACCCTTCCAATAGACCTAAATTGTCTTATTTTTTCAGAAAGTATAAACACTCTTTATATACTGTACCAACACATAATAAACTGTAAACTTAAATTGTAAAATTTGTAAGCAATTATGCAAACATAACATTGTATATGTATTTACTAATAAATATTAAAATAGAAAAAAATCAAAATGTAAAATTATTAAGAAAAATAGAAAACAAATTATGAAAAAAATGATTATTAAAAAAATTATATATCTAAACAAGAAAATGATAAAAAAATTGATCTAGAATAAAAAAACACTAACATAAATTAACATGTATACTGTGCTCAATACTGCAGAAAAATTAAACCAATTTTTAATAAATTAATTAGTCACCTACATAGTCTGGCTAATTGGCCTTAGCCAAAGCCATTAACCTATTTTAAAAAAATCGAATATGATAAGAAAACTAGAGTATACTAATTTTAGTTTTTTTTCTCTCTGTTGTTTTTTAGAATAATAATATATAATTTAGAATGAAGGTGGTTTACCCCTCGCTATACTATAATATATATATATATATATATATATATATATATATATATATATATATATATATATATATATATATATATATATATATAGTGTTGTTCTTGCATAGGATGATATTAAATAAATTATTTTCAAATATTTAAAATATATGCTTCAGTTTTTTTGTGCTTTTTAAATAATTAATTGCTTCTTCTTTTCTTAGACCTTACGATCTGTCAATTCCAAGCTCGTCTCTATAGCATTTCTTGAGATGTTGCCTGCCATCTCTTGGGTGGTCTTCCCGCTGTTCGAGCTCCCACTGGTTTTCCCTCCGGCATAACACGATGTATTCGGTCTTCATCCATTCTCCTTAAGTGACTGAACCATTGTCTCTTTCTTTGTTTTCCCCAATGTTCCACATCTTGTACTCCACATTGTTCTCGGACTTTCGTGTTTCTCACTCTGTCTCTTCTTGTTTTTTCCTATAAATGTTCTTAGGGTCTTCATCTTGGCCACACGCAACATACTCTCTGTTTTGTTTGTGTCCTCCCGTACCTCTATGCCATACGTCATAATATGTCTTACACATGACATATATTTTCACTTTGCTTTCTATGTGTATAGATTGATTTGCCCATACGATCTCTAGTAGGCATCCTAACACTGCCACGGGTTTGTTGATTTGGCTCCTTGGGTCCTTAACTGAGTGGTGGCTACTTGATAAACCTATTCTTGGGTATTTGCAATGAATTGCAAACAAATTATTTACAATATCTTTGCTCTATTAATTTTAGAATAATAAATTATATATTTAATGAAAACAATTAAGTTTATTGATTTAATTAACATGAAAATTAATAATTTTCAGTTACAATCCTCAATATCGGACCTATAACAAATGGGTAAGACAAATACAATAATCCCTTTTATACTCCGTCTCTTTCAATTGCGAAATTTGCCTCAGTTTCCGACAAAACCTAACTTAACAGAACATGTGACAAACGAAGAAGTATTATGGAGAGCTGGAGTATTGGACCTTATAAAAAGAAGAAAAGTTGAGTACTTGGGGACCTAAATATCTAGTGCTGCAGGAAATATGGATGGGTAACATTCAAGGAAAAGAGGAACAGGAAGGAAATGACATGCATAACTCCGAGACATAAGAAATTGGCGCAGCTTATGTCTGACATAGAAACCATCATAAGAAAAACGCAAAATACCAGCAATTGTGAGCATATTTATCATAAAACATCAAATCATTTTAATCCTTTCGAAAATGAAAAAATACTGATTTTAAAGCCCAAACAGAATTTCGAACCCACCGATCGAACGGAATAATCTAATTATCATATAAATATCATTAAAATTCGCTCATAAATCAACAAAATCAAGTCTAGATAAAAAAATAGCAAATCAGAATCAAGTTTTATACTTACTTCTTCAAATTCACAGTTAGCAAGGCCAAGGATTCAGCGTTGTGTTCCTCCTTCAAAACATCATTCACTTCATCTCTGGTTCCCTTCATAATGATCTCCAAGTGCTCCATGTCCTTTATCTTGTTTTTCAATTTAAGAACTTCGGCTGACAACGTATCGATTTCTTCGGATTTCTCTTCGTAATAATTTATCTTCTCTTTGAGAGCATGAGCGGAGCATTCCAATTTCCTTTGCTGGCTTTCTAGCTTGGCTACTTCATTTTTTAGAGACTTGTTAGTTTCTTCCAAACTCTGTTTGGCTTCGTTCAAGTTTTTCACTTCTTTTTGTTTCAATGTTAAAGAGAAACTGACTTTTCTAATTTTCGCAACAAAGTAGCTTCGAAATGCACACGTTTTTCCCAATGAGTGAAGAAAAGTTTGTGTATTGTTTCTTCCGTTGCTTCACGTCTACAAGAGGACAAGTTTTCGCTCTGAAACACAGATTCGAATATAACCTAACTAAATCGTAAAATTTCTATTAAATATTTCAACCTCCTAGAAACAGTAATTTATTTTAAATAAAGTTGAGAACGCGAATTCGATCTCTGTATCCCTCAATTTAACAAAGACAGTTTGAATTTTATGCAAATACGAGCAATTTTCCGTTGAAACTTGAATCAAATTTATAAATTCAAATTGTAACTACTTACGATATTTAGCCACTTCATTACACAATGATGATTGAATATGTGTCCGCATTGTGTGGAAGTGGAAAAGATATTTTCACCAGGAACAAATAATTCGCTACAAATAACACACGCGATATTCATAATCATTACACTCATGCCGGTAAAATTTTATCCAACTAACCTATAATTCCTATCCTAACATTCACATATATTGTTTTTGATTGTTTGAAAACACCACTCAATTGTTTGAACTTTGAACCACCAACCACTGAGATGTGTTGATAATAATTGACCACCAAGAGGCGCGTTTTACAAACAACACTTCAAATTTCGATTATTTAATTCAATTAAAACTTTTAATACTAAAATATATAATGAAAACTATTGCAAATATCTTCTAAATTTGTATTTTGGAGCCTTTTGTTTCATATTAAATGAATTAGGATAGTCTGCGTACAAAGATGCAAAGTAACACTTCAAATTCCGAACACTTTTTATGCGAAAATTAATCTTGAAAACCGTTTCAAACTGACTATTCTTTATTTTGGAGCTGTTGATTTCATATTAGGGGGATTAAGAGGAATTCAATAGTTTACTTACGAATATGTGTTTGGCAATAGTATATTAAGTACCAAGTGTCAAAACGGTTACTCTAGTCACGAGTTTTACTAGGCACGAGTGAAGCGAGTGACTAAAGACGTTTTTAGCACGAGGTGCTTACTATACTTTTTCTTCGCCCGCGGGAAGGAAGATAAAGTGATGTGAGTAAGCACCAAAAAGAACGACATCTCAATTGAAGCGCGAAATATCTATAGATTTATAGTCCGTTTTTAAAAGGCATGGAGTAATAAAAGCTCATTAGGTATGCAAAACCGACACAGGGTGTATAATAAAATATCTCCGAAGATTATCTAATTTTGTACTAAAATTTCTCATTTGTTACGAATTTCAGGTAGACACCCCGTAACTATGTATTCGGTTGGGTCGCCTATTGTATTGAAAGGGTCGCTCTATTGTATTTGAATGAACAAATAAACAATTTAATCCTCAGAGGCGTGCAATCAGGACAAAACAAACTTGGTATATGAATATGAAGGCACTCAAAAGAGTTCACAATATCCATTCAATAAAAACACTTTTTTTGTGTTCCTATGAATAAACAATAAACATAAAATATTATATAAAAAATAGCAATTTTTTTTGCAGTAGGTATCAACTTTACTACTAATATACCGTTTACAATAGGAGAGGAAAAAAGAAAAATGCAGGAATAAAGTACGAATTAATGTATTATTTATAAAAAAAAAAAGTCTAACAAATAATAGTAATAACTAACACAAAAACTAGTCTATATACCAGAATCAGACGATTCTGTTGAGCTTCCATTATTAACATTGATTATAAATGGTTCAATCATGTGTTCACTTATATGATCCATTTCCCACATATTTAGTTCTTCTTGTATCACGTGTTCAACACATTTCTTCCAGTTTTCTTTGGTTAGGTTACCTAACGCGTCTTCGAATAAGACTTTTACGTCACTCATTTTGAATGTCGTATTCTTTCTTGAAACTTCCCCTTTCACTTGGGCCCATATTAATTCTATGGGATTGAGTTGACAGTGATAAGGAGGAAGCCTCAGCACCGTTATACCACGCGCTGATGCCATTTGATCTACAACGTATCTGCTATATTTGTGTTTATGTGAATTGGCCAGTTGCAAGAGCTCATTTTTCAGCGGGTTATGTGGGCATTCAATATTTTTCGAGGTTAGCCAATCGTGGATATCTTGTTTACGCCATGCAGTTGAAGGTAATTTCTCCACTAACCTGGAGTGATAACTTGCGTTATCGATAACAATGACTGAGCCCGTTGGAATTAGATCTAACATTTGTGAGAAATATTCTTCGAAAACGTCTGCATCCATATCTTCATTATAATCTCCGGTTCGCTTCGACTCAAAGCACAACAATCCACCTTTAACAAAACCTTCGGAACTTCCGATATGAGTAATGATGAGTCGACGTCCTTTTCCTGCTGGTGGATTGAGGCCTGTTGACCACCCTTCAAGAGCTGCCTGCCTCCGACTTTTGACATTCGTGTCTTGCCAAAACATTGAAACAGTGTGACCTTCATTTAACCAAGTCTCATCCAAATAATAAATTCGTTTTTGATCTAGTCTTGCTTTCCGAATATTGCGCAAATAACTCCTCCTCCAAATGACTATGTCGTCTCTATCAATCAACATTGCGTTCCGATAATTTTTTTTATATTCAAATCCAAGTTCTTTCAAAATTTTCCATAATGTACTTCGAGACATTTTCGGAAAATCTGAATCTTCTTGAACCGAAGCCATAATTTTGGAGAGAGTTGGGATCTCTTTTCTAAAGAAAAAAGCATGCACCTTACGCCTTATTCCATTCTTCAAGTCGTCATCCATTTCAAGTTTGGGTCGGCCTGGGGACTTTGCTGGGGCTGTGATGTTTCCATTGTTTTTCTCCTTCATTAAATTATAAATTGTTGTTTTTGAAACACCCATCATTGTTGCAGTAATCTCCACTGTTTCATCAACACTTCCTGTCAAATTCATGATTTTTCTTCTAATTTCTTCGTTCTTCAACGAGGAATAGCAATTTAATATCAGATTTTTTTCGTACAGCGACAATGTGCCAACTTTAGGTCGCTTAGATGGTGATAAATCCTCCATATCTGGTCGAATTTGGTTGGAACACTATATAGTTGGAAGGTGTAGATGAACAAAAATAAACACCAGTTAACAATAACGGTAAAAAATAGTAACAAATAACAGTAATAATGGGGAAATAAATCAACACAGCAGTTTCTCCAGAACAGATGAACTGTAAATTGAAAATATTCAACCTTTCCGCTACTTTTATAGTTGAAAAGTTCTAGTAAGTACATTGTATTATGGGGGCATTTTCTTAGAACTGAAAAGACTATATTTCACAATAATAAAACCATTTTTGAGCTACCTGTTTGTCAAGTTTCTTCAATTACCTGCTAATTGGGTGAAATAATCGGCAAATGGGGTTGGTTTGGATATATATATATATATATATATATATATATATATATTAAGCCAGTCCTCTAGTATAGATAAATATTCATATATTAGATTGAATTAAAAAGGAATTTTTTTTGTATATACGTATGGTGTATCATTAGACACTACCTAATTAAGAACAAAATTTAACATAAAACGAATGAATGACTTAAGCAAATGTATTATAAAATATTGAGTACATCAATTTAAGAAATGGATTAAGGATAAGGAATAGAATGGTAATGATAATATAGAAATTAATTCTTAAGAAAATGTTACCTTCACAAATAAATCCTAAGGTCAAGTCAATGTCAACAATTTTCATTAAAATCAATCTGAACGCTGCTATGTCCACACTTGAATCAGGAAAAGGATGTTAATTTGTTCAAAACCTAAAATAATAAGAATTAATAATCAAATCACTAATTTATTAACGATATGCAAATACAATAAAAAGTTGCAATTTGAAAAAAGTAATTTATAAAAATAAAACTGTATGAAATATGACATTCGGAATAAGAGCCATATTGTATGTCATAGAAATCTAGTTATCAAATCAAAATCAATGAAGGAAGTGATTGAATCTAGTTATAATATTGCCAACCTAAATTCAATGAGTTGGAAGTTAATATAAAACAGAGAATGTAAATTTGAAATTAAGTTAGAGTTTATATAAAGCGAAATTAGTGCTAATTAAAGAATTAAAAAATAAACAGTTCCATATATATAAATCATAAATTTAGATTGTAGAAATTGTATATTAATTGTAAACAAATTTACTAAAAAAAAAAGGAATTACAAGGATTGAAACCATTGTAATACATGTGAAAGACTATTTATATATTCTATAAGATATTGTTAAACCATTTATACAAGTGATTTCACTCTCCAAGACTATTTTAATTGAAGAATTCAGTATTTCTATAAAAAAACATTATCATTGACAATTGTTGAATAAAATAACAGATTAGGAGGCTGTGTTTTAGAGATTGTAAAAATGTTGTTGATTTTTAAAAAAAAAGAGAGTCGAGAGTTAGTTGGGGAATGAGGAACTGGGATGTAATTTTCTGAGAAGGTTTTTGTAAAAACTTTAAAGTAAAAGTTATAATTTTAAATCTAAATCAATAAAAAATTCATGATATTAATGTCGATTAACCCCTGTGAAAAAGTGAAACGTGCCGAACGAGTATTTCTTGGGTAAGGAATACCTAAGAAAAGAGACGAGATGTTGCAGGTCCACCACGCCGAGAATGGAATATAAGGTCTGTGTTATTTGAGTTTTTTTAATTTGGAATTCCAAACAAACAAAGAAAAGTGAACTTTTGAAATTAATTTGAACATTTAAAATTGAATAATCTAAAATTGGCCAAAGAAACTTTAAAATAATCAATACCAAATTTTATCCATGGATAATTAAAGAACTCTAATTTTCTGCAACAATAATTTTAGATAGTAAATATGTACTTACTTGTAAAAAGTTTTTCGTTTGTAAAATAATCAAAGTTCACACTACTCATAAATGCTTTTCCAATCTTAATTTCCGCTTTGCATGCTAACCTATTCTTATAACTATCAAACACACACTTAATTCACAACTTGAATTATATATGTAACTGTTTAATATAAGTTTTCAACCATATGATTCTAAATGCACTAAATTGATGCACATTGAACTGTGAAACGTTTGCATCCTCCATGTTAACTGCATACTATAATTTTGTGACGACGAGAAACGTTGTACCGGAAGAGTTGCTCCGTTGCGCCGAAGCAGCTACTATAAGCGTTCAGTGCGCATGACGATCAAAGAATACAGAGGAGGTTCAGTAATATTTGTGTGTGTAAAATTTTGAAGATTTCATCAACAATTTATTAAAATATTTTTATTTAAGTGTTGGTATTTTTTTTATTCCAGTCAATGTCCATAACACTTTTCACGAACATGGTTTAAATCATTCATTCGATTATCCTATCACGAAATCATAATAAGTAAATGTTCATATATGTAAAAATTTTTCTAATAGGTGTCCAGGACTCAAAGAGAGAAGTCTCATGCTTCCGACTACAGTATAAAATTTAAACAATTAAAAATTTTCATATAATTATATAGGGCTAGCCGAAGGTAAAAACGGGTAAATAAAGTTAAATCATATAAGTATAAATATTAAAATATAAACATATCCACTATAATATATATATATATATATATATATATATATGTATTTGTATAAAATTGCTATTAACATTTATTTTATTATTTATTGTATGTAGGATTATAACTACCTGGAGCTTAGTGGAGGGACTCGTCTACGCCCTTTTATACATAATAATAAATTTTCTGGAAAATTGATGTCAGTGATATAATCCACAGTTTATTATATTATTGATAATTTGAAATTTCATTTTAAATAATATTACAAAACGGTTATTTTCGGAAATGAGATAATTTTAGAAGCCTTAACTTTTTTTAAATGACTAAATGTGGTACGCACCTATTATATTATATTATATTATATTGAATTATATTCATTACATGACGGACGATGACTGACAGCTGACTGATAAATCAAATGACGCAGAACAACAAAATTATCAAGGAGCATGAAATTTAACATACAAAAGATACACTTGATTTGACGTTTAAAAAACAAAAGATAAACGAGATGTGACTTTTCCTTAGAATATAAAGTAGTAGTACTACTTTATATTCTAAGGACTTTTCGCATTTTAAACACTAGTGTTTAAAGAGTCGTTTTGTGCATGTCAAACCCGTGTTCAAAGTGCGGTTTTAGTAGCGGAAGTAGAAAAATACATTTTAATTTAATGATATCCAACAGTGGCGTTTAGCTAAACTACTTTAGAAATTCGAGCTGAATTTCAGCCTGGAACCATAGAGAAAGTAATAGAGCGTGAAAATTTATATGTGTAACCCATATATTATTTGTCTATGGTGTAACCCAACGTTTATAGAAGAGAGAAGGTTGCCTGATTACTACTCGGTGGGGCAGACGGAAGAGGGAATCGTTACGTCACTGTGGGTGCCAGCTTTGACAAGGCTGTATGAATTTATAGAAGTAGGAGTGCATATTATTGTTTATATCGGGTTCTTGTTCCTTTATTAGTATTTATTGTTGTTCTTTTTGTATTTTGTGTATTATAGAGTACAGACAAAAGAAGTAGACTCATCTGTATTGTTGTGAATGCAACTGGAACTATCGTCACAGAATATTATCGTTGAATATTTTTTGCTACTGTTGTGTTGGAGTTATTTTATAATTAGTAGAGATCCCAAAAGAGTTCGTTAAGTCATTTAGTCGACAAAGAATATTTGTCAGAATAAAATTTTTAAATTTAAAAGAAGCTGAAGAAAAACAAAAAAAGAGAAAATCTCCCTTATCAAAAGAAAAAGGGAATAAATTGATAAAAAAAATGAAAAAAATTGTCAAATGAATTTGGTGATTGTCATATATCACTTATTTTTTACCTTTTAATGTTAATAAAGTTTTTTGTATATAGGTTTTTAAGGTAAAATTAGTTTCTTTCAATACCAAATATAAGTAACTTTTAAAGTATCCAGCTTAAGTTATGAAAGAAAGAGAAAAAAGGCTTGCCTATGTTGTGTACTATTTTTGTTACATATGTTAGAATAATATTGGTTTCTTACATTAAAAGTAGTAAGTAGATATATAAGATTGTATATTATTTGTTTTATCTAGTATTCGCTGCAGCGATTATGTCACTCATGCACCATCAGTCTGGATACTGTCTAAGTGTCATAAATGAACTATTTCTTTAGGACCTAAATCATACTAATTTCATAAACATTTCTGTTAAGATAAACAAATTAAACATTAACATGTTGAAGTTTTCGCCTAGACGTAAGATATTTAGATATTTTGTGGGGCATTCTCTCAACAGTTTTGTTATAAGCAAGTCGCTATTTTTGTATATTAATAATATTGATCGTATTTTCGGTAAATAAAGTGTTGTGGTGCAAATTATTGGTTTTATTTCTTACATCAGATAACACATATATGTATTTTTATACTTTTTAATAATAAGGAACTGTATTTGTAATAATATGTTACAATACAAATAAAATCTAATACGTTTTATTCTCTGAAAACAAAAAAAACGTATAAAGCAACACAAATAGAGATAAAGATTGGGTTATTAAAATGTACATAGTATATTTGAGTTTTTTTCATTTGAATATATGTACTTAAATTAACAAATGCTGCAAAAATTATGTGTTTGTTTGAGAATATATTGTTTTTTAAAACCAAAACCTATCAGAAGTAGTTTTATATTATTTCAGTGTTCTAGTTACAAGTGGTATTTTAACGAGCGAATACTCGTCCCAATAATAAAATTCAAATGTGGCACCCAGGCTGACGTCACTCCCGTGCTTTTTCTGCTTGATTCTCATTGGCTCAGAGTTACCAGACAACCTTCTCTCTATAAACGTTGTGTGTAACCTACCTAATCTATGCCTACCGCATTGCGTATAAACATACTAACATGTACTTACTTTCATAAACATTTCTATTTGCGTAACCATTTCTGTTACAAATGACAGATTAAATAAACTTTCGAGGTTGAATTTATCTGAGGGGCCAGACAAAGCTTTCAGTCGTTCCTTTCAAAAAAAGAATCGATGTGATTATTTCATTTCACTTTGCGAAAGGAAAACACTTATCATTATACTGACAACTGAAAATCGATTTCTAAATTTATTGTTGTTATTAGCAAAAATTAACGAAACGAATGAGAATACTTAAAAAGGTGTTCGAATTATTGCCAAATATTTCCGTATGTTCAACTGTGATGCAAGGTATTAAATTTTCGTTTGAATAAGTGGATGGATGCTTTCGGTGTGAATCGGAGCGCTACGTGGAAGTCCGAGGTCGGACGTCCATCCATCGGACGGATGGATGCCGGTGTGGCCCGGCCTTAAAACGTTTATTTATAGCAATATGAAATCTTGTATTGTATTCTTAATAAAGATTATATTATAATATTGTTTTTATTGACAAAGACGATGACCATCGAAAGACATTTGACAATGTAGATTGACAGTTTTGACGGCAGATGGCATGTACCCAGATGCAAAAATTGTATTCTTAAGAGGGGCCTTCTCACGGGTATATAAACCTAAAAACCTACACAATACTAGTTACAAATTTAGTAATTATTTGGTTCAAAATATTTACGATAGATGTCGATAGTAGTACTGAATCGGCTTTTACTTATTCAACATATTTTCTCTCTCTGTCTTTCCACTCTTGACGGTTCAAAGAAACGCATCTCTGTTCGAATGTTTTGATTTTAAAAAATATTTCGACTGTTTGTAGAGCACATAAACCTTATATCCATGGGTGATTTGTGCTTATCTCTGTTTTTTATGCTGCATCCAAAACACAGCACAGCTGTGCATAGTGTGCATAGATAAGAGAATATTATATACAAGGATCCAAACAAAATTTCTATTTGAGTGTAGCTTTTTGATTATTTAAGAGTTTCATAAATGTAAATACACATATTTAAAAACATTCTACCTTTCAAAATTTGTACCATTTGTACCATAATAAAATGTTTTCATAATTATACATTTCTGTTTGTTTCATGTTAAGAAAATTAAACTGCGGAAAAGTTGCAAATTTACATGATGTCTGAAAACACAGAGCGTCGTGTCACAACTTTGCCTCAATCTAATCATATTCAGAGTTTCTGTTGGTTGCTTTCAAATTTTATTTGACATATAGGCTCTTTTTTCAACTACATGTGTAAATATATTCAATTTTATCTAGAAACAAATAATATAAACAAAGAGTTTACAAATTTATTATACAAAGAAATATTTACTTGTAATACAATGCTTTACATTTAATAGAAAGAGGAAAGTAAGGTACACTGAGGAATTTCAATTTAAAATAGCCAACGTTTAAAAAACTTACAAAGCAACTATACCAACTAATAAGAAATTTAAAGCGAAAGATCTGTAATGACAAATAATAGTATATATTGTGGGGAGATCGATATATACAGTACAAAATCAAACATACAATCAACATGTACAAGTTTGCTTCTACCTTGTTTGCAAAGATTGATCATACGTGTTGTGGAGATTGGAACTGAAACATTTTTCCTTCATTATACAAAAAAATAGTTGGTTCATTTTCTTTTTTCCATGACAGATACACATATGTGTGATCACCTGAATGGTAAATATTTTTTTTGTTTTTATATAATACATTATTGGTATTATTACTTTTCCATCCAACCCATCTAATATGCGAGAAAAGTATTGGTTTACCCAAAAAAGTTGGAATTTTGGATTTTTTTGAGATTTTTTACGTTTTTCAGCAAGAACAACACAAAAAAATGGTTTTTAGAAAAAAATCCTATCTCGATACAGCCCCCGAAGTGCAACAAGTCACCAATTTTATGACTGAATATTATTCAGGATATCTCACAAATGAACCCTTTTGATTTTCAGCTCCTCAGAGCCAGTAGAACGAGTGCTATGGTACTTGAAGTATCACATTTTTGGAGAAATTTCAGTTTGTTAGCACGATACAGCCTCTGGAGTGTATATAAATGACCAATTTCATGATTAAATATTATTGCGACATTTATAACCGATGTTGCCAAGTTATACGAAAATCCTCAAACAAAGAGAAAAAAGCAATATTTTTTAACAAGAAAAACTATGCACGTCATAAGATTATTAGGTATATTCAGGAACTTGCAATATCTATATAGTGAGCATTTTACCTGTATGTTAGGTATCTTATGTTTTCAAAATTCGATTTTCGACTTCGTAGTGTATTTGTGTATTAGCCATAAAGTAAATTGTGACTAATTTTTGGGTTTCCAAAATAGAGTTATATCAGGTAAATATGTGCTTATATTTTGTTATTGTTTTATTTCAGATAATTGTAGGTTTTTCATTATTATTTTCTCGTTACCGTAACTAGATTACTAAATTAAACATTATGTTTCTAGCTCTGGCAACTATGTAAATTCTAAACGTTTTTTGTGCAAAAAACGAACAAATTCGACTGGCTCAAGATAGCACAACACAGGGAGTATTTATTTGGTCGTTACCGATTGTTTCAGCATACACTTTGTTAGTGTTATACTTAGTTTTTTATTGCCTATAAGGTGAAAAGAACACCATTTTATTATTTTACTTGCGATATTGTGGTATCTTCATTGGTGAAAAGGACACTATCTCTCGACTCTCATTATTGTGAGCCCTCCCTTGGTGAAAGAGACACCTTTTTTTAGCATTATACTTAGTAGGGCGCGAGAAAAGTACAGGAACAAAAAACGGAACAAGAAGGCAAAAAAAGTTACAGTGAGTAAAAAATCTTTTGCTTTTCTATAGTAGTACCAACCTATAAAGGTAAAAACTATAAGGAGTAACAAAATATTTTGAGGATTTTTACCGGCAATTTTACTATGTTTCAAAATGCATTCAGTAAAAAAATCAAAGTCTGGTATTGGTGTGTTGACAGACCAGGTATTTTTTCTCAACATAGAGTATTTTTAAATTTCGAATTCTAAAAAAACTTCGGTCGTGAAGTATTATCGATGACTTTTATATTTTACAGGAAAAAGAAACTTATTCTAAACATTTACACGTGACACACTGGATGTTCGTTCGAAAATGTGACATCATTTTATTTTATTTTTCGGATTTACCGTAAAAATAGTAAATGCTTTAAATTTTTTCTCCTTAATTTGCCAATTTTTAGTATGAGAATATAACACTCGCTCCTTTCAATCACTTCGAATTATGACAACCCTGCAAATTGCAAATGAGATAGGGGGTCCTGTGACACCTTGTTCGTAAGGGTTTTGCAAGCCCTTTCCATCCATGTTCAATTTTTTTTAATTTGGATAATTACTAACAAAGTTACAAGGATAAGAAAATTACATTTTTTTGAATTTGGGTGACTGTAGCAGACAAACGGTTGAAAATAAAGAAATACGACTTCCATGTCCCTACCCTAACTTTTCAAGTTCTATGCTATAATATGAAAAAACTTTTATTACAGGGCGATCGAAAACCACTTATTTTTGACCACCCTGTATCTGATATTTTCTTGTGCCACAGAATAGAAACTGAGAAATTAGGATAGGGACATGGAAGTCGTATTTCTTGATTTTCAACCGTTTGTCTGCTACAGCCACCTAAATTCTGAAAAATGTGATTTTCTTACCCTTGTAACTTTGTTATATATGATCCAAATCAAAAAAAATTATACATGGATGTGAAGAGATCTCATGCATGTTTAAAATTTTAACCCCCCCCCCATAGGGAGACTTTACTCTTGTATTTTTCTGTTATTTATGCAAACATGTTCTCAAAATGTCTTATCATTTGATTATCAATTAAATAAAACAATGTTAAGGAAGTAAAAATTATATTACAAATAAATACAGGTCCTTCAGATTTCAATAAAATTATTTTTCAACACATTTGGATTTTTAAATAGTATATAGTTTTTTTATAATTTATATTAATTTTTGACCCCCGGTTTTGTGTGGCTGCAAAATACACACACCCCTTTTGACTCACCTGTCAGGGGTTGTCCTTACAGGACATCCATTAGATGTAGGATTCACTAGCAAGACTTATTTACAAAAATCAAATTTCTATTCATTTTCAGAACTGACAATTTCGTTAAAACAGAACCTGATGTAATAGACACAGGTCCAAATAATTTTCATATAGCAGTTTTCGCTACAACTGTACTGTAACTAAAAGAATGGCAAAACCTACTTAGAAGAAGCATCTAATTTTCTTATTTCATTTACAGTTCTGATTATGTAACTAAAACTAAGCCCAATGTAACTGTCCCGCAGGTCCATTAATATTTCATAAAACAGAGTTTCCTTATACCATTCCGTAAGTAAAAACACTAACAAGACTTATTTACAAAAATCAAATTTCTATTCATTTTCAGAACAGACAATTTCGTTAAAACAGAACCTGATGTAATAGCCCAGCCCGCACAGGTTCAAATAATTTTCATATAGCAGTTTTCGCTACAACTGTACTGTAAGTAAAAAAATGGCAAAACCTACTTAGAAGAATCATCTGATTTTCTTATTTCATTTACAGTTCTCATTATGTAACTAAAACTAAGCCCAATGTAACTGTCCCGCAGGTCCATTAATATTTCATAAAACAGAGTTTCCTTATACCATTCCGTAAGTAAAAACACTAACAAGACTTATTTACAAAAATCAAATTTCTATTCATTTTCAGAACTGACAATTTCACTAAAACGGAACCTGATGTAACAGCCCGCACGGGTCCAAATAATTTTCATATAGCATACTCGCTATAGCTATTCAGTAAGTAAAAACTAAAATGTAGCCTGATGTAATTGTAAGGGATAGTTTATAAACTTTTTGTTTTTTTTTTGTCTGAGGATTAAGAAAATAGAAGATGCAGCTCAGTTGCCATGTATGCATAAAAATAAAGAAAATGTATTCAGTACTTATGTATATCAAATTTGTAATATGGATTCCAAGATAAAATGGATTACTTGTATACTTTTGCTGAATTGGGGAGAAAATAATTTTGTAAGTAAAAATATTATTTATTTAAAGAAAATATTTAAAGTATATTTTTTCAGTCTTTGCAACTACGTGGATCCAGACTTCAATAATGTGGATGGGGGGTCACCACCCCTTTGTGAGTATAGAATCGTAAAAAATGGATATTTTTATAAACTTTTTATTTTCTTTTTGTTATGAGGAGAAATGGTAGAGAAGATGAACTTCAGTTGCCATGTATTAATAAATATGAAGGCAAATACATTAAATTTGTAATAATAATTTTATTGATATTTCTATAAAATATTTTTTATTGGTTTCTTTTCAATAAAAACATACACCAATTTTTCCTTTAATTTTTTTGAATAATTAATAAAGGTCAATGAAAAAGCGGACATGTCTGTTTATTGCTATAATAAACATTTTTATAGTTTACCTAATTAATTGGCATTTCTTTGCTACTATTCATTTGAATTATTAAGAGGGGTCAGTGGAAAAGCAGACATTCTGTATTATAATAAATATAAAAACTACCTACTTACTTTTTCTGTACTTCAAATTTGTAATACTATTAAACAAACATATTGCATAATTGATTTGACCTAACATAATACCGTTTATTCGACTTCAATCCGACCAATAGTAGCAGAGTGCCCTTGTGATATATTTATGTCGACACCCGGTATATCGTCGCAGTGACGTACCTAACATAATACCGTTTATTCGACTTCAATCTGATTAATAATAACAGAGATATTCGCTAGTGCTCTAATGACAACTTTTTTGAACATCCTGTATATGATAATAATCTAGCAATCATAATGTAGTTTGTTCCATAAAAATCTGACCAATAATAGCAGAGATATGCGCTAGTGAACTAATGACATGTTTTTTGCACATCCTGTATATGATAATAGTCTAGCAATAATAATGTCGTTTGTTCTATAAAAATCTGACCAATAATAGCAGAGATATGCGCTAGTGTCCTAATGACATCTTTTTTGCACTTCCTGTATATGATAATCATCTAGCAATCATAATGGTCGCGTTCATCCACACCAGTTAGATCGCTCCGAAAGTAGCGCTCAGTGAGCGCTCATCTCGCACGAATGAACCGGCAATTTAAAGTGACATCGGTATATGTCTTTGTCATTCGTTTGTTTATGTTTATGAATTCAAGAAATTTGGTTCGGTAGTTTTTTTATCTTTTGATTTTGTTGTACTGTTTACATTATTTTTCAGAAATATTATTTTAATTGTTGATCCAAGTCATAAGTGTTCATCCACTTCCATTAATCCCGCTTCATCAACACATAACTGATGACCCCTCAACTAATTTCATACTCATGACTCAAAATTAAACTATTTACCTACTATAATTATAACCTAACAAAGAAATTACACTACTTTACTTACAGTAATTTTAATATGGGTTCTCTACTATACTACATAAGATGATAGGTACTCAACTAGATTTATTAATACAAAATATTTCAAAAACTACAGGAAAACAATACAATAAATTAAAATATAACACAAGGCAGTAATTTCAATATAACTATTTCTACACTACTTTTACTAAACTAAGATTATAATATACAATACTAAATATATGTAATATCAAATTCTACTTCAAACTACACAATAACATTAAATAAATCAAAAATTCAACTACTATACTCAAAACTTTCAAACGAAACACGTGGGTCACGTGGGGTGAGCGCTATGATCAGGAGCGGATCGTAAAATAAATGGCGTCCGATCAGTGAGCGATCATAGTAAAATGAACCGTTCATGCACGCATCTCGGGATCGCTACCTGATCGATCAGGTATCGTGTGTGCGGATGAACGCGACCAATGTCGTTTGTTCCATAAAAATCTAAACAATAATAGCGGAGATATGCGCCAATGCCTTTGAGACCTGCACAGAACGTTCAAATACGTCTTAAAAATCACCCTAAAAAAATTCGTAGCGGCTACGTTTATGGATTGGAAAGAACGAAAGAGGGGAGTAGGTGCAATTATAAAAAAAGTACGGCAGTATTAGCTACCACGTGGATCACCTCTGAAAATCTGATCAATAATAGCAGCCCTTATGACATCGTCGACACCTTGTATATCGTCGTAACATAATACCGTTTATTCGACTTCAATCTGATTCATAATAACACAGATATACGTTAGTGCCCTAATGACATCTTTTTTGCACTTCCTGTATATGATAATAATCTAGCAATCATAATGTCGTTTGTTCCATAAAAATCTGACCAATAATAGCAGAGATATGCACCAATGCCCTTACGACCTGCGCAGAACGTTAAAATACGTCTATTACGGTCTGTATGTAAGGAAAAACATGCGCAGTGTACGGAAAAAGTAGCATCGCTACCACCGCCCTTTTGGCTCGAAAAAGTAGAGTTTTGGCGTCATCGATAACGCCCTTTTGTCTGTTCGCAACACCCTGTATATCGAACATCATAGTGACGTCACCAGCGCCTCAGTTGAATCGCCCGCCAACGATCAGCGCCATCTATATCGAATATCGTACTGAAGTCACAAGCGCCCCATTTGAATCGCCCGCCAATGATCAGCGCCATCTATATCGAACATAGTAGTGACGTCACAAGCGCCCCGAATCGCACGCCAGCGACCGCCAACGATCAGCGCCATCCATATCGAACATCGTAGTGACGTCACAAGCGCCCGTCAACGACCGCCAACGATCAGCGCCATCCATATCGAACATCGTAGTGACGTCACAAGCGCCCGCAAACGACCGCCAACGATCAGCGGCATCTAGTGGCGAAAATTGGAAACAGTGAGCTCACACTAACATAGCATATCTACTTTCACGCATCGTATATGCCCTATCCCGAAAATGAAGTTTCCATGGAATTTAATTTTTTCCAAAAATAAGGGTAGACGCCCCCCAAAAAAACCACCCCCGAGCGGGAATTTTTTTTCAATGTGTTTTTTTGAGAGTTCTCACATCGTATATGCCCTATCCCGAAAATGAAGTCTCCATGTCTTCCTGTTTTGTATATAACAGAGTGTCCCCAGAGCCGAAACCCTCGCACTTTCTCTGAAATTTTGTCCAAGTCCATACCTGAGGAATATTTCAAGTTTATTATAAAATTTTGAAAATTTAGGGCCGTATATAAAAAAACTCAAGGAAAACGATGACGTCGTTGGAATTTCACATTTCCCAAAAATAAGGGTATCCGCCCCCCAAAAAAACCACCCCCGAGCGGGAATTTTTTTTCAATGTGTTTTTTTGAAATCTCACGCGTCCTATATGCCCTATCCCGAAAATGAAGTCTCCATGTCTTCCCGTTTTTTATATAACAGAGTGTCCCCAGAGCCGAAACCCTCGCTTTTTTCTGAAATTTTGTCAAAGTCCATACTTGAGAAAAATTTCAAGTTTGAGATAAAATTATGAAAATTTAGGGCCGTATATAAAAAAATTCAAGGAAAACGATGACGTCGTTGGAATTTAATTTTTTCTAAAAATAAGGATAGCCACCCCCAAAAAAAAACGCCCCCGAGGGTGAATTTTTTATTTAATGTGTTTTTTTGAGATTTTACGCATCCTATATGCCCTATACCGAAAATGAAGTCTCCATGTCTTCCCGTTTTTTATATAACAGAGTGTCCCCAGAGCCGAAACCCTCGCTTTTTTCTGAAATTTTGTCAAAGTCCATACTTGAGAAAAATTTCAAGTTTGAGATAAAATTATGAAAATTTAAGGCCGTATATAAAAAAATTCAAGGAAAACGATGACGTCGTTGGAATTTAATTTTTTCCAAAAATAAGGGTAGCCACCTCCCAAAAAAACCGCCCACGAGGGTGAATTTTTTATTTAATGTGTTTTTTTGAGATTTCACGCATCCTATATGCCCTATACCGAAAATGAAGTCTCCATGTCTTCTCGATACGTGTGTATATAAAAACGGTCCCCGGAGCCGAAACCCAACCGACACAAATCATATTCATGTCTTTTATAAAAAAAACCTGACTGTTGTACAACAGTAACGTTCGGTATTTGCATGGCAGACGCGACGGATTTTTGGTCACGTGATCATAGATTAATCTGAGCAAATTTCATTAACGAGCGGCCCGAGCAAATAAACGACACAATAGGTGCGTTCTTTTTGACTGAGATCTCAGTTAATCTCAGCTCACATCAGTAATATGAGCGTTCTTTTTGTTTTACTCACTTTAAGTGAGCTGAGATTTTTCCTCCCCCTTCACCGATACTGAATGTGTTGTAAGGGGGTTTCAGTTGGAATTGAGTCGGAAATAAAGTGGAGGGGATGAAGAAATATTTGATTTGCTTGGTTTATTTGTAGTTTTAACCAATGTTATCTAAGGTTTTAACCATTGATATATAAACAATAAACACACATAATCTATTTTTCTTTTGTTACAAATTATGGATACATTAATTAACATTATTAGATGCTGTCGTATAGTTTAAATCTATCGACAGATCGCGCGCTTCAACTGAGATGTCGTTCTTATTGGTGCTTACTCACATCACTTTATCTCAGATCATCTTAACTGAAGTGATCTGAGATCTCAGTCAAAAAGAACGCACCAATTAAGGCCAATGGCAATATACGAATTTGAGGGGATTTCAAATGCACACTAAACCCAAACTTAATAGTTGACGAATATCCTCTACCTACATTAGATACATTATTTTCTTCAATGTCAGGGGGAGATAAGTTTACAAAGTTAGATTTACAACAGGCCTATTTACAAATGGAAGTACATCCTGAAAATTGAAATTATCTAACATTAAGCACTCCTAAGGGGTTATACAGGAGTACCAGATTAATGTATGGTGTTGCAAGTGCTTCTGCTATATGGCAGAGAGAAATTGAAAATATTTTGAAAGACATTCCTAGGGGTATCTGTTTTTCTTGATGATATAAAAGTTACAGGGTCTGATGATGACACACACTTTCAAAGACTGGAAGAAGTTTTTAGTAGGTTAGCTAAATATAATATTAGAATAAACTATGAGAAGTGTCAATTTTTTACAAAACAAATTGAATACTGCGGGTATATACTAGATAAATACGGGGTACACAAATGTAAAAATAAAATGGATGCAATACAAAATGCTAAAGTTCCTTCCAATAAGACAGAAGTTAGGGCTTTTGTTGGACTTAATTTAAGTTCTACTTTAAAACCTATTTACAATTTGCTAAAAGAAAATACACCATTCAATTGGGATAAAAACTGTCAAGTGGCATTTAACTCTGTAAAAAAAGAAATAATGTCTGACAGAGTTCTAGCGCACTTTGATCCAAACCTTCCATTAATATTAGCCACAGTCGCTAGTCCCTATGCCGTTGGGGCAGTGTTGTCTCATGTATACCCAGATGGTTCTGAGAGGCCAATTCAATTCGCTTCTCAAACTCTCACACCAGTGCAACAAAAGTATGCCCAAATTGATAAAGAGGCATATGCTATAATATTTGGCATAAAAAAGTTTTATTACTTTTTATATGGCCGTCCTTTTATACTTTACGTGGATAATCAACCACTGATACAGATTTTTTCACATTCAAAAAAATTACCAACCCTAACTACAACACGTATGCAACACTATGCACTGTTCATGCAAGGTTTTCAATACCAAATAAAATATAAAAATACATAGTCACACTGTAATGCCGATGCACTCTCTAGGCTACCTGTAACTACGACTAGTGAGTTTAAATATGATACACCTGATAAATTTGAAATTTTTCAAATAGACACATTACCTGTCACAGGTAAAAAACTTGAAAGGGAGACTCTACAAGACCCCACATTAAAACCACTTTTACAAGCCCTTAAAACAGGTGTGGAACTTAAACCTAAAGAAAGGTTTAATATACCTCAAATTGAATTTACCCTTCAAAATAACTGTATTTTTAGGCAGCAAATGGCTGTGATACCTAAAAACTTACAAAATAAAATATTACAGGAACTACATTCTGCACATTTTGGGGTATTAAAAATGAAATCTCTAGCCAGAGGACATTGTTGGTGGCCAGGAATTTCATATGATATAGAAAGAATTTGCAAAAATTGTATAGATTGCAATAAGATTAAATCAAACCCTGAAAAGGTGCCACTACACTCATGGGAGGTGCCTACTAAACCGTTTGAACGTGTACATATATTGACTTTGCTGGACCATTTATGAATGCTTATTACTTTATACTGGTAGATTCATATACTAGATGGCCAGAAATACATATAATTAAAAATATTACAACATTAAATACAGTTACCCTACTTAGGAAAATTTTTGCTACATATGGTCTTCCAAAGATTTTGGTTTCTGACAATGGACCAAGTCTTGTTTCCTATGAATTTAAGAAATTTTTACAAGAAAATGGTATCAGACACACATTAAGTGCTCCGTACCACTCCGCTACAAACGGGCTTGCTGAAAAATATGTACAAACATTGAAGCAATCACTCAAAGCCCTATAGGAGGGAGTGATATAGAGAGAGAGAAGAAACTCTCAAATTTCCTTCTACAATACCGAAAAACAGCGCACAGCTCAACTAGCGTAAGCCCAGCATATATGATGTTTGGAAGAGATATCAGATCACGCCTGGATATTTTACGCCCTGAGGAAATTACTATGTTACCTAAACCTCAATTGCACATAAATAAAACACGAGAATACATGTTGGCGAGCGAGTAGCTTGCAGAGACTATATACATGAGGATAAATGGGTTTTCGGTAATGTTAAAGAAAGATTAGGCCAGTTACACTACATAATTCAATTAGATAATGCCAATACTTGGAAGAGACGATTCCTATTACACCCCAACCCTGTAATGAAACCACAGAACCTGTACCCTGCGACACTTCCACTACTGCAATTGACAACAGTGTCCCTAACTCTGAAACTGAAGCTCTACCTAGCTTAGAATATCAGAAAACAGTCCCAGATTTATGTAATAGAAATGAAGTAGCATTGCCCAGCCCAAGCGACCTTCCACAAAGTCTTCGAAGATCTTCACGGACAATTAAACCTCCCAATAGACTTAATTTGTAAAATTGTAAATACGAGAGAGGTAAGAGATGTTCTATATTCAGTTACTTGTATAGTGTTTGTGAATCAATATACGTTTCAATAGTTGGCAGTTATCTGTCAACTGAAATTGTCATAGGGGGGAATTGACACATTCCGATATATATGTCGATGTAGATATATTATATGTATGCTGCCAAATGATTTTGTTAAGTAAGTGAAATAATAAATATAGAAATACAAGTAATACTTTCAGTACAATACAACATACACAACATGTAAAAAAAACGCGAATTACGCCTAAGTGAGTATTAAGCTTTAAGGATGCTAAGTCCGTGGTATATACATATTAGCCAACAGATTTAAATCGGACTGATCCGGAAATAGCGAACGGTTCAGATTTATCTCCCTGCCTCTAGATGTAACAAACGAACGATTCAGACAAAAAAGATTGATCAGACGCTAATATAACGAACGCAGCTAACATAGAGAAATTAATTGTAGCGGAATTATAAAAAATATTGTATATATGTCACTTTCTTGTTGGTGATACTGGCACAGCCTAATTTTATATGCTGTGATACTGGTCTTGAATATTTAATGGTCGCGTTCATCCACACCAGTTAAAGATCGCTCCGAAAGTAGCGCTCATCTCGCACGAATGAACCGGCAATTTAAAGTGACACCGGTATATGTCTTTGTCATTCGTTTGTTTATGTATTCAAGAAATTTGGTTCGGTAGTTTTTTTATCTTTTGATTTTGTTGTACTGTTTACATTATTTTTCAGAAATATTATTTTAATTGTTGATCTAAGTCATAAGTATTCATCAATTTCCATTAATCCCGCTTCATCAACACATAACTGATGCACCCCTCAACTAATTTTATACTCATGAATCAAAATTAAACTATTTACCTACTATAATTATAACCTAACAAAGAAATTACACTACTTTACTTACAGTAATTTTAATATGGGTTCTCTACTATACTACAGAAGATGATAGGTACTCAACTAGATTTATTAATACAAAATATTTCAAAAACTACAGGAAAACAATACAATAAATTAAAATATAACACAAGGCAGTAATTTCAATATAACTATTTCTACACTACTTTTACTAAACTAAGATTATAATATACAATACTAAATATATTTAATATTAAATTCTATTTCAAACTACACAATAACATTAAAAAAATCAAAAATTCAACTACTATACTCAAAACTTTCTAACGAAACTCGTGGGTCACGTGGGGTGAGCGCTATGATCAGGAGCGGATCGTAAAATAAAAGTGATCTTTTAAATGGCGTCCGATCAGTGAGCGATCATAGTAAAATGAACCGTTCATGCACGCATCTCGGGATCGCTACCTGATCGATCCAAGTATCGTGTGTGTGTATGAACGCGACCATATTGATAGGTGTTGGTGTTACATAGACAAATAATAATATGTTTATTTCTCTATGATGTGTTATATCTTTTCGATTTTGTGAGATAGCCAAATACAAACCGCAAATATTCCAAAGCTGTTTCCTTCATATTAAAAGTATTGAATAGTCATTTATTCATATTAAAAACAATGGCTGACGCAGGTGGTGAACAATTGTCAAAAAAGTAAGTTTTGTATAAACTGGGAGACCACTCAATATGTTCAATCGTAATTTATAACCTAAAACCATGTTGCAAAGTTTGCAATTTATGAGGAAACAAGTATTTTCTATGAATTGCGGATTGTTACAAAAAAGTAAAAGGTAATTTTGAAGTGTATTTTGACCTAAACTAATTACAATTTTCTCAATTTTTAGCGAATTAAAGAGACGTCTTAAATCGGAACAGAAAGCTAAAGAAAAAGCTGAAAAAACTGCACAACAAGCTCCTCAAGCTCTGAAGCAGAAAGAAACAAAGATCAAAGAAGAAGAAGTTAGCCCTAATGAATATTACAAAATTAGATCGACAGCCATTAATAAACTTAAAGATCTGGGAGGTGAACAATCTCCTTACCCACACAAGTTTCATGTTTCATCATCACTGGAAAGTTTTATTGAAAAATATTCATCCTTGAAAGAGGGTGAGATATTAGAAAATGAAAGGCTCAGTGTAGCTGGGCGTATTCACGCTATCAGGGAATCTGGACCCAAATTAGTTTTTTATGACTTAAGAGGTGAAGGAACTAAATTACAAGTGATGGCCAATGCCAGGCTTTATGAGGATGAATCAAAATTTCTAGAAGATACTGGTATGTTCTCAATTATTTATAAGTTAATAATTGTAGTATTGTGTTTGGGGATTAACCTTCCACCGAGTGCACTGGTGCAACTTACCCTAATGTTATGTACATTTGAAAGTCACACTTATACATTTCTAATGTGCAGGTGTACTTTACAGTGATTTGTTCAATCGGATAGATTCATTGTGCCTGCTCATTGTATTTTCTGCATTTTATCAGTTGAAGTAAAGTACTAGCACTTAATACATCCCAAAGGTAACTATTATATCCATTTTTATTATTTAAATGTAGCAATTAGCAACTTTATTTTATAAATCTGGCAGATTCAATGTGCCCACATACATTGTTTATTGTTTCTTACTAGAAATTGCTACTGATGCCCATGATAATGTTGAGGAACGGTATCAAAATTCTGACACTATTCAAGAAGCTTCATCATCGGATGAAGAGAGAATAGATGATGATTTTACTGGAAAAGACAATTCTACCAAATGGAAGAAGATTCAATTTTTACGTGTTTGACATAGACCTCAGAATGCTGTAGTTTGTCAGCCAGGAGCTGCAGGATCTGCAAAGCAAGCAAGAAATATTGTAGAATGCTGGAAATGTTTCATAACGAATAACATATTAGATAGAATTCTTGAACACACAAATAAGTATATTGAAATTATTTCACCACAATACAAACACAAACGAGATGCTAGATTCAGGGACATTGTTGATCTGCTAATAGAATCGAGCTTAGAAAATGTATGGGGTAATGATTATATTGGTGTTAGAAAGTTTCACTTAGTAATGAGCTTGAAAATATTTAAATTTCTCTTTCATACAATCAGATTTGACGACAGAACTAACCGCGAAGAAAGAAGAATTGTTGAAAGCTTGCTGCAATTCGAGACATCTTTTCAATTTTTGTGGATAATTGTCAAAATAGCTAATCACCTGGAGAAAATGTGACAATTGATGAAATGTTGGCTGGTTTTATAGGGAGATGTTCCTTCAGACAATACATACCTTCAAAACCTAATAAATAAGGTCAAAGCACCAATAGTGGACAGGTTAAGGGGAAATTTTGGGATCTGTGCCTTAGATACTTAATTGATGCCAAAGTGAATACTACTTGATCAAAAGATCTTTAAATAGTAATCAAATCAGCATATCAATGCATTGTTCAAAAGTGAACATAGTGAAAAAATGTTTTTCAAACAGTGGACCCCCCAGTAGTGAACACATTTTATGGATTTGTTACTTTGAAATGATTTAAAAGATATTACAAAATCATTAACATTTATTTTTCCTTAATATTTAAAGTGGTGTTAAAAATATAACGAAATGTTTCTCCCCTCATCGCAATTTCTGGACTGGAAAGAATGCCAAGAAATTGGTCAAAATTAATAAAGAGAGACCTTTTTCATCTACAACAAATTCTTGTTTGCTGCTATACTCCGTTTTTAAAAGGCATGGAGTAATAAATCACTCATTTTGGCCGGAACCATATGCGTACCACATTTAGTCATTTAAAAAAAGTTAAGGCTTCTAAAATTATCTCATTTCCGAAAATAACCGTTTTGTAATATTATTTAAAATGAAATTTCAAATTATCAATAATATAATAAACTGTGGATTATATCACTGACATCAATTTTCCAGAAAATTTATTATTTTATGTATAAAAGGGCGTAGACGAGTCCCTCCACTAAGCTCCAGGTAGTTATAATCCTACATACAATAAATAATAAAATAAATGTTAATAACAATTTTATACAAATACATATATATATATATATATATATATATATATATATATATCCAAACAAACCCCATTTGCCGATTATTTCACCCAATTAGCAGGTAATTGAAGAAACTTGACAAACAGGTAGTTCAAAAATGGTTTTATTATTGTGAAATATAGTCTTTTCAGTTCTAAGAAAATGCCCCCATAATACAATGTACTTACTAGAACTTTTCAACTATAAAAGTAGCGGAAAGGTTGAATATTTTCAATTTACAGTTCATCTGTTCTGGAGAAACTGCTGTGTTGATTGATTTCCCCATTATTACTGTTATTTGTTATTATTTTTTACCGTTATTGTTAACTGGTGCTTATTTTTGTTCATCTATACAAGTTCTCTTCTCATCACACGAGACAAACACCTAACTACACCTTCCAACTATGTAGTGTTCCAACCAAATTCCACCAGATATGGAGGATTTATCACCATCTAAGCGACCTAAAGTTGGCACATTGTCGCTGAACGAAAAAAATCTGATATTAAATTGCTATTCCTCGTTGAAGAACGAAGAAATTAGAAGAAAAATCATGAATTTGACAGGAAGTGTTGATGAAACTGAGGAGATTACTGCAACAATGATGGGTGTTTCAAAAACAACAATTTATAATTTAATGAAGGAGAAAAAAAATGGAAACATCACAGCCCCAGCAAAGTCCCCAGGCCGACCCAAACTTGAAATGGATGACGACTTGAAGAATGGAATAAGGCGTAATGTGCATGCTTTTTTCTTTAAAAAAGAGATCCCAACTCTCCAAAATTATGGCTTCGGTTCAAGAAGATTCAGATTTTCCGAAAATGTCTCGAAGTACATTATGGAAAATTTCGAAGGAACTTGGATTTGAATATAAAAAAAATTATCGGAACGCAATGTTGATTGATAGAGATGACATTGTCATTTGGAGGAGGAGTTATTTGCGCAATATTCGGAAAGCAAGACTAGATCAAAAACGAATTTATTATTTGGATGAGACTTGGTTAAATGAAGGTCATACTGTTTCAATGTTTTGGCAAGACACGAATGTCAAAAGTCGGAGACAGGCAGCTCTTGAAGGGTGGTCAACAGGCCTCAATCCACCAGCAGGAAAAGGACGTCGACTCATCATTACTCATATCGGAAGTGCCGAAGGTTTTGTTAAAGGTGGATTGTTGTGCTTTGAGTCGAAGCAAACCGGAGATTATCATGAAGATATGGATGGAGACGTTTTCGAAGAATATTTCTCACAAATGTTAGATCTAATTCCAACGGGCTCAGTCATTGTTATGGATAACGCAAGTTATCACTCCAGGTTAGTGGAGAAATTACCTTCAACTGCATGGCGTAAACAAGATATCCACGATTGGCTAACCTCGAAAAATATTGAATGCTCAGATAACCCGCTGAAAAATGAGCTCTTGCAACTGGCCAGTTCACATAAACACAAATATAGTAGATACGTTGTAGATCAAATGGCATCAGCACGTGGTATAACGGTGCTGAGGCTTCCTCCTTATCACTGTCAACTCAATCCCATAGAATTAATATGGGCCCAAGTGAAAGGGGAAGTTTCAAGAAAGAATACGACATTCAAAATGAGTGACGTAAAAGTTTTATTCGAAGACGCGTTAGGTAACGTAACCAAAGAAAACTGGAAGAAATGTGTTGAACACGTGATACAAGAAGAACTAAATATGTGGGAAATGGATCATATAAGTGAACACATGATTGAACCATTTATAATCAATGTTAATAATGGAAGCTCAACAGAATCGTCTGATTCTGATATATAGACTAGTTTTTGTGTTAGTTATTACTATTATTTGTTAGACTTTTTTTTTCATAAATATTACATTAATTCGTACTTTATTCCTGCATTTTTCTTTTTTCCTCTACTATTGTAAACGGTATATTAGTAGTAAAGTTGATACCTACTGCAAAAAATTTGCTATTTTTTATATAATATTTTATGTTTATTGTTTATTCATAGGAACACAAAAAAATGTGTTTTTATTGAATCGATATTGTGAACTCTTTTGAATAGTTTTCGTAATTATAATTTCATAGTGCCTTCATATTCATACATTAAGTTTGTTTTGTCCTGATTGCACGCCTCTGAGGATTAAATTGTTTATTTGTTCATTCAAATACAATAGAGCGACCCTTTCAATAAAATAGGCGACCCAACCGAATACAGAGTTACGGGGTGTCTACCTGAAATTCGTAACAAATGAGAAATTTTAGTACAAAATTAGATAAACTTCGGAGATATTTTATTATACACCCTGTATCGGTTTTGCATACCTAATGAGCTTTTATTACTCCATGCCTTTTAAAAACGGAGTATATCAATGCTTTTTGAAGCCATCACTTGTACCATCTTTTAATTTCTTCTACAACACACAAAAATAAATTCTTTCATTTTTCTCTTTCCTCCTAAAAATTTAACCAAAATAAAATCTCCTTGCTATAGGTTGTCTGTTGTTGCAGGCTGTATATTTTCCAGTGTTCCAGGCTGTCTAATCTTCACTTCTTCACCTTCAAAGCTTTCTTCACCTACTTGAAGTTGAAGATGTTCTTTTTCTTTTTGAAGAAGTTTTTTCCTCGCGAATTTTTTTTGCATTTTCTTTCTCTTCTTCTTTCCGTTTTATATCTGGCTTTTTTTTAAATATTCAAGGATCTGAGGAGAAGTTACCACAGCTGGTATCTTCTCTTTTGCACTTTTTCTACTTTTCTGTACTTAGCAGTGGCCAGAAGAGATTTTTTAATGGGGTTGGTACATCTGGATCGTTTGAAGTAGATGCAACAGGACTTTCTGTCTATTGATTTTTTACATTATCAGGTTCTAAATGTTGATTACTAATCTCCCTTAACGGAGTTTCTTGATTTTCCACTTCTCTTATATGCGGTGGCGTTCTTACGTTGAGTTGATTCTAAAAATTAAAAAGGTACTAAATTTTTACTCACTACTTGTAATGGCACTGATGATAAAACACATTTGATATTGAAAAATAAAGTAAATATTATAGATTTAGTTGGTACTTACTTCTTAATGTTTTCTTAGTATACCATTAAAAATTTTCCAAACACTGCAACCAACTCACTTAAATGAACACAACTTTGCAAATGGCAGAGAGAGGAGCATGCCACTAATGGTTTGTTTTCAAGGAGCTTTTGCTTTGTTGCCACATTCAGTATTTTTCCCTTACATTTGTAATCATCTTGTTTTTGTTATTTTAAAATTTACTGTTCGCTATAGGTACTATGTTCACTACAGGGGGCTTCAACTTATATCTAGTTAAACAACCTTTGAAACTGGATATAAACCATCCGATGTAGTGAAAAAACTTTCATAACGAATTTACAACACAGGACGCAATATAATAGCCAACAATAATTGGTTTACAGATACAGAGGTTGTAAGTTTTTTACGCACAAAGAAGCTATCATACGTTGGTACCATAAAAAATAACAAGTAGCAACTATCTCCCGAATTTGTTAATACCAAACACATAGAAGAAAAGATAATCTTATTTGGATTTCAAAAGGATGCAAAAATTGTGACCTATGTTCTAAAGAAATATAAAAACATTGTTTTGATATCAAGTCTCCATTTTGACAATGCCATTGATGAAGCACAGAAGACGATCGAAAACCTCAAATTATCACATTTAATGCCATTAAGTCAGATGTCGATTTAGTTGATAAAATATGTGCCAGATATAATGTGCAACGAAATACCTGGCGATGATCTTAGGCGGTATTTTTTACAATGCCAAATAGTAGCAGAATTAATGCAGAAGTTATTTATAATGCAAATGTGAAAACATCAAAAAGAAGACATCTTTTTAAGAAAAAAATTACGAATTAGTAGGTGAGCAACTCAAACTCAAAGCGATGAATACTAAAGGCATGCCTCTATCACTGCAGTACAAAC
This sequence comes from Galeruca laticollis, assembly GCA_963921935.1. NCBI lineage: Eukaryota > Metazoa > Arthropoda > Insecta > Coleoptera > Chrysomelidae > Galeruca > Galeruca laticollis. The sequence goes on from OY998177.1 coordinate 174,755,927, forward strand.
TTCAAAAGTTTAGACCATCTGATAAGAACAAACGGAATAAGTTCCATCTATTTCTGGTGCAAACAAAAGAAAATGCCGCAGACCATATATAGATAGCAAAAAGACGCAATATGCCAAATACTTTTGTAAAAGTTGCAAAAATTATTTGTGTTTGGAACATTTCACAATATTTCCCAACATTTTCCAAGAAAAAATTTATAGATATGACGGAGATACAGAAGACTCCATGAAATTATTGTTATACAATTGATACATTTTTTTCATTTTAGAAAATATTTTTTTTATATGCCAGAGTTTACTGTAACTTCGAATACTTGGAATACTTGGTAGATAATATTACGATTAATTTTGATCTTTGTTTCTATTTTTTGTTGATGAATATGACGTTATTTTCTATATTCTTTTCTTCAACGATTTTTTTCTTATTTAAGATGCATTGCATCCAACCTCAGGAAATCTACTATTACATCTGACAGAAGGAATGAAATAAGTTGAACATTAACAGTTTAGAAATATTTGTTTTTAATATCTCTTCAAATTGTATCATGTATGTAATATAATTTCTATTCTTATTTATCTTGTACAGGCACAATTGTGTAATCTATATATAATTTAATTTGTTGACAACTTTACAAAGATTTCAAAATTCCCTGTTATACTTAACCATAACCAAATTGACTCATTATTTATACCATTTTACATCAGTACATACTTTTTGACATTATTATCTGTCAATGGTATTTTTATATTATGTCAAAAAACTACCAGGTATCTGTCAAAGAAACACAACATAGGTATTATTCCTTTTTGAAGTTTTACACTTATGCCATAAAAAATATTTTCTAATGCCTTTTAAGGAATCAACTTCAGTATTTGCTGCAAATTTTTTTATGGCTTCTATCGACTGAAAACAGATGTCTTTGAAAATATTATGTGAATCCTTTTAAATTGTATGAATTGATTTGTTAAGCTAGAAATTCGAGAGGCCATTTCCTTTGGTTTAACAATGATCGGTTGATGGACAGAATGAGGAAAATATTCCACAACTCTATCGTTTTTGAATGAATAGTACTACTCATACAATAGTACTACTCATACGACTTTTTGATAGTCAATTTAACATAAGCGTTATATATCATTTTCACCGCTTTAAACACAAAATTCCATTGGCAATGCAAAATTTAAGGCATATTATGTTTAAATTTCGTGATTATAATTGTGCCGACTTGAATTATTGCAGGTAAAATAAGAAGAGGAGACATAATTGGAGTTGAAGGACTCCCAACTAAAACCAAGAAGGGTGAACTTTCTATTTTGCCAAAGAAAATAAAATTGTTGTCTCCTTGTCTCCACATGTTACCTCATTTGCATTTTGGTCTTAAAGATAAGGAGACACGATTCAGGCAGAGATATCTTGATCTCATATTAAACAATAGAGTACGGAAAATCTTCGAAGTAAGAGCCAAAATTATTGCTTATGTAAGGAGGTTTTTGGATGAAATGGGTTTCTTGGAAATTGAGACTCCTATGATGAACATGCAACCTGGAGGAGCTATAGCTAAACCTTTTATTACCCATCACAATGAATTGAATATGGATTTGTATATGAGAATTGCACCAGAATTGTACCATAAGACTTTGGTTGTTGGAGGTTTAGATAGAGTATATGAAATTGGAAGACAGGTAAGGCAGACTACTAATATGTTAATTGCTAAAAGAAAACTTGGCATAGTATTAAGTTGAGATGTTCATTGATTGAAAACACTAATTATTAACAACAATAACACTTAATTTTACGTTTAAAAAAATAGACACAAATATATAAGAGGATGTAAAGGTGTGTGTGTGTGTGTATGTGTTAGTTAATGGCACTGGTTAATAAACCAACAGGCCAGTCTATTGTAATGAATATTTTATGCGATTATTATTATTATTATTTTTTTTTTTTATTTTTTTTTTATAGATTAGGCTTTATACTTTTGGATTTTAGATACAGTTGTTGACATTTTATCTTCACTTTTATTTGGTTATTTCAAGAAATCTGGTTTAAAGCACTTTTTTTTATTTATTTTTACTTATATATGTTTTTTTCATTTCATTCATTTTTTTGTGCTTATTTAGTTTTTTTTCTCATTTTTTTCATTTCATTCATTTTTTTTTGAGTATTCATTTGAATTTCGTAGCATAAAGACGTGTATCGCTCCGGTTATCAATAGTGCTTCGACAAAAAAAAAGTGAATCCCAAAACAAAATTAATTTCTTATCAGCTAATGATAAAAACTGGACAACTCATTAGTAAATAAAAGAGACAAAAAAAAATGAACACATTACCAGCTTTTAATGGGCCGGGATTTAATTATAGCCAACAAATGATGCCTCAAAACAATGGAAGTACTGTACAGGGTGTCCCACCTTTCAATACACAAATACCGCAATATCATCAAATTCAAACTCACCCTCAACCAATATTGCATGGACATATTCAACAACCCCAGTATACTGTCAGCCAACCATCCCCTCCACAGCAAGCATCACATAGCCAAAACTACTGTAGAATGTCATCAACTAGTGAAGAAGAATTCGCAGGTTACGACGAGTACGAGCAAAATAATAGCTCCAACAAAAATAATTGGCAAGTAGTTAAAAACACAAAGAGAAGAAAAATTAGTGCAACAAATAGACCACAAGAGACAGTAACAAATAACAAGTTTAGCCCCTTAACACAGGAAGAGATAGTAGACGCCACAAAAATCAACGAAAATGAAAATAAAACACCAAAACCACCTCCAATATACGTATACGGAGTAATTAACTACGGGGAGATGATAGAACAACTGGGCACAATAGCAGAAAGCACACAATACACCACAAAATCCCTAGCCGACAATACTGTAAAGATATGTTGTGGCACACCAGATACATATAGGAAGGTAATAAAACACATGAGGGACAACGACGTAATACACCATACTTACCAACCTAAAGAAGAGCGTGCCTATAGAATTGTCATTAAACAATTACATCATATAACGGACATAGAAGAAATAAAATCAGAACTAACCAAAAATGGACACAAGGTGAGAAATGTAATGAATTGTAAGAGCCGAATAACAAAAGAACCGCTGAATATCTTTTTCGTCGATCTAGAACCAGCAGACAACAACAGAGATATCTACAAGCTGTCAAATCTACAAAACAGAGCTATTCAAATAGAACCGCCCAAAACAACAAAGGGTATTACACAATGCATGAGATGCCAGCAGTACGGACACTCAAGGTCATACTGCAACAGACCATTTGCATGTGTCAAATGTGGTGGAGCACATAATACGACAGCCTGCAAAAAAAGTAAAGATACCCCTGCTAGATGTGCTCTATGTGATGGTGCCCACCCAGCCAACTATAAGGGATGTGCATTCTACCATAGTCTATTTAAACCAAACAATGACAACAATCGTATGAATATACAAAAAAATGCAAATAACACTACAACTAGACCTATTCTGCATACAACGAAACCAGTGCCCCAAAACCACTATCCTATACATCCACAGAATAGCTATGCCAACGTAGTAAGAAATGATAGTCAACAACAGACAAATTTTAATATTAATGACATAATGAACAAATTTCTTGAGGAATTTAAAAACATGTTTCAACAACTACTACAACAAAACAGCATGGTTCTAAACATGCTATCAACGCTTGTATCCAAAATTCAATAGTTTCATTAAAATCGCAGAGTGGAATGCCAATGGGCTTCCACAACATAAAAACGAGGTAGAGTTATTTCTTCATCACAATGAAATAGACATTCTATTAATAAGTGAAAGCCACTTCACAAGTCGTACTCACTTCAGGATACCTCAATACACAACTTATTCATCAAACCACCCAGACAATACAGCCCATGCTGGATCGGCCATCTTGATAAAAAACACCATAAAACATGTTGAACTACCAAAATACGCCCAAAATAGTTTACAAGCCACAGTTATAAAAGTTAGTATGAGGTCATATGAGCTAACAGTTGCAGCAGTCTACTGTCCTCCTCGTTACAACTTGAAGAAGGAAGACTACAGGAATTTCTTTGATACTCTAGGCCACAAATTCGTTGCGGGGGGAGACTTCAACAGCAAACATATCTTATTTGGATCTCGTATCACAATTACTAAAGGCAGAGAATTAGTAAACAATACATGAAAACAACTACCACCCCCTGGCAACTGGCACCCCTACTTATTGGCCAACAGATCCAAATAAGACACCTGACCTGCTGGACCTATTTATTACCAATGGTATTTCCCCTGCTTACATGGACGTCATGCCAAACTATGACCTCTCATCAGACCACTCTCCAATTATAGCAACAATCAGTAGTTTCATAGTTTACAAAACGATAACACCAAGGTTACATAACAGTAGAACTAACTGGGAAAAATACCGAGCCAAACTAGAAGAGGATATCAGCCTCCAAGTAAGTCTCAAAACATCAGACGAAATAGATGGAACACTAACATCTTTAAACTATATGCTCAAAGAGTCCGCACAAAATGCCACCCCTGCAACTAATACAGGTAATAAAGTTCACTACATCCCAGCGGAAATTAAAAAGCTAGTAGCCCAAAAAAAGGAAGGCAAAAGCAAAATGGCATCGTAGCCATGCCCCATCGGACAAGACCACACTGAATAGACTAAGTAACCAATTAAAATCTCAAAGAGGAACAAGAAAGATCATTTACATATTATATAACGAATCTAAACCGGCAAGACAACTCAATATGGAAACCAATAAAAAATTCCAAAAAACCTAAAACCCAGGAACCCCCAATTAGAAAAGAGCAGGGAACTAATATACAGTGGGCCAGAAATGACGATGAAAAAACGGCGCTATTTGCTGAGCATCTAGCTCAAGTATTTACACCCTACAGTGACGCACCAGATATTGAAATTGAAAGCAACCTAATCAACATTCCAGAAAACATCCCACCAATTAAACCACTAACCAAAGATGAAGTCCAAAAAGAAATCCAATACTTAAACAATCGAAATGCCTCTGGACTCGACAAAATAACTCCTAGGATGATAAAGGAACTACCAGAGAAAGGAATCATACTCGTTACTCTTATCTTCAATGCCATCTTACGCTTAAACTACTGGCCCAAGCTATTTAAAACAGCTGAAATAATCTTAATCCCAAAAGAGGGCAAAAATCCAAACGAAGTAACCTCATACAGGCCAATAAGCTTGCTACCAATGGTATCAAAAATACTTGAAAGACTGCTGCACAAAGAATCAATTCAGATCCGGAAACAGAAGAATGGATTCCTCACCACCAATTTGGTTTTCGGAAAGAGCACTCCACGGTCCAGCAGGTTCATAGAATAGTTCATAACATAAATACAGCAATGGAAAACAAGCAGTATTGTACAGCTGCCTTCTTGGATATTAGTCAAGCCTTTGACAAGGTTTGGCACACAGGTCTGGTATTCAAAATAAAGAAATATCTTCCCATCACCTACCTGAAATTATTGAGATCCTACCTAAGCGACAGAGAATTTCGAACGAGAATGAATGAAAGTCTTTCCAATAATTTTCCAATTAAATCCGGGGTACCGCAGGGCAGTGTTCTTGGACCGCTGTTGTATGTACTACATACAGCAGATCTACCAACCAACAATGAAACATTCACTGGAACTTTTGCAGACGATACCGCCGTCCTTGCAGCCCATGAAAACCCAGCTACAGCGTCTTCGATTCTTCAGGCACAACTAAATAACATTCAAACTTGGTTACATAAGTGGCGGATCAAAACGAATGAAACAAAGTCAGTCCAAGTGACCTTCACGTTGAGAAAAGAACAGTGCCCTCCAGTGACACTTAATAACATCCAACTTACACAATCCCCTAGCACCAAATATCTAGGAGTGCACCTTGACTCAAAACTCAACTGGAAAGAACACATACTCAAGAAGCGGAAACAAATTGACCTAAGAATAAAAGACCTACACTGGCTAATAGGCAGAAAATCGAAATTGAGCCTAGAGAACAAAATCCTCGTGTACAAAGCTGTCATCAAACCAATCTGGACGTACGGTATACAACTCTGGGGATGTTCGAGCAAGTCGAACATAACCATAATCCAAAGAAGCCAGTCTAAAATATTACGTATGATAACTGACGCACCCTGGTACGTGTCAAATCTAACACTCCACGAAGACCTAAGAATACCATTTATACAGGATGTAATTACAGAACAAAGTAATAAGCACCACAAAAGACTAGAATCGCACAGCAACCCTCTACTCCATCCCCTAATAGAACCGCAAATTGACAGAAGACTCAAAAGAAACTGGCCAGCCGATCTGAAAAATGATTAAAGGGGTAGCCTCACTGGAGAAGACCTCACCACGCCAATAGGAACACACTGTTCCCGAGCCAACAAATTAGCCTATAGAACTGTTTGTTTTGATTGCTAAGAAAAGTGATTTAATAAAAAAAAATTCATTTTTTTTGTGATTATTTAGTTTTTTTCTCATTTTTTCATTTCATTCATTTTTTTTACTTATGTCTTTTTTTATCATTTTTTCATTTCATTCATTCTTTTTTATACAATATCATGTTAGTACTTTTAGTTAAGTTATAAAGGAGTCGTTTTAATTCTTCTGATGCTAGTATGATTAAAAGATTAGCTGGTAATGCTATAAACTTGCAAAGTTTACTGTAAAATTGTTTTAATGCTGCTTCATTGAATTTACACTCTAAAAGACAAGGTTCCAATGATCCGATCTCGCCACATCTGCAGTTCTCGTTTTCTGTGGGTTCAACAACTTTATATGTTTGTCCTCCAGGGTATTCTGAGTAGTGCTTCTGCCAATCCTCTTTTAATTTTATTTTGATTTGTTTGTTTATGTCTGATATAGGTAGCTTGAAATTTATTATATTTTCTCCTTGTCTGGTAGCAGTTTTTGCTAATTTGTCCACGATTTCGTTTTGAGGTATGCCACTATGTCCTCTTATCCACACTATTCTAATCTCCTTATTTAGGCTTGCTAAAATATCCAGAAGCTCCCAAATTTTTGCTACAATATTATGTAAATCTGCACTAGGAGAGTTATTCTCAATTTTGATTACTGCACTTCTGCTGTCGGTGAAAATTACAAATTTGTTATTGTATTCGTACCCCATGCAGTATTCTAGTGCTTGTTTAATTCCCATAAGTTCTGCTGTGTATATTGATGCTAGAGGGGGTAATTGGTATATTTCTGAATTTTTTTGATTATTTTCGTGGTAAAAGGCGAACCCTACTTTGTTATTTAAACATGAACCGTCTGTAAAATTAAGTTCAGAGTCTTATTTTCAGCATGTTCATTTATATAATTTGTATACGTAACTTTTGGTTGATTTAAATAACATTCATAAGGAATTGAGTAACAAGGGGAGATTTCATATTCTAATAATTGGTTTTCATAGTTGCTCACCCAGTTGTAGCTTTCTATAAAGTTAGGTGACCTCTTCTTTTCCCAATATTTAGTAGTTAGGCAAGATATAAATAGGTTGTTTAAACTTCTCTTGCTATCTGTTTTCTTTGCACTTATTTTGACACATTTATTTGAATTTAATGTCAAATATTTATGTCAAATAATTGATATAATTGATAAAATGGATTCTTTAAAAACACAGTGTGCTAGTTGTAAGGCAGCAATTACTTGTATTCATAACTGGTTTCATAACAATTTGGATGAGTCAGATAAGTATGCTTTCAAATTTCGAATAGACAATTTAGAGAAATATCACTTTAAATACTCTGAGATTCAAGACCAAATTGAAACCATAGCCGTAGATACTGAATTAGAATTTGACAATAGAAGCCAGATTGATGAAAAATATTACTCATTACACTGCAAACTACAAAATGTTTTTGAAAAATTAAACTCTAAATTCAATCAAACTAATCAATTAACTGTACATTCTCAGAGTGAAACTCACATTAGATTACCTTCCATAGAAATACCGATTTTCTCAGGAGATAGCACTAAATACACTGCCTTTATAGATCTTTTTAATGCACTAATAGTAAACAACACCCGGCTTACATCCAAAACTGAAAAATTCTACCATTTGAAATCATACTTCAAAGGTGACCCGCTCAATTTAATTTCTCAATTACCGGTAAATGAAACCAATTTTGATGTAGCGTTGGATTTACTGAACTATAAATACAAAAATACACGGCAGATTGTTACTGCCCATTTTAACCGTTTGACAGCCTGTAACAACATCTCAAAATGTACTGCTCAACAATTAAGAACATTCACATCCGAAACTAGATTTATCGTAAAGTCATTGTTAAATCTAAATATCAATAAGGAAGAGTTATTTGATGCCCAATGCAACAATCTCCAGAATATTATCGTCAAAAAACGTACTGTTCTGGACAAGACTCATTCACAATACCTAACGAAAAACCCCTCTCTTACTCATTACACTCATTCTTCCGGTGTGACCAAATCACTTTTAATAAAAACTTACCCTCAAATACATTCTTAAATCACAAAACACTTATAAATTAAAACATTATTACTCATAAATAATTCTCAAACCAACACTTACACTCGAATAAACAATTCACTTTCATACTCAACGCTCTTTTAGTGCATGATAGCACTCATTCCCTACTTAAACTCTTTCTCGTCAAGAAAACTAAACCTTTCATCCTCAAGACGAGGATAATGATTAACCTCTAAACATGTATACTTGACACTAAGAAAAACATAAAACTTTATGAAAAACTTTGACACTTTGACATGAAAAATTACTTTAATGTCAATACCTGGACAAAGGTATTGGAAAAAAAATACTTTCATGTGAATACCTGGACAAAGGTATTATTACAAAAAAAATACTTTAATGTGAATACCTGGATAGAGGTGTTATTGAAAAAAAATACTTTAATGTGAATACCTGGTTAAAGGTGTTATTAATGTGAATACCTGGATAAAGGTGTAATTGAAAAAAAATACTTTATTGTGAATACCTGGATAAAGGTGTTATTGGAAAAAAATACTTTTATGTGAATACCTGGACAAAGGTATTATTACAAAAAAATACTTTATTGTGAATACCTGAATAAAGGTATTAAAAAGACACTTGGACACTTGGATTAAAAAGATACTTGGTTGAAGAATATAACCACTTGGGTGACGTTTAGAAGAAAACGTCATCCCCCTTACTCATATGCTACTTACAAAATTACATTGACGACACTTTGGATTTAAAACGACTTGACAAAAACATTATATACATATCTTACCCTCCCTCTTCTTGACGAGAACAGAAATAACTCTCCTTTACGTTCATTAAAACATTTTAAAAACTCATTCTTGCCCGCAAAAGAGCCTTAAGACAAATGTCTATAATCATAAAAACAATCTCAAAAGAGTTAGCATATATTTGAAAACAAACAAATATCACACATTGAACTCCACGGTTTCTGTGATGCCAGCTCATTGGCTTATGGAGGCTGTTTCTATCTGAGAACAATTTACACGGATTCTTCCGCATTCTCACAACTTATCATTTCCAAATCCCGTGTCGCCCCTCTCAACAAACCAATTACAGTTCCCAAATTAGAATTATGTGCCATGGCCCTTGTATCAAAACTTTACGCACGACTCCGCAACATCCTTGATCAACAATTAAAAATCTCATCTTTCATTTTATGGTCCGATTCTCAAATAGCCCTGTCCTGGATAAAAAGCATACCCACTAGATGGACAATTTTTGTCTGCAACAGAGTCACTCAAATTCAACAAGCAACCCATTCCGCTAAGTGGAGACATATTCGATCTCACCTCAACCCTGCGGACATCCTATCAAGGGGCCAGCCCTTAGAATTTCCCAGTACCAAGTGGTTCTGCGGACCTCCTTTTCTATGGGAATCCTCCGACGACACGTCTTGTCACGATACCTTTTCCTGTCTACCGGACCCCCCTGAAGCAAATAAAAAGTCACTCGTCACGACAGCGAAACCAGCAAACCCCTTCATAGTCCTAATAACTCGTTCATCATCTCTAACCAAACTAGTCAGAGCAATGGCATACATATACAAATTTATAGAAATCATCCGTCATCCTGCTACTACACAAAAAATCTTCTCTAGACAAAATCTAGACACTGCTTTACTTTTCCTTGTACGCCAGGTGCAAACAAACAGCTTCCCAAACCTTTATCGCACACTACAAAAGAATCAACTACCCTCAGATAAACGTCTTATATCATTAAACCTTTTTATAGACAAGGACAATCTTATTAGAGTCGGAGGGAGACTCTCCCATTCCCCCGTTTCCTACAAACAAAAACACCCAATTCTACTGCCTGCTCATTGCCATTTCACTACCCTGGTCTTACAAAAAGAACACATACGTTTAGGACACAGTGGTCCTCAAAATGTTCTCGCCAATATCCGTCTAAAATTCTGGCCCATTGATGGCCTGCGTGAGATCAAGCGCATCATAAACAAATGTCTAATGTGCCACAGGTTCAAGGCCATAACAGCACAGCCAATCATGTTGTAATCACTAACACTCTCTCTCTCTCTCCTATTATAATGCATACATTCTTATTGTTTACAACTCTAGTCCATTTCTAGAGTATATTGCATACATTCTTATCGTTTACAACTCTAGTCCATTTCTAGGGTATATTGCTTACATTCTTATCATTCACACCTCTAGTCCATTTCTACCCGTGCCCTTAAAAAACAAGAACTAGCATACATCTAAACCTCTTGTTCATTCGTTACATTCATGACGTTAGAGTCCTTACACCACTCTAACATCAAAACCTTATCATTTTTTATATTCATGATATTAGAGTCCTTACAACACTCTAACATGAACCCTAAACATTTGTTTACACTCATGACGCCGGAGTCCTTACACCACTCTGACACCAACATTAGGTTATTTTTACAATCCCTATACATTTATTTATATAACTTTATTTACAATTATTCACTATCATTAATAATCCTGTCTCAGAACCCTATACACTCTCACGCTATCTAACCCTTTCACTAACATCAGCATTCGATGTCTGAGAGCAGCCATCTCTCACCTTTCTTCCATTCTTCCCGCGCCCCCAATATGTTCGAATTTGATTTAATTACCAAATTCTCCTGTGATTTTTATTTTCAACTTACCCTGTATAACACAATTCAAATATTCTGCTCAAGACATATAACCTTTTCAGGCAACAAAAAAAATCATCCTAACTGCAAATTTTCACTCGCTGTATCTGACCGTTACGTTTCAAATTCTATTATTTTTCTCCTTCCTCGTAACCACGTTAACCGATATATAAATATGTCAACTACATTACATTTGTCTCATCATATTTAACTGTCGTAGATAATGGTACTCATGTTATAATAGCACCCGGCATTTGGTCCTGGTAAAAAACATGTGTAATTAATCATTAAACATTCATGGCTCCAGCAGATTATGTGCTAAATAATCAAAATGTAACGCGTATGTTCAAGTGAATTTCTTAATTGTCTATGCAAAAGAAATAGTTATAAATTCCTGCAATATAGCAACATGAAAGTGAAATAAGTGTTTAATTTCTTCGAGAAAATATTTAATCAAACATCCTAGAACAGTGAATACAATATACGGTCCTTCGAGAAAAACATTTAACAATAAAAAACTTACCATTCCATCTAATAACCCAAGTGAAAAAAGGGTTAATTAGAATAGGCAGTAAAATATTTTAGGCCTTATTTGCTCTCGAAACACTTTAAAATATTGTCAGATCAAACACCTTTAGTGTATTTGTTTAATCATAACAGCCCATCAAGCCTTTTAACAAAATTTTGATTGCTGTTGGAAGAATACGACTTTCAGATAGAGTATATTAAAGGGAAAGATAATGTAACTGCAGATGCATTACCTCGAATAATTATTACTTCAGAAGAACTTAAAGATATGCATAGAGTTTTGGTTAACATTTTGACGAGAGCTCAAAGTAAAAAAAAATACAAGTAAAACTGAGATAACTCCTATAAATGTTGGATCTGATCAACCTAATATTGTAGAAGTTCTCAAAAAGCCTCATGAAGTAATAGAGCTAGTTTTTAATAAAAAATTAGACAAAAACACTGAGCAGAACAATTTTATGTCAAACTTTGGTAATTTTTGTTATATACCAGAAATATCTAGTATTTGTGTACTCAAAAAATCTCGATCGGCTTTTACGCCAGACGAAATGTTGAGAGATTTAGTTACATTATGTAAACAATTAAACATTAATGAGATAGTTATCCTTAAAAATGACAATGTTGTTTTCATAAATAAAATTAAAAAAAAATGCAATTGCCAGAAGTAGTAATTGGACCGGCCCACATGTTTGTGTAATAAAAGGAGTACAACGAATAAATAACAGAAAGATACTATAAAATGTATATTAAACGATTTTTACTTACTACCAACAAGCGGTCATGCAGGTATTCGTAGAATGACAAATAACATAAAGAAATATTATTTTTGGCCAGGTATGTATAAAGTTATCACAGAATAAGTTAAAAAATGCGACAATTGTCAAAGACAAAAACATTGTAAAAATATAAAAGAACCGATGGTCATTACTTCTACTACTAACACAGCATTCGAAAAAAATGATTTGGATATTGTTGGACCTTTAGATAAAGGTGACGAGGATTTTGTGTATATTTTAACAATCCAATGTGAACTGTCAAAACTTCATTCTAAGATACGGTATACCTAGAGAAATTCCCACAGACCAAGGTTCAGAATTCATTTCAGAAACTGTGTCAGAAATATGTAAACTATTAAAAATTAAAAAGCTTCAATCAACCGCGTATCATCATGAAAGCATTGGTTCATTGAAAAACTCTCATAAAATTCTTGGTGCTTATTTACGAATACAGTGTAAAACAATAGCTTGTTATGGAATTCATGTGTTCCATACTGGTGTTTTTCATATAGCACAACAGTTCATACAGAAACCCAATATACTCAATTCGAACTAGTCTTTGGTAAAATATGTAACATACCTAACAATTTGCAAAATATTGTCGACCCTTTGTATAATTATAACAGTTATCTGCTAGAATCGAAATATAGACTTCAAAAAGCTCAGGAAGATGCACGAAATAATTTAGTTTCAGGAAAAGTAAAAAGAAAAAAGACATGATGTAAATATGAACCCAGTGACGTACAAAAAAGATGATCTTGTGTTAGTGAAAAGGGAAGTAGGAAATAAAATGTCTTCTATTTATGAGGGACCATATGTAGTGGTAAATGACGAGGCGCCAAATGTCAGAATTACCCGAAAGAACAAAGAAGTGCTTATTCATAAAAACAGAACAAAACCTTATTTCTCGTAACAAATTGAGTAATAAATTTTAGTATGTAGCATCTTAATCATTGTATTAGTTTAAGTAATGAAACAGAATTTTCATTTTGTATAACGAAAATTCTTTTATTTGTTCATGGAAGATGTAGTGGTAAACTAGAAAATATGATTTAATATTATTTAATAAAATCGTTTTTTGAATAATATGGTCAGTGACTTAATTGGTATTTATTACTCGCGGTTTCTATGGGCACGAGTTACAGGAAGTAAAGTTCAATCACTTATGGCTTCCATAGAAACAGCAAGTAAGCAATTCTTTATATATTTCAAAAAAGTTATATTATTAATGGTGAGTTTTGTAAAAGATATTCAATCAAGTTAATTCACACGGGTAAGTTGTATTATTTGAAAACATGGAAAATAGTTCCCCTACAGAGGTCATTACAACCTGTCTCTTGTACACTCTACTAAAATACCTCGTGAACGTTTTTTTAAAATCTATTTAACTACATAATTAGACTCTATTTACCAAAATATATACATAAAAACTGATAAATTTATACAAAATGTGAACAAATACAGAACATATAAAAAAAACAGTTTTAAAGTTTACCACTGCGTAATATCGCCTTCATTTTTATAACTGCAGAAATTGTAGTATTGACTAGGTTTTCACAAAATTGTGGTGTAAACGAATCTCATATCTTCTGAAGTCTTTCCTTTAATTCAAGGATTGTTCTGGCAACTCTTTTTTTCATTGCATACCACAACGTTTTGATAGGAGATAAATTGGGACTACTAGAAACCCACAGTGGTATGTTGTAGTCTTCCATCCATTTTAATGCTTTTTGGCATGCGGCACTATGCTGTTGAAACACGAAATCTTCCCCTGATGTCAAATATTTCTCAATTACCGGCAATAGCGATTCTTCTAAAATGTCCAGATATTTTGCTGTATTCACAATTCCTTGGATAAAATGGAGTTTTTCTACCCCTTTGTCTGACATGCTGCCCTACACCATGACTGACCCAGGAAATTTGACTTTCTCTTTAAACAGTATGGAAGATTTCATTTTTTTTTTGCGAATAACTCTACTTTACTGTACCCAGCACACACTTCAAATCGAGCCTCATAGCTCCACTGTACTGCACACCATTGTTTAGATGTCCAAGATCTATGTTCTTTATCCCAACTTAAACTACTTTTCTTTTGCTGTGGCGTTAAAAGTGACTTTTCTTTGGCTTGAAACAAAATTGTCAATTGTAAACAATTTTGCAGAAAAAAATATTTATTCAGTATCAACTTTATTATTTTTTAGCATAAAAAATGTTAACTTTCAAGTGCCAAATCCCAGATTGTGGGCCTCCTGGTGACATGTGGATCTCGAAATGCGCCTTCCAATAGCATCACTCCATATAGCACTTAATCGACGTTCCTTTCTATACTTTGTAGCACTCTTCTATCTGCATCTGTAATATTGCTTTTTCTCAAGTATCCAGGCTTTGTAGCGACTGAACCGGAAGTTTTGTAACTTTTAACTGTATTTCTAACAATATAGCGCAACAAATTTGCAAGATCCAAGGTTGATTTTCCAGAATTGGCAAATTTAATAATGATTGAACAAATTTTCTCATCGATAATCTTTACTCTATCCATTTTCAGGATAACAACTAAGATTAAAATATATAAAATACATTCGGACAGTTCCTTAATACTTTGTCTAGGCTTAAATTTTCCGAAGCCACCATCGATATACAAGTACTCCTAATATGTTTATTTTGTAACACAAGTCAATTGGGTTTTATTAAAAACTAATAAAAACTTCATATTTTTGGAACAAATTTATTTTTTGCTAGTGATTCTAAAAGGTCTTATTACAGTATGACCTTCAATATCATGTTTTATTTATTATTATATCATGGTGCTTAAAAAAATTAAGATTTCAATACTTGGGCCAACTGAAATGGGAAGGGCCTTGTATAAAATAGAAGTAAAATACTTTTCATCATACTGAACAAATATTAATATATTTTTTAATATACTAATCTACCATTCAGTTGAAGCAAAATATTGTTTTTTATGTTAATAAATTTTTTTATTTTATTAATAAATTTTTTTATTTTATTAATAAATTTTTATGTTTAGTTTAGGAATGAAGGAATAGACTTAACTCACAACCCAGAATTTACAACTTGTGAATTTTATATGGCTTACGCTGATTACAATGACCTTATGACAATTACTGAAGAGATGGTATCAGGTATGGTGCATAGTATACATGGTAGTTATAAAATTATGTATCATCCCAATGGACCTGATGAAGAAGCTGTGGAAATTGATTTTACACCTCCATTCAAAAGAGTTTCTATCATTCCTACTTTGGAGAAAGAGTTAAATGTTAAATTTCCCTCAGATTTGAATTCTAGTGAAGCTCAAAAGTTCTTGAACGACCTCTGCATTAAGCATAATGTTGAATGTACTCCTCCTAGAACTTCCAACAGGCTGCTGGACAAGCTAATTGGTGATTTTATAGAGGAAAACGCTATCAATCCCACTTTTATCATTGAACATCCACAAGTGATGAGTCCATTAGCTAAATGGCATAGATCAATTCCGGGATTAACGGAAAGGTTAGTACACTTTTATTTATTCATATTGTGATAGGTTTCATGAAAAAAATAATCATACATTTATATTTCATGCAGAAAATTGGAAAGTTATGTTCTTTTTACCACTAGTACAAATAATGCATAAAATGTATTATTACAGAAAGTGGCACATTTTCAATTTTTTTAGACTCCTAATGAATATGCCAAAAAATACTTCCAACAGTGTATTGTCTCTGTAATGTGAATTTGATAACAGTACTATTGTATAGCTGGACACTCCCCAAACTCTTATTTCCAAGATGACTAAACATTTTCGAAGAATATGATGAATGTGTTTCCAATGTCCCTTAATTAGACAAATTTTGTGAAATTAGGATTTTTCAATTTTTGGTATTCCATTAAGTACACTAGTGATGGTAGTTTAAGTATGTAATTTTCTGGTTTTTGTTGGTACAACTTTTGTTGCATTTTTTCTCCAGAAGCTGTACTATAGATGGTTCATGAGATATATCAGAGAGCCATTTAGAATAAATTATTAATACCAGTTTTTTGTTCATTTATTTATCGGTTTCATGAATCTTTCTAAATAAATTTTAATGTATTTGTCGTTAAATGTTGGCAATCTCAAGTTGTGAGAAACCGTGCCGAGGGATGAATGACTCTGCCGAGTGACTCATAAACGGTTCCTCCAGATACTGGGCGCCCTCTGGATGAAACTTAGCCGTATCGAGATACCCAGCCTCTGCCTCGGTGAACCGAATAATTCCTAAGTTACTTGTGGGATCAATCTATGATCTTACTTTCTGAAAGCCCCCCTATACACGGGTCTCATAAGAGACCTTGAACATATTCACCAGAAATATTTGTAAACCCAAAATCCTATGAAAAGTATTATATAATCATTAGAAAAGAAGACGGTTTTGAGAAAGTATCACCTTTCACAATCCATAAATCACCCACCTCTTTAATAGGAGAAACTCAAAACACGAAAAAACTAACTAAGAAATGGAACACTAATGTTAGAAGTTAAGAATCAAGAACAATCCGAGAAAATAAAAATAATAAACAAGCTAAATGATAGGGAAGTTACAGTCAAACCCCATAGAACACTGAACATAGTGAAAGGAGTTATCACCTGCAGAGATTTATTGAACTATGATAGAGAAGAAATAATGTAGAACTTGCAACCCCAAGATGCGATAGTCAAAAGACTAAAATACAAAAATAGATGGAAAAATAGCATCATCAGCTAGCTACCTTACTATTAAACTTCAAGGCATTAAAACTACCGGAAAAAATCAAAACTGGATACACAAACATAAGGGTTCGCCCTTACATACCAAACCCCCTCCGCTACTTTGACTGTCAAAGATTTGGGCATACATTAGAAAACTTGCAATAGTCAAGCCATTTGTCCTAGATGCGAAAAACATTTCATGAAGAAAATCCATGCAATCTACCCCCTCAATGTATTAATTGTCTAGAAGAACATTCTCTGCGGTATAAAGGATGCCAAAAATTCAAAATGGAACTTAATATACAAAAAATCAGAGTAACGGAAAAATACTTGAAGCAAAAAAAAGATACAAACTACAAAATCCAGCTCTCAACACTCCTTTCTCAGAAATCTTAATGAAAAAACCAGATAACGGAAATAAAAACGCTACTTCCTCAACCCCATCAACCTCATTCCAGAGCCCTAAACCCAACCCTTCAACATCGTCCCTAAACACCAATAACCCTTCCCCACAATTCCAACGAATTAACCCATCTTCCTTCTATCCCCTTAAAATTCCACTGAAAAATAGTAATCACAAAATCTTAATTCCCAAACATATCGCAACTACTACCTCTAGCAGCAAAACCACAAGCAAAACAAACGACAAACATATTAACCTAAACAGAGAAAAATCCTCTTCCTCTTTCTCCTCGAAAAGTACCTCGTCCTGTCGCAACAACTCTAAAGAGCGTAAACCAAAAAATCCAATAAAAAAGCACTGGAACAAAAACGGTATTAAAACGATCTAGAAGAACTCAAACTACTTACTAATACACACCATTCCCAGGTACTTTCCATCCAAGAAACCAATCTTAAAACCACTGACCATCTTAAAATAGCAGGTTTCAACATAGAGAGAAGAGACCGCGTTGATTTCATCACAGCCTCTGGTGGAGTAGCTCTACCCATAAAAGAAAATTATCCCTATAAAAGGATGAACCTCAACACCAACTTAGAGGCTCTTGCAGTCACCATCATCGAAAATATAGAAACTACTATCTGTACTCTCTACATTCCTCCATTGGCTGAAATCAACTCAAGTGACATCACAAATATAATACCTCAGTTACGGTCACCATTCATCCTGACCGGAAATTTGAACGCCCACAACATCATATGGGTTTCAAGTCATACAGACCAACATGGCAGAATTATAGAAAATCTAATCTTAAATGAAAATCTCTATATACTTAACGATGGCTCTCCCACCTATATATCTTCTACGTCCTCATTTCATGTCTAGACGTTTCACTATGTACCCAAACTCTCAATGGAGCACTCCAGACATTTCACTATGTACCCAAACTCTCAATGGAGCACTCTAGACGATACACATGGGAGCAATCACTTTCAGGTCCTCCTAGAAAAATTACTATGGGAAAACTCCCGAAATCCATGTATTAGATTAAATCACAAAAAAAACAGATTGGAAAAATTTTAAACTACAGTATACGGCTCCCAACATCGACCTTTTAGGAACTGATGAAGCTGCAAATATTACTCAATCTATCATTGAAGCATATGAAAATAACACAATAGAATTAAAAATCATTTCAAACAAACCTCCTGTGCCATGGTGGGATGAAGACTGTAGAAAAGCCATAAAGGAAAGAAAAAGCTCATTAAACATGTTTAAGCATCAACCAACAACCTTCAATTTCATATATTTTAAAAAGTCCAGAGCTAAAGCGAAAATAATCATAAAAGAGGCGAAATTGTTTTCTTGGAACAAGTTCACCAATTCTATCAACTCTAACACCACCTCAAAAGACATATGGGACAAAATAAACAAATTAAAAGGCACACCTACCAGAAATTTATCAGGCCTAATGGAGAACAATGAATGGATCGATGACACAGGTCAGGTAACTCAGATATTCGCCAATCAATTCTCTACAATATACAACCACGATATTGTCACAAGAAAGCAAATACAACCGGCAAATATGTCATATAACCTGCCAATCATAATAAATGAACTAACCTATGCCTCGAAGAATAAAAAAGACACAACTCCTGGACCAAAGAACATAAGGATATTGATGATAAAAAATCTACCCGAAAATGGAATACATAGCTTAATCCAGTTATACAACAAAATATGGGGAAACAGCCAAATTCCCAGTGCATGGAAATTATCAACACTCATCCAGTCCACAAACCAGGAAAACCAATATGCAGAAAAGAAAACAACAGGCCAATAGCACTCACTAGCCATTTATGTAAGCTAATGGAAAATATCATCAACAGACTAACTTGGTACCTACAGAAGAATAATCTCCTCATCCCTGAACAAGCAGGCTTTAGAAAATAATATTCAACTAACCATCACCTAATAGGCTTTGAAATTGATCTACAAGACGACTTCGGACTCCAAAGCCACACAAACGCACTCTTCCTTGATTTGAGTAAAGCCTTCGACACAATAAACAGACAAAGTATAGTAAATGCGCTCGATATTTAACATAGTGGGATCAATGCTTAACTTTATACTCAACTTCCTCACAGAGAGAGTCTTTCAGGTAAGAATAAAAAACAAAACATCAGACATACTTTGTCAAAACTCGGGAGTGCCTCAAGGCTCTGTCTTGAGTCCAACCCTCTTCGTACTTGCAACTAACAATATAAAAAATGTCATGCTACCTAATATCAATTACAGACTTTATGCAGATGATCTACTTATTTCCCACTTAGCTTCTGATCCAGAAGTCAGCAGACATTATCTACAAAACTGCGCAAATCTATTAGAAGGATGGGCAAAGAATAAAAATCTCAAAATTTCATCAAACAAGTCAATTGGAGTCCATTTTTGTCGCATAAGAAAGTGTACAAAAAATATTAACATAACTATTAACAACCAATACATTCAGAGTAATGCACACCACAAATTTCTAGGCGTCGTCTTTGACTTAACACTAAACTTCAAAAATCACATAGAAGAACTACGACAAAAATGTATAAAATACCTCAGAATGATACGCATGTTACCAAATACAAAATGGGGAGCAAGCAAGGAATCTTTAATAAACATATACCAAGCAATAGTAAAATCTAAAATTATGGTTCCATAACATACACATCTGCCCCAAAAGTTACCTACAAAAACTTGCCCCATTAGAGAACTTTGCAATCCGAATGGCCATAGAAGCATTCCACACAAGCCCTATTAACAGTGTCTCCTGTGAAGCAGAAGTAATTCCACCAAGGCATCGACGGATACTACTTACTATCAAATATGAAAACTCCTTAACATTTAAAAAAGAACACCCTTCTTTCAACAAATTTTTCAATATCCCTTACCCAAACATAAAACCATTAAACGGAAAATCAACACTGACTTAACTTGGAATGCCCCCCATCGTATGACTACAGCCTGTACAATTTCCCACCATGGAAACCTCTAATATACAAATATATAAGAAGCTGTCAATACCCATATAAAAATCCACATCTCAAATACTGTTCAAACAAAAATTTCACCAGATTATAGAAAACTATAAAGAATGATATATACAGATGACCCCAAATCGAACGGAAAAGTAGGTGCCGCATATTACACAAAAATATCGGAAAACAGTTTCAGCCTCCATAAATCAACCGAAATAAAGCAATATATTTCATCGCAACTACTAATTATCGCAAATGGCTGATAGCAACGGACTCCATGAGCTCTCTCGACTCCATTAAAGCATACAACCCAGAGTCACCCTCTTGCCAAGGAAATAAAATATCAGAGAAAGCAAAAATTAGAAATAAAGAAATCCTACTCCTTTGGATCCCTAGTTATATAGGCATTAAAGCCAATGATAGGGGGGACTTCATTGCGAAAGAACAAATACATACCACAAATGTGATAATATACTAAACCTAAAAGATCTGAACAATCATTCAGTCAAACTAACTGAGATCGTAACTCAGAATGGGATCTTCAAGAAGGAGGCAATAAACTCTTTGAAATCAAAGACATCTGCTTCAATAAAAGGCAAATACTCAATCTACCAAGAAAAGATAACATAGTCCTCACAAGAGTAAGAATTGGACACGCAAAGTTAACCCAAGAATATTTACTATCAGCGGGAGAACCACCAATATGTGAGACTTGTAACACTACAATTACCACTAAGCATATAATTATTATGCATTGCAAGAAATATACATCATACAGAATCACATATAATCTACCCACGAATATCAAATTACTTTTCTCAGAAAACACTTAGAATCACTACTAGGATACCAATTTATACCTAATTTAAAATAATAAAACACCCATATACTATCACATAGTGCAAATATGCTAAAAGGTCACAGATACCAATGCGTCTATAATCCATATCTATCTACCTTTCCTTCAATTTCTTCCTCTATGATAATTTTTTCGAAGCCACTCATTCTTCTTGAAATATGCCCAAAATACCTGAGATATGACTGATTCTTGTTGATAATCAATTTGTTACTTTGAGCTCTTTCAGTGTTGATACATTCGTACCATGGTGTATCCATGAGATTCTGAGTATGGGCTCGTTTCATGGGTATGAATTACAAGTGAAATCATATCAGAAGGATTAAGAATAACATATATTTTTCTATGATAACGATATTTATCTCACAAAGTTATCAATATCTTCGAAAATTAGATTTAAATAAACCTGTGTAAGTCAACCAGTGGCAGAAGCCCTTGTTGTCAGATTGAAAGTACATTCTGTTGACAAATCCTACTTGACTATCCAAGTTGATTAAGACAAAGTGAAAGTCGACAAGAAGAATTTGACAATTGACATCAATATCCACAACAAACCTCAAAAAGATATCATCCTCGCCGACTTTTTAGTTGTTTGAGTTATATTATTTTATAGTAGAAAGTGTGCTTCGGTTTGATTACCTTTCAAAAGACATCTTTAAAATGGATCCAAGTTTCACCGAAGCTAATTCGACAAATCTTCCTCAAGTGGATGTGGACATGGTGTCTCAGTCACTCAAACTCCCCTAAACTGAAGAAGAATAAGCGATCCGGTACTAAATAGAGTTCGGAAATCTGGCGTAACGCAATTTGTGTATGTGTGTTATATCACGTTTTCCAAACAACTCAACCTACATGGAGAACATTTAATTTTCATTATACATACATATTACATTATATTTTCTATTTTGAAAGCATCATCACTGCAATCTAAAATATATATTTCCAAATTTCTTTGCCTACGCGAGAGATACCTTTTTTAATAAAAGGCACCTGATTAGGAGAACATTATTTGAAAGAGTACGTTTTGACAGTACTTTGCGATTCTCTTTAACGAGTGTTACATAAAAGGATAACTAGTCTACTTAACAAAGTTTTCCTTTGTGACAACAGCGCAAAATTTCATTGTTTTCCATTGGCTCTAGCCTACCACAGTCTACCACAAGAATTCAAATTTCAATATTTTTTTTTCATTTTTATTTGAAATCGTAGAGTGGCGTTATTAGTTGCAAATATTTGGTTCAGACTCAATATATCTTGTGACATTTTCATTGAAATTCCCCATTCTCCTATAATCCCAAATCTTGAACGCTACGATTTTCTTCCTATTTGATGTTTGATTTTCTTCATAGATTTGAATTATTTGTTATGAAGAAAGAAATCTGCAATGCATACACGGAATTAAATGATCCTGTAGTTCAACGAGAAAGATTTGAACAACAAGCAGCTTTGAAAGCCGAAGGAGATGATGAGGTACCATTATTAGATGAAGACTTTTGTAAGGCCTTGGAGTTTGGACTTCCTCCAACTGCTGGTTGGGGCATGGGCATTGACAGGGTGACAATGTTCCTGACTGACAATAATAACATTAAGGTTTGTGTTTATTATTATCAAAATTTTCCTTCTCTAATATGAAACTTTGATATTATAATTGTTTTTAACTGTTTATTTAGTTAAGCGGACTATCTGTGGTCCATAGGAGCCAAAATATGATCCAATTCAAATTTTGCATTGCATTTTCTATAACAAATATATTTTTCATTAAAACAATATTGTTAATGCAAGTTACATTGAGTTTTTGATTAGTTTATTCTTGATTCATTATATACATCATGGTCCCTGTGAATAACAAAAAAATCAATGTGGTCCCTGATGCAGAAAAGGCTAGGAACAAAAATATTTAACTAAAGTTTTATGTTTTTGGCTAGGAACCACTGATTTTCTTCTTAAATCATTACATGAAAATATTTTAAATTAGTGATGGGAACCATTAAACAAATTGAACTATCGAATAATTACTAAATGAACGAATCTAACCATCGAATGAATTCATTCGAATAAATTAGTAATGTAATTTGCTAAATGAACTTTTTTTGATCCTCCCAGATTTAAAAAATCAGGTTTTGGAATTTCTTCAAATACTGATGATGCCCAAAATCTATTCCACTTTCAGCAACTCACGTTTTAGATAACAAATATTTTGATATGCCCATTATAAACAGGCTGGAAAGTCCACTAGACTTCTGTAAATGTCTCGAAAGTGCTTTAGCTACAAGTATTCTTCTTAGACTAAAAGGCAAATGGTACAACATATCGATCATCTCAGCACTTGCTTCAACTGAAGAGAAGGAAGAAGCCACCAAAGATGCCTTCTACGACATCTTAGAGAAAACCATTGACACAATGCCCAAATAAGACATGCGACTATTCTGTGCAGATTTGAATGCCAAAATACACAAAGAACCCTGCTTCAAATCAACGATAGGCAAACACAGCCTCCATCAATGATAATGGGCAATGACTTATAGAAGTGGGCACTTCCAACAATATGCTGATAAAATCGACTATGTTCCCACATAAAGACATCCACAAACAGACCTGGATTTCAAATGACCACACCACCCAAAACCAAATAGACCATATCATCGTGGATGTGGGTCACAGAAGCAACGTCCTAGACGTAAGAAGCCTCCGAGGAATAGATGGGGATACAGACCATTACCTAGTCTGAGCAAAAGTTAAAATGAGAATATCGACCCATAAATACACCAGAACTAAGACGACCCCTCAATGGAACAGGGACGAACTGCAAAATGAAACAAAACAACGACAATACAGAGAACAATTCAACAAACTCTAGACTATGAGACAGAATGTAATGAACCTGAAAATATGTGGGAGAGAACTTTAAAAGTAATATCAGAAACCGCTCAAAAAGTATTCTGAAAAAATAAAGTAAAAAGTGCACAAAAATGGTTTGTCGACAAGTGTCAGATTCTCCTAGAAGCCAGACAAAAGACAAGTAAGATAATGCCAAAACTCCAAACAGAGGAAAGTATAGAAGAGTACGAGGTGCCGAAAAGAGACAAGAAAACTAATAAGAACAAAGAAAAAAGAGTATGAACGAAGAAAATATGCAGAAATAGAAAGAGACCACCCAAAACCAGACTCCAGAGAATTCTACAGGGCAATTACTTTTGAGAAAAAAGGCTTCAAGGCCAAATCCATTCCGACACTTAGGAACGACCAAGGCCACTTAATACTCAAAGAAGAAGAACTGACCGAAGAATGGAGAAGATACTTCAATGACCTCCTAAGCATAAAACCAGAAAAGTGCACAAAGAAGACACCTACATAACAGCAGACCTACCAGTGGAAGAACCGTCCCTTCAAGAAACAAAAAGGGCATTGAATAAGCTAAAGAACTCCAAGGCACCTGGCTGGGATGAGATACCGACAGAACTACTAAAATATGGTGGAAATGCACTCCATTTGCAAATTCACAAATTAATAACTCTCATATGGCGAGAAGAAAAAATACCTACAAAATGGAAAGAAAGTATTATCGCACCCATGCATAAAAAGGGAGATAAATCAAAATGCGCCAACTACAGGGGAATCTCACGCAATAAACATCGCATACAAAACACTCTCAAACATCCTGCTATATAGATTAACCCCATATGCAGAAAACATCCTAGGTGAATATCAAGCCGGCTTCAGAAAATACAGGTCAACTATAGACCAACTTTTCACACTAAGGCAAATTCTAGAAAAGGCTTGGGAGTATTATAGAACAGTACATAACCTCTTCATAGACTTCCGACAGGCTTATGATAGCATAGAGAGGAGCCAAGTATGGAACGCAATGGCACAGTTTTCAATTCCAAAAAAACTGATCCAGATGATCAAAATTTGCATAGATGGAGGAGTATCAAAGGTACGGGTAAACAATAACCTATCCAGCAGCTTTGGAATATATAACGGACTAAAACAAGGCGATGCCCTCTCGCCACTACTGTTCAACCTCGTCCTAGAGAAAGCCGTGAGAACAGCTGAGATAAAAACAGAACTGCTAACAACGAAATGTCCCAAATTGCTGTTAGCATACGCAGATGACATCGAACACATCGGGGATTCTGTCGTAACAATAAAGGACATTTTCAACAAGATCGAGAAAACTACAAGCGAAGTAGGACTAAGAATGAACGAGGAGAAGACGAAATACATGTGCGTAAATAGAACGGCACAAAGAGATAGATTAGGACAAAACGTCACAATAAACAATTTCAACTTCGAAAGAGTAGAACACTTCAAATACCTTGGTGCCACAATTACAACAAACAATGACGTCACTGAAGAAATCAAAGGCAGAATCCAGTCGGCAACCCGCTGTCTTTTGCACTCAATAGCCTTATGAAATCAAAGAGTCTAACAAGGGCTTCAAAAATCAAGATATATAAAACTATCATCAGACCCATAATAACATATGGTAGAGAAACGTGGACAATGACCAAAGCAAACGATGATATACTCAGATGCTTCGAACGAAAGATTCTCAGAAAGATATTTGGACCCTACCACGATTTGACGACCAACCGATATCGCATTAGAACGAATGCAGAGGTCCAAGAACTATACAAAGATAGCAATATTATCCAGGAGATTAAATCCCAGTGTTTAAGATGGGCAGGACACGTACAGAGGCTACATGACGAAAGACTTGTAAAACTGATATGGGAAGAGACTCCAACAGGCAAGATCATGAAAAACAAAATAAATAAACATGTGAAAATAGTATCGCCAAGAATTGTTCATGCCAATATTTGGCAACACTGTAATCTTAGCGCCTAACATAAAATAATTATTACATGAAAATAAAAATAAACTATGTATCAGAAACTTGAAGGTAATGCACTTTCAATAGAGAGAAGAGAATTGATAACGTGTAATGGATGGAGAGAGGGAGAGATATTAGAGCGAGCACGAACTACTGGATTTCTTAAGAAAGACCACGGCGGTTAACTGCGTCAGGTTACATAACTAAACCACACATAACAACAACAATGCACCAATTTCACAATAAAGCTGTAAAGCTCGATACTCTTACATAGGGCTAGTTTCTGTGTAAAGTGCGTAGACACTCTCACTGTAGGTGTGCCGTGTGCCTAGGGTGAAAGCTACTGCAGTACTTTTGAAAATGAAATTGCGCGCGCAGAGATTCGTTACTGTTAGACACCCAGCGACATCTACACCGGTTCCAATACATATGTACAGGGTGTCTCGAAATATATAATTATAACAGTTGGAATCACTTAGTAGTGTCAATTCCAACAAACTGTCTAGTAAAAATTTGGACAGCATATTTTTTAAATAGTAGCATTGATGTTTTGAATTTTAGAAAAGAAAATAGAAAAAAAGGTATTTTAAAATAAAGACATTTAAAAAATTAGTAATCTGCAATGCATTAGTAATTAACTAGTTACTAACAGAATTTGTTCATGAACCATGAATAATTTGGTATTTTTGTTACCCATTTTTGATGACCGTGTTAGTTACTTACTTACTGCTAGTATTCATTCATTCATTCGCGAATAATTTTCTTGCTTCTACTAATTTATTCACATTCATTTATTCACAAATACTTCGAATAATCAGCAACCATCGATTTATTTGATGGTTCCCATCACTATTTTAAATATCATTTGATTTGTTTTTTAGGAAGTTTTGCTCTTCCCAGCTATGAAACCAGATGATCCCAGTAAGAATAAAGAAGAATCTGAAGATAAATTGGTAGATGGTGCTAAATAAGTGTACATTTTAACACTAATTTTTATATTTTGATTTGAAATAAAACGTAAGTTCATTCACTTGTCTTATACTTTCATTTTGTTTGTTCTCCATTACTCATGTCATTCAAATGTTATCGATACCTTTTTTACTTCATGTGTCCAAGGCTATAGCAGGCAATAGTTCTACTAAGTGGCTGTGATGGGAAGCGTTATCCATCACTATCACAGAATTAGACCATGTTCAAACCTCTTGGCGTGATAATCTTTTTATAGCTAAGGTGCTGTCATTTAAAAATCCACCTTCGCTACCGATATGGAAGACAATGAGTCATTGCCCCTTACCAGTTGGTATTCATAATTCAGTGCAAAACCATCCACAAATGCTTGTGTGTTGGTCTAGTTCATATAGTATCTTGTCATCTTAGTTACTGTTTAATCAGAATTTACCCACTTTTCTACCAGATAGTATTAGTACGTCTTTTTTTGCAGCACAATATTTCCTGATACAGTGAAGATTTTTTGTTCTGAAATTAATATTATACAACAGTGTTTTTGATTTCATAACTATTTTTCATAAAAAATAAAACTGGGCCAATTATAAATTTAAGAATCAACCTTATCTTTTAAATAATTTGTTAAGGGACAAAGTTTCTTCCACAGCTTCGTATAAAGAACCATAGAACAGAACAGAATAATAGTTTTCTTCATGACAAGGTAAACACTCGTTTAGAAATCAAAAATATGGAGGAATTTTTTTAAAGATGAAAATATTTTCATCTGATGTCCTTTAAGTAGATAAATATTGCTTTTTTATACATTCAATTAAACCTATAATGGTGATATTATTGTTTAAACAAAATATAGTTCAAGTTTACTATACACAAAACTCTTGAACAGTGGATAAGAAGACATTTCTAAAGAACATCAGAGGGTGGCATCACATTTGCACATGCTTTCCCAGTAGTTCAATATACTTTCAAATTTTATCACTAGTGTAAATAACTTTCTTGTAGCCCCGTTTGTATGTTGATTACATTGAGGTAGTATCCGAAGGAGACGTCATCACGTGATCAAAAGCAGACACAATCGGCCATATTATTTCGACACTTACGTCAAACAGCCGTTGTGCTTTTCAGTTGAAGAGTTTTCGTTGATTTTCGATTTTTTTCTGTGATTTTATTAGTTTTTAACTGATATTTAGTTGATCTATCAAAAACTATAATGTTTCATATGCTCATCGTAGTTGCAGCAGTAGGGATGGTGTCGATAAAAAGAAATCAACAGGAATAACATTTTACAGGTTAGTAAGGGAAACGATAACAATAGGCAGAGCCGTACTTTAAGAACTTATGTGCAATATTTTATCAGGACAAAACTTACAATACTTAAAAACAGATAAAGATCGTGATAAAACGGACTTTTTTCAGATTTCCCAAAGATCCTACACGTCGGAAGATTTGGATGCAATTTGTAAATAGAAGTGCATGGAATGCTACAAAATATAGTGTACTATGTTCTAAGCCACATACGTTAAAATTAATATCCAATCAAATAAAATTGACATAATCTCAGATCTAGCAGCTGTTGCGGTTTTCTATCCATCTAAAATAAATATTTGTAATGTTTACATTCCTTCCAATATTAATCTCAATAAACATGATTTGGTGAACTTAATTGAACAAATACCTCAACCTTGTATAATTGTCGGAGACTTCAACGGTCACAACTTATTGTGGGGATCGGAGAAACAAGATGATAGAGGTAATCTTATTGAGGAAATTATGAATGACTACAACCTCACTTTGCTTAACAATGGATCTAACACAAGATTCAACTCATACAATGGGACATCGTCTGCTATAGACTTGGCAGTATGTGATGCCGCTATTAGTCCTTTCTTAAACTGGGAGGTAATGCCATACCTCTATGATAGCGATCACTTCCCAATAATAATCTTTGACATTAGAACCGGCGCTGAAAATAGCAAACCTTTACAAAAATGGCGTCTTAACAATGCAAACTGGAATCAATTCTCCCTAAATATTGAAACATTATTTTCTCAATACAAAATAACAGAAGATATCGACGAAACAGTTAACGAATTTACCAAAATAATTTAACAAGCCGCCAAAGACAGTATTGGGTTGACAGAAGCCACAATCCAGTACCCTGGTGGAATGACGAATGTCGTCAGACAATAAAAGCAAGTAAAGCAGCATTTAATTGCTACAAAAAACACAAGACTCCTGAAAATCTAGCAAGTTTTAAGAAAGAGCTAAGACAAGATATACGCTAAAAAAAGTAGAAAAGAGTGCTGGAAGACATACGTACAAAATATAAATAGTTCAATTAATATTAGGACTATCTGGAAAAAAATTAGGCAAATATCGGGACACAAATCATATCAGAAAGTTGCTACATTAGAAGATAACGGACAAATCATTAGCAATCCAAAACAAATTGCTGATTTACTAGCCAGCAACTACGAGAAACAATCTAGCGATGCGTTTTCGAAGAAAACTTCCTGGAAAATAATGAAACCCGTCTACGCAACTTTCACATTAACAATATAGACACGGACATCAACAAGCCCGTCCTAAAGAGCGAGTTTGACGAAGCACTTACTTCTTTTGATGATTGCAGCCCAGTGCCAGACAACGTGCCTATTAGCTTTCTGCAACATTTCCCAGAAACAGCTAAAGCAGCACTGCTAAAAATATTTAATCAAATATGGACAAAACATATGTTCCCAAAAAAATGGTCACAAGGAATGATTATACCCATTCAGAAGACAGGGAAAAATAAATTATTAGTCGATTCTTATAGACCCATATCCCTAACTTGCACCATGTGCAAATTACTAGAAAAAATAATCAATAACAGACTTGTTTGAGAGTTAGAACGAAGAAAATTGATAATACCAGAACAGAGTGGATTTAGAAATCACAAACGGTAACATCATTGACTTAGAAAGCGACATACATGAGGCTTTAGCAAACAATCTGAAATGTATAGTAGTATTTTTTGACATAAAACAAAGCATTCGATACGGCATGGAGGCCTAACATAGTAAAAACCTTGCAAGAATGGAATATAGACGGAAACATGCTTGCTATTATTTACAATTTTCTAAATAATAGAAGTTTCCAAGTTAGGATAAACGGCTCGATCTCCGATCTAAAAACACAACAACATGAAACACCGCAGGGATCAGTAATCAGCCCAACTTTATTCCTTATAGCTATAAATAACATCACCACTAATATACAGAAACCAATAAAAGTCCGACTGTATGTGGATGATCTGGTAATGTACATAAAAAGCAAAAATCTAACAACAATGAAATCGATTCTACAATCACACATAAACATACTTGAAAGATGGTCTAAGGACTCCGGTTTTCATTTCTCTGCAGAGAAAACCAAATGTATAATGTTCTCTAGGAGAGAAGTAGGCCAAAAGCCACTACTTGAACTAAATGGTAGTCCCCTCGGGTATGTTTCAAAAATCACATTTCTTGGAATGATCTTCGACTCGCAATTAAATTGGGATGAACACATTAAGAATCTAGTCGTTAGATGTCAGAATGGACTAAATCTATTAAAAGTCCTCTCAAACAGAGAGTGGGGATCTGATCGAGAAACTTTACTCCTAATCTACAGGCATCTTATTAGATCCAAGATCGATTATGGATCCATTTCTGGAGCTTATAGAACATCCCCTATTGAAAACTTACAAGTAGAACTAGGAGAGCAATCACTAGATAAAAGAAGGCAATACCTGACACTGTCATATGCCAGTACTATAATGGCCAACCAAGAAGATCCAAACTACAATAACACAGTTGCAAATAGATATCAAAACACCTACGAATTCAGGAAAAGAGTCGACTACCCCTTCTATCAGAGATTTTCCAAATATATCATACAACTAGACATGCAGATAGAAAAGAAAGAAAGTAATTTATATCACATAAAAAAATATTGTACAAAAAAATTATACAACAGTTATAGTGAAACATGTCATAAAATGACTTAACTAAAGAACACAAATCACACATACATATATATTCACATATATAATTGTTTACATCATAGACCACAGACAACCCTTAAAAATAATGAAAACAGTTCCACAAAAACAAAACAATTTTTGGCAGATTCATAGCAGGTAACAACAGAAAGACAACAGATACCTTCCATACTAGAAGCAAATGTTGATATACCACCGCCATGACTTATTAAAATTCCGAGCATAGACACCAGCTTAACCAACTTTAACAAGGCAGAAACTCCAGCCTCCACAGTATATCAGAAGTTTCACACGAAATTCTCCATGTATTCTAACTTTCATAAAATATATACTGATGCAACCAAAACCCCAAATGGAGTTGGAGCTGCTGTTATCACTTCCTATAAACCACCTTTGAAATATAAATTACCCGAAGTTCTGTGTATACAGGAGAAATATATGCTATCCTACAACAAACCTGCAAAAAACTGTAATAATAACAGACTCCTTAAGAGCCCTAAGTACCTTGAAAAATATTTACACTAACAACTACAAATCAAGATTCAACTGCATCTACTACAAAACAACAACTTGGATGTCAGATTCTTATGGGTGCCCTCTCATCAAGGAATACAAGGAAACAAAGATGCTGACAAACATGCAAAAGACTACAGTATGCAGAGATGTACATATAGTGAACAGTGCGGTTTACAGTGACGTGAAAACCTACATCAAAATGAAAATTAATTCTCGGTGGCAATCGGAGAGGCAAGGATCACTCCAAAAATTAAGACAAATAAAAGAAAGTGTCAAACAGTGGCCGCGAATATGCAGTAATCACTTAAAACAGGTCGTAATAACCAGATTTAGAATAGGTCACACTAAACTTACACATGAATATTTAATATGTAAAACTGATAAACCTATGCGCATAATTTTTAGCCGTGAACTCACTGTAAAACATATACTATTAGAATGTACATTATACACATCACAAAGACAACAATGTAATTTTCCAATTGACATGAATACCCTGCTAGGAAAGGATTGCGGTGTGGATAATATTTATAAATATCTGTCAAACACCTCTTTACTTTATATGCTGTGATATTATTAAAGCCATCGCTAATAACCAATTTGGTTGATGCGAGAAACAAACAAAAAATAAAAACGTATTTAAGTAATATTCGTAAAAATATCTATTATAAACAGGTAGGACTTTACACAGTCATTAATTAAAATTAAATCAACTACAACATAAAAGAAAATTTCTAGGCAATCAAATACAAAGTCAGCTTCTGTGTGGGGTAGTTTCGAACTGAGTAGAATCTTGGTAAAGAAACAGCATAGATGACGCCGGTATTTGTGGGGCTGAAAATAGGCTAAAGAAGGTAAAACGAAAACCATGGAAGGCATAAAACAGATGTTGGAGCAAATATAATGCAAATTAACAGCAATGGAAGAAGAACTAGATGAAAACACAGATATTATAAAAGTTCTACGACATGAAAATGATGTGCTAAAACAAACAATAAAATGGTCTAGGAAAAGATGCGAGAAAAATAACATAACATTATAAGGCATACCTGATCACAAAAACGAAGACCCAGACAACCTTAAAACCAGAATAAAAAAGTTGTGGATCAGATGGAATTCAAAATGGATCTGGGATAAGAATTTTTAGAATTCTCAAGATTAGGTGTTTTTAAAAGTGCAAAAACAGGACCCAATTTAAAAAAAGCACACTCCTGGAATACAAAAATGCTAGTATATAGCCAAAGTAAAAAGGCACTAATATACGCATAACCGACAACTTCCCAAAAAAAATACTGATGTTTTAGAGATATGTATCCAAGCTGAAAAGGTTATAAAATGTGCTGTATTGTGCAATAAAAAATCAAATATCAGTGGTATCTGTTGTGAATAAAACTCTCAAAATATTTGTAAACAGAAATATATTTTCAAATTTACTTGTTCATGGTTATGATCAGTCAGTATTCGATGACCATCGAGTTTTGCTAATAAAAGCTGTGGTAAATAAGTACACAAATGTTAGGCTATACCATTTTGCCAAACAGAAAACGAATAGATCTGAAAGCATAAGGCACCTTAGCAATAAAATTGTTTTATTTAAACGACAATAAAGGTTTTTTCTACGAACGTGTTTAATTTTTTATGTACCTACATATATGTACCTTATTATATTGTTCAAGACAATAAAAACTGTGTTACATCGAAAAGAGTCAGGTGAAACAAATAAATGATATTTATAATTTCAATAGTACGGGCCTGCTGAGGAATCCACATTGTTACTACACTTTGCCACGCCTACTGCTACTGTTACCTCGGTGGGAAATTCTTCATTATAGCACCTCTTTTTGATACTACCTCAACCACCTTAATTATTTCTTAGGTACAAACAATTCTTAGATAAATGAAACACTATAATTTGTAATAAACAGGAGTTTTTTTGAGTAAATTGGTTAGTTGTATACTTCACATATCATTTAAAATTTGTTTACAATGCAAATTGTATATGGTAGATAACAGTAAATTAGAGACAGACTTTAATAGTTATCATTTTCCAGTCAGTTTAGCACATATTTGTCATATATTCTTATTAAATTTTCTAATTAGAGCAATTGGCAGTGATTTTCATATATCCTCATCGTCCGCAATTGGTATAGTAGAATTATAATGTTCACCTAGTCGGTATAAATATCTATGGTATGTTAAAATTAATTGTGGGGCCGTAAATTGTTCACCTTGCACAGTAGGAGGTCCAGTAGCTTGAATAACTTTGATGG
This sequence comes from Galeruca laticollis, assembly GCA_963921935.1. Lineage (NCBI taxonomy): Eukaryota > Metazoa > Arthropoda > Insecta > Coleoptera > Chrysomelidae > Galeruca > Galeruca laticollis. The sequence continues at coordinate 174,790,043 of OY998177.1, forward strand.
GGCATGTTAGAATGTTTGACAAGGCTCTTAATTCAAGTTGTCCACCCCATAACTTAGTTGTAGCAACATCTCTGCAATAATTTTCAAATTGTTCTTCACTAACCACTTCCGACTCATCTAATTCATTGCACATAAAAGGTAGAAAGTCATCTTTATTTTTCTTCATGAATTCTGCAGTCAACTTCCTTTAAAACCAAATAAAATGTTTAAATAAGAATAATAGTGGCAAACAGACTGAATTTCGTTCAAACAAAAAATTAGATTTTTATAGACAATTTCTTTCTCATATTCTTACTCCACACACATCATCCTTGAAGAGATTAGAAATAGTTTATTACAAAAATGAATCCAAAGTATAAAAACTGAACCCATAAATGAGAAAAAGTGGGTAGTAAGTAGTATTTTAGGAACATCATATAACTTTTTTGGCACGAATTATTCAACATTACAATGCATAATCTACCACCGGGAAACAAAGAACAACTAATCAGCACTGTTAACTCAAAAAATGGCATAAAATATATCCAAATAGTTGTAAAAACAAAATTGAGAAAGAATCTGTAAATAGTGAAACAAAATTTTAAATCAATAATCTAATTAATGTTGGAGTAGTTGTAAATAATTTAGATACAAAAAATGGATTCATAAACCAAATTTCGAAGGGAGCCTTTTTTGGAACAAAAAAACTATTGTGAGAATAAGATACATAGTGAGGCTGAATCTGGCAGCAAATTCGGAGCAGCAGATTTAAAATTATCAGGGACGAAAAAATTCTGAAGCCCTGTTCTATAGAATTTTTTGATTTGTATTAAGCCAACCTAAAATAGGATGACAGAATTCACAATATATTGTGGAAAAACTCCATAAAATACTAGAGGATTCGGTTGTTGCAATAATGAACTACATAGAGAAGTACCTATTTTATCGAAGTTTTTCTAGAATTAAAAATATTTAACGGTCTTGCTCCCTCCTCAATAGCTAGTAAAATTTTTCAAGAGATATTTTGGAAGGTCTCCAAAAAATTCTAGATGATTCGATCATTGCAATAATGAACTACATAGAGAAGTAGCTATTTTTTTGCTGCCAGTTTCAGCCTCATGATACATGAGATAATAAGTCAATTATTTCAAATGGCAGCTGTAGTGAATCCTACAGCTAGAAGATAAAATCGGAAAGAACCTTTCTATATAATAGAAAACTACAAAAATGGTAGTTGGTATAAATCAACCAGATTTGATATTATGAAATATCAACTTTAATCATACCTACACAGAATGAAAAAAACTTGACAAACTGCACCGACAAAGCAATTTTAACGAAGTATTACTACTATTACTGCTATCTAATTCCTCTATACTTCCACTACTCCTACATTAACACTTTTTTAACATCTCTCCAGAAGATAATATGATTATTGAAACATTGTAAGTGAAAAAGTGTAAACAGTATAAAATATCTCAGACCATTCCAAATCTTTCAAATTATCTACCGCAATCAAATACACCAATACTGAAACATAAAACAGCATCCAAAAAATATGATTGACTTTAAAGAGATCCAAAAGAAGGTTCGCATAAAAAGTGCAAACTAGACATCAGCAATAAAACTTAGTTATGTCTGTTCATTAATCAATAATAAACTGTTATATACACACTTATTTCCAATGATATCAATTTTAATATGATTTAAAAGAACAACTAAATATTTGAATGAAACTTGGAAATAATTAAGTACAATCTAACACAATTAAAATTTCAAAACAATCATTAGTACGGTAAAGCTTCCCAGGACATGAAAAATACCACAGTGATACCTACATATAATAAACCAAACAAATAACATTCTTAAAGATACAGAAAAATCAGCATAACAAATGTTCTGTATAAAATAAATAGAATTTTGGGAAATCTTCTACTAGCCAACAGCAATAGAGTTTTCTCCTGAAAAAATCAACATTTACAAACCTTACAAGTTGATTTGATTAATATACACTTTTTAATGATAGTTGGTCATTCTGATATCAGCGTGAAGATAGTTTTTTTTAATCTCATTGAGGACAAACACTGCCCAATAAACACACAAACGTTTTAAAAACGTAAAATATTTAACATGTAACCTAACGTTTATAAATGGTTTTTAGGCAACTGGTTATATTACCGGATTAATGTCGCTCGTTTCTACGTAACATATAACGATTTTTCCAATGTCAAATACAACGTGATTTTCGTAACGTCATTCAAACGTTACCGTTTTAATGTGATTTACCGGTTGCTTTTGAACGCAATATAAACGTTTATAAAACAGTCTTCTGAAATGAAATTTAGCACACATCTTACTAACGTCACATAAACGTTACCTTTTCAATGTGATTTACCCAGTACTTTTATAACGTAATATAAATGTTTTTATAATGCAGTTTATAAACATTTTTGTATAATGATATTTAGCACATACTTTTAACGTTACTTATTTGATGTGATGTACCCATTGCGTTTGTAACGTAATATGAACGTTCTTATGCTACTTATAGACGGTCTTTTGAAACGAAATTTAGCACCCACCTTACTAACGTCACTTAAACGTTACCTTTTCAATGTGATTTACCCATTGTTTTTGTAATGTAATAGAAACGTTTTTATAATGCAATTTATAAACGTTTTTGTATAATAATATTCAGCACTTACTTTTAACGTGATTTAAGCGTTACTTTTAATCGGTTTAAACCATCATTTTCGTAACGTTATATTCACATTTAAAATTAAAAGTAGAGGGGGGCATATTTGACAAAAACTGGAATCGTATATTAACGTTTGTAAACAAGTAATATTTGATAAATAAAACTTTATTCATATTAATAAAATAACAAATAATATTTATTATACAAGAAATAAAGCATTTATGTATTCTTTACTTGTTACCGTAGTCGGTCCTCGATGGATCCCTTATACTGATGAGCTACGCTTACGATTAAAAGGAGCTAGTCTATTCGTACAGTGACACCGATGAGCGGGAACCGGAACTCCACAGCGACGTTAATAGGATTACTACCAACTTTTCAGGCGTCTCGTGTTGGCCGTTATGGTTTGGGGTTGCGAGAATTACGGGCGATTGTTATATAAAATAAAAAATGTTCTTAAAACTATAACATAAAATATATAAGATTTCTAGTTTTAATATTTTACAAAACAACGTGTATATATATATATATATATATATATATATATATAATATATATATATATATATATAATATATATATATATATATATATATATATATATATATATGTATATATATATAATATATATATATATATAATATATATATATATATTATTGTGATATGTTAGGTGTGTAATTTTAATGTTTCAAGACAAATATACTTTCCCTAATTTGCCCTACGTTGGGCCGCATGTTATTGTGGATAGAATGGGGAGAGAGAGAATGTTTAAAAAGTTTAAATACTATGAATTATTATTTTTAGTTTAGTTTTGTTGATGTTTAATTTTTATTTGCCCGGTATATTGTAAAATTTAAGATTTACTTGTAAAATAATTATTTCTTTGCATGAGAAACTCTCTAATCTCAGAGTAGGGTTCAGATGTAGAAAAACCAAAAAAAATTTCAATTTCTAATATGAGCGCCGAAATTCAAATAATATTCCTATCTTTCAATAAAAATTTTGTTGATCAAAATATACTTGCTTTATTATTGTTTCCAAAGAAATTCTAAAGACGGTCCTGTGTTTAATGCTGAACCTCTCCACGGTTCATAGATGTCAGTTTAAAGCTACCAAATGTTTAAACTTGATGGAGCAATCACCATAGATAAATGAAAAATCTCAAGAAAATAATTTCACAATGTTCTTCAAATAGAAAAACGTTATTTAATGCTATAGGAACAAATACATTATTCTTTTACAAGGACATAAATTAATGAAAACCTATTTTCTATTATGATCATTCATTCAAATAAAGTCATCCACTCAATGAAGTACAATTTCTATATCTAATTCAAAATAGGCAACTTTTAACACAAATCTTATAATACGAAATCCGTTATATAAACGTCTATGATAGGAAAATGGCGTCTGTTTAACATCAAAGTTCAATTCTTTGCACTAAATGGGTAAGTTTACTCTAACTTCTTTTTATATAATTAGATAGTTTTAAATACCTTTTTTCACTGTATAGTTCAATTAATGCACATCAATAAATTTTTCTTATTTTGTTTTAGGTTACCTCTTGAAAAATACCATACCATTTGTCCAGCTTGCATAATATCCAGAAACAGTGCTATATTTCGTCCACATCAATACATTTTAATCAAATCATATAATCCAAAGCTTTCTAAAAGGTATGGTGGAGACACCGTTCCACCATACAATATTTTACTTAATTACATCTATAAATTTTATGGTTAGTATTCAAATATAATTACCAATCTCCTATAATGTGTACTTCTGCTTGCTTAAATATATTACTCTAGCTTTTAAGTATAATGTATTTCTTTCTTTGATTTAGAATGCCAAATTATTGATTTTTTTAAAAGTTTCAAAATTTTTCTCCAAAAGATGTTGCTTCTTCAAAATGTTTACCCAAAAAGGAAAGTACTTAGTCAATAGACTGTATAATCAACAAACTGTTCCCATTCAATTTTTTTATTATTATTAGCAACCTACTTGTCGCTGATAAATATATCTTAAAAGCATTCCACCAATCAAAATTGGTTATCAAAATTCTCATTTGAAAGATTTCATCTCAAATGGTGGATTGTCCATCCATCATTTTAAAACATTCTGTTTTGAGCCTCTTAAACGATTATAACTTATATATTTCTCCCTTAATTTGTATTTCAATAAATTTACTAAATGACAGTTCTTGTTTTCTAAATTATTTATTCAAAATGTCAAATCGTTCAACAAATGTCATATTCCATAGAATTAATGTTTTTCATTTTACTTCCTACATTCACATATTTTAAATACTTATATAATCTCTTTTAAAACTTCCTTCAAACCCTAATATTCACTTCTTTAAAACAAATCACAATATTAATTTACTTTGACAATAAGAATAATGGGTTATTATTATTTCATTCATATGCAACAAACGTTTTAAAATTCTCTCTGTTAAATATGGAAGTTGTTTTTATGTCACCTATATTCTTATAAAGCTTATTTTAATTCTTCTCTATCATCATACAGTTAGATCCTTTATATGCTTTCTCTATTGAATAGTAAATAGTACAGATTGTCTCCTTTTTAGATCATTTTTAAAAAAAAATTCAAATTCCAAAAAATTTTAATTACTTGACATATGTAGTTTATTATTAATAATTCTGTATACAGGGTGTTGCAGGTTTCACTCTATGTTAACATCCCCTAAATTTTGCGTTTATCAAATTTTTATGTAAGGAAAAATTTTATGAATGCAAATTTTACTTCAAATATTTACAAAATTCCTTTTTTATTTTTCTTAACTTCTTCATTAATTATTGTATTTATATAAATCTTTTATATTAAAAACACCTCTTATTTCATTACTTTCTATGTATCTTAGAACATAACTATTTACTCCATTTTCATTTTCTACCACATATGGTCCCTCGAAAGGTGGTTTCCATTTTGCACATACATGTTTACTTCTATCTGATACCCTTAGAGCACGGACGATTACTAAGTCTCCTTTATTAAATGTAGTTTTAACTTTTCCTTTTCTTTCCATTCTTCTTAGATATTTGTTTGCATTGTTTTGCAGATTTTTATTTACTCTTTCCAATACCTTTTCAAATTCTTCTGTAGTATTTATTTCCCATTTCCTTTGAGGTCTCAATTGTTTCATCAAATAAATTGGACTTTCCATTGTTACTGTGTTCGGTAAATCGTTTAGATAATTTTGAATTTCCTCTATGTGATTTTCCCAATTATTATGATTTTGATTCCACAAAGTTATTCTCAGAAACTTTATCACTTCTCTTATGTATCTTTCAGATGGATTTGAAGATGGATGTCGAATACTAATTGTTCTTAAATTTATTTGATTTTTACTGCAGAATTTTTTAAATCTTTCATTTGTGAAATAGGTAGCATTATCTATTATACAATTTTCAGGTTTTATGATTTCCTTCATGTACTCTGATAGTTTTTCCATTATGACTTTGCTTTTTGTTGTTTTTGTAGGGTATAATTTTACAAATTTTGAAAACAAATCAACCACTATTAAAATATGGCAATTTCCTTGTTTACTGGGTATCAAATTGCTCAGAAAATCTATAGCAATTATTTCCCCACATCTTGTTGTTAATATGGATTTTGTTGTTCTCATTTCTCCTGTGTTTACTTTTTCCTAATTGGCAAATATGGCATGTACTGGTGAGCAATTTTGCAATACTTTGGTCCCCTTTACTAATGTAATTTTCTCTGAATAGTAACCATAATTTCCTAGCTCCTATATGTCCATTTCTTCTGTGTAAATTTTCCAAAATTTTTCTAGCTAGATTTTCTGTTATTATAAATAAATCTGTTTCCCCATTTTTCTTTATCCATATATCTTCTTTCAATTGTCCTCTTCGTTTCTGTTTTTCAGTTAATCCCATTTGGTCTTCAATGATGCTATTTAAAGAAAATATTCCATCTAAATCTTTCATGACATTCACCCCAATTTTAACAATTCTTTTATTTTTATTATTATCCCCCTTACTTTCTCTGCTTAACGCATCTGCCACTACATTTGTCTTTCCTGGAATGAATTTAATTTCAAAATCATATTCCTGTAATATTAAACCCCATCTATGAACTCTACTGTTGCCAAATCTGTTTTTTAAAATAGTTGTAAGTGAAGAATGATCGATTTCTATCGTAAATTTTGCTCCTAATAAATAAAATCTAAATTTAGTCACACAGAAAATTATACTTGCCAATTCTAGTTCTGACACTCCATAATTCCTTTCATAATTTTTCGTTACCCTTGATACAAAGCATATGGGTACTTCCATGCGATTCTGTATCTGTAATAGCACTCCTGCAAACCTTTCTTTGGATGCGTCCGTTCGTAGTATGAATGGTAGATCATAATTAGGATGATAAACCTTCAATTGTTTAGTAAATGCTTCCTTCAAGTCATTAAAAGCCATTTCTGTTTCCTCAGTCCACTTCCATTTATTTTCCTTCTTTAAAAGCTTTATTAAAGGTATTTGTTTCATGCTCAAATCAGGTATCAGACGTTTGAAATAGTTCATCATTCCTAGAAATCCTCTAAGAGATTTTAGGTTTGATGGTCTCTTATACTCTATTATTGCCTGTATTCTACCTTCATCCATGGACATCCCATTTTGGTCTATTTTATAACCTAGGAAGCATATCTCTTCCTGATAAAATTTACATTTATTTTGATTTATTTTTAAACCTGCTCTATCTAATTCTTTTAAAATAATTTCAATGTGTTTTAGGTGTTCTTCTTCATCATTCGAGAAGATTAATATATCGTCAATATAATGAAGTGCAAAGTCTTCAAATTTATTTAGTATTTGGTGTAATGCTCTAACCAAGGCCGAACAAGCACTTTGTATACCATATGGAGCTACACAAAATCTGTACAACACACCATCAATAGAGAAGCCTGTATAATCTCTACTATCTTCATCCAAAGGAATCAGCCAAAAACTGTGTTTTAAATCAATTTTAGAAAATATTTTCGTATTCGTAATGCGCCCAAAAATTGCTTCCACATTCATCGGAGCCTCGTATTGTGGTACAGTGTATTGATTTATATTTCTTGCATCTAGGCATAATCTTAATTCACCATTTGCCTTCTTTACGACCACAATAGGGTTTACATATCTTGTGTTACATCTCTCTATAATACCGTCTTTTAACATATTTTGTATTTCTGAATCAACTTCTTTCCTATATTTATAAGGTATGGGATAAGTTCTTATTCTAAAATTTTCTATTCCTCTATCTTCTATCTTATGTACATAATTATTTGCCATTCTCATCTCCTTTTTAATCAATCCTTCATATTTCATTATTAAATTCTTCACTTTCTCTTCATATTCCTTATTTCCACACACTAATTCCAATTCCTCCATAATTATATTCCTTTCTATATTCCATAACTGCCTATTATCCTCTTCAATTTCCAATTCTTCCATATTTCCACTCCTTTTTATATTCCATAACTTCCTATTATCCTCTTCAATTGCCAATACTTCCATATTTCCATTCCTTTCTATATTCCATAACTTCTTATTATCCTCTTCAATATCTAATTCTTCCATATTTTCTTCTTCAAATTCAATCTTATTACCATTTAATTCTATCTCCATCTTTTCAAAATCAATTCTTGCTTTATACTTCGTTAATTCATCTATTCCTATAACTATGTCTGTTTCTAAATTATCCACTAGCAATAATTGCATCTCAACTTCTTTCCCATCCTTTAATTCAATACTTTGTATTATAGATCTGCTAACTTCACACAATTTCTTTCCATTTGCTCCTATTAATGTAGTTTTTGGTATCTTGACTAGCTTATTTTCATAATTTTTAATATTTTCTTCTATTAGTTTTGTTTTTATTATGGACGCTTCCGAACCTGTATCTATTAATATTTTTACCTGTTTCCCATTTAATTTTCCTTTTATTTTTATTAATCCCGTTATTTCTTTTAATTCCAAATCTTCCCCAAATTTAATGTATTCCCTTGGATGTTCATATGTACAGATGATATTTCTTACATTTGGTATGTGCTCGATCCAAAATTTTGGTCGGGCTCTTGTTCAGTGATAATTTCTGGTTCTACCGATATCACTCTCTCTTCTCTTCTTTGGATATTGTTTACTCTTCTCTGTCCTCCATTTCCATTTCCTCTTTCTTCCTCCCTATAGTCTTTTCTTTGTTCTCTATTTTCTTCTCTTTGTCGGTTGTCATATTGTCCACTTCTGTTATTTTGTTCTCTAAAGTTTTGTTCTCTATAATTGTTATTATTATACCTAAAATTTCTATTATAATTGTTTTGATTGTTGAAATTTCTGTTATAATTGTTATTTCCTGAATTATTGTTATAGTTATTGTTTCTGTTGTTATATCCATTGTTATAATTTCTATTATTCATGTTATTTGTTCTATTATAATTTTGTTCATAATTATCTCTTCTATTATTTTGATTATTGGTATTATTCTCATAATTATTGTTATTGTTGTTATTGTATTGATTATTTCTATTAAAATTGTTATTATTGTTATTATATTGATTGTTTCTGTTAAAATTGTTACTATTATTATTTTTATTCCTATTATAGTTATTATTATCCACTTTGTTTCTTTCTAATCTTTGCAAATAACTACTTAGTTGTTCTATGTTCTTAACATTCTGAATAGCGATTGTCTCAGTTATCTCACATTTAAAATGTCTAGATATAAACATTATTATTTCCTCCTCTGGTATGGGTGGGTCTAGGAATTTCGCATTCATGAATACTGTCATAGCATAATCATTCATGCTTTTTCCTGTTCCTGTCTCATATTTTCCTGAGTAGAGTTTTTCTCTTACTCTTGCTTGAGCACTATTTCCCCAGAAATATTTTATAAACTGCTCTTCAAAATCTTCAAAATTGTTGAAATCGTCTTCTTTACTTGTGTACCATACTAATTCATGATTATCTAAGTTTTCTCTTATCATTTCCTTTATGTCTTCTCTATTTTGCATGTTTTTGATTTTATTCTTTAAAATTTTTATGAATACCTTTGGGTGTATTTTCCTATTATCTCCTTCAAATTTGTGTTCCCCTCTGTTTCCAATGTAATTGTTTATCATCTTTGTTTCCATCACTCCATTTCTTACTCCTTGAAAATTCCTATCTTCTCTTTGGTCATGTTTTTGCTGTAAATAAAATAATCTTTCTTCCATGTCTTCTAATTTTCTTGTCATTTCCAGTGTTTCTTTTGATTGTTCTTCCTTGAAAATTCTACTTCCAGTTTGTTCAATTTTTCCTTTCATAACTTCAATTTCCTTTTGTATTTCCCTAATCTTCCTTTCTGTTTTCACTTCCTCTAGCTTTTGATTCTCTTTACATGCTTCTTCAACATTTTGTTGAAATTCAGTTAAAGTTTTGTCCCATTTTCCCTCTAAATTTCCCATTCTTTCTTGGGTGTCTTGAAATCCCATTTTGATTTCCTTAACTTCTCTTTGAATTTCTCCTTTGAAATCCTTTTCCTTCTCCTCTATTTCCTTGATTCTATTGATCTGTAAATTTTCTATTTCCGTGATCCTTCCAATAACTTCTCCTCTTATTTCTTGTTTCGTGGATTCTAATTTATTTTCCATGTAAATATTTGATTCTTCCAATTTCTTCTCAACATGTCCCAATTTTTCTTCCATTAATTTTATTTTTTGTTCCTTAGTTTGTTTTATTTCTTCTTTGTTCTGGTCCATTTTTCCATTCAAATTACTCATATCTCCCCTAATATTATTCATATTCTCATTTTGTTTATCAATTTTTTTATTCATATTATTCATATCTCCCCTAATATCATCATTGTTTTGATCCATTATTTTCATCATCATTTGGAGCATACTCATCACGTCCATATCCTCTTTCTCTTTTGATTTTTGTTTGACCCCTTGTCCTGTTTCTTCTGACAATGGTGCATCTTCTTCTTCCTGACCTTGTTCTGCGATGTCTTCTTCCGAATGTTCTCTCCCCTGTTCCAAGTATTGTACCTGAAAATCTCCTCTACCATTACTCCTTTCTTCTCTTTCTTCATCAGACCTACTTTCGACTCCTACCTGCTTTCCGTCCCTTAATGTCATTTTCCGTTCCATTTTATGTATTTAATTTTTTTTCAATACAGTCAAAAAAAATTATTTCAATGCTTTTTTATAATTATTTACAAAATTTCTATATTAGCCCCACGTTGCGGTGACATGTTATTGTGATATGTTAGGTGTGTAATTTTAATGTTTCAAGACAAATATACTTTCCCTAATTTGCCCTACGTTGGGCCGCATGTTATTGTGGATAGAATGGGGAGATAGAGAATGTTTAAAAAGTTTAAGTACTATGAATTATTATTTTTAGTTTAGTTTTGTTGATGTTTAATTTTTATTTGCCCGGTATATTGTAAAATTTAAGATTTACTTGTAAAATAATTATTTCTTTGCATGAGAAACTCTCTAATCTCAGAGTAGGGTTCAGATGTAGAAAAACAAAAAAAAATTTCAATTTCTAATATGAGCGCCGAAATTCAAATAATATTCCTATCTTTCAATAAAAATTTTGTTGATCAAAATATACTTGCTTTATTATTGTTTCCAAAGAAATTCTAAAGACGGTCCTGTGTTTAATGCTGAACCTCTCCACGGTTCATAGATGTCAGTTTAAAGCTACCAAATGTTTAAACTAGATGGAGCAATCACCATAGATAAATGAAAAATCTCAAGAAAATAATTTCACAATGTTCTTCAAATAGAAAAACGTTATTTAATGCTATAGGAACAAATACATTATTCTTTTACAAGGACATAAATTAATGAAAACCTATTTTCTATTATGATCATTCATTCAAATAAAGTCATCCACTCAATGAAGTACAATTTCTATATCTAATTCAAAATAGGCAACTTTTAACACAAATCTTATAATACGAAATCCGTTATATAAACGTCTATGATAGGAAAATGGCGTCTGTTTAACATCAAAGTTCAATTCTTTGCACTAAATGGGTAAGTTTACTCTAACTTCTTTTTATATAATTAGATAGTTTTAAATACCTTTTTTCACTGTATAGTTCAATTAATGCACATCAATAAATGTTTCTTATTTTGTTTTAGGTTACCTCTTGAAAAATACCATACCATTTGTCCAGCTTGCATAATATCCAGAAACAGTGCTATATTTCGTCCACATCAATACATTTTAATCAAATCATATAATCCAAAGCTTTCTAAAAGGTATGGTGGAGACACCGTTCCACCATACAATATTTTACTTAATTACATCTATAAATTTTATGGTTAGTATTCAAATATAATTACCAATCTCCTATAATGTGTACTTCTGCTTGCTTAAATATATTACTCTAGCTTTTAAGTATAATGTATTTCTTTCTTTGATTTAGAATGCCAAATTATTGATTTTTTTAAAAGTTTCAAAATTTTTCTCCAAAAGATGTTGCTTCTTTAAAATTTTTACCCAAAAAGGAAAGTACTTAGTCAATAGACTGTATAATCAACAAACTGTTCCCATTCAATAACAAATGTCATATTCCATAGAATTAATGTTTTTCATTTTACTTCCTACATTCACATATTTTAAATACTTATATAATCTCTTTTAAAACTTCCTTCAAACCCTAATATTCACTTCTTTAAAACAAATCACAATATTAATTTACTTTGACAATAAGAATATTGGGTTATTATTATTTCATTCATATGCAACAAACGTTTTAAAATTCTCTCTTTTAAATATGGAAGTTGTTTTTATGTCACCTATATTCTTATAAAGCTTATTTTAATTCTTCTCTATCATCATACAGTTAGATCCTTTATATGCTTTCTCTATTGAATAGTAAATAGTACAGATTGTCTCCTTTTTAGATTATTTTTTTAAAAAAATTCAGATTCCAAAAAAGTTTAATTACTTGACATATGTAGTCTATTATTAATAATTCTGTATACAGGGTGTTGCAGGTTTCACTCTATGTTAATATATATATTTGAAAAAGCATTGTGAAAACAACATATTATAAACATTTACTGGATGACATTGTATATCACGGAAAATAGTATAAATAATGTTGAAAATATTACGTTAAAATAACGGGATTAGAAAGCGTTTTTGTAAATGCATATGAGTTCAATTAAGTCGTTGTTTTCAAATTTAAAAAAGCGTTGTATATACAACGTGTTAAAAAACATTACTGTATAACCGTTTATATCACGCGAAATAGTATAAATAATGTTAAAAATACTACGTTAAGATAACGGGAATTAAAAGCGTTTTTGTAAATGCATATGAGTTCAATTAATTCGTTGTTTTCAAATTTGAAAAAGCGTTGTATGTACATCGTGTTAAAAACATTGCTTTTTAACTATTTATATCACGCTAAATAGTACGAATAATGTTAAAAATGCTACGTTGAAATAACGGGCATAAAAAGCATTTTTGTAAATGCATATGACTTCAATCGAGTCGTTGTTTTCAAATTTAAAAAAGCATTGTGAAAACAACATATTATAAACATTAACTGGATAACATTGTATATCACGGAAAATAGTATAAATAATGTTGAAAATATAACGTTAAAATAACGGAATTAGAAAGCGTTTTTGTAAATCCATGTGAGTTCAATTAAGTCGTTGTTTTCAGATTTAAAAAAGCGTTGTATATATAACATGTTGAAAACATTACGGTATAACCGTCTTTATCACGCGAAATAGTATAAATAATGTTGAAAATACTACGTTAAAATAACGGACATAAAAAGCATTTTTGTAAATACATTTGAGTTCAATTGAGTCGTTGTTTTCAAATTTAAAAAAGCGTTGTATATACAACGTATTAAAAACATTTCTGTATAACCGTCTATAACTCGCGAAATGGTATAAATAATGTTAAAAAATACTACGTTAAAATAACGGCCATAAAAACCGTTTTCGACAATACATGTGGGTTAAGCTAAGTCGTTGTTTTCAAATTTGAAAAAACGTTTGGAATATAACGTTTCGAATTCAACCAATTTGTCAACGTTGAAAATTCAACGAGTAACATTGAAATAACATTAAAACTTTTTAAAAACGTTTTTTTACGTAGGTGTGTTTATTGGGTGCCCAATGACGTGCATCGTTCAGCAAATAGTTATAATAAAAACTTTGAAATAAATTTACTGCAGTATATATAACAATAACATAAATCCCAACACAACTCTGGCGGTGTGTATATATTTATCTAAATATTTTTATTGAATTGGTCCACATCAAAAAATTAACCGACTTCCTTTGAGAAAGCTTGTGAATTCCGGCATGTTCCGACTCTTTTGTATAGTGAGCATAGCAACTTGAGAAAATCTATCTGACAACCTTGCTTTTAACTGATATTAGTTAAGGTTTAACAAGCCATCTTAATCAAATACAGCTTCCGATGATCTATTGAATTTAAACCACAAATTAGTTGTGGTCAGTCTTGCTAAATCTTACAAATGACAAATGAAAGAACTAGGGACAAAGATAGACACCTACCACCTTAATTACAATACCAATAGCACTAGAAACAAATTGAAAACTGGCTAAATGAAGAAATCTTCAAAGAGAAAGTTATATGTCCATTACATAGTGAACAAATTACCTATGGTGAAGTATATTAGGCATGCTAACTTTAATTTTGCCATAATTTAAGTTGCAGTAACTACTGAAGCCAGTCTCATGGATTTAACAAGTTCGCTGCATATCTCAAGTTGGTTCTTTCACCGGAGCTGAACATGCTTTTGATAGTTTCTGCTTTTATTATTCAACATAAAATTATCAACAGATATCAGAATAATATTTCCTACATTTTTACCTGTCATTCTGACATGTCACACAAAGGCGACATCGACACCAGGCGCTGTATCAAGATCTATAGTGCGGATGTCGCATATAGGCGGCAGATAATTATTTGCCATAAAAATAATCAGGTAAGTTTATTAAAAAAAATATTAATAAGTACATACATTCCAGTAAGGGCAACACAAGTTAATGAATATGTAAAGTACATTAGACTAGATATTAAAAATGAGCAGAATCATTGATAAACTTGCAAAAGAAGAGAAAGAAGATCTGGACAAATCTCGCAATGTTATAGTGACTCCTTTCTAATTTTCTTCTGATGGCACATTTTATTATTACTCTTTCAATAGTGTTTTTGGCAGTTATATTTCTTGGACAATGCTGTTGAGATGGTTTGCTAGATCTAGGATGAGGGGTAACAATTGTCTGTTTTATCACTTTTGGTCTATAATCATAAAAGTTAGATTTCCATCCTGAGTACTTGTTATAAAGGAGATACAAATTGAACAGAGCTATTTGAAATATATGTATTGCTAACTTTTTGTACCATCTAACAACTTTATGTGTATTTGGAAAATATGCCATAATTTGGTCCTGACAGCCAATCCCACTCATATAAGGTAAACAACCAATAAATGACACCCTACCAGTTATTGCCACCTCATTCTATATATTAGAAAATTAAGAAAAATCCACATCAGTCAAACATATTTTTGTGCTAATCAGATATCTTTAGATGTTTGGCAACTCTGCCCTTAATATCATCAGTTTACATGACACCATTTAAGAGCGGGAGACATGTTTAGCATAGTCTGCAAATTTATTGTTATTATATAAATTTTCTAGTTAGAAAAGATTAGGTAAGTGAATTTTTTAAAACTATACATATTTTTTTATTATGTAAGATATTGTTATGCAAGGTAAATTGTAGTATTTTAAATCGTTTCAAATAATAACTATATCATATCAAAAGTAAATCTATAAGGTTCTGCGAAACTCCAGTGTTGTATGTCAATTATTGGTTTCAGAAAATGGGTCTCTGCCCTATAATTGACACCCCTGTCAATAATTGGTTTGCACATTTTTTCTTATGTATATTTACATTAAGAATTACCAGATTATGACAACATTGCCAATATCCACTTTTAACCCAACAAACAAATTTTACCATTAATTGACAGGGAGTGTCAATTATTGGTTTAAGATATGTCAGAGATAGATTAGCAGTATTTTTTTTCAAGCTATGTCCCCCGAGAAAAATTACAAACCAGAACAGATGTAACTTGCATTAGAAGCCGTCAAAAAGGGAGCCTCTGTTGCTGCTGCAGCAAAAGAGTATGGTGTGCCAAGGATTACACTTCTGTATAAAAAAAACGGAAAGTTACCTGCCACATGCCGCATGGGTCGAGCCACAGTTCTTAATGAAAATGAAGAGAACACGTTAGTTACTTTTAGAACTCTCTGCGAGACACTAACCAGTCACTAACAATGAATTACTGGACAGTGTCCAACATATTATGAAAAATAAAAACAGCGAAAAAACATTCAAAAATGATGGAAGACCTACCGACAAATGGTTTAAATGTTTCTTAGGTAGACATCCAGTATTGTCCCAAAGAGTTTCGCAGAACTTAATTCAAAGTCGTGAAAATGTGACCGATGCTCAAATTACGTTCAAGAGATTTGCTCTCAATTATCAACGATTCCAACACAGTCTTTAATACAGATGAGACAGCTTTTTTCTTGACACCTAAAGGAGAAAAAGTTTTAGCTGGGAGAGGTGATAAAAATGTTTATTGTTCTGCTGGTGATGATAAAGAAAATCTCACGGTATTAGTTACAGCAAACTCAGCAGGATTATTAGCTCCTCCCGTGATTATATGCTCTTATGTTAGAGTTCTCAGTTATATTAGTGCGAGCGTTCCCGAGACTTGGGGTATTGGCACCTCGGAATCTGGATGAATGTGCTCAGCAACATTTTATGAATATATTACTAATATTTTCAATCCATGAATTGATCAGCAGAAAATACAGCGACCAGTAATTATTTTTCTTGATGGCCATGTATCACATCTGACACTCCATCTCTCAAATTTTTGCGCAGAAAATGGTATTGAGTTAATATCACTTTATGCAAACTCAACCCATTTACTGCAACCAATGGATGTAAGTGTGTTTAGGCCATTGAAAGTTCATTATAAAATAAACAGTTTCAAAGATTAAAATTAACTTTTCCGCATCTGTGGCCCTGAACAATATTTTATCATAAAATTGTTACTTCGGGGGATGTATCGTGCTAACAAACCGAAATTTTTCCAAAAATAACCAAAAAATCAGTATATCTGGATTTATAGGACCCACTGCTGTACTCGCTCTAGTCAACTGAAAATCAATAGGGTACATATGTGAGACACCTTGAACAATATTCAATCATAAATGATAAAAACTTGGTACTTCAAGTACCATAGCACACGTCGTACTGGCTTTAGTGAGCTGAATATCAATAGGGTTCATCTTTGAGACGCTCTGAATAATATCCAAGCATAAAATTGGTCACTTGCATATACTCCGGAGGCTGTATCATGCTAACAAACTTCTCCAAAAATGACAAAAATATTGTACTTAAAGTACTGTAGCACCGTTGTATTGGCTCTGGTGAGCTGAAAATCAATAGGGTTTATCAGTGAGATGTCCTGAATAATATTCAATCATAAAATTGGTTACTTGTTGAACTCCGGAGGCTGTATCGTGATGTTGACAAACTGAAATTTATCAAAAAATGACAAAATGTCATACTTCAAGTACCATAGCACCCGTTGTACTGGCTCTGGTGAGCTGAAAATCGATAAGGTTCATCTGTGACATGTCCTTAACAATATTCTATCATAAAATTGGTGACTTATTGCACTCAGGAGGCTGTATCGTGCTAACAAGACATGTAAGGAAAAGTGGCCGACGACATACACACAGGATTTTTTTTTCTCAAAACTGTTTTTTCGTGTTGTTGTTGATAGAAAACGTAAAAATAACAAACTGAAATTTCTCAAAAAATGACAAAATGCCGTACTTCAAGTACCATAGCACCCGTTGTACTGGCTCTGATGAGCTGAAAACCAATAGGGTTCATCTGTGATATGTCCTTAACAATATTCCATCATAAAATTGGTGACTTATTGCACTCCGGAGGCTGTATCGTGCTAACAAGACATGTAAGGAAAAGTGGCCGACGACAACGACGACATACACACATGATTTTTGTTCTAAAAACCGTTTTTTCGTGTTGTTGTTGATGGAAAACGTAAACATAACCTAAAAAAATTTCAAAATTCCAACTTTTTTGGGGGTAAACCAATACTTTTCTCGCATATTAGATAGGTTGGGCGGAAAAGTAAAAGAATTACAAAAATGGAAAATGGTGGCAGTAAACTACAGAACAATAATCTTGCTTGGATCGTAGAAAAGGCCTTGCAACATATTACAAAAGAAACAATATCCAACTTGTTTCGTATTTCAGGCTTATGTCCTTTTGACGTTTCAAATGTACAATTTTCCAAAATAGCTAAAAAGACCGTAATCGTTCCAGCACCATTAAAGACCACCAAAATATCAGATGAAACTGTACTACAAGGCATCGAGGAAAGGATAGAAGTTCAAAAACTAGAACAGTTTAAAATTTGCTTGCAGGAAAAATGGAATGGTGCTATAGAAGACTGCAGTTGGCTCATTCAATTGTCAATAACAATGATAGGACAATTGAAATAGCGACAAGCGAAGCAATCCAAAATGAGGAATCAGAAATAAATTACGAAAATAAAGAGGCTATATTATCAAATGCCAAAATAGACAAAATAATAGAGGAAATACAGCAAAATACCAAGCAACCTGAGGAAGATAAGATTGAAGCAAGTACGTCCAAAACAATCACAGAAGATCAGATTGAAGCAAGTATGTCCAAAACAGTCCCAGAAGAGGAAGATCAGATTGAAGCAAGTACATCCAAAACAGTCACTAAAGAGAGAGGACATCTGTCAACCAATTCCAAACTTTCCTACCCAAGTTCCCTTTAAAGTGCCCACTCCTTTTAAAAAAGTTCTCTTTTGGCCAGACCCTAAACCTTCGACCAAAAAGAGGGAGTCGAAAGAAAAAATTCCCTCAGTAATTACCAGTGATACCATATAAAAAAAGAGTCTGAAAAGAAAGAGAAAATGGAGCAAAAAGAAAAAAGAAGGCTTTTGAAAATACAAAAAAGTTTATATAAAAACTAAGAAGAAAAAAGCAAAAAAAGATAAAGTATTGTTAGTGTCCGCTAGTTATGAGGATGAAGAATGGGGAGAAAGTGACGATAGTCTTTGTGATGTTGATATTTTTGAAGAGAACGATATATACTTTAGTGACTTGGAGGATTGTTCCAATTCTCCAGTGGGCGATTATGTCCTTGTGAAGTTTTCTGGAGGGAAACGGAATACCACTATTTACAGATATGTCTGCGTCATACAAGAAAAATCTGATGGAGAATTCAAACTTATGGGTATGAAATCAATCAATGACGGAAAAACATTATTCACCTTTACTGAAACTGACATATCCTGTGTGCCCAAAGAGACACTTTTAGGAATCTTACCTACAACTAACATGTTAGGTACAGGCAAGAGGCCAAAGTATGAATTTCTCTCAAGGATAGACGTGTTTGAAGCTTAAATAATATAATACTTATTTCATTTAATTAAAAAATAAAAAAGTAAGTTGTTTGTAGTATTATTTACCTGTGTCAATAACTGGTTGTCAATTACAGGTATTGACAAAAAACAAAGTGTCAATAATTTGGATTTGACATGAATATTATTTTATAATTTTTTATATAACTAAAATAAAACATTAAAGTTTGATAATAATGGAAATGATAGAGTAAAGATCATAAATTATCATGCTAATAATTTCAAACAATATAACTTTGTTATTTTATGCTCCTAAATTTTTTTGAACTTTTAATGCTTTATAGTGTCAATAATTGGTCATTTACCTTAAGTACTTGTTGTATTCAAGTATTGTAAGAACTTTCAACTCATCCTCTCCTTTTTTATTTGTTATACGTCCCTTTTATATTTCCATTTCCCTAGCATCACTCCTTCCGTTTATCGACAAACTGTGTCACCCTTATTTATTTTTGC
The DNA here is from genome assembly GCA_963921935.1 of Galeruca laticollis. Taxonomy (NCBI): domain Eukaryota; kingdom Metazoa; phylum Arthropoda; class Insecta; order Coleoptera; family Chrysomelidae; genus Galeruca; species Galeruca laticollis. The sequence continues at coordinate 174,809,758 of OY998177.1, forward strand.
TTTTTTTGCAGGCTGTATTATCGTAAAGTACCCGAGCAGTAAGTATTTTCTGCTAATCATTACACTGCTAAGCTATAGCCTTGGTAAAAATTGTCCGTAAATAGTGAATGTCCTTTATTTAGTTTTCTTGTAGTAAATATAACACCACTTTTATTGGCGTGCCCTACATATTGTCCAACTGTCCAGTGTAAACAAAGAATTTCAACACAATACCATTTGGCTCAGTCAACACAGTGCCGTAACTAGGGCGTGGCAAAGGCGGCGCTGCCACGGGCGCGAGATTTTTGAGGGCGCCAAATCCTTCGATAGAAAAATAGACAATAATTATAATAATTATTTTAATAAAGGAAAAAATTAGGCGTATTATGTAGTAACTGTTTAAAAAAAACAGCATTATTTTTTTTTTAGTGTATATATTAAACTTAATAATTTTAAAAAGTGAACAGGTAAAAAAATACATTCAGCATTCTAAAGCACGAAATAATCACCAGAACAAAATACAGACACAATTTATGTTTATATTAGTCTCATAACTCATGAATAAATATATAAGTCTCCGAGAAGCGAGCCCTTCTAGGATAGGAACCATTGAATAAGTCACTTGTTCTCTACACTTGACAAAGGTTGATGGATTGTGTACAAAATTATCTATAATTTGAGGGCGCTGTGCCATAAATATATATATACAGTTTTAGTTTAGTCCTCACACGGGAAAGCTCTAAGATCTGTTTTTCAAATAGCATGATATTCCGGTTTAAAGATAAACTCTGTGGTTGTGGTTGTGTTCTGGTCGATTTTAGTATTTTTAGTGTTTCGAATCATCTTGGAAATAAGGTGAGTTTTCTCACAGAGAAAAGCTATGCTGTAAATGACTATACAGGGTAGCAAGAACATCTGGCACCAAGTCTTTTTCTTTGAAAATAATGAACATATATTTTTTGTTTAGTTTTTTTTATAAATCAAATCAATTTAAAAAAAAGGTTTACTGTACTGTATCGATTATGCTCAATTTATATTAAAAAAATAATATTAATACGCCCTTACATATGGTTGCATTTGAATTTGTTAATGAAATTGACAATTTCAGGTTTCAAGCATCTTCTCATATTGAAGACTTGGAATCTTTAAGCCATCTAGAAATTTTAAATTTCATTAGGAAAAATGAGTGGGAATCTATATATCCAAATATTGATATCGCTCTTAGATTGTTTCTTACCTTGCCAGTCACAACAGCTTCATGTGAAAGATCATTTAGTGAATTAAAGTTAATAAAAAACTATTTAAGATCATTGATTGGGCAGGACAGGCTCACTAATATGACTATTTTAAGCATAGAAAGAAAATTATGTTTATCTATTGATTTTAATGAAGTCATTGATAACTTTGCTACTTTAAAAGCGAGAAAAGTGCAATTTTAGTTTTGTTTTAAATACTTATCCAAAGTTTAGCTTTAATTTTTGTTTTTTGTTATTTTACCTAGTCATTCGCGTATTTTGTATTTTAGTTGGTTTAATTTATAATATCAATATAAGAGTTGTTTTTTTTGTATTTTATGTTATTATATTTTATTTTAATGTCGACTTCAATCCTTTTGTATATGTATAAACCAAAAAAATAAAAACTATTTAAGAAAGCTGTTTGCTGTTTTCATCTGATTATAAAATGTATACAATAGGGGCGCCGCCCTAACACTGTCCGCGGGCGCTAAATTCCTAGTTACGGCACTGAGTCAACATATATAATTTGATGCTGTACTTGTGCCTTTTGTTTTTTATATATTGACAGAAAGTCAGGTGTTTTCACCACAAGACCATGTATTCATTCTCTTATTGATATAATCTATTAATCCATGTATTTTATAGACGATTTTCAGACTTTGCATCAGTAGGAGATGGATTTTTTTGCAAAATGCACACAACGCAAAATGAGCAAAAAAAATTTGGACTCATAATTAGAAACCAATTGAAATTGAAAAGTCTGTCATTTTTCCAGTAGTGCTGGTACCTATTTATTTTTATAATTCCTGTATGTATAATTATTCCTATAAACTTTTGTAAATCTGGAACACTACGTTCTTTCCACTGACAACACACTGTTCCCGCTTCACAAAATACTTCAACAGCATAATAGTTTGATATTCAACTATATTTTTTAAAATACTTTCATTCAACAGAAGTAAAAAATAATCCATCAGCTCATTGATACATCAACCAATAATTTATTACGTTTTAATTTTTTTTTTTCATCCCCACAGAGACAACAAACAAGGCAGTAACTCTAGATACGTCCCTTTGAGTTATTTACATAGACGCACGCAGCAAAAAAAGAGAATTTTTTCAGTATTATTGATGTCTCTCAGACCTATAGATCAAAAGTTATCCGGAAGGAACAATGACATATGTGAGGCAACACTCGCTACTTTAATCTTAACAAAGCAGTATCTCACTTTATCTCTATATTTTATTAAAAGTTTTTTATGTCAAGAATGGAAAAAAGCAGTTAGTCGACATGTCACCTTGTTCGTCAGATAATACTTTATAATATCTTGTGTATCCATGTGTAACATTGAAGTAATTCAAATTACGTCTTTGTTCCTTAATCAAAGACTATATATTTTGGGTTTAAAATCAATTACCTCCTTGTTATATGTAAAAAAATGTTACAACTTTATTTGAATCTAGAGGAACATTGTAGTAACTGATGTTTCGTCTTTACTTTTAGACCAATATCGTTATGTTAAAGTGGTGTGTGTAAAGTTGCTGCTTAGTTCAGTTCATGTTCATGTGTATTCTGTTGATCATCTGTGTTGTTATTAAACTGTTTTTTGCCGATAATAACTTGCAAAAAATGTAAAAAATTAATCGTGGAAGACTACTGTTAGAAACTGGCACTGCAGGAAATTGGTTCACCACCTATAGCTACCGATACCGGTAAGATTATATTGTTTATAACATATTAGTGTTTAAAATGAAACTCACGGTTTCTAGTTAATACCACAATATAATAAAAATTGTTGAAAATTCTAAAAATTGACAATTGATTCAATAAATCAATATTATTCTGATGATATTGATTTATTGAAACAATTGTCAATTTTTAGAATTTTCAACAATTTTTATTATATTGTGGTATTAACTAGAAACCGTGAGTTTCATTTAAAAAACTAATATCAGTAGATTCCACGAAGTAAGGGTCAAGACAGTTAATTTCGTTTATAAGATAACCTAACCATAAAATACTTATACATTATACAGGATGGGTTTCTCATTATTTATAATACTTAACATATCCTTGTTGTTTTAGTCAATCACAAATCTAAATTAGGATTTATTCAAGTGTATTTTTTAATCTGTTTATTCAACAAAACTGTCTTTCAATTTCAGATTTAACTAGTGGTAATAACTTGAATGAAGAAAATCGGCCAGATGATCGGTTATTGTTAATTGAAAATGATTTAACTAGCAGAAACAATTCAAATGAAGAAAATCTGCCGGATGAACTATTGCTAATTGAAAATGGGATGCGTTTATTCCAATTCAAAAAGAACCTGTGAAATAAGCCTATAAAAACAATGATAAATGCATTCGAGATGGTTCAGAATTTTCCGACAAAGAATTGGAACCGTATTCCCACGAAGTAATCTGTATTGCATTTTTAATGAAAAAAGAAATTCAACTCGTTCTACAAGTAGTATTGGTCAAAATGAGCAAGATTTTTTAGAGAGGGTTTTTCAACCTGGTATCAACTCCAGCCACCATACTATAAATGTTGAAAGAAGATACAAGAAACCAGAACAAACAGATATAAAATCTACAAAGAAAAAGAATTATCCAAAAAAACTGAACTGGGAAGAAAAAGAGCATGAAAAGAAATAAATTCGAGAGACAAAGAATTAAAAAGAAAGTAAAATTTACTAATAATCGAGGCAAATTTATCAAGAAAAAAGAAACGAGACCAGGATGTAAACTAAAATGCATTAGAAAATGCCACAATAAATTAACAGGAGAAGCAAAATCTACTATTTTTAATGAGTTTTTGGGCTCTGGGAGATCATACAAAACAAATGGAGTTTGTGCGCTAGAGTGCTGAACGAATGAAGAAATGAAAAGATACTACCATTTCTAAGAATGCCGAATTAAGGGGTGCTTGGTCATATAAGTACAGTACAATTTAAAGTCATTTATTTGTAAAACAATGTTGATCAATACATTCGATGCAGTAACAAATGGATAACTACCATTAGTAAGAAAATGGATTCTCATGAAACAAGTTACGTTAACTTAGATGGCAGGCACGGTCATCATGCTTCCAGACACAACAAAATCCTTGACGAAGTAAAAGATTCTGTAAGAGCACATATATCAGAATCACCCTTTGTCGATTTAAATTATGTATGGGCTAGAACCATTAAAGAACAAATTTCATTTCCAAAATTATATAAACTATACAATGAGTGGATGGAAAGTAACTGCCCTAATATGCAGAATGCCACTGAGAGGCAATATCTAGAAACTTTTTATAAAGAGTACAATATATATATTTTTAAGCCTAAAAAGGAACAATGTCCTCTATGCAATTAATATCTCTATGCGAGCATCTGAAGCAGAAAAATAGGATTTAGGTGTAGATTATGCCACTAATCTTGGCAATAAATTCACTTCTCACGAATATTCATTAGATATAAAGACCGCTACTACCGAGAAGCCTAACAATATCATTGTGGCATGCTATAACTTACAAAAAGTCTTATCGACTCCACAGTCCAAAGTATCGGCTTTTTATTATAAACGAAAATTGGCTGTGTACAATTTTACGGTTGTTAATGTTGTTGCAAAAGAAGGATTTTGCTAACTGTGGAATGAAACTATTGCTAAGAAAGTCTCAAATGGAATAAGTAGTTCATTTTACTTATTTATCAAAACAAAAGTCAAACAAGGTTTTAATGACTTCCGTTTCTATTCTGACAATTGCGGAGGACACAATAAAAATCATATAGTGTTTTATATGTATTCCTACACAGCATTTTTTAATTTAACATGTTTTCTTCAAAGTTGGGCATACGAAAAATGAGGGGGATTCAATTGAAAGACGGAAAAAAATCAAGTGATTTACGTTCCTGAACAATGGACCACATAGCTCAAACTCAACAGATTTTGTGGCACATAGTGCACAACTACCCATATGGTTAGACAAATATAAAGACTTGAACAGCCTTTGTACATCAAAAGCTATTCCACTACTATAAAAATCTCAAATGAGGCAAAATCCCGACAAGCGATTCTGATTCTAAATGGTTATTATTATTAACAAATAATTACTTAAATAAAACTTTTAGTGATATCTTCAATTGTCGTATTATATTTCATAAGAAATATTTTTCAAATTTATTTTATTTTTTAACCACTTCACACAGATTTCCTTTAAGTTTTCACAGAAGAATAATAAGAATATCACAAATTATTCAATTGGTAAGTGCAACTGTTCAAACAGTAAAAAGGTATTGTCTATCGTTACCACCTTGCCAAACATTGCTTACTTTTCAATGGTCGTACTTAAAAAAGCCTAAATGCTGTTTATAGCCGTTTGGAACTATTATAATTTGTGCACACAGTAGGAAACATGTTTTTATTATATACATTTTTGGATTTGTTTGTTTCTCGGCTATACTTTCTTCCATAAAATGTTGAAAATAAAAATTGGCTTAAAATGAGATACTGCCTTGTTTGTTGGGGGTGTCAACATGTTGCTGGTTCGGCAACGCTGGAGTAGATAGTGGCCATGTTGTTGGAATTATCTTACTTTCATCAGGAATATCAATGTCTCTATCTTCTAAAAATATTTATTTGTCAACTTTCTAAAATTTTACATATGTCCGAATTATCTGGGTCATTTTCATTCACATTACTTTCATTTTCAGATCAATCGCTGCCACTATTTTTAAATGGCTCATTGATTTCATCATCACTGAAATTTAGCCCCATGGAATCTGTGAGGTTGTCATCATTTTAAAAACAATTTAGGACGTTTTATACAAAGCCAGGCATACACTTGCCGCTTATGGGGGACACCCGCACTAGAAATGGGAAGCGAATGTCACCGGAAGGCGATATACACAGAGAACCTGTTAACCATCTACTATTGATTAAAATAAAATAAATTTTACCTTAAATCATTTACAGATCTGGTAGGTCTACCTGTAACTTGTAGCTGATGATTGACAGCTAGATATAGACAATTTCCATCTGCAGGAATGTTGTGTAGTTTCAAATTCATAGGTTTGAGAGCTTCTTTAATTGCACTAGTTTCCAAATGTCTAGGCCCTTCTTTATTTTTTTCAGCTTGTTCCTGAATTCGTTTCTCCCTTTCTTTTGCTTCAAATTCTTTTTTGTTCCTCCGTTTTTGAGCTCTAGACACACGAGTATTATTAGCTACAGTTTCTCCTTCTTGATCTTCAATAATATCGTTTTCTTCACCATTTTCTGCACTACTGTTTAAAGGTTCTGTGGAAAAGTTGTTTTCACTAAGCTCTCTATTGTGCTTTTCGTCTAACTCTAATTCAAGTTTCGCTATTTCTTCGGTAATTTCCTTTTTCTTTTTTTTATCTCCTTTTGGAATACTCTTTTTTAATGATTGTATTTTAGCCTGTAGTTCCCTTTTTTCTAATTTGTGCTTTTTTAATAATTCTTCTTCGGCAATAAGATCTCCGGAATCCATTTCGCTTTAATTTGATATATTTATAGCATAAATAAATTAATAAATTGTGTTATTTCCCATTTACGGTTAACTTTGATAAATTTAATTTAAGGTTAAGAACATAGAGAAATAATTATTATTTGTTTATGGTTAAGAACGTTAAGAAAATTGATAGCATACAGTATCACCAAATGTTAATTGAGAAATAAAAAACACATTACAACATAGTTGGACGTCTGTGGGAAATACCGTTTGTTACTGGAAAGCTCGACAAGTAAAAAATGTATTTGTTTTTTTGTATTTGTACTTTCCAAAATGCTGCAGTAACAACATCCATTAACTATTTTGCAGTAACGGGTTTACGTCACTGACCTATAATTTGTTGTTTTAAGGTCAGTGGTCTACGGAAAACCACAGACAAATAAATAAAGTGCGTAAAACTATTAAACGCAAAAGCACGCCCGTTATACTTATATGCAGCACGCAGCTATAAAAATAAACAATGGTTAAAACTAAATCACATATGATCTAAAAGTGCTAAACCCACGAGAAAATGCCATGTGTCAATAGCTCTGTCTTCTGTCATTTATAGGTTAGTAAAGTACTAAAGTTCATTTTTTAGGGTCGAAGTCTAATTTTATGTAAAATTCTCAACTTTGTACTGGGATCTGAGGGTTTCAGCTTCTCAAAGTTCATTAGAATTACCTGACGATGTCTTCCATGCGTTTTTTGGGAGCTCTTTGTAGATCATCGAAACATTTTCAGTTTTATAGTATTTGTAAGTAGTATGCTGGAAACCAGTGTAGTTATTCTGTTACAACCGGTTACATACATATTATTTCTTAATATGAATTAATAATTAAGCAGGGATATTTTTGTAGACCAAACAAGATGTATGTCTTCAGCGGAACTCAAACATTTCAAATTAAAGGTGGTTGATAATGTAGGTGTAATAACAATAGATTCCCCTGGAGTTAAGGTAAGCAGTTTTTTTCCTTTTTTCAAATGTATTATTTATGACCTCAAAACAGTGTCAGCTTTTGTGTTCTTAGTAATCTTGTTGTCCATGAATTTCCAAATTTGGAAATGGCAGATGTCAGTTTTCTTTCATTTTAGTTTTGAAAAACATATTTAATATGAACGTTCTTAGTGTTGGATGTACAATAAATATAAAAAGGAGTGATGGAAGAGTTCAAAGGGCCGTAGTATCATCTATAGATTATGAGCTAAATTGTGTCAAAGTTGAGTGGTTTGAAAATGGGGAGACCAAAGGCAAGGAAGTTCATTTTGCTAATATAACTCCACTCAATTGTGATTATCAGGTCATTAAACCAGCTCCAAAAAAAGAAAATTTCAGTGTAGATGGTTGTAAAATATTCGATGATAGTATGATAAACAAAAATAAAAGAAGACTTTCAGCATCAAGTAAAGATTATAGAGCTCATTCTGCAAAACCTAGATTAACGCAAGACGATACTCTGAATTCTGCTGAAACTAGTGAAATAGTTGTAGATGGCAGAAGAATTCCAAATAACAAAACTACTCATTCAGCAATTGAATATAATGGTAAATTGAAAGAATGTTCTACTCTAAAAAAGTTAAGTAAACTGGAAAAAGATCGTATAGAACGAAGAAAGAAACATGCTGAAGTCAAGGCAGAAAAGGAAGAAATTGTTAAAAAGAATCAAAATAATCCTCATTGGGAACTTTCAAATATGATAGCAGCTTATCAAAACCAAATTGAGTTTAAACCACTTTCTTCTAAAGATGATTATATTGAAGAACATTTAATAACAGTAGCTGTTAGGAAGAGACCATTAAATAATGTGGATTTGTTTAAAAAGGAAATTGATATTGTAACTATTCCCAGTAAAAATCAGCTTGTAGTGCATGAACCTAAATACAAAGTGGATCTAACAAAATATCTTGAGAATCACACTTTTACATTTGATTATACATTTAATGAAAATTGTACCAATTTCATGGTATACAAATATACAGCACAGCCATTAGTAAAAACAGTGTTTGAAGGAGGTTTTGCAACCTGTTTTGCATATGGTCAAACAGGCTCTGGCAAGACTTATACAATGAGTGGTAATGTCAATGATGCTAAAGAAAAAGGTATTTATGCATTAACTGCTGCAGATATTTTTAACGAAATTCGTTCACCAAAATATCGGAACTTAGCTCTAACAGTATCATGTAGCTTTTTTGAAATCTATGTGAAAAAGGTATCTGACTTATTAAACAATAAAAAACCATTGAAGATACTTGAAGATGGTAAACAACAAGTTCAAATAGTAGGCTTAACTGAACGGAATGTATCTTCAGTTTCAGAAGTATTGCAATTAATAAATATAGGCAATGAAGAAAGGGCTTCTGGACAAACATCAGCAAATGCCAATTCCTCAAGATCACATGCCATATTCCAAATTTATTTAAGAAGCAACACCAATATCAAGAAAATTCATGGCAAGTTTTCTCTGATAGATCTAGCAGGAAATGAACGAGGTGCAGATACATTTTCATCTTCCAAACTCACCAGGTTAGAGGGCTCTGAAATAAATCAGTCACTACTCTCTCTCAAAGAATGTATTCGAGCATTAGGAAGAAAGGGATCACATTTACCATTTAGAGCATCTAAACTAACTCAAGTGTTGAGGGATTCTTTTGTCGGGATAAATTCTAAAACTTGCATGATTGCTATGGTCTCTCCTGGTGTCAGTTCATGTGAAAATACTTTGAATACTTTACGATATGCAGATCGAGTCAAAGAACTAGGAGGGGGAGGGGATACATTAACAATCACTACAGAAGGAACTGATCATAATTCAAACAACTGTTATAACCTGGAGAATAACAATAATGTGCCAATTCAAGAAAGTGATCTAAGCATCCCTAATAAATTTAAATTGGAAAATAAGATAATTAATCTTCATAAGGAAGTTATTCAAAAACTTCACAAATGTGTGGAAAATACTGTAGAGTTTATAAATTCTTCAGATGAAAATACCGAAAATTACAATCAAATTTGGAATACTCTTATTGATGATGTTGTGTCATGTTTAACAAAAGCCAAGGTGTAATTATTATATACATTAAATATATTTTATTTACAATATATTTTCTTTACTTATATTGAAACATTATATTATTACATTGAATAAAACTATTCATAAATGACAGAATAAAAAAATTAACAACGCATGAATATTTGATAATTTGATATGTATAACTAGTTTATTTTTGGTTAATATGAAATTGTAAAGTTCGATTCAACCTAATAAATTAATTTAGTCAAAATAAATTCTCAAAATTAAAAAGTAATCAATTTTTTGAATAATTTTCCTTTAATACTTCTTATTAATTATACAATTTTTGTAATAAATATTAAACTGTTTTCCTGGTTTTTCTAGAATATCCTTATCTTACTTTTCCACATTTTTGGTGGACTGAAGCTACATTACAATTTAGTAAATTAAAATAACCATCATTTATATTGAAATGTATATAAAGACATGATTAATTTGCTTAGAATTTGTGTTTTCTTTTTCTATTATTTGTTGGTTATATGCTATGCTTTGTTACTTAATGTGAGTGAGTGATAAATCATCATTGCACTTTAAATCCCAGTAATCTTTGCCATATTTCATAGGTGTGAGAGAGAGGTTAAATCTAAAATTTTTGACAATGGATAATTTATGAAAAAGTAAAATGTACAAATAGGTATAGGATGTTGTTAGTTATTGCAACATCTGGTTAAATTTACTACAATTAACTTTATATAATTTGAATTAATAATACATTATGTGAACAGTACCTTATTTTCAATTTTGACATTTAATAAGTGAATGACATATTCATTGTGTTATAAAACTAAGAAAAAAGGGCATGTGTTTAATTTCTCATTGCAATTCACATTTTAGTAATTCCAAATCATCTACTTTATTTAACAGTTTATGGGCACAGAAAATTGTAATCGAGCTACGGGAAACATCAATAATTTAATTGGCGCATATATTTTTAAGTTTTAATAAATTATAAAAACACAAAAATGTCTGATTTGACAAAAGTGCAGGCAACAAAACTAAATGGTGGAAACTATCAAGTCTGGAAGTACAAAATGGAGCTTTTATTAATAAAAGAAGACTTATGGACAACAATCATCAAAGAAGCATCATCAGATAGAACTCAACTAGAGGCATGGAATAAAAAAGACAGTAAAGCACATGCATATATTGGTTTGTTTGTTGAAGACTATCAAATTATTCATATTAAGTTCTGGCTAGTTCTGGTTTACACAAACAGTTTTGGGGCGAGGCAGTGATAATGGCTAATCACATTATAAATCGTTTACCTACTAAGAGTGTGAAATTAACTCCATATGAATACTGGCACGGCAAGAGACCAGATATAAGTTAATTTCATATTTTTGGAACTCCAGCATATGTTCACATTCCAAAAGATCAATGTAAAAAGTTGGACGATGTGTCTGAAAAATTAATTTTCGTTGGATATGATACTGATACTCATCGAATTAAAATAAGTCGTGATGTTAAGTTTATTGAAGATAAAATTATCAAACAACCTGATATTGAATTGGCGGTTGAGGATAATCGAATCTATGGATTTCAGCCAATGACGTTACAGCATGAAGTTGAAGTATCTGAACCGGCTTCAGAAGGGGAAAATCAACTGGATGTCACCGAACTCAGACGTTCTGAACGATTAAATAAAGGTATTCCACTAAAACGTTTAATAATGGAAATAAAAAAAGTTGAAAAAATTGTGGATATTGATCCAGTCACATACGATGAGGCTATTGGTGGACCAAACGCTGATAAATGGAAGTCAGCAATGGATGCAGAAATTGAATCTCTTCGAAATTTTGGAACTTGGGAAATGACCAAATTACCTCCAAATTCAAGTGCTATTGGATGTAAATGGGTGTACAAGACAAAAACTGATCAAAATTGGAACATCGTAAAGTTCAAGGCTCGTTTAGTGGCATAGGGTTTCTCACAAAAGTATGGTCGTGATTATGATGAAGTTTTTGCACCTGTGGCAAATCCTACTGCACTCAAAATTCTTCTTGCGGTGGCAGGTAAAAGAAAAATGAAGGTTCAACATTTTGACATCTAAACTGCATATTTGAATGGTGATCTGTCACATGAAGTTTACATGAAGCAACAGATAAGATATACTTCTTCTGATAAGGATCAGGTATGTAAGCTCATAAAGAATTTATATGGTCTTAAACAGGGTGCTAATGAATGGAACAAGAAATTCGATGCAGTGATGAAGAAAAATGAATATGCTCAAAGTAAAAATGATCCATGTTTATACACAAAGAAGACGGATGTTGAAACAATATACATATGTAATCACGTAGATGATATTGTTATTCCTGTAACAACCGAAGAATTAAAATAAATGATTTTGAATCACAGATAAATGCCGAATTTACTATTAAGAATCTCGGAGAACTGAAATTTTATCTTGGTATTCAATTTGATAGAGATGAAAACGATATATTTAGCCTAAATCAAGAAAAATATATCATGAAAAAACTACAGGAATTTAATTTGAAAGATGCTAAGGATTCAACAACCCAATAAATGTTGGCTACTTAAGTCAAACAATGAATCAGGAACCTTTCGAAACACAAGAAATTTATCGAAGTGCAATTGGATCTTTGCTTTATCTGTCCATCAGTACTAGACCTGATATTGCAATTGCATCGTCGATATTGGCAAGATATGTAAGGAGTCCAAGATTGTGTGATTGGACTGAAGTAAAGAGAGTCTTCAGATATTTAAAGACAACAAAGTCATTGAAATTACGACTTGGTGATCAAGAAAACGAAGGAAAATTTCAATGTTACGTAGATGCAGACTGGACCGGAGATCATGAAGATCGAAAATCAAATACCGGATATTGCTTTATTTACAATGGAGCATTAATTGGATGGACAACTCGAAGAGGCTTCACGTGAACTCATTTGGATTGAACGAATTTTAAATGATTTTGATCAAAAATTGGATGCACTAATTAAAATATTCAAAGACAATCAAGGTTGTATAAAGCTACTGAGTGGATCGTTATGTCATCAAATAATAAAACATATTGATATCAAATATAAGTTCGTATATGATTTGATATTATCGAAACGCATTTCAGCTGATTATTGTTCAACTTGTATAATGATTGCTGATATGTTAACAAAACCGCTAGATGGACCAAAGTCGGCAAAACATGTCAGGGCGATTGGATTGATGTAATTAAATTTAACTATAGGTTGAGAAGGGGTGTTAGTTATTGCAACATCTAGTTAAATTTACTACAATTAACTTTATATCATTTGAATTTATAATACATTATGTGAACAGTACCTTATTTTCAATTTTGACATTTAATAGGTGAGTGACATATTCATTGTGTTATAAAACTAAGAAAAAAGCGCACGTGTTTCATTTCTCATTGCAATTCACTTTTTAGTAATTCCAAATCATATGCTTTATTTAACAGATATTGTATATATAGAGCCCAAAAAATGCAATAATATACTGTTTGTCCATATTTAATTTTTTAATTTAATTTCTTTATTTCAAAACAATATACATAAAAGTACGTTTTCACTTGACGCTGGAAGCTCAAAAAACGAGCATCAATAGCAGTCACGTGACTGACGCAACGCTCAAATTTGTAGCGTCCATGAAAAAGGTATTTAAGCGTCAAATTTGGAGCATCTTGCAAATAAAATGCATCTACAACCTTAATTTAATCGAGTACACGCTACGTAAATAAAAAACTATCCTGTTATCATAGTATAAAAAGGTCATATAATATATGGAAAATATGTTGCCGAATATCATTAGAAATATACTGAATGTTATAATCGGTATATACAGAGTGGCCCAAAAGTCTGGAAACGGCCAATTATCTCGTAAACTGCTAGCCCTAATTGTACAAAATTTGGGGTACACCTATTTTGGGATACGGAGATTCCAGATTTGATATTTGCAATGTTGCCAGATTTGCCGTTTCTCTTATATTATTAGTAACTTTGGTTTTTCAAATTCATCACCCTGTATATTCCGTAATTTTTGGAATCTCCTATTAAATACGAGTTCTACCATATGTAACACTTATGATTTTATGTAGTCTGGAAGGTCTTAAATACATAAAACAGTAAAAAATATGTAGATTTGAAGTAATTTAAATGTTTAAATGTAGATTGCTGTGATTTTGACATTTGTTCACCATTTACATTATTAACTAAAACCGACAGTAGTTTGATGTGTTTTGAAAAGTTCTGCAAGGTAAATTGCTTCTCTAAAATGGCTCTTAACGAAAAAGAACGAATTACTATTCTAATGATGAGATGGTACGGCGACAGAAAAATAACTTATTGTGAAGTAGCCAATTTGTTCAACGATACTTTCTCAAACCGTTCTCCTATTCATAAGGCGACGGTACAAAAAACTGTAAAGCGATTTGAGGAATCTGGAGGAGTAAAAGATAACCGATCAGGTAGACCGAAAACAGTTATGAATGACAACAAAACTTTAGATATAATGCAGAGTTTTGTTGAAGATCCACATACATCCTCACGCAGGGTTGTTCAAGTACATGATGTAGGTCGTTCTTCAGTCTTACGTGTATTACATAAGACTAAATTTAAATCATACAAAATTCAGTTATTGCAAGAATTAACTGAAGATGACGTCGATCGTAGATTAGAGTTTACTGAGGTAATGATGAATAAAATTGAATATGATGAAAGTTTTGTTAACAGAATATGTTTTTCCGATGAAGCAACCTTTACACTTTGTGGGAGTGTAAATCGACACAATTTAAGGTACTGGAGTGACGTAAATCCACACTGGATGCGTGAGAATCGTACTCAAAGAACACAAAAATTAAATTTATGGTCAGGTATAGTAGGTACTCAGTTAATTGGGCCATTCTTTATCGAAGGAAATTTAACGTCAGATAAATATGAACTTCTACTTAGAAATGAAATTGTACCTACACTGAGAAACTTGTTTGGAGCCAATTTTAATCAGATATGGTTTCAGCAAGATGGAGCTCCAGCTCATTTTGGTGTAAATGTCCGGCGTTATTTAGATGGGACATTTCCCGGACGATGGATTGGTAGACGAGGTAGAATTGAATGGCCTCCACGTTCACCTGATTTCAATCATAAAGATTATTTTTATTGGGAATACTTGAAAAATTCAGTTTACAAAACTAATCCAGCAAATCTTGGAGATCTAGGGCAACGAATTATCGATGATTCTCGATTAATTTCTAGACAATCATGGAGAAATGTGGTAGACGTACTCTACCATCGATTAGGGTACTGTCAACACACAAATGGAGCACATTTTGCTAAAGTAACCATTGAGTTAAAAATGTTGCAATCTTTCAATTGTTACATTTTAATGTAGTTGAAAATAGTTTGTATTAAAACATTTAATGAGACAATTAGGCGTTACCAGACTTCTGTTTTATGTATTTAAGACCTTCCAGACTACATAAAATCATAAGTGTTACATATGGTTGAACTCGTATTGAATAGGAGATTCCAAAAATGACTGAATATACAGGGCGATGAATTTGAAAAATCAAAGTTACTAATAATATAAGAGAAACGGCAAATCTGGCAACATTGCAAATATCAAATCTGGAAACTCCGTATCCCAAAAAAGGTGTACCCCAAATTTTGTACAATTAGGACTAGCAGTTTACGAGATAATTGGCAGTTTCCAGACTTTTGGGCCTCTGTGTATCTGTATATTATTTTGCACAAGTGAAAAAGATTAAATATAAATTACAGGTTTCAATTCTTCATTCATTTTACTCATTATTTATATACTCTTTCTTAATAACAAACGGTTTAACTGAGCAGACACAATGAATAAACCATAGAGAAAGTAATACTTATTCAATTTGTCTATTGAATAAACTAGAGATAAATAGCAGAAGACATGAAAACGAAAACACAGTTCAAGCCAGGGGTGGCGATTTTTGCTCAAATTGGGAGGAAATTACTGGGGAATGATGCAGGAATTCCACAAGGTAGTGTTTTATTTTGTATATCAACGATATTGACCTTTTCGTTAGTTGTGAATTCATTAACCTTTTTGCCGTTGATACCTTAATTTGTTGTAGTGATGAAGATTTGGATGTAGCTAACCAGAAAATGAATAGTATCTAGGATAAGGTTAATCAATATTTGAAAATAAACAAACTAAAGCTAAATGTAAAAAAAAAACAAATGCAATGATTTTCACTACGAAATATAAATATAGTTTACTTGATACTAACAGCATAAATTTAAATATTAACAACGAAAAAATACAAATTGTCACATCATTTAAATATTTGGGTTTTCAGCTTGACAATACTTTAAGTTTTAATACTCATTTTGATTATATCCAAAAAAAAATATCGAAGAAGCTATACTTTTTTAGCAGAATATCTCAAAATTTGCACTGCGCATCAATTATATTCTTATTCAATCTCAACAAACTCAATATGTTGCAGAAGTTGCAAAATCGTGGAATGAGAAGAATTTTAATAACAAATCGTCATACTCCAATTAGAATTATGTTAAATTCCCTAAATTGGTTATCTGTTGAAAACAGACTGTATTACTTTACCATGATTTTGGTTTGTAAAATAGTAAACGGTTTATTACCTGAATATATCCAGGAATACATTTCTTGTAACAAAAATAATCATTCATATAATACCAGAAGTTTGAATGACATACATATAAGTAGAACTGTTTATCAAAGTACAATGAACTCTTTGTTTTTTAAAGGTTTTCACAGATTTAATAATTTACATCCATCTATAAGAAAATCTACCACACTTTCAAATTTTAAAATGTTGCTTAAAGAGCATATCAAAGATTTGTAGCTTTATGTCGTTACTCTAATTTTTCAATTTTAAAGTGTTTTTGTTTAAATATATTATAATTAATGACAAATTTCTATAACATATTTTATTAGCGTATTTTGTTGATTTTAATTTTATCTATATAATTAATTTTATTTTTGTGTACTTCTATTTTATTTTTATGTATATTAATTAGCGTTACTAATTGAATAAAGACCTATCTATCTATCTAATCTAAACAGGTTTTTGAAGCGCTTTTTTCTCTCTTTTTGTTAGGTGTTTCAAATGATGAGCATTCGCTGTCTTCAACTACCTTCATTTCACGTGAAATTTATTGAACACTACTTAAACTGACTCCTGTTACCAATACCACACGCTCCTGGACTTTTTTAAAATCTTTCAATGGCCCGTTATTTTCCGCCTCTCCTCATAAAATGTATAACATTTGCTACCACTTCTCGAATTGCAGCTGAGAGTACTCACAGTGTTTGTACACGGGCCAAAGGGGCCTCTTCAGATATTAGCACTTTGCAGTGAAGCATCAACAGTTACATTGCTCGATGAGAAGGTAGCCAAAACACTTGGACTGACAGGCCCCGTGGAATCTTTATGTCTACAATGGACGAATGTCGAAACATCCAAAATGTCAAAGTTACAGAAATGTTGAAACTTGCTCATTTGCGAAATCTACCAGAGGCATTCATGATGAAAAACCAGTTCTCTTGATTGATCAGGACAACATTGATCTTATCGTCACTCGTCAGATACGGCGTGGTTCATAAAATGCTCCACTAGCAAGTAAATGTTAATTGTGGTGGACAATTCATAGAGCAAGACAAGAAAATGCACACAGCCAGAAAACATATGAAGCACATCGTACCATGCACATTTGCGAACTGGAATCAGATATTAATTTACACAAAATGGCGAGGAATTCATTTTCCACTGTGAACTTCGGAGTTTTGTTCACACAAGATAAGTCAGGAAAATGCCAGAGCACTTAATATTATTGAAGAAACGATCGAAAGATGTGAGATTGGATTATTATGGCGAACAGGGCCAGGTAGAGACTGAATTGTGTAGAGAGAAAATGTCGAAGATTCCCTACTTTTGGTGAGGAATATTGTCAAAAAATCCAGTCATACCAAGAGAAAGAATATATTCGAAAACTTAGTAAGAGTGAAGCTGAAGTCGAAACTCCCCATACATGTTACCTACATCATTTTGCTGTCGACAATCCAAATAAAAACAAAATTTGGTTGGTGTTAGACGCTGCTTCAAAATCTAATGGTGTGAGTTTGAACGGAAATATTCTACTGGGTCCTGATTTGTTACAGTCATTAGTAGCGATTCTTTGGAAGTTTAGACAGAGGAGATTTGGATTTTGCAGAGACGTGAAAGAAATGTTTCACCAAGTGGGGATCTGGAAGGAAGATAGAGACTCTCCAAGATTCCTTTGTCGAAACCTGAAATTTGTTAAAAACTATCATGCTGAAAAAACCGTGACATCCATATATAAAAGAAGCCATAATAAAAAAAATATGTTGACGACTATCTGCATTCTAGGGATTCCGAAGAATATGCTGTTCAAACTGTCGAAAGCGTTTGTAGAACAATGAAATTTGCAGGATTAAATATAGTTAACTGGACGAATAATTCAGCAACTCTCAGAGAATTCAGTTTGTGTGAAACAAATAGATAATAATTAATCTCTCTATAGAGGTCTTGGATTATGGTGGGATACCAATAAGGATGAATTTCATTTCAAACTGCATATGAAAGACCTTGTACCTGAAAAACCTCCAACGAAAAGGATCGTTCTCAAAACAGTCATGTCTCTTTATGATCCATTAGGCTGGATTTCATGTTTCACAATCAAAGCTAAAATTTTAATGCAATATATCTGGCGAACTGGTATGGATTTGGAAGACGTTTTGAGTGAAAATCTACTGATAACCTGGAGGAAATGGATAAATGAGTTGCCAAAAATCATAGTAATTAGAATTCCACGATGTTATAGCCCACAAATTCCTACTGCAAGAAATATAGAACTTCACACATTCTGTGATAGCAGAGAGAAGGCATTCGGGGCTGTTTCTTTTCTCCGAGTGGTGGGAGGATCTGGAAAAATAGAGGTCTTCATAGTATCATCAAAAACGCGCGTTGCACCTCTCAAACCTCTTTCGATTCCCAGATTGAAACTTCAAGTAGCTGTCATGGCAAGTTGACTAACACTGTCGATAATATCTGAATTAGATATACCCATCATGCGGATGTTGTTCTGGTCAGACTCGAAATGTGTGATTTCCTGGTTCAAAAGCGATGGAAGAAAATGTAAGCAGTTCGTTTCTCATTGAATAAGAGAAATCTAAGAGAGGTCCAAAGTGGAGGACTGGAGATAGGTTCCTACTAATTTGAATCTAGCTGATAGCGAACAAGACAACATTTTAATTCGTCAAAAATCATTTCAGATGTTTGGATATTCGGCCCTAAATTTCTGCGACAAAGTGAAGAATATTGGCCTAAAGAAATAATTCTGGAAACTTCAGATTCAGAGAACAAGTTGGAAATGAAAACAGAATATATCCACGTTTGCTCGACACTGCCAGAGAAAATAAGTCCAGTTTCCGACATAAAGCGTTTTTTAAAATGGTTGAGACTTGTGAGGTGTACGGCATGTGTCACAGGTTTCTGCAGAAAATAACAAAAAGTTTGAATAGTCGAGACTTTCAGAAAGAACTGAATGTGAAGGAAATTGGGACAGCTGAAAAGTTGTGGATAAAACAGTGTCAGCTAGAGAGCTTCCCAGACGAAATCAGATGTTTGGAAAATGGAAGGCAGATAGGAAAGGACAGCAGACTTTTCAACCTTCATCCATAATTGACAAATCAGATTATTGTTCTCGATAGAATAATCAGTTTGGCAAAATTCTAGGGAGCCGATTATTCTGGATCCTAAGCACGACTACACGAAATTACTCATTAGACATTTTCACGAAAAATTTAGACACAGAGGAATAGAGCTAATTCTCAACGAAATACGACAAAATAATGGGTAATCAATGGGAGAGTAGCAGTAAAATCAGCCTTTTTCAGTTGTCAGAAATGAGAAGGCTAAGCCGCTTCCATCATTGGTGATACAGTTATCAGAAGAGCGACTAAGACAAGAAGTTAGAAAGTTTGTAATTGTTGGTATGGATTATTTCGGGCCAATAAACGTCAAAATTAGTAGACGAAATGAAAAAAGATGGGGACTAATTTTTACTTGTCTCTCTGTAAGAGCGATTCATTGTGAGGTAGCTCATAGCCTCATTAGTGAATCAGATATAATGGCAATAATAAGAATGGTGGAAGAGGACAGCCAAAGTTTATCTTTTGCGATTACGGTACAAATTTTATTGCTGCCGCAAAAGATATCAAAAGCGCTTTTCAGAACATATACCATTCAGTTGTTGTGGATGCAATATCTTCAAGAGGCATTGACTTCGAATTCAATCCTCCAGGAGCGCCTCACGTAGGCGGAATATGGGAAAGGCTAATTGGACTTGAAATGAAAATTTTTCGAAGGATTTTTACAACCAATCCCTCAGGGACGAAATTCTGCAAACCTTCTTTACTGAAGCAGAACACATAGTAATTTCTAGGCCTCTGACTCGAGTATCAAGCGATCCAGCCGATCTTGAAGCGATCACTCCAAACCATTTTCTCTTGGGATCGTCAAATGGTGATAGTACATGTATACGTCTGGGACCAGATTCCATTTGCCTCCGACGTGAATGGAAAAAATCACAGATGTTGCTAGAGAATTTTTGGAAACGATGGGTCAAGGAATATTTACCCACTCTATCAACAAGAAACAAATGGACGAAGAATGAAAACACAATCCAGATTAATGACGTCGTGATACTGGTAGAAAACAACGTTCCAAGATATAACTGGAAATTGGGCCGAGTAACTGCAATATATCCTGGGCCAGTCGGAAAGGTTCGCGTCGTGGATGTAAAAACCTCAACTGCTGAATATCGACGTCCGATCGAAAATTTGTCAACTAGAGCTAGAAGAAAAATAGTTCCTCTAGCAGGGGGGAGGATGTTAAAACCTGTTAGTTGTTTTTATATTTGATTTTATTAAATATTTTGTTATCCTATGTACATTTAAAAAAAGTTGGTAACTGTCAAGTTAATTTAAAAAGTCGAATAAAACGTGAGACGAAAAATTCGATTTATTGTCAACTGAAACAGCTCGAATTGTAACAGGTACTTATATACTCTGCTTATGTAAGAACCTACAAGGACTCTGGCAGAAGCATTTTGGGAAGGAAATTATACAACCATCAGTACTACTCAAAATCCCCCCAAGTAAGCCAGTGACCTATATCGAGGTCACAAAGCTTCTGAAGTGGAAGTAGATAATATTGGGAATGCTACAATGACTTAGATCAAGTGCCCTGGCTGTTGATCACAACCCAAACGAATGAATTAATGAAAACATGATACATCTATTTATTCATTTTTGTTTACATAGTCAATTTAAGTAAAGCGAACAAATGTATATTCTAATGAAAGAAAGAAGAAAGAAAGAAATTTATTCATCATTGAAAATTCTAGAACTGCATTACATACATTTATAAAATTTTATCAGACTAGTCAAGGATACTAACCTATGTACAGACAGAAACCATTGAAAATATATGTAAAATTTCATTATTGTTATTATTATTGTTTTTTTATATTTATTTAATTATTTAATTTTTCTATGGTATATACACCCAACAAATAGTAAAAACAGAACATATATGTGAGTACTTACAAAGATACCACTAAGGATATGTACAAAATACAATTAAACAGATAAAACATAAAATATTCCAGGAGACACAATGCTTACACTGGAAAAGACTTATTTCAAATATGTACATAAGGAATATAAACTTTTTTTTGGAACCACCATTTATGTATGTAGATAAATCAGAAAGTCATGATGATAATAGAAATTCCTCAACAGAGTAAAAAGCATTTTGGATGAGATGATTGTATAAAGCTGACTTGAAGCTTACTAAGCTACATGTGCGTTCAAATAATTTGAGTGGATGGTTGTAGCAGATGATACCTTGATAACTAGCAGAGTCTTGTCCTAGAGCCAGACGAGAGTAGGGTAGTCGTAGTTCATTACCTCTTCTAGTATTATAGTTGTGAATCAAATTATTTTTGGTGTAGTGTGTTTAATTTTTTTTACATTCATGGTTATTATGTAAATGTACAAGCTGGGTAAAGTCAGTATGGTTAACTCAGTGAATGTGCTCTTACAAGATTCTTTATAATGTAGTCCTGCTAGACATCTTATCACTTTTTTTTGTTGCTTAAAAACTTTTATTGTTTGGACTGAGTTCCCCAGAAAGGTAGTCCATAAGATAGGATGGATTGTACAAGTCCATAGATCAGCCTAAGCACATGTAGTGAGACTGTTCCACGTATTTGCTTTATTACAAAACACACAGCTCATTTTTGTAACGAGGTTTTCTATGTGTGCCTCCCATATTAATTTTTGATGTATAGTCAGGCCTAGATACTTGAACATATTCACTTGCTCTAGAGATTTGTTTTTAACCCTTATTAGGGGGCAATAATAATAAGAAATGTTTTTTTGTTGCAAAACCATGAAGACTGTTTTACTGATGTTAATTGCTAAACCACTATTTTCACACCATCTGGCGAATTCCTCTGCAGCTGAGTTTGCTGTTTTTATAGAGAGCGGAAGCTTATTCTGTGCCACTATTTTACTAGTATCATCTGCATAGATGATCGTTTGCTGCTGAACCACACTTGAGAGTTCTATGTCACTCATAAATATTATGAAGAAAAGTGGAGCCAAAGTTGAACCCTGAGGAACCCCCATTGAAACAGAAGCAGGTCGCGATTTCACAAAGTCAATAACGACTATCTGAGATCTAAAAAAGGAGAATATCATCCATGACTCAAATGTGACTGACAGTAATACTGGTGAATAAAACTCAAAGTCAGTGTCACAGCATTTTTTAATGATTGACAATGGTGTAGCTACTAGTTTCGGCCTACATAACGGCCATCTTCAGGCTACAAAATTTCATATTGTTACAATTATAGGGAACAACTACAAAAATCTCCAACATTACCTGATACGAAAAAACTAAACAAAATTATTGGAGGAGATAGGTGAGAAAAGTCGTAAGATTGAAAAATTATAAAAAATTGAAAGTTGAAAAAGTTGAAAAATTTGAAAAATCTTTTCTCTCATCAATTGAATTGCTAAAGAAATTGAAAAGTTTTACTATCTTGTATAAAAAAGGATGTGACACAGGAAAAAAATTATTTTATTACTATTAATTAATAAATTTGTAAAGGAGTGATAGAGTTGAGCTCAAAAAGAGAGATTAACACATGAAAAAATATTTTATGGGGGGAGATCTGTTTTTTAGGTATGATGCCACCCAATCATTTGCAACTCCTCTAATTCCAATTCGGTACAGTTTTTCCAGCAGTAAATTATGGTTCGCTGTATCGAACGCTCTACTTAGGTCAAAAAACAGAACAACTGGAAATTGTTTGTTGTTAAGGTGCAAATATATGTCTTCGCAGAGTTCATTTATTGCAGTCGAAGTTGATCTTTTTTGTCTGAAGCCGTGTTGGCAGCTAGGAATAAGTTTGTGATATTCAACAAAATTAACCAATCTCAGATAATAGCTAAAATCGATAATTTTCGCAACCTCAGATTGTAAGCATACATTACGGTAGTTGGCCACTTCGTTTTTAGATCCCTTTTTTTATATATAGGTACCGATTTTGATATTTTTAGTGCTTCCGTATTTGTATACTTCTAATTCTATACAATATCTTATTTTCATGATTTCATATAAGTTTTAACCATCTTGTAATAATGTATTAAATTATATTTTTATATAAATTTATTGAATTATTCAATAGGTAAACATTACCATAATGGTTTTTCATGATTCAGATTTTCATAAAATTAGATTAATTCTAGACAAGGTCAGATTTATAGTTACTACCTCTTGAGAAAGGACAGCTTCAACGTGTTTGGCTATTTTAGTAATCCTGTACAACTCTTGAAAAATCAATGGGGGCGTCATCGAAATAATCTTAGGTCGCCCACATTATTTTATACAGGGTGTGTTATGTAACAGTGTGGACAATACCAACTTTCTTATTTTAAACACAATTCTACATATTTTTGAAATTTTTGACCTTCAGAAAATTTTATAAATATTTTATGTACAATGTCATATCTATTTTCAACTGTTTTAAATGTTTTTGTTTACTTTTGTTTAAAATTCCAGACCTTAGCTAATTATTTAACAAATTAGAAAGAAGGATTTTATTGGTATTAAATGAAACGGTTGTATGTTTTTATTACAATAGATCATCAAGTGCTTGAGAACTTTTTAGAATTGAAATCTATAACAATTTTATGACTTATGACTACAAACATTTGTTTACAAAATCTCTTTGTAAAATAAAAAGGATATAAAACAAAAAATAATGTGTATATAGTGGAGGTTTAACAATGATACTTGTTTAATAAAATTATAATCTGTAGGATAGTCGCCAGAGATGATACGTAACAAACGATTGAACTAGTGTTTATACTTTCCTGTTACTTTTCCCACTCCGATCCCGCATTCCACCCTTTGTAAATTAAGGTAACCTTTGCAATTGTTTAAATGTACTGTTACTCACCAAGACATAATTTTTTTTAGGTCAATTCATTTAATGAGGAAGTAATGAACGAATTTAAAGTTTTGTTTCCTAAGATTCAAAATGATCCACAAATTCAGGCATGTGTTATAATTTCCGGTAAACCAGGATGTTTTATCGCCGGAGCTGATGTAAACATGTTGGAATCTTGGAGTAATGTGGAAGAAGGTATCAAAAAAGTTACAGAAGGCCAGAAAGCAATACAAGAAGTGGAAGATAGCCAAAAACCTTTTGTTACAGCTATTCAAGGATCTTGTTTTGGTCTTGGGACTGAATTGGCGTTGGCTACACATTACAGAATTGCCGTTAAAGATAAAAAGACTGCTTTGGGATTGCCAGAAGTAATGTTAGGTGTCCTTCCAGGTAAGGCATAGTTCTGTTGAAAAATGTTTTTTTACCTGTCACTATATCTAATAACAGATTCTTATGGGCAGAACAGCCACAGTTTACTCAATTGGCAAAGATATTTCTGCATTAATTGCATACTAGATTTCTTCCTGATTTACACAATTATCATAAAAGTATTTAGGTTAGCAGCAAATAGGGAAAAAACAGGTATATGTAATTTAAATTTATTGAGATTGCAAAAAAAACTTTTACTTAATTTTGTCTAGGTTTTCAATCAGAATTATTGTAACACAAAATGTCATAAAGTACATTCTCACAATGAAACATTTGAAGACATCAGATATTTGTGCTTTCCCATTTTTATATACACTATTCCTAAAAATGATCTTGTTCTATATTCGATTAGATATGATTTAAGGGGAGCTCTCTCAAAAGAAAAGGAAAAGTGCCTTTATTTTTATCAATATCAAAAATTGTAATGAAGAAAGGCTGATCAGATATGCAATTACATCCATTTACCATGGAAAATAAAGTTGTGTTATTTTTAACAAATTTTTCTACACTTATGCATTTAAATTGAATTTTAATACTGATGAACATCGATAAACCTTGTCTTAAGTAACCGATAAAAATAGTCAAAGTGTGCCAAATCAGGAGATCTGGTAGATCAAACATGAATCACTTTTTCACAAATTTTTTTTTTATATATTCTTGTAATGGTAGCTCATTGATAAAGTTACCAACTTAATTTTATACTAATTCCAAGTAACATGCGGTTGTCATTAATTGTTGAAAAATCTTTTTTCACACCACTTGGGTTAGTTTTGGATCACCACAATACTTCTTATAAAAACGGACTTTTAATTCTTCTCGGATGCAGAGCAATTCTTTGTTTGCAGTGTGTTTTTTCAAAATGCAGTTTATATGGGTAATATTAACTTCATTTAAAAATATTTACTTACTATAGTAATTTTATTTCATAGACGTCTTTTCAAACTTTGTATCCTCATTGACAACCGATTATTGGCTTATTGGAATTATTGTCAATACTTCCATTAGTCTTGAATTTATTTCCTTATTTTGTAAAAAGGTATATTATAAGATACAATATTGATTCAAGACTGATGCCTTGTGGAACTCATTTCACACTTGGAGAATTTTTTTGAGATTATTAGGGTCTCGTTAGTGAATAACAGAGCGTCAAGGAAGAGGTGGTGGATTACTATGAGATGTTACAATACCAGCTGATAGTACTATCTTCACAGTCTTCTGGCAAAAACACAAACATTTCTTTCAAATAAATTTCAATACTTTAAGTTTCTACAAGATTCATCCTTTTAGCAATCAGACATTAAATGTTAAACTTAACCTAGTTTGTTTAAAGAATAAATTTTATTCTTTAAACAAACTAGTTTAAGTTATCTATAAATGGTGTTATAGTAGTTGTATGAGCGGGAAATAAATGGACTGTATTATTTATCTTTATAATTGGTTCAACGTATATATTGATACCGGCAATAAAAGTGATGCAAAAAATAAAAAATCATATAAAAAGATAGGAAGCATATAACACTTACCCTTGTTATGACATTAGGCCTTCTTGTCGGTACCGACTGAGGATGAAGACAGGACCAACACATGAATTCTAAAATCTGGAGTTACACACTTAATTTAAAGGTAAAAATAGTTTTACCATGATCGACAATATGTACTGTGCACCGTTCAAACGCTACTCCTCGGATTTCGCCTAAAATCCAGTTGGCACGCGCGCCGAACTATCTTTAACTTGGGGGCAATGCTAAATTCTTCCAAAAATTAATTAAATAATTACTGTGGGGATTGAACAGTAGTTTTGTTTTGATTTCCTGAACATCAAATTGTATTAATATATTCCAACTTTTTAGGATGCGGAGGTACACAAAGACTTCCTAGGTTTATTTCCCTCCCAAATGCGATGGATCTCATATTAACTGGAAAAAGTTTACGTGCTGATAAAGCGAAAAAAATGGGGGTGGTAGATCTTTTGGTTGATCCCTTAGGTCCAGGATTGGATTCAGCTGAAGCAAACACTTTAAAATACCTTGAAAAAATCGCCATAGCAACCGCCAAAGATTTAGCTTCTGGTAAACTTAAACCCAAACGAGACAAAAATTTAACAGATAAAGTATTGAACTACGCTTTACAGTATAATTTTGTGAAAGATTTCATCTTTGATAAAGCTAAAAAGCAAGTCATGAAGATGTCTCAAGGACTATATCCTGCACCTTTAAGGGTAAGTTTGACATAATAACAATGTATTGTACAGTTATAAATATGTACATATAGGTAACTATAAAATAAATAGAGCTCAACAGGTTCAAATATACCATCCTGGCGATACTATTGGTTTTTAAAATAACCAATGCTCTGCAATCCGCAGTTGGCATCAAAATATTTTTTTACAATAAGATGGTACCATAACAGTCAAAACTCTAATGTCTGAAGGAGAAAAAGTATGTAAAATGTCCAACATTGTTTCTTGGAATGGGTTGAAACAAATGAACAATTTTTTATTTGATAAATAACACAGGTCTGCGACCAAAAAACTGCATGGGATTTTTTTACATTTTCTTACAGACTTTGACCTCCCAAAAACAGGAAAAAATATTCAAATTATTATATCACATAAGTTTTTATGTATATTGCAGTATCTATGTTCATTGGTAATAAACATATATGATTTTTATTTGATAATAGAGAAAAACAACCTGAGCTGTTGGTGAGACTGGGAATGTTTTAACATGTTGAGACAAGTAAAATGACGTATATCGCTTGAAACAAAGAAAAGCTCTCAGTAAACATACTGATATTCAAGTGAACAGTGCTGTTCTCTGTTAATCATGGCTACAAGGGGTTGTGTTATTTCTCCAAACAGTTTTTGTTATATCTGTGGTGAATTCACTATTAAAAGTCAACAGAGAAATATAAGTGATTTTGTAAGGAAAGTTTATTTTGCCTACTTTAAATTAAAACTTGGTGATCAAGATAAACCATGGGCCCCGCATAAGGTGTGTAGAAGATGCGAAGAAGATCTTTGTTTGTGGTTTAAGCGAAAGAAAAATGCATTTCGATTTGGAATTCCTATGATATGGCGTGAGCAGAAAAATCACACCACTGACTGCTACTTCTGCTCAGTTGACGTAAAGGGATTCAATTCAAAAAACAAAAGAAACATAAGTTATCCTAATCTTGACTCAGCTATACGTCCAGTGCCCCATAGCTCCGAGATATCTATCCCGCAGCCACCTTCCAGTTTGGATGAATACCCTAGTGAGTTGGAGGACGAAGCTACATTACCTCCTTCGGGTGAATCAAGCTCAGATTTATCTTTTGACGAAGATGGAGGGCCTCAACTATTTTCTCAAGGTGAGCTCAATGATTTAGTAAGAGATTTAGGCCTTTCAAAAGATGCAGCCGAACTGTTAGGTTCTAGATTAAAAAATAAAAACCTTTTATTACCTGGCACTTTTTTCTACTGGTACAGACACCGAGAAAAAGAGTTTACCCAGTTTTTCTCAAAAGAAGGAAATTTAGTTTTCTGCAATAATGTGGAAGAACTGATACATCGCTTTGATATAAAGTATGACTCATCTGAATGGCGCCTATTCATTGACTCATCTAAGACTAGCCTTAAAGCAGTATTATTGCACAATGGAAATAAATTTGCCTCGATTCCGATTGAATATTCTGTGCATATGAAAGAAGATTATAAAGATTTGGCCGTTATCCTGGAAAAAATCAAGTATGAAGACCATCAATGGATGATTTGTGGGGACTTCAAAATACTGACAATGCTTTTGGGTCAGCACGCAGGCTATACCAAATACCCATGCTTCTTATGCTTGTGGGATAGTAGAGCCAGAGAACAGCACTGGAAAAAAAGTGATTGGCCATCCCTATAAACTTTAAAACCTGGAGAGAAAAATGTTATAAACACTACCTTGGTACCACCAGAAAAGGTTTTGTTGCCCCCTCTCCATATCAAATTGGGGTTGATGAAACAATTTGTAAAATCGCTGCAAAAGGATGGAGACTGTTTCAAATATTTACGTACAAAATTCCCGAAGCTGTCAGAAGCAAAGTTGAAAGAGGGAGTTTTCACCGGCCCCGACATAACAAAACTTTTAACGGACCCTTCATTTGTGGAAACAATGAATGAGAAGGAAAAAGAAGCTTGGGTATCGTTCAAGGACGTAGTGCGAAAGTTTTTGGGAAATTCTAAGGATCCTAACTATAAAACCATTGTGCAACGGATGCTAGCAGCATACGAAGCTCAAGGTTGCAAGATGAGCTTGAAGGTCCATTTTTACACTCTCACATAGACTATTTTCCTGAAAACCTGGGAGCTTACAGTGAAGAGCAGGGGGAGCGATTTCACCAGGCTGTCCGTGATATCGAGAGAAGGTACCAAGGGCGATGGGATGTCACTATGCTTGCTGAATACTGTTGGCTGCTTAAGCGAGAAACTGAAGATGGAGATCGGAAAAGGACTCGTCAAAGTATCAAGGAAAAGAAGAAGAGGTTTTATAAAGAACATGAATAAGTATATGTATCCAAATAATGTTTCGTTTGCTTTAAAAAAATATTTATTGTTTGAAAATTTTGAATAAAGGAGTGCTTTACCAAGTTTTTGTGTTTGAATTTGCAAAAAATCCTTATGTGATAGAAAAAGATGGCCATCACTTTTGAAATCAGCGCACTTTAAAACATATAATTCAGTAAAAATATCTCATGCAGCTGACAAAAAATTGTTTTTCGTAAACCTATGTAATTTGAACTAGAAATATTTTATGACCTTTCTGCTCAATTTTGGTCAATGTCAAAAACATTTTTTTGTTTATTTGTTTCAAACCATAGTAACAAACGATTTTAGTCATTTTACATACTTTTTTTTTATTGATGCCTCATATTACCTTTTTAAAGCACGCGTCAGCGTGTTTAAATCGAACTTTCAAACACGCGCGTTTTTTAAAGTCCCCATGGTAACAACAACAACTTGAGAAACGTAAGTATCAATGACAACTTTTTTTATTAGTTTTTAAATAGTATATTTTCATTGGCAACCAATGTCTTATTTGGTTTTTTCTGCAAAATGTATTTATATATTCATATATACACTGTATCCTTTTAAATATAAATAAAGAAACTTTTTGATTATTGATCTGACAGCAGTACCCCGTAACGTCAAATAAAAATAAATACTATTTGACGTTCACGAAACTTGGCTGGGCATCGAGGATGGACTTCCATTTTTTTGTAGTAATAATATAATAATAATATTTTATGATTCCAAAGTGCACCAATAAAAAAAAATAGAGTAAGGTATTCGTGGATAACTGGTCTTTCAAACACTTGCTCTATTTCGAGCACACGGCTGCGCCGTCGTGCTCGAAAAATCGCGCGTGTTTGAAAGACCTCTTTATCCACTTATACTTTAATATACTATTTCTTCATAGGTATTAGATTTTTGACATACTATTTATAGCCAGTCATTATCCATTCTGTCGATGCGATCTTTCAATTGTTTTTCTTGTTCTTCAATTCTTTTACCAAACTCAAATATTCTGTATATATTGTGATGCTTTTTTGTACTGTCATATTTATGGTTTCTTTTTAATTTTTTTAGATACTAGAAGTACTTCGTACCAGTTTAGATAAAGGAGAGACTGTAGGTTTTAAAGAAGAAGCTAAGGCTTTTGGCGAATTAGCTGTAACTCCCCAATGTAAAGGATTGATAAGTTTGTTCAAAGGTCAAACTCAATGTAAGAAGAATCGTTTCGGTAAACCAAATAAACAAGTTGAAACTGTAGCTGTATTGGGCGCTGGTTTGATGGGTGCAGGTATAGCTCATGTTACCGTAGACAAAGGTTATCAAGTCATATTGAAAGATTCTACTTCTGCTGGTTTGTCTAGAGGTGTGAGCCAGGTTTATGCCGGACTTGATGGTGCTGTTAAGAGGAAGAAAATGTCTGGGTAAGCTTATTCATTTTGAACATAAAAATTATTTCAGTGCCACATGTAATATTTCGAGAAATTAATGAGCAACTAATTTTAGTTCATATTTCTTAAAATGTGCTTACTTACCAAATAACCCACATTGGAGAATGTCTCAAAACATGGAGAATGAACATCAATGTTATCAACAATTAATATCTCCAATTTTCATAAGTAACATAGACATTCTCAAATAAACACATGTAAAATACCTAGAGCTAGATCATCTAGTATACAAACTCAATTCTGTTTTGTTAATTTTTTCTCATATAGGGCCATGAAAAATTATTTCTGAAGCAATGCCTATTTTCCTAGTATAACTTGGTAAGCCTTCTATAGTGAATTGCAACTTTCACTAAAATGTTTGAATTTTTATTTCACAAGTATTTTATTGTGTATAGAAATTTATAGTAGTTCAATTACCACATTCCCTCTCTAGAAAAACAATTACTGAATTCTGAATTGGTTTCCTGTAGCTTTTCTCTGCTTCTCCACAACAGAATTATTTAATGTTTTGTCATTGTTTTAAAACTAAACAACAGCTGCATTTTGTATGATTGGAGATAATTTATATTTTGTTATTTATTCTCCAAGTGTGATTATAGGCAGGAAGTATTTAATCTCCAGAGTATGTTATCCTACGAGTTGGAAATATAAAATAGGAAAGAATAAGATTATGTGCAAAATAATATAATTTATCTTTTTCATTCAAAATTTATTTTTATCATTATTCACGGGAAATCACTAAAGTTTGTATACCTACTCAAGAACAAAACAGTTACTCTAAAATGAACAGCTATGGTTACCAGATCTCCAAAAAAGACTCAATGCTCTGGGAGAAAATGGATCAGAAGTATAAAGCACTTATTTTAAAAATTAAAAAGCCAACAATTATATAATGTAAATGTGCAATATTTTTATATATTTAATGTGAATGTTGATTCATCAGAAAAAAGTGGATACCTCCTGCGCAAAAATCAATTTTTATGGGTGAATTTTGTTGTGGAAACACTTTTGAACAGTGGAGTTTTCACAGTACCTTGTAAAATATCAGGCATCTGAGAAATAAGTTGCCTCTTCAACTTAACTTCTGCAATTAATCCACAATACCTCACCTTGAACTATTGAAAATAATCCAAAAGTTTTGGAGTACGTTTATTAAGGAGATTTTCAAAATATAAAAATATATAGGTTGTTTCATCAATACAGTGGCGGCTGGTGGTTAATTTTATAGGGGGGTCATAAGTGATGTGACCAAAATCTTAAAATACAGAACGACACTGACCAGCCCCCCGGAGGCCTATTCGCCGTGGGCGGAAATTTTTCGAAAAACCGCCCAATTTCTGCCCAGAAGTCGTTAAAATCGCTAAAAAAGCAAAATTTGTGTTCTTTTCCATAGCCAGTAGGCCAAAAAATTTTTTGGGCCACGCTTGTTTTATATAAAAATAATGCTCTCTTAAAAAACAACCACATTTTATTCTTTTCTATACATATTAAATATGACAAACTTAAATGAAATGATAATTAAGCCTTCGATCTTTTGTATTTGCAAAGTGATCAATAACCCTTTCATTAATATTATGAATACTATTCACAAATTGCTTTTCTATGCTTAACATAGGTAACGCCGACAATCTCTTTTGTCCCATAGTATTACGCAAAAATGTCTTGATTCTCTTTAATGTAGAAAAACATCGTTCGCTTTCTACAGTTGTCATTGGTAATGTACATAAAATAGTCAACAATTTTACAGTTTTCGAGAGATTGTTATTAATAAACAATTGCAGCATTGGCACAGCTCCCGAACTCCTATTAAAATCGTCGCGTTCATAAATAATTTGAAGTTCAGTTTTAAGTAATTAATACTAGAAAAGTTCTCTCTTATTGACTTACGATTGAATTGATCTGGAAAATTAATTTTATATTGTTCGAACTGGTCGCTGTAAAATAACTGGGCAATCACTAAATGATCACTGAAACTAAAGCGGTGATTAATCTCAGAAATTATTATGTCGCAAACCTTCAAAGCAACTTGGCGCTTTGAGTCTTCATTTTTCCTTGGTCTTTTTGCACCAAGTGTTGAAGAAGATGAAGGTGCTTCGGGAAATATTTTATTTAATATAATATGGTCTTCGGCATTTTAAATGAGTCTATATTTTTGTTCACCAATATCACGTCAATACCATGTTTTTGAAGTTGATTAAAAAGAACTTCACAATTAGGCATTATTAAATGGAAAAAATTTAGCCAATAAAGAAAATCCACGCTTTGCAAGAGTTTTTAATCCTATTGATTGATTAATTGTATTTGAGTCTTCTTCAACCTCAATTATCTTTTCAATTGAAGCCAGAATATCAGCTTGATACAAAAATACGGTTACCATACAACGCGTATTAAAATACCACCTTGTCTGTGCCGCTCTAGGTAAATGTACTTTAACAAATTCATCGAGAATCGCTGTACGTTTTGGAGATCGACTAAAAAATGTGGAAAATCCCTGTAAATTGGCAAAAAAAACTTTAACATTTTTACTCTGACTTGCTGCTTTTTGCAGAATTAAATTTAATTGGTGAGCATAACAATAAGTAAAATTTGCTTGAGGATATCGTTCATTAATTTTTTTTGTACTCCGCCTAATCGTCCACTCATAGTAGAAGCTCCGTCATAGCTCTGTCCAATTAACTTTTCCGGTGTTTTATTAATTTCTGGCACCTCTTGTTCTTGAGCCACCAATAACATTGAATCAAGTAATTCATTTTGTACAGTTTTATAAGTACCCTTAAAAACCGTAGCCTTATCCAAGTATTCTTTGAATATTGGATCCAGCGCTGAAACAAAATTTAGTCCACGAAATATTCCCGGGTTTACAGAAGATTCTGTCTCGTCGTGCCCTCGTAAAGCAAGTTCAAACGCCCCACAAGATTTCACACAATCAATTATTTTATTTATAATATATCTATTTTTCGACACATTTTCATTAAAAATTCTCACCGATTGTCTATAAGCATTGTCTCATTGAGAACGAATATCCACAGTACCGATTGTAGCAAAACTCATGGCACATTTCATATGGTCTGCCGATAAACTATGTTTTTTTTATTTTCTCTTTTAAATGTTTTAAGTCTTGGACACCGTTTTTACACCATAAAGAATTATTCGAAAAAAGCAGACTTACGAAACAGTAAAATGCATCACTTACTTCACATCCGCAAATCCAATCAGACAAATCATACATAGACCTGCGAAAATTGCGATGAACTTTGTTCTTGTCATTGCTAGTCTGTTTAATTCTTAAATCTGGAAGAGGACGACCCACCTTCCTTTCGTTTTAATAGTTTTTCAAAATTTAATTCACTTTTAGTTCTCAAATTTTGAACCATTTGCATCACAGACATGATAAAAGGCGTAGAATAAAATAACACCAAATAATTAAAACACAAGGCCTCAAAAAAACTAATCAAAATAATAACAATAACACTTATTACATCAAAACACAACTGTTATTTGACATCAAAAATGATCTCCTTTAAATCAAAATATAGCGCTGCCTGCCAACCCCTCTACTCATCTCTTTTCTAAGCGTGTAATAATCGAATGACGTAAGTCGATTCATCATCGATATTAACCTGGGCTTTTGACCCAACACATGTTAACTTCGGGCGTGTTTCTTTCACGTTACGAAGATTGTCAGCGTTTGGCAGTTTCCGTCGCCATTTAACGCGTTGAGGTCAACGACGGAATGCTATTTTGGATTTCACAGAGATGTGGGTACTTGCTGCGAAATAACGTTTACACAGTTGTCTTGAAAAACGTTTACACGGGGTCTTGAAACGTTTTAGGTAAATTTTATTTAAGAGAAATACTTAGTATTAGTACTTAATACTATACTATATGTATAGTAGGTATATTTTATTTTTTTAAATAGCTATTTAAATATTTTTTTAAATTGTTTTTTAATGGGAGGTCATTGGCCCAATGACCTAATGGAGGAGCCGCCACTGCATCTATATACAGTTGAATCATTGGATCATGACCCGTACGTCATTAATATCTGATAACATAACCGACATAATTATTAACTGGCATCTCTTTCAATTAATAGTGAAGAACAGAACAAAATACTTTGAAATTTGTGTTATGTTATCAGATATTAATGAGGCACCTGTAAAGATCCAATAATTCAACTGTATGTTCTCTCTTCAGCCAACACCGTTCAACCGATAATCATGAAAATTGGCATACGTATTTTTTCACGGAGATGGTTTTTAGACTATCCTTTTTGCTGTAACTCCTTACCAGGTGGCGCTGCAGCATATCAAATTTTACACCGTTCAACTGATCATCCTGAAAATTGGCATATATATGTATTTTTCTACGGAGAATTTGTATTTGCTATCCTTTTTGTTTTAACTTGCCACCAGGGTGCGCTGCAGCATTTCAACTTCTATATCGTTCCCTTTTTTCGCGAGCTCAGATGTTTGTGGCACGAGTCATAAGACGAGGTAGCGTAAGAAGTGCCTTGCGTACGAGTTGTACACAATATTTTTTCTATGACCACATTTATTAATAAAAGAAAAAAGTAACCTTTATGGATGCGAGTGCCGCAAATCAAGGGAGCACGAGAAGTGCTTTGCGTACGAGTTGTACACAATATTTTTTCTAAGACCACGTTTATTAATGAAAGAAAAAGTAATTTATATAGGTAGGCGAATGCCACAAATCAAGGTAGTGGCAGAAGTACTTTGCGTACGAGTTGTACACAATATTTTTTTTACGACCACGTTTATTCATAAAAGAAAAATTTAAATTTTATGGGTAGGCGAGTGCCGAAAATCAAGGGAGCAGGAGAAGTGCTTTGCGTACGAGTGATACACAATATTTTTTCTACGACCACGTCTATTAATAAAAGGAAAAACTAACTTATGGGTAGACGAGTGCCGCAAACCAAGGGATCAGGAGAAGTGCTTTGCGTACGAGTTGTACACAATAGTTTTTCTACGTTCATTAATGAAAGAAAAAAGTAACGTATATAGGTAGACGAGTGCCATAAATCATGGTAGCGGGGGAAGTGCTTTGCGTACAAGTTTTACACTATATTTTTTCTACGACAACGTATTTTAATGAAAGACAAAAGTAACTTATATAGGTAGGCGAATGCCACAAATCAAGGTAGCGGGAGCAGTGCTTTGCGTACGAGTTGTACACAATATTTTTTCTACGACCATGTTTATTAATTGTAGGAATTTCCCATAAATTCCTACAATGGATCTTAATTTAACATTAAGCGAAAGGTTCGAAGTTTAAATCTCCGCGCCTTTTATTCATGTTCACGGAACCAATTGGTACCTCCCGCGCCATAAGCCGCAAAATTACCGCCAACGAAAGGCAATCAGTAGTCTTGGCTCACCTCTTGTGACGATATGATCAAGTGCTGATTCATTGGTTTAAATACATACCTAATTTCGTTTATCAATTTAATGTAACTGCAACAAATGAGAGTGTAAATATGACGTGAAGTGCTTTTCCGACATTGGTCGGTGAATTTCTGTATTGTAAGTACTATTTTTATTAAAAATTATTGTTTGAATCCGCATGGTCGCCTAGACCGGTTCATCGGTAGTTTAGCGCTGTTGCCGTATCCAATACTAAAGTTTGGTACTTCGTTCTTGTAAGAATTTAAATAGAGGGATTGTGAGTGAGCCGTATTTTTATTACTCCTTTATTCTCAACGACAATTTCAGCGTTCCCGTCAACAAAAGGTTGGCGAGTCTTCTTGTTTTAAAATACTCAAAAACATGTCGGGAAGGAAAGGATCAACCAACTAAACTTAGAGGAACCAGCCAAATATCGCTAAGGCGAATTTCCCTTCTCGTACATAGTTTTTATTGGTCCTTCGAGCCGGATCTAGTCTGTCAATTTGACATATCCATTTTTGCCTCTGCAGCAACTTGATATATCCATTTCCGCCTTTGCGGCAATTTGATTTCTTGGGTCTGCCTGAACCCTATTCTTCTTTTCTCTAATAAACATTCCAAAAAGTTGTTCATTAGACTCTCGTGAGGGCTGAGAAACTGTAAAAAATAAATACTGAAACAGTGATATGTATATAAGTGCGATTTGATTGCTCGGGAAATTAAAGACAGTCCGGCAACAGCGCGCGAAGC
Organism: Galeruca laticollis; assembly: GCA_963921935.1. Lineage (NCBI taxonomy): Eukaryota > Metazoa > Arthropoda > Insecta > Coleoptera > Chrysomelidae > Galeruca > Galeruca laticollis. Next base: position 174,846,655 of record OY998177.1, read on the forward strand.
GAGTTCTGAATCTAGAATGGTCAACTGCTGGCCGTTTTTACTTCAACGACACCTCGCTCAAGGGGGGTGTATAGGATTAGGAGCCGGTTTGGAAGTGTTTATAAACAGCATATTTTGAAGAAACTAGTGTTTATTTACATGTCGGGTTTTTGTTACCTCAATAATACATGGTATAATAAATACATCGTTAAGTTTGAGGATATTTAATTAATGTATTAGTTATATTTAGGTACATTTTCTTGCACTGTTAAAAATAATTTACAGTTTTCTCAATGTTTGATATTTTGTTTATTAATCTCAATATTAATTAGCAATGTGCGTTTATATGCATTTTTAGTACACTGTGAAAAATAAATCACAGTATTTTCTTCATTATTACTTTGGATATTTAATTAGTGTATTTAGTTATATCTAGGTACACTTTCTTACACTGTTAAAAATAATTTACAGTTTGCTCAATAGTAGATACTTTGTTTAATATCGATTATCTTTTTGCGTTTACATGCAATTTTAGTACCCTGTGAAAAATAAATCACAGTATTTTCTTCATTATTACTATGAATATTTAATTAGTGTATTTAGTTATAAGTAGGTACATTTTCCTACACTGTTAAAAATAATTTACAATTTTCTCAATATCAGATATTTTGATTATGTATCTCAATATTGTTTATCTTTTTTCGTTCACGTGCAATTTTAGTACACTGTGAAAAATAAATCACAGTATTTTCTTCATTATTCCTTTGAATATTTAATTAGTGTATTTAGTTATAAGTAGGTACATTTTCTTACACTGTTAAAAGTAATTTACAGTTTTCTAAATATTAGATATTTTGTTTATCAATTATCTATGTGCGTTTATATGCATTTTTAGTACACTGTGAAAAATAAATCACAGTATTTTCTTCATTATTACTTTGAATATTTGATTAGTGTATTTAGTTATAAGTAGGTACATTTTCTTACACTGTTAAAAGTAATTTACAGTTTTCTAAATACTAGATATTTTGTTTATCAATTATCAATGTGCGTTTATATGCATTTTTAGTACACTGTGAAAAATAAATCACAGTATTTTCTTCATTATTACTTTGGATATTTAATTAGTGTATTTAGTTATATTTAGGTACATTTTCTTACACTGTTAAAAATAATTTACAGTTTTCTCAATGTTTGATATTTTGTTTATTAATCTCAATATTGATTATCTATTTGCGTTTACATGCATTCTAGTACACTGTGAAAAATAATTCACTGTAATTTCTTCTTTATTATTTTGAATATTAATACCGTATTTGGTTATAAGTAGGTTATAAGTAGGTAGGTATTTTCTTACAATGTTAAACTAATTTTCAGTAATTTGCATGCTATTGAAATACTTATCGCATTGATTGGAAAAGCTCTTTGTCTATTTGGTTATTCCATATATTGTAAAATTTACTCGCTACTTTAGAAGCTTATTTTAATTCAGGTGGAGTTCAACTTTGATTGGTTACACTTTGATTCAATCATGTCGCTAAATCACTTGAAAAATAAAAGAGGGGGTTTCAAATCGCAATTATCTCGAATTGAAACATTTGTGTCGGAGCTGACTGGCTCCGAAGAGGTCTATATACTTAAAGTCAAACTTAAAAGCATATCTGGTCACTATGACAATTATCAAAAAGTCCAATTGGAAATCGTTTCATTATCTAACCCGGACGACGACAACTACTCTTCCGACGATGAGGCCGAGAACGTTGTCGCCGACCGTTTTGAAAGTTGTATTGCTATGCTTGAACTTCTAATAGAAAATAAGCAAAAAGAATCACTCAATTTAAATACTAGGCCAAACGATGTATCTAATGTCGTGTTACCTAAAATTAACATTAAACCTTTTTCAGGGGCTGCATCAGAGTGGCCATCCTTTATCGACCTGTTCACAGCACTGGTACTTAATAATAATAATTTAAAGTCGGAGGGTGAAAAGTTTTATTACCTTAAAGGGCTGTTACGTGGACCACCTTTGGAAATGATTGAGTCCTTAAGCGTAACAAATCAAAATTTGAATATTGCCTTAAATATTCTTAAAAAGGCATATGACGATAAATATAAATTACTGTATTCTTTGTACCAAACTTTGGTGGATCAAAAACCTGTCTTGAAAAGTACTTCGGTCGAGTTGCGCGAATTTCAGATATCGACGCGTAAGACATTTGATTTGATTAAAAATATGAATTTATCGCCGGAAGTAAATTTTGAGTCATTAATAATATTTTTAATGGAGCAAAAACTTGATTTTAATTCAAGACGAGCCTTCGAAAGTGAGCGCAAGCCAGAGCTTATCCCTACAGCTGAATATTTCTTTGATTTTCTACAGCAACGCCAATCAATGTTGGAAAATTTAAATCTTTTTGAAACCAACACTAAGGGTAAATTCAACCCCAAGTCTAATAATGTTAGTAAAAATAGGGTGACATTGGTATCTAGTTTAAGTTCTTCGCAACAGTACCATTCTAGTTCTTCACGGGTTAATAGACCGAGCTGTCTTCATTGTTCAGACCCCTCTCATCTTATATACGGTTGTTCCAAATTTATGTCCTTATCACCTCAAGAGAGGTATCAGATAGTCAAAGCTAAAAAACTTTGTGTAAATTGCCTGAATAGTACCCATAGTACTACCGATTGTAAATCCCTTAGGAGATGTGCAACTTGCAATAAGTCTCATCATAGTTACTTACATTTTGACAGTCAGAACAGATTGCCAAACAACTCTAACAATCGTAATAATCCTAGAGCCTCCTCTTCCGGAAGCCCCAATGTAACCTCTCTATCCAATGTAAATAATCACCCCTCTCCTATTAATGTACATAATAATACGTCCCCAGATCAAATTAATAGATCTAATTTCATAAATACCAGTTCTGCATCACCTAATCAATCACCTGAACCTCCGGAGTCAGTGAGATATCAAACTGCTTTGACTGCCATGTCAGCAAAAGACAGTATTGTACTATTGCCTACGGCTTTAGTGAATGTTAACGGTTTCAATGGTCGGTGTTTGGTTGGACGAGTTCTTCTTGATTCCGCTAGTCAAATGAGCGTTATTAACCGTGCCTTTGTACAAAAATTGAATTTAGTCTCTCGAAAACAAACTCTTAATATTTCCGGATTAGGTAGCAATAACTACACCTATAGTAGAGAAGTGGTAGATATCACATTTAATTCTCAAATTGCACCTTACAGTACTTTCACTATATCTTGCTCGGTCATAGATAAAATAACAAATAGTTTACCACAATCTTCTATCTCACCTTCTAATTTTAAGATTCCATCCCATATAAAACTTGAGCTAGCTGACCCTTTATTCTTTGAATCCGGTCCAATAGATCTTCTTATTGGCTGTGATTTATATCATTACCTGCTTAAGGGGACCGTACTTAAAACGGATCCTTATTCTCCTTCCTTTATAGATACTCACCTGGGATATGTTATCGCGGGTCCTATCCCTTTGAGAACTGCTAACTCCTCCCAGCATAAACCTAAGTCTGCTTATTCCTTTTTGACGGTTTGTAATGATCAAGTCTATCAATATTCTGACCTCCAAAGGACAATGGAGAAATTCTGGGAGCTTGAGGAAATTCCCGAATGTCCATCACAAGATCCCAGCGAGGAATATGTTGAACAACTATTTCGGGATACAACCGTTATCCTACCATCGGGGCGGTATCAGGTAGATATGCCTCTACTCGCAAATCAGAATAAAAAACTAGGCCAGTCATTCGGTATAGCCATCCAACGATTCTCTTCTCTTGAAAGAAAATTCAATGCTAATCCTACCCTTTTCTCTGAATATAAAAAAGTAATTTCAGAATATCTAACACTCAATCATGCTCAAGTCATTCCTCTGTCTTTCTATAACACTGTGTCTAATGATTTCAAGTATTTTATACCCCATAGGGCGGTGATACGTGAGGAAAGCGCATCCACCAAACTTCGGATCGTGTTCGATTTTTCGGCTAAAACCGATTCAGGTTTCTCTCTTAATGATTTAACGTCGAAGGGATACCAAGTTCAGGATAACCTATTCGACATTTTGTGCAGATTTAGATGCTATAAATATGTCCTGTGTGCGGACATCAAAATGATGTATAGGTTCATAGATATCAATCCCATGCAACGCTATCTCCAAAACATACTGTGGAGGGATAACCCCACGAAACCCCTTCAATGTATCCAATTATCGAGGCTTAGTTTCGGACAGAACTGTGCCCCTTTCTTGGCCACCCGAGTCTTGAAAGACATTGCCTTAAATAGTCCCGATTGTCCAAATGCGCAGCAGGCTATTCTTCATCAAACCTACATGGATGATATCTTAACTGGAACCAATAAGGAAATGGACTTACCGGCTCTTTATGCCGAATTGACCAATATGCTTGGAAAACATGAGTTCCAACTTCACAAATGGCAATCAAATTCATTCAACTTTTTACAGTCAATCGATGAATTACCTAACGCTGAATTGGATCGTAGTTTTGACGATTCGCCAAGCAAAATTCTAGGACTAAAATGGAATCCTGCGTCTGATATTTTACACATCCAAACTGCCAAGTTGGCTGATTGTTCTCATATAACGAAACGAAGGATATTAAGTACCGTCGCCAGTACATTTGACCCTCTTGGGTTAGTGAACAATCTGACCGTGTTTGGCAAACTGTTAATGCAATCGGTCTGGAAATCCCAGATAGGGTGGGATGTTCCCATTTCCGACACATCCATAATTACTCAGTTTAATAAATTCCTTTCTTTATTAACTGAAGCTGCTCACCTCCGAGTACCCAGATACCTATTTAACCAAAAAATTATTATTTCGTGTTCTCTCCACGGGTTTTGCGATGCCAGTCAAAAGGCATACGGAGGGTGTCTCTATTTAGTAGCGATCTACGCTGATAATTCTAGATCCTCTCGCTTAATTTCTGCTAAATCTCGTGTGAATCCTTTGAAAATTACTTTAACTATTCCCAAGTTAGAGCTGTGTGCAATGGAGCTGTTGTCCACTTTAGCTCGCAGAATAGTTCAGATTCTGTGCATTTCTCTTCACATCTCTTCCATAAATTTATGGTCCGACTCTCAAGTCGCTCTCAGTTGGGTGAAACGGTCTTCTAATGATTTTTCTCCCTTTGTAGCTCGGCGTGTCCTAACCATTCAAAACAATAGTAAAGAGTTTATATGGCGACATGTCAAATCCGATTTAAACCCAGCCGATTTACTTTCTCGTGGTAAATTCTCATCTGATGTCTGGATTTTTTGGTTCGAGGGTCCTCGATTTCTACTTGAATCTAAAGATTTTGATTCTATGGATTCTTTCGAACCTATTGACGACTTGCCTGAAGTCAAAAAGGTCAACCTTGTTATAGTCAACAGCGACTTAAACTTTTGGGAACCTATATTTTTCCGATTCTCAAAATTTATAACCTTAAATAGGGTTATAGCCCATATATTCAAATTTATAAACCTATCGAGGAGAAAATTCAGAGACGTTGGTTCGTTATCTGTTGACGATCTCCGAATTGCCCATGATTTTATAATCAAACAAATTCAACATAAACACTTCTTCAACGAAATTCGTTGTTTAAAAACTAACGTTCCGATTGGAAATAAAGACTTAATTCCATTGAACATTTTCTTGGATAATGACGGCCTTCTAAGAGTGGGTGGCCGATTACAATTTTCTACTTTACCTTTCAATCAAAAATTTCCCTTGCTGTTACCACAAAATGATCATGTTGTTGATTTGCTAATAATACGGGAACATCGCCGTCTTGGCCATGGTGGAGCCCAAAATGTGTTAGGAAATTTAAGGCTACAGTACTGGCCCTTGAATGGCACTCGTCTTGTCAAAAAATTGATAAAAAGCTGCATCACCTGTTTTAGATTTAATGCCCAGTTCGCCTCTCAAATAATGTCCCCGTTACCCCTTGACCGAGTGCAAAAATCTCGCCCCTTTTCCAAAACTGGCATCGATTTTGCTGGACCTGTACAAATTAAATCTTCGCGCTTAAGAAAAGCCCCAATACAAAAGGCCTACATTGCCATATTCATATGCATGGTGACAAAGGCGATCCATATCGAATTAGTAAGTGATCTCTCTACCGATGCATTTATCGCCACTCTTAAAAGATTTCTCAGTCGTAGAGGGAATCCTCAGACTATCTATACTGATAATGGTTCCAACTTTGTTGGAGCAAGAAATCAATTACGAGAACTCTCCATTTTTCTCAAATCTTCCGAAAGTATCAATAAGATACAGTCTTTTCTTTCAACTACAGAAATTAGTTGGAAGTTTATTCCTCCGCGGTCACCGCACTGGGGTGGCTTATGGGAAGCGGCTGTGAAAAGCGCCAAATCCCACCTCACCAAAATAATTGGCAATTCGTGCCTTACCTTCGAGGAACTCTCCACGGTTCTGAGTCAGATCGAAGCTATCTTGAACAGCAGACCATTATACCCGATGTCAAATGATCCTACCGATCTATCTCCTTTGACACCAGGTCATTTTTTGATCGGAGCACCTTTAACCGCTTATCCCGACCGCGATCTATCTACCATCCCTGTAAACAGATTAACTTTTTGGGAACAATGTACTAAGATGAACCAAGAATTCTGGAAGAGGTGGAGCACCGATTATCTGCATCGACTGCAGCATCGACCTAAGTGGTGTAAAGCCTCAAACAATCTTCAGCTTAATCAGCTTGTACTAGTGCAATCGGAGGACCGTCCTCCTTTGAATTGGCCCCTTGCCAGGGTAGTGGAACTACTAACTGGCAAAGACGGCAATGTTCGTGCCGCACGTGTAAGAACTGTGGATGGAGTTTATATTCGTCCTATTACTAAGTTAGCTCCTCTACCATGTATGGACTGAGTTCTATCTACATTTGGAGTAGAACGTATTTTTTTTTCTTTTTTCTTTTTCTTTTCTCCTTCCTTCTTGCTTAAAATTTGGATTCTGCTCCTAAACTGTTCCTCTCATCTTTGCCCCGGCCCCCAGTATGTAGGAATTTCCCATAAATTCCTACAATGGATCTTAATTTAACATTAAGCGAAAGGTTCGAAGTTTAAATCTCCGCGCCTTTTATTCATGTTCACGGAACCAATTGGTACCTCCCGCGCCATAAGCCGCAAAATTACCGCCAACGAAAGGCAATCAGTAGTCTTGGCTCACCTCTTGTGACGATATGATCAAGTGCTGATTCATTGGTTTAAATACATACCTAATTTCGTTTATCAATTTAATGTAACTGCAACAAATGAGAGTGTAAATATGACGTGAAGTGCTTTTCCGACATTGGTCGGTGAATTTCTGTATTGTAAGTACTATTTTTATTAAAAATTATTGTTTGAATCCGCATGGTCGCCTAGACCGGTTCATCGGTAGTTTAGCGCTGTTGCCGTATCCAATACTAAAGTTTGGTACTTCGTTCTTGTAAGAATTTAAATAGAGGGATTGTGAGTGAGCCGTATTTTTATTACTCCTTTATTCTCAACGACAATTTCAGCGTTCCCGTCAACAAAAGGTTGGCGAGTCTTCTTGTTTTAAAATACTCAAAAACATGTCGGGAAGGAAAGGATCAACCAACTAAACTTAGAGGAACCAGCCAAATATCGCTAAGGCGAATTTCCCTTCTCGTACATAGTTTTTATTGAAGTACAAAGTAACTTATAGGTACAGGTACTTTATTTAAATTTTGTACAGAAAGAATTTAAAAGATGAATATTCAATTTAGAAACACAGTTTAACGTAGGTATAATTAACAATGAAATTTGAACAAGTTTGAATTGTTATGCAAATTAGGCGAACAGGAAAAGTGCTTTGCCTACGATTTGGATACAATATTTTTTCTACGACTACGTTTACTAATGAAAGAAAAAAGTAGTTTTTAAAAGTACTATATTTAAACTTGGAACAGAAAGAATTTAAAAAATGAATATTGAATGTAGAAAAATCTGTTAAACGTAGATGTAGTTGATATTGAAATTTTGAATTGTTATGCCTGGCCTATCCTTTTTTGAAAATAAGTTTTAATAAATTATAATTGTAATATTAGTGACTTAACTAAATTCACTATAAAGATAATGTTAGATTGTCAAAAATTTTGACATTGACATTTCCGTAGGGAAAAGTGCCATAGCGCGTAAGCTGTGCCGAATGTTGAGCAGGACAACGTCTTCCGGGTTCATCTAGTTAAAAATAAAGATTATTGCTTGTTCATTCAAAAGTTCCATAATTTTCAAAAACAATGGACACACAAAATTTTATTCCATTAGTTGTTTCCACTTTATATATCACTGAATATTAAAATTTCTAGAAAACATGTTGACGACATTGTCTTGTACTTCTCCCATCTTTCATTGTGTATTTCTTTTTTCTAAGGTACTCAATTATGAAATAATTATTACAATAGTGAAAATCTATTTATATGTTGTTAATTTTTGATAGACACACACGTTATCTAAGAAAATTTGAATATCATTTTTTACTCAAGGCTGAAAGCGAGGGGTAAACACCTGAATGAAATGTGTACACCATAAATCCCTTTATTCGAGGAAATCTTAAAAAATCCTAGGATTTTTGTAGAAATCCTAATAAATCCAAGGAAATCCTCTAGAGGTGGGTAATATAATATAAATATATACACATAATTTATAGTTTTCGGATTATTTTTCGAAAAAAGAAATGAGATTGTACGTTTTCAATATTTTATTCATCTGAGCAATTGGTAAAAATTTTCAATTATGAAAACCTCGATGAAAACTTCTATAATATTTTCACGTTTTTTTTTGGAAAAGTAACAAACAAGAACAAACTAAAAAATAAAACCCTTACAAAAATACACAAAAACAAATTTTAAATTTGATCATTGGTTTGATCTGATTATTGATCACGATCTTCACTCAGTGCATTCGAAGCATCTTGCTCTTCTTTCACATTTAATACAGTCTGATGATCACTTGTTGTTGTTGGTTTGTGTTCTAGAGTTATGTAGAGTATGTAGGATACATTGAAAGATGCCTCTATGGCATAGCTTTGGATATTTTATGATTGAAGGGAATAAAACCAACAAAAATGAGAACATTTGTTCACTACTAAAAATTTACTTCAGATAATTGCCTTTTTTGACACATCCGTACAAGCTGTCATCAACTGTCAATCAGATTGACCAACATATATTTTTAAGCGACAAATTGTCAACTTAAATTATAAAAATAACAAATAAATGTGTTGGAGGTTGTCTCCAACATAGTATACTGGTATTTTTGTTGCGTTTCTTGCTTTGATTTGAATTGGAGATAAGCCTGGAGGTAATAGAAGTGTACGAATTTGATTTAACAATCAAATTCTTCCTGTTATCTTTACTTTTAACTTCCCCCTGTATAACATAATTCATATATCCTGCACAGATCATATGAAGAAAAATATTCTTCTCAAACATTTAATATTTCTTTACACCGACAAAATTCCATTTTAACGTTACTCCCACATAAGATATACAGATAATTATTGTCTTAGGAATTTTCCACTTAATATTTCGAAGCAACCGACATCAGCAACAAAACCAACCCACACGTGTATCGTTCACTCGCTGTATCTGGCCGTTATATTTCAAATTCTCTTCTCCCATTGGTCAAATCCTCACATGATTTTCCTTCTTCCCACTCTCTTTGACCGACCTATAAATAGGTATATCATTTTAATACATTAACATCATACAGCTAGAAATTCAGTGAACTTCTTAATTGTTCAAGCAATGAACAAGTTGTAATTTACTGCAATATATTATAAGTGAAAGTGACGTAATGTTTACTTTATTAATCCATCATACACCTACAAATAATACAGTAAATAAGGTCCTTCCAGCTAAACAGTGTAACATAAAAACTTTCCGTTCCATTTATTATCTCTAATACAAAAAAGAGGGATAATAAAACAAGAAGTGTGCAAGGTAGAGCTGGCCGATTTGAATATAGAGTTCAAGTGAATACTTCAATGCTTATGAATGTTTCCGTAGATCCATCTTCGTGAACCCTTGGGTTGTATGGCAATCTTTAAAACATGTTATAAGACAGCATAAACTCTGGCAACTGTCAAACCTCGAATAAAACATATACTCGAACTTATTGTCTAAAAATTGTTGACCCAAATATCTCCACTGTTCTTCATTAATACATTTGGTTTTCAACCTCTTTTTAGGGTATTTGAAATTAGTGCATTTTCTTGGGATAAATTGACTGTTTTACTAATCTCCGCCAATTCATCTTCTAAAATTGATTAAAAATAGCTGTAAATATAAAACAAAGTAAATAACTCGTACTTGATAATTCACCAGATTCAATAAAGTTGTTTTTCATCGAGCCTTTCATTGAAATAATGGATTTTGCATCTGTATTTTAATGCATTTTACATCTGTATTTTGTGGATTACTTTTTGCTATGGATTGTTCTTGAATTTGGAACGTCGAGAATCTTTCTTTAAAACATTTTTTAGTGAAGTTGGCAATATAATATGTAATAATGTTTCTTTGTGAAATAGTTTCTTTGACCAAATCAATGTATGTAAGTTCAGGTTATGGGATTATGGTCAATAAAACAATGAAAATCTATTATTTTTTCAGCCTACGTTTCGACCTTTATTGGGTCATCTTCAGGGCGTCTACAAGAATATACAAAATATATAAAAATTTGTTAAAATCAAATAATGTTTCTGCTTCATCAAAGCAGTCCACAACTTTCTCATTTGTATGTGCCATCTATAAAACAAGTCCACTTGGGCAGTACTTGGGTATATATAATATGTTAAATATTTTTTAGGGTACATTATACTCTAATGTTTTTCTTATTTATTTAGACGTTTTTATTACGGGTGGGATAAATTTATACACACACTTTATGTCTACTAACTTAATTTATTTATTCACTACACTATTCACTAATTTATATTATATACACAGTATATGCACTTAAACTAATTTATATTCACATATTTACTGTTTATCTCACGATGTCAAATTATAAACTAACTTTCTCTCGCTGGTCGGTTCTTTATATATTAGTGCCTTTTTACTAGATAATTCTAGATTGCGGCTTACACAAAACAATTGGCTCTCTGGCATATTCTAGATAAGACTGGTCTCCAAAACAATGTTTAGATAAGATAGTCAATCGTAAACAGTTCTAAGAAATCCCTGCGCATTCGCCATAATTTTAAGTTTCATACATGGCTTAGACAGAGTCAGATTCAGGGACTATACCAGTGTGCTGTTTCATAACAGTACAACTTATAATGCATATAATAATAAAGTTACAATGGTTATTATGACGAACAGAGTTCAATGTTGAACCGTTATTGCACAATCCACCATAAGAGCGAATCATAAAGAGAAACATTGGGAGATATATGATTAAGATCCGTTAACAAACTGTAATACTTACCAATTACACGAAACTTCGTGTATTTACCTCATCAAAAATTTAGTAACATATTATGACACAACCGACATGCAATCAATACCGCAATTCAACCGCAATTAATAATATTCGTTGCATGAGATTTGCTAATAATTAGCTGTCAACAGGATGGAGCGCATGCGTCGGACATATTTTCTTCTATAACCCTTGGAAACCGTCAGAAATCCTCGGGACTGTACACCATAAATCCTCAGGGGTTTACTCCTCGACTGAAAGTTTTTATTCATTAGATTTGAATTTAGAGATAATTTACTTTAACATAAATATTTGGAAGTATTGTTCTCATAATTAACTTTTAAATGGTTAACTAAAACATTGTATCAATATATTGTTAGTGGCAGTAATAGGATAACTTTTTTTTAGATTGGATAGAGACAAATTTATGTCTAATTTAAATTCAACTTTAAGTTATGATGCTTTTAAAAAAGCTGACATTGTAATTGAAGCAGTATTTGAAGACCTGAATATTAAACACAAAGTACTGAAAGAAGTGGAAGATGTTGTTAAACCAGATTGTATATTTGCTTCAAACACTAGCGCCTTACCCATTAATCAGATTGCTGCTGCTTCCAAGAGACCTGAAAATGTAATTGGTAAGTAGTTATTTTATATTCAGAAAGCTACTCAATTGAATTACCAGTAGAGAAACTTTCAGCCAATGATACTAGCTTGGATTCACAAAGTTAAAATTATGTCAACTGTATGATCAAACAATTAGTTTGTTGAGTAAATACAATAAATTTTCACCCATACTCATTTTATATACTTTTAGGTATGCATTACTTTTCTCCTGTTGACAAAATGCAACTATTGGAAATTATCACAACAGATAAAACGAGCAAAGAAGCCACTGCTATTGCTGTAGATGTGGGTTTAAAACAAGGAAAAGTAGTAATAACTGTTGGGGACGGTCCTGGTTTCTACACAACCAGAATTTTATCAGCCATGATGGCCGAGAGTATAAGACTGTTACAAGAAGGAGTTGATCCTAAAGAATTAGATTCTCTCACTAGAAAATTCGGCTTTCCTGTTGGCGCCGCTACTTTAGCAGATGAAGTCGGATTGGATGTAGCAGCACATATTAGTCCTACACTGGCAAAGGTACGTACACACAAGATCTAAATGTTTAAGATTAAAAAAATGGTGTTAATAAGTTTATTGGTAAACAATGCTTTTAGGCATTTGGCGAGAGGTTTTCCGGAGGAGATTTAGGTGTCTTAAGAGACATTGTTCAAGCAGGATTCTTAGGTCGAAAATCGGGAAAAGGAATTTATATTTATGAAAAAGGAAGTAAAAATCGAGACGTTAATTTCGAAGCTTTAGAAGTACTGAAAAAATATTCCCTTGAGCCGAAAGGTGATTTTGAAGATGAAGATAAGACTTTGAGAATGGTTTCAAGGTAAGCTCATTAACATTATAATATATTCATTTAATTGGTTCTGAAAGCTGAAACTATTTATTATTGTAATGGAGAATATCCGACAATACAAAAGAAAATGTGGTAACAAGAACTAATTTTATTATACACTAAACTTTCAATTTTAAACCCATTAAGTCAAGTGAAGCGAGACATGAAAGAGTGATGGGAAATAAATTTAATTTTAAGGTAAATCAATGAATGACGATAATCTGGGTGTTATTTAATGCACTTTCCGATAGGAGAATTAACTTCAAGTGATGAGATAAGTTGTTCATTGTTAACAAGTATGAGATCTAAAGTAGACGGTTGATTGCCAGCTCTGAATCTTGTAGTTTCGGTAATGAGATGTGTTAGATTTGAATTTGCGACAAAGTTTTTAAACAAATTGTGAGAGTTTGTGGCGTCTGATTAAGAGGTTATGGGCCATGTAAGCTCTGGGGAGTTAAAATCTCCACAATGATAATAGTTTCAAGAAGTGATAATTGTTCGAGTTTGTCAAATAATATATTGTCCTGTGAAAGTTTTATGTCGGGAGGGCGATATACGCACACTAAGAGAGAATGCATTTTTGTTAATAGATAAGTGAAGAATATCTATTAAAGGTATGTCCAATAATTGAGTGTTGATACTCACATTTTGAGTAATATCATCTGATAAGTAAATTCATACACCACCACCCTTAGATTAGATTAGATTTTAACGGGGTTACAGTGCACTGAAACAAAAGGTTTATTGTGCCCCCCCTATCAGAGCTGTTCTCGCTACTACTACAGCTCGCCTTCCAGTTTCAAGGTTCTAATGAACTCTAGTATTTGGAACGGTTTCAACGAGGTTAGGTCCTCACTCTTACAAGTTTCTTGTCCGAAGCATTTCTTGCATTGGCTTGCAATGGCGAGGCATTCCAGAACTAGGTGATCCGAAGTTTCATCCTCCTCCCCACAGAATCTACACTCGTCAATCTCTACTAGATCTATTCTCATTAAGTGCTTCCTAAGGCGGCAGTGTCCTGTAAGGAAGCCCGTGAGGCTTATATTTACTGAGGTCCAAATATTTTTTGGATCTAGCAGTGTCAAAGTTCCACAGGAACTTTTTGGAATGTACCAACCCAGGAAGGCACCGCCAGAGTGCTTCTCTTCCGGTTTCATCTTTCTTCCGAAACTCTTTCTTGTAGGAGCATTTTGCTACACCACAGAAAGGCCCCGGGCTAATAAAGGGCATCTGTGCTCATTTCCTGGCAAGTGTATTGGCCTCTTCATTTCCCGTGATTCCCGAGTGGCTAGGAACCCAGACTAAAGAGACCCTGTTATTCTTGCTTAATTCATCAAGTTTTCTTCAGCACTCCCATGCCAACTTTGTCACATTTCTGGTAGTTTCTTTCTAGGTTCATTTCCACGCATCTTTCGATCGCAAGTATTTCTGCGCGAAAGACGCTCGGGAAGGAGCCTAACGATAATGAGTATCTGGTGCCAGGCCCAAATACTCCAGCGCCTGCTCCAATGGTGGTTTTGAACCATCCGTATACCATCTAATGGTGTTTTCTTTGAGAGTTTGGGTGGTGTATTCCCTTTCCCAGTCTCTCCTCGTATTTGGCATCGTGGTGAAATTCTTTTCGATGCTTACTTTCCTGATCATTTCGTCACTGGGAAGATTCGCTGATGAGATGTATCTTTTCAGAGAGGACCAAGCTCTCTGATTTTTAATACTCTCATTTCCTGAAGCTTCCTTAGATATTCTAAGAATTGCCTCTTGGGCAGATCTTTCTATCACCAGATGTAGAGGTGTGAGATCTGTAATGATCTCAAGTGCCCTAGCTGGACACGTTCTCATAGCTCCAGTGATGCACACACAGGCAAGCCTTTGAACTTTGTCGAGGGTCTTCCTCGTGCTGTACTGACTTGCTTTTGTGTGCCAAACTATTGCCCCATACGTAATTGCTGGTCTCACAATCATGGCGTACATCCATCGCAGTATTTTTGGGTTACAGCCCCACCTCTTATCAGCTAGATTTCTGCACACCGTCAAGGCTCTTATTGCTTTACTAGCAGTTATTTCAACATGTTTATTCCACAGAAGCTTACTGTCTAGGGTTATCCCTAGATATTTAACCTCTGATTTCCATTCTATGATTTCCTCATTTAAGGATATGGGTTTCATGGCTGGAACTGTTCTTTTCCGGGTAAATGGAATTACTATGGTCTTGCTTGGGTTAATGTTTAGCCCCACTGACAAGCGCCATTGCTCAATGATTCTGAGGCCCTTTTGTAATAAATCACACAAGGTGCTCTCGAACTTGCCTCTGACTATTAAAACTATGTCATCGGCGTAGCCCATACATTCGAAGCCAAGCTCCGTTAGCCTGTAGAGCAACTCATCTACTACGAGGCTCCATAGAAGGGGAGATATCACTCCCCCTTGAGGTGTCCCGAGTGGCTTTAACTGAGGCGGTTTGATTCCCCACCTGTGTCTCAGCTTATCCTCGTTGTCAATATCTCATACATCCATTTTACAATGGTTTCATTCACTCCTCGCCTTTCTAGTGCTTCTTTGACAGACCCATGAGTTGTGTTGTCAAAGGCCCCTGATATATCCAGGAATGCGCACATTGCGATTTCTTTGTTGTTCAGAGTTCTCTGGATGGCTTCGGTCAGCTGATACAGTGCCGTCTCAGATTTTTCTGTCTCGACGATATAATGTGTACCCATTTATGTTCACTGAGCAGTACAAAATAGAGGGTTTTAGCCACGTTTCAGCAAAAAATATAATGTATGGTTTAAGTAGTTGCACTGTAGCTATAAATTCATCCAGTTCAGCTGAAAGGGAGTCCAAATTTGTGTACATAAAAAGCCAGTCGGTAAATTTGTTAACAGGAAGCTTAAGGACGAAATTTCGTGATTTTGGGCATACCGTTAGCGTACACCTAATAGTCAGATCCTTTTTACCATTTTGTTTGCGAGTTTCTAGTTAATTACGAAGTTCTTTTAATCTAAAAATCCGTAGTTTTGTTGTCTAAGAGTTTGGCTTTATTTCTCAGAATGGCCTTAACATGATATTCTGATGCCATAACCACTTAAATCATTCGAGGAATCTTTGGTTCGGTTTTCCAACTCTATAATAGGTGATGGGTTGTTCTTGACATCCAGTAGTTTCCAAGACGAGTTTAATTTTATTTGTGTCTTCCTCCTTTTTAACTTGAGCATATCCAGAGGATTCTGGTACGCTTCGTATTAAAATGTTTTTAGATCTCGTTATGCGATCTACTGCTTCGTTGGCGGTAAACTCAGTAGACTTAAATGCATCAAACTGACACAGTTTATTATTCAGTTCAGTTACTTTGTCATCAAAATCATTAATTTTCTATTCAATTTCCGTTTTAAAATCCAGCAGAAGGTTTTTTATTTCGGATACATTTGAGACGTTTAAACTGCAAGAATTGCAAAGGATACACAAACCGCGGACTCTCTGTCGAGTGAGACGATCATCCATAGACACATCAGTACAGGTAATATGTATTTGCCGCTTACAACCTTCGTGTTGGAGTTTACGATCGGCGGCACCTACTGCTTTCATGCAGTTCGAACAAATTGACGATGGCGTAGCGGGCATATTCTAGTTTTTGTTGCAATTAGTATTTCGCTTTTAATGTATAAATAGTAAATGGTACTTACAATTGAAATGTTGTTTTTTGGTCCCTGAAAACTGAAGTTTTTCACTAACTTTTATCACCACAGCTGACTTGCAGTATACAAAATTACTGTGCGAAAATTCTTTAGGAAATGTTCGTTTATTACCAGGTAAATATGATTTTTAGTAGGAGCACAAAATAACACATGTACATGCACTTTAGTGATCTCGGTGAATGTTGAACGGTTATTATTTTTTTCAATTTACTGTTAGTTTTTGTTTTGTTATTCTTTAATATTTTTGTTATTGGTTATAAGTAAAATTTACTGTTAGTGACAAATTACTCACTAAATTATTATTACATTCATAAAATAATATAGCATTAACTATAAAATGAGACAAATTGTGTAATACTTTTTTTTCATTTTATGGGGTTCTCGAACAAGCAAAACTTATTAAGATTGACATTTTTCACTAAAACTAAAAAATATTTCACCTCTAGGACACGGTGTATAAATTTTTTTCAAATAACTAGTATTTCAATTCACAATTTTGTTGTTTTTATAAAAATTATTACAAATTTCTGAGTTCATACAAAATATGCACATAATTACCATCAATGGAATTGAAATTCTGAATATTTTTATGTCATTTCATTGGAAAAATTGTCAAAAAGGTTGTTAGAATACCCAGCTTTCGCTCGATTATTTTCTTAATCTGGTCTAGGACGAATACAGAATCGATTTATTCAAATTCAGCTAATTCAAATACAAAACTTCAGTAAACTGAAGTGGTTTGGGTGTATAATTATATTTTTATTACTTAGTTGACCAGTTGTGATAACAATGACATAAAGTTTTAATCAAATCCTTTTACAGATTTGTAAACGAAGCTGTTCTATGTTTAGAAGAAAAAATCCTTGCAAATCCATTAGAAGGAGACATTGGTGCAGTATTCGGTTTGGGATTCCCTCCATTCACAGGGGGTCCGTTCAGATGGGTGGATCAATATGGTGCTGGTAAATTAGTGTCAAAAATGGAAAAATACCAACAATCCTACGGTTTACCTTTCCAACCCGCTCAAACCCTCATTGATATGGCCAAAGATCCCAGCAAAAAGTTCTACCCAAAGTAAACATTTCATAAAATTAATACTAGATTGTGCCTTGTGTTTCCCGTTAACTGTATATGTATTTTTTTACAATTTTCTCTATTAAATAGGATTTGTTATACAATAATATTATGAATCAATTTTTATAAGTCTGTATACTCTAAGAAATATCTTGAATATTATATTTTAATAATGTTGAAATGAGTTTTATTTGAGCCTTTAACGATAGCCAAAGTGAAACCCACAATAACATTTGGACCAAACCTTATTTTCCATAAAAAGGCAATATTAGAAAAACTTTTTAACAATAGTACCATACAATAATGGACGTTTTTAATAACAATTTGTAAGTATACAATATGTACTTAATATTAACTGTTTCAACCGTTTGGGTGTTTTCACACAAAGACACCCAGTAGGTTCATATTTTACATTTGCCAGTATTAACACCATAGATTAAAAAATTAAAATTAACACCCAGCAGCCGTTCTCTATTAAGGGAAAAGGAGAAAATTACTAATTATTCTCCCAAGACAATTACTGGTACATCAAATGCTGAAAGAGAGATATTTGAAAGAAACCTATTATAATTTTTTTTATTTAATGGAAAAAAATATTTATGCAATTTGCTTCAACAACTGAGGTAATTAGCAAATGTGCATAAATTGGTACAATAATTACAATTTAAATAGGTATTATTTACAGCATGTGGATAAGATTAATATTTTGAAGTTACATAATTAAGTTTCCGATATTACAGGAGTCTCCAAGCAGTTCTATAAGATTAGTGCTCAAATTACATACATTTCTCTCATTACTGTATTTATGGCACTCACTAAGAACATGTTTAACACTTATTTGCACTAGACACACTACATATTGGGGCATCTTGTTTCTTCAGTAGATATTGATGTGTATATCTCGTATGTCCTATCCTAAGTTGTGATAATATTACTTGGTCTCTACGCGTAATACTGAGGTTCTTCCACGGAGAAATAACTGTTTCAGCTTAGCTTCGGATCTATTCCACAAATTTCTTGTTGATTTTTTAAACATATCCTTTAGGTCACTGTAACTAATCAGTTGTTTATTCACTATAGTGGAATTATTTAGGTTAGCTTCTTTGGTTGCTTGGTCGGCTGTTTCATTGCCTCTAATTTGTTTATATGAAGGGTCCCACAAAAAGGTGCTTTTCATTGAATGCCTATTTTCTTTGATGTTCGTTACAATTGCCGAATCTGGGTATATTTGAGTTATGTTTTGAAGGACACTCAATGAGTCTTATTATGGGAATTTTTTTGATGGGCGTGCTTGCAGAACTCTGTTGCCTTAAAAATTGCATACAGCTCTCCTGCGCATACGCTCCACGTATGCGGTAAAACAAAATATTGCGTCTCGTGTGCAGTAACCAAAGCTGCCGACGTCGTAGCTTAAGACTTAAGAGGCATCAGTGTAAATGTGCGTATAATATTCAAATTGTGAGGATATTCGTAGAAATTATTTTCTTATCAGTACAGTACATGAGAAGATTCTTGTTTGTTGTAGGAAGTTAGAGAGAAATTATAGTTACGAGGTTTTAGTAGCCAGGGAGGGTATACAATAGAGCGCACCTCAACCTTTGGGAAGTTTAAATCTATTTCACTGCTGATCATATTAATGCGTTGGTAGAAACGGGGAGTCAAATGTAGTTTTTGAAGAAATGTACTTCTGAAGCGTTTGAAAAATACATTGTGGTAGACTGGGTTTTTTGGGTTAAAAACTACTTTAGAGGCATTTAAAATTTAATTATCATTTAAAACGTCAGAAATATAGATAATCTATGTAATGTGCGGTATAGCAGGATAAGAGTGTGTGCATCTGATCCCCATTGATGGCTTCCCAAAACTTTTATTTTATTTTTATTGCGTTAAGACATGATTTCCTTAATTGCTTTATGTGTGCGTTCCAATTCAGCATTTTATCGAAAAAAAATACTATATACTTCGACTTTTGTGGTGAAAACGTCCAGCCAGTTTGATTCATCCATGTCCCTACTTCGTTGATAAATTCTTGCATATTTCTTTCTATGGATGGTATGTTTCTTCCACTTGTGAATAAAATTAAGTCGTCTGCATACAGTCTTGCATGTACTGGTAACAAAACCTTTTCAAAAATGTTATCATAGCTGCAAGGAATAATGTGGCGCTAATTACGTATCCGTTTTTTTGACAATAGCTATTGGATATAGCTCCGTTTGCGTTTACTTTAAAGGTTCTGTTTGATGAAAAATTTTGGATAAATTTTAAACAATTTAAGCGAATTCGTTGTAAAATTGTTTGATACAAAGTGTAACTGCCTAAGGTGCTGGTTTGTTTAATTGATTAAAAATTAGGAGGTCTTCTTAAATGAAGCGATTATGGACCACTCAACATTCTTTATTCTATAAACACCAGAAATTTTCAGTACATAGGAAATAGTGAGCGTTTCTTCTCTCTTGATTGATAGTTCGAAATAATTAAAAAGTTTTTCTGTGTTGAAAATACGTAAATTTCACTTATCACTGTAACTGTCACTAATATATTTTACATAAACGTACAATACGATATCAAGTATTTAAGGAATCTCTTGTGATGATAAAATGTTAAAATCAAATAGTTAAAACATGCAGAAAATTCGTGTGATAAACCTTATAGGTGTGGTTACAACGGTGATTGATACATGGCATTCGTCTCTTGTCGTGAATCTAGTGAGTTACTACGTGACTTTGCGTAAAGAAGGGATAAAATGCGACGCAGTTAATCCGACAAATGGTCCTGCGTAAATTTTTGGCCAATCAAAGCCTTTATGCCGATATGCAATAGTTGATTTGTTCTTTTAAGTTTCGTTAACTGAATGCGCATGAGAGAAAAAGGGATATGTTTGTCTTAGTCAGTTTTTATTCTATTTTTTGGAGATGTCGTAACATGGTACGCAATAAGCACAACGGATTCTTTAAAGCTTGATTTTTTAGACTTGAAATTAAATAGTAATATTTCAATTTTTCTGTTCAAATGGCTATGGAATTTGAACAAATTTTAAAATTCTTCCATCAAGCCCCCAGGAAAGAAGCTTCTTTAAAATATTGTATTTCCAAATAGTATCGTAAGCTTTATCTATATCAAATACAGAGGCAACAGTTACTTGTCCACTTGCAAAACTTTCATGTACTGTTGTTTCTAAATCTACTAGATTGTCTACAGCTGAACGATTTTTTCTGAAACGACTTTGATTTGGAGAAATCTTATTATGCATTTCCAGGAACCATAGAAGTCGATTGTTGAGAATTTTTTCCATACCTTGCACATCGTGCAAATCAGGGAGATGGGACGATATGACTGTGGCTCATATTTTGTTTTTGAGACTTTTATGACTGGGATCAGAATTGCTTCCCTCCAGAGAGTAGGAAAAATACCACTAATTGGTAGATTTTTCGAAAATGATTCAGAAATGTCATCAGTGCCAGGGGATGAATTTTTAATCTCTGTTAGTGTGTATTCCAGCTCTTCTAAGGTTATTGGGTTATTAATTAATTAATTAATTTCAAGGTGTCTGCTTTCTTCCACCGATTTTATGGATCTAAATTCTTCAGAGTAAATTGAATCTTTGGTATTTTCTTCATAGTGTAGTGCCATCATATTTGAGATCTCATGAGGTGAGGAAGAAGTAAATCCATTATATATTATGTACGGAATCTCAGGAGTTACATTTGATCCGTTAATCCTTTTGAGTTTATTCAGTCATTGGGGTGGAGCTGTTAATTGTGGGTAAATACTCTTTCCATTACTCTATTTTTGCTTTTTTAACAGTCCATCTTGCTTTTTCTTTCAATATCTTAAAGTTTAGAAGGTTTTCCTCAGCTTTGTATCTGTATAAAGCACTTTTTGAGTCTCTTATTGCTATCTGACAGCCTGAGATCCACCATGGTACAGGTAATTTGTGTCTGATTGGTTTTGTTTTGCCGATTGATGCAAAGGCCGAGTTAATAATTATTTCATTAAGTGATTCCAGGTTCTGATTAATATTATTGCTCATGTCAAATTCTGAAAATCTTTCTTGGATTAAAGTTGAATATTGATTCTAATTAGCTTTTTCCAATTTCCACCTGGGCGTTGTCTTAGCATTGACTTGTGTAGCGTTGCTGTTTAATACTATTGGAAAATGATCGCTGCCATAGAGATCGGGAAGAACTTCAAATGTTATATGACTTATTAGTTTTGGATCACATATTGACAAATCAGTTGCGCTGGACGTTCCAAACTCAACGATAAATCTTGTTTTCTTGCCATTATTTAGAAAAGTCAAGTTATTATCATCAATTCAATTTTCAATAATACGTCCTCGTGGTTGTGTATAATTGCAGCCCCAAATTACATTGTGGCTATTGAAATCACCTACTATGAGTCTAGGTTTGGGTATTTGATTTAATAGATCGCTTATTTGTTTATAAGTAAGGTTGACATTTGGAGGAACATATATGTTACAAACATATATTTTCATCGGCAGTTGAATTTCGACAACAACAACTTCCAATCAGAAAACAACATTAAATTCGTTTGCGATAATTGAATTTACAATGTATGTTACTATTCCCCCACTTGCTATAAGCGCATTAGTTCTATTTTTATGGAAATCAGCAAAATCGCGTAATTTATATACGTACTGGTCTATAAAATTTGTTTCTTGTAAGCACATGATTTTTGGATGTTGTTCAGACAAAAGAAGTTTTAACATTTCTAATCTAGCAAAGACTCTTTAAATTCCACTGTAAAAGTGGGAAAATTTTGTTTATGGCGTTGAAAATGATATTATTAAGTATTCGATGACTTTTGTTTTCTTGTGCTATGAGGAGCTTCATTATTCTTTTTCTTATTTTTGTGAAACAAGATTTATATATTTTGTCAGTAAGAAATGGATAAACTTTAGTCATTAAAGTAGCTAGTGAATCGACGTCAGATGTATATAGGTGAGCTACACTTAACGGGTCTTTGTTACCTTGGACATTTTCTATAAAATCTTTGAACTGAGGATAATTTAAGCCATACATGCTAGAATGCTCTTGAATAAAATTCTTGGCAGGTAATAGTTGTTCTTCAAGATATGTTTCTATTGATAGCGGATTTGTATTGTGGTGTTCTTGAGTTTTACTTGGAGCAATTCGTTTTACAAATTGCGCTTGCGGTTCATCTTCTGTTGCGATTACGCTAGTTGACTGTTCTTTAGTAAATATTTTTGTAGATTCTGAATTTACTTCAGTAATCGTTGAAGATTTGGTCTCGTCTTGTTCGGGTTTTTGTTTTTTAGATGTCTGCTATTCTAACGGAGGTGTGACAATCTCATCCGGTTTAATCTTACCAGTTACGTCTATATCTGAGACTTCAATATCCATATTTCGATTTTGACGGAATATATCGGGAAAATTGTATTCGTTTGGAGAAGTTAATGATGAGATGTATCTTGTATACCTTGTGTTTCAGATTGCCTAATTTCTGCTGTACAGTTGTTTGATATATGCCCAGGCTGGTTACATTTGTAACAGAAAATATAGATATATATCCGGTATTGGGTATTTTCATAGGTGATAAGCATAGATTCAGGGATAATCAGATTTGGGATATTGACTCTCAAAAGGGATATAGGGAACAGTAAAATTAAGTTGTTATCGGTTAAGACGTCTGATGGTTCTATTATTAATAGTAATTGCTCCATGTTGACGAAGAAATTCATCGACTATATTTGCATTGCTCAGATACATACATATTCTGTTGTGTGATATTCGAGAACAGAAGAGAATATTTTTTGGTTTGACTAAAGGTACTAATATATATTCATGAAGTTTTATGCCATCGATGGAGCTAAATACGATTGCTTCAGATTTTGATAGAAATTTCGGCGTGGCTGGTTGGCTTACGACAGATAAGTAGTTTCTGGTTTGGTTCTGCATGGTAGTTTGTGATATGGTATGGTTTTCGGTGTGGGCTTCCATTATTTCAGATGTTTGGAAAATCTGAATTCGGCCCTGTACCCATTTGAAATAAAGATAAGTGGAACCTTAATTGCTTGATAAACCACAAAAGTAATGGATAGTTTTTGTAGATAGTACGAATATGTTACTTTGTTATGGACCAAGTTCAAATATGATAATGTGATTCGACTTCTTTGAATCATAGTTTGCACTAACTTGAAGGTAACTATACTGGGCCAATTGTCCTGATAGGAGACAACCTGTCCTCCCACATAAGTAAGCTAGTTTTGGAACTGTGTGAAACTCGCAATGTAAAGTTCTGAACAGCACACATTTAACACAACCGTTAGATGTAGCGTTCTCTGGACAAACCAAATGAGTGTGGCGTGAAATACTAAGGAAATGGAAGGAATCTGCTTCGGTAAGCAAATGTGCTACTATTCCTAAGGATGTATTCCCAACACTGCTGAAGGAACTCATGAATAAACTGGATGAGAACAAGGTTAACAATTTGATTGCTGTAGGTTAAGCAATAGCTCGTACTTCAGTGCTTAATACTTTTAATGAAATAATACTATTTTATAATGAGAGGAAAAGATTATTTTTATTACACTATCTCAACGTCAACGTGGTTGAAACATATATCATTGATTTTGTAACGGAACAAATATTAAAGCTTAGATATTATTAGCCCTATGGTGATATCATGGATATGATTTTTCCCTATTAAGATCAGTATAACTGTGCAATGATATAGAAAACCAGGAAAACTATATCTGCTGATCTTTACAATTATCTCTTAAGAAGACAGTTTACAAGTGGAGAACTCCCGAGATTTATCTGTTCATTGACGACTTAATATTCTGGGGTTCTTAAATGTCTTCTAATTTCTAGTTCTTCAATGAATGATTGATGTCAAGTAGATGTCTGGCGTAGTAGGATTAATCTGGTTGTTTCAATCTGTATACTCGTAAGTGTTCACTGTATCGGATTTCAAAATTTCTAAGGGTCTGACCCAAATAGACAGCATTAATTTATATATACCAGATTTCTTTAATGGGGATATTTTTGTTTTTACATTTAACAATTTTGTATGTTACTTTCTGTTTTAAAAGAAATCGTTGTATTTGTTGCTAAAGGTATTATCTTTGAAATATTATTAGAAATATTTCATGCATATGTAATGGTTTTATAAGTTTTTATTTCTTTAGTTTGTTTAGGAAATATTAGTTGTAACGCCACTTTTTCCTCTTTTATTAATTAGTTTATTTATCACATGTAATGGGTAACCGTTGGATGTTGCTATTTGTTTAATTGTGTTAATCTCTCTATCATAATTACATTTGTTCATAGGAACTGAAAAAGCTCTATGTATCATCTTCTTTGTTATTTACTATGGGTCGGAAGGTTCAGGCGAGGAGGCTATATGCGCCTCCGTGTCGATCTTGGTTGTTGTCCTGAAAACTCGGGATCTTCCAAATGAAGGCACAAATGAGCGTTTGGTTTCCCTGCTGAAATCCGTTGTTTTGTGTTTTCCTATGTCTCGATTAACATCTTTGCTCCCAAATTTCACATCCTTATTTGGTTATACCGCGCTGAAGACGGCAAATGAGCCAGAAACACGCATGTCCGCGGTCACCACTCTGATTCCGTAGCCCTTTTCTTTTTGCGTGAATTACCCATCTCTTTGTTGTTGTTAACATATCACGCGATATTGCTACATCTTCTTTATATATATATATATATATATATATATATATATATATATATATATATATATATATATATTTATCTTGTCTAATGGGGATAATATGAGAAGAATATATATCTCCTATTGAATTAAACATTTATTATATTAGTTATGCTCCATAACTAAATAAATATAGAAGTAATAGTGAAATTGTTTACCTTAGGATTTTAGAATGTAAACAGCATTATTTTCATAAAATTTTAATCATGTCCTTAATAAATCATAAACTCATTTTCTTGTCAACAGCAAATGATAATTTGTATCCAGTATTTAGAATATCCAACATTGAATCTGAAAGAAAGTAAATTATTATCAGACAATAATAAATAGAATTTTGGAAAACAATATATAACAACAAAATTGTAATGTTTATAGAAAAAAGGGATAAATGAAGTGTCAATTAAAAACTTCATATCAGTTAGCAAAGCACACTGAGAGTAGAAATATATTCTACCATAGAATTATTTATGTCTGTGAACTATTGATAATAGAAAAATTTGATGATTGGATTAAATAAAAGGCCAAGTTTATAGTAGATAAATATGTAATAATGATTAAATATTTAATTGAAAGGCATTATAACAGATATTTGAACATTTGATATTGTATATGTATTGATATTGAAATTTAAAGTCAGATAGATATAATTTTTGTTTATTAAAAATAAGGTAGATTTTTGAAATATTGCGTATGTAAATAGGAATAGTAAATTAATTTGAAATCTTACATCAACAATAAATAATAATAGAAAAATATAAAGACATTAAACGATATATCAAACATTAGATAAAACAGAGTATATTATATCTAGTATGTAGTGAGTGTTTTGTTTTACAAATAACAAAGCTGGCAACAAAAAGTTTGTTGATTTAAAAAACAAAAGGTTGGTGAGGTGAAGCTAATGGAGATGGATGCATGTAAGCAAATTTTATAAATTTTATGAAAATATTTAGGAAATTATTAGAAATTAAAGTAAAAAGACATTGAAAACATTGAATAAATATACATTGAACATTTTGAGAAGAAAATATTTGGAATTAATAATAATTTGTAAGAAATATAAACAGTTAAAATTTGAGAGGGGACGCTACCTGCATTTTCAGAAAGTGATCACTTTACCGTGAGAAAATACTTTCTTAAATCATTAATCGTTGTAACAAAAACATTATAAGCAAGTATATCTAAATGATTTAACAAGAATTCACGAACTTACCTGCCATACAAACTATAGAGTTTGTTTCTACAAGATTGGAGGAGATCCAGCTTCGTTCCAGAAGATTCCACAGGAATAGAATGTACAAGAGACTTCCCAGTGTTGTGATCAGGTCAGTGTTTTAACAATTTATCTGGTTAACCATATTAAACTCAAAAGAAATTCACTAATTTGGCCAAATTACACATTAATAATTTTAGATATATAATTATATTTGTATAACATAAGTTTTCTTCACAGTTATGATGCTTTTTGATTTGATGTTTTGTTGATAATTATAGGAAACTAAATTTTGAGTCATTGAATTTTATTTATATGTCATTTGCTAAATACAGGAAAAGGTTTCACACCATGGAAATTGAATTACTGTGTTCAATTTAATCTATTCACAGCCGTTGGAGGAGATGATTTTCGCAGGTTATTTGTGAGGTGCAAATTTCGTATATTTTTGTTGTATAAATTCAATCCAGAACCCAACGGGAGTAAGAGTTCTCATGCTCTCCATTAAACAATAAATTAACTATATAAAATAAATATAAATCATTTACCCTGAGCTAGCTATATTCAATTCATAAACAAATTTAAACCATAGATAAATAATAATTAAACATAATCCAGGTTTTTACTTAAATAAAGAAAATGTATAATATATATATATATATATATATATATATATATATATTATATGTTGAACCAGTCCTCTATTATATTAAAATAATTCACAAATATTAACAAACATAAAGATGTTATATTAATACGTAGGGTGTACCAGTAGACACAACCAAGTTAAAAACTAAGATTTAATATAAACGAATAGAATGAAATGAGCAAATATATTATCAGATATTAAGAAAAACAGTTACCAAAAGGACTTAAAGGATAATGAATAAAAATTCTAATAATAGCATTTGTTAAGGGTTGGAAATATGAAAAGGGACTAATGGACTGTATTTCGAAGAGTTAATTAACAAAAAAATAGCACATCATCAACGCATAAATAAAAACAATATATATATAAGGCTCCTACCTGATGAAGCTGTCTTGCCGTCGTATCCAGGCGCCTGGGAGGGTTGACGATGTCGTTTTTGGTACACTTCTTTTGACCGAATCTCGTCCAAACAATTTACCGGTGTTTTTATAAACTCATGTATACCGTGCGAATGTCGACAAGGTACTATTTTCTGGGCACGTCGACGGTTTATCAATCATGCGCCAATGATGCGTTTAGCGGCAAAATTGAAAATACAAGTGATTCCTTAACATTCACCCCACCAAAACGAATGTTTTTTAACCAAATGGAATATAAAGATAAAAAAAAAATATATATATATAAAGTGAGAGAAAAAATAAATAGAATATTCCCGCGCTTAAATCTAAAAAAAAAAAAAAACGACAACTACTTTAGTTAATTATAGTGAGAGTAAATTAATTAATCGGTAAGGGACAAATTTTTACCACAGGGCGTTGCATAACTCCGTGGTTGGTTTTCAATGTAACCACACGAACCACATTGTCCCGACCAGGGTGCACATCGATAACTCTGGCAAGTTCCCAATTCAGTGGAGGCGTTTGTTCGTCTTTAATTAAAACTAAACCACCTTTAACAATAGGATGTGAAGGTTGGGTCCATTTAAATCTCTCTTGGAGAGAATGAATATATTCTTGCGACCAACGCTTCCAAAAGTCACTCCGCATACGTTGCAGCAATTGCCATCGATTCAATCTGTTTAAAGATAAATGCGTTAGATCCACCTCGGGAATAGGACTAGTGAGGGGTTCAAGAATTAGAAAGTGCCCCGGCGTAAGAGGTTGTAAATCATTTGGATCGCTACTAATTTCACACAACGGGCGTGAATTCAAAAGTGCTTCGATCTGCGACAACAGGGTGTAGAATTCTTCAAAGGATAGTATCTGAGTACCTAAGACTCTATAAAAATGAGTTTTAAACGATTTTACTCCCGCCTCGGCGAGGCCATTAAAATGTGGACTACCGGGGGGGTTGAAATTCCAAGAAATGGCCAATTTCTGCGCGATAGTTTTAGCCATGTCAAGGAGTTCATTATTAGCACCCTTAAAATTTGTGCCTTGGTCGCTGGTAATGGTGAGACATCTTCCACGCCGAGCGATAAAGCGTCTAAAGGCGGCTAAGAAAGTTTCAGAACTCAAATCTGAAGTAGCTTCTAAATGAATAGCCTTTGTGGATGTGCAAACAAAAACACAAACATAACCTTTGTAGGTTTTTGCACCTCTATGTTTACTCATCGAAAGTGAAAATGGACCAGCAAAATCAATACAAACTGATGAAAAAGCCTTGACTTGAGAAACTCTTATAGAGGGCAAATCAGCCATGTATGGGTTGTAAGATCTTGGTTTGCAACGAAAACAACGAATGCAACTTGAAAGACATTTATAAATTGCACTACGTGGAGATAAAATCCAAAATTGTTGTAATAATAAATAGTGTAATGTTTTTAAACCTGGATGAAAGTGTTCCTGATGAACTGCTTCGATTATCAAGTGGGTTAGTCGGTGTGATTTGGGTAGCAAAATAGGATGTTTAACATCAAACGAAAACTCCGAATTTCTGATTCGACCACCAACTCTAAGCAACCCAAAGGAGTCAATGAAAGGGGCGAGTTTTCTAAAAGGCTTAGGTAATAGTTGATTGTGTTTAATTTTGAGAAAAATGTCAGAAAATGTATGTCGCTGAACACATTTTATAATGATTTTGAAGGCATTATCAACATCCACGCTTATTTGAGACTGAGATTGTAACCTTAAGCTATTAATAAAAAAGAGAGAATACGCTACTATTCGCTTAATCTTGGATAAAGAGGAAAATTTATTTAAAAGGGTGAAGATGAAATTGTCAGAAGAAGTGCAGGCAGATAGTATAACCCTTTGTTCTTCCTGAGAGATTTCAAATAAATTTAATTTGTTATTAGTCTGCGTAGGCCATGTATTACTAGACTGAGCTAAAAATTCAGGACCTGACCACCAAATAGGAGTTTCTAAGAGCTGTGCTGGGGTTTGATCTCGACTAGCACAGTCAGCTGGATTCTGGGAAGATGGAACATAATACCAAAGAGAGGGGGGAATGAGATCTTGAACATGACTGACTCTATTAGCTACAAATGTTTTCCATCTATGTGGAGATGAAGATAACCAAGCAAGAGCTACCATAGAATCTGTCCAAGCATAAATAGCATCAAAAACGACTAGGTCACTATAGCTTTCTTTAACAAAGTGCATTAGATCGGCCAATAAAACGGAACCCATAAGTTCAAGTCTTGCTATAGATTGTGTTTTTAATGGAGACACTCGACATTTCGCACAAATTAAGAACGTTCTCACAAGTCCAGAAGATTCGAGAATTCGGAAGTAGACAACACTAGCATAGCCAACTTGTGAGGCGTCACAAAACCCATGTAGCTCAATCCGGGAAATAGAACTGGAACCTACATGGCGCGGAATTTTAATATTAGCTAAATTCGGCATTTCTATCTTAAACCTTGACCAGACATCCAAGATATTCTTTGAAGGAGTATCATCCCAGGAAGTCTTGGATTCCCACAATTGTTGTAAAATACGTTTTGCAAGTAGAAGACATGGGGAAATAAATCCAAGGGGGTCAAAAACTCGACTTATTTCAGACAGGATGTTTCGTTTTGTACAAGGCCGTTCAAATGGAATATAAGTGTAAGAGAAACAATCTATATTAGGATCCCATTTGAGCCCTAACACTTTAATAAAGGATGGTTCATCTTTATCAAAGTTGCACGATTCTTGGCGATCGGAATGACTTACTTGAGCTAAAAGAGCAGGATGATTACTTGCCCATTTGCTCAATTGAAAACAACCTCGTTGCATGAGCTGAATCAATTCAGATTGAAGTGAAATGGCTGAACTTAGATCATTGCTTCCAAGCAAGCCATCATCTATGTAGAATTGATGATGAATCATTTTAGATGCTCGAGGAAAAGAAGATTGCTCTTGTGTGGCCAATTCTTTCAAAGTTCGTAGAGCTAAGAACGGAGAACTCGAAATTCCGTAGACTATGGTTCGCAAAAAAAATTCCTGAAGAGGCTCAGTGGGCTTGAAGCGCCAAATAATTCTTTGATAATTCCAGAACTGAGATTGTACGTTAATTTGTCTGTACATTTGCTTTATATCGCAGACAAAAACATGAGAGAAAAATCGAAATCTAGAAAGTATTGTAGAAATATCACGTTGAAGTTTTGGGCCAACTAAAAGAGTGTCATTAAGTGAGACACCCTGTACATCACGCAAACTCGCATCGAACACAACTCTAATTTTGGAAATTATTTGAGAACCTGAAAGTTGTTCTTTAAAGACGGCGTGATGGGGTATATAATAAGCAGATGAAGATTTATAATCGTCCAATGGGACCGGAATCATATGTCCACTGTTAAGATAATCTTGCATGAATTCACAGTATTTGATGTGTAATTCAGACGATTTTAAAAATCTATTTTCTAGCATTGAGAATCTCCGATGAGCTTGTGTATAAGTATCAATAAAATTGGGGAAAGATTGACGAAATGGCAGAGGTACCGAAAATCGTCCAGAAGGTTCTCGAAAAGTGGAAGTCTTATAAATTTCTTCGCATTTCTTATCTTCGGGGGATGCTGGGAAAATAGCTTTGACAACCTGTTCGACCTCCCAAAACCTTTGCAATTGGATATCAAGATTTACATCCAAAGATGCATGGCAACTTAAAGAATAATTGTTTGAGGCATAGGAGCAGTTTGTTCGTCCTTGAAGAATATAACCAAAGACAGTTTCTAAAGCGACAGGTTGATCCGGATTTCCAAATATACGACCTGATTTCAAAATTAAAGGTATTAATTCAGCTCCAAGAATCATATCCAAGGGTCCGGGAACATGAAATTTACTATCCGCCAAGTTTAAATTTTGAATATATGTTAATTCTGCAGGATTAATAAAGACTTTCGGCTGATCAGAACAAACTTGAGGAATAATAATAGCTTCGAAGGAAAAAACAGGATTTTCTGCGCTACATGGTTTAATGATACAATGTGCTGTGCCTCGATTTGTAAAGGTAGTCATTCCATTGAGGCCTTCAATGGGAATAGAGCAGTGTTTGCGAGAAAGTCCAAGTTTTCTAATACATTTTTCGGATATAAAGTTAGCCATGGAGCCTGTGTCCAGTAAAACTCGGATTTTTTGAAAATTACCTCGAATGTCCTTAATATGCACTTCACAAGTAGATAATAAAACTGTAGATTGTGGTAACGTTAAAGTATTTGTAATACAATGGCCATTTGTAATTGAAGAGCTAGAATTGTCACTAGAAGTATTCGTGAGATTGTCAGAAGCGGAAATCGAGTTATTTATGTGATTAGAATTAGGAGAATTTTTTGGAAAATGTAACACAGTATGATGAGGAAATCGACTAATTTTACACTTTTGTGTGGATGAACACATTTTCATAGAATGGGGAGATACTAAACAGTTAACACATAACTGGTGCTGCTTAGCAAAAGAAAATCTTTCTTGTGGCATCTTGGCCAAAAATGATTGACATTTATACAGTGGGTGAGAAGAGGAGCATAAGATACACTTCAAGTTACTACTGTTTTGTTGTGTATTTGCAACAAATGTAGATGTTGAAGGTTTATTACAATTTTTTGAGTTTGAAAACTTGTTTTTGGATTTATCTACATGGGTAGATGGGATAATAATAGAAAATTGAACCGATTCCAAAGCTATACAATTCCTTTCTAAGAATGTTATTAATTGTCTGTAAGTAGGCAATTCTGAATTTAAGCTATTTTCAAGTTCAAAATCAGTTCTAGTTTTAGTATCAAGTTTATTCATAAGCATATTGAACAACAAAAAATCCCACTGATCAACTGGAAATTTGAGAGCTCGAAAAGATGCTACATTTTCAGAAAAGGTATTTAGAAGTTTCCTTAGCTCCTTAGAAGTAGACATTTGAATTGAAGCTGCATTCGAAAGTTCATTATAGTAGTGAGTAGCCAGAATCCGTTTGTTTTGGTATCGTTTCTCCAGCATTTCATATGCTATAAGGTAATTTGCATCAGTAAGGGGAATACCCTTAATTGAAGATAAGGGTTCTTTGTCTAGTGACGAAAGCAAATATTGAAATTTTTCAGCGTCGGACAAATCAGTATTGTTGTGAATAAGCGAATTGAACAGATCATAAAAGGAAGACCAGTTTTTAAAATCTCCGTCGAATGTCGGTAAATTAATTTTTGGAAGCTTTGCTACAAATCGTTGATGTGAAGAAGTTCTATTTAAATTGGTCACCGAATTATTGACGGAATCCGAGATTAAAAAATCGTGCTTGATAGATTTAGCCCCATAAAATGCTTTATCTGCCGAACTACGCATTGTATCGTAAGTTACGAACTCATCATCACTAACTAGAGAAATGACAGTATTATGGGCTGTTTGGAAGTCATTATAAATAACATCAAGATCCTCTGCTCTAGCTAAGAAAATGGATCTCAAGGATTCATCGTTTAACGCATCAAGACCTGCTTGATGAGTCTCTTGTAATCTTCTGTGAGCAAGCGTGCGATTTAAATTCGCTTTTGTTAATTTATCTGATGGTGGAGCCATTACAAATATAAATAATTGTTTTGAAAATTATAAACAAACAAATATCGAAGCACCTGCTCAAGGTCAATGTGGTTTTTGTATGCCAAGAAAAAGTTAAATTGAAAAGGTAATTAAGAACTGGAAATAATATTTTAATAAATATTTTCGAACAAAGCAATAAAATTCTCTAGCAAAGAAGAATGCAAAATTTACGTTTAAATTTGATTTTAACTGTTGATATTTGACGGTGAAATGATAATTATAATAACATCTAGTGGAATAAACCAAAACAGAGTTTATCTGCATAAAAAATGAATGAGAAACCGGTAAACGAATTTAAAATGTACCGAAAAAATGAACTTAACTTGAAAAAAGTAAAAGGGTATAAATGAGGTATATTAATCCGCGTGAGAAGGACCAATGTTAAGGGTTGGAAATATGAAAAGGGACTAATGGACTGTATTTCGAAGAGTTAATTAACAAAAAAATAGCACATCATCAACGCATAAATAAAAACAATATATATATAAGGCTCCTACCTGATGAAGCTGTCTTGCCGTCGTATCCAGGCGCCTGGGAGGGTTGACGATGTCGTTTTTGGTACACTTCTTTTGACCGAATCTCGTCCAAACAATTTACCGGTGTTTTTATAAACTCATGTATACCGTGCGAATGTCGACAAGGTACTATTTTCTGGGCACGTCGACGGTTTATCAATCATGCGCAAATGATGCGTTTAGCGGCAAAATTGAAAATACAAGTGATTCCTTAACAGCATTGTTTAAATAAGTATAAACTTTTGCCTTAACAATTAATCCCAGGTCAAGTCAATGTCAACATGTTTCAAAATATTTTGCACACTGCCATGTAAATATCTGGATAATTATAATGTAGTATCACTTGAAACCTGAAATAACATAAATTAGTATTCAACTCAATAATTGGTTATCAATATCTACAGACGATGATAGAAACGGGTTAAATTTGAACAAGAGTTGGAAAGACTTTATAGTAGGTGACATACGGAACAGAGCCAAGCTATCTGACAAGGAAGTATGGTAATTCAAAAAGTTTAAGAAACAGGAAGTAATAAAAATTAGTGACTTTATTGCCAACTTAAATTTGTTGGTTATTAATTGAATATTGAATACTAATGGCAAATTTGGAAATAACTAATAGTTTATATATGATAAAATTAGTAAAAATTCGAAAATTTAAAACTAGACAGTTACATATATATTAATAGTATTTTAGGTTGTAGATTTTTTATAATTTTATGTAAATAAATATACCTTAAAAAGGGAAATATAACAAAATATGATATTGTAACAAATAAAAAAGACATTTTATGGAATCCCTAAGACGATATACACATATACAAATAAGTGTTGATATCCTCCAAAACTGCTAAAATAAATAATTTTACATTTTGAACTAAAAACATTCAAATCAACAATTATTGTGTAAAATACAGTGAAAAGGAGGCTTTGCATTTTATGAGGAAAAAGTTTGTTGATTTGTAAAAAAAAGAAGGTCGCGCTTGGGTGGTAGAATAGAAAACATGAGTGTAAATGTCCTCTACAAATTTTTTTTTAATAAAATGATATAAAAGTAAAATTTGAAGCTAAAAGTTAAGAAATATAGTAACATTATTAATCATTAAACTGTGTGAGAACGGGAAGTGGTCAGAAGGAGCATTCCTTCCGCTGAGAAATCCGCAAGAACTGGGATACGCTAGCAGCAGTACCGTGTATAGCTATACCGAACATACAAATTAAGATCTGTGCTATTTAAATATTAATTTTGGAATTCCAAAAAGAGTAACTAGTGAACGATAAAATATATTTTGAACGTTTCAATAATAATTTTCATAAAAAAGGCCAAAACATTATAAGATGATGAATATCATATCGTATACATGGAAATCCATGGATTTTAATTAATAGATATAGTATTGTACTTACTTGTTATAATTAATTCGTTCCATCATTGTTCACGCTATACGTAAATGATCATCTAGCTTCCATTTCTTTCTTCTAATGCATGTGTAATTATTTCTATCTTTCACTATTCTAATTTCACATCACTCGTATTTCCTTTTATATATATGTAATTGTATAGTCAGTTTTAAATAATATATCGATAATTTCAACGAATATATGAACGTTAAAATCGTATAAACATTTCATACATGTAACATAGACTGTGAATTCCACATTTAGTGTCGCGTGGAACTTTATGAGAGCATAAGTTTCTCCTATGCGCCGACGCAATAGTTTTCATGCTCCATGGTATTCAGTGCGCATGACTGTATAGAATGCAGGAGTGGCATAAGGAAATTTGGTGTAAAAATAATTCTAAATTTTGATCTTAACAATTTATTAAAATATTTTCTTTAAAGTGTTGGTATTTTTATTTTTATTCATAATAAATTTATTAAAATTTAGTGTTTCAAATGAAACTCAGGGTTTCTAGTTAATTCCACAATATAATGAAAATTATTGAAAATTCTAAAAAAATGACAATTATTTCGATAAATCAATATCATCGTCAGAATGACAGAAGTTACATTTCATGTGATGCCTACCTGATGTTTAGTAGTTATTTTTGGCTAGACCAAAAAGTGACCTAAGTTGTGATTGACTTAATATATGTCAATAGAAAAAAAAGAAGAAGAAGATGTGATATTACAAATATTGAAGCTTAGCTATTATTAGCCCTATGGTGATATCCAGGATATCCTAGAACGAGAGTAGCTGAGGTACTGAAGAAGTTACACGACAGTCCATCGGGAGGTCATCTGGGAGTGAAGAAAACCCTTCAGCGAGTCCGTGAAAGGTTTTATTGGATGAACAGCTCCGACGATGTGAAGGACTGGTGTAAGATATGTACGACTTGTGCTACGAGTAATGGACCACATCGCAAGAGAAAGGCACCCATGAAACAGTACAATGTTGGACGCTCTTTCGAAAGGATTGCTTTAGATATCGCTGGACCATTTCCGACGACCGAAAATGGTGGCAAATACATACTGGTTGTAATGGATTATTTCACAAAGTGGGTGGAAATTTACGCTATGCCGAATCAAGAGGCCACAACTGTTGCGGATGTATTGGTGAAAGAATTTATCAGCCGATATGGAGTGCCCTTGGAAGTCCACAGCGACCAGGGAAGAAATTTTGAAAGTCATCTATTCCAGGAGATTTGCGAGAAGCTGGGAATGAAGAAGACCAGTACAACAGCATTACATCCACAGTCAGATAGAATGGTCGAAAGAATGAACAGGACTATTGGAAAATACCTGTCCAAAGTAGTATCTAGCCATCAGGGAGATTGGGACCAGTATCTTTCCCTATTCGCATTGGCTTATCGATCTGCCGTCAATGAGTCCACGGGTGAAATACCGGCGGAAATCCTGTTTGGACGTGAAATGAGGCTTCCATGTGATCTGGAATTTGGCTGTCGACCTGGAGAAGATCTAGCAGGCGAAGACTACGTGATCCAATTGAGAAGAAGGCTGGAACGATATTCATGAATTAGTTCGAACAAATCTTCAAGTTGCCAGCGACAGAATGAAAAGTCGGTACGACACGCAGGCCACAGAAGGCGGTTTTAAAGAAGGGGACAAAGTATGGTTACACAACCCGACGAGGAGAAAAGGATTTTCTCCAAAATTACAAAAATCCTGGGAAGATCCATACTTAATCAAGAAGAGGATCAATGATGTTATATATCGCATAAGCAAGGTCCCCAACGGAAAACCAAAAGTAGAGAAAGGAGTAAACCATATTCGAGATGTATCTCACCCTGCCTTCGATGAATTTATGGGCGCGTATGGAGGTACCGGGAAAGCTACATATGGAATAACTTCAGAACAACGACAAGATTTGTTCACTCTCCCGGAAGATTATTCACTGGCCTACAACATCCCCGCCCGTCTCAAGAACGCACGAGGGTTGGCATCCGTCTTTCGAAAGAAGTTCGGGCAATTAGAAAAACTTGAAGACCAGACTCCAGCCCCTGGCAAGACACTGAAACTGAAACATAATTCGCGGTACGTCTTCTACGTGGTAACTAAAAATGAATTTCAAGATCGATCTACCTACCGCGATGTGTGGGAAGCACTTCGAAACCTACGAGACTATGTGTTGGAATCCAGCGTGAAGAAACTGGCTAGATATAAATTTGCAGCTATAACCCCCGTTATCAGTATCCGATGAAGACGGTGCCCTGTTATTTCCATAAGATCGGAAAGTGTAGAAATGGGGCCAGTTGCCGATTCAAACATTCAGTCTCGGATACACAAAAGTTCCAGGAGGAACTTCCATTTAAGGAGGGGGTAATGTTACGAAACAGCACACTGGTATAGTCCCTAAATTCGACTCTGTCTAAGCCAGGTATGAAACTTAAAATTATGCGGATACGCAGGTTTTTTTTTGGCTTGTACTGAGACATGCATGGCTTAATCTTTGAGACAAGCATATGACTACTGGCAGGATCAACCAGTGACATGGTAGAGATTATTTTTCAAGATACCGGTTGGAAGCCCTTTCGACAGGATTGCTTTAGACATCGCTGGACCATTTCCGACGACAGAAAATGGTGGTAAATACATCCTGGTTGTAATGGATTATTTCACAAAGTGGGTGGAAATTTACGCTATCCCGAACCAAGAGGTACGAGTTCTACGTGGTAACTAAAAATGAATTACAATATCGATCTGCCTATTGCGATGTGTAGGAAGCACTTCGAAACCTCTGAGACCATGTGTTAGAATCCAGCGTGAAGAAACTGGCTATGCCTAAGATAGCGAGTAACCAGATGGATTGGTGAGTCATCAGTAACATGGTAGAAGTTATCTTCCAAGATACCGGCGGTCAGATATTAATTTGCAGCTACAACCCCCGTTATCAGTATCCGATGAAGGCGGTGCCCTGCTATTTCCATAAGATCTGAAAGTGTAGAAATGGCGCCAGTTGCCGATTTAAACATCCAGTCTCGGCTACACAAAAGTTCCAGGTGGAACTTCCATTTAAGGAGGGGGTAATGTTACGAAACAGCACCCTGGTATAGTCCCTAAATCCGACTCTGTCTAAGCCAGGTATGAAAGTTAAAACCCTGCGTATCCGCCATAATTTTAACTTTCATACCTGGCTTATACAGAGTCGGATTTAGGGACTATACCAGTGTGCTGTTTCGTAACAAAAGC
This sequence comes from Galeruca laticollis, assembly GCA_963921935.1. Classification (NCBI taxonomy): domain Eukaryota; kingdom Metazoa; phylum Arthropoda; class Insecta; order Coleoptera; family Chrysomelidae; genus Galeruca; species Galeruca laticollis. Next base: position 174,885,069 of record OY998177.1, read on the forward strand.
AAGCCTGGTATCGTAAAATTATGCAGCTTGGTTTGTCTGTCCATTATAATGATTTAAAATCAGATATTGGAAAATGGTTCAAACATTTGTTCGGTCACCGTTTGTCGATCCGCTTCAAGTATCTGAAATATATTGTTTTCAGTTAATGCCAGATAAACCAGAAAATATTTCAGTGACTGAATTTTCTGATTATTTGGTCGAAAATTATATTGATGACGAATCTAAGTTTCCTCCCATATTATGTGCAGAAATGTCATCAATGTTATACGTTCCACTAACGCATGTGAATCGTTTCATGCGCATTTTAATAAAAGTTTCTATTCCTCGCATCCTAATGTGTTCACTTTTATTGATGTACTTTTAACTTATAAAACAAATACATATATTAACATAAGAAGCTCTAATAATAATATTAATAAACCGCTTTATGGGAAAGCGAAGATATTTTTAGATCAACAAATACATCTATATAAAACCAATGTAAAAAGACTTAAAAAAATTTGTAAAATCCATGTCTTATTATTCCTGAAATAAATGTACAAATACCTTTACCATTTAATTTATTTTATATTTCCTTAATCTCCTTAATTATGTGTTTATCTTGTTGCGCGCAATTCGGCTCCTAATTTTGTTGTTCTTACTCGTATTCAGGTAGAAAATGACCGCTGCGGGCAACTCATCCCTGTTCAAAACAATAGGGATATTTTGACGGAGACCGGTCAGTTGGACCAGGAGTACCTGCATTAATCCTTTTTTGAAAAAGGTCAAGTTAAGCCTACCCTTCAGTTCGTACAGGATAAAATTTTATTTTCTAATCCATTTAATGGACTTACAATATCATTAGGGTAGTAATAGTGGGTAAGTAATAGTGGGTAGTTTTCGACACTTTCAAATTTCTATAAAATTTTATTATATTATATTATAGTTTAAATCCAGCAACGTTCTAGTAAGCATCATTATCCTTCATAAGTATATAGTCAATTTAGTTTGTTTAAGAAGTGTAACTGCACCCAAAATGGATTTGAAGTATATGATTAGTGAAAAAGGACACACATTATTGTTACTAAATAATTTTAAATTTTCTAAAGCTCATGTAGCAAAATGCGGAAAAATTCGTTGGCAGTGTGTTAACAGAGAGTGTTCTTCTAAAATTTATACTGAGGAAGACGAAATAGCTATCTTAGAAACACATCTAGAGCATAATCACATGGAATATAGTACTCTTAAAAGGCAACAGGTTAGCAATGCTTTGAGAAGGAAGGCGTTAGAAGATCTAACAGAAAGACCCTCCAAGCTAATTCATAAGGAATTAAAGGTTTGTTCTTTTTATTATTATTACCACACTTTATTTAACTTCATGTGTATGTTTATTTATTTATCTGTTTTTATTTTTACGCTTTTATTTTTGACCGAAAAATTATTTTTTACTTTTGAGTACACTTAAATAAAGCTTTTAAAAAATTATTTTTTTCATATTTTTATTTTATTAACTTAACTATCGCTAACATTTTTATTTTTGTTTTTAACAGGATAACGAAATTACTGGAGAAACGATATCTTCCGATTTGGAGTGTTTACGGCGGAATATATATGTCGCTCGTCGCAGTGTTTTACCACCACATCCTAAAAATCAAAATGAAGTGTACACTCCACTCCTGGACATGCAACCAAACACTAATAAAGCTGAGGAATTCTTAAGTGTAGTTGATAAAGAAAATGGTGTTATTGTGTTTTCGTGTTATACAAATTTGCATTTTCTTTGCTCTGTGAGTACAATATATATGGATGGAACATTTCACTTTTGTACTAAATTTTTCTTCAATTATTTACTGTTCGTGCTTTTAAAAATGGCTATTATATACCTGTTGCGTTTTGCTTATTACCAAATAAGAACAGCTCAAGTTATTTAAAATTATTTCAACTGTTAAATGAAAAATGTAAAACTTTGGATCTGGTATTTAAACCTTCAACAGTCATTGTTGATTTTGAAAGGACAATTCATAACTCTTGTTCAATAATGTGGCCGAATATAAAAATTGTAGGATGTAGATTCCATTTGTGCCAATCGTGGTATCGTAAGTAAGTAAGTAATGTTTATTTATTTTGAAAGAAAGAAAAAAAATTACAATTACAGTTACGAATATCAAATATACATAAATAAACATAAATAATCACAGAAGATCTAATAGGAAAGAACCTGAGTTGTGTGTGATGCATTTATGTGTGCAGCTATGTTCAATCTATACATAAGTTCTAAAATCTAATACTTAAAATAAACGTAAAGTTTAATATTTATAATCTAAACCAAAATCTAGAGTAGAAAAAATACCTGTAATATAGAGGTAAGTATCTTTCAGAGATTATTTACTATATTTCTAAATATGTGTCGGTCTTTACTAAGAATCCATTTATCAATTTTTATTCTGAATATATGTAATTTTTTTATTTGTTTCAGAGAATGTGGAATTAAGTTGTGTAGTTTTGCTCCTATGTAATCAAAGAATCGCCGTTTAATATTTTTTTCGCATTTAGGTATTTTTACAATATTTTGGTCTCTAGTCCGCGTATTGTATTGATGTTCCATTTCTTCTAACTCTATTTTCCTGTTAAAAATAGCTAGAAGTATTCGTTGACAGTAAAGCTGTCCTATATCAAGATTTTTGCTGATATCAAACAGACGATCGCTAGAGAAGGTGCGCTTTTTACCATGGATTATTTTCAGTATCCACCTTTGTAAAATATTGATTTTTTCTAAATGGTTATCATACACCCCCCCCCTCCCCCCCCAACCCAGGATGCCATGGGATAACTGTGACTGAACGAGTGCAAAATACACTGTTTTTAGATGAGGTATGCTTAAAAATCCTTTTAGAAATTTAAACATACTAATGAGACCTCTTAATTTCTTTGCAATATTATTTATTTGCAGATTCCAACGAAGATTCTTATCGATAACTATCCCAAGATATTTAGCATATTGCGCCTCTGGTATTTCCGTCATATCATCGATTTTGAGATTTCCCATGTCAGGCAGGGTACTCGAGTAGGATGCAAATGGCAAATAGTAGGTTTTGTCGATGTTGAGAATAACTTTATTACAGGCAAACCATTTTTTAATCAAAGAGAAATCGGTTTCAGCCATTCGTTTTAGATTTGCCCAAGAGTCTGATTTGTAGAATATCACAGTCTCATCAGCGAAACTCGTTATTGTACCATTCAAGTCCATATTCAATAAACTATTTATATAAATTATAAACAAAAGCGGTCCGAGAACAGAACCTTGTGGTACCCCATAGGTTACTGTCCTCGGTTGACTGATGGCATCGCCGATTTTTACCTGTTGCTGTCGGCCTTTCAGGTAACTGCCTAATAAGTGGAAGATTTTGCCTTTAAGTCCATATTTCTGCAACTTATACAATAGTATGTCGTGCGATACAGTATCGAAGGCTTTAGAGAAGTCAACGAATATAGCTAAAGCGGGTGTTTTTAGTCAACAGCCTCATAAACTGTTTTTGTAAGAGAACAAATATCATCTTCTGTTGATTTGCCTTCTCTAAAGCCGAACTGATTGTCTGAGATTACGTGATATTTATTTAGGAATTTTACGATTCGGCTTTTTAGTATTTTTTTCGATGATTTTTGACACCGAAGAGATCAAAGATATTGGACGTAAAATTCAAAATTTGGGCTTAGTCACAGAATATAGGAACAAAAACTCAGAAATAGGCAATTTTCTTAAATTGTTTTTTGGACTTCAATTTTTAGACCCTCATGAAGTAAAAAACTTTTTTTCTAAAGAAATTCATTCAATAATGCCCAGTAATCCGAGTCTATTGAAATTTTGCGATTATATCGTGGAAACTTATATCGATGAAGAAAGTAATTTTCCCCCAAGTATGTGGGCTTGTACTACAGATAGTATGTATAGGACCACAGACGCGTCTGAATCATTTCATTCTCATTTTAATTCTAATTTTTTTAGTTCTTACCCAAGTTTGTTTAATGTTGTAAATATTTTAATAAACTTTCAAGCAGAAACATATATTAAAATAAATTCCACAAAATGTTCCACCAAAAAAACTAAAAAGTGCAACACAGAAAAAAAATGATTTTATTAAAGTTAAGATAGCAGAATATAGAAATGGCCTATCATCACAAAAATATTTTGTAAAAATTATGTCTTACTATAATTCACCTCAATAATAAATAATATGTTAAGTAAATAGTGATTGTTTTAATTCTTAGAAAGCAACCTTAATCCGCTCGAAGTGCGGTCGTGGTCCAACTGATCGGTGTACTTAAAACAGGTACCTGGCCCATAGATAAATACTTTTAATACGGGGAAGAATTGAATCTCCTGTACTAAGTCCGAAGCCACAAAGTTTTGTCGAGTGCTGCGCCATCTATTGTGGTGGAAGGTTACTATTCACCAACAGGGAAAAAATAAAGGAAGAGACCTGCATGATTAGTCACAGTTTACTAGCTACTACTAGATGGCAAGCCAAGCAAATACTGAAGGTTTTTTAAATTATGCCTATATTGTTTTTTCTTAAATAATTAAATAAAAACAGTCACACAAAGTTTAAACATTTTTTGAAACAACCTGTTATTTTATTTTTTATAAGACGAATGTCAACAAATAGTTTCAAAAATTTAATATAAAGTTTTGTTTATAAAATAGTACAGGTGATTTTCTTTATTTTCTTCTCAAACTTAAGATAAGAATAATTTATTGATAATAGCATGTGCTAACAAATATTACACATATAATACAATATAATGGATACACATTTTTCAAAAAGTTCAGATTTTTTAAAGGTTTCAGCAGCATACCTTTTTGACAGCAACTGACGACTTCTAAACTGGGTAGCTCTTTTTTTAAATTGAGTGGCTATTTGATAGAGACGTCTGGCTTTTGGTGATAGGTCTTTAACCCTAGAGACATTCACCTCAGCAAGTAAATCAGATCTTTCTCTTTCTAAATTAAAAAATAATATCATTAACAATAAAAAATAATATGAATATGCAATATACATTGCATTTAGATAACATTTTCGTTGAAATGTTGAATTTTAAACACTATTTTAGACAATATTCTAATAGAAGTATACAGTCAAAACTTGATGTAACTAAATACTATGCAATTATAAATGCATTTCTAAGTACCTAATAATTTTTCATGTTTTTTAATAAATCAAAATATTGACCTATACCATATCTACTATTTTTGTGAAAATGTCTTTGATAAACACCTATATATTAATAAATCAATTTATTATTCACTCACTTCTTTTTGGAGTAACTGTGGCATTCAAGTCTGCTGGTGTGACAGAAGTAGAATCTTGAACAGCATGTGTTGATAATTTCAGCTCGGGTTCAACTGAGTAGCTACAACTAGTCTCATTAATAGCACAGGATTCTTGTGCTTTTTTAGCTCCCAGTTTCACAAACTGAGCATTTAAAGCTTCCTGTAACTTTAAAGTCCTAGGACTCTCAGTTACAGATGCAGTGCCAATTTGTGGTACAGCTAAAGAGGTTGATGGTTCAGCTTCAATTATTGAGGAAGGAACATAATCAGTTACTGTTTCTAAAGATTCTAGAAAATAAAAACAATTATTGACTAAATGTATCCTAGTTAGTTGTTAGTTTTTTTCTTTAATTATTATAGATTTACCTGGTAAATGGACTGATGGGAAATCTCTTCTTTTCAGAACTTTATTTGCACCAAAATCTTTAGGTAAAAAGTGTATGGCACACACTCTACAATTGTAAATATTTTCAGATGTCATTTTCTCCTTCAACCTTCTGTTTCCACATAAATTTACCCATTTGTCAAAAATTACTTTATTTTTTGAAATGGACATCCTAACAGCTTGGTTTGGGTAAATTCACAGATGACGGTATTACAGCAATCAGTAAAATAAAGTTCGTTACTAACCTTCCAAGCGAATAGATGGCGTTAAAAATGCAGTTTAGCAGTGGCTATAAAAGATCGCAGGGCATGACCTGGCCCGTGGTCGAACTGTCCGACTCCTATTTTGACGAAGCAAACCGATCCAAACCTGGTGAACATTTGACGTTTATCACATGTCAAATGTTCACCGGGTTTAAACTGATTTGCTTCGCCAAACTAGCCCTTATGTCTACCTGTCTAGCTAAATTTATTTGGCGAAGTAATTTTCAAAATGAAGTACGTCAGATTTTTAAAATAAATTTTTGGAGTAAAATTTTCTTACCGAATCTCCCACGTCCTTGAATTAATGTCCGGAAATTATTCAAGCACTAGGGAGATTATGAAAATATTTAAAAATTGCTCCAATTTCCCAAAGAACTAACGTTTTTTGCTAGGTAGTATTTTGTAGTAATGATAATAAATATTATTTTGTTGTCGCTTTGTAAGTATTTAAAATCTTTATTCATGAATTTTTTTAAGGGGCAAGCCTCACCACTCTTTCTCCCACCACATACAGAAGCTGTTGCTATACCCAACAATCTCACTTTCAAGCTAGAATTTCTTGTCTTGATAGAGCAACTTTATGGCAAAAACGGCATCCAACTTTTCAAAAACAATTTCTTGATCGCTTTTTTGCCGTTTGTTTAAATATTATTCTCTCTCCAGTCACACAATCATGAGAGTTTTCTAAAGCTCCTTACAGATTAGTTAGTCACATATATCATTCTCTGTATATATCATAATTTTTAAAGTTATTATCGTCATTTCCAGCTGTGACAAGCTTTAAACTTAGTATTCCATTCCATTTTTTCAATTTTATCTCATCTACTTCTTTATAGTTTATTTTTCATTTCGTATTAATGGTCGTTGTAATTTCTTTCAATCTCTTTATGTAAAAACTGGATATCTTACATGGTCTAATTTCTATTCACCGTAAATTTAATATTTTTTGTACCTTTGTCTCTATCTATTGAACTTATTCTTCTTTCTTCGCTTATACTTTTGGCTTATTTTCTCAGAAATTCATTATATTTATCATATATTTTTCTGCAAATTTGAACTCTTTGTTGTTGAACTTCGAGCGAAATTGAAATTTCTTTCGTGATGTTATTTACTTCCTGGAATTATTTACTTTATCGTGTCGTCGTTATTCGGATCAGCTCTCGAGTTATGTGATTTAATTCCCGCAGTCCCCGCTACTGCCATCAAACTAGGCTACGGCAACGCAAGCGTCGTGGCGCTTATGAGGCGTCACGACGTCCGCTCAGCTGGTCCCTGGGAGTCAGTACGGCCGCGTCGACCAATCGGTTATTGCGAAATGACGAAAATATCGTCACCAACGAGCTGATAGACAACATCTCGAAAGTTTAAAAAAATAACTTTTAAAAAATCAAAAAAAAAATACGAAAAACACCTTAAAACGAGACGATGATTTTGTTCGCGAACCCTAACATCGTAGTGCTGTGAAATGCAAACGCAACCCGCCGAAAATGGGGCCACTTCCACGGGGGCCACGGGCACGGCGACCACTAGGAGTCACGTGAACGGTGGCAGATTTGACTTCGACGACGGGGGGACGTACTGTGGGGGATGGGAGGAAGGTAAAGCCCACGGACATGGGGTATGCACTGGACCTAAAGGACAAGGAGCCTATTCTGGATCTTGGCATTATGGATTCGAGGTGTCAGGAGTCTATACTTGGCCGAGGTAATTTTATATCGCTTTATATATTTTGCCAGGTTAAGTAGACATGTTTTCTTTTCGAATATAATTCTATCAGCGAACGTTTCAAACGGTTTTCGAGGAATTCACATGTGGCAATCTGAGCGTCTGGATTTGTAGGTCAAGTTAAGTTGTGAAACATAAGCAGTTATGGCCCGTATTTCTTTTTTTAAAACAATACTGCTAAGAATGACGGTTTTAGATAAAGTTAGACGGCAATAAAATTCGAATGTTACACTGTAATCTTGTTAGAAGTACAAATTGAACTTTTTGATAATTGGAATGTGAAACAAGTAGAATATATAAGTACGTCAAGGTCTGTCATGTCACTGACATTAATACTGTGAAAACATAGTTTTATATAGGTTCTGGAATTCAAGGGTGTTAAATAGATGCTTAAAGAATTATTTATTTATACCATATAAAGTTTCTAACAATAATTAATAATTTTGTAAAAATAAAAATACACAAGGTCGATATATAAGTGGACTTTTCATGACATCCTTGAAATATTTTTTTACAAATAACTAACAACAGGTTGTCCGTAAATCCATCAATGATGATCGTCGAATTCACTCTGGAACTAGTATTTTCTTCTTTTTATTGCTCAAATATTTTTTAACATACACGGAAATAACAAAGACAAAGCATTTTCAAGAATTAAGGCAAATAATACAATGTAAATAGAAAGGAGTCAATATGAACATTATGATCGCTCGGATCATCGAACCGATATCCACATCTAGTTTAATTGTAGCCAAATCTGTGAGTCGCATATTTTTTAAATTAATTTTGTGGTTGAAAATACATGTCAGCTTGCAGATCATATAGGTTAAGATGTAGGTTAGGTGGTTGATCATTAATAGTTGCTCGAAGGGGATTATTGTAAATGTAAAGGGATACACTGCTATTAAGGTGCTCAATTTCCTCACATCTTGCATTGAACGCATCAATAACTTGTTGACAGTTGCTTGAAAACTCAATAATTTTTTCTTTGAATTCTTTTCATAGTCGCACACAGGAAAAATCTATTAAGTTGTTGTTTTCCAAAGCACTTTATTATTACAGTCAAATATGAACCTATCTGATTAGTCAAATCAGTAATCAGTAAAGTTCATTAAAAAGTCTAGATCTCTAAAATAAAAACGGGGTAATTTAATTTTTCGAAAGAGAAAAAAGTCATCCTGAACCATATTAGGGTAATACACAGGTTGTTTGATATGTTTTGTTGAGTTTTTGGTCAAAACATTTGTATACAAATAACAACCTTGTCAATAGTGCTAAACAATAGTTTGAATGGTAGAAATAAATTCGTGGAACATATAAATTTATGTGCGGCCATCACATCTCGATTGGTTTTGGATGCACTGTACTACATATACGCACGAGCTCTTCAGGAAGTCGATTCAGTAGTAATACCCCTAGGATCTTGATAATACCGAGATAATTTTGTCATAAAGAATGCTGAGAGCGTGTTGCTTGATAATAGCCCAGGCCGAAGATTATCCTTGATTATCACTTGAACTCAAATTTGATGAACTGCGTTTTCGTTTGTTTGGATCCTGCTGTAATCTTTTAAGTTTTGAATTTCTTGCATCTCGCGCATTTTTGAATATGACACTGGTAAACGGGTCGAATACAATTTTGAAGTCACAAAACTCGAGAAATATTTTCCATACAAATTTTTTTGATTTGATTGTATTCTTTGGTATATTATTAGATATAATATCATTAATTGAATCATTAGATGCAATACCGAATCTTCACGACATTTTAAAACCAGTTGTCAGTTTGACGTTTAATTAATTTTTAATAAAAAAAAACACCAAACTGAAAACACCACATATAGGGTATTATCAAAGGTAATACCACGAGTGCTTCAAATTTTATCGATAATTTTTTCTTTTCCACGAAAACTTGTTTATTTGGCAAAAATATGCAAACAAACCGATTGAAAAGTCCTAACGGACTCGTGATTTAATCTAAATTCGGTTTGTTTGAATGTTTTTGCCTCAAATAAACAAGTTTGAGTGATGAAAATAAAAAATTATGTGATAAATTAACTCCAATGTTAAAATGTCATATACCTGGAAATGTTATTGTCACTTTGCCATCGATAAAAAAGGTGCATCCTTTTTTATCGCGATAAAAACTTCTCTTCCTCAATATCTAGTAAGCGGACGTCACTTTTACACAATGACAATGAGTCGCAATTATTGTTGTTGTTCATCCATATATTCTGTCGTTAATTTATCTTGCCAAAAAACACTCGAGCTTTTCTTTTATTAGATAAATTCCTCTTTGACTCAAAGTTTTGCCAATCACTAAATTTGCTCGAAAAACTGACATTAGATAAAATCGCTCCACCTTCGGTGTCGCGATTTTATCATGTCAGTTTTTCTCGTAAAATTAGTGATTGGCAAAACTGTTTCGTTGCAAAGAGAAATTTATCCGATAAAAAAAAAGCTCTTGTGTTTTTACTGTTGATAAAATTTGAAGAACGAGTTGTATTTGGGAAGATTGTTTTTTTCAACAATTTAAAAGGATTTTGCTTTATTTTTTCATTTAATTATTTTATTGAATTCAAAGAATACATAAGCTAACTAGAAATATGATCAACTTTTTGAACAAGAGAAAAAATTAATTATTTGAAAAATTACAGTTATTAAAAACACAGTTTTTGTAAATTGTTTGGCCAGCAGGAACAGCTGTCTCTTCCAACTCATGTGTGGATATAATATTGGTTGATGTTGCCGCATTTGTTGATGTATTGGTTAATGTTGCCGCAGTTGTTGATGTATTGGCAATAAATATCGATTTGTTCGTTCTAACTTTATCCATGATATTTTTATGGTGTTCGGCATCAATATGTAAATAAGACTTCAGCGATGCTGCTGTGGCGTGACCTGTTATTTTGATGGCTTCTTGTTCCTGTATACCTTTCTTCATTAGATGCGTAACCAAAGTTGATCGGCCTGAGTGATTAGTTATTCTTCTTTACTTAGTGTCATGTCCACATTTTTCAGCTGATTTCTTTAACCATTTGCCCATTTCATTATTACCCGCTGGTATATTTTTATACCAAGTAGCATTTAAATTTTTCCAATAAGGATTTGGAGTAAGAAAAAATCGATCAGTGGTGATATTTTTACCGCGTTTATCCATAATCTTATTATTCAATCTTATGGGGCACCGTTCAGGATTCTCTGAGTTAGGTGTCAACCATTTTGTGTCGGTGCATTTTTTATTCCCACCCTGGCAAGTTCTACTAAATATAGGATTATATTCTAATCGTCCTGGTTTTTCACCTGTATTATTTAATTCCTCCCTGATATAATGCATAAGGCAATTAACACCTTCGCCCCCGCGCCATGCTAATTCATAGGAAATAATATGAAAGAACTTCATTTGGAGACCCGAAGGCGTATTTTCGTCACACGAACCGATCACACTCATATATTCTTCTTCTTCTAGTGCTATTGCACTTTGCTTTCTTTTTTCTATACAACTTTGCAATTCTTATATTTTGGCATTTCGCATCTTTCGCTCTTTTAAATTCCAAATCTTGAAACGGATTGAAGCTTATATTGAATTCTAGGTAGTATTTGTCCTGTATCAACTTGGCTGTTACATTCCATATGGTTTTCAAAGTATATTCTTTGTAATCTTCGCCGTTACATTTTTTCATATTTGCTGCCTAGTCTTCTAGAATTTTTCCAATTTCTTGAATACTCGTATTTTTTTGTAGTTGGTAGTTACTGATTCTGCAAAATGCTTCCATATACATTTTTTGGATTTTATTGTGTTTTGTCGAGTGGAATTTTGTATTAAATGTTCAATATTCTCTTGGGTGATGGCACTGAATCGGTTTGTGTTCATTTTTCAATAAACTTCGAAGCACTTTTAGTTGTCAATAATGACAAATTCAAAGTAAAATTTTTACGTTTCAATGTAAACAAGGTATTATCGATGAGGAAGCAGTTTTATCAGTATAATACCGAATGATTGGCTAGAATAATGTATTGCTATTGGTTGAAACCACCAAAATGTCAGATTTTGACAAGTGAAAAAAATAATCACTGTAAGCCTCTTGTAATATTATCAGTCCTTCCGCACATCTCATGTGCAAAATTTGAAACAGACCCTTTGTTCAATGAAGCAAATAAACTAAATAACATATGCCACTCAAACTTCTCGTGCATACAGAGGACAGCTCTGCCAATTTGGCAACAAGATGAATTTCAACAATCGCTTTAAATGCCGTTCTTAAATAACCAATTCCAGGTAATTGATAGAAGTAGATGGAAACTTTGTAAATAAATTCTTCTATTCCTAAATTCTTGTTCGTTACGCCGCGAATTTTTAAGTAACTAGAGCTATCATATCAGCACGGGTTATACTTATGTAATTATCAGTAAAAAGCAACCACTGAATTTTTTGAATAGGTACTTTTAGCAGTGACGAATGAATAACTTAATTGAAGTGTACTACTGATTTCGTATTTATTGAAGCTTATCTGATGATACGTGATGGTAATGTCACGTTATCTAAGATGTTGATGTAATGCTCGGTTTCCAATGTTAGGTTTTTAGTTTTTAAAGTAATTATCCTGGTTGAAATATGCAATTTATTTAAGAAAAATTAGCAGCTAACATTACATGACATAAAATTTTTTAAATTGACAGTTCTATCTTTTTAGTTACTAATAATCAACAACCTAATTGTTACGATATTTAAAATGATTTCTAACACCTTCTCCTAATTTTAAATATCTTAATCAAGATTTTAAAAATAACAAAAACAATATTTTTTTAAAACTAGAGTTCATACATGAGAGAGTTGCTATGTTTCTGAAATTTAACAGTTCCTAGAAACTTGTCTTACTGTTCAATTTTCTTTTCGTTTTCTGAACTTCTTTCTATTCTCTTCTCTTCCCATTCGATTTTTTAATTCTCTCCTTAAATCTTCTATTTCCTGTTCATTTTCTACCATGATTAAGCCATCATCAACATATATAGCAAGGAAAAGGTTACTTTTAGACCATACAAGGACTTTCGAAGACGGCAAATTTTGTTTTTATTATCTTCGTAGCCTTCAGGTAATGACATGAAGTTCGCCACATAGAAACGATGTTTTGATGTCAAACTTTTTCATTTTGTAGTTGCTTTTGACTGCTAAGCCAAACATTACCCTTAGAGCTGTTGAGCTGACTACTGGACTAAAAACTGGACTAAAAGTATCTTTAAAATCTATCCCATACTCTTGTTGACACCCTCGTACTACCAATCTGGCTTTATATCTTCCATCATTTTTTAATTTGAACACCCATTTGCTGGTCAAAATCTTTTTTTATTAGCTTCTGACAAATCAACTAAGTCCCAAGTTTTATTTCTTCTTAAAGACTCCTTTTCTTCTTCTATTCCTTGTATCCAATTTTCCTTTTCAGGGCTGTTGACTGTTTCTTGATAACATCACATAATCGTTATACCTTTTTGGCAAATTTATTTTTCTTTCTCGCCTGTTTTCTATTGGGTCTTCTATTTCACCTTCTCCTAAATTTACAATTGGTTCAAATTGTTCATTTTCGTATTCATGCTGAATCTCTTCATTTTCGCTGTCATCATTTAGAGTTTCTTTATTTCCATTGTCATTATTTAGATTTTTTTCTTCTTCATCAGTCGATTCGAGTTTTTAAATATCGTCTTCTTTTTGCATATCTTCATGGTTTTCTTCTTTGAAAATAATATCTCGAGAAACTACTACTAGTTTTTTATGATTATCAAACAATCTATAGCCATTTGGTGCATAACCAATAAAGATATATTCTTGGCTTCTTGGCTTTCGTTTTTTATGGTATCCTAGGGTTTTTGCAAAAGCTCTGCAACCGAAAAATTGAAGTCCGGACAGATTAGGCTGCTTTCCTGTCCAATTTTCGGATGGAGTTTTTCCAGTATTGTTTGATTCGGTTGGACTGCGGTTTAGTAGATAAGTGGCTATATAAACAGCTTCACCCCAAAATTTATTTGTTAATCCTGAGTCGAAAATTAATGCTCACGCCTTTTCTAGAAGAGTTCGGTTTAGGCGTTCAGCTTTGCCATTCATCTGCGGAGAATGAGGTACTGTATAATCCAATACGATCCCCTTCACATTACACCACTGTTTTAGTTTTAAATTTGAGAACTCGCCTCCGTTGTCACATCTTATCTTGTATATTCTTCCATTTTTATGAGCCTCCATTTCTTCTATACATTGTTTAAGATAATCTGTATCTTCATATTTGTGTTTTAATAAATATACAACTGAATAATGAGTAAAATCATTCAAAATAGTTAAAATATAATTCTTTTCATCCCATGTTGTAGGTTCAATTGGACCACAGATATCAATATGTAATATTTCTAGTGGACGAGTAGCTCTTGACCTTGTTGTAGAGAAAGGATTTTGGACTTGTTTTGACTTTATGCAGACCTCACATTATTTTTCAAGATTATTAAAATCATTCTTGTTTACTTCCAATCCGTTAGAAATATCTAAGAGTTTTTTTAAATTCTGTAATGATGATTGCTTTGTTTTTCTCCATTTAATACTTCCAACCCATTTTTTAAAATAACAACTTTATCTTCAGTAAATTTTATATCACCCCCTTTGTCTGTTATAGCACTTACTGATAAAAGATTTTTACTTAGATCGGGCACATATAACACATTGTTTAGAATGCAAGACTTATTAGTAATTTGTCCAACACCTTCTGCTTGCATCGTTTCATTTTTCTTTGCTACACATATTTCGCTTTTCTTATTTTTCACAAATTCAAAAAGATCCTTATTTTTACACATATTAGTCGTTGAACCAGAGTCTACGATAAATGTGGTATCAAATTTTGATTCACAATTTTTATTTTCATGTGTTAGAAAGCTTACTTTACTACCATCCTTTTTTGACTTTTGATAAGTTTTTCGGAAAAACAGTTTTCTTCTGTATGGTTATTCTTTTTACATATTGTACATTGTTTTGCTCTGCAATCTTTCATAAAATGTCCAATTTTTCCACAATTATAACACGTCTTGATGCTTGGTTAACAAATTTTCCTTTTTTAATGTGCTTTTCTTCAGCTTTAAATGTTACACTTTCGTCTTTTTTTGTTCCTTTTATTCTATTTTCTTCTGAAACTAATCTGGATATTAAATTGGTCAATGATCTTTCTGCTAATGGGGCTGATTCCCAGGCTGTGACAAAATGTTTGTATTCTTCAGGTAGAGTAGAAAGAATTTTAGATATTATCATATCATCACTAACACATTGGTTTAATGTTTTAAGTCGAAAGGCTAAATTTTCAATTTTGCTTATGTTCAGTGGCATGTCTATTTGTTTATAAAATTTAAAATGGAAAAATTCTTGTAACTGATTACATTTTTGCTGCTCAGAATCCTTATGGAAAATGTTACACAGTTTGTTATACATTTGACATGAATTTTCACAGTTTATTATATGCATTAAATGCTTTTTATCTTTAATTGTAATTATCACTTTTTGTGCTTTAGCATCCTTTTTATTCCATTCTGCTTTCTCTGCGGGTTTATTCAAGTTTTCAAACTTCCAATCTCCGTTTACAATTTCATAGAGTCCGTTGGATTTAAACAGTATTAGTATCTGAAATTTCCATACCTCGAAAGTTTCATTATCGCATAGTTTTTCAATCAAAGCACTTTCATCAGATTGAGACATTTTTATTTTATATTATGCCGCTAAAGTTCTCACGTAACTTCAAAGTTTTTACCGGGAACAGCAGATTTTACAATCACGATTTTTATTTCTCACAAAGTTTTTAGTTCACTAAGTTTTTACACAGCTGGTGAGCAAGTGAACTGACCTGGGCCCATAACCTGTTAGGTTTTTGGTTTTTAAATATGCAATCTATTTAAGAAAAATTAGCAGCTAACATTACATGACATACAATTTTTTAAATTGACAGTTCTATCTTTTTAGTTACTAATAAACAACAACCTACTTGTTACGGTATTTAATAGTTATTTTTCTACTCTCACACTAGTAAATTCCATATTACCTACTATTTGGTTACTAAGTAAATAGATCATTACGGATACTGGCACGTAATAAAAAAAATTACGCTTCTGTTCTAGAAAAACATCAATTTATCACCCAGGCCTAGTCAGTCAATGGTTTCGAGTAACCATGGAAACGAGTTAGTAGAGTTTATTAATTAATAAGACTCGCTGTCACTAGCTGTTAGTGTGAATGTACATTGGTTTTAAAGACAAATAATTAAAATGAGCTCATCAAATAGTGAAAACGAACTAAGTCGCACACCACCCAATATTATACAGTTAGCCGCGGACACTACTGACAACATATTGCCAGAAAAATCAAGAGGAAGATATGAAAATGTATACCGGCAGTTTATGTACTGGCGAACAACTAACAATGTAAGTTTATTTTCTGAAAACGTACTCTTGACATATTTTGAAGAAATCACTAAAAAATTCAAACTATCTTCATTATGGGCAATATATTCGATGTTGAGGAGTACTAACAACTTTGAATAATAATGTCAATATTGAAAATTACGCAAAATTGCGAGGTTACTTAAAAAGACAATTCGACGGTTTTAAAAGCAAAAAATCGAAAACCTTACATTCTGATGAGATGAAACTTTTTTAAATGAAGCTGCTATAATGTGCAGTATTTATTCGTGAAGGTATGTTTTTTAACAAAATAAAAATGATATAATATTATATACTTTTAAGGTTGTTGCAATTTTTGGAATAAGTGGAGCTTATAGGAAACAAGAGTTAAAAAATCTTAAACTTAGTGACATCAATGATTCAGGTACCATACTGTTGGTTAGAATCCCTGATACGAAAACTAAAGTACCTAGATCTCGTAATTTCTGGTAATTTCTATAAAATCTGCAAACAATATACCAACAATATATAACCAACAAGTTAGTGGTCCGCAAATTAATCAATTTTTCCTAAACTATCAAAGAGGTAAATGTACGAAACAAGTGGTAGGATTGAATAAAATAGGCGGTGTACCTAAACAAATGGCCGAATATTTAAAGTTACCTTATCCCTACAGTGTACACAGGTCACTGTTTAAGACGAACTTCCGCCACTCTTTTGGTTGACGCCGGTGGTGATTTAATGACTCTTTTAAACGACATGGGGGTTGGAAGTCTTCGACTACAGCTGAGGTATATGTCGATGATTCAATAAATAATAAGACATTAACAGCCAATAGAATTATAAATTCGGTTGAAAATAATCTACAAACATTAGTAATGTCCAAAAAGAATATACCATACAGTCTACGTCATCCCAAAATTTACAGGATACTTTTGAAAACCCGAAAAGGGCGGATAAGGGTATAGTAATAAATAATTGCCAAAATTTTACAATTAATTACTATAAATAAATGTTACTTTAAATTATTTTTTCTGGCTACTGCTTAATAAATAAATGCAACTTGTTATTCATGCGTTCTATTTTTATTAATGAAGTTGTTCGTAGAAAAAGTATAGTACACAACTAGAGTTGTAAGCTTATTACATGCTTATAGAATTACCACACTCGCCGCTACGCGGCTCGTGCGCAACTTTTCTATTCGCATGTAATAAGCAGCTTACAACTCTTGTTATGTAATATTCTATTGTAAAACAAGTGTCACAATGACTCGTTTTGTAGTACGAGTGAAGTTTGCACAACGAACCGCGAAGCGGTGAGTTGTGCAAATCACGAGTACTACATAAAGTCATTGTGGCACAAGTTTTACACAATATTTTTTATAATTCGCATTTATTTAATTATTTGAATAAAATAGAATTTCATATAATCCCTGTTTTTAAACTAGGAGGAGTGGTTTGAATTTAAGTTGGTAATTCTGTAGATTCCTAATTGGTCAGATCACAGATGGTTTTATTCAGCACTTCTGACTTTTGACTCATTATAACCGAATAATTGTGTAAATTGTAAACAAACTTTCATTTAAGCAAAAAGAGGATAATTATTTGTTTAAAAAAGAGCTTCTTCGTATATGGTCTTGCGATCTATTTATGAACATAATTATTTCTGTAATACATCTTCACATAGATATCTGGTAATTTATTCCAAAAATCGAACGTTTTGTATACCTATATATTGATCCTATACAATATAAAAATAAACAATTGACAAATCATTGATAAATAAACGTTAACGTACTTTACTCATTAATATTTTTAATATATAAATCATTCTAATTTACCTTTAGAATAATAATTTGCTAGTTAGAACAACCCTAGACCATTTTATTTATAATTTGTGTCAAGGTTAAAGTCAAATGTCAAATAAAAATATAACTAAATTCAATAACCAACTATACACTAAAAATTACTATAACAGTGTTCAAAGAGCTTCATTGTGACACTGTAAACAATGTTATAATGAAGTTTCTTATACGCGAATTATAAAAAATTATTTCTAACATCCAATAGCCCATTATATTCGACACCCAAACATTTATAGATAAATGCATACTATTTGTAGTTGGAATTTGCTTCGTATAGGTCTGTATATATCCTTACTCTAGAAAGCACCATACATTTCTGGGTCACTCTGCATCAGTATCTACCTTTTTTGTTTTAATACCTTGTATTTATTCATAATATGTACTGTTTATGGCTCCTTTTTGCATATTCTTCTGGCAAGAATAAATAATTTTATCTTTTATCTGTATGACCAATTATTCCTACTAACTATTCCTGGAACTGAGATTCCTGAAGGATTTAAATAGATATATTCTATGGGATCATTGTATTTATTTTCATTAAAGACCTACCCCACATCTCAACTTGTTCTTGCTAGCGTTTTCTACCATAAAATATGCAACCATATCCGACAAATCGAAATTTGTTCCTATTTTGATATAACATTCAACTTTTGGCTTAATAACACGGCTAACATACCAACTATTAGTGAATTTATCACCAAAAATTCAATAGATTGTCTCAAACACTGCCACGAAAATTGACACAAAATTTCAGAGACGGAAATTGAGCAGCAAATATTACTAAGAATGTGTGTGTTGTAACATATCTATATAACATTGTTGCTTTTAACCTCTTTTAACCCTCAAAAATTGTTCTGTCAGGTACTTTGGCTGATGGCAACCCTGTAACGTCTGACGGATGGCGGACCTGAGTTAAGTGAGCTGGGGATCGGGAGAATGACAGATAACGTAACGAGAGACTGACGGTTAAGGGTGAATATTAAGAACCGACTGTAAACTAGAGTAAGCAAGGGTTTTGAGAGGAATAAAGTATCTGAATAATAGACAATCCCAAAAGTGTATTATTATCGAACCCCCAAACATAACATGGTGGCAGCGGTGGGATACTGAGTTACCAATTCAAGATGAATTGCAATGGGAAACAGAGGCTCATGTTAGACTTATAGTCCAGTCGGTTGAGATAAAATCTTATTTTCTAGACGAAATTAAAGCTGAACAGGAAAAAGACCCTATTACAGTTCAAATTAAAAAATATACTGAGACAGGTTGGCCAAATAAAAGTAATTTGGGTAATGGTTTATCACTTTATTATGAGTATAGATTTGATTTTTCATTTTCTGAAGGGTTCTTATTGCGAAGTTCTCGTATTTTTATCTCGGCTTCACTTCAATTAAAATGTTTGAAATTTATTCACGATGGGCACTTAGGAATTGTAAAGTGTAGACAAAGAGCAAAAATGTCCGTATGGTGGTTAGGTCTTTCTACTCAAATAGAAAATTTGGTTAGAAATTATCATCAATGTGTGAAAAATAGAATTAATTTTAGAGAACCCATGATTGGAGACATTTTACCCTGACCGTGCTTGGCAGAAAATTGCGTCAGATTTGTTTAAGAGTAATAATATTTGGAACCTTATTGTTACAGACTACTACTCCAGATTTTTTGAAATAATTAAGCTTACAAAAATGACCGAATTAGTTATCATAAACAAATTAAAGTAGTTATTTTCTAGATATGGAATTCCCGAAATTGTTAGATCAGACAATGGTCCGCAATTTCAGTCTGAATTTAAAAAGTTTTCCTGTGAATATGATTTCAAACACATAACGAGTAGTCCTTACTTTGCACAGGCTAATGGCTGTGTTGAGGCAGCTGTTAAAATTGCAAAAAATCTTTTGAAAAAAAAAGGATGACCTTCATAAAGCTTTGTTGGCTTATCGAACGACACCCTTAGAATGCGGTTTTTCCCCAAGTGAGTTGATGTTTGGGAGAAAAGTGCGCTCTTTTAAGCTATTGTTGCCAAGCCAACTTAACAATCCCGTCGACAAGCAATTTTTGATCAATAGGGAAAGTAAGGTAAAAGAAAAGTCCATCAAAGAATTTAATAACAGACACCGGTCCAGAAAATTATCTGACCTAGAGGTAGGAGATTATGTCTGGGTAACGGATTTAAGAGTTTAGGCTAAAATACTCGAAATTTTAGACGAACCTCGTTCATACCTAATTGAATCAAACTCTGGAATTTATCGAAGAAACAGGTGGCACCTGATACCAGCACCTTATTATACTCAGCAACAGTTTACCCCGGCATATACTTCACCCGATAATTACCAACCTCTAAATTCTAATAATAATAGTTCAAATTTAACAGAAACATATAAAGAGTGTAAACGGAATGATATTTCTAGTACGCCTGAAGGTGAATCTCTTGATGTTTCTAGATCTAGTTTCACTTACCCTAATAAGATTGTTTCCCCTAAAATGAATGTTTACTTGAATGACCCTGTTTCCCCTAAACCGTCTATAGAAAACTCAAATGTTAGACCTAGACGTGAAATTAAAAAACCTAGGTATTTAGATGATTATGAATGTTTGTAAATTTAATTAGGTCTAAGAAAGGGAGATGTTCTGTCAGGTACTTTGGCTGATGGCTACCCTGTAACGTCTGACGGATGGCGGACCTGAGTTAAGTGAGCTGGGGATCGGGAGAATGACAGATAACGTAACGAGAGACTGACGGTTAAAGATAAATATTAAGAACCGACTGTAAACTAGAGTAAGCAAGGGTTTTTAGATAAATAAAGTATCTGAATAATAGACAATCCCAAAAGTGTATTATTATCGAACCCGCAAACATAACATAAAACAGTTACAATAACTATCTAAGTATCATGTCCTGCACACATTCCGTAATTGGCGGATCATGAACGATACATTCGTAGCCTTCAGCTGTTGGAAGAATGGAAATCTGCTCATCGGATAATACAACGTTGTCCTAAAATTCATTTTAAACTTATTTGAGCTATTCTACAATATCTTGTGAATTGTTTTCAGGGCGGTTTCAAAAGAATTTTAACTGATATATTCTAAGAAAGCCATGTCTTTATTTGTACTAAATACCCTTCCTTACTGAAATGTCTATGTAATTTTGTTCTCGCGTTTATTAACGCATAATAAGCAACATTTACTGTTCAGCTTATTAATATACAAAACTATTATTTAATATGTTGTTTATATAAAGGATTACTGTAACATATGTTCGTAGATAAATATGGCTTGTTGCAATCAGTATTATCTATTTTTTTCCTTTCTGGTACTTTTAACTGTTGTGATTCTATCTATTGTGTGGTTAGTAATCATTGGATTATAGTACAATAAAGCGATTGAATATTCTATAATTCGAAAGTAAATGTTTATTTTCTGTTTCAAATTTCGCGATAAATTTTAAGATTTGATGCGTTTAACTTTTCTAAACATTGAGTTTTTATTGTTAAAATTAGGTCCGATTTATATACAGGATAGGTTCAGGTAGTATTAACTAATTAATTACCCAATAAAAATATTTTTTTTATTTGCAAAGTTAACATTCAATATTTTGAAAAGGTCTACTTAAAGATAAAAAAGTAGGTGTTTGTTAAACCACAGTCAAAGAAGGTGTGATGTAAATTTTTGGCGACATTGAGTTGAGTGCACCATCTGTTATAAACATATATATCTTCCTCCGTTACAGTTGTTACTAAAATCGCACTCAGTCAGAAGATATTATATAAAAAGAAAGTATTTACTTATAAGACGTTATATCAAGGAAGTTGGAAGAAATTCAGAAGTTAGGAGTTAAATCAAAGGAAACAAATTATATATTGGTGAATCCACCTATGCTGTTGAAGCTCTAAAAAATCCCAATGGAACAGGACCAATTGGATAGGCTTATTTCAGTAACATTTTTGCATGAAACCCAAAATAAAAAATTAGATACTAAAGTAATAGAATGATTTGTGATGTACAAAAAACCAAAGTAACATTTTGGCATCCAATCAAGAGCAAAAAATAAAAAAAATTCTAGTAAATTTGTGAATTTTCTTAAATAAATGATTTAATTTACGATTTAGAGAAAAATGTTAAATACAAAAGTTGTAGAACGTGTTAAGGTTTATGAAAAAGCTCAGTTACTTTTTTGCGTCAAATGGAAAACAAAGGAAATACGATTTTTTTCAACTTCGGCAGGCCGCCATTTTGTTTTTACTGGGCCGATTTGGCTCATTAACGAACTCGTCCAAGATTTTGTCTTAACCGATTTTTTGCTTTTCCTTATACAATACTATTACAAGTAAGCTAGAACCTGAGAATATCCAAAGAAAAGGAAATATAAATTCGCAAGCATCCAAATCGGAATCACCTGGAAGAAATAGATTACGTTCGGGTCACAACTAATAAAATTCGAACATTTTAGATTAATGGGAGTATTATTTTTGTTTTTATAGTTTGTAAGTACTTTATTTTCCAGTGTTGGTCTTAGTTGAAAAATTGGTAACTTTTTCTTTATCTTTTATTTGTGGTTTATTTATTTATTTGTTTGTTAATTTATTTGTGATTTATCTTTAGTCTTTGGTTGTGAGTGTGTGTTACTGTAAGTAAAGTAACTATATAAAAGATCGTTCCTCGTAAATACACGATTTCTCGTTTATAAATAAATAGTTAAAAGAAATACTTTTACACAGGTAAATTTAATAGTGTACAACTTCCATTGGAATAAACAAATGTATGTATTGCATTTTCTTTAATAGTTTTAAGAAGAAAATTTTATAAAATAGCTATTAATAGTCAAATCTCGGAGGTTAAAAATTCAAGTTTTTTCTTATAATAGGGACCGAGAAAGATGACGTTTATGTCATCTGCCGTGAAAAAACACAAACAATGTGATGTAAACACTATTAGTAGTATTAGTAAATTTGTATAATCAGCGTTTTTAAATGTTCATTTTTTAAAACTGATATTAAATGTTTGTGATGTCGTCATCAAAAGTATCTTTCTGTATTCATGGCTGTTCAAATATGCTGTATAAAAATACTACGCATTTGAAATTTTATACTTTCTCCGAAAATTCATTGAACACTGCGTGGATAACCTTGAAACGTTAAAAATGAATAAATGCAGTAAAAACCCATATGTAATTAAAATGTTCTAATTAAAACATTTTCTTAGCTATTATTTTGTGTATAATCAGTATACTACAATTGGCAGCTATTAGAAAAGTTCTAAACTTTCTTTTTACATAAATAAAAGATTATTATCGAGAGAATAAAATGTGTTCTGTACGATTTCACACACACTATTTACTGAGAAGACGGTCAGTTGGTGCTGCTCCGATGCAAGAATTGGAGTTTCAGTTGTTAATGGAGCAGTTGTCATCATTAACAGTTGGAATGAATGAAATTAGATCACTCCTTACTGGGTAGAATAAGAAGATTGGAGGGTGTATGGTTCATGTAACTCATCTAACTAGAGAGAATGAACAGTTGAAAAAAAATAGAGGCTCTCGTGAAAAGACTAGATACTACATCTGAAATCACAATTTACGTAGAACTTACTTCCAGGAATATAAAAGAGCGAAACATGAATGTGCATGATGTCGATGAATCAATTGATATTAAAAAGATAACGTTTGAGATGTTAACTGATGTGTTTCCAACAAATACCTATTAGTAGGTAACTTGAGACCTCGTCCCTTGAGAGTAGAGTTTTCAAGCCGCCAAGAAGCGGCCACTATCTTAAAGAATAAGTATAAGCTATCAATTAAAAAATAATCTCGTATAAAAATAAAAAATTACTATACGGCAAAACAACGAGGCTAACTTTCTATAATCTACCAAGAAGTAAATAGTAGGAAAGCTAAAGGAGCAAAACTACGTGTGAAGTTTATTATGGGAAAGCTTAGCATTGCTCCTGAAACTCACAGAAGACAACATGAGGAAGAGGAATTACCTAAAAAGAACTACGATAAGATTAATATTGTTCAACCAACTTCTTCAAAAAACTTCTAATGTTCTGAAATTGTAATGGTTATCAAAATATCTTTAGTTTGTGTGATGAATCTGTAACATTTAATGTATTGATTGTTAGTGAAAGTTGGTTGACTAGCGATACATTCACCATACCTAATTATTTATGTGATTATAAGCGTATAACTTCATCTGCAACCACAGAAAAGTTGTTTAGTAGGCCAGGCGGCGGTTTATGCATTTATAGAAATTATTTTAAGGTTACTGTACTTCATAAATCTAACTTGATTCTTATTTGTTTGTTTTCTGTTCATTATTTTACGTTTATTTTTGTGGTGTTTACTTTAAACCGTCTCTAGAATTAAGTCACACACTTGACGTTTTCTAGATTCTGTTGACAGAAATAGAGGAGAAATGTTATGATACTGTTCAAGATTATAAAATCTTGAATTTTATTAATTACGATGCTTTTAAATTATGTAACATATTTGTATGTTACTTCTTTTCGTCATTGTATATATTTAAAGCGTGAATTCATTTTAGTTGCTAGCGTTGTAAAAATATGTTTCAGAATTGATAAGATCTTGTGTATTGTTGTAAATTCAAAGCGTAGTTACACTTTATTTCCAGCTTTTGTTAAATACCTTTAAGATATCACGTTTTACAACAATAATTGTAAATAGTTTTGTTTGGGTATTGAAATAGCACATTTTTGAAAGTCGACATATTGTCACATTGTGTTTGAAATCCTATAGTTAAGAAGTTAGGAAAATGTCACGTTTCACACTATTATCTATTGTATTGTAAAAACCCTAAATTTAGTGTCACTTCTGCGTGAATTTTATGCTCGACGATCGGAAGATTTGTAAGAAATTTTTGAATAACCTTTCTGAGTAAAAAGGTTACAATTGCTATTGGAGTATTCAATAGAAATTTAAATATCTATTAGCGGCACCCATTATTGATTCTTGTCGATGGACCCGACGAGTCAAATGATACTGGCCAATAGGAAATATTTATTTTCGTTTGTTCAACCCAATCCACGTGTAAACAAGCCCCTTGCAGATTCCTATTTAACACGTCTCACAACGTGAAGAAATCAGTTTTTTTTACACTCATCAACGCGAGTTTTACACTCATCGAATCGAGCTCAACGCTCAATAACAAAGTTTTACACTCATCGAATCGAGTTCAATACTCAAAACCAAAATTAGTTTTTTACACTCATCAGTTCTACTACTCATCGACGCGAGTTTTTAAACTCATCGAATCGAGCTCAACGCTCAATAACAATGTCAATTTTAATACTCATCGAAACGAGTTTAACACTAAATAACAAAGTTAGTTTCAATTTTCATCAAATCGAAACATAAAGTGTCTTCCGATCTGAAACCACCGAAGTTCAACATTCATAACTTTGTACCATTCTTGTAAATTTGTACATAATAAATTATTAATTTCGACATTAATTTTGTCAAATTAAGATTATTTATCTAGTTGAATGTCTACGCCAGTCGACGAAGTTCAGCTAGAAACATAATCAAAGACAGATGCAATGATTGTAATTGCTGGCGACTTTAACTGTATTTTTGAAGGTACTAATTTATTTGATGAAATGTTGAGTTTGGATATTAATTTGGATACAAGAGGTAGGCAACTTATTGATTTTATGGATTACAACTCATTTTCTGTATTAAACGGTAGAACTTCTTTGGACCGACCTGGTCAATTTACGAACATGGGTACACAAGGCAACAGTGTTGTGGATATGGTGTGGGTGAATAACATATTCCTTACAAAAGTGAATTATTCTTTCGTCTCTGATAATGATCTTCTGTCCTATCATTTCTCGATTAATTTGATTTTAGAATATCACAACTCCGTAGAAGTTTCTAATTCTGTTTCCTTAAATTATTCACGAACATTGATTTGGAATGAGAACATGGCTTTAAATTATAGGCAATGTATGCAACACTCTAGTCGAGTAATTTTTATCCCCGACCCAGATAAGTCTTATAGTCGGAGAGCGGGCTACACAAAACAGCATCGATAAGGTACACGACGTTTGAGCTTGGAAACGGGGGGCCCGTAATTAGTACGTCACCAAACGGCATTTCTGGCACTCTGTACAGGTCGGATATGAAAATGCCAGCCGGTTTTCCCGGGCGAGAAAATGGGCTGGGAAACCTCATATGGTACACGAGTGAAAACTCTTGGATCGTGGGGTCCGAACCTCAAATAAGAACGCTGTAATAACGCCAGAAGTTTTGGAGGTCGGAAAAGCCTCGCCAGAAGTGACCGAAAGTGCCGGAAATTTCGTTCTAAAAACCCGATATGGTACACGAGTGAAACCTTGTGGAAAGTGAGGCCGGACTCTCAACTAGTAGCGATGTAATAGCGCCAGAAGTTTTGCAGGTCGGGAAACCCTCGCCAGAAGCGACCGAAAGTGCCGGAAAATTCGTTCTAAAAACCCGATATGGTACACGAGTGAAACCTTGTGGAAAGTGAGGCCGGACTCTCAACTAGTAGCGATGTAATAGCGCCAGAAGTTTTGCTGGTCGGGAAACCCTCGCCAGAAGCGACCGAAAGTGCCGGAAAATTCGTTCTAAAAACCCGATATGGTACACGAGTGAAACCTTGTGGAAAGTGAGGCCGGACTCTCAACTAGTAGCGATGTAATAGCGCCAGAAGTTTTGCAGGTCGGGAAACCCTCGCCAGAAGCGACCGAAAGTGCCGGAAAATTCGTTCTAAAAACCCGATATGGTACACGAGTGAAACCTTGTGGAAAGTGAGGCCGGACTCTCAACTAGTAGCGATGTAATAGCGCCAGAAGTTTTGCAGGTCGGGAAACCCTCGCCAGAAGCGACCGAAAGTGCCGGAAAATTCGTTCTAAAAACCCGATATGGTACACGAGTGAAACCTTGTGGAAAGTGAGGCCGGACTCTCAACTAGTAGCGATGTAATAGCGCCAGAAGTTTTGCAGGTCGGGAAACCCTCGCCAGAAGCGACCGAAAGTGCCGGAAAATTCGTTCTAAAAACCCGATATGGTACACGAGTGAAACCTTGTGGAAAGTGAGGCCGGACTCTCAACTAGTAGCGATGTAATAGCGCCAGAAGTTTTGCAGGTCGGGAAACCCTCGCCAGAAGCGACCGAAAGTGCCGGAAAATTCGTTCTAAAAACCCGATATGGTACACGAGTGAAACCTTGTGGAAAGTGAGGCCGGACTCTCAACTAGTAGCGATGTAATAGCGCCAGAAGTTTTGCAGGTCGGGAAACCCTCGCCAGAAGCGACCGAAAGTGCCGGAAAATTCGTTCTAAAAACCCGATATGGTACACGAGTGAAACCTTGTGGAAAGTGAGGCCGGACTCTCAACTAGTAGCGATGTAATAGCGCCAGAAGTTTTGCAGGTCGGGAAACCCTCGCCAGAAGCGACCGAAAGTGCCGGAAAATTCGTTCTAAAAACCCGATATGGTACACGAGTGAAACCTTGTGGAAAGTGAGGCCGGACTCTCAACTAGTAGCGATGTAATAGCGCCAGAAGTTTTGCAGGTCGGGAAACCCTCGCCAGAAGCGACCGAAAGTGCCGGAAAATTCGTTCTAAAAACCCGATATGGTACACGAGTGAAACCTTGTGGAAAGTGAGGCCGGACTCTCAACTAGTAGCGATGTAATAGCGCCAGAAGTTTTGCAGGTCGGGAAACCCTCGCCAGAAGCGACCGAAAGTGCCGGAAAATTCGTTCTAAAAACCCGATATGGTACACGAGTGAAACCTTGTGGAAAGTGAGGCCGGACTCTCAACTAGTAGCGATGTAATAGCGCCAGAAGTTTTGCAGGTCGGGAAACCCTCGCCAGAAGCGACCGAAAGTGCCGGAAAATTCGTTCTAAAAACCCGATATGGTACACGAGTGAAACCTTGTGGAAAGTGAGGCCGGACTCTCAACTAGTAGCGATGTAATAGCGCCAGAAGTTTTGCAGGTCGGGAAACCCTCGCCAGAAGCGACCGAAAGTGCCGGAAAATTCGTTCTAAAAACCCGATATGGTACACGAGTGAAACCTTGTGGAAAGTGAGGCCGGACTCTCAACTAGTAGCGATGTAATAGCGCCAGAAGTTTTGCAGGTCGGGAAACCCTCGCCAGAAGCGACCGAAAGTGCCGGAAAATTCGTTCTAAAAACCCGATATGGTACACGAGTGAAACCTTGTGGAAAGTGAGGCCGGACTCTCAACTAGTAGCGATGTAATAGCGCCAGAAGTTTTGCAGGTCGGGAAACCCTCGCCAGAAGCGACCGAAAGTGCCGGAAAATTCGTTCTAAAAACCCGATATGGTACACGAGTGAAACCTTGTGGAAAGTGAGGCCGGACTCTCAACTAGTAGCGATGTAATAGCGCCAGAAGTTTTGCAGGTCGGGAAACCCTCGCCAGAAGCGACCGAAAGTGCCGGAAAATTCGTTCTAAAAACCCGATATGGTACACGAGTGAAACCTTGTGGAAAGTGAGGCCGGACTCTCAACTAGTAGCGATGTAATAGCGCCAGAAGTTTTGCAGGTCGGGAAACCCTCGCCAGAAGCGACCGAAAGTGCCGGAAAATTCGTTCTAAAAACCCGATATGGTACACGAGTGAAACCTTGTGGAAAGTGAGGCCGGACTCTCAACTAGTAGCGATGTAATAGCGCCAGAAGTTTTGCAGGTCGGGAAACCCTCGCCAGAAGCGACCGAAAGTGCCGGAAAATTCGTTCTAAAAACCCGATATGGTACACGAGTGAAACCTTGTGGAAAGTGAGGCCGGACTCTCAACTAGTAGCGATGTAATAGCGCCAGAAGTTTTGCAGGTCGGGAAACCCTCGCCAGAAGCGACCGAAAGTGCCGGAAAATTCGTTCTAAAAACCCGATATGGTACACGAGTGAAACCTTGTGGAAAGTGAGGCCGGACTCTCAACTAGTAGCGATGTAATAGCGCCAGAAGTTTTGCAGGTCGGGAAACCCTCGCCAGAAGCGACCGAAAGTGCCGGAAAATTCGTTCTAAAAACCCGATATGGTACACGAGTGAAACCTTGTGGAAAGTGAGGCCGGACTCTCAACTAGTAGCGATGTAATAGCGCCAGAAGTTTTGCAGGTCGGGAAACCCTCGCCAGAAGCGACCGAAAGTGCCGGAAAATTCGTTCTAAAAACCCGATATGGTACACGAGTGAAACCTTGTGGAAAGTGAGGCCGGACTCTCAACTAGTAGCGATGTAATAGCGCCAGAAGTTTTGCAGGTCGGGAAACCCTCGCCAGAAGCGACCGAAAGTGCCGGAAAATTCGTTCTAAAAACCCGATATGGTACACGAGTGAAACCTTGTGGAAAGTGAGGCCGGACTCTCAACTAGTAGCGATGTAATAGCGCCAGAAGTTTTGCAGGTCGGGAAACCCTCGCCAGAAGCGACCGAAAGTGCCGGAAAATTCGTTCTAAAAACCCGATATGGTACACGAGTGAAACCTTGTGGAAAGTGAGGCCGGACTCTCAACTAGTAGCGATGTAATAGCGCCAGAAGTTTTGCAGGTCGGGAAACCCTCGCCAGAAGCGACCGAAAGTGCCGGAAAATTCGTTCTAAAAACCCGATATGGTACACGAGTGAAACCTTGTGGAAAGTGAGGCCGGACTCTCAACTAGTAGCGATGTAATAGCGCCAGAAGTTTTGCAGGTCGGGAAACCCTCGCCAGAAGCGACCGAAAGTGCCGGAAAATTCGTTCTAAAAACCCGATATGGTACACGAGTGAAACCTTGTGGAAAGTGAGGCCGGACTCTCAACTAGTAGCGATGTAATAGCGCCAGAAGTTTTGCAGGTCGGGAAACCCTCGCCAGAAGCGACCGAAAGTGCCGGAAAATT
The DNA here is from genome assembly GCA_963921935.1 of Galeruca laticollis. NCBI lineage: Eukaryota > Metazoa > Arthropoda > Insecta > Coleoptera > Chrysomelidae > Galeruca > Galeruca laticollis. The sequence goes on from OY998177.1 coordinate 174,914,897, forward strand.
CGTTCTAAAAACCCGATATGGTACACGAGTGAAACCTTGTGGAAAGTGAGGCCGGACTCTCAACTAGTAGCGATGTAATAGCGCCAGAAGTTTTGCAGGTCGGGAAACCCTCGCCAGAAGCGACCGAAAGTGCCGGAAAATTCGTTCTAAAAACCCGATATGGTACACGAGTGAAACCTTGTGGAAAGTGAGGCCGGACTCTCAACTAGTAGCGATGTAATAGCGCCAGAAGTTTTGCAGGTCGGGAAACCCTCGCCAGAAGCGACCGAAAGTGCCGGAAAATTCGTTCTAAAAACCCGATATGGTACACGAGTGAAACCTTGTGGAAAGTGAGGCCGGACTCTCAACTAGTAGCGATGTAATAGCGCCAGAAGTTTTGCAGGTCGGGAAACCCTCGCCAGAAGCGACCGAAAGTGCCGGAAAATTCGTTCTAAAAACCCGATATGGTACACGAGTGAAACCTTGTGGAAAGTGAGGCCGGACTCTCAACTAGTAGCGATGTAATAGCGCCAGAAGTTTTGCAGGTCGGGAAACCCTCGCCAGAAGCGACCGAAAGTGCCGGAAAATTCGTTCTAAAAACCCGATATGGTACACGAGTGAAACCTTGTGGAAAGTGAGGCCGGACTCTCAACTAGTAGCGATGTAATAGCGCCAGAAGTTTTGCAGGTCGGGAAACCCTCGCCAGAAGCGACCGAAAGTGCCGGAAAATTCGTTCTAAAAACCCGATATGGTACACGAGTGAAACCTTGTGGAAAGTGAGGCCGGACTCTCAACTAGTAGCGATGTAATAGCGCCAGAAGTTTTGCAGGTCGGGAAACCCTCGCCAGAAGCGACCGAAAGTGCCGGAAAATTCGTTCTAAAAACCCGATATGGTACACGAGTGAAACCTTGTGGAAAGTGAGGCCGGACTCTCAACTAGTAGCGATGTAATAGCGCCAGAAGTTTTGCAGGTCGGGAAACCCTCGCCAGAAGCGACCGAAAGTGCCGGAAAATTCGTTCTAAAAACCCGATATGGTACACGAGTGAAACCTTGTGGAAAGTGAGGCCGGACTCTCAACTAGTAGCGATGTAATAGCGCCAGAAGTTTTGCAGGTCGGGAAACCCTCGCCAGAAGCGACCGAAAGTGCCGGAAAATTCGTTCTAAAAACCCGATATGGTACACGAGTGAAACCTTGTGGAAAGTGAGGCCGGACTCTCAACTAGTAGCGATGTAATAGCGCCAGAAGTTTTGCAGGTCGGGAAACCCTCGCCAGAAGCGACCGAAAGTGCCGGAAAATTCGTTCTAAAAACCCGATATGGTACACGAGTGAAACCTTGTGGAAAGTGAGGCCGGACTCTCAACTAGTAGCGATGTAATAGCGCCAGAAGTTTTGCAGGTCGGGAAACCCTCGCCAGAAGCGACCGAAAGTGCCGGAAAATTCATCCGAAAAACCTCACGCGGTACACGCGTCAAACTTTTTTACTTGACTTTTGGGGTCTTAACTAAGAGTGGTGTAATAACGCCAGAAGTTTTACAGGTCGGAAAACCTCCGAAAAAAATATGGAAAATCGACGTACTTGTGAAAATGAAAATTTTTCGCTTTCGGCTCAAATGAAAATTATTTTTGTTGGCTTCATTGAAAATATCCGTTTGCGCTACCCAAAATTAAAAATAAATCATTAGGAAACGATGAAAACTCGCTGAAATACAATCTTTTTTTAGGCGGCGCGCAACGGCTGAAAATGATTGTATTTCAGCGAGTTTTCATCGTTTCCTAATGATTTTTTTTAATTTAGGGTAGCGCAAACAGATATTTTCAATGAAGCCAACAAAAATAATTTTGATTAGTACCTCGATTTTCCTTATTTTTTTCGGAGGTTTTCCGACCTGTAAAACTTCTGGCGTTATTACACCACTCTTAGTTAAGACCCCAAAAGTTTGACGCGTGTACCACGTGACGTTTTTCGGATGAATTTTCCGACACTTTCGGTCGCTTAGGGTTTCCCGACCTGCAAAACTTCTGGCGCTATTATACCGCTACTAGTTGAGAGTCCGGCCTCACTTTCCACAAGGTTTCATTCGTGTACCATATCGGGTTTTTAGGACGTATTTTCCGGCACTTTCGGTCACTTCTGGCGAGGCTTTTCCGACCTCCAAAACTTCTGGCGTTATTACAGCGTTCTTATTTGAGGTTCGGACCCCACGATCCAAGAGTTTTCACTCGTGTACCATATGAGGTTTTCCAGCCCATTTTTTCACCCGGGAAAACCGGCTGGCATTTTCATATCCGACCTGTACAGAGTGCCAGAAATGCCGTTTGGTGATGTACTAATTACGGGCCCCCGTTTCCAAGCTCAAACGTCGTGTACCTTATCGATGCTGTTTTATGTAGCCAGCTCTGGGACTATTATAATAATCTATGTGCAGCTATATATATATATCATAAAAGCTATGTTTCTATGTTTCGTACAACTTTTAATTGCGAAGAATGTAAGGCTAATTTGCAGAGAGATATTTTAGTTGTTCACCACCGTGGTTTCACTTCCTTCAAAGAAAATGATGATAAAATACGTCTGATTTGTGTACAGAGAAGTTGTTAAATTTCTTTCAATACTGCATGACTTTGTTATCATATTTCACCACTTTTCGTTCATGTAGAAAATATTACTGAAAAAAATAACACTTTGCAAAAGGTCATATAAATTTTGATTTATTCATCTGTCTAGAACATAAATCATACGTATTTTCTCAACTCATAAATTGCGTATAATATAAGGCTTAGAGATAAAACGAGAATTCTACCAAATTCCACTAGATTAGACTATGGTTCGATGAGTCTTGTATCCAAGCCAAGAAATCTATGAATAATGCACTTAAAAACTGTGAGCAAAATAATTTCAACGATGATTTAAAAAATTTATATTTAAAACTAAAAGGTAATTATAAAAATCTTATTAAATTGAAGAGAAGAGGATATGAAAATGACATTATTGATAAATTCTTAAATATAAGTAATACAAAGGAATTCTCGGCAACTGTTTAGAGGCAGTTTTACATCCAAATCTTTATATGTTGAAACTTTAGAGAAAATTTTTATGAAAATTTATATCCGCTTGAATTAGTTTTCTTGACTAGTTTTCAAGATGTTAATCATCCGTATCTTAACTCAACTATTGCTCAAGAGGAAGTGTATGCCGTAATTAGTAAATCTAGAAATAATAAGTCTTCAGGATTAGATGGCATTTGCTATGAGTTTTACAAGAATTTACCACATAATTGGGTGATGTATTTGCTGGATTTAGAAAAAAGAACATATATTTTTTGGATGAAACCAAAGAACACTCTTGTGGTAGATGATGTGTTGGCTGCGTATACTAAAATGAGATTCCAACTGTGGCAACCACAAGGAGTGAAAAATGCTCTTGGATTGATAGTTAATATTCTTGATTTTACTCTTCTGTTAATGCCCACCATATTGGCGCCACTATCGTAGCCTTGGCCTCTACAATTTTGAATATTTAATTGATGTTTTTCAAGTTTAGTGTGTATGATATTTGTTAAAAACTCTCCTGTTGTTTCTGATACTGTTAAAAAACCAAGAAAATATTCTTCTAAATCTGCCACAATCATCTAAAATAAACGTTTGCCCAATTATTTACAAAATAATAATTACAGGCCACAAACAAACACGGTTTTCAAGAAGACACATTTTTTTAGTACTTTAATAAAAAAAATACTACAAGTTCCATTGATATACCCTTTGAAGCAGACGAATAAACTATCTTGTTCTGAAATAACTACTTCTAGAATTTTGGAAATCCCCCCTTTTTTCCAAAATGTCTACCAACTTCACTGTTTTGTATGAAGTACTTATGCGTGTAAAGAGACGTTTTGCAAAGCTAAGCTGTGTTGCCAATCTGTGATGAGTGTGGCCTATATTTTTTAGATTTGTATTTAATTTAAAAATAAACGGGGATTTTGAGTCTGAAGGTATCGTATTTAAAGAGGCTCCGCGAGGCCCCTTTAAGTGCGAGGCCGTAGGCGAGGTTCCACTTCGCCCACGCCTAGCTACGCCACTGATAACAATCAACCCGTTGAAGTTGCGAATAAATATAATTATCTAGGTGTAACAATGTCATCTTATTGTGTATTTCATGAAATGTCAGTAGCTATTGCAAACAAAGGTAAGCAAGCCGTTGGAACTATATTACCAATCATGGTTAAAGCCAAGTCTGATTCCTGGTATCCAAGAATTAAATTGTTTGAGACATTGGCTTTGAGTTCAACTCGGTACCTGTTTGGGGTCTCAGGTATTTGGATGTACTATACTCGATAGTCGAAATTCTGTAAAGTGAGTCAGAGCTATCTAATCAACACTTTGGTTAAAGCGCAGTTGCCATATGTATTCTAGAGAGAAATGCTGTATTTTATAAATACACTTCAAATCCATTGTGTCAATATTTCAGGTACAAAAGATGCAATGTAATTAAGTCAATACTAATTTAATATATTTATTTCAAATTTCAAGCAGACTAATAATAATTAGTTTACTTGAAATGTGAAATAAAGTGTTTATGTATATTTCTTGAACGCAAAGTTTGTTGTGAAAAACTCGCCGATTTGACAATGTTGGAGAGTCGCTTCAATGTTCCGGCTTTGAGAACGAGATAGATAGATCGAGCTACGCGAATGAGACAGTGATAGTAAACAGTTATGTGAGGTGTTTATTCTCTTCATGAACGTAACATCAGTATTTGTGTTGTGGTTTTGTGTGATAAATCGGTTATTATTGGTATTTATTGTAATATTTATATCGGTATATTTAGTGACAATAATGGCGGAGTGTAGCGGTGTTGGCGATAAAAAACGGCGTCGTAACAATTTAATTCGGGAAGAAAAAGTCCTCATATTAAATGTGTACGAAGGACTGCGTGCCATGGACAAACAGTTGGGTGTTAGTGACGCTGTGATTAAGTGCAGTTATTTAACTAAAGTTTCTGAGAGTACTATATACAATATTCTAAAGAAATCGCGGGACGGATCTTTGACAAGAGAACGAGGTGAAAACTGTAAACCGGAAAGTAGGGGAAGAAAGAAAATTGTTTTGGACGATCAAACACGGAATGCTATACGTAGGGAAATACATTCTTTTTATTTTAGGAATGAAATCCCCTCGGTAGCTAAATTGAGCAAGGTAATAGAAGCTGATGATACTTTACCAAACATCAGTGATAAAGTTTTGAGACGAACTTTAAAATTAATGAATTTTCGTTACCAAACAAGAAGTAGAAACAGTGCCTTAATTGAACGAAATGACATTGTGGAATGGAGGAGAAATTATTTAAAACAGATACGACAGTTTCGTAACGAAGGACGTCACATATATTATCTTGACGAAACATGGTTAAATGAAGGCCACACTGTGTCAAAAGTGTGGCAAGACATGAATATACGAAGCAATCGACAAGCCTTTATGGAGGGTTTCTCTTCCGGTTTAAAAGCTCCCTCTGGGAAAGGACGTCGACTGATTATCACTCACATTGGCAGCGAGGAAGGATTTGTAGAAGGTGGATTACTAAGTTTTCAGTCCAAAAAAACTGTCGATTACCATGAAGAGATGGATGGTAACCGGTTTGAAACATGGTTTAGATCAATTTTAACAAAGGTAACTCCTGGTTCAGTGATAGTTATGGATAATGCTTCATACCACTCTCGTCGACTGGAGCAAATACCTACTTCAGCTAGCCGCAAGAGGGTTATAATTGATTGGTTAGAGAGTAAAAGCATTCCGCACAACGAGGCAATGCTAAAAGCTGAATTATTATCTCTCGTACGGAAACATAAAAGCAGTTATATTAAGTACGTTGTCGATGAAATGGCGAAAGATTTCAACGTCTCAGTTGTTAGACTTCCTCCCTACCACTGTGAGTTAAACCCCATCGAGCTGGTTTGGGCCCAAGTGAAAAATTATGTTGCGAGAAAAAACAGTACATTCAAAATGGCTGACGTTGAGAAACTGTTTGACGAGGCGCTGCATACCGTTACTGCTGAGAGTTGGCGTAAATGTATTCAACACGTATTAAAAGAAGAAATAAAGTTTTGGGATTTAGACATACGTGTAGAAGTAATGACGGAACCACTCATTATCGATATAGGAGGAGAAAGCGATGATTCTGAGGAGTCGTCAGGGAGTGATACCGCTTCCAGTTAGTCAGACATTTTACAAGTGACCTCGCAACATACCTATACTTATTGGTAATTTATTTTGGTCTTGACAAACAACTTTTTTTTAGTTTTAGTAGTAGTAAGTTGGAATTGACTTTTAAACATTTTTTTATTTTGTTTTAACTTACTTATGAACAACTTGTGATAAGTTATTATTAAAGTTAAAAATTGAAATTCCAGATATTTCAGTATTCGCACCCTTAAACTATGATACGCTCATGGAGTTCACTTTAAATCGGTAGATAACCGATGACGTCACTTTACAGAATTTCGACTATCGACTATAGAGAGAGTCCACGTACAGTTTATCAAAATATTTCTCCTAGCTGCTGTCAATACACCGGACCCGTTAGTACGTTTACAGGTGGGAAGAGTAAAACTTGAATATAATATCTTCAAATTATCTCTCAATTGGTTGCTCAAGATTCTGGCTATGGATGATACTAGATATCCTGTTCTTTGCTTTAAACAACAAATTCGTACAACCGGTAGTACTGATTCCAAGTTTAACTGGGCGGTACAAACGAATTTTTTTTATTCAACCGAATCCGTTAGAAATATGGAGCTTCTTGAGCTATCATACATTAATTAGAAACAGAAAAAATTACTTGAGTCGTATTATACACAGTTGTATGAATCTGAGATCTTTAGTTTCTAAGTATTCCTATTTATATCTATATAGTTTGTTTACTGGTTCCAGGAATCCTAGTTTGTATTTACTTGTAAAATTGTCCATACACATCACCCACACACTTACTCAGTTACGTACAGCAAATGCATTTAAAATTAAGTTCACCTTAAATGGAACTACATGTTATATAAATCCCGATATTATATGCTCTGCATGCAATCGGAATGGAAAGGAAACATTGCATCATCTTCATTTTGGTTTTCCAATTTATGTCGTCATGAAACAAAGTATTTCTTGTTTGCAGAGTTTGGAAGCATTAATCAAAACTCAACAAAATATCACAATAGTTGAAGCCAGACAAATTTTTGAATATGTGTGGAATATTATAAGGTTACGTTCATTTATTGTCAATGAGTAATTGGATAGGAAAAGGTGGGCCGATCGAATAGGCGCCGGATTCTGCTGAATTGTTTGAACCTAATATTTTTTTATGTTAAGGATATGCCTCATTAATATCTATATTTATGAGTTAAATAATAACATAAAAAATGTCAGCGATGGATTTTCACAAGAAATGCTACAAAATTCTTTTTTGAACGTACAAGCTAGGTTTCAAAAGTGCATAGACCAGAACGGAGGCAACATTCAACAATTTCTATAAGATTTAGTTGACATATTTTTTTCTTAGTTAATGCCATAATGTTCAAATTAGCAATAAAAACATAAAGCTTTTGGTAACTTCTACTTATTTCAGTGTATGAATAACAAAAAAGTTAAAAATGCAGAAAATGCATACTTTAAAAAATTATTTGCTGGTGATATTGGAATAATGACAGTGCACGTACTCACAAAGATTCGCGTGTTATCTTTATTTACAAAAATTGAATTAGAAATGTTGACATTTTCAAAAAGCCGAACAGCTCGGTTCAGGTTTTAGTTGAAAATAGGCAATATTTTTTTCTTGTATAACTGAGATATTTTTTAAATTTGATTAGAAAAAAAACTTTTTGAAATTGGAAACTTATTGGTGAAAACCGCATATTTCTATCTTATTTCGTTTAGTCAGTGAACACGTTTAAAATGTGTCAGTTTCAACTGGGACACCCGTATTATATTGACATTATTACGCATTTTGACTGTAATTATCAATTTTACGAAAAATAAATGTTTTTAATTATCAGACCTTTTTATTGACAATTATAGTCAATACATTTCACTCATTTTAGGTCTAAGTCAAAGAAAAACGTGCTTCTTCCACAGAAATATACTTTTTTACGTTTTGGCACTATCTTGTCATTTTCAAAATATGTTTTATAACTGTATTAAACAATTTCTCTAATCGATTTTTGTTAAATGTTTCACAATAGTAATGTTATTTACAATACTTGTAGGTATAATGTATAGTTTTGGGCTCAAAATCTTCTCAAATAAATGATTTAGTTGAATATTACACACAAGAGAATATCTCGGAAATATATGAAGCTTATTACGAAGTAATGTTTTTCCTTGTAATAAACTTCGAAACCGTTGGGAATAGTTGTCTCGTTTGTATTTCATAAATATCACATTAGGAGCACATGCCCCTTTACTTTACTCTAAGGATGTATCAGAAACTGATGCGTGTAACTTTTTCAATGAAACTCTTGGGTTTTTATTATCTCTGGTGGAAATTTGTTACTCGCTAAGGGTATTTTTATACCATAAGAGTTGATTTTAATTTTCTTCAAAGTATATCGATTTGAGAAAGAAAATTGTCAAAAAACAGTTATATCTGTCTTTCACAATACTGTATTTGTAAAATTCTAATTCTCCCATGTTTTCAATCCTATCCATATTCCTACATTTTCCCTGATATATTTAGAATTGGACGTAATACCCAAGTTTTAGAGCTGAAACCCAGGCTTTATAGCTAAACCGACCAGGCTTGCCGGTGATGAGCTGCTTTCATCTGTACAACTCTAAACCGTCCTACCGAGTTGTTTCTTAAAAAAAAGTCGCTGTCACCAGTGTAGCACTGCTCCTTTTATTTCGTGTCCGCTGTCACCAAATGAAACAATATTATCTGTATAGTTTGCCACCAAAAAAATTATACAACCGAGCGAGGAAAAGTCCGATTTAGGCGGGGATCTCCTGGTCATAAAACGAGTAATTCCTTTGCCAGGACAGGGTTGATTTTTCGTACAGCCTCGTATCTAATGAATTGCTCACTCCAAAGGGATGGTCGAGGTAGGGAACTGAATAAATCTCGGTACCAACTAATGATATATATATATCTATATTTCACTATATATAATAATAATAATAATAATGTTTATTTATACAATACAAAAAAATATAATTACATAAATAATCGGACAAATAAACATAAAGAAACCGCAAAGCCTAATTGGCTGTCTGCGGATAGTGTATACAATAAAAATGTGTTTAGACTAATCATCATAATACTATCTCAAAACATATCAAGAATGTTCAGCATAATTCCGCAAAATCGCAAAGCCAAAGGGCTGTCTGCGTTGGGCTTTTGCGAACCATGCGGAACATCATTAAAGAGTTGGCAACAATTTCGGTGTAGTACATTATGTTTTCTCAATTAACAGTAAGTGTATGTCTATTAGTGACAAATTAACAAAGCCTAGAGGCTGTCCGCTAAAAGAATTGTTACGAGTAATATGAACATCAAGTTCCAATTTTCAATTTAATACCAATAAAGATGGGACTACTAAACATAAGCAGAAAGTCAAATGTGAAATTTTGAGTGCTACTCTATACATTCAGTTTATTTTCTATTATATGGTGTATTTTTCTTCTATCTTCTATCAAAATTAACTGCTTAAGCTTCGATTTAAATAAATTATAATTAACTATACTTTTCAATTGCTGGGGAAGGTAGTTGAAGACTCTAGGGGCAAGAAAGGTGTAACATTTTTGACCAACAGTTTTATTTGAAGTTGATAGGACAAATATTTTATTGGTTTTATTTCTAGTCTCATGAAAATGGGAAACAAGCAAGAACTTATTCCTGTTTTTTGACAACACAATGCTATTTTATAAAAATAAATCTGACGTGGGTCAAGTATTCTGCTTTCTTCATAGAGAGCATCACTTGAAAAGTTACGGTCCTTTTTCAAAATTATTTTCAGAAAAATTTTTTGCAGTACATTGATCCTCTCCAGATTTGATGAAGCGAGTCCTCCCCACCCTAATATACCATAACTTATCCTAGAGTCAACAAGGGCAAAATATACCATTTTTAATTGAGGTACTTTCATTACTTTAGCCAGATATTTGAATTTATATATCATTGTCCGAAGCGTATTACTGACTTGTTCAATGTGAATATTCCACCTCAAGTGGCGATCTATTGTGACACCTAAATATTTCATTTTATCTGTCAGTTCAATTTCAATAATTTGGTTGTCATATGTAATATCTAGTGTATCGAAGTCAGGTAATCCATTCACGTAGCTTGAAAGTGGAAGTGCCATGGTTTTTTTGAAATTGATCGTCAACAACTTGTGATTGAACCAGTCTATGAATTTAGTAAAATCATTCTCAGCATTCCGTTTCAGATCATTCCATGTGTCAGCGGTATAAAGCACTGCAGTATCGTCAGCAAAACTGAAGATTTCTCCGCTGGTATTGATATTAAGCAAGCTATTTATGTAGATTATAAATAATAGTGGACCTAAAACGCTACCTTGTGGTACTCCGCATTCCACTTCCTTAACATTACTGATATTGTTATTGATTTTGACAATTTGTTGGCGGTTTGAGATATAACTTCTAAAAAGCTCATGAACACGCCCTCTACAACCCATATTTTGCAAGGTCCCCAATAATTGTGCATGGTCTACGGTGTCAAATGCCTTAGCAAGGTCAAGAAAAATACATAATGCTGGTTTGGTGTTATCGACGGCTTCATACATTCTAGACGTCAAGGCTAAAATTGCATCCTCCGTTGATCGGTTCTTTTGAAATCCAAATTGATTTTCGTTCAACAATCCAAATTTCTTCATAAATGACTCCAGGCGTGATTTTATCGCTTTTTCGAAAACTTTAGCAAAACCATTAATCAATGATAGTGGTCTGTAGTTTGATATAATTTGTTTATTACCCGATTTATGGAGTGGTTTAATAACAGATATTTTATGTTCGGGAGGACAAACACCTTTTTCAAAACAGAGGTTGATGATAAATGACAATGGGGATGAAATGTCCCACGCTATTTCTTTTAGGGTTTCGGATGTAATGCAGTCGACTCCAGGCGCCTTATGATTTTTTAAAGTGTTTATTATGTCAAATATTTCTTCTTCCGTGGTAGGTGTCAAGAACATGGAGTTGGGATTAATTTTTATGGACGGAGGTGGTGATAATGGGGTTTTTATATTTTTTACGAGATCTGGTCCAACTTTGGTAAAAAAATTTGCGAATGTTTCAGCCAATTCGAAATCTGTTTCGGTGAGGCTATTATCCTCTTTCAACACACTATTTATAACAGTATTTTTATTTTTGTGTCCTGTTATACAATTGATAACTTTCCATAGCTGGTTGGGATTATTTTTACTTTTTTCTATTTCGGCACTGTGATAATTTTGTTTGGTTATTTTTATTAATGTATTGAGTTTATTCCTATGAGTGATAAATCTCTGTTTCAGTTCCAAATTGTTTTTGTTCCTTTGATATTCTTTGAATAAGCGGTCTCTACTGATAATTGAATTCATAATTCCTTTTGTATCCAATCTTTTTTTTTGTTTAATTTGCTCTTCTTGAATGTCACAGTGCTGTCTTTTATAATTTCAGAGATTTTTGTTGAGAAAAATGAATTAGCAAGTACGGGGTCATTCATTTCGTACAAAGTATTCTAATTTAATTCTCTTAAGTTTATTTTTAATTTTTTATAATCAATACGATTTGAGACGATGGCCTGATGATGGTTTTCAGTTTGAACATGTTCATTTGCTGGTTTTAAAGACATTATAGTGGCTTTATGGTCGGATATGTGACTATCTAAAACAAACGCAGAACATTTGTTTTCTAAATCGCCATCTTGAGCCCTAACAAATATATGGTCGATGCAGGTACTCGATTCATCATGTGTCCTTGTACTGATATTTATTGTCGATGTGAAATTGAATTCACTAAGAATATCAAGGTAATCATTAGTCAGGTTATTGTCTGAAAAGAGATTTTATTTATATCGCCTAATATTGCGAAGTAATGTTCATTGTACCGTTGCTGACCCAGGTAGTTCTGGAGTTCCAAAATGAATTATTTTTCGTTGGTGGATGGAGGCCTGTAAATACAGGCAATTTTTATACATTCGCCCATGTCGATCAAAACTTCAATTAATTTGCACGGACCTAACTTAACGATGTTTGTTTTATATTTCCTAGAGTTCCTTATATAAACTATAACGCCATCATTTTGGTTTATTGTTCCCTGATTATAAACTGACTCATATCCATCTAAATCGAAAAAATGCTTGTTTTGAATTTTCCACGTTTCTGTTAAAATAATACAGTCGAAATGTTCGTTGAATTGATTTATAAAAACTTCCAATTTTTCAAAGTTTTTGGATATGCTTCGTATATTTTGTTGACAGACTTTTAAGTAATCATTTCCCAACCTCAAAGTGTTGAGATTATTTGCACTATCCAAAAATTTTGTTGCGAACTCTTTATAACTGTAATCTATATATATATATATATATATATATATATATATATATATATATATATATATATATATATACAAAAGGAAACGCTATAAACCTATATCAATAAACTTACAATATTTGTTTGGACTCTATGATTCCATCCCCTCCTAGTTGTACTGAAATGTATAACGTCTACGACTTGTGTGACCTACCTCACTGCAAGAAAACGTGTCTATCTACAGAAATATTAGCCGACCGGTCCTTATTTCTTTTATTGCTGAAGGTCATTGTACTCTATTTAAATAAAAATGAGAAAGAAAATAAATTCTGCTGATTTAATAATCTTCGCGATAAGCAGTTCTGTACTTACTAACAAATTTCGTATTGCAATTTTGCTTTAGCGCGGAAAAAAATGATTTCTTTCTGAAATTAACTGTCTCGACCCTTACTTCGTGGAATATGCTCATATTAGTGTTTTCAAATTAAACTCACGGTCTCTAGTTAATTCCACAATATAATAAAAGTTATTGAAAATTCTAAAAAATTGACGATGATATTGATTTATCGAAACAATTGTCAATTTTTTAGAATTTTCAATAACTTTTATTATATTGTGGAATTAACTAGAGACCGTGAGTTTCATTTGAAAACACTAATAATTTCTTTGTATTTATTAGCGAGGATTAAACGATACGGCCGTGACTACAAGAAAATTTATTACTGCTGTGAAAATTAAACGATAACCGGGATACGGAGACAGAATCATGCGTTCCCTGTGATCTCTATAAATTACAACTGGCCTCGCTTCAAATTTTACCTACCACCTGTCTACGGGGTGGGCGAGAACTGTGTGACAAAACAATATCTGAATCCTATTAAATTCCATATACAAAAAACGTTCCTGCTAATCGTTGGTAAAATCTTACTATAATATCACCCAAAATAAATATATATCTATAAAAAGGATCGGTGCACAAATATGAGCCAGAACCTACAGATTAAACTGACCATATGAATCGTTTTCTCCGTTTTGCACTTTCCGAGTCCCTTTTCCCTGGGCGAGTGTATAGAAGTTACCCAATAACAGAATCCAAAAAGAATTTATATATTCTATATATTGTTGTAGATAGAACGAGCATATAAACATTCGTAAAATCACAATAGAATATAAAATTATAATATCTATCAATAAAAGTAATTTGTCAAAAAAATTCACCAAATTAACAAAAATATAGAACAATATAATTAATTAGAATCAGTATACATAATCATAGAGAATATAAATAGGAAAATCAAAAGAATTCATAAATAATGATTGATAAACATTTTTTAAAATAATTCCGTACAATAAACAACCTTAGACAGAACTTAATAAGCAACGAAGCTCAATAAAATAACGTGACGCCACACGGAATATTAGACACCTAAAAGATATGTTTATATTTAAAGAATAAAATAGAATAGGAATAAAAAAATCAACAGTGCTATGAATGATTGATAAATAAGTGAAATTTAGAATTAGAAAAAAAATATATATATAAGATATGTTAATCAAATATTCAATCATAAACTTTAATAGGAAACATAATAAAAAAATGTAGAAAACTGTAATTAGTAGGTAATGTCAACACAAAACGAAATATAACAGTTGACGACAAGTATACCAACATAAAATGCAATCTGATATGAGATATTAAGAATAAAAATAAATGATTACCGACCTAATTTATGTATATAGATGTAGTAATTAAGAACAAAATAAGAAATGAATTGTATCCATATGTATTATGTAAATATTTAGGTTGTAGGAAGTGAAAAATTTGTATATTTGCATTGACCAATCGGAAGATTACAAATAATTAACTAACAAGAAAAACAATGATAAATACTATGTTAGTGAATAATTCAATGATGATAAGGTTATACTGCATAAAAAACAACATATAGTAGCAAGTTTAAGTCAGAAAAACAATAAAATATTAATAAAACGAAGTGACAGTTGAACGATAATCAAAGATTTTTCTAGAACATTACGAGCTTCCGGTTATAAACAAAAAAAGAGGTTTTGGCGGATAAAAAAAACCGCGGCAGAGACAGTCAAGCATTGGTAACAAGGGAAGAAGGAGGTAAATTGAATGTGATGCAATTTCTTGTAGTAGTAAGTGTTATATATAAAATATAAGAAGGTACAAAAGTAGTAGAAAGCTAAATGAGTGCAGAGACAAAAATTGTGTAAAATAAAGTCAACCCACGTAGTAGAATTATCACCCGATAATACTAAGAAGGGAGATTGCCACCTGGAGCGGGAAAGCGTCATGAATGGACACTATTGAAGGCGTCGGCTTGGTGAAAAGAAAAGGTCTGTGGTGTGTTTAATTAATATATTTGGATCCAAATTTTGAATAGTGAAAAGAATTAAAGTTAAATGATCATTTAAAATAAAACACCTGATAATACAATTTTGAATAATATAATAATAATATGTAAATGTAAAAAACTCACCTACCAAATTTGTAGATACATGTATTATTTATTTTACGTTGCATGTTCTTTAATCATATATATATATATATATATATATATATATATATATATATAAAATCCTTATTTTTATGTTTATGGTGTAAGAATAGTTCATATTTTGAAAACAGGATAATCAGTTATTTTTGGATATAATATTTATATGAGTCCAATAACTAAATAAAAGCGTCAACTGCATTTTATGAATAACCAATATTTTAAATTTCAATTTTTTTGTTCCTTTTTGTCAATTAATAATATAAAATAAATTACATTGAATAGTGATGTTAATTTTATTATGACCTCGCCCAGGAACCCTACTGAGAAAAAGAGTCGTGTATAAATAGGAGCAGCCGAGGTAAAATTTTGAAATTAAATGAAACTACGTGATGCAAAATAGCAAAATGAATAGGAGAAAATATTAATAAAAAATATAAAAAAAAAATTTGTTTTTACATATCAATTATCTAGCCAAAAGTATATTATTATTTCAGTATTAACATTGCATTTCATATTCAATTCAAATTCTCAATTATAATATAATTACCCACAATAAATAAATTCACACACATATATATTATATATTATTAACAATATATATATATATATATATATATATATATATATATATATATATATATATATATATATATATATATATATTGAACCACATATCTAATATCATTAAAGCACATTCGTTGAATGAGAATGTTTTAAGTTAGTATTTGAATAAATTGAAACTTCATTAATAAAAGGATACATATAAAAACCACAGTCAGAATTAAAACTCATAAAATTATATTATAAGATCATTTGTTAGATATAATAAAAAGAGTAACAATAAAATATAGAGAAGTTACCTTAATAATTTTCTAAAAGTATGAAAACTTATAACAAGTATGGAAGAAAACATTGTATCTGCCTAAAATGGATATTTTTTGTCACTAGGAAATCAGCTGTTTATCTGAAAATAAACAAGCATTAGTAATCATGGTTAACAAAACTATAAGATAAAGATTAATAATCAATATTTCTTATAAAGAATTGGACAAATGAAAATATAAATCCAAGATGACATAACTCTGATGATATGTGAAACTTTGGTATCATATTTTATATGTTAACAGGAAAGGGAAATTGATAATAAGATGGTGATAGATAAATGTCTATATCAGAACTATAAAATTTGTATAGTTTAAAATAAAAAACCAAGTCATATATATATATATATATATATATATATATATATATATATATATATATATATATAAAAGGAATTGTGTCATAAATTTTAGATATTATTTAAAATTTATTACATGTAGAAAAACGAGAATTCATATTATAATTTCAATGTATTAACCATGAGTTTTATCACTTGTCAAAGACTTATTTTATTCAAATTCTGTATATATTAAAGGATGAACAGACTTTTTTAAGGTAAATTTATAATCATATGTTTTTCTGAAACATTAAAAGTGCAATAAAGTGAGTAGAACATTATATCTCCTGAAAAAAAGCAGTTTGTTGTGACAGGACAATTTTGCTAAAGTGGAAATTAAACAAAATTTGGATTGAACAGTGAGCTTTGAAACAAGTAGCTCGTTGATAAAAATATAGACAATCGGGAAGGAAGCTTGGAGAGAAGAGCGTGACGTCGGATGTGGAGAACAAGGCTATGTTAGTTTGGAACAAAATTTAAGTAAATTTTAATTAAAAACCAGTGAAAGTTGAAAATTTGTAATAGAAAAAATATACCAAACACTTACGATTGTTTATAGCTAGTTATTCCCGATAATCTCCAAGATTTCTCCATAAATTGGGAAGCGTTATTTCCAGTCGGCTTGTTCCTGTTACCAGAGGTGGTAATATCCAGACAACATACTCCAGGTCAGTGTGTTTTCAATATTATTGGCCAATAATAACAAACTAATTATAAATTCAGTGATTATTACCATTTATAAAGTACTTTTGCATATATTTGATCGATCAAACTAAAAAAGAAAGACATTCATGTAATAATTCAATAGATTTTAAATTGAGATTAGTAAGAAAATTTTCATGAATATTCTTCATTTTGTTAACAGATAATGGTGGTTACTTACGTGATTAATAATCGTATGGTAAATTTGTATTTCAATGTATAAAGAGAGTCTTTCTAAAACGTATATGTAGTGTCTATTTAATTCTTCTGATGATCTAATAATATGTATATATAATTCCTACACATAAATCCTTTTATAATATTCACCATCACAACTATTATTTTAAAGAAAACTATTCTGGTGTAAATAATATCCATACAAGTTAGCAGGCGTCTATATTATAACACGAACGTTTTGTCTTCGTTCGTGTAATTCCGCTTATATGAGCATGCGCATAGAATGTTTAGATATGCCATAGGCGTATCAAATATATATTTTTAAAATAAAATTTCTCTGAAAAATTGAATTATTTGCAATTAATGTGTTTTATTTTATTTAATAAAAGAATATAAATTAATATATGCTAGAACCCAAAGAGTAGAATGAGTACCATGCCCCCGAATTAAAAGAACTGAGATAGCTAAACAAACAACTTAATTAAATAAATAAACATATAAAATAATATCTAACATACATAATATTAAATAAAAAATATAATTATAAAAATATTTATAATATATATATATATATATATATATATATATATATATATAATTTGAAAAAAGATATTTGCCAACTTATTTGTAATGGATATTTTTGTGGGGATGTGGCAATAAGACTCCAGAGTAAATTCTTTCAGATATTTATTCCCGAGCTTTCGAATGATTTTCATTCATTATCAAGGGATAAAATCTATAGCGAATTTTGGAATAGTTGTAAATTTTTATAATAAACTCTTTTAAACATAATTCAATGAAAAACTCAAAAAACAATATTGTATCTGTTTAAAAGACTTCTATTTTATTAATTATCTCTTTTTTTTAGAAAACTTTTTGACTTCTTGACAGCTCTTTCCAAATTTTCTTAATGACACTATTTTATTTATTTTTAGTCACCTGGATTTGTATCTCTTGGTTACCGTAAACAATGAGAGAGTAGTCATTAGACATAGAACAAGTATCCTTTCTCCTTACTCATCACTAACTTTTTTCTACAACCTCCAATTGTCACCCGCTCTTGACAAATATAAATTCTGCTGCTACTCTGTATGTTCGGGTAAATTACTCTACCTTCTTATAATTACAATCCTACGTAATGTATAAAATAATTTACAATCAATAAAGTAATCTTCTAGACTTTGGTCAATGGCTTGTGAAGGTATGTTTCTTTATGACTGTACCCTTTTGATTTCATTTCAATTTCAAAATCTTTACCCAACTTCTGATTAATTACTTAGCTACTTTTCAAACTTTTCCAAATTTATCTAATATTTTATAAATCATTTATTGTTATTTGGTACATTATTTCATCTAAAATTTTCTAAGACAATTTATTCGTCTTAATATATATATATATATATATATATACATATAAATATATATATATATATATATATATATATATATATATATATAAAGGAAGATATTTGATTTTAGAATATTTTATTGAACATAAGTTACATTTCCTTTATATCAAGAGTCAGAGAAAACTCGGAATCAGACATTTTTTAACTTTATATTTTCCATTTATATTTTCCAAATATAACAATAACTACTAAACAATCACTGAGTTTGCAATTTTTGAATCAAATCACAGAATTAAATTGACATATATTTGATTACTTTGAAGTTTTCCTTAGCAACGCAGGTCTAATTGTCGCTATAACTACAACAGCTTACTAGTTTAGAAATTCAAATTTCATATCGATAACATTCTGACTTTAATATATTGTAATAATATGTTTTTTCACTATTAAATAGTTGTTTTTCCTGTCACAGAAAAAAATAGTGTATTATACACGGGAAAAATATTAAATTTTAGCTCAGCATATAAAACTCACAGCAGATACTCTGACTTGGCGGGAGCAGAATGCGCAGCTATTCGCGCATACACGCCCTCCGGTGTAAAACGTCTCAGATCAGTGACGAGAATGCAGAAGGAGCTAGTCGCAACCATTGTCGTACGTAGTTGGGAGTCTTTTAATCGTTAGTTATAAAAATTCGTTTCGTTACAAACGGATCGAACTACATACTTCCCAACGCGGGAATATAGCTAAATAATAAATATCACGTCACTAGAACAGCTTACCTATATTCTATTTTTATAATTATCTATGTAAATTTAAATAAACATAATACTCTCATGTTTACATTTCTAAGGACGGCCCTGCCAGCGGTACCAAAATAAAGTTACAGCCAACTCTGACATTTACAACCAAATGGCGACCTCAAGGTCACAGATTTTCAATAAATAACATCAAAGTGCCGACTTTAAGAGTCTGGGCTGTGTGTTCATTAGGCTGTGACATAACCTCTAGCTAAAATCTTAATACTTTTTTCCCTTGTATAATAAATAACTATTTAAGCGTGCCTGATTAATTTTCAAATATTATTGTACCGATTTACATCCCGTCACTTTAAGATTATTTGAAACTCATATTTTTGGAATTTATTTCATAATAAGCAAATTTTACATAATTTCTAAAGATTTATATTTCCCGAAAGTTATTAAACAGAAGGTAAATCGTAAACATAAATTCTTGAAAGAAAATATTCACTTTTTATATTTGTAATCAAAACTTTATTAAAACTTATAACTTACAACTTTGCTGACATATTAATTCACGTTTTGTTTAAAAAACACCTATAGTGGTTTGATATATGGTTTGTGGGTAATATTTTCTCAAAATACATATCCGAGTAACCAGTAAAGTAGTTACATGCAATCACACGTGCAGCAGTACCTCTAAATAAAACTTCTCTATTAAAAATTAAAATCCAGCTATATTCTTTAGAATTTTGAAGGTTATACCATGACTGACATTTACCAATCGCTGCTCTAGTATAACAAGGTTTTATGATACCAATACATGAAAATGAGAAAAACCATATTCTATACAGTGGATTTCCTAGGTTGTGAAATAATACGTTGATTCCAGTTCCAACATGTGACATTAATCAGTAGGAGAAGGATAAGCCGAAAATTGAAATTGAGAGACTAGTTGAAAAAAAGATTTATTGAAAAAACTAAATAACATACAATTTTGTTACTTCATAGTGAACAAAAAAAAAATAACAATGTTACATACAAACTTTATGACAACCTAATAGTCCTCACTTGTTCTTTGGAGTCTTGCTCATTTTCGAGAAAATATTCTCGTAATATTGACGATCCAACTCAGGCGTCCACTTGAACATGGACTTGACTGCTTTTATCCAAGGGTAGCGTCAACGTCATTTCTTTTTACTGTAATAGATATTGTCTTCTCACATTTCTTTACCTCAAACTTACAGTCGTGTAGTTACTTTCTGAAGGGGACGTTCGGTACCTCAGTTCGTAAAATGATGTTGTGAATTCTGACGATATAACTTTCGAAAACATGACACTTCATTTTAGACGAATACCAACTGCAATCAAGAATATCTTGATATCTCATTTGAAGTATGGTGGAAGGTTTTTGGTATTTACTTTCAGTAATAATCTCATCAGAGATATCGAGTTGCGTTCTATGGACAGAGTCTACCTCCTGGATGCACGAGTGAACTGGTAAGGAGAATTTCATTGTAATTTTTTTCAAATTCGGACTCATTTGTACTCGGTATATGTACAATGTCAAAGCTGATTAAACTATTACGGTTTAGTGGAACACAGCTATCGCTCCGTAGTATTAACTCTTTCAGTAACGGAAAGTCTTCTACTACCTTTTTCAAAATATTGTATAGTACAGTTGGCGTAAAACATATAGTGTAGCAATGTAATCGTATATCGCATTCGGTTTAATAGGGATACCAGACGTGAACTGAGCCCTTTTTGTATCGCATTTGATTTTTTATGGACAAAGCTAAATTCTATGGAAAAATTACAAAAAAAAGAAATTTTATAACAATGAATAAAACAATTCTTTAAAAATAAATATTATGCCTGACTCCTGTTTGTCACTACTATATAAGTAACATGAAAAATATATTAAACAATTAATTTCTTCTTCCGAAAATTCTATTAATCCTTCTCTCATATCATCTGCTTCACTATCACTATCGTCTTGTAAATCAATGATAAATTTATTTCCCCCATTAATATGGACTTGCCCAATATTCTTATACCCTTCTTCAAATTTAATTACTTTTTAATCTCTGTTTTAATTGTGCCCAAATTAAATCGATGAGATTGAAAATTTTTGGTTATTTTTGGTAATTTTGGTAATTTTCGGTAATTTTTGGTAATTTTCGGTAATTTTTGGTAATTTTTGTTAGTTTTTGTTAATTTTTGGTAATTTTTGGCAATTTTTGGTAATTTTTGGTAATTTTTGGTAATTTTTGGTAATTTTTGGTAATTTTTGGTAATTTTTGGTAATTTTTGGTAATTTTTGGTAATTTTTGGGAGTTTTTGGTAATTTTTGGTAATTTTTGGTAATTTTTGGTAATTTTTGGTAATTTTTGGTAATTTTTGGCGAAACAATTAGTTTTAATCTTTAAAACTATTCATTTTTTATACAATATAGGTAATTGTTCGCGTTATCTAATAACAATCTACAAAAATTTTTGGTTATTTTTGGTAATTTTCGGTAATTTTTTGTAATTTTTGGTAATTTTTGGTAATTTTTGGTAATTTTTGGTAATTTTTGTTAATTTTTGGTAATTTTTGTTAATTTTTGTTAATTTTTGGTAATTTTTGGTAATTTTTGGCAATTTTTGGTAATTTTTGGTAATTTTTGGTAATTTTTGGGAGTTTTTGGGAGTTTTTGGTAATTTTTGGTAATTTTTGGAGGAAAAAATAGTTTTAATCTTTAAAACCATTCATTTTTTATACAATATAGGTAATTGTTCGCGTTATCTAATAACAATCTACAAAAATTAATATCATACTCCTTTTCTCTCTCTTGTAAAATTTGAGCATTTTGAGGCCTGAATAGATTAAAGTCATTCCTTCTAAATCAGCGATTCCCAAAGTGGCCCTCATGGACCCCCAGGGGTCCATGGGAGCCATGACAGGTACGTTGACCTGAAAAAATGATCGTTAGATCTGAACATCTATTTTATGACGAGTTTTGGGAATATGGTAGAAATGTAGCAGCAGGGTGTCCACCGAAGCTAGTAAAATTTTGAAAGTGGTCTATGAGGGAAAATGTATGGGTGCCTCTGTTCCAAATAATCTATATCTATGTTTTTGAAAATGAGTTTGTTTTGATCTAACTCGATGACTTGGTTGCACTTCAATAAAATCAAGAATTTGCTCTTCTTGGACGACATTGAGCGTAGGATGGTGCCCTCCTTACACCTTTATGATTCAAATGAAAAAATTGGCAACGCTGAATCGAAAAGTTAACAAATATCCCAGGCGGCGTTGGATTTAGCCAGTGTGAACTATTTTTAAATTTCCGTTCTCACAGAGCATTGTTTCGTAATGCTAATAAAAAATAGTACAGTCGTCGGGGATACGTATTTTAACAAATTCTGCATTGGCGGGATTTTAACAAATGATGGGTACAGGGGCAAAAAGTTGAATGTCACAAAAACACGTTTCCGAGAAAAACGGTTTTGAAAGTTTAAAGACTTTGATATCATACATCTGAAAACATAAAGGTGTCAAATATTTTTTAAACTTCATATAGTTATATCGTCTTACGTATGTAAAACTACTATAGCGATATAGTGACCACAGGCGTAGAAAAAAAATTATTACGTGACCTCACATTAAAAAAAAACGTCAAAATATATGAAATATGTATTTTTATGATAGTTGAAAATAAACATAATTTCAATAATACTTTTTATTGTGAACGACCATTATTTTATCTAAAAAAGAAAAGTGTTATTCAGCATTGAGGATATGGTGTAAATTTTCGAAATAGCTACTTGCTCCAGGATTTTGACAGAACTTCTTCAATTCTTGGAGGTTCTGGTACTTTTTTAATGGTAATGGAAGACGTTCCTTGTACTTTCGACTTGGTAACACGAAATGACCAGCAGGCAATAAATCAAGATTCCTCTGTTTTCGCTTCGGTGGTATCACCACAGAAGTAGTACAGTGTCCATTGTAAGTTTCACGATACTCTATCATTCTGGACATTCCTCCAAAAATTGTCAGTTCCTTTATAGGTCTGCTCTCGAATGGACACTTTTTGAAAAAATACCCCGAAAGATGATCCGTCCTGGAAAGAAATATATCCTGATTCTCACAATCTACTAATTTGAATGGATTAGGCTTTGTCCTGGAGTTCAAGATCTGTTCATTCCATTCTGCTGGAAGCCTTACGGTGCTTTCTGGTTTATTAATCATCTTCATTTTCCCCAGTCGCTTTGTTTTATGTACGATGAAATGCAAAAAAAACGGAATAAAGTATAATTCTTATTTTGGCCGCCACACGAATCACAAAAAATTCTAATTCTTCTACTCTCAAATCCAAATAATTAAAAATGAAGTGGAACAGCATAGATGCTACTTCATCAGCTCCTTTTTTGCTGCGGTTTCTGTATAAGTATAAAAAATGTTTCACCAGTAGATAGCACATGGATATTGAAGGAGTAAAATGAAAGTTGACGTTTATAGTAGACACCATTGGTGCTTATATTAGGAATTGGTAATTTTTTCTGGAAATCCATGGTTATTGCCTCTGTTTTATTATTTCTCTGTGCATTGAGGCGTGCCATCTTCTTTCTTTTATAAAAGGTATCGGCCTTCAGAAGGTGAAGTTTGTGTTCTGTTTCCAAGACTGATAAGTTCGCTATTTGTTCGGGATCTTGTACCATACTTAACTTCTTCGCCTTATACTCATCGCAACTGCTGCAAGTGTCTGTTCCTGGATATCCAAAACTGATGTTGAACTTTGTCACAAAAATGGTTCTGTAGGTTTCATAGGAAACTTTCATCCCAGGATATTTTTCCGGATACATTTTATGCATCTTTTTCACATTCAGCTCTTCAGGTAAATATATCCTTTCAGAATCGTGGAGGCTGTAATGCGACCTTCTACCCTTGAATGACTTGATATGCCCATAAACCGCGTTTGAAGTTGCTTCTTCAAGTTTGTTTTTATGGTTAGTATGTCGACCTCGCCTATCATGTTGCATATATCCAGAAGTGATCAGCTGCTTTTGGATACCTTGAAGACGTTTCGCAGATATGCCGTGTAATGAAAGCATTGTTTTATAACATATCGGTATTTCTACAGAATTATCATCCCGCTGAATGCAAACTTTGTACTTATATGAGAATGAGTGGTAATCGGCGTTTTCATCGTTGATTTTCCTGCTCCGATGTCTCTTCACAGGGTGAAATGAAATCAGACCCCCCAAATAGAGATTCTGTTCGTCATGTGATTCGAATCCATTAAAATGTTTATTAATCAGTTTTCGATCTCCTTCTGTGAAATGTTCGAAACATTTGAGCTTGGTGCAATCACAACTTACACCTGTTTCGCGACTCTGTAGTTGCAGTTTTTTTGCAACATCTCTCATACGTCCATGGGAGGCCCTCTTTTTAGAGTTCAATGAAATATTTTCATTCGTTTCGTCAGTCATTGTATAGTACCTGGAACATACTTTATTGAATTCAAGTTACCAAAACCAAAGTGTCGAATTCACTCACTTTCTCACTATAGCATGCGTATAAGGAATCTATCAGATTATGCTTTTCTGATGATATTATCACTGCACACTTTGTTCTTCTAGACAGCTAAAATCAAACTGAATTAATCATGAAAAACAGCACTGAGAAAATACGCGCCAGTGGACATTCATCTTTTTTCGCCAGAACGCAGGGACATTCACCTTTTTTCGCCAGAACGCAGGGACATTCATCTTTTTTCTCCTGTACTGGTAATTTTAAATTCACTGTTACATGCCAGCTTCTTTGTTTTTACCTGGTTCGAATCACATATTGAATTCTAACGTATTTGTTATTCAGTTTGGCACCATAATCTCAAAATAGCCGTTTATGGACATTCATCTTTTTGCCCCTGTACCCTTCAAATTAAAAGGACAAATTACTTTTTAAAATGAAACTAACTGTTTCTAAATAATTTCACAATATAGTGAAAAATGATAGACATTGACAATTGTTTCGATATTACTAAATATCATCAACTGAATCACAGAAGTTACATTCCAAGTGATGCCTACCTGATGTTTAATAATTATTTTTGGCTAGACCAAGAAGTGACCTACCTTGTGATTGATAATATGTATGAATACAGAAATAAGAAGATATTATATTACACATATTAAAGCTTAGATACTATTAGTCCTATGGGGGTATCCTGGATATATTCTTCCCATTTAAGATCAGTATAACTGTACAAAACTCCATCACAAAAATGCCATAAAATTACCTGGAGATCCCCAAACCAAAAAATACATAACCAAATTGTTCACGTCTTAATTTCAAGAAAAAATCATTCAGCAATCAGAGACGTAAGGACGTATAGGGGAGCGTGCCACTGACTCAGACCACTACATGGTCACGGCAACTTTGAAACAAAAAATACAATAAAAATAAACACCAATAGTAGACATATAATTGATACATGGGATACTCAAAAGTTAGAAGATATAAAAACTAGAAAATAATATGGAAAGCGCATGGAAGTATTACGGGAAAAATGAATACAAATCAATGAAGTTCAAGACAAATGGAAACAAATAAAAGAATGTATAAGTACAGCAGCAAAAGACAAAATAGGAATTAAAAAGAAGAGACCACAAGAAGATTGGTATAATGAGGAGTGCAGAATGATAATGGAAAGAAAAGGGGAAGCTTGGGACAAATAGCTTAGAACGAATAAAGACGAAGACAAGAATAAATATGACAAGTTAAGGAAACAAGCAAAAAGGCAGTAAGGCAAATCAAAAGAGAATCAGTGGATAGCACACTAGAGTAAATAGAAATAGAAGAATGAGAACTCAAAATTATTCTTCAAAAAAATTAATGAACAAAATAGCCCAAACAAATTGGAATTAAAGATAAAAATGTAAAAGTGAAAGAAAACGAAACAGAATATAAAGCAACCTGGATGGAATATTTTAAGAATGTATTAACAAAGACGGAAATACTGGAAGACTTTTTGGAAGAATAAGAAGTAAGAAGAAAAAGATCAAATACCAGAGCCAACGCTTGAAGAAATAAAAGAAATCATCAGTAAAAGCAAAAACGGGAAAGCACCAGGAAGTGACAGGATAAATATTGAATTGATTAAATATGGAGGAGAAAAACGAACGGAACAGATACACCAATTAATAAGACATATATGGACGGATGAAAAAATTCCGGAATAGTGGAGGCTAGGTCAAATAGTAACAATACATAAAAAGGAGATCAACTGTACTGCACAAATAATAGAGGGATGACACTACTTAACACAACATATAAAATACTGTCTACGGTTATCCAAAAAGGACTAGTAACCGGAACAACACAATATGAGGACAATACCAATAAAGGTAAATCAACCATAGACGCAGTTCATATCCTGAAACAAATAATATAAAAAACGTGCGAACATCAAATCACTCAGACAGGGAAATTCTCTGTCAACAACTCCATTTAGAGTGGAGCTGGAATATATAGTCAGAAATGTGGACACATGAAACTTAAGAACAAAGTGTGTGCAATTGAGAGCATATGCGGATGACTTAGTGTTGGTAGAAAAAAACAGAGGGATTATGAAAGAAATGTTTAAATAAATTGTGGAAGAAGGTAAAAAAATGGGCCTAAAAATAAATGAAACAATATTATTACATACCAGACAATGTTAGTTTGAGTGATAATGTGACTGAAAATGAATTGTCGTCTTCGTTAAATAGCAGTCGCTCTTCGTCTCGCATGCAAATACAAAACGACTCTTACAAAAGCAAATTCGATACTTATTTCAACATTGAATTGATAGGGACAAATCGAGAAAAAATAGCCACGTGCAGAATATGTTTAAATTCGAAGGAAATTAAAATGTCACGGGAAAATAGTACTGGATTAAGAAAACACCTACGCAGTAAATATCCAAAAGCATATTTCGAAATATATCCAAATGAACAAAATCAACTGGCAGGAGCAAGTACTTCCAGACTCACTGTTCCCGAAATGTTTACTGCGAATTCTCAATTGAAGGTAAGCTGTTAGATAACTTAATAATTTAATTATTTTAACGCTGTATACCATCGTTGAACCACAATTTTATTTATGGCATATTTTTGTTTTGAATAGTGAAATCTATAATTTTTTCAAAAATCTGACGGCATCTATCGTTATCAAAAATCTGCAACTTTTACAAGTTTAACAAGCCACGGCAAGCGCCGCGTGAATAGTCTTTAATACCTTCAATTTCGTTTGATACGCCGACACCTCATTTAAATGATGATTTATAACTTTACTGCCAAAGATTTTGCATTTTGCCGCACGTCAATATGTCCACGTGGATCGCGGAGCTTCCTTTGAATTTATACGAGTTGTTGCAATAGTTGATAATGAATGAACTATATTCAAGAAACATTAAAATACAGCGTGGATCAAATTGGGCTTATATGTATTATTATTTCAAAACTATAAGAGATAGATAATGTGAGAATCGGCTATACGGTACAATATTTTCTAAATTTTAGCCATTTAGATTTTGATATAGAGTGTGCTCAAAATGGGTTGATATATTGCGATCTCGGAATGTGTAATATAAGAGATAGGAGAACGAGTAAATGGGAGAAGCTTTAGACAATTTAGTTAGTAATAAAATGTTAAATGGCGCTTGCTGCGTGAATTTAGAGATTTTTGTTTTTTAGATATTTTGAAAAAACTAAAAAGGTGCATTTTCGAAAAGGCCCACAACT
Source organism: Galeruca laticollis (assembly GCA_963921935.1). NCBI lineage: Eukaryota > Metazoa > Arthropoda > Insecta > Coleoptera > Chrysomelidae > Galeruca > Galeruca laticollis. The sequence continues at coordinate 174,942,864 of OY998177.1, forward strand.
CACAACGTTTCGGTTTTTTCAGAACCATCATTAACTTTCATTTTTTAAATATGAGCTTGGATTGTTATTCCACACTTAAGGTACCGTTAGTTTTTTTTAGTGATTGTAATCTACGCCAGCCATACTAACTACTACCACTATACTAAAAAGCAGAAAATAGAGAGTAGAGAAAGAACTATTTATGCATTAATTATCTATTGCATTACACAAATTGTGTCATTTCGCACGTGGTTACATAAATAGATATTTTGACACTGACAACCAAAATATGCTATTTTTCAATTGTCATTTCGATGTGAAAAACATCACTAAAACATAAAACAACAATGCGAAAAGTGAATCAAACGTTGAAATATCGCCTGAATATTTTTATTATACTTTCGTGGCAAAGAATATTTATTGTATGATACATTTGTTAAAAGTGATTTTATTTTGCTCCTGGAGTTGCTCCACTCGTGGACGCTTATTTCGCAATATAAAATGCCACTTTTAGCAATTGTATCATAAATAACTATATTTTGATTTCCGTCCGTTTTAAAAGGTCTTATCACATTACATATTATTATTTTCAGACTACATCAGTGAAACAAAAAAAGGATTATGTTGACTTGGCGATTGTTGATTGTATGGCAAAAAAATATTTACCTTTTAATGTCTTCCATGACGAAGATACTCTAAAATTTTTTTAAAGAAATATCTGGAAAGGATTTTCCAAAAATGGAGAAATTGAGAAGATTAGCAATGTTACGATTCGACTGCCTAAAGCAAAAAATGACCGACATGTTGACAAACAATTCTTCAAAATTATCATTTACTATAGACGGCTGGACCTCTATTAGCGGCAGATCTTATTATGGAATTACAACACATTTTATAGATGACAATTGGGAATTGCAATCTATCGCTCTAGATTTTGTTCCTGCCCATGCAAAACATACAGGAAAAGACATCGCTCTCACATTTTTCAAATGTGTAGACGGTAAAGGCTTGATCCACAAACTTCAAGAAATAACAATGGATAATGCCTCAGCAAATACAACTTTTATTAAAGAACTTCAGGAACTAATTCCCGATTTAAATGTAGAGGACTGCCATTTTCGATGTTTTGGACATGTGATTAAGTTGGCCGTGCAAGATTTGTTTCAGTTGTGGAAACTGAATTCCGAGGCAAATGAAGAATTGAGTGATGATAGTGTCGATGAGGAAGCGGAAGTTGATGAAATTGAAGATAATTATAATACACTATGTAAAATACGTTCTATCTTTTCGAAAATTGAATGGGCAGAACAAGTTTTAATTAAGTTACGAAGTGCGTGCGAGGCAACTGGTAATTCTCGCCAATTAACACCTGTGTTGGAAGTGCCTACACGCTGGAATTCCAGTAATGATATGTTGAAAGTAGCTCTTGAAGCTAGATATGGACTTGGTGTACTGTGTCAAAATGTTGTTGATTTAAAACAATATGCTCTTATGGACAAGGAATGGATTCTGCTAGAAGAAGTGCATAAATTACTAGTCAACTTTAAAATTCTTTCCAAAAAGCTCGGAGGAGAGAAGTACGTCACATTACCTATGGTGGTTGTATGTATCAATATACTAATAGATAATATTGAGAACAAAATATTTAAATGGGACCAAAAGGTAGATCGAACCGCTATCTCAGGCTGCGAGAGACAAAATATTAAAGCATTATCGTAAAGCTAATTTGATTTATGCTGCATTTTTAATTCTCGATCCGCGGCATAAGTTAGAAACGTTTGATATGACAACATGGGGCTAAGAATTAAAAGATACTTCGATTAAGAAATTTCAAGATATATACAAAGCCTATTTTAATCAATCAGAAGATTCAGAAGGACAATGTACGAAAAAAACGGCAGCGAGGGAACAAGAAGATCCTGGACCGGAAAAGTCAGATTTTTTAATTGATTTTGATGTTTTGTATGCAATGTATTACAATGGTGGAAAATGCATGCGTCTGAATTCCCTATTCTAAGTTTATTGGCACGAGATCTCTTAAGCATACCGGCTACTTCAGTCCTGGCGGAAATATTATTCTCACGTGCTGCATTAACAATAAAAAAACATCGAAATCGCTTCAACAATGAATCTGCACGATGTTTATTATGTCTAAACGACTGGGTGAAAAACAAAACCATTTGTAACCGAGAGGGCTAAGGGCTGTTTTTAAATTTGATTTTTTCAAATATTTCATTTATAAAATAATGTTATGTTATTATTTCCTTTACTTGTATTACTTTCAAATAGGTGTTATTTTTCAACAGTTGTAATTTTCTCTTCCGACTCTTATATTATAGCAAGTATTTAAATATTCCTTATTGCACTGAAACAATAAGATTATTAATGATGAGATTTCGATACTTTTACGAAACTCTCGTACGAGACGAGACGAGACTGGAGGCTGCGAGACGAGACTTGAGACGAGTCTTATCATTGCATCGCCGAGACGAGACAAGACTTTGTGATAATCTCGTCTCGTTGGTCTCGTGCGAACCACTACCTCTGGCGTCACTCCAGACTCTCTCTCGTTTTTCTTTTCAACAAAACAGACTACTGTTTCAAAAAACAAATTGTTTGATTGTCATTAACAAAAAAAATCGAATCTCCCTTGTTTATTTATCAAAGAATTTAATGATTTGATTAAATAGATTCAATATTTTTAAAAGGAAATGTTATTTATCTACTTTCTAAATATTTTATTACTAAATTCTCCTTTCATTGAAAATATTTCTCATACTCAATTTATGATGGCATTTCTAGTTTTTTCTTAATGAAAATTTTAATGTTTAGACACATGTTTGACATCGCAGAAAACACTTTCACAGGATGTTACAGACTTAATAATCGTACTATACTCGATAGTCGAAATTGTGTAAAGTGAGTCAGAGCTATCTAATCAACACTTTGGTTAAAGCGCAGTTGCCATATGTATTCTAGAGAGAAATGCTGTATTTTATAAATACACTTCAAATCCATTGTGTCAATATTTCAGGTACAAAAGGTGCAATGTAATTAAGTCAATACCAATTTAATATATTTATTTCAAATTTCAAGCAGACTAATAATAATTAGTTTACTTGAAATGTGAAATAAAGTGTTTATGTATATTTCTTGAACGCAAAGTTTGTTGTGAAAAACTCGCCGATTTGACAATGTTGGAGAGTCGCTTCAATGTTCCGGCTTTGAGAACGAGATAGATAGATCGAGCTACGCGAATGAGACAGTGATAGTAAACAGTTATGTGAGGTGTTTATTCTCTTCATGAGCGTAACATCAGTATTTGTGTTGTGGTTTTGTGTGATAAATCGGTTATTATTGGTATTTATTGTAATATTTATATCGGTATATTTAGTGACAATAATGGCGGAGTGTAGCGGTGTTGGCGATAAAAAACGGCGTCGTAACAATTTAATTCGGGAAGAAAAAGTCCTCATATTAAATGTGTACGAAGGACTGCGTGCCATGGACAAACAGTTGGGTGTTAGTAACGCTGTGATTAAGTGCAGTTATTTAACTAAAGTTTCTGAGAGTACTATATACAATATTCTAAAGAAATCGCGGGACGGATCTTTGACAAGAGAACGAGGTGAAAACTGTAAACCGGAAAGTAGGGGAAGAAAGAAAATTGTTTTGGACGACCAAACACGGAATGCTATACGTAGGGAAATACATTCTTTTTATTTTAGGAATGAAATCCCCTCGGTAGCTAAATTGAGCAAGGTAATAGAAGCTGATGATACTTTACCAAACATCAAGGATAAAGTTTTGAGACGAACTTTAAAATTAATGAAATTTCGTTACCAAACAAGAAGTAGAAACAGTGCCTTAATTGAACGAAATGACATTGTGGAATGGAGGAGAAATTATTTAAAACAGATACGACAGTTTCGTAACGAAGGACGGCACATATATTATCTTGACGAAACATGGTTAAATGAAGGCCACACTGTGTCAAAAGTGTGGCAAGACATGAATATACGAAGCAATCGACAAGCCTTTATGGAGGGTTTCTCTTCCGGTTTAAAAGTTCCCTCTGGGAAAGGACGTCGACTGATTATCACTCACATTGGCAGCGAGGAAGGATTTGTAGAAGGTGGATTACTAAGTTTTCAGTCCAAAAAAACTGTCGATTACCATGAAGAGATGGATGGTAACCGGTTTGAAACATGGTTTAGATCAATTTTAATAAAGGTAACTCCTGGTTCAGTGATAGTTATGGATAATGCTTCATACCACTCTCGTCGACTGGAGCAAATACCTACTTCAGCTAGCCGCAAGAGGGTTATAGTTGATTGGTTAGAGAGTAAAAGCATTCCGCACAACGAGGCAATGCTAAAAGTTGAATTATTATCTCTCGTACGGAAACATAAAAGCAGTTATATTAAGTACGTTGTCGATGAAATGGCGAAAGATTTCAACGTCTCAGTTGTTAGACTTCCTCCCTACCACTGTGAGTTAAACCCCATCGAGCTGGTTTGGGCCCAAGTGAAAAATTATGTTGCGAGAAAAAACAGTACATTCAAAATGGCTGACGTTGAGAAACTGTTTAACGAGGCGCTGCATACCGTTACTGCTGAGAGTTGGCGTAAATGTATTCAACACGTATTAAAAGAAGAAATAAAGTTTTGGGATTTAGACATACGTGTAGAAGTAATGACGGAACCACTCATTATCGATATAGGAGGAGAAAGCGATGATTCTGAGGAGTCGTCAGGGAGTGATACCGCTTCCAGTTAGTCAGACATTTTACAAGTGACCTCGCAACATACCTATACTTATTAGTAATTTATTTTGGTCTTGACAAACAACTTTTTTTTAGTTTTAGTAGTAGTAAGTTGGAATTGACTTTTAAACATATTTTTATTTTGTTTTAACTTACTTATGAACAACTTGTGATAAGTTATTATTTCAAATGTTAAAAATTGAAATTCCAGATATTTCAGTATTCGCACCCTTAAACTATGATACGCTCATGGAGTTCACTTTAAATCGGTAGATAACCGATGACGTCACTTTACAGAATTTCGACTATCGACTTTTTTATATACATCTTATTATAGCTCATCCTTAAAAATGTGTATTATTCTTGGTAACACCCTGTATATACATAATGATACCTACCATAATAATTTCGTATTTCTGTTCTCTCAAATTTAAACGCCAGAGCGTACAAGAACATTTTCTATTTATTTTTTATTTAGGACTATTAAGAACCCTTCAAAAATGATGCGCTCATGAAGTTCGCTTCTGCAACTGATTTTATGGACAGTAAGAGCGATGAGTCACTTTACAGAATTTCGACTATCGAGTATAATAGGTTTCTTGTTTCTATGCAAGGCTTTATTTTTTGATGGAAAAAGAATCAATATATGTAGTGTTTTCAATAATTTCCAACACTACAGGAATTCACGGCATTTTTGGTTGCCGTAGTAATTAGGAGCTATAATACACCCGTTCAAATGAGGATTTTATCATTAGAATCAAGATGGTTCGTTCACGTTTTCTTTAGTTAATTATATTTATATTCTGATTGTCATATTCTTATACTGCAATCGGCCATGTTAACCTAAACAGCGCATGACATCACGCCTCAGTAAATATCAATTACCTCCGTGAGTGTTGCTAACATTTTTGTTGTGAATTCGCATTTAGATCGATTCCTACATCATTTCATTAATTAATTTGTTGGGTATTCGTGTTTTGTGATTAAAGTGGAAAATCCAAGAATCATCAACGAAGGAACAAGGTTTTATTAAGGCAAATAGGCCGCAACTTATTTGTGGATGCTGGAAGAGCTTCTTGCATCAAATAAATACTTTTGCTCATCTGCATTTCGGAAAGTAAAATATTCCTTGTAAGTACATTATTGTTCGTCTTTAGCCCTAAGTGAAATTTAATTCACAAAAGCCATTTCTAAACTTATGTCATAAGTTGTTTTTGAGGTTAGCTCATCAGTTTATTTACATATTAGTGGCGTTCGATTTGCTCGCTCGAGCAAACTCGAGTGTGACGCTCGCGTTCTTTTTGACTCTTGCTTGAAGCCAACAGGCGCACTCAGACACACTCCTCTTTCCGCTCGAGCACCAACAGTTCTATTCGTGTTTGATGCACACATGCAAATTGCGGTTATAGTTCGTTTGTGATTTGTGTTTCTAATATCATTTTTTCAATAATTACATTCATGTCAGAGGCATAAGAAACAAGAAACCAAAAATCCATGTTTCAGTTCCATACTATAAAAGGTTTGAATATATGTGGTTTTTTGAAAATCTGTATCTGATATCATGTAATGGCAGTGTGGGATTTGTTAGTAGTCTTTTTATTTTAAGATATGTTTCACCTAACAGTATTCAATTCAGCTTTATGGTAGGATAATAAAAAAATACATTCTTAACTGCTGATACCAAATCTTTATTATTTAATGATTTATTTTATGGCATATGAAAGGTACATCCTTATTTACCCTCATCTGCTTCGGTTCAGTCCTAGGGAGCTTCTTATTAATTATTTTTTTCTGACAAGTCGGCATTTCTTTTCTTTTGGTAGCAGACAAACATTACTTTTCATTTATTTTTATCGATTATCATAATCATTTTGTTCTAATTAGATTGTTTAAAATTTCTTATTAGTTTTATTTTAAAAACACGTAACCGTTCGTTAACAATGAAATAATGTTTATATTAAATATTACCTGTTAACCTACATTTTAATTGTTCGCATAATCAATGATAGCTTAATAATAAACAAAGGATCTAAAATGATATATATATATTGAAATGGTAGATAGTATGTCCCAGAGGTGAATGCTTCAAATTAACTAAATGAGATAATAATTACCTTAGTTCCTCAAATAAATATTTTCCCTAATAAGTAATAGTTTCCAATTATTACAGTGTAAATATTCCTAGAATATTCATGCAAAATAGCAAAACTTTCATCAAATTTAAAACATTCATATGTCCAATGGACAGAAGCTTTTTATTTCTAGTGTTTCAACACAAAATGGAAAAGAGATGACCTGCTATTTAAGTCCCACAATGTATGTTCCCACTATTGGTAGTACTATCAGAATATAAACCGTTCGTAGTAGTGAAAATGGAACTTTAGAGTAATGCATTTATTAATATACAAACGCAAAGGATAATACAGTCAGTTTGTTACCAGGAATTGATCATATAAAAAACCCGATTAAAAGGATTGTCGAAATTATTTCTGTCGCTAAATTGCCAAAACTATTCTATATACACACGCGTGGTTTGAGCAGTATCGTCTGTCATTTGGTTTGTTCGCAGTGCTACATTTGTTTGGACTGGACGTGATCCTGTACTAATTTAAAATGAACTCGATAAACAGAGACTTTTTTTATTCTAAAGAAGTATAAGGTGCACAATTGTACTGGCAGTTTGAAACTGTAAATATTTTCTTTCTAATTTTAGCTATGCCGACATTTGCATACATCTTTTGCAGCCAGAAAATTTATACACAGTCATCCGTTTACAGTGCTTCATTTAGTCAGTTAATCTCAAGTAAGTTTTAAGGTTTTTCTTTGAATAGAACGAAGAACCTGTATTGCAAGAGTAAAGGAAATGGTGACTGAGAATCATAGTTTAAGTCTGAGAGGGACTTTTTATGATTGTTTGAGTGCCAAGCTAACGATAACAAGAATACGAATCATTTGTGGAATCAAAACCGTATCCCCTTGATATGGCTCCGGTCGACTTTTTTCACTTTCCCAAACTCTAATTCCCAGTTCAAGGAACACGGTTTATGTCGTTAGATGACGTAATAGACAATTTTGGAAAGGGCCCAATTCTTGACATTTTAAAGCAAGTGACTGTGAGTAAATTGTTAACAGGTTTGATTGAACAATACTCAATTTAGCAGTTGTGTAATTTACAAACATTGGATAGGTTGAAAAAAATTATGGCTTCTCTGTACACCAAAAAAAACATCAATATATTACAGATCTAAGTGAAATGTTTGAAATTTGCGATTTCTCATTGTGTTATTTTTACTTTTATTGTTAACATTTTTACTTCTACATCTTCCGTAACCTTGTGTTATAATTTCCTATCACTAATCAAAACTTTTACTTTGAACTCTTGTAAGCGAGTTTTATGGTACCCGTTAAACAGTCCAGATAAGATAATTCCAATTTCTGAACTTCTTTCTGGAACATAAGTACCTCGTTTTTTAATTCTACTCGTTTACTTCATTTGAAATGTTTGATATGGTCATCAGACCACAATAATTTCGGTTAATAATCAAAAGTATCCTTATAGACTTTCTCATGTATTGCAATAGAAACAATTCATTTAACCCTTTCATTTTAAATCATGAATATAAAGTAAACACTGAACATTTCAAAAATATTGTCATTCTCGTTTTTAGTGTCAAATAAATTCATAACTTTTTCATCAATGCACGAGATATTGCTAATATTTATCGAAAAAGAGTTATCATAAAAAATTTCGTAACTAAGTCTTTAGTCAAGTAATTGGTTCAAGAAAATAGGGTTTAAAATAGAAAAAGGTCAGCAATTCAAACTAGTTCATAACGTGATTGTATATATTTCATTACAATTACAACAGATAACAAATAACGAAAACACGGAAGTAATTTAAATAGAGATAAAAAATTATGATGGATATTATATAAAAGGTTATATATACTTGGCCACATTCACAGTACATTATGTGTTTTTATAAGATACTACTATTATATTGTGTATTTTCGGAAGTGAAATATTTTGTTTGTTGTCCTCCACCCGGTAAATATAAGCTACATATATATCCATCGGAACAATCATACTCAATAGTACAATTAACTGGCAATGGTTCTCCAGCATTCACCAAATACGATTGTGATACATTTAGAAGTGCAGAAAAAGAAATTATTGCGAGTAATAATGGCAGTAGATTGGTAAAGTATGATCAGAAAAATAAAAATTCAATCAGAAATAGAACATGTGATACAGAATCTGAAACCTCAGGAAACATATCATGTTTTGGCAACAGTGAATCTGAATCAGAAGTTTCATCAAAAGTAGATATTTCTAAAAATGAGAAGTATGACGAAATTGGGAATGAATCTGTATCTGATGTTACCACAATTCATAAACACTGCAACAATTATATCAATACCGATAACACAACTAGCTCTGAAAACGTTCGCACCACAACAACTGACCTACCAACAACAATAGCTGATTGCGACGCTGCATCTCATATTACCACAATTCATAAACACTGCAACCATGATATAAATACCGATAACATCAATAGCTCTGAAACTTTTCGTACAACAACTGACCTACCAACAACAATAGCTGATTGCGACGCTGAATCTGATGTTAACACAATTCATAAACACAGCAACAATGATATCAATACCGATAACACCACTAGCTCTGAATACTTTCGTACAACAATAACTGATATACCAATAACAATAGCTGATTGCGACGCTGCATCTGATGTTAACACAATTCATAGACACTGCAACAATGATATCAACACTGATAACACCACTAGCTCTGAAACCTTTCGTACAACAACAACTGACCTATCAACAAAAATAGCTGATTGTGACGCTGAATCTGATGTTAATACAATTCATAAACACTGCAACAATGATATCAATACCGATAACAACACTAGCTCTGAAAACTTTTGTACCACAACAACTGACCTACCAACAACAATAGCTGATTGCGACGCTGAATCTGATGTTAACACAATTCATAAACACTGCAACAATGATATAAATACCGATAACACCACTAGCTCTGAAAACTTTCGTACAACAACAACTGACCCACCAACAACAATAGCTGATTGCGATGCTGCATCTGATGTTAGCACAATTCTGAAACACTGCAACAATGATATCAATACCGATAACACCACTAGCTCTGAAAACTTTTGTACCACAACAACTGACCTACCAACAACAATAGCTGATTGGGACGCTGCATCTGATGTTAGCACGATTCTTAAACACTGCAACAATGATATCAATACCGATAACACCACTAGCTCTGAAAACTTTTGTACCACAACAACTGACCTACCAACAACAATAGCTGATTGCGACGCTGAATCTGATGTTAACACAATTCATAAACACTGCAACAATGATATAAATACCGATAACACCACTAGCTCTGAAAACTTTCGTACAACAACAACTGACCTACCAACAGCAATAGCTGATTGCGATTCTGCATCTGATGTTAGCACAATTCTGAAACACTGCAACAATGATATCAATACCAATAACACCACTAGCTCTGAAAACTTTTGTACCACAACAAATGACCTACCAACAACAATAGCTGATTGGGACGCTGCATTTGATGTTAGCACGATTCTTAAACACTGCAACAATGATATCAATACCGATAACACCACTAGCTCTGAAACCTTTCGTACAACAACAACTGACCTACCAACAACAATAGCTGGTTGCGATGCTGAATCTAATGTTAACACAATACATAAACACTGGAACAATGATATCAATACCGATAACACCACTAGCTCTGAATACTTTCGTACCACAACTACTGACCTACCAACAACAATAGCTGATTGTGACGGTGAATCTGATGATAACACAATTCATAAACACTGTAACAATGATATCAATACCGATAACCCTAATAGCTCTGAAAACTTTTGTACCACAACAACTGACCTACCAACAACAATAGCTGATTATGACGCTGCATCTGATGTTAACACAACTCATAAACACTGCAACAATGATATCAATACCGATAACACCACCAGCTCTGAAAACTTTTGTACCACAACAACTGGCCTACCAAAAACAATAGCTGATTGCGACGCTGCATCTGATGTTATCACAATTCATAAACACTGCAACAATAATATCAATACGGATAACAACACTAGCTCTGAAAACTTTCGTACCACAACAACTGACCTACCAATAACAATTGTTGATTGCGACGCCGAATCTGATGTTAACACAATTCAGAAACACTGCAAAAATGATATCAATACCGATAACACCACTAGCTTTGAAAACTTTTGTATCACAACAACTGACCTACAAACAACAATAACTGATTGCGACGCTGCATCTGATGTTAACACAATTCATAAACACTGTAACAATGATATCAATACCGATAACACCACTAGCTCTGTAAACTTTTGTACCACAACAACTGAACTACCAACAACAATAGCTGATTGCGACGTTGCAACTGATGTTAACACAAATCATAAACACTGCAACAATGATATCAATACCGATAACACCACTAGCTTTGAAACCTTTCGTACAACAACAACTCACTTACCAACAACAATAGCTGATTGTGACGCAGAATCTGATGTTAACACAATTCATAAACACTGCAACAATGATATCCATACCGATAACACCACTAGCTTTGAAAACTTTTGTACCACAACAAATGAACTACCAACAACAATAGCTGATTGCGAAGCTGCATCTGATGTTAACACAACTCATAAACACTGCAACAATGATATCAATACCGATAATACCACCAGCTCTGAAAACTTTTGTACCACAACAACTGACCTACCAACAACAATAGTTGATTGCGACGATGCATCTGATGTTAACACAATTGATAAACACTGCAACAATGATATCAATACCGATAACCCTAGTAGCTCTGAAAACTTTTGTACCACAACAACTGACCTACCAACAACAATAGCTGATTATGACGCTGCATCTGATGTTAACACAACTCATAAACACTGCAACAATGATATCAATACCGATAACACCACCAGCTCTGAAAACTTTTGTACCACAACAACTGACCTACCAAAAACAATAGCTGATTGCGACGCTGCATCTGATGTTATCACAATTCATAAACACTGCAACAATAATATCAATACGGATAACAACACTAGCTCTGAAAACTTTCGTACCACAACAACTGACCTACCAATAACAATTGTTGATTGCGACGCCGAATCTGATGTTAACACAATTCAGAAACACTGCAAAAATGATATCAATACCGATAACACCACTAGCTTTGAAAACTTTTGTATCACAACAACTGACCTACAAACAACAATAACTGATTGCGACGCTGCATCTGATGTTAACACAATTCATAAACACTGTAACAATGATATCAATACCGATAACACCACTAGCTCTGTAAACTTTTGTACCACAACAACTGAACTACCAACAACAATAGCTGATTGCGACGTTGCAACTGATGTTAACACAAATCATAAACACTGCAACAATGATATCAATAACGATAACACCACTAGCTTTGAAACCTTTCGTACAACAACAACTGACCTACCAACAACAATAGCTGATTGTGACGCAGAATCTGATGTTAACACAATTCATAAACACTGCAACAATGATATCCATACCGATAACACCACTAGCTTTGAAAACTTTTGTACCACAACAAATGAACTACCAACAACAATAGCTGATTGCGAAGCTGCATCTGATGTTAACACAACTCATAAACACTGCAACAATGATATCAATACCGATAACACCACCAGCTCTGAAAACTTTTGTACCACAACAACTGACCTACCAACAACAATAGTTGATTGCGACGATGCATCTGATGTTAACACAATTGATAAACACTGCTACAATGACATGAATACCGATAACACCACTAGCTCTAAAACCTTTCGTACAACAACAACTGACGTACCAACAACAATAGCTGGTTGTGACGCTGATTCTGATATTAACACAATTCATAAACACTGCAAAAATTATATCAATTTCGATAACACCACCAGCATTGAAAACTTTTGTACCACAACAATTGACCTACCAACAACAATAGCTGATTGCGACGCTGCATCTGATGTTAACACAATTCATAAACACTGCACAAATGATATCAATACCGATAACACCACCAGCTCTGAAACCTTTCATACAACAACAACTGACCTACCAACAACAATAGCTGCTTGCGACGCTGAATCTGATGTCAACACAATTCATGAATTCTGCAACAATGACATCAATACCGATTCCACCATTAGCTCTGAAAACTCTTTTACCACAGTAACTGATCTACCAACGACAACAGCTGATTGCGATGCTGCATCTGATGTTATCACAATACATGAACTCTTCACCAATGGTATCAACACTGATTCCATCACCAGTTATGATGACTTTTCTACTACAACAACTGGCCTATCAACGACAATAGATGATTACGACGCTGCATCTGATGTTATCACAATTTATAATCACTGCAACAATTATATTAATACCGATACCACCATTAGCTCTGAAAACTTTTGTACCACAACAACTGACCTACCAAGAACAATAGCTGATTGCGAAGCTGCATCTGATGTTAACACAATTCATAAACACTGCACGAATGATATCAATACCGATAACACCACCAGCTCTGAAACCTTTCGTACAACAACAACTGACCTACCAACAACAATAGCTGATTGCGACGCTGCATCTGATGTTAACACAATTCATAAACACTCCAACAATGATATCAATACCGATAACACCACTAGCTCTGAAAACTTTTGTAACACAACAACTGAACTACCAACAACAAGAGCTGATTGCGACGCTGCATCTGATGTTAATACAAATCATAAACACTGCAACAATGATATCAATACCAATAACATCACTAGCTTTGAAACCTCTCGTACAACAACAACTGACCTACCAACAACAATAGCTGATTGTGACGCTGCATCTGATGTTATCACAATCCATGAACTCTTCATCAATGGTATCAATACTGATTCCACCACTAGTTATGAAATCTTTTGTACTACAACAACTGGCCTATCAACGACAATAGATGATTACGACGCTGCATCTGATGTTATCACAATTTATAAACACTGCAACAATTATATTAATACCGATAACATTACTAGCTCCGAAAACTTATGTACCACAACAACTGACCTACCAACAACAATAGCTGATTGCGTAGCTGCATCGGATGTTATCACAATTCATAATTTCTGCACCAATGATATCAATACCGAGTCCACCACTAGCTCTGAAAACTTTCGTACAACAATAACTGACCTACCAACATTAGCTGATTGCGACGCTGCATGTGATGTTAACACAATTCATAAACACTGCAACAATGATATCAATACCGATAACACCACCAGCTCTGAAAACTTTTGTTCCACAACAACTGACCTATCAACAACAATAGCTGATTGCGACGCTGAATCTGATGTTAACACAATTCATGAATTCTGCAACAATGACATCAATACCGATTCCACCATTAGCTCTGAAAACTCTTTTACCACAGTAACTGATCTACCAACAACAACAGCTGATTGCGATGCTGCATCTGATGTTATCACAATCCATGAACTCTTCATCAATGGTATCAATACTGATTCCACCACTAGTTATGAAAACTTTTGTACTACAACAACTGGCCTATCAACGACAATAGATGATTACGACGCTGCATCTGATGTTATCACAATTTATAAACACTGCAACAATTATATTAATACCGATAACATTACTAGCTCCGAAAACTTTTGTACCACAACAACTGACCTATCAACAACAATAGCTGATTGCGACGCTGCATCTGATGTTAATACAAATCGTAAACACTGCAACAATGATATCAATACCAATAACACCACTAGCTTTGAAATCTCTCGTACAACAACAACTGACCTACCAACAACAATAGCTGATTGTGACGCTGCATCTGATGTTATAACAATCCATGAACTCTCCATCAATGGTATCAATACTGATTCCACCACTAGTTATGAAAACTTTTGTACTACATCAACTGGCCTATCAACGACAATAGATGATGACGAAGCTGCATTTGATGTTATCACAATTTATAAACACTGCAACAATTATATCAATACCGATAATACCACTAGCTCTGAAAACGTTTGTACCACAACAACTGACCTACCAACAACAATAGCTGATTGCGTAGCTGCATCGGATGTTATCACAATTCATAATTTCTGCACCAATGATATCAATACCGAGTCCACCACTAGCTCTGAAAACTTTCGTACAACAATAACTGACCTACCAACATTAGCTGATTGCGACGCTGCATGTGATGTTAACAAAATTCATAAACACTGCAACAATGATATCAATACCGATAACACCACCAGCTCTAAAAACTTTTGTTCCACAACAACTGACCTATCAACAACAATAGCTGATTGCGACGCTGCATCTGATGTTAATACAAATCATAAACACTGCAACACTGATATCAATACCAATAACACCACTAGCTTTGAAACCTCTCGTACAACAACAACTGACCTACCAACAACAATAGCTGATTGTGACGCTGCATCTGATGTTATAACAATCCATGAACTCTTCATCAATGGTATCAATACTGATTCCACCACTAGTTACGAAAACTTTTGTACTACATCAACTGGCCTATCAACGACAATAGATGATTACGAAGCTGCATTTGATGTTATCACAATTTATAAACACTGCAACAATTATATCAATACCGATAACACCACTAGCTCTGAAAACTTTTGTACCACAACAACTGACCTACCAACAACAATAGCTGATTGCGACGCTGAATCTGATGTTAACACAATTCATGAATTCTGCAACAATGACATCAATACCGATTCCACCGTTAGCTCTGAAAACTCTTTCACCACAGTAACTGATCTACCAACGACAACAGCTGATTGCGATGCTGCGTCTGATGTTATCACAATCCATGAACTCTTCAACAATGGTATCGATTCCACCACTAGTTATGAAAACTTTTCTACAACAATAACTGGCCTATCAACGACAATAGATGATTACGACGCTGCATCTGATGTTATTACAATTCATAATTCCTGCACCAATGATATCAATACCGAGTCCATCACTAGCTCTGAAAACTTTCGTACCACAACAACTGACCTACTAACAACAATAGCTGATTGCGACGCTGCATCTGATGTTAACACAATTCATAAAAACTGCAACAATGATATCAATACCGATAACACCAGTAGCTCTGAAAACTTTTGTACTACAACAACTGACCTACCAACAATAATAGCCGATTGCGATACTGCATCTGATGTTAACATAATTCATAAACATCACAACAATGACATCAATACCGATAACACCACTAGCTCAGAAAACTTTTGTACCACAACAGCTGACCTACCAACAACAACAGCTCATTGCGACGCTGCATTTGATGTTAAGACAATTCATAAGCTCTGTAACAATGATATCAATACCGATAACAGCACTAGCTCTGAAAACTTTTGTACAACAACAACTGACCTATCACCAACAAAAGCTGATTGCGTTGCTGCATGTGATGTTACCACAATTCATAAACACTACAACAATGATATCGATTCCACCATTAGCTTTGAAAACTCTTCTACCACAATAACTGATCTACCATCGACAACAGCTGATTGCGATGCCGCATCTGATGTTATCACAATTCAAGAATTCTACATCAATGGTATCAATACTGATTCCACCACTAGTTACGAAAACTTTTCCACTCCAACAACTGACCTATCAACAACAATAGATGATTGCGACGCTGCAACTGATGTTATCACAATTTATAAACACTGCAACAGTTATATTAATACCGATAACATTACTAGCTCCGAAAACTTTTGTACCACAACAACTGACCTACCAACAACAATAGCTCATTGCGACGCTGCATCTGATGTTAACACAATTCATAAACACTGCAACAATGATATCCATACCGATAACACCACTAGCTCTGAAAACTTTTTTACCACAACAACTGACCTACCAACAACATTCGCTGATTGCGAAACTCCATCTGACGTTATCACAATTCATACATTCTGCATCAATGGTATCAATACCGATTCCACAACTGGTTATGAAAACTTTTCTACTACAACAGTTGACCTACCAACATCAATAACTGATTGCGACGCTGCATCTGATGTTATCACAATTCATGAATTGTGCACCAATGATATCAATTCCGATTCCACCGTTAGCTCTGAAAACTTCTCTACCACAGCATCTGATATATGTACAACAATAGATGATTGCTACGCTGCTTCTGATGTTATCACAATTCATAAACACTGCAACAATGATATCAGTACCGATACCACCTCTAGCTCTGAAAACCGTTCTACTACAATAACTGACTTACCAACAACAATAGCTGATTACGTAACTGCATTTGATGTTATCACTATTCGTAACTTCACCAATGATATCTATACCGAATCCACCACTAGCTCTGAAAACATCACTACCACAACAAATGACTTACCAACAACAATAGCTTACTGCGAAGTTGCATCTAATGTTACCATAGTCCATAAAATCTGCATTAATGATATCAAAAATGATTCCACCACCGACTCCGAAAACATTTCTAACACAGCAAATGACCTATTAACATCAATATCTGAATGCCAATTTGTATCTGACTATACTACAATGCCTAACTTCTGCACAAAGTCCGAATGCTTCGCTGCTACGGCAACTGATCTACTCACAACAACAACTAAATATGATGCTGCATCTGATGTGGCCGCAATTCATATCTTCACCGATGATTGCAACGTCGATACTGCTCATCGTAGCACAACAGAAATTGTATCTGCCGATACGATTGCTTGTGAACAACACCTGTGTACTGATATTCCCACAGAATGTTTAGTCATGGAGTCGACTGATTCAAATAGTTATTTGATTCAGGAATATAATTCTACTAGTTACTTGCCAAAAAGTCAAGACGCAAATCCGATATATGTTTCAATTGGAAAACCACACAGATACCATGCCGGAAAACATAAACGTTTGTGGCATCAACTATTCAAACAACCAGCTGACCCTAAGCTTCATTCGCGTGTATCATATATAGAAAAGCTAATTTCAGAACAACTAATTCGGGAGCTGGAAGGAAAAATTCCCATAAACTCTTTAGAAAGTGGAGAACAAGAAACGATAAACATTAATATATGTATCAATATAACCAGCATTCCTCGATCAAGTTAAATAATTGAATTGACTCTAAACACATTATGTTTGAAAATAAAATCATTGATGTTAAAAAGCGGTTTGATTTATATACTTATTCTTTTTAAATGAAACTAACTGTTTCTAAACGATTCCACAATATTTTGAAAAGGGATAAAAATTCTAAAAAATTGACAATTGTGTCAAAAGTATTATGACAAGGATAAATGAATTTGTAAAGAGTGTGTACACTCCATATTTTGATTTTTAAAAGTAATATGAGTAGATTCCACAAAGAAAGGGTCGAAACAGTAAATTTATCTATAAAGTGCAATATCAGTAAATTATTTATACTAACTTGTAGTCTTGTAGTGCTCGGGTAAAGTATGTAAGATACAGTAAGAAAATTTTGATTATGTATATTAGATGCACCAGTGGTTTTAAATTTTATATTTTCGACGTTGCCAAATATACAGTCTATGTATTTTTGAATGGGACAACCCGTACGTTTTACAATTTTCTGTTAGTCTTTCATTGCCGATGCAGCATACAAAGTGCACTACTATAGTTTATTTACGATAAAAAGACGATGACGTTGCAAAACAAAATATTGTGATGTTGCCAGGCTCTAGTTTTTTCCTTTACTTAATGAAAACTAGAAAAGTCAATATGATGTTTGATTGACAGTTCTTCTTTTTCATTGTTCCGTGCCTCGTAGGACGCAAGTCAAAAATATTTATTTAAATATAAATATTTATTCATGAAAAACTATGGATAAGATACATGAAACAGTAACCAATCATTCTATATTCGGATTAACATTTAATTATTTTACATAGAAGAGGGTTAAATGACGAACTGTAGGTCCTTATACCTTATTCTATGCTCTATAGAACGATCTTCAAGATCACTGCAAGGGTTTACGCTAAAAGGAATCAATACAAGCTGTAATCATCTTCATGCAAATTTAAATATTGTTTCTCTATACAATACTATTATAATAAAAATAGAATGGAAAAGAAAAATATAGATACACAAAATAAAATTTTGTTACAAGATATAAAAATAAAAAATCTCCCATTTTATCAGTATTATTTATGTAGAGATACTGTGGTCGTTGTTTTAATTTGTGTATTATAAAATAACTGTACCTAATTAACTTAATAACAGTTATTAGTGATTTCGAAAAAGTGGAAATAAGAATAAGATTTCCACTACTCCACTACAAAATCATCACTATCTTTCATCGTCACTGTCAAAATTAATAATAAGTGGAGGCACATCCTGTCTATCAAATGCTAGTTCTTTATCCCACCCATCTTGTATAATTTTTTCAGTATGCTCTACTGTCTTTAATCAAATATCAGGAGTCACTTTTTCTAAAGACTTTTTCCATACACTTATTGCTTGTTCTGTTGAAGAACCATCAGTTCCCACATGATCTCTATAAATTTTTTAACTATGCCCCAAATATGTTCAATTGGTTTGAATATACAGTGGTAAGGGGGGAGTCGAAGCACTTTGTGACCATATTTTTCAGATAATATGTCAGCTTCATATACTGTTGGTGGTTTATTCCTACAAAAATGCATATATTCAAACAAAATAAATTATCTAAGTATTACCATAATATATTGAAACATGTTTATATCAACTTACCGTTGTACTAAATTCAGTAATTGGGTTTTGAGGAAAGTATTTTCAAAAGGAATATCATTTTGTATCAACCAGTTCTATATATCAGCCTTTTTGGTAGCTGTTGTTGGTACATTATTGATCACTGTACTGTGATAATTTGCATTATCCATTACAATTGTGGCAGGTTCTTCCAAGTTCACTAAAAGCTGGTATTCAAAACAATGCAAACATTTTCTCGGTTCATTTCACCGTGGTAATCACCATCTTGTTTTTTGGAAGAAAAAACCAGCCCTGCTCCAGGAAGGAATAAATCCAGAAGAGAAACCAGTATGCAGTACTATATACCTACAATAAGGAAATAACAAATTACTACTAGGTTTCCTAGATAGACTGCATAGTTCAAAACAACTATTAATAATTATATAGACTTGAATAAAAAAGTGTGACTAGTAAATATTTGAAAAGGTCTTAAAATGGCAGGAATGTTAGTACATCATAAATTAATTGCTAAATTTTATTATTCAATTACCTTGGACCACCAATTTTGGTTTTTTTCACGCTTAGAATTAGAGTCTTGCCAAGAACGTCCAACAGTACCGTCTTTAAATATCCAGGTCTCATCCAAAAACACAAATTGATATAAACGTTCCCTTTTTATATTGACATATTCATATAGAAAATGTACACGTTTTAATGCAATATGTGGCAACTCCATTAAACCACGACGAGGATCATCTTTTTGGTAATTGAATCCAATATTTTTCAATATCTTCCAGAGTGATGTTAAACAACCATTAAAGAGTTCACGCTCCTGGATTTTGTCTCTTACATTTTTCAAGGTTATGTGTTCCTCTGAAAAAATATTGTGTTAGTTAATTGTGAATAAAATAAAACAGTAAATTCAATATACTCACTGTTTTCATACATTTCGTACATAACATTTCGGAAAGAATTTTGATCAAAGTTATAAATTTCAACAGTGGGTTTTATGCGTTGTCTCTTTTTAGGTTGTCTTTTAGGCTGTTCACCTCTATTATGCTTGGCGGCAATACGGTTAACAGTGGTAACGCTAAGTTGTAAAGCGTCTGCAACTCTCTACAATCTGATTACTTCAATATATGAAAGAATAATATATTATCAAGTTTAATTAACCTAACCTAAGATTAGAAACATTTGATCATTTACATTTAAATATGTAACAATAATATTAATAATGATGAATACAAATAGCGAATATTATTACTTACGTCTCTTACAGCAGTAAGCGGGAGAAGCGGGGCCCCATTTCGACATTCTCGTTTAAAATTGCTCAACAAAGATGTTACGTTGCCATCTCTTAACATTTTCTGTTCAGCTCCTTCGGCATTTTATTAACCTCACACGGCAGATTTGCCTAAATAATTAGTTATGAAAATAACTGTTTTTTTAATCTCAAAGAAGCAATGAATTTAAAAGCACCAAAAAAACTTGTAAATATTAGACGAAGATCGAATGTCAATAAACGTCAAAACAAACTGGGGAATTTTACCAGTTGATTTGACGTCTTGAAGTTTTGCCAACACGTTAGCTGTTGAGGATAAATTGTATTCACGGTTGGTAAATTAATATTTATTCTGATAAGCAGGAAAGTAACTAAAAATGACATCATCGTCTTTTTATCGTAAATAAACTATATATTGATCATAAATATGAAAAAATTAGAAGAAAAACGTTTTTATTGCATCCATTGATATTAAAATAAAGAGAGAATAAATTGGTATTTATTACAGTTTAAAAAAGTCTTTGTTGTTTTCGTAATGATAAATATAACATGAATATCGGTTTTATTTCGTGAAAGCATGTAGATTTTACTGTCAGTATATGAAGACTGGTACTGTATCTAAAAGTATCCATCAATTGGAGGAAAGTGTTACGAGAAATCTAAAAAAGTGATCGCTCTGCTATTCCACAACAAACATGTGACGCTTATTACACAAACAGCAAGAAACCAATAACACACGACGACCGAAAACAAGTTCCGACGACGACATCAATAAGCACCAAAACAAAGAATCTAAACCGAAAGAATCTCCATCCGCAAACAAGAAAATAATTATTACCGAAAAAGATGATTTCCTGAGCCTTCCAGCCAAGCCTGTTTCCAGAGCCCCGCAGCAAATCAACACCACCCAGTCTCGTCCAAACGAGGAGGCCAACTTCCAGCAAACAACCGACAGCACAAAGTTTTCAAACATAAATTAAATTTTATGGTTAACCTGGACGAACTAACCATAGCGGTAGCTGACCTGTTTCACGACATGAAGAAAGCCACCAACAAACTTGAATAATTTACGATTTATAATAACTTTGTTCAAGGTATAGATAAATATGACACCTAGACAGGTACGTGGAAAAACAAGCTCAATCTTATCAGGCATTTCCTCGACGTTCATAAACCCGATATTTTCTTTTTAATCGGGACGTTCCTTAAACCAAACTAATCCGTGAATTTTTAGACAAGCCCGTCCCGCAGATGTCGGCGTGGCGGTATCGCTGTATTAATAAAAAAGACGCAAACTTTCAACTCTTGCAACCAAACAATTCATCAATTGAGCATATTTCATTACTAATTGACAACAAACTCATATTTGTTGGTGCGTATAGCTCTCAAAACAATAAATTATCCGAAATAGATTCTTTCAACATCACAAAGACACACAGTAGGGTTCTCATAGTGGGATATTTAAATTGTAAGCACCCACTGTGAGACTCATATGCTACAGACTTAAACACAAATGGAAATACTCTACCAAGATTCTGCGATAACTCAGACTCAGACCACAATATTTACAGTACAGACGACCCCACCCACTTTCTTTTCAACAATTACTCCCCCAGCACAATTGACTTAGCCATTGTGTGACGCGCTGCTGCGTCCTTCACCTCACACAGCTTCTTACCAACTGACGCGTCACTTTGGACACCTTCTATACAAAGTTTTTTAAACAAATGCTCGGGCGCCAGATTATTTTACGTCGTTTACTCTACGGCCCCTTGACCCTTAAGGCGGGCGGCCACTGCGAGCGAAACGAAACTAAGCCGAGCGAAGATAAGTTTCCTATATATCAGTTCTCATTCTCTTAAATGCATCCGCGGCCACTTAAGCGAAACTAAGCGAAAATATAGAAACGAAGTTTTCAATCATAGTTTAGTTTCGCGCGTTTTAGCTCGTGTCAGATCCCGGCGAGGTTTTCGCAGGGGTAGTTCGTATGCCAGTATGTATTTAAAAGTCATTCTACAAACACGCATGTCGCGCAGATGTAAAGATGTCTTGTAAAATAGCGCAAAGTGAATTGTTGATTGAATGTGTTCGGAAACACGTTACACTGTATGACACCAATTTAAAGGAATACAGTGATGCCCAGTTGAAAACTAAAATATGGGAAAAAATTGCAAAAGAATGCGGCTTTTTAACAGGTACGTTTTTATTTTACTATTGTAATAAAAAATGCAAAATAATGTTATTGCTTCTGCCATGGTAAGCAACCATATGGTGAGTTAAAATATTCCATGAAGTCATTTCTAACTTCGAAAGCCCCTTGACCAGCTCTTCGGGAATGGCAAAGTCTGTTTGGGATATTCATTAACTGATTATATTTAGATTGGTTGGTCACTTCATTGTTTTCGGATATATTTTCAGACAAATAATTATGTAACACGCATGTTGCTTTAACAACCGAATCAACTACTTCAACAGGGATTTCAAATGGACTCCGATATACTCTCCATCGTGCAGCCAAAATTCCAAAAGCGTTTTCTACAATCCTACGTGCCCGAGATAAACGGTAATTAAAATGTTCAAGTCGAGGGTTGCCAGAAGCTTGTCGGTTTGGATAAGGTCTCATTAGATGTCTCAGTAATGGAAAAGCCTCATCTCCGATAGCCACAAAAGGCATTAGTTTACCGCCATTGTACAACGGCTCATCTGGAGGCAAATTTATTTCCGATTTTAAAAGTTGACCAAGTGGGCTGCTTGAAAAAATTCCACCATCACTAAATCGACCTTTGGCGCCAACATCTATTCCTATGAATTTATAATTGGCATCCACTAGAGCCATGAGTACTATAGAAAATGTCTTCTTATAATTAAAAAATGAGGTACCTGAATTTGAAGGAGCTTTTATTGTTACGTGTTTTCCATCGATGGCACCTATGCAGTGATCAAATTGCCACTTCTTTTTAAATTCAGCAGCAATGGTTTTTAAAGATTCGATACTTGGTTCTGGCATAAATTGTGCTTGCAATCTGAGCCACAACGCTTGACATACATCGTTGACGCATCGGGAAACAGTTCGTGGGCTTACTCGGTAGCTATATGCTATACTCTTGTATGAATTTCCTGTTGCTAGATACCTAAAACAAAAAATTCCTACTCAGTATGATGCATCAAATAAAATTAATTCTGCTACTACATCTACTTAAACATTTTTACTTTTCAGGCAACCAAGCAAAAGCCACTTGGAAAAACCTTAGAGACAGCTATAGATGTTCTCTCAAAACTGCCAAGGCTGGCAAAAGTGGTGATGCTGCGAAGAAAATCAAAGTCTGGAAGTTTACGGAACAGATGAGTTTTTTAATCCCTTATATGAAGGATCGACCCAGAAGTTCTAACATGGCATGTGATGATGAGGCAGCATCTCAACTTAATGAGACACAAAAGGCGGTTTCTGATGACGTAAATGAAAATGTTCATGAGATTGAAGTGGACTGTAATGAGGAACAAGTTTCCCAAGATAGTGAAACCCAATCCACATCAAATGAGAATAAGCTTAAGAGAAAATTAAGCCAACTGCAAAGTGACCAAAGTGCAACTCCAAATGCGAAAAAAATTGCCAAAGCAAAAAACAGTCCATTGCAATTTCTTAGAGAGCAAGCTAAGAAACGTGAAGAGAGATCTGAAGCTAGGCAACGTTATAGGGATGTTCTGCTTCACTCATCCCACGACAGTCTTAGATTATTTTTTGACTCTATGTATGAAGCCACTAAATGTTTGCCATTACCACAACAACGCCAAGTACGAAAAGCTCTTTTCAATGCAGTTTCTGCTGCTGAGGAATGTGCTGACAATGAATCTAATGGTACCTCTACACCAACAACATTTTCAATGTCAGATTCAGGTGAAGCTCACGTTTTTGCAGAAGTTGCATCCAATTTACAAGGTACATATGTACATCAACCAAATAATATGCTAACTGCAGATATCGAGCACAATTTACAAGCAACATATGCACATCAATCAAATGATATGGTAACCACAGATAACGAACATCAACCTAATGATATGGCATCTACAGAAAACGATTATGGAATGCTAAACGTTGTGCAAAACTTTGCGTTATATGATAAATAGTGAATCTGATATACGCAGAAATTATTTACAAATAAATTTATAAAAAAGTATATTATTTGATTATTTCTGTATATATACTTACCTGAGACAGATGGCAAGTCTCTCTTGGGTACCTATTGCTTGCCGAAAATTTGTGTTTTGCTTCTGAATGTCAACTGATATCATTTCGTGCACTTCATAAAATTGTGCTCGAGTTAGCCTGAAATAATTTTTGAATTTGTTATCGTCCAGCTTGTTAATGAGGTTATGAAATTCTCCAAATTGTTCTCGTGCCTTCATGTAACTGCTTATCCAACATTTATTTTTCTTCTGCATTAACACTTCCGCGGCAATATCTTCAGAAAAATCTGAATCATCTGATTCCGAACTTACATCTAACAATAAAATTTTTTCTGCTACAGAACTCATTTTCAATACGTCCTTCCGTACGAAAACGCAGCTTACCACTAAACGAAGATCGTTCTCAGTGGCCGCCCAAACTTATTTTCGTTTCATTACCGTTTTCTTCTCTTATACAAGCTTAGTTTAGTTTCGCTCGCAGTGGCCGCCCGCCTTTAGCGTCAAGAGTTCCAGGTAGCCTCAGATGGAGGCTACGGAAAATTCCAGGGGGTCTCGTTGAATTTAATACGTCTATAAAACTATAACCCTCAGACGGCGATGCTACGGGATATGAAGAAAACACTGATTGTATTCATTTGTATATTACAAGTCCTATTTAAAATATATACATACAAAATAACATTCAACAATTTATGATTATTTTCTAGCGGTACCGAATCAGTTAAATATATACAGTATGCAAATGTGTTTATGCACAATGCAAAATTTGTCGGTATTAAGAAATGTGATCAATGACACAATAAACCAGGTGTAAGCAAGCAAATGCAATTGTTAATAACAGCGGAAGCGGTATAAGCAGTTTGTAATTATGCGGTAAGCAACAGTAAAACAATAATTACCTATCACAGTAGTAACCGGGATATAACTGTCTTCGCGGTAGGGATGGTCAATCGGGATAGGTGGGAAAATGCGACCAGACCAGTTTATAACAAATAAAAAACAACTAATGAGCCTAAACTAGATTATCAATCCACCCGTGGCACAGTCTCAGACTTGGTTGAGAATTTTATTATTGTAGGAGAAAATACACTTTTCTAAACAAAATGAGTGACCATAAAATAAGTTACTCCCGGCTGACGGTTGGGCAGCTGGTGGCAACGGCCTCTGTTCTGCCCCGCAATCAGTTTTTAAATTTTCAAATTATCAGTTAAAATTATTATAAAATTTTGGTCGGAAGATAGAACAGCGGTTACCCAAATACAAGCAAAATAAAACAACTGTGTCTTAGAATAGGTAAAAAAATGAAACTAAATTATTACCGGTTGAGAGTGAAACAACTGGTGGCAACAGCTTCTGATTCGCCCTACACTCAGTTTTAAATTTCCCAAATTGTCGGTCAGACAAAACTATGTACCCATTCCGAAAGGGAGACGGCTGGTGGCAACAGCCTCTGATCCGTCCCACAGTCGGTTTTAAATTTTTCAAATTGCCGGTCAGTTAAAACTATATATAATTTTAGAACTAAGATAAATCAAGGTAATTTAGAGAAAATTATGCCCGTTCCGAAAGTGGAACAGTTGGTGGGAATAGCCTCTAATCCGTCCCACAATCGGTTTTAAAATTTTCAAATTTGTCGGTCCGTTGAAACTATATATATATATATATATTTATATCTATATATATATATATATATATATATATATATATATATATATATATATATATATATATTAATACATATCCTCTATCTAAATTCTATAGAAAACATTGAAATAAAGAAAATATGCATATTTAGATGTAATACTAGTAATACACACTGTATTATCAATAATTTGAAAGGTTCAATATACCAATAAAATTTGACATTTCAATTTCATATGACATTACTGCAGAATAGACTTAGTGACAGATAGATTTTAAAACGATTTGAAAAAGCAGAATACAGATGTCTCTATTAGCAAATGGCACTTATAAATAAAATAATGAAAATCTCTCTTGGTATATAAAAACGTGAATTTGTAATTTAAAAAAAAAAAGAATTCTAGGTAACCAAAGGAGAAGAGAGTTATTTATTGAAACATTTTAGTTAGTTGAATTTGAAATCCCCATGAGACAACATCATAATAAGAGTTGTCTCAAATTTAATTTTGAATATTAGGGAATTTATATAATCGTTATCAGTTCAACATATCTTGCCTCTTGTAAAGCCAGTGCGTGTACTATTCACAAAGAATTACCGCTAAAGTGCAAGTGTTTTTCGCGTTTTCTAAATTATTGTTTGTTCCGGAAATTCTAAAAATACGTTTTAGAATACGTACGAGATCTTCTAGTATCCAGTTTGGTGAGTCCAGTCCATATTATATATTATTCTCTCGAGAATTAATAGGCCTTTGATCAAAATTATTTCGAAAATAGATGCATCTTATGATTAAATTATAGTAACGTTACTTATATAAATTTCTACGTCAAGTGCAGATAATTTTGGGAACTGACAATTTACAAGAAAATTTACGTATTTTTCATTGACAGATATCAAGTATAAATTTAGACATTTTGAACTTTCGGTTAAAATTATTTAGATAGGAAATTTCTAATATAGATTGTTTTTAATATTAAGGTTTGATAGAAAATTCTATCTTTGTTTATGCGTTTTACAATATTTTTTGAAGTGTTTTAATTTTTGTAAGTGTTATTTTGATAATATATTATATAAATTCGAATTCCAAATCTCTTTGGCTCTCTTTTCATATTCATTTTCATTATATTTGATAATTTTTATACTATAGAAAATTTAGTATAATAAGTGACATTTAGTTAATCTCCTGACAGTAAATTCATATATGTCATAAGATAATTTAAATGGTCTTATAGTGTATTGGATAAACAGTTACTGTAGATTTAAATAGTGTGATACGTAATTTAGAAAAATATTTGGAAATTTACAAATTTGAATTATTAGTTGAAATCTTTGATCCCTCCCTGAGAAAAGAGTGAGTTGGTTGGTGTTGTATAGATTTATCTTTCATAATATAAAATTTAATATTTATTTAGCCGGGCATATTAATTTGACAACTGCTGTCATTAAAAATTTTATAGGTTATATTTAGAGGTAAAGGTATTTTCACAATAGTGTAATTATTATCATAAATTGTGATGACAGCTACAAATTAAATTCAGCATCATATAAAGTCATATTCATATATAAAATATAATAAAATTAGTAAAACACATTAGTTATACTATAATTTGTCACCCAAACATGGGGCAAATATAATTAAAGAACATTGCATATATTATAATATATATATATATATATATATATATATATATATATGTATATATATATATATATATATATATATAATGGATATTTTTGTGGGGATGTGGCAATAAGACTCCAGAGTAAATTCTTTCAGATATTTATTCCCGAGCTTTCGAATGATTTTCATTCATTATCAAGGGCTATAAATAATTGGTCAATGTTATCATTAATAATAATTAAATGAAATAATGAATACTTACATAAAACCTATAGCGAATTTTGGAATAGTTGTAAATTTTTATAATAAACTCTTTTAAACATAAATCAATGAAAAACTCAAAAAACAATATGACCATAAACAAAATATTTGATCTTTAACTACTACAATTTTTATTTTTTTATCATAAAATTAAAGATTGTTATGAATCTTCTGTTCTTTTTTCATAATCTAAAAGATATGCATAGATAACACTAAGGTTATTTAAATCTGTTTTTTTATTTATTACATAATTTTGTTCTGCAATATATGTTGTTTCCAAAAAAAGGCGTTTTCTATAATTACTTTCTATTGCTAAGACTTTGGCAGATTGATAATCCATAGAATGGCCTTTCAAATTAAATATATATATATATATATATATATATATATATATATATAATTTAGAACTAAGATAAATCAAAGGTAATTCAGCGAAAACGATGCCCGTTCCGAAAGGGAGACGGCTGGTGGCAACAGCCTCTGATCCATCCCACAGTCAGTTTTAATTTTTTTCAAATTGCCGGTCAGTTAAAACTATATATAATTTAGAACTAAAATAAATCCAGGTAATTTAGACAAAATTATTCCCGTTCCGAAATGGAGACGGCTGGTGGCAACAGCCTCTGATCCGTCCCACAGTCGGTTTTCAATTTTTCAAATTGCCGGTCAGTTAAAACTATATATAATTTAGAACTAAAATAAATCAAGGTAATTTAGAGAAAATTATGCCGGTTCCGAAAAGGAGACGGCTGGTGGCAACAGCCTCTGATCCGTCTCACAGTCGGTTTTCAATTTTTCAAATTGCTGGTCAGTTAAAACTATATATAATTTAGAACTAAAATCTAAAACATAATTTAGAGGAAACGATGCCCGTTCCGAAAGGGAGACGGCTGGTGGTAACAGCCTCTGATCCGTCCCACAGTGGGTTTTAAATTTTCCAAACTGCCGGTTAGTTAATACAGTATAGCAGAGAAATTTCTAAATAAAAAAAAACAAAAGATCACAGTCGAAATAGAATCCAATTATCGAAGAGAAAAAGAAATAATATGTATTTGGGTAATTTGAAACAGGACAATAGGTATAACAATCTAAATCGCAAAACTTAAAATCAAAATTTCAATGTATTGAAAGTTCAGACACGAATTCCAAAGAACAATATAAAGAATGCAATAATAAAAACTGTATATAAATTTTGTTTTTATCGCTTCAAAAAAAACGACTTACCAACATATGGTATTATATTCTTAAATATCCAAACTACTAATTCGTTTACTGAAATTTAATATAAAACTTTTAAAACTCGGCGAAATATTTTATTCGGGTTTCAAAAATAAATTTTCACTTACTCCGAAAATAAGGAACGGTCGGGCACTAGACTTCAAAACTATCAGTTTGTTAACTGATAACAGCGAGAGATATCTGGAGTCTCTTCCCCAAAAACGCTCGATTTTTGGAATTTATAATTTAATTCCTACCTAAAACTTTTGGTGACAACGGTGGTGTGGGAATTAACTTGAATCGATTTACTTACAACAAGAAATATTTCTACTATACTAAACGGCTTTGGTTTTAATTAAAATAGTTTATATACCGGGCGTCCTCGATAATTTAAATTTTGAAAAGCGGAATTTAATAAATTTTACATGGTGGATGGTAATTACTAATGAAATAACTACTTATATTAATATTACGCGACTGAAACGGTACCATAAATCAAAGTTGGAAAGTAAGTAACGAGTTATATCCACTTATTAAAATTAAAATACCATCGGAAATGCTTAAAAAAGTAACTCATTACAATTGGCCGCAACATTAACACAATAAGCAAAATGAAAATGATCCCAGACCTCAACTCCGATCACGACCCCGTTCTACTACAATTAAATATAACACATTCCATACACCCAACCCCAAATAAAACACACGATTACACAATCACAAACTGGACACAATACAGAAAATAGATAAGTGAACTGATTACTAAAGTTCGGAAAAAATGCAACCGAAAAAGCCAAAAATATGCGCATTTAAATGCATCACAAATTGAGAAAAAATGCAAGGATTTTAGAAAAAATGCAAGGAATTTAGAAAAAAATGCAAGAAATGATGTATATTATAATGTTGAATAATACTATTTCTTATTTCATTATTTTACTATGGTAGGGAGTGGGCGCGGGATTTAATAATTAGGTATACAACGAAAATTTATATTAAGTATCAGATTTTATTAATAATGATAATAATACATAGGTACTATTAAAATTATTATGGTAACAATAAAACAAAGTAACAATATTTAAACAGACATAAGTCACGTCTTACTTTGTCTCTTGTCAGAAAACGTGTGTTTAAAAATTGAAAAACTTCGTTCAACATCAACTGATGTAATAGGAGCATATTTATATTTACAAATGATGATTAAGTCTAAATTTGGTATATTTACATCGTTTTCGCCCATAAAAATTTTCGACATATTTTTCAAAATTTGAAAGCCTGTATTATTTTGAGCCACAGAGTTAAATTTATTTAGAACGACGGTACCAATTTGGCCACCGACTTTCTTGCAATTTGACTCAAACTGGCTAATTAAAGCTACTAATTCCGTTAATGGAATACAAGATTTTTCTAAATTTTTAATAGTTGTAGATACAAACATATAATTGGTTTTTATAAATGTTAAATTATTCTTTATTATCTAATGAATTTAAAAAAATATTTTTTGAGTTTAAAAGAGATGTAGATGAAGAGTCACTAAGATCGTCAATCACAAGTTTAATGGCGTGGTAATTGTCAGCATAAAATATAGCTGCATCCAACCAGGTACCCCAACGAGTTATTACAGGTTGTGGAGGTAAGGCAAGATTTGGAAATTTTTCTTTGTAAAATTGAACGCGTGTCGGAGCTTTTAAAAATACTTTTTTTTACATTGCTAATTAGGTCATTGACCAAAGGAAACTGCTCTCTTATACATTCTGCCAATCTATTAATTCCATGAGCTAGACAGGTTACATGTTGCAGATTCGAATAAAATATTTTTAAATTTTGTCCAGCTTTAATCATATAAAGTGCTGCATCAGATAAAAATAAATTTCCCAATGGGAAGCGGTCTGTAGTGGTTAAAGCAATTGTTAAATGTGCCTTAAATTTTCGTCATTTATTTAAAACTTCCTCAGGAGGACTTTCTACAATAGAAAGGAAACAAAACAATAGTAGCAGACCAAAAACATATTTCTATAAAAAGCATTCAATAATCACAACATTAAAGCTAATCCATCGAACCAGTCATCGCGATGAATTTATTTTAAAATTTAAAATTGCTACTTTACTTTTAATAACACTTTCTACTTACAGGTATTTGGTACACGTATGGGGTCTCATATCAGTCCAATTCTTGCTCTTATTGTTATGGATTCTCTGTTTGATGATGTCATCCCTAAATTACCTTTCCATTTACCATTCATTTACAAATATGTCGATGACATTATCTGTGCTGTCCCGTTTGATTCTGTTGACACGACACTCAAAATCTTCAACTCATTTGATCCTCATGTACAGTTCACGGTTGAGAATGAGAAAGAAAACAAGTTGCCTACAGTGACAGTGTTGTATTTTACTATTTTAAAATTTTTGTAGTTCTTGAAATGAGAGACAACGTTGTCAGTAAGACCCTTGACAAAAGGTATCTTTTTATAAGTGAAAGGATCTATCACAACATTGTCAACCGGCCCGTCAAAGAAATTAGAATTATAAATTAACTTCTTGAGAATGTGGCTAGGGAAGCCGTTATTAGAAAACAAGAGGACGAGCTTTTTTAAATTATCTTGTAAGAATCTGTTATCACTGATATGTATAACACGATTTTTCATAGCGATGACAGTGTTTAACTTCTGATTATTGGGGTGGTTAGAGAAATAGTTGATGTATCTACCAGAGGACGTTGGCTTCTGATACCAATTAAGAATGATGCTATTATTATCACATCTAATCAATTCAGTGTCTAAAAAGGCAACTTGTTTTCTTTCTCATTCTCAACCTTGAATGAGAATGAGGATCAAATGAGTTGAAGATTTTGAGTGTCGTGTCAACAGAACAGCACAGATAATGTCATCGACATATTTGTAAATGAATGTTAAATGGAAAGGTAATTTAGGGGTGACATCATCAAACAGAGAATCCATAACAATAAGAACAAGAATTGGACTGATAGGAGACCCCATAGGTGTACCAAAGACCTGTAAGTAGAAAGTGTTATTAAAAGTAAAGAAGCAATTTTAAATTTTAAAATAATTTTATCGCGATGACTGGTTCGATGGATTGGCTTTAATGTTGTGAGTATTGAAGGCTTTTTATAGAAATATGTTTTTGTCTGCTACTATTGTTTTGTTTCCTTTCTATTAAAGAAAGTCCTCCTGAGGAAGTTATAAATAAATGACGAAAATTTGAGGCACATTTAACATTTGCTTTTACCACTACAGAGCGCTTCCCATTAGATTAACTCTACTTTTATATATATATATATATATATATATATATATATATATATATATATATTCCTCGGATAAAAATAATTCGCAATGGATGAGCTCGTTTATATTCCACAAAATAAGATAATGACTAAAATATTATTACAATTAACATAACTACGTGAAATATTGAGCAAACATCTAATAAAAAAAATAACAAAAAACTATTATTCGCCCTTTTGACAAGAACTATCTAATTTAGGTACTTATAAATGGAGGCAGAATAATAAATAACCTTGTTATTGATTCCAACAACAAAAACTAGTGTGGTCCAAATGAATATACACCTAAAGAAAGAAATCACATACTAATTTTCACTGTACAATTTAATTTCTTTCTGAAAATAATTACTGAATAAAACATTTTCTCGAACAATGAGGCGACTTGATCTACAAAATCATAGAAAATAAATGATATGAAACTAGAAACCCAATAGCTAATAAGATTTAAAACATAGTAAAGAAACGAATTCACTACATTTTCCACGAATAATAAAATATATTGAGTAATGTTGGCCATGAATAAATAGAAAATAACTTTAGGTTTCTTTACATTAAAAATGAGAAAAATGATAAAGTAATTGCACTCTGACCCCTAATTAACCTAACCACCACGTGTCGAAATTAAACCAGAAAGAAATTATACCGAAAATTACTTAAATCCAGGATGAAATAAAACAAACTAGACTTATAATAAAAAAAAATTACGAGTACCAATTAACGGAATAGGTAAAGGAAAATAATATCTTACCCTGGGATGGTTTATAGGGGTTTAAAAGAAATGTGTAGTCGGTGGTCTCAAAATCCTG
Source organism: Galeruca laticollis (assembly GCA_963921935.1). NCBI lineage: Eukaryota > Metazoa > Arthropoda > Insecta > Coleoptera > Chrysomelidae > Galeruca > Galeruca laticollis. The sequence goes on from OY998177.1 coordinate 174,976,875, forward strand.
ATTTTCAGATAAATCTTCACGTATTCAATCAAAGAACCAGTTCAGAATCAAACATCCATGAAGATTTCTTCGGAGAAAAAGCCCCAAAATCCACAAAAAAGTGACAAAATACGGGGTATTAAATCTCCAACCATCCGAACACAGCTCTCGAAGTGAAGAGGAATCAAAATTCTCTTCTAATTTCGTTCTCACAGACCATGATAAAAATAAATCAAATAAAAAGACATTAGATGGCAAAAACTCATCCGCTTGGTAAATAAAGTGTAGAAACGACAGTGAAGGCCTGTATACACGCATTGTTTCAAAATAATAGATTACAATTTCTTTTATTATAAAACCCTACAGTTTACCGAATTAATTAGTAAAAAAAATGTTGATTTTAGCAAAACACAATGCTATTTGCCTGTATGCAACTAACATAAAACGAAACATTATATAGATATTTGAATCATAAAGGTTAAATCACGATTTAGTTGAAAGCGTTGCAGAAGTAGAACGTGAATAACAGTCAGTTGTGGGTGAATTAACCAGATATTTCACTTGAATATATCGAGATTATACTAAAATAATAAGAATTATAATTTATGAATACAGGGTAGCTCGAGAATGTTTAATAGTAAAATCAAACCGTGACATTATTTCTGTAGATGAAGAAATTATCCAATTTGGGAATTTTCTCTAGCACTTTTTCAGACTTCTCTTGCTTTTGCTTCTGAGCTTTACGCCTCTGTGCTCCACTTGGTTTTATATAACTCATTTTGAGTTTAATTTACATTTTACAAGCGTTTGTTCCAACTTTTATCACAAATCACAATAGCAACAGTTCAGAGGAGTGGATTGGGAAAACTGATTTTAGAATTCCGTCCTTTCATATAGCAAATTGTAAGTGCAATAATTCTCTTTGAGTCCTACCGATTTTTTAACGATGCCGTCGATAATGCTGACAACGTTCAAAGGGTCGAAAAAAAATCGGGTTTGCTTTTGAAGCCAGTAAAAGTCACCGAGTGGCCCAGTGCGAGATTTTTCCGACGTGGCTTCCGACAAAAAGCTCAAAAAAAGACAAAGGACGCCGCATCATTTCCCTATTCAGATTTAGACTTTTATCACTTTAACGAGTATGATTTTAATAATCATGAAATGTTGTCGCTCCCTATTTGAATTTCGTCCATGAGCAGTTGCCCATTTTGTGCTCTGTGGTTAATCCGGCGCTAGGGCAGACCATAACACCCAGTAGTACATTAATGTATCTGGGCTACACCGTGCATAGTAACACCAAAGCCAACGGGCCCATTACCCAACAGGTATTAAAAGCTAAAATTGTAATGAGCAAATTGTACCCGTTAATTTTTAAGAACAGCAGTCTCTCAACCACAAACAAAATCATGATTTACAAACAGATTATTAGACCCATTTTACTTACGCAGCACCAGCATATTACACGGCCACCAAACACAATTTTCACACTCTGCAGGTAGTGCAGAGCAAGTGTCTTCGCATGGCAATTAAACACAAAACAGTTTAGCTAAGACCAAGGTTACATGAACAAGCAGACTTGCCCACTACCAAGGACTTTATAACAAAAATATCCACTAACTTCTAAAACTACTGTCTACCCAAAAATCTTCGTGATACGCTCAGAGCTGCTAGTCGCGCAGAATACACTCTCGATAGTGGGTGTAGGCTTCTGCAAGGTACACTTTTCACATAATAAGCTGTTTGTCTCCTTACAACCAAAACTATCGAATTCGGGACTAATTAGTCAACCTTATTCCAATAATTCACTGTCAACAAACAAAAACAATACCCTACTATAATCAACATCTGTCATGTTGCATAAATTAACACACTGTTCGATTTTGAAACCCTGTTTTTCAGCCGTTTTTCAGGGACATACCAGTCGTAAATTCTAGTGCACCATATGTATATATGTATACAGGACAAAGTTAATCATACCAACAACATCAAATGGAAAATGCGTGAAGCAGGGAACCATGTATGTGTGTGTTGATGTGAGCACGTCGAGTCTGTGAGCTCTTTGTTTATTAAAGTATTTAGCGGTAAAACTGCATATTAAAAATCAATTGTTTGGGCTAAAATGTTGGTATATCTAGTATCTAGTGAATAAACAAGAAGTAGTACGTTAAGTGCATTATTCTTGCGAAAAAATTGGTTTTTTGAAGAGACTGCTGGTTTTCCTCAACAGTGTTGCCAAGTGAGATTGTTGGTAATGTATTAAAATGAGCCGATAAAAGGCAAACTCGGCTACTTCAGATGATAGCCTAGTTCAGGCAATAGTTAATAAATTGTTGCCTGAACTGACAGCTAAAATAGAAAAACAATACACAAAATTTGGACATAAAATGGATAAAATGGAAGATAAGCTAAATGGGGTTATCTCAAAATACGAGGCATTAGACGCAAAAGTTAATTCCAATAAAGATGAGATAATTACTTTAAACGAGAATTTAAGAGTGTTGGAACAAAAAGTGAAGAGAAATTCTGTAAATATAATAGGGATTCTAGATGAAGAAAACGAGAATCTTTTGGCGACGGTACTAACCCTTTTCAATGACGGATTAAAAGTAAAAATTTCGCAATGGGAAATCTTCAACATCTATAGAATTGGCAAATTCAACATCCCACGTAGCGCTTCTGCACATGCGCATTGCGATACGGATAAGTGGTGGTTTTTAAAACTGATTTTTGTCCCACAGATCATATAACTACTACTATTAAAAAAAGAAGATAGCTCACCTGAAGTAGGCTTTAGTTACGACTAACAACATAAAGGCGCTGCCATAGCAGTTACATAACAGAGCTTTTTGTTCTGTGAGTGACATAGATATTGTCATTGATCTCTGGAGGGAATATTTAAAATTTTAAAATGGCGGGAGTTTTTAAAATTTCAAATTGTCGGGTATATCTTTCAATTTTGTTGTACTAGTATAGTATTTTTCACGATCTAAGAAAGTGACTAGCCTCCAGTTATTATATGAGAGGCAATAGAATAGATTTTCTTAGATCGTGAAAAATACTATACAAATCAACTGGCTAGGAAGTGATACATACTATTTTCAGAAAAATTTATTGGTACATTTTACATAATTTATAATGTATAACTTAAAATTATAATTCAGAACATAATCATTACATTTAAATACGAATACACACAAAACAATTATAATATTACTTCCAGATATTTATTATTTAAAAAGAATTCATCTTTTTCTATGACCCACCCAGGAGACGTAAGTTTAACACTTCAGGCCTCATTAAGGTTCCCCATCAAAGACAGGCCTACATTTTGTGGTATCACGAAGACTTACTCCAAAATTTATTGAAATGGTTCTTTAATTCACTAAGTGACGGCACAAACACTTATTTCAAAGTTAGTTGAAACAGTTCTTTAATTCGTCATGTGGCTTCACGAACAAATTCCTTTGAAATAAATCAAAGAGTTAATTTGCCAGTGATCTGACTTAGATTAGATCACTATATCAAAAACGAGATTTTTGAAGGCTCTAAAGCAACAATAATGACAACTTTTTTATGTATTTCCCTGACTAGTCACACAACAATGGGTAGAACATACTCTTAGATGTACTTACCTATGATACAATAAATACGGATTCAAAAGAGCTTACTTATTTCTAAATCAATTAACAATAATCAACATCCACTACACAGGTTGACAACATAAAAAATTGTTTCTATTCAATGATTAAAATGTACAATAAATAAAGCAAACAAAAGATTTTAATGAATACATGTCTACTAATCTGTAACTACTGTTAAAGCTTGCCAGTTTTTTTTCCATTTTGTTACTATCACATTGTATTAGGGTTCAGGATAAATTAAAGATTATTATCTTATTATATATCATCCGGTAAATGGAGCTTTTGTCACCTAAGTTAGTGAAAATAGGTATTGACATACCTACAAATATGTTTCAGAGTTAGTTAACTCCATAATATTTGTTAAATACTCTTGATTAGTCAAATTTTGTGTGTGTATATATTCAGAAAATGTTTTGATGTGTTGAGCAGCTTGCATGAGATTTTTCCGTGCAATAGTACATCTAGGGATTGTCTTGTACAGTGTTACTTTTACGTTTACATCTTCTCACAATGTCCTCACTTGTTTTAACTATAAATAAATAAATAAAAACAATATAATTAAACTAAGGTACAAAGCCCTAAGAATTATACCTTCATAATACCATAATATTAAATTATCAATAAAATATTGTAATTTAGTTTTTGTTAATACTTTTTAATGTTCTTATCACTTTGATTTTTGTACTTTTGAACCTGTAGGTGTGTTTCTTGTGTATACCTACTATAAAATACTGCAATTTAATGAGTATTGTTCTTACATACATAAATTTTTAAAATATATGCTAGTTTTATTAGGCCACAAAAAGAACAATTTATTATTACTTTAACACAATCCTGCACCCTTATTTTTTGAACTTAATGTTTAAATCGTCTTTTGTAATGAAGTGTAAGAATACATGCAAGTACACATTATACTAATATATTACCTAAACTTTCCATTATAACTTTGATTGAAATCTCGTTGTTGGCTGCCACTTTCTAAAACAACAAAAATAAAATGAAGTGGCTATCAAAAATAGTATGTTTATTCTATTCTTTATCAAAAACCATTCATCTACACAAAACACACTAAATTATTAAAATATCCTTAATTATTTCCGGAATTTTAGTATATATCCACTGGTAATTAGAAATTTAACATTATTTAATAATCAATCAACTATAGTATTTACCAGTTTGCCCCAAGTATAAAGTAGGTACTGCATCTCGTTTTAAATTTGTTCTGTTATTTTTGGCTTGGAATTTCCAATCCTCATAAAAGTGGACATCACAAACTCTATAGTTCCGAATGACTTTATGTTTATCCTGGGTAATTAAATATTCATTGTTAATGTTATTCATCCACATAAGAAAAAGCTAACAAAAAAGAAATTGTTAATTATAAGGAAATTCCTATCGGCACATATGAAGGAACAATAAAGCAAAACACCTTATTCAAAACTATTTCTATTGTGAACAATGTGACAAACAAATTTATAATGTGAAAGCTATGGGAATATATTTTTTATATACATAAGAATATTATATTTTTTAATGCGAAACGTTGCGTTGACAAAAAAGTTATAAATATGCTATGCTTCATTAGTCCTACATTTTTAGGTCCTTATAAATAAAAGATTATAAGTTTGCAATTTAACTTACCTCAAGATCTTTAGGAAAAGCATGCATTGGCTTTTCAGTGTTCTTAAAAGAACAACACAAATAGGTACGCAACACGTAAATACCATTATTAAAATGAAATAAGAATCAAATATAATATCAATAATATTAAAAAAAGATTATAATTATGTAATCGACAACACGAAATAACGAATTTTCAATGCTTTGAAATTCAAACAATCAAACATGAAAGATAATTTATCTAGTAAGTTGACGTTAAGATCGACACGGAACCACCGTGATATCGAAAACAGCAAATTTTACCATCAATAAAATATAATTTATTACCAACTGCGGAACAGCAGCGCTTAGTTGTTGTTAGTCAGAACTAAAAAGTGGACAACCCCTGTTTTTGTCCCTAATACTTTATTTTATTAGTTCCTGTTTGCTGATATCAACTTGAATTTTTCTCGGGAAGAGCTGACTGATATAGTTTTTGTGCTAGGAGAATGTAACAAAAATATGTTCCTGGCAAGAAGAATTTATCATCAGCAATTCCCTGATAGGCGACAACCAAGAACAGAAGCATTTCAAAGTTTATTAGAACGATTCCAACGAACCGGACAAGTAAATTACGAGAGATCTGAGCGAACGAAATCAGTTGTAAATGAAGAAAATGAATTAAATGTAATTCTTAGTGTCACTGAGTATCCACATATTAGTACGATGGAAAGTACAAATGCTTTTGAAATTAGTGGTCGCAGTGTAGGGAAAATTTAAAAAAATAATATGAAGCAACCATATTATGCACAATTGCATCAAGAGCTTAAAGAGAACGATTATAATGAAGGAGTAGAATTTTTTGTCGGTGGGCGCAGGAACAAAATGATACATTTTTTTGAATGTTTTATTTTGAAATGAAGCTACTTTCCATAAGAATGTTACTGTAATCAGACATAATTTGATATTGGGTATCAAGTTTGGGAATATTAGTAATTTGGATTTTGTATAATAATGCTTATACTTATGATGCAATAACCCTTAACATATTATTTTCATAGCCAACTAGAATATTGTGTGATTTTAGTAATATTTTATACACCAACAATCTTAAGTACTCATTTATTTTGGTAATTCACCCAATATTAACAAATTACGGATCAGATTATTTTTTGATTTTTTTTTGGAAAATTATTTTTGGATAAATATTTCCACCATCAAACTAATAAAATTTCACCTAATATTTGTGTCAAATAATATCATCAATAACTCTCAAATTAGGGCAATTAGGTATAGGGAATGCTTAAGAAATTATGAAGTGCCTTACAATACCATTTCATTACGATACTAAAATACAGGGTGTTTGAACGTAAATAGATTTCTTGATATCGAATCTATACATTGGTACAGAGGGTGTGGATGTTACAAGGAAATTACTAAAAAAGTGCTCATATCTTTTAAATTACCTCGTATAATATTGCAATACCTCATATCGCACAAACAAAAAATCGAGGGGATTAAAAAAATGTGAAAATATACAGGGTGTTCCATTTAGAAAAAGGTAAGTTAGGTTCATCCTGCCAATATGGGTGGCCCTGAATATTTTTAAAATATGATCCTTTTATATAGATAACAGTTTTTCGTACCTCTCACGACAAGTGAATAATTGTACTTCCTCGCACTAATACCGCACCCTGTATATACATTCCAATAATTATTATGAATAAAAACAAGTAACAGTAACATGTAGTTAGGCAAAACAAGTCACACCAACTCCATACAATCAACTACATAAATTGCTTATTACATAATATAGGTACTGTCAATTATCTTTGACACTCCCTCTCAACTAGATAGTTATGACATATTAGATAACCTGTACATACACAATATAGTTAACTTTAGTTACAATGCAAGTAAAGTAAATCATATATGTAACTAACTGCTAACTGAATACTGACAACGGCCACTTCGTCGAAGAGCTACTGAGGCGTGGGTTATATACTAGTAGAGACCCAAGGAGTAGATCTTACCGGTTCTCGGGTAATCCTACTTATTTTTACGTAACAAGACGGCCAGATAAGTGGGCGCCACCCTGAGTCCTACTAGTCTATAAGTTACCTAACATCGACTAATCCCAGTCAACAAAACAAGAAGTTGGAAGGTTATAAAAAAAATATGAACGTTATTTAAAATTTACAAGTAGTTTTATTGAATAACAGTTAGATGTTGTATGAAAATTGAAAATTTATTTATAATTTACATTGGTACACACTATTAAGCTGATATTAGATGAACATTCGTTGGAAATAATCTATAGTTTTCAAAGATTGTGGACGTTAGTACTTTCCTTGTTTTCTATTCCAATGATAATTTGGATGACGTCCAACCAGCTGGCTGCTTCAAGTTAAGTCCAGAAGTCCAGTCGGTTCTGAATAGTAGTCCGGAAAAGTAATGAAATAAAAGTCAAAAGTTTCCCATAATTGATTTTTCATTTTTAAATGAAAATATATTGACCCAGCATTTCTCTCCTAGATTGTTTAATAATTTTCGCTGGAGCTTGCGACGCAGCTTGCAAGCACAGCTCAGAGCATCTAAAATTCAAGTGATTTATGCTCGTGTCATTTCTGGATGTGTTCTTACAAAAAGTCGTAGAGATGAAATTTGAAGCAAATCTTATGCTCTTGAAGGTGGCGTAAATAGTTTTTTCAAAAAAAAATTTCCGATCTTAAATTTTCCAAAAATTGAAAAAATTTACGAAAATTATATTTTTGGTTGGTAATTATAAATGAAATATTGTAATGTTTTTGTTATTTATTTAAACAATGAACGGGTGGGATAAACTTCAAACACACGGTATGGCTACTTACTAATTTATTTTAACACTAAACTAATCACTAATACTTAATTTATATATACAGTATATTCACTTAAACTAATTTATATAAACAGTTCACTAATTCACTTATTTATTTGTTTATCTCAGGATGTCAAATTATCAACTCCACTCCCTCTTCCTGATCAGTCCCTTATATATTAAAGCCGTTTTTACTAGTAAATTCTGGGCTGCGGCTTACACAGTCACGAATAATTTTTCTGGCCTTTTCTAGATAACTCTGGACACAAAAACAATGTTTACATAAGATAGTCGTGAACTTGTAAACAGTTTTTTATAACTGCGTATCCGCCATAATTTTAACTTTTATACCTGGCTTAGACAGAGTCGGTTTTAAGGACTATACCAGTGTGCTGTTTCGTAACAATATTAATATCGAGGTCAAAACATAGATAAACATAGAGGGCAAACTTCTAAAAATTTAAATTTTTTCAGATTTGGAAAATTCAAAATGGCGGCTGCGTAAATTGGAAACAATTTTTTTTTCAATCGCGTCTAAATTTATGAACATTAACGATATTGAGAAACGGTTTGTTGCAATCGACAGAGTGAAAGTTATATTTTTATAAATAACATAAACAAAATTTTTAAACATTTTTTTACATAATTTTTTAGAACATTTACCGAAAATAAAAATTTTTTACATCTAGTTTTTTCTTATTTTGGCGTTGAAAAATTTCTTAAAAATATCTTTCTACGTTATAAATATGTTTGTTTTTGAAAGACGAGTATTTTGGAAAAAAAATTTTAGATGCGACTTTTACAAGTTGAGATAAACAAATTCAATGTCCGTTAGATTCTGTGATAATATTGATTGAAATTTTAAAATTTTGATCACTTCGCTAGGTTGTCGAATCCCAACTCAACTTAAACACAAATTTTCATTTTTCTACCGTCAATTGGTCCATTCAAAAGAGAATAGTAATCCTAGCTCGCTCGGCCAAACGGTGCGGCGGCAGCTGCTTGGCGTTGTGGTGGGGGGTCAGCGCTCGTTCGCAGTTGAACGAAGCTCAAGCTTTTATTTGGATTTTCTTCGTAAAAATTTTGCATTTGTGGTTTGCTAATAGTATGGTTATTATCAACCATTACATATTGCTAGAAATAAGGTACAATGCTATTTATAATTTATATCTATAAATCCATTTATTATATATATTATACATAATTCGAAACGTAGATACTAAGAATAATATTTATTTACAAATTTACATCTATTTTCTACAAATTCTCGCCCTTTTTGGTCTCTGAGGAAATGGCTCTGTACAATTTTCCTCGTCATTATCATTAGCAAACAAATCCTTATCGATATTATTGCTACTATCAATTGCAAGTTCACAATCAACTAATTGAGTCATATCAAAATTTAGCTCATCACTCAGAGATTCATTATCATCCTCGTCATTGTCAAATACCGTACTTACAATTTCGATGTTACAACAGTTTTTGCCTTTTTACATAATATCGTACAATGTATGCCAACTTTTTTACAACCACACCTGGTAGTAGACCACCCTGTGGTACAAGAACACGAAAAAACGTTCAATGATTCGTCGGGTACAAGTACGTCGTCAGTCATGTTAGTAAAGGGTCTTTTGGGCGTTCGAAGAGAATGAGCGCTGACTCCCCACCAGAACGCCAAGCAGCTGCCGCCGTACCGTTTGGCAGAGCGAGCTAGGATTACTGTTATCTTTTGAATGCACCAATTAACGGTAGAAAAATGAAAAATTGTGTTTATGTTGAGTTGGGATTCAACAACCTAGAGAAGTGATCAAAATTTGAAAATTTTAATTAATATTATGACAGTGTCTAGCAGACTTTGAATTTGTTTATCTCAGCTTGTAAAAGTCGCATCTGAAAAATGTTTTTTTTCAAAATACTCGTCTTTCAAAAACAAACATATTTATAACGTAAAAAGATATTTTTAAGAAATTTTTCAACGCCAAATTGAGAAAAAACTAGATGTAAAAATTTTTATTTTCGGTAAATGTTCTAAAAAATTATGTAAAAATTTTTTTAAAAATTTTGTTTGTTATTTATAAAAATATAACTTTCACTCTGTCGATTGCAACAAATCGTTTCTCAATATCGTTAATGTTCATAAATTTAGACGCGATTGAAAAAAAAATTTGATTCCAATTTGCACAGCCGCCATTTTGAATTTTCCAAATTTGAAAAAATGTAAATTTTTAGAAGTTTGCCGTTTATGTTTATCTATGTTTTGACCTCGATATTAATATTTTATTTATAATTAACAACCAAAAATATAATTTTCGTAAATTTTTTCAATTTTTGGAAAATTTAAGATCGGAAAATTTTTTTTTGGAAAAACTATTTACATCACCTTCAAGAGCATAAGATTTGCTTCAATTTTCATCTCTACGATTTTTTTGTAAGAACACATCCAGGAATGGCACGAGCATAAATCACTTGAATTTTAGGTGGTCTGAGCTGTGCTTGCAAGCTGAGTCGCAAGCTCCAGTGGAAATTATTAGACAATCTAGGAGAGTGATGCTGGGTCAATATATTTTCATTTAAAAATGAAAAATCAGTTATGGGAAAGTTTTGATAGTTAACAGATTTTTCGACCTTACTTTCCCGGACTATAGAGCCGTGGTCCCAGCAGGTAGAATTCATCAACGGAAAAGGCTTAGGTCGATATGAAGGCTTAGGCCAGTGAAATAACTTTAGGCCGGTACGGAAAAGTTTTTAGGCCGGTAAGAAAAAGTGCTAGAAAAGACACTCGAATCAGATATAGTTCTTGAATTCAGTAAAATGCAGGATATCTGGAGATTGAAATTACAGTAGGTACAAGTAACATACGTACAAAATTATGAAATGATATCAAACAACGTGGTTCATATATCCTGTATTTTACAATATTTCAAGAAAATTCATTTATTTTAGACATAAAAGCACGATAAAAATAATAAGAAAAGTTACGAATTCATTTAATTTTATTTCAATGGTTCCCAACGTAAAATTCCATTAGTATAAAAAAATATAAAAAAACCAGAACACGTGGTATCAATATTTTAATAGAGATTTTAGAAATAAAAGCATAAGAAAAGTAACGAATTCATTTAATTTTATTTCAATGGTTTTCAACGTAGAATTATTCCATTGGTATAAAAAAAAATGTATGAAGAACACGTGGTTCATGTTTCCTGTATCAATATTTCAATAGAGATTTTAGAAATAAAAGCATAATAAAAATCATAAGAAAAGTTACGAATTCATTTAATTTTATTTCAATGGTTTTCAACGTAGCTATTGATATAAAAAAATGTATGAAGAAGCGAGCACATACTAACATATGCCAATATGAGGGAACTTAATTCAGGCGACGTTATCGCCTACTTCAAGGAAGTAGGCTGGATAACGAGCTAGAAGGAAGTTTTGAACCTCAGAAGAATGCACAATGGGCCAAATGTGGCCTAAGTGCTGTGGGGTCGCCCACCCTTCAAACTTTTACAGATACAGATAGGTATCCTACATACAGGTGCATAGAAAAACACCCAACGTATTTCTATAGCTTTCGTTCTTTCAGGCGTCCAAGTTTCTCGTACGACTCCAATTCCGAATTTATTGCACTTATCCATTCTTATAATTCTATAACCTGCTTGAATGTTTTTGGTTCTTCACCAGTTGACGATAGAAACAATATGCTGTATATGGCTCGTAGTTATCCAAATATCCGTCTTGTTTCTTCTTTTTGTAGTATCTGTAGAACTTTCTTGCAAATTATTCTCCACCACATGTCCGCTGTCTGCAGTAGTTTCTACAATCGGATTTTATTCGTCAATAGTCATAACTGGATTAGAATTTATCTCTTGGATTCGCTATATAATTACTTGGGAATTATCTTCAGCTACATGTTTGTCTTTGTCTTGCATAATAGATAATAATTTTTCTTTGTTGAGGTAGTCACAACTTCTCCCGAAGTACAATTGAAAATAAAGATATTTTTCGTAATTGTCGATAGAGCTGTCCAAACTATGGAAAGCCGTTTTGACTAGCACAAATCGCTCTATTTGGATCAGCCCTGTTTCGACCCAGAAAGATTCAAATCCCAAGAATCTTTTCCATCTAATGCATTGAAGAAATTACTTTTGAACGCTGACGAAGAAAAACTGAAAGAAGAAATTATCTCGTTCATGAATGTATGGCACGAGATTTCAAATGCAAGTATGAACACCGACAATGAATATAAAAAAGATGTCTCAAACGAGAAAATCGATGACCACAGAGATGTTAACGATGATCAAGAGGAAGATAATAATGAAGACCACGAGATCCAGTGCAAAGCGTCGACATCTTGCAACAGTTGTATCAAGTGTGCGTCCAAAATTATATTAGAATATAACATGTATTGTTTACAATACCCAGAATTCTTAAAAGTAAATAAATTACTTCTAACCATTCCATTGACTCAAGTCTCTTGCCAACGAGCATTTTCTAAATTGACGCTAATAAAAACAGTAACCAACTATTACAGTACGAACTGCTCCGGGCTCTAACTTCCCAGGCTTAGGTGTCAGTGTATGTCATGCTCGACAGCCAAATAGTTTTCAATTGGATAGATCATTTCGTCCATTCCACAGATTTGAGGGAGTTCTACCTGTGGGTAAAACTAAATCTATTTGTCTCATGAACGATCAATTTTAATGCCTCTCCTCAAAAAAGTTTTGGGGACTCCAGAGTCGATTAATTTAGTTCTTAATTTTGACGGAAGAACCTCGTTCGTTCTTTCACATCTGCCATTCATTTCAGGAAAATAGCTTATAGTATATTCCATTTGAACGCCATTTCTTTCAATAACATGTAAAATATACTTAGATTTTGCTTCACCACCATTCTGAAATCTAATGCGCTTAATGGTTAATCCAAACTGAGTTTTTGTCTCCCATATATAATATCAAATTTTCAGCTGATCGACTCTTATGTTTCAACAGTATGACAACGACGAAATGAGTATAATCGTCTAATATGACTTAAAAATTTCTGCTCCCCATTTAGTGTTCTCGGTGTGATGGTACCAACTAAATCATTAGAAATAAAACTATGTGTATGTTGTATTGTACTGAAAGTATTACTTGTATTTCTATATTTATTATATCACTTACTTAACAAAATCGTTTGGCAGCATACATATAATATATCGGAATGTGTCAATTCCCCCGCATGACAATTTCAGTTGACAGACAACTGCCAACTATTGAAACGCATATTAATTCACAAACACTATACAAGTAACTGAATATAGAGCATCTCTTCTCTCCTTCGTATTTATAATTTTACAAATTAAGTCTATTGGAAGGTATAATTGTCCGTGAAGATCTTCGAAGACTTTGTGGAAGGTCACTTGGGCTGGGCAATGCTACTTCATTTCTATTACATAAATCTGGGACTGTTTTCTGATATTCTAAGGTAGGTAGAGCTTCAGTTTCAAGTTTAGGGACACTGTTGTCAATTGCAGTAGTGGAAGTCTCACAGGGTACAGGTTCTGTGGTCTCATTACAGGGTTGGGGTGTAATATGAATCGTTTCCCCTATTGATCTAATCTATTCAATATGTCTCTTCCAAGTATTGGCATTATCTAATTGAATTATGTAGTGTAACTGGCCTAATCTTTCTTTAACATTACTGAAAACCCATTTATCCTCATGAATATAGTCTCTGCAAGCTACTCGCTCGCCAACTTGTAATTCTCGTGTTTTATTTATGTGCAATTGAGGTTTAGGTAACTTAGTAATTTCCTCAGGGCGTAAAATATCCAGACGTGATATGATATCTCTTCCAAACATCATATATGCTGGGCTTACGCCAGTTGAGCTGTGCGGTGTTTTTCGGTATTGTAGAAGGAAGTTTGAGAGTTTCTTCTCTCTCTCTATATCACTCCCTCCTAGGGCTTTGAGTGATTGCTTCAATGTTTGTACATATTTTTCAGCAAGCCCATTTGTAGCGGGGTAGTATGAGGCACTTAATGTGTCTCTGATACCATGTTCTTGTAAAAATTTCTCAAATTCATAAGAAAAAAGACTTGGTCCATTATCAGAAACGAAAATCTTTGGAAGACCATATGTAGCAAATATTTTCCTAAGTAGGTTAACTGTATTTAATGTTGTTATATTTTTAATTATATGTATTTCTGGCATCTAGTATATGCATCTACTAGTATAAAGTAATAAGCATTCATAAATGGTCCAGCAAAGTCAATATGTACACGTTCAAACGGTTTAGTAGGCACCTCCCATGAGTGTAGTGGCACCTCCCATGAGTGTAGTGGCACATTTTCAGGGTTTGATTTAATTTTATCGCAATCTATACAATTTTTGCAAATTCTTTCTATATCATATGAAATTTCTGGCCACCAACAATGTCCTCTGGCTAGAGATTTCATTTTTAATACCACAAAATGTGCAGAATGTAGTTCCTGTAATATTTTATTTTGTAAGTTTTTAGGTATCACAGCCATTTGCTGCCTAAAAATACAGTTATTTTGAAGGGTAAATTCAATTTGAGGTATAATGAACCTTTCTTTAGGTTTAAGTTGCACACCTGTTTTAAGGGCTTGTAAAAGTGGTTTTAATGTGGGGTCTTGTAGAGTCTCCCTTTCAAGTTCTTTACCTGTGACAGGTAATGTGTCTATTGGAAAAATTTCAAATTTATCAGGTGTATCATATGGAAACTCACTAGTCGTAGTTACAGATAGCCTAGAGAGTGCATCGTCATTACAGTGTGACTTTGTATTTTTATATTTTATTTGGTATTGAAAAGCTGGTATGAACAGTGCATAGTGTTGCATACGTGTTGTAGTTAGGGTTGGTAATTTTTTTGAATGTGAAAAAATCTGTATCAGTGCTTGATTATCCACGTAAAGTATAAAAGAACGGCCATATAAAAAGTAATTAAACTTTTTTATGCCAAATATTATAGCATATGCCCCTTTATCAATTTGGGCATACTTTTGTTGCACTGGTGTGAGAGTTTTGAGAAGCGAATTGAATTGGCCTCTCAGAACCATGAAGGTTTGGATCAAAGTGGGCTAGAACTCTGTCAGACATTATTTCTTTTTTTACAGAGTTAAATGCCACTTGACAGTTTTTATCCCAATTGAATGGTGCATTTTCTTTTAGCAAATTGTAAATAGGTTTTAAAATAGAACTTAAATTTTTCAAAAACCTGTTGTAATAATTCACAAGTCCAACAAAAGCCCTAACTTCTGTCTTATTGGAAGGAACTTTAGCATTTTGTATTGCACGCATTTTATTTTTACATTTGTGTACCCCGTATTTGTCTAGTATATACTCGCAGTATTCAATTTGTTTAGTAAAAAATTCAAACTTCTCATAGTTTATTCTAATATTATATTTAGCTAACCTACTAAAAACTTCTTCCAGTCTTTGAAAGTGTGTGTCATCATCACGCCCTGTAATTTTTATATCATCAAGAAAAACGGATACCCCTGGAATGTCTTTTAAAATATTTTCAATTTCTCTCTGCCATATGGCAGGAGCACTTGCAATACCATACATTAATCTAGTACTCGTGTATAACCCCTTAGGAGTGCTTAATGTTAGATACTTTCTATCTTCAGGATGTACTTCCATTTGTAAATAGGCCTGTTGTAAATCTAACTTTGTAAACTTATCTGAACTCTCTATTTTCTGAAGTATATCTTCATTATCTAGAAATTCAAGTTCCTTTTCCACTTTTGGCAGTAGTGAATAAGGTACTTTACGTGCTTTAATAAAAAAGGTTGTGTATCTTTTTTTAATTTCAGTCTAGCTTGTAACCCAATAATTTTACCCATATTTTTATCACGTATTGTTGAATACTTCTGTAAAAGATTTTCTAACCTACTAATGGATGTAATTTGTGTAATGCTATTACCTAATGTAAAACTGATTCCCAATTTTCTCATCCATTCTCTACCTAACAAGGCATGTTTATCTGTATGTACAACATATAAATTTAACTCTTTGACAACGTTGTGATATGCTACCTGTACCTGTGCAAATCCCACTACTGTTAGTTGTTGTTTACTATAAGTATCTAATTTTGTATCAGTTTTTTGCAATTGTATATCTGGGAAGTGATTTTTAAAATCTGTAAGCCCTATTAATGTAACTGCTGCTCCAGTGTCTAGTTCAAATGTAATACTCACCTTGTTTACTTGTACTTGAACTGTAAATTTTTCCCGTAAATGTGGGTATTCTGTGTATTGTGTGGTAATTGACAAAATTTCATCTATTTGATCAACATTTGAGTTTCTTGTATCATTTTTTACTTTTAAGCAAACCTTACCCAAGTGACCTTTAGTCTTACATTTATTGCAATGCAAGTTCTTTTTATTACAATTATTTGCTAAATGCTTCGAATCTCCACACCTAAAACATAATAAATGTTTATTAGTATCACTTTTATTCACTTTAATATTGTTTCTGGAACTGGATGTATTTGGTTGTGTCTTTTCTCCATTCCGAGTCGCAACATTATGTACATTAACTGCGTTTGTGAACGGTGTATCTGCGCTGCATCTCTTGCATTAGTTTCCATACTAATAGCAATTTCCAAAGCACGCTCCATTGTGACGTCCTTCTGTTCTAGCAGCCTAGTTTGAATATTTTGGGCTCTGGTTTCGTAACGCTTTTTTGAGATATTCGCCAAATTTACAGGTAGTTGCTAATCGCTGTAATGAAGTCAGGTACTCCTGAGCCCCTTCACCATCATGTTGTTTTCTTTGTAAAAATCGAAATATTTCCGCAATTTCCAATGGATGCGGATTATAGTATACTTTCATTGTATTAACTAATACATCATAATTCTTATCTCCTGGTTTTTCTGGTGAGATTTTATCGCACAAAATGTCGTATGCTTCAGGCCCCATGTAATGCAGCAAATATACCGCTTTTTTGTCTGTAGGAACTCCAAAAATGTCAAATGCACTTTCAAGGTGCATTATCCATCTATCGAACCTTTTAGTTATATCGAAGGTTTCAATTGAGAATACCGTATGTACGGCATGTGTAGTATGTAGTTGAACATTGGCATTATTCTCTTTCATTTTAAAGTGTAATTTGTACCTAGTAAAAAGATGTCGTCAAACTTTTAGGTTATCTTCGTGGTTGGAACAGAAACTTCATATTCTTCGTATTATTCCAATCTCGAACTGTAGATTCGTCGTCCTCGTCGCCAGATGTTGTGTATGTTGTATTGTACTGAAAGCATTACTTGTATTTCTATATTTATTATATCACTTACTTAACAAAATCGTTTGGCAACATACATATAATATATCTACATCGACATATACATCGGAATGTGTCAATTCCCCCGCATGACAATTTCAGTTGACAGACAACTGCCAACTATTGAAACGTACATTAATTCACAAACACTATACAAGTAACTGAATATAGAACAATACTTCTGTTGCGTGATTGTTCTCATAAAATGGTCTCCTTTTCGCCTTTCTTTTAGCACATGATTCACATAATTTGCTCGGGCTAGGTAAACTCAATTGTGAGTCTATTATTTGAAATAGAACCCATTATCTTATGCCACAACTCTCCTTTATCGATAGTTACTAAGCACTGTTCATTAAATTTGTCTGCTTCAATATAATAAATGCCATTAAGGAGAAACCATTTAAGCAGAAAACAGGATTATTGTCACAATAAACTGTAGTACCTAGTTTATATGTAAGTAAAGAAAGCGAATTATGCTTCATTCCTGGTACAATCAATAGCGCTATTCAACGCGACAATCGATTACAATCATTTCCTGTCATTTAAAAAACAACATGTTCAACAATACATTTCCGATATCAATCGATCACTCTGATTAGAATCGGTCTAAAATTATGATGCTATTGAAAACAATCGTAAATCGGAAGCATGTGATTGGTCGAAAAATGTAAATAAGCTACCATTTGTTATGTGATGTGAGTGATATTTTGCAATTGTATATTACATTTTTAGTTAACAGAACAACTTCTATAAAATTAAACGTGATTAAACTAAATGAACTTGTGAAAAGTGTGAAATACACGTGAAATGAACCAAAATAAAGATGAGGTTATGACAATATTGATTTATTTGATTTGTAAAATGACATGACAAATGGCAATTTTTTTTGGTAGTTCAACATCAATCCGTTTTCGATTTCGATTATAAACAAAATCGGAATCAAGATCGAAGTGTTGAATAGCACTAATGCCTCAATTATGAAATGAAGACTCAAATCACCTTTTTCATTTGCGGCCACCCGTTTTAACTACGAGAATTCCAACTGTTCTCGCATTATAGATAGGGTTGGCGGAAATGTAATAATCAGTCACGACGTGATATACATTCTTCTGTTCTTGTTTTGCGGGCATTTTATCAATTCGCCTGAATTGGTATTATCATAACGAAAAATGCATTCCATGCTTGCAGTTAGTAAAATGGCTAGGAAGTTAGCTTAAATTTGCATTATGTCTACGACATATCCATGTGGTTTTCCTCTAACTTCAACTCTCTAGATCTCGATTTATTTGCTTGTTCTTTCAAGTTTGGGTTATAGAGGTTCAACTGTACTTATTAATTTATTTTTCCGATTTATGTGAAGGAAATAAAACAAAAGATAAACGGTTTGAAGATTAAAACTAACTTGTATGCGTTAGTGAGATGCCCTGAACAATATCCTATCATAAAATTGTCACTTGTATATACGTCGGAGGCTGTATCGTGAGCTGATAATCAATATGGTTCATATGTGAGACATTCTGAAAAATATCCAATCAAAAAATTGGTCACTTGTATACACTCGGAGGCTGTATCGTGCTAACAACCTGAAATTTCTCCAAAAACGACCAAAATTTGGCACCTCAAGTACCATAGCACCCGTTGTACTGGCTCCAATGAGCTGAAAATCGATAAAGTTCATCTATAAGACGCCCTGAATAATACACAACTCAAAAATTGGTCAATAGTATGCACTCCGGAGGCTGTATCGTGCTAACAAGTGAAAATTATCCAAAAATGTGGTACTTTAAGTACCATAGAACCAGTTGTACTAGCTCTAGTGAGCTCCAAATCAATCTGTGGGACGCCTTGCATAATATTCAATAATAAAATTGGTCCCTTGTATTGGTCCCTCTGGAGTCTGTATCGTGCTAAAAAACTGAAATTTCTACAAAAATGAAAAAAATGTGGTACTTCAAGTACCATAGCACCATTTGTACTAGCTCTAGTGGGCTCACAATTAATTTGTGAGACGCCTTGCATGATATCCTATAATAAAATTGGTCCCTTGTATACACTTCGGAGGCTGGATCGTGCTAACAAACTGAAATTTCTACAAAAATGTCGTACTTCAAGTACCATAGCACTCGTTGTACTAGCTCTGGCGAGCTGAAAATCAATAAGGTTCATCTGTGAGAAGTTCTGAACAATATTAAATCATAAAATTAGTGACTTGTTGTACTCCGGATGTTGTATCGTGCTAAAACGATATGTTACGAAAAATAAGAAAACAATATTGAAATATTGAAAATCTAGTCTTGTTTAAAATCGACACTTTTTTGAATAATTTTTTAATAAATCAAGACTAAATTTATACTTTTGGAGTGAATCTCTTAGCTGATATAACTGCGCATTTCCATAAATTAAATCTTGGTCCAAATCTTCACATATTTCACCTTTGTTTTCGATTACTTCCACCGGGAGCTATACGGAGGGTTAAACATCTTTACCAGGATTGCTATCGATTTCAGCTGTAGATAATTTTTCCTGTAATCAACATATTTCATACCTACATTGAACCTACTTATTCTGTCCCCACACAAAACTCACCCGCACCTCAACCTTCACTTTATTACGATTTTTTATTCTTTGAAAACGATTAAACCCTTCTTTTGTTGCCAAATTGGTACTTTTAAACTCCATATTCTGGTTTGCAACGCAGTCTACATTTTCTCGATCAGACAAATAATTTTACTTCCAAGAAAGTGTTTGGAATAAACAGATCCATATTTTTTTTTCTGCCAGGTCTCTTCTCTGAGTGCATTTATCCATTTTCTCTCTTTTCTTGAACCCAGAGATCAACCTTTTATATTTCCATTGAATTTTTCATGAAATATTTATGATGTTATGTATGGGCATAAGCATAATAAAGTCCATACTACTTCTACTACTACTACTACTACTACTACATATTCTTAATAACTCATTTTTTCTATGAGTATTATAGAGTTTCTATATTCCGACGTAGGTTTAGATTATGGAATAGGTTCATTCTAGCAATAGTGTAAGAATATTCATTCTCGCCCCTAGTATGGAATGAATACTTGTGGCGACCTCTAAATATGACGGTTCATTTGACAGAAAGAGAAAATAGGCGTAGTCCGTTTTCTACACCAGCTGCACTACGCAGAATAGAAGTAGTGTCAGAATATGAAAATACATGAAAAATCCTCTATAGGGATCGAGACGGAACTATAGAGGCAGCACTTATGCCGAAAGTAGAGCGCCCTGGTGTTAAATACGAAAAACGTTGTGATGTAAACAGTATAATAAACAACCTACATAATGCAAAAAATTAATAGATCTTTTTATTTTCTTTGCCAGGAAAAATTGTTGGTATGTAAGATGGGTGTAGGAGATTATCTGATTTTTGATTATTGACAAAATGAGCACTGCAAATTCTAGTATTTTTACTTGGTTCCCAATCCTCCCGATGTTTTCTGAAAGGTAATTAATAACTTGAAGTGATCCGTTTTGTACAAATGTTTACTTTCTTCCCCTTAATAGTATTTAATTATTTGAACTTATTATATAATATTAAAGTCAGCAAACACATTACTAGTTTTTTATTTTATATAATCGATGAAATCGTACAGAAAACAACATTTTATTTGCTCGATATTAATCTTTTATTTATGTAAAAAGAAAGTTTAGAACTTTTCTAATACCTGCCAATTGTAGTATACTGATTATACACAAAATAATAGCTAACAAAATGTTTTAATTAGAACATTTTAATTAGATATGGGTTTTTACTGCATTTATTCATTTTTGACGTTTCAAGGTTATCCACGCAGTGTTCACTGAATTTTCGGAGAAACTATAAAATTTCAACTGCGTAGTATTTTTATACAGCATATTTGAGCAGCCATGAATACAGAAAGATATTTTTTATGACGACATCACAAACATTTAATATCAGTTTTAAAAAATGAACATTTGAAAACGCTGATTATACAAAACTACTAATACTACTAATAGTGTTTACATCACATTGTTTGTGTTTTTTCACGGCAGATGGCATAAACGTCATCTTTCTCGGTCCCTATAGTGAACGTAAAATGACTAATATGTTCGTTGAGTATTAATTGTTAGAGCCAGAAGTGCAGCATACGTTTATTTTGGGGCAGTTTTTAAGAAATAAATAAAGAACAACAATTGTCAACTGTCAAAAATGTCGATTATACACTTTCAGGTTATCATAAATTTTTACACGTATTGGAGTTACGTTGGCGTAAAGAAGTTGTCAAGAAAATCTTTTAGCAAATAACGTATTGTTTCGTTCTGTTTTTAATTATATAAACTCAAAACTTTTTTAGGTTGTCACTAGTTTTTTAAGGTAAAGTAAGAAAATGTAAAATAAAACTGAAAATGAACTTTGTGGTTATAATCAAACCAAAGGCATTTTTTCTTGGAAAACTGTTTTGAAACAGTTTCAAACTGTATTAAAACGGTCCATTTTCTTGGTCCGTTAATGACGTCAGGAAACAAACTGTTTGTCAGCGTTTCAAAACGTTCTCAAAGACCGTTTTAAGCTGTCAGCAGTGTCATTACTGTCATTTTCGTTTATGTTTTTATACGAAACAAAGAGAATTTCAGTTTTTTTATTCACTTTATCACTTTTATAGCCCCGGTTTTTTAATTGATTGTGTTTTGCAATGGAAGAAATGGTGAAAATCACTTTGGGACGAATATGTAATAACAGTGGATAAATCCACCTCTGATTATTTAGAGAATGGTGCTTTGTTCATTAAACAACAGTACATATTCCATCTGAACGTAAACTAATTAACCAATAACCAACAAATTCCGGCTAATAACTAATACTGAAATCAAAACGACAAAAAAATATCTGCTATGTTCAAAAACAAATGTAAACAAACAGAAGCTGGCAGGGCAGATGACAGATAGATACTGACATAGCTCTTTTGCACTCCTATGTCCGTTATCAGGACACCTGCTACCGACCTTCGTTATACCGGATGGACATTCAACTTGTTCATCGATCCACTGCTCTATTCGCGAAATGATGACTTTGAACTAGTTGTCTGTCCTCACTTGGCCTTCTTTTGGAACAGCTTTGAGAGCTAGAATTTGAAGTTCCGTTTCTGTTCTTTTGGCTATTCTAGTGTGGCCCTCGCCAACCCTTTTCCAGTACCCGTTGTCCCGCAATCTTACAAATGCCACCATCTTGCTCACAATAATCCATATGGGCTGAGGCGGAAATCCTAGGAGGACATGAAACGCTGATGTGGGTGCTGTCCCAAAAGTTCCTCTAACTCCTAAGGTTGCTACTCTCTGGACATGCGCCACTAATTTCTTCTCCACAGCCGGTCACTAGACAAAGGAACATATTGGATCCTCGGTCTTATGACCGCAGTGTAAAACTAGTCTAGGATCTTGGGATTTACTCCCCAGCTCTTCTCCACGACCTGTCGCAGCTGCCAAAGTGTGATTATTGACTTGTTGATGACTCTTTCAATATGTGGTTTTCAATTTACTTTCTTGTCAAACACTACTCCTAGGTATTTGGCCTCCTCGCGGAATTTTAGGGAGGTGTCATATAACTTGGGTGGTTTTATTTTGCATTAACCGAGAGTGCATCATTGCACCATCTTTCGATGATATTGCAAGCCACTAGCATACGAATGCATACCGTGGTAATGAACCGGCCTATTACTAGCACCAGTCTCTCGTTGTAGTATGCTTGCAGATAGAATCCTTCTTTCGTTAGTTTTTCTAGTAGGCTATCCATAATGAGGTTCCGTAGAGGTGGCGAGAGGCAACTCCCCTGAGGGCAGCCTCTCTACGCGCTAATCCCTTGAGAAAAGCCTTCTAGTGTCGCTGTTATTCTTCTTCTTTTGAGGGCAGGTGTTACCCAGGAGACCAGGGGCGGGGATGCCCCCTGGATAGCAGCGCTATCTCATCAAGTTTTTTTCTCGCTTTGTCGAAGACTCCTTCGACGTCGAAGAAGACGGTTAGAGCTACCTTCTTAAGCTGTAGTGCCTTCTCCTCCCTTTGCACTATGAGGCGAATGGCCGTTTTCATTGACCTACCTTGACGATAAGAGTGCTGATGTGGGTGGAATAGGCACTGTTTCAAACTTCCCTCTAGTAGATGTCTACCTGCCATCTTTTTCAGTGTCTTAAATAGAAATGATGTCAGACTTATGGGTCTGAAGGATTTGGCCGCTGTAAAATTTTCCTTCCTAGCTTTTGGGATAAAGACAAATTCGGCTTTCTCTCATTCTTCCGGGACTCACTCTAGTGCAATACTATCTTGAAATATTCCTCACAGTACTGGGAGTCGAATTGCCACACTTTGCTGCAGGAACGCTGGAAATATTTTATCCGGCCCCGCTGCTTTATAGGATTCGAACTCTCAGACCGCCCGTTTTATGGCTCCATCCGTTACTACCCTGTCGGCTACTTCCCAGTCTTCATCAGCCTGATCCTGTCAGCTCGGTTCTTGGGCCTCCGTATTAGGGAGGTGGATTCCCAAGAGGTGTCTTAATGACCCCTCTGTGGATGATGTCCAGGATGCAATGTTATTCTCTTGAATTATTATTTTTGCTAACATATTATGCCTTCAGAAGTGAGTTCATTTCGCTGCAGAGGCTTATCCAAATAGACCTCTTGTTTCCTCGGATTTTTTATTTGTATCTCTTCTAGATCTTCTATAATCGTCCCAGTTGGTTTCGTTCCCATGGTCCATCGCTTTATTGAGAGTCTTCATGGTGTCCTTCCTCACGGGTTCCCGTCTAGCACTCCATCATTGAACTTTCCTAAACGGAGTAGCCTTAAGAGGAGACGATTTTTCGTAGCTTCAAACTATTGATGATTTGGTTGCGTACAACTCCTTTGTTAAGTTTGTAAAGATGAGAAACCACCCACTAGGTTCTCCTGTCGTCTCTACGTGCTTCCACACCTGGACCTCTAGCTCCCGGCGTTAAACCGTAAGGGCCTCGTTTAATTCTCAGACGTTCACCTCCTTGGAGCGCAGCCTAGACCCTATTCTCTCAGGCCAAGGCGCCTTGCTTTGGAAGCTTTGAAGGTGACGCAATCGTTTTCGTTATTCTCTGGGGACCACCGATTCAGGAGCCACTCTATGGATGTGTCGTTCTGAGCGATTACTAAAAACCACCCGGAGACAAGCCAAGTCTACCACCTTCATGGTAGCTGTCATCTGTCTGACGATACTACCTCTGATGACGTTAGCTTCTACTTCGTAGATCTTACCTCCTTTTCTGTTGGAGGTAATCACTACCTGATTTTCTGATCCTAAGGCTGAGCTGTGAGAAGTGAGTTTGGAGTCTGGGGGGGCTTCCTCCGATTGCAAATCCGTTCGGGTTTTCCCAAAAGAGAAGATGCGTGGTAGTTGCACCTGCCTACCTCTGTTCGCTCTCTTGGAGCTGCCTTTTGGGAAAGTTTCACGGAGCCTTTTCGACCCCATGCCTGTTTGGAACGTTTGGGCGTTTCCTGGCGACGCTTGGCCCCTTACTGGCTTGGATGGTCGTTGTGCTACTGTTGCAACTTAATTGCCTTCTTCGCCTCTTTTTCCTACCTACTACTCTTCCCTCACCTTTTGTGGGCACGGGCGGTTCTTTTCCTCAACTTTTGAGCAGCTTTCTTCCATGCTGCTCTCTTCTCCTCAGTTTACATTTCACAAACACTAGTGGACCCTGTTATCTCCTCCTTGGTTTCCGATTCGGTGACCCTGGTGGATTTTTTCGACTCCTCCATGGTCCTTTCAGTAACGGACTTTTTCGACTCCGGCTCTGGTTAGGCTTCCCTACCTCCCTACCTCCAGCATGGTGAGGTTTTTCAACTCATCTCCGGAGGAATCAGAGTAAGAGCTCACTAGTACATCTTCAATCGATTTTTCATCCGTGCGAGTTGCACGATTATGGGGAAAGAGGTGGTTCACATCTACGGTCCCCGTTGTGTGGATGTGAGACTAGTTACCTCGGGAGGTCGTCAGGTGTCCCGGAGTCTCCGTTAGCGATACCTCTTAGGGCACAGGTATCACATCGTTGGTAAATTTCTTCGGCACGGGTCGCGTAACACCTTGAGCTATGCTCTCACTGGGGTGTAATTTGGTTAGTAAACGAGCATATCCCCAAAGGAAGGCTTGTTTACGACATCCAGTGGTGCCACGAGGAGGCAGAGACCCGATGGTATCATGTCTACACCACATATGCCCACCTACAAGCTACAAAGCTGCTAAGCTGTACAGCATGCAGTATAGCAGCACAAAATGGCCAAAACTACAACCAAACCCACCGACAAGTACGACAATGAGCCAACAAGTTTTCTATTACTTGCTAATCCCCTTGTGAAACTCTCCAGTCACAATAACTTGCGTTACCGATATTTTCCATGTCACATGTTTGCAATATTTTCCCTTTCGTTTTCTAAGAGGTGGCATTCTAAGAACAACACTTTAGTGGTCCACATTAGGCAAAATTGGAAACTTTGATTCACAATTCGAAATAAAACTGAAAATGAACTTTGTGGTTATAATCAAACCAAAGGCATTTTTTCTTGAAAAACTGTTTTAAAACAGTTTCAAACTGTATTAAAACGGTCCATTTTCTTGGTCCGTTAATGACGTCAGGAAACAAACTGTTTGTCAGCGTTTCAAAACGTTCTCAAAGACCGTTTTAAGCTGTCAGTAGTGTCATTACTGTCATTTTCGTTTATGTTTTTATACGAAACAAAGAGAATTTCAGTTTTTTTATTCACTTTATCCCTTTTATAGCCCCGGTTTTTTAATTGATTGTGTTTTGCAATGGAAGAAATGGTGAAAATCACTTTGGGACGAATATGTAATAACAGTGGATAAATCCACCTCTGATTATTTAGAGAATGGTGCTTTGTTCATTAAACAACAGTACATATTCCATCTTAACGTAAACTAATTAACCAATAACCAACAAATTCCGGCTAATAACTAATACTGAAATCAAAACGACAAAAAAATATCTGCTATGTTCAAAAACAAATGTAAACAAACAAAAGCTGGCAGGTCAGATGACAGATAGATACTGACGTTTTAAAAAGTTTCATTTTTGCGATCGCCACTAATGAATACGTCACACCGAAACTGTTTCAAAACGGTCTTCGAAACTGTTTCGTCAAGAAAAAATGCTTCAAACCAAAGAGGACCTGTAAGCACAGAATACTGATTTTGGTCGGGACACGGATACGTATACGGAGTAGGGGACGTAACAATCCGTTCAACGCATCGTATCGATTGAGCCGTAACGGGTCTACGCATGCGCAGCTCGTTACGGATACGTGAGAAATTTAAGACAATCTAAAGGTACCTATTGTCAAAATTGTTTAATTATTATCTATTTTTTAAATTCAATACTGTTACGAAACAGCACACTGGTATAGTACCTGAATCCGAATCTGTCTAAGCCATGTATGAAAGTTAAAATTATGGCGGATGCGCAGAGATTTCTTAGAATTGTTTGTGACGATTGTGACTATCTTATCTAGACATTGTTTTTGTGACTAGTCTTATCTAGAAAATGGGAGAGCCAATTATTTTTGTGTAAGCCGCAATCTAGAATTATCTAGTAAAAAAGGCACTAATATATATGAAGGACCGACCAGCGGAGAAGTTCAGTTTAGTTTAAAAAGTGATCTCCACAAATAAACAAGAATACACCGAAATAGCGAACAGTGTTGATATACATTAATAATTAAGGTTGTGTGTATATAAATTAAGTGTTAGTGAGTAGTTTAGTGTTCAAATAAATTAGTAAGTAGCCATACCGTGTCCTTAAAGTTCATCCCACCCGTTTACTGTTTAAATAAATAAGAAAAACATTACATTGATGTTAGGCGGGGGTTAATATAAATAAATTGCTACGTAAAAATGGCCAAGAGACTATGTGACTTGAAAGTGACTGAGTTAAGAGCAGAATTGGAAGATCGTGAGTTGGGAACGTCCGGTAAGAGAAGTGAATTAGAACAAAGACTTGAAGTAGCACTGGAAAATGACGGCTTTGCTCCAGAAACAGTTTTATTTAATGACGAGGCTTCCACCTTAATTTCGTCAATTTCTGCTAAGATTTCTGCCATGGAGGAGAACATGGACGAGAAGATTTCTGCCATGGAAGGGAAACTTTCAACGAATGTGAAAAACGACTCCCTGTCCAGACGGCCGTGCTCAACAGACTACTCACAATGCAACAAGTCGGAATCTAAGGAAGTTGCAGTTTCAAGAATTGCAGTAGTCAACGAGGAATGGTCACCCACCAGGATCAGAAAAGATCAGGAGAATGATCCTCACCTGAAGAGATCCGGCAATGGAAGGAAGAAAATCGGCGACCTACCTGGCAAGAAGTGTCAAGATTTTCACCGAAACTAAAGGCGTATTGGGCTCAGTGGGACTCCCTTGTCCTGGAAGAAGGGCTGTTGAAAAGAGTCCTTGAAAACGATGATGGTTCCGAGATGAGGAGACAGCTAGTCATCCCTAGAACGACAGTAGCTGAGGTACTGAAGAAGTTACACGACAGTCCATCGGGAGGTCATCTGGGAGTGAAGAAAACCCTTCAGCGAGTCCGTAAAAGGTTTTAATGGGTGAACAGCTCCAACGATGTGAAGAACTGGTGTGAGAAATGTACGACTTGTGCTACGAGTAATGGACCACATCGCAAGAGAAAGGCACCTATGAAACAGTATAATGTTGGAAGCCCTTTCGAAAGGATTGCTTTAGATATCGCTGGACCATTTCCGATGACCGAAAATGGTGGCAAATACATACTGATTGTAATGGATTATTTCACAAAGTGGGTGGAAATTTACGCTGTCCCGAACCAAGAGGCCACAACTGTCGCGGATGTATTAGCGAAAGAATTTATCAGCCGATATGGAGTGCCACTGGAAGTCCGCAGTGACCGGGGAAGGAATTTCGAAAGCCATCTATTCCATGAGATTTGCGAGAAGCTGGGAATGAAGAAGACCAGGACAATAGCATTACATCCACAGTCAGATGAAATGGTCGAGAGAATGAACAGGACTATTGGAAAATACCTGTCCAAAGTAGTTTCCAGCCATCAGTGAGATAGGGACTCGTATCTTGCCCTATTCGTATTTGCTTATCGATCTGCCGTCAATGAGTCCACGGGTGAAATACCTGCCAAAATCCTGTTTGGACGTGAAATGAGGTTTCCTTGTGACCTGGAATTTGGCTGTCGGCCTGGAGAAGATCTAGCAAGAGAAGACTACGTGATCCAATTGAGAAGAAGGCTGGACGATATTCATGAATTAGTTCGAACAAATCTTCAAGTTTCCAGCGACAGAATGAAAAGTCGGGACGACACGCAGGCCACAGAAGGCGGTTTTAAAGAAGGGGACAAAGTATGGTTACACAACCCGACGAGGAGAAAAGGATTTTCTCCAAAATTACAAAAATCCTGGGAAGGTCCATACTCAATCAAGAAAAGGATCAATGATGTTATATATCGCATAAGCAAGATCCCCAACGGAAAACCAAAAGTAGTTCACCAAAACCGACTAGCACCATTCGAAGGAGACCATGACCTAGAGAAACGAGTGAACCATATTCGAGATGTGTCTGACCCTACTTTCGATGAATTTATGAGCGCGTATTGAGGTACCCGCCCGTCTCAAGAACGCACGAGGGTTGGCAGTCGTCTTTCGAAAGAAGTTCGGGCAATTAGAAAAACTTGGAAGACTAAATTCCAGCCCCTGGCAAGACATTGAAACTAAAACATAATTCGCGGTACGTCTTCTACGTGGTAACTAATAATGAATTTCAAGATCGATCTACCTACCGCGATGTGTGGGAAGCACTTCGAAACCTCCGAGACCATGTGTTAGAATCCAGCTTGAAGAAGCTGGCTTTGCCTAAGATAGCGAGTAACCAGTTGGATTGGCGAGTTATCAGGAACATGCTAGATATTATCTTTCGAGATACCGGTGTCCAGATATTAATTTGCAGCTACAACCCCCGTTATCAGTATCCGATGAAGAGGGTGCCCTGCTATTTCCATAGGATCGGAAAGTGTAGAAATGGGGCCAGTTCCCGATTCAAACATCCAGTCTCGGCTACACAAAAGTTCCAGGAGGAACTGCCATTTATGGAGGGGGTAATGTTACGAAACAGCACACTGGTATATTCCCTGAATACGTCTCTGTCTAAGCTATGTATGAAAGTTAAAATTATGGCGGATGCGCAGGGATTTCTTAGAATTGTTTACGATTGTGACTATCTTATCTAGACATTGTTTTTGTGACCAGTCTTTTCTAGAAAATGCGAGAGCCAATTGTTTTTGTGTAAGCCGCAATCTAGAGTTATCTAGTAAAAAAGGACCGACCAGCGGTGAAGTTCAGTTTAGTTTAAAAAGTGATCTCGACAAATAAACAAGAATACACCGAAACAGCGAACAGTAAAGTGTTGATATAAATTAATAATTAAGGTTGTGTGTATATAAATTGAATTTAGGTGAATAGTTAAGTGTATATAAATTAAGTGTTAGTGAGTAGTTTAGTGTTCAAATAAATTAGTAAGTAGCCATACCGTGTGTTTAAAGTTTATCCCACCCGTTTACTGTTTAAATGAATAAGAAAAACATTACAATACTAAAACTGATTAATACTTCATAAAAAGTAAGTCAGTTTATATAATTTAATCTGAATAATAGCTATTACATAGCTTCTCTCCATTTTAGTGTTTGATACTGACGCAGTAAGGATTTCACCACAACTCCTTCAGAAATTATTGAGTTAGAATTTCAATATATGTTGTTTTGTTTTTCATTTGATAGTCGTAGAAAAAGTATAGTCTATAACAAGGGTGGAATTCCACCATTGATATAGAATATACTATTTTGGTAGCACTATTTTCGTATAGCATGCTAGAAATCACATTCCGCTACAGGTGTGCGGATAATGAGAAAGCGGTGGACCAGCACACGAGTTAACGGCGGCCAGCAGACGAGGCAGTTGCACTCCAGCAGACAAGGAAGCGGGGGACCAGACAAGAATTTTATCTTGGGGAGTAGGGGCCTCCATAACAGCCCCTAATACAGTTTACGCCGTTCAGGGGAGCGGAGTCCCTTAATACCGCCCAGGCTAGGTTCACCTGGTGGCACCACGAGATGTCATTGGGCGAATTTCAGCCGCTGCAGGCACCTTCGCTGTGAAGAGGGAAGGCCCAGGGAACCGCTAAGCCTGAGGTGTAGATAGGTAGGAAATCCTAACTTTAGGATTCCTAAAGAATTGCAGCAAAGGCGTGACTTCGTCGAAAGCCAAAAATTGGCAGATTCAAATATATGCTTCTACTCTTTAGGAATTTTAAAGAAAAAGCCGCCAGCTTGTGGCTTAAGTAACCGCTAGAAGGTTGGTGATAGGCTATGTATCGGGTAGAAATATCTATTTATAATAACGTTTTAAGGATTTGAAAAACATTTTAGATATTTAAAGAAGCATTTTAAAGATTTAATAACAATTTAATATAACACATGGGTTCTTACAGCTGTAATCGTCGATAGGATTTTTCAGACTCGAAAAGTCATTCCTTCCAAGGTGTATATCTTTGAGGAAGAGTATCTATTGATCCAAACTTTGTTTGAGAAGTGTGCGATTTCTAGCAATACTCTTTGCTTTGACCACAGTGGTAGTTCAAAAGATATAATACGACAAACATTTTGCCTTATCAAAACGCATTTTAAAATGTCAAACTTCAGATGGCCATAAGCCATTGCGCAACGGATCTGGGGGCTAATCCTTGACCCTTCGCAACCTTACGTTCACTCGCTAATATCGTTGTTACCACAGTAATACATGGAATACTGTATGAGGATTGGTTAATTGTGATAAT
This sequence comes from Galeruca laticollis, assembly GCA_963921935.1. Classification (NCBI taxonomy): domain Eukaryota; kingdom Metazoa; phylum Arthropoda; class Insecta; order Coleoptera; family Chrysomelidae; genus Galeruca; species Galeruca laticollis. Next base: position 175,008,134 of record OY998177.1, read on the forward strand.
AACGAGTACTCGTTAAGTTGCGAAGGGTCAATAATTATCCCCCTGATACTTGTGCCCATTGACAAAATTAATCCCCTTACCCATACCTTTCATATGGCGTATAAACAATGTGTAACCATTCTGGGCCTAGTGCCCCTTTAAAATGTATAAGGTCCTTTAAGAAAGAATCTTTTATCCCTGGCGTTATTACTAGCACAACTAACTACCGAACAAAATGTAGGCATAGTTAAAAGACTAGTATTTTTTTAAAAACGTAAATTACAGTCTTATCGTTTAAAAACATTGTATACAGTAATGGAAGTAACCAAAAATGTTTTACCCCAGGGCATCTGTCATTAGTGTCACGTGTCAGATCTTGCACTTGCCCTTTAAATCATATTTTTGACGTAACATCTAAGTAATTTTGTTATAACTAGTTCAGGATTGATGAATACGGAAAAGGATATTTCAAAATGGTATAACAAATAGTAAGTACCTATATATGTTAGTTTGCCAGAGCATTTATTCTTAAAAACAATTTACTATTTTATTTCTAGGATGTTCTAGAGAACAAGTCACGCTCGACTTGCTTGTATTAAAAAATGTTTTTGTTGAAAAAGTGAATTAATAGTAGTTTTCTAGTTTTGATGCGTACTGTTGAAGCCAATGACACTGAATGATAATTAAAAAATACTTTACAGGCTGTTGGAATGTCACGTCGCAAAATAGAAAACGTTTTGGTGTGTTGGCATTTACTTCTGTATTGGTTCTTCCGATAAAACTAATGTCATGTTTTCATTCAGTTATTGAAATAATAATAACATTTGAATAAAAACACCTTCAATAAGAATTTTTATTGTTTGAATAAGAATTATTTTCTTAAAAAATAATTCAATTCTTTTGTTAAACATAAATACAACAATATAAATAGTAAAAATTCCTAACCTAATTGCTGTCCACTTCTGTTGACATAGAATATTACAGATCAATCTTACATCTAATAATGACTTCTGCCGATAAAATTGGAACAAAAATTTAATGTTCTGGTTATACATAGATGGATTTCAGTATCATTCATAAACACAGTAAAATGCTGTAATAATCTAAAATATACAATAAGCTTGAACAGTTTTAACATCTATAGGTACAAAATGAAATAAATTAAATAACAAAGTAACGATTAATTTGAAATCATCCCAACACAACAAATTCGTAAAAAACAATGTTTTCAAACTTCAATCGTATGTTATAATGAATCAGTACTTTGGTTCCAATTTATATAATAAATGTAAACAGTACACAAATACTTTTTGAAAATAGACTCACCTTGGGTTTGAAAAATGCTTATAGTCCAATGAAAATTCAAATTACAAATTCACATTACATAAAAAACTTTTTCTCGTTTATAGAAATTTAATGAATAAACAATCCTCTACAATTGGTATTATGAAATATACAATTCAAACCGAATATTATGCATATCAGTACCAATATTATAAAAGCAAAATATTTATCACATCACTATGTTTTTGATATTCTCATGAACATTAACCACAAGTGCGTGAGTCCATTTTAGAGGATTGTTTGTTGATATTAACATTTACTAATGTGAAGTGGTTGACCGTTACATGAAAACATTTTGATTATATAGTCCTGTAGTTCTGAAGTAGATAAACATGGAACTCCATCAACTTTCACTACAGGAATAAAGTACAAACTAGGAAGATTCTTTGATGAACAAGTTAAAGAGCCTGATTGGCACATTTTTGTTGGTTTGACACAAGTAATTATTTTGCATGGTTGGGTTGTGGTAGTTGGTAACATCGTTGTTTCATCAGTCGTTGTAGACTTCTTAGTTATTTCTGATATTTCAGTAGTTGTCAGCTCTTCTGTCGTTTCGGAGATTTCACCGCAAATTACTTCAGATGTTGTAGATTCTTCAGATGCTGTACATTCTTCAGATGTTGTAGATTCTTCAAAAGTTTCGGTTGTTAAATGGCGTAAATCTTCACTAGTTTTCGCTTCTTCGGTTGTTTCATGACTGGTTGCTCCGCTGGATATACCTTCTGTAGTTGTTAGCTCTTCGAGAGCCTCGATTGTTTCGCAGTATATTTCTTCGGTTGTTGTTGGTTCTTCCGTAGTTTGCGACGGGACTTCAGTTATTGGTTCCTTAGGAGTTTCACATGTTGATAGTTTCTCTGTTGTAGTGCTGTCTATTTCTTCAGTTGTCGTTAATTCCTCTGTTGTTCCGGAACTGCAGATATTTTCAGTAGTTTCTTCTGTCGTTTCACAAATTGTTTGTTCTTTGCATATTTCTTCAGTAGTTGTTGATTCTTCGGTAGTTAGTGTTGTATTGCTACCTACGTCTTCCGTTGTTGTTGGCTCTTCACTAGCTTCAGTTGTTTCGCTGTGTATTTCTTGAGTTGTTGATATTTCAGGAGTTTCGGTCGATGTATAACTTATATCTTTACATGTTGTTTCTTCTGTGTTATCACAACTGGTTGTTTCGGAACATATAGATTCAGTAGTGGTAAGTTCCTCTGTAGTTTCTATGGTATCACAGCTGGTTGTTTCGGAACATATAGATTCAGTAGTTGTCAGTTCTTCTGTAGTTTCTGTGGTATCACAACTGGTTGCTTCGGAACATATAGATTCAGTAGTTGTCAGTTCTTCTGTAGTTTCTATGTTATCACAACTGGTTGTTTCCCGATCAATGCATTCAGTAGTGGTTACTTCTTCGGTAGTTTCTACAGTTTCGCTTAATACTTCTTCAGTAGTTGTCAGTTCTTCTGTAGTTTCTATGGTATCACAACTGGTTGTTTCCCGATTAATGCATTCAGTAGTGGTTACTTCTTCGGTAGTTTCTGCAGTTTCGCTTAATACTTCTTCGGTTGTTGTTGGTATTTCATCAGTAATATCTTCACATGTTGTTTCTGTGTTATCACAACTGGTTGTCTCCTGACTTATGGATTCAGTAGTGGTCAGTTCTTCTGTAGTTTCTATGGTATCACAACTGGTTGTTTCGGAACAAATAGATTCAGTAGTTGTCAGTTCTTCTGTAGTTTCTATGGTATCACAACTGGTTGTTTCGGAACATATAGATTCAGTAGTTGTCAGTTCTTCTGTAGTTTCTATGGTATCACAACTGGTTGTTTCCCGATTAATGCATTCAGTAGTGGTTACTTCTTCGGTAGTTTCAGCAGTTTCGCTTAATACTTCTTCGGTTGTTGTTGGTATTTCATCAGTAATATCTTCACATGTTGTTTCTGTGTTATCACAACTGGTTGTCTCATGACTTATGGATTCAGTAGTGGTCAGTTCTTCTGTAGTTTCTATGGTATCACAACTGGTTGTTTCGGAACAAATAGATTCAGTAGTTGTCAGTTCTTCTGTAGTTTCTATGGTATCACAACTGGTTGTTTCGGAACATATAGATTCAGTAGTTGTCAGTTCTTCTGTAGTTTCTATGGTATCACAACTGGTTGTTTCCCGATTAATGCATTCAGTAGTGGTTACTTCTTCGGTAGTTTCAGCAGTTTCGCTTAATACTTCTTCGGTTGTTGTTGGTATTTCATCAGTAATATCTTCACATGTTGTTTCTGTGCTATCGCAACTGGTTGTCTCCTGACTTATGGATTCAGTAGTGGTCAGTTCTTCTGTAGTTTCTATGGTATCACAACTGGTTGTTTCGGAACAAATAGATTCAGTAGTTGTCAGTTCTTCTGTAGTTTCTATGGTATCACAACTGGTTGTTTCCCGATTAATGCATTCAGTAGTGGTTACTTCTTCGGTAGTTTCAGCAGTTTCGCTTAATACTTCTTCGGTTGTTGTTGGTATTTCATCAGTTATATCTTCACATGTTGTTTCTGTGTTATCACAACTGGTTGTCTCCTGACTTATGGATTCAGTAGTGGTCAGTTCTTCTGTAGTTTCTATGGTATGACAGCTGGTTGTTTCGGAACATATAGATTCAGTAGTGGTCAGTTCCTCTGTAGTTTCTATGGTATCACAGCTGGTTGTTTCGGAACATATAGATTCAGTAGTTGTCAGTTCTTCTGTAGTTTCTATGGTATCACAACTGGTTGTTTCGGAACATATAGATTCAGTAGTTGTCAGTTCTTCTGTAGTTTCCATGGTATCACAACTGGTTGTTTCCCGATTAATGCATTCAGTAGTGGTTACTTCTTCGGTAGTTTCAGCAGTTTCGCTTAATACTTCTTCGGTTGTTGTTGGAATTTCATCAGTTATATCTTCACATGTTGTTTCTGTGTTATCGCAACGGGTTGTCTCCTGACTTATGGATTCAGTAGTGGTCAGTTCCTCTGTAGTTTCTATGGTATCACAGCTGGTTGTTTCGGAACATATAGATTCAGTAGTTGTCAGTTCTTCTGTAGTTTCTATGGTATCACAACTGGTTGTTTCGGAACATATAGATTCAGTAGTTGTCAGTTCTTCTGTAGTTTCTATGGTATCACAACTGGTTGTTTCCCGATTAATGCATTCAGTAGTGGTTACTTCTTCGGTAGTTTCAGCAGTTTCGCTTAATACTTCTTCGGTTGTTGTTGGAATTTCATCAGTTATCTCTTCACATGTTGTTTCTGTGTTATCGCAACGGGTTGTCTCCTGACTTATGGATTCAGTAGTGGTCAGTTCTTCTGTAGTTTCTATGGTATCACAACTGGTTGTTTCGGAACAAATAGATTCAGTAGTTGTCAGATCTTCTGTAGTTTCTATGGTATCACAACTGGTTGTTTCCCGATTATTGCATTCAGTAGTGGTTACTTCTTCGGTAGTTTCTGCAGTTTCGCTTAATACTTCTTCGGTTGTTGTTGGTATTTCATCAGTTATATCTTCACATGTTGTTTCTGTGTTATCACAACTGGTTGTCTCCTGACTTATGGATTCAGTAGTGGTCAGTTCTTCTGTAGTTTCTATGGTATCACAACTGGTTGTTTCGGAACAAATAGATTCAGTAGTTGTCAGATCTTCTGTAGTTTCTATGGTATCACAACTGGTTGTTTCCCGATTATTGCATTCAGTAGTGGTTACTTCTTCGGTAGTTTCTGCAGTTTCGCTTAATACTTCTTCGGTTGTTGTTGGAATTTCATCAGTTATATCTTCACATGTTGTTTCTGTGTTATCGCAACGGGTTGTCTCCTGACTTATGGATTCAGTAGTGGTCAGTTCCTCTGTAGTTTCTATGGTATCACAGCTGGTTGTTTCGGAACAAATAGATTCAGTAGTTGTCAGTTCTTCTGTAGTTTCTATGGTATCACAACTGGTTGTTTCGGAACATATAGATTCAGTAGTTGTCAGATCTTCTGTAGTTTCTATGGTATCACAACTGGTTGTTTCCCGATTAATGCATTCAGTAGTGGTTACTTCTTCGGTAGTTTCAGCAGTTTCGCTCAATACTTCTTCGGTTGTTGTTGGAATTTCATCAGTTATATGTTCACATGTTGTTTCTGTGTTATCGCTACGGGTTGTCTCCTGACTTATGGATTCAGTAGTGATCAGTTCTTCTGTAGTTTCTATGGTATCACAACTGGTTGTTTCGGAACAAATAGATTCAGTAGTTGTCAGTTCTTCTGTAGTTTCTATGGTATCACAACTGGTTGTTTCGGAACATATAGATTCAGTAGTTGTCAGTTCTTCTGTAGTTTCTATGGTATCACAACTGGTTGTTTCGGAACAAATAGATTCAGTAGTTGTCAGTTCTTCTGTAGTTTCTATGGTATCACAACTGGTTGTTTCGGAACATATAGATTCAGTAGTTGTCAGTTCTTCTGTAGTTTCTATGGTATCACAACTGGTTGTTTCTCGATTAATGCATTCAGTAGTGGTTACTTCTTCGGTAGTTTCTGCAGTTTCGCTTAATACTTCTTCGGTTGTTGTTGGTATTTCGTCAGTTATATCTTCACATGTTGTTTCTGTGTTATCACAACTGGTTGTCTCCTGGCTTATGGTTTCAGTAGTGGTCAGTTCTTCTGTAGTTTCTATGGTATCACAACTGGTTGTTTCGGAACATATAGATTCAGTAGTGGTCAGTTCCTCTGTAGTTTCTATGGTATCACAGCTGGTTGTTTCGGAACATATAGATTCAGTAGTTGTCAGTTCTTCTGTAGTTTCTATGGTATCACAACTGGTTGTTTCGGAACATATAGATTCAGTAGTTGTTAGTTCTTCTGTAGTTTCTATGGTATCACAACTGGTTGTTTCGGAACATATAGATTCAGTAGTTGTCAGTTCTTCTGTAGTTTCTATGGTATCACAACTGGTTGTTTCCCGATTAATGCATTCAGTAGTGGTTACTTCTTCGGTAGTTTCAGCAGTTTCGCTTAATACTTCTTCGGTTGTTGTTGGAATTTCATCAGTTATATCTTCACATGTTGTTTCTGTGTTATCGCAACGGGTTGTCTCCTGACTTATGGATTCAGTAGTTGTCAGTTCTTCTGTAGTTTCTATGGTATCACAACTGGTTGTTTCCCGATTAATGCATTCAGTAGTGGTTACTTCTTCGGTAGTTTCTGCAGTTTCGCTTAATACTTCTTCGGTTGTTGTTGGTATTTCATCAGTTATATCTTCACATGTTGTTTCTGTGTTATCACAACTGGTTGTCTCCTGACTTATGGATTCAGTAGTGGTCAGTTCTTCTGCAGTTTCTATTGTATCACAACTGGTTGTTTCGGAACATATAGATTCAGTAGTTGTCAGTTCTTCTGTAGTTTCTATGGTATCACAACTGGTTGTTTCCCAATTAATGCATTCAGTAGTGGTTAGTTCTTCGGTAGTTTCTACAGTTTCGCTTAATACTTCTTCGGTTGTTGTTGGTATTTCGTCAGTTATATCTTCACATGTTGTTTCGGTGTTATCACAACTGGTTGTCTCCTGACTTATGGATTCAGTAGTGGTCAGTTCTTCTGTAGTTTCTATGGTATCACAACTGGTTATTTCGGAACATATAGATTCAGTAGTTGTCAGTTCTTCTGTAGTCTCTATGGTATCGCAACTGGTTGTTTCCCGATTAATGCATTCAGTAGTGGTTACTTCTTCGGTAGTTTCTGCAGTTTCGCTTAATACTTCTTCGGTTGTTGTTGGTATTTCATCAGTTATATCTTCACATGTTGTTTCTGTGTTATCACAACTGGTTGTCTCATGACTTATGGATTCAGTAGTGGTCAGTTCTTCTGTAGTTTCTATGGTATCACAACTGGTTGTTTCGTAACATATAGATTCAGTAGTTGTCAGTTCTTCTGTAGTTTCTATGGTATCACAACTGGTTGTTTCGGAACATATAGATTCAGTAGTTGTCAGTTCTTCTGTAGATTCTAATGTATCACAACTGGTTGTTTCGCAACTTGTAGATTCGGTAGTGGTTACTTCTTCGGTAGTTTCTGCAGTTTCGCATAATACTTCTTCGGTTGTTGTTGGTATTTCAGCAGTGATATCTTTACGTGTTGTTTCTATGTTATCACAACTCGTTGTTTCCTGACTTATGGATTCAGTAGTAGTCGCTTCTTCTGCAGTTTTGCATAATACTTCTTCGGTTGTTGTTGGTATTTCAGCACATAGCGTCGGTGTATAACTTATATCTTCACTTGTTGCTTCTTCTGAGCTTTCACAACTGGTTGATTCGTCACTCATCGATTCAGTAGAGGCCAGTTCTTTAGTAGTTTCTGTTATGTCGCTGTCTATTATTTCATTTGTTACTGGTTCTTGAAAAGCTTCTGTTGATTTTGGTTCTTCACGAGTCTCCGTTGTTATATGGCGTAGTTCTTCACTTGTAGTGGGCTCTTCCATTGATTCATGATTGTTTGTTTCGCAGCTCATAGTCAGATCTTCGGTTCCTTCTGTTGTTTTGTCGCATATTTCTTCAGTTGTTAATTCTTCACATTTTTCTATTGTGTCACAGTATGTGGTCTCACAGTCTATTTTATCAGTTGTCGGTTCTTTAGGAGTTTCAGTTGATGTACAGTTTATTTTTTCAATAGTTTCGCTGTCTACTTTTTCAGTTGTTGTCCATTTTTCAATAGGTTCCGTTGGGTTCGTTTTTGGTCCTTCAGGAGTTTTGGTTGTTTCACAGTCTATTTTTTCACTTGTTGGTGGTTCTTTTGTTGATTTGATATTTGTCGATTCTTTAATAGCTTCTGTTGTTTTAGGCACTCGAGTTGTATCAGTGTTACTGCATACATCGTCAGTAGTTGGCTCTGAAATTGGCTCTGTTGTACCTGAAACACCTGGACAAGTACAGCTGCTTGGATCTCTAGGTTGATTGCAAATTTCTTCTAATTGTTTAATAAAGTCTTTAGCACAAACTGGATTTTGTTGGTTATTCACTAAATGAGTTAAAATCTGAATAAGATGTCCCAATAAGCATGATTGCTCAGAGGGAGTAACTATAATATTTTTACATTTACAGTTTGTTGGTGCTGACGACACAAAACTACTTGTTACTATAAGTAACCCTAATAGGGTTACTAGTCGGCCGTAAAACATTGCCAAAAATGGCACCTTATATTTTTAGTTCCGCTTTTATATATCATATCTATCTTGAAAATACTTCAGGAATGACGAAATGTATTTTAACATTTAATAAATAAAAAACATGGGAAATACTATAGTTTGTTTAAAATTGTGGAGGTCACGGTATAGTGTACAATATCAAGTGATTGTTAATTACCATTGTTTTGAATCATTCACCTTTTAAGGAAGGCATGGCATGTTATTAACTATATATTATTCACATAATAATTAGGTATATTGGTTCTACTAATAAAGTTTCTCAAAGATATTATTTTTCTTTGTATTTTGTATGACAATTTACAATTTTACTTAATAACTGTTAGTAAAACATAAAATGATTTATTTAAATATTGCAACCATATATTTGAAGTGAAATCATTTAATTTTAAAAATAACTACAAATTTGGGATAAATTTGCAATTTAAACAAAATTCTAATCACAAAAATTGTTTACTGTTGCATTCCAAACCATACAAAGAATGTCATAAATAAATATCTACAGAGTGGACCAGTTATTTCTAATTATCTCGAACACAAAATTAGGGATAAGTAGACTCCAGTGACATTAACTTAATTAAAAATCTATATTGGGAACTAACCTCATCTATACGACTAGAAGATAAACTGACAACCTGTATTCCCATTAGAAGAGGAGTAAGGTAGGGTTACATACTCTCCCATCCTTTTCAACATGTACTCAGAAATAATATTTTAGAGAGCACTAAAAAATAGCCAGGCTAGTATAAAAGTAAGGGGAAGAATAACATAGAGTATTTTATTAATGGTATAACAAAAGAAGCAGATCATTTCGGCCTTAAGATATACACAGAAAAAACAAAAACAATAGTTGTTGCCAAAAATTAAAACGGGTGTATCAACTAAAATATTTACAATAAATGAATGCGTAAGACAAAATTCTATTCCTACATGGGAAAATCTATTGCTTTTACCATATAATGTCCATATAATGTTTTCCTTCTAAAATTCAAATAAAAAAGTATCTCTTTTTACTATAATCAAGAATAATTTTAAAACTTTTGAAAATATAGATCATCATTTAAATTTCTCTGATCAGCAAAACACAAATTTCTCAGTTCGGAAAAACATAAATTTATCAAAAAATAGTAAAATTAAAAATGTCATTAATAAAGTTTCTGACGGCGACTTGACATCCGCAATCAAAATCTTAGCTTCAGATGACAGTTTTGCTGATGTCAGTGCAGCCACTTTTACAGATTTTAAATCGAAACATCCTTTAGAGAAACTTAATAGTACGTTCCCTACTCTGAGTTCGGAACCTATCCCTTTTCTTATAACAGAAGAATTTGTGAGTAACGCAATAAATTCTTTTAAAACAAGTTCTGCTGGTGGTTTAGACTCTTTAAGACCTTCACATCTTCAAGATTTAATAAGTTACAGTGCTGGCCCTTCAGGAAAAAATCTCTTATCATCTTTGTGTAAATTATGTAATTTTATTTTAAATGACACAGTCAACATCAATATTCGTCCTATTTTATTCGGAGCGTCACTATTAGCTTTAACTAAAAAAGCAGGAGGTATCAGACCAATTGCTATTGGTACAGTTTACCGTCGTTTAGTAGCGAAATTAATTTGTTCAAACATCAGAGACAAATTAGGATATTTACTTCGTCCATTACAATTTGGTTTCGGGTCGAAAGGTGGTTGTGAAGCAGTTGCACATGCAGCAAGACGGTTCGTCTTCAATCATCCAGACGTTGATAATAAAGTTTTTCTGAAAATTGATTTTAAAAATGCTTTCAATGCAATTCATCGCGATCATTTATTAAAACTTGTAGCAGATATTCTAGCTGAAATTTTTTCTTTCATCAATCAATGTTATCGATTCCCTTCATATCTTTTATTTGGCGAAAACATCATTTATTCGGAAAGAGGCGTCCAACAAGGGGACCCTTTGGCACCTCTCCTTTTTTGCATATAAGCAACATTGACACAGAATTCAATCCTTGGTACCTTGATGATGGTTCTTTAGGTGGTAATACTAATCCCGTGTCCAAGTCTCTTGTCTATATTATAAAAAATTCCAAGGATATTGGTCTTGAACTCAATTTCAGCAAATGCGAGGTATTTTTCTTAGAATCACCAAATAATCTAACCATTGATACATTTAATTCTGTAGCACCAGGCATAACAATTACCAACAGACAAAATTTATTTCTATTAGGTACTCCTTTATTAAACGAATTCTTTCTATCAGCTTTCAATGAAAAACTAACCTTTTTCAAAAAAATGTCATCTCGTTTATCCTGGTTAGCGACACATATTGCTTATTACCTTCTCAAGAATGGCCTATTAATTCCAAAATTAACATATATCTTAAGATGTAGTCCGACCTGGTTACATAATGATATCTTAATCAATGCTGACAATACCATTCGTCATTCATTAGAGTCATTAATCAACATTAAATTAGAGGACCTTTCTTGGAAACAAGCTTCACTACCTGTTTCATATGGTGGTTTAGGAACTCGTTCAATCGTTTCAGTAGCTCTTCCCTTTATTATGGGAGGCATAAAATATTTGATCATTAAAGTCTAACAAAGTTGTACCCGATGAATATAAATTCTTTCAAAAATCCTGGCATATACCTTTATTGAACATTGAAAAATAAAATCTACTTCAGAAAGCTATCAATTTACCAGACAAGGCTGGTTTGAATGCAGCATTTTCAAAGGATCAGAGCATGGTTGAACGCTTTAAGATGACGAAAGTTTCCGTATTTCTATTGGTCTCCGTTTAGGTTGTCAAATTTGTGTGAAACATCGCTGTCGTTGCTGCAAATTAAGTGCCGGCCGTTTTTCACGACATTCTGCAGTCAATGACCTAATCAAACGAGGCCTGTCATCTGCAAAGATTCCCAGTTCGTTGGAACCGTTAGGTACTTGCCGCGACGACGGTAAACGTCCAGATGGTATGATCCTCATTCCATGGCAATGCGGCAGACCAGTTAAATGGGATTTCGCTTGTACTGACACTTGGGCTCCGTCCTATGTCCGATACACATCTACTTCCGCAGGCGCTGCAGCTTTACAAGGCGAAATTTTTAAAATCAATAAATACAAAAATTTGGAGAACATTTACATTTTTATTCCTGTAGCAATTGAGACCTCTGGTGTTTTCGGTCATCAAGCTTTAAAATTCATTAAAAAAATCGGTAAAAAATATCAGTAGAAACCAATGATTCAAGAGCAACTTTGTTCTTTATACAACAAATAAGCATTGCAATTCAAAGAGGAAACGCTTCATCTTTTCTCGGTACGTTTCCCAGTTCTAAGCCTCTAGAATAACTTTTTATGAAACCTAATCATAAGAAACCCAATTCTTCTACCACTTTCAAACTTTCTCACATTACCGACCCTAAAACATGTGATCTTTCCTTTTTCCGAAATTCTTATTTAACATCTTCATTCTCTTCTTCAGAATGTGTGCCTTCTGATAATACATGCGTTGACAGTTTTATAAATTATGCCTCCAACAAGCTTTTGGGCATCAGTGTACTAAAAAATATAACCACTAGCCAGATGATGTCCCATTCATAGGAATACTGAAGAAGATGACTATGCTAGAGAATGACGCGATTCCTATACGCAATAAATTATCTTTGACCAAAACAAAACAAAACTGGTTTACCCCCAGTAGAGTTGAAGACATCCAATAAAAAGGTAAACGACCAAATGGAAGTTATTTATACTAACAGTGTGGCATACTCTAACAATACTAATATAGACAATTTGTATGATGAAGATGACGGAAATCACACATCAGTAACCGATTTGAGTAAAAATTTTAATAACTAACTCTCCACAACAGTAAAATATGGTACTAACCTCGCCAATAAGACAACTGAGGTTAGATCCAAAATATCTGATGTGACCAATGGAGTGAAAGAAACCACTAAGTACAAAATCAATATCAACCAGAGTTAAAAAATCTAGTAATAATTTTTCGGTGACCAATAAAAATGACATTGCCTCCAACAAGTGTCAAAATAACCCCGATGTTTTGCAGTCAAATTCAAAATTGGAAGAGAATGAAGACGTAGAGAAAAATAGTGGTTCCGAAGTCGATAGGGTCATAGATACTGAGGAATCAATAAACATCAATTCCCTTTCTAAAAATAATCCTAGAGTTAACAACTTTTCTTCATACATTTCATTTTCGATGAAAGATTTTCAGAAAGGGGATGAAACTCAACAAGAACAAAAGGACACGTCTAAAAATGATGTAGATAACAAGGAATATATTAACAAAGTGAACCAGACCAATTCAATAGCAAACAACATCAATTCAAATTCCTTATCACGCCGATCAAGTGAGATAAGCAATAATAGAATCCGAGATTATTGGTACAATATCTCCACAATCAGATCCATAAAGGGTATTCCCCAAGAATCTTTGGGTCTCAAAGGCTTCAAAAATATTGTTTCATGAATAGTATTATCCAATGCCTATCAAACACAAGGTGGCTATTAGAATATCTAAAGAAAGACGCATACATAAGAGATCTTAACATAAACATATCTAGCATGAAGGTAGCACTAATTAAAGCATTTGCTGAAGTTATTCAAGAGCTTTGGTCTAAAGACGGTTCAGATAGAGTGGTTAATACAGTATCACTGAAAAGTCGGATTCAGCGATTTACTTCAAGGTTCATGGGATACACTCAACATGATGCACACTAGTTTCTTCGTTACCTATTAGCAGGGCTTCACGAAGATGTCAATAAGGTATTTGAAAAACCAAAGCCCCTATTAACAGAAATTTATGACAAACTTAGTGACATTGAGAAAGCACAAGAATCTTGGTTGAGATATCCCAGAATGGACAACTCCAAGATTGTGGATAACTTTGTTGGTCAATTAAAATCAACAATCAAGTGCACACAATGTGGTCACTGTTCAGTTACCTACGATCCCTTTTGGGATTTATACCTTTCGATACCCCAAAGAACAGGTCAATTACGACTTTCACAATGTTTAGATTCGTTTACAAGAGAAAAAACACTCTACGGTGATGAGAAACCAACATGTTCAAAATGTAAGGAACGAAGACGATGCACTAAATCATTCTCAATTCATAAATTTCCGAAAATATTGGTTATTCACCTAAAGCGCTTTTCGCAAACAGAAAGATTTAGTGGAAAACTTAATGTTGGAATAGATTTTCCAATAGAAGGGCTTGATATGAGCCATTACGCGGCTGATAATGTGGCACCTTGTATGTACAACCTCTACGCTATATCAAATCACTGTGGAACCAGTTATAATGGTCACTACATAGCATATTGCCGACATCTCTACACGGGACAGTGGCACGAATATACCGATTCAAGGGTGCTATTAATATCGTGGAAATCTTCAGTCGGTGGAGAAGCATATGTTCTCTTCTATGAACAAGATGGCAGAAAGTCCCACCTTTAGGTTTAATAATTTTTTTATTAGTTTTTAAATTGTATATTTTCATTGTGAACCAATGTCTTATTTGGTTTTTTCTGCAAAATTTATTTATATATTCATATATACATTGTATTCTGATTAAAGACTCTTTATAGATGAAGTTTGAAAAAAAATAAACTAATGAAACAAATTTGAACATCTGGGATGCTGGATAACAAAAAACCTTCATCTTGAAACCAAAATACGCTGTCGTATAGAAAATGCATTTCTTAGAATGGTAAGCTTACTTATACCCGTATGCATCGATTGTTGTTGTGTTCTGTTAACCGGGATTAGTGTAACATCATTCCCTTGGCATGCACCGTTTATTTTCTTTGGGGGATTAGTTAAACCCGAAATATTTCCGGCAACGCTGTTTTTCATAAGAAATTTTCGTGTTATTTTCATTACGATTGGTAGTACCTATTGGTACTTTCTAAAGCCAATCTGTCATTTCAATTTTGTTGAAATTATATTAGTTATTATGTATGTATTATTAACTGCTATAATCCTAATTTAGTAACTGTGGTTAAATATTTAACCTTGTTTATGCATCAGTGAAATTTAAATCTTGCTAATGTTAGTAGTAGTAGCAATTCTTTTGACATTTCGTCACATGAGTATTGGTTTGTTCTATCTCCATTTTTTGGTATTTAGAGATTTTTACTGTTTTTAAAAGCCAGAATTGGTCTGTTCTATCTCCACTACGGCGCTCTAGGGATGAAGGTCGTATAATGAATTTAATTTGTCCTATGTCCTAACATAAAAAAAATCAGTTAAAAATTGTTTAGATCTACCTCCCTACTATGCTTACAAGCTCGATATCTCCAGCGCGATTGGTTTGTTTCTATAAAATAGTTTTGTTGTATCTCCAGAATAGCCAATTAAATTGACTAGAATGGGGATAAAACAAAACAAGTCTGGTTATTTGACTAAATTCTCTATCAGTGTTGGTTAGTTGTTTGTGATCTAATTTGTGGTAAAAGTAATATTTTTGTGTTATTATTAAATAACATGGATAGTTGCAATAGTTCTCCTACTCCTGAGTTGTTTCAAGAGGTTGGTAGGTAAGTAAATTTTACCTATCAGTTGATAACTAACAAATAACAAACTGCTGAAAATTATATAAACATAACCTCACTTTTTCCTAACTTTGCCACCAACTATTTCGTTTAGTTATCCGTTTAGACGAAAATGAAAAAATAAATATCGTTAACTTATGCGTAATGCATGTTGTGTATACCGGTGTTTACAACATTAGGTGCGTTCTTTTTGACTGAGATCTCAGTTAATCTCAGCTCACATCAGTAATGGGAGCGTTCTTTTTGTTTTACTCACTTTAAGTGAGCTGAGATTTTTCCTCCCCCTTCACCGATGCTGAATGTGTTGTAAGTGGGAATCAGTTGGACTTGAGTCGGAAATTAAGTGGAGGGGATGAAGATATGTTTGATTTGCTTCGTTTATTTGTAGTTTTAACCAAGGTTATTTATGGTTTTAACCATTGATATATGAACAATAAACACACAATCTATTTTTCTTTTGTTACAAATTTTTGATACATTAATTAACATTATTAGATGCTGATACGAATCTGTCGTATAGTTTAAATCTATCGACAGATCGCTCGCTTCAATTGAGATGTCGTTCTTTTTGGTGCTTACGTCAATTTATCTCAGATCACTTTAACTGAAGTGATCTGAGATCTCAGTAAAAAAGAACGCACCTATTGCCAACAGATAAAGACGAGTCGTCGTTCACTCATACAGAAAGCGCGGTAGAAAAAACTGTAAAACAGGCGAGTTCTAATTCACTTGATCTTAATATAAATAGTACGGATAGTCTCGCTGTTACTAAATATGATAGTAGTAACATAATGGCCATGGATGACTGATGACATATTACAGTTAATGGAAATCAGAAGGTCGTACAAGAATAGAGACGAAAGCGCATATAAGACCATACAGAAAGAAATTAGAAAGAAAATACGACACGCCAAAGAAAAATGGTACGAAGGAAAATGCGGAGAAATAGAAGAACTCCAAGAAAATCATGATGACTTCAATCTCCATAAAAAGATTAAAGAACTAGCGGGCATCAAAAGAGCAAACAAAAGCAGTATTCTACTAGACAGAAACGGTAAGATAATTCCAGACACCAAAGGGAAACTAGAAAGATGGAAGGAGTACATCGAAGAATTGTTTGAAGATGAGAGACAACAGGAAACAACAGATGGAGACACAGATAAGGAACAGGGCCCAAATATAACAAAAGAAGAAGTTATATATGCAGTTAACACAGCTAAAAACAATAAAGCTCCAGGACCTGATGAAACACCAACAGAAATTATCAAATTAATTGCAGAAGATCAAATTGGAGTACTGGCAGATCTGTACAACACGGTATATAACACCGGAATCATCCCTAGAGAATGGCTCAAATCAACATTTATTACACTGCCAAAAAAATCGAACGCTAGGGAATGCAAGGATCACCGGACGATCAGCCTAATGAGCCGTACCCTTAAGATATTCCTTAAAATTATACATCGAAGAATTTTTAGAAAGATTGAGCAAGATCTTAGCGAAACACAATTTGGTTTCAGAAATGCAATGGGTACTAGAGAGGCGTTGTGTTGTCTCAAAGACTCATGGACGTCAATCAGCCAATATATGTAGCCTTCCTCGATTATAACAAAGCCTTCGACAAAGTACGCCATAATCACCTCATAAAACTCATGAGAGATAAAAACATTGACAGGAATGATATCAGGATGAATATTCACGATAGTTATTATATATTTATTATTTGTTGAAGAATGTAGAGGCCCCTTGAAATCTACATTCAACCTTTCAAATGGAGATGTAGATTTTATTAGAGTTCCTCGATTTCTATGGAATCGAGGCTTTACTTCAGAAAAAAAGTATACTGCTTTTGAAGCTTGCGGTAAACTTTACCAATTCCGTAGAATACCATTCGGAGTAACTAATGGAGTAGCCTGCTTCCAGAGGACAATCCAAAATATAATCGAAAGTGAGGGTTTGAAAGATACCTATGCTTACTTGGATGACGTAACCATTTATGGATCGAACAAGATGGACCACGATCATAATTTACAACTCTTCATGAATGCTGCAGAGAAGTATAGTTTAACGTTGAACAAGGAGAAATGTATGTTTTCCACTGACAAAATAAATATTCTTGGCTATACTATTACGAGGAAAACAATTAAACCAGACCCAGAGAGACTCACACCACTTTTGGAACTTCCCGCACCAAATAGTTTAGCTTCCCTTCGCCGTATAATGGGAATGTTTGCTCATTATTCGAAATGGGTGCCTAACTTCTCTGAGAAAATTCAACCACTGGTACAGTGTAAAACATTTCCCATGTTTGAAAATGCTATTACAGCATTCGAACTATTGAAGAAAATTATTTTTAGTGCTGCCGTGAAATCTATTGACGAATCCGTTATGTTCACCGTAGAATGGAAGACCTGTAGCTTTCTTTTCAAGAACTCTTTCAAGTACCGAACAGAGACATTCATCCGTGGAAAAAGAAGCATATGCTATTGTGGAAGCCCTCCGGAAATGGAGACATTTCCATATTGGCCGACATTTTCAGTTGATTACTGATCAAAAATCGGTATCTTTCATGTTTGATCACAAGGTTTCCAGTAAAATCAATAACGATAAAATCATGCGGTGGCGCCTAGAACTATCATGTTTCAGATATGATATTATATATAGACCTGGAATCGAAAATACAGTAGCAGACACCTTCTCGAGAATAACTTCATCATTGTTGAATGAAGATAACAGGAAGACTCTTTATAATCTACATAACTCTCTGTGTCATCCTGGAGTTACTCGAATGAACCATTGGATTCGCTGTAAAAATTTACCTTTCTCTATGGAAGACATTCGAACACTAACTGCATCATGTCCCATTTGCGCTGAAGTAAAGCCTCGATTCCATAGAAATCGAGGAACTCTAATAAAATCTACATCTCCAAATGAAAGGTTGAATATATATTTCAAGGGGCCTCTACATTCTTCAACAAATAATAAATATATATTAACTATTCTGGATGAATATTCACGATTTACTTTCGCTTTTGCTTGTCCAGATATGACCTCTACGACAGTTGTAAAATGCCTTCACAACTTTTCGTTATTTTTGGTACGCCATCTTATGTACATTCTGTCCGAGGAACTTGTTTCATATCTCAGGAACTAAAAGGATTTCTAGGATCACTTGATATAGCTTCAAGTCATACAACAGCTTACAATCCCCAAGGAAACTGCCAATGTGAGCGTTATAATGGTATTATATGGAGAACAATTCAACTTTCGTTGAAATCACAGAGACTCAGGATCGATCAGTGGGAATCAGTGTTACAAGAAGCTCTTCATGCAATAAGATCTTTGTTATGTACAGCAATCAATTGCACTCCACACGAGAGGATGTTCAGTTATCCTCGACGATCCTCTAATGGTACTACAGTTCCAACATGGCTTTCTGTTCCTGGTACGGTATATCTTAGAAAACATGTAAGAACCAACAAGTACGAACCATTGGTGGAAGAAGTTCAACTAATCGAAGCAAACCCTGATTATGCACATGTACGCTTTTTGAATGGTAAAGAAACCACTGTTTCAACCCGTCATTTAGCTCCTGAAGGAGATATGACCTTGTTGAGTGAATCAACTTCAAATCTACATCAAGAAAACTCAAATACAACCTCGAATGGCAATACCGATCTAGTTTTGATGGAGAAGCGAAAATCCAATCTTCCACAGGAGACAGCTGAAATTAGTCAAGTAGAGATGCCAGAAAGAATAGATGATATTGCTGTTGGACGGCCAGTTCGAATTAGGAATTCTTCGAAGTATTTTGAGGACTTCGTAATAAACTGAAAGGGGATGAATGTAATATATTGATCTGATCTTCGTTAAGATTTTTGTTCAGTTGATTTTGTCAATGTAAAGTTGTTAAAAGTCGAATAAAGCCTATTTCAGTTCAGGTTTATTTACTACATAACATATCTCTATTTTAACCAGACTGCCAAAGTTTCGGTGCAAAATGAACTTTCAGAAGAGATAAAAATAAAACGTGGAGTAAGACAAGGATGCGTGCTCTCACCATTACTCTTCAATTTGTATTCAGAAGATATAGTACAAGAAGCACTGAAAAATCAAAAAACAACGGGAGTGAAAGGGAATGGGAAGGTTATAAACAACATCAGATACGCGGATGACACAACCCTGGAAGAACTGCAAAGGCTAATAGACCTAGTAGTACGGATCAGCGAAGAAAGGGGGCTCACACTTAACACCAAAAAGACTAAATTTATGACAATCACAAAATACCAACAACAGCGAGAAACATTATGGATCAAAGGGAAGCCAGTGGAGAAGGTCCGCAAATACAAGTACTTGGGAACAACTGTAATTGACAATAATGATTACTCACAAGAAATAAGATCAAGAATCGGAAAGGCTAGAACAGTGTTTAATAAAATGAGGAATGCATTAACCAGAACAGATCTTTGTCTACATCTTAAAATCAGAATGCTTAAATGCTACATATTTCCAGTACTATTATATGGAATGGAAGCCTGGACGCTTAAGAAGTGCGACACTGACCGGCTGGAAGCATTCGAGATGAAGGCATATCGAAAAATCCTCAGAATAAGCTGGGTGACCAGAACAACGAACAAGGAGGTATTGATAAGAATGGGAAAGGAGAAGGAAATAATCAACACAATCAAAATCAGAAAATTGCAATATCTGGGCCACGTGATGAGAGGGGAGAGGTATACACTGTTGCAAACTATTATACAAGGAAAAATACAGGGTAAAAGAAGTATAGAAAGAAGACGCATCTCCTGGTTGAACAACCTAAGGCAGTGGTACAACAGTCTGTTGATTTGTTCAGATCCGCAGCTTCAAAGATAAAAATCGCCATGATGATAGCCAACCTTCTTAAAGGAGATGGCACGTAAAGAAGAAGAATGGCCATGGATATCGAGCTTGAGGATGGAACCATTATACCTGGATCTAATACAGCCGTACAAAGCAATCTGAATGTGTCTAAAATGTATTCGCTTTATTGTCAAACCACTCAGCTTCCAGTAAAGCTTTATATGTACAGGAATATTTTTGACACAGAATTTAATATTGCATTCCACAAACCTAAAAAAGACTTATGTGAGGAATATATAGAATTTTAAGTTAACAACAACAAAACAGAAAATGATATATTAGCTCAAGAAAAACATTTAAAGTGAAGGAAAGAGACAACGACAGAGAAAACAAGGATCCTCTCACTGCTATAGTCACATTTGACATGGAAAACGTATTTTGTTTGCCAAAAACTAATATAGGAAGTCAGTTTTATAAACAGAAACTCATATGTTATAATTTAACTGCACACTGCAATATAAGTAAAGATAATCCAGCTATTGAAAAAATAATATTATGGTTGGACAGTTGTGTTCCGCAAAACAAGAATTTCTTTATGTCGGTAGCACTTCAGAGTTTTTTGGATTTAGGGAGCAATAATCTGCAAATAATAGAACAAAAATTTTCTGAGCCTGGACACGGAAATATCCAAGAAATTGATTCAGCACATAGTGTTATAGAAAGACATATAAGAGACCAGGATATCCACAATCCATTAAGCTTATTAAGAATATTAAAATATATTCCACCAGGAAAGTTAACATTTAAAATACTGCAGATGCAGCCTCAGGATTATCTCAACTATCAAGCTGTAGTTACACAACTTCAATACAAAAAATCAAAACAAAAAAGTGCCTTATACACAAGTAAAGCACTTACAGTATAAAAAAGATGAGCCTTTTGTAGAAAAATATAAAACGTGTTTTTTTGATGAATTTACCGCTGCGCGGATCAATAAGGAAGTTACTCTAAGAAAACATGAAAGTCCCGTTGTGAATTTTAAAATTAATGGTTACTGACTTAAAAAGTTCTAAAAGCGCTGCTAAGAAGACAGCATTGCAATCTATGCTGAAAACTATGCCAGAAGAGGATAAAAACTTTTATATGCAAACGTTTTTAAAGAGCTTTCATAATTTAGACGATTCAAGCCGACCATATAAAAAAACAGAGTCGATGAAATAAAACAATATAATTTGTTTAAAACTATTTGAACTAATGTTCAATTTAAACTGCTTGACGCGTTTCACTAACACACTAGGTAAAAAGGTTTAACAAAGGATAGTGATTGATATATATTTGGTCGTTAAGAAGATTACCTGAATATTTATTTTTGTTAATCTCAAGGGCCTCTAATAAATTTAAACTAAAGGATTTACCGACTACATGGATAATTTCAAAATTTGGGTCGAAAATGTGTTGGTTTTCTAATAGATGATTTGAATAGTTAGAATCTAATTTTTTGTTGTCATAGCTACGTTTGTGTTCCAAAATTCTAGTTTTAAAATTTCTAAAAGTTCTACCGATATAAATGTTATCACAGTTGTCATTACCACATTTTAATGTATAAACTCCTGATTTGTTTAATTTTGAAGACACACAAACATCAAGGAGCAATCTTGAGAGATGATAACAACGAGATAATTCTAGGAGTGGAGGCTAAGCTTGCAAGATGGAAAGAATATATCAAAGCACTTTTTAATGATTATAGACCTTGCTCCCCACCACCGATAGATCACATATTGAATGAAAAGGTTCCAGAAATAACCAGAAATGAAGTTGTTCATGCAATAAAAGCTCAGAAAAACGGGAAAGCCACCGGTCTCGATAAAATCAACGTTGAAATACTTAAATTAATTGCAGACAATGAAAGTAAAAGCCTAGTTTTAATAACAGCACTATTTAACAAACTATATAGCTCAAGCAAGATACCGTCGGATTGGCTTAAACCAACATTCGTAACCCTGCCAAAGAAACCCAACGCCTCACAATGTGATGACTATCGGATGGTAAGTCTTATGTCCCATGTCCTGAAAACCTTTCTTAGAATTATCCACACACGAATCTACAAGAAGTGCGAATATCAGATGGACAATACCCAGTTTGGATTCCGAAACGGACTCGGAACGCGTGAAGCGCTCTGTAATGACACAAAGGTGTAGAGACAAGAATGTGAATTCTCATGCTTCATAGACTATCGTAAGGCGTTTGACTGTGTTAATCATCAGAAGATGATCGAAATTCTGAGAACAACCGGGGTTGACGAACATAACCTACGTTTCATATCAGAACTTTACTGGCATCAAACGGCGGTAGTAAAGATGGAACAATCGATATCGGAGGATATGCAAATCAGACGAGGTGTCCGACAGGGGTGTGTCTTGTCTCCACTCTTCTTTAATCTGTATTCCGAAACTATATTTAGAGACGCACTGGATGGGGCCCAGGGCGGAATCAAGATCAATGGAACCCCAATAAATAATATCAGGTACGTCGATGATACGGTTATATTGGCCAGAGATATGCAGGAATTGCAAATCATCATGGTTTCCGTAGTTCACTATAGCGAGATGTTTGGATTGCATCTCAATGTCTCCAAGAGCAAACTAATAATCTTTTCTAAGACTCCAATAAATGCACACCTGCGGGTCAAGGGACAAACAATCGAACAAGTGACCTCAATAAAATATTTGGGAGCAAACATCAATAGTCAGTGTGACCCGAAAAGGGAAATACTTTCAAGGATTGAACAATCGAGAAAAATCTTTGTGAGTATGAAATAATTTTTTGCAAGATTGGACCTCAGCTTGGAACTCAGAACTCGGATGATCAGATGCTACGTATTCTCTGTCCTACTCTATGGATGTGAAAGCTGGACACTAAATTCACAGACCGAAAAGAAAATAGAAGCCTTCGAAATGTTTGTGTATAGACGAACGCTGCGAATTTCATGGGTACAAAGGATCACCAACGATGAAGTACTCCAGCGCATGCACAAACAAAAGAAACTACTGAACACCATCGACGAAAGAAAAATGCAATACCTGGGTCATGTGATGAGAGGTGATAAATACGAAATACTACGCCTCATAATAGAGGGCAAAGTGCACGGGAAAAGATCAGTAGGAAGACGCCAGAACTCATGGCTAAAGGACTTAAAGAGATGGTTCGACCGCTCGTCTGCAGAAATCTTTCGTGCTGCAGTCTCCAGAGCTACAATTGCCATTTGGATCGCCAACCTTCGGCAGGAGAGGGCGTGATAAGAAGAAGAATTATATTAAAAGGATAATATAGTTAGAGAATAATAAAAATAATAAACTCATATTGCATAAACTATTTAGCATGTTAGTCTAATTGAGAAAAATAATTGTCAATAATTTGTTGCCTATAATTTTGATTTTCTCTATCAATAATCAACTGTTCTGATATGTGATCTTCATTAATTAAATGTTGTAATTTATCAATAACCAGCTCTTGAGGTGATGGTGGTAGCTCTTCGTTCATTGCAACAGCAATATTTTGTAGTACAGCAGTTGCTATGAATACGTTAATGAAGTATCCAATTTACATCTTGGACCACATGCAAGCACAGGAAAGCGTCGTTTCCATATATCAAATAGCCTCTCAATAGTATTTCTAGTTCTAATATGTGAACGATTATATAATTGCTCTCCTATTGTTTGTGGATGCAACAGTGGTGTCAGTAAATATGGCTTCGACAAATTTCCTTCATCTCCTAAAAATTATAAGTTTTGAGCGAATAATCATTCATAACTAAGCTCTAGAAAACTACTTACCAAGTGAAACACCATTGTGAAATTCTTCAGTCTCAAACAGAGTACAGATTCTGATGTTTTCAAAAATTGTTGAGTCATGAGCCGATCAAGGCCACCTAGCGACAATATCAAAATATCTCAAACTGGGACCACAAACTACTTGGGCCTTTTTTGACATATATACTTTTCTATTCCTAAATACCTCCGCATCGTCTCAACCTTAAATATAAAAACGGCTGAAAAACGAGCTGGAAAGGTAAATAAACATTCTACTGAATTAACATTACCTGGAGATAGGGACTGAGAAAGATTACAATTATGCCATCTGCCGGGAAAAAACACAAACAAAGTGATGTAAACAGTATCAGTTTTGCGTAATAAGCGTTTATAATTATTTTTTTGACTACAATATGTGTTGTTTCTCACTGTATTTACACAAAAAGAGACAGAAGAAACATATAACATAGCATCGGCGAGAATACACCTTGAAAGAGTGAATCAAAGATTTAATTTTTTTTAAAGTTCCAGTATCTTTATTTCCTTACATTGATGAAATTATATTTGTGGTATGCAGCTTGATAAACATTGCAAAACCAATAATAAAACGATAATCTATAAGCTATACAAATCAACAAAAAAACATGATAACAAAGTTAGCGTACGTCTGAAATTTTTTTTAACATATCTGTTAACTTTTGCATCGAAATAAATGTTTAGAATAATTGTAAATTATCAATAACACAAATGAATGCTTTTTATTGTAAATTTTATTGTGTATTTTTTTTCAATATATATTAATTTCTGTTATAATGTAATAAAAATATTTATTTTTATATTAAAATTATTTAACAATTATTTTTAACGCATTTTTCATAATGATTTGCAAGTAAAAATTAACACTTTGATTATTATATTAGCTAAGAAAATATTTAATGTTGTTGAAGCATTTTTTTCACTACTAACCTGAGAAATTCACTCCATTCCCCCAACGAGAAATAATATTTCTCACCCTAGGCAAATAAAGATAATAAAAAAACAACTATGTAAATAATGGGAACTGTCAAATTTTCAACATATTCATGTAGTTCCAAAAGCCATAATTTGGCAGGACCGTTAATTTGTTATGCTCATTTAAGCTAATACTAATGTACTCAGCCATCATTATATTCCTGTTGAATATATACCTCGGTTGAGAAGCCTATTATTTACCCCGCACATTATGTGTATTCGGTAAATAATAGCTCACTTCTCAACCTAGGTGTATAATATACTATAATGTTGACAAACTATGAGAATAATTAATTATGAACAAATTAGTGACGAAGATTAGTTTCATTTATTTAATTGCAATAACCATTAATATTGCAGTTAAATAATTAATCTAGGTCTGTTGAGTACATAGAAAATAACTTTGGTTGAGTAAAATAAAATGTTTGTAGTTTAGGTATTAAATTTATCAAAAACTTATCAATGCAATATTATCTCCACAAACAAATCCATCATTAAAACAAATTATTTATGGTGCAGTACCTGTTGACAAATCAGTTGAAGCGTATAATTGTGAACAATTAAAATGTGGTTAAAGTCTTATGGGCGTTCTCATAAAGGTGAAATGAATCTGTTAGTTGAGAAGCTAGATGTCAATACAATCTATTATCTAAATAAAAATAGGTATAGTCTGTTTCTTATTGTCTGACAGCACGCGAAAAGGTCACAGATTCTAGTCAGGTAGTAACCCATAAGCGTCCCCGTTCATCTAAGGAATTTATTTACTATTTAATTTTATACCCGATCTGATATATAAAGGTAATATAAATGTAATTTTGGTTAGTTAGAACAACTAACTGACCTTCATATATTTGTAGAGTACATACAGTTAAAACAATAAATTATTTTTGAAATAATCTTGTAACGCAAGTATTTCATTAATTATCTTGAGAATTTGAAGCAGGTCAATTCTTGGTAGACATATTGACAACCCATTTATCAATTCATTCTCCAGATAATTACTTTCTGATTTTCGAAATGTTGATAATAACATTTCCAAGAAACATTACAATAGGGTCCTACTAGGGATTGTCCCAATGACCACTTAGACATTTTGCAGGTATATACGGTGAAACTTGATTTCTCCCAAATTTGTATAATTTGTTTTGCTTAGAGTCACTTATGTTGCATAAGTGTTAACTATGTTGTGAAAAATGTCTTCAAGTTTTACCCCAGTAAAGTGTAAGAGCGTCCTTAGCTCACAAACGAAGACTGTAGTGTTAAATGTGCATGATGCTGTTGTACATCAAATGCCGGCTGCTACTGTTAGAAATATAATTTCGACATGTTCCAATATGACAGGAGTTAGTGAATCTACTATTTACAGGCTTCTAAGAGAGAGGAAAAATGGAAATATATCTCCACCTAAAAAGTCAACTGGAAGAAAACCATTTGACCTTGATGAACATATGCAAAATACAATAAGACGAAAAGTACATGAATTATATTTTAAAAAAGAGATCCCAACCCTTGACATAATTCTAAGAATGGTGAAGAAGGACGAGAATTTGCCTGACATAGGGCGAAAACCTTTGTGGAAAATATTACACAAATTAAATTTGACTTGGGAGAACAAAAGTCGCAAATCAGTGCTAATCGACAACGAAGAAATAATATGTTGGAGACGCCAGTATTTACGAGATATCCGAAAATACAGACAGAATGGAAGACAAATCTATTATCTAGATGAGACATGGCTCAATGAAGGACATTCAGTAAAAAAAATATGGCGGGACAAAAGTATTCAAACCAATCGTTAAGCTTTCATAGAAGATTTATCTACTGGACTGAAAACTCCTATCGGTAAAGGTCGCCGACTAATAATAACGCATATTGGATGCAATCAAGGGTTCGTTGAAGGTGGTTTACTGAAGTTTCAGTCAACATCAACCAAAGACTATCATGAAGAAATGACTGCAGATGTTTTTAGAGAGTATTTTACGCAAATGGTCGAATTAATTCCAAATAATGCTGTAATCGTTATGGACAATGCCACTTATCATTCGCGATTAACAGAAAATCTTCCATCTACCTCTTGGAGAAAAGCTGATATTGGAAACTGGTTAATCGTAAAAGATATACCATTTGAAGATGATATGTTGAAAAAAGAACTTTTAAAGGTTGCTTCAGATCACAAGCTACAATTTAAAAAGTTTGTTGTTGATGAAATAGCTAAGAATCGTGGGATAACAGTGCTTCGTTTGCCGCCATATCATTGTGAATTAAATTGGATAGATTTAATATGGGCCCAAATGAAAGGTTATGTAGCTAGACATAACAAAACATTTAAAATGAAAGATGTTCGTGAACTCATGAAGTACTCATTGACAACAATAACTGAAGAGAACTGGAGAGATGCTGTGAATCATGTAATTAAAGAGGAAGAGAAAATGTGGGTTTTAGATAACCTCATAGAACAAACTATACAACCTATAGTGATCTCTCTCGACGAGTCTTCGGATGATTCTTTTATGGCCAGTGAAGAGGATGATACTATAGATTGAATTTTATATTTCCCATAAATGGTATGTTTACTTTACTTAATATACATTAATTCATTGTCAATAAATTTGAATTATAAAAATTGAACTATATTTTCCTTAATTATTTTAATAAAAATGAAAATGTAACTTGTTAATAGGCCTAAACGTATAAATTTTATTTCAACTGTAATATTGACCGAATCTAATTAAATAAGCAAAATGAACTAATATCGTAATCTCCGCCACTGCCGCACTGTTTATCGTTTAGCTGGCATTGTCCAGTTTTATTACCATATTGTAATTTGCGCTGAAACAGGGATGTACAGATAACCATCACAGACACCTACTTGTTTTGCATTAGAATTTTAGTATTTACTTGTAAAAGTCTTAGGATCACTCTGTAAGAGATAATTTTCTATTTGAATATTTATTGAGGCTACTGTGCTGTCAGACATTAAGAAATAGACTGTACCTACCTAAATAATTATTATCTAAATAAAATTAGATACATAATTTCATCCTAATCGAACATAATTTATTGTCAGCACATGTAGAAACTCTAAAATCAACATTTAGGTTTGTAATTAATATTATTAATAATATTAAAATATAAAAAATTTCAGATATAAACATATTATATTTTTAATCATAGGTATTCCTATAACATCTATATACTGCAAGCAAGGTTAAGGAAAATTTATAAAAGTATTGGTTTAAAAGAATTTATAACATGTATCACTCTTAATACGCACTCCATAAGAATACCGTTTATGTTTCCTTTTAGTACAGATGATATAGTCGACTTAAAAATTTGATTTTTTAATTAAGACAATTATTACTCTAATTTTCTCATAATTTATATATTATAACTATTATTTGTTTAATATTGGTTGATTTTTACTATTTGTACACAGGTATTTCAACATGCGTATTTACAAAACAGTATAAAAAATTTGGCTGAACTGCACGCATGCGCACAAAAAAACTGATGAAACGGTCTATTGAATCTTAATGTGTGTTCCGTTAATGCAACCAACAACTCTGGGAACTGCGCTTTGGCAACAAACTCTTGTTGTATCTGTATGATTTCTTGTGCTGATGCATTTTGATATACTGATTGGCAATAAATGCGGGATACTGTGCTTTGATGGCTTCCCATAAAATCTGCTAAACTTAACTGATGTCCATCAGTGGCATAAAAGTAGTCAACAGTTGATTTAGCGGAGACACACTATCGTTCCTACAGACAAGATGGTAATTTATGCGTGCTTAGGCAA
The DNA here is from genome assembly GCA_963921935.1 of Galeruca laticollis. Classification (NCBI taxonomy): domain Eukaryota; kingdom Metazoa; phylum Arthropoda; class Insecta; order Coleoptera; family Chrysomelidae; genus Galeruca; species Galeruca laticollis. The sequence goes on from OY998177.1 coordinate 175,036,653, forward strand.
ATTTATTAACTACTTACAAATCATTATCAAATTTTAGTGGTCCATCAATTTCTTCTAGTACCCGCAAAACTGTGTGTTTTCTTAAACGAAATCCTCTATAAAAATGAAAAAACCGTCCATCGTATAGGGATCGAGACCGAACTATGGAGGCGCACTTCTGTCGAAAGTAGAGCGCTCTGGTGTTAAATAAGAAGCACATTGTGATGTAAACATTGTAATAAACAACCTACAAAATGCTAAGAATGAATAGATCTTTTTATTTTCTTTGCCAGGAAAAATTGTTGGTATGTAAGATATGTGTAGGGGATTATCTGACTTTTGATTATTGACAAAATGAGCACTGCAAATTCTAGTATTTTTATTTGGTTCCCAATCCTTCCGATGTTTTCTGCAATGTAATTAAAAAACTTGAAGTGATTCGCTTTGTACAAATATTTACTTTCTTTCTCTCAATAGTATTCAATTATTTAAACTTATTATATAATATTAAAGTGGGAAAACACATAACAAGCTTTTTATTTTATATAATCAATGAAATCGTACCGAAAACAACATTTTATTCTCTCGATAATAATCTTTTATTTATGTAAAAAAATTAGAATTAACCTAACCTAACCTAACCACCTTAAATGTTCCCAAACCACCGAAGGCACGTCACCGCAACTTTTCACCAAACTTCAACAAACCACCCAATTCCACACACTTTTGAAAAATGTCTCCTATACACTTTTCCACTAAAAATTCCGAAAACCAATAAAATCTCAAACCTTCCATATTTCACCCTAATATCGGAGACATTTCAATTTCTAAACAACACCTAATTTTCATCAAATAATTTCTGACACCTAGCCAGCTCAACGCATATATCTATGTATCGGCAGCGATACATGGTTCGTCTTCTACATTTACGATTCCATCCTAGACACTTTTTGTCATACCATCTTCGCACACTTTTGAGCTTCGCTACTTTCAAACACCAACCCCCGAAACACCCCAACACAAAACTACCCCCCGGTTACTTTCTAGCGAAATGCCCGACTAAATCTTCTCATTCCATACACCTATAAACAAATCTTTACTAGTCACCTTTTCAAAATATTTTTCTTCCAGATATTTTTCTACCCCCAATTTAATTTCTCAGTCAACGCGCACTAAACCACCCAACACACCCCCAACCCAGCCCTGAAGAGGAAACCTATCCTACACCAGGGCACCAACAAGAAAACAACAATTCTCCCAACAAACATTCCCAATCCAACAAAATTCATACGAATTTCTCTCTCTCTCTCTCTGAACTTTCGGGGAAACTATAAAATATCAACTGCGTAGTATTTTTATACGGCATATGTGAACAGCTTTGAATACAGAAAGATACTTTTGATGAAGACATCACAAATATTTAATATCAGTTTTAAAAAATGAACATTTAAAAACTCTGATTATACAAAATTAATAGGGTTTACCACAGTGTTTACATCACATTGTTTGTGTTTTTTCACGGCAGATGGCATAAGCGTCATCTTTCTCAGTCCCTAATTCGATCTATTATAACGTCCTCTTGGCCAGCCATGGTTAATATAATGTCATCTTGTTCCATAAACATTTCATCTTCAAACTCCATATTCTTTATACCTTCTAATTTCTAATACAAAAGGCGCAAAACTGATAACCGTAAAGGGAAAACTGACACACTGACAACTGCAAAACTTTGAGGTTATGTGAGTCGCTAATCATGTTTAAATATTTAAACATCAAATTTTGTGCGATTAACTTTAATGGCGGTTTGAACCGTTTTTAGGATTGGTGCATACGAAAACTTAATATTTAATCATGATTAACTGATAATCATGATTAAATATAATGGTGCATACGGCCCGAAATCACTCAATGAACTTTTAATTAAAAATGATCATCTCATACATTCAATAAGAACCAACTGAGGGAAATGGTCAATAAGGAATATTTTAAGAAAAAACTTTCAAATTAATAGAACTACAATATAGAAAATATGTATTTTTTTATTGATGCCTCATATTACTTATTTAAAGCAAGTCTCAGCGTGTTTAAATCGAACTTTCAAACACGCGCGTTTTTTAAAGTCCCTATGGAAACAACAACAACTCGAGAAACGTAAGTATCAATTACAACTTATTTATTAGTTTTTAAATTGTATATTATTCTCATTGTGAACCAATGTCTTATTTGGTTTTTTCTGCAAAATTTATTTATATATTCATATATACATTGTATCCTTTTGAATATAAATAATAGTATAATAAAGTATAAGTGGATAAAGAGGTCTTTCAAACACGCGCGATTTTTCGAGCACGACGGCGCAGCCGAGTGCTCGAAATAGAGCAAGTGTTTGTAAGACCAGTTATCCACGAATACTTTACGCTATTTTTTTTTATTGGTGCACTTTGGAATCATAAAATATTATTATTATATTATTACTCCAAAAAAATTGAAGTCCATCCTCGATGCCCAGCCAAGTTTCGTGAACGTCAAATAGTATTTATTTTTAGTTGACGTTACGGGCTGTCAGATCAATAATCAAAAAGTTTCTTTATTTATATTTAAAGGGAAACAATGTATATATGAATATATAAATACATTTTACAGAAAAAACCAAATAAGACATTGGTTCCCAATGATAATATACAATTGAAAAACTAATAAAATAAGTTGTCATTGATACTTACGTTTCTCAAGTTGTTGTTGTTACCATGGGGACTTAAAAAACGCGCGTGTTTGAAAGTTCGATTTAAACACGCTGACGCGTGCTTTAAAAAGGTAATATGAGGCATCAATAAAAAAAAGAAACTTATTGATTATTGATCTGACAGCAGTACCTCGTAACGTCAAATAAAAATAAATACTATTTAGGATGGACTTTCACGAAACTTGGCTGGGCATCGGGGGCGGACTTTTATGAAATGAAACTTGGTTGGGCATCGAGGATGGACTTCCATTTTTTTGTAGTAATAATATAATAATAATATTTTATGATTTCAAATGAACCAATAAAAAAAAGCGTAAAGTATTCGTGGATAACTGGTCTTTCAAAGACTTGCTCTAATTCGAGCACTCCGGCCATAGATAAACTCCGGCTGCGCCGTCGTGATGGAATATCGCGCGTGTTTGAAAGACCTCTTTATCCACTTATACTTTAATATACTATTTTCTCCTCCCTATATTGTAAACAACCTATTTTGACACTGTTGTGATGGACGAAAGTAACAATTATCGATTGCCCTTGACGACGGGTTGTAAGTTAATCTACCACACTTGGGTGGTAATATTATATGCCATATAAAAAGTGTATCTTATTTACTATATTCGTTAAATTTCGACTACAAATATAGGAGATACCTTTAATTATTTTTCCATCAACAACGTCACGCTAACATCTTCCCTGTCGAACACATTAGTCTTTTTTTGGTTTATACTCTTTGTTTCGTCTTTTTAAAAATGCTCGAAATTTAGGATACCTACTTGGAAATATCTATGTTATCCTCTATGAAAAGGGCGGACTTCAACGTGGAATAAGTATTCACACCATACGCTTAATGGATACTTTGATACAGCAGATTTTTCGTGAAAGTACCCCAATAGAATGGGTTCTGAAACTGCTATAGCAGTCTTTGTTTGGCACTATTCCTTGAAGTATTTATACGTTACTTCATACTTTGTAACAAGTCGATCGCCTGTTATGATTTCTATCGGACTATGGTATTTTAATTTCGTCGTACTAATGTTTCGAAATTAAAAAACTTGTTTCTCTTCCAAATTTCGTGTATTTAAACGATATCGTACATTGGAAAAGTCTCTTCCTATCAGTAAAATTTATAAGTTAGTACCTTACATCGTTGTGGTTTCACATATTTGCTGGTGAGTTAGATTTTTTGAATATTTTTTATCCATGTTTATTCTGTTTTATTTCAAATTATAATATGGGCTGGTGTTTGATGAATTTTGTATGTTTAATTCTGTTTATTATTGTAAAAAAGAAACATTTTATATTCTTTTTGAAGAAAATTTTTAATAATTTCTTTTCATTCTTTTTTAGCTTCATAATTCCGCATTTTCTGTTTATTTAGGGAACAAAGCGAATATGATAGAACAGACTTCTGTTAGTTTTATTTTAAAAACTGGATTAAGTTTTTTGAGTGTTGAAGCATAAGCTTCCTATCTGTTCTATCTATTCCTTCCTTCCCAGAATTTTTCCTTGATTTAGACTCTTTTTTTCTTTCCTCAACTCTGCAGCCCCTGGGTAGGCCCTATGAACAAACAACACCGATAAAACAACACCAAACCGGCCCGGCTTCGGACTCTTCCTCAGGTTGTGGTATTCGACTCCAGTTAATGTATTTTTATAGCAATCACTGGGATGGGGTGAACAATCGATATTAAACTGGACGCCACCAGCTTTTTAAGCGATACTTAAATTAAACAAAAAAACTAAAAAGGTTAAAAGCTGGAAAACCTCATATTTACTTTAACTTGACAAAACGAAATACTAAAAATATTTTAACGCCATGGTCCAAGTTAATATAAATTGCTGAATATCAAATATCATATGTTAAGCAAATTATATTTATTCATAACACAATATATAATTCACATTAACTGCATATCCAAAATACAAGACGAATACGAACGCCGTTATACAATAAAAATCTCCAATTCTAGATTTCCATGAATTGAATATAAGACAAAGGACTTATCTTGGTAAGGTTCTGGAATTATTCAGCTCTCAGCTAGGTCCTAGTCGATGGAGATGGGGTCATGAATCCATCCCGGCCGGTTTTGTGTTGTTTTATCGGTGTTGTTTGTTCATAGGGCCTACCCAGGGGCTGCAGAGCTGAGGGAAGAAAAAAAGAGTAAAAACCAAGGAAAAATTCTGGGAAGGAAGGAATAGATAGAACAGATAGGAAGCTTATGCTTCAACACACAAAAAACCGAATCTAGGTTTTAAAATAAAACTAACAGAAGTCTGTTCTATCATATTCGCTTTATTCCCTAAATAAACAGAAAATGCGGAATTATGACGCTAAAAAAGAATGAAAAGGAATTATTAAAAATTTGCTTCAAAAAGAATATAAAATGTTTGTTTTTTACAATAAACAGAATTAAACATACAAAATTCATCAAAACATTATAATATTATAATTTGAAATAAAACAGAATAAACATGGAGAAAAAATATTCAAAAAATCTAGCTTACCAGCAAATATGTGAAACCACAAGAATGTAAGGTACTAACTTATAAATTTTACTGATAGGAAGAGACTTTTCCAATGTACGATATCGTTTAAATATACGAAATTTGGAAGAGAAACAAGTTTTTTAATTTCGAAACATTAGTACGACGAAATTAAAATAGCATAGTCCGATAGAAATCGTAACAGGCGATCGGCTTGTTACAGCCTTGATTTTTCTGGCAGCAGCGATAGACAAGCAATATTTACTGATTCTGTATCTGTTTGGCTATTATACTAATCGATAATTTCAATTTCTCTCAATTTTTGGTAATATATTGTCAGCTTTACGTTGTTGATAAAATAAAAATGCTGATGACGCTATAGAAACCGGTCAGAACTGTCTTCATAATTTCATAGGAAAAGTATTGAATTCAATTAATAAAAATCTAAGACTAAATTACGCAAGGAGGAGATAAAATACTTCACGGGGTGTAAGTAAATTTACTAGTATCGAACTTTATTGCCAGCCCTCGCTATCGCTCGGGTGCAAAATCGTCCTCGATTAGGAAATGTTCTCTTGTAGTTCAAATAACTATTATTTCATCCTAAGGAGGTACATTCCCATAATTTTACAAAATAAAAAAACATAATTGTACCTTTAAATGATTTACAAATTGGCAAAATAATTATTTATGATGTCAGCTTCAAAATTATACTTGAAATTTTGGTGTTGATTCTCAAGTGGCACTTGTCCCTATTTTTGCAATATTATTAAGTACTGCAGTGGCTACAATTACTGTTGAAGTAGTTTGATGTAACACTTCAGACCATATGACAAAGCAGAAAACCTTCTTTTCCAAACTCGAAAAGTTCGTTCGACAATCGTCGATTTTTGGTTGGTAGGGACCTTGGTTAACCAATTGGTAGGTCCTACGTCACCGGTATGACGTAAAGTACCAATTACAGGCCTAATCGTTTGGTTCTCAGTTGGTACAGCTGATTGATGAAATTGACATTTATCATTGTATTGCGGTCGGAAAACTTGTTTATTGAGTTTTCCTATATTTTCTTGGATTTTTGAGTGAAATATATATTTTTTTGTATGGTTAAAGATGGGTAAAAGAAAGGCAATTCTGTACGAAGTATTTAAAAGAATAAGCACTGCAGCCTTGCTTTCAAGCAACCATTTGAGCATTATTTACAATGTAAACATAACAGCAACAGTACCATTCCTTTCACTAACAAAACTGGATTGGGAAATACCTGGAAGATGCTTTTTTGCCCATTTCAGAATGGCCCGTAAAACATTTACTTTCGGAGGTTGGCTTAAAAACGTTGTGGTAACAATTGGCAATTCTCGCTATTCGCCCAAAATGACAGCTTTCTGCCATCTATAATAAAATCAACATATTCCATTAATACTAGTCAAAAAAAAAGAAAAAAACAGCTTGATGAATTATATGATATAAAATACATTTCGTTCCAACGACTTTGTTTATTTGCAAACAAAAAGCAAGACAAAAACTACTTCAGACAAGGATAGAAAGCTACCAATTTCAGTAACTGTACTGCAGATCTCGGTATGTGATTTGACAGACCAAAAAGCATACCAAAGTTAGCTTAACGTCATAATTTTTCGAATAGAAATCGATTGGTATGTATTTGAGATACCAAAGTAGGGTACCAAAGTGGGCGGAAATCGCCAAATGTTTCTTGTGAGAATGTGGGACTCATTATATAGGTGTTCAGCATGTCCAGCAGGATTTAGTACTGGTGTCAATAAATAAGACCTCAGCGGATATCACCTATAAGAAAATATTGTATTTTTAATATGTCATGACTATTTCATTTCATTATTTATTGAACTAGTTTCGGTGCATATATATATATATATATATATATATATATATATATATATATATATATATATATATATATATATAAGTGGGTGTTGCACGCAAATAGAAGAAGGGGCTACTGAAAAGAGTGGTAACCGCAGACATGCATGTTTCTGGCTCATTAGCCGTCATCGGTACGGTACAACCAAGAAAAGATGTGAAACATGGGAGCAAAGGTGTTGAATGAAACATGGGAAAATATAACAGAATTCAGCAGGATAGTCACATCTTTTCTTGGTTGTACCGTACCGATGACGGCTAATGAGCCAGAAACATGCATGTCTGCGGTTACCACTCTTTTCAGTAGCCCCTTCTTCTATTTGCGTGCAATACCCACTAATCTATTTGTTGCTTATTGTTCATATGTCACGCACTATTCGTACATCTTATATATATATATATATATATATATATATATATATATATACAGCTTGTCCCCGTATCCTATAGGTGAAAAATGTTTAAATATTAGTTTTAGTGAAAAATGTCATTCTTGATAAAAAGTTTTGCTTGTTCTGAAACCCCACAAAACCATAAAATGAAATAAAATTCAAGTTTTTCAAAACCCATCTCATTTTACAGCTAGTTTTATGAACGATATCATTTATTATATAAAATAAAAAACTTGTTAGGTGTTTGCTGACTTTAATATTATATAATAAGTTTAAATAATTAAATACTGTTAAAAGAAAGAAAGTAAACATTTGTACAAAGCGAATCACTTCAAGTTTTTTAATTACATTGCAGAAAACATCGGAAGGATTGGGAACCAAATAAAAATACTAGAAATTGCAGTCCTCATTTTGTCAATAATCAAAAATCAGATAATCCCGTATATCCATATTACATACCAACAACTTTTCCTGGCAAAGAAAATAAAAAGATCTATTCATTTTTTGCATTTTGTACGTTATTTATGACACTGTTTACATCATAATATTTTTCTTATTTAACACCAGGGCGCTCTACTTTCGACAGAATTGCGCCTCTATAATTCGGTCTCGTTCCCTATTTCAGAATGAAAAAGGACTATTGTAAAGAGTAGCATGACGCTCCTTCGGCAAAATTTCGCACGATAGAGGGCGTATTTTTCGACGGATTGAAACCAAACTCGCTACAAAAATCGGTTGGGCCAAAATCTTGGACGAGTTTGTTAAGCAAAAAGCCGGCCTGTCAAAGTTGAAAAAAAATCTTATTTCCTTTGTTTTTCATTTGATGCAAAAAAGTTACTGAGATTTTCATAGCCCTTAACACGTTCTATAACTTTTGTAACATTTTTCTCTAAAACGTACATTAGAACATTTATTTAAGAGAATTCACAAATTTACAAGAAATTTTTTTGTTTTTGATTTGATGCTACTTGCAATATATATTTTTTAATTTACTCCAAAAATGTTCCTTATGTTCTATGTACAGATCTAAACTTTAAAATTATACTACTTTTCAAATTTTTTGTGATTAGGAATTTTCTTACACGTATATAAAAAATACCAATAATCTTAAAGAAACAGAATAACAAATTAATTTAATGGTTATAATAAAATCACATTGTGGTTTTCTAATGAAATTAACTGTCTCGACCATTACTTCGTGGAATATACTCATATTAGTGTTTTAAATGAAACTCACTGTTTCTGGCTAATTCCACAATATAATGAAAATTGTTGAAAATTCTAAAAAATTGACAATGGTTTCGATAAATCAATATCATCGTCAGAATGACAGAAGTTACATTTCATTTCATGGCAACAATGGATCACTAATGCTTCTATCCTCAAAAGATGAGGAACGGCTAAACGTAGGACGTCACACGAATGTTGTCATTTTGAACATTCTTAAAAAATGACATAAAAACATAACTTTACAAATGGGCTTATTGTTTTCGACCAAAATCAATAGCAAATACTAATATGCATTTGGAAAGTAAAAACACTTTTACCTATTATTATTTGCAAGCAAAAAAGATAAAACGTCTGGATAAGGCAATTCATGTTTTAATGAAATTCTTTAGGAATAAAAAAATTCTAAAGAATATTAAAACTAACAAAGACATTCCTCATCACTAAATACAAATATACGTTCTAGACATCGTTTATCTGCTAAATTTAGTGTAGAATTACTTGGTATGAATGCTTTTGCAATCACCAATAGATCTAGTAAAAATAAATATATGGTAGTTCAAAATATTTATGATGAAAAAAATATGTTGCCCAATAATTTGCTGCATTTGTCACATTCGATTGCATACATTTACTAACACGTGTTTAAATTTTAATATAAGAACAGTACCTATATGTAAACATAGCCATTACAATGCATTCAATTATTGTAAATCCTCGCAAAATGACAATAATATATTGAATTAAAACAGCAGATGGAGGTAAAGACCATGATCTTTACGATATTATTGATGACTTGCCACATCTTCAACAAATAATAAAAAAATTCGCTGTGGCCACAACAAAGACCACCCGCAATTTAGTACATTTGTACAAAATAATTTGAAATGGAAACCCTGAATATATATGTATTATAATGGGATTTGTAAGCACGATCGAGGGCGCATTTTTTGACGGATCGAAACCAAACTCGCTATAAAAATCGGTTGGGCCAAGATCTTGAATTAGTTCGTTAAAGTACCAAATCGGCCCAGTAGAAACAAAATAGCGGCCTGTCAAAAAATTCTAAATCCTTTATTTTTGATCTGACGCAAAAAAATTACTGAGATTTTCTATAGACCTTGTTGTGACCTTTTTAATAGACTTGTTGATATTAATCATAAAATATAAGGGATGTTAGAGTCAACTGTCAAGAAAACTAAAAAAATATGGAAATAATTCAGTTTAGATCCTTCTCAGAATTGTAATAATTGGCGACGAGTGAAAAAAATATATATTCATCCAATTCTCAAGAAACTAAAAGAAGATTTCATCAACGAGATTAAGAAACAATTACGTCCGGAACAACAGCCGTCAGCAACTATTCCTGTGAATTTTTCAAATATAGCACCATTTGAAAGTTCTGATTCCCGCAAAGAAAAATTTTCCTGTTATCTTGAACGTTTTGAAAACTATTATAACATGAAAGGAGTCAATGATGAATCAAAAATTGCTCAGCTGCTCTATGATTCAATAGATTCCACATATTATAATAGTTTGGCAGCATTTCTTGCTCCTGACAAACCAGTAAAACTTTTGAACTACAAAAATTTAGTGCAGGTCTTGAAACAAATGTTAATACCAAACAAGAGTGTCATTGTTTCTCAACATTATTTTCTGAGCGTTTACTAAAAAGAAAGTCAGACAATTGCCGAATATGTAGCAGCACTTCAACGCGATCTTGCAGATTGTGAGTTTCCAACTACATGTGAATGTACCAGGTCTGTTTCTATCGCAGACATTTTTCTCAGAGCTCAGTTTATTCGTGGGTTGCGTGATGATTGGTTAAGAGAACACGCTTTACAGTCAAACGTCACATCTTTCGAGGAAATATTAAAAAAGGCAACTGCTCTCGAAGCATCGAAAATAGAGAGTAAACAACTATCTCAGCACTCCAGTTCGAATCACTCAAATTTCAACACTAGTGATATCAGAGCAATTTCAAATTCTACAAGGCATAACAGGAATCGTTCCAGTTTGCAATCGAATTCTCGAGCACAAAGTCCAAATAATCAGAATTTGCGATACCACCGCTGTCAACCAGATTACAAGGCACTTGGTATCGAAGATCTGTTTATTTGATGTGGCAGACACAATAATAACATTTGAGATTGTCGTGTCGATAAAAACAAAATTTCCTGTCAATCCTGCAAGAAAATTGGACACGTTGCATAAGTTTGTATTAAAACATTGTTAAATGCTCATCGCGAAAAATCGGGTATAACAAACTCAACTGTGCATGTTGTTTCTGACGACCAACCAAGTTCCGATGTTGAGTATGGCGTTAACCAGATAGACACATTATATAATCATTTTGAAGTGGTTGATTTATTCGAAATACTTCCTGATGCTGATAAATATTTTATTACGGTGTACCTAAATGGGAACTCTCAACGTTTTGAAGTCGATTCAGGTGCGAAGTTTTCCTTACTAAAACGATTTCAATAATTTAAATTTGAATGTATCCATGAGAAATTCAAACATAGTCTTCAGATCTGATTCAGGCAATGTAATGCAATCCAAGGAAAAGTCTCTGTTAATGTCGAATACCGTGGGAAGGTGATTTAAGATGAACTACACATCGTTTCAGCGGGACATGATGCTCTTCTTGGGCGACAATGGATTCGAGGACTAGGTATTGAACTTCATCAAATTGACACCGACATGAAAATCTCAGTTCCAGTATATACCATGCAGCACGACAACTCAATCGAAAGTATATTGAATCATTTTTCAACAATATTCCAAGCAAAAGTTGGATGTGTTCCAGGACTGAAGGTTGCAGTTCAACTTAGAAAATACGTTAAACCCTCGTTTACAAGACTAAGAAGTGTACCATATGCACTCCGGGAGCTTGTAAACAAAGAACTGGATTCACTAGAAGCAGATTGTATCATATCATTAGTTCCTACAAGTGACTGGGTGTTCGATTATGTGTCGATTACAAATGTGGGGTTAACGAAAAATTAGTTCAAGCAAATCACCCAATACGTCGCATAGACGATGTCTTAAATAGCTTTCGAAATTCTAAATACTTCTGTATGCTTGATCTTTATAAAGCTTATCTACACCTACAAGGAAATGAAGAAAGCAGTGCGATTCAAACAATTTCAACTCACCGTGGCACTTATGGCATGAATCGTCTCACTTTCGGAATAAAAACAGCCCCATCATAATTTAATCGTAGTCTTACAAAAACGGAATCGTATTTTGATGATATTATTGTTCATGGATTGACCATTGACGAATGCACTGAAAATTTAAAACCATGCTTGCAAAAACTCATGGATTATGATCTTCACATTAACAAAAATAAATGCTCATTCTTTAATGAACGAATTGAATATCTGGGACATATTGCAGAATTCAACTAAATTTCAAAGTCTCCAGTCAAGATACGTGCAATTCAAGAAATGCCACGTCCATCTAATGTAAATGATGTTAAAAGATTCCTAGGTCTAGTTACATATTATTCCAGATTTGTTACCGATTTTTACACTGTTTCATATCTTCTTCGATGTTTGCTTAGAAAAAATAAACGATGGTCATGGACAGTACAGTGTGAATCAACGTTCATGCAATTAAAGGATGAGCTTTGTAGCAACCGTGTTATTATACTCTTCGATCCCTGTTTACCTCTTGTTTTAATCACAGATGCAAGTCCCACTAGAATAGTCGCAGTACGCAGCCATACTATAGACGGAGTTGAAAGACCAGTGGCATATGCTTCGCGTTCGCTTACTGTCTCTGAAAGCAATTATAGCCAGCTCGACAGAGAAGCGCTTGCAATTATTTTTGGTGTTGATCACTTTTATAATTATTTATTTGGAAAGCATTTCTTACTTATTACCGACATTGAACCAATCTCAAGAATTTTTCATTTCTCTCAGGTTTCAATTATTCTGTCCAGTTCAAGAGAGGCAAAGAAAATCAAAATGTTGATTGTTGGTCTAGAGCTCCAATTCAAAATTCCAGTATTTCAACTGATACTCGTATTGGTGATGAAATGAATCTCAAATATATCATGAAGTAATTTTTCAAATTTCAAGCGAAAAAGTAACATATACGATAATTAGAAATGAAACAAAAAACAATCCAGATCTCAGCAAAATTATTCAGATTTTGAAATATCAATCGATGGATTCTGAATACACATTGATAGACTACATACTTTTTAGAATGGATAGAATTGTAATTCCAGGAAGTTTAAGATAAAAAATGAAGCAATTGGCACGCCGTTATGTGTATTGGCCTAGCATTGACCGGCACATCGAAAAATTAGTCAAAAATTGTGAGAATTGTGCACTAATACGATAAAATCCGCCTAAGGTACCTGTTCATCCATGGGATTTACCTAAAAGTAATTGGGAGAGAATTAACATTGATTATGCAGGTCTTTTTGAATCATGCATAGATGCGAAATAAAAATGGACAGAAGTTAAACTATTAAAGGATACGCCAAATAGTTTAACGACGATTAAATTATTAGAAAATATTTTTGCAGTACATAGGTATCCATTGGAAATAGTTTCGGACAATACATCCATTTTCAAAAGTGAAGAATTTCAAAAATATTGTGAATTCAATGGAATATTCCAAAAATTTATAGCCCCAGCACATCAGGCAACAAATGGACTTGCAGAAAGAAACGTGCAGACTTTAAAGCATAGATTAAATGCGAGTATGGATGACAGAACACCTATTCAAGACAAAGTCTAAAATATTTTGTTTCAGAATCGCGCGACACTACTAGTTTGTGGTGAATCTCGTGCAGAGTTGCCTCTCAGTCTTCATACAAACCAGTACGTTAATTTCAAGTGGAGGAAAAGATCTAGGCTAGAGTTTTCGTAAATAATAAACACATATGGAAATGTGGATAATAAACTTGGGATACTCCATTATTTGGTAGTTTTAGACTCAGGAAGAACATTAAAAATACATGTTAACCAATTGAGATCAACGCTAGTCCGGAAAAAGACGGTAACGTTTGGTCCCACTCAGTCATTCAATGTTCCCATGCTTCCAACAGTACCTCAAAGTAATCCATGTATTCAGTATGAGGTTCACCAGAAACCTGCTGATGTCAATTGTCACGCTGTCATATAATGTCAGAAACGGTGCTATTGTTTTTTTAACTTTATATGCAATAGCAAAGTGGTTTAGTTTTCCACATCTCTTACATTGAAATGTTTCAGAGGGTTTTATATTAACATTTACCTGTGATTGCTTCTTTTGTTTATCACACTTATTTCTGGGTTTATTTTTGAATTTATTCTTTATATACTTCACTTCAACTTCACATCCATTACTTGAATTTGCTTGGAATTGTATATTTTGGTTTTTGCTCTGTTCACTTGTTCGACAGAAATCTATGGCTTTTGTCACTGTAAGCTTGTCAATTCTCAATAATGCTTCCCGTGTTGTTGTATCTCTGATACCCATTACAATTTTATCTCTTAGTTGTTTATATTCAGGGGTTTCATTAGGATCCACTACATTATAATTGCACGACTTGATCAGGTGTTTGCATTCTGTTAGAAAGTGTTCAAAGACTCACCTTCTGCTTGGTACCACTTTAAAAAATTATATCGTTCGAAGCACTCGTTCATTCTTGGGTTTACATATTTATCTAACGAATCTAGCATGTATTTATAATCATGTATATTTCCACTGGGAATATTAAACGTGGACATAATTCTCGCAGCTTCTGTGCTCATAATGTTTCTTAATATGGAAAGTTTTACTTTGTCTGTTGCTTCGTGTTGCGCCGTTGCAACTAAATAATCTTCGAAGGCAGTTTTCCAGAACTTCCATTCGCTGGCTGCATTCTGTGCTTGTAAATCGAAGTCGGGCGGTAGTTTTACGGGACCTGCCCCCAATCCTAGATTTGCCATCCTTAAATTTTGGCGTGTCTATACTTAACCTCAATTTTAATTTTTACGTTTTTAAACTTAAACGATGTCTCCTCACAAAACTTTCTAGATATATCGCAGCGCCATGTTTGGTTGTGAGGGGTCCAAACATACCCTAATTTTTCCGTTACTTTTTTCAATAAGAACAACCCTATTTATATTTGCATTTTCATTTATATTTTCTACTTTTGTTATAGCATTTCTACGCACTAATCTGTCTAACTCATTTTTATAAGCTTCTCGTATTGCTAATGGTACTCTTGTCGGAGGGTGATAAACAGGAGTGAAATTTTTAGATACAGTTATCCTACACTTACCAGGAAATTCTCCAGAACCTGAAACACTTCTATGTTATGTTTTATAAATTGTTCTTTATTTAAATCAAATTTCTGTTTCTCAACAATTTTAACCCTTTTTATTAAATTTAATGTAAGCAAGTGTGTCCTCCTAATAAAACCTGGGTTGCTCCCTCAACTATTACAAAATCAACATAAGTATCGACATTTTTAAATTTACAATGGAGATTTACAATACCTAAGGGTTTACTAGTTGTTCCTTCGAAAGCTTTTAATACATAGTTTGTAGGACGAACCCTGAACTGATTATTTATTGTTTTAAATATTTTTAAAGGTAGTATATTTATGTCTGCCCCTGTGTCCAGTTTTGCTTTATTTTTTTTATTTTCTACTAAGGTGGGTGTGGATATCTTGGAGTTTGGGACTAAATCATATCTTGTGTTAACTGATTATTTTTCACACTGGATAGAAATATCTCCATTACGAAATAAAACATCTGAAGCCGTAATTGACTCGATGCAAAATATATTTACCAGATTTGGTTATCCACAACAATTAATAGCGGACAACTTACCTTTTATTTCAAGGAAATGCAAAGAATATTACAAAGAAAAAGTTATTTCAATAAACAATGTAAGAGATGTGGAAAACTAAACCACTTTGCCATTGCATGAAATAAAGAATATTACAAAGAAAAAGATATTTCAGTAAACAATGTAAGAGATGTGAAAAACTAAACCACTTTGCCATTGCATGTAAAGTTAAAAAAACAATAGCACTGTTTCTGACATGATATGACAGCGTGACAATTGACATCAGCAGGTTTCTGGTGAACCTCATACTGAACACCTTCCCCTTAAAGATTCAACCTTATCAATGGTTTGATAGGTCGACCATGACGAGATCTTACAACATCAGTACGTACATTATCAGGTAACACAGGTTCATTGTTTTTAAACAATGAGCTTACATCTATCATGTCATCATTAGTGTTGTTTTGCAAATTGACATGATTATTAACTATATTGGTTTTTACACATTGTTCAGGTATCAACTCAGGTTTTAAAATTTTCTCGTACGGATCAGATATAGTTATTGAGAGCTTGATTTGGCTTGTGTTTTTTCGGACAATCCTATTATCTTTTTCTACTTGCAACCAGTATGGTCGGGGCTCATTAGCCTTCTCTAGTATGGTGGCTTTGTGCCATGTTTTATCTGTTGAAATTTTTGTGACTACTTTAAATAGAAATGCTATAACAAAAGTAGAAAATATAAATGAAAATGCAAATATAAATAAGGTTGTTCTTATTGAAAAAAGTAACAGAAAAATTAAGGTATGTTTGGACCCCTCACAACCAAACACCATGTTTATTGAATGAACGTCATTTAGGTGAACCAACACCTGATGCGTCACTATTACGACGTCAAAGAGGAAAACGTCCACCTGTTGGGTCTAAAGACTACGTAATGGCATAAAATAAGAATTCACATGTGTGTTAACAGTAAATAGGAATGTTTATGTTTTCAAATTTGTCTCTTAATATTGTAAAATAGTTTGTAATAAGAAAGGGAGAATTGTTGTGACCTTTTTTTAGACTTGTTGATATTAATCATAAAATATAAGGGATGTCAGAGAGAACTGCCAAGAAATGTAAAAAAGTAAAAAAATGTCTGTTTTGAAAAAGATGGAAATAATTCGGTTTAGATCCTTCTCAGAATTGTAATAGACCTTAACACGTTCTACAACTTTTGTAGTTAACACTTTTTTCTAAAACGTACATGAAAATAATTATTTTGGAGAATTCAATATTTGAATTTTTTTTATTTTGGATTTGATGCAAAAATGTTACTGAAATGAGCCTGTCTAATTGCTCCTATGCCATTGGGATTTTTTGTACTTTTGAATTTGAGTCTGATTTTAAAATCAACAGAAGCAACACCATTGGCTAGGCAATCTGAAATACATTTCTGGCATCTGGCATTTACTTTTTTAATTCGTTTCCACCTTGAACATCGAACAAACAATATATTCTTGATGTATAAATTATAACTGAACAAATATGTCTGAGAGTTTGGAGGTTTTCATAAATTTATTGTGCAATTTCTTCTTAATGAGAGCTTGTGATTAATTGCAATAATATTTTAATATTTCTTTCATTTTAAGACTTGAGAGAGATTTGGCTAGATTTGCTATAAGATACAGACGTCTAATTTGAATGAAAATGTTCACGCAATACTAGTTTTCTGCGAAAAGCGAAAAGAAGCCTGTACACGAATTAATTTTTCGAGGACTTGAAACTGAAATGAAAAAGGCTGATTATGTCAACCAGGGGCGGATCTAGGATCTAACAAAGGGGGGGGGGTTGAATAATTTTTTTTAAGTTTTTTAATTTGACAAAAAATGTATTATAATATAGTATATACATAAACACAACAACTTATATTAACGATAATCTAAGTAGACCAATTACAAGTTTCAATTCTTCTGGCCTTCATTTGACAAAAAGTTTTAACTATATCATTTATATTAAGTTCTCTAGATTTATTAATGTATGCCAAAGCTAGCCCATTGAGTCTCTCCTGTCCCATCGTTGATCTCAAATAGGATTTTAGTAGTTTTAGCGATGAAAAACTTCTCTCGCCCGTAGCACTTGTTACAGGGATTGTGGCAAAAATTTGTAGTAGTATCTCTATATTGGGAAAGCATTCTTTGGACAACCGTTTTAAGGTTTCTGTTGATGATTTTGGTAGATCAACACTGACAGTGTCACTCCACTTGTCTCCATATCGCTAATTCCGCCTGTAATTCCAGCATGGATCCTGGCATATCATTTTCATATATTCTTGCAGCCTCAACAATTTTGACATCAGTATATTTTTTAAGGTGTATTGGAATAATACCTTCTATGGGTATTACAGTAGAAAGTTGATTAAATCGGTCTTTCATTTGGATTATAATATGATCCAGGAAAGTTGTGAATATCACCCTTCTGTAATATTCTTCTTCGTTATTTGCCTTTATATTGCTCCTGTTTGTTTGTTTGTTTGTTGCAAAGTCTAGGCATAGTAATAGTCGTACCAATTCTCTGAAGAGCGTCATGGGCCTCTAAGAAAATTGGTTTAAATTGGAGTTCTTCATTTTGCCTTATATTTTCTATTTTGCTTGTAATATCGTTTATGTATGAAAAGGCAGTGGAAAGATCAATTTCAACACTCTGTAAATACTTGCTTAAATTTACAGTGTGTGACATTAAAAACGAGGCGACTTCTAAAGCTATAACAAAATCACTTCTTCTAATGGCGACATTAAAAGCCATTGCCTTACTTGAAGTCTCTGTATCGTTGTCCTCTTCCAAACTAGCAAGAGCATTGCAAATTGCTTCATATAGTTCTTTAAAAGTTATTACGCTAATATGACGCTCAACCTAGCACGTAGCAAACAGAGGTTTTAACTTCTTTTTTTTAGTTTCAACGGCTTGTTGAAAATCTAAAACCCTTTTTGCAGAGCAACTTAAAAAAGAACCCTACCCAAAATACCCATCATGTTCCTAATTTCAGAAACTTCACAACTTTTGGAAATAGTTAAGTTAAGACAATGACTTAAACAGTGTGAATACATAGCCAAGGGCTGTTCTTGTCTTATTAAGGCTTGGACTCCATTGAACCTTCCAGCCATATTGCTGCCTCTATCATATCCTTGTCCACGAAGATTATCAATAGAAAGTCCAAGTTGCTTAATTTGATTTTTTATGGCCTCTTTGATGCATTGGCCAGTTGTAGAGTGCAGCTCAATGAAACCCAAAAAAACTTCCTTTATATCATACGTTCTATCCAAATACCTCACACAGAATGTCATTTGTTCTTTGGTACTTATATCGGTTATTTCGTCGCAAATTATTGTGAAAAATTTTGATTGTTTTATAGCATTAACAATTTCAGT
The DNA here is from genome assembly GCA_963921935.1 of Galeruca laticollis. Taxonomy (NCBI): domain Eukaryota; kingdom Metazoa; phylum Arthropoda; class Insecta; order Coleoptera; family Chrysomelidae; genus Galeruca; species Galeruca laticollis. The sequence goes on from OY998177.1 coordinate 175,055,561, forward strand.
AGTTATAACCTTCCCAATGCAAAATATTATTTCATTTTGGGTTGTTTTACTAATCATTGTACAGTTCTTTGGTGCTGTTAGTATATGATTTTTAAGGTTTAAATCTATACGAAAAGTTAATAAGTTCCTAAAAATGCCATCATTACTTTCTGAAAGATTTTGGTTTGAGCTATCTTTAATATCTATATTACCATCATCTCTATGCGCTCTAAGTGGTAATTTGTTATGGGCACAAAATAGAATTGTTTTAATAATCGGCACTAGCCGCTGTCTATTAGCTTCAATTATTTCTGCTTTTTGTTTATCTAAACAGAAATACTGACAGACTTTTCAGACATTTGTGTGTTTAAAAAATCATTTGCTTTTTTAACTGAAAATTTATGGTAGTTGGTGTCTTCATGCTGCGTAAGCATTTCCCGGGCTTTTTTAAACTTAGTTAGCGGTTCCCTTACAAACATTTTAAGAATCTGAAATATAATAAGTTTAGGTTACGATATAGTTTAGTTAGTTTCAGTTAGTTTTATAAAACCTTATTTCATTAAAACAATAGGCTCATTTACCAATTTTTTTTATTGTAAATTCTGAAATAACATAATAAATTTAGTAAGTATGCAAAATATCAAATTTTTTTAATGATTTTTAACCACCCAAAAAAATTATTAAAGTTTATAAAATTAATTAAAACTATGACGTCAGACCATCTTTTTTCACCAGGTAATTCGTTGCCACAACGCATTACCTTTGCTTTGCATCTGTCAGCCTGACGGAAAAATAATAACACTTTTTGTGACAAATGTCAGAAAAAGGTAATGACAATGTTTTTCGAAGCAGGTAGCGCAGGTGTCCAAGATCGCAATTTGTATGTAAAAAAGATTGTATGACGTCACATTTTAGAATAGCCTTAGATTATTCTAGCTCTAAAATTTTCGTCCAATTGGGCGAATTCTTTTTTTAAAGCTTAAAATAAAAGGTAAACTACAATAATCGTATAAAAAGAGTAACTTTGTAAAAATGACTAAATGAGCGTATTATATAACTATTTTATTCTTACTTGGCTACCCATTCCTCCGCCATCTGGTGCAAATAGCACACAAAATTTACAAAATCCTCCAGTTTTACTTTCGCTATACGCAAGCCAGTTATACTGTTGTAGCCAATGAACACCGAATTTACGCATTTGCTGTTTCCCTTCTTCAAATTTCTTTCACTTTTGGTTGACCTATACATTATTTAACGAATAAAGCAGGTCATAGGTATTAAATTCAAAAAAGTATATTATTTATAATTTTATTTAAATTAAGTTAGAATTATATACCAAATTTGAACTTTACAAATATGACAGAAAAAAAATAGAACGAATAGTACGAATTCAATAAAATCCCTTTTTTGCCTATGTAATTAAGATTATAAACTCAAACGCAAAGACAAAATACCATTACCATCCTATAAAATGCTTAAATAAACCAAAATCAATATAAATTCCTTTTTTCGCTCTAAGAAGCTTCTAACCCAAATCAACACTTAACAGTTTTCACATATTTGAAAATAACGGTAAAATAAAACTAAAATACAAAATGTTAAAATATATTTTTTTTAGATCTAACTGTACGTCACATCCTGTAATTCTTTGAACATACAAAAAAATATTGTTTATTTTTATCCCTTTTTCCTTTTTATCATTTATTACGAAATATGAAAAGGCATATTATAATTATATACTTACGCTTTGCTGTGAGGGCTCCTCAGGAAAACGGCTAGGTTGACTACTACTACTTGCCTCAAATTCTTGCGAGCCACTGCCAGTACTGCCACTACTTGTTGATGCGACTATAACGATGTTTTCTTCTATAACACTACTACCACAATGTCCCACCTCCACAACCGTATTATTTTTTGGCTTTTTTGTAAAAAAAGATGTTAATGTCGTTTGTGATCGCTTCATTTTACGCAGGTCCAAATGAGACAAAAAATAACTTGTATTCGCTATGAACGTCAAACACAATCTGAATAATAAAATAAATTTCTTCTTATCTTCCAGAAATATAGATTTATTATTTAAAGCCATTTCACAGAGAAAAAATGCATAAAAACACGTTTTTATTTCAATGTTCTGCAAACCAAAGACGCGGCTTGCGATTGTCTTTATCTTCAATCGGGAAGCGCCGCGTTTGAGCATTTTGCCGACTACCCAAATTCAGACGCACTCGGCGCGGCTGGTTTTGTGGATGTAAAATAAATAAAATTAAATGATTATTTTAATAAAATGATATTTATTTTATTATTTATATTCTCAAATAAAGCTTTTGGTAAACATAATATATAATTACTGTATTTATTTTTTATTATTAGTAGCGATGTTTGACTTTTTATGACATAACAAGTCTTCTTAAAGGGGGGGGGCTTCAGCCCCCAAAGCCCCCCGTGGATCCGCCCTTGATGTCAACATGTGTACCAATATAAACACAAGGAAAAAAATTAAACTCGAATCTCTCTCTCTCTATTGATGAAACAATAACTGCAATGTGTACTTATGTAGTGTTAATGTTTGTTCTTTGATCTATTCCAGTGGGAGCTGTTTCGAAGGACAGTGGCAAAATGGAAAAAGACACGGTTTGGGTGTGGAGACGAGGGGGCGATGGATATATAGGGGAGAATGGACGCAGGGTTTCAAGGGAAGGTACGGTGTTAGACAATCGAATACGTCGACGGCTAAGTACGAAGGGACTTGGGCGAATGGATTACAAGATGGATATGGATCTGAGACATATGCAGATGATGGTGAGTGATATAATTTCTTAATACCAATTTTATAAACTACATTTGTTTTTTATTGTAATTTAATATAGCTTATAAAGATCCGAATTCTTTATAAATCTAATATAAATCCTACTATAGTTCAATATTTTAGTTATCCTGATTAGTACCTACTTCAGTTTTTTTGTGATTCTCATGCTTATCTTCAAAAATAGTGTCTATATGATCCAACAGAAGAGTTACTAAATCGCCTCAGTATATTGGAAAGACAAAACCGTTTTTGTTTGCTCCTTAACAAATGTTTTTTCTTCTTATGTTAGGGTTAGTATTTTAAGTTGACTGTATATGTTGATTGGCATCCATATCATACACTCACTTTAATCGTACTAATTTTTTTTGGATTTACGATGTTTTTGAAGGTTAAAATAAATGAACACTAAAATTTGAGTTTTGCTTTTAATAAATAAAGATTCAAAAGTCCGTTTATGGTTAACAAAAAAGTTGAAGTTTTTTAATTGACGTTTTTACATGTTTAATGTTTAGTTTAAGTATTGTTCAACGAGACGTTTAAGTATCTACATAAACAAAATGGTACGTACTCTAGCTGACAGAGTAACAGCTATCTTATAGCGTTTTCGGTTTACGTGCTCGGAAATCACTCTCCCTGAGATTCATTACGTCATACACCTAGAAAAGATTGATACTAATTCCACTGCCAGCAATCTTGATATCTCTTCGATTGTATAATCGAACACACCTCATCGAATAGCGGGAGCTGGAGAACCTAACCTCATTGATTTTACAACTACTTTCTACTTTACAGATAATTTTTAAAAATATCGAAGATTTGTTATTTAAAATACGTGATGGGGCATTAAATATGGACGGAATAACGAAGAACTTGTTTGTTAATCCCCTCAACTTCGTCATCTGAACCTCAATTTGTTAATCTGAAATCTGAACTATCAGATGAAGAGAGGAGTTCCCAGCATTCCATAATTTTAGTTTTTTGCTCCATAATTAACAAAAAAATACATATAGCGATAAATCTATAGGTTGTTGATTTTGACACCAAAATTATTTACTACTACTATATGAGGTTATATTTTAAGGAGTGCTCTCCTCGCTCTCTCAATATTTTCAGATCCGTTGAGATCGATCTTTTTATATTCTAGAGCAGTAAAAATGTAAAACAGAACTCACAACTCTAAGATAGGGCAATCTTTAGTTTAAATAGAACACGGAAATCTCTCGGAGGTCGCTTTCATATGCTCTCAGAGCAACCGAGAGCAAGAAACCGAAAACGCTATTAATTATTGGTGAAAGTGGAAATAATTTTCATACGGCGGAACGCATTCTTAATGAGAGATACCCCGATCGCCCAATATCGGGGAATTATTCGAGGGAGCTTTTTAAGTTTCAACAAACAGGTACTATTCATGATGCCAGACGATCTGGTCGACCAAATATTGTTATTGATAAACAAATTGATATAGTTGCAGAAACTGTAGTAAACCGCTCTTCTTCCGCAGCCCAAGTAGCGTTTCCTTTATAATTAATAAATATTAAAGAACAAGTTCTTATAATAATTGTTCAAAATTCATAGTTTTGAAACGTCAATACTGTCAGGAGCTGTAGCGTAAACGTTAGATTTAATGTATCCTCACAGAAAAAAAAAGAATCTAAAGGTGTTAGGTCCAGTGATCGAACTGGCAATTCTATTGCATCGCGTCGTCCAATCTATCTACCAGGATATTCTTCATCTAGATAACGTCTTACTGAAATAGCACCGGAAAGTATATTAGACCCACGAATGGCTTACTTAAAGAGAGGCAGTTCCCGAAAAACTGGAAACAGGCGAGACTGGTGCTGATTCCAAAAGGAAAACCAGAGGACATGAAACTCAGACCCATATGCCTACTGAACTCCATCAGTAAGGTCAACAAGGGATTATTGAATGACAGACTAGAAAAGGCACTGGAAGTTACTGGAGGCATATCAGAAAACCAGTTCGGCTTCCGAAAGAAAAAATCCACAATTCAGGTCGTAGAGAAAGCTGTCAACATAGCGAAGGAAAACGCAAGGAACAAGTGGGCCGCAGTAATCGCCCTCGACGTTAGGAACGTCTTCAATTCAGCGTCCTGGGATAGAATATTGCATAAACTGGAAGAAAGACGCGTGGCGTAGATTCCGACAGGTCATTGCAAATTGAGAAAGACTTATTCTTAGATGTCATGGCTGGAGTTCCACAGGGCTCAGTACTCGGTCCTACCCCGTGGAACGTGCTGTACGATGATGTGCTGAACGAACATGTATCAATGGGAGTTAACCTACATCCATACGCAGACGACTTGGCAATAGTCATTACTGCTGCAGACAAAGAACAGCGGAACTGGGAAGGGAACGAAACGTTGCACCACATAGACTCCTGGATTAAGAAAAACGAGTTGGAGTTGGCTTCTACTTTTCCGCCCAACGCTATCTAAGGTGCGAGAAAAGTATTGATTCTTTTTTCGTTTTTCACCGAGAAAAAACACGTAAAACGGGATTTTAGGAAAAATCCTGTGTCTATGTTGTCATTGTCGTCGGCCGCTTTTTGGGAGCCCTATGGATTTTCAGCTCACTAGAGCCAGTACAACATATCCTATAAATCCAGATATCTGTATTTTTGGAGAAATTTTGGTTTATTGGCACGATACAGCATCCGGAGTGTATGAAAGTGACCAGTTATGTGATTGGATATTGTTCAGGGCCTCTCACAGATGAACCCTATTCATTTTCAGCTCACCAGACCTAGTACAACGGGTCCTATAAATCCAGATATACCATATTTTTGGAGAAATTTCGGTATAAGATACAGCCTCCGGAGTGCGGAAAAGATAGTTTTAATCATTAAAACCCTTAATTTTCTCCTTAATTTGACATTTTAACGTATATACATGGTAGTGTTGGAATTTTGACTTATTCATTTCAGATTGTATGGAAATTGTTTTATTAGGAGGCTTTGTTTGCATTAAATTTCTTTATTCACTATCATCCCTTCTTCAGTTCCCATTTTCCTAGTTATTTGAATTCATAGTTACCAATCTTAATCGGTTGGTTGTATTTCAGTAATATAATTGTTACCGACCTTAATAGGTAGGTGATTTTCAGTAATATAATGACAATCTTTTTGTTTTTTGGCTTACCTTCAGTTGCATTCGCTTTTCTCAGTTTAGTATTTCATTTCAATACAATTTTAAGGGTCTTTAGAGAGATTACTGATTTTTAAAATATTGGGAAATTTATTTTAGGTTTGGAATAAATTATATTTCCTTGACGTTTAAAATTAATGTATAATAACTACCATATTGGGAATTACGTGGTTGTATTTTTTTTTAAATAGTATAATAAAAAGTATTTTCAAACAATATTGCGTAAACAGGTAGTCATGATATTGACATTAATAATTTTGTATCTTTAAATAACGAATACTCCGTTACTTATGCAAAACAAGCATACATTTTACGTGATAAACTTCTATTTAAAGAATGTCTATACAATTTCGTTTTCACTCTTATTAAAATGTGGACAGACGAAAAACCCAAGTTTCTCATATATATTTCAATAAAAGTTTCATGTTAAGAATATTCATTTTCTAAGTAGTTTTTTCGGGCAGGGTCGAATTCGTAATATTAATTGGCTGCAAAAAGGGTCACAACCAAATTTTTTTCCACACTAAGACGTTAGACTGACCATAACGTCCCTGATAATCTCAGGGTAAGACAAAGATAAACTTGTGATCAATTTAATGATGAGGACGAGTAGATGTTCTCGCCTTTCACAATAAGAATTATTTCATGCAATTTTTGTTATTTTGGTAGGTATAAATAACAAGACAAAAGTTTCTAAAAAACTTATGTCATGTCACGTTACATCTGTAGCTTATTCATATTCTCTCATATATTCTTGTGACAAGCCTAATTGCTGTATATTTGTATACCATGACTGTCCCAAATAAAAACGACAACCTTTGATGGTGGTGTCTGGGGTAACTAACCAAACCTAAATTAACGTAATCCAACCTAATCTAGCCTAACTTACTCTAAATTAACCTAACCCAACTTTAGTAAATATAAGTAATATACAAGTATCAATGTAAACTAAATTTTGTAATACGTTTTATAGTCATATTATGTAACATTATTGTATTGACTTCACTCCAATGGATTATATGCTTAGTTTCTACTGTATTTAGGCCTAATTATAATTTAAAATTCCTTGTGTCGTGATTCAATTTTATACATGTAATTTATATGGATTTTATTTATATTGAATTTAAATAATTTATAACTAATTTTGTTCCATGTGACCATTGTATATGATTCAATTGTATTTTTCGCGAAGCAAGTGTAATAACACTTATCGCCAACCTACTTTATTCACTTCATTAGTGTGCTTGTAAAACCAATTTTTTTAAATAAAGTTATTATTAATAATAAGAAAATTATAAAAAATTTAAAAAATCAATTATTGTTAAATAAAATCTAATAAATGGTACATTCTTATAAATAAAGACAAGTATAAATTTAAAACATGAGTAAACTTTAATGTACGAGGTCTGACAATTAAGTAATGCGACAATATTCAAAAATCGAGTATATTTAAAAATTAAGGTACATCAATGCGATCCCCTTCAAAGTAGTCCCCTCCCGCACCTATACACTTATTCCAGCGAATTTTCCAGTTTTCGTAACAATTCTGGAACAGTTCTTGCGGCACCTCTCCTAGTACCCTCGTCACAGATTCTTGGATATCTTCAACGGAGTCAAAATGTCGACCTTTGACGAATGTTTTCATGTGGGGGAATAGGAAAAAGTCGCAGGGTGATATGTCCGGTGAATAGGGCGGTTGCGGTAACGTTGCGATGCCTTTAGACACCAAAAACTGAGAGACACTAAACGCAGTGTGACAGGGAGCATTGTCGTGATGCAGAACCCAAGTCTTCGCGATCTCTGGACGCACTCTGAGCACCCTTTTTCGTAATCTTTCGGGTACATCGCGGTAGAATACTTGATTTACGGTCTGTCCAGGTGGTACGAACTCTTTGTGAACCACCCCTTTGCTGTCGAAGAAGCAAATCAACATGGTTTACACCTTGGACTTGCTCATTCTCGCCTTCTTTGGCCTTGGCGCCTCAGGGGATAGCCACTGTTGGCTTTGTCGTTTAGTTTCGGGGTCATATTGAAAAAACCAACTTTCATCACCAGTAATAACTCGATCGAGAAGAGTTGGATCACTTTCAACCTGCTCGAGAAGATCTTGAGCGATGTTCAATCGGTGGGCTTTTTGCTCATCTGAAAGGTTCTTCGGTACCATCTTCGCACACAGCTTTTTCATGGCGAAACCGTCGGTCAAAATCTTGTAACTGTTTCTCGGTTAATATTCAACTCGTCAGCCAACATTCGAATGGTTAGTCGCCGGTCTTGACGAATAAGGGTGCGCACGCGCTGCGCATTCGTGTCGGTTCGCACTTGAATTGGCCTTCCGCTCCGCGCTTCGTCTTTGACGCTCTCACGGCCATTTTTAAAATCGGCATGCCACCGAAACACCTGACTACGACTTAGGGCATCACTACCATACACTTTAAGTACTTTTTCATAAGTTTCTGTCGCGGTTTCGCCGAGTTTCGCGCAAAATTTTATTGCGCACCGTTGCTCTAAATTTCTCTCTTCCATTTTCGTGACATGCACTACTCGCGTGTTGTTACAAAACACTGAACAGCTGGCGAAGAAATGATCGTACGAGAGTCGTCAAGGTCTCAATCGAGAGAGTAGGGATCTGCTATTACGGTAGCTGAGTTACAGATTCGCAGTGTTACCACAGGCCGAGAAAAAAAATCGGTCGCATTACTTAATTGTCAGACCTCGTATTACTTGAAATGTATTACCATTTCTATTGGATTCTAAAAATAAAATCTGCTTCGTACGTATGCTTTATTTTCCGATTGCTTAAAATCAAATCATGCATGTTTGTATAATCATACACAGTTCAGTACACTGGGAATTCTCAACTTGCTTTAGAATATTCATTGCAAACCGACAAATTAGCAAGTAATCATTTTGTTAAATAAAATTTGTACAGACTGCGTGTCTACATCATCATTGACGCATTTTGAACAAATACTTTTGAATAACGGTGTTAAATTAAACTATCAGAAATGACGTTTCCGTTTAATATTAGTTTATGACAGTGGGCCAATTTCCAAAAATATATTTGAATTTGAAAATATTCTAGTTTTACAAGAATTCTTTTTGTCAGTTTTATTTCCATTTATTTACATAACTAAATACGTACGTCTTTCATTTTGAAGGTCGCATTTTACATTCTTTTTCACATGAGCCCACACAGCTCAACTAGAAAATAGCTATTATTAGTACAAGTGAGCAAAGTATGTATTTTCCTCACGCGCCAACTGGATAAGTCAGAAAAAGACATGCTCACGTGTGCTAAGCATGCTTTTGTCCATATTCTTGAAATACAATATTTCCAAAAAAATAAAACATTGTACTTTGTGTTAATCAAAAACTCAGAAATACATTATGTTTCATTTGAATTTATTTAACTAAAAATAAACACAAAAAAATTATTCTATCAAGAAGATTGGTAGATATTTATGGTACAATTTGTAACTTCACCCAAATTTTTTACTCCTGATGTATCCGTGATCCAATAACCCGATCTATCGGCTATATATCAGTAGTGTTGGGAAATACGGTGATTTTCCGTGAAACGGCGACAGTGATTTCTAAATCACCGTGATTTTAAACGGTTATTTGAATCACCGCAGTGACTGAGTATAAATAGCAAAGACTAATCAAAATATAAGAACAGCGCGCGGTGACTGGCGACGCATACGTTTATATTATTTATTATTTATGCATCTTTAATTGGTTTATTTTAAAACAATAAATATTATCCTGATTGCAAATTAGCAATAATACGAAATCGAGATTGACTCGTAACTCGAATGAAGATTAATATATAGGGTGTAACGTAAAAATTGCAGCTAGTTTAATATTATTTAATTCTAAATTGATTATTTCAAATGATCATGTTGCCATATTATATGTAAACATTATATCAATTTAGGCCGTATTCATTACTTTTAAAAATAAACATTTTTTATTAATGTGACACCATTATAACATTTGTAACTAATAATAATATAAAATAAAGAAAGTCGTTTTATAGGAAAGTCTTTTCTTGCACATATTACATGTTGCATAATAATTGTCACCCTCAACATGTGTAAAAAAATTCCAGATTTAACGGGTTTTTGCTTTTTTAGACATGTTCTAAACTGAAAATAAAAATACTGTGGATTGTTTCATCTCTCTAATAACTCGGTTAAAGGATTTTATAACTTTTTATTTAAATAGAAAAATATTTAACTTTGGGCGGGATGACCCGTAAAACTTCTTTTTTCATCCCTTATCCCATTTTTTTATTAAAATGACATATTAGTTTAAGACGTCATTTAATTAATATTCAAAAAAATAAAACATGTCATTCTCATATTTTACAATGTATACAGAAAATACGAACTTTGAAACAACTAAATATTTTTATATAATTCACTGGCACTATCCTTTATTTACTTACCTATTGTATTATTGTTACAATATTTAAAATCAAAATATGAAACCGCTCAATACCTAAAGTCATTAAAATTCTCGCAAAAATACACGTTCCCTTTATTTACAACACAAACAGCAGAGATGAACTAATAAAAATTAAAAGCATTTATTTTATCTAATTCCTGTTACGCATTCACCAAATTTATTTTAATATTTCTCCCCGAAAGAAACAAAATAATTCACAAAAAAGCAACTTCTGCTTTTTCGTTGTTAAACAAATCTGCGACGATGTTAGGAGTGATTTTTTCTCCTGGTTGATTCCTCATGAATTTATCACATTCTGAGTTATACGCCGTCTTCAAAGGTCCATAAAAAGTTACATCTAGTGGTTGAACTCGATGGGACGTATGCGGCGGTATCGTGAGCATAATAATTTCTTGTTCCTTGCAGAAGTTAAAAGCACTCAGTGAGCAATGACTAGAGTGGTTATCTAGTAATACCAGAACTGGATCTTCCTTCGAGGGTTTAACGCAGACCTTAAAGTGTTACATCCGTTGAAGGAACAGGTCTTCGGTGATCCATCCGTTATCTGAGCAGCAATAAAGTGCTCCTGGAGGTCCATTTTTTTTAAGTGCTCGGCCAATCGCTTTCTTGCATAAATGAACATGAGAGGCACGTATACTCCAGTTGCGCTAAATGCGCACATCCTCTTTCCCAACTAGTTAAATAACCTATTCTTTTTTGACCTCATTTAGCGTAAATTTTATTTGGTCGTTGCACCGTAGTGATGCCAGTTTCATCAGCGTTGAAAATTCGTCCCGCAGGAAATTCATATTTGTCCATTAAATTGCCAATATTTGCGAAGAGAATTTCCATTTCTGCGTTGTTGAATGCTGTCACACGATTCACGCTTGTTGATTCTGGTTTTCTTAACCTAATCTGAGGATTTCGACGTAAAATCCTTCTAGCCAATCTCGACCTGCTTTCTCCTTTTCATCCTTAAATGGATTTTTTATATTATTTAATCTGGCAAAGGTGTAGACGCTTTGCTTGATCTGAGATGGCGAAATCCCATAAAAGAGCTTCGAAAGAGTTATTATTTGGTTTAGTACTTCGTTCTCCTGTTCCGCAGTAAATAGCGGACGTCTTCCTAGTTGAGGCTTGGACATATTGCCGGTTCTACGTCGATCTTGAAGTGTCGCTCTTGCAATGCCAAAACTTCTTGAAACCTCCCGAACAGCACGCCCATTTTCTATTGCCAAAAGAGCTGCTTGGAGTACCTCAGAAGTCCATGATGCTTCAACCGTTTGCGTTGATATCTCCGTGGCATCTGAGAAGATAGAATATATTATATGAAAAGGGGGTAATACCGGCCCATATACCGTTGGCCATAATTACCCCCAACGTAATAGGTTTAAAAATCATTAAATATTTTTCAATAATAACTGGGATGAAAGCCAACATGATTTAGCCTAATCGAATACATTCTGGATATTTTCAAAACTTCCCATGAATAAAATATACAAGCCAGAAAATCAGCGTCCCTTACTATAAAACGTAAATTTTTCGATGTTCGACTCTAGCAACGACACGGTATACTCTTCCACTGTCTAAAGTAAAACTGATTGAACGAGATGATCCAATACGTAGTCGGCGTGCTAAGGCGCTGTAAAATTCTGATCGGGGTGGGAGAAACCTGGCGGCCGCTATTACCCCCAGGGCCGACATTCCCCCACTTTACCCTACACACAGGATTTTTTTTAAAAACCATTTTTTCATGTTGTTCTTGATGAAAAACGTAAAAATAACTCAAAAAATGTTCTTGTGGGTAAACCAATACTTTTCTCGCATATTAGATAGGTTGGGCGGAAAAGTCAAAATTCTATTCCGAAAATATTGCATGAGTCCTGAAAATATATTTTCTATACTGTTGGCTTCTAATACGTGTTTCTAGTTGTTTACAATTTTATAATTTGTTTTCTTTCTACTAGTTAGTTCCGCTTTGAAATTAACCTTTTATTCATTCAAAAAATAGTATCCCAACAAAAGTGTACTATTACGTTTACAAATAACAAAAACGAAATATGTTTCCTTATAATTTTTCGCACGAAATTCTGCGGTAATCAATAATAGAAAAGTTACTGCAGGGAAAGAGAAAACCTCATGATTATATATTCCCGAGAATGGAAATGGGTGCAGGGTATTTCATATCTTAATGAGAAAACTTTAAAACAAATTGCCACGGACTTTGATTTAAGTTTGCAAAGACTCTCTAAATTGGATTTGTACTTTTTAAGACAAAGAAATAAAAATTAAAGTTCCCGTGTTCGCAGCCCTCTCGCGATCCAACTCTAAAGGATGATTCACGTTACACCGGACCGTGTCCTAGCCGGGCATATTCCGCGAAGTGGACACCGAGCCCCTTCCAAGCCTTCTGTATAAGCAACACCGAGCTCTCAACGAGTATCACGTCCTTGCCGTGCCAACATTTCATCATCCATTTTTATCTTCTCTGGTGTCGATTACTACCAGTATTGAATGTTCATCGGTTACTGCTCGTACTCGGTGCCAGAGAATACGTTCATGTTTGCCGTAACGTGACGGAGACAGGTCGGTTCCGAGACAAAAATGTGCAACATTTCTGTGAAGTGGAACTGATGCGCCCGGCCGAGGGTCGGAACCGTCTGTACCCGGGCAGATCTCAATTCGAAACAATATTTTGGTGCCGGGGCTCAGAACTGACAAGGACCACACGGGCTTGTATAAACACGAGCGCCTGTTGTTTTATAAAAGCGAGATGCTCAAGACTCAAGATTATGTTTCATTATATCCAATAAAATATTTATTATTTATCTACAATATCCTACTGGATATACCCAATGTACAGGATAAGGTTAGTAGTATTTAGATAAATAACATACAACAATGTATAAGAAAACATTACTATTGTGTATACGCTTGGCAAGTAACTCGAGTAGCGCCACGTAGCGGCTAGCAGCGGTAATAGTAGGGTGATAGTCGTTGTATTGAAAACATTGGTGAATATAATGGAGTCCAAAAAATTTTTTTTAAATACGCGAAAAAAGCGGTCAAATCGAAATTGTTGCGTAGTGAATTGTTATAATACGGAAAGAAAAAATATCGATCTTCATTTTTACACTTTTCGTAACCGCTCATGGGAGAGGGAACGAAAAATGCAGTGGATAAAAGAGAACAAAAATTTCACCGCCCCCCCCCCCCCCAGTCGCTGGTTAGTCCAAAGTAGTTAATTTTATTTGAATATCATCTGTACCGTCCCAATTGATCTGTATTTAGCTTTAATTTCAGTTAATGTCTAAATTTTATTTTAGAGGAATGATGAAGTAGAAATTTATTAAACGACTCCCAAATGTACAATAAAATTGTTTATTAAACTTTTAAATATAAACACAGAATCAATAAGAAAAACAATCACAATAGAAATAAGAAATGCAATACAATAAGAAATACAAAATTATTAATAAAGAAAAAATCAATGAGACGGTTGAGGCTGGTGGAGTGTAACCAGTTTGTTAATATCGGTTTCCAATTTCGTTAACATCAATCGCAGATCGCCACGTTCAGTGATGTGTAGTCTGTTCCTCTTCTTTGACAGCAAATCAGTTACTGCACTGAATGCACGCTCAGCCATATAGAACGAAGGAAATGCAATTAACAACGTCTGTACTATTGTCCACAATCCAGGATAGAGAACTGGTATTGGTTTTTGAAGCCAGAACTCTTGATATTCACGTTTGAATTTTACTTTCAGTTCTTCGTTAGTTGTGAGTTCTAATAGCTCCTCTTCCAAATTTGATGAGCCTTCAGTATCTGTGTTTGCGAAAGGATCTATAACCCAACTTGCTATTTCCATGTTTAAAATATCTTGGAAACGCTCTGTAAAATCAACATGAAGAACTTCCAAGTGGTGGCAGTAAGTAAGTAAATCTTCCGGTTTTGCAGACACTGTTGATAATGTGGGAAAATTGTTGTACTCACCTCTACCAAGATTTATTTTGAATATAAGAAGTTTTCCAGCAAAAGCAGCTATGACGTTTTTAGTTTTAATTAAATTTAAATCATCACCTTGCAATTGTAGATTAACTTGATTAAATACTTTAAACAGGTCCGTCAAATAAGCGATGTCATTTTTTGACGTAATCAGGTTTTCGCGCAATTGTTCGTTTTCTTCAAGTAATTCCAATACTGTGTCAAATAGATTAAAAAAACGAGTCAGACAAACACCTTTAGAGAGCCAACGTACTTCTGTGTGCAGCAGCAAGCGATTGTAGTCTTCATCATTTTCATTGCAAAGCTTATGAAGCAAACGGTCATTCAATGAATTGCTTCTAATGATATTGATTGCTTTAATAACGTTATTGAGGGACGCATGCAGACGTTCATTTAGTTTTTTTGCAACCAAATGCTGACGGTGAATAATACAATGTACAGCGAGTACATTTGGCACTGCTTTTCTCAAATGTGCTATAAAACCCTTATGACGCCCGGTCATTGCTGGAGCACCATCAGTAACAGCAGACAAAATATTGCTAATAGGAATTTCTTTCTCTTGAAAAAATTCTTGCATGATATTAAATATACGTAGAATGTTCCTTTGTATCAGATTCCAAATTCTTAGCAAATAATAACTCTTGATGAATTTTTTTTCTTTTATAAATCGTACGTATGATAAGAGTTGAGCTTCGTTACTTGGTAGAGTTGATTCATCGAGTTGAATGGAAAATTTGCAAGTCTTTAGGTAATCGCATAATGATATTTCAACATCATTTGCCATTTCCTCTATTCTTCTTTGCACTGAATTATTACTGAGAGGAATTTTTTTAATGATATCAAATGGTGTCTTATGATGGAGAACAGTTTTTAATATCTCTTCGACTGCCGGCAAAATTAATTCCTCGCCAATGGTGTGTGGTTTTCCTGACTTTGCGATTAACAATGAAACGTTATATGAGGCTCGTAGCCCATCATCTTCTCGTTTAGAAGACGATGCAAAAAGGTTTGATATAGTTGGCTGTTTTAAATATTGTTTTTCGAGTTCTTGAAAATAGAATATATCCTTGTTCTTCTTATCAGGATGCATTTTATGTAAATGCTCTTGTAGCCTAGAAGGTTTCATAGCTTCATTTGAAAAAACTTTTCGGCAAATTAAACACATAGGAAATGATTTGTTTGTAGAAGATTCCGCAAATCCATATTTTAAATATTCAATAGTATATTTCTTTTTTAATTTAGAAGTAGATTCAGCCATTTTCATACAAAAATTAAATTCTCAATAGATTTATAGATAGTAATGTTTATAAAATGACACACCACTCACGATTATTTACTACGGCAGAGCTTATGATTCACGACTATATATCGCGGCCAAGCACATACAACTAACTAACAAAAAATTCGTAGAGCTGTTGCTTTTATACGTTTCATTTCGTGCATGATTCAACTTGTCTGTTGTTGTGATCCGCAGATCAACAGTGATTGGAATAAAACACTTGGATATCAATACTTCATTTATTCCCTGTAACTACTTAGTTTTTTGATGTTACACTCCCAAGAGCTAGTCGAATAATCATCTTATATATTTATTATCTACATTATGTGTTTAAACAATAGTTGCCACTCAAGAAGAAAATAAGTTTTGATATTTTGAAAGTAACGAAATATGCAAAAATAGGCAGTTTGTATGAGAAAAAGTGAAACTAAAACTTATTTCCCCTTAAGTCTGAAATGCATTCTAAGAAGAGAACTTAACTTAACAAAAAGTTACATTGTATATAAAATTGTAGTTAATATCATATTTAATTCGTGACATTAAAGGTAAAAACTAGATTGATAAGAATGGGTCTTAAATAACATGGCTTTTACTCGAGACAGCAGTGGGCGAAAGTACTGATAAAGATATGAAATAATGAGAATATGATTAAAAGAGATATTAACTATTTAAATAGAATGCAATAGTAATTAACATTGAAAATATATATAGGATAATAGTAAGGTAATAGTAAAATAAAATATATGTAACCTCCTAGGTTACAACACTGTGTGGGAGAATGTCGAAACATGTTATTTTGTATGAACATCGCGCGTTCGCTTATCAACGTGCGAGGACAAGTCATATACTTATATTCTGAACTAAAAGAAATTATTATAATTATTAGTATTATTATTAATGCTAATTTAAAACTGCTTATTAACCCTTATTAAATCATTTTTATTTCACCATTCCTCTTGACTGCTTATTATTTGCTTCTGAATCCGCTACCGCCCCCCTATAAGGCTGCAGCCCCCACAGGGGGGCGGTATCGCCCCCGTTGGGAACCAATGGGCTAGACCAAGAAGTGACTTAATTTGTGATTGACTTAATATATGTTAATAGAAAAAAGAAGATGTGATATTACAAATATTGAAGCTTAGATATTATTAGCCCTATGGTGATATCCTGGATATCATTTTTCCAATTAAGATCAGTATAACTGTGCAATGATATAGAAAACCAGGAAAACTATATCTGCTGATCTTTACAATTATTACTTAAGAAGACAGTTTATTAGTGGAGAACTCCCTAGATTAAACTGTTCATTGACAACTTGTTGTTCTATATTGTGGGTTTCTTAAATGTCTTCTAATTTCCAATTCTTCAAGAAAATCCAGTTCTTGTTTCTTTTCACAAATATGCAGCACTTCTAGATTTGTGTTAGGTGTCAATGAATGATTGGTGTCAAGTAGATGTTTTGCGTAGTGGGATTTATCTGGTTGTTATAATCTGTATGCTCGTAAGTGTTCACTGTATCGGATTTCAAAATTCCTAATGGTCTGACCCACATAGACAGCACTACATTCTGGACATTTGAGTTTATATATAATAATGGTGGTATTTTTGTTTTTACATTTAACAATTTTGTACTAACGTTACTTTCTGTTTTAAAAGAAATTGTTGTATTCGTTGCTGAAGATATTATCTTTTGAAATATTATTAAAATATTTCCTGCATATGTGATCGTTTTATAAGTTTTTATTTCATCAGTTTGTTTAGGAAATATTAGTTGTAATGCCACTTTTTCCTCTTTTTTATTAATTAGCTTATTTATCATATCTAATGGATAACCGTTGGATGTTGCTATTTGTCTAATTGTATTAATCTCTCTACCAAAATTACATTTGTTCATAGAAACTGAAAAAGCTCTATGTATCATTGAATTATATGCCGCTAGTTTATGGTACATGGGGTGATTGGAATTAAATGGAATTGTCACATCAGTCTGTGTTGGTTTTCGGTAAATTGAATAATCAAGTACTTTACTAACTCTTTGAATTTTTAAATCAAGGAAATTTATTGAGCTATTTTTTTCAATTTCTAATGTAAATTTAATTTTTGAGTGTAAATTATTGATGTGGTTGAAAAATACATCTAATTGTCGTTCACTACCCATAAAACAAGCTAATATGTCATCTACATATCTATACCAAAATAAAACATTTTTCGAAATATTACTTTCAAAGATCTTTCTTTCTAAATTGTCCATAAAAACGTTTGCCAAAATAGGTGATATAGGTCTTCCCATTGGTAAACCTTCATTTTGAATATATATCTTATTGTCAAATGTGAAATAATTCTGGTTAATGCATACATCAAATAAATTAAATATATCTGATATTATTCCTGGATTAATATTTTTATCTTCTAGTGATTTTCTTACAAGTATTAGACATTCTTGAGGAGGAATTTTAGTGAACATATTAGTCACACACACACAAACCACTCATAAGATTAATAAAATGCGAAGTTTATTGACAGTTCTTGATGTTCGTTTGCCAATTGCTATCACGGCCTACTTAATTTTAATGGTTTGACGGCTTATGCCATATGTATGTTTGTTCACTAACATTTTGATACATCCAGAAAGCTAAATGAAGCGGATTGAAGGAACAAATTATTATGTAATTCCAAATAACTCTTAATATTGAATGCAATCCTATATCTAAGAAATGTTTTATCTTCCATTTATATATAGAGTAGAATTCAATGTCTAATATGTAAATAATAAATTGCCGACTGTATGTTTTTGACTATTTACAGGGGTAGTCGTAGGTAAAGTAAGTTTCGTCCAATCTGCGCCACTCAAAAAACAATAACAATCAAAATCTTATATATTTCCGATTTCCTTCATTTTTTTTAAGTGAAAGGTATTTAGACACAGATATGTCATCAATCATTGAAATTTACTCAACTCCCACCTTACTCAAGTTATACTCAAACGCGATTCTTCCCTGTACATTTCTTATGGGACACATTCACTCAAGCAATTCGAATTCTCATAGCTCCTATTTTAATGAACGGATCTTAATCGTTTTACTCTCAGAACACTCTTTCTTTTGAGCCATTAACTGTTCAACTTCGTTGAGTTTGAGAGAAGTTATGTGTGTAGAATCAACTTTACTTTCCAAATACTGCGACCGACGCACAACTAATATTGTCTGGAAGGAAGTACTGTTAAATTATTTTATGTCTATCCTAATGCTGCGGAGCAGCACGGGTCCTATAGTGTAGATTAAAAAAAATTATAAAACTGTTTTGCATATAAAAAACATTGATTTAGGTATCTAAAAAATGATAGCAGTATGTAAAACGCAAAATACGTCCTACATCACATATTATTACAAGTTGAAGGGACAATTAGCTTCGGCTCACTGAACCACCATTAGGCCTGTAAAAGGTATCAAGATAGACAAAGTTCAGAAATATCATAAAATATATCGAATAACTTTAAATGCTTATATTATTTTCATGAAAAGTTTTATAATAGGAAAGCTGCCAAATGTCCTTGGCATCCAGTAGAATCCAAGATGTGTCAGTAGATATATTTGGGAAATATAGTCTAGAAAGTATCCGGAATTTAATCTTTCTCTTAATTTTAACATATTTCTTTTTTGTAACAACCTAAGACGAAAGTAATACATCAAGAAGATTGTGCCGGTAGTAGGTCATGGCCAAAATTACATGACAATCTGTCACATATTGTTGATTGCCAGCAGGTTTAAGTTTTGAGTAATAATGACACAACTATATAAAAGAACATTGGTGAAATATTTGTATAGAAAAGATGTTTAAAACGTTAAAGAATTAGTGGAATTGACGGATCTCGGAAAAAGTGCAGTATATGAGACAATAAAGAGGATAAAAAATGGGAGAGATATGAGGCATGCACCAGTTTCAGGAAGACCGCGTAAGATTCGAGGAAACAATTTAAACGCTTTAGTGGCCTTTGGACGACAAAATCCGCGTCTAGGGTTTCTAAAATTGGCTAACAGATTTAAAAATCAACGAAGAATAAACGTATGCCCAGACACAGTTCGCAAGTCACTGAAAAGACAATGCTACATATCAAAGCAACCAAAAAAAGTCCCTGCAATGACACCTTCACAAAGGCAACGAAGAATAGAATTTTGTCAATGTTTTCGAGAAGATAACTTTAGTAATGTTTCTATATCTGATAAAAGTTGTTTCCAGCTTACTCCAAATCACCTAAAAATCATATCAAGAGAACAAGTTACTGTTCAAATTTCCCATTAAAATAAAGGTTTGGGGAGCAATATATGTGCGTCGTGCTACAACTCTATGTATAGTTGATTGTACTGTTAATAGTGCCACAATTCGAGTTTGCATGACCCCACAGCTGGCAGATGTGGCATTATATAATTGGCTTACTCTGAATTCACATTGCACTCTTGTGTACTCGATTACTCTTACGTTTTTGTTTAGATAATCGAGTGTTATTTTCGAGTCTGTCACCACTAAGTATTAGTGGCCTACCTTTCGTGGTCATTAGAAATATGTCTTTTATCGTTAATTTATAAACTGTTGTCAGTTCCTCTTTTAGTTAGTCGAGCTGGATTCCCTCGGTAAGCTCTCTAAGAACGAAGACGTGATTTTTCTCTTCTCTTTTTGAATACGTATGAAACGGTATTTTTTCAGTTCGAAGAGCCAATTTTAGGTTTTCAAAATCTAATACTTCTTTGGTAAATATTATGGTAGAATTTGCAGTATATTTCATTTCAAAATTGTTTGTCAGTGAATATGGCAATCATAGTATTGTTCGTAGTTGGAATATCAGCTGATTAAATGCTAAATAATGGTCGCATGACACTGTATTGATTTGTTGATATTATTAACTTTCGCTTGAAAATATTAGTCACGGAAGGCTTTAGCAAGGGCAAGTTCAATAATACCGAAACACACATTCTTTAATACTCTTCAGGATGCAGTGACTATTCTGTGGTACAAGTTATTAATGAAAAAAAGCTTAAACTTAAATATTGAGGGGATTACCGTTAGAAATACTCGTAGCTACAGATATTAGGAAAAACATTGCATACTATTATAACGGATATCGGTTTTTAAAATTATTTTGTCTACTGCATTCTCCTTCAATCGTAGACTCCATCGCTCTCTTGCTTTCTAAATCTGATATCATATTGAGTTTCTAGTCAAAATGACTTGCAGAAGTAATAAGAAGAGTAAGTACGGCTCCGAAACAGATATTCCAAATTTTGAAAACATTTGCAATATTTTCCAACACTCATTATTCATTTTTTGATGCTGTTGATTGACTTTTAACGGAAAACTAATCAATTATAAACCCCGATTGCGACTTCATGATACATCATTTATTTCACAAGCTTTCATTTCAAATGACTAAGGAAAGAAACTACGTGATAACTGCTACGCCATAAAAAGGATTTTCTTTTATTTATGAAACGATCTGCAAGTTAACTGAGGCGTGATAATTCATAACTAGAATTATTGGAGGAAAAGGAATTGTTTGGAGAATATGAATGTCGTTGAATAATCATTAATTTTTATGTAAGTATGCTTATCCTTGAAAACAGGATTATACGAAAGGAGAGATGGTGTTGCTATGAAGGGTTTAACAACCAAAAAAATATGCGATGTTCGTGCTTCAGAATATGAATTATTTGGAATAATTTGGGACTGGACGTTTACTGTTATTTGAATGTTTCAGCACAGTACGTTTTTAACCTTTGAAAATATTTACAAGAAAAGATTGGATGGACAAATTAATAGAGAGGACGACATATAATACACGAAATCGTTCTCTTTACATCTTATACAAGGTGTATTGTTTCTTAAGGTTACCATATGGCTTGAATACAGCACCTGAGGTATTTCATATACGCATTAAAACATTTTTTGGTATAGAGTGGGTATAATTATATATAGATGAGATGATATAGTAATATTTGGGGTTTCAACACAGGAGCACGATGAAAGACTCCTTAAAGTATTAAACACCGCAAAAGAAAATAACATAATTTTTAACTAATAGACATGTAAATTTGTTTTCACGGAAATAAAATTTATGGGACACAAACTGACAGAATATATTATTATACCAGACGATGAAAAAATAAATGCCATTAAAGTATGCAAATTCCAGAAGAAAAAGGTTTTTAGGGATCTCAAACTATGTAGGTTATTTTTTGCCTAATCTAGCTAATCTCAATTCATCTCTCAGAAATCTTTGAAAGAAAAATATTTCATTTGTTTGGGAAGTAACTCATACCCACTATTTTAATGAACTAAAAGAATTATTAATTAAAAAAAACCTTAATTACAGTTTTTTGACAATAAAAAGCCCACAACCATTGTAGACTCTTTTAAAAATGGGTTGGGAGCTGAAACATTTACCTTTTGCCTATGCGTCTAGGTCATTATCCAATAATCAAGAGAAATGGGCGCAAATCGAAAAAGAGCTGGCCACAGTTTTATTTGGCTGTGTGTTTATGGAAAGGAATTTACAGTGGAAACAGACCATAAGCCTCTTATTTACATAATTAAAAAAAAACCTTTGGCATCATGTCCGCCAAAACTTCAAAGAATGGTCCTAGCATTAGAAAAATTCAACTTTAACCTGATTTATAAACAAGGAAAAGATGTATTTATTGTTGATGCGTTGTCAAGAGCTGATGTTGTTGATTTATCTACAGGATTTTCTGAAACTAAATTAAAAGAATATCAGCGTGATACGTTGTTAGACAATGATTTAAAATTACTTTTAGAATTTAGTGAAAAAAGATGGACTAATACTATTAAAAAAGTTCCAATTTCAGTAAGACCTTATTTTAATTTTCGCCACGTTCAATTTAATAGTATGTTATACAAAAGTGATAAAATTATAGTACCACAAGGTAAAAAGAGCTGAAATTATTAGTAATATTCACTACGCTCATTTAGATAAACTAAAATTTAGAAATGGGGCTGCTGAATATTTTTAATGGCCAGGAATGTTTAAACATATAGAGGAAGATATTTCCACTTGTAGAACTCGTTTAACTTATCAAAATAATAATCAAGCACAACCTCTAATTAATCATGAAGTTCCAAAAACTCCGTGGTCGAACATAGCTTGTGATATTATGTACATGGGTAGACAAATCTATCTTTTAGTTATAGGCTATTATAGTTAGTGGGTTGAATTAATTTATTTAGCTACCAACGCTCTTTCAGAAGCATTTATCCAATAATTAAAATCCTTATTTGGTCGTTTTGAGATACCCTCAATCTTAGTGAGCGATGGAAGTCC
Organism: Galeruca laticollis; assembly: GCA_963921935.1. Classification (NCBI taxonomy): domain Eukaryota; kingdom Metazoa; phylum Arthropoda; class Insecta; order Coleoptera; family Chrysomelidae; genus Galeruca; species Galeruca laticollis. The sequence goes on from OY998177.1 coordinate 175,078,572, forward strand.
ACAGTTCAATTGTTATGTCTTTAATAAATTTACTAAAGAATGGAATTTTCTTCACATAATGACAAGTCCAACTAAATCTAATGGACAGGTTGAGCGTGCTAAGCAAACTGTAAAACAGATGTTGAGAAAATGTTGTGATAAAAATAGTGATTTAGAGTTGGTGTTACTTAATTTTCACCATCAGAGTTTTTTATGTCGAGAAAACTTGAAGATCTAGTTTCAATTTTGAATAAAAAGTTAATCCCGTATGCAGTAAATCATAAAAAATACTACCAAAACAAACAACAGTTTTATTATAATAAGGGAAAAATGGAATCATTGCCTTTAAAGAACTACCAAAAATTAGATATCAAAAAGCTCTCAATTCAAAATAGTATTTTGATAGAGTAGTAGACAAAATTAGTCCTAGAACAAACAGAGAGGAAGATGAAAATGATCAAAAATTAATAATAAATCGTATGTTCATTGAAACTGTACCTAAAATGATAAAAATTTGCTTTTAGAACAAACTACTGATATTAAATTATCGTCACCACATAGAAATAGTATCTTTATTAATATTGATGAGTCTCTGGACACGAATATTCCTGATGTTCCAAGTATGTCTAGTAGGGGAAGAATTATCAAAAACCCGATGCGTTTGGCTTATGAATAAAAAAGAAGATTTTGTGTATTAAAATTTATAACAATCAATATATCAAAATACTTCATTTTATTATTTATTTGTACCTGTTCTTTATCAAGGTTGTATGACCTTCAAAGTATGTTTGAATAAATATATTTTGACTTGCACCGATATCGTCGTTTAATTTACCTACTATTCAAATATATAACATTAGGAACTTTGTTAAGGTGAAAACAAAAAATAAATTTGGTACTATCATACTTAGAACTTTAAAGAGTTATTTAAAATAACATACTTACAGAATCTTGCAGTATTAATATACATTCACTAAAAAGAAGAGACAGTTTCAGTTTTAGCGAAAAATGTTATTAGTGAAAGGTTTTGCTTATTCCAAGCCCCCTTGAATTTTATCGTCAATTTTATGTATAAAATCCTATGAATTATTGCCACGTGTCCAAATCTCTCAACTTAATTGCCTTAGGATATTGAAAAAGGAACTTGGAAAAGTGCTAACATGAAAAACTCATTGATTTAGAGGGATGGCAAGAAGTAAAAGATTTTAAGAAGGGCATTACTATGGAAAATATTGCATTTTCCCTATTACTGTTAGAATGTAGAAACAGGTTGACGGCGGATAAGAAGAAGGACCTTGGCGGAATGTTGTGTTTGAGAATTTTCGAGTACCTACCTTTTCTTCGTACGCAATGGGCCGTATGAATAAAAATAAAGCAAATGTTCATGAGTATGAGCAAACGCTCCAAGCAAGAGCCTAGAGTAACAGGTCGGAGTATAAGCATCTACTCGAGTGGATATGAATAATTATTTGCTTATACTCAAGGGCTTTTGCTTCAATAAAATGAACATTTGTGCCTGGACTGCCTGGTCATTCCTGTCGAAACTCGCAAACAGTCGAGTTGCGCCTGCATTAATTTGACCGTGTTTTGATTGTAAGTGTAACTAAAATGTCTTCAGACGTGGGGAATAACGAAGAAAAATGTATCAATCTGATAGGAGCAACGCAAATTCAAGAAAGACCTGAAATCCTCACGAAATCACAATTTCCACATATAAAAAATAAAAAAACGAGGCCTTAAACTATGCAGCCACAGAAATTGAACGAAAAATAGGAAAACCATTAACCGTTTCGCAGCTAATGAAGAAAGTAAACAACATGAAAACGATACTAAGAAATAAGGTTGAGTACAAAACTGGGTATAAAAAACTTGTTTCAAAGCAGTGGGGGAAATTTTTACATGGATTAATGGATAGAAAGGAGAATTCGACCATAGGTAAAATAGAAGGTAAGATTTTATTTTCTAACTGATTGAAGAAAAGTTTGCATCACATAAATAATTATGATATGGATATATGTAATACAAAAGTGCCGCGACCATGTCAAAAAAACTCCACTTTCTTTTATTTTTAAACAGAGCTTTTTTGTAGTATTGATTGGAAATGTCGTTTTTAGAATAGTTTTGCGACAATAAAGTATCCTTTTTTTGCATACATACATAAAGAATTTTTCGAAAAACATTTAATTACAATCTTCATAGATTATCCCATTCTAGGAGGCAAAAGTGTTGGACTTCCTACAGCTGCGAGGAATGTAGACGACGAAGAATTGTCTCACTCTTCCTTATCTTTCCAGTCCGAGAAAGAAAAGGAAGACTGACCTATTCCACGGCCACAAAAGCGTTAAAGCAGCAAACAAACAAGAACTCGCAGTCAGTTGAAACAGAAGAAACTTCCTAATTGACAACACAGGATTTACAACGGCTTGTTCTTGTCGAACAATTGAAGATTACTCGTATCCAGAGGCAGTTTTATGAACAGGCAATATGGAAAGCGGCGCAACCAAATGCCAGCCATGATGGTAATCCTTATATAACAACACAATTGAACTAAATCCCGGGACTAATGGGAAATAAGTCAGGAGCGTATAATCTGAGCCAAAATAATGTTAGTACTTCATATAAACTTTTTCTATGCAGGCCCTCGTTTTCGAGTTATAGGCCTCCAAAGTTTTAATTTTGAATTTGGTTTTTATTTTCATTTTTTTACTAGTTATTTGATCTTTATAAAATTTATGGCAAAGCTATAATGTACGTGTATGTTTATTTTGGAAAGGTAAACAGTTTTACAGTAGTGCCTTGAAGCCAGGGACGGATTACTCGCAATGGTTAGTGATCCAAAGATTTTGCAAAGATGGCACACCCTGTATGAAATTATCGGAATTGACTTTCCCACACATTAAGCTAACGAACCCTTGTTGGAATTCGATCAAATAAGCCGTTTGGCTAATATTTACAGTTTTATTAATGCATTATGTACCAATTTACGCATTCATCATTTTTATAAGTACACAACGAGGTAAAACTAACTTATTAATACGATGTCCAAGATTTATCTACAATACTACTACAAAAAAGTGTTTTTACCGTTTATCAAGTAACCATAGGATTAGGTGTCAAACGTTGTGTAGAATAGTTCGTAGTCAGTACTTGTCAATAATTCATAAGTCCTTAATTTAACAGTTACAGTGGCAGAATTCACTTTTATTGAGTACGCAGATATGCATTTAATGTATGGACTGGCTTCTCGAAACTGTTTAGAGGCCAGAACGCTTTATGCAGAACATTTTGCAAACAGAGCATTGCCAGGCAGACGAATGTTTGAGCGTATTGATCTCAGGTTACGAGAAACAGGTATGAATAAGTAAATGTAATTTTCCATGTAAACAAAACAAAATTTCAAATTTTAGGAAGTTTTTTGCCAAAAAAAGGTAGAGAAGGTCCAGTACGAAGCGTAAGTACTGTGGCAGTTGAACAAGACTTGTTAAATGCAGTTGATAATGAACCATCAACTAGTTTACGAAAATTATCAAGAGAACAAATTTTGCAGGGATGGCACACCCTGTATGAAATTATCGAAATCGAGTTCCCCACACATTAAGCTAACGAAAAGGTACTCTTGTTATAATTCGATAAAATGAGCCGTTTGGCTAATATTTACAGTTTTATTAATGCACTACGTACCAATTTACCTAACTAACTTTTTAATACGATATCCAAGATTTACCTACAGTACTACAAAAAAAAATAATTTGATGATAGCAGATGATAAAAACATTAAGAACTTATTTAATAGGAATTGAATAGGTACGCAAATAATGTAATTAGTTGCTTTTAATCAAAATTACGAACACAACATTATTAAACCATTAAGAAAACCTCAAAAAAACACAAGGTATAATACATTGGACTAAAACTAATTCCTAAACAACAAGAAAAACTAACGTCATTCTAGCAAATGTTCAATATGAGCTCCTCCCACTTCCACGCACATTCTAAGTCTACGAAGGTTGTTTCTTTGCACTTGAAAGAGCAGTCCAATATTATTTCTAATAACATTGCAGTGTAACACAATTCTGTTTATTAAATATTGCCTTGTTTGCACGGGTGTTGCGTATACCTTACTTTTGAGATAACCCTAGAGAAAGAAATCCATTGGATTAACGTCTCTTGATCGCGGTGGCCATTGAAAAGGGCCTCCACGACCAATCCGTCTATTAGGAAACCTTGTGTGTAAATGCTGTCGTACATCTAAACTGAAATAAGGAGGGGCCCCATCATGCATGAACCATAAATTCCTACGAGTTTGTAGTGGCACATCATCAAACAGGTTCCATAACTCATTTTGCAAAAACTCCAAATATCTCTGACCGGTCAAAGTACCGTCAATAAAAGATGGCCCTATCAAATGATTGCCAACTATTCCTGCCCAAACATTAACCATGAATCTATGCTGGTTCCTAGTTTGGATAATGCTATGTGGATTCACGTCATCCCATAAATGCATATTATGAGAATTAATGACTCCATCTCTGGTGAAACCGGATTCGTCCGTAAAGAGAACGTTACTAATAGATGTATTGTCTGCTTGTTGTTGTCGCAGAAACCACTGGCTATACTCAAGTCGTGCAAGATAATCAGCCACTGTCATACTGTGTACTTTTCTCTTGTGGAAAGGATATAACAGCTGTTCTTTTAGGACGCGATGAACAACTGATATCGAGACGTTATGTTCTCTTGATAATTTTCGTAAACTAGTAGATGGTTAATTATCAACTGCATTTAACAAGTCTTGTTCAGCTGCCACAGTACGTACGCTTCGTACTGGACCTTCTCCACCTTTTTTGGCAAAAAACTTCCTAAAATTTAAAATTTTGTTTTGTTTACATGGAAAATTACATTTACTTATTCATACCTGTTTCTCGTAACCAGAGATCAATACGCTCAAACATTCGTCTGCCTGGCAATGCTCTGTTTGCAAAATGTTCTGCATAAAGCGTTCTGGCCTCTAAACAGTTTCGAGAAGCCAGTCCATACATTAAATGCATATCTGCGTACTCAATAAAAGTGAATTCTGCCACTGTAACTGTTAAACTTATGAATTATTGACAAGTACTGACTACGAACGATTCTACACAACGTTTGACAACTAATCCTATGGTTACTTGATAAACGGTAAAAACACTTTTTTGTAGTAGTATTGTAGATAAATCTTGGACATCGTATTAATAAGTTAGTTTTACCTCGTTGGGTACTTATAAAAATGATAAATGCGTAAATTGGTACATAATGCATTAATAAAATTGTAAATATTAGCCAAACGGCTTATTTGATCGAATTCCAACAAGGGTTCGTTATCTTAATGTGTGGGGAAGTCAATTTCGATAATTTCATACAGGGTGTGCCATCTTTGCAAAATTTTTGAATCACTAACCATTGCGAGTAGTCCGTCCCTGGCTTCAAGGCACTACTGTGAATCTGTTTACCTTTCCAAAATAAACATACACGTACATTATAGCTTAGCCGTAGATTTTATGAAGATCAAATAACTAGTAAAAAAAAATAAAAATAAAAACCAAATTCAAAATTAAAGCTTTGGAGGCCTATAACTCGAAAACGAGGGTCTGCATAGAAAAAGTTTATATGAAGTACTAACATTATTTTGGCTCAGATTATACGCTCCTGACTTTTTTCCCATTAGTCCCGGGACACCCTGTATATACATATATTATTTTAAATATTTTTTGTATATCTTTGTATTTGTATATTGTTCAGTTGTAAAATTCGAAATAAAATATAAATATTTTCTTTATGCGAAAGTAGAAAGTACGAATAAAATGGTAAATTAAAAATTTCATTACGGCTTTCAAGAATATATTAATTATGGCCACTGGACACCAACTAAAAGCAACAAAAGAATCATGTGACGAAAATATGAGAGCTAAATATTAAAGTTGGTACGATTTACAAAAAAAAACGCCTTTCTTATAGATAATTATTTATTTTGTTTATTTCTAATTTAATTTACATGAACCCACCATTTTTATCTAAGATCTTGACCAAGAATAACATTTCCTATTTCAAATCGTCTCTCTCGTGCACGCTGTAGGAAACCATCTTCTACTTCGTAGTCACCACCGTTATAATAATTTTCGTCTGATTCTGCATTATATTCAAAATCAGCATCTCCAAAGTATTTGGCAATATTGGGAAGCACGATACAACAAATAATGAGGGATGGAACTTTTTCTAATTTAACTCGGCACATGCATTTCAAAACTGGAAACCTGCGCTTAAGTTGGTCAAAACACCTTACAATTATAACCTTTTCTTTTTTAAAATGTTTGTTGTAAGCTCTTTCCAATGCGTTATTAGGGTTTCTAAACGGAGTCATTAGCCACGGTTCTAAGCCATAATCATCATCACCCAGTAGTACTGCACCAGGAAACTGTTGCATAGTTACACGTATATCGCAGTTCCTCCAAATTCTTGCGTCGTGTACAGAACCCGGCCAACTAACATCAGCACAAGTAAACATTTCCACTGAGTTACATGTTGCCTGCAAGTTTAAAGTCGCCAATCTCTCTCTGTTGATGTATTCATCACCGTGTTGATTCGGTTCCAAAATCTGCGTGCGTGCAATCAATTACTCCAATAGCACTTGGAAACTGATATTTTTCTTGCCCCGCTTGCTGTGCTTCGTTTATTTTGGGTTGGGTTGACGGAAATTTGATCTATAAATGGGACTTTCCAACTATTTTGTTCATTACAAATGAATTTGTTTTTGAAACAGTCGACTGAGTGATTCCCAATTCTTCTGCTACACCCATCTGAAATCTATGATTGGGCATATATCGCAAGAAAACCTTCATTTTATGATTTGAAAAAGGGCGCCACCTCTTCTTTCAATATTTTCTCCCAAAAAGTACGTTGCCATCTAATTTACATTTTCTTCTTGAAATCTGTAAAGAGATTTAAAATCTCGCCAGTTAGCTTCCCTTCGCCCTTTGTATTGCTTCTGTGCCCGTATATTCATGAATTCTGCCATTTTATGACCAAGCTTATTGCAAGGTGTATCTCTTACTAACGAGATGCAAAAATTTTGGATTGGTAAACTTTAGAAATTATTTTCACTAGTGTGTACGTCGATAACCAATTTGAAATAGTAGAAACTTACGCGAAGATGTTTGTACTTTGCAATGAAACATAAGGTCCTAATGTTTTTATTTTTCTACTGCGTTTGTTTAAAAAAACTCATTTTTTGTAAAAATTCCTTTTTCTCGTTTCGCCCGTTATATATTTTCACTTTTCAAATTTAAAAACTGGAGGTGGATCGTTAATAGCAGTGCAGTTTTAGTATTTCTGAAATTAATGTTAAGATAATAACAGGAATAGTATATTACACACCGAGGTGGGAAGTGATTCATTCCTGTCGTGAGATCAGTTAGTTAGCTATGATCTCGAGACAGGAATGAAACTTCCTACCAGGGTTTGTATACTATTTTATTTACAACCATCATATTTCGATCAAAATTAATAAATCTCTGTTTCGTTCTGAACATTCCTAAAATATTACATTTAACGACAAATTACCAAGAACGCGGTTTCTCAGAATAATCAAGTAGATATAATGTTACCGTGACTACGGGATATACGAATACAATCGTCACCAATATGAGTAAATGTATTTGTATTTTAATAAACGCTTACAATAATTCAAATTTAACGATTAATATCAATAAGTAGTTTGTTGTATTTTAGTTCATTGTTGTTTTTTATTGTTTGCCATTAATAGGTATTATAACATTTGTAAAAAAAATATGTTATTTTTTCAAATATGAAAAATATTTATCTAGAATAGATGAAATGAGGGCGGGAAGTGAGGGCGGGAAGTAGAGGTGTGTAATGTGACACTTCCCAACCTTCAATGACGTTAGTAATGACAGCATTACATATATGGTTGTAAATAAAATATTTTATTGTATTGTATTCAATTTATTTTCCGCCTACTATGTCACTGGATGAGTTTGATTCCTTTATGGACTTGTTTGAGACTTTCAATACCGTTTTTGGGGACGCTAACTTTATGATTTGTGGTTTCAATATCCCTACTCATAATATTGGAAATGACTCCAAATCAAAAGTCAATAATTTTTGCTACTTTTTTAATAATCAAAATTATAACATTGAATTGAACCAAAACGGTAGGCTTCTTGACCTCATTTTATTTAACATTATCTGCACTGTAACTGGGTATTTACATCCCTTGGTTAAGGAGGTAAGAGGTAAGGATTGAAATGGCACGTAGGGCATTCAGCAAATGGAAACCAATTCTCACGAATAGAAACCTCACAGTTCAGACGCGGTTAAGAACACTCCGCTGTTACGTATGGAGCATTTTTTTGTACGGATGTAAGACATGGACGCTTAAAGTTGACATCATGAATAAAATAGAAGCGTTTGAGATGTGGTGCTATCGGAGAATCCTTAAGATCCCGTGGACTGCACATACCAGTAATGAAGAGGTACTCAGACAGCTGTATAAGGATCGAGAACTCCTGAACACCATAAAAATAAGAAAGGTCAGTTATTTCGGTCATATAATGCGAGGAAACCAATATCACATCCCTCGGATGATCATTCAGGGAAAGGTTGAGGGCAGAAGATGGATAGGTCGCAAAAAGCTGTCGTGGCTACGAAATATTCGAAACTGGACCGGACTGGGAGTAGAACAACTATTCCGAGTAGCGACTGATAGAGAACAGTTCAACCAAATTGTCATGGAGATAGCCCACGCTTGAAGACAGGCACGGCACCGAAAGAAGAAGAAGGTTAAGGAGGATATTGTTCGACTGCAGTCAACACTACATTCAATTTTCGACGAGCTAATTTCCTTGCTGTTTACAATGAATTTTTGGAAATCGATTGGCCTTTTTAAATTCAAATATTGAAGTTAAAGAAGCATGCTCCAAATTGTATGAGATTCTGAATGCTACTATTTGCAAATATACTCCTATATTTAAAATTAGTTCACGAAAATATCCTCCCTGGTTTATAAACGATATAATAAATATTGTTCGAGCTAAAGATGTGGCTAGGAAAAACTATAAAAATACAATATCTTAACATTTCTTGAACATTTCAAGGAGTTAAGACGATTAAACAACAGATACAAGTATCGTACAAAATATTGAAGATGGTATTTACTCAGATCCGTCGAAATTTTGGTTTTATATTAACGTAAGAAGGGGAAAATCTAGAATTCCTGGGAATATGACACATGATCGAAATGTACTTGTCAACCCCCAAGATATCGTCAATGGTTTTGCAACCTTTTTCTCTAATGCTCACTCTCATTCAAATCCACATTTTCTTAAACATGATTTAGAAAATATTGTTAACTCCTATATACAGGGTGTCCCGGGACTAATGGGAAAAAAGTCAGGAGCGTATAATCTGAGCCAAAATAATGTTAGTACTTCATATAAACTTTTTCTATTCAGGCCCTCGTTTTCGAGTTATAGGCCTCCAAAGTTTTAATTTTGAATTTGGTTTTTATTTTTGGTACTAGTTATTTGATCTTTATAAAATTTACGGAAAACCTATAATGTACGTGTATGTTTATTTTGGAAAGGTAAACAGATTTACAGTAGTGCCTTGAAGCCAGGGACGGACCACTCGCAATGGTTAGTGATCCAAAAATTTTGGAGGGATGGCACACCCTGTATGAAATTATCGAAATTGACTTCCCCACACATTAATCTAACGAAAAGGTACTTTTGCTGGAATTCGATAAAATAAGCCGTTTGGCTAATATTTACAGTTTTATTAATGCACTACGTACAAATTTACCTAACTAACTTATTAATACGATGTACTACAAGAAAATAATTTGATGATAGCAGATGATAAAAACATTAAGAAATTATTTAATGGGAATTAAATAGGTACGCAAACAACGTAATTAGTTGATTTTAATCAAAATTACGAACACAACATTATTAAACCATTAAGAAAACCTCAAAAAACACAAGTTATAAAACAATGGACTGAAACTAATTCCTAAACAACAACAAAAACTAACGTTCTTCTAATAAATGTTCAATATGAGCTCCTCCCACTTCCACGCACATTCTAAGTCTACGAAGGTTGTTTCTTTGCACTTGAAAAAGCAATCCCACATTATTTCTAATAACATTGCAGTGTAACACAATTCTGTTTATTAAATCTTGCCCTGTTTGCACAGGTGTTGCGTATACCTTACTTTTGAGATAACCCTAAAGGAAGGAATCCATAGGATTAACGTCTCCTGATCGCGGTGGTCATTGAAAAGGGCCTCCACGACCAATCCATCTATTAGGAAACCTTGTGTGTAAATGCTGTCGTACATCTAAACTGAAATGAGGAGGGGCCCTATCATGCATGAACCATAAATTCCTACGAGTTTGTAGTAGCACATAATCAAACAGGTTCCATAACTCATTTTGCAAAAACTCCAAATATCTTTGACCGGTCAAAGTATCGTCAATATAGTATGGCCCTATCAAATGATTGCCAACTATTCCTGCCCAAAAATTAACCATGAATCTATGCTGGCTCCTAGTTTGGATAATGCCATGTGGATTCACATCATCCCATAAATGCATATTATGAGAATTTATGACTCCATCTCTGGTGAAACCTGTTTCGTTCGTAAAGAAAACGTTACTAATAAATGTATTGTCTGCTTGTTGTTGTCGCAGAAACCACTGGCTATACTCAAGTCGTGAAGGATAATCAGCCACTGTCATACTTTGTACTTTTGTCATGTGAAAAGGATATAACAGCTGTTCTTTTAGAGCGCGATGAACAACTGATTTCGAGACGTTATGTTCTCTTGATAATTTTCGTAAACTCGTTGATGGTTCATTATCAACTGCATTTAACAAGTCTTGTTCAACTGCCACAGTACCTACGCTTCGTACTGGACCTTCTTCACCTTTTTTTGGCAAAAAACTCACTAAAATTTAAAACTTTGTTTTGTATACATGGAAAATTACATTTACTTATTCATACCTGTTTCTTGTAACCTGAGATCAATACGCTCAAACATTCGTCTGTCTGGCAATGCTCTGTTTGCAAAATGTTCTGCATAAAGCCTTCTGGCCTCTAAACAGTTTCGAGAAACCAGTCCATACATTAAATTTATATCTGCGTACTCAATAAAAGTGAATTCTGCCATTGTAACTGTTAAATTAAGGACTTATCAATTATTGACAAGTACTGACTACGAACTATTCTACACAATGTTTGACAACTAATCCTATGGTTACTTGCTAAACGGTAAAAACACTTTTAAAAAGTTTTTAGCAACTTTCCAATTAATAACTCATTAATGTTTTTTATCTTCTGCTATCGTTAAATTATTTTTTTGTAGTACTGAAGGTAAATCTTGGACATCGTATTAATAAGTTAGTTTTACCTCGTTGTGTACTTGTAAAAATGGTGAATGCGTAAATTGGTACGTAGTGCATTAGTAAAACTGTAAATATTAGCCAAACGGCTTATTTTATCGAGTTCCAACAAGAGTACCTTTTCGTTAGCTTAATGTGTGGGGAAGTGAATTTCGATAATTTCATACAGGGCGTGCCATCCCTGCAAATTTTTTGGATCACTAACCATTGCGAGTAGTCCGTCCCTGGCTTCAAGGCACTACTGTAAATCTGTTTACCTTACCAAAATAAACATACACGTACATTATAGCTTTGCCGTGAATTTTATAAAGATCAAATAACTAGTACAAAAAATAAAAATAAAAACCAAATTCAAAATTAAAATTTTGGAGGCCTATAACTCGAAAACGAGGGCCTGAATAGAAAAAGTTTATATGAAGTACTAACATTATTTTGACTCAGATTATACACTCCTGACTTTTTTTCCATTATATTATTTACCTTTTAATTTATTCCATGACGAAGATACTCGAAAATTTTTTAAAGGAATATCTGGAAAGGATTTTCCAAAAAAGGATGAATTGAGAAGATTAGCAATGTTACGATTCGATTGTCTAAAGCAAAAAATGACCGACATGTTGACAAACAATTCTTTAAAATTATAATTTCCTATAGACGGCTGGACCTATATTAGCAGCAGATCTTATTATGGAATTACAACACATTTTATAGATGACAATTGGGAATTGCAATCGATCGCTCTAGATTTGGTTCCTGCCCATGGAAAACATACAGGAAAAGACATCGCTCTCACATTTTTCAAATGTGTAGACGCAAAAGGCTTGATCCACGCACAAACTTCAAGGAATAACAATAGATAATGCCTCAGCAAATACAACTTCTATTAAAGAACTTCAGAAACTTAATCCCAATTTAAATGTAGAGGACTGCCATTTTCTATGTTTTGGACATGTGATTAATTTGGCCAAGCAAGATTTGTTTCAGTTGTTGAAACTGAATTCTGAGGCAAATGAAGAATTGAGTGATGATAGTGTCGATGAGGAAGTCGAAGTTGATGAAATTAAAGATAATTCTAATGCACTATGTAAAATACGTTGTATCTTTTCGAAAATTAAACGGTCAGAACAACTTTTAATTAAGTTACGAAGTGCATGCGAGGCAACTGGTAATTCTCGTCAACTAACACCTGTGTTAGATGTGCCTACACGCTGGAATTCCAGTAATGATATGTTGAAAGTAGCTCTTGAAGCTAAATATGGACTTGGTGTACTGTGTCAAAATGATTGATTTAAAACAATATGCTCTTATGGACAATGAATGGATTCTGCTAGAAGAAGTGCATAAATTACTAGTCAACTTTCAAATTCTTTCCAAAAAGCTCGGAGGAGAGAAGTACGTCACATTACCTATGGTGGTTGTATGTATCAACATACTAATAGATAATATTGAGAACAAAATATTTAAATGGGACCAAAAGGTAGATCGAACCGCTGTCAAAGAGCAGCTTATTGTTAGTTTTCAGGCTGCGAGAGACAAAATATTAAAGCATTATCGTAAAGCTAATTTGATTTATGCTGCAGTTTCAATTCTCGATCCGCGGCATAAGTTAGAAGCGTTTGATATGACAACATGGGGCCAAGAATTAAAAGATACTTCGATTCAGAAATTTCAAGATTTATACAAAGCCTATTTTAATCAATCAGAAGATTCAGAAGGACAATGTACGGAAAAAAACGGTGGCGAGGGAACGAGAAGTTCCTGGACCGCAAAAGTCAGATTTTTTAATTGACTTTGATGTTTTGTATGCAGTAAACCCTACGCATGCAGAAGGAGAATAGATGCAGGAGCTTCAAAAATATTATTCTATGCCTCGATGTAATAAAGAAACAGATATACTACAATGGTGGAAAATGCATGCATCTGAATTTCCTATTCTAAGTTTAATGGGACGAGATCTCTTAAGCATACCGGCTACTTCAGTCCCGGCGGAAAGATTATTCTCACGTTCTGCATTAACTATAAGAAAACATCGAAATCGCCTTAACAATGAATCTGTACGATGTTTGTTATGTCTAAATTACTGAATGAAAAACATTTGCAACCGAGAGGGCTAAGGGCTGTTTTTTACCTTTGATTTTTTCAGTTATTTCATTTATAAAATAATGTTATGTTTTTATTTTCTTTAGTTGTATTACTTTCAAATACATGTTATTTTTCAACAATTGTAATTTTCTCTTCCGACTCTTATGTTATAGCAAATATTCTTTATTGCACTGAAACAATAAGATTATGAATGATGAGATTTCGATACCTTTACGAGACTCTCGTACGAGAAACGAGACGAGACTGGAGGCTGCGAGACGAGACTTGAGACGAGTCTTATCATTGCATCGGCGAGACGAGACAAGACTTTGTGAAAATCTCGTCTCGTTGGTCTCGTGCGAACCACTAGTAATATAGGTACTTGGAGGAAAGACCCAAAGCAACTAGCTTGTTAATAATTTTGTTGGTTGAAACTAACTAGAACAAGTCTGCCGCAAATAAAAAAGTGACATTGACTAACAGGCCTATCTATTTTGTAGCCCTCTTAGTTAGCTTTATGATTCAGCTGTTATGTTAGCCTAGTGATATAACTATTATAGTTTGGTATGCTATTTAAAAAATTAGTTGGAATCCCAGAGGCGAAGGTTACGTTTATTGTTTGAAACAAAAGTCAAATAAAAATATATTATTTATAGGTTAAATGTATAAACATTAAAACCAATGGTTAGGAAAGGTACTCAGAACATTGGTTGTACTGCTACAATGTTAGTGCAGTGAAAAACTAGTATCAAATCAAATTAAATAATGTTTTAACAATACCAAGCTTTACAGGTTAGGATTGTAAAGACCTTTACTTACTTTTGTTTGTAGTTGAATTCCCATCATTTGATTGGAGTAAACTTAATATCTTCCTTCCTCTAGAATTAAAAGGCTCCATATCGTAAGTGAACACTTTTGTAATAACCAGACGCAATTAAAATAAACACCAAGGAAAGTCATCATACAACACAAGCAGAATAACCAGTAATACATGTCCCCCCCACCAGGCTGTGACAGCAGGTTAACAGAGAGGAATAGGACATGGTGTCCTCTCCCTCTGGTGAAAACGGACATGATGTTATATTCTAATGCTTTATCTTCATTATTAATGGAAACAGGACATAGTGTCCTATACCTCTGTATACGTTGAAAAATCCACATTATGGACATGGTGTTAGGTCAATTTCGTAAAAAAACCGACATGGTGTCTTTTATTTCCGGGGCATAAAATGATACTTATATATTAATACTTATTACTAGCTAAAAAACTCCATATTATATTTATTAACCGGAAATAGCGAGTGATTCAATTGCCAATCCATTTTTATATATTTTTCGCCATTGTATATATATATTAAAACATCTAAATCAGATATTGCAGTTTTAACTTTCCAATAGTACTATTTATGACAGCTTTTTTTGATACTAAATATATATTTTCATTTCCTGGCGCAACATATTTTCCCTGATTGCATTATTTATCTACACTTTTGCTTATTTCATATGTTTTCCCAGTTACTTATAAATGTATGTTCAACTTTCGTTTTCAACCACAATGATTCTTATCTATACACATTTACCTATATATATGTATATATACATACCAACCACATTCACTTTATTCGCTGTGTTAAAAAGACACTACGATGTAAAATACGTTAATAAGCAGTCACGCAACTCTCTAAATACTTCAAGGTCAAAGTTAACCTTGAGCACAGAGTTCGTAAAATGGAAAAGTTGATATATAATACTCTTCGTAGCTATTATTTCATATGATAATGATATTCTTTTGTGCTATATTTTTATCTAGTGCTCAAGAAAATCAACAGAATTTGTCTTCTTATATCTTGAAGGTTTGAATAATTTTGGTTAGCGGATGTGGCGTGTTCGTATTTTTCCTTCAAGGCGCGTTTTCATGGACCGTTGATCAAAATTTGAGTTCGAGTTGACCGTCTTTGAGTTCACACATAAATGGGAAATTGATAAACCAGTTTCAATAATAAAAAGGCGTCGAATGCTTCGGTTGGTAAATGTGTTAAACATGTTTTATTTACATGAGAAAAGCACACGACACGCATCGATTTTGGAGCAGGCTTGATAAAAGAACTAGAATGATAGGTGTTTGAAATTAGTTCAAACATTCTTTAATATTTTTGACAATTCTTCCTTTCAATTTTATTTTTATTAATCAAGCAGTAAAGTAAAAAGTGAAGTTTGTGTCATTGTGTATTATGTGCGCCAATTAAGAGGATTACTATTCCAATTATTGTAATAATTTGTTATTTGTGAATTAAAAATCAACTGGTCCCTCGAAAAAGATTTTAGAATACAGTTGTCTTTAGAAATTACATTGGATTTTATTTTACGGCCTATGGAAATATACATTTCTGACTGTTCAAAATCAATCAATAGGATAAAGAGGAGTACAGAAATGTCCGAGAAAAAATTTAGTGAACTCCTGGCGAAAGTTCAGGACCGTCTAATATGATGCACTCTCACCAAAAATGAAGTTACTACAGGATATTTATTTTTCACACTTGCCGAGTTTCTCTCGTCTTTGGCACTTAAATTTTCTCTATTCATATTCCACTTTTATTTAGAAATCAGTGAATATTCTTTTTTGTACACTGTTCTCACCGTCTTGATTTTATTTTATGCTATATCTTAGCAGTAATATCCATTTCCGTTGCAATATACTTTAATGCATTTTCGCAGGCATACCTGTTACTATATTTTCGTCCCAGGTATAATCATATTTGCGATATACTTCCAAAAAATTTTTAAAATAACTCATACTTTTTTTATTAAATCACAAAACTCACGTGGCAGCAACTGAAATTACTCTTCAGCAAGCGAGGTAAAACTTGATTGCGAGGTTCACACGCTATAAGCAATCGATTGTATTTATTACACGATAAAGTTTGATTACATTTTTTCTTGAAAACATTCTCACGACTATTTTCATTCAAATTTTTTATCAATCACTTTATCAATATTGAATAAAATATCCCCTTCATTTCAATTTATCATCGATAATTTTACGAATATTTATTTTATTAGTAAGTCCATAGTGAAACCACAGAGCTTCTGTTTCATTGATTTGATGCAACTTTGTTACGAAATATTTTCGGGAAATTTAAGTAAAACACTTTATTCTAGTTGAAAATTCTTAAGAAGTAAGAAATATGTAAATTGAGCCGCAAAAGCCCTAAAATAAACTATTACTTTACCCCTGTGTAGTTAGGAACATGATATGAGAGAACCTTATTTCATGCTAAACACACAGTAAATATATATTTTTAGTTTTTTTTTTATGTAAGTGTATATATGTCTATAATTTCAATGAACAAATAGCTTCAAATATCTCCAAATACTATTTGTTCGTAGCTTAACTATTTTATTTTTACTGCTCCTGAAAGACTGTTGCCTGTAGGGTATATAGTTTGTTAGATTTACGATGATTGAAAAAGTAAATCCTCTGAAATTCAACTGTCCCCAGATAATATGACAGTATACCCCTACGTATACTATGGATAAGGTTTTAACATGCCCGTTTACAAAAGTTTCTGCTTTCGTAAGTTTTTCTTCCCACTTGATGTCGTTATTACAACCTTTTTCTCATTCAGGAGCACTAAATTTATCAAAAAGGTATTACATATACTTGCATCTCAAATTTAATATCAAAAGATGATATTTGTGCCATATAATGTGGTACAAATAAGGCAACTTAACTCAAGGAATTCAAATATTGTTCAGATTATTCAGATTAGTTTACTATTTCGTCTATCTTAATAATTCATGTTGGCATTTATAGATCAGTATTGTATAAATCTTGTTTCAACATTGTGCATAGAGAAAATTTTTAGTCTCCAACCCCCAACTTTGTTTCCTGTCGTGTGGACTTTACAGTACGGAGCATTGTTGAATACCTATGCATAATATAATGGGAAAAATAATTAATTAATCCCCATTTTTGGCACTAGATACAATTTAGCATTTAGGATACAGTCCGTTCTTGATGTTTGATCTTACAAAAACTATTTAAAAGAAAAGCATCAACAAATATTATGAACAAACCCTAAACATCTACATAAAAACACCATGTTAAATAGGGATTCATCAATTATTAAATTACTCTAGTAAACATAAAATAAAAAGTCATAAAAAAACACACTCTGTGTCATAGACTTTTGCCTTATGATACGATCAATATGTGTAGTCCAAACATTGAAATCGCATGAACGTAGAGGTCAATTAGTTGGAGCTTCTGGAGCTCTACTAATCCATCGATTGGTTACTCATCCAATTACGATACCTTCTACCAAAGTGCGGAGGAGCTCAATCATGCTTGCACTCCACTAGCGCCCTCTATGGGAAGAAGGTACAAAAACAAGTTATGCGATGTGTCAGCTTCCAAAACAAATTCGTATTATTTTACAAATAATAAAATATATTCAAATACTAAGTTATAAAACTAACATCATATTAATATTAGTAGCAAAAATTGGGCCAAGTCTTATACATTTTTTTATTGCCAAATGATTTTTTAGATCAGCTTAAAATTAGTTGGAAAATAACTATGTATATATAAAAATTTTATCTGAATAAATTTCAGTCAATAAATTGAGAATCAATTTAATATTACACTTATTTAGTTATTCTTAATGTTACATTCAAATTCTTATTTAATTTCGGCCTTTTTAATTCTTTTAATTAAATTTGCAATGATCATTCGTTTAATTCAGTACTTTATATTATTTTGGACCAAAATAAATTCAAATATCACCAACCTGTTTGTAACTGCGCTTCACAAAATGTCCGCACTTCTGATGCTGCATTGGTTCCTGATGCTAATTTATTTATTTGGAAACTGGATACAATTATTCATATTCTGGGAATTTGATTCACACTTTATTTTAATTGTGCACTATATGATTTTGATGATAAATATATTACTATGATATTTCACTTTTTTTTATAAAAAGTTCATTAACTCATTCAGAAACATCTCATCACTTGGCTTCTCTTCCAACAACCTTCTCGCGTCGTCTTCTTCTTCATCAACCCTTTGTTGATAACCGGAAGTTTTACACACTTTAGAATGTTCCATTCATAGTCCTATTGTCTGATTGGTCAGCTCTAATTTTGATATATCGCAATTTTACAACAGAAATATTCAAAAGCATATGTATACAAATTATTTCACATTTGTTTTCTATTCACAACAATTTAAAATATACATATCACTTGTTTTACCTTTTTTATAAAATTCCATCCTCATCATTTGTCAGTAATCATAGTAATTATCAGTTGGTAATTCTGTCTCATGTTTTAATTCCCTTTTTTATCAACATTTCATACAAATTACAGATTTTATTAAAATTTATGTCGCTAACAAATGAATCTTTTAGTGTCAAATTAATTAGTTGAGCTTGGTTTCTTTTAAGGTTCTGTCTTATGTTACTTATAACGTAAAATTATCTTATTGATAATTTGTAATGATTTTGATCTGGCTTATTTATTTATCTTTGATTATTACTATAATGAAATTTAATTTGATATCTTGATAAATACTTATAATTGATAAAGTTTAGAGAAATATTGACAAATGATTATTTATTTTATATTATGTAATCAATACAAAATTTTACATACTTGTTTATTCTACATGCGCTATAATATAAGTTTTATAATTCTTTTCAATATATAATATTTTCCATTATTTCTTAATTTAAATTGAGTGATCTTATTAAATTTTTGTTTTAATTTTTCTTTCAAACTAGAAACTATATTATGAAAATATTTAGATGTCACGTTTCAAATTGCATAAGATTTTATTAAACTAAATATCTTTATCTGAAACATTTTTAATAGACGTTCTTAACCAACAATTTTACATCTTTCTTAATTATTAAGTTAATTATCTAATTTCCAGACAAATCTATGGACATGACTCATGAGTCCTGTAGGTTTGATATATTTGACAAATTTTTATTATCAAACTTTCATTTTCCTAAATTTATGATCTATTTAATAACTTAGAATTTTGAACTTAAAATCAACTTATTATTTCGAAGAAATTTTGCTAATCAAATTAAATTTATATCATATTTGGTATTATATTTTTAATCTTTAATATCTATGATCTTTATATATTATTCCTTATTGAATATATCATCGCAATATATATATATATATATATATATATATATATATATATATATATATAATAAGCAACGAATAGATTAGTGGGTATTGCACGCAAATAGAAGAAGGGGCTACTGAGAAGAGTGGTAACCGCAGACATGCATGTTTCTGGCTCATTAGCCGTACCGATGACGGCTAGACAAAATACAATGCATGTTTTGTTTTTATTTCATTGTTCATTGAGAAAATAAGAATTGCACTGCTAATTGTTTTGAGTTATTCAAATACATTTTTTTCCCAAAATCAGTATACCATAATATTAATGTTTATTTTTTGCTTTATCCGTGTAGTTACATTGTAAACAGTGTTCAGTGATGCCAGCAATGTTTCTCTCATTATGCAATAGGTGTAGAACGGTTATTATGATTTGAACACAACAAAAAATTGTCCAGCCAGTTTTCTTCTACTTAAATAAAGAAATAATATGCATCTGATTCATTTCTACCAACTTTATGAAGACACGACAAATTCAGATTCAAACATTGGGTTGATGTTGTTTATCAGTCCAAAAACCTCTTGATGAGATAAAAGTAAGTGACGCAAGATGTAATATCAAATGATGCAATGTATGGGGAGACACAATTACTATGATGTACTTATAATCTTTTTAAAATAAGGGTACGCTATGGCTACATATTCACACTTTACTCCTTATTAATTTAAAAGTTTCAAATAATTGATGTACTTGCGTTTAGCCCGTTACACCTGTAATATACACCACAAACCCGGAATATTCTATCTAAACTGTTGGAAAGATCTTAAATAGAGCTACAGAAAATATATCGGGAGTTTCTCTCGATCTATGGTTGAAAACCGTATTAATCGGAAAAACTTGAAAAAACTTAAAATACATCAAAGGGTGGACCTCTTATTTTGGCTATAATTCCACAAGGCTACACCAAAAATCTCAAATATTACACACTATTCGAAAGGTCTCAAATAGAGCTACAAAAAACATGGAGAATGTTTCTTCTCTATCTAGGGTCAAAAACCGTATAAATTACAAAAATCTTGAAAAAACGAAAAAAAATCAAAGGCTGGATCACTAATTTTGGCTATAGCTCATTGTACAGTAGCGTACACTATCTACTGTACTATCAATAATGCTTTAGTCAGTGACACCCCCTGATAAAATCCCTCCCTAGACCATGATCTTTTCTGGATATTTTGATATTTGTACTGTTAGTCTAGCTCTGCTAAGTAATATATATAATAATAATATATGTTTATTTCCAAATTTCAAATATTACAAATTTCAAATATTACAATAAATTTTCATAATGATAACAATAGAATATTGATTAGGATTGTAAACATTGAGAAGACCCATTAGAACGCGTAGGTTGAGCATGGCCTATTACTTCTTGTCTAATAAACCAACATACAGTTTCATCATCATCATGAAACAATATTACAAGCATACTGTGCATAGACAATTGAAATTGAAAAGATTTTTTTTTATTTTTTTTTACTTTGTGAAACAACCAGTGGAATATAAATATCACGACTTGCTTTCGATGAATTGTATAACAATATCTATCTCCAAATTCAGAAGATACTCTTTGAATATTTTTTTTATCATTGAAACTGAATTTATGTGCAGTATCTAATTCTTGTACGTTTCGTCTAGAAAATTGAAAAATCTGCTTGCTAAGTAAGTAAAACAGCGTTGACCTACTTTTTTTCTCGATGTAGCAACCTATACATATAAATTTGTTTTATTTCTTGTAAGATAATCATGTAATAATTCTAAAAGAGATGTTCTGTTCTTATAAATGAAGATGACAACACTGTGCAAGTACAACTTTCTCAGACTGAGGACACCTACGTCCACGAATATTTTTTTAGAGGAGTAAACATATTCCTTTCTGTAAATTATTTTCAAAATTTTTTTCTGGAGAATATCCAATTTCCTGAGATGGGTGTATAATGCACCACCCCAACTAAGGATACCGTACCTTAGTCTGAACTCCACAAGAGCGCTGTACAAAACTTTGAGGTGTGCGGTATCTAATAATTTGTTCAGGCATTTAAATTTGTATGTCAATAATCTGAGGCTTTTGGTAATTTCATTAATTTGTTGGTCCCACCTGAGATGAGAGTCAATAATAACACCCAAATATCTTATTTTGTCAGTGTGTCTTATTGTTTTCCTTAAATCTTCATCATCCAAAGTTAGTTCTCGAAATGGGGGTAGGTTTACATTGTAACTCGAAGAAGGTACGTAAAATGTTTTTTCAAAATTCATTGTAAGCAATTTGTGATTGAGCCAGTTTACGATACGTTTCAAATCAGTTTCCATTTTCCTTTTTAGCTCATCCCAATTTTCGGCACTATACAGAATGGCAGTGTCATCTGCGAAACTGATAATCTGTCCCGTACTTTTATGAGAAGTAAGTAGATTACTAATATAGAGGGAGAATAATAGTGGTCCAAGTACTGTCCCCTGTGGTACCCCAAATTTGATATTTTTTTCTTCACTAAGCACTCTGCCTATTTTCACACGTTGTTTACGACAATTTAGATAACTTGCCATAAGCCCCAATGCTACACCTCGTATACCTGCGTCCCGCAAGGCATCCAACAACTGCGCATTACTGACAGTGTCAAACGCCTTTGCAAGATCCAGAAACACACAAGCTGTTGGTTTACTCTCATCCAATAATTTGTAAATACCTCCGACTGGCTTCGAAATAGCATCATTAGTAGACAAATTTTCTCTAAAACCAAATTGTAACGGCGAAATTATACGATTTTTAATGAAGAAGTTGCTTAATCTACTTTTGAATGTCTTTTCAAACACTTTAGCAATTAATGTAATCAAAGAAATTGGGCGGTAGTTGGATGCTATACATTTATCCCCTTTTTTGAATACTGGAGTTACTATCGACATTTTGAACTCTGCAGGACATGTACCAGTTCTATATATTTGATTTATTAAATGTTCTAGATGTTTAGATATTTCTACTGATTCTGCTTGCAAAGTCTCTGCAGTGATATTGTCTATGCCTGTAAACAATTGTCACCCAGCTGGAAAGATACTTCATCTGCAATGAAAACATTTTCAAAAGTGTCCTCTGGAACAGTAGGTATCCTTTTTGGTTTTGCTGCTCTGTATCCTCTGCACAAGAAAGTTTGGCGAATAATTTCGGAAGCGATGGGTATTCCACGTTGCCTATTAAACCTTTTCGCGATTTTTCGAAATGGATTTCTACGACCTATCTGCATCAAAGACCTCAAATCCGGTCCTCGTAATTTACGTGGTCTTCCTGAAACTCGGACATGCTCTAAATCAATACCATTTCTTATGCATTTCAGCACATTGTAAACCATTGACTTGCTTATTCCTGTCAAACGCACAAATTGACTTATATCCCTAACTCCGTTTCGGTATAATTGTTGAACTAAACGTCTGTTTTCAACTTGCGTGATTATTTTGATTTTCGTGTTTTCAAATACTGGCAAAACAACGATTATATTGAATGTAATGACATTTAGATAATTCAAAATCCTGTCAGTCAAATCCTTCTACGATATAAGTTCTCTTAATATATCTAAAATTAAAATGCTAGTATGCATTAACAAAAATCAGAAAATTCCAGATACTTTCTGGTCGTACAATATATCTTTATTAGGAATCACATACTGGCACACGAATATTCGCCTGTAAATCATCCATGACACATACACATTACCTTCACAAAATCAACGAATTCTAAGAAACGCTTTAAAATCCAGCCATTTTTTCGTGAAATTTATTTGTAATCATCATCGAGACTGAAAAAGTTTTTCATTCATGACTTGTTTTTTTACTCACATTCCCTGAATAAATATTTTTGGTGAGTCAAATGTCTGTTATTATTTCATTGATGATTGTATTTATTTTGAAAACGTAAATAGTCTGTAATATTTGAAACTTGAAACATACACGAAGGGTATAAAAAGATATGCACTCGACACGGTTTACTTTGTTTTTCTGGCATTATCTTCTGAAAACTTTTATATGTGGCGATATATCTTTTTTACTGAAATTTACTGTCTGGACCCTTACTTCGTGGAATTTACTCATATTACTATTTTAAATGAAACTGTTTCTAGATAATTCCAAAATTTATTGAAAAAACATTAAAAATTCTAAGGAATTGACAATTGTTTCGATATTAAATATCATCGTCAGAATGACAGAAGTTACATTTCATTTGATACCTATCTGATGTTTAATTATTATTTTTTGCTAGACCATGAAATGACCTACCTTGTAATTGACATAATATATATTAATATTTAATAGAAAAAAGATGATATGGTATTACAAATATTAAAGCTTAGATAAAAATGTGGTTAAAGTGTCATAGACGTTCGCAAAAATGCAAAAAAGCGAGTTGTGGCCTGTGTCATAAGTTTGATTAGTTGACAAGTTGAAGAGTGACAAGTGAGTAGTTTACAAATTTATGTTTTTATAACGAATGGGACAATCAGACAAGTTGTTGAGACAATCAAATTAGCGTGTCACCTATTACCAGTCTATATTCTGTGTTCCATATTAATTGACAGAATGTCAATAGCTGCTTCCTGTAATATGTCACTTTTGTTGTTGATGTAGATATTAATGTATAATAAAGACTCAGTGTTTGTTTATCAGTAAGCAGTTTCATTGAATAAAATAGAAAATACACTTCTACGGCACATTGTTCAACTCAACAGGTTATGGGCCCAGAACAACAAATACATACATAGAAAGTTTTGATTACGTAAAAACTTAACGTTCGGCACAAAGTAAAAAGAAAAATGGCGGGTATAAACAATGAAAAAATTGGAATTAAACCATTTGATGGCAAGTACTACGACCATTTGAAGTTTCGAATGGAAATTATACTAGATCAAAATAACGTGAAGATCTGTATTGAAAAAGAAAATGAACAATCCGATGAAGCATTCAATAAATTGGATAATCAATGCAAAACTTGTTACTAGATTTTGGTTATACAAAAACTGGTTTTACTGTTTTTGAAGACAATCAGTTCTCTATTCAGTTAACGGGTAAATATGAACACAAACGATTAAAACATGTTGATGTTAAATATAAATTTTTGAAAGATTTGGTTAAAATAAGGTTGTGTCGGTTCAATATATTTCTACTAACGACCAAACAGCAGATATACTTACAAAAAGTTTAGGTGGGAACTGCTTATAAAACATAGGTACAGTTTAGGATTAAGAGATGAAGAATAAAAATTGTATTTGTATATTACAGTTTATGTTTTACAATAATTAATGATTAGTCAGTTTTTATATATAATCAATGTTAAAGAAAATGTTTTGCATTTTGGAACCTGTTAAAAAAAATCTAGTGAGATGAGGAGTTTTGTCCATAGCAACGGACAGGAAAAAGGAGGGTTGTTGATTTTGAAAAAGCGGAGTATGTGATGTGATATTTTGGAGAGAGGACGTAGTTAAATAAAATTTTAAAATTATAATAAAATATAAGTAAAGTCCTCATATAAGTAAAGAAAACTATATAAAGAAGTTAAAGTTATTGAAACAATTTGAAAGATAAATAAACGAACATAAGACAAGTAATTAAAATAGATAACTAAAATAATGGCTGTAGAACAATAAATGATACCAGATAGTGTCATTCAAAAAGACATTCAAGAGAAAGAAACCAGATTGTGAAAGAAGAGAAGATAAACAATAGTATAAAGTATATCAGGAACGAGAAATTCAAGATTTTACCTGGAGGAGAACAGAATCGTAGTGTTATAGCAGACGGGAGAATATTGTTGACAAGAAGAAACTGTTTTTCTGTGAAGGTTAGTGCGTTATTTTATTTGTTAACCAATTTAAAATTTCATGATTTGGCATATTAGATTTTAGTTGTTTGTTCCACCATTTCGATTTTGAATTTGTTTATATTAATACATGTATTTCTTTTCCAATTTCCAACGTAATTTTGACAATATATAGTTACAGTGTTCGTCATTTTCGTTTCTATACCCTCTATTAAAAACAGGAATAGAATTGATAACATAGGCGTATCAACATAAATTTAGACAAGGTATAATTTTCTTTTAAATAAAAGACAAAAACAAATAATTGTTTATGAAAATATATAAAACAAAATAATAAATTAGATAGAAAATTTTTGACCTGAACTCATGCTCGACTATGATACATTCTCCCTAATCATAAAAAAACAAAAATATTTATTGACTAATATATTATAATATATATATATATATATATATATATATTGAACTTATCGTAATAAGTATTAAAGAGAATAAGACAATAATATATGAAATTTGCAACTTTATCAGATAACAAATGGAGATTACTTCTTTCAAACAGATAGATTTATCTTTTATACTGGTAATAATATGTGAAATATATATCTCATATTGAATCGAACACCTATGATATCAATTATCCCGTATAATTGTAGAAATACTATAGTAATATTGAAATTATTTACCTTAAATTCCAGAACGTAAACAACATCTTTCATAAATTTTAATCATTTCCTTAGTAAATTATAAATTCTCTTTCTTGTTCAACGGCACAAATAATAAATATTATATAGCATCTATAATATCCAGCATTGAATCTAAAAAGAACATAAAATCATTATTATATATAATAATATACAGAATATTTGATAACAATATACAAACAAAATTGCCATGTTTATCTAAATGAAATAGCAGAAGTGTCAATTAAACTTCATGTCAGTTAGCACAGAATGCCGATAGCAGAATTATATTCAACCATAGAGTTATTGATGTTTCTGAAGTATTGATTATTTGGAAAGCTATAGGGATTTAAAGAATTTTATAAGAATGAAATATAATGCGAAGGTTATATGAAGTAAATATTGAATGATGAATAATAATTTAATTGGAAGGCATTATAAAAGGTTTTCAGACAATTTTGATTGTAGATTTGATGATATTTTGAATTTGAAGTATATAATCATGGTTTAGAAAAATAAGGTATATTTCAGTAGTATTTCACATGTATATAGGTATAAGGAATTATTTTAAAATTTTTAATGAACAGTAAATAACCACTTGAATCAGATAAAGACATTAAACAGAATACCAAACATTAAATAGGACAGATTGTCATATATCTAGTGAGTTGTTATTGTTTTGTTTAAAAATAACAAAACTAACAACAACGAGTTTGTTGATTTGGGGAACAAAAGAAGTCGGTGAGGTGATGCTAAGGGAAATGGACTCATGTAAGCATTTTTTATAAAATTCAGTAAAAATCTTTGGAAATTATTAAAAATTAAAGTTAAAACATATTGAAAACGTTAAATTATAACCTAAGAAACATTTTAAGAAGAAAATATCGTTAAATAATATTAAGTTATAAGTACTACATGCGAATGAACATTGAGAGGGGACGTTATGTAATTTTATGGAGATTATTCACATCATAGTGTCAAAATTGTTAAATAACTCATCAAAATTTTTGATAATAGCAATAAAAACATTATAAGCAAATTTTAACAAAGCTATTCGACAATATTATAACAACTTACCTGCTGTACCAACTATAGAGTTTGTTCTACAAGTTGAAGGAGATCCAGCGTCATTCCAGGAGAGAACACAGGAGTAGATTGAACAAGAACTTCCCAGTGTTGTGATCAGGTCAGTGTTTAAATAATTTATCTGGTTAACCATATTAAATTCAGACATAAATTTCTAATTTGGCCAAATTTAGCATCGATAATTTTATATGAAGAAATAATATATTCTCGGTATAAGTAATTTAGGTTGTATATTTTGTTTAAGATGAGTTTTTGTTCAAATTTTGTAATGCTTTTCGATTTAATGTCTGCTGGTGATTATAGTAACTAAATTTTGAGTCATCTTGTTGTATTTGCATGTCAAGTGCTAAACATAGGAAAATGCTTGATACCATAGGCATCATATTGATATGTTTCACACAATTTATTTACAGCTTTTGGAGGAGATGATTTCCATAGAATATTTAGAGAATGCCAATTTTATATTTCTTTAATTAAACCCGGAACCCAACGGGAGTATAGAGTTCTCATGCTCTCCATTTAAAGAATAAATAATAAATATAATATAAAACTTACCCTGAGACAGCATTCAATATTCAAATCATAGATAAAATATAAACATAGATAAACTTAATAAATTAATAAAAGATAAATAAAATAAATAAAGTAAAACATTTACACTGGTAATATATAGCAATATATATATATATATATATATATATATATATATATATAACCTTTGGAACGGGGGTGATTTTGGCTTCTGGGAACGCCAAAACGAAAAAGTGCATTGACATTTTTCCGAAGTCACATCATGCTACTCTCTACAAAAGCCCTATTCAATTCTGAAATAAGCCTAAAAACTAGTTATGTGTTTGCTGACTTCAATATTATATAATAAGTTCAAATAATTAAGTACTATTAAGAGAAAGAAAGTAAACATTTGTACAAAACGAATCACTTCACCGTTTTTCAATTACATTTCAGAAAACATCGGGATGATTAGGAACCAAATAAAAATACTAGAATTTGCAGTGCTCATTTTGTCAATAATCAAAAATCAGATAAACCCCTATACCCATCTTACATACCAACAATTTTTCCTGGAAAAGAAAATACAAAGATCTATTCATGTTTTGCATTTTGTAGGTTGTTTATTATACTGTTTACATCACAATGTTTTTCTTATTTAACACCAGGGCGCTCTACTTTCGACAGAAGTGCTGCCTCTATAGTTCGGTCTCGATCCCTATAGGAAGTCGGTAAGTTCGACTTGTCAGAGTTGTATGATTTTTGTTTAACACTTGCTTAGGCGCAGGGGTTAATAGAACGCGTTTAGGCGCTGGGGGTCCAGTAGACTCCTGACTGTTTATCAATGTTTCATAGACAATGATTATAGCAATGTTTCACCCACACCCTTTCGTCACTTACTACTAATAATTAATGCAATAAATATTTTATTATTAATGTATTTAGAAAATAACAAAATATTTTTTACATTCAATTTTACAGAAAAAGAAATTATTCTGTATCCGTTGCAATATCCCCTTCAATATTTTCGAAACAGTTCTGGCAAATTTTGACTGTATGCAAATTTAAGCACAAGTAGATACCGCATTTTCTACATGTATATTGTGTTTTACATTTTTTCTTTTCTGCTTGGTAACACGGGCCACAATATTTTCGTTTACGATCTGAAAATATATCTGCTGTTGCTTCTTCTACACGTTCATTTTCCTTATATTTTTCTAAAAGAACTTGGAACTCTCTTGGAAGATTTCGACATAATGCTCTTCTTTTTCGTTGCCGAGATATATTACACGAGAATGTATTCCCGCAATGTTCATAATATGGTAAAATATTACCATGGGCCACTGTCTTGTGCTTCGTGCAACATTGTATGTGCCACATACTTTGTCAACGATATCCACACCTGCTTTAGTTTAATTATAGAACTGAATTATTTCAGGCTTTTTATGTTTATCCTCTTAAACTGTAGTACTGGATGTGTGATGACTCGACAGCTGCACCACAGTCTTTCCTTTTTTGGGTACATATGAAACAAGAGTTTCTTTTTTGGTATATCCAAAAATAATGTCATACTGATTCCTGTTCTTTGCCAGAACAAAAACAGACGGTACTTCTCTTTTCTTTTTTCTTATTATTCCTACGAATTTTTTTTCTTCTCCAGTTCCCGGACTAGTTTTAAACTCGTAAACCAATTGTCGGATGTAATATTCCGGCCGCTTCCAAATATTGGTGCTACTAATCTCAATACAACATTTTCTGCAGAATTATTCTTCCTGTACGGCCCTTCTGGCTGTGTACCGCAATAAATTTCCATATTGTATGTGTAAAACAACTTGGCGTCACACAGTGATAAAATTTTATTCCGTATTTATTGGGCTTTGAGGGGATATAGGGTAAGTCCGGTATAGTTGGACCAGCGGGATAGACGGACCAGGGCGAGAATTTCCAGACGTGTTTATCAGATGGCGCCCGCGATCCTAATTTGACGGAATGCCAGCCACGCCATACCAGTTAAGTGAAGGTGGTCGTTAAACAACGTTGAAATACATTTTTGTGACCGATTAGCGTTTAATACTACGTAACAAATTATTCGAAAATTTTATTGTGTGATGGTGAGTGAATTGATTGATTTTAGGTCAGTTTTACAAGATAGTTATGCATAATATAGATTATATGACCCCTGTAGACTAATTTAACCTAAAAATAAGAGCTCTGTAACCTTGATTAAGTATGAATAACCAGTGGTCCATCTCTCCCGTAAGTTTGGGATAGATGGATCGCATATTTTAGGGTGAGTTGGACCATAAATTATATTGCCAAAAATCGTATATATATATATATATATATATATATATATATATATATATATAGGTCAATTCAATACATTTATTTCTTTAACAGTGCCATGCCGACTAAATATAAACGCAAAGGAACATCAGAACGCGGAAATTGGTCTGCGGAATCACTCCATAATGTAATGGAAGCTGTGACAAATAAGACAATGGGCGTTGATCAGGCAGCCGAAGAATTTGGGATACCGAAAACGACCTTAAAAAGAAGACTGAAGTCTAGTAATAGTAATAGAATGAATCGCCTTGGACCTGACTCTCATCTAGGAGATGAGGCGGAGAAAAAATTAGTGGCTCACATACTTAAGTTACAGAAATATGATTTTGCTCCAGACAGAGACAGCGTTAGAAAAATGGCATATGAACTTGCAGAAAAACGTAAAATTAGGCATACTTCTAACCGAGATACGTGTAAAGCAGGCTATGATTGGCTCCAATTATTTTTAACTCGTCATCCTGAGATTTCAATCCGTAAAGCCGAGGGAATTCTTATTCACGAGCAACAGGTTTGTGCAAAGAAAATGTTAGAAAGTATTTTCGTTTACTAGCTCAGATTTTCAATGAAAATGATTTAAATGATAAGCGCGCCCATATATTCAATGTAGATGAAACTGGATTACAGTTAAACAATAAACCAGGTCAGGTTCTCGCCAAGAAGGGGTCAAAATGTGTGGCAAACATTACTTCAGCAGAAAAAGGGAAAACGATATCCGTAGTGGCCTGCTGCAATGCTGAAGGAGTGTTTCTGCCTCCATATTGTATTTTTAAGGGGAAGAATAGAAAGGAAGAATTTTCAACCGGAATGCCCCATGGGTCATATATCGCAATGCCAGAAAAGTCTGCATATGTTAATGCCGATATATTTCTTCATTGGCTGAAAACTCATTTCCTGCCAAGAAAACCGAATAGAAAAGTCTTACTTATTTTGGACGGACATGCTTCCCACACAAACTCTCTCAGTGTGTTGGTGTTTTCGGAAGCGAATGATATCATTCTTTTGTGCCTACCAGCGCATACAACCCATTTCCTGCAGCCATTGGATCGATCCTTTTTCAAGTCCTTAAAGAGCTACTATTATTCGGCCTGCACTAGCTTCATGAAAGCAAATCCTGCAAGAAAATTGAGTAGACTTCAGTTCGGTGAACTATTGGGTTGCTCTTGGAACAAAGCTGCTACGGTACAGAATGCTGTGTCCGGATTTAAAGCCACAGGTATTGTTCAATTTTGGCCCGATGCAATCCCAAATTACGCTTACCTTACTCCAAAGGAAAACGCTGATTTTGCTTCTGCAGAAAAAAATTTCCAAACTTCCTTGCCGTCCAATATGGATATTGTCAACAACGATGTGTCATTCACTAACGATTCTCCACAGCCAAGTTGTTCTCATCATAGTGACAAAGTAATTAATACGCGTCCGTCTACAAAAACTGTCACACCTGGGAAGCTTCTGGATGACATATCACTAATTCCTGTTTCTGCGTGTTTACAAAAATCCAAGAGACGCGGACGTCAACTTGCAGAAGTTCTTAATAGGCCTGAAAATATCGAAGTTGTGAAGAACAAGAAACGTCCCTCATCTACAGCCCCATTAAAGAAGCAAAAAAATATTTTAAAAAAGGTAAAACGCCCGTTAAGAAGAGCAACAGTTCCTACCTCAGACTCCTTTGATTCTGATAGCCCTATACTAGATGATGAGAGTAGTGACGGTGAAACAGAAGACAATGCTGAGTGCATAGGCTGTGGGAGGAGTTTCTCAGTACAAAAAAGAAAGATGAATGGCTCTGTTGCATTATTTGCAAAGGTTGGACGCATGAAGGATGTCCCGATGTCGATGGCCATCTAAACCGGAGAAGGTCCGTCTAACCCAAATTTCTTGCAGTTATATTTTTTTAGTTTTATCTTTTTGAGAATAATATTTTCTAGTTTTGTTATCACCAGCCTGTACTCTTGTATGTAATAAATACTTACACGAATATTCAGAATCTTACTAAACATTTCGATGAAGTTTTGTTAATTTCAATAAAAGTGGTCCAACTATACCGGACTTACCCTATTGACGAAATCCACAGCGCCCGACGTAATGCTGGAAGCATTTCATCAACTGTAACATTCTGCCCAATATGATAATGAGATTTACAGTTTTCTTTCTAAAAAAAACTCAAAAATGTCTATTATCGGGGCTAATTTATCGACCGCCTTCCTTTGAGGCTCTGTAAATAAAAAATCAAACCGAACACATCTAATAAGAAACCTGAATCTTTTTTCCGACATTGTCATTCGGAATATGTCAATTCCAAGACCGTCAGATGGAAAAAAATCGGAAAGTCTTTGGTGGTTGCCTCGAAATACTGCTGCCAAATATAGAAGAGCTAAGAATGCTTCTATTTCTATTTGATCTGTTTCTGTGCAGTCTCTTTCTCGCGCAAATTTTTCTCTAATGCTGTTTATATAATTGTTTGTATTTTCTACTAGCAAAGATAAAATACGATTGTCAAAGAATAATCGCCAACAGTCCATTTCTTTTTCAACATTCTTAGCCGTCCGGTCCATAACACCAGGAAGCCTGCATAAAATATTATGTGGAGGAGTTTGTGTAATTCGCCATGGAAATTTTCGCCATTGTGTACCGTCTCGGGCTGCAATCAGAAATATAAATAATGTATAATGTTTATAATTTCATATTCTGCTCCGTGCGAATGCATTATATTATAATATCTGTAACTTTTTTCAACTAAATTATGTTGTAGGTAATGTGTTTGTAAGACCTAAAAATTTTACAACATAACTCAAAGGGCAATTCCATGGACAATTAACTAGTGACTTCAGATGTAGGCAAATGCAACTGTCTTTCTGTTGCAAGACACTCTAACTCAGTTTTATATTTTTGTACCCTCAGTAGTTCTGTGGATGCTATCAAATATTCCATTTGTGCTTGCACTTTTTCATCTCCATTAGTTTTTGTCAGCATTGTGGAGCGCTTTTGTTTTTTCTTGCGTTTGGAAAAACTTGTCACTGGCAATGTGGGTGATGAGATTCAGTTAGGTCGGGCGTTTTGAGTATGGGAATCAAGCTCTTCTTCCTCATCAGAGACATCCCAACTACACTCGGCGACTCCTTAAGCCGCGTACAGACCGGATTTCCAAAGCTAGCCAACGGCACATGTGAATTATGTTGGAACGCGTTGGTTTTGGTGTGTACGGTGGCGACCACTCGAAGCCAACGCTTCCCAACGGGAACGTTGGCCTAACGCTTCCCAACGGGAACGTTGGCCTTGGCTAGCGTTCGGTAGTCTAGCGGTAATATCAAAGAGATGCGTGTTTGTGTCGAATTTGGTTTGCACGTGATTTGGAAATTATTTTCTGATTTCAGTCGTTGGAAAACATCTGTTCCGTGCGTACGCTTTTATTATTAATATTTTGATATGAAGTGGACCGAAGATATGTGTTTGAAATTGATAGAAATTTATAGGAATAATCCTATTTTATGGGACCTTACTAATTCGCAGTTTAAATTGGCGAAAAAGAAAGTAGACATTTGGCAACGCATAGCAACTGAAGTTAACTGTGAGATCTCAGAAGTTAAGAAAAAAATTGAAAGTTTGATGACCTCTTACCGCCGAGAACTTCGCCGTGAAAATACGACGTTTTCTGAAATGGGAACAGAAGATGTATACCATTCGAAATGGTTTGCATTCAAAGCTATGCAGTTTCTCAATAGCAAGTTTCGTCGTAGAAAAACTAAAAACACTGAAACTGTAAGTATACACATTTATTTTTTAAACATATCCTAGTAAATAGTTTTATAAACATCAAAACCCCGAATCACGTAAACCCCCGAAAGATTATTGCACCTTTTCCGAGGAAGGTCTTTTGTCAAAGAAGGCACGTAAAACATACAAAAAAGTACAACATATTAAAAATACATCTATGGCACAATACAGTAGGGATACCTTTTCTATACATAGTCATTTTGCCAAGGTACAGATCCGATACACGTAAAATATTCGGCAAACTCAGCTCGTATATGTTCAGCACTTGTAGCCGATTTTCGAGCTACTTTTGAAATTGAGGTAAATCCAGTTTGACCGTCGTATTGTTGTCGCCATAATCCTTCTATTATTTGTCCATTTTTCTCGCTATCAAAACTTCCATTTGGACTATACACATGTTTCGAAGATTGATTTTTTCTCAAATAATTGTGCAAGTAAACGCATACCATAACAATATTCTGTGCTTTATGTGGTTCTAACAACATTGGCTTCCTGAAAACTCGAAACACCGCAGATGATATACCGAATACATTTTCCACAATTCTTCTCGCTCGCGAAAGTCTATAATTGAATACTCGTTTAGGGGATCCTTTTTGATGAGAACCTGAGTATAGTTTTAAAATATTATCTTTTAAAGGGAAGGCTTCATGGGCAACGAAAACGTATGGAATACGGTTGTGTCCTCCCGCTAAAACATCTGGATTTGGCAAATTAAGAGTATTTTCTTCAAGTTTTTTTAACAAAGTCGTATTTCTGAAAACACCTCCGTCAGAAATTCTTCCCTGACATCCAATATCGGCATATAGAAAGTTGTAATCAGCGTCGACAAGTGCAAAAAGGACAATGCTGAATGTTAATTTATAATTAAAATGATTACTCCCACTACAAATTGGTGCTTGTATTTGTACTTGATTGCCATCCATGGCACCGAGGCAATGGGAAAAATTCCAATTTTCTTCATATTGGCGAGCTACTGTAAGCCAATCCTCTGAGGTTTCCGGTAGCTGGAAAAAAGTTTTGATGTATTCAGAAAAGTAGCTAATAAAAAATGAAATAGGGAATACATAAGAACGGTACAAGAATTAAAGTTAATAACTGCTAACATATTGTTAAGTATGATGGCAAATTATTCGGTTCCGGGTTCCGGCTAACTAGCTAGCGGATCAGTTCAAAAATATGGGTATTAGCCGAGAAACACAAATCGTATCTCAATTACACAAATCATAAACATAGGACCAATTAGACTACGTAGTTAGTTCTCAATTATTTGTTTACAGGAGATCGATTTCGCCGGAAACACTGAATCAGAAGACTTGTCGTCAGACTTACAGCAAGAAAATAATGAAAATGTACAGGAAGACGGAGAAATTATCGAAGAAACGCAAGTTGAATCAAATAATGAAATAAGTCAATCTAAACCACTTACACTTACCAAACCCAAAAAAGTGAGAAGCGAACATCCTCGAATAGACGAGACCTTCAACATCTTGAAAAATATTCAAGCAAAGAAATTGAGGAGGACAGAGAAAACGGAATCTACTCTATACGGGGAGTATATGGCTAGTCCGCTTGAAAAGTTTGATTCACGTACACGAGCTGTGGTTAAACACAAATTTGCCACCATTCTTTTCGAAGCGGAAATGGGAACATATGCAGCTCTGCTTCCTGCATCAGTGCATCCAAACCCCAGCCCGCAATGGAGTAACCCTGAAAGTAACAGTTCGGCGGTATCATCAACTCCATTGCCATCACCTAATTATTGCCAGCAACCAGAACAGAGATACCAGGAAACACGAACATCTGGCTGGGATGCAACATCAGCAACCAATAGTGACTCCATACCAGCACATTTGCCCGCGCGTGGTTCTGGTCCAGTACTTGTCGCACCCAGTATATGGCACGGATGTCTACATCCACTAATGAGTCTTCACCTGATTTTGCTATAAAATACACAGAACTGTTTTGCCTTCCGCAAACAAATTGAAAAAATATACTTAAGTTATGTTTTTATACGCTCAAATTTTGTAAGCAGAACTAATAAAAATTTACCTTAATATATTTTTGTAGTGAGTCAACTAAAGCCGAGCAAACTGCTGGTATAATGGACGAGATTAATTGTATCGATACTTTAAATGTGTATGCAAGACTAGTAAAGGAATTTCCAGTTGCTAGATAGTGCAGGGTAATGGCCAATCTTTCTTTAGCTGGAATAGCTTTTCGGTAATTGGTATCCTTTTTTTCAATTTTTGGAGCCACTAAATTAAGCAGTTCATCAAAAATTTCTGGGGTCATTCGGCAGAAGTTCCTAAAATGACCATAGTCTTCATTCCGGAGCTCATCCAATAAATTACTCGCGCTGTAGAAACTTCTGTTTTTATACGCTGTTGTCATCCACCAGCGTCTGCGCTTTCGTTTCTTACTCTTTTTGTTGAGTAACTTATGTAAAACGAGAAATCCTGCACTTGCACACAATAAATCATCACCATTTTCGCTCGATGACATCCCAAAACAATTAAAAACCACCGAACCGCGACCAACGGTCTCCAATGCAATACTAAAAATTCAGTATGAACGATGTTGTCAAATCCTTCCCAATGCTTTCCATTGTCAACGCCAACTATAGCACATGTGCCGTTGGCGTTGGTCTACGTTGGAAATCCGGTCTGTACGCGGCTTTAAAACTTCCAACACAGCATTGTTCAACCTATTAATTCCATTTGCAAATGAATTGGTGCCTGTTCACCTACAAAAGTGTTTGGATTGTTAAAAAGGGGGAATTCCATAGTGGCATCGAATGCCGTTTGGCATGACTGGTCTAAAAAGAGCGCTGTTATCGCTTTTGCTTACTTTTTTATTTTCAAGACCTAAATGGGAAATAAGTTTTGAGGACATTGTAGCTAATTTTCGTAATCAGATGATTTTATGTTTATTTTTGCAATAAACCTGAAAACGATTGTACCTGTCCTTCGAAGGTGGTTGAAGGTACGATCACATTTTCACGTTGAAGAATGTCAATTTATAGTTTAAATTGACGTGTTTTGGGATAATCCATAATTATGTACAGGAATCGAAATAATGAAAGTATTCCATTAGGCTTTTCTATACTGTAGAAACCACACAATATCATCAAATATTTAAAATGTGTTTTCAATAAAGAACTGCGTATCAACAAACAGGATGTGCTTTCAGATACACTTGTCTAGCAAGTCTATTTCATTCATCAACTATTTTTGCAAATTGGTTAAGAAATAATTGATTTTCTCATTATTTGATTCGACTCTTTGAAATAAATCAGTTATAATTTAAATTCCTTTGATGCAAAGGGGAAATGTCATTTTTAATAAATAATAAAACTCTGTTGTCACTATTTTGTTCGATGATGCCAAGTTAACTAGTACAATAGGGATGTTGAGAATTTTTTTAAAAAGGTCCTACATTTTGAGTAATTACCTTAATAGATCACAAAAACGTGTTTTCTGTTTTTGATGCTTGGAAAACTAAAAAGCTTCAATTTTAAATTAAACTTTTCATGACCATTCAAAAACACTGTCGGGATAGGTCGTGACGTCACATAACTATTACACAAACCTGTGACATAACTGTGAGTAAAAAAACGTGGAAAATATCGTCCCATTTTTTATTATACACTGGCGAGCAAAAAATTGAGGTCACCTTAAAATTTTCATGTTCTTTGAAATTTTACGTTTTCAGATCGTATTCGCAAACTCTACATCATTGCATGTGCTTTTGTAAGCTGAATGTGATACTCTATACTAAAGAAAAATGCATTTTTTTTTTGGATTCCATGATTTATTCTGAAAAAGCAACAAATTAACATTTTGGGCGGAATTCAACATTTTGTTGT
Organism: Galeruca laticollis; assembly: GCA_963921935.1. Classification (NCBI taxonomy): domain Eukaryota; kingdom Metazoa; phylum Arthropoda; class Insecta; order Coleoptera; family Chrysomelidae; genus Galeruca; species Galeruca laticollis. The sequence continues at coordinate 175,116,340 of OY998177.1, forward strand.
TAGGCAAAATATGGAACGAACAAAATGAAAAAACTTTACACTAATAACGTGTATTCCCACTTCTTGCATTGATGACTGCTTGAAGTCGGCGCGGCATACTTTGAATTAAGTTGCGGATCACATTCTGGTCGATGTTATTCCATTCCTGCAACAGCAATCTTCGCATCTCCTGGGTAGTTCTTGGTGCTGGTGTGTGTCTGCGGATCAGTTGTTCCAACTCGTCCCAGACATGTTCTATGGGATTCTTATCTGGGCTGCGGGCTGGCCAGTCAAACCGCCTAATTTCTACCTCATCCAGATACTCCCTGACAATTCTGGCTGTATGTGGTCTCGCATTATCTTGCATAAAAATGCCACGTTCCCCCATAGTCACCATGAAAGACATAACATGGTCTTCTAGCACCTTCGTAATGTACCTGCGAGAGGTTAGGGAGCCATTTTCTATGAAGACCAACTCTGTACGAGCTTGTGAGTGATTCCCGCCAATGCACACTTCAGCATATCTTTTCCCAGGTCTTCTCCACACTCGTCGACGTCCATCTTCTGCATGACAGTCTAGCAGCATGAAGTCTTCTTCTAACGATACATTCACTAACGTTGACATTTCTCACTTCTTCCAACTGATTTCGCAGTGAAATCGCAGTAGCTGTCCTATTCCGCAAAGTTCTGGACACCAAAAAACGGTCATCTCGTTGAGTGGTAACTGTTTTTCGCCCAGACCCTGGTGTTCTAGTGATCAGGCCAGTCTCCAGAAAGCGCTGGTACACCCTTTGCACACCACAAAGACTAGCACCCACAATTCTTGCAGTTTCACGTTGCCCCCGACCTTCTTGTAACAGCGCAACAGTTCTTGCCACAACAATCGGATCTGAAGACATTATGGGCCTGTTAAATCACTATACTTTGCAATCATTAGGTTTTACACAAAGTATCAACAGTAAACTGGAAAACAGGCAAGGGAAATGTGAATGTTTAATTAGCGCAAAGGCACATTTTTCATAAAAGTCGTACTCTAATAAATCGAATGACAGCTGTCAAGTCTCGGAAAAATTGCTTTAACGCCTACTAATACTATTATGTCCATCAATATTGACGGTAAAATTATTCGCAATTTCTGAAGTGACCTCAATTTTTTGCTCGCCAGTGTATAACGGTTTCTGATATATTAGATACAAAATATAGTAATGATCATTACTGGTATAGGGGAGACTGTTGTTGTATACTGGGACAATATTCTTGTAATTGAAATAGAAAATTTGTTGAATGATTTTTAACTATTGTGAACATTCTAATATATTCAAAATTAGTTTGTTCATCAACACCTGCAAAAATTTTAACAATTTTTACATTTTAACTAAGAAAAAATTGAAGGTCCCACTATACACCACTTTCCCACTATGCAACCACCCCATGTTTCATACTGGGAAAGATGCATGTGTATAGTGGGACAATGGTTTTTGAAGCCAAATAAATAAATACAGAAATAAATTTTGGTCGTTTATTGACAAAATAATAAATCTTCTAAATAAACTGAGTAGGTCGCCCAATCGTAATGATAGGAAAACATATCTCTCAACATAACTTTAACTATAAAACATAACTTGAGCTAGAAAACATAACTTGAACTTATAGTTTTCATCTTACCTATCAAAAATAAATATATTCGGAGAGGTAGTAGAAATGGGAAAGTATTAACTAGGCTGTAAATTCAAAACAAGAAAGAAATTAACAGTGTCGAGAAGCATTATTGCATATGAAAGTCCTCGAAATCGAAATCAAAAAACCACTGCTTAGCTGCTCTTTCAGTTCCACCAGAAGCAAAAGGCATTGGAAGTTTTTGAATGATATTTTCTTCCGACATAACATCTTCATCTCGGTTTTCAGGAAAGCTGAACCTATTTTTTCTATTTGACCAACGAAGTGTTTGGTGCTTTTTTTCATGGGTTACTGAACAAGTATGAAATCAGATATATTAAGTATCTCATTTTGATCCTTCATAAATTCATCGGAGATATCCGCATCTGAATCATCATCACATATTTCAGTCACTGAAAAGTCACTCTCGCTTGAGCTGTCATTTTTCGGTGCGAATAAATTTCTTTTAACTTCGTTGGCCTTCTCAATTCTCTGTCACTTTTGAGATGTTTTTTCCAACTTCAACCTCAATATTTCTTTCTTCTCTTCAGTTATGGGAGTATCAGTTAATATAGTAGAAGTAGTTTTTTTCCTGGCACTAGTATTTGTTTTTCGAGGTGCAGCCTTTGCAAATGGTCTTACAGTTTCCGGGGTAACAATATTCTTTTCGAGTGATTTTATTCCAGTGCTGGACATTCCATAGCAGCTTGGAATTGGATTTTCAACAGAGTTATCTGCAGTTGTATTGGCCAATTGAACTGGTTTCTCGGTTTCAATTCGGTTTGACACGTAGGAGCCTAAAAAGTCGCAATCTTGAAATATTGCAAAATTTAAAGGACAAATGCCAGTTTTTTCAAATCTTTTGATAATGTTTTCAGGTGTGAAAGCTAGTGGAAACGATTTTCCAACTATATCGGTGATGTTATAGATTGTCACAGGAATGCCGGGGTTTTGTAGCATCCAGTCATCCATTGATCTGTTGTAGTAGATTTTGAAAGGGCCAAAACAACTGACGTCCAAAGGTTGCAAGCGATGGCTACAGTGAGGTGGTAATGTAAGAAGAACTATGCCATGTTTTATGCAATATTCAAGTACCCTAACATCTGTATGACTCTCGTGGTTATCAAGAATAAGTAAAATTTTGTTGTCATTGTTACAATGTATGGTGTCTGAAACATGCTGTAAGTATTCTCTAAAATTACTACCACACATCCATTCACTAGCATTCGCTGTTCCTTTTGATACAGGGGGAGCACCAAGCAGCATGTGTGGCTTGAAATGTATGCGTGCAAATACGAAGAAGGGTGGTACAAATGTACCATTGGCGCATATAGTGGCACACATTGTTACTAGTATACCTCTTTCGCCACTAGTAATTTTACCAACCTGTTTTTGACCACATGGTGCAGCTATTTTTGGAGGCTTATGTACAGTAGTTACACCAGTTTCGTCACAGTTAAAAATTTGGTTGGGGTTGAAACTGTATTTGTCCAGAACTGTACGCAAGTTTTTGAAAAAAAGTTCTACATTGTGGCGGTTGAAGCTAGTTGCGCGACTCATACTTGTGGCATCGGGCGTTCTCAGGCTTATCTTATGTCGGATTCGGAAAAGTTTGAACCATTGTTCCCCAGCGATTTTATTTTCTGAGCATTTTCTTGGAATTTTTTTCTTTTTTGCGTCGGCATATCTATAAGCCAACTCTCTAGCTTCTTTGCTTGTTAATCCGTAGCACATTTGGGATGAAGTAACTAAATATTCGCTAAGCAGTTGTTCATCGTCACTGAAAATTTGCTTAAAGCCATGTTGCCTCTGAAAATTTACTTCCTGCGTGTCTGCTTAATTGATGTTATGTTTTTTCAAGTGTCTATGCAACGCTGATTTGCTAACTCCAAATTGAAGTGCAGCATTCCTAATATTGATCTCATTTTTAAGAACAGCCTCTACTGCCTTTTGCATTTTTTCAGCATTCTCAAGGTCTATTCTCCTACTCTCAAGAAACGGTTTTTTATTTTTGCGGCCCCTTTTCTTGTCCATTTCTGGAAAAAAAGGTAATTAGAGAGTTAAACTTGAAAGAAACAAAAATATTCTATTAGAGAGAAAAAAAAATTCTCCCAATATGCAACTCTGCAACAACAATATGCAATTCTGTCCCACTATACACTGTCCCACTATACACCCGTATACACTTTTTAACATTTTCGGAATTAAAAAAAACAAACAAATAACATTGAAAAATAACCTCAACTCACCTTCAAGACACCTTCGGGCACAGTTATTCTCAAATACGGAACAAACAAATGAATATTTCTGGCCTAAACTGTGCCCAACACGTGGTCGTATAAAAAAACTTTTACACTCTGATGCTCACATTAACGAGATTGACGCCATAATGAAGACTCTAGCGGCGAGTGGCAAGGGTATATCCACTGCGTATATATAATGCAGTTGACACAACTTTTTTCGGTATTTTAAGCGATACCGTTGGCGGGCAATTTGAATTGTCCCACTATACAACAGTTTCTCCTACTACCAATCTATCAAGACTCCAGAAAGGAGTCCGGTTCTGACCGATATTCAGCTACTAGTTGATAATTTCAGCTCTCGATCAAATTATTATTTTTGTGGTAAAAACTCAAAAATATTTCAATTAAAGTGTATAGTTATCTTCAAGTTAGTGTAAACTGCGATTCAAAGAAGTTTATTTCCTGTAAGTCGAATCACATTATCATATTAGAACTTGATACATAATAAAGTAACAAAGTGAAATATTCGTACTATCTACAAAAACGAGCCTTTAGTTTTTGTGGTTTTACAAGTAATTAAGGTTCCACGTATATTTATTTCAAATGGGTACAGGGCCGTATTCAGATTTTCCAAACATCTGAAATAATGGAAGCCCATACCGAAAACCATACCATTTTACAAACTACAATGCAGAACCAAACCAGAAACTACTCAACTGTCGTCAGCCAACCTGCCACGCCAAAATTTCCGTCAAAATCTCAAGCAATCGTATTTAGCTCCATCGATGGCATAAAACTTCATGAATATATATTAGCCACAGGACCTTTAGTCAATACAAAAAAATATTCTCTTCTGTTTTCGAATATCACACAACAGAATATGCATGTATCTGAGTAACGCAGATATAGTCGATGAATTTCTTCGTCAACATGGAGCAATTACTATTAATAATAGAATCATCAATGCAAGATGCCTTATTACTCCTTCGGAGGGTCTAATCCTGTCCAACGTTTGTCCTTCAATACCAAATTCAATTCTGGAAAAGAGTTTAACCGATAACAACCTAACATTACTGTCCCCTATATCTTTTTTGAGAGTCGATATCCCAAATCCCGAATATTCCCATATTTCGAGTTTTCGCAGACAAATCTACATATCTGCATCTGACAACCAGTTTATCCCTGAATCTATGCTTATTACCTATGAAAACACCCAATACCGGGTATGTATATCCAGAAATATTTTCTGCTACAAATGTAACCAGCCTGGGCACATATCAAACAACTGTACAACAGAAATTAGGCAATGTGAAACACAAGTTGTACAAGATACATCTCATCCGTCAACTTCTCCAAACGAAAACAATTTTTCCGATATCTCCCGTGAAAATCGAAATATGGATATTGAAGTTTCAGATATAGACGTAACTGGTAAGAGAAAAGCAAATGAGATTGCCACAACTCCGTTAGAAGAGCAGACTATCTTAACTCCTGTCTCTACTTTGGCAACATTAATCCTGCAAGTGATAAAGAACATCACCAACTACAAACCATCCAATTCGGTAAGTAACACCGCAGAACTAATTAAAAAAAATTTAAAATTTTCGACTCGACAACAATACACTTATGATATCCTTTGATGTCAGCAACCTGTTTACGTCCATACCTAAATCTGAAACTTTACCTTTAGTGTCAAACTTACTTTCTCTACACTCAATTCCCGATTCTACAAAAACTGATATCTTAACTTTGTTGAATTTTTGCATTTCTCAAGATTTTTCTGTCTTTAATGTGAAATCTTATAGCCAACCTGAAGGCTTGGCTATGGGCAACCCTCTCTCTCCGTTCTTGGCTGACATTTTTATGGAAAATTTGGAAAGCTCATACATTATCCACAAGATTAATAAAATTATTAGTTGGTTTCGTTACGTCGATGATTGCCTGGTTTTCATTGCAGGTAACTCCAATAATAATAATAATAATAATAATAATAATAATAATAATCATAATAATAATAATAATAATAATAATAATAATAATAATAATAATAATAATAATAATAATAATAGATAGATAGATAGATGGTTTATTGACCCCATTCACATACATAGTACATTAGAAGTCAGTGAAAGTAGTACATATGAATACATTTTACCAACTAAAAATATTAAAGATTGTATAGTGTTGTATATGACAAATTTAAAATATAATAAAAATAATAGAAAGTAAAAATTTTACATAAATACAGATATACATTTCATAAAGTAAAAATATTGATGAAAATATGACAATTTTAAAATATAAAATAAGTTAAAAAATAATTAAAAGTAAAAATTAAATTAAACAAAACAAACAAACATATAAGCATTAAGCCCAAGTATTCAATTCCTCCAAAAACTCATCAACTGTATAAAAACAATAATTTAAAAGAAAAGACTTAGCAAAATGTTTAAATTGAACTCTCGTCATATCACTTTTATTTATATGTTCAAAATATTTTACAAATGAATTGTACAATGTAACATCCAACTTATTGTTTTTTGTTGTTTTCAGTCTAGATTTGAGAATGACAATGTCTTTACTATTTCTAGTATCATAATTATGAACATCTGCATGTTTAGTAAGAACATATCGATTTTTATGTGTTTCAATTAACACTTCGAAAATATACAAGCACGGAAGCGGCAATATTTCAAGTTTTTTGAATATTTTTTTACAATTGGTGTTTCTTGGTGCGTTGTAAATTATTCTAACTACAGTTTTCTGTAGCACAAATACTTTGTGCACTGATGTGCTGCTGCCCCATAGCATAATACCATATGTTAAATTGCTATGAAAAAGTGAATAATATACAGACTTTAACAAATGAGTTGGTATACATGATTTTAATTGACGAATTACAAAAACTTGGCTCGCTAATTTTGAACAAAGGTAGTCAACATGATGTGACCAACTTAAGTTTGTATCCAAATGAATGCCCAGTAATTTAATAATAATAATAATAATAATAATAATAATAACATCCACACATAAATATATTACAAACCAAATAAACAATATTATAAGAAATCCCCAGCTAACACCAGATTTTCTCACACAGGACAGAACATACATAAAACCAAAGAGTAATGAAACACAAAACCCTGCCAACTACCGACCGATAACATGCCTCCAAACATTATATAAAATAATTACATCATTGATATGCAAGAAAATAGAAAAACATTTAGAAACAAACAACATCATAACAGAAGAACAGAAAGGTTGCAGAAAAAGAAGCCAGGGATGCAAGGAACAATTTATCATTGACAGTGTCATTATGAAACAAGCAGAAAAACAACAAAGAAACATACACACATGCTACATTGACTATAAGAAAGCTTTTGACTCTGTACCTCACTCCTGGCTGCTAAAAATACTGGACATATATAAGATACATCCGATGATTAAATCATTTCTTACGCACGTAATGACAACATGGAAACCAAGAATACATTTAACAACAAGCGATGAAGAAATAATAACAGAGAGCATTGAAATCAACAGAGGTATCTTCCAAGGAGACTCCCTCAGCGCCCTATGGTTCTGTATGTGTCTAAATCCCTTATCAAATGCATTAAATGACACAAATCATGGATTCCAAATCAAACATCAGAAAACAGTTAAACACACCATCAACCACCTACTGTACATGGATGATATCAAATTATATGCTCGATCTCAAACACAAATTAAAAACTTGCTCAAAGTAACAGAACATATCACAAACGACATAAAAATGGAATTCGGAATCAACAAATGCAAAATACTACACATAGAAAGAGGAAAATGGAAGGAAGAGATAGAGACAGAAATACTGAACGATGAAGAACTAAGAAACATGCAGCAAAATGAAACATACAAATATTTAGGATTCCAACAGAACACAAGGATAAATCATACAGAAATAAAAGAACATATTGTACAAGAATACAAAAAACGACTAACATTACTAATGAACACTAAGTTGAATTCGAAAAACCTCTTCAAAGCAATAAACACATACGTGATTCCCCTCCTTACATATTCATTCGGGATTATCAAATGGACACAAACCGACCTTGAAAACATCAACAGACTTACGAGAACAGAACAAACAAAACATAGAAACCACCACCCACACGCATGCAAAGAAAGAATAACAATAGGAAGAAAAGAGGGAGGAAGAGGAATGATGGATGTTGTCACACTACACACAAACCAGATAAAAAAACTCAGAAATTTCTTCTATAGTAAACAATCATTATTACATAGAGCAATTGTACAAGCAGACAGAGAATACACACCTCTCAACCTCTCGCACACGCAACAAATATACAATACACAAACACAACAGCAGAAGATTGAAGAATGGACACAGAAAGAATTACATGGTAAACATACTTACAACATGGAAAATGAATACATCAGTAAAACAGACTCGTACAAATGGCTCCAAAAAGGTGAACTGTATCCTGAAACAGAAGGCTTCACATTAGCGATCCAGGATCAGGTTATTGCTACAAGAAATTACAAAAAATACATAATGAAAGACCCTAACACCACAGACGACAAATGCAGAAAATGCCACCAATTTCCCGAAACAATCGACCACATTACGGCAGGATGTAAGTTGATGGCTAGATCTGGATATACTAACAGACATAATACAGCGGCAAAGATCATACACCAGCAGCTTGTACTACAACATAAACTCATCACAGAAACACAACCATTTCACACATACACACCACAAACGATATTGGAAAACGAAGAATACAAGTTATATTGGGATATTACCATTCATACAGACAAAACAGTAATGCACAATAGACCGGATATAACATTACAAATCAAAAATGAGAAGATCACATACATTATTGATATTGCTGTTCCATCTGTCAATAATATAAATAACAAATACAGAGAAAAGAAAGATAAATACCAGCAGTTAGCAATAGAAATAGAACGTATATGGAAACAGAAACAAGTAATTGTAATACCTTTTATAATATCTGTTACATGAATTACCCCAAAAACATTCATCACACACCTCACGCAATTAAATCTTCCACATTACACCCACATCCAGATACAAATAGCAGTCATCCTACACACATGCAATATCACCAGATCATTTCTAAACCAAAGATAGAGTAAAAGTAGACTTGAGTGCAAACTCCGTCTGCTATTTATAAGAAATCACAATTGTGAGAAATAGAGACGAATAATAATAATAATAATAATAATAATAATAATAATAATAATAATAATAATAATAATAATAATAATAATAATAATAATAATAATAATAATAATAATAATAATAATAATAATAATAATAATAATAATAATAGATAGATAGATAGATAGATGGTTTATTGACCCCGTTCACATACATAGTACATTAGAAGTCAGTGAAAGTAGTACATATGAATACATTTTACCAACTAAAAATATTAAAGATTGTATAGTGTTGTATATGACAAATTTAAAATATAATAAAAATAATAGAAAGTAAAAATTTTACATAAATACAGACATACATTTCATAAAGTGAAAATATTGATGAAAATATGACAATTTTAAAATATAAAATAAGTTATAAAATAATAGAAAGTAAAAATTAAATTAAACAAAACAAACATATAAACATTAAGCCCAAGTATTCAATTCCTCCAAAAACTCATCAACTGTATAAAAACAATAATTTAAAAGAAAAGCAAAATGTTTAAATTGAACTCTCGTCATATCACTTATATTTATATGTTCAAAATATTTTACAAATGAATTGTACAATGTAACATCCAACTTATTGTTTTTTGTTGTTTTCAGTCTAGATTTGAGAATGACAATGTCTTTACTATTTCTAGTATCATAATTATGAACATCTGCATGTTTAGTCAGAACATATCGATTTTTATGTGTTTCAATTAACACTTCGAAAATATACAAGCACGGAAGCGGCAATATTTCAAGTTTTTTGAATATTTTTTTACAATTGGTGTTTCTTGGTGCGTTGTAAATTATTCTAACTACAGTTTTCTGTAGCACAAATACTTTGTGCACTGATGTGCTGCTGCCCCATAGCATAATACCATATGTTAAATTGCTATGAAAAAGTGAATAATATACAGACTTTAACAAATGAGTTTGTATACATGATTTTAATTGACGAATTACAAAAACTTGGCTCGCTAATTTTGAACAAAGGTAGTCAACATGAGGTGACCAACTTAAGTTTGTATCCAAATGAATGCCCAGTAATTTAACTGGCTCTGATTTTATAGCCCATTTATCTAAACTGAAAAGAATGTGTTTCGTTTTAGTGTCGTTGAGTTTCAGCTTATTTGCCAGGAACCACTGATTCAACAAAATATTATCACCAGCTTGTGTGCCATCAGATAAAGTTGTAGTATCATCAGCGAATAAAATACAAAAAGTGTCAATAGCCTCTGGTAAATCGTTAACAAATATTATAAAAAGTATTGGACCCAAAATCGAGCCCTGAGGAATGCCGTTGTCTATATTACGTAAATCAGACTGGTTGTTTCCACAAACTACATACTGTTTCCTATTACTTAAATAAGATGTCAGTAATTTGTGTGCATTTCCTCTAATACCATAAAATTCCAGTTTATTTAGGAGTAAATCCGCTGGAACACAATCAAAAGCCTTCGTTAAGTCGCATAACGCCTTCCTCTAGTTTCTGTACAACTTCCTCTAAGAGTCGAAGAAGAGCACGTATGCATGATTTATTTTTGCGATAGCCGAATTGAAATTCCGTTAGAAGTGACTTATCTTCCAAATAATTGATTAATTTTTCTTTGACTATCAATTCAAATATTTTGTTAATCGTCGGTAAAATTGCTATGGGTCTAAAATTTTCTGGAGAATCTATATCACCATTTTTATATAATGGAATAATTTTTGATATTTTAAAGGAGTCAGGCCAAGATCCTTCCTCTAAGCATTTATTAAATAAAATGGTCAGTGGATATGTCAATGAGTGTATACAACGTTTCAATATTTTGCTATTTATATTGTAAAAATCTAAACATGACGAATGACTTAATTTCAATATAGCCTCATGGACATCACTTTCCAATATTGCACTCATAAAGAATGAAAATGCAGGTTTATTTAGTTTATTTAAAAAGAAACTCGACTCGTATTGAGAATCACCAAGAGATTTTAATACTATTTCCGATACCGATGTAAAAAATTCATTGAATTTTTGTGGTGATATATCGGACTGTTCGGTTTTATTAATTTTAGTTCTTCTTTCCGATTTTACGATTGTCCAACATGTTTCACTTTTATTATCCGAATCTTTTATTATCTTTGAGTAATGACATTTTTTCTCATACTACGCAATGTGTTGTTGAACCATTTGATATTAGATTTATTTGTTTTAACAGTTTTTTCACAAAAACAAGTATCAGAGATATGTTTCAGCGTATTCAATATGTTTTCTGCCAAATTATCTGCACCCATATTATGAACATCCAAATCATTCCAAGAAACTTCAGAAAGTTTATCAGAAAAAGCCTTTATTGTTGCGTCGTTAATAACACGTTTAATAATGGGGACATTTTCATTCAATAGGTGATTAAAATATATGTATTGGCCGTTGTGATCAGACACTAGAGGATCTACTACTCCCACTTTAGTGAGACTAGGGTCTATGTTTGTAACTATGTTATCTAGACAGGATTGACTATTCAGGACTATTCTAGTGGGCTCCTCAATCGTATGGCGTAATCCGAAACTTGTGAAGACTGTTTTAAGATCTTTGGATTTATCGTCGTTCTTTGAAATGTCTAAATTGAAGTCCCCTACCAAGACAATGTATTTGTATTTTCTATGAATATATTCAAGAAGTTTAATAATTTGATCTTTAAATATGGTAAAATTATCTCTACTTGACGATCTATAAAGAGCAATTATTATGGTGTCTTTCAATTCTACTCCACAAAACTCGGCATCGTAGATAACAGAAAACTGCTTCAGATCAACTGCCTTGCATATTAGATGCGATTTTGAAAATATTGCCACTCCCCCATGTTGCTTTCTAGAACGAGTAAAATCGGAGATGAAGTTATAATCATTTAATTTGATTATTCTTATCTAACCAATGTTCTGAAAAACATACGATATCAAATGGATGTTCGGTTAAGAAAACTGAAAGTTCATGTAACTTATTTTGAAGACTATTTACGTTAATATGGAAAACCGAAATATGCTGTCTATATTTACTGTTTATTCGTCTGCTCCACGGAATTGAACATGACTCTTCTTGGCTGAAAAAACTGATTGATGATTACTCCTGTAGGCCATATTTCCGGTATTAAAATTTTTTCTAGTTCAAGAACAGGCACTGTTATCTTGAATGAAGCATATTTAAGTGGTTGGCGAGAGTTCAACTTTTGAACACTAATATCGGGAACGAACTCTTCTAAATACTTGAGTAAATCCTCTTCTGATGTGTGTGGATCCCAATTTGTAGAATGGAGGTGTTTCATTCTCTGTCTGTTTGCCGATCTTAAATGAAACGATTCGTCATCTTTGTTGCCCGTATTTAAAATTTTGGGTGCTGCTCTTTCTCTGGTGTTACTTTTATGAGGTATGGTATCGTTTCCCAAACTGATAACAGAATGACATAAGTTGGAAGACTGAGCATTGGCAATAGCACTGGAAACTTCAGATGATGTGAAAACACCCGGAGCTTCGGAATTTACCATTGGCCTCATTTTACTAAAAGGTTTTAAATTTTCATGTTCCACTTGTGCTTTAGTTTCTGATGGTTCTAAAGGTGTTTTATAGGTAACTGTTTTTATCATGTTAAGCTGATCTTGAAGCGATCTGATCGCAATTTCTTGATTAAAAATAATCTTATCCTTGTTTTTAATTATTTCTTCCAAATATTTCACTTTAAGTTGAAGTTCTGATGTAACACTGGTACTATAAGTGGGTATTGGTGATGTTTCCATAGTAATTCCACTGTCTATACAACAGTTGCAAGAAGAATCGTCTATAATTTTTGCATTTTTGACAGATTTCAAGCAACTCTTATGGGAAACAACCCCACACGTCACAAATTTTAATCCTGATGTAACATCTTTTTTGCATCTTTTACACTTATTTATTGAGTCCATATTCCGTTTCAAATGCCGAACAAATCAAGTAATATCGAATAAAAGAGAGAAGTTTCGTTTAAAATCTGACCACTGGTGGAATAGTTGCTGTGACAAATTGTTTTGATGGAAATAACCAGATTTCAACAAAACGAAATACTTTATATAGGTACCTATTACATAAAAATTGTACTTGCCTACACGTTTATCAACCAAATAGGAACTTATAAACACTATGATACACTTTTCACTATTTAACGAAACGTATTTTCAATAAAAGTTCGAAATTTGATCAAGAGCACAATATTCAACCTCTGGGTTGGTGAACACTTCCACCAATAATGCGCGGATGATACTACAATTGTTTATGAGGACAGTAATTGGTATGATTTAAAGCTAAAAGTTGAATCTGACCTAAAGCTAATTAAATCATGGTTTGATAGTAAACTGTTAACCATAAATTTTGAAAAAAACTTTTAACATGCCTTTTTCTCAACTCCAACTCATCCAACTCCAACCGATTTTATCCACTGAAAATATCACAATTTGATCAGGATTTATTTATTAAACCAATAAACAGAATACAATATTTGGGGGTTATATTAGATAGAAATTTAAAATGGGATTGTCATATTAAATATATAATAAAAAAATTACAGTTTATTTTGCATAAATTTAGGCACTTGAAAAAGTATATTTCTAGCCAACATCTCCGCAACTTATATTTTGGATTAATGGAAAGCCATCTTCGATATGGAATTCAGGTTTGGGGAAGTGCGTTGGAAACTCACCTGCAGCCATTAAATATAATCCAGAGGAGATTTCTAAAAATCATAATGTCTAAACCGAACCTTTATTCTTCAGATCTTTTGTATTCTGAAAGTAGAATATTGGATCTGAAACAACTATACTTTCTATGCGTGTCAGTGGAATATCATGGATCAAAGAATACATACAACTTACCAATCCATAATTACAATACTCGGAATAGACATTTCCATACAGTCCCTAGGATGATAAAAACGAGTTGTCAGAAAACATATTCTTTCTATTTCGTTGAGATTTACAACCGTATTCCAGATTATATTAAAAGCATTTAAAATATTCGATTATTTAAAAAGCAACTGAAACATTTCATTTTAGAGCAGAAAAGAGAATTCTGCGATATAAAAATCGTAACGTGAGAAGTATCTACAACTACACATGGTTACATTGGCTGAAGGTTGGAGAATTCGGTGTTCAATCACTTAAATAGTTTAATATACTACAGGTTTTTTTCTGTAGTGGTACAGGTTCATTTTCTTTATTCCTTCAATTTTTCATATTATATTTTTTTAAATTAATATTTTGTTGTGATATTCTGATTGTGCTATGTATTATTTGTGACATTATTACTATCATTATTGTTGCTAAGTTTACTATTGTTGTAAGTGTAACTAATTTTGCCGGTGTACTTCAATTAGATACCACTTACAAGCTGTTTTTACAGCTTCTGTGGGGCATTGTGTTTATTTACGATTTTTGATCCACATTTGTTTTACTTTGTAATTTCTAGTGAATAATCATATATTATTATTATTGTAATTATTTACTACCAAATTAAACTGATTTAGTTCAAAAGATTCTGCAAAATATACAAGATTTCCCTATTAGCTGGTGTAATATTGTTTAAGTAAACTACAAAATCTGGAACATTAAAATCACAAAGAATGATATTAATACTATTATGTAAAATATGTACAGATTACAAAACTAAAAATTGTTCAAATTCAGTAAAATGAGTTCTTGATAGTATATATAGATTTAATAAATAAACATCCTCAAACGAAATTTTTATTTTTACTAGTATTAGGTCAATAAATCTAAAAATATGAAAATTAAGATCAGTAAGATTACTCTGTTGCGACAATAATAATAATAATAATAATAATAACAATAATAATAATAATAATAATAACAATAATAATAATAATACCCAAACACATGCAAAGAAAGGCTAACAATCAAAAGAAATGAAGGAGGAAGGGGAATTATAGACATAACATCACTACACACAAGACAAATACAAAAACTTTCATACTAAACAGACCAGTCTACATATAGCGATAAGTAAAGCAGATAAAAATTATACACCCCTCAACCTATCCCAAATAAACCATCCGCAGACACATACAATGATGCGCAACTACAACAAGAAAAAATGAATACTTGGTCAGAAAAAGTACTACATGGACAACACAGATACCGCATGAAACAAAATTTTATCGATTAAAAATTCTCATACACATGGTTAGAAGATGGTCAGCTCTTTCCCGAAACAGAAGGATTCCTACTGGCTATCCTAGACCAAGTCATTGCAACTAGGAATTATAAAAAACATATAATCAAGGACCCAGCTACTGTAGATGACCTATGCAGAAAATGCCACCTCCAGAAAGAAACAATCGAGCATCTTACAAGTTGATGTAAAATCCTAGCTGGCTCAGAATACACAGCAAGACACAATGCAGCAGCAAAAGTAGTTCATCAAGCATTAGCCACAACGTATAAACTTGTAGAAAACACCGAGCCATACTACAAGTACACACCAGCTCCTATACTTGAAAACAAAGACTTTAAACTGTACTGGGATATTAATATTCAAACAGATAAAACAATACCTGCCAATAGACCAGATATCACTTTTCAGTTAAAGGAAGAAAAAATCACATACTTAATTGACATAGATATTCCCAGTGATACAAACATCCAAACGAAATATGATGAAAAAGTCTCCAAATACATAGACCTGGCAATGGAAATGAAAAGGATTTGGAAGCAGGAAAGAGTAACTATTATCCCTATTATTATGTCAGTGACTGGCCTTACACCAAAAACATTCAAAACACACCTGAAACAGCTAGAACTCGACACAAACATACAAAGAAACTTTCAGAAGGCAGTCCATTTTAAAAACATGCCATATAGCCAGATCATTCCTCAATGCACAATAGTAACAATAGATTTTGCACTGACTTGGCGTAGCCCGTCAGTGCTAAATAAAACGACAACTATGTGAGAAGAAAAGAATAATAATAATAATAATAATAATAATAATAACAATAATAATAATAATAATAATAATAATAATAATAATAATAATAATAATAATAATAATATTAATGTTTATTCAAGGAATATAATACAATACAATTTACAAAATAATTATTGTTAAAAATACATGAATAAACATAAAATCACTGAAGCGCCAAAGACGCTTGTACGTGATATTTTCACATAATTAAAAAATACATTTATAAAACACCACAAAATATAAAATAGACATACAGCCACCTTATTAAAACGATAGACAAACACCCACCTATAACTTCAGCATACATAATTGGGGATCTATTTGTCTGAATTAGATAAAATCAAAAATCGGTGGAACAGTCACAATAGGGTAAATTGACCAAATCGGGAAAATTTTACTCTATTTATAATTCAAAGTGATAGCATCGATTAGATTCCTAACATCAAATATAAAATTTAAGGTCGACTAGATTATTGAATATTTTTCTGTCAGTATTGTACATCCATTCCTTTATAGAGCGTTTAAATGTTCTATGGTTATTAATGTTTCTCAAGTTGAGAGGTAAAATATTATAAATTTTTGCTGACAGAAATTCCACTGAGCGTTGACCGATTGTTTTCTCACATATTGGAATATTGAAGTTTTCTTTTGCTCTCGTGTTGTGACAATGTGAAACTGGTTGTACTTTTATTTTATTTCCATGTATATTTGAGATTATCTTTTCACAGAAAATTTGTCTCACATCAAATATTTTATTTTGTGTAAAAAGTTTGTCACTAGAAAACCTTATATCTTTTTTATAAATTTTTCTCAGTATCCACTTTTGTAATACATTAAGACCCTGCTAATTACTTTCCGCTACACCTCCCCAACCTAGGATACCATATTGCAACTGAGATTGCACCAACGAGAAATACAAAATTTTAAGGTTTTTCAATGTCAAGAAATCAGCCAAGAATCTGAATTTAGTCAGCAGACCTCTCAATTTATTCTTGACATTGTTTACTTGTAAGTCCCACCTTAAATGTCTATCTATTACAATTCCTAAGTATTTGATTCGATCTTTTTCAAAAATTTGTACTTGGTCATCAATTATTAATGGTCCCAAATCAGGAAGGTGATTGGAGTAGGATGTGAACGGTAAGTAACTTGTTTTTTGGCTGTTTAGAGTTAATTTGTTATATTTGAACCAGTTGCATATTTGTCTTAAATCCTGTTCTGCTGATACTTTGAGGTCTCTCCAGCTTTCACCCTCATATATTATGGCCATATCATCTACAAAACTGACTATTTTTCCTGAGGTTTGTGAATACAATTAACTATTTGTATAAATCGTAAATAATAAAGGTCCCAGGACTGTTCCCTGTGGAACACCACAGGTTACCGTCCTGGAACAGCTTGAAACTCCGTCTATACTCACTATTTGTTTTCGCTGTGATAAATAGTCTTTTAATAAAAAATAAGCTTGACCTCTTATACCGTAGCATTTCAGTTTCTCTAATAAACGTTTATAACGTTTATGACAAACGGTATCGAAGGCTTTTGATAAATCCACAAATATGCACATGACCGGGACTTTTCTATCTAACGCCTCATATAATTGCGATGTCAGCTGCAATATGGCATCCTCAGTAGAGCGCCCTTCTCTAAAACCGAACTGGTTATTAGAGAATACATGAAAGTTTTCAATAAATTCATACAATCTATTCTTTATAAGTTTTTCCAGTATTTTCGAAAACACCGACAATAATGAGATAGGGCGGTAATTTTCGACTTTTTGTTTGTTACCGTGTTTGTGTAGTGGTTTAATGATACCAATTTTTAAACAATTTGGGAATTTACCTTTCTGGAGACATTTATTGAAAATATTAGTTAAAGGCTTGGTAATTTCTATATTTATTTCTTTTAAAGTTTCTGATCTGATATTATCCCATCCTGAGGATTTTTTTAGTTTTAAGTTATTTATGATATTTATAGTTTCTGTTACTGGATAGAGAAACACAGTATTATTTATATTGGTTATATTTTCTGAGAAAATTTTTATGTCATTTATTCTACTAGCATAATTTTCACCTAAGTCGCTATAATAATTATTAAATATATTTACAATTACATTTTTTGATGTTATGAGTTCAATACTAACCTCTAATGTCTCTATTGCTGCTTTAGGTTTTCGATTTGGGCAAATACCATTAACTGCGTTCCATAATCCGCTAGAAGAATTTGGACTATTCTCTATGATTCTATTCGCATATTCTTTTTTAGACTTATTAGTATTCTTTCTAAGTGTGTTCTTTAAACACCTATAATTTTGTTTTAGTATCATATTTTCAGGATGTACCTTCAGTTCTCTATACATTTTATTTTTTTCATTTATTATATTTAGTATTTCTGGGGTAATCCATGACTTTTTAGTTTTTTTCGTATTTACTTTGATAGTATTTGTGTGTAAACGGATATATTTAGTTAGGTTTTCTATAAAGTTTTCCATAATCAAATCGACATTTTCCGAATCATAAATAACGATCCACTGTTCATCGTTCAGAGAATTTCTTAGATTTTGATAATTAATATATTTTTTATACTTATTTTGCTGAATATTGTCGGTAGAAATTGACTCATAGTTGTAGATAAATGCGATCGGAAAATGATCAGTTATATCATAATTGAAAACGTATGAATTAAATTGATTTCTATTGTAATTATGTTTAACAAATATGTGGTCTATAGATGTTTTACTACTAGGTCTTGTGACTTGAGTTATATACGGAATGAAATTAAATGAGTTAAACACATTTTTATAATCATCAGAATCATTAGTGTTTTCCAGTAGATCGATATTCATGTCTCCAATGACAATATGGAATTTATTTTGTTTCCTTAACTGAAGATAATCATAAAGCTCTGTAATGAAGTTATTTTTATCTGTACTGGGTGATCTGTAAATAGCTGTTAAGACCAATTTAATTTTGTTAACAATAATATGTAATTCAATGGCAGTACTCTGGCCAACCCGAACAATATTATAATTGTATTTTATATTACATTTAATAAACACTAAGATCCCATCATTTTTGTTTAATGTTCCTTCACTGTAGACATTACTGTAACCTGGAATAGTGTATACATCCTTATCGAAGATAGTGAAAGTTTCCGTTAAAATTATTATTTCATATTGCTCAGAAAACTGATTAAGAAATATCAGACACTCATCGTAATTTTTTGCTACACTTCTGATATTCAGATGTAAGATTTTAAAATTTGGATGTTCATGAGTCAAATAGCTTTGGTTAAAATTTTGTATATCATATATGAGTTTTCCTGATATTTCCTCATTTTCATAGTTTGCAATAAATGGATCCAGTTTTAAAATTAATTATTTCTATTTCTTGATGAAGGTTTTCTCTCTCTAACTGGGGTAGGCGGGGTGTTTTTAGGTTTACCCTTATTTTTTAGTTAATCTTCATTCTTTTTTCTCAGTTCAACTCCTACGTTTTTGCGTACTTCCTTTTTTTCTTCGGTCTGTTTTATTATATTATCATCTAATTGTGTTGTATTTTCAGCTATTTCAAAATTATCAGGCCAATCTTTTCTTGGAGTTTCCGGTTCGCTGTGCGTTGTTTTTATTTCAACAGCTGCCCGGTCCTCTTCAAATCCAACAATTTTCTCAACTGTGTATACTATATTGTTTCTATAGAGTTTTTCGCCCTTTATATAGCAGCGATCTTGGGTTATGTCTCTTAATGTTTTCAGACAATTCTTGAGTATTTTATTTCTCTCCTTCTGAATTTTAGTCAAATCAGGCTCCCTTTGAGCTTTTTGCAGCTCTTTAAAATGTTAATTTTCGCAAGAGTAGATGTTAATTCTACCTTGATCGGAGCTTTTTGGCTTTTTCCAAGTTTGTTAATGTTGCTAATATTTTGTGTATTAATCTTTATATCTAATAAGCTATCCAATTTACTACACACGTCGTCCACAGGGATGTTATTGTCGCTGTCGGAAAACCAAATATGATTATGTTATTTTTTCTGCTATTCCTATCTAACCTTTCTATTTCATCTTTCAGTTCCAAATTTTCTTTTTCTAGTCTCCTTATTTTTTCATTTAGGATTGTTTCAATTTTCAATAATATATTTACTTCGCTTGCATGTATACTATTTTGTAGCTCTTTCTTACTATTAATAATTTCTTGTCTTAATCCATCCATATTTTAAAAACAGTCCGGCAACTATGCTAAGTAATGTTTATATTTCTACTTTCGATACAGAGTAAAAACTACAAAATACCAGTTTATATTAATTTCTGGTTAAGGTATATTTATGCTTTAAAAACGTAATAATTGTTCCTAACAGCACTTACTTGCAGGTTTTGAGTCTTAGAACATCACTTTGATCAACTTGGCAATTTAATGCAGACTGATGCAGTTTTAAATCAAAAGGATAGTTTTAAACCACTAAATTTCTCACTTTCACTGGGAGCGATAATTATACGTGTTTTACCTATCGTATACAAATATTCAACTCTGATGCTCTGGATGTACTTGAATCCTTAAATAATGTACACCCCAGAATTAAATTTACCATTGAGGTGTAATCAGACAACAGATTAAACTTTGTGGATCTAACCATAACTAAATTAAACAACAAATTAGATTTTTCCATTTACAGAAAACCCACTCAGACTGATCACGTCATACCTTTCAATTCTCATCATCCTATGCAAAATACAATGGCCTCCTTCAACTACTACGTTAATAGACTTTTAACAATCCTTCTAGCTCCTTCAAGCGATGTTAACATGTTAAAACAGATTGCTGTCAACAATGGCTACCCATCTTACATTATTCAGAAATTGATTAACAAAATTAAATACAGGATAGACAGAAGACTCGCCTTCACTACTTCTCCTACAATCAACCCACCTTTGGTGAAATACTTTTCCATGCCCTTTTTTGATCAAAATATGTGCAGGGATGTTTCCAATTTCATAAAAGATACAGTACCTGGTACAAAAGTTTCCTTTAAAGCTTACAACAGTTTGAGCAATTATTTAGTTAACTCAAAGGATAAATGATTATGATTGGATATCGTTCAGGTCGTCTAATAGATCAATCCTATTGATTTTCAGCTCATTAGAGCCAGTGCAACGTGTGCTATGGTACTTGAAGTACCACATTTTTGGTAATTTTTTGAGACATTTCGGGTTGTAAGCACGATACAGCCTCCGGACTGTATACAAGTGACCAATTTTATGATTGGATGTTATTCAGGGTGTTTCGCAGATGATCTCTATTGATTTTCAGCTCACCAGAGCTAGTACAACGTGTCCTGTAAATCCAGATATGTTACATTTCTAGAGAAATTTCGGTTCATTAGCACGATACAGCTTCCGCAAGTGACAAATTTTATGGTAGGATATTGTTGAGGGCGTGTTACATATGCGGAAAATTTAGTTTTCATCTTTAAAACCGTTTATTTGTATCTATTTGTATTTCCATATTTACCATCCCGGTGAACAGCTGGTCACAAATATTTAAAATTTTGACAGCTCTTAATAGTCGTAACTTCCAGATATAAATCTGCAACTTTTGTTCAATAGGTACATAAATATTCAGTCTGATCCATATTTATTGATTGGCACTAAATTTAAAAAATGTGAAGTAATTTTAAAATAAGTAATTATATTTCTGGGTAAATGCACTACTTCTGTCAATTGTTCCATATTTTTTTGCCAAAATCAAACAGTATTTTATTTATCAATTTTGGATGATAACAATTCTATTCTCAAAATATAAATAGCATCCACGAAACTGAATCCGGATCAACTTGTAGATGATACATGAATTATTCTTGCAGTTTTCTGAACAAATTTGGCCATGGGCAACGTCGCCGAAGTGGACTAAAAACAGTCATGGGGTCATAATGCCACTAAAATAGCGAACAGAACAAAAAGTCAAGCGTCGAGACGCATTGGTGGCGATGTTCAGCATCTTCGTCGTATTATCTAGGCCACGTTATAATCAACACTGACTTTTCAACTTGGGTCTAGAGATGTGAATTATTAAAATATTGTTATTTAATAACTTTTAACGTCTTGACAGAGGAGTTGTTATATATTTGAAGTAATATTGAAAATGAGATATTGTACGAAATCTGTTTTACGCTGCAATTATATATCTCAACTCATAAAAACTTGTTTTTGAAAAAAATGTGATCAATGAACTGAGTATTTAATAATCAATAAAGATACTTTGATTTTAAGAGGGGCCTCACGTTTTAGGAACCTGAAAACAGTTGGCACCCGTGATTTGCAACAAAATTTAGGCCATTTTGTACACAACAAATCTAAAGAACGCAGGGAAATTAAGTGTTGAAATTTTAACACAATATAACTTGGACCTTTGTCTTGGGGATCAGGTATTTTGGTTGAGTTTTATATTCTTATAAAAAGATATAAGCCATTAAGTGACGGTGTGATTTTGACAGTTTTGACAATTTGTGGTCAACAATCTGGACACCAAAACCTGATCCCCAAAAGGAAGCCTAGAGAATTCGATTTTGAAAATATGAAATCTCAAATAATTGTATTTTTTGAGATTTGTTGTGCGCAAATTTTTGCTAACGAACATCTTTTTACTTTAGTTCAACCGCTCTACCGTCTTGATGCATGGCGCTGTATAGAACAATATAGAACCAGAAGACGACGGTCAATTCATAGACAAATAATATTATACCTTTCTCTATGGGTCAAATGCTGTTGTCATATGTTTTGTGTTGTGCTCATAAAAATATCCCGAATTTATAGTTTAGTGTGTATTGAAGAACTGAAAGATATTCTGACATCGGAGGTTGAAAGAGCACTCAAAACCTGCAAAACAGGAAAGGCTGCTGGGCCAGATGGAATCCACATTGAGACTTTCAAACTCTTGAACGAGCAGAATAGAAAGGTTTTGACTAAGCTTCTAAATCAAATCTACAAGAGCGGAAACATCCCACGCGACTGGTTGAAGTCCGACTTCATTCCCATACCAAAGAAAGCAAATGCACATACATGTGAAGATTTCAGACTAATTAGCCTAATGAGTCATGCATTAAAACTTCTTTTAAAAATCATACACAAACGGATATTCAAAAAATGCGAAATAGATCTAGATGACGCACAGTTCGGTTTTAGAGAAGGAATGGGCACGAGGGAAGCACTGTTCAGCCTATCTGTATTGTTACAGAAATGTCGAGATCAACAAAAAGAGGCTTTCATCTATTTTATCGACTACGAGAAGGCGTTCGACAGAGTCGAACACACAGCCCTATTTAACATCCTGAAAGAAAAGGGTCTCGATAATAATGACATCCAGTTCCTGAAAAATTTATACTGGGACCAAACAGCAGCCATCAGGGTCGAAGGAAACAAAACAGATGATGTACCCATTCATAGGGGAGTGCGACAGGGATGTGTCTTATCGCCCTTACTATTTAATATATATTCTGGCTACATATTCGATGAAGCTCTACAGGGTATGGAACACGGCATTAGAATAACCGGGCATCTGATTAACAACTTACGCTTTGCAGATGATACCGCCATCATAGCCGATGGCTTAGAAGGACTCCAACAACTTTTAAATCGGATCGACAGAGTAGGAGAGACCCTGGGCTTTAAAATTAATATAAAGAAGACAAAAGTAATGGCCATCACTAGAAGAACTAATCCAGCACCAGATATATATATATATATATATATATATATATATATATAAAAGGACTACCTCGAAAACGTAACCAAGTTCAAGTATTTAGGTACCTGGATAACATCTGATCTGAGTCCTAGTACAGAAATCAGATCGCGCATAGAACAGGCCAGATCAGTATTCAATAAAATGCGACCAGTGCTTTGTAACCGATCACTGAACTTGAAATTACGCCTTAGATTTGTCAATTGTTACATCTATTCCGTCTTGCTGTACGGATCCGAAGTCTCGACCCTAAAGGCCGAAACACTAAGGCGGCTAGAAGCTTTCGAAATGTGGGTGTATAGAAGGCTCTTAAAAATATCCTGGACAGACCACATCAGTAATGAAGAAGTTCTGAGAAGATTAGGTAAGGACAGAGACTTAGTTGTCGACATAAAGAAGAGAAAAACCGCATACTTGGGACATGTAATCAGGAGTGATAGAATGAGACTGCTGAAAATAATAATGGAAGGCAAAATAGAAGGCAGACGAGGTATAGGAAGACGCCAACATTCGTGGTTGAAAAACATAAGAGACTGGACCGGACTAGACTCACATTCCTTATTCCGAGCTGCTCAAAACCGAGCCCAGTTCGCCGAGATTGTTGCCAACCTTCACTAAGGTGAAGACGGAACCGAAAGAACAAGTGTATTGTATTTGTAAGTAATTATAATTAAGTAATTTTCATGCTAAATAAGTAAATTTGTGCTTCGTAAATGCTATTTGTATAAATGGTACAAATTTTGAAAGGTTTTTAAAGTATGTATATTTTTCTTCCATTCTTAATTTCTAGCAATTTCCGCAGTGCTGTCACTTGATATCAATATTATTAAATATCACATGTCCTTTTATGCAATATGTAATGCGCCTTGTATCAGGTTATAATAGTTATATTTTTCAATTATCATTATTATATATTCATCAAAATGAATTATGCAATTCTTGTCGTTTGAGAGCGGTTTTAATTTTTTCTCATTCAGATACTTCAAAGGTCACTTCACTTCAATTAAGCATTTTTTGCTTTTCGCTAACAAACCCATATTATCATTAAAACAGGGTTTCAAGAGAATGTTGAAAGATGGTTTGATGATACTAGAACAAACCATCAGTATTATTTATCTCACATTTTCACATTAATCAAATAATTCAGTAAACATAACCTCAAACATAGCTTTTTAAAATTAAAAATACGGATTGCAGGATAATTTTCATTATCATAACTACAATTTTTTATATCGGGTCGTACGATTACGTACTTTTTAACAATTTATTCCTTTCAAAAACATTTATGAAACTCTTAAATAATCAAAAATCTACACTCAAATGGAAATTATGTCAACAAATTTTGTTTGGATCCGTGTATATAATACTCTCTTATCTATGCACAGGTGTGCTGTGGTTTGGATGCAACATAAAAAACAGAGATAAGGTTTCTGTGCTCACAAAAAGTTGAATTATTTGAAATCAGAACATTCGAACAGAGATGCGTTTTTTTAAACCGTCAAGAGTGAAAAGACAGAGAGAGAAAATATGTTGAATAAGTAAAAGCCGATTCAGTACTACTATCGACATCTATCGTAAATATTTTGAACCAAATAATTAATAACTTGTATTGTGTAGGTTTTTAGGTTCATATACCTGTGAGGAGGCCCCTCTTAACAATCTGACTACATACACTACGAAGATAAAAAAAATTAAAAACGAGATCAGTACACAAAATGCCTTAAACAGTAAATCTAATCTTAAACAATAATAATGTAGTGTTTTTCTTATTTATTTAAACAGTAAACGGGTGGGATAAATTTTGAACACACTGTATGGCTACTTACGAATTTATTTAAACACTAAACTACTCACTAACACTTAATTTATATACACTCAACTATTCACTCAAATTTAATTTATATACATGTTACGGTTAAAGTATTTACTTGGCTAATATATAAAATAGTTGGATAGTATACAAACTATCCAACTGCCTGGTTATTTTGATAAAAAATCATATTTTCACTAAAATAGCTACGAGTAATGGCTGGTTTGTATACTATCCAGCTAGTTTATAAACTATACAAAATTTATCGCTAAAACTCAAACCACAAGGAAATTACACAAATATGCTTGCATTTTTGGCTAGTTTGTAAGCTATCCACATTAGTTGGATAAAGTGTGAACCTGATTTTGGTAGTAATACAAAATAGCCAACGAATTGGTTAGTATGTAAACCAACCAAAGCGAGTTGGTTATTATGTAAACCAACCAATTCTCTTTGGGTAATTTAGTGTGATTATGTTTGTTGTGACGGTGTACATTTGTGTCTCGTGAAATTTGTTTAAGAATAGGTAACGGATTATTAAAAATGAATCAACAGCAACAATTTTAAAATCTATTATTAGACGTTTACGACCAAAAGTCGCAAAATTCTAAATTAAGAATGATAGCGATTATAGTGAACTTTTGCAACGTATCAAGAGAATACGCGAAACTGGACCCAACAGTAGTAACAAGAGTGATTATCATGTGATAAATACTTATGATTCACAAAGAATCGAATCATCTTATGTAATTCTACATAGAAGATCTGGAAAGATTATTTTACGTTTGAGTGAATATTATGATGCGATCAAAGCTGCCCATCAGGGATCTGGGCATGGAGGGCGTCAAGCAACAACAAAATTATTAAACGAAAAGTATCACATTCTAACACAGGAAGTGGTAGAATTGTTAATTGAAACTTGTGAAAATGTTCATCTTGAACGGAACAAAACTAAAAAGGGAATTGTTGTTAAACCAACTGTTTCAAATCATTTAAACTCTCGATGCCAAATCGATCTCATCGACTTACAAACAATTTCAGAAAATCGGTGTGTATGCTAGTATTTTGAAATTTAAGAAAAGAAGCTGTGTTTTTCTAATTCATTTGCCAGTTGTGAAAACGGCGCAGCGGCATAATTTTATACCTGTTTCGTTTGCGTAAGTATAGATGATTGCAACAGCGACGCTGTGTTTGTATAAGTTGCGTTTTACCTCAGTTCATTGTTTTTTGTAGCTGCTTTCATTCTGGTATCGGACGCAGTCCTTATGAAGCTTTATATGGTGTAAAATGTAGAGATGGTTTAAATAACCTCCCTGTTTCTATCACAAACATTAAATCCATACGTACAGAAGAAGAACTGGAAACATTATTATCTTCTAGTAATGACACCGAGGATAAAGTCGAAGAAGATTCACATCCTTCAAATAATTTTGTACCTGATGAAAAATCTACTGTCACTGAAAAGGAAATGACCGCCCAACAATTGTCTGGTACGTATCTATAAAGTATTTCCACATTATTTCACAATGCAACCTAATTTCTTTTAGATTCAATTGAAAATGCTACGCTGGTTCTGCTGTCCGATAATACTCATAGCCCAGTTGTATTCGCAGATAATACTGAAACCCCAATTTTACTCTAAGTTAATACTGAAACCCCAGTTTTACCCGAAAATAATACTGAAACCGCAGTTTCGCTCGAAGTTAACAATAAAACCTCAGTTTTATTTAAAGAACCAGCAATGGCATTGCTCTCTACTGAAACAACAGAAAATGCTCTCAATGAATCATTACCACAAAAATGCTTATTATGTTCTGAAGAAAACGTATGTGACCATTGTCAGAATAAAAACAATATTAAAGCTATAAGGGATTCATGCCAGGAAAGTCTAAAAAGGCAAGCACCAAAAATGCTACAAAATTTTCGCAAGAAATTTAAACCAGGAACTGTCGGCATGTCCCTGAGAGTACCCATTCCAGATGTAGATCGAAGTCGGTCAGATCATAGAAATATATTGGGCGTCATAATGAGTGTAGAAGATGAATTTTACCGAATTGGAACTGTTCACGGTGTCCTTAAACATATCTATTCCCGCAACGGATTTAAAATATGTAAGCAACAATTTTTAAAGTTGGAATATGTCAAGACGGACACCGACACTGCAGGAACATTTTCAGTATCGGGTTCAACCCAAGGATATGTGCGATGTCACTGCAAGAAGAGTTGTACGAATAAAAAGTGTAGATGTCTTGCGTCTGGATATACGTGTAATAGTAAGTGCCACAACAGTGCAACTTGCATCAACAAATAATACTGTTGTTTGTTTGTTGGTTTTAATGTCCTGCCACATTTTATTGTTAATATATTGTCACCTGTTATTATTTGAGTTATATTTCTTTTACTTTTTCTAAAGTAATAATAGAGGTACCTATAACAATCTTACATTGTACCAATAAAGAAACCGTTTTTGACTAAGGATTTTACTATCCTAAACTGAATTAACCCAAGAGAATTGATTAGTTTGTTGAGTAATACATATTAACCAACTCGTTGGTTATTATGTATTACTACCAATATCTGGTTCACACTTTATCCAACTAATATGGATAGTTCACAAACTAGCCAAAAATGCTAACAAATTTGTGTAATTTCCTTTTTGTTTTGTTTGTGTTTTAGCGATACATTTTGTATAGTTTATAAACTAGCTGGATAGTAGCTATTTTAGTGAAAATATGATTTTTCATCACAATAACCAGGCAGTTGGATAGTTTGTATACTATCCAACTAGTTTATATACTAGCTAAGTAAATACTTTAACCGTAACATACACACAACCTTAATTATTAATTTATATCAACACATTACTGTTCGCTATTTCGGTGTATTCTTGTTTATTTTTCGAGATCACTAACTCTTTCTGGTCGGTCCTTTATATATTAGTGCTTTTTTCACTAGATAATTCTAGATTGCGGCTTACTCAAAAATAATTGGCTTTCTGGTATTTTCTAGATAAGACAGTCACAATCGCAAACAATTCTAAGAATCCCTGCGCGTCCGCCATAATTTTAACTTTCATACCAGGCTTAGACAGAGCCGGATTTAGGGACTATACCAGTGTGCTGTTTCGTAACATTACCCCCTCCTTAAATGGTAGTTCCTCCTGGAACATTTGTGAAGCCGAGACTGGATGTTTGAATCGGAAACTGGCCCCATTTCTACACTTTCCGATCTTATGGAAATAGCAGAGCACCGTCTTCATCGGATACTGATAACGGGGGTTGTAGCTGTAAACTAATATCTGGACACCGGTAACTTGGAAGATGATCTCTACCATGTTCCTGATGATTCGCCAATCCAACTGGTTACTCGCTATCTAAGGCATAGCCAGTTTCTTCTCGCTGGATTCCAACATATGGTCTCGTAGGTTTCGAAGTGCTTCCCACACATCGCGGTATGTAAATCGATCTTGAAAATCATTTTTAGTTACCACGTAGAAAACGTACCGCGAATAATGTTTCAGTTTCAGTGTCTTGCCAGGGGCTGGAATCTGGTCTTTAAGTTTTTCTAATTGTCCGAATTTTTTTCGAAAGAAGGATGCCAATCCTCGTGCGTTCTTGAGATGGGCGGGGACGTTGTATGCCAGTGAATAATCTTCCGGGAAAGTGAACAAATCTTATCGTTGTTCTGAAGTAACTCCATATCTAGCTTTCCAGGCATCTCCATACGCGCCCATAAATTCATCGAAGGTAGGGTCAGATACCTCGAATATGGTTTACTCCTTTCTCTAGGTCATGGTCTCCTTTGAATGGCGCTAGTCGGTTTTGCTGAACTACTTTTGATTTTCCGTTGGGGATCTTGCTTATGCGATATATAACATCATTGATCCTTTTCTTGATTAGGTATGGACCTTCCCAGGATTTTTCTAATTTTGGAGAAAATGCTTTTCTCCTCGTCGGGTTGTGTAACCTTACTTTGTCCCCTTCTTTAAAACCGCCTTCTGTGGCCTGCGTGTCATACCGATTTTTCATTCTGTCTCTGGAAACTTGAAGATTTGTTCGAACTAATTCATCAATATCGTCCAGCCTTCTTCTCAGTTGGATCACGTAGTCTTCGCCTGCTAGATCTTCTCCAGGCCGACAGCCAAATTCCAGGACACAAGGAAGCCTCATTTCATGTCCAAACAGGATTTTCGCAGGTGTTTCACCCGTGGACTCATTGACGGCAGATCGATAAGCCAATGCGAATAGGGAAAGATACTGGTCCCAATCTCTCTGATGGCTGGAAACCACTTTAGACAGGTATTTTCCAATGCCCATGTTCATTCTTTCGACCATTCCATCTGACTGTGGATGCAAACCTGTTGCCCTGGTCTTCTTCATTCCCAGCTTGTTACAAATTTCCTGGAATACCCATCTCTCGAAATTTCTTCCCTGATCACTGTGGACTTCCAATGGCACTCCATATCGGCTGATAAATTCTTTCACCAATACATCCGCGACAGTTGTGGCCTCGGGATTCGGGATCGCGTAAACTTCTACCCACTTTGTGAAATAATCCATTACAACCAGGATGTATTTACCACCATTATCTGTTGTCGGAAATGGTCCAGCGATGTCTGAAGCAATCCTTTCGAAAGGGCATCCAACATTATACTGTTTCATAGGTGCTTTTCTCTTGCGATGTGGTCCATTACTCGTAGCACGAGTCGTACATTTCTTACACCAGTCCTTCACATCGTCGGAGCTGTTCATCCAATCAAACCTTTCACGGACTCGCTGAAGGGTTTTCTTCACTCCCAGATGACCTCCCGATGGACTGTCGTGTAACTTCTTCAGTACCTCAGCTACTCTCGTTCTAGGAGCTGTCTCCTCATCTCGAAACCATCATCGTTTTCAAGGACTCTTTTCAACAGCCCTTCTTCCAGGACAAGGGAGTCCCACTGAGCCCAATACGCCTTGAGTTTCGGTGAAAATCTTGACACTTCTTGCCAGGTAGGTCGCCGATTTTCTTCCTTCCATTGCCGGATCTCTTCAGGTGAGGATCATTCTCCTGATCTTCTTTGATCCTGGTGGGTGACCATTCTTCATTTACTACTGTAATTCTTGAAACTGCAACTTCGTTAGATTTCGACTTGTTCCATTGTGAATAGTCTACAGGGCATGACCGTCTAGGCAAATAGTTGGCTTTTCGGTGATTCACATCAGCTGGATGTTCACCCCAGTCTGATTTCCTCTGTGACTGTAGTTCCTCGGTTACAGGAGTCTTGGGGCTCTTAGACGGACTGCGTACGTGCTCTAACTCGCCCCACTTCCACCATTTGATTTTCTTCTGTTTCTTATCTGTCATACCTTTCAACAAGTTGACGATCTGGTCATGTTGGTCATCGTTACCTTCTTCCTGCATGGTCCTACCTTTGTTGTACCGCGATCTCTTCGTGACTACTTTGCATTTAAGAGGTTCTTGGTTTGCAGGAGTCGTAGGACGCTTACACGAACTACGTGCATGCTCTATCTCGCCACAATTACAGCACCTGATTTTCTTCGGCTTCTTGTCTACCATACCTTTCAACAAGTTGACGATATGGCCAAGTCTGTCATCGTCACCTTCTTCCTGTATGGTCCTATCTTTATTGTATCTGGAAGCCATCGTGGCTGCTTCATATTTTAGAGCAGCTGTCAATGCGTCGACTAATGTTTTCGGATGGGCTAAACGAAGCGTCCTCTGCATATCGGGGTCACGTATGCCATCAATAAAGGCCAGGATGCCTGAACACTCCATCATGTTATCTGGTTCTGATGAAGAAGCAAATGGAACTAGTCGGGCAATATCCAGTTCATACTCTTGAAGGGCTTCGTCACGTTTCCGCCTTCGGCTCTTCAGCTGGAATCCGTACAAATGTTCGTGACCGTATCGCATGTCCAACCTCTTCTTCAGCTGCTCGAAGTCATCTGTTTCTTCCAAAGGTATCGTCTGAAGTACATCTATAGCATCACTGCCGTCTGCTTATCGGACCAATTATTCACTCTAGCGGCTGCTTCAAACTGTTTAACATAATTGGTCCACGACATTTTTCCATCGAACGTTGGATCCTTGACTCGGGTAAAACTACCAATGTCTTCTAACTTAGGGTGTGTTTCTAACTTGCAAGGCTTTGTTTACTCGGTCTTCTTTTCTTCCGCTGGCGTGTCTTGAGTTCTTATATCTGTCATATTTATTTCTAACTCTTTTATTTTCTCGTCCATCGTTGACATCTTATTCTCGATTTCAGATTTTAGAGACGGAATTTCATTTTCAACGTCAGCGGCAATGTCGTTTTTCATTAGTAAGATATCGGCATATATATCGTTCTTCATAGCAGAAATTTTCTCGTCCATATTATCAGAAAAATCGTTCTTCATATCAGAAATTGACGAGATTAAGGTGGAAGCCTCGTCATTAAATAAAACTGTTTCTGGATCAAAGCCGTCATTTTCCAGTGCCACTTTAAGTTTTCTACTAATTCACTTTTCTTACCGGACGTTTCCAGCTCACGATCTTCCAATTCTGCTCTTAATTCCGCCACTTTTCGATCACATAGTCTCTTGGCCAATGTAGTGTTTTTCTTATTTATTTAAACAGTAAACGGGTGGGATAAATTTTAAACACACGGTATGGCTACTTACTAATTTATTTAAACACTAAACTACTCACTAACACTTAATTTATATATACTTAACTAATCACTTTAATTTAATTTATATGTACACAAACTTAATTATTAATTTATATCAACACTTCACTGTTCGCTATTTCGGTGTATTCTTGTTTATTTCTCGAGATCACTTTATCAACTAACTAACTCTTTCTGGTCGGTCCCCTTATATATTAGTGCCTTTTTCACTAGATAATTCCAGATTACGGCTTACTCAAAAACAATTGGCTTTCTGGCATTTTCTAGATAAGACAGTCACAATCGTAAACAATTATAATAATCCCTGCGCGTCCGCCATAATTTTAACTTTCATACCTGGCTTAGGCAGAGTCGGATTTAGGGACTATACCAGTGTGCTGTTTCGCAACAATAAGTAATCAATCGTCAATTAGAGTCACATTAATACTTAATATAAGCAAATAATTGATAATGATATGTTAATGGGGTTAGAGTTGTTAGTCTATTAGAGTCACATAAATATGGAATATAATATAAACAAGATAATCAATAATGGTGAGATAATGTTTTTATGGTCCATTTGACTCACTTCACTATATTATAAAAATAATGGTCTCAAGGCGTATTAGTTTATTCAAAGTAAAGAAAGCTCACGAATCTGAAGAATACGGTTTATTATTCCCACTATAAACAGTTGGCATTACTTCTACTACTAGTAAATTACTCAAGCGGAATCTACATATGAAAGATAGAAGAGTATTTTTTGTAGAATTATAAATTCAGTTTTGTGGGTGTGTGAGAAAATCAGGAAAACGATTATATTACAACTCAATACTGGACGGAAATATTGGATAACGCGAAATAGGAGGTTAAATTGTGAAAGAAGAATATCTAAATGAAGGAAACTATATCGATATGAGGTAAAACCACCAATAGATGACACCCCACTTTGTTCAAACCAATAAGTGACACCCCACATTCAATCAAAATTATTAACATCTACAAACACTTTTTAATATTTGGTGCAATATGGCAACGTTGTTTGGTCATTAAGTGATCCTATCATCAATGTTATTCAGTTGATTCTAGGTTATGGTACAGTGTAGACCTTCATTTTTCATGCAGTGTTGATCTTAAGTGATTTTTTACCAAATTTTAATTAAGTCAGTAAGAAGGTAAGTAGCAAAATATTTTTTTACAACATCTATATGTTTTAAATAAGATTCATGTAATGTAGGAGTACAGTATAGGTTAATAGTCCATGCTTTATTGTTAGTTTTATGATAATTACAGGTTAGAAATTTGTTAGCGTAGTGTCAGCCATTGGCTTAGCCAACACAGCTTAATCAAAAGGCTGACACTGAGTGTCATTTATTAGATTTCAAATTTTTCTCAACTGGAATTGTAAGATCCCTTAGTTTTCAAAATGGTTTCTTTAGATATTTATTTTAACACTGTAAAATAGTGGCAACCAATAGATGACGTAGGGTGTCATCTATTGGATTGGACTTTTGGAGCTAATCAATTTTTTGATTTAGTTGCAACGGCACGATAAAAAAATTTTGAAATACACCCCACAAGAAATGCTTGATGCCATAAATGAAGTCTAGTCTGGAAAATCCAGAACAAGAGGCAGTTTTGGTAGAATGAGTTTTAGCCATGGCAAAGGCTCGTTTTCCAGTCACCAAAAACAATTTTATGATAACCGTCTCAAAGTTAGCTCAAGAGCTCAAGAGATTGGAAAAAGTTTCAGGGGGAAAATAGTATACATTATTTCGAGCAAGGAATAACAAAATTGTAGATCGACTTTACCAAACATTAACCCGATCTAGAGCCAATGTAACGAAAGAAAACTTAACTTGTTGGTTTAATGAAGTTTGGACCTATATAGAAGAAAAGGGGATAGTTGATGTTATGAATGACCCAAAAAAGGGTGTTTAATGCGGACGAAACTGCGGTTCATTTATACCCCAGAGGAGGAGAAGTTATGGCTGTAAAAGGTAGCAAATCTATCTACCTTGCAGGAGCAAATGGTAAGAAAGAAAATGTGACAGTGTTAATGACAGCCAACGCTGCTGAACAGATTGCGCCTCCTATGATTGTTTATCGCTATAAAAGAATTCCACAACAAATTGCTGAAGATGTACCAGAGGATTGGGCAATAGGCAGGTTCGAAAAGGGGCGGATGACCCAAGAACTTTTCTACGAATGCATTGTAAATATTTTTCTACCATGGATTCAGCTACCTGTAGCATACTTTCTCGATGGTCATGGATGACATATTTCCCTGCACTTACCAAATGTTTGTCTTGCAAATGGAATTGAGTCGATAGCAATGTACCCCAATGCGACTCATTTGATACAGCCTATGGATGTGGCAGTTTTTCATAGTGTAAAATCCGAATGGAAAATTTAGGTGCAAAATTGGATAATGTCTCATATGGGAGAAGAACTAAAAAAAGAGTTTCCTCGACTTCTTCAAAACACGGTCCAAAAGATTGAACCTTTGGGAATCTCAAATGGCTTTAACAAATGTGGGTTACTACCCTGGAATTCTGATGCTGTTATAATTCCAATAACGAATCCTACAAATCCAACACCAATATCTATCATGCAGAAAAAA
The DNA here is from genome assembly GCA_963921935.1 of Galeruca laticollis. Lineage (NCBI taxonomy): Eukaryota > Metazoa > Arthropoda > Insecta > Coleoptera > Chrysomelidae > Galeruca > Galeruca laticollis. Next base: position 175,151,260 of record OY998177.1, read on the forward strand.
CAATATGACATAAAAACGTTTCTAGTTTACCTGGAGAGTGAAATTGGTAGATAATGAAAAATTATTGGGATTTAAAAACAATGATGGTGATTCGAAAGGGCCAAAAGAGGACTAATCACTTTACAATAATTGGAGAAAAAGCGTCACTCAGCTAGACGAACAGTCTTTGCCCCAAAGAGTTCAAATCAATGACCTAGATACAAATCAAGAAGTTGTTACCATTAATGTGACTCAAACAATTCTGGAAGAAACTAAAGAAAATTTGCCATCAGCTGAAGATATAGGAGAAGAATCAGAACAGAGCCCAAAACATGTTCATCGCCTAAATAACTCATCAATTAGTTCACTAGATCAAGTCTGCTTAAACAATGGAAAATCTAAGTCATCAGGAGTGACAATAACTCACTCCACACCTCTCAAATAGTAAGAAGTGAGTTTTAATTATCAAAAATCTATAAGCTCTGTGAACGTAGACCCTATTATTCCATCGTCTCTTCAGCGAGTACACTTTTGGCCACAGCAAAAGCCCGAGTCTCATAAAAAACAGAAACGGGAAAAAATACCCTCAGTATTAACATTGTCATAAGCTTTGAGATATTACCAAAAAAAGGAAGAAAGGAAACAAAGAAAACAGAAGAACAAATGAAGAAAGATTAAAAAAACAACAGGAAAAAAGAGTAAGTTGGAAGAGACCAAGAAAAAAAGGTTGAAGAACAGAAAAAGAATGAAATAAAAGAATGCAAAAAAACAGAATGGATGAAGATAATGAATCTACAATATCAGAGTCAATTTTATTAGCACTGAGTCTTCACAATGGGATGATCAATACATACATACATCAACATCACTACTCAATGACATTTATTTTATATATGAAACAAAACTTTAAAAATGGTTACTCAAAATTCCATTGACGATTTATGAACATATCTTGTTACAGAATAACTTGTTAAAAACCTGCCTTTTGCGATGTAGCGTTTGTTTTAGTTAAATTTGAGTCTCATACAATAAACAAACCCTATGCAGATTCATATGAGCGTTATATAAAAATAAATGATTATTTTGTTTCTAAAATTACTAAATATTCTTATAACAAAAAAAACTAAATAGATTATATATACGCCTATGCAAACTCATTAGCATAAATTTACATAATCGTTTGGGACGTTTATATATCTGAAGAAAGAAACATCTGTGTTCAGAATTATTCAAATAATGTAATTTTTTTTGTTACTCTAAAAAGGTATTACTGAAATATTTCGAACTATGTGAGTTTAAACAAAAACGTGCAGTGGAGTGGTTGAATTTGATTTCTCAATCTACATTATTTAATCTTAAAATCTTAACTGTGATATTATAACTTTGTGTATGAGATAAACTGAAATAGTTGTGCATTATTACTGTATATGGGAAGTTTTATATATATGATTAAAAACATGCAACACAAATTAAATAATACATATATCTACAATTTCCATTAGGTGAGTTTTTACATTATCCTATTAATTAAAATTCTTTTGTACTCTTCTTTGGCCATAAGTTTTATTAGATGTTTATTTTTAAATGATCATTTAATTATTATTGTTGGACTACTTTGTTAATTTTGGATCCAAAAATATTAATTAAAACACACCACAGACCTTTTCACACGCTGACGCCTTCAAAATGTCCACCCATGACGCTTTGCCGCTCCATGATGTAATATCTCATCTTTGAAGTATCGGGTGATAATTCCTTTCCTTGGGGTTAACTTTCTCAACAATATTACTGTCTGTACACTTAACTAGATTTTAATATTATTGGACTTTTTATATTTCATATATAACACATTTTACTTTTAAATTCTCATACAATTGATTACATTCGATTTTCACCCTGTGGCTTCTCTTCTCTCACACGCTTCACTGCCGCGTTTTTTTATCCGCCAACCCTATTTTTTTTGTTGATGACCGGAAGTTCGTATTTTCTAGAACATTCTTTGGGTTATCGTTCAACTGTCACTTTGGTTTTATTAATATTTTATTGTTTTTCTGACTTAAATCTGTTATTATACATTGTTTTTTTATGCACTATATTCTTATCGTCATTCAATTATTCACTAAAAAGCATGTATCATTGTTTTTTCTTGTTAGTCAATTATATTGAAGTCTCCCGATTGGTCAATGCAAACATACAAATTTTTCATTTTCTACAACCTAAATATTTACATAATACATATGGATACTATTCTTTTTTTATTTTCTTCTTATTCACTACATCGCTATACATAAACATTTCAGTAATCATTTATTTTTATTCTTATTATCTCATATCAATTGCATTTTACGTTGGTATACCTGCCGTCAATTTTTACATTCCTATTTGTTTGACATTACCTACTAATTACAGGTTTCTACAATTTATTATATTTCCTTTAAAGTTTATGATTGAATATTTCATTTAACATATCTTATATTTTTTCTTTTCTAATTCTAAATTTTACTTATTTATCAATCATTCATAGTTCTGTTGATTTTTTTATTCCTATTCTATTTATTCTTCAAATATAAGCAGATCTTTTAGGTGTCTAATATTACGTGTGGCGTCACGTTATTTTATTGAGCTTCGTTGCTTGTTAAGTTCTGTCTAAGGTTGCTCATGGTACTGAATTATTTAATTAATGTTTAACAATAATTATTTGATTTTCTTATTTATATTCTTTATGATTATGAGTACTGATTCAATTAATTACATCTTTCTATATTTTTATTAATTTGAGAAAGTTTTGTCAAATTAATTTTATTGATAGATATCATAATTTTTTATACTCTAATATGATTTTACTACTATTTATATGCTCGTTCATTCTACAACAATATATATATATATATATATATATAAAGTTCGAGTTTTGATATAAATTACGACATACCTATGTGAAGATAAACTCCAGAAATGATTCTGTTCATGATATAACATGAATAGAACACGGGAATATATGAAGAAACTCTTTTTGTCAAAAGTTCTAAGTAAAACCGGCTGTGATTTGGCCAATTAGGAATCTACAGAATTGCCAACTTAAATTCGAATCACTCCTCCTAGTTTAAAAACAGGGATAATGTAATTCTATTTTATTTAAAAAATTCAATATTGCTAATTATAAAAAATATTGTGTAAAACTTGTTGTTAAAATGACTTATTGTAGTACTTGCGCTTCGCTGCCCAAACTGCACTCGTACTACAAAACGAGTGACACTTGTTTTACAAATAAGTATTCTGACAGTGGGTGTTTGGAAGTAATAAAGCTCACAATTCATACCCAAAATAAAAATAGTTAACAAAACCATATCCTCCACAATGCTGAGGTTAGATAGAATTAAAAAAGAAGATTGTTTACTAAAACATCACTTCGTTTTGCTAACAAGAATACCGCAGTCATGGTAAAAGTTAACAAGCTTGGAGCAGGAAGTATCATAAGCAATTAATCCTCTCATCAGGTTTTGTGGTTTGAGAATTTATTTCGCCACAAACAGCGCATTCCTCGTCAGCATCGTCCATATCATCTGAAGATTCATCCAATGTTGATACTTCCAGATCTTCGCCTGGGGACGAGTCATATTTGGAAGTTTTCTTCTTGGTCACTTTAGATTTCTTAGCTTCCCTTTTCCTGGTGTTTTCTCCTTTCTGTGTTCTTTTAGCTACTTTTTTCTTCCTCTTATCAATCGTTGTCTCCGTGGTTAAAATTTCTCCCAGCTGCTTGCTTCTTCGTCGAACCGAATCAACTTCAGCAGAAACAACTGAAACAGGCGAGATCATATCCAGTATTTTATTTTTCCAGTTAGGCACAGGTGCATTTGCATTCGTTTCTGCAGGCAGTTTATTCTGTTTTTCTGTAAGACTTTCACCTATAGTCTGCCAACTGCAGCAAGGTTGTTGAACGTCATCTAAATATCTGGGGAAACTTTGAGAACTAGCATCAGGATGTTATTCATTTTCAACTGCGTTACTATTTTTAGTCAAATAAGCGTCATCTGAGATAGCAGAAATGTTGATAGGCACAATTCCTGTAGCTTCAAATGCCGAAGTTGCATTATTTACAGCTGCAGACTTGTTCCATCCTTCAGCTAGTAACTTTCCAAACTGAAATCTGGTGGGGTTTCGACCTGGTTTATTTTTAATGTATAAATTGCAAGCTGAATAGTAGTTTAATTTCAAGGACCTGAAGAAATATCCATCCAGCGGTTGCAAAAACTGTGACATGTGACTGGCAAGCAAAATAATATGATATTGTGTTCAACACAGTATTCTAGCATCTCCTCACTGCAGTGTGAAGCATTACCATCAAGTAATAACAAAACTGTCCATGTCAGTTTCCTGGGAACAAACTGATGATTGCGCCATTGAAAAAGTATATCACTGTCGACATAGGCCGACTTTTGCGACGTGTAGACCAGAAATACTAGAGGCATCTCATCCTCAAACTCATGTTTTTATGACGTAGGTAGAAGGAATAAAAACATCTTTCTTATCAATGACATGCCCAGGCTTATTTAGGTGTAGACCTGTCTTGCCCATATTAAAAATAAATCTAGGTTTACCCATAAGATCGTTTTCGAACAGATTCTTTACTAGCAGCTGAAAATTTGCCTCTACGTATTTTTTGTTCCAACCAACGATCGATTAACGGAGACCCTTTCTGCTTCTCTCACTGACAGGGTTACTCTGTAGAAATAAATGAAGCCATGAAAAATCAGCTAATATCGATTCTTTATTAAAACGATTGTCGATGCCCAACTATTCGGCCAATTTAAAAGCCATACTTCGCACATCAGTTCGAGTTGGAGAAAATCCATTTTTCTGAAGTTTTAGGATATGTTTAATCAACTTTACTTCAGCAGGTGCACCTAGTGTGGAGGAGAGTCTTTAGACAATTTTCCTCTTCGTAGAGTGGTTCCCGGCACTACAAAATTTCGAGCATCTTCATTCCCTTCATTAACGGCTTGAATGGCTTCTGTTCACTGTTGCTCGGTCCAACTGGCCCTGGAGCAACGTCCAATGCGCTTGTATTTGGTAGGCATACTGAAAAGAGAAAAATATCGCTGATATCAATGAGCCACCTCACTTCAGTAATAAGTGAGCCGTCTATCCTCACTTTGAGAGGGGAGATGGCGCACCTCAATAGATGATAACATTTCAAAATATTCGCCATTTAAGGTTATACAGCAAAACTAGAATGTTTTTACTTACTTGAAACGATAACTACGCTGAAATTATTGTTAAATTGAATGTTCGGCAGCGCGACAATGAGAAATATTGTCCCAACTGGAACACAAAATAATTAATAATAAAATAGGCCTTTGACCAGTGAACACAGACGGAGTGGTGGCTGGTTTATTATGTACTAACTACACTCATCTTCACCACTAGCGGTTGCGCTGTAAAACTATCGCGCTATCTAACTTTCTGCGCCATATATTCTCGAATTACCCTAACGACACCGCAAAACATCGGTAAGGCAGTAGGTTCTTCTATCCTCTAGACCTCGAAGATATGCTGCTGCCATTGGGTTGCCTACTAGTTCTGTGAAGCGGATTCTACATGAGGAATTGAAATTTCATATATATAACTCACGTGAATTCGCATTTCCTGGCAACGTTCATATTCACTTCAGTGATGATGCTCACCTTCATTTTTCGGAATGTGACCCTGGATCCCCATAAGAACAAAATCGTCAAGCTGTAGCCGTCGATGTGCTTGAAAGAGTTGAATGGAACTTCGGAAGTAGATTAAAGCAGTGTACTGACAATAACGGACGCCATCTGCCCGATATCGTAATTAAAACTGCGTGAACATAACATTAACATATTGTATTTGATATTCCCCACAGAATAAAATGCACATCCGCATCACGTTTTCTTTTATTGAATTTAAAAAAAAGCAAGCTTCTCGGCTCCACCCATTATAAAAGGAGGAAATCTGAAAATTCTATACGAGCCTCTGTTTTTGATGTATGTCAATCCCATCTCTAATTTTGGGAACATTTTAAGCGGTGAATAAGGTCGCCACTGAATCTTGGTTATGATAATGTCTGTTGGAGAGTGGGAATTTACTCGTGCGCGCTTATTGAACGCTAAAGCAGCTGTTTGTTCCTGTTGAAGGTTCACAAACGCCTGTCAATTTCTTTTTAAGGATGACATAAACAGTTATTTATGAGAGGAATGTTATGTGGGCAATAATCTGAGATTAGGTAGACGCAATTTCAGAAAATATAACAGATATACGAATTTGTAAATGTACCTAAGCTGAAAATATTCTCGGTTTTATTCATCTCCTATTTTTTTATTAGCATACAAAGTGTTCAGAAATTAGGACTGCAGCGCAGTATTTTCTTTACACTGGGTGTGGTCGTGGGGTAGAATAACTTGCTTATTTTGAAATTCAATAAAAGAAAAAATAATACGAATATAGAGACGGCCACGGGACGAATTATTAAAATTGACACAGAACGCACGTTGCGTGGCGTTGATTGAGCCACCATAAATAAAATACGCTTTGACAACGAACGCGCGTTCACTCTCTAGTCCACTCTAAAATGCTAACTGAAATTAGCGGCATATAATTTTTGGACTGTGGACTGTAACAATTTTGTTAAATGTGAAAACAAAAATATCACCATTAAAGAAATCCGGTATATATAAACTTAAATGTCCAGAATGTAACGCTGTCTATTTGGGTCAGACCCTTAGAAATTTCGAAATCCGATACAGTGAACACTTCCGAGCATACAGATTAAAACAACCAGAAAAATCCTACTACGCCTGATATCTACTTGATATCAATCTTTATTGACACCTAACACAGAACCAGAAGTACTACATATTTGTGATAAGAAACAAGAACTGGATTTCCTTTAAGAATTGGAAATTAGAAGACACTTGAGAAACCCACAATATGAAGTCGTCAATGAACAGATAAATCTAAGGAGTTCTCCACTTTTAAACTGTCTTTTTAAGTGATAATTGTGAAGATCAGCAGATATAGTTTTCCTGGTTTTCTATATCATTGCACAGTTATACTGATCTCAATTGGGAAAAATGATATCCAGGATATCCCCATAGGGCTAATAATATCTAAGCTTTAATATTTGTAATATCATATCTTCTTTTTTCTATTAACATATATTAAGTCAATCACAAGATAGGTCACTTCTTGGACTAGCCAAAAATAATTAAACATCAGGTAGGCATCAAATGAAATCTAACTTCTGTCATTCTGATGATGATATTTAGGTAATATGGAAACAATTGTCAATTTCTTAGAATTTTTAACATTTTTCAATAAACTGTGGAGTTGACTAGAAACAGTAAGTTTCATTTAAAACACTAATATGAGTAGATTCCACAAAGTAAGGGTTGAGACAGTTAATTTCATTTATCTTTTTGTTTTATCAAATCAAGTAGTTCAGTATTAATCCATTCATTATTTTTTCGTATTCTGATAAGTTTAGTACATTCAGATTATTTTACAGACTGTTATAATATTAAGATCTTCAAATGTCTCAATATTTTTATTTTTAATACTCTCATGAAATGCTTGCTGACATTTTTTCAAGTTTATGGTTTTATTCTAATGGGTAACTTTAGGTTTATATGTTTTTATATTCTCTTCTAATGAAAATGTTATCAGTCTATGATCAGATAGTGAATTATCCTCAACCCTAACAGACTCACATATTTTAACATTGTTTGTTGTTATTACATGATCTATGATACTTTTTGTCTGCAATGTAACACGATCATCCCTAATTGTATTATGTATTTTATAATTATTAAGTTCTGACAAGTTTTTATATTTTTTAATGTGACTAGCCCCATCATCCAACAAATTTAAATTCATGTTCCCTACTATTAATTGGTTTTTATGATTTATTTTCACCTAAAGTCACAGATATCCAGTCAATGGTAGCGCTCTTCTCAGATTTCTACACTTCCTGCACCTCAATTCCCTCTCTGACATAGATAGCAGCATCTCCTCCCCTGCCGTGTATCATATGAAAATTATTTAATTGGTATAGGAATGCTTCTCTATCACACAGCCATGTTTCCACTAAAACTTACACATCACAGTTTTGGTTTATCACAAAACATTGAATCTCCTCTAACTTATTTCTTAAACTTTGTATATTAGTATATGCAATATGTATTTTACTTCGAGGCATTTCTATTTTTTTTAGCACTAACTCCACTTTACTATTTTCCGTTTTCCTAAATTAGTATATTAAAGTATAAGTGGATAAAAAGGTCTTTCAAACACGCGCGCATTTTCGAGCACGACGGCGCAGCCGGAGTGCTCGAAATAGAGCAAGTGTTTGAAAGACCAGTTATCCACGAATACTTTACGCTATTTTTTTTTATTGGTGCAGTTTGAAATCATGAAATATTATTATTATATTATTACTACAAAAAAATGGAAGTCCGTCCTCGATGCCCAGCCAAGTTTCATTTCATAAAAGTCCGCCCTCGATGCCCAGCCAAGTTTCGTGAAAGTCCATCCTAAATAGTATTTATTCTAGTGTTTTTAAATGAAACTCAAGGTCTCTAGTTAATTCCACAATATAATACAATAATTTCTAATTGAGTACTGAGATTCAATAGAACTAATCAAAAAGTTGAAAGCAATCCACTTACAAGATAACTATAAACTCATATCGTTCGATGTAACTAACATGTTTACTAAAATTCCTCCTAAAGAATGTCTAATACTTGTAAGAAAATTACTAGAAGATAAAAATATTAATCCAGGAATAATATCAGATATACTTAATTTATTTGATGTATGCATTAATCAGAATTATTTCACTTTTGACAATAAGATATATATTCAAAATGAAGGTTTACCAATGGGAAGCCCTATATCACCTATTTTAGCAAACATTTTTATGGACAATTTAGAAAGAAAGATCTTTGAAAGTAATATTTCGAAAAATATTTTATTTTGGTATAGATATGTAGATGACATATTAGCTTGTTTTATGTATTTTTCAACCACATCAATAATTTACACCCGAAAATTAAATTTACATTAGAAATTGAAGAAAATAGCTCAATCAATTTTCTTGATTTAAAAATTCAAAGAGTTAATAATGTACTTGATTATTCAATTTACCGAAAACCAACACAAACTGATGTAACAATTCCATTCAATTCTAACCACCCTGTGTCACACATACTAGCAGCATATAATTCAATGATACATAGAGCTTTTTCAGTTCCTATGAACAAATGTAATTTTGATAGAGAGATTAATACAATTAGACAAATAGCAACATCTAACGGTTATCCATTAGATATGATAAATAAGCTAATTAGTAAAAAAGAGGAAAAAGTGGCATTACAACTAATATATCCTGAACAAGCTGATGAAATTAAAACTTATAAAACCATCACATATGCAGGAAATATTTCTAATAATATTTCAAAGATAATATCTTCAGCAACGAATACAACAATTTCTTTTAAAACAAAAAGTAACGTTAGTACAAAATTGTTAAATGTAAAAACAAAAATACCACTATTAAAGAAGTCAGGTATATATAAACTCAAATGTCCAGAATGTAATGCCGTCTATTTGGGTCAGACCCTTAGGAATTTTGAAATACGATACAGTGAGCACTTACGAGCATACAGATTAAAACAACCAGATAAATCCCACTACGCAAAACATCTACTTCACACCAATCATTCATTGACACCTAACACAAAACTAGAAGTACTACATATTTGTGAAAAGAAACAAGAACTGGATTTCCTTGAAGAACTGGAAATTAGAAGACATTTAAGAAACCCACAATATGAAGTTGTCAATGAACAGTTAAATCTATGGAATTCTCCACTAATAAACTGTCTTCTTAAGTGATAATTGAAAAGATCAGCAGATATAGTTTTCCTGGTTTTCTATATCATTGCACAGTTATACTGATCTTAATTGGAAAAATGATATCCAGGATATCACCATAGGGCTAATAATATCTAAGCTTCAATATTTGTAATATTACATCTTCTTCTTTTTTCTATAAACATATATTAAGCCAATCACAAGTTAGGTTACTTCTTGGTCTAGCCAAATATAACCACTAAACATCAGGTAGGCATAAAATGAAATGTAACTTCTGTCATTCTGACGATGATATTGATTTATCGAAACAATTGTCAATTTTTTAGAATTTTCAATAACTTGTATTATATTGTGGAATTAACTAGAGACCTTGAGTTTCATTTAAAAACACTAATATGAGCATATTCCACGAAGTAAGGGTCGAGACAGTCAATTTCAGTATTTATTTTATTTGACGTTACGAGGTATGTTGTCAGATCAATAATCAAAAAGTTACTTTATTTATATTTAAAAAGATACAATGTATATATGAATATATAAATAATTTTTGCAGAAAAAACCAAATAAGACATTGGTTCACAATGAAAATATACAATTTAAAAACTAATAAAGAAAGTTGTCATTGATACTTACGTTTCTCGAGTTGTTGTTGTTACCATAGGGACTTTAAAAAACGCGCGTGTTTGAAAGTTCGATTTAAACACGCTGAGGCGTGCTTTAAATAGGTAATATGAGGCATCAATAAAAAAATTATATTTCCATTGTTAATCCATACGAATTTGAAAAAGAGAGAGAGAGAGAGAAGTTCGAAGAGTTTTTAAGTTAGGGTTTGTAATGTTTTATTTTGGAGTGGTTAGTGTTGGAGTTTGGCCCTGATATAGGATATATTTCCTCTGCAGGGCTGGTTGGGGGTGTGTTTGTGGGTGGTTTGTGTGCGCGTATTCACTGAAAATTCAGTTTTGGAAAAGTGTATGGAAGTTGAGAAAACGTGTATAGAAAATTCGAAGTATTGTTTACTTTTGTGGGCAAACGGTGGTTTTTTGCTAGAAATCAACCGGAGGGAGAGGCAGGAACAATCAGCAGCGAAATTCGGTGATTTTGTGAGAACGTGGTTTTAGAAGTGTATAGGATGGGGGATTTAGAAGTGACTAGTAAAGATCGAATATGAATAAGACGAACCACGTTGCATTGCGGATAGTTAAGAGAAGATGAGGTGGGTGTTTGGATTGTTGGAAATTTGTAAATGTTTTTGGGATTTGGTGTCTCCGATGTTGTGAGAGTTAACATAGTTCATGTTTTTCTTGTATTCCTTTGCAGCTCTGAAAATGTCCAAGTTTGTTTTTGTTAGGTCGTGGTTTAAGTAGATTTTGCTATTTTCCCTAAATACTAGGTCCCTACTCTGTAGTTCAAATTTCTTCTTTGATTTAAGCAAAATTATTTTAGTTGTTTCTTCTTCAAATACAACTTTAATAGGGTTACCTGCTGTTTTAGCCTCGTCAGCATGTCCCACTTTATATGCCAAAAACTTTTGATCAATTTACTTTTCTCCCATTTTCTTAATGATTTCTGAGAGATTCTGCTTCTGCGGTACTCCCTATATTATTAAATTGTTTTTTAGCGTAGCTTGTTCCTGTCTATTAAACTGTAATTTAATCTTGCAATCTATCATTAATTTTTATTTGTTCATTGTATTTTTCAAGTAGGATGTCATACTTTTTTTCCATACCCTCCAATTTGGCCATAATATCTTCCAAAATGCACTCCTGTGTTTTTTGTTATTTTTTCCCTCTTCGTCCTGGCACACATTGCCAAACCACGGACGCGACGATTTGGTTATCTGTTGGTATACCCTTTGGGTCATGCCCACACTCTCTATGCTTCCATATATAACAGTTTTCGCACAGTAAGCCCTCTTGAGAATCAAGTAAATTCTTGCGACAACAATTACAAGTTTCTATTTCCTTCGTGTTCACTTTGGCAACACTGCCCCGTTCCCACGTGATCTGTAAGTGAAAGGATTCGGAACCCTTTGTTAACGTGCCGGATTTTTAGCTTTATTACATTAGACGAACCTTTAAAATAATACTGGATAATGTGGAATGTGATCCTGATATGAATGTTAGGCAATGCTGGAAAAAAATTTGACAAAGCTAATTGCATCGTTAACATAAAGGAATCGTTGGAAGTCATACGCATTAAATCGAAGAGGAAAAAACTATGTCCTGTACTCGCTGCGGAAAATTATGAAGAAGCTGTGCAAATTCAAACTTCAACTGCAAACATTGATAACACTGTGAAAGCTATAGGACGAGATAGCTTCCAATAGATAGAATCCAGTGACATTCAGGAGTTGCGTTAACCCTAGGATGCATAGATGAAATTCTCGACAAACATGCCTAGCATGAGTCTCCAAGACTCTTATTTAAAAAAAAACACCAATTTATATTTCACGTTTATTTATCATAATAATAGGTTAAAAATGAGCGTTAGAAATTGAAATACATGTAAAAAATTTTAATTCAAGTATATTATGCGTACTAAAACACTGTGTTCTTTGCATGTTGGTTTATTACACTTAGTACAAGTCAGTGTACTAATTCTTCCAATTCGTGTAGGACATTGCGACCATCTTCTTTTCTTTTTCAAAACTGAACCGGTTAAGATATTCTCTTCTTCCGAAAGCGTAATAAAAAGTTTCATACTACTTCTTACAGTATTTGGAAGTTTTGGGTTTTGTGCTCCTCTACTCATAAATGGTAACACTAGTTCGTTTGCTAAAGCTTTGATGAACATTCTTCTCTTGTTAGTTTTTCCATCGTGAATTTTTTTATTTTCGTGGGTGTGCATAAAGTAAGCATTTAGAGCTGCTAAATCCATTATGTTGTACCAAACTGCGACAGACCATCGTCTTGTTTGTCGCTTTGCGGTATAGTTGCCTATCATTTGATCCATATGATCAACACCTCCTTTAGTTTAATTATAAAATTTAGTTATTTCTGTTTTTTTTCTAGTATTCTCATTATCTATTGAATCGTCGTGATGCATCGAGCTAAGAAGTAGCACATATTTATTCTTTTTTGGTATATAGCTCACTAACGTCAAATCTTTATTGAAACCAAAAATAGAGGAATAAACACTTCTTTCCTTAGAGGCTTAAAACTCTTTAGGAATTTCCTTCTTGTTTTTACGCAAAGTTCCCACACAAGTTATTCCAATAAGCAGCAGCAGATGTGTTAGTAAAAAATTGGCAACTGTTAAGTTCCGTCCTGAGTTTTTTATGGAAACAGTTAGAGCTTTTACAACATTTTCTGCTTTTCTGCTACGTTGTGCTGTACTGGTTCTCCAGGTTGGCATCCCAAATATACTTGACCATCAATGGCATATCCTATTTCACTTTCACAAAGCCAAAAAAACTTTATTCCATATTTTGCTGGCTTTGAGGGCATGTACTGTATGAAACTACAATGATCTCTAAAAGCAAGCAATTGTTCATCTATGGTAACGTACTCTTTTGGAATCGTTTGTGTTCAGCACTGAATTAAAAATAATTCCCATATATGACGAATATGAGCAAATTTATCAGATTCAAGTCTAACCGAACGCCTTCTTTTGTCATCGAAACAAGATACTTTTTTATATTTTCAAAACGATTTACTGCCATTATAGCTTTGTACATTGGATTCGACATCTTATCAAGAAATAATTCTCTTACAGGAGTATCCCAATTTTTTTCAACACCAGCCAACAATAGCAAACCGAAAAAAGCATCCATCTCATCTCTTTCGATTTGTGTCCAAATCTTACCCTTTTTTTTCAAATTCGCGTTTTGCTTCTCGATTAGTATAAAGTATTATTTCATCAACAATTTTAGGCGTAATAAATTTATCCCATGCATCTTTAATACACCAAACTTTATTTCTTCTTAGAGGTCCTGATGTAAATCTTACTATATTGTGTGATCTTACCCTTCCTTGTGAGGGCTGAGTAGAATTCCACACAAAGTTATTTCTACCAATAAACGTACCATTTGAGACGTCTGAAGGTGAGTTATGATCCGGAATACTTTCTGTTTCGCTATCTGAAGAGCATTCTCCAGTGTCACTAGATCCTTCAGGTGGTTGATATTGTTCGTTAGTGTCTGATGTATCACTTTCACTAACAACAATATTCTCATCATCTTCTTCATACCATGTCATCAAAGTTTCTTCAAAATTAGAATCACTAGGTCTATTGATCGTTTTTTTGTAAAAGTTTGTAAAATACAGAAGTTATGAAAACATTGATATACATTTAAACTAATAATAAACAAATTCTTAAAATAATAATGCTGTAGGTAGAATACATTAGAATTTGTACCTGTTTAAATTTGTTCATGAGTCTCTGAGACTCATGTTATGGATCCTAGGGTTAAATCTGCAGAAGAAAATGCTTCAACCAGCACTTTTTCAAGAGAATTAGTCCATCTATGAAGCGAAGTCTTATTTTTTTAGAGGCCAATTGTTAATTCTACTGCTGAATATCAATCTGAATTTGAAGAGCTTTTAAAAACTGCAAAAAAAGTTCTTTAAACCCTTACTTAAGTGTGACCATAATAATTAATCAATATTATTAGAAACTTTTATTAAATTGGTTTGTTATTTTGGCACCTTGGAACGTATCCCCTATAATCCCTTATAAGTTACCATTTTTTATTTACGGTTTCTGTATTTGCGGCATATTTACATTGAAGTGCACTCTGAATATTAATTCTTAATGCGCACATTCAAAGTAAAACAACATATAACAATAGTCTGTTCTAATAACATCCTACTGGTTAATATCATCTAATATCGCTACAACCTACCTTTAAACTATGATTACACTGTTTAATATGAATGAATTGATTTATTTGCTAAAAATGTTTTATAACAACTCGATTAAATCGAAACACCATAATATCAAAGTGATTTACAGGTAGTTAAAAGCAATGAAAACAAATATTGAACATTTCCCATTTCTTTATTTATAGCGGTTATCAATAACAAACTATCAGATTTACAACGGGTGTTACTCATCGTGTTTTTGGATACTGAGTCATCGGTCAAATATGAAAAAGTTTTTCCGTTTATTTTTCCGTTTAGATTTTGTATAAATTGTCTTGATTTCCATTGTTTCCTTTATAAAATAATCGGTAAAATTCTGATCAGTTTTATTGACGTATTCTATTTATTTTACTAAGAAAAACGTATATATTCACCAGTACAATGTCAAGAGCTATATTTAAATCAATTGTTATTAAGAATTAACGCAATAAAAAGCTATTAATCACAATAATAGAATCTGTTTAACGGACAATGGAGAAAGTCCAACAAGGCTGCTGTCATATCCTAGTGATAATACCTGCACAGTTTTCATTTGTTTAGTTGAGTACAACCAAAATTTTGGTACAAAACTATTTCCCTTTTTCAAATGAAACTAACTGTTCCTAAATAATTCCACAATAATACCAATATTCCACAATTCCAGAATAACAGAAGTTACATTTGAATGTGATGCATACCTGATGTTTTATAATTATTTTTGACCAAACCAAGAAGTGACCTAACTTGTGATTGACTTAATATATTGATAGAAAAACGAAGAAGATATATTAGAAATATTGAAGCTTAGATATTATAAGCCCTATGGGGATATCCTGGATTTATTTTTTTTCCCATTTAAGATCAGTATAACCGTACATCATTATCATACTCACAATATTTTGTCAGACATGTGAACTCCTAAAATATATTAGGTCATAATTAGAGGATACGAATATTTCCAGTTGCTCTAAAAATGGTATTTCTCCGTCTTTCGCAATTTTTTGATTTTGTAACATTAATATCTAGTAATTGCTTTGTCGCATCCGCCTAACGTGTAGGACAGCGCCCACACCGAAGAACGTCAGGATGCGCATCGAAACAATGGAGGATAGTCGCGTTGGATTGCAAAGTTCATTCAATATAGAGATGTTAGTTCGATGGGCTGTATAAGGAACTCTTAGCATTCTTCTCCAGGTCCTCATTTCAAAAGCGTCTATACGGTGGCGGTCTGCCTTTCTAACGGTCCAAATTTTAAAGTGATACAAAAATTTTGAAAAGACAAGAGACCGGACCAGCGATATTTTGGTGGTATTGGTGATATTATTGTCATATTTTAGTCAGTTTTGTCGTAGCTGACCGTGCTTGTTGAATGCGCCGACGAATTTCAGCCTCGCAGCCACCCGAATTGTCAATCCGGGAAGCGAGGTATACAAAACTCTGGACCACCTCACAACGTCCCACCGATATAATTTCAGGATGATTGTTATGGTCTCTATCGATGATCGTGACTTTGGTCTTGCTGTAGTTGATACTGTGACCACACTCTTCTTCTTCTTCTTCATATATATAGACTCTTGGGCCTGTTCTATACCGATTAGTGCTGCAATCTTATTTGGGATGTCGATTGCCAGCTATCTCGCTATCTTTTAAAGGGCCTTCCTGGTGGTCTGGTGCTATATGGTTTTAGATCTCTTGCTGTTCCGGCTACCCTATCTGCGCTCATACGTGTAACATGCTGTTTCCACTTCCGTCTTATCTGTCTTCCCCATCGTACAATATCTTGTACCTTGCATAGTTCTCTTATCTGACTGTTGGGAATTCTATCTTTCAATGTTTTGCCAGCGATTGATCATAAAGTTTTCATTTCTGTTGTTCTCACTATTCTTTTTGTTTACGCTGTGTCGGCTCCCGTTTCTATTGCATATGTCAATATTGGTCTAACAAATGCTTTATATACACGAACTTTCTCATCCAGTCTCATGTCTTTGTTTTTCCAAATAACATCCCTCAGACAACCAGATATGTAAGATGCCTTGTTTGCTTCGTACACTTTGTTTTAGCGCTCCGTAGCTGGATATTTTTGTACCCAGGTATTCGAACCTTGTATCAGTATCCGTGTCCCACGTTTTTACTTCTTCTATTATTTTATGGATTACTAGATTGAATAGTTATGGGCTTAAACTATCTCCCTGTCGAATTCCGGATATTTACTTCCGATGTTAATTCATTCTCGACCTTAATTTTGTTTTGTTGTTTGTGTTCACGTCTTTAATTATCTTTACCATTGTGTTGGATTGGTTTCCTGCTTTTAGTCATTTTAGCACATCTTCTAATTTGATACGGTCAAAAGCCTTGGTCAGGTCTATAAAGCACATATATACAGGATTATTATATTCAATTGCTTTCTCAACTATTTGTCTGACTATGAAAATGGCATCTATTGTTGATCTATTTTGTCGGAATCCCTGTTGCTCTTCTGATATCGTATATTCTTTATTGATCTTATTGGCGAGTATTTTCGTTAATAGCATGAGTGTTGTGTTTAGCAAGGTAAATGTTCGATAATTGTTAGGGTTATTCTTGTTTCCTTTTTTATATATTGGTATTGTAATGCTATTTTTCCATTGTTCTGGTACCTTCTTGCTGTCTAATATTTTCTGAAAAAGTGTACTTATGTTTTCCATTATCCTTTCTCCTCCGTATTTTAATAGCTCGTTCGGTATACCATCGGGTCCTGGGGATTTTCTATTTTTTAATTTTTCTATACCATTTTTAAGTTCTTCCTTTGTCATTCCTATGTTTTGTTCATCCTTGACATCTTCTTCTTCATCATCCTCTGTATATTCATTTCTAGGTATATTCGTTTCTGGATTATAAAGTTCTCTACTATAGGCTGTCCATTTTTCTCCTTCTATCTTATTAAGAATTTTATACTCTTTGATTGGTTTTATTCTGTCTTTAATGACTTTCCACACTTTACGTTGCGATCCGTATAGATCATGCTCCATTTCTTTGGTCAACCGTGTTCAATAGTCTCTTTTCAGGATTGTTATCTTAGAGTTTACATCGTTTCTTATGGTTTTGTGTTGTTGACAGCTGGGGGGGGGGGGGCTGTCTTGTTACTACAATATTGCAGATACGCTTTTCTTTTTCCATATGCGAGATCTCTAATTTCTTCAGTGAACCACGGTTTCGATATTTTTGTTGAG
Source organism: Galeruca laticollis (assembly GCA_963921935.1). NCBI lineage: Eukaryota > Metazoa > Arthropoda > Insecta > Coleoptera > Chrysomelidae > Galeruca > Galeruca laticollis. Next base: position 175,169,183 of record OY998177.1, read on the forward strand.
TTTACGTTAATTTTCCTGACTCCTATAATTTCTTTTGCAGCTTGCAATATGTTAGATTCAATTTTTGCCCAAATCTTATTTAAATTTTCCTCGTCTGTGACCACACTCTGCGCTGTGTTATTCTAAGATATTGAATAAATTTAACAACTCATCCTGAGAAGCAGCAATAAGGATAGTATCAACGAAAAACCTTAAATTCGATGAAATTGACTGTCTCGACCCTTACTTCGTGGAATATGCTCATATTAGTGTTTTTAAATGAAACTCAAGGTCTCTAGTTAATTCCACAATATAATACAAGTTATTGAAAATTCTAAAAAATTGACAATTGTTTCGATAAATCAATATCATCGTCAGAATGACAGAAGTTACATTTCATTTTATGCCTACCTGATGTTTAGTAGTTATATTTTTGGCTAGACCAAGAAGTAACCTAACTTGTGATTGGCCTAATATATGTTTGTAGAAAAAGATGAAGATGTGATATTACAAATATTGAAGCTTAGATATTATTAGCCCTATGGTGATATCCTGGATATCATTTTTCCAATTAAGATCAGTATAACTGTGCAATGATATAGAAAACCAGGAAAACTATATCTGCTGATCTTTACAATTATCACTTAAGAAGACAGTTTATTAGTGGAGAATTCCCTAGATTTAACTGTTCATTGACAACTTCATATTGTGGGTTTCTTAAATGTCTTCTAATTTCCAGTTCTTCAAGGAAATCCAGTTCTTGTTTCTTTTCACAAATATGCAGCACTTCTAGTTCTGTGTTAGGTGTCAATGAATGATTGGTGTCAAGTAGATGTTTTGCGTAGTGGGATTTATCTGGTTGTTTTAATCTGTAAGCTCGTAAGTGCTCACTGTATCGTATTTCAAAATTATTAAAGAAGTCAGGTATATATAAACTCAAATATCCAGAATGTAATGCTGTCTATTTGGGTCAGACCCATAGGAATTTTGAAATACGATACAGTGAGCACTTACGAGCTTACAGATTAAAACAACCAGATAAATCTCACTACGCAAAACATCTACTTGACACCAATCATTCATTGACACCTAACACAAAACTAGAACTACTACATATTTGTGAAAAGAAACAAGAACTGGATTTCCTTGAAGAACTGGAAATTAGAAGACATTTAAGAAACCCACAATATGAAGTTGTCAATGAACAGTTAAATCTAGGGAATTCTCCACTAATAAACTGTCTTCTTAAGTGATAATTGTAAAGATCAGCAGATATAGTTTTCCTGGTTTTCTATATCATTGCACAGTTATACTGATCTTAATTGGAAAAATGATATCCAGGATATCACCATAGGGCTAATAATATCTAAGCTTCAATATTTGTAATATCACATCTTCTTCTTTTTTTATAAACATATATTAAGCCAATCACAAGTTAGGTTACTTCTTGGTCTAGCCAAAAATATAACTACTAAACATCAGGTAGGCATAAAATGAAATGTAACTTCTGTCATTCTGACGATGATATTGATTTATCGAAACAATTGTCAATTTTTTAGAATTTTCAATAACTTGTATTATATTGTGGAATTAACTAGAGACCTTGAGTTTCATTTAAAAACACTTAAATTCGATATCCTGATTCCACCAATAGTTACACCACTATCCCAGCCATCCAGTACCCGTCTCATGACAAATTTGGAATAGATGTTAAACAACATCGGCGACAATACACAACCCTGACGAACCCCTTTCCTTGTTGTAATTGGACCATACATGTTACCGTCAACTTTTACTTGAGCTGTGTTGGACTCATAGAGCTGTTGAATGAGAAATATCAGCCAGTAAGGAACTCCCATGGTGAGAATAATTTCCCATAGTTTAGGCCACTTAATGTTGTGAAAGGCCTTAGAGTAGTCCACAAAGCAGATATAGACTGCGAAGTAATATTTCCTAGCTTTCTCAACAATTTGCCTCAAGTTCAAGATCTGTTCACGCACGCTACATCCCTTTACGAAACCTGTCTGCTCTGGAGATATTTCCCAGCTAATAAATTGCAGAATGCTCAACATAACCTTGCTTGAATGGGAGATCAATGAGAGGTAACGATAGTTGTCTGGTTTTTTCGGAGATCCCTTTTTATATAAAGGGACAAATATTGAATTGGTTCAATCGTCTGGCCAGACACCGGAAGACTAAATTTTCTGACAAATACGATGTAAAAAGTGTAGGCCACCATCATTTAAGCACTTTAAAGTTTTGGCTGAAAGCGCATCGATGCCTGTAGTTTTACCGGTTTTTAGTTTCCTAATGGTCTGTTCCACTTCCGAAAAAAGGATATCCGTCTCACGCTCTTGATTTATAAAAGGAGCTTGACTGTGAATGTCGGAATATAGGTTTTCGCAATATGTGCGCCATCCTCAATTATCCCGTTTAAACCGGTAATGAGATGTCCATCGGTGTTCTCGACTGAGTTTGAAGTCCCGATTGAGACATTTTATTTTTAGGAACATCTCTCTTGGATGGTTTGTGTTGGGGTGAGCTTGTATTTCCCAGCAGAGTTCTTGGAGAGAGGAGTTCTTATCTTGGCGATAGAGTCTTTAGATTTCACGTGTTGATTGCCTATACCGATCTTGCGTTGCATCAGAATCCAGACCCGAGATCTTAAGCTCTCTACGTTCTCTAATGGCGGATAATGTATGGGTGGTAATCCAGGGTTGTTTACGTTGTGTGCTGCGTTTTGGTTTAGTTGTTTGGGCAGCCTCTTTAAGCACTTTTTTAATTTTTAACCACATATTATTGGGAGAAGATGCATCCGTCATTGAGATTCTCTAAAAAACCTAAGACCATTTTGACCTAAAAGAGGCAGGATCAACAATTTCCGTTGAAAGTTTCTGTTTAGAACGTGGACATACCTTCAGTTTAAGTTGGAGTTCACAAAGGAGGAGTTGATGGTCTGAGCTACAATCATAACCTGGTAAAGTGCACAATAATAAGTCTGGATCCTTTATTTGCAGGCATTGTTGGCATACAAATGTTTTACCCATCAGTCCATTCTTTTTTAACCGTGTTGAATCCCAATTTTTTAATCCAGTTTTCAATAGTTTTCTTACAGACATTTACATCACGACCGACATTTGTCAATTTATTTCTTATTATTTCAATCGTTGGTAACTCATTACTTTTGTAACAGTCATATATGGTGGTGTTTAATAATTTTATTACAGACACATCTAAATATTTGATCAATCCCTTATCACATCGCGTCTTGTCAGGGGAACTTCTGTTAAATCAGATACTGCTTGCATTGATTCTGTTTCTTCATCGAAACCAAATTTTTCCCGTAGATTCTTATACACATTGAAACATATTTTCTGTGTTTCCAAATTTAAATGACGTCGAATCCTGTTTTCATTTTGATCACAATTATTTAAATTTTCGTTGCCGTTATACACAATATTTTTGACCGAACTCGATATTTCCCAAGGACGCCACATTGTAAATAGTTAACTTTTAATTAAAGATATAATTGCTATATAATAAATATGTATTTTACCGAAATTCCTCAGAAAAACACAATACTCTTTCTTGATGTCAGCCTACCAACTAAAGAATGAGTGTGCCTTATCTGTGGTGAACACCTATTGTGTTCGAAAAAATTGCCAACTCAAAATATACTTATAGTTCAGTAAAAGATGGGAAAAATAATAATTTATTTGAAATTTATATTCCTAATTCCTCTTAATAAAACGAGTTATAAGGTAGTGTTAATTGTCTGGTGTTATGTTTAAGATGTTTTTAAATATAAATAGGTTAATATTGTTTAAAGGAATGCATTTTGTTCTATACATTAACGCTAAGTATCTTAAAAAGTAAATTATTAAATACATTCTAACGAGTATTAGTTGAAATTATAATATTTAATGAATATATCGTCAAATAAGCATTTTAAATTATAATATTGACTGTACTATGACGGTATTAAAGTCAAACGATAAGCCGAAACCTTAAAGTTCGCACTATATCTCTTATGTCGAGTATAGTGCTTGTTTTCCGGGCCAACAGAAGGAAATCCATTTCTTGCTTCTTATCACAAATATGTAGTACTTCTAGTTCTTTGTTAGGTGTTGATGAATGTTTGGTGTCAAGTAGATGTTTAGCGTAGTGGGATTTCTCTGGTTGTTTTAATCTGTATGCTTGTAAGTGTTCACTGTATCTAATTTCAAATTTTCTAAGGGTTTAAACCAAATAGACAGTATTACATTTGGGACATTTAAGTTTATATATATACCAGACTTCTTTAATGGGGATATTTTGGTTTTTACATTTAACAATTTTATACTCACATGACTTTCTGTTTTAATTAAAAGAAATTGTTGTATTTGTTGCTAAAGATATTAGCTTTGACATATTATTAGAAATATTACCAGCATATGTGATGGTTTTTGAATTTTTTATTCCTTTAGTTTGATTAGAAAATATTATTTGTAATGCCACTTTTTCTTCTTCTTTATTAAGTAGTTTATTTATTATATGTAATGGATAATCGTTGGATGTTGCTATTGGTTAAATTGTATTAATTTCTCAATCAAAATGATATTTGTTCATAGGAACTGAAAATGTTCTATGTATCATTAAATTATATGCTGCTAATTTATGTAATATGGGATAATTGGGTCGAAACAGTAAATTTCATTTAACGAAAATCGTTCCCAGTGACCACTCAAACTTAGTTTAGTGACCGCTAGTTTCGTCTAGCACAGCTTCATATCGTTTCGCTCGCAGTGTCCGCCTGGCTTTATTAACCTTCTCCAGGAAGTTTTTCTAAAGGCAGCTAGTTTTCGTTTAGAATGTCTAATATCGTAGCGCTTAAAGCTGACCCAGCCTGGCTCTTTACTGGAACGAAACCCAAAAAAGGCTCGTATATTATAATCTGCAAAGGATTATTTGCTGTATTATTTATAGATACATATAATAATACTTAACTGGTCTGTCTAAGCAATATCTTGGGTGGTATAGATAATAACCGAAAAAGGAGAACATTTAATTTTTTTAATTATATTTAGTTTAATCGTGAATCCTGTTGCTTCACATTTCAATTTCTTCGATCTGAACAGCTGGACTTAAGTATGTAAGTAATGTTTTTTCTTATTTTTTAACAAATTTTGTAAAACTGGGTCAAACTTTGAGAGTAATTTTATCACAGATAAAAATCACCAGGAGTTCTAGAATTCAAAGTCTCGTCGTGGTCTTTAAATGGCATATTGCAAGAGGCTAATGTAAGATAAACTTGCCTCCAAACATTCATTTCTTGTCGAAATTGTGAATCAAGATCATCAACAGACGAATTCAATCTCCAGCGATCAAATATGGCGCAAGATATATTGTGGTTAAGCTTTTGTTCATGTCTACTGATTGCTGGTTGAAGATTAGTTCAATCATAATAGCCTCTGTCAAAGGCTTGTCCAAAGAACTGACAAGGTAGGCATTTTTCCAAGATTTTAGAGTAACAAAGCCACAAACGATCAGTTTTTATTCCTGACATACTAGTTTTAGTGTAGTAAAAAGCCGAGAAACTCTTATCTTTATCATCTTTAGAAAATGGGCATAAATACATAATATAAAGCTCATGAGCAACTAAAAATCGTTTTTGTTTCTCCGTCAATACCACATTTGGATCATAATACCCTTTACCAGTTTTTAAAACCGTTGATTCCCTCGACACGGCAGTCGAAGTACAACTGTTCCAATACTTTCGGTTTTTCCACTAATGTTGTCACTCTCACTACCAGTCTCGGAACTCGATTCTGGCTCGGTGGTGTAACGTTCTACCGACGGATTTCTGGGATTTCAATTGAAATGAAAAAATATTCGAACTTTCATTATTTTGACTACTAGTAGAAGCCTTTGGACCACAAAAAGTAGTAATTTTTGGAAGCTTTGTCTTTTCAGCATTTGCTTCCTCAATTTCATCGCGTTTTTGAGCAACAGATTTATATTTATAGGTATTCATTTTTGATATCCAACCACTAGTCCGTTATTCGACGTAAATAATAATCACACTCACATTATAACTCAAGTACTCGTAACGGAAATATAGGAATTTTTTTTAAGTTTCAGCAATAAACCAATAAAAATTATTGCTCACACCAGAATTATTACATTAACGCTTGCGGCAATGGCTTCTCCTGTAGTAGCAGCCGCCTTTTTCTTTATGAAAGTTCAATAATAGCCGACACGTACACCGCCCTTTAAAAAAATAAATGCTGTTTTATGTGATTATTTTGGTTACTATCTATATTGTGTAGTTTTGTGGGTCCGTTTCCAGAGTACTGCAATTTCTATGAGAATATTGTTTTTTGCATTTTTGTTTGTATTTGTAGCTCCGCTCCGGGTCCCATTTTAGCCCAGGTCCGTGTGCTTCGCACATATTACACACCAGTAGTTCCACCACTGATATTGTGTTGCAAGAAAGTAAATGAAACATACACTGTGTTAAAATAGGAATTCTCGATATATTAAAACAATGCATGAAGAGAGATGGCTTTCGGTATGGAAATATTCTGCCTTAGCGTTGAATTTGTAGGTAAAATAAACGGTTTTAATAAAAATTAAAACTCACTTTTCCGCATCTGTGAGATGCCCTGAACAATATTTTATCATAAAATTGGTCACTTGTATACACTTCGGGGGATGTATCGTGCTAACAAACCGAAATTTCCCCAAAAATAACCAAAAATGTAGTATATCTGGATTTATAGGACCCACTGTACTCGCTCTAGTCAGCTGAAAATCAATAGGGTACATCTGTGAGACACCTTGAAAAATATCCAATTATAAAATTGGTCACTTGTGTACACTCCGGAGGCTGTATCGTACTAACAACCCGAAATTTCTCCAAAAAGGACCAAAAATGTGGCACTTCAGCTACCATAGGACCCGTTGTACTAGCTCTGGCAAGCTAAGAATCAATAAGCTTTATCTATAAGACGTCCTGAATAATATTCAATCATAAAAGTCAATTTTATACACTATGGAGGCTGTATCGTGGTAACAAACTAAAAATTCTCCAAAAATTACAAAAATTTGGTACTTCAGGTACCATAGCACTCGTTGTACTGGCTTTAGTGAGCTGAATATCAACACGGTTCTTCTTTAAGACGACCTGAATCATATCCAATCATAAAATTGATCACTTGGATATACTCCGGATGCTGTATCGTCCAAACAAACTGAAATTTCTCAAAAAATGACAAAAATGTCGTACTTAAAGTACTATAGCACCTGTTGTACTGGCTCTGTTGAGCTGAAAATCAATAGGGTTCGCCTGTAAGATGTTTTGAATAATGTTCAATCATAAAATTAGTGACTTGTTGCACTCCGGAGGCTGTATCGTGCTAACAAACTGAAATTTCTCAAAAAATGACAAAATGTTGTACTTCAAGTACCATAGCACCCGTCATACTGGCTCTGATGAGCTGAAAATCATTAGGGTTCTTCTGTGAGATGTTCTGAATTATACTCAATTATAAAATTGATGACTTGTTGCAGTCCGGAGGCTGTATCGTGTTAACAAGACATGTAACGAAAAGAGGCCGACGACGACTACGACATTCTTTTTCTAAAAACCGTTTTTTCGTGTTCTTGATGAAAAACGTAAAAATAACTCAAAAAAATTTCTCTGATATTAGATAGGTTGGGCGGAAAAGTAAAAATTGTAGAATTCCATTTTCTATGCCCTAAAGTGTGCTCTACAAGACGATGTAGTTATAACTTTGAATCACACACACACATCCTCAGAAAGCATTTTATTCCACTAAAAGTACTAAAAAGGTTCCTAATCTCGTGGTACGGTGGTCGCAGCGCGAGAAACAGTGCATGCGAGTCGCGCTGCGAGGTCAATATGCGCTAACCAATTAGTTAACGTATGTTACAGAAACTCAGGAATAGAACGACGCGCAGTATTTTTTGAGAGATTTGTGAAGATCAGTGATTACGAAAATATTTCTTTAAATGGTAACATATGGGGAGAAATTAAGTAGAAATAAACAAAACTGGTAAGATAGGTTTCCTCCAGTTTGTGACGTATTTATTTATTTTTGGGATAAGCAATTCATGCAATTCCACGATTTATTCTTGAGGCATTCGAAAGTACGTAAAAACCGATCCTCAAATGACGAAACGTCTTGGCACAAAGATGATGTTCTCCAAGCTCTTCACTTTTTTGGTAAATTTCATGTAGGTACCCATTTTCTCTTTATAGGCGAACATGATAAATGATATACCTCTGAACCAGTTAATATTTTTCCGCAAAGCGTTTAACATCATATTGTTACGAAACAGCACATTGGTGTAGTCCCTGAATCCACCTCTGTCTAAGCCATGTATGAAAGTTAAAATTACAATTACAATATTTATTTAACATCTAGATTACACGACACTAATGTATTTTTGGCGGTTTGACGGGCGCTAAAAACGCGTTCTGTTTGACGAAGCTTTAAAGTATTATATATTCATTATTCACAATAAACTTATGCAATTCCAAAAAAGTATTTGACGACCTTGATCAGAATTTCAGTCTTAATTATGACATATAACAGTTTTTTTGCACGATTGGTTGTAAATACGACGCCAAACCATATAACAAAATATTAAAATAAACAAATCAACTTAACTTTAAATTAATGCATATTAAAATTAATAGAACAGTTTGAAGCATAATTATTAAAAATAAAAAAGACATTTTATTTTGCTGGTGATGTAATTCTTGAGGGAAATCAACGGAGCTTCACTTGGTATGGAGCTACTTGGAGCGGAAGTAGGAGCTGACGTTGGAGCTGGCATTTGTTCGATATTCATATGGACATCGTGATTATTTACAATTTGTTTAGCAACTTGCACTTTATTTTCAATAGATTCCTGCACGTAACTATCGGCTGCAGAGGAACATTTCCATCCCCCATGCCTCTTTAGTGTCAGAACATCAACTCCTTTATTAGCCAACAAGGTTGTAGATGTCCTTCTAAATGCTTGTCCGGTGTATGCTTTAGGATTTTCTTTCTTTGGATATGTTGCAATTTTCAATGGAAAACTTCCAAATGAATTTGTCCCACCACTTGATTAAAACAGTTGCCATTTTGGTATTAAAAATCTTCAGCTACTGGTATTTTTCGGTAGTGAACTGGCATATTTTCTGTAGATTTCCAAAATAGTATATTAAGTACCAAGTGTCAAAAAGGTTACTTTAGACACGAGTTTTACTAGGCACGAGTGGAGCGAAGCGGAACGAGTTCTTTGTGAAACGAGTGACTACAGACGTTTTTAACACGAGGCGATGACGGACGATGGCTGATAGCTGACTGACAAATCAAATGACGCAGAATAACAAAATTATCATGGAACATGAACTTTAACATACAAAAGATATACTTGATTTGACGTTTAAAAAACAAAAGATAAACGAGATGTGACTTTTCGCTTTTAAACACTAGTGTTTAAAGAGTCGTTTTGTGCATGTCAAACCCGTGTTCAAAGTGCGGTTTTAATAACGGAAGTAGAAAAAATGAACTTTTTCTTTTTCTTGATTTACAACTGTGAAATTGCGCTGGTTTCCAGTTTTTGTGTTTGATATTCTGACAATAATTAAATCTCCTCTGCCTTCTATACCATCAATTGTAAAATCGGATAGTTCCGCTCTTTGGCAAACGCCGGCAATGCCAAATATCATCGCTACCTAAAATTGACAAAATGATTTGTAACCAAAGACTAATTCACCAGTTAATTTATCCATACCTTAACCAGAAGCAAAACATCGTCGGGAGCTTCGTTTAAAAATTTATTCATATTATTTCTAATAAATACTTCAGACTTTTTTGCTTGACGCCCGGAGTTTTTATTTTTCAAAAATGCTATAAGCTTCGAAAATTTGGAAATGTCAACAGCATTATTCAAATTTAGAGTCGCTCTCAGCATTGAATATTCTGCCCACATGCTATTTGGAGATCTGAGGTATATACTTCATTGAACAAAATACTCACACAAAGAGAAATATGTTCTTCCACACACCACTTTTTAAAAGTGGCATATGCGGTCTCATATCTCATGTAATTAACAGTTAACACAATAGAAAGATTTGATCAAATTATACTTACTAAAATTCAAAATTACTTTGAATAAGAGTGCAATAATTGTGAATAAAAACATAACCTAATTCAACTGATAACTTTTTACTACCAATTTAAATGCATTATCTCCCATTCCTTCCAGTTTTATTGTTATATCCTACTTCCATTCTGATCCAATTTCAAGTTATTAACGTCTCGAAATGAGACATATTTTGTTATCACATTTATGTCCTTACTAGATAATTCTTCTCCATTAATACCATTGTCAAAATTATATTACAAATTTGGCACACTTTCAAATGCATAATTTAAAGCTTATAGATATATGTTAGCGCTACAAAAATAGTTCTATTCAATCCGATTGAGATTAATGGCATTTTATATTGGATTTTCATAACAGACAGTTCAGACAAAAAACATAGTATTATTACAAAAAATACTTTTGAATCAAAGAAAAATAAATATATTATAGCTTCATTATTGTTTAGAGTAAAATCAATAAGACATTTTTTGATTTGATATGACGTTTTCAAAACAATCATGATCATGGTCATTATTGATACGTGATCCTTTAGAATCAACTGCGAAGTTGAAATTCAATTCAAAGTGAAACATTCACATTTTATTGTGATGAGCCTAATAAAATGTTTGGTTCAGCATATTGTTTTTAAAATATCAATGCACTTACTTCAAAGATTCATAACTAATGATTTGAAAGATTTGTAGTTTTGAAATAAAAGGTCTGCAATCACGTTTTGTTGTGATGAGCCTAATAAAATGTGTGGTTCAGCTAATTTTTTTCAAAACATCTATGCATATACTCCAAAGACGTATAACTAATGATTTGAAAGATTTGTAGTTTTGAAATAAAAGGTCTGTTCCTGTAACTGAACAGAAAAATGGGTTGGATTATTGGTCGTTCTTTTTATTTCCGCAGCACAATCCTCTGACATCAAGAGTGGATAACAGTCATTCAAGGTATTTGCAATTTCAGTATGATGTACTGGCCTTAGGCTGACAACACACCGATAAATCAAAAACTTGGTGTGTCGCCAGCCTTAAGTTTAATAAAAAAACACCCAAAAATATCGAAGAATGTCTAATTTCAGCAGTTGGTAGCCGCCTTCAGAAGAAGTTATTGCAATAAAAGTCCAATAATTTAGAAACCATATTTTTATTCAGAACAAAATAAAAAATACATTCACAAAAACTTATTTCTTAAATATACTTTGCCATTATTTGAAGTATAAAGGAACACAAATGTCAAAGAGGAAACATAACTCAGATGTTTCTGTTTTGTCATTTAGGGATGAGAATAACTGCAAGGTTTATCATTGATATTTTTTGAATAGAAAGACTTGATTTTCTTCTTAAATTCCTGCCATTTACTATACAGTAGAATTCCTTTTCCAGGGAATAACAGGTGGAAATCGATATCAACCTGGAATATTTAAAAATTGTCTCAATCTAGAACAACATGTCAATAAACCTACCAAATCCTTCGAATTGGCATGCAGTATAAGGGCCATTCCTTCTAAAATTCCAAAACTTTTGCACACTCGGACTTTTTCAGTTCTTGTTATCGCAGTAAGAAGGTTTTTTCCCATATATCTTTAACCTATTTTTCCCAATTTGTGAAATCCCTTTAGAGGTACGTTTTCAAGGAGTTCAAGATATCTACATCAAATTCTTGAACATGTAATATTTCATATCCCGTTGAAGATGCTGCATGTGAAGAATTTTCTGATTTTTGTTGAAGCATTTACAAATTTATTGTATAATCGTCCTCCGGGATTTTTTCTCTTCCTTCTGTTGAAAAAATAATAATCCTACAAAAATATAATCATATTGGATATGAGAATGGAATAACATTTGTTCACTCATACCAGAAAGTCCTTTTCTGTAGGGAAAGTAGATTCTATCTCGTTTATGATAGGAGGATAATCTTTTGGAGGTAAGTCCATTATATTTTATGTCTTCCAAGATCACAGATACTAGATCATCCCGTCGCAGTTTTTCAAATGTTTTATGATTTTTATAATGTTGTGAAATCGCCCTTCCTTTATTGGAATCGTTTAAAAGTTCAGGTAGCCTCTAGAACTGGGAGAATTGATTTTCAAAAATTTTTATCGAATAATGAATTATTATGCAAAATATCGTATATAGGCGATTAAGAATATCTCGGAATTCGAGAGTAGGAGAGAATTGTAATTTTGAGGTTCTAAACTGAAAGAATTGTGCAGCTTTTTTTGATATTATGTTATCTAATCAGCTTTTTGTTTTCGGTCACGTGACATCAGATGAAAAATTATTATATATAGCAAAAATAGGATACCTTAGATAGCTTAGAAACAGATGATGGATACGATATGGACCTTGGTGTCTTTGAGTCTGGACTTGTTTGAAGCCAAGAAGCTAGTTTTGAAGTATATGTAGTTGTCTCATCGTCTATATTATGCTGAAATTATATAGAAGTTCAAAAAGCAATCCAATAATAATTAAAATTAGTATTCACCTCAGCTTTTCTCCAGTGAAATAATTTTGACCGGAATTCTGCTCTCAAACCTATATCCGAAATTGCATCACTTACGTCATCTTTGGACAGGTAGACTAGACTTCTACACGTTACCAAATTATATACCTCGAGTACAATTTAGAAAACAAAAAAAAATAATGAAAGGCTACACATTGGACAATTCAGAAAAAAATTTAAAAAATGCAGAAACATGTTTTTTCGATACTTTTTCAACGATAGTGCGTAAACTATAGGTTTTATGCACTCTGTTTTTAGCACTTTTTGTGCGTAAAAACATTAACTGTGTGTAGAGTTAGTTTTCACGCACTGTTCATGCATTAACACATTTTGAATAAAAAACAATATTTTGCGTACAATTTTAGAGATAAAATATTCAACGATTGCCACAATTTATCTATATAATAACTGCCGTAGAAAAAAAATTGTATAACACACTTTCATAAGGAGTTTTTTTGTACTCGCGTGTTTTGCTGAACTCAGCTGCGCCTCAGTCAACAAACTTCACGCTCATAAAAAAAGTCCTACATTATATACGAACTTGTATCAAAAATAACTATTTTTTCAAATTTCCAATTTATCTCGACATTTGACTTCATCATTACATTCAAGCCATGCTTCACGAAACATTTTAGGGAATTGAAAGTAAAACATTTGAGATAAAAATCCTTCCCTCTTTACACATAGAATAAGTTAAAAAAAGCACACGTAGTTCGACGTTTCTTATTGTTACTGAAAAATCTCGACTTGAACATTGAGAGAATTCAAGAATTTATAGGTAATGTACGAGAATTTGTTGTTTGAAAATTACTCGAAAAATTATCAAATACTTACTTGAAATTATAACAAAAGTTGAAATTCATATTATTTAATCAACGTAGCATCTTTTTAAATTTTAAACTGACCTGTAATATCAAACCACAAAACCGAAGTATTTTTTTAGCTTTCAATATATATTTTTAGTGTATACGTAGATTAATTTTAAAATACCCGAATCAAAATTTGCTTTGAAGTTTTAATTCCTTCTACCACCCTTACTGATGAAAATATTAGTATTGAGTGTAATTGGTATTTCCCGCTTGACTTGAAAGCCACTAAATTTCAGAAATTCTAATTTTTCCAATGTGATTGAAAAGTTCTGATGGGTTTACATGTAAGTACCTGGTTAAAACACATTTGGCATTGACTATTTATGAATGTCTCAAGTGATAACATCAGTTGACTACCAGAACTAATATAAGCTAAAATATTAATAAAAGTGAGGTTATGAAAATCCTCGTTTAATTACCTAATTTTCATAAGCTAGCTACTTTTCTAGAGAGCCTGATTATCTTTTACAGTAACTGAACTGCACCCTAGAACTAGTAACACTTACCTGCCAGTATTAGGTTTGTTCGTAGAACATAATTTGCTAACGGTTACCAACCAATTTCTGATTATTATGTTCGCATGCACGGTTTATGATTGGTTTCAAATCGGTCGGAAATTTTTCACTCTAAGAACACACATATGATATTTTCCCTACCTGATAGCGACTTTTTGTAAACACAAATGCAACTGTGCCGATATCCGAATACTATCGTCAATATCTGATTGTTGAGGAAAATAATTTGTGATAAAATCTATATTTCTTAAGTTGTAATATTAATATTGAAAATTATAAAGCTGGTATTTACAGTAAAAGGATGGAAAGTATGTTTTTGGTATTTTACCTGTTGTCGACATTTTCTTTATATTATGTTTTTTAGCAAGTGATAACCTGATTCTGGATGAATTCTTAGTTTTTAATACAATAAATAATTCCTCAGAACTAGAGAACCTCTTAAAGAGCACTGATAATACAACTTTTGGTCATTTATTCTCAGATTGTATCATATCATTTACATGGACAAGATCAAATACTCTTATGCTACTGGATATATACCAGGATATACCTGGATATACAAGTATAGGTCAAAAGTTGGCACTTTAGAAATCCGTAATTTTTATTTATTTGTTATCAAATTCAAACACCAAAGAAAAAACAAATAAACAGCTCATTTTTAGTTCCTATTGGATAATTATCAAGGTCATTGTGAACTGCGCATGTCTGGCATCTCTCCAACTTTAAAATTTCTTATTAGTCAGCGAATTATTCTGACGGTTGCCAATCAGTTTCAAACCGACTATTTTCTTTGTACGAACGTTGGATTTTTTATAACTGAATTTCGCATGCAAATTGCGACGCAAAAATATGTAAATGATCATGCATCGCAAGATGGAATTCGAGGCAGAGTGTGATGTAGTTATACTATTGGCTACCAAATTCACCTGATCCTAGACGTTATGTTATCAGTTCAAAATATTAAGAAATCTATTAAAAATGTTTTGAATGCCTTTCAAATTTAAATGCTTGCCTTTTAATTTAAGGGGGCGTATTTTCAATAAAATTGGATAGATGAATTGCACCCTATATATATATATATATATATATATATATATATATATATATATATATATATATATATATATATATATATATATATATAGTTATGAAGTAATATGAAGTTCTTTAACATGGACTCTTCTTAAAACAAATATAATACGGTCGGCTCTGATAATTTCAAGAGTGTGTCATTTTGAATATAAAGCGAAAGGATATTCCACACAATTTGAAGTGACATATTTGGTGATTTGTTAACTAATCGATATAAAACTATTGATATACGTATATCAAATATTATACACCTGCTACTTGAATAAATCATTTTTTCATTTTGAGACGATTTCTAGTGATTTTTAAAATGCATTAATTTTCTGAGTGATTTGGAATATACAGGGTCGGCAATAAACACTCTGAGAAGAAAACCTCTTCCAGCTAAGGGTCTAGTCAACAACTCCTCATGCCAATCGTGTACAGAGCGACTGATTTCTTCGGAAACTGTTCATATAACGTAGTAACGAAGCAGTTGGTTACTCATTTCTCGTATACGTAGCGACGCGAAAGTCATTAGAAAAAATATTAGTATACCAACCGATAGTTTGTTACAAAGTTTTTTGCTTACCTTTTGAATTGTGATACATTATGGATGGTCTGAATGAAATGGCTAGTTTATATGATTACAATCGAAGCCTAGTCAAACTGTAGTTTAAGGTGGCAAGTTCTGGTGTAATTGTTTTTAATGGTTTATTTTATGGTTTTTTGCTGTGCTGAACGCGAATCTAAAGTTGCACACCAAAAATTTTACCGGCAAATATCAGAAACCGTCAAAAAATCATTAAATACGATGTTTTTCAGTGGTATTCAGCTTTCAACTTACCAAAGAAGCTGATTACAAAAAAGTGAACAAGTAATAAAATTAAAAGGGGAAAATTATGTACAATTTATGTCTCTTAATACTTTTTTATATGAAATCAGTGATTTTTGGAAACAAAAAAGAAAAAATGTCAACCTTATACTTTTTATTTCATGTACTCGTAGATAAACATATGTATGTAGATAAACATTATTTATAGGCTAATAAAAGATTTGATTGTCTTTAGAATCTATCAGTATTTATGCACTAATACGAATATTGCGACCCCTCTTCCGGAATTATAGTACCAATTAACTGCTTCGATATACGAAAAAGCTACATTAGACTGACATACGAATCTCCTGTGGCTAAAAACCGTAAAGTTACCAGCAATCTTGTCTTGACACATACTGGTTCTCGGTAGTTCGTATGTTTTTTTGCAATTTTAGGACCAATCATTACAATTCGTTTTTCAAATGTAGTTGTATCCATTCGAGAGAAGTTATTGAACAACATGTTGTCCTCCATTCTTAATTCTGGTAAAAACTGTCGTTCTCTGTTAGCGTATATACGTCTTTGCCACCACCTTCGCTTTTTACGGCCTCTTCGTGATACTTTTATTTTTATAAATAAGAACGCACACCAGGCGAGTAGAGCATCTTCTTCGTCGCTCATAGCACCGACTAAACAAACACTGGACAAACACCGGGGAAACTAGGTAGGTCGATGTTGGCGAACAGTTTGCCGAAAATTTTTTCTCTCCACGGAAACAAGTTTGCCAACAGCTGCCTAGCTGTTGTTCAACTGTTGCACAACAATGTTTGCTTGGTCTGTTCCCACCTTTAAACACAGATTCCATGGTTTTTCCATTGCAGCTTTCCAGTTGCTCTACGTCGGAAATAAATAACTATTGACTTTATTCAATAAATTAAACAATATATTATTGATTAGATATAAAAGCATTACCTATTAGGAATTTCTGTGCAATGTGTATGCATTTATGTATCTAATAGAGCTCGCTCATGTACGGGTTCCATATCTCCTTCAGAGGCACCTTCCAGTTCTTATACACCTGAAACAAACAAGAAAATTAATTGAAAATAAGTAATTAACTTATTTAGATCTGAGAACAGTATCTGGTCAAAAACACAAATGAATTATAGGAGAAAATAAACGGTTTTAAAGATGAAAACTAACTTTTCCGCATCTGTGGCCCTGAACAATATTCTATCTTAAAATTGTTACTTGTATACACTTTGGAGGATGTATCGTGCTAACAAACCGAAATTTCTCCAAAAATAACCAAAAATTTAGTATATCTGGATTTATAGGACCCGCTGTACTCGCTCTAGTCAAGTGAAAATCAATAGGGTACATCTGCACAATATTCAGTCATAAAATTGATCAATCGTATATTCTCTGGAGGCTGCATCGTACTAACAAACTGAAAATTCTCCAAAAATGACAAAAATTTGGTACTTAAAGTACCATAGCACTCGTTGTACTGGCATTAGTGAGCTGAAAATCAATAGGGTTCATCAGTGGTATGTCCTGAATAATAAAATTGTTGACTTGTTGAACTCCGAAGGCTGTATCGTGCTAACAAACTGAAATTTCTCAAAAAATGACAAAATGTCGTACTTCAAGTACTATAACACCCGTTGTACTGGCTCTGGTGCGCTAAAAATCAATAGGGTTCATCTGTGGACATGTCCTTAATCATATTCGATTATAAAATTGATGACTTATTGCACTCCGGAGGCTGTATCGTGCTAACAAGACATGTAAGGAAAAGCGGCCGACGACAACGACGACGACGACATACATACGGGATTTTTTTTCTAAAAACCGTTTTCTCGTGTTGTTGTTGATGGAAAACGTAAAAATAACTCAAAAAAATTTCAAAATTCCAACTTTTTTGGGGTAAACCAATACTTTTCTCGCATATAGATAGGCTGGGCGGAAAAGTAAAATAAAGATGCGAAAGAATTATTCATGTATAGTTTACCTTCAAGTGGACCAGAGAATCATCATCTGCTGCTTCTTCTTCTATGTATGCAAACGGCATGTTATTACAGTTATTCTTACAGTTCAGGCACATACTGGACCATATAGGGCCTGCTTTTGACATCCACAGTTGGTCTGACAGGTCTTCATGCACTTACAGGATACTAGTTTCAAAACTGCTTCTGGTGCTGGTGACTTTAGCGTTGGTACTGGCTGTAGACCCTCTATGGTTTTTTCCAACCCCATTGCTCGGAATCTTGTTTATTTCCAAGCCACTGTTGCATTTCAAGGTATACCATCAAATAATGTTGTTGTGCTGTAGCTTCCGTATGAGGCAAGGATGCCAAATGGGCTGTTGCGGAACCGACTGTTGTTCTGTATGTAGACTTAAGGTAGCATTTACACCTCAATTTGTTCAAGGGCGTGTCTTTATTTTCAGCATTTAATACGTTGCGGAAAAAGAGGTAAGGCCAGCATTAATAACAGCGTCAGCATGTGCCGTAGGAAAATTTGAATGGTCCTGATTAGAGCAGGGCTTTTCTTGAAGTTTTGGAGAAACATCATTTTCCAACTTTCAACGTTGAACGAGGCTGTGTCACATACTCCCATGGTATGTGAATAGTATGTTGTCACTTATGAATTGCTCTGGTGTACAGTCAGGTAAAAACTTGGATTTAAAAAGTGTACATTCGAATATTTAGTGCTATTTTGAGGGTAACTGTCGAATACGACTACAGCACTGTCTTCGTACTTAGACTTAACAAATGCAACATAACATTTCACAAGTTGATGAAAATGAGTGACCTCTGGTCTGCATGTCCTTGTGGAGCAAGTATCCTCCATCTTGGATATTTGTCTGTGCAGTTGGTGTTAATGCTTTGTTAATAACTGCTGCACCGAAACCATCTCCACGTAGTTGAGTCGGTTTCATAACTGTGTCTTTCTTCTCTAGTTTTGTCACCTGATGTACCAAATTACGTTTATGATGAGGCAATCGTTGTTGTGTCCTTGCATAATATTCAGGAATACTTGTTCCACACAAAAAATAAATGGTTTCAAAGATTAAAACTAACTTTTCCGCATCTGTGAGATGCCCCGAACAACATCCTACCATAAAATTGGTCACTTGTTGATATGATTGTGTTCTTAGACTAGGAAAGAGAGGGGACTCGTAACGCTGTCAACTATTGTGATACCAATGCCCACCAAGTCATAAACTTCATTATCGTTATATGATAGTTCTAAAAGACTAAAATTTTTATTTTATAAATTAATCTTTATACATGGGAGATTTAAAAATAAAACTATGTTGATTTATTTAACTTATATCAAAATTGTAGGCATTAGTAATTAGTAATTATGATCTTTTGGGGTTAGGAATTCCGAGAAACTGAACAATAAATTCGTTAATTTTCAATGAAAAAGTTTCGTAATGTCTTTTCTACTAACATAATTGAATTTATTATGAAATACGTTTTAACTCACTAGTGGGGTTTTATGATTAAAAGCTTATTTTTTAAGATATAAAGAAAAAAGTAGCTACCAAAAAAATAAGTTAGGGATAACTTACCTATGAAACGAAATTTCAGGTTCTTTCTTTCTGCTAGAACTCTTACAATGGTAATCACAACAATTAACCATCTTAACAAAATCAAAAGTCCACTTTAAAATCACTTTAATCGCTCAATAATCGCAAAAAACTCTCAGGTGTTCACTATAGCGTTGACCACCAAAAAATGGCGTCGGCTTTGAAATATGCATCAAACCGTCACCACAGCTTGCATAGAGAGTTACGCGTCCCCTCTCTTTCCTAGCCAAAGATTGTGTTATTTTATCTTTGTGTTTATTGAATGACAAAAAATCAGCTGACAGCGCTTCTGATTTATTGGCATATTTCTGACAGATTAATAAATAGTGTCAGTTATATTTGTTCGTACTAATTTTAATTAAACAGTTGTTTTACAACACAATAGTGGCGACGAGGAAAAGAAATGTCGGAAGAGGGAGATTTACAGGAACTTAAGAAGACACGGGCTGTAATTAAAGGCCAATTCACAAAGCCCAAAAGACATGCAAAAGGTAAACCCAACATTGAATGAGCTTAGTGTCAAGCTAAATGCTATTGCAGAATACTGGGATCATTATAAACGAATTCAGGATAGTATCGATTCTCTAACTTATGAAAACGAGTTAGAGAACGAAATAGAATGTAGATGCAATGTTGAAGATGAATACTTACAACTTATAGCTAAATTACAGGACTTAATACAGAATCTAAAACCTGCTAGTTCAATTACTATACTTTACTCATCATACGATCAAACTGTTTGTACCTCACATGGTTTTACACCAGGCAGCATCAATTTTACTCCTTATAATCCTGATGAAACGATTAAAAATTTTATTAGAAGACTAGAGGTATTTCTACATCTATTAGGTCAACTCATTGATGATAAAAGTAAGGTTTACACATTACTGCACGCCCTTACGCCCCAGTTGCACCAGCAGCTTTATGATATCTGTGCTCCTGAAAATTCATTGTCAAAATCTACTACATGATTTTGTTGACCCACAGCCAAGCCAATTTGCTCTACAACACAAATTTATTTATAGAACACTACACGAACATGAATATGTAAACGATTTTTCAGTAGCTCTCAAGAAAATGACGATTAACTGCGACTTTAATTGTGGATGTGGAAAGTCCGTGGCAGAAATGTTTCTCAAATTACAGTTCATTCGTGGGATTAATGACATGAACATTTGAACAAAATTGCTTCAAGATCGAGAGAAACGCACATACCAAGATATAGTTAACATAGCTTCGGCTATAGAGTTGGCCAAGTCAGAAAGTATGAGTATACATAATAAAACTACAGAACCAGTTGGTTTAAATAAAATCGACACCAGAAATGTCAGTGACAGTAGGAATAACAAAACAAGGGACGACACGAATAGACAAACGCTTCTTAGTCCACAATCTTCAAGGTCAGGAATCGACAAACTTAGAGGCAAATGTTATAGATGTGGTTCATCTTCTCACAGGGCTAATCAATGTCGATTCGTAGATACCGAATGTTGAAAGTGTAGAAAAGTTCGACACGTTGCAAGTGTATGTTTACAGAAAAAATCTCAACTATTGTTACCCAAAAATGTAAGACAACAGCAAACTGAAAATGGATCTGAAAATAGTCAAAACGAATATGAAATCAACGTTCATAGTGACAAGTGCAATGACAAATTTATGGTTGAGATTAGCATAGAAGGAAAGCCTGTACACATGGAATTAGATACGGGAGCAGCCCTTAGTACAATGTCTTACAGTGAGTTTAAAGAACTGAATATACTTCTGAAAATGTTTTCAACAAATATTGAACTTCGCACTTATACTGGAGAAGCTATCAAACCAAGAGCGATCACTTTTGTTAAATGCATGTACAAGACACAGACGTTTAGACGTTTGTGGAAAAACTGTATCTTATTGATCAAAATGTAGATGCAATATTCGGAAGGGACTGGCTACGAGAGGTCAGGTTAGACTGGGGTGAAATCAAAAGTCTGAAAACAACTCAACCTTCAAATCTGACAAGAATTTAGTGATATCAAATCGGTGAAATACCTGAGTATTTGGGACAGTTTTGGCTTATCAAGATGCTACACCAATTTTTATTGAGCCAAGACAGGTACCATTTTCCCTCAAAACTAAAGTAGAAAACGAACTTAAAAGAGTTGAAGAATGTGGCATAATAACAAAAGTTAAACACTCTGACTGGGGTAGCCCTATTGTGTCCGTTGTTAAGCCAAATGGCCAAGTGCGGATTTGTGCTGACTATAAAGTTACAATGAACAAAATCATAAAGGACGAAAACTATCCGATACCTAGAATAGAAGAGATTTACTCACAAATGAATGGAGGAAAACTATTTTGCACCTTGGATATTAGCCACGCGTCCCTTCACATGAAAATGAATGAAGAAAGTGCACTCATGCAAACATTAAGTACACACAAAGGACTGTACAAAGTGAACCGCCTTATGTTTGGGGTAAAAGTAGCACCTTCCCTTTGGCAACAGTTTATTGACAAGACCTTACAAGGAATAGAGGGAATACAATGCTTCTTTGACGGCATTATATTACAGGGTAAAACGTCTGACGAATTATTGGCAAAATTACGTATCGTCCTACAACGCTTAGGAAACGCCAACCTAAGACTGAACCAGGATAAGTGCAAATTCTTTCAAACCAGTATACAGTATCTTGGACACGTTATTGACGCTCAGGGCCTCCACAAAACAAAAGATGAAGTAGCATCCATCATGAACAGTAAAAAACCAGAGAATATTAATGAACTTCGGAAATTCCTTGGTCTAGCAAACTATTACAATAAATTCATAAAAAACTTAGCCACGATCCTTCACCCACTCAACAATCTACTTCAAAAGGACAAACCGTATATATGGCCATCCAAATGTGAAGAAAGTTTCCAAAGGGTAAAATCAGAGATAGCAAGTGATAATGTTCTCGTTCACTACAACCCAGATTTGCCCTTAGTACTTGCAACCGACGCATCCCCAGTTGGTCTTGGAGCTATAATTTATCATCGTTACAGTGATGGAAGTGAAAGACCAATTAGTTTTGCCTCACGCAGTTTAACAAAATGTGAGCTGAACTACAGTCAAATTGACAAGGAAGCGACGGGCATCTATTGGGGACTAGAATATTTCTACCTAATTCAATCTAAAGTCAAAAATTGTTTTTCTGTTAAATATTAAGAAGTTCCTAATGTGAGATGTTCAGTGGGTGTTTTCATAGGGAGATTCACTTAAAAGTATACAGAATTTAGTATGATGGTCGTAATTAAGAATTCATTTTCCACGATTTCATCTTCAGAGGAAAGTTTTTTATCATTACACGGGAGATTCTGAATATTTCAGAAGTTTTTCCTCTAAAGATGTTTGTGTGAAAGATTATTAATCTTCAAAGAATTGGCCAGTAGGTTTTATAACGTATTTACAAACTTGTAAAGGTATTGGACCACCAATAACATATCCTATCTCTGTGTTTATTAGGGTTAAGAATATATGCTGTAGTCTGATTATTTGACCACATACAAGATAATACTGGAAACATATGCGCCAAACAAAAAATCAATCTAAGAGGGTACATTAAAACTACGGTTGGCTAACCAAATTTCATGAGGTATTTCCTGCTATAACAAGTAAAGAAGTGGATTTTTTTTGTTATTTGTTTTAACACTGAACAAGTTAGATCAATATTAAAAGCTTTCTTTACAAATGATTTTAGTTGAAGGTGTAGTGGTACCATTCACATGTTGCTTGGTTGGTTATTATTGAAATAATTATTTTGAATGAAATTATGTAACGAATTACTGTATAAGTGTCTAGTAACATGGCCTGAGTGATCGTCATTTCTAATATTCACAACTTAATTATAAGTTCCATTTGGTTCGTTTGTATCTTGGGCTGTTTCTTGGTTACAAGAAGAGTAAGAACTATTACGTCTATATTATTAGAAATGTAAGTTCTAGAAGTAGAAGGAGATGCATGGAAAATGTTCCTTATTGCATGTCTTTTATAAATAGTATTTTGTGAGTTGTTGATGTTTGGAGATTCATGAAGCAGCGTTTTTTTGACACAAATTACAACTATGTCATCTACATTCACTAACTAAATGAGTAAGACTAAAACAATTCACACAGAGTTTGATGCTTTTTATTGAATAAATGTATTGGGACAGGCTATTGAATTGGGAGGCAGAAGGAAACGCGGTATCAAATCACAAAAGTAAGAGTGACTTCTGCAAACATTAGCAGCTTTTGTCTGACATTCTGTTAATATCAAACTTGCCATATAGATACAGGAAATATGGGAAAGGCCAATATTTATAGCCTTGAACAGATTTTTTATATTGTTTGTGAACATCTTTTTATGGTCTATTTGATTAAATTATTTTTATATTGAATGAAACGTTCAATCCATGCACTTGTTGAGAAGTAACAATAACAACTGAAATTTCACATGTTGGCTAATGTTTTACCTTATCAATGCATCAAAAAGGAAACGAATTATAATTTTGTTGATAATTTTTTATATGTTAAACCCAACGATCTCTATTAACAAAAACTTATATTTTAAATTGTAATTAAAACAAAATGCATAGGATATAATATTTTTTTCACCTAATCTGTTGATACTAGGAAAATACTTAGATTATGAAACCTTTTAAAACAAACAGGGACTAATATATTCTACAAAATTAAATCTTGAAAAAAAATATTTGATATTAAATAAGTTAAGGGATGCTAATTTCACCCCCTTATAATGTAACAGGAATGTTGAAAAAATACCGGTGAGTAGTCCTTTGTGAATGCATGTAAATTACAAAGTTTCTATCGTCACTTAAATATGAGAAAAAAAATTAAAACTCAGTTTTACTCATCACCTTTTAGGGGTGATATCTCGGATGGGGGGAGGGTGCTAAGGAAATATCCATCATAATCACATCCTGAATTTTTTAGCATAAACAGATAACTATTCAGATTAAATCAAAAGTCAAGGTTCCGACTTTTTGAATAGTTCTCCTATTTTTTTAAATTGATCGTGATGTAACCATGAAAAGCAGGTACAGATTTCATTTTCAATGGTTTGGCGTTGTGCCAATTGAACGCGCAAGGTTCAAGTATAATTCACTGGAGTCAAAAACATTTTTCTGATCTATTTTTGGCTGTTAGAAGAACATAATTATGCGATATGAAAGAATGCGTGAGACTATGAATGTTTTTTTTAATTCTGCAGTATATTCTAATTGATAATTAAACATGAAGCATGACGTATTTTCAGCGAATCATATTTCAGAAACTGTAGGTGTTGATTGAATAATGAACTCGATGATCATATACGGGACGTCTAATATTTTTTAGTTACTCTTAACATATAGTTTTTTCCTATCTATCCCATTAAAAAACGGAAAATCCATGAACAAATTCTAAATTCAATTATTCGTTGGTTTTTATTAACGATCATTAGGTTTTATGTGTTCCGTTCATTACCTACGGGTAAAGTTCCATCAAATTTGTGGAATGGGAGCGAGGTATTCTATTCTTTCTTGGATTGGCTAATTAAAGACGAGCATAGAAAACATATTATTTTATTTCATCCCAACTCCAATAATATGAGATTTGTGATGAGACTGCATAATAATTATACTATGCGACTGAGAGCGAATCACTTGAATTGATTAAAGCTTTTATCCGATTGATGGAATTAACTGAAATAAAAGTTCCCACTGTAAATGCAAGCAAATTCAACTAAATATAGATAATCAGTATGTAAACAATGGTTTATTGTAAAGCTTATACTTTATTGGAATTGTAACATAGGTACACTTGTGAGGGTGAATCAATAAATTGATCTTTTTGTGTAAACTGGAAATATTACGACATATTTCAAGTAATTATCACATATACGGTGAAGAAAGTTCTGGCAATATATTATTTAGAAGACTAGCTTGAACGGATTATACAAATTCTTTTTTTTGCTAAGTTCGCACATCTGTACCGGGTGCGAGATCCATTGTTATAGGGACACTCGGTACAGTTCTACAACAAGCGACATTTTCCCCTGCCGAGATAGGAAATTGTCGTGGCAGCAATTGGTTCTGCAAAAAATTACAAATTTCATTATTAATATTGCTATTTAATTGCCAACTCTAAATTGTACTCACCTCTACGAAAGACCTTCCATTCTGAAATTTCTCCAAAAACAAAATGATAAAAAATGTGGTATTTCTGGATTTATAGGACCTGCTGTACTGGTTGCTGAAAATCAATAGGATTTATCTGTTAGACGGCCTGAACAATATTATTATTATTTTTTCACACTTGTACGTGGTTGGTGGTAGCAGTTTCTACCGGACGCAGTTGCATCAAGGTATAAACCTACTTAGTTAGGGGGTAAGTGTTCTTCGGACAATTGCAGTTGTTCCCAGGATTACTGCTTTTTGCATCAAACCACAGATATGCTTAGCTCTTCCAGGTGTTTAGTTACTTTAGCGCGCACTAAGCCATTTGCAGAAATTATAAATGGTTTGATCACCACCTTTCTTAAATTCCATAGCGGACGATATCGCATTATCTTGTCTTTGTAACCTTTCCCCAGATTTTCGTCCGGTGGGACCGAAAAATCAATACTGATCGCAGATTTGCTGTTCTTATCTAGCACGATCATGTCCGGTTTGTTGTGTTGAACTTCTCGGTCTGTTCTTATCAGAGTATCCCAGTAGACTTTATAGTGCTCATTTTCAACTAGACTCAACGGTTGATGTTTATACCCTGGTGTTTTTCCTGTTTTTAGATTTAATCTTTGGGTTATTATTATTATTATTATTATTATGGATCGTAACACAGTAAATTACTGGTTTCGTATAATGACCAGGTGTCCTCCCGACACCTCAGGTTAAGTCGTACTCAAAGTACTTTTCTTAAAATATGTGCTGTGCCATTCAATGCTATTCTTTGGATCAGTTCTACATTTAGTGTCGTTGGGATTTTCTTCGTGATATTGAAGAAGTTACTCGTCACAGTCCCCAATGCTCCGACTACTACCGGTATTATTTCCACCTTGAGATGCCACATTCGATTAATTTCGATGGACAGGTCTTTATATTTCAAAAGTTTTTCGGCTTCTTTGTGAACAACCACATCTATTATTAAACATGTTTTAGTTTCTTGATTTTTATAATTATATCAGGTTTATTTGCTGGTATGTGTCTGTCTGTGTGAACCTGTTGGTCATATAGTATTGTTATGTGCTCCTTGTTAACAACGTCTGGAGGTTGGTGTTTATACCAGTTATTGTTGTTATGTCTTTCGATATACTCTTTTTTGGCCAATTCACGGCAGCATCCCACTATATGTGTTATGTGTTTTTCTTCTTCATTACATAAACGACATTTGCTATTGATATTTAATTTCAATATATGTTTTTCGTAATATCTGGTTCTAAGTGCTTGATCTTGAGCCGCTATTATTAATGCCTCCGTTTCGCCCTTCAATTTTCCTTTTTTCAACCAAGACCATGTTTGTTCACTACTTATAGTTGGCTTTTGAAAGTTTTGTGGAAATTGTCCATGTAGAGGTTTATTCGTACATTTATCTCTTAGTTTTCTCAGTGCTTTTTTTTATTATATTTCGTTGTTGATTTTCATGATTTGCTTCACTTG
The DNA here is from genome assembly GCA_963921935.1 of Galeruca laticollis. Taxonomy (NCBI): domain Eukaryota; kingdom Metazoa; phylum Arthropoda; class Insecta; order Coleoptera; family Chrysomelidae; genus Galeruca; species Galeruca laticollis. The sequence goes on from OY998177.1 coordinate 175,196,341, forward strand.
ATATTTGTAAGTATTCCATTATACGCTTTACTTTATATTTGATAGTCTTTGTTGTTGGTAATTGCCTATCTAGGTATTTTATCATTCTTATAAATTTATTATCATTTTTCGAGATATACTTGTTTATTGTGATGTGTGCCATATTATACGCAGTTTCTATTTGCCTTAGACCCCTACCTCCTTCTGATCTGGGTACGTAAATATGTTCTACATCTGATCTTGGGTGAAGTAAACCATTCGAAGTTAGTATTTTACGGGTCTCACTGTCAATTTTTTTTATCTCTTCAGTGTGCCATTCTACAATACCGAAGCTATATTCTAAGGTAGGTATTGCCAGGGATGAAATGTCCAGAAATTTATTTTTGGCAGTGAGCTCGGTTTGTAATATTTTCCTGACTCTTCTGAAGCATTCTTTTTTGAGAATATCCTTCATCCGTTGATGTTCGATTTGAGCTCTTTCTTGTATCTCAAGGTATTTTTATGTGTTCCCTGACTCTAAACTTTGTATTTCTAATTCATCTGTGATTTTAATATTCATTTTGTTAGTTATTTCACCTCGGAGATATGTGCCTGTAGCACATTTATCTAGTCCAAACTCCATTTTTATTATTTTGCTGAATTCATGGACCGTTGCGATGAGATTTTGCAGATCTTTTTCGTTTCTCGCAAATAATTTGAGATCATCCATATAGAACATGTGAGAGAGTCTATCTGAATTTGCAGCAGTGTAGCCAAACTTCATGTCATTTAGTTCATTGGTTAGAGGGATCAAACACATGCAGAATATCAAAGGCGAAAGAGAGTCCCCCTGGAATATCCCTCGTCTTATACAGATGGTCTCTGTTTCCATTGTCTCTTCTGGTGAAGCTAGAATTATTTTAGTATGTTATTTCCTCATATAACTCATACAAAATTGGACTATATTAGGGTCAAGGTGATACATTTTCAATATTTGCTCAATCCAGCTATGTGGGACGCTGTCGAATGCTTTTTTATAATCTATCCAAGCTATTGATATATTTTTCTTCCTCATTTTGCATTCATCTGTTAGTAACTTATTTAGCAGAAGTAATTCTTTGCAACCGTACGAACCCTTAGCACAACCCCTTTGTTCTACTGGATATAAGTTATTCGCTATAAGATGTTCGTATATTTTGTTTGATATAATGGAAGTAATCAACTTATATATTACTGACAGACACGTTATGGGTCTATAATTTTTAGGATTCTTAGTGTCAGAACTCTTCGGCAATAAATATGGTATACCCTTGGTAGCCCAATCTGGGATTTGTTCGGGGTCTTTTAAGAGTCTATTCATTACCTTCACTAGTACTGGGTGCAGCGATGTTAGTTTTCTTAACCAAAAGTTAGTGATTTTATCGTGGCCTCCTCCTTTCCAGTTTGCTGCTTGCTTTAATGTGTTTTCTACATCATGTTCCATTGAATCCATTTTCATAAATGGTACTCTTTGTATGCGTAGCTCCTCACGTTTGATCCACAGTGCACTATCGACATGAGGACAATCAGTACCCCAAAGTTTGCCCCAGAAATCTGTTATTTCTTGTTTGCTAGGAAGTCCGTGCCAAGTTGTTGGGTTGCTGCCAATCTTTCTATAAAACTGTTTGGGCCTTGTGTCAAAGATCCTATTTTGGTGATAGAAGTTGTTTCTTTTGTTATGTCTGCCCATTCGTTGACTGTAGGCTAAGATCTTCTGTTTAAGTTGTTCTGTGATTTATTCTGCATCAGTTTCACTTTTAATGTTGTATATATACTTTATGTGCCTCAATTTGTTCTGAAGTTTCCAGCTCTGCTTTTCTTTTGGTCGTACTGATAGTATAGACAGTCTACCGCGAAGGGTTTCTATTTTTCTTTTAATTCTTGTTTTCCAAATTGGTTCTCTGTTTTGTGTTCCAACCGTTTGGCGTTTTTGTTTAATACAACCTACTTTTTTTGAGACTAACACAGCCGCCGCGTATATGATATGATTGATATCTGTTAAATTGATGTCATCTTTATTTTGCAAAATTATTTCTAGTGCTTCGTTCACTTTTCTTATTATTTGCTTGGTCTCACCCTTCTCAGATATTATCGGTAACTTTTCACGGTCATACATAACTATTGTTTTAGTAACTTCCACCTCAATTTCTATCTCTCTTATTAGTAGTGCCATTTGGTTATCATGTGTTTCATATGTTATTAGTTGTTCTTGTTCATTTCCTTTAACATTCTCAGCATAAATAGCGTCAGATGCAGCAGGTATCGCTACCAATCCCTCAATCAACTCAGAAGCCTTCTCCGAACCGTACACACTTCGATTAACTTGAGCCTTAATTGTATCTAATACCATGGGAGTTATGTTTTTGGTTATTTACTATAAATCAACGTTGGTTCCCTAATTTTTTTGAATCTATATTCAATCTTAATTGAGGATTCCTTTGTCTCCAGATGTTATATGTCTCTTTCTCAGAACCAGAACCTGTTTCTTGGGCATAAAAATAGCACCACATTATTTCTGAATATTCTGTCTTAGTCCACTTGTTTCTACATTTATTTGAAATTTTATTAAGGGATTCTGTGGATAGGTGTTGGGAATTTTGAGGTCCTCCGTGAGTATTCTCGTTGAGGTAACCTTCATTTTCCCTTAGTTGAGTCGTAGTCGATTCAGCATTGCCGATAAGAGTCCGACTCCTGGTTCTATTATCACCGATGGCTCGCATGCTGTCACGTCCAGCATCGGCTCCAGACGTGCCCGGGCGCTCCCCCGGCAGCGACTTTTTTCCGAGGCTATTTTTACTTCCACTGTCCATTACTTTGGAAAGGTTGTTCTCCCTCTCGCGTTGGCCCGCCTGCTGTAGATTTGCCACCGGGGGTTGGTTACCCGATCTTGAATCTCCAGAGATGGTTTACCAGGGTCTACCGACGTGGAGGTGCGAGCAGGAATTGGTAGGAGAGGCTATGAGAGACGCTTCACTACCCTTTAGACCCTTTATTATTATTATTATTATTATTATTATTATTATTATTATTATTATTATTATTATTATTATTATCTTCTTTCTTCTCACTTGATCAAGTGGTATTTCTTTTCTGGGATGACAGGTTGTACCAGGTCGTCTCAGAGTCTATTGCTTGAATTGAGGAAATATCGCACAATATTACATGTTTTCAGGATGACAGACTTTTGTATGTTTGTATGGGTATTTGGGTGAAGACTTAGTTGTTCAAGGTGTGAGTTAAAGGCGTGTGGGGTGATGCCTGTGGTTGAAATGATGAACGGTATGGTTTCTACTCTTTTCTGTTTCCAAAGTGTCTGAATTTCTATGGCTAATTCAGTATACTTTGCTATTTTTTCTCTGTATTTTACTTGGATGTTGGGGTCGTTAGGAATTGATATGTCTATGAGATAGGTGATTTGCTCTTTTTTATTTTGGAAAACGATGTCCGGCCTGTTGCATTTTATTGTTTTGTCAGTACGGATTTCTACATCCCAATATAGTTTGTATTCGTTGGTGTCTATAATTGTGGTTGGGGTGTATTTGTAGTAGGGTGTTTCCTCTGTTATGAGTCCATATGTCTTTGCAAGGGCTTGGTGAATAATTTTTCCTGCCATGTTGTGTCTCGGTATATTCTGTGCCTGCTAAGACTTTGCATCCACTGGTTATATGGTCTATGGTTTCGTTAAATTGGTGACATTTTCTGCATTTATCGGTCTGTATGTTTGGGTCTCTTTTTATATATTTTTGATAATTACGTGTAGATATGACCTGATCTTGTATTGCGATGAGAAAGCCTTCTGTTTCAGGGAAAAGTCTTCCTTCTGTAAGCCATTTATAAGAGAGTTTTTTTGATATGTGATCATGTTCTATGTTGTATCTATGTTTTCCATGCAGTTGTTTTGTTTTCCATGAAATAAGTTTTTCTGCAATATTTTGTGATGGAGTGTAAGTATCCAATGGGAGATTGGATGATGATAGATTAAGTGGTGTATAATTATTGTCAGCTTTCCAAACTGCTTGGTGAAGGGATGTTTGTTTATTTAGAAAGAATTTCCGGAGCTGTTGTATCTGTGTTGTATGTAATTCTTGAATATCTATCATACCTCTTCCTCCATCCTTTCTGCTAATTGTTATTCTTTCTTTACATGAGCTGGGATGGTGTTTTCTGTGTCTGGTGAGCTCTGATCTAGTAAGGGTATGGATGCTTTCCAGATCTGTTTGGGTCCATTTGATTATGCCAAACGAGTATGTTAATATTGGGATTGCATATGTGTTTATGGCTTTGAAAAGATTACGGGAATTGAGTGGTGTTTTCAATATTGCCAGTAATCTTTGTTTGTAACGTTCTTTTAATTCTATTTTTATATCGGCATGGTTTATCTTAGTGTTTTGTTGGAATCCGAGGTATTTGTATGTTTCGTTTTCTGTCATGTTGTCTAGGATTTCGTTGTTGAGGGTTTCTTTGTGTTCGCTTTCTTTCCATTTTCCTCTTTCGATATGTAGTGTTTTGCATTTACTTATACCGAATTCCATTTGTGTATCTGTTGTAAATGTTTCTATGATCTTAAGCAGTCCTTTAAGATGTGTTGTTGTTGGTGCGTATATTTTTATATCATCTATGTATAGTAGGTGGTTGATTTTATGTTGTACCATTTTTCGATATTTTATGTTAAAGCCATATTGGGAGTTATTTAGAGCGTTTGAGAGTGGGTTTAGGCACATACAGAACCACAAAGCATTTAGTGTGTCACCTTGGAAAATTCCTCGTCGAATGTATAGATCATCTGTCTGTATGGTTTCTAATTCTGAAGTTATGGTAATTTTCGTTCTCCAGGTTTGCATTATTTCCGTTAGGAATTGTTTGATTTTTGTGTCTATTTTATAGATGTCTAAGATTTTTGTTAACCAGCTATGGGGTATGGAGTCGAAAGCCTTTTTATAATCTATGTAGCACATGTGTAGATTCCTGCATTCCTTTTTGGTTTGTTGTAGAATTATCGAATCTATTATTAATTGTTCTTTACATCCTTGACTGAATTTTGTGCAACCTTTTTGTTCTTCCGTGAGTATGTTATGTTTTGTTAGATGTTTTTCTATTTTTTTACATATGGTAGCTGTTATTATTTTGTATAGTGTAGGTAGGCATGTTATTGGTCTATAGTTGGATGGATTCTTTGTGTTTGTGTTTTTCGGTTTCACATAGGTATTGCCTTGTGTCAGGAAGTTTGGAAATGAGCTTGGGTCCAGTATACTTTTGTTTATTTATCTGGCGAGTGCTTCGTGTGTGGATGTAAGCTGCTTATACCAAAAATTTTGTATTTTATCTGCTCCTGGGAATTTCCAGTTGTGGGTGTGTTTGATGCTCTCTGAGAGTTCTTCCTGGGTAATATGATGATCCATATGTATTTGTATGTGATTGTGTCGTTTTGTTTCTGTTTTGATCCAGTTACAATTGTCGACGTGTTGTAGGGGTGTAGACCATATATTTGACCAAAAATGTGTTAATTCTTGCTTAGAAGGTATTTCAGATATTGGGTTATTTTCTAGTGTTGTTAAGGTTTCATAGAATTGTTTTTCATTTCTGTTGAAGGTTAGGTTGGCATATTTCCTTTCATTGGATTCTTTGTATCTTCGTAGTCTGCCGGCGTAGACGGTAAGTTTTTGTTTCAGTGTGTCTAGGGTTTCTAGTTCTGTCTGTGTCGGATAATTTTTCATTATTTTCGTTATAGAATTTATTATTTTTTTAGATTTGTTTCCATTTTTGTGTTGGGTCATGTGTCCTATATCCCTTCTTAGGTTATTTATCTTATTTTCTATTCTGATTTGCCACTTTGGTTTATATTTTCTTCTTATTTTGCCTACTTGCTCCGGGATTTTTTGGCCATTATGTCTAATTATTGTAACTGCTGCTGTGTATATGATTGTGTGAATATTTTCCAATGTGCTGTTGTGTGTTATATACTTAGAGATTAGAATGTTTGTTTTTTTAATAATTTGGGAGGTATTGGGCTTAAATATTAGTTTCGGGATGGGACTTCTTAAGTTTGGGTTTGTTCCTTGCCAATATGATAGATTCGTTTCCATTTCCTCCTCTAGTAGTGAGTCTTCGTTCTTTATTGGGTGTATAGGTGATATAGATGGTCTTGCTATTCCTTGCCTTTTGTCGTTAGTTTTTGTTGTATGCTCGGGTATGGGTTGTGAAAGCATTTGTGTGTTTTCGTTATCTGTTGTTTCTCCTTCCACAGTTTGAACATCTATGTCTTCATTGTTATCGCTGAGTTCACGGGCGACTTCTTTCTTTATTAGTTCTAGTTCTATAGCAGTAAGTCTATTGTTTTTCAAGATTACCCTTTTCTGATCTATCAGGCGTTGTTCTGTTACGGTGTTAGATAGTTCAGGGTATGCTTCCAGGAAAAGTGTGTGTAATTTAAGTCTGTATCCTGTCTGAATGGTTTCCAATTTTGTTGCTTTGTAGTAACAACGCATGACAGTTTGATTCATTTGGTCATTCCATGTTATCCGTTGTCGTTTAATGCCAGCTTTTGTGGTTGCTGGGAGTCCAGGCAAAACACGTTGGGCTGGTGTATCATATATTTTTTGATTTGACTGATTGATGGGGATATTGTGGTTTATATTGTATTCTGGTGTAATGAGTTCAAAATGTCCTGCTGATGGGTTGCCTATTAGTAGCAGATGTATTGTTGTAGCATGCTCTGATTTGTTTATAATTGTTGGTTTGTTACTAATTATTATCTTTTTTGTTTTCGTTGTTCTGTTTTTAGAATATATATGGAAATTTAACTTTAATATTTCTGATAATGCTAAAATCTCTAAACTTGTTCCATATGTTGTTATTTTCATCATATGGGAATAGTAATTGTCTATATTACTGAGTTCGTGGTTTTCGATTAAGGCAAATGATTTAAGTTCCTCCCAATGTTGTTTAAGATATTTCATAGATTTTTCTCTTAATTCTTTGTGTCTCTTTTGATGTCCGTATAGATATTGGCTTACTGCTCTAAAGAGGCAGCTCCCATCTCCTATAATATCTGATCTAAAGAAAATTTTTGTTTTTTGATGCTGATTGATTGATTGATTAGAAGTAACTATGTCGTCGTTGGTTTGGTCGAGCAATAGATTCCTGCGCCGTTCTCGACCGTCACGGCGCTCGTCCGAGGCTTGTCCTTGTCTTTCAGGAACCGTTTTTCCTCACTTATTAGGGGGTTGGCCTAATACGTGGTTTCTCCCTCTCGCATCAGCCTCAGTCTTCAGTTCTCGCCATCCGGGTTGGTTACCGGATCTTGAGGTCATCAAGCTGAGTTAACCAGGGTCTGCCGAACGTGGAGGTGCGAGTAGGAATTGATAAGAGAGGCTATTTGAGACGCATCATTATCCTTTAGACCCCTTATTATTATTATTATTATTATTATTATTATTATTATTATTATTATTATTATTATTATTATTATTATTACAATAGATATAAGGGCTGAGGTAAGAACCTATGAAGCCCGTGATCTGAAAACATAAATAAGTGCTTAAACGCCTATAAACATAATCAATGACAAATTAACAATAATTAACCAAATCGTAGTTTTCAACAATAACCGCAACAACTATACAGTGAAAAAGGATATAAATAAAACAAATTCAGATAAATAATAAATGCAACAATGCGCAATAAAAACTATTAAATAGAAGTGTATCAATTCTGTTCTTAAATGCGTTAACTGATGGTGCGTCAACAACATCATCAGGAAGATTGTTCCAGACATCAAACACTCTGTTTGGTAAAAAGTGCTGTCTTACTCGGGATCTAAAGGACTCCTTCTTAAGTTCAAATGGGTGACATCTCAGTCTAAGATCAGTGTTGAATAGAAACATAGAATAAAGATCACCAAAGTTGTGCTTAATGATTTTATAACATAATATCAAGTCTCCCCGAAGTCGACGGTCTTGAAACGAGATGAGATTCGCCCCAGTCAGTAGCTCCTCATATGAAGGCCTTACGCGACCGAATGCAAGTCTAGTAGCCCTCCTTTGCATGTTTTCTAGTAAAACTTGGTCGCGAATAAGATCAGGATACCACACAGGACCCGCATATTCTAAAATAGGACGCACGTAACATTTGTACAGTTTACAGTAAGTTTCAAGTGACACTTTAGAGAATGGACACAAGATGTTCACTCCACAATAAATTTGATTTCACTAAGATGCCTAGGTCATCATGGCTGGTAACCGTATTTAGTATCTGCCCATTTAAGTTGTATGATAAATTGGGATTGGTCTTGCCAATGTGGAGAACATTACATTTATTAATGTTCAAGGGAAGCAACCAGTCCAAACACCACCGCTGTATAGGTTGTAGGAGGGTGAGATGGTCTCTCAAAGGGTTAGCAAATATTTTTGTGTCATCGGCATAAAAAGAAACTGAGTTTGAGACCAATATTTGAAGATCGCTTGCGTAAACAACAAACAGCAATGGGCCAAGGACGGTACCCTGTGGAACACCACTAGAAACTGGCCTGACATTGGAGAACTCTCGGCCGATTCTGAGTTTAAAAATCCTGTCCGATAAAAAATTGGAGATCCATGAATTCAGGCTACCCCGTATGCCAAAGTGATCTAATTTATATAAAAGTCTTCTTTTAGGGACTTTGTCGAAGGCCTTGGAGAAGTCCAAATAAATTACGTCAATCGGATCTTTGTTGTCTAAAGCTTTTGTCCAGTCATTAACACAGTGAAGAAGATTGGACATGGTAGAGCGATCTCGAACAAAACCATGTTGGTGAAGATGTATGACATTTTGTTGAAGAAGGAACTTAGACATGGCCTCACTAATAATAGATTCAATAATTTTACAAACTATGGGTACCAGGCTTACTGGTCGGTAATTGCTTGGATCCAGTTTATTGCCCTTCTTGAATATAGGAGTAACTGACGCCGATTTCCAGATTGGTGGAATAGAACGTTGCGTGAAAGAGACATTCATGATGATTGAAAGTGGATAGGAAATTAAGTCTGCACATTTTTTTAGAAACATTGCTTGCAAACCATCAAGACCAGGAGATGTGTTCGTCTTGACATTTAATATTTTTTCTTTAATTTGCAGGGGTGAAAATTCAATATTACTAAGACATGAGCACCAAATATTGGAGGCAAAGTGTCATCAATTGGTTCAGAAGTAGAAGCCTCAGAAAAACTAATGGACAACGTTTCGGAAGTTTCATAATTAGACGAACATAATACTCCATAACATTTCCTAAGTAAATGGACACCAACTTTAGATGAAAGACAGGAACGCATGTGCTTAAAAAGACGTGTGGCACTCGGAGACTACCGCGGTAAAGCTATTGCATAGAGTTTTACACTTTGACGTTCATAATTTCTTTTTCATTTTAGCTCTTTTTTAACATTAGAAGTTTCACTTTCACTGTCCTCGTATCAGCATAAAATAATCAAAACTTATTGGAGAGTCCTCGTATAGTCAGAAAAGTATCAACATTTATTGGGCAGTCCTCGTATAAGTATGAAATAATCGAAATTTATTGGACACTCCTCGTATAAGTATGAAAGAATCAAAATGTATTGGACAGTCCTCGTTTAATCATATCAGTATTAACATTTATTGAGCAGTCCTCATATCAGCATACAATAATCAAAACTTATTGGACAGCACTCGTATAATCATAAAAGTATCAAAATTTATTGTGCAGTCCTCGTATGAGTATAAAACAATCAAAACGTATTCGACAATCCTCGTATAAGCATAAAATAATCAAAACTTATTGGACAGTCCTCGTATAGTGATAAAAGTAACAAAATTTATTGGGCAGTCCTCGTATAAGTATAAAAGAATTAACATTTGTTGACAGTCCTCGTATCATCATAAAATAATCAAAAATTATTGGACAGTCCTCGTACAAGTATATAGGTATTAAAACTTATTGGACAGTCCTCGTATAAATATAAAAGAATCAAAATTTATTGGACAGTCCTTGTAACATAATAAAATAATCAAAATTTATTGGACAGTCCTTGTATAGTCATAAAAGTATCAACATTTATTGGGCAGTCCTCGTATAAGTATAAAAAAATTAAAATTTATTGGACAGTCCTCGTATCATCATAAAGTAATCAAAATTTATTGGACAGTATAAGCATATGGGTATTGAAATTTACTGGACAGTCCTCGTATCGTGTCAGGTTATTTTCGTTACGGAATTTCTGGATTCGGTCTCCACGCTCAAGGCCCGCGATAGAAGCTAATGCAATAGCTTAAAAAACTTTTTCTACTTCCGTTACTAAAACCGCATTTAAAAAACGGGATTGACATGCGCAAAACGACTCTTTAAACACTAGTGTTTAAAATGAGAAAAGTCACATCTCGTTTATCTTTTGTTTTTTAAACGTCACATCAAGTGTATCTTTTGTATATTCAATTTCATGTTCCGGAATAATTTTGTTGTTATCTGTCATTTGGTTTGTTTGTCAGCCGTCAGCCATCGTCCGTCATGTTATGAATATAATTAAAATAAAATCATTTCATTCCTGCGTTCGAAGAAAAAGTATAGTAAGCACCTCGTGGTAGAAATGTCTTTAGTCACTCGTTTCACAAGGAACTCGTTCCGCTTCGCTACACTCGTGCCTTATAAACCTCGTGACTAAAGTAACCTTTTTGACACTTGGTACTTAATATACTATTTTAGGGTTGCCACTATTAGCAATACTTTCCTCGAAACCTCTTCTGGCGTTAGCCAACCGACTAATTATTGTATTAGAGAATCTTCATTATTGTTGGTGCGTTTAAATCTTCTTCACAAATTTCGTTTATGTTTTATAAAATCAAGTATTTCACTATAGATCCATGGCTTTAATTTGTTACGGAAAATTCTTCTGTCTCTCGTATTCTCATTCAAACATTTTGTTACTGTGTCATAGAAACATTTCTATAAATGTATACAGTTATTATTATCAGGCAATATGTTATCCCAATTGATGGACGAGAGAGTACGATTAACATTTATAAAATTTGTTACTTCGATAGTCATGTAATTCTTATCATCGTCAGCAGCGGGTAAGTTAAGTTGAATATTGACAGTTATTGCTGCATGATCGGACTTACCTATTGGTGAATTGATCTCCAGGCATGGTAGCAAACATTCGTAATTGGTCAAAATCGAGGGTAGAAAGATTATTATTGTGTCGGAAACGAGTAGGTTCGTGGACAACTTGGGTTAAATTCGAGTTTTGCATGAATTGCATAAACAAATTTTTTGCATGATTGCCCTCGGAATATTTATTATCGGCCAGGATATATCCGGAAAATTGAAATCCCCAATGATAACTAGATTGTCAAGCATGGATAACTCATCCAGTTTATCAAGGAGAGTGACATTACCTGCCAATTGTGAGTCGCTTGGACGATATATGCTGGCTAAGTATATGGACATGAGACTTTTGGATATTTTAATGCATATAGCATCAATGTTTGGGACAGTTAAATCTATTTCAGATACAGAAAAATTACTAGTTATATAATCAGAAAGGTATATGCAAACGCCCCCTCCAGGACGGTTGTGTCTATCGGTTCGAAAAATAGTAAAGCCATCAATTCGAACCATCGAGTCCGAAATTGAAGGCTTAAGCCAAGTTTCGCTGATAAGTATTATGGAGGGTTTAATTAAATCAACCGAACATACAAATTCATTAAATTTGGCGCATATTGAGTCAAGATTAGTATAAAGTAACAACCAGTTATCAAAATTTTGAGAAGAGCATTTATTGGTGAAATGTAACTATTTTTGGTGATCCTCGTACAAATTTTATGGCAAGTTTCTTCTCTCCATTATTGGTGCGATTCTCCTCTTCTCTCCATTATTGGTGCGATTCTCCAGTTCTTTGCGCAATTCTGTAAGAAACAATTGTTGTGTTGGAGTTTCGTCATCCATAAAGTAAAATTTGCTGGTAGAGCGAGTATCTAAAACCTTTTTCTTTTTTTTTGTAATGTATTTGACATCTGATTCAGTTGGCATGACTACTTTTAGCATACAGGGAAAGCGCTGACTTGGTTTGCCTATTCGATCAAATGTGACCGAAGAGGTGGGACAGCCGACAGCGACGAGCACTTCCTTAATTGCAGCTCGGTCACATTCTTTTTTAACGATGGTATCCCCGCCAGTTCCTGGTACACCCTTAATCACAATATTTTTGGCACGGACCATGCGTTCGACAGTCTCGTTCGCGATTTTGTCGGTGATTTCGACGGAGTTAATTGCCTCCACAGTGGCAATTTTATTTTTTAACGTATTTAACTCGGCTGTAAGAGTAGTAATATGATTGTCTATCAGTAAAGAGTTTCTTTAAGTCGAGAAAATTTCCCAAGTTGGCCACGCAAGACTCAAACCTCGAACTTTCTGACGCGTTACGCGATCAGACGCAGATATCCTCGTACATTCCATGTGTAGGGATCGCTTGCAGCCGTCACACTGAAGCACTAATTCTTGATAGGAGACAGACTTAGAACAATGACCGCAGTTATTAGGCATCGCCGACCTTCACAAAATTTGACGAATGTAAAGAAAAAAGTTCAACTGATAATGGGTACTTACAGTAGTTCGTTCAAAATGCACTTTTTAATTCAATGATGTATATCATTATTGTCACAACAGCAATACTAACACTTTAACAATTACGTACAATATTTTCAAAATATTCAAGTATTTAATACTAACAGCAAATTGATATTTTAATGGAGTAACGAAATGTGTGTATTTACCAAACCAATCCAATCCAACCATAAAATTGATCACCTATATACACTGCGGAGACTGTATCGTGTTAACAAACCGAAATTTCTCCAAAAATGTGGTACTTCACGTACCACAGCACCCGTTGTACTGGCTCTGGTGAGCTGAAAATCAATAGGGTTTATCTGTGAGATGTCCTGAACAATACTCAATAATAAAATTGGTCACTTATTGCACTACGGAGGCTGTATCGTCCTAATAAGATATGTTACATGTTACACAGAGGATTTTTTTTGCTAAAACCCCTTTTCGTGTTTTCCAAGTCTTTTGGGTTAAGCCAATACTTTTCACGCATATTAGATAGGGTTGGGCGGAAAACGCCATGGCGGGTGTAAGAGTTCTACAGTGGCCGAGGGTTATGTAGAAAAATCAATTAAAGACAAAAAACGCATAGCAAGAATGGTACAAAATATACCAACAGATCCCAAACTGTCTACTTCAAAGCCAGATGATGATAATAGGAGTTTTCAAGAAGCTTCGACTTCACCGACCAGAACGGCAAACGTCAACAGTCTAACGACAGAAAATAATTTTAACTTTGAAAATCGTACGATTAATATTACCCCGTCCGGTGTTACTGGACTTACTTTTAAGATGACATGCAATTACTGCACAATATATAATAATTTGAAATAGGTACCTAAATAATTCTAGTTCATGTTTCGTATTAATGTTTTGTTTTTCAAGTCATACGTTATGAAGCAAGTCATGCAAATTTTGTTTAATTTTCACTTTTACTGTTGCGAAAAATTAAAAGTTTCGACGTAAAATATGAAATTTTCAATTTATAATGTCCTCCGGATCATGGACGGGTCACCAGTTACTCCCGTTTCACATGACATGACAGTTTTGCACGACGAATACGGAAAATAAATATTACTGTTTTAAATGAAACTAACTGTTTCTAGATAATTCTACAATATATTGATAACATGTTAAAAATTCTAAGACATTTGATTGGTTGGTAGCAAACACTGCAGAAGTTTGTGTATGTCCAGTAAGATTGTTTAAACAAATTATGGGAAGACGAGGAAACCATATCACATGTGAAAAGTGGTTTTTAACTACAAATCCTTTCTGGCAAAAAACAAATTCGAAAGGACGGTATAAGAATTCTCCTATTGGGATCAACGAAATATCTAAATGGACCAAATCTTCGGCGAAAAATATTGGACTTGATATGAAGCAGGTGAAAATTACGAACCATTCTAATCGAGCTGCCGCCGTAACTGAATTGTCCAAGAGTGGTATAGGTGAACAAAAACTTGTGAAAATTACGGGACATAGCAACACCCATCGTCATTAAAACCGTACCTTCAGTTAGATGAAGAACATCATAGAGAAATCATTGGGTTCCATTCGTACTACCATCCAGGAAAGGAAACAGTTACTACCACCGCTCAAAATACTAGCATGCAGCATAATATTAACAAAAGACACGAAAGTTCTGAAAATCTATTTTTAATAATTGTGTTTTTAACAATTGTACTTTTCCGTTAAATTAAATAAACTAATTTTTCAATTTATTGATTTAGATATTCATTAAATTGTCTTAACGAATTACACTCTAGCTTTTTTTTGAGTCGAAGTAAACTTGACATTTACAATTCGAATTTTATTGCCATTAGGTAATTCAACTAAAAAAACTGCCAGAAAAATTTCTCGTCCTACGGACCCGTAATGTTTTCACAGGCAGTTTTTTTCGTTAAATTGCCAGGCAACAAAATTCTTATTGATACATGTTAAGTTTACTTCGACAAAAAAAAAGCTCTCGTGTAATTAAGTGAAAAAAATCGAAAAAACACGACTCAGATGTTTGTTGCCACCAGCACTCATGCTTCTTGTTAAAATATTACTTAGCAACGTGTTCTTTCGATTTGTTTCGGAATAATTAGATGCCCTTATGATATTACTTACGAATATCAATCTTTCTGCTGGACATATCTGTACTAAACTATGATTTATTCATATTTCTGTGTAACAGTGCATCAGAAAATCATGGGTCATAGTAGTGTACAAATGAAGAGATAGAGAGGAGGCTTGAGGTACTCTCAGTTGTCTTAAATGAACCTTCCAAGAACATCATTAACTCCAACATAAAAAGTTCTATATTTGACAATGATATAGATATATCTAAGATCACTAACAAAAAATTCACTATATCATATAAGTTCATTAAATTATTATATAATAAAAATAAACAAAAATAACAAGATACTTATGAGGTATTTCTTCTACTTATGCCGGTAACGTATATTTGTTCTAAAGTATAAAATAGAGTTTACTTTGTGCTCAGAACAAATACGCCATGCAGAATCTTTTGTCCCGCATACATGAACGTGCCTGGAATACAAAACATAATATTTTATGCAATATTTTGAGGTTAAATGGGGCTAGTGACTGGAGATAATGGCATTTTGTCATCAATAGTTTGCAACTCTACTTTCTTCTCTCTCCTCGAATTATTTCGGAGAACGTTTAAATGTGTTGAGTTATTAATATATGGAGGAGCTTTTTCTGAAAATTGCACCCCTTGAGCTCATCTCGGATATTTGCTTTCAGAAGTACGAGGAACGTACGTTATCTACTAACTTTATCTAGACAAAGAGAATTCAACGAACAAATATTTAATTACCAATAATACAATAGAATAGAGTATATTTTTATTGTTCATACGTACATAAAATATAGGATATTTGTTAGCATGAACGTATGTTGAAGATTTGCATAGACTAATTTCTACTCCAGAATCCAAATTCTTCAGCCTATCAACTTTCTCTATTGGGATCCCAAATTTCTCTATTGGGATCCGAGATTAAGATCATGGCGCAATCTAACTGTCAAGTCGAAACTACTGTAGATGTAATAAAATTGATTGTTTAGTATAACTTAGTGTTTTACACCCTTGTTGAATGATATTTTCTATTATAAATAATTGAGAGACTTTCCTTAAACAATATTCTCAGTAAATTCTAAACTTTTTTCTTAGTGTTGTTAAACGTACAGGAAAGATGTACTTAAGTTCAATAATTTCCGCCGTTGTACCTGAATATTTGCGTCTATAATTAAATATATAGTTAATTAAAAATAAAATATAGATTTTAATAACAACATACTTCTTGGAATGTAATCTTCTTGTTTAAAATGAAGTGAATACTAACATATATTTCGATAAGGTTTTCCAATTCGTGATTTACTTTCTCCATTTTTATTTGTCCTCTTTAACTTTCGAGTTTCAGGAAATTGATAGAAGCTCAGTTGTATGTATTTATTTCTTATCGATTTGCACTGTGGTGCTGAGCAATATTGACGACCATTATCGCACAATTTTATTAACAAATATAGAAATCGTTTATTAAATGAAACACTCAAACATCCAATATAAAATACGCAATACAATATCCAAAAAACACACAACACAAATAAAATAAGTGGTTAACAATCAGTTAATCCTGTTAAAATAATTAATAGCGCGGATCGTTTTCCATTTAGTTTTCATTAAACATTACAAAAATTGATTTACATGAAATCTGAATTGTCAATTATATTCGTTGTCACGCATAGCATACTAAAAAGTAGATATATAAGGATGGAGCTGCTTCCATAAGTATCTTAAGTACTAACACACCTCTTTACTTGTGGAAGCAATATACGTTACATTATATATATATATATATATATATATATATATATATATATATATACACAATACTTATACTCAATATACAGTTAACAATTGCCTTAATTTTTCAAATCTTACAACACTTAATGCTTTAGTTAAAACCTCAGCCAATTGGTCTTCAGATGAAGTTTTAGTTGCCTTTTTTTATTTATTTAATGTCGCCCTAGCCACTTAGGTTATAAGCGACAACAGTTATAATTCTTTAATGGAAGTTACTTATGTTCTACGTTAATATACAGTGTATTCTTTACATTAGCATTATAGATAGTTATGTTATTAGTTATGAGGTATGATCGTTTTAAATTTAAATATCTCTCATATTAATCTCCTTAAGAAACTTAATAATGTTGTCCATGTTGAATTTATTTCTGGTGTTGTTGAATTTTTGACATTCCACTAAAAAGTGTTTTACTGTTAAGTTAGTTTGGCATGTATCACAATAAGGGATGTTTTCTTTTGTGATAAGATGGAAGTGTGTGTGGCGAGTGTGGCCGATTCGAAGGCGTGAGAGTGTCACTTGCTTACCCCTAGATGGTAGAAAGACTTGTCGTTGTAGCTCGTTTTCTTTGATTTCACTTAGCTTCTCGGAGCACTGCGACCACTTGATTTGCCACGCACTGCGAACTATATTTTTAATACACGATTTTAGATCACTGAGCACTATCTTGTTTATTTGAACGCAAACGTCTTTTGTTGCTGCTTCGCGCGCCAGATAGTCCCTGACTCGTTTCCACTGACTCCTATATGTGAGGGTACCCAGATAAATACTGCCTCTTTTCCTCTTTTTCTCGCGTACTGGAGTTCGCTGTTAATTTCTTTGTCTATAGGGTTATTGGGATACATGCGTTGGATCTCGCACAAGGCAGTCATTGAGTCCGTCATAATTGTAAATTTGTTTTGGTCGGATTTATTAATGTGTTTCAGGGCTTCTAGGATTGCGTAGAGTTCTGCGTTGAAAATACTGAAGTTATTGTGTAGATTGAAGTTGGCGTTGTGGGTTTTGGAGAAGATTGCTACTCCTACTCCTTCGGCTGTTTTCGCAGCATCAGTGTAAATATGGTGATAGTCGTTGAATTTGTTTATTATGCCGCTGAAGTGGTTTTGTATAACGGCTGCTGAGATTTCGTGTTTATTAAATTTCGATAGTTCTGTGATTATTTGCGGTTGGATTATAGTCCATGGTGGGGGTGAGTTTTCGCTGGGATAGTAAATTGTGGGAAAGTTTATGGAGTATTTGTGGAGTGAGCGGTTGAGTCGCTCGTAAAAGGGCGGATGGCATCGGGGGTGAGTTGAGAAGTACAAGTTGAAACGGTTGCTATGGACATTATGATACGTTGGGTTTTCAGGTGTGGCTAAAACTTTGCTAGCATAGGACAAACTTAGATAGTTTCTCCTGAAGTCTAAGGGAATTTGATCTGCTTCACAACACCTGCTAAGAGTGGGGCTTGTACGAAAAGTGTTTTGAATCACGTCTAGTTGTTTTAGGACGTACTTTTTAGCTGAGTTGTATACCACTGAACCGTAATCGATTTTTGACCTTATTAAAGATGTGTATATGCTTAATAGAGTTGATGTATCGCTTCCCCAGGAAATATTTGAAAGAGCTTTTAGTCTGTTTAGGGCTTCCTGACAGGCGTCCTTAAGGTTTGTAACGTGGCTTTTCCAGGATAGTTTGCTGTCAAAAGTAAGACCAAGGAATTTTGTTTCCGTAACAAACTTTAGGTCCTTGCTATTTAATGCTAATACTGAGTTACTTTATGTCTCTTTTTTTGGGAAGATGAGGTATTGTGTTTTTTCGGTCGAGAAGTTCAGTCCGGTTGTGTGTGACCAGTTCTGAAGGTCGTCTAGTGTGGCTTGGAGAATCCGTTGGGTTGATTTTAGGTTTGTTCCTCTTAGTAGAAGGACAAGGTCATCCACATAAAGCCTGCCTTTCACTGGTAAGTGGCAGTGTTTCTTGATGTCATTTACCTTTATTATGTCCTTTTTAACATAATCATGTACATAATGATACCCAACATCTATGTGTTTGCTGTTTTTTGAAAAATTTCCATTATTTGCCATGTATTTTTTGACGAATTATCTTCAAATATTTCTATAGGTTGATTCACATTTATATGTAAGTCTTTAACAATGCCTAACAAGAAAATAACTTCATCCGTAGCTTCCGCTAAAGCAATGTACTCTGCGTGACAAGACGACTTAGTAACTACTTTTTGTTTGCGCGAAATCCACAAAACTGGATTACCTAATACTCTAATAAAAATAAACGGTTTTGAAGATTAAAACCAATTTTTCCGCATCTGTGAGATGCTCTGATTAATATTCTATCATAAAATTGTCACTTGTATACACTTCGGGGGATGTATCGTGTTAACAAACCGAAATTTCTCCAAAAGTAACTAAAAATGCAGTATATCTGGATTTATAGGACCCGCTGTACTCGCTATAGTCAGCTGAAAATCAATAGGGTACATCGGTGAGACACGTTGAATGAGACACCTTGGAAAATGTCCAATTATCAAATTGGCTACTTGTATACACTCCGGAGGCTGTAACGTACTAAACCCGAAATTTCTCCAAAAAGGACAAAAATGTGGCACTTCAGGTACCATAGCATCCATTGTACTAGCTCTGGTGAGCCAAAAATTAATAATATTCATCTATAAGACGCCCTGAACCATATTCAATCATAAAATAGGTCACTTGTATACACGCTGGAGGCTGTATCGTACTAACAAACTGAAAAATTTCTAAAAATTACAAAAATATGGTACCTCAAGTACCATAGAACTCGTTGTACTGGCTTTAGTGAGCTTAATCTCAATAGGCTTTATCTTTGAGACACCCTGAATAATATCCAATCATAAAATTGGTCACTTGTATACACTCCGAAGGCTGTATCGTGCTAACAAACTGAAATTTCTCCAAAAATGTCAAAAATGTCGTACTTAAAGTACTATAGCATCTGTTATACTGGCCGTGGTGAGCTGAAAATTAATAAAGTTCATCTGTGAGATGTTTTGAATATTATTCAATTATAAAATTGGTGACTTTTTGCACTCCGTAGGCTGTATCGTGCTAACAAACTGAAATTTCTCAAAAATTACAAAAATGTCGTACTTGAAGTACCATAGCATCCGTTGTTCTGGAGATTGTGAGCTAAAAATCAATAGAGTTCATCTGTGAGATCTCCTGAACAATATTCAATCAAAAAATTGGTGATTTGTTGCACTCCGGAGGCTGTATCGTGCTAACAAGGCATGTAACGAAAAGTGGCCGACGACAACGACGACATACACATAGGATTTTTTATCTAAAAACCATTTTTTCGTGTTGTTCTTGATGAAAAAGGTAAGAATAACTCTTTTTTTTTTCAAAATTTCCACTTTTTTGTGGGTAAACCAATACTTTTCTCGCATATTATAGATATGTTGGGCGGAAAAGTAATACCGCTTCGTGACTTCCGGTCAACAGTATGACTTGCCCAATCGGCATCAACATAGCAATCAATAGGGAGAATGCTTGAAGAGTCAAAATTGAGCTCCAAATTACTCAGATGATTAACCGCATATGCAACATCAGGACGAGTTCCTTGACTAATGTACAATAAAGCACCTATCAAGCTTCTGTATTGTATATTTTCAGTACATGTATCAAATGGACTTAATTTTGAATTTGTTCAGTTTCGCAATATCATTTTTTAATTTAAAAAAAAAATAAAGTTAACAGGACGGTCTGTGTGCCTTGATAGAGTCCAGCCAGCTGTGTGGCATTTATTTTGTTGCTATGGAGGCAAATATATCAAGAGTAATAAAATATACTTCAAAAAATAAGAGCAGTGTTTTTTTCATAAAAATAATATAGTTTCTCACGAATTTCTCGTTCGTTCAGAACCATATAAGGAACTGACAGCAAGGGAACGCAACATTGGTCCTTCGAGCCAGATAGTTAGCCAGAAAACAAAGCTTTTCCGAAGCGAAAATTGAAATCGAAGAGCAAATGTCAGACACACGTGTATGCAATCATTGAAAACCGAGCTGGAAAACAGATTGAATCGACGCAGGCGATAAGTATTCAGCAGTTCAGCACCTTTTTAGTGGTACCATTGTGATAGCACGCCACATAAGAATACCACATCCACCAATAAAGCTCTTGACAGAATAGAAATAATTACTTCCGAGGTCAGGTACAAATTATTTATTAATTATCCTTGCATTGCTGCTGATTTTACGTTACCTAGTCGCGTTTCCACTTGTTTTAATATGTATTTTTTAATTTTTTCGCATTATTTTTAACTACTTGTGATAATTTCGTGCATTTCTCGGCAGGCTATAGACAACTAAACTCACTTAGTCTCAATACATTTATATTGAATAAAATATTTGGGTTGTTAAAATTTATCAAAACACCCAAGTTTCTCGTACACTCGTTTATATAATCAATTTCAAGCTTCAATTAACTTTATTTAAAAAAAAATTCAATACAATGGAAAATGCAAATGAAGAAAGAAGGTTAATAGCTCGTCGCGTACAAATTAAAGCTGAACTTACACGTTTTCAAACTTACTTAGATAAATATAGTCCCGAAAAATACTCGCTAACAGAAATCGAAACTCGCTACGAAGTCACAAAAAACATTTTATCCGAATTTAAAGTTATACAGGGTGAGCTCGAATATATTTTACTCGTTACAGGTACCTTAAATGAAGAAAAAGCTAGTTCGGAACGCGAAGAATTTCCAAAAAAATATTTTAAAGCAATTTCTACCGCTAAAGATTTAATTTCTAAACGTGCCCCAACTCCTATACATATCGCTACTCCCGTAACATCAGTACCACAACAGGTACAATCTAATACAAAATTGCAAGCCATAAAAATTCCCGAATTTTCAGGACAATATTCTGAATGGCAGGGTTTTAGAGATACTTTTACAGCCTTGGTACATAATAACGGTTCATTACAAAATATTGAAAAATTCTACCACCTTCAATCATGCTTAAAAGGTGAGGCTGCTCATGTTATCACATCTTTACCTCTTTCTGACGCTAATTACGTCACCGCCTTTAATTTATTATCTGAAAGGTATGATAATCGGAAGGTCATTATTAATGCACATCTTAAAGAAATATTTGAGTTACCATCTCTACATAGAGAATCACACGTCAGCTTACGCAATTTCCTCGATACATTTTTAAGAAATTTACGCGCTTTGAAAAGTTTGGATGAACCAATCGACAGTAGTAGTACCATTTTATTATATCTTTTGAGTTCAAAGCTAGATTTTCCTACAAAACGTGAGTGGGAAAACTTCAGCAATGAAATTAGTAAGCCCAAAATTGAAGATTTTTCTAATTTTTTAACTCAAAGGTGCCAAATATTAGAGGCCTTAGATATAAAACCACCAGCTAACCACCCCATAAACCGCACAAAACAAAGTTTTCAGTCTTTTCAACAAACCGATCCCGTTTGTCCTTCTTGTAATGATAAACATTTTATTTATGTGTGTCCAAAATTTAAATCTTCTTCGGTGTCCTCTCGTTTCAATGAAGTAAAACGCTTATCTTTATGCTCAAACTGTCTCCGAAAGGGGCATAGTAATTCGGATTGTAGGTCATCTGGTTGCAGGATTTGCAATGGACGCCATTCAACGCTTTTACATCAACCAAAAAATGTTGCAACATTCAATAATAGTAATAATGATAGTTCTCAGCCAAAACAGCAGAATCCTCGAAGAAATGTTAATTTTGCACAGGTACCTCCTGCAATAAATATTGATACAAGTAATACTACTCACGATAATTATCAAAATACTCCAGAGCCAAACGAAGTTCAAAATTGTACAGTATTGTCTCATCATTCTCAGAAAACCTCAGAACCCTTTGTTTTATTACCGACTGCGATTCACGTTTTTACGTAAATAATCTTCCAGTGTCGTGCCGTGTTTTGCTCGATAGTGGTTCACAATCAAATTTTATTACTCGAAATATGGTAACACGATTAAATTTAAATACTCGAAAGGTAAATATGCCGGTTTTTGGAATAAATCAAATAAAAACAACAATTAACGAACAAGTTAATATAACTTTTTCCTCGATTCGTGTTTCACACAAATTAAATATTTCTTGTTTAGTTATTGACAAAATAAGTGATTTTACTCCGCAGGTGTCATTTGATGTTTCGAATTTAACTATACCCGATCTTCCTCTTGCTGATCCTGACTATAATGTTGCTTCAAGCATCGATATGCTTATCGGTTCATGATTAATTTACAATTTACTTATTGCGGGTCAAATTAAGTTTGGTAAAGGGCTGCCCATACTACAAAACAGCGTTCTTGGCTGGGTAGTAGCAGGTCCCATACCGGTAAATCTACAACAGTCAAAATGTTTCTTTCTAAATTCGCAAAATAATAATAATGAGTGTAATTTAAGTGCACAAATAGAAAAATTCTGGAAAATCGAGGAAGTTCCTCAAAAACCAGAAACTTCTTTGACCCTTGAAGAACGCGAATGCGAACAACATTTTCTAAATACTTTTTCCAGAAATGAGCAGGAAAGATTTGTTCTTAAACTACCATTAAAAGGTAATTTTTTGAGTCTTGGAGATTCAGAAAACCGCGCGTAAAATATACTGATTTTATGCACGAATATGAAAAACTCGATCATATGAGACAAATTTCACGAGACCAAATTTCATCAACTCCGATTTTTTACTTGCCTCACCACAGCGTTTTAAAATTAGATAGCGTCACAACTAAAGTGAGAGTTGTATTCGATGCTAGCGCTAAAAGTTCTTCAAATGTATTTCTAAATGATGTTTTAATGAACGGACCTATTCTACAAAACGATCTTTTTTCAATTTTGTTACGTTTCCGAAGACACAAGGTGGTTTTTATTGGAGACTTAGCAAAAATGTATCGGCAAATATTGATACATTCTGATCATCAAAATATGCAACGGATACTTTGGCGAGATAATCCCCAAGATAAGGTAAAATATTATAATTTACAAACATTAACTTGTGAAAAACCCGCATCATTTTTAGCCACGCGTTGCCTCAGACAAATTGCAATCGAAAATATCGATAAATACCCCATTGAATGCGATATAATTAATAAAGATATCTATATGGACGACGTGTTAACAGGTGCTTCGAGTAGTGAAGACCTAATTAAAATTCGCGCAAACTTATTTACTCTTTTATTGGAGTATGGTTTTGAAATACGTAAATTTCAGTCCAATGATAGATATTTTTTAAGCAACATATCTTTGATTTCAGATACACAGTATATGATAACGGATGACTCTTCTACTAAAACGTTGGGTGTAAGTTGGATTCCTTCTTTAGATGTTTTTCGATATAAAGGCCAGGAGATAAATTTAAATTCTGGTGTTATAACTAAAAGGAAAATACTATCTTTTATTGCTAAAATTTTCGATCCTCTTTCTCTTTTGGGCCCAATTTTAATACGGGCAAAACCTATTATGCAAAATTTATGGCTACAATTAGAATGGGCCGAGCCATTGCAAAAGCGAAACGAGCCAATTTTTGTTCAACTTTCTACACTATGGCGTAATTTTCAAACTGATTTATATGGAATTCAATCTTTGCAAATACCCAGATACATCTTAGTAAACAATTCTCGTAACATTCAAATTCATGCTTTTTCGGATTCGAGTGAAAAGTCGTATAATAATACTTTCGAGATATTTTCTCAGTTAATACTATTGTATTATTTATAACATGGTCGTACGAAATAGTATTAGCATCTCTAACAATAACGATTTTACCAATCTCCTATTTATTCTATCATCTTCTTGAAAATTGCGCATTCGATGTATAATAAAATTCATGCTTGGGGGAACAACTTCCATTTTTCATATCGAGTAGCAGTTTTATTCAGTAAATATTCTATCTAAATTTCATATTCTATTTCCAATACTCACTCAAGTTTTCGTTAGACTGGGATTATTTACCCCGTTTTCCTGTAATATCCAGCATATTTTGTCCGACATGGTTCTGGAATCGATTTTCCGTTTGTTTTTCGGGTCAAGGTCGTTGGAGACATATTACATGATTGCAGTGTTAGCTGACAAAGTGACGAATTATATGTTTAATCAGTTATAGTTGAATGAATGGTTTCCCCTTACACGAAATAACCACTTTTATTTATTAAATGTTATTGAATGAAGAGTTTTTCTGTTTTCCTTAGATTTAGTACTAAATAGATAGAGAGTATTTAAATGGAAAGTATCAATTCTATATAACTCTGAAAGAGCCACTTTTATGAAAAACGGGAAAATACGTTCAAAATCTTTTAATTGAGTCAAAAACATAGTGACTACAAAAATTTGATGTTTTCTAAACAATGTGTCAAATATGCACACAAAGACCTACGTCTACTGTTTTGTAAATTGATGAGTGAATGACTAAACGACAATACAGATAGGTATATTATAGAACAGTGTTATTAAACCTGTGGGTCGCGACCCCTCGGGGGTCGCGAGAGGTCGAGAAAACTTCAGTTTTTTTATACACCGTATAATTTGTGAGACTTAAATAAAAGGAAGACTTCAGTTTTTTTACACAACATATACTATGTGAGACTTAAATAAAAAGAGTTAAAATTATTATATTTAACAAAATTTCCATATAATCAATCATACAAGTCAGAAAAATGCTAGTTTAAAACATGTGATTACAAAAAAAATAAATATTAAAAATGTGTTTAAATAGAAAATGATTACATCTGTGCTTGCTTATATTCGTTTATTTTAATGTGAAGGTTTTTGCCACATTAAGTATTAAATCGTTTTCCAAATTTAAGCGATTTCTTAGTTTATATTTTATTCCCGCCATTGATGACAATGCGAACTCGCACAAGTACGAGGTAGAAAATGGAATCAAACACTTCAAAGCCTCGGTTGTTAATTCCAGGTATTCTGTTTCTCTTTTCAACCAAAACGTATCCAAATTTTCAGACTTGAATTCCAAGTGTAACATCCCATCGGTAGATAGTTCCAGCAGCTTCTCTTTGAGCTTAGTTGCTAAATTTGCCTCGTTTATAAAATAACCTACATAGACTCCTGTATAAATTCCAACAAGTAGCAGAAACGTTCAAAATGTAAATATCCATGGAAAAAATAAAATCACTTACAGTATCTAAAGAACCGAGAAGATGTAAACTAGTGATTTACGATCAGAGTGTAGAACAAGTGATGTCTTTCAAATATCTAGAGGAAAACATAACAGTGTTTTCAAATGAAACTCACGGTCTCTAGTTAATTCCACAATATAATAAAAGTTATTGAAAATTCTAAAAAATTGACAATTGTTTCGATAAATCAATATCATCGTCAGAATGACAGAAGTTACATTTCATTTTATGCCTACTTGATGTTTAGTAGTTATTTTTGGCTAGACCAAGAAGTAACCGTGAGTTTCATTTAAAAACACTAATATGAGCATATTCCACGAAGTAAGGGTCGAGACAGTTAATTTCATGAAAACATAACAAGTCATAGGAACCTAAAGGATGAAGTGAGAGCTCAAACAACAAAGGCATCATTAATATCAGGATACCTAAGAGATTTAATTTGGCGAAATAAACATATGAGCACTAGGAGTAAAGTCAGAATATATAAAACTTGCGTAAAACCAGTCATGACATGCGCTATAGAAACCAGAGCGGAGAGCACAACAACTTAACGACTTTTAAGAACAACAGAAATGCGAACAATAAGATCAATAACAGGATATACGTTATTTGACCGAACTAGAAGTGAGAAAATAAAGGAAATATGTGAGATCCAAGACGTAGTAAGGTGGGCAAGAAAGCGAAGAAGGGAATGGAGAGACCACGTGGACAGAATGCCAAATGATCGGAGAAGAAACCAAATACATCTCGGCCACCTAACGACCACCTATAAGATGGTATGAAAGCTGGTCTTCAGCATCCCAACTACTCTTGGTAAATCATTGATGAAAACACAGGACTCAGTCCTAACGTAAGAAGAAGAAGAAGAATTGATATTGTTTCTAGTTTTTTAGTTATTAAAACCTTATCAATTGGTTTGTCTACCACATCTTCGAATGCACGAGAATACAAGAATTTCTTAAGATTTTTCTTTCTCTACAACCCTTGATTTAATTTTCAGAAAAAGGATCAAAAATCACCTAGAAGATATTGTGCTTTGTGATCGATGGAAATACCTAACATCAACTACATGAAATTGCTGAACCTATGGTTCAATTACTAATAAACCCTTAATTTCATGAAATCTAGTTCTTGTTTCTTTCCACAAATATGCAGCACTTCTAGTTCTGTGTTAGGTGTCAATGAATGATTGGTGTCAAGTAGATGTTTTACGTAGTGTGATTTATCTGGTTGTTTTAATCTGTATGCTTGTAAGTGTTCACTGTATCGGATTTCAAAATTTCTAAGGGTCTGACCCAAATAGACAGCATTACATACTGGACGTTTGAGTATATATACCTGATTTCTTTAATTTTGGTATTTTTGTTTTTACATTTAACAATTTTGTACTAACGTTACTTCCTGTTTTAAAAGAAATTGTTGTATTCGTTGCTAAAGATATTATCTTTGAAATATTATTAGAAATATTTCCTGCATATGTGATGGTTTTATAAGTTTTTATTGCGTTAGTTTGTTTAGGAAATATTAGTTGTAATGCCACTTTTTCCTCTTTTTTATGAATTAGCTTATTTATCATATGTAATGGATAACCGGTGGATGTTGCTATTTGTCTAATTGTATTGATCTCTCTATCAAAATTACATTTGTTCATAGGAACTGAAAAAGCTCTATGTATCATTGAATTATATGCCACTAGTTTATGTGACATGGGGTGATTGGAACAATATGGAATTGTCACATCAGTGTGTGTTGGTTTTCGGTAAATTGAATAATCAAGTACATTATTAACTCTTTGAATATATAAATCAAGAAAATTGATTGAGCTATTTTCTTCAATTTCTAATATAAATTTAATTTTTGGGTGTAAATTATTAATGTGGTTGAAAAATACATCTACCCATAAAACAAGCTAATATGTCACCTACAAATAAATTAAGTATATCTGATATTATTCCAGGATTGATATTTTTATCTTATAGTAATTTTCTTACAAGTACTAGACATTCTTTAGGAGGAATTTTAGTGAACATATTAGTAACATCAAACGAAATAAGTTTATGGTTATCTTGCAAGCTGATTGCTTCCAACTTTTAGATTAGTTCTATTGAATTTCTAATTGAGTACTGAGATGCATATCCGTAACTATTAAGTATATTGTTAAGCCTCTTTGCCAATATATTATTAGGAGCATTAACATAAGAAACTACAGGTCTAATTGGTTTCGTTATTTTATGTAATTTAACGGTTCCGTATAATTGTGGACAATGAGGATTCTTATGTTTGATAGACCTCTTTTAGTAATTACTTAAAAGATAATTTGAACTATTAACAATATCCCTTACATTATTAGAAAACTTTTTGTTGGGTCTGCTGTAAGAACTTCAAATCACTAGATTCTATAAAGTTATTTATTTCTGAATTATAATTTTCAGTTGTCAAAATGACAGTTGTGTTCCCCTTATCAGATTTTGTAACTGTTCGGTTATTACCGTCTACTTTCTTTTTGATTGCATTTAAAACTGTAATGTCATTTTTTGTTTGACGTTTAACTTTTGAAGGTTCAATATTTTTGATTAAATTGGCAATTTTTAATTTCTCCTAAAGAAAATTATTTGAATTAGATTTTAAAGCTATTTCTGACTCTGTAGCTATAATTTGTTTAATATTATTCGTAAATTTTGGTGGTATCCTGTACTTTAAACCTTTATTTAAAAATTCTATTTCACTATCTGTAAAATTAGTGTCTGAAAGGTTTTCAAATCGTGGTGCAAAGTGTGTTGGTATGTAGGTACTTACAGTTTCATAATGTTTAGAGTATTGAATTTTATGTTGTGTGTGTTCAAGTTTCTGTAGCTGTTGTTCTTGTTTCTTAAATTACTTATACTTCATCGTGCTGACCCTTTCTCTAATGTTGTCATCTAAACAGTCAAATTCTACTGGATGTAATTTGAACGTGAGTTCTGAATGTACAGCTTTTATGTAGTTGTCTAAGGAGTCCCTCACTTTGAACCATTTCTTACATTCTCCTTTTATCCAAACTCGTTGAGAACATTTTATAGCTTTTTGTGCTTGTGGTGTTTTAGTGTGACCTTTTATATTCACAAAGTTTGGTATTACCTTTTTCCTGAGGCATTCTTGGTTAAACCAAATCTTTTGTGATGTTTTGTAACGTTTTTGTAGTAACTTCTGGTACAGTCGGGTCCAATCTTCCCTCATATCAGTGTTTTAAATGAAACTCACTGTTTCTAGCTAATTCCACAATATAATAATTAGGTAGGTATCAAATGAAATGTAATTTCTGTCATTCTGACGATGATATTGATTTATCGAAACAATTGTCATTTTTTTAGAATTTTCAACAATTTTTATTATATTGTGGAATTAGCTAGAAACAGTGAGTTTCATTTAAAATACCTTAATTTTATGATTTATTTTAAGCTGAAGCTGCTCATAAAAATGGTAAACTCCTAATATAAAACGAAAACGTTCATGATTAACCGGGCTCAATTTCTGGTCGCATCTACATTGATTTGTGATGCGGAAAGGAAAAACCGAATTACGGAAATTCATAGACAGCCGGTAAAATGTCGTTTTGCTTCGATGATCATATTCACATTTGAATAGGAAACGAATACTGATTATTGGAAATCCGTTACCAAATGTAGGGGTCACATCTAGTACGCAGGTTAAACAACAATTACTATTAATAGCTTTTGTTTTTCAGTACAATTTTGTAAGTATGTTTTAAAACTAAGCTCAAAGTAACGAACGGGAAGCGGTACAACAGGAGCCATAAAATGCAAAATATCAAAAAGTTCATGAGTGTGAGTTGTTATAATTGAGGAAACGTAAGAATAGTTTGAATATTTGGCGATAATTTTGGATCAAAATATACGCTTTTCTTTTAATTTTTTACAGCTAAATATATTGTGCAAACGTTCATACACCTGTATAACGGGTGATAATTTCGTTCCGACTTGTTTGATGACCATCTTTCATGCGTCAATTCGTTCATTCACTAATTTATCCTAAACTTTTGCCAAAAAATGTTCGCAAATCATCTCTCAATATATAAGTACGTATAAACCAGTGAGGTTTGAATAAATACGAAAATAAATCAACGGAACAGTCGCACTGATAGGAAGTTAAATGATGACGGATCCGCCGGTCACTCATTCGTAAACAAGAAATAAAAATTTCAATATATATTTTTGGTAATCTATGTAAATAGTCAATAGTTGTTTCGTTCTTTATTGATATTGATATTTAACCGGGTTCGGAGCAGGGAAAACCAGATTGATTAAGATTCTCGATACATTATGGACACAGTACTACGAGGCAAAGGGAAGATATTTTAACGCAGTATTGATTTTAATTTTAAAATATCTTTATTGTCAATCGATTTAGATTCCCTTATTACATACAAGTACAAGAAAAAAATATGAGTGCCGATGGTCTGGCGATTCTTGATCATGATGTGTACATCTGATAGTATAACTGGCTCCTTGCGATCACTCGCATTCTTCATGTATTTTGCTTCTTCAACTAACTTTGTCCCCGGTATATATTTCTCTCTCCTAAAAAGTTTCGGCTGGGTGCTCCCTGAGAAGCAGCTGAAAAACAGAGTCTCAATAATTGAGGGGGTTTTTAGATTTGTAGAAGGCAACGGGGCAGACGTTGTTTGTGAATTGATTTGTATTATAGCTAGGGGTAATTCAGTCCAGTGTAAAGGGCTGTCCTGAATTTATTACTGCTTTGATAAGGGCTTTTGAGGAATCAACTAAGTTATATAAACAGTTATCGTAAAAATTTTTTGAGACTGTAGAGACGAAGTCTTTGATAGTGGGTAGATCGGCTTTATCATGTAGCCATGAGGTTTTGGGGAGGTGAGGGTAAGGTATATTATGTTTAATTGCCATTCTGAGACACTTGTTTTGTATCACTTGCAGTGTCTGAAAGTTGTGTTTGGTTCCTGTGAAATAAACTGGTGCTGAATATATTAAGATGGGGCGAATAATTTGTCTGTAAAGTGTTAATTTGTTTTCGGTGGAAAGTTTACTTTGTTTGAATATGAGAGGGTATAGTTGGCCCATTGCAATCTTAGCTTTACGAACTTGTTAATATGCGCATTTGCATTTGTGTTACCTTGTAATGTGTATCCTAAACATTTCAACGTTGTGCTTGGGTTAATATTATGTCCGTTTATGCAAAGCTGAGATTGTAATCGGCTGTTTTTTATGGTTCGCCTCCTGAGTAATAAATACTCTGTTTTGGAGGCATTTAAAGTTAATTTTTGATTAGTGAAATATGGAATGATTTTTGTGTTAATGTGAGTTTGTAGTTTGTCAAGTAAGTGGTCCGGGTTTTTTGCCAATGCCACAAAACATGTGTCATCAGCATACATAGCAGTTAATATTTTAGGGGTGGTAGGGATGTCGTGGATGAAAATTGAGTACAACAAAGATGATAGTACAGAGCCTTGAGGGACTCCGGTCTGTGTGAGGTAAGGCCCTGCCATACTTTCGTTTATTTTAGTATAAAATTTCCTGTTTGTTAAATACGATTTTAATATTTTGACTAGATACTCCGGTGTATTTAAGTTTATTAATTGCAACAATAAACCCTCATGCCATACGGTATCGAAAGCTTTCTTAATATCAATAGCAACCATAACGGCCTTCTTTTGTTTATGAAAGCCCTCTCTAACGTGGTTTATCACCCTTATAGTTTGAGCAATTGTGCTATGACCGCTTCGGAAGCCGTATTGCTCCTCGGGTATAATGTTATTATTTTCTACAAAAGTTTGTAGTCTTTTTAAAACGATTTTATCTATCACCTTTGCTATGTTGTTCAGTAATGAGATAGGTCTGTAGCTATCTACATAACAAGGTTGTTTGTTAGCTTTTAATATTGGGATGATGTTGGCGACTTTGAGCATATCGGGATAATGACCGGTTTTGATTATGAAATTGGTAATGTAAATATATAGCCTTTTTTGGCAAATTTTTGATTAGTATGTTATGAATACCGTCGTGTCCAGGAGCGGTTTTAATTTTTAATTGCTTTATTGTGTTAACAATTTCTGAAAAAGTGATTAGATTATTACTTTTAGAGTTTTGGTTATTTGAGAAATATTGTTGCACTTTGTTAATAATACTATTGTGTACTGTTGTGTTTTGACAATTATTGATAAAATTTTCTTGGAAGTACTTTCTGCCATTTCTTTGGTGTTTGTGTATGTATATCCGTTGTTTTCTATTTCGTTTATTTCTCTACGCCTGTTTCTAAAATAACGGGAAATTTTCCATAAGGAATTATCTTCTGGTTTTAGTGAATTGAGATATTAGGCTCATTTGTAATTTTTATATTCTTTAATTAGCGAATTAATCATGTTTTGATAGTGTTTTAATATGATTTTGTCCTCTTCCTTTCCTGAGTGTTGCCATCTTTTTCTTAATTTGTTTTTATCATTGATAATTTTAATAATGTAATCGGGGAGTGAGTTTGGAGAGGGTGATGTTGGTGTTTGAGGGGTTGAAAAGTTTCTTGCTGTTGAGATAGTATCTTGAAGAGATTTTATTGTTTGTGTTAGATGTTCTGCGTTTTCGATCTTGTCTATAATGCGTATGTTTTCGTTTAGTTATTTTCTGAAAGTTGTCCATTTTGTAGCTTTGTAATCGTAGATTATCTTCGGGGGGTAGTGAATTTGATGGGGTAGTTCTAGGTTAATTCTGATGGGATCATAGTCGGAGTTTAAATCGGTAAGTGGTTTCATTTTAGATATATTGTTTATATTTCTGCCTATGGCGATGTCGATTGTGCTGGGGGCGTGGTTAGAAAAAGGAAAGTGGGTTCGGTCTTCTGTTGCAAAAATATTGCAGTCCGAATTGTCGCAGAATCTTTGGAGAGTAGTTCCGTTTTTATTTGGACGAGATGTATAGTTATCCCATAAGGGATGCTTACAATTTAGATCACCGACTAATAATACCTTGTTGTGGGTTTTCATGATGTTGTGATAGTCTGATTCTTTTAATTTATTAAAAGGGGTGTTATAAGCGCCAACAAATTTGATTTTATTGTCAATTAATGTCGAGATATGCTCAATAGATGAATTATTGTGTTGCAGAGACTTGAATTGTATGCCTATTTTGATTAACAGGGCGATACCACCACCTCTGGCATCGGAGGTGCGGTCTTGTCTTAGACGATATTCAGGAGTTTTGAGATTAAATGGTTTATTTGGTTTTAGAACCGTCTCGATGAGGATGAAAATATCTGGTTTATGAATGTCGAGAAAGTGTCTGATTAAGTGGAGTTTGGAAAGTACTCCTTGTATATTACAAAAGATAATTTTGAAATTATATAGATTTTGAGAGCCTGTTTTACCACCTACCTGCCTAGATGTCATAGCTGTCTATACCGGCAACAAAGTTGTAGATTGTGAATTTTTCCAGTTTGGATCTCGCTGATTTCATAAGTTCGGTCAGGTTGGTTACTGCCCTTGTGAGTTCCTCTAAGTTGATCATCTGTTGGAGTTCTGTGAATTTGTTATTTAATTCCGAAAAGTTATTTAGATTTATGGAATTGTTGGAGTTTTTGTTTGTGCTGTTTGAGGGTGCATTTGTAGATTGGTTGTTTGGGATAATTTGTGGAGCAGCTGTAGGGGTAGTTTTAGGGGGTAGGCTAGGAAAGTCTGTTTGATTACGTCTGGGGTGATTCCATGGGTTGGTGGTTGGAACGGGGGCAGGTATGAATTTATTTGTGGTGGTTTTAGGTTTTTGTAAATTTGCACGTTTCTCCTCTAGCCAGATTCGTCTTTTCACATATTCCGGACATACTTCGGCATTTGCGGGATGATCACCGTCGCAGTTGGCGCATCGGGCTGGTGTTGATCTTAGTTTGGGGCATTCGGGTGTTAGATGGCTGCCGGCGCACTTGAGACATCGGGGTGTTCTTCCGCAATTCGATGTAGCGTGGCCCCACAGTTGGCATATGTGACATTGGATGATCGGTTTGTTTTGCCGACGGTATTCCCACTGTATTCTCGTGTGCTCAATTATTCTCACATTTTTGTCTAAAAAGTCTAGGGTGATTTTTGAGTCTCTAACCACGAGGTACAGAGGGCGGCCTTTTGTGCTCATCCTGTATACATCTTTTGTCAAAATTTTGTAGGTTTTTTTCCAATTCATCCTTTATGTCTGTAATTTGTAGGCCTTCTGCGAGGCCACGCAGCACGAAGGCATGGGATTTGTCTTCTTACTTGGTGTACGAGTGAAATTGTACTCTTTCTTGTCTTAGAGTACTTTTTAATTTCTCAAAGTCATCGGAGTCCTTGGTGAAAACAATTGTTGATTTATTTGTGTACTTTATCTCGAATTGTTTTTGTACGGCTACCTTCAGCTTATTAATCATGTCTTTGTGGGCTGAGACATTTCCCTCAATGACTATGGGAGGACAAGATGTTGGTTTTTTGACAGTTTTATTTGGATTTTCTTTTGGACGCTTGGCGTGTCCGGAGATTTGCTCGTCTTCTGTACTAGAATCGGAGGGGTTGAATTTCCGAAAAGTCTTCTTTTTTCTCTTCTTCTGGGGGTTTTTAAGTGTGTTTTCGTATTCCGATTGTTCAAACAACGATTCATATCTGTTAGATGTGGCTACGTTTTGTTTTCTGGGAATTTGTTGCATAATTCGATTAAACGTAGTAACTTTCTTCGGTTTTACGAATCCTGGTGGTAATGTGTCCATATGGTCAGGTTGTTGCGTCGGGGGCAGGATAGTGATAGCATTCAGGTCCTCTGCTGGGGTTGGTTTTCTAATGTTTGCCATGTTAAGGGTTCTGGCGGTTATTTTGCTGTTTTTGTTTATTATTTTTTCGTATTGTGAAACGAATTTGTCAGAGGAATTTACGCTATCTGTAGCGTTTTCTCTTTCTTCGACCTCTTTTGCCCAGGAGGGAGTGGAAGGATTGTAAACTTGAACTTCTATTATTTGATGCGGGTTTGTAGTTTCCTCGTCGTCGTCTGGAGTGTTTTTGCTGTTTTGAGGGCCTATTGTTTCTTCCTCCATTTTTGCTTCGTTAAGATTTTCAATGTTAGATTCGTCTGGTGTCGAAGTATTATTATTATTATTTCCCTACAGAGAGGTATGGATAGTGCAGGGCTGAGTGATTGGTATTCTTTGACTAAATTTTCAGATGATTTTTGGTTTTCTATACACTTGTTAATATTTTCTAATTCTATACACTTTTTTAGATGTTGTTCTATACACTTTTCTTCACCTAGACACTTTTCTTCGTGTTCGATACTCTTTTTTAAGAATTTATCTGAGAGTTCTGCCGATCTGTGTTCACTGTGACTGTTTGCGTTGCTTACTATACACTTATTTATAAGGTTTATGTCGATGGCGTCAATAATTTCTTTGGCAATATTTGTAATGTCAACTAAGTCAGACGAGCTTGATTTATGTACATCAGGGTTTATATCACCTGAGGAATCAGATTCCTTACTAAGATAAACTAATTTGTGAAAGTTTAAGTTTTTTGCTTTTAATTCAGCTTTTTTGATTTTTATTCGCGTCAGTTCTTCACTAAATCTCGAGTTGTAGGGAGACGTGGTTCGTCTACTACACTAGGGTGCCTTAAATCTTATGTAGTATTGATTCTAATTGATAATGAAAACAACATATGTGTTAAGCAATTAGATGGTTTCAACATGTGTATAAATTGAAAGATGTTCTTAAGAGTAGGGGAAAGGTATACAAAACGATCCCCCTAACGAAAATTCAGCAAACAACTCATAAATATCCATTCAAAATAAAATTTCTTTGGTGTTTAACTAGTATGCCTCATTCAAATTCACTTCCTAATGTAGTGAATTTTTTATTTCAAAATGGCAGTTGCTGAAAAAAAATAATACAAAATGTTACAAAAGGATCATTTTATACATTAGGGTGTACAATATGATCCCTTCAGGATCATTTTACCTACCACTTACAAAACAGATTCATTTAATCTGGATTTAAATTAACTATTATTCTAACAAATTATAAAAACAAAATATATTCTTCTTTTAATAGAAAATTACGTTGATATAAACACTATAGATATAGGTTACTTATGTTTTAGTCTAGTCTTAAATTTTTGCGTACATTTTTTATGCGAATATCACGGCAAAACTCACAGGTATAATCATTAGCGTCATCACTTTCAATCTCAGCCCACTCTTCATGATCCTATTTCGTACACATGATGCATCGGGCCCATACTGATCGTTAGAAAACTTATTCTAGTAATACAAACATTCAGTCATCAAATGAAGTGTCAGATGCATCTTGTGGTATGGTTTTCTTCCTCTTTCCTTTTACTTTACTCTTCACGTTTAACTTTCTATTTTTATCTTTATCAAGTTTATTCCCAAATCCCGCTTTTCTTTTCGCTGCCCGATTTGCTTTTTTCGTTTCATCATCAGCTTTTCCTGTTTTTTTATCTTCCTCCAACTGAGTGCTTGTGAGTATTACTGTGCTTCCAGATGATCTTTTTTTGGTGCACCTTCTCTCAGTCATGTGTGGAAGTGGCATGATGCTAGACGGACCGACACTACCAAATGAGCTGTTCAAAACTGATTGCTTTGATGTGGAAGGAATAGGTGAAACCCTAATCTGTGAGATCTCATCAATTGGAACTTTTATCTGTAAAGTTTCTTGGGATACTAGAGGCACACGATCCGCTGTTGAAGTTTGTGAAGTTTGTTTGAGCTGTCAATCTACTAGCTGACTGTCCATTTCTGATTGATCAGTCGTTTCTGCCGCTACAAAATCTGTTTCATTAAAGACATCCAGGTCTAAAGGAACTATGCCACAGTTTTTGAATCCATTAATGGCATTTGAGGGAACAGCAGCTTAAAGGGTGGATTGTGAGAAAATTTGGCTAATTTGGAACACAGTCACCACCCTTCCTGGATGATTGTTCGTCCATTTTTCTAAGGATTGGTTGTGATAAACATTCAATGGATACACCACACCCACATCTAAAGGTTGTAACTTGTGGGTACAGTGTGGTGGCAGGCATAGTATGATCACATTACTTTCCCTAGCTTTTAAAATGACATTTAAGTTTTTTGTTGTTCGATAAGTGGCCGTCTAAAATAAGAAGTGACGGATCTTCCTTCAAACCAAGAGCAAAAGACCTCCGTTCTCATCCAACCAGATGGGTTACATGCGTAAACTGTTCCAGGGGGAGCGCCATCTATAAGTTCAGCCTTCATACAAACTCTACTATAGATTAGCATAGGTGGAATGAAATTGCCAGCAGCTGACATACAAAGAACTGCCGTTGTTGAATCGCCTCATTCTGCAGATGTTACCCTTGCAACTTGTTTGCGGCCAGGTTTTGCAAAACATTTTGTGTTTTTGGTAGGAACTGTAGAGACCTCTCTCATCTACATTGAAAATTCCATGGGGCGGAAAATGATATTTATCTTGGATGCTTAAGTAAAGTAAACAACTTTTCTACCACTGGTTTATTAGATGCTCTGGCTCTGGCTGCAGACGTTGACTCTGGGGCACGCAAGGAAATATCCGGATGCCTGGAACGAAACCCTCGAAGCCAGGCATTACCAGCAGAATCTTTAACTTTTGAAAACGGATGTTTAATTGAATTTCGTTCCTCCAGCATATAAGCTAATGCTAGGACATCTTGTACTATTAACCCATACATGCGACTTTCCATATCATATATGTGTCGAACTGATTCTTGTTATTGTTTTTCCGAAAATACACTACGTAGACGGCCTAGGCCTTTTATATTACGTACAGAAATTTGATTTTTGTTCTTGGCACGCCTTTTCAAAGACATCAATGGAACACCGAATTGTCTACTTGCCGTTTTGAAAGGCATCCCTCCTGCAACTTCTTGAAGAGTAGTCGTCATCGCTTCTGGTGTCCAGTTCTGCCTATTTGTTTTTTGGACATAGTTTCGTAGCATTGTAGATAATCTGTAAACAAAATAAAAGCAATGGGGTAAAATGATCCCAGGATCATTTTGTAATGCACCGGGGGGATCATTATGCCACAACTACGCTTTTGAATTTGTTTCATTACAGCATACTAACCTTCAAAATAATTCCATACCGATACTACTAAAAAAAGATTACTACACGTGTGACAATTACCATTATTTGTTTAACCAAGAAAAAGTAATGAAAGAGTAAAAAAACTTGCAATAAAAAAAGCCTTACCTAAGATCAGATGGCACAAATATCCGCTGACGTTGACATTACAACACACTACTAATGTGCAACTGGAGAATCTGTTATGACTATTATACAACGTAAAAACATAGAGTACACTACATAAACAAGGGGGGATCATATTACCTCGAGGGATCATTCTGTACACCTTTCCCCTAATAGGGAAGAACTGAACCACATTGCAAAGGAGAGGGAAAAGTGGAAGAACTAGACATGGATATTACAGTGGAGATCAAGATGTGAAACACCTTATAATAACGGATATTAGAATGTCACACTTAAGGTCTACGAGAAGACAAAAGAGATTTCCCATTAGAACACTAGCTGTTAGTTATTATTTTCCAGTGAAGTGAAGAAAACCAACTACGCCATTGTTTGGAGAATAGTTTCATAAGATGTAGTGAGATGTTTTCACTCAACTTTATTATTCATAACTTTGTTATTAACAATTTTGTGCAAAAAATAGCTTTTTTTAGTTTTTACTTTTCCGCCCAACCTATCCAAAATGCGAGAAAAGTATTGGTTTACCCCAAAAAAAGTTGGAATTTTTACGTTTTCCATCAAGAACAACACGAAAAAACGGTTTTTAGAAAAAAATCCTGTGTGTATGTCGTCGTCGTCGTCGTCGTCGGCCACTTTTCGTTACATATCTTGTTAGCACGATACAGCCTCCGGAGTGCAACAAGTCACCAATTTTATGATTGCATATCGTTAAGGACATGTCACAGATAAACCCTATTGATTTACAGCTCACCAGAGCCAGAACAACAGGTGCTATAGTACAACACTGATCTGGTATACAAGCTGAGTATCAATTAAAAAATGAATAAAAGTAACAAAAATTAAATTAAAAATTAATTTAATTACTCATATGCTGTGTATTGAATAGATTTTTTAAATTTATTAATATTTTGAGCTTTAAACGTTTGAGGGTATTCATTATACAGTGTGACCCATTTAAAATGGAACCACCCCTGTAAAATACGCATTTTTTTATCAATCTCAAATTTTTAGTTTTTTAATAGTAAGCATCAAAAACTGCATTTTGACACAAATTTACATAACTTTAGTTTCATTTCCAAGGCACTCTATGTTTTTTTTTCTGTGTCAAAAACGGCAAAAGCTTATTAGGCAATTTTTATTTTCAAATTTGACTACACCACTGGATTTAAAATTGTTATAAATAAAAACCATCAAAATTTCATAAAATAATATTGGTTAACAACGAAGTTACAAGAACTTTAATTTTGGAAACAAATTATTTGATTATAATTTTTATTTAGATTAATTTAAAATCTGGCAACACTGTCCATACAAAGTAGTGCACCAGTGAACTTGTACAGTGAAAATCCGAAGTGAATAGCCCATTCCGTTCTAGAGTTGTAACTCCTGAAAATATGGTAATGTTAGCGATTTATGGTGGAAGCGATTTTTGTTATAAAAATCTGACTACGCCACTGGATTTGTAAATTTTATTAGCTTGAAATTATTTATTTTAGTATAGGTTATACGTGTGTTAGAAAATAATATTATTATTATTATTAAAATAATTTTCAAGTTAGTAGTTTATTCTTTCATAACCGACAAAAACAAAATGAACAGAAACAAGTTTAAAAAATTTTATCTATTCAATAATAAAAAAGCCTTTCAATAGAAAGAACTTGGATGCTGAGAAAGAATATTTTAACATGCGTCTTTCACGAACAAGACGAGTGGTCGAATGTGCTTTTGGGATAATAAATGCAAAGTTTCGTGTTCTTTGGAAACCCATAGAAACGTTTCCTGATTCAGCAGATAATATTATTACTTGTATATGCATTTTACACAATATAATAATTGATATGGAAGGAATTACCATTGAAGATGAACAAATTTTGCCCCAATGTGAAAAAGTTGATATTGTGCGAGAAAATAACAGGTCAACTGCAACTGCCAGTTTCATTAGAGACACCTATAAAAATTATGTGTGTCGAAATAAAATATAAAAATACTTACTTGTTGATTTCATTTCATCGGCTACAGCATCCCACAATTTATCGAAAATAAATCGATTGTGATGCTGAGTATCTTTTCGATCCCATAGTGGATTTGTAATAAAAACACTACTGATTAACGCTTCAACATCCATTTCACCATATAATTATAGCAATGAGGAGAGCGGAGAAAACAAACTTGCTTGAACGCGCCGCTATCCTCTGTTATAACAACGATGCCACCTCGCCGCACCCCTCTCCACTATGTTGTACTGTATTGGTTATTATTCATTTGTTTTCGTCGCTCCCCTCTTTGCTTTTCTCGCCGCTTTCCTCGTCGCTCTACTATGTGTTCAGCCTAAGATAGAAAAGATAAAAGAAACCAGTACAGGGCGTGTAAAGCCTCACTGAAAATTGCTATTTAGATTTTCCAAAACCTCTGATAATTGATAATTAACATTATAAAAAGCTCAATTGAGATACAAGGAAATGAAACAGCTGTCACAACTGCGTACAATAAATTACGAGTATATATTTTTGCATGACATGCTTGAATAACTTAAGCTTCCTGAATTTATTTAGAATATCTTCTCTCAACAAGAATATGCTATATTAACTAACTTAAATCGTAAAGCATTTCTGCAGTTTATCAATATCCTCATAATTTATCTTACAATTTTTGGTTTTGATTCATTTCATACACTAGAATTTCAAACAAATAGTCTCAAATTTATAAACACTCGTCGCATAATGGTAAACTGACTTGCTGGCTATGATCTAATGTACTGATAGATTATTTCTGATTCTAGATGTTGTACAGCTGACTTAGTTACAACAAACAATACAACAAATATCTTTAAGTAAAATAAATATGGGAAATTTATATAACTGCAAAAGGATAATGTATGTAAGTTTCGAGGTTTAAGTTATCAAGGTTTATTTCACGATTTGCAAATTCAATTGTGTAATATAAACGCACTCTTGTATAAAGAGATAAGAAATAACTTAAAGGAAAATTTTCACAGGGATGCGTAAATGATACATTTTTAAAAAGATCTTTTAACGTCGCTCCGATAGAATTTTTACATGCTAATTTATTGAAGTTAACTACAAATATATCTTCAGGCTGGATAACATATCTAACAAAATTCTGGCTAGGTACATTGAGCCCACCAAATGGAAAATTTGTATTGCTGACATAGGCTTTTGTCAGAGAAAAAATGGTTGTTTCTTTTCATAAGGTATTTCTTTCATTAAAAGCAATACATATGTCGCAGGAATGTTGCTGCATACATTTTTTTAATAAATAACCAGTAACGTAAACTAATGCGTTGCCATCGGTACTGTTTCGATTCCTGTAATCAGTTGTAAAGACTTTCAAAGGATTTGATGGTTCTATTGACGGTAAAATGTGATCTTTACAGTTTTCTGCCAAGTCTGGAGTAATATTTAACAACAACTCATTAATGTCATTAGTGCAGTTGGCGCCGTCAACATGGTCTAAATACTTCAGAGTAAACAACTTTTTGAATGCTCTAGAAAACTGTATAGGCGTAGGATTTCTTGAATTACCACAACAGTTTCTAACTTGCCCAAAAAAGTTTTCAAGGTAGTCTTGGTTTAAATTTCTTGTCAATAAAAAGGTGTAACCCTTTGATTTTAATATACCCCAAAGGGCTTTAGCTGATTTTATTGTAAGCCTCCACCCAAATATAAATTTCATTTTATTCATATAAATTTTTTCCTTCACTGTTAACCACACGGACATTTTTCAGTAAAGTTTCAAAATCTTCCATTAGCTGAAACTATTGTTGGGTACCCATGAATGCATTGAAATTATTTAAATGGCACGAATTTAATAAATCGTAAACATAATTCATTGTTTTAATGAATTTAGCAGTTACTTTGGCATCTGCAGGCGAAACTTTAAAATCAATGTACGTATTAAGAGCCACTGCAACAGATTGACTAAAAATCTGAGAAGCATATTTTACTTTCATTTTCTGAAAATTATTTGGAAACATATGCTCGTCAGTTAATTTTGGACAGAGTCTAAATTCCTTTTTTTTCATAATTGTAAAATGTATCCAAATACATTTTATTGGTAGTTCCTTCTGGTAACAAACCAGTAAGAAAAAAATTGTTCCTGGTAGATTTAAGTAAGTGTGGCACGTCAA
Source organism: Galeruca laticollis (assembly GCA_963921935.1). Taxonomy (NCBI): domain Eukaryota; kingdom Metazoa; phylum Arthropoda; class Insecta; order Coleoptera; family Chrysomelidae; genus Galeruca; species Galeruca laticollis. Next base: position 175,238,379 of record OY998177.1, read on the forward strand.
AAAAGTAAACAAGCTTGATATTATCTACGTAAAAAACATTGTCTGTGCTCAATTTAAGGTAGCTTTTAACTAATGTTTGGAAGTTAGAACCCTGATCAGACACCACACCTAGCACATTTAGGCCGATATCACGTAACTTTCTGTTTCGAACAAAATGTCTTTTATTTCATTTGATGGCGCCGTTGATTTATAAAAGAAGTAGGCAAGCGGTTGTTTCCCCCCCGTGCCATAACAACTAATGCACTAGTTGCTGGTTCGGATTCGTTTTCTGCTGAAAGTGATTCTTGGAAGCCTACTATTTTATCCTTTGATAAATCATAAGATAAATGCAATATTTTTCTTTATCACTTAATAGTCGAGATCTAAGATCAATAAGGCGAAAATTAAATTCGTTAAAGCCTGGGTTTACTGCCCAACGGTGGGTAAACCGTTTGAGCGTGCTTTTGGAAGGTAACCGATACAAAGTAGAAAATTTATTGTATGCTTTAGGTCCTAAAAAGTAAACGCTCAAAGCAAACTTTTAAAAATCGTCTGTGTACCTACAACCTTTAGGTGATTTATTTAATAAACTTATCTGAGACGTTAGAAGTTTGCAGTCATCTTCTGAGTAGTTTGTTTCCAAATATTTGGAAATATCTTCAAACGATATTCCGGTTTCCAACTTTCTTGAACATTGAGCAGGCACAGTTGACTTTTTCAAACACTTTATCTCCTCTCTCAACACTTTTTTCGACGAGTATTCGCCGTAAGCGTCATTGAGGTCTGCAAATGTTGATCTAAAACAAATCAAAAGTTCTATAAAGGATTAAACTTTCGCCACCACTTTTAAATGAGTATTACTTATTAACCACGAAATCATAATAGACGTAAAAATAAAAAAATTCAATTTAAATCATTCATAGCGTAGCTTTTAGAAATGTATCTAGCTATAACAAACATTAAATACTTCTGGTAACCACAGAAGCTAGAGTAGAAATATTGTTACCACTTTCAACATTTTCTGAAAAAAATTCGCCTTCTTTTTGAACATAAACATCTTGATATTTCATATCGTCTGAAAAGTAAAATTGCTATAAAATACTTAACTTACATATATTTATTTTATCCAAAACACGCCATCGATAAGTATAATAACATACCATCACTGTGCAGCATTGTCTTAAAATCAGTTTGAACTGCGACTTCCTTTTAAGTTGTACCGCCATCTAAAAAATTTGCAAATTATTTGAAATACCTAGTAAAAATATACAAGACAAAATCCTACTGTCAGAAGTATTGTTTTGGTACTAAAAATTTTGGGAACTTACTATTTTTTTGCAAATTCAAGGACGGAACTGCATCATAATGCAGATTTGTTCTGCTATTACTGCACATATAATATTCTTGGGAAAGTGTCTATCGCACACTCTTAATGTTTTGTTGCATTGTTCTGCGTCCAAATTGGCATACCTGTGACAATCAACAAAGCCTAAGGCCTGTTTCCAACGTTGACATCTGAAAAGATATATTGGTAATATTTTATTTTGAAACACAATAACATCTACTACACTGCTTCTTATAACAAAATTATTAATATCCTTTGCTAAATAATATTGTAAAATTTACCTTGTGTCATCCTTGGGAAATCTGAAGGAAGATGTTTTTGCCCAATCTCTACTTCTACAACCGTCCACACAACACATTCGTGGCATTTTCTTTTTAATAAATATCCCGTAATAATAATCAAATAATTCAGTGAAAAGACAGTCCACCCGGTATACTATCAACTCCGCTCGTACCTTCAACTACAAAAGACACACGGTAACTGTATATCGATCGATTCGGAGTTTCAGGATACCCAAAAAGAGTAGCATCGGAGACCGAGTGAGATAGACATCGCGCTAGGAGGAGCTTAGAGTGAACCTACTATTCATTTGTTTATGTACGGTGGCGGAGGTCTACAAAATTCGAGGGCGGTCAATGACACGTAACGCACAAAATTCTTATAACATTTTATGCAGGATCGAGCTTTTTCAATTAAAAAATAAAATTACTTTATCCTGACTTCTATAATAATGACATCCATTTGTCGTTTTTAAAAATAAACATTCTACCCCCGTATAATAAACAATAATTAGAGTTGGCAGGACTCATGCTAGACTAATGTTTCAATATAGTTGTTGTGCTGTTTCGACGAAGTTGTTTATTTTTATAGTTGTCGGTTATGGTTATGCAAAACGTGGTTTTAAACAAATCTTTTTTAAAATCAAAAGAGCGCAATATGTGTCCAGAAAAATCAAGGTAACGGTACGAAATAGTATATTAAAGTATAAGTGGAAAAAGAGGTCTTTCAAACACGCGCGATTTCTCGAGCACGACGGCGCTGCCGGAGTGCTCGAAATAGAGCAAGTGTTTGAAAGACCAGTTATCCACGCATACTTTACGCTTTTTTTTATTGTTGCACTTTGAAATCATAAAATATTATTATTATATTATTACTACAAAAAAATGGAAGTCCGTTTCGTTTCATAAAAGTCCGCCCTCGATGCCCAGCCAAGTTTCGTGAAAGTCCATCCTAAATAGTATTTATTTTTATTTGATGTTACGAGGTACTGCTGTCAGAGCAATAATCAAAAAGTTTCTTTATTTATATTTAAAAGTATACAATGTATATATGAATATATAAATAAATTTTACAGAAAAAACCAAATAAGACATTGGTTCACAATGAAAATATACAATTTAAAAACTAATAAAAAAAGTTGTCATTAATACTTACGTTTCTCGAGTTCTAGTTACCATAGGGTAACTTTAAGAACGCGCGTGTTTGAAAGTTCGATTTAAACACGCTGAGGCGTGCTTTAAATAGGTAATATAAGGCATCAATAAAAAAAACCTTTAAAAACTGGTTTGTTGAAAAATCTAGGATTGTTTCGGAAAAGGTGATTTTAGCATAATTTGTGGGATAAAGGCAACACTATTTTTAAAGGAAAAAACCTACATTTCAAAACACGCAACGTTGACTACGTTTCTAAAAGAAAAAACGTTGTCCATATACCGAAGTTTTTACAAAGGAGGATTTATACAGATTTTTTACAGAGGCACCAGAAGATAAATATTTGAATTTAAAAGTAAGTTTATTTATCTTTGTTTTCAACCAAACAAAGAAATAATTTATTGCTTTTTTTGCAGATAGGCATGGTGTTGGAGTAGCCGGAGTATGCACCGGGGAGGAACTATATAATATAACTGTACAGGATATAGATAGTCATTGTTAACGTCTTAATTGCTCGGTACGAATTTATCCAAGTTTCCTTGGATGGGACCAAATAACGTATTATTATTTGGAACGATACTGGGCGATAAACAATTAAGACGTATGCGAACGGGACTCTTGTTTTGGCTGGAGAGTAAGAGTCGTGGGTTTATTTTAGGAACGTTAATCAACCGGAAAGGTAATTAAAGGGCGCCAGTAATTTTAATTCACAGGAAAAATTTCAAAAAATGCGATAAGCGAGAGAAATTATAAAAAGTGAGGTATTTTTGGTAGTGTATCTGTGGAGGTTTGGGAAGTACTCACTAAAACGCGGTTTATTATGTTAACCAGTTTATTAACAGGTCTTACCAGCGTCAGTGAACAAAACATCAAAAATATTTACAAGATGGGTACATGCATAACCTGGTACCTCAAACAAAATTAATAGGTATATACATAAAACACAATAAAACAAATTATCGCTAAACACTACACTGTAATTGTTCGAGAAATAAATAGTCTCCAAGAAACAACAAATATACAACTCAAAATCATATACATACACAAACGATAAATGTCGCAGAGTTTGCGAACTAAAAAATTAAATTATTAAACAAATTATTTTCCGTTTATTCAAAAAAGAAAATGTAGGATATTATATTATTAAATTACTTGAAAACAAAAAACACATAGGCTTGGTGAAAGTTATGTCAATATCGGAAAAATAATTTAATCTAGATTTGACGTGCACGCCGAATTTCCTAACGATTATTCTATAAAACATAAACAAAGGTTCTCTAAAACAATGGCAATATTAGTAATCAATAAACTCGTTATCGTAATAAAATAGTTCTGACCGTATAGTTCTTTCGCTAAAGAAATAGCGAATTAAGGGTTGCTGCCCGAAAAGTCACTTTTTAAAAAGATACTTTATTGACAATACAACTACACAACTTAAACACAAAATACACTATATCAATACATTCAATTAATCGAACTTATATACTAAAATAAATGCAGCTATAGACTAAAAATATGCAATTCTGCAGAATCATCATTTGTTGTACAAACATGGATCAGCGGTCGTGAGTTATACCGGAAGCTCGAAGGTTAATACCATGCATGAACCATGGGTCAGCGAACTGTAACTTCTCCATCCCCTGAAGAAGTTTTGTAAGGGACGAACAAAACTGATGGTGATGATGGCACTTCCTGATGAACCTCTGGTTCTTCTGGAGTTTTACGTTGACGTCCTCGAAGTTTATATAATCCCAGTATTATACAAATGGTTATGATGATGTAGATTGGAGTCATCCAGAAGTGTGTGGGGTCTGTCTTTTGCTGATTGGTAGATATTGATTGTAGCCGTTCTTCTTCTCTGGTAAGGAGGTGGAGTTGGTCCAACGGGATTTTCTTGATTGTCAACGGTTTGGTCTTGGCGATCTGAGTCTGTGGGGAGGTTTTGATTCTTGGCAGGGTTAAAGCTTCTTCTCATATTACCGATTTTGTGTTTTCAAATGCTTCCGTATTTGTTCTGAAGCGACATCCTGGAGGAAGTTCGATGAGGTATGTTCCTTGAAGCATCATAATTTTTGAAGAGGAACACTATGTAGAAATCTTTGTAGCCTGGGAAAAAACTGCTATATAATGGGCTTCTGACATCTCTTGAATGAATGTGGAGTTAATTGAGATAGGTAGATATTCGCAACGGGCTTCTTCGTTGGTAAGCTTCAGGATTTCGTTAACACAATCATAGCTTTCTTGAAGTAGCTGTTCTACACATACGTATTCTATGCCCATTGGTTCACAGGGTGTTTCCATATATTGGTAAAGGTTTTCATTAGAGGCTAGGTAAGGACCAGGTGGAATGATTATTGTTTGGTTATGTGTGGGAGTTGAAAATATATAAAAATATGAGAACGGATCGGGATAGAAGACTGGAAAGTGGATGACAAATACCAATGTGTGATTGGTGTAATAACCGTCAACTCCTAGAATGTTGAAGTATTTCGTGAAATCTTCTTGAACGTATGCCAATTGTTCGGACGAGTGATGTTCATACATTTTCTCTACTGCCCATTTCAATTCTTCTGGGTTGATTAGGCTGCTATGAATAATATTCAATCTTGCAAATGTAATGGCCGTTTCTTAGTCCGTGAGAAGCTGTACGATAGTCTGAAGAGTTAGGTTGAGCTGGTCTAATATGTTTCGTACTTCCATGTAGTTATTGAAGTCAAATACAAATTTGTTGTTCATATCAGTGCTGATTTTGTTTATCTCAAAAGCAATGTTTTCTTGGTTGTGTGTAATAAGTGTCACTGTAGTATTATAGTTTACTATGATTAGTTTGTTTAGACTCGTATGCCTGTCAATTTCTGATATAATGTTGTTTTGGTTTTTCTCAAGTGAGGCGATGGCCTTGTCGTATCTTTCGGCATCTTCTTGATCCAAATTACCTGATATTACTTTGATTATGATTCCCAAACCATTAATTAATCCTCTCTTCAGTTTGTATTCTGGATATATGCTGTGGAGTTTCTGCTTAGCAGCGATTAGTAGGTATTGCAGACTCTGGTCGAAATTTTGAAGCTGATCGAAGTAAGGTTGTGTTAATCCTTCTTGAATTTCTGATGTTACTGTTCGATATTGTTCTTCAAGTGCATTTATTTCTTCAGCTAATGGTTTCAGGTGAAAATAGTGGATGGAGTCGTGTTTACTAGTCCGAATTCTTGCTAGTCCCAGCTTGAGGGGTAGAATTCCCGGGTTGTCCTTGAGATCCTGTATCAGGACTTCTTGGGCCATTACGTATGTACATCTGTAATCTAGGGTTCACATTAGATTTGTTTGGCTGGTGTTTGACATTTTTCTTGTGTATAGTTGTATTTTGAGTATCAACAGTGACCTCGTTGTCTTTTGTAACGATTTTAGGAGAAAATCTTGGAAGTAATTTATTTCTTTTGACCATCTTTTTGGTATAAATTTTGGTAGAAGGTTTGTAGGATATAGGAGTTTGTCGTTTCTCATTCTTTTTTTCTATGGCTTTTTCTTTGATGTCTTGGATTCTCTTGTTGATTTATTTATATATTTCTTTGGTTTTTTCCCGATGGTCTTGTGTATAGTTGTTTAACAAAGCTCTATCGATGTCTATGTCAAAAGGGTCTTGAGCGCTGAAATGACCATTCAGAACATCTATTGGTTTAGTTACAGAGTGAACAGAACTGTTGTAACCCAAGATGGCATATAGCATTTGTTCGAGTATTGTGGAGTGGAAGCGTTCAACTATTCCATTCGGCTGTGGGCTATCCGCAGTGGTGTAATGAATTATAATCTTATGGGTGTCTACAAACTCTTGCATAAGTCCATTCTTGAACTCGGTACCGCTGTCAGCTACCATCATGTGTGGAATTCCATGATGTGTTACATAGATGAGGAGAGCATTTAGAACATTGATAGAACTAGATCCTTCTATCGGATAGGCTTGTCCATACTTGGAAAATGCATCGACGATAGTCAGAAACTTTTGACCATTTGCTTGGAAGGTATCGAGATGAATGATTTCCAAAGGTTTTGTTGGCGTTGGTGTTATCATGAATTTTGATTTTGGAGGTTTTCTGTCGTATTTGCTGGCTAGACAAGTATCACACAAATTGATAATTTCTTCAACATCTTTCTTCAAGGTAGGCCAATAGTATAGTTTCCGAATTTGGTTTTCGGTTTCATTTATACCTCTGTGGTTGGTCTTTCCTTCATGGTATTGATTTATAATGTCTTTTTGTCTTTTGGGGCTATTAACATCTTCTAAAACTTGATTGCATTTTACTAAATCATAGGCCGTGTTCTTGAATGTTTCTCGTACTATGTTACAGAGAAGTGGATAAAAATCATCATTTTCGAAGTACAGAGCATATTTTTTCTTGGGATCGAGATAGTCTTTGATGAATTTGTAAAAATCTCCTTTTAGATTGTCTTTGCCAACTTGAACATAAATCCTTTTCTTATTAACAAAAGTTACTTCGGTAACTGGTGGAGCTGGACTATGGTTAACTAGTTTGAGTATCACTTGATTATTGTAGTGATTTTGTGGTCTCTCGCTTATGGGAATTCCTAAGATAGGGTTTTCTTGGGCTGTATGTCTTGTTGCATTTGAATCAGAATCGTCTTCTCTTCCTTGAAGTAAGTCTTCTATAGTTGGAAGTTCTTCCATGTTTAGATTGTTTGACGAAGAGTGTTGCTTCTCTCCTTCTTCTAGTAATTCTTTAATTATTTGGAGTTCTTTGGGATTTAGATGGTCTGTCGTGCGAAAAATTTCTGTTTCGATATCTTCTAAAGGATCGAGGATAGATCCTGGGTGATTGTACATTGATGCCGTGTCTTCGTTATCTAATTTACCTATTTCTTCTTGAAGGTGTTTGTCAAGTTCATGTGCGTTGATCTCAACTCTAGAGAGGGCGTCGGCGTTAGTATTAGATTTACCTTTTTTATATGCAACTTCATAGTCGAACTCTTCCAATTTCAGTCGCCATCTTACTAATTTAGAATTTGGGTCCTTCAGTGAGAATAACCATTTGAGGGGTTGATGGTCTGATAGAATCTTGAATTTCGTTCCAAAAAGATACGGGCGGAAGTATTTAGTAGTCCATATTATTGCTAGCATTTCTTTTTCTATAGTTGAGTATTTAATTTCTGTTTCGTTCAGAGTTCTGGACGCGTATGCAATTGGCTTGTCGTTGCCAATGGGACCTTGAGAAAGTACGGCTCCAATGGCGAAGTTGCTAGCATCTGTGGTGAGGTTAAATGGCTTCGTGAAGTCTGGATATTGAAGCAGTGGTTCATTGGTTAAGAGGTTCTTACAGGTCTTGATACATTCTAGGAATACTGGTGTGTGTTCTATTTTAGCATCTTTATTCAAGCATGAAGTTAAAGGTTTCGTTATTCGAGCAAAGTCTTTGATGAATATTCTATAGTAGCCCATTAATCCCAGAAATCCTCTGATTTCTTTGGCTGTTTTCTGAATTGGGTAGTCGACAATAGCTTTGATTTTGTCTGGATTCGGCTTAGTTCCTTCTGCAGTCACAATGTGACCTAAGAAGCTAAATTCCTTCTTCAGAAATTCACATTTGTCTACCTGTATCTTAAATCCCGTTTCTCTAAGTCTTTTGAAGATTCTCGTGAGATTGACAAGATGTTCATGTAGGGACGTAGAAAAAACGATTATGTCATCCATATATACAAGACATATTTCTCCTTGCAATCCTTTGAGAACATTGTCCATTACTCTTTGAAATGTTTCAGGGGCGTTCTTGAGTCCAAATGGCATTCTGAGGTATTCATAGTGACCATTCTGGACGTTAAATGCAGTTTTAGGGATGTCTTCTTCTGCCATTTCAATCTGGTGGAATCCACTAGCTAGGTCGAGGGTAGAGAAATACTGACATTTTCCTAGTTTGTCTAAGATATCTGTGATGTTTGGGATTGGATACTTATCATCTATTGTCTTCTCGTTAACTTTACGGTAGTCTACCAATATTCGCCATTTAATCCTTCCCGAGGTGTCGGGTTTCTTGGGGACGATCCGAATAGGATATGAGCATGGTGATTGGCTTGGTCTAATGATTCCTTGGTCTAACATTGATGCTATTTGTTTTTGGACCTCTTCTTTATGAATGTGAGGATAGCGGTATGATTTGGTGTAAGTGGGAACTTCATCTCTTGTTCTGATGTTATGCTTAATTTGATTTGTGAAGGCGAGGGGTGACTCTGGATGATGGAAGACATCTGAAAGCTTTTTGCACAATCGTTAAATGTGCTCTTCTTCTTCTGGATTGAGATGGTCGGTTCTAAGTAGATGTTCGACATCTGTCTTCTGGTATTCCTGAGGTATAATGTCGGCTGTGTAAAGATGGTAATCGGGTTAGTGGATCCCCGAACTTCTTACTGGATCTGTTAGTGCTATCTGTATTGGTTCGTCTGTGGCATTGATGAGTTCTGTCCATGCTAGACCATTGGCTGCTGTAGTTAGACTTTCGTTAAGGAAAGCTACTTGTATCTCTTGTTTCGGAAGTATGATAGTTACTTGTGTTTCTTTAACGGGTACTCGGATTTGAGTAATTGTCTGTGGTTCGAGTTGGATGGAGTAAAATTGGGTTTTGATACTTTCATAATATTGAATAGGTAGAACAGAATTTTCTGTGACGAGTTCAGAATCAGGAAAATTGAGTTTTGCTTTTAGAAGCTTGAGATTATCAAGGCCTATTAGGCCATCAAAGGTTTTGTGGAATTTGAAGAGGAAGAATTTGAAATTTCCGTTCTTTTGGAATTCGGAAAATATGGAAATGTCAGCACAATAATCTTGGGAATGATTTTGGAGAATGGAGGTTACTATGAAAGGTTCATGTTTGATTTTATCATGGAAATATTTCGAGGCGATGTCGGGATTGAGGAAAGATTTGGTAGCACCAGTGTCGATAAGTAGTTTAAGAGGAGGGTTGGAGATGGTTATATAGGGTAGTTCCCTTTCATCTTGGTAAGAATTAAGCTCTATTACGCCGCGTTGTTGTTTTCGGCATTTTCCCGAAAATTTGTCGTTTGTTCTTCGTAGTCATTTTGAAAATTTTCTCCATACGTTTCTGTTGTTTCGCGAAACTGATTTTCTTGGTGGTAATAATCGTAAGCTGTTTCATCTTCAAATTCGTTGGTATCATAACCATATGCTTCGTTAGCATATTCAATGTTAAATAATTCTTCAGATGTGAATCTTGGGGGATTTTGCTGTTGTTGAGATCTCCAGTTTCGGTTCTGAGTCGTAGCTCTAGTGCTAATGCTCATCGGTGTTGGTTTATGTGGCTGAGATATTCCAGGTTTATTACTCCAGGTGTTCTGTTGTTGATGCCTACTGAACTGTTGAAACCTTGACGGTCCAGGGAATACTTTCTGGCCTTGTGAAATGAAATTGTTTTGTTGCGCCGGTGGTCTAAATCCAGACTGTTGAGGTTGTGGCTGCCATCGCGGTCGGGGATGTGGTGGTTGCCATTGTGGTCTGAAAGTTGATGGTTGCCATTGTGGTCTAAACGTTGATGGTTGCCATTGTGAAGACATAAGAGGAGCTGGTGATTTATGTTGTTGGTTTGCGCTGATATGCCTGCTGGTTGTTGGTTGAGGGTTTACTGCTTTCTGGAGATACCTTATATTGTTTTCTTCCTGGATGTACTGCATTGCCGTAGATAGATTGCTTGGTCTCATTGCTCTGATAGTGGAACCAAAGGGTTCCCGAAGTCCTGCTAGGAAAGTTGTTAGGGCTTGTTTCTGGAAAAAGCTCTTCTTACTTGCCTTTATGTTGATATCACCGTTGTGAAGTTCTATGTAGTTAGATATTGTATTAAGCAGACCCATTACTTTCTCGTAATACTGCTGTGGAGATTCATTGGGTCCTTGACGTAAATTTACTAAGTCTCTTGTGAGAGAATTCTCATTACGTTGGTCTGCGAAGTTTTGGATCAAAGTTTCTTTGGTATGTTCCCAATCTGTACATCCGTAGACTGAGATGACTTCCTTAGCTCTTCCTGTCAGTTTACTTAGGGTTAATTGGAATAGGAGGTGGTTTTGAAAACTTTGGATGTTGTTATTGTTACAGAAATGGCTTAAGAGTAGAGTAGCGGTATTAATGAAGTTGTACAGCTCGTTGGGATTTCCATCGTATGGGGATAGGATGTCTAGATGTTTTGGATTAAATTCAGGCATGATGTTGATTTGAGGTGGGGTAATTATGAGTCTAGGTGTGTTTAAATTTAGGATTGATGGACGTGAGACTGATTGAGAGGTATGAGGAGTGTTTGCTTGAGGTGTTTCTGACATATAGGTAATAATAAGGAAAAATTATAGTTGCTTACAGGCTAACGATGATGCTGAGGTGCATTCCGGTTACTAGTGTCGTTTTCTTCTCGTTTCTTTACTTCTATAGCTTTTGGATGAACTTCACTTGGTTTTCCAATGGTTTTTCTCCTTAACGTAAATCGATTTTTTTTTCTTTCTTCTAATAATTATGTATAACTTCACTTACTTTTATTTTTCTTCTGGCACTTTTGGACGAACTTCAACGTTTTCCAAAGGTTCTTGAAGTGGATAAACGTTAAAAATCGAAGAGGATCACTAAGGGCTCTTCCACTATACTACTGACTGCGCCAATTAAGGGTTGATGCCCGAAAAGTCACTTTTTAAAAAGATACTTTATTGACAATACAACTACACAACTTAAACACAAAATACACTATATCAATACATTCAATTAATCGAACTCATATATAAAATAAATGCAGCTATAGACTAAAAATATGCAATTCTGCAGAATCATCATTTGTTGTACAAACATGGATCTGCGGTCGTGAGTTATACCGGGAGCTCGAAGGTTAATACCATGCATGAACCATGGGTCAGCGAACTGTAACTAGCGTGACACTAAATTAATCTTTCCACCATCGACTAAGAACGGGTGCGATTACTCCAGGTAGGAGAGATACTAAATAATCATTTACGTACCTGAGTCCAATTGTTTTCATCCAATCACCAAATTACTACTCAAGTGAAGATACTTGCATCAACGCCAGAGGCGTGGTTTCTCGATTAGGTCGATTTAAAAAAACTTACTATAGTACTTGTAATAAGTAATCTACCCTCACCGCGTGATGGAACAGATCACAGACACTCGGAAATCTTCGGTAACTTAATGTCGGTAATAAACACAATAAACATATACTCCGGTAATTTTATCGACTATGAACACAGGAAATAAAGATACTCTGATACGATACGATAATTTAATCTTAATAGCTAAGAAAATCACAACTGCTTCGCTCAAGTAATCTTCGTAGATTCTATCTCGATATCGGCACTAAATAATGATACGATAATTCACGCTGACAATACAAAATTTTTTTTGACTACTTGCGTTGAGAACGGTCGCTGACTGACTCTCGTGACGAGATTTTTGGGGATCGGTAGCCTTTTTTTTGAAATTCTTTCCGAAAAATAACTGTAAAATTAGTTCTAAAAAGCCATATAACAGTCATATAAAAAGAATCGGACAGTGAATGCACAAATTACGCTGTCTACCCAGAATTTCATAAAAGGTACCTTCCTTTTCCGAAAGTGATACTAAAACTATTGTGTACTCGTCGTACCTTTTTGAAGTACACCCAATTGTCACTTCGTTCAATTGAAAATCCCGATTGAGCCGTAATAAACCTTTTTCGGCGTTCAAAGATGTATTATACTCCAGTAATTTTATGTTTATTGGTCGTATGAAACGATCTTCTACACAGTTCGAAGAAAATATTGTTACGCCAGGGCCGCACTGGGATATAAATTATTCGATTTCGTAGGGCGAGATATAAAAAAAATAAAAACGTTACATCATGAATCAAAGATTTTTGTTAGACTACCAAAAACCCAAAACAACAACCAAAGGAGTCATTATATTACATTTAGCGATTTGTAGGGAATATATTGAACTGAAACCAAAAAACGCAAAATCGAACAGTTTTTGTTTGAAATATTCATAACGGCATTTGCACCAATCAAGTCATTGGAAATAATACTATAGGAAGATGGCTAGATGCCTTATTTTTAAATTTGCCAAATCCTTCTCTGTACACTGGACATGCTTTTCGAAGAACTTCCGCAACGTTTCTTGCAAATAGTGGCGTAGAAGTATTAGCCCTCAAGAGACACGGAGGTCGTAAATTCTCGTCAGTTGCTGAGGGCTACATTCAGGAATCTATACGAAACAAAATAAAATTCGCAGATCAAATTTTGCACCAAACACCTTCGACAAGTAGTAAGACTGCGGTCCAAACTACGCCCAACCTAAATGATGAGGCTTCTACTTCAATGATAAGCATAACAGAAAATTCGGTTGTTCTTGATAAACATATTTTCATAAATATCTCAAATAACTGTGTATTTAGTTTGTATGTTAACAAAAAATAATATTTTAACTGTAGGTATAGTTGTTGAGTAAATATAATAAATAACTTTAGTTGTTTTATTTCCTAAGATTGGGCTTAGGCTGTCTCCTTGTCTGATCCCAGTAGCCACAGGTATTTTATTGCATTATTTTGTTTGAAGTTCTGAGATATGTATAATTCTCGGTATCCAACTTTCAATAACTTTTATTATATTGGGGTGAATGTTCCTTTTTTTTTGTAGAGCTGAAACATCAGTTAAGCGTACCGTATTGAATGGCTGAGTAAGGTCAATTAAGCACCAATAGGCTCTCTTGTTGAACTCTATGGCATTTTCAGTTATTTGGCGTATTATAAATATGGCGTCTATATCCGACCTGTTGTTTCTGAACCCTTGCTGTTTCTCGCAAATACCAGTTGATGATAGTTTCAGGGCCGCACTCATCAAGCTGATACCTCGATAATTTTGTGGGTCAGTTTTTTCTCCCTTTTTGAACATTGGAATCAAAATACTTTCTTTCCATTCGGATGGTGTATTCTTGACTACAAGTATTTTATTGAAGAGAGATTGTAGTTTATCATGTAATGTATCACCTCCATATTTAATGATTTCGTTCGTTTTTTCGTCAATGCCTGGCGCTTTTCTGTTCTTTATTTTGGCTACCAGTTGCTTTATTTTGTACAAGGAAATTATCATATTTCGGATTTAGTTAACGTTTTCATCCTCATGGTGAGATTCCTGTGCTGATGTGATGGTTTCTGTTGAGCTATAAAGTTTTTCAAAATGTCGTTCCCATTCTTCTGCCGTAATTTTTGTATTTTGTAAGTATTCAGTTATTGATTTCTTTCTATTTCTCAGTAGATTCCATTTTTTCTATTGTCCTCCATATAGGTCATTCGAAATTTTTTCCCAATGTTCTATTTTGATTTTTCTAATATTTTCATAGATCCTGTTTCTTACAGCTATATAATCATCACATGTTATTGCATTGGATCTATGTTGCAGGTACGATTTCCTTTTCTCTTCGGCTAAAGTCTTGACTTCTTGTTTGAACCAAGGCTTTGTATTTGGGCTTTCCCCCTTTCTTATAGTTCTTCTTTCGAAAGCTTCTTCCGCTGCGTCTAGTATATTAGTTCTTAATTTTATCTATACCGTTTCAATGTCCTCTATCTCTTGGATATTATTGGCAGCTATTTTTTCTCTGCTCCAGCTCAGTTCCGTCGGGGGTGGGTATGCCAAAATTCCTATGTTTTTTTGAGTTGTTAAAAATGGGCGCCACCAGTTAAATTTTGATGAGCCAGCCCTAACTAGTAGACCGCCATGATGGTCAGGATGGAGCAGACAATATATAAGAAGGTAGGTTATTACAAGAGGGGAGAACAATAAACACCCTTGTAATGATAATTCTATAATACTAGTTACACAAAAAGAGACTATATACAAACAACTTCTTCACCAAAACGGAAGGAAATATACAGAATAGAAATGCGCTACTGTGACGTCACGGAGCCGTTTACAAAAGCAAAAAAATGCCCAAACTTATTCTTAACTATTTTACTACGTTACGATCCAATATAATCACCAGTTATCGAAATAAAGGTCTCAAAATAATTCTACTAACGTAGGCGGAGAGAGTATACTTATTCTCTTGGCTTAACAGGAATGGTGTCTCCTGACTGAGACTCCATTAGAGGGTTCTTATCCTATTCTCTCTAAACTCCTTTTTTCCACTCTACAAATCCACGTGCGACTTTACTCCTTTGACATCTGATTCCCCAACAAAATTTGTCAAAATCTAATGAATTCCTTACGTATTCTACCCAAATTCGATTTTGACAAATCACTACGTATAATCTGCCCTGACAGCAACGTGACCTCTTGATATTATGTTAAATAAGTCAAACTGATGTTTAGCAACTACAACGCAATTGAAACTACATTGATCTATTAATACACTCTCAAAGTAGGTTATACTATTTGTCACTGGAGAATGTAGGTAGTGAACAAGTAATTTAAAGGGAATCTTTCGGTTTCTTAAATGTACATGACCGATGTGATTGATAATGTACCTATGGACTCGAAAAATTATAAAATTTATTAAAAAAAAACTATAATTACAGTGTTGCGGGGTGAGTTGCAAGATCAACCCGTAACACCATGTCTGTAGGCTTCAATGTTTTCATATTTTCTGTGTTATCACAAAGAATATTTAAAGACTTTTTCATATTAAGGCCCCGTCGCAGCATATCCAAAATTGAATTCCATCTTGTTGTGACATCTACTTTTGGCATATAGAGGTTCGGACTGTGTCAAAACGTGATAACTCAGAAATAACTATGCAGGCCTACTTTAAATGACAAGTACAATAACACCTTAAAATGCTGACAAAAAAATCTATCAGGAAAAAAAGTTATTAACAATTTAATTTAAAAATTCGCGTTTTTCAGTGTATTTCCTTAAATAAGTCAACAGGATGACTTTGTACGAAAAAATGCTTCATAGATGATTTATTTGTAATAAAAATAGCTACAAAATGCCGGTGGTCCGATTTTGAAATTTTCAATAACAAAGCCGTGAGATGGAAAAAACGGTAAAAAACGTCAATTTTTTAAAGTTGCTGTAAAAATCATAATTATAAACCAAAATTTATTAAACTTTCTTTTATAAATCTACTGCATTGAAAACTCAAGGCTTTGCCAAATTCGTTTGAGCATCGCTGATACTTTAAATTTGGTATACAGGTAGTGTAAATACGCAGAAACAAATATCAATTTGCAAAATTCAATTGTCTTCATTTTTACAGCTTTGGTAAAGTTTTATACGTCACCCTACTTTTATACGCCACCGTTTTTCCCTATAGTTTTTGCAATTTTCATCTTAGAGAAATCTCTTTGACGTAAATCGAATCCTTTTATTTTTTGACGTATTCACAAAAAAAATTTTTTGTGCCACGACCTTCTGGACGGAAGATACGTTTTTTTTCAAAAAAATCTGGAAGACGCAATAATCACGTTACAGCACTCTGATTGTCAATTAAGTTGTTATTCATTATTAATATAGTATTTTTCATGCAATATCTATACTTTTTTGCTTTTTTAAATAATACTGACGTTATGTTAGGGGCCCTAGGGGCCAGCACGAGACGTTCACGAAATGCGACGCTGATTGTTTATTAACTTTTCTCGGCTTCTACTTGATCATAATATATATGAGTCCGCATGTTGATCGCTAAAATTTGTATGACAACTTAATTGACAAAAAAAGCAAAGCAAATTTAAAAATACGGGAAATGACACATTTCCAAGATTATTTTGCCTCGAAAATGAAAATGAATACGTTATTTTTGCTTGTCTCGACGAGGTACTCCAAATTACGTACAAAAGGATTTTTGTACGTGGTCCAGAAGCCAGGATATTAAATATTTTGCAAGCGAAAGCCAGTTTGAACGCACGAAATCAGTTATCAGTGTGAGCGCACCGGGTTTCTCCCATTCCGCCGCGCGCGCTTCACTTTGATACTCGATTACGAACACTAGAAATCAATGAATCATATCCGAATATTTTTGTATTGAAAATATAAGTATTGAATATTAACAGCCAAAAATCAGAGTGCTGTAACGTGTTTATTGCGTCTTCCAGATTTTTTGAAAAAAAAAAACGTATCTTTGGTCAAGAAGGTCGTGGCACAAAACTTTTTTTCTGTGAATACGTCGAAAAATAAAAGGAATCGATTTATGTCAAAGAGACTTCTCTAATATGAAAATTGCAAAAACTATAGGGAAAAAACGGTGGCATATAAAAGTAGGGTGACGTATAAAACCTTACCATAGCTGTAAAAATGAAGATAATTGAATTTTGCAAATTGATATTTGTTTTTGCATATTTACACTACCTGTATACCAAATTTTATGTACCAGCGATACTTTAAACCAATTTGGCAAAGCCTTGAGTTTTCGATGCAGTAGATTTATAAAACCTTATAGAACAAAACGTTTCGCTTTCCTGATTTTCAGCTTTAGCCTCATTATTGTATATAAATTGAACTATAATTTTCGAAAGTTTAATACATTTTAGTTTATAATTATGATTTTTACAGCAACTTTAAAAAATTGACGTTTTTTACCGTTTTTCCATCTCACGGCTTTGTTATTGAAAATTTCGAAATCGGACCACCGGAATTTTGTAGCTATTTTTATTACAAATAAATCATATATGAAGAGCATTTTTTCGTACTTTGTCATTCTGCTGACTTATTTAAGGAAATACGCTAAAAAACGCGAATTTTTAAATTAAATTGTTTTTAACTTTTTTTCCTGATAATTTTTTGTCAGCATTTTAAGGTGTTATTGTACTTGCCATTCAAAGTTATTTCTGAGTTATCAAGAAAATACCACTTACACTGACTTTTCGGCCTCTGCCGACTGGACTAATAGCCATTGTTAAATTAAAAGTAGTGCAAAATTCTTCGAAATCGTTGCGCAGATTTTCAGAATTTTTAAATTCTTTCCAAGACAATGAATTTTTTTTATTGGAGATAGCGAATTTAGATCTACAGTTATTTTACCACTGTCTGATAGGGTAGCATCTGTGTCTTTCTCTTGAAACTCACAATTCGAATCAAGTATTTTTATAAAATCTCTTGCCCCCAAATCTAAATATGCACATAACATTTTCCCACTAAGCAATTGCACTGTTAATTAGAACACAACAGGGGTTGTTGAATATTTCCCCTATACGTGGGAATTGAACCAAAATCTTCTATCTACTGAGACATATACCCCTTCGTGATAAATAAGCAGAGCATATTAGATGAAGTAGGATGTTTCACAAACAGCAATGTTTCCTGATCTTATTCGTATGGACCATTTCATTTTTTGTCTGGATCAATTCATTTGGAGCTACGCAAAACAAGGTTTTTTCGTTTCTACTACAGACGTGATGAAAATTTCGAGATGTTACATAATCACGCCAAATCTGTTTAACAATTGTTTTTAAAGACATCATGTCTGTATTAGAGATCGCGGACGCCATTTCGAATATTTATCGTGTTGAATTGAACATTAGTTTCTCATTTTTTTCTGTATTTTGTATATTTTGAAGTATAAAATGCACTTCATATATGATACAGAACCGAACTAAAAAATTGCAGTTGATTATAATAATGTTTGATACAAAGCGTCATAGAAACTGTATTAATATCACTTTTATGTTTGTTGTTTTTAATGTAGGTTAGAAGGCCCTAAAAATATGAAACGTGACATTGAAGAGTTCATGGTACTAAAATTTAAAATTGTAAAGAAATAAAATTTTTTGGGTAATAGGTGTACAAAGTACACTATTACAACTATTCCAAGCCCCTCTTATGTGTTCTAAAGATTTATCTTTTTTCATTTAACTACCAATTTGAGACAGCCTCTATGCTAAAGAGCAAAAAAGATTCCTACATCTTCTGTATCGAAAATTTGATGTGAAATAATGAATTACTGATCTATAAAACGATGTATTGAAAAACAATTAGCGATTCAATTTAAATATACTGCAATTTTTAAAATCAACATTACTCCAATTAACGTTTTAATTTTCTTCAATTACAGGAACGTATCAGGGACAGTGGATGCGGGGCATGCGACATGGCTATGGTATCAGAAAAAGCGCACCGTTCGGCAAAGCATCGAAATACAGAGCAAACAAGACCCTGAGGGCGTCTTTAACATCATTACGTAGTAATGAGGGTGCCCAAGGTGGTCCAAATCCTGAGTTAACCGACAAAAGAGACCGCAGGGTAGATGATTCGAGGGGTGGCTTCGTACTTAAAATGAATTCCGCAGAACCAACGGCGAGGAGGCGATCATTAGGGTCGGGGAACGTCAAAAAAGGGTTATTTACGGTAGGTATATATTTGGAAATAAATTAATCAAATTTAAACATTTGTACCTATGTCTAATCTGGAACGGTGTCTAAAATTATGATGAGAATAATTTTACTTGAAGTTCTTCCACTCATTTGATGGATTGATGGATTTTGTTATATTTATATATCATCAATACAGTCTAATACCTCTGAACAAAGTTAGGAATTAAATATCTTCCCAACTAACAATTTAAGTCATAAATACTCTAGTCTAAGGAACTATTACCTATCCTTGGTAATAATTTCCTATTTTCTACGAAAATAATACCTTTATCGTAAGATCGTACAATAAAGTAAATTTATAAAGTCAATAATACGAAAGATTTACTCACGAGTATTATCTATAACGTAACAGTAACAGTTATTTTTACGCAAACATTACTCCCAGATTTACTTATATAATATTTTTACTTATAAGTATAATTTTGGCGGAAATAATTACCATTAGGTTTACGTAGATGTGGTTATAATTACGTTTCAAATTTTACTTTACAGTTCGTTTAACTGTTAAGTCGCAAATGTTTGTTTTTATGACGTAAGTGTTTCTACAGTTAGTTTATTACCGATATGTTTGTGACTTATTTGTCAAATTTATGGTGTTTTTTTGGAAATCGCTACTTGAAAAATTAATTTTTAGTTGATAAAACTTCAGTGTTGCCAAAGTCTCGGTAAAGTCGTTATTTTGTTGGACGCCATAATTATTATTAGTTTCAATTGTGTGCATTTCAAAATTAATATCGAAATTATACTTAATCTCACTTTTGAGCCTAGTACATTGTTATTATATCAACACTCAAGCTTTTATTTCATCAGTAATATCACCCAAACGTACTTCGTCAGTTTTAGAATCTGAAGATGAAAATCAAGGTTTTTTGACTAGTAGTAGCTTAAGTAAAGTTAATATTATTACTGAGAATATTAAATAACAGAAAACTTATTAGATAAGTACTCCCCAAGAAAAACTAATGATGTCATGAGATGACCCTGAACAAGAGGAACCGATGTCATGTAATGACATTGAACAAGAGGAACCATTTCAAAATTCACGATCTAGTTATAAATCATCAGGTAATACCAAAAGTAAATTTATAAGCCAACATATGAATAATAATATAAACATTATTTTTAGATGCTGACGAAATATCGGATGTATCCCCAGATGACATATATCATTGGCAAGACTACAAACAAAAAGCCAAACCTGCAAATCATCGGATCCCCTTTCATGGCAAATAAATGAAACTAAGAACAAAAATATGTAAGTTATAAAAAAGAAAAAAATAGTAAGAAAAGCAGAGTTAAACGAAAGCCCTGTCAGTTAGGAAATGGATTCAATTCGAAGAAATATGAACATTCTAAAAATAAAAGACAATGCTACTTAATTAGCGAAGAAAATAGACAGCACCTATTTCAACAACTTTGGTCTGACATGGACTGGAAGCATCGTAAAACCTATGTTGCGGCTATGGTTACAAAAACCCAAGCAATAATGAAAACTACTAAAAAATAAACGGTTTTAAAGATCAAAACTAACTTTTGCGTATCTGTGAGATGCCCTAATTAATATTCTATCATGAAAAATTGTCACTTGTACACACTTCAGGGGATGTATCGTGTTAACAAACAGAAATTTCTCCAAAAGAAACCAAAAATGCAGTATATCTGGATTTATAGGACTCGCTGTACTCGCTATAGTTAGCTGAAAATCAGTAGGGTACATCTGTGAGACACCTTGAAAAATATCCAATTATAAAATTGGCCACTTGTATAGACTCCGAAGGCTGTATCGTACTAAACCCGAAATTTCTCAAAAAAGGACAAAAATGTGGCACTTCAGGTACCATAGCACCCATTGTACTGGCGCTGATGAGCTAAAAATCAATAAGGTTCATCTATAAGATGCCCTGAACAATATTTAATCATAAAATTGGTCACTTGTATACACGCTGGAGGCTGTATCGTGGTAACAAACTGAAAATTCTCCAAAAATTACAAACATTTGGTACCTCAAGTACCACAGCACTCATTGTACTGGCTTTAATGAGTTGAATCTCATTAGGATTCAGCTTTGAGACGCCCTGAATAATATTCAATCATCAAATTGGTCACTTATATATACTCCGGAAGCTGTATCGAGCTAACAATCTGACATTTCTCCAAAAATGACCAAAATGTCGTACTTAAAGTACTATAGCACCTGTTGTACTGGCTGTGGCGAGCTGAAAATCAATAGGGTTCATCTGTGAGATGTGCTGAATGATATCCAATCATAAAATTGGTGAGTTTTTGCACTTCGGAAGCTGTATTGTGCTAACAAACTGAAATTTCTCAAAAAATTACAAAAATATCGTACTCCAAGTACCATAGCATCCGTTGTACTGGCTATTGTGAGCTTAAAATCAATAGGGTTCATCTCTGAGATGTCCTGAACAATATTCAATCATAAAATTGGTGATTTTCTGCACTCCGGAGGCTGTATCGTGCTAACAAGACATGTAACGAAAAGTGGCCGACGACAAGGACGACGACGACATACACACAGGATTTTTTTTCTAAAAACCATTTTTTCGTGTTGTTCTTGATGAAAAACGTAAAAATAACTCAAATTTTTTTTCAAAATTTCAACTTTTTTGTGGGTAAACCAATACTTTTCTCGCATATTAAATAGGTTGGGCAGAAAAATAAAATCAAGAAGGGACACAACATTCTATTATAACTTAAACATTGGGAAAGTTATTGCCAGTCTGTAAAAAGTTATTTACTTCAACTCCTGGATTGGGTGAGTGGTCCGTCAATAACTGGGTAAAGAAAAGTGATGCTGGTGTACCTAATATCAAGGAAAATTATCGTAGAAAAGTAAAGATAGTCAACGAACAGAAACGTCAATAAATTCGGAACATTTTTGAGAAACTCCCTAAATTGCCCTCTCATTACTGTAGAGCTTCTACTTCTAAGCTATATGTTAAGCATATTTTCCGATCTTATTCCGAAGTTTATAAAATTCACAAGAAAGAAAGACAAGTGCATAATGGTAAAGATGTTTTTGTGGCCGGAATAGAAAAGTTAAATATTTATATCTTCCAGCCACGCAAGGATCAATGCTATCTGTTGTTTTCTCATCAATTGGGTCACATTGATAATGATATACCTACCTACAATAAACACATTGAAGAAAAAAATAATGAAAGAAAAGAGATGGAAAAAGATAAGTAGGCTGCTATTGCTCGAAAGCTAAGTGCGATTACGGTCGATGTACACGCTGCAAAACTCATGCTACACAATTGCATGCCACTATGCTTTATTTCAAACAAAAATTAGCCTGTCACAACTATACAATTTACAATATAGCAAAAAAGCAGTTGTTTGTTATGTTTGGCATGAAGGTGAAAAAGGTATAGAAAGCAACTGACTTCTTAGACAATGAAATATTCGAGGATGCCAAACGAAAACCAATCATAATTTATAGCGATGGCTGTTCTGCACAAGACAGGAGTTCTATGTTATCAAATGTTTAGCTCAATTACTCTATTTGTAATCAAACTGATATAATATAAAAATATTTGGTGAAATATCATTCTCAAATGGAGTATGATAGCGTACACTCAACTATTGAAGCTAGAAAATAAAAATAGGGTCTAATTACGATCAGGTACTCGAAGATTAAAGGCAAAACTCCAAATCAGGTCTATATAAAGTGAAATACGTTGATCATACGTTTCTCTTAAACTTCTGTAATAATTTAAAGTATGTTAACTCAAAACGCCCTGGAAAGAAAACAGGAGATCCCTGCGTTACGAATATTAGCGCACTAAGATACACAAAATCTGATGATACTGATACAATATAAGTTATGTTTTGAGGATAACTGGGCTTCACTTCCGGCACGACAGTCCAGTGATATCAGAACTGACAAAAAACTATATGACAATATCTCGTGACAAATTCAATCATTTACAAATTTAAAAATCTGTAATTCATAAGGATTACCATACTTTTTATCACTCAGTATCTCACGAGTATTTTTTTTAGTTTTGTTAACAAAGCTAATTTCCGATAATTATATTTTTGAAAGCTTAGTTTTAGGATTATTAAAAATATTTTTATTTGCCATAGTTACCATATTCCATATATATTAACCAAGTGAAATTCTATTTCAATAAAACCGTAAAAGAATATTGGCAAAGCTTTTATTGTTTTAAATGGTTTATTAGGGTGTGATTATCAAGAATCTAGATTTCCCCTTACCCTTAAGGCCCGCGTTTATCTCAGTGAGACTACAAAGGTACATATTATTGTTTTTTCGGTAATATCTCGTTTTCTCTTTATCGTACGGCCAAAATGGTTCTATGTGAAATTAAAGGTGACAAAGATCTGTACAAAATAGTTCCCAATATTTTTTCATGGGACTTATAGTTTCGGAGTAGTAGCCGCGCGAGTTTTGACAAATGCAGTAAATATCGATTCTTGCTTACCGAATTTCACTCTTCTCTCGGACTGGTGACTGTTGACAATATAAATAAGCTCATATTGCATTAGTTTTCATAAAAAGGTATAGATGTTTTGTTAAAATTGCAAATAGTTTGATTTATTGTGGCTTCCATTAAATACATTTCTGCAGCGGGTCAGTGAAGTCAATCTAATCGTCTTCTTTTCGACAAAGTACGACGCTCTCGCGTGAAAGGTTCGTCCTGAGCTGGTATTTTACCCGAAGTCGATGGTCCAACAGTGATTTCCTTCACTTCAAATCCTGCTCTCGTTATCGATCAAAGTTGACTCACTCTCAGAATCAGTCAGGTAAATGTCTTGTGCAGCTGAATGCTCGAACTGCACGTCGATTTCGTCATCAACGTCGAAATTATCTTCTTCCATATCGTTATTTACGCAAGACTGGCCCCGGCAACTTCCAGACATTATCGAGCAACGCAGTCCAGTCTCCTGCAGTTACAAGCTACTTGACACCCTTGCTTGCACTTGCAGAATATCATGCTGAGAAGCTCCTGCGGGGCAGCGTCTATTAACGTAAGAATAGGTGTCAGTCCAGTCCTCGTGCTTTTCCAGCCCCAATGAAGGAATGCTGTCGTGCTGCTGCTTCGGTTAGTGGCAAAGATGCAAGAACTGTTTCGCTAAAGAGCCTGGGAATCTATTCTATTGTACAAAAGTTATATAACTCTTACCTGTATTCGCTCTTATGGCAGCAATTGTACTCCTTCCTCTCGTATATGTTTTATGATATTTCACATGAATGATCACCGAACTCAGCCCTCGAAGCTGATCCACTTTATTGTCTTTTCTGCGAACACTTGCTTCTTTGAGAGAGTTCAAACCTCTCGCCTTCACTTCAAAAGTTTCACCTTCTTTCAAAGTCTTCTCACATACAAAGCAATTATTTTGTTCTGACATCGTTATACAGAAATCGTTATATTTTCCGTATACGTAAGCGCGTCATCGACCGACTTCTTAGGCACACAAAGCTACTCTGGAATATTGAATACACGAAACTACAAACGGGGATGCAACGCTGCTAGAGCAGGGCCTGTTCCGCATCTGCCTGCACTAGCAGGCATATTTTCGAGAATCCCAATGTCGGCGCTCGTGACGCACGGTCCCTAAAAGAGACCGGATTTATACCTGAGATACCCTTCCCGTATTCTTAGAACCAAACAGCCGTTTGAATTACGAAATAAATTTTTAAACAGAAGCTTATAATATATTGCAGACGACACAACACATACTTATTATCAATGATGAATTTGAATTACTTATACATAGTCATAAAAGAAATAGAACAAATTGTGAACATTCACCAGACCGAGAGAAGAGTGCAATTTGGTAAGCAAGAATCGATATTTACTGTATTTGTCAAAACTCGCACAACTTCGCGCGGCTACTACTCCGAAACTATAAGTCCCATGTAAAAATGATTGAGAACTATGTTGTACAGAATTTTGTCACCTTCAATTTCATATAGGATGATTTTGGCCGTACGATGAAGAGAAAACGAGATATTACCGAAAAAACAAAAATGTGTACCTTTGTAGCCTCACGGAGATCGACGCGGGCCTTAAGGGTATGGGGGAAAACCTAGATTCTTGATACTCACACCCTAATAAACCATTTAAAACAATATAAGCATTGCCAACATTTTTTTACGGGTTTGAACGATTTTTTCGCCCTGCAGCCTGGCCTATTAATTTGAAACCACTTATCTGAACATTTTTTCAAAAATATTTTTGTTAATGGAAATTGAATCTCCCATCATTGTTGTCACTTTCTCCAATTTAGAATGAATCACTTGGCAGAAAACTATATTAAGGCAACAAGGAGTGGTGAAATACCGATGTTTTCAACACCCAATAAAAAGAGGAACTCGAGAAAATTGCCAGTTGCGCTTGATGAACATGATCGTGCTCTTTTACACAAAACAATCGTAAATTTTTATGTCACAGAAAAGTGCATACCAACTTTAAAGTCAATCCATAAAAAATATTGCGAGGAAATGGACAATCAGGGAAGTAAAGAGACATTAAGGAAAGCTATCCATAGAACAGGGTTTCGTTGGCGTAAAATGAGAAACACGAATTGAGGCCATAAATTCATCAATTACGATGTTTAACTGGAAGTTCGTTAAAAGTAGGTACCCTATTTTCAGAGGCAATACATGTATATTTTTCAGTTGAATATTGAGGTTGGAGCGTAACGACCTCTTCCGATGTCAGGGGATATTGCTTCTTAGTTTTTTATGTTTATTGGTCCTACAGAACGTTGTCATACTCAGTTCTGCGAAAATATTTTACGCCAGGGTCGTACTGAGATAGGGATTATTCGAAAATAATTACTCGATCTAGTAGGACAAAACGTAATAAAAATAAAAACGTTACACAGGACCGAACCAGGACAGGACTACTGGAGTGTAACTGTACTGTCTCCCTCCTGTAGACTAGAGTGTAGACCGTGAGCATGGGTACAACCAACCAAAACGTTTCATTCGGTTCATTTTAAAGTATTGTTTAGTAATAATATCAATTATGTTTTCTAATTTCCGGAACAGTTATTTGGGAATGAGAGTAGTGGCACTAGAAGAAGCAAACATGGCGAAACGTAGATGACATAAAAAAATCAAACGAAAGTGGCTGGTATAGAAGGTATAGACGAAACGAAGTTTTATGAATATTTTCGAATGACGTTATTTGATTTGCTAGTAAAGATGCTAAAAAGAAAATTAAGAAAGAGGATACATTTTGGATAATGTTAATTACATTTATTTTTACACCTACATCTATGTTTAAGATAAGCAAATATATTATTCAAAACAAAAATAGTATTGAAGTTTAATTTATTTATTTTTTCCAAATGTTTAAGCAAAATCAGTTGAATACATAGCTTAATGAAAATAAGAATACTTTGTTTTGGTCTCTTCTTTAAGAGGTGATTGGTACGGAGTCAAGATCGATCCATTTAAAGATGGAGGTGTTGGAGAAAAAGAATTGAAACTATTGTGACCTGATACATAATTACTTTTAAAAAGGTAATACGGTTGGGGTATCCTGAAGGTGAAACATGTTTAAATATTCGTTTTAGTGAAAAATGTCATTCTTGAAAAGTTTTGCTTGTTCTGAAACCCCATAAAATGAAATAAAATTCAAGTTTATCAAAACCCGTCTCATTTTATAGCCAGATTTATGAAAACCGTATGAATTTTTGCACTAAGTTTGGAAATAATATATTCATCTAGCGAGTGACGTTTATGATGTACCAAGTAACTGTCAACTTTGATAAATAATTTTTAAATTGTCATTCTTTAAGAAATATTTTACAACAATGTTAACTATTCAACAAAGAGTATATCTTATTAAGTGTTATGGTATTGGGGACGTTTCGTACTAGTATGCAATTGCAAAATTTCGCGAAAAATATCCAGATGTACCCATTAGGCGGTGTGGATTAAAAAAATTAATAAAGAAGGTTGATGAGACAGGATCTGTTCAAGACAAAAAGAAATTGAAAAAGGCGTACGTTGAGGAGGATGATACAGCTAGCGCACTAGCTATGCATTCGTTCAGGGAAAATCCCAAGTTGAGTCTACGGAAACGAGCAGTTGAGGTTGGTTTTTGCAAGAGTCACTTACAGAAAATATTTAAGCAAAACAAAATTCATCCATTCAAACCGAAATTTATTCACACCTTACAAGATTATGATTATGACACAAGGTTAGACTTTTGTGCGATGATTGGTGAAAAACTTATGCATGGCCGATTCTTTCACAATAATATTTTGTTTTCTGTTGAAGCAACGTTTATAACAAACGGAGTCGTTTCTTCCCAAAATTGTCGATATTGGGCTAGTGAAAACCCGAGTTACAGGATTAACTGTAATAGTCAATTTGCTAAATAAATTAATGTTTGGTGTGCGATTTTACCGGATCGAATAATCGGACCGTATTTTCTGGAAGATACATTAAATCGGGAGGTATATTTGTATTTGCGGGACAACTTCTTAATACATGAATTAGAAAATATTCCCTTGGAGCAAAGGCGTAAAATGTACTTCCAACATGATGGATGTTCGTCACATTCGACTTTGCTAATTAGAGGACGGCTGGATGAATATTTTTCTGGGCTATGGATGGGACGTTATGGACCAATATTTTTTCCGCCCCGATCTCCCGATTTAACTGTTTAGATTTTTTTTGGGCTACTTAAAATAAAAAGTTTACGCAAATAAATTAAACCATAATATTGAAGACTTGAAACGAGCTATCATTGATGCCGTTAACGATATTACTCCCAAACTTCTGCGAAATATTTGCATGAATTTAGAAAGACAATTGAGAGATGTTCTGAAGTTGGGGGAGGATATATTGAATATATGTTTTTTGTTTACTTAGTGTTTCTCACATTATTATTCTGTATTGTTATTTTTGATAGTGATTATAATTCTTGAATAGTTAACATTGTTGTCAAATATTTCTTAAAGAATGACAATTTGAAAATTATTTATAACAGTTGACAGTTACTTGTACATCGTAAACGTCACTCACTAGATTAATACATTATTTTCGAACTTAGTGCAAAAATTCATACGGTTTTCATAAAACTGGCTATAAAATGAGACGGGTTTTGAAAAACTTGAATTTTTTTCCATTCAATGGGGTTTCAGAACAAGCAAAACTTTTTATCAAGAATGACATTATTCACTAAAACTAATATTTAAACATTTTTCACCTATAGGATACCCCATCCGTGGACACGCTGTATGAATAGATTCCACAGAGTAATGGTCGAAACAATAAATTTTGATATGTAATTGATCTGATGCTGGCTGTGCGTAAATTGTTTCATTTCAAGCTCCCGCACAATAATAAAAATCCTTCTCTCTGCCTTGTGAAACAGAATAGGATTAAGCGATATAAATCTGGTGAAATACCAAATAAAAAATCATACACGGGATGTTTTATAGTTTGTTCAATATTTTCAGCAGTTGTTTTCACTTTTTCACCTTTCACGGACTCGCTGAAAGGTTTTCTTTACTTTCAGATGGCCTCCCGATGGACTGTCGTGTAACTTCTTCAGTACCTCAGCTACTCTCGTTCTAGGGATAACTAGCTGTCTCCTCATCTCGGAACCATCATCGTTTTCACGGAATCTTTTCAACAGCTCTTCTTCCAGGACATGGGAGTCCCACTGAGCCCAATATGCCTTGTGTGTCGGTGAAACTCTTGACACTTCTTGCCATGTTGGTCGCCGATTTTCTCCCTTCCATTGCCGAATCTACTTTAGGCGAGGATCATTCTCCTGATCTTCTCTGATCCCGGTGGGTGACCATTCTTCGTTGACTATAGTAGTTCTTGAAACTGCAGCTTCCCTAGATTCCGCCTTGTTGCAGTGGGAGCAGTCTGTTGGGCACGGCCGTCTGGATAGGGAGTCGGAATTTCGGTGACTCAGACCAGCTCGATGTTCAATGTTGAAATCCTACTCTTGAAGTCGTTCAATTCATCTAGCCATCTGGCTCTCGGGATTCTTGAACTGCATTTAACCACTTAAGTGCTGCATGATCAGTCCGGATTAAAATCTTCCTACCATAGAGATACTGGTAAAAGCGTTCCACTGTCTTACTACCGCCAAAAGTTCTCTTCTTGTGACGGAGTAGTTTCGTTCTGGTTTGGAGAGGACTTTACTGAAATATCCCAGCACTCTTTCGTGCCCTTCTTGGATATGTGTGAGCACTCCTTCAATTCCTACGTTGCTTGCGTCAGTGTCAAGAATAAAGGCTCCCTCTGGTAATGGGTATCATAATATCGGCGCCGAGGTTTTAAAAGACGATTGACAGTCTTCTATAATATGTGCAAATTCCAAGGAAACTCCTAATTTGATGTTTGTCGGTGGGTTGGTGCCATTGCTGAATGGAAGCAATTTTTTCTGGATCCACCGCCACTCCTTCATTGCTCACTACATGACCTAGATAGTTGACTCGGTTTTGGAACAGCTGACATTTCTTTGGGTTTAACATGAGCTGGGCAGCTTGGAGTCGTTTGAATACGTCTTCCAAATTCTTCAGGTATTCGTCAAATGTCTTCCCCACTACTACGATGTCGTCCAAATAGACCAGGCATGTCCTTCAAGACAACCCTCTCAAGGCATTTTCCATGAGTCTTTCAAATGTCGCAGGCGCATTACAGAGCTCGAATTGCCATAGTCCAGATCCAGTGGTAAAATCAGTCTTCTCTTTGTCTTCTGGGTTCATTTCCACTTGCCAATAACCAGACTTCAAGTCCAAGGTGGAAAACAGTTTGCTGCCGGCCAAAGTATCTAGCGTATCGTCAATTCGAGTCTTTCTTCGTCACGTTGTTTAGCTGGCGATAATCTACGCAGAATTTCGTAGTTTAAATCTTTTTTCTTGACGCGCACTACTGGAGACATCCGTGGACTAGTAGATGGTTCTGCTACTTTTTCTTCTGCCATCTCTCGAATTATTCTTTCAGGTTCCTCTCTCATCGCTCGTGGAAGTCTTCGAACTGATTGCCTAATTGGCTTAGCATTATCAGTATCGATTTTGTGGTTGACGGCTGATATTCTACCAGGTTTTCTTTCTTTTGGTACGAATAGGTCTCGATACTGCAAGAGAAATTCTCTCATTCTCTTTTTTCAGCTCGATCCAAAGATTGACCAGCTACTGATAACATCTGTTCGAATCTGGCATTAGAATTGTCCGTGGTCGTTGTTTGACGAACTATAGACGTCACTGGTACGCAGGACCCAATCCTGGTTTCCTTCTTGATGGTAACTGGGTAATCACACGTAGGTACTGGGATCTCTTTCGTCGACGTAACCAATCCTTTTCCAATTAGTACTCCTTTGCCAACTTTTTCGTCGTGATTCGTAGGCTCCATCATAACCGGTGTACCTTCCTCCATGATTCCCTTTAGCCATGCTACTATCATGGTTTCGCTCCGTGCAGGTAGAACGGTATCTTCTTGTACAGCTGCCAACAATGCGGTGCCTTCATATGGATTAAGGAATACCTCCTCGGAACCCACTTTAATGGTTCTGTTTCTAAAGTCTAATTGGAAACCATGTACATTCATTACGCCCATTCCCAGAATCACGTCTTCTTTAATGTCAGCTACGATCACCGTATGGGTGAACTTTTTTGCGCCAATTCCCAATTGGATTTGTGTCTCACTGTGAACGTTGGCACTCTTACCTGTGGCGGTCCGCAGTCGCAGTCTCGTTGGTAAAAGCTTCTTCTTGGAGTTTATTATTTCTGGTCGTATAATGGTTCTAGTTGCTCCAGTGTCTACCAGCAGAGTACATCTCTTGCCATTCACTTCGCCATCTACATATACACTGTCTTTGCGACATCTGAGCGATGCTATCATTATGAGAGGGTGTTTGGAACGATCATGGGTCGGTGCTGCCCCCTCGTAGCCGACCCGTTCTAGTTTTCCTGTGACTGGGGTTCTTAGTTTGCAGGAGTCCTGGGGCGCTTACACGAACTGCGTACATGCCCTAGCTCACCACAATTCCAGCATCTGATCTTTCTCGGCTTCTTGTCCATCATTCTTTTTATCATACTGACGATCTGGTCAAGTCTGTCTTCGTTACCTTCTTCTTGGATGGTCCTGACTTTGTTATATCCCGAAGCCTTCGTGGCTGCTTCATATTCAAGAGCAGCAGTCAATGTTTTGGGATGAGCTAATCAAAGCGTCCTATGCATATCGGGGTCACGTAAGCCATCAATAAAGGCCTGGATGCCTAAACATTCCATCATGTTCTCTGGTGCTGATGGATAAGCGAATCGAACTAGTCGGGAAATATCCACTCCATACTCTTGAAGGGTTTCGTCACGTTTCTACGTTCGGTTCTTCAGCTGGGATTGGTACAAGTGTTCTAGATGTTCGTGAGCATATCGCATATCCAACCTCTCCTTTAGCTGCTCAATGTCATTCGTTTCTTACAGTATCTTCTGGAGTACGTCTAAGGCATCTTCCCTAAGCGCGATAGCTGCACTGCCTTCTCCCTGTCGGACCAATTATTCAATCTAGCAGCTGCTTCAAACTGTTTCACATAATTGGTCCACGATGTCTTTCCGTCGAATGTTGGGGTCTTGACTCGTGCAAAACTGCCAATGTCTTCTATCCCGGAGTTTATTCCTGGCTTGCAGGGTTTTATATGTTCAATCTTCTTCTCTTCTGCTGGCGTGTCTTATGGTCTTAAATCTGCCATATTTCTCTCTAATCTATCGTTGTCATCTTGTTTTCAATGTCTGATTTTAGAGACGAAATTCTATTCTCGACGTCAGCAGCAATGTCATTTTTTAACGATAAGATATCGGCAGAAATGTCATTCTTCATAGTGGAAATCATCTCGTCCATATTAGTAGTAATATCGTTCTTCATACTGGCAATCTTCTCGCCCATATTAGTAGAAATATCGTTCTTCATAGTGGAAATCTTCTCTTCCATATTAGTAGAAATATCATTTTTCGTAGTAGAAATATCGCTGTTTATAGTTGAAATCTTTTCGTCCATATTACTAGAAATATCATTCCTCATAGTAAAAATATCGCTCTTTATAGTTGAAATATTCTCGTCCATGTTAGTAGAAATTGACAAGATTAAGGTGGAAGCCTCGTCATTGAATAGAAATGTTTCTGGATCCAAGCCGTCAATTACCAGTGCCACTTTCTTTCTACTAACTCACTCTTCTTTCCGGACGTTTCCAACTCGTGAAGTTCCAATTCTGCCTTTAGCTCAGTCACTTAGTCTCTTCGCACATTTACGTAGATATTTATTTATATTATCCCACTTCTGACACCAATGTAATGTTTTTCTTATTTATTTAAACGTTTTTATTACGGGTGGGATAAATTTTACACACACGTTATGTCTACCAACTTAATTTATTTATTCATTACACTATTCAATAATTTATATTATATATATAGTATATTCTTTTACATTAATTTATATAAACACTTCAGTACTTAGACTATTTACTTGTTCACTGTTCATATCACGAGATCACTTTATCAACTGACTTATCCTGCTGGTCGGTTCTTTATATATTAGTGCCTTTTTCACTAGATAATTCTAGATTGCGGCTTACACAAAAACAATCGGCTCCCTGGAATTTTGTAGATAAGACTGGTCACAAAAACAATGTCTAGATAAGATAATCACAAAAAATCGTAAACAGTTCTAAGAAATCCCTGCGCATCCGTCAAAATTTTAACTTCCATACATGGCTTAGACAGAGTTGGATTCAGGGACTACACTAATGTGCTATTTCGTAACATTATTAATCACCATGTCAATAATATCTCAACGTCTAATTACTTTCACACAACATTTACTGACATGATCTTAGTCTCCAATAAAATATTTCACATGATTTTTAGATGTTCAGTTATATTCTCTAACAGTTATTTTGAAATTTTCTGTAGACATTTCATTAAGACATTTTTTACTTTGAATTACTATTTTTTAACAGAATCATCTATGATACTAGGTGAATAATCTTTCAGTGATGACGCCAGTTGTTTGTTAGTTTAACATTGTATCTATCTAGTAAAGATGGCCCATTTTGTATGTAACAAATTTGATATGCCTGTCAAAATTTACAACATACTAGAAGCTGGAACCTGGGATACCCATAGTTTTACGTTATCAAGAGAAACTCTAAGACATAATGTATTGCTGCAAGCGGTCCATGATATTTCAGATAACTATATTGAACTAGAGTCAAGATGCTACCGGTATAACAAAATTGATATTAGATGGTAACAAAAATGATCAAAGATAATACAATTTTACCAATATGAAAAAGAGTCATTGTGTTGAAACCCTATTCTGCGGTCTAAATTGTTGGCAATTTGGGTACCAGGGAAAAGCTGGGTCAAATCAGGAATTAAAGTAATTTGCAGGAAATCCAGATTCAATACTCCTGTTAAATTTTAATCAAAAAAAAATGGACCAATAATTGTATTTCTCACAATACGTGATTGCGTTGATTTTTTTTTGGCCTTCTTGCATCCAATTTGTATTTTCATCAACAATATCGGATGTTTTGCCGGTTAACATGCCCGCTCATATAAAATATTGCCTCATCCGAAAATGAAATGTTATTAGTAAATTTGTTATTTAAATTATTATTGCCAACTCATGGATGAAACGTAATTTATAAGCATGGTATTTTGCTTTTTTTAATATTTGAAACTTTCCAATATCCAAATCCCTAGATAATTCCTGCAAAGTACCATGTGGATTATCTACTGCTAATAATATTACATCTTGTTGAATATTTGCATCAAGTGTAAGTCTACCTTGCTTCGGCGCATTTCAAACGTGTCCTAAATCTCTGTATTTCCTTTCTATTCTGCCTACCGTAGATTGAGAGATATGTTCACGATGTGGGTGCATTTCATGAAATAATGTCCATACCTCTTGTTGAGTCCTTATACTATCGACAAAACCAACAACATTACATTTCAATTCTCACTTTCACATAAAGGCATTTTCACAATACAGTTTGTTAAATACAGATATATGATAAATTAGATTAACAATACGGAATTGTGCTTGGACATTTATGATAGTTTTACACAGAGAAAAAAATTCGCTAGCCATTAGCGAATATTCACTTGCAGTAGCAAAAAAAATCGATCAAATAGGGGACAAATGACTTATTCATTTACAACAGAAAAAACCTTATTACTAAAATTAAATATTTACAGTTAATATAGAGATCACTTATCTTAGATATATTTCAAGTAGTCTATTTTATTTACCGTAAATTATTTAGTCGCTTACAGTTATCAACTTAGGTAACTTGCTACTAGCTATTAATTTAATATCGTTCATTAAATCTGACATATTGTATACCTATCCTTATTGATTTATTTATTTATCTCTAATAACTTTATAACCTATAATAGATAAAATGTATATTTACCTTAGTAAAACAGGTTCTGAGGACTAATTCAAAAGTTTATTTACAGTAATCGATTTATTTATTAACCTAAATCTTGGCATTTAGGCTTATATATCCCCTATTTTAACTGCCTATAAATTCTAAACGGTTCAGGAGGGAAATATGCGGCTTTCACGCAATTGTTTCATTTTAATAAGTTTTGTTTGAATAGATTGATTTTTTTTTATCGTTTTCGTTTACGAAACAACAGAAAAGGCAAATTTTTGGAAAAATGTTTAATGGACTTTGTTAATGGAACGACCAGTATATTTTTTGTAGTTTGATAAGTGATCTTCAATTATATAGCGATGGAAACTTTTCAAAATCGGTTAGCAGCTGACGGAAATTGTAAAAATCCGCCATTTTTGCTTTGACGTAATCGGAAGCGATGGAAAAAGTCCAATCTATTCGACCAAAACTAAAATGAAACATTTCAGTAAAAACCGCATATTTCTATTCTGCACCGTTTACAATTTATAAACATTTAAAGTTTATTAGGGGAAAATATAAGTGGGCACCCGGTACTGAAAACTAATCCAAAGTTGAAATTTTATATACCAGTTATGTCAAATGTATTTTATAAAATATAATTATAAATTAACAGATTTGGAATACAAACTTCAAATTTCATATTTTTTCCATCATTAGTTTTCCATATTTGCGAAACACTCAGAAATGGGTTAAAAAAAAGCAAATTTATAAAAAACATTTATTTTGAACTTAACATATGTATTTTTTTAAGTAATTAAAAAACAACTTTTCAAAATATACAATTTTCTCAAAGTTACCAACATTAAAAGTAAGTTAAAAATAATAAGGAACGTTTTCAGTCTAAGTACAATAATACAAAAATATTTGAGTTTTAAAATGATTAATTTTCTTAACAAAAAATACGAAATTAATAAAAGTAACTTAAAAGTAGTAAGGAATTAGTTATCAGTCTAAGTACAGACAATACAAAAACATGTAAGTTTTAAACTTATTATTTTCTTAAATAGACCAAAAAGACGAAAATAAAACTTAAAAGTAGTATAAAGAACGTTTTCAGTCTAAGTACAGTACAAATCATATAGGAACACGTAAGTTTTAAAATGATTAATTTCTTTAAATTATACAAAATAAAATATAAAAATAATAAGGAACATTTTCATACAAATCCTATACAGTGTGTGGCTGATAAAACCGTCCCTTAGAGAAATCATGAAATCCAAAAGGATTTCAAGTCTGAAAATTGGTTTTAGAGATCTCTCTAATCGACGGGTGCAAACAGTAAGACATGGTAATTACACGATTTAGACGAGCAGTATCTCGGAACTGGACAGTAGTACAGAATTGTAATTTTGGTGGTATAAAACAAATGCTGCTGCTTTTGTTATTATGTTACCCAATGACAATTTTGTTTTGGCTTACGTGACATCAGATTCAAACTTAATGGGACCACCTGCATATTTTTACATTTTTAAGGTTTTCTCAATAACACGATTCCAAAAAACTAGCACACTTGTGGTCTAAAACGATTAATTACAGGCATAGCTGCTTAAAAAAGATTGTCCCTCGACAAATAAGACAAGCAATCTCTGAGAACTAGACAGTTCATTTTGAATTTGTAATGAACATATAATCCTGCAACATAATAATTGTATTCAATTTATAAATTCAAAATAAACTGCCCATTTCCGAGGTATTGCTTGTCTTAACCATCATGGGACAAACATTTTTAATTATCTGTAGCTCTTAAATTAGTCGCTTTACACCACAAGTGTGCTAGTTTGTTGGAATTGTGACAGAGAAATGTAAAAATATAAAAGTCCCATTAAAAAATTCGATTGTGATATAGGTACAAAAAGGTAATTGGTAACATAATAACAAGAAAAGCTGCAGAATATGTTTTAATATACAGCCCCAAAATTACAATTCTGTACTACTGTTCAGTTCCGAGATATTGCTTGTCTAAATCGCCGTGGGAAACCCTGTATAAAGATTTGTTTTAACTTACGTAAAAAGTAAGAGAATGTTTCAATAAAATTAATGTGTGTTTTGCTATTAGAGAGTACATTCAAAGTGACCATCTGAAAATAAAATTGAATCTCTGAAAAGCAAGATAGATTATCAGTTATCTTAACTTCATATGCAAACATATGTTCATTAAAGGAAATTACATTGCTTGTATTCCATTGTAGGCCTCGCCTAATAGTGAAAGCAGAAACCACTCACCGCACAAAGAAAGATCGTTCAGACATTCACTACACTCCACACGTGCTGTTTGTTTGCTATCTTCCCGAATTTTGAAAATTAAATGATGCAATTTCTTGTATGAAACCAACTTAATGGTCAGCCAAGCAACCCGAGTGTTATCGGAATGTATCGAAGACGTGATTCCAAAAACTTAGATAACTAAAGATTAATATTGAGCTCACTTACGATAAATGATAGATAGTTAAGGGTAAATGATTCAATACTAGAAACTTTTTTTATCAACTACAAATTACCTGGTGACTAAGGTTTGTCTATCGCTTTAACGGACAAAACTAGCTATCTATTTTTTTCAACTACTGATGAATAATGTTTCTACCACTAATAAAAATTGATTTGCAGCAAGCGATTTTTTTGTAGAAACTTTTTTATTTGGTCGTGTTTTCTCTGTGTAACGTCAAATTACCAAACAAATGGCAAGAAATAATTTTAAACTTTTTTGTTTAGTCCAGCGGCTAAGATTACTTATGAAAGTGGATAGATACAATGTTAAAATAACAATTTTTGCGTTTTTGTCCACCTTGTACCAATTTCACTCCACTTCTGTAATTAAAAAAAAATGTGGGTGTTCCGTTAAAAAAAGTTGTTGACGTCATAACTCAAACGTTATTCATCTCTATCATAGATTGTTGAAAGATACATACTAAGTATAAAATTGACACGATTGGTTCAAAATTCTAATCACTGTTATCAATATTATCAATAAGGCCCTTTCTGTTGTTGTTTAGGGTTTGAAACTAAAGAAACAACGAAGTACAGGAGACTTAGAGAAACGAGGGGGTTCAGGAAGCATACGATCTACAGGGTCTTCAGCATCGTGGGTCAGTACGGATTCCGCGCAGTCAGCTATGACGAATGCCTCCATACCGTCCGATTCCAATGCCAGTTTTGTTATAGAGGCAAGTAATGATTCAATACGTATTAATACAAAATCAACAGATTTAATCAACACAATACTAAAGTATTGTAATGTTTTTCTTATTTATTTAAATACACCAAGAGTGGGATTAATTTATACACACGGTATATCTACTTACGTAATTTATTTAGACACTTAACTATTCACTACTTTTATTCAATTCATGTACACAGTTAATTTCTAATTTATATTAAATACACTAATACACTTTTTAACTAAGTTGACTTTTATATTCACTTGTTCACTGTTCTCCTCACGAGATCAAATTGTAGACTGCTTCGCTGCTCTTAGGTAGTCTCTTATCTATTAAAACCACCTTCTCGAACCTTCGGATTCGAGAAATTTCACGATTGCGGCACCCAGTAGACAATCAACTTTCTTCTTAGAATGTCTCTATAAAAACAATCAAAAAATACCTAGTTCTTCCCAGAAAACCGTGCATTCCCGCCAGAATTTCAACATTAGATATCGAACTAGAACAAAGTCGGTTTCAGGGACTACTACAGTATGCAGTTTCGTAAGATTACCCTCTCCTTAAATGGAAGTTCCTCCTGGGAATTCTGTGTAGCCGGGACTGGATGTTTAAATCGGAAACTGAGCCCATTTCTACACTTTCCGGTTGTATAGAAATAACAGGACATCTTCTTCATTGCGTACCGATAACGATGGGTGTAGGTGCAAAATGTGGACACTGGTATCTTGGAAGATCACCTCTATCATGTTTCTGATGACTTATCCCAAATGATTGCTCTTTATCCTGGGCATTGCTTCTTTCTCCACGTGGGATTCCAGCACAAGATCTCGAAGACTTCGTAGCGCTTCCGACACATTCCGGTAGGTGAATCGATATAGAAATCAATTTCTAGTTATCAGGTATAAGACGTACTGCGAATTGTGTTTGAGTCTCAGTGTCTTGCCATGAGCTGGAGTCCAATCTTCAAGTTTTTCTAATTACCCAAACTTCTTTCGAAAGACAGTTGCCAACCCTCGTGCGTGTTCACTACTGGCGGAGATGTTGTGTGCCTGTGAATATTCTTCCGGGAGCGTGAACAAATCTAGTCTTTGCTCTGTAGTGACTCCGTATCTAGCTTTTCCGGTACTTCCGTATACGCCCATTACTTCTTCGAAGGTTGGGTCAGACTCTTGTTGTATATGGTTCACTCCTTCCTCTTTGTCATGGTCTCCTTCGAATAGCGCTAGTCGGTTTTGGTGGACTACTCTCGGTTTTCCATCGGGATCTTGCTTATGCGATAGATGACGTCATTGATTCTCTTCTTGATTAAGTATGGATCTTCCTATGATTTCTGTAATTTTGGAGAGAATCCTTTTTTCCTTGTCGGGTTGTGTAACCATGCTTTATCCTTTTCTTTCAAACTGCCTTCTGTGACCTGTCTATCGTACCGTTTTTTCATTCTGTCGCTGGCAATTTCACCCGTGGACTCATTTATGGCAGTTCGATAAACCACCGCCAATAGGGAAAGATACTGGTCTCAATTTCTCTGGTATCGGGAAGCTACTTTGGACAGGTATTTTCCAATGGCCATGTTCATTCTTTCGACCATTCCATCTGACTGTGGATGCAACTCTGTTGTCCTGGTCTTCTTCATTCCCTGCTTGTTACAAATTTCCTGTAATACCTATCTCTCGAAATTTCTTCCGCGATCGCCGTGTACTTCCAAGGGTACTCCATATCGGCTAATAAATTCTTTCACCAATACATCCGCGACAGTTGTGGCCTCTTGATTCGGGATCGCGTAAATTTCCGCCCGCGTTGTAAAATAGTCTATTAGGACTAGAATATATATACCACCATTTTCTGCAGTCATAAATTGTCCAGCGATATCAAAAGCAATCCTTTTGAAACTTCCAACATTATATGGTTTCACGGGTACCCTTCTCTTGCGATGTGGTCCATTACTCATAACACAAGTCGTACATTTCTTACACCAGTCCTTCACATCGTCGGCATTCTCGGTATAACTAGCTGTCTTCTTCCAAATGACCTCCCGATGGACTGTCCTGTAACTTTCTCAGTATCTCTGCTACTCTCGTTCTCGGGATAACTATCTGTCTTCTCTTCTCGGAACCATCATCGTTTTCAAGACCTCTTTTCAACAGCCCTTCTACCAAGACAAGGGAGTCCTAGTGAGTCCAATATGCCTTGAGTGTCGGTGAAAATTCTGAAACTTCTTGCCAGACAGGTCACCTATTTTCTACCTTCCATTGCCGAATCATCTTTAGATGAGCATCATTATCCTGATCTTCTTTGATTCTGGTGGGTGACCATTCTTTGTTTACTACTGAAGTTATCGAAACTGCGGCTTCCTTAGATTACGCCTTGTTGCGGTGGGTACAGTCTATAGGGCACCGCTGTCTAGACAGGGAGTCGGCATTTCGGTGACTCACACAGCTCGATGTTCGATATTGAAATTGTACTCTTGAAGTCGTTCAATCCATCTAGCGATCTGGCTTTCGGGATTCTTGAATTGCATCTACCACTTGAGTGCTGCATGATCAGTCGACATTAAGATTATTTTGATTATCTGATTTCCCATTAGCAAAACAGTGATATTTTCATTGTTAACAAATGGCTGTCCTACAATAATCGGAACATTTTATACATAATCAGGTATTACTAAAGCATCAACAAAAACATTGGCTTAATCTTTCTTCAGTTCTATGTTTACTTTAGATTTTGCAACAACTGATCCTCCCGCATAACCACATAATCGAACCAACGTAGGCTCCTGTAGTAGTTCTGACTTCTGACTCACGAATAGTAACAGCGACACAACCTGAATCTACGTAAACTCTTGGTGCCTAGTTATTAATAACACAATCGATAAAGTAACAAGTATTATTAGCAGAAGAATTACTACTAAGATTTAATATTGCCATATACTCACCCTTATGATTGATTGTTTCACTCTGCAGTGCTCAACATCATGACCTAGCAGTTGGCACTTCGCACAACTGATCCGTAGTTTCGTACACTTCGACTGAAAATGACCTTTCATTTTACAGTTAAAGCATCGTACATTTGATTCATCAGGCTGCTCGCATTAGGCAAATTATGACGTTTCTTCGAAAGCGAATGACGTAAATCCACTTTTGAGGATGTTCCTAGCGATTTCACTGCCTTTTGCGTAGATACCTCAATGATAGTTTCCTCACGTAACATTGAAAGATATCCTATAAACAAGGTCTCGGGCTGCATTTTGAATTGTCACATCAGAAATTCCATCGATTACGCAAGCAACTGCGTTTTTCCCGTGACCTCACAAGTTCTTATCAATTTCATTTTGCTGAAGTAAAACGATGTCATAGTTTCGGTTGATTGTTTGCCTCTATTCAATATTTTCCGTAATGCTTTTGCATAGTCAACATGATCAGGAAACGTTTTAGCAACTAAAGCCTTCCATTCAGGCTAGGTGTATCTTACAGAACTTAAACTATGATAGAGTGTTCTCGCCATTCCTGAGAAACGTGTTTGCATGTGGTAAATTGTCGTGTCATCAACCCAATTATTAATTTGTTTCAGTTCTTCAATTTTCTCTAGCCACTTAGCGGCAGACATGTTCTCATTTTCTGGTCAGAACTCCGGTATACAGTCACTTTGCAGACTTAATCGAAAAGAATTTGAATTGGAATTTTGAGCTGCTAATCCTGCAATCATGTCTTCTAATCGTTTAATTCGAGCCTCATTAAATTGGCAATCAATCTCGAATAATGATGGAGTGCGAGAAAAGTGTTTTGGTGAGAAGAACAAATGAATACCTAAACTCATTTTTAAGATTGTACTAAATAAGTAATAATTTTATACAAAACATAAAAATTTAACAAAAAAAGTAATGCGCACCACATTTTTCAGGCGACAAAGCAAGTTATTTGCTGTACTACATACGTAACATAGTTATTTTCCAAAATATATCAAGAATAATAAAAATGGCATCGAATTTGTAGCTAAAATTGCAAATGGGGCCTGTTTTTCTTGAATTTTGGGGCCTTGGAAAACTATTTTGGGCCTCTTCAATAATTTTCTCTTATTTCATATAACTTGAACTATACGTTAACAAAATTTCATCCAATTAGGTCCACTCAAACGTGAGATATTAGGTTTACGAACAAGAAAATTCTTTATTTCACACCGTGCGCCGTTTAACTTTGCCCATCTTATACGGACACACCTGCAGTATATGTTGATGAACGCCCGGTATATCAACGAGCACACGTTTTTGTACAACGAAAGTTTAGAGATTCACCCCGTACTTGGAACTATTAACACTAGTTCAAATAACAAATGATGACAATCAAGAATGAAATAACTTCATTATAATTGCGTAAAATAATTGTATAACAAAGCAGTTTATTATTCGGAGTCCTATCAGAGAATGTTCACCTCATCGTCCCCGAAAAACCTCCCGTCATTCAGTCTAGGTATAAAAATGTTACCGCACCCTTCAGATAACGAACCTCAAACATTTGGTGTGAAACATGGTGTTTTTCTTGAACTACTGTACAGGGTGATTACATACAGTACCAGTCCAAAATTATTTAATAAATTTAATTGTTTCAGGTTAATTTGGTGTTGATTTCGGGTTTCTACACTACTTTCAGACTATACCAAATGAGTCCGTAATTAAAATTTAGAAACACGTGCCAACGGCTAAAAATTTCTTAATG
Organism: Galeruca laticollis; assembly: GCA_963921935.1. Lineage (NCBI taxonomy): Eukaryota > Metazoa > Arthropoda > Insecta > Coleoptera > Chrysomelidae > Galeruca > Galeruca laticollis. The sequence continues at coordinate 175,280,802 of OY998177.1, forward strand.
CGGCAAATCCTAATCAACACTAAACTAATGTACGTTAGTGTGCTCTGTTAATAATAGATAAATAAAAACAAATGGACAAGGCTTATCCGAAATAAATATTCAAGGTTGGTCTTGATTGTGTGCCAAAAAGTGAATATGAAATTTCGTAATAATGCTGTGTGTCATCTATATTCTAGAACTTGTAACATATTATGGTAAGGAATTTGCTTAGTTGTCCGTACATTTTTTGAGGATGTTTCGACAGCTTAACTGTAAGCAACCAAATTGTAATGTTTGATTATTCACCTTAATAAAATGGGAAAATATAGTTCGACAGTAAAAATACCAATGTTATTCGTAAATTTTCAGAGCAACCTTAATATTCAGAATAAACGTAAATTCCGCGTTGGACGATAATAGATTAGATTAGTTTTTGTGTGCTCTTTATTAGGTAACTTTATACTTCACCCATTAATGCCCAGAACTATTTTTTTGTAACTGTTTATAAATCTAGTAAAATTATAGGAGTTAACAACATAAATTATATAAATTTATGGTTATTTTGAGTATTTTGTGTATCTTTTTTTCAATAACGACTGTTGCAAAAACGCAATACCGGTTACATAGAAAAAATTTAACAAAACAAAATAGTTTGGAGTAGTTTATTGAAAATACTTATAAAATATAATGTAATTTATTCTGAATGATATTTAAAGAAACATTTCTCATGGAGGGCCACATTACATTTGGTGCATTTTTTTATTGTTGTGGAATGGCACATCGTGTCCTCTTATTTTGTGAATCAATAAAATGACAGATATTGTCATAACGAGCATCTAAAGTAGTACGTTTGCGAATTGACTGCACCGGTCCTGGTCTAGATGGTGGCGTGCCAAAACATGTGCGTAGTCCCTTTGGAATATTTTTTCGAAATTCTAATAAATCCATATCCGGCTGATCTGATACTTCCCTTCTCATTTTACGATATATAAGCCAGGCTTTCTGTACGGCAACGTCAATTCCCCCAAAAAAAGTGGCCAATACCACTTCTTTGATCTCAGGCTTGTTCTGTAATATGCAACGTTTTGATCCATTCGATCCGTTCCGCCCATATTTTCGTTATAATTTTTAACCAGGTATGGTTGCACGACTTTAATTTTTTTATTCTCAGCAAATGAATATCTAGTAACTTGATAAGTTGGGTTTGCACCTTGGCAATTAGAAGCAAGAATTACTAAGCTATTGTCATTCCATTTACATACTAAGAGTTCATTTTCTTTGTCGTAATATATTTCATACTGACCCCTTCCGATTTTTTTGTAACCTCAGATAGAGGGCACTTTGCAACCCTATTGGATCGTAGTGTTCCCACATATCCTATCCCGTCGACAGTCAACTTATCTAATAGTTTTAAATCCGTAAAATAATTGTCTGCATATAAAACATGAGGTATACATTCATCGCCTTTAAGTTTAGGAATATGACCGGCAAACTGCAAAATTATACTTCCACCTAGACCAAATTCTGCTTTATATTTATTTTCTTTACCCTTGGCACCTTGATAAATTTGGAAGTCAATTAGATATCCAGATTTTAGATTCCAGCACCAGCTTTTGCAGCCGAAACGTATTGGTTTCACTTTTATGTGCTGCTTCATTCCATGTCGTCCATAGTATGGGATCATGGCCTCGTCTATACTAGATTCTGTTTCCCAAATTGTATATTCAAAAAAAGATTTTTTTAACATTTCTATGTAAGGTAGAATTTTGTATGTTTTGTCTGTTGGGTCTAACTTTGGGTTATCATTCAAATGAAGGAATCTGATAATGGTCTCAAATCTGTTACGTCGCATACTATTTGTTCCTCCCAGTGCATACGTCTCCTGGAATTTACGTTATATCCACTAACTAATAAAATACCTATAAAGACTTTCAATTCATCAACGCCCAATTCAAGTGTACGTCCTTTTACAATATGGGTAAAAAGTTCATCACTAAAAAAAATTGGAATATTTGAAGCGGAGTAAGCGGGCGCGAATAAAATGATGGCAGAAAATTATTCCACTCCGATTTTTTTTTAGATAGACGGGAACGTCAATTCTTATAGCATATTCTTCATGAAAAATGTTAACAACTGCTTCTGACTGTAATTGGGATCTACTCAAATTGTCAAATGTTCCACCAAAATCTTCATCACCGCTATCTTCATCGGTCAATTCGTGGGGATCGGGAGGGGCTAAATATACATTTGCACTGCTGACTGACTGCATAATGGTTGATTCTTCAAGAATTGTCATTATTTTGTGCGTTCTGACTTTATATATCATTTTTGGCTGAGACCCAACGTGATTAGCCCCTCTACTAAATTTTGGAGAAGATGGAATATTGTTGGACATTTTGAATACTAAAAGAAATAGAAACCTTTTGTCAAAACATATAATTTTTGTTTGTTTTTTTTCTAGTTACAACTAACTTATTATATATAAAAATACTTTATACTTTAGTTCCCGGCGTTGTGAAAACGCAACACCTACAATTATAGGTACTTTTTAAAAATAATTTGATGTTAAATTATTATCAAAAATATAAAAATCATTTCCACATTAAGGAATTTTTTGTATATTAAGGTATATAGAACAATTTAATAATTACTCTCCACCCTGTATTAATCTGAAGGTGTCAATGTTATAATAAAAATGAAAAATACGTATTTTTGGTCATATGCTCTCGTTAAACTTTCCACCCTCCCCCCTATGGCCACCCCTCCATTTTTTTAAATAAAATCTATTCTACATATTGCATTCTTCTATAAAAGGAGATTCCAAAAATGTACAATACCTAAAATAAAAAATAAATAATTTGGGATTAGGAATAATTTCAAAATAATGAACGCATGCATTCATCGAACATAAACAAAACTATTATTTCTCCTTTTTGTATCTAATAGAAAGACACGTACCAAAGATATATGATGTATCTAACACAAACACAACATAGTTACCGAAAAACAGTAGCTTGACGTTTTTTAAACAAAGTACCAAATAGGTAGTTTAGTTTAGACTGTTTTATGCTGCTCGTCCCGGAAGAACTAGATGTATTTTTCAACCATATTAATAATTTACACCCAAAAATTAAATGTACTTTAGAAGTTGAAGAAAATAACTAAACCAATTTTCTTGATTCGAAAATTCAAACAGTTAATAATGTACTTGATTATTCAATTTACAGAAAACCAACACACACTGATGTGACTATTCCATATAATTCCAATCATCCCATGTCAGATAAACTAGCGGCATATTATTATAATTCAATGATACATAGAGCATTTTCAGTTTCTATGAACAAATATAATTTTGATAGAGAAATTAACATAATTAAACAAACAGCCAACATACAACGGTTATCCATTACATATATAAATAGATTTCTTATTAAAAAAGAGGAAAAAGTGGCATTGCAGCTAATATTTCCTAAACAAACAAAGAAATAAAAAATTACAAAACCATCACATATGCTGGTAAAATTTCTAATAATATTTGATAGATAATATCTGTAGCAACAAATACAACAATTTCTTTTAAAACAGATAGTAATGTGATTACAAATTTGTTAAATGTGAAATCAATAATATCCTCATTAAAGAAGTCTGGTATATATATAAACTTGAATTTTGAAATTAGATACAGTGAACACTCACGAGCATACAGATTAGTACAACCAGAGAAATTCCACTCCGTAAAATATCTACTTTACACCAAACGTTCATTGACATCTAACACAGAACAAGAAGTACTACATATTTGTGATAAGAAACAAGAACTAGATTTCCTTGAGGAGTTAGAAATTAGAAGACACTGAAGAAATCCACAATATGAAGTTGTCAATGAAGAACAGATAAGTTTAGGGCAGCGTTTCTCAACGTTTCAGTATTCGGGGCCAAATTTTCAATAACAATTTTTATGGCGCCCCCTACCTTTGTTTTTCATATAATACTAAATTACGACGAATATTATACGTTGAAAATTTAGATCCCATTCCTTGTCTCTAGACTCTACGACTCTAGGCATAGATCCCTAATATAGAACTTAAATTGCAGACCTTCAAAAATACCGCTCCGCTACATCCCATCTATATAGGTAGGTAATGACAGAATCGATGTTTCTCTCTGCTCTCTGGCACTTACGACGGACATCGAACATTCTCGGGGCTTACCGTCACCACAAGAAGTTTCGACCGTGGTTTCGATTTTCTTGGAATATTTTGGAAGAAATGTTGGACAGCGGAGCAAGCGTGTATAAATGCTGCGGCGGTTAGAGGTTCCGGTCACAGATAACCCACAGATAGATGAGACACTGATTGTGGCGCCATCTAAAGAGCCTGTCGACTAAACAATTGAGTTACGTTAAAAATATTTCTGTAATTTTAGGTTTTGGCGGTATATTCAAATTTACTGTATTTTAATTATTTTATTTCAAAAGTACCATTTATAGTCCATCATTTAACATTTCATTCAATTTAACTCCATTAACTCAATAATGATTAGATGTTGAGTTAAATTAAGTAAACTATCAAGTGATGGACCATAAAATAAAACAGTAATCATATAAACAGTTTATTTATTGCTTTCACAAAGTACTTTTTTTAACAAACTGAATGACAATAAATAAACTATAATGTAAAAACAATGCAATAATTAAAAATAATTTGAGTAACATACATTCTAGATTGGAATATCATTAGATTTTTAAATGATGTTAAATCAAGACGAAAGTAGAAAATTATTTATTTTAAGTTTATATTAATTTATTTATTTATTATTATACTCCTATAAACACACAGAGCTGGACAAACTACCGGATTATAACTGCTACTTACTTAATCAAAAAAAGTGTTAGCAATGACTAGTTAACTACTATTTTTGGCAATTTTCTGTGGAAGAAAACATTTGAGTATAATTACTGTGAATGTTAGAACAAAGGTAATTAAAATACTTTCAAAGAAAAAGTTGTTGACTACTACCCAGCTCTGTAAATACAAGGTGCCAAGTAATTACATATAAGAGTGCTAAACAGCACTTGTGACTGCACAAAATTTAAAATAATATATCTCACATTCAATTTCCACTTTAAACACATCTTCATTTCTTTACTGGAAGTATTAAATAGGTTTATACCATAAACTTAAAGCTAGAATATTGCATATTTCTACATTTAAAAGCATTCCGTTCTTATGAAATCATCGCATAAGACAGCTTAGTTACTCTGCAGCTCCTGGCAGTCTATGATTGTTAAAATGTTTCTTACGGGCTCTTAAAAATCCCCCCGTCTCGTGGAAGCCCTTTCTCGTTTCTGGTAGAGCTTCTACAAGTAAACACACAAGATAACAACAATAAAAAAGTAAACACACAGATATGTTTGAAAATTTATATCAACAAAATGAAACAAAATGCGTTTACTATTGAAATATTAAGTTTACACATGTTTTTGTATTAAGCCAAAAAAAATGTGGAAAAAAGGTTTGAATGTTTACATTTTTTTGGTTTTTTTAATTCCTTTTTTTGGAGTTTTCGATTTTTTTAGGAATTCTTGATTTTTTTGGTTTTTAACTATTTTTTTATTTTTTATCTTTATTGGATTTTTGGTTACCGCTAGACCAAATACTTAGTCGTAATACCTCAATAAAAGTTAATACTCACTTTCATTTCCCATAAATTGTCATACCGTGGGCTATATATAAAAATCGGCAAGGGGTCAATACATTCCATCCCATAGCTGGTGGAGGGAATAGCTATAACATAAAATAAAACCCAGATTATTATTTTTTTAATGGGTACATTTTAAAATGGAATTGTCTGAGTATGGTGTACACACTAGATATAAATTGAGTGAATGAAAATACGAGTACTGAGTGTGTCATTTTATTGAAATTCCAGCTAAGCGCTAAAAATATTTGCCAAAATTGGTGATATAGGGCTTCCCATTGGTAAACCTTAATTTTGAATATATATATTATTGTCAAAAATGAAATAATTCTGATTAATACAAGCATCAAATAAATTGAGTATATCTGATATTATTCCTGGATTAATATTTTTATCTTCTAGTAATTTTTTTACACTCTTTAGGAGGTAACATCAAATGAAATGAGTTTAGAGTTATCTTGCAAGTTGAATACTTTTAATTTTTTTTTAGTGCTATTGAATTTTTAATTGAGTATTTAGATGTATATCCGTAACTATTAAGTACATTGTTAATTTTTTTTGCTAATATATTATTAGGAGTATTAACATAAGAAACTACAGGTCTAATTAGTTTCGTTACTTTATGTAAAGGGGCCTTCATGGGTAATGAATCGGAGAGACCTGGTCCCCCTAAAAAAGGGGAACAATTATTTAAGATCAATATATACTCGTATAGCAAAATATACATATGGAGGATACTTCTTCTTCCCAAAATAATGATAATAATAATGCTATTATTGATAAGATAGATTGGTCTAAAGAAGAATCAATTTCAGGTATAAGTCAAACTAAAACTAAACTACAGGTATAATTGGGTTCGCTATTTTATCTAGTTTAACGGTTCCATATAATTGTGAAAAATGAGGATTTTTATTTATGATGGACTTCTTCTCGTAATCACTTGAAAGATATTACTAATTTAAATGAAACTTACTGTTTCTAGATAATTCCACAATATATTGAAAACATGTTAAAAATTCTTAAAATTCATTGACACCTGACACAGAACTAGAAGTACTGCATGTTTGTGATAAGAAACAAGAACTGAATTTCCTTGATGAGTCAAGAAATTAGAAGACACTTAAGAAACCTACAATATCAAGTTGTCAATGAACAGATAAATGTAGGGAGTTCTCCACTTTTAAACTGGCTCTTTAAGTAATGATTGTGAAGATCAGCAGATATATAGTTTTCCTGGTTTTCTATATCATTGCACAGTTATACTGATCTTAATTTGGGAAAAGATATCCAGGATATCCCCTTAGTGCTAATAATATATAAGCTTTAATATTTGTCATATCATACTTCTTCTTTTTTCTAATAACATATAATAAGTCAATCACAAGGTAGGTCATTTCCTGGTCTATCAAAAAATAATTATAAAACATCAGGTAGGCATCAAATGAAATGTAGCCTCTGTTATTCTGACGATGATATTTAATATCAAAACAATTGTCAAATTTCTAAGAATTTTGAACATTTTTCCAATATATTGTGGAATTATCTAGAAAGAGTAAGTTTCATTTAAAACAGTCATTTAATAATATTGCAAAATAAAACATAAGACTTCTAACTTATAAATGTATTCTCTATTAGAATAATGTCGTTGCATTTTTAAAACAAATAATCGTATAAAATTATAGTCATACTACATAATCATTACAGAAGTTGACACAACTAATGATAAATTTTGAACATCACCATAGCGACCGATGCTAATAATTTGTTTTAGGCTGACTCCATTTTTAATCAAATTGACAGATTACATTTTAGATATTTGTCTTTCATCAAAAGAACACAACACACAATTCTTATTGTTTAATTTGTTTTAGTCCTCCGATTAATAGTCGGAAAGGACGGGCGTAAATTATGAGACACTCTATTTTATTGTTGAGCTCTTTGTTGCTAATCAAATTGGAGATTACAACATTTTTATTTATACATTTTTTCATCAAATTACGTTTTTTAATGTATCTTTTTCCGTTTCAGGACGAAACTATGGATCCTAGTGTAGTTGAAACCTACATGGGCGAATGGAAAAACGACAAGCGATCGGGATACGGTATTAGTGAACGATCGGACGGACTAAAATATGAGGGGGAATGGTATAATAATAAGAAATACGGATACGGCGTAACAACATTCAGTAACGGTGAGAAAGAAGAAGGAAAATATAAAACAAACGTTTTAATAACTAGCCAAAAGAAAAAACTATTTTTAATGAGAAGTGCTAAATTTAGGGAAAGGATAGATGCGGCGGTTAATGCCGCTCAACGAGCCTCAAAGATAGCCTTACAAAAATCTGATATAGCTATCAACCGAACAGCCACAGCAAGAGGAAAAGCAGAACAAGCAGATATAGCAGCAGCACATGCTAAAGAAGATTCTGATATAGCAGAAGGCGTAGCTAAACAATACGCGCCCGATTTTAAACAACCTGGTTTAGACAGGCTAAGGGCTAGACAAAATAAATATAGAGAAAGACAGATGCAAAATCAGAGCATTGACATAGAAAATAAACCTAATATGAATTCAATTAATCAAATGCCTAAAATTCCTAACCAAATTCCCAATCAAATATCTAACCAAATTCCCAATCAAATTTCGAACCAGATACCTAATAAAGTCAATCAATTATCTAATCAGACTCAAATGAAATGGACCAATGCTAACCAACAAAGTCAACCCCAAGGCAACAGCTACACACTATCTTCAAATCCCTATCCTCAGTCTCAATATATAGATTCCAATAAAAAAGTGAACAATCCTTACAATAATCCTTCCAGTAGTAATTCTTATAATAATACTGCTCATTTGAATGACAATGGAACGCATCTTCCCAATAATCCCAGTGAAATAACTCAGGATATTGGATTCAAACCATCAGCAAATACTGACATTGGTTTTAAAGCGCCCGATCAAGAAATTGGATTTAAAAACGCCATGGCTCCCAGAAATTCAATACCCACAGAAGAGAATATGCAGGGTGCTGCATTGAGAAGAATGTCAAGGAGAGTGTCTGGAGATCGACCATACCTAGGAAATATTGGACAGCAGTCTTCAATAGACCATTTCGATCATTATAAGAGGCCACCAAGCAGAGACTCCAGCGTTGATAGGTATGTAAACGATACTCATTATTTTAACTCAAGTTGTAAGTAATTTGATGGAGTGTTCAATATTTTTCTCCAGCTCTCACCCTTTCTTCATATCTTACGTCATTATTTTGATCCTTAATGTTGCGGGTATAATTTTCTAGCTTTAGTTTCAAATGAATTGATATATCGTCGGCTTAGAGTGTAAATCATATTACGTAAATTTACTGGAGAAAAACAAACATTCTCAAATAAATAAAAATTAATCTTAAGAACGGGCCTTGATACATCCATTTTATGTTTTTATTCTTTATAAGATGAAATAAAAGAAAAGTTACTTAAATCAGTATTTATTTATTTATTAACACTTTTGTAATCAAGTAATATTTTAATAAAGGAGTTTGCAGTTTTTCATTAACATAAAAGTAACTAAAATATTTTTGTAGTCTATCTATGCATCTTCTGATATAATGTAACTTAAACATACTTTTCGGTTATGTATTTGAAATCTACATCTTAATCACATAGATTAGGAACATATTTTTCAGTCTCTATAAGGAATCGATACATATTTCCAGTCCAGAGCTAAACTATCACAAAACTCAATTCTAGTACTGAATGAACAATTGAGGATAAAGGATGAACATAAAACTAACAGAAGTCTGTTCTATCATATTCGCTTTGTTCCCTAAATAAACAGAAAATGCGGAATTATGAAGCTAAAAAAGAATGAAAATAAATTATTAAAAATTTGCTTCAAAAAGAATATAAAATGCTTCTTTTTTACGATAAAAAAGAATTGAACATACAAAATTCATCAAACGCCAGCCCATATTATAATTTGAAATAAAACAGAATAAACATGGAGAAAAAATATTCCAAAAATCTAACTCACCAGCAACTATGTGAAACCACAACGATGTAAGGTACTAACTTATAAATTTCACTGATAGGAAGAGACTTTTCCAATGTACGATATCGTTTAAATACCCGAAATTTGGAAGAGAAACAAGTTTTTTAATTTCGAAACATTAGAACGACGAAATTAAAATACCCATAGTCTGATAGAAATCGTAACAGCCGATCGGCTTGTTACAAAGGGTTCTCTAAACTAAAAAACAAAACAAAAATTCTCTCCAAATTTATAAAAAATATTGTTCTAGTATTTACACTTTAGGTAACTACTTAGATTAGGCACACACTAATTATTCTCAACAATTACATAATACGAGTAGTAACTAGCTAATCATGAGGTAAATTATCATAATAATGACGGTAGTCCTGAGGTAAAGTGCTTTTTAAATATTGCAAGTCTTCAAACTTCCTCCTTGTAATTTTTCTTTTTGTTGGGTGCTGATTTCGAAGCGCATCAAAAGGCAAGGCAATTACAGCCGGTGATTTTCTTTGCGGTAGTATTTTCCACTCATCGGTGAATCTCAGTTTAAAATATACATCACCGGCTGCAGTGTACTGAAGAGCTCTTATACCTATCAGTAACTTTAGCGTCACCTTTTCCACGTCCAGGACGAATACTTCTAACAAAATGTACTTAATCGAAGCTTTTAAAAAAAGCATGGTTTAAGTACATTGCATAAGGTCTTGGGTTTTTTCTTGCCAGTCTGGAAATAGAGATATATTCCGCAGGAACATTGATATATTTTTTTAAAAAGCCCGCTCAACAGAGGAATGGATGCTGTCCGCTTCCATCTGTGTATACCCAGCTTCTAGAAACTTTTGGTCCATAATTATGTTGTGGTTCATTGCCGCCAATAGCAGTACATTGGACATTACACAGTTCCTGTTTTGATCGGTACAGCCATCGCTATAAAAAATGATTTTAGTTGGTTTTTCTGATTCATTTTGTAGTAAAACCTTATTTTCAATTAAACTAACCCATATAATTGCAAACTCTTCGAGTTTAAGCCTTCTTGGGTTTCGTTCCATAAATAACAATAACAGTTTTTGTTCTTCAAATTATAAAATGTAAGATTGTGTACTTGGAGTTCCGTTCTATATTATAAACTACTAATTTTTGATTTGGGTGCCATGAGAACTGCCTGCAAATCAACTGTTAAAACAAAACTTTCTTCAGCTTTGTCCTTTTCTTTCTCTGCTAGGGCTTCTTCTTTCTTTCTTTGTTGTTCTAAGTAGTCTTAATGAGAATTATTGCCAACTTTGAAGAGAGCACATATCTCACATTGATCTTTTTTAGGATACTACAATCCGAGATTTTGGACATCAAATTCTTCATAAAACTTGCAGATGGACAAAGCATGCACGTTGCGTGTCTTACACCAATCATTCACATAAAAATCGTATAGGGATCATTTTGAACGCCACTCAGGCAACAAATAATTTTTTTGTGTACTAGCACGACAGTAGTGCGATTTCATTGCTGGCAATGATTCTGAAAAAATTCTAAGCTCATGACGTTCTAATTCAAAAGGCTTATAGGTGGAATTTTTAGTTTTAAGCAAATCCGACTCTTTGTTGCTCCTTTCAGAAACAGGACGTACTTGTTTATTTTTCCAATTGAGAATTGTCCATCTTCCGATTCCAAGAGTTTACAGACTTTGATTGGCGGATCTCCTTCTTTCAAATACTATAACAAATATTGTGTTCTTTTCGATTCTTTATCGTTGTTTCTCCCCCTTGGTCGCTTAATAGGTATGGATGTCACAAGACTATTACCATATTTTTTTTTCTGGCCAGCTCATACTCCAAAATTCTTTGAATATATTCAGCCTATCTGTTTCTGTAAATGTTGAACATTCTAAAGATCCTTTTTCAGTTTCTTTTCACACGCTACACGATCAGGAAGAAAATGAAGTAGATCCATCTATTCTCCAATAATCTAGGCTTACTTGGTATTTTGTAATTCCATTTTTCTTCCATAATACTTTTTTCCATTTTTTCTCAAGTTTCTGTTTTTTTCGGCAAACCAATTTGATTTTTGAAACTGAATACGTTTCTTTCTTTTCTTGCTTTTCTCTGGATAGTTTTCATAATCAGATTCCGAGTCAGAATCAATTTTATACAGTACTAAGTCTTCTTGTATGCTTTCATCTGATATCAAATCTTTCATTTGATTGAATCTGTTTGAGGCACTAGGACCAATACTATGGGTAGCACTTGGCAAAGAGTGATTGTTTTCGGTTTCTTGGAAATTACACTGGTCGATAATATCTTCAGATACCAGAATTTTGTTACGGTAGTGCTCATCAGCTCTTGTGCAGTTGACCAAACTGAACAAGGGCGAGTTTGAAGGTGAAAGGTTCACATTCATGTCTTTGAATTGAACTTCCTGTTCTACATTTTGAGTGACAACGTCATTATTTATGTTTAAATTCACTGTGGCATCAAAAAATGTCGATGTATTGTTAGGTACAAGAATACTAGAAATATCCTCCAATATTACCTCATTTGATATGGACGGAGAGAGACGGTTGCAATGAACACTGTTTGTGTGAATCATATTTTCAGCATTAAGCATATTTGAGCTAAAGTCATGAGATACCGTATCAGATAAATTTATGTATTCAAGTTTAACATTTTGAACTACAGACCAGAAATTGCCGTTTTAGATGATTCTGGCTTCTTCTGTTCATTTTCTGGTTTACTTGTATGACACAAGTCCAAGATTTTTTGGCTCCACCAATGAATCCTTGAAGACATCTGAAAATGAAGCAAAAATTAACAAGTTATGTAAATAATAATCATAAGAATAACAAAGGTGAATATAAAATTATAAACTCCGTTTGAATACAAATATTCCGCCTAAATATAAAAAATATATTGTATAACCCACATTTCTGAATGTGATTAAAACTGAAATTGAACAAACAGATAAGAAAGTGAGATGTTAATCGAAGCACTCAAAACCCTGTTAAAATGTTAATAATTACTTACAATACATAATACCTGCTACTAGTACAATAATTCTATGATTTACTTTGAAGAAAAACTGCTCACTCCAATCTGTTCAAATTGTAGGTTAAGTTACTTTTCAATGGCAATAATACTCATTTTTCATTAAAGTTTAAAAAAGTAATAATTTGATAACAATAAAAATATATACCTCTTCAATGTTTTAATAATTCTAAAACCTTCGTTTATACCAGTAACACCGAACTGAGTAATTTTTGCTAGAGCACACGCCGACATCGAAAACTCAGTAGAAAATACCAATTAAGGTGGATTTAGCCGCACACTTTAGAAGTTATGGATTTGACTGTTTCACTCATCACGCGTTTTTATCAATTTAAAACGAAAGTTGACAAAAGCTGTTTTTATAGATTGTGTATTTTTCCCCTTCTGAATGATAGGAAAAACATAATAACGGTGAAAAATGGATTTAGCAGGTTAACACTCTAAACCGACGATATCTTTGACTTAATTATAACCAGACTCTCTAAATAGTTCCATTTTTTTTTCGTTCCATTAAACTCCAAACTACTACTTCGAATAATAGCTTAAGCTTCATGGTATTTTCTTCACGTGCAAAATTTTCTTTCATAATATGTAATATAAATGACAGTACAAACCATCCAAACGAATTATACCTCTCCTCTAATCATTGATCGCAGCTTGAGAAGGGCTTGCTGCTATGTGAATTTCAGAGACGTCAATGCCTTTAGCCATCCACTTATTTCGTTATGGAAGTAGATTGATAACTAGCAATGAAATATCGTGAGTGGTATCTTCAAGCTTTTTCTGCGTGTTGTAGCACTGAATTGATTTGCAATTGTTTTCTTTTTATTCTCATTATTTAATTTAATTTTGCAGATATTCACGAGCAACAGGCCGATTGAGTAACGCTATGAACTCAAGACAACCATCAGTAGATCGTACAGCTAATCTTGGATCTACTGAAACTCCAGAACGAACACTGCGAGCACCATCTGCAACTAGAGGAAGTACCCCAGCACCACCTAACCTCACAAATCCCTCATCAATAGCTAAAAACGGCTCCGTCATGACTGGAAACGCAGTGAAAATGACCGGTAGTAACGCCAAGTTGACAGGAAATTCTACACCTGTACCACCTTTTGAGGATATCATAATGAGGAAGCGTGGATTAGGGCAAGACATCGTACCTTCCCTCAACCAACCAAAAAGGACTGAAAGTCTTTTCATCCCTGGGCAGCAAACCACCCCTGCTGCTAAGGTCAGTACTCCTCAGGTCGGTATCGGTTGATGACGTTTAAGAGTGATGAGTGAGTTTTGGTTTCGCTTGCATTGAAAATACGAAAAATAATAAGGTTCATATAGTATTTTTTTATTCTGTTTTGCCGATCTTTGATATTTTAAAAGAAAGTGCTATGATAATCCATTTTGAGATGATAAAAAAGTTGTATCTAAAATTCATTAAACAATAATAAAATAATATGTTTCATCAATAAATAATGCATAGTTTTACGTAAAAATTTAAATGAATAGTTCATTTTGTAATAATTTTATACTCCAAATCCGAATCTAACCGCAGAATAGCTCTTTTATAATTCAAGTTTTTGTAAAATTCTTACCAAAAGGTGCAAAAAATATAATATCTTCGTTTATGGCACATCGTGAATATTTTTTTTCTAAGCAAGAGTTATACGTCATTAATCGAAGCCTAGTATTTGAGTTACATCTTCGTTCTTGCCTTAAATGGCTAGATTTTCTATTGATCCTGACTTCAGACAATATTGGAATATATCTCGTAACTTAAAATTGAACAGTAAGAGTAGTAGTACACTGCATGTCCTATAAAACTGGTACAACTATAATAATTAAAAATAGTGTTTTTCAAACTGTGTAAATTTATCTTTTAAAATGTGTCAATGCTATAAACTAGTTGATACGGTATAACTTCTAGGACAGTGATGCCAGCTCAACAAAAATGTCAGTAGATGTAATGATTAAATTAAATGTTTTAAAGCAATAAAACGAGATTGAAAAACTTTAAATTTATTATAACATTTATACAAAAAGAGTAACTAGATTAAATTTAGAAATATTGTGATATTTTAATAATTACAAAAATATTACATTGTTACTGGTTCGAATATTTTTTTAAATAGAAGAAGGTTGGTTTATTAGATGACTGGGGTGGGACAAGGATCAAGTTGTTGTTAGAAAAATAGGAAATGGAAGACTGTTTTTAACTAGAATAAAGCTAGACTGAGCTTTAACTGATTATTTATAGGAAAATCCCTTTAATACGGCAATGTATGCAAAAGTTGCAGTAAACTTTAATGCTTTTAATAACTACAGCATTGAGAGGAATTAGAAAACCTGATTAAAAGAATTGTGCATGTGTTGCCATAAAACTTCAAAAATACCAACAAAATTTCAATAAAAAAGAATAAAGTTTACAGTTAAACAAAATTAGGACACGAGATCCACGTAATTCAAAATTAAAGCGACGATGACACAAATAACCTAGAACTGGACCAGGACCTTATAAAAGGAGTGGGAACTTGTAAGTATTTGGGAGTTATATTTAACAAACAAGGAAACATCCAAGATGAAATTAAAGAAAGAATTAATAAGGGGAAACAAGTCACACGATCTCTAAACTCAATACTTTGGGACAAGAACATCACTATAAAAACGAAGAAAAGAATATACAAAACCGTTTTTGAAACTGTAATAACATATGGAGCAGAAGTATGGGACATTAGTACTAGAAACCGTAGTAAACTCCTATCAGCTGAAATGGATTTCCTAAGACGGAGCAGCAGAAAAACTAGAGTAGATAGAATTAGGAACGAAGCAATTAGAAATATGACGAAAACAGACACAAATCTGATAGAAAAAATTCAAGAAAAACAGCTCACATGGTTTGGACACACAAAGAGAATGGGAGAACATAGATGGCCACGACGAATACTGGAACGAGATAGATGAAGCCATGGAGGGATTTGGAAGAAGACTTGTGCTTCGACCGAAAAAATTGGAAGCTGAGAACGAAAGGCGGCCTAGGCTGTAAAATAAATCCGTATTCATATATATATATATATATATATATATATATATAAATAAAATTTAAATAAATTAGTCTCAAATCACCTGACATTGAACAATCATCTGACGCTGTCAAAAGTCTTCGTTGTTTAGTTGATGTCTTCATTGGTTTCTAAGTAATTCAATCGAAAGTAGCTTGTTTCGTTTTTGAAAACTAATATAAACATAATGAACATAATGGGAAGTAGATTTGTTAAGACAAACAGTGAAAAAATTACGTCATAGCAGTGACGTGACAAGGATTGGCGTTTTTTCGAAATTTGAAACATTTGAAATACATATTTCATTATTTCAAATTAACAGCTTTTACTACCATTTCTACAACAGCTCAATTTTGAATACATTTTCATACATTATCCCTTGCTCTCAACCATTCATTTTCAATTTATTTCAATGTCCCTCACCTAGATCCAATTTATAAATTTCTCCTCATCTTTTATAAAATAATATTTATAACGAGATATGTTTTTCCCCATCCAGTTCACCTTATGCATAAATAAAAAAGCTTTTAAAATGATTGAGGTAAATTAATGTTTCACTTAATAAATTTAAATATTTTGTTATAATTATGGTAACGTGTCAATTAAAACTAAAAAAGATATCAAATAACATCATAAATTACACTGGTAGACCAAAATTTTTTTTTGCTTTAACGTAATGCGGAATAGCATACTATAGTAGTAGTACTGCATACTATTTAAATACGAAAATGTCCAGACAAAAGCTGTAGCACGTAAGGTTTTTTGTTACATTATAAGAACCACATACAGAACAGTTACGTTTAATATTTATTTAAAAAATTACTTTACACGTTTTTTAATGTTGTGTATTGACTATATTTGTATAATTGATATTAAATTAACATATATCAAATCACAAATATTTATTTGTAACACATTTTATTTTTTCCTTTTATGGGGAGTCATATCTTCCCTCTCCAAAAATCAGCAGTAATCACCCTTCATGGCTGGATCCCATTGCACATTTCCATTGTTCTGATAACTTGGTGGAGCCTTTCACCATGCTCACCGTTGACAGTGATTGATGTGGGTAATCAAAAGGTTATTATTAGTTTACGAATTAATTTATCAATCGAATTAACAGTAATTATATGCAGACACAACAACCTGCTACTCACTGGCAGTGACAAGCTACGGCATACATGAGAGATATATAGACTGTAGCGCCTTCTATCAATGGGAAGCCTAAGCATAATATCGCGGATTTCCTAATTTTACTTAACACACCACCTCAATAGAATGTTATTGTTATTCTAACCTAACAACTGAAATTGACAACATCAGCTGATTTGACGACACAAAATTA
The DNA here is from genome assembly GCA_963921935.1 of Galeruca laticollis. Lineage (NCBI taxonomy): Eukaryota > Metazoa > Arthropoda > Insecta > Coleoptera > Chrysomelidae > Galeruca > Galeruca laticollis. The sequence continues at coordinate 175,297,952 of OY998177.1, forward strand.
TAAACAATACCTACATTTCATTGAAAACGTAAACAAACAAAAAAAATGAAAATACAATTTGTAAAAACCTTAACAAAAATAGTGTGTGCACAAATACATAACATTGTAACTAATGAGTATATAAATACAATTATCAATTCATGATGAGTAAATGATTCAAATTCAATCAGCACAATTTTGGCTAGTATTAATGTAGTCATTTAAAATTTTCTTTTTAATACATAAATCTTTGATGAAGTGATAACATATTTTGATATGTTTACCTCTTTTTGAGTTCTCAAATGTGTGCATCATTGAAATTGCAATCATATTGTCCACTTTTAGCTTAACACTATCTTCCATCTGGGTATTGAATTCTGATAAGACGCCCTTAACATTCATAAGCTCTTGAGTTGCAGAAGCTGCTGCTATATATTCAGCTTCCATAGTTGATAAAGCAACACAATTTTGCTTTTTAGAGTGCCAAGCAATGGTATTTCCGGAATGAAAACAGATAAATCCACTGATACTCTTTTTGGCCTGTCTATCTCCTCCCCAATCGGCATTTGACATTCCTACAAGTTTCCCATTTCCCTTGATGTAATTAGTTAATTTCAGGTATCGGAGTACTCATTTCGCTGCAATCCAGGCTTGATTGGTTGCATTATCCAAGTATCTACTGAGGTATGATACACTAAATTCTAGATACCAATGAAATATACATAATACTACATACCAATCTGCGATAGGGAATGTCTTTTCTGATTAAATCTTCATTCAAGTTAAAATTAACCTCTATAGTCACTGGTCGACATTCTTCTGAACCAAATTCTTTGCACAATCGATGAATCATTCTGGTTTGTACACTTTTCAAATCGTCTTCAGTATGGGTAATTCCCATTCCTAGGAATATTGAGACTTCAGTACTGATTTTAATATTAAATTCTTCATGCAAGTCTTCAATCAACTTGTTTTTCTCCTTTTTTGTTCCACTTATGAGAGCATCATCTACACAAAGTACTAAAAAAATATTTTCTTTTTTCTAGAGACAAAAATCGGGTTTCGTTCTTTCAGATTTCAACTTTAACATGACTTCATTGAATCTAATATTCTAGCACTTTGGAGAACTTCTCAATCCATATAATGCTCTATTAACTTTAAAATAATTCGAGTCACTTTTTACTCCTTCAGGCCTTTTAATGTATATTTCTTTGTCCTGCTGACCATTTAAAAATGCAGTAGGCACAACTAGTTGTTTTAATTTCCGGCCTTTTTGTACTGCTATGAATTCGTATTGTTGAAAGCTTGCTGACTGGTGCGTAACTAAACTCACCGCCTATTGCATATGATTCTTGGAAGCCTCTAGCCACTAATCGGGCTTTTTTAGTGCCATCTTCTTTTAATTTGAAAACCCAACGGGTATCTATTGCAATCTGATTATTTGGTATTTGAGGTGAAGATGAAGTATAGTTTATTTACGATAAAAAGACGATGACGTTGCAAAACAAAATATTGTGATGTTGCCAAGCTGTAGTTTTTTCCTTTACTTAACGAAAACTAGAAAAGTCAATCTGATGCTAGATTGACAGTTCTTATTTTCCATTGTTCCGTGCCTCGTAGGGCGTAAGTAAAAATATTTATTTAAATATGAAAGGCTTGTATGATAGGCTTGATTAATTTAATATGAATATTTTTCATGAACAACTATGGATAAGATACAAGAAACAGTAACCAATCATTCTATAATCGAATTAACATTTAATTATTTTACATAGAAGGGGGTTAAATGACGAACTGTAGGTCCTTATACCTTCTTCTATGCTCTGTAGAACCATCTTCAAGGGCACTGCAAGGATTTACGCTAACAGGAATCAATACAAGCTGTAATCATCTCCATGCAAATTTAAATATTGTTTCTTTATACAATATCTATTATATTTATTATAATAAAAATAGAATGGAAAAGAAAAATATAGATACACAGAATAAAATTTTGTTACAAGATAGAAAAATAAAAAATCTCCCATTTTATCAGTATTATTTATGTAGAGATACTGTGGTCGTTGTTTTAATTTCTGTATTATAAAATACCTGTACCTAATTAATTTAATGATAGTTATTAGTGATTTTGAAAAGGTGGAAATAAAGCATATTGGATAAAAATATACAAAAAATAAAACACAAGATTTCCACTACTCCACTACAAAATCATAACTATCTTTATCGTCACTGTCAAAATTAATAATAAGTGGAGGCACATCCTGTCTATCAAATACTACTTCTCAATCCCACCCATCTTGTATAATTTTTTCAGTGTGCTCTACTGTCTTTGATCAAATATCAGAAGTCACTTTTTCTAAATACTTTTTCCATACGCCTATTGCTTGTTCTATTGAAGAACCATCAGTTCCCAAATGATCTTTATAAAATTTTTCAACTATGCCCCAAATATGTTCAATTGGGATTAACATACAGTCGTGCCTTTGTGACCATATTTTTCAGATAATATGTCAGCTTCATATACTGTTGGTGGTTTATTCCTACAAAAATGCATATATTTAAACAAAATAAGTTATCTAAGTATTACCATAATATATTGAAAAATGTTTATATCAACTTACCGTTGTACTAAATTCATTAATTGGGTTTCCAGGAAAGTATTTTCAAAAGGAATATCATTTTGTATCAACCAGTTCTGTATATCAGCCTTTTTAGTAGCTGTTGTTGGTACTTTATTGATCACTGTAGTGTGATAACTTGCATTATCCATTACAATTGTGGCAGGTTCTTCCAAGTTCACTAAAAGCTGGTATTCAAACCAATGCAAAAAATGTCTGGGTTCATTTCACCGTGGTAATCATCATCCCTTTTTTTGGAAGAAAACCAGCCCTGCTTCAGGAATAAATCCAGAAGAGGAACCAGCATGCAATACTATATACCTACAATAAGGAAATAACAAATTACTACTAGGTTTCCTAGATAGATTGCACATCTCAAAACAATTACTAATAATTATATAGATTTAAATAAAATAGTGAGACTAGTAAATATTTGAAAAGGTCTTAAAATGGCAGGAATGTTAGTACATCATAAATTAATTGATAAATTTTATTATTCAATTATCTTGGACCACCAATTTTGGTTTTTTTCACGATTCTATGATTATAATCTTGCCAAGAACGTCCAACAGTACCGTCCTTAAATATGCAGGTCTCATCCAAAAACACAAGTTGATATAAACCTTCCCTTTTTTTTGACATATTCATGTAGAAAATGTACTTAAAGTTTTCAAGGTTATGTGTTCCTCTGTTAGTTAATTGTGAATATAATAAAACAGTAAATTCAATATACTCACTGTTTCCATACATTTCGTATATAACAGTTCGGAAAGCATTTTGGTCAAAGTTATCAATTTCAACAGTAGGTTTTATGCGTTGTCTCTTTTTAGGTGGGCTTTTAGGCTGTTCACCTCTATTATGCTTGGCGGCAATACGGTTAATAGTGGTAACGTTAAGTTGTAAAGCTTCTGCAATTCTCTACAATATAATTACTTAAATTTATGAAAGAATAATATATTAACCTAACCTAACATCAAAAACATTTAATCATTTACATTTAAGTATGTAACAATAGTATTAATAATGATGAATACAAATAGTGAATACTAATACTTACGTCTCTTACAGCAGTAAGCGAGAAAAGCGGGCCCCCATTTCGGCATTCTCGTTGAAAATAGCTCAACAAAGATGTTACCATCTCTTGATATTTTCTGTTCGGCTGCTTCGGCATTTTATTAACCACACACTGCAGATTTGCCTGAATAATTAGTTATGAAAATAACTGTTTTCTTAATCTTAAAGAAGCAATGCATTTAATAGCACCAAAAAAACTTGTAAATATTAGACGATGATCGAATGTCAATAAACGTCAAAACAAACTGGGGAATTCTACCAGTTGATTTGACAACGTCTTGAAGTTTTGCGAACCCGTTAGCTGTAAATTGCCCTGGCTGTTGAGGATAAATTGTATTCACGGTTGGTGGATTAATATTTATTCTGATAAGCAGGAAAGTAACTAAAAATGACATCATCGTCTTTTTATCGTAAATAAACTATATTAATCTTTTGGTGTGAGTTTCTTTTTGGATTGCTTCATTCCATTCTGGACACCATATGTTTTCGGCTCTTCATATGATTCAGACAATAAACAATAAATTTCATATTCATCTAGATTGTAGGTGATTTGGTCTTTTTATTTTTCTTCCACTTCTAGTTTGAGTTTCATTTTCCATTACTTCGTCGTTGTCATTTTCAATTTTTTCTTCGCTCTCTTCATAACTTTCCTATCTGTTGTCTTCTCTTGGGTCTTCGGCATTATGCAATTTCTCTTCATCTATTTCTTCTTCGTTTGATTCATATGGTTGAATTTTTGATTCAACTTTTTCTTCATTTGTTTTTTCATGATTTTTTTTTGCTGAAATTCGTCAAAACGTACGTAACTGGACTTGATAACTTTACCTTCTGAAGGTATCCAGAGTCTATAGCCGCCTCCACAGTATACCACCATAACAGCTTTTTGCGTCTTTCGTTCAAGTTTATTTTCCCTTGGTAGTTGAACATACCAGGCTCGACAATCAAAAACGTTTAGTTTACTAATATCATTACGGCCATGCCATTTTAGTGATGGGGGTTTCCCTTTACCGACGACTGAAGTAGGTGTTCATTTAATTCGTATACTGATGACATTATTGCTTCTCCCCAGAATGACTTGGATACACATGCGTCGATAAACTTAGTCCTGACCATATTCAAAAGGGTTCGTTTCATGCGTTCTGCTTTACCATTCATCTGCGGACTATAGGACATAGCATACATATATTCTAAATGAATGGTCTTACTTTTGGCAAAATCTTTCAAATAACGTGATGTGAATTCACCACAATTGCCCAAACGAAATATTTTAATTTTAGGACCAAATTATCTCTCAGTTTCATAAATATAATCCATTAGATTTTGTTCGGCTTCATTTTTGCTTTCCAAAATTTTTACAATAAGGAAATATGAAAAATCATCCAAGAATACCTGATAATATTTTCCTCCAGTTACTGTACAAGGCGTTATTGGTCCGCATAGGTCATTGTGCACAAGTCTTGTACGTTTTTCATTTGGTTGGAGTGTTGGCCTTGTAGCTTTTCCTTCCATACAAGAAGGACAAATCTTTTTTGGGAACGCCTAATCCAAGTTGCCTGAAAGCTTCTTTTCCAGCATGTCCTAACCTTTGATCGCATGCTTCAGCGTCCACACTAACATGACAATTTTGATTCAATATATAAAATCCACCTTTATTATGGTATTTAAGGGAGAAATTAGGTCCACAAATATTTGTGTTTTTTTTATTACTATTATCTTGTGTCCTTTTTCAGTTATTTTTGAAGTTGAAATGAGGTTATGCTTCAAATCTGGAAAATGAGGGCTTCGATGACAATGCTCTGACCCTGGTACTTTGCATTTAATTGTCCCAACTTGTTTGACAGACATCAAAATTTCACCATTTCCTATGTGAATAGATATGTAATTGTCCAATGTCTTGACATTAGTCATATAGAGTTCCCGATTTTCTTTCTCAGTGATTACTACCTCCTGAGTCCAATACAAAGCTAGTGCGTCCAATATTTACACCTGAGTCACACAAATTAGCAGCATAAAAAACAACTTGTTGATCATCATCAGCTGTATTTGCTTGTTGTCTGTTTTGTCCTTGATAGCCTCTGTTTTGATTTTCGGAGATTGCTCCTGAATTATTCGGAGATTCACTATTTTCATCATTTCTTTTAGGACAATTTGATTGGAAATGGAATTTACTACCACATACAAAACATGCTTTTGTAAAAGCTTTAAAACTCACTTCATTATTGTCTCCACGTGCATTAGCTACTCTAGATCCTAGTTTTAGCTCTTCATGTAGCAGCCTGGCCTTCACAACATTCATTTATACATCACTAACTATTTCTAAGGCAGTCACTACTGTATCAAATTTGAATGGCAATGATAACAGTAAGTGGAACACACGACCACTCTCGAGATCTTTAAGGTCACTTATTATTGAATCGAATTTCAAGAAATGGTCCTCCAAACTTTCATTGATTCCAGAGAGTAAACTGAACAATTTTCTCCACTAAGGTAATTTAGTAAAACAACTTGTTTTAACAAATATATCTTTTAGGGCTTGTAATTGCTCTTTGCAGTAGCACAATCTTTAACAATATCGAAATGCTCATCTGACACACTCTGAACGATTATGGACTATACTTTAGCATCAAGTCTCTTGAATTTTTGTTGCTCTTCAATTGATGCGGTCGACGGTGGCGAATCATTTTCAATAATATCATTACACTGTTCTCTAGTTAGCAAAGTCAAGATGCGAAATCTCCCAGTTGTGGAAATCATTCGCTTCCAAAATTGCCACAGAAAGACTACTCACAGCTGCCATTTTGTTGCTGCATCTTTTTCACTTTTTGCAAACTTTTCGCGATTACGCTAAGGAAAATTACCCACAGTTTACCCAAGGAACAGTCTTGAGCCCATAACCTGATTGATGTATGTAATTAAAGACTTATTTTTAGTTTACGGATTAATTTAATAATCGAATTAATAATAATTATATGCAGACACAACAACAACAACCTACTACTGATTGACAGTGACAAGCTACGACATACATGACAGATATACAGACTGTATTGCTATCTATCAATGGGAATCCTAAGCATAACATTGCGGATTTTATAATTTTACTTAACAGACAGCTCCCAAATTCTCAGGAAAAAATCAGCCAAGCGATTTATAGGAATCTAAAAGTTAATTAGTTAGCTGTTCGTAGTTTGCATCCATATTGTTGCTCAAAAGTCCCCTCACGACACTTACAAATGAGTTCCAAGCTCTAAGTTCTTGCGTGATAAGCTTTTCTATGATATTAATATGGGCAACTAGTGTAGCTGATTTCAAATTTCCATTATGTAATAACACAGCTTTCAAACTATATTTTGATGTCTATGAACAAGCGCCATTCACAAGGAGAATGCTTGGTATCGAGTTCCTGCATTAAATCATCGATATCAGTACAGGCACATAACGAATTTTCCATATTGTAAAATGTAGAAAACGCGGCATTAATTTTTCTAAAAGTTGTTATTTTTGTTTCTTTGGCAAGTAAGTTCTACTCCTTAAGACGAGAACCAAGAAGTTCTGACTGCTGTTTTGACAACCCTAAATCCCGTAGTAAATCATTTAACTCTTCTTGAACAATGAAATGTGGCTGGCTGGAACTGGAGCCAGGCGTGAACCGTTATTATCTCCATTACTTTCCAAAAAACTATCTTGCCAATTCAAAGACGCTGTCGGTACTGGTAGGTCTGCATTGTGAGGAACAGCTCTTATGGCAGATTGCAAATTTGTATATTCGATCTTACGCTTTTTTTTTGGAATAACCTTCATTCTTTGTCATACTAAAATAGCAATCATCAAAATGGTTAATGGGTTCTTGCCATACCATTGAAACTACAAAAGGCGTACGTTTTCTCTTTCCTTTCATCCACTGAACCAGTGACACACTACAGCTGACACGGCACACATGAGGAGCCCACTGTTTGTCTTGATACCGATTACAACACCAAAATATATGAAATAAGCCATTTTCATTGAATTGTCTGGTTTGTAACTTCACCATAAATTCTCCACAAAAACATGTCAGGAGAAAGTTTGCAACTGCGGCGCGTTTGACTTACCATTTTGGTCGTTATAAAATTTTTTTAACTACACAGAACCATTCACTTCAAAACTCAAATGTAAACTAAATAAGAGAATAAATAATCCAATCTATTAAATCTATCTGCTTATAAATACAGGACGTGGTGAACATGGCATAGTAGAACACAAAATATTAGGGTGTGAACGGAATCGGAGAATTATTCATCAGTTTATGAATATGTTTAATAAATATAAATCGTTAGAACGACCAATAAATGTATATGAATTAATAACCTCAAACAATATGGAAATTTATAAATTGATTTATCAACATATTCGCAATGTGGATTTAAGAATTTAAGTATCTTATTATAAAAAATTTAAAAAATGTAAAACTAAAAACAAAAAAAGGAACTAAATAATAACGAAAAAAAGAATAAAAATTAAAAAATTAGACGTGAAAAATAAAAAGAGAAACTAAATATATATGGAAAAAAATAATAAACAAAAACAGGAACTAAATAAAGACGAAGAAAATAAAAAATGCAGAATAAAAATAAAATAAAAAAATCCCAATGGCACAGGACAAATTGGGCAGGCTTATTTCAGTAACATGTTTGCATAAAACCCAAAATAAAAAATTAGATACAAAAGTAATAGAATGTTTTGAGATGTACAAAAAACCAAAGTAACATTCTGGCATCAAATCAAAAACAAAAAAATAAAAAAAATTCTGGTAAACGAAGGAAATACAATTTTTTTTCAATTTTGACAGGCCGCCATTTTGTTTTTACTGGGCCGATTTGGCTCATTAACGAACTCGTCCAAGATTTTGGCCTAACCGATTTTTGTAGCGAGTTTGGTTTCGATCCGTCAAAAAATACGCCCTCTATCGTGCTTACAAATTCCGTTATAACACATACATACATATATATATATATATATTTATATATATATATATATATATATATATATATATATATATAATAAAAGTATTATTTTAATTCAACCTTCTTAAATAATTTATTTTTTCAATTTCTTGGGTGTCAGGTTGTGTGTTTTGAAAGCAAGCTCAAGATTCAAACTACAAAAAATTAACAATTCAAGAAATGGTGCACATTAAAAAGGAAGAAAATACAGTCAACGATAAGCAAGATGTAAAAAACTTAAGTCAGATTTATCATAATTTAATAAAATAATATATCTGAAGTCTTTCCGTACTCCCCCTGTATAATGTCGTAGAATTTGTATCGATGGTACTTGTTTTAAATGTCTGTTTTATGAATGTTTTTTACCTATTGTATATGTGTTTTTTAATTTTAAACTGTAAACGATGAAACTTGATTCAGTCAGTAACAAACTTTGAGAGAAAGTTCCTAACCCAGGAACGAAACGTCAGTAACAATAAAATAATTTAATTAATTACACAACCTGACACCCAAGAAACCTTTAGAACGGAGGGTGATTTTGGCATCTAGGAACACCAAAACGAAAAACTGCATTGAAGTCACGTCATGCTACTCTCTAAAATAGCCCTATTTCATTCTGAAATAAGCCTAAAAGATAATTTAAGTAGCTTATAGTATAAAACATATATTTCATAAATTATATGTAAAAACTATCAATGTAGGGTAAAATTATGGCAAGTCAAATAATTGGTTAGGCTAATGGAACCATTAAGATCCTCAGATCATAATCACACACACACACACACACACACACAAACACACACAATAAAAACATATTGAAGAGTGGTATATAGGGCTTTGTGAATATTTTTTCTATTATTTGGAAGAAAATATTGTTTGAACTGTGTTAAATGAAATTATTTGTTAACTATATCAAGAATATATTCGTACGTGTCCAGAACCTTATTATTTTCTGTAACTAAGCTTGAAATAATGAAATTTCCCATAGAGAGCATTGATTTTTAAAATAACTAAAAGTTGATCTATGACTAAACACATATTTTAACCTAGGTTTCATTAATATGTGTATTTTTATTGTGTCAAAATTCACTAAATTTCGTGGACATACTGACGCCATGCGTTTATTTTTGTATATATGATTTTATCAGTTTGTATGTAGATGAATGCTTGCTGCTCGGTTAAAATTGGTGACGTATACAAACTTCCTGCTTTCATGAAGTTTTACCGGTTTTTCAAACTCATAATTTGAAAATCCATTATCCTGCTGAATTAATACGTTGGAAAGATAAGAACTTGCATTTAGATCGCATAAAAAATTTCCACAAGATTGTTTCTTTTGACTATATAAAACAATGATGTAAAATTTGTGGGAAGAGGTGTGAGAGCTTTCATCAGATATTCCTTTGCTTGCCTGTTAAATTGACATTACATTCACATAATGGGTTAGAGAAATATTATATAAAAAGTTTAGCTGCAGCAGCACTACGTTCAGTGAGAAAACTATAGAACATTGAGTTGATTTTTCAAAGCGGATAGGATGGTACTGAGGACGAATTTTTGGGAAGTAATATTGCTGCTATTACAAAGGCCATTCAGTGCCATGTAGGTGAAATATCGAAATTAATTTCTAAATTTATTGCTTGTTTAGCACGTCCCCAATTTCATTTTCTATATTATATAATACATTCCTATAGGAACAGTAACCGCGTAATCAAGAGCTCTTAGACTAATTTTATGTGGTGAGTCCATTTTTTCTGCTCTGGGTATTATTCCACCATCCGCACACTCCCATTTTGTTCAGATCACTTTTTACTTTCACTTTTCGATTTAGTTTTTAGTATTCCTCTGGGCCGGTTACCTAAGATCTGCCATTTATATAAACACTTCACTACTTAGCTATTAACTTAGACTTAATTTATATTTACTTGTTTATCTCACGAGATCACATTATAAACTGACTCTTCCCGCTGGTCGTTCTTCTTTATATATGAGGGCCCTTTTTTCTAGATAATTCTAGATTGCGGCTTACACGAAAACAATCGCCTCCCTGGAAATCGTATAGATAAGATTGGAAATGTCTAGATAAGAATAGTCACAAAAAAATAATCGTAAACAGTTCGAAGAAATCCCGGCGCATTCGCCAAAATTTTAACTTTCATACGTGGCTTAGACAGAGTCGGATTCAGGGACTACACCAGTGTGCTATTTCGTAACATTACCCCCTACTTAAAAGGAAGTTCCTCCTGGAACTTATGTGAAGCCGGAACTGGATGTTTAAATCGGCAACTAGACCCATATATGTTTTTTCCGGTCGTATGAAAAGAGCAGGGCACTGTCCTAAACGGGTACCGATAATGAGGGGTATAGCTGTAAACCAATTTCCACCCACTTTGTGAAATATACCATTACTACCAGGATGTATTTACCACCATTTTCTGTCGTCGGACATGGTCCAGCGTTATCTAAAGCTATCCTTTCGAAAGGGCTTCCAACATTATATTGTTTCATAGGTACCTTTCTCTTGCGATGTGGTTACTCGTAGTACATTTCTTACACCAGTCCTTCACATCGTCGGAGCTGTTCATCCTATAATACCTTTCACGGATTCGCTGAATGGTTTTCTTCACTACCAGATGACCTCCCGATGGACTGTCGTGTAACTTTCTCAGTACCTCTGCTACTCTCGTTCTCGGGATAACTATCTGTCTTCTCTTCTCTGAACCATCATAGATTTCAAGGACTATTTTCAACAGCCCTTCTTCCAGGACAATGGTGTCCTACTGAGTCCAATATGCCTTGAGTATCGGTGAAAATCTTGACACTTCTTGACAGGTAGGTCGGCGATTTTCTTCCTTCCATTGCCGAATCTTCTTTAGGTGAGGATCATTCTCCTGATCTTCTCTGATCCTGATGGGTGACCATTTTTCATGGACTACTGAAGTTCTCGAAACTGCGGCTTCCCTAGATTCCACCTTGTTACAGTGGGAACAGTCTGATGGGCACGGCCGTCTGGACAGGGAGTCGGAATTTTGGTGACTCACACCAGCTCGATGTTCAATGTTGAAATCGTACTCTTGAAGTCGTTAAATCCATCTAGCGATCTGGCCCTCGGAATTCTTGAACTGCATCAACCACTTGAGTGCTTCATGATCAGAGATACTGGTAAAAGTGTTCCACGGACATCGCTACCGCCAAAAGTTCTCTTCTTGTGACGCAGTAGCTTCATTCTGGTTTGGAGAGGACTTTACTGAAACATCCCAGCACTCTTTCTTGCCCTCCTTGGACCTGTGAGAGCACTCCTCCAATTCCTACAATACTTGCGGCAGTGTCAAGAATAAAGCCTACCTCTGGTAATGGGTATCCAAATATCGGCGCCATGATTAAATGACTCTTCAATGTTTCAAAAGCCGTTTGACAGTCTTCGTCCCATTGGAAAGCTCTTGTTTTTTCAGTGAGTCGAGTAAGGGGCTTGGCGATATCTCCAAACTCCAAGTCGTCCAAGCAAAGTGCAAGGAAGCTCCTAATTTGATGTTTGTCGGTTGGTTGCGACCATTGCTAAATGGAAGCAATTTTCTCTGGATCCACCGCCACTCCTTCATTGCTCACTATATGACCTAGATAGTTGACTCGGTTTTGGAACAGCTAACATTTCTTCGGGTTTAAGATGAGCTGGGCCTTGGAGTTGTTTGAATACGTCTTACAAATTCTTCAGGTGTTCGTCAAATGTCTTTCCCCACGATGTCGTCCAAATAGACCAGGCATGTCTTCCAAGACAACCCTCTCACGACATTTTCCATGAGTCTTTCAAATATCGCAGGCGCATTACAGAGCCCGAATGGCATGACGTTGAATTGCGATAATCCAGATCCGGTGGTAAAAGCAGTCTTCTCTCTGTCTTCTGGGTCCATTTCTACATGCAAATATCCAGACTTCAGGTCCAAGGCGGTAAACAGCTTGATGCCGGCCAAAGTGTCTAGCGTATCGTCGATTCGATGCAAAGGATAGCTGTCTATTCGTCACATTGTTTAGCTGGCGATAGTCCACGCAGATTCTCTTAGTTCCATCCTTTTTCTTGACGAGCACTACTGGAGACACCCTTGGACTAGTAGATGGTTCTATTACTTTTCCTTCTGCTATCTCTCAAATGATTCTTTCAGCTTCCTCTCTCTTCGCTTGTGGTAGTCTTTGAGCTGATTGCCTAATTGGCTTGGCATTATCAGTATCGACTTTGTGTTTGACGGCTTATGTTCTACCATTCTTCCCTCCTTTTGGTACGAATAGATCTCGATACTGCAAGAGAAATTCTCCCATTATCCTTTTCTCATCTCGATTGAAGGATTGACAAGCTACTGATAATATCTGTTCGAATCTGGCATTGGAATTGTCATGTCCCGTTGTTTGGCGATCTATAGATGTCACTGGTACGCAGGATCCAATCTTGGTTTCCTTCTTGATGGTAATTGGGTAATAGTTCACGTTTATCACTCGGACACATCTCTTCGTCGTGGTTCCTTGGCTCCATCATAACTGGTGTACCTTCCTCCATATGATTCCTTGTAGCCGTGCTATTATCATGGTTTCGCTTCGTAAACGGTATCTGTCTGTACAGCTACCGTGCTGCCTTCATATGGATAAAGGAATACCTCCTCGGAACCCACTTTAATGGTCCTGTTTCTAAAATCCAATTGGACACCATGTAGATTCATTACGTCCATTCCTAGAATCACGTGTTCTTCGATGTCAGCTACGATTACCATATGCGTGAACTTTTCTGCGCCAATTCCCAATTGGATTTGCGTCTCCTCGTGAACATTGGCACTCTCACCTGTGGTGGTCCGCAGTCGCAGTGTCGTTGGTAGAAGCTTCTTCTTGGAGTTTATTATCTCTGGCCGTATAATGGTTCTAGTTGCTCCAGTATCAACCAGCAGAGTATATTTATTGCCATTCACTTCGCCATCTACAAATACACTGTCGTTGCGACTTCTGAGAGAAGCTATCAATAAGAGAGGGTCTTTGGAACGATCATGGGTCGGTGCTGCCCACTCGTTTCCGACCCGTTCTAGTTTTCCTGTGACTGAAAATATTCTAGACAGTATTTAGTAGGGTGATACATCTGTATTGAGTCTCATTTTTTGAGTACAGGCCATATGCCTCTATTATTCCATCCATCGAGCATTTTTTTGTTTTTCCAGACAAGTTTTATTAATCGCTGTAGTCTTTCAGCCTCTGAATCTTACCAACTTATTAACGATATCAGCTGGTCTTCATGTTTTATTGAGTTTCATTTTTTAATGACATATTCAACTTCATTGAGCGTTGGTGCGTCTTCTCCGTCTATTCATTCAGTAAAATCCCATTCTGAGTTCATATCGTTTTCTCCAAAAATATTTTTATAGTGTTGCTCCCAAGCCATATACTGCAGCGTGTTTCCTGGTTTAATGTATTGGTAAATTGTTGTGTTACCTCTGTTGTTGTCTTCTAACTCTTCCATTTTTTTTTACCCATGCTTCTCTTTTGGTTTTGTTTAACGTTGCACTTTTTTCCTCAATATTTTATATTTTTTATAATATTCCATTTTTTGTTGCATTTTTCCACAGTCGTCATCAAACAAGTGATTTTTCTTTCTCTTGCTATTTTTCATTTGTAGAGTGCTATTAGCTGCGTCCAAAATACTTTTTTTGATAATTTCCCAGTTTATGCTCATGTCCGCTTCTTCGGAGTTTATCTTTAGAAATCTGTCCATCTGATTGATGAATTCCTGTGGGCTTTCTTTTATTTCCTATATGGTCTCTCAATCCAAAAAATTTCCACAGTTTTTCCAATGTTGAGCACCTGTTGTAAGATTTTGCTGAGATCAACAACATTTTTATTAAAGTAAATATACTATTTTAATACCGATTTCTAATCATTCTAATGCTTTCTAGATGGCAAGAAACTCTTTTTGGTGGATACAGATCAGTAAGAACTGAACATTTATTGATGTTAGCAAAATAAATAGAATTACTAATACACGAATCTAAATATAAATAAAAATCGTTAACAATTGATAGACAAAATAACCTACAGTATAAAATTGAAACAAGTCCTAAATTTGCAATTTTACTAAAAAGATTATCTCGATATAATTAAGTGTTGGTGATGAGCATATATTTTGCAACTGGCCTAAAGAATTAAAAATAAATTTTGAGTAAAGTTGGCTTTGGTTTTGAATGACGGGTCGTCGGCGTCCCCTGTAGCGTCGGTACTTATCGCAGCCACAAACGATACTAGGCGGATTGTCGAAGTAGAGGGGGGCCAAGAGCATCTAAAAACATACCGTTTTGTACCTTGGATAAAGATGAGCGCGAGCAGTTATTTTTTATGTCGGCATAACGTTATACTTAATTGTACAAAATAGACTCTAATCGCTACGATATATTTGCTCTATTCTCAATTATCTACAAGTTAATAAATTTGAACCTTACGATTTACGAAAGCGTTCCAATTCTGAAGTGATTGGCACAAAGCGGAATATACCGGGTGATCAATTAAGGGTAGCAGGCGGCCATATCTCATATGATATTGGTCGTATAGATTTAGGGACGCCCATATCTCGAAAAATACTAATTTACATATTTGGAAAAAATATCTTAATAAAACTGCAGGAGCAGTAACACTAAAAACCAGAACACAGAACTTTAAAAATAAACGTTAAAAATGAACGTTAAAAATAAATTAATAGTTTTGTCGTAAATGTTCAAAATGTTGTCCATTATTTTGAATGCACTGGTCCAAACTTTTCTGGGTGGAGTTGACAGCTGCCTCAATTTCCGCTATTGGTATATTATTTATGGCGTTTTGAATACGGACTATTCATGTCTTCTCGAGTAGTTGGTCGAGTTTTATACACCAAATCCTCTATTCGGCCCCACAGATAAAAATCAAGGCAGGTTGAATCTGGGAACCGTGGTGGCCAGAAAAATAGACTGCCTCTACCAATTCAACGGTTAGGAAAATGCCTGATCAAAAAATCTTGCACATTTCGAGAATAATAAGCCGGGCATCCGTCTTGTTGAAACCACATGTTTCTTCTTACTTCTAAAGTCACATTTTCTAAAAGTCCTGGTAAATCGTTCAATAAAAAGTTCAAATACATGTCACCGGTTAGATTGCCATTAAATATGTGCGGGCCGATAATAGCACCATTAATAACACCGCACCAGACGTTGACGCTCCATCGACCGTTCTAATAATCTTCACGTAACCAGTGTGGATTAGTGTCCAACCAGTAATCCATGTTATGAAGATTTACCCTGTCATCATTGCAATACGATGCTTCATCTGTCCACAATATTTGTGACAAAATATGACGGTTTTTCCTAATGAAATCTCTAAGCCAGTAGCAATTATCGAGCCTACGTTCAAAGTCAGTCTCATTTAAGGATTGATGAATCCCGACGTGATACGGATGCATTTTAAAATCCATTAATATTTTTTGCACTGAGCCATAGCATATTCTTAAATATCTGGAGATCTCTCTTATGCTTAAATGGGGGTCTGCATGAATATAAGCCAAGACATTTACAATGTTATCTTCTCTTCTTACTCTACGATTTCTTCTCAAAGCTGGAGTTGGTTGCACTTCGCCATGTTGCCTTAAACGTAAGGCCAGACGACGAAAAACCATTCTCGAATGCCGTCTCCGGAGGGGATAACGCAGTGCATGCTGCCTAGAAGCAATCGCCGCATTTTCAAAATATTGAAAATAAATTCTCAACATATCAAAGGCTTCTACTTTTTACATAACATTAAATTAGATGTTAATAGCAAGAACTGTCAATATGAATATCAGCGTGATTGACAATTTGGTGCTTTCTTTCTCAATATAGATCATGGCCTGCTTCGCTTAAATATGATGTTAGTTTAAACAGTATGTAAAACTATCTTATTTTTTCAATCCAAAACTGTTCGTCTAACGGAAAAAAGTCAGGGGGTTCTTTTTGTTAGCAACTAATGAGTGATTACGAAAATGATTTTTAATTTGATAAAAAACAGTGTCTTGCCATTTTTTAATGTAATAAAATTATATTTTGTTTAATATCAACGGTTCAAGAAAAGGTAGATGATTAATTGATTAATAGATAATATGGCTGCTCGCTACCCTTAATTGATCACCCGGTACAGTGAGCACGTAAAGGTTGGAAAAAATTGGTTAAAAGCTTGATTTGGCCATTGAGGAAGAAAGCTCAGACACGTCGATTTTAATTTTCAGTTGCGCATTTTTGTATTACTGATATTTTTGATGACGTCATCACTGTTCGAGTTATGGCGTCATTATATTTTTTTTAAATATGAATACCCTATTTTGATAGTACCAACAAAAAGAACGCATTTTTCTGTGTACAGAGGTCATATTTTTTATGTTACATAACCGTATATTAGAGAAATAAGAGATATTTTATTCATAATAATGTCATTTATAAAAATGTATTATATTAAATGCTCGAATGACAAACCATTTTCCTATTGACAATACGCAAGGTGATATTGAAACTCTTGCATAACATTATTGAGAGCCTCAGCGTTAATTGAATCTTCTATTTCATCAATATTATCAATAAGGTAACTGCAGGTAATATCAAAGAATACACCAACAACAACAAGCGAAAGCCGGCATAAATCGTTTGATGTTCTGGGGGCAAAATTTCGTGACCTTGTAAAACTGAAGTTGACAGAAAGCTAATAATTTACACTGAGAAAAAGGTTACAAAATTGTGAAGGTTTACATTTTACAGGTAGAAAAAAATGTACATCAAACATTACAAAAAATAATTGTTTACTAATGTATTCTCAAAACATTATTCCGAGAAAGTATTAATTGTCAATGAAAAATGTAAGAAATTGACTGTCTCGACCCTTACTTCGTGGAATATGCTCATATTAGTGTTTTTAAATGAAACTCAAGGTCTCTAGTTAATTCCACAATATAATACAAGTAATTGAAAATTCTAAAAAATTGACAATTGTTTCGATAAATCAATATCATGATATTGATTTATCGAAACAATTGTCAATTTTTTAGAATTTTCAATAACTTGTATTATATTGTGGAATTAACTGGAGACCTTGAGTTTCATTTAAAAACACGAAAAATGTAAGCATACAAAACCTGTAACATGGTCTTGTTAGCCCGATACAGCCTTTGGAGTGCCACAAGTTACCAATTTTGTAATTGAATATTGTTCAGGACATCTCACAGAAGAACCCTATTGATTTTCAGCTCACCAGAGCCAGTACAACGGGTGACATGATACTTGAAGTACGACATTTTTGGAGAAATTTCAGTGTGTTAGCATAATACAGCCTCCGGAGTGTATACAAGTGACCAATTTTATGATGGGATATTGATCAGGGCGTCTGACAGATGAACTCTATTAATTTCTAGCTTATATTGTGAAAAATATGCTTTAGCATTCTTTATAGTTTAAGTTACTGTTTTTTAAGAACATTTATTACTAAAAATAACATGCTATTGTTTAATCAAATGATTTTTATTTTTTTATATCGATATTGGAATTCATTATGTGTAAATATGTATTTATAAGTAGCAGTATGTGTAGGACACGGTAGATATTAAAACTAATACAGTAATATAGATTATATATTTAGAATACCAGATTACAGAAGGAAAAAGTTCAATATACATAACGGTAAAAAATTACAATAATGTTGATGCTTAAATGTACAATTTGTATAATTTCCATGATATGATATAACAGTTACACTCTTCCAGATTCATAATTCAATATTTTACACATAGAGAAAATATTTTAATGTGCAACATAATGTGTAGAAATGATCAATATATATATTAAATAATAATAATAATAATACCGGACATTTACAATTGTATAGGACAGTTAGATAAGGAAAATAGTCATCTATTACTTTATTTATAATTGTACAATATTTCTTGCGGCACTAGATTATTTTTTTGTGATGGCTTCTAAAGGAGGACTTGTTTGCTTATGTTGTGGTTGTAGATGTCCCTCTAAAACTGGACAAGGATGATGTATAGGTAAACCAAACCAAACTGTATACTGGTCAAACCCATATTAAATGTACTGTTACTTTTTGGAGCTAAAATGTGGTTAAAAGCAGCTAATAGAGAGGATTTTGTTCAGAGACGTTTGCTTTCGTAGTGTGCCAAAAGTCATGCTTTGTGTTGAAGTCGAAGGAGATTGTGAAGGTACATGTCGTAACTTAGTACTTCCCCCTAACATCCATTTTAAAAGGTTGATAATCTGAAAAGAAAAATACAGGAAGACTAGATTAATGGACACAGAAGTGTATGAGTAGGTTTCATTATAGACAATGTTTTTTTTTATTCATCCGACACTTTAGTTTTCTAGTATCTATTTTACCAGAAGAATTCTCTTACACATTAATAGCATATCAGAGACTGATAGTTAATACTAGCACAAAGTGAACATGGGATAAATAAAAAAACATTTCTCTATCATAACAAAATCATAAAAAATACTCTTTTATAACAAAACCAAGATTCTTTTAAGTGATACACAGGTAGGCTGAACATTGTAGGTGAAACTTTCGTCTAGTTAAATTCACAGTTGCAAACACTTAATTTTTCACTAACTTATCTAGGTATGAGAAAGCCATCCATTTTGATGTATATTGACTTACAGAGGTGAATTTAAATAATAATTATATTTACCAAGCAGTGGAGAGGCATCACGGTAACTCGTATGTATTGCAGAGGCCTAAGAGATGAATGTCGCTATTGCTGTAATGGTGTGGTCGCTGCAATTATAAAAGTAATTGTAGTAATCATTCCCTTACACAAATTCCATGAAGGTATTAATTCATCCTGTGGTAAAGTATCAATTAATCCTGTGGCCAGGTGACAAAAAATAAATATTAATAACAGTTGATTGTAATGTCTACTTAAATTTAATATTTACCAGACTGAATAACTATTTTTGTTGGTGGATGATTCAATAAAATATGTCCCTTGCATTTTAACCATGAAAATATGGCAGGGGCAGCTAGCTGAAACAAACGCTTGGAATATCCTCCTTTGGAAACAATTTTTTTCTCAAAGTGAAGTTCACACAACCTATAAATTCTTTTGTTAAGCATCTGTAGTCTATCCAAACAAATATCTACGGTTACAAGCTTCCAACCATAACTGTACCCTAAAAAGTAAATAAATAAGGTAGGTATATTTTTATATTCGCATGTCTATAAAAGAAATCAACTATTAATTTATATTGAATATTATGCATTTTCATTAAAAATGTTTTATGCAGAACAGGGCTCGTCAGCAGCAAGCTTATTGTAGTACATAATATTATCATTACATGTTATTAAAGGTAGAGGGACAGATCAACGTTAACAAACAAAAACATAGATTTACACAACTTACAATAGTACATTACATATAGAAACAATTTCTCTTACCTCACAGGGTCTTTGGGAAAACCAAACATAGTTATCTTTTCTCCTGTTGTTGAGTGACATCCACGAACTTCACAGCTTATTCTTCCCATCATAAATACAATAATTTCTCACTAAGAGTGCAACTAGTTACTTTTACTAAACGGTATTGTTCAAAATCAAAGTAAATAAACAAATAAAAAGCATATTTTTGTTTAACAACAAAGAATGACATTGACGTAAAACATATATAAAAAAATGGCATCTATCACACATGCGCATTCAGAAAATGAATTGTCAAAAAGCCGAAGTTTCGCTTCTTGTTGTTGGTGTATTCTTTGGTAATATGACCACGCACAGCAATATGGCCAGGCCATTTATTTCTTAATAGAAACTAATTTACAGCGATCTTCTGCACCAAAATAATATTAACTCACTCTAACAAAAACCCGACGTAATATATAGATGTCGGCTGCAAAATATCTATCGGCACCAAGGCGTATTTACCATCGAGAGAGTCAACAGGTTATTAAAAGTGTTCATTAAAAGGGACAATTATTTTGTTACTCTGGTAAGTTTTTAATTTCTCCCTTACGCTGTACATATGTAAACAATATTAAGGAAGACGATATGCATGTTAGTTTTTGCTTATTTATCGTTTTAAAGTTATAATTTTGGTGAACATTTCAAGATGTTACTGAAGAGTAATAAGGCCAGGTAAAAAGTAATATGGCCATGGCCATATTACTCTACAAATGATGATATTAATGTTTAAACCAAGATACTGAATTAAAGTAATTATGCAGGCCTAAAAATGACACGTTATCAGTGTCAAGGACTGCGTAGTACATGGACTAAAGAGAATTTGTCTGCGGCATTAACGGTGATCTGGAACGGCATGGCAGTTAAGACAGCAAGTGATAGATACCATATACCAAGAAGAACGCTTAGAAGGTATTTAGAAGAAGGAAAGCAAGATAAATCTTCTTTAGGTCGAAAGACGATACTTACAAAAACTCAGGAAGAAAATGGTTCATAGCGTTATTCGGCTTTCACAAATAGGATAGCCATTAACAGCAAGAGTTCTTTGCAGATGCGTTAACCGATTTACTCGAGCTAATAATATCCCAAATCCATTTCAAAATTCTAAAGAAATGGCTGGTCGTTACTGGCTACGTGTATTCATGAAACGCAATTCCCAAATTAGTCCTAGAAGAGCACAAAACTTAAATCAAGCAAGGGCACAAAAACTGAATAAGTTTATTGTAGAGGATTATTTCAGAAAGCTAGGCAGTATTTTCAGAGATATGAACGTTTTTAATAAACCTAAACGGATTTACAATATTGATGAGAAGGCCTGTAGATTAAGCCTTCACCACCAACAAAAAGTTCTGGCGAAAAAAGGGACAAGAAGGGTACATATTATGGCCAATGAGCACGGACAGAATGTAACAATTGTTCCCTGTGGTAACGCTCTTGGTACAGTAATACCACCAATAGTGCTTTTCAAAAGAAAACGTATGATGCCAGAATGGGCTCCAGGGAAAGCTGTGCGCATGACCCCAAAAGGAAGTAGGAACGTCGAAACTCTTTGTGATTGAATTAATAATTTTGCAAAATTTAAGGTTCCTGGACCTTGTCTAATTATTTTTGACGGAGCAAAAAGTCATTTGGACTACAGAATATTCCAGATAGCTGAAGAATGGGAAATTACCTTGTACTGTCTTCCCAGTAACACCACACACAAACTTCAGCCTATGGATAAGACAGTATTTAGGTCATTCGAATATTACTGGGACGACGAAGTGATGAAATATTATTCGAGTTATTACCAAACAACAATTTTCAACAATATTTTGTCTGGGACAAATCTATGACTCCTCTAAATAAAAAAACTGGCTTCTCTAGTACGGGAATTTATCCTGATGAAATTCCGGAGATCGCATTTGCGGCTAGCACCGTCACGAATAAAGTACCAGGAACACAATATGCCATAAAACCACCAGAACCACATAATGGAGCTTCCAATGTGGACAACATCGGGCACACAACAAAGAAAACCTCTCCGAACTAGAATATCTTCCCCGGAATCTAGTCACTGTAATTCTCTTTTTAATCTACACGATTCCAACATTGATGAAGATCAAGATGAAGATTCTGGATCTGAGGATATGCAAAATGACACCTACAAAGCCATCAACGTCTCATTCACCGACATGTTTGAGACTTCGGAACGAGCAGCAATAAAGGATAAAAAAACCCGAAAACTTGCTATTAACAGCGGGGCATAATTATTCCCGAATGATTCATTTACGAGCACTTTCAAACCAAAGGACGAAACAGCAAGCACAAGTAAAAAAAGTGTTATCGAAAAAACACTTTCTTCTTCCAAAGAAAATCTAAAAACAAAACACAGTATGCTCTTCCTGTAGGGAGTATGTCCATGAAGAATGCACGGGGCTTACCCCAAAGGACAAAATAGAAGTGTTCTTGTGTCCATATTGTGATTGACAACAATCCTTTTTTTTATCTTTTTATCTATGTTTTAAATTATCCTTTTGGGTAATACCTGCATACTTTATTTTTAAGCATAAAATTATCATATCTAAGTATGTGGCCATATTACCGACCCGAATCGACAATATGGCCATTTCTAACTTTTTTTTTAATAAAACCATAAAAACAAAATTTTGAAAAATATACATTTTTATTTATTAAAAACCACTATTTGATATTTTTTTCGTCTTCTGCAATTTGAAAGGATAAGTCCTTAGAGTGGCCATATTACCTGATTACCTGCAGTTACCAGTTTTTGGTTATGAGTTATAACAGAATTTGTAAGCACGATAGAGAGCGCATTTTTTGACGGATCGAAACCAAACTCGCTACAAAAATTGGTTATGCCAAAATCTTGGAGGACTTCGCTAACAGGCCAAATAAATCGGCCCAGTAGAAACAACGGCCTGCAAAGTTGTAAAAAATGGCATTTCCTTTGTCTTTAATCTGACACAAAAAAGTTACTTAGATTTGTTTATAACCCTTAACACGTTCTACTACTGTTGTAACACCTTTTTTTAAAGCGTACATGAAAACGATTAAGAAAATTCACAAATTTACCAAAAAAGATTGTATTTTTTGTGTTTTTTATGTAGCGTGTCATTCGTTTGCATTTTTCATATTATCAATAGTGCATATATAATAAGGTTACTTCAATTCCTTTTTTTTCGATTAGAAATACATTACTGTTTGATGTTAACGTATGAAATTGTTTAAAACAATTTCTAGGAAAGTAGAAGTTGAAGACCAAGCATATATAGTAGAAATTGTTTCCAAAAATATAACAAAATGAGCTATTTAGCAAACTTGGGAACAGCACAGAAGACCCCATATACATTCATATTCATTTTAGCTACAAAACATTCATATTTTATATAATTTATTATAAATATTATATCCCACGCATTGTAATGCACAAGTATAAATTTTTTATGTTTAACAACTGTAACAAATAATATTTTTCTGAAGTCATTGATTGTCTACTTTTTTGGAGCAACTGCAGAATCAAAAGTAATCTAGACCAAAAAAAAATTTGCCAGCCTAGGACGTCAATAAACAAACAGTAATTGTCAAGAAAACAATTTCATAAACAATAGGATGGTAATTAAAAAGTCTTATGCATTTATAAAAATTCCTTAATTTATGATAACGTTGATAGCGATTTCAGAAAAAGTTGTATGTATAGGTACCTGGTAGTAAAGGCACATTCCCGGACTTCAATACTTATTGACAATTTACATTGTCGTCTGGAAATGTATTGCTTTTACTATTATATACACAATTGTCAATGCTTAATTAAGTATCAGAAACTTCTGCAGAAAAACCGTAATTATTTACAACTGGTAGATTGTAAAACTAATATTCAAAACTAAAAAAAGAAATACTGTAAATATAGAAAAAACTATCTTAAATTACTTTACTAAAATATGTAAGTGTAACTGTTCCAAACACATGAACGTTTTCCACCTCAATCTAAGCCAAATTAACTGGCTAACATTGGAAAATTTTGGAACACGAGAACACAGTATACATAATCGTTTCGATCGAAAGTTTCCGCGGCTGTTTTCGGTTAATGTGTTCGGTTTGTTGAGGAAATGAAGTGGTTTCAAGGAGATGATGATGAAGAAGAAGATCTTATGTTTTCTCCCGCTTTGTTGGCGAGGCGTGCTTCGGAAAGCTGGATTGATTCGCCACCTGTTGAGGTTATTCTTTACTAAATTTACTGAGTATGCCTGTGTTCGCTTCTGTCTGCGCAGAACATGTCAAATTGATTCAAAAATTAATTGAACTTGAAACAGTAGCTAAGAAATGAATGATCCCCGTCGATGTGTTAAAAAAAATATTTTGCAATGTTTTAGAAGTAATTATTCTAACTTTGAAACCATATTATGCCCGTGCAAAATTAATTTATATACGTCTTTGAGTAGATCTTTCAAAAAAGCAACCCAAAAATAAATGTCTAAATATTTTAGTTTATATTTGAAGTAGTGGACAAAATATATCAGAACAAATAATTTTAACCTTGTATGCAGTTTAATCACTGAAATTTGAGCCAAGAAGTTGAAGAAATTCTAAGCTATTTTCATAGTGAATAACTTCTTATATAAGAAAGATTTTATTTTTCTTGCCAGGACAAATTTAATTAACAATTTCAAATTATTCATGCTGGTCCACAAAATTCATTATTCAGTAGGAGACAATAGAAGATAATGAAATTTTCAAGGACGTTAAATAAAAAATTACATTTTTTAGAATATACATGATTAGGAACACTTAAAAGTTGAACATACAAACACATACTTTCCCAAAATTCCGCAATGAAATTAAATTAATATTTTTTTAATTGCTTCTATATTATTTATATTTGCAACTTCTGTGATCGTATCCTTATGTATTATTTATTTTATGACTATTCATCAGTTCTGTAGGATAATAAGAAAACAGATTTTCCACTATGCCGACGTTTCGGATTTATTTGAATCCTTTATCAAGGCTAGTGAGGTTTTTTCCGTTGAGCAGAAATTATTGATTTCCTTGTCAAATTCAAAATAGACGAGAAATCATGAAAGCATTTCAGAAAGTTCTGGCACGTCATGAAAAAACATATTAATGCAAAATTTTCAAACATTGGCAAAAACTTCTTTCTCTTTATAGAGATTCTATACACAAACTACAGTTTGTGTATAACTACGTCTTTTGTATCGATATCTTCTTATCTGTCGATTTAGGTACTATGCTGCTTATTTAATAATATAATGTCTGATTCATCTGTATAATTAACAATTGATGCAAATATCATAACAAGGTATAGGGTGATGTAAAATTTGTGATTTTTGTTCAATTGAGAATCGATTGGAAAGAATATTTAGAATATTCTTGATTTTAAATCAACGAAAAACACAAAGTCAATATGTCACAAAGTTTGACTAAAATACCTCCATAGCAACTAGCTTCAGCCTACAATGGCCAACTTCAGGCTACAAATAATGTTTGGGTTTAAGGAAGAAAACAATTAATAATACACATATCTTACCTAAGTGAAAATAATTAATGGGGTAACAACGTCCAAGTAACAGCACTGATAAAGGGAAGGATGTGAGAAAAGTAGCAAATTTTATGGATAAAATTAAGGTGTACTAAGAAAAACTTTATGACTCAGAATTTGAGTTGAATTATCATTGTGACATATAGAAAAACTTGGAAAGGAAGTAGTAGAAAATAAAAATGTGTAAGGAAACGGATTATATTTGTAGGTGGAGGAAGAAAAATGGAACTATAGTACCAATTTATTTAGGGTCATGATATAAAGGGAAGGAACATTTTTTGTTTAATTAATAAATACCAACTCTTATTAAAAGAATGGAGTCTGTAGGTGTTAGGAAATGAGGAAGGGTTGGCGAATAGGATCTCAAATTCCCTAAGTAAGAAGGAAGGGACAACCGAAAGAGGAGGGTCATTCATCAGACAAGAGAACCTGTTGTGGGAATAAGTGGACAGGGATGTAACAAACGGTGAAAAGGTTGACTTTAGGAAAAAGGACGGCTTTTTAGTCTGTTCACTGAAACTAAAATAAAATAAGAGCCAGTAAAACATGGCTTAAAATGTTATGCAATCTTGAACCATTATGATGTAGCCAATATGTTCATAACACAAAGAAAAATGAAATTAAATCAAGAAAATATAGAGACATTCAACGGAATCACTTTTGACAGGCGCACCAACAATGATATGAACCACAGATAATATGGAATATTTATCCGGTAAGAACATAATTAGAGGAAGTATGTCAAATTTCAATGTTGACCCTGAGAGGGAAAATCAAAAATCTTACAATTCTTTTTACATATGGAGCCAAATAAAATCGTCGAAAAGTTTACGTCTCAAATTAAGACCAAATTGAGTTATAAAATTTTTCTGCAAGATCGGGCTATAAAGTACACTTTATGAATAAATTGATCGGGCGTAAAATGCCATTGTAGCGTCCACGGGCTTATTGGCGAAAAAGTAAATGCTATACGGCAGGGCGAACCCTACGTAATGTGTTGGCAGATAACAGATTCTCTTGCTTACAGAAGAAATTATGATTAAAATTTTTTTTCTAAATTGGTTTTTATTGTTATTTCAGTGGTTTGTTTCTATTTCAGTTTATAATAAAAGTTTAGTTTTCGAAATAATCAGCATGTCAAAACGACACAACACCAAGCACACTGCTGTCAATGCTGCACTGCATACGGCCGATCACGTACTATTATTAGTTCAGCTTCTATATTTGGAGAAATTCAAATTTGTAAATTAATTTCTTCGCCTTCAATATTGACATCTATAATTTTTTACAATTAGCATCAAGTAAATTAATTTTTGGAATTTTTATTATACTATTCTCAGTCTATCTATTAATAATTTTGATTCTATATTGTTTACTAAATCATTTATTATAATTCTAACCTATCATCCCCATTTATATCTATGTTTTTATTTAATTCTATAAATGAAGTGTGCATTATTAAAAATTTTGACTGTCACTTTTTTCATCAGTTGTCTGTCCTGTAATCTCTCTATGTATTTGTTGTGTATTGATTCTTGTTTCATTCATATCGTTGTTTGGTTCTTGTCTTTCTTATAATCTGCTTCTTCTGGTATTGTTTTCAATTCTCTGGTAATTTACTCTTCTTGTTCCATCATCTTCATTTCGTCTTGGCATATTACCATCAGATTTTCTTTCTCCATTTTATCTAGATTGCCTGTTATTTCGGTAATTGTTGTCCTTATTCATGGTATGTCATTGTTTCTAATATTATAATTATAATTACTGTTCCTATATTTATTATTACTGTTATTATAATTATCATTATTATTTCATGTTTTATTATTATAATTTCTATTATTATTATAATTAGTATTTGTCCAATTTTTATTATTATCACATCTTCTATTTTGTTGAGTATTTCCGTGTCTAACTATATTTATTTCTACACTTTGTAGACAATTTGACAATTGGTCCAATTTCTTTATATTCTCTATAGCAATGGTTTGAGCTAATTCTGCCTTGAAATGTCTTGCTATAAACATAACAATCTCCTCTTCAAAAGTTGGTGGTTCTAGATATTGTGTGATCGGATGTAAATTAAACTATAGCTTTTATTTTCAAAAACATAAATTCTCTCTAATGGTTGATTGTGCGTTTTCTTCCCAAAAATATTGCAAAAATAGACTTTCAAAATCATTGAATTCTCTCATTTCTCTCTCCCTTGCAGCGAACCATATCAATGCATGACCTTCTAACTGATCTCTTATTATTTTCTTCATTTCCTCCATGTCCCGTATTCATTTCTATCCTTGTCGTGTATTTTTCTTTTTCTGCAGTTTCAAAATTCTTTATAATTTCTTTATTCAAACTTTCTTCCCACATTTGTATATCTTTATTTAATTTGATTATTTCTTAGTCCATGTTTTCTTTTATATCATTTTCCATTTCATTTTCATTTTCTGTCAATTTTCCTAATTCAGTATATTATATTTTCTCCATTTCCATAAATCTTCCTATCATTTCTTTTCTAATTTCTTGTTTCGTTGCACTTAAATGATTCTTGGTGTATATTTTAGATTCTTGCATTTGCCTACTTACATTTTCTAATTTTTTTCCATTTTCTCTATTTTAGCCATCATATTTTTTCCTGTGTCTTTATTTCATTCTGTATGGTTTCTTCGATATTCTTCTCAAACGTCATCATATCGTTTTGTATGGTTCATATTTTCTTTTTAATTTTCGATATCTTCTTTGTTAAGCTTCTGCATTTTTCCCAACATCTTCATATCGTTCTGTGTACTCTCTTCTTCAACATCTTCATATCGTTACTCCTATTTTCTTCCATTTCCATCTTCTTATCTTTTATCCATCTCTTAAATTCATATTTTTTTATTCAATTTTCAAACTATACTCTATTATTTATGTTTATCATATTCATTATTTTTATGGAAAATTCAAAATTTTATTTGTATTATAAAAAAAATTAGTTGTCTGAATGTTCAATTGAAAATTTATTTTATTTATATTCTAATTTTTATGTTTAACAGCTATTTTTTTAAAGAGCCCCATATTTTTCAGACATCGCCTCATGTTTTAGAGAAAAAGCCCCACTTTTTAGAGAAATCACCTCACGTTAGGTGCCATTTTGTTAAAATATTGATGTTAATACAATAATTGAAATTTTTATTTATTTATTTCTATTATATAGTATTTTATCTTAAATTCGGCTAGCTTAGATATTTTTTATTCTAATATATATTTTAGTTAAAGTATAGAAAAACAATATTGAATTTGACTCTTTAGTTTATTTGTGGGTTCAAAATGAATTGATATACAAATGTTTTACAAATTATCTATCTACTACTAATTGACTATTGCTAATATTAAATACCTTATCAGTTCTTCTATTGTTCTTTCCAACGAAATCGTTCTATATTATATTCACATTGAACTAAAATTTTCACTAGTCTCTTAGCACCTTAACACCTCCAGTCCTTTTAAATAATGTTCACTACTTACTTTTCGCTTTTCCCGGTATTTTCACTTATTTTTTTTTAAACTTGTAACTACCCTTCTCATTATTCTTACCTTTTAGATCCTTTCCGCAAGATCATAATTTTGGTACTCCTTCCCAGTTACCAAGAAACAAGCATGCTGAACCAAACTAATTTTATTATTTATTGAGAACAACCTTTTAATATATAATTTTGAAATATAAAGTCTCCTTATTTACATTATTCATATTATACTGTCACATTGATTATAAATATTATTTTAATCATAGATTTGAAATTATTTTGTTGGTGAAATTTTAAATTTCAAACCTTTTTTCTCCAACGTGACAGCTCCTAACCATATGGCATCACAAATCATGGAATTATGATCTTAGATATCAGTAATGTATTTTATATGAAGGGTAGAGGGAAGGAGATCTATCTCTGTGTATGAAAAAGTGCCCGTTAAAATGTAGTATACAAAGGTGGCGCCACAGTAGCCACCGGGTAAATATTAAAAAGAGCTCTAAAAGTTATTAGAAAAGGATAGAAAAATGAACAAATCATTATTGGATGATCTAGGTGACAACGTCGCACCATTTACAATAAACATTTTTCCTCAAAACGTTGTTTACCCGATGGATTTCTTTGTGCACTTGTCTTTATGCTTATGGCCATTTATGGAAAGCGTTGATGCTCTTTTCATTCGTATAGAGTTTTGTACATATTTGATGAACTGTCACAGCCCGTAATCCAACTAGACCAGCTCCTTTCCCATCACTTATTTTTTCACTACAGTTAATTAGGGTAGCCATCCTTCTTTCTCTCACGGTTCGTACATCTTCGCTCGTTACATCCTTGTCACAAATGAAAAAGAAACAATAAAATTTTCCTCATTTTTTATGCACAGTTAAGATATTTAGACCGATGAGAGCAGCGGCCTTTCCATATTTTTTTTCACTGCTTCGAATAAGTAAATTAGTGCCTTTACCATCGAGCATAAAAACACCAGGCGGAATTAGGCAGGGTGACAGCCTGAGCTCTTTCCTTTTCAACCTCCTGATGGATGAAATAATACAACAAGTCACATCCTTAGATTTGGGGTACAGAATGGGCCACTCAAAAATATCTATGGTCTGCTATGCAGACGACGCAGCTATTATAGCAGAAACGGAGAACGATCTTCAGAGACAGCTGTTTAAATTCTATCAAGTCAGCCAACAACTCAACATGGCTAATTTCAACATCAAAAACCAAAGCTATGACATTCTCCAGAAAACCTGTCAGGTGTAAAGCGGTTGTAGAGGATAAGCCAATCGAGCAACTCAATGTCTTTAAATATCTAGGCATGGACATCTGCAGCTACCACGATCCGGTGAAAGAAGTAAGAAGTCTTATAACTAAAGCAGCAGCTCTGTCAGGATGTCTTAGAGATGTGATATGGTCAAACCAGCACATGGGAACAGATAGCAAGATGAAGATCTATAAGACTTGCATCAGACCTATTATGACTTACGGAATAGAAGTACGAGAAGACACAAATAAAACAAAAAGTATGCTGCGCTCGGCCGAAATTAAAATCCTACGAACTATCCTAGGGAAGACCAGACGGGACAGGATAAGAAACACTGACATACGAGCTCAATGCAGCATAGTAGACATAGTCAGATGGGGCAGACAGAGACGAAGAGAATGGTACGCGCACGTACGAAGAATGGACGAAAACAGATTACCGAGAATAATGATGGAAAGCAAGCCACACGGAAATCGCCCACCAGGAAGACCCCCAAAAAGGTGGCAGGAAAGCTGGCAGTCCACCTCGCAAGAAACCATCCAGAGACGGCTTCAGCAAGCAACAGACCAATAGGTCTATTTAAAAGAAGAAGACCATCGAGCTCTTCAATGTCGTCAGATAAATATTTATCGCAAATGAAACAATTGTTAACTGTTGCATCTATCGAAAAAATTCTTATAAGAGTGAAATTGTACACAATACCACAGATAACCCACGGATAGATGAGACACTGATTGTGGCGCCATCTAAAGAGCCCGTCGAGTAAACAACTGAGTGATGTTGGAAAGTTTTCTGTAATTTTAGGTTTTGGCGGATTGGCGGTATATTCAAATATGCTGTATTTTAATTATTTTATTTCGAAATAGCCATTCATAGTCCATCATTTGACATTTAATTCAATTTAACTCCATTAACTAAATAATGATTAGATGTTGAGATAAATTAAATGAAATATCAAATGATGGACCATAAATGGTTAATTAAATTGGAAAAAATAAAAAAAATAATCATATAAACAATTTATTTATTTTGGTATAAAAATACACAACAAATAGTTTCTTTCACAAAGTACTTTTCCTAACAAACATAATGACAACAAATAAATTATAGTGTAAAAACCATGCGATAATTAAAAAATAATTTGAGTAACATACATTCTAGATTGGAGTATCATTAGATTTTCAAATGATGTTAAATCAAGATAAAAGTAGAAAATTATGTATGATAAGTTTATATTAATTTATTATTACACTCGTATAAACACACAGAGCTGGATAAACTGCAGGAGTATAACTGCTACTTACCTAATCAAAAAAAGTGTTAGCAATAAGTTGTTAACTACTATTTTTGGCAACTTTCTGTGAAAGAAAACATTTGAGTATAATTACTGTGAATGTTAGAACAAAAGTAATTAAAATATTTTTATAGGAAAAGTTGTTAAATACTGCCCTGCTCTGTAAATACAAGGTGCCAAGTAATTACATATAAGAGTGCTAAACAGCACTTGTGACTGTAGAACATTTAAAATAATATATCTAACATTTCATTTCCACTTAAAACACATCTTTATATCTTTACTGGAAGTATTAAATAGGTTTATACCACAAGCTTAAACCTAGTATATTGCATATTTGTAGATTTAACATTTAAAATCATTCCGTTCTTATGAAACCATCGCATAAGGTAGTTTAAGTTACTCTGCAGCTCCTGGCAGTCTATGATTGTTGAAATGTTTCTTAAGGTCTCTTAAAAATCCCACCGTCTCATGGAGTCCTTTCTCGTTTCTGGTTGAGGTTCTACAAGTAAACACACAAAACAACAACAATTAATAAGTTAACACACAAATATGTTTGAAAACGTATGTCAACAAAAGAAAACAAAATGCGCTTACTATCGAAATAATAAGTTTACACATGTTTTTGTACTAAGCCAAAAAAATATCAAAAAATGTTTGAATGTATACATTTGATTGGTTTTTTTGATTCCCTTTTTTGAAGCTTTCGATTTTCTTAGAAATTCTTGATTTTTAACTATTTTTTGTCTTTATTGGATTTTTGGTTACCGCTAGACCAAATACTTAGACGTAATGCCTCAAAAAAAGTTAATACTCACTTTCATTTCCCATAAATTGTCATACCATGGGCTATATATAAAAATCGGCAAGGGGTCAATATCTTTCATCCCATAGCTGGTGGAGGGAATAACTATAACATAAAATAAAACCCAGATTATTATTTCTTCAATGGGTACATTTTAAAATTGAATTGCCTGAGTATGGTGTACATACTAGATGTAAATTGAGTGTATGAAAAGAGGAGTACAGAGTGTGTCATTTTATTAAAATTCCAGCTAACCGCTTTCAGTCATTGGGTCATTCTCAAAGCTGTCGACAAGAGAAAAACATACAATAGGTACAATGTACATACAATGAAATAAAATGTTTGATGTTACATCATTATTTAAGTGAAATTTGTTAAAATTACCCTATAAAGAGGGTGTGCACACAAATCATTTAGTTGGTAATCAAATTAGACGTTTCGTTATGTGAATTACAATTGTACACGCTCTTTATAGAGTAATTTTAACAAATTTTAGTTAAATAAGTATGTAACATCAAACATTTTATTTCATTGTATGTAGCAGTTACAGGGTTTGATGTTTTTTGACACCTTCTGTATATTTTTTTCTTGACGAGAGCTTTCAGAATGGTCTAATGGATGGAAGCGCTTACCTGGAATTTTAATAAAATTACACACTCAGTACTCGTCTTTTCGTTCACTCAATTTACATTTTAAAATGTCCAAAATTATAGCATGCTATACTGAATACAATAAAACTTACCATCAATTTTTGTTAATTTCCACTCATATGGGAAGGAAAATCAAACTGTCTTAATAACCTCTCTTCGTCTTTCTCAAATCTAAAGAAACACTGTTTTTGAAAATGAAGGGATCATATCCTCCAACGTTTCTTCGTCGACAAATTTAATGATTTATTACCACTGCTTTTCAGCCATATTAATTTTATCTTCCTGAGTTGGAGGAACAGAACTGTAAAAAGAAATATTTACTTTATTAATGCAGCAATTTTCAGTTTAGCTAATGTAAATAACAACCATGATCTCTAAAGTTGTCGATTAAATTGGTAAAAATTCTCTGTGTTTCATAAAAATGAAGATAATGGTTGTTAATTGTGAAAGAAAAAATGCTCAAATTTTTTTAATTAAACTTACCGAGTACTCCACTTATTTTTCCTTTAGAATACACTTTGACATTGTCTTTTCAATTAATAATAATAAAGCAACGAAACAACAGATAAATATTACACTATAGCAATTAAAAAATACACCAAAATACCGTAACCTTAAAATAACCTCTACACTTGAACTAAGAAATGATAACAGTATAAAATATGTGGGGATGGGGACGAGCAATATGATATCGCGCATACGCAGTTATAAAAATCAATAAAATTTGATTACTAACGACGTTACAGTTTTCGTTAATTTTTTGGAATTATCTACCGATTTTAGTTACTCGACGGGCTCTATAGATGGCACTGTCTGCAGTGTCCCTAGCCTGCACAATACTACTGTAACGACATAAATGCGTTACTATAAAACTCGATTCAGAAAACCAGTTATCGCCGCGATGACGATATACCCCACCAGAACAGCAGAGCGAACACGCCGGATGCGCACGAGGAATCGACGGTAGAAGGGAAAGAGACTACCACCACCACCACGATGGATATAAAAATGCGAATCAACAGACGGAGAGACGATTTGGTTCAGCCGCCTCCAGTGCGAAGCGTCGGTCGAGGGTACTGACTTCAACCTTAAACGCTTTACACTATCTTCTGCCGAGTGTTGTACTAAGTCGGAGTATTGATCCTACTTTATACATCATTCATTAGAACGGCCGTTGGTTTCTGGTATTGACGGAAACGTGAACGATTGTTCTAACTAAGAATTTCGGTGTGGTACTGACGCACCGAAATCTCTGCAGTATCTCCGTAGGGAAGCGCCGTTAAGCTGGGTACTGACTGGCTATAAACGATCGCTTTAACTGTTAGAATAATTTCGGTGTGGTATTGACGCGCTGTAATTACTACAGTCCCTGCACGTAGAAGTATTCGTTAAGCTAGGTAGTGACTAACTACAAACGATACTCCCGAATCTTGAGACTATAGTCTATATAGAAAGGACAAGGAGTAATAAATTATTCATTTAAGTAGATTTCATAGACGTACCAAAATATATTTTAAGAGGGTATACCGTAAGGTACATTTTGTATTGAACGAATGAGTTGCAGCTATGCTAAAGAATATACGATTTAGGTCAGAGGTAACGGGATGTACTAATTTTAATAAAAAAAAGTGATAGAGGTAGAGGTCATTCGGAAGCAAAAAATGTAGTTCATTATAAAAAAATTCTACAACTTCCTCGGGACTAAGATACATAATACCGAAATGTACTTTTAAGTATTCGCCAATTACAGAACCTTTCTGTCTGTACTCTTGTACCAAATGAAACTCCTGAATCTTACGAAACCAAGCTTGACAGAGATGAAATTTACAACCAAAAAGAATTTGATCTCTGCCAAAACATTCATATATAGCGTTATGAATGCTTAGTTCAAAATCTACCACGACTTCTTTAGGTTGAAAATTTAAGCCTACTTCTTTACATTTTTGTCTTAAAATTAAAAACAAATTTGAATATGTTTGACTTGATTTGTCCGGCAGCAAACAAAAAACAAGAGGTACGTAATAGCCGTTTTTAAAACCATGAATGGTAAACATTTGGTAAAAAAAAGTTGAACAGTATTTAAAAGTCCCATCCATCAAAATACAATCCGAATTACATAAAAAATTAAGGTTGGAAAAACAGGAGAACACAATAATTTTAAATACCTGGTCTGCTGTTAATAGAAAGTCCTCTTATCGGTTCGTTCGTAATTGTAATTCACGAACACTATTAAATACTTCTTCCTGATTTTTAGGCAATAGTGTAAGTGCATCAACATCCTTCCCCTAATCCCCTAATCCCCTAAATATCGATCAAAACAATCAAGATTTCTTCAAAATATTTAATTCAGGAAATCTTTGAAACCTTTCAGAAATATACATAATTCTATGGGCCTCCGATTTTATCTATTTTAAACCCTAATGACTCTAATAGAATTAAACTAAATGGTTGCGGCACAGTTCGAAGATTTCAGTAATCCTCAAATTGATACAAGTCAGGTAAAATTTTATTTTGTGGCAGAGTTCGGATATGCCCGTTTATTCATAATATTTTTTATTTGTATTACTCCTATATGTAGTGTTTGGGGAATTTTTCTCAGAAATTTTAAATGGCAAGTGGCCTACTGTAATCGGCTTAATACGATTACACCTATTTACAGATTATTCGATTATTGAGAGGGATTTTCCAAACAACCCAGTTTTCTTAGAAACATTATCGGGAATATTATTTTAAAAGAAAGTAGGTACATTAAATCAGTACTTAGTATTAGTTCTTTGAGTAAAGTTGTATGAAGTTGTATGGTTGTCATAATATTGTGAACAGTTGGACTATATTTAAAACATTTGTTGAATGTTAATTGTGCAAGTACCAAACAATGTCGATAAGCCAAGGGCCATCTAAACGACCAAAAACAGGTCCATTATCTTTAAATGAAAAAACTCTGATATTGAATTGTTATATATCATTGAAAAACAAGGATCCAAGTGCAAGTGTTGATGATATTGTGGAATTAACGGCTGCTATGTTGTGTGTTGCTAAATCAACAATTTATAGATTACTAAAAGAAAGCAAGAATGGAACTCATCAACCCCCTAAAACTCCTTCAGGCCGAAAACCAATTGAGATCGATGAGTCATTAAAACAAAGACTAAGGCGTAAAGTCCATGGATTTTACTTACGAAAAGAAATTCCAACACTTGAGAAAATTATGACATCAGTGCAAGAAGATACGGACTATCCAAAATTCTCCAGAATGACATTATGCAAACTTTTGAAAGATGTGGGTTTCAGATATACAAAACATAATAGAAAATCTCTCTTGATAGATAAACCGGAAATAGTTTTTTGGAGAAGAGACTATTTAAGAAGCATTCGACATGCCAGAGAACAAAATTTGAAAATCTTCTACTTAGACGAAACATGGATAAATGCTGGATATACAGTTTCCAAATCTTGGCAAGATGAAAACATTAAAAGCGGAAGGCAGGCATTCGTGGAAGGTTTGTCGTTAGGTTTGCAGCCACCATCTGGAAAAGGAAAAAGACTTATCATTGTCCATGTTGGAAGTTCTGAAGGTTTTGTTGATGGTGGATTATTAACTTTTATTTCAAAACGCACGGGGGACTATCACGAAGATATGAATGGGGATGTCTTCGAGGAATGGTTCGTTCAAATGTTGGATCTGATTCCAAAAGGGGCTGTTATTGTTATGGACAACGCAAGTTACCATTCACGGTTACGAGAAGCATTGCCCACAAGTCGTTGGCGTAAAGCAGAGCTTTTGGAGTGGCTTATTTCGAAAAATATTAAGTTTCCAAAAGATCCACTAAGGAAAGAACTTTACAGAATTGCAAAAATGAACAAGAATAAATACAAAACCTACATTGTAGAAGAAATGGCTTCTTCTCGTGGTATATCAGTTCTTCGACTTCCCCCTTATCATTGTGATCTTAATCCCATAGAATTAATATGGGCTCAGGTAAAGGGGGAAGTTAGAAAAAAAATACTTCTTTCAAAATAAACGATGTTGTGAAATTGTTTGAGAGTGCTGTAAGTCATGTGAGTAAGGAAAATTGGACAAACTGTATCGAGCATGTTATCAAAGTAGAGGCAAATATGTGGAAAATTGACAATATTTGTGATGATTTAATCGACCCTATTATTATTAATGTCAACAACGATTCTTCCTCTTCCGAGTCGGATATAGAATAAAATGTAAGTAATAAATGTATTCCAATAATTATTTCTTTTCATTTTTTATTATATTATAATTTAAAACGTATTTTTTCCCAAAATACACACCACTGCATTGCTTTATTGCTTATCTGCTAATCCTTTAACAATGAATAAACCCTAAACTTTGCTACAACTGAAACAAATACGGGGTCGATCTACCTGGTTTTTAGATTTACGGAAGAAATGTAATTTAAAGTAAGAGATTTATCAAAAATTTCATGGTGCTCCCTGTAAAGGTTTTGCATACTTAATTAGGGTTTATTACTCCTCGTACTTTTTGTACATACTATAGAAGATCTGTAGAGCTAAACCGAAAGAATATTGATCCGCCGGTTGCTCAGATCCCCGGTTAGCTGAACATTTCACAGGACATAGAGAGTCACGTCCACCGTCTAGTATATCTCCGAAATCGAAACACACACCGCTTTAGTTCTACCTAAGTACAATTCAGGCCGCCAGTACCTATCAACCGATGAAAGGATACGGATCGACGAAGCGTGACCTTCGAAATAATTACGCACCGGAGAATTATGTAGAATATTGAATTTTAATTTATTTTTGTCGTTGTAAATATTATTTTCAGAAATAAAACAGTTGATTTAATTGGACTCTGTCTCTGGGCTTACCTGGGCAATACGCATTACACTACTTTAAAACCGGACAATCACAGCTATTTACATTCGCAACTTGGCCGCGTTGTCTTGGAAACCCAGGTAGTCACCCAAAACCTCTATGTAACTGAATAGCCTAATAGTGGTGTCGTAAAATAGACCCTTATACTATACAATGATGTATGTGGATCGAAGGAATATTTTGCGTGAATGTGATAAAAGAATATTCCCTATTTCGGATTTGGTCGCAAATCGAAATTTCGTTCTTAGCCAATTAATTATTCGCTCGATTTGCAAAACTTTTGTATTTCTTTCGAAAGTGAAAAAATCCAAAAATTAAATTTTTGCAAATTGCATAAAGTTCCGGATCGTGCATGAGGTTGCAAATTTTTAAATACATAAGAATAGAAGTTTCCAAAATTTGCAACCAAAATTCAAAACTTTTGTAACTATTCCGAGACCATCTTGCTCAGAAACATGAGCATACATTTAAAAAATTATAAATAAATATGTTCCGGTCAACGCAAAAGGTTGCAAATCTATAAAACTGTTCGGAATATCTTTCGGATGTCTCAGTCAAATTTGCAGAACTTTTAAAATTTTTTTCGCCGAATTGTTCGGAAAGGTCAACAAATAATTTCCGAAAATCTATTGAATCTCGATTGTATTTATTGTATGGAAACCAATGGAAGTCAATTTGAACACCTTATAAAATAATTTATTACTGTTTAAATTGTTTCTATTAGTAACTCTCGAATAGTTTACTTTTTAGGTACTTTATCTTTTTGAAATCCCCTTTAATGGAAGAATCCAAAATGCAAGAATGTACCTACATAGTTTTCCATTTAATGACAATAGGGAGGAGGGGCTATATATCATTACTAATTCCTGGTTAAAATTAATATATAATAAGAATACGTCCTCTAAACGGTTTTGGAATTCATGTCAACTACATTGGATATTTATCATTTCACTTACTTAACATGTATATATAAATCAACCTTAACTTGTTTATCTTCGCCAAAAATAATGTATGAATAATTCAACAACTAGAAAAAAAAAGGAGAAGAAAGACGTGTATTATCTTTTGCTATTCAACTTTTGGAATGTTTTATTTTTAGACAGTATCGCTATTTATCTATTATGCTGTACTGAAAAAAATCTTGGAACGGTTCCATAACAGCCTGTAGACTCGACAAATCTGCGGACATTCATATCTATACATTTTTATATTATTTCTATTATGGTCGTTTAGTCAATTCACTACATACCACGCTCTCAATATTACAGTCATTTTATTCAACAGCTACCGTCAACCGGGGCAATTTCGACTAAAATTTAAGGTTTTTTGCTGAAAAAATACCTCAAATATTTGTATTAAAAATCTCAAAAAAATAGTGTACAACCACTAGCCTTTTTCTTTAAAATAGTCTTTATTAACATGTTTTAGTTCCCTTTTACAACATAAAGAAAAATTACAAGAGATTGCCGGTGTTCTGGCCAATTTTCCTCTTGCTGTGTTTGTCCGGTGATAAAAATGAATGGCTCCTTACTACTGCATTAGCCATTAAGTTTCGCTGTCTACAACAACTTTGTCCCTTAGAATATTTTTGACTACTACAATATTTCATCTAGGTTATCCCTGAAAAGTACCTAAAAAACAGGGTTTCAAAAATGACATGGGGTTATTAGATTATAAGACGGCAACATGACTGACGTTGATTTTAATAATTTGTTTGTTTATAATCGATTTACACGTTGTGCAATGATATAGGTCTCCTGCGCGATTTGCGTCTGTGAGATTCTTACGAAGATCATTTGGCAGACAGTAGAGTTGAGATTTTAGTTATGAAGTCTGTGATAGCTGGTAAGTCGGCTTTGTCATGTAACCAAGCATTTCTGGGTAATTTAGGATAACAATTGTGTTTGATCGCCATCCGTAGACACTTGTTTTGTACCGTCTGTAGGGAATGAAAATTATGTTTTGTTCCCTTGTGGTAAACTGGGGCTGCGTAAGTGAGTATTGGTCTGATTATGTAAGTGTATGTAAGAATTTTGTTGTGGCTTTTTAAGTTACTGTGTGTACAAATGAGTGGATAGAGTTTGCCCATTGCAATCTTAGCTTTGCGTACCTGTTGCGTAATATGAGCTTTTGCGTTCGTATTCGCTTGTATAGTATACCCCAAGTATTTTAGGGTACTAGGCTTGATGTTGCGCACATTCACGCAAAGCTGAGATTGCAGAGACGTGATTTTTTTAGCTATTTTCCTGAGTAATAAATACTTTGTTTTGGATTCGTTGATAACTAATTTGCGTTCGTGTAAATATGGTATTATTTTTCTATTGATATGTGTTTGTACTGTTTCCAGTGCTTGATCAGGATTCTGTGCAGAGGCAACAAAACAAGTATCATCGGCATACATTGCGGTTAGTAGGTTTGGGTATATTGGGAGATCGTGGATGAACAAAGAGTATAGCAAAGGTAATAACACCGAGCCTTGAGGTACTCCTGCTTGGATCGAGTATTGTCCAGCATTGTGGTTGTTAATTTTGGCGTAAAAAATTCTGTTAGATAGATACGAACTTAATATTTTTATTAGATAATCAGGAGTTTTCAGTGAAATTAGTGTATGTATTAATCCCTCATGCCATACGGAGTCAAATGCCTTTTGAATGTCGAGCGTTACCATAACGGATTTGTTTTTAGCATGGAAACCTTCTCTTATGTAATTGATTACTCTAATAATTTGAGATATGGCCGCTTCTGAATCCGTATTGCTCTGAGGGAATAATGTCATGTTTTTCAACAAACTGTTTAAGAAGGAATAAAATTATTTTGTCAATCACCTTCGCTATATTGTTTAGGAGTGATATTGGTCTATAACTATCTACATAACATGATTGTTTATTTGCTTTGATGATAGGGATGACGTTGGCTATTTTGAGCATATCCGGATATTGTCTTGTTTTGATAATAGAATTAATTATGTACGTTAATTGTACAATAGCTTTTTTTGGTAGGATTTTGAGTAATATGTTGTGTATAGTGCCTGAACCGGGTGCTGTTTTGTTTTTGAGTTGTTGAATTGTGTTGTAAATTTCAGTGCATGTTGTTTAATTTTTTGTGTTTGAGGTGATAAGGGAGTTTAAGTGTTGTCGTACTGTGTGTGTATTGTCTTGGTGATATTGTGTGTGTTGAGAGTGATTTACAAAGTTGCTTTGGAAATACTCTCCGAAATTTTTTGCGATATCTGGAGTGTATATACTTGACCGTTACTTATTGTTTTATCAATGTGGTTAAACTTATTTCTAAAATGACGGGTTTTCTTCTAGGAATTTTTTGAATTCGTGGTCGGTTAGTATGGAGGGTGTTTTTGCAGCTCTGCTGCTGCGACGTTGTCTGGAGGACATTTAAGGATTTAGTGTGTTATGGAATGGGTCGAAAGCTAATACCGACAGCGGACTCACTGCCGGAGGGAGTTGCCTCCCCAGTTAAAGGTTTCCTGAGTTATTGGATTTCAGGAGTTTTATATTTACCTGGATGCTAAATGTTCTTCCCTCTTCGGATGGTGTGGCTTGCTTGTGTGTTGGCTGAAATAAAAACAAGATGAACACTGTTTATTATTTTCATAAATAGAGGTTGTTTCGAGAGAAACAATTTACACTTCCAAGTGTATTGAATGAACTGTCGAACTGAAAAGTTCGGCAGAACATGGGGTTGGTTGGTCTTCTGGTGGAGGCGTCCACGTTGCCGGCGAAGTCGTGGTGAACAGGTTTGTATCAGTGACCCGCTCTTGCTGTATCACCTTCCTCAGGCGATGGACTGGCGCTACTCGTTGTATTCTTGGTCCAAAAGCGTTTCATACCTACTGGCGTATCATCATCTCCGTCAGAAGCTCTGTCATGGTTTCAATTTCCATGTTTCAATCGTTGAACTTGCACTTCGTTATCAGTATATTGTGTGATTTTATCTAGATTTTCTTTAGTGAAACATAATTTCCAAGCTTCCGATTTTATATATTTTGCCTCGTTTTTCCAGGTAAATGCGAGACGACATTTCCTATTGGTGTACGATGAATGCCTTTCTTCACTGACCGTGTAAACCGATTTTTACCCCTTAGTTTGGTAGGAACCGGTAAAATTTTCACCATATGTATGTTAGTCGCCTGTATTCCTACAAATGGTATTTAACCATCTTCCGAATCAGCATCAGATGGCGAGGTATCCTGCGTTTGATCTAGTGTGGTGGAAGGTGTGGGATTGGTATGAATGGCACGTATATTGTCCTCTTCGGGAT
Source organism: Galeruca laticollis (assembly GCA_963921935.1). Lineage (NCBI taxonomy): Eukaryota > Metazoa > Arthropoda > Insecta > Coleoptera > Chrysomelidae > Galeruca > Galeruca laticollis. The sequence goes on from OY998177.1 coordinate 175,340,306, forward strand.
CCTCTCTAAAATCAGATATAACGGCGTCTTCCTCTTCATCCGAAAAACTCTCTGGTTCAGACTCGTAGAGACTGCGATGAATTTCTTCAACGTCTTCAGATTTTGTAAGGTTGAAGAACTTCTTCTCACCAGCCATTATTTGTGTAACCTAAGGAAGCATCTATATAGTAACTATAAAAAATAAATGGTAATAGTTTCAACTTAGTACAAGACAAACAAATAAAGAAACAGATTCTCACTCTTATAAAATTTATCACTTCTAATCTCCCAAGAACTTGAATAATTTCCGAAAATTTTCACGGGGTGCGAATTTTCTAAAAAAAAATCGCAACCGAGAAAAAAATTACGGAAAATAATTCAAGCTAGCGGGAGATTCGATACGAAAATTGTAAATAGTTTTGACTTTTTTACTTTCCCTTTGTATTGTATTAAATTCTATCCCCATGATAATAGAAAATCTTTTTAAGAAATTTAATCTTTGAATATCTAATGAACAGGCTTTCTTAGAAACTCAACAGCACTTGAAAAAATTAATAAATAGTGATCTGGACATCCAAACTGGATTAGATACAGATGGTGATGTGGAATTTGATGATTAAAAATAAAAATATTTTACAAGGAATTGCAGATCTATAATAAAAAATAAAGCTAATCAGTTAAGCTTTTTAGATACCTCAGAAAAATTAGAAGTAATCATATTAAGTGAAATATGGCTATCTAAAACAAAAACATTCAATCTAAAGGGTTACAACTTTATTCACCGCGACTGGCATGACGGTTACGGAGGAGTCGGTATACTAATAAAAAGTCACCATACTTTCTCTAAAATAGCTATTAAGAGAAACTTTAATAACAAAATTGAAACTTGCGCGGTACTTATAGAATATTTCAATTTAACAACTTGCAGCGTATATAAACCTCCTAATATAAATGTAAATAAAAATGATTGGGGCAAATTATTTTCGCAATTTACAGGAGACATGTTGATATGCGGCGATTCAACACACACACCATAGTCGATGGGGTTATGTTAAAGATAATAAAAAAGGTAATATATTAATTGAAGCCTTAGATAACGTAAGGCTAATAAATTTAAATTACGGTAGACTTACTTTATTTACTAGACCGCATAAGAACCCCTCACCAGTGGATCTCTCATTTATAACTCCAAGTTTGATTGCAAAATGTGAGTGGAATATCTTGGAGGATACGTTAGGTTCGAATCATTTTCCTATTCATATTAAAATCAATCAGTGTTATAACCCAGCTCCAATACAGCCTGCTAGAAAATAATATAAAAAATTACAATAACCTCATTTCTAATACTGATAAATAGAATTATTTTTAACAAGCGTAAACGGCGCAGCCGCTAACTCTATGAAAGCTAGAACAGAAACAACATCTAAATCAGCACGTCCAATATGGTAGGATCAAGAATGTGATTATATCGCTAGGGAAAGGAAAAAGGCTTTAATAAATTATCAAAGACTAACAAATTTTGAAAACCATATAGAAGTCAAAGTAAATTAATTTTTAAACAAAAAGAAAAAAAAATATTGGATAGATTATGTGAATACTTTAAATAAAAGCACTCCCATATCAAAAATATGGGAAGTCATTCGAAAAATTTCAAATAAAAATACTGTTTGTAAGAAGAATCCCCTTCCCAAGAACTTAATAAATCAATTCCTTAAATCACTTGCCCCGAGCTATGTAAATAATAATTTGACCATAATAAGAAATGATGCAGTATCTAACAAATGTACAGAACTTGAACTACCATTTGAACTAGCGGATTTAAATGCTTCAAATAAAAATACCTACCAAAAGTACAGCTCCCGTGTATGATTTTATTACAAATGAGTTAATTATTAATTTACCTGTAGTAGGTAAAAAATTACTGTTACAGACAGATATATAGAACATTATAAGAAAATAATTGTTACTTTTTTGATAAAACCACAAAAAGATAAAATAAAAATCTTGCGTCAGTCGAAAACTAACAGCGTCAGAAGTGAAACTTTTTATGTTTTATGACGCAATAACCGCCAATGAGTGTACAAAGAGAATTCATAAATATCAACAACATAAAAAACTATAATTTAAAAAAATTAAAACAAAAATTATTTCTAAAATAAAAACAATAATTTTTCGGATAGACTATAAAAAACTATTTACAATAAAAGATAAACAAAAGTAAATATTCTTTTTAAGAAATTTGAATGCATATTACGTATCCTTCCTTTTTAATACCTAAGAAAAGTTCTGGCCGCCCATGGGGGTATCGAACCCGCGTTTTTCGTTTGATTTTAAATCGAGTCGAGTGATGACAGAAGGGGAGAACAGCGCTGCGTTTATCTCACTAAGTTTAAGTACAAATGATAATTAGAGCTTCACAAAACTTGTTAGCCTTTACGAGATTACCTCGTAACCAAAACCTCTGTAGTGTCCCATAAAAAGTTTCACTTTAAAAATATTTCCATAAATAAAGCAACACTAGTTACAACGACTTTCTCTGATGAACTGAGACTTACTTGCTCTTCTACGTACAGGTTAGCAAATATAGCTGAAAGTTTGAAAGTGGACACGCCCACGATGCGCGTTGGTCTCAATGCGGAAAGTAGGAGATAACACAGTTTATGCTTAAACTTTAATGAGTACAGAACTTATCTGTACGGACAAGTATACCTGTTTATTTCCTTTTTCAATATATTTCAATACTCTTGTTACGTTTTATTACATATTTTTTTCAAAATAATACAAATAAATACACAATGCAAAGAAATTTCCTAGTTTTTATCGCCTTAATTTTAAAGGTAAACAATTTCTATATTAATTTCGCACTGGATTATACCAATATCGGCAGAAATTATTAAGCGCTTTTGGTATCCTTTTCCCCCCGAATGCGTTCTCACTTTATCGTTCGCGCAGCGAAGTGGGGATTGATAAACGGAATAATATGATCGCCATCAATAAACAATGCCCTGCGACTATTCTCAGCGTCTCCTCTTTGTGCGGATCTTCGTTAATTTTTTCCGCCTCTCTCACAAGGAGTTTAACAGTTTTGTTAGCTCGACGAGTTAACTCTCATGACAAAACGCTAGTGTCCCATAAAAAGTTTCACTTCAAAAATTTGGTCACTTTCTATAGACCAATTTTATTGATGTCGTGTTTAACAAAAACATTCGAACGCATGATTCAACTAAGACTGGAGTGGTTTTTAGAAAAAATATGGTGTTACCTAGGTACCAATTTGGATTTCGGAGAGGATTCGGTACTTTAGACGTTGTTACACAATTAGTTTCGGATATACAGATGACATATTCTAACAATCAATATTTGGTTTGTTTCTTGATCTGAAGGGAGACTATGATTCTGTGGATCTCAATATTCTGAAACATAAGTTAGTGAATTTGGGATTCAGTGGAAAAATCTGTGATAATTTAACAAATCTATATTATGCCAGAACAATTCATATACGCGACCATGAAAATGTACTTCATGGACCCAGAACTCTCTATCAGGGCTTGCCTCAAGGCTCTGTTCTCAGCCCCACGCTGTTTAATATATATTCGGCTAATATACATTCTTTATTCAATAATAATGTAAAATGTTTGCAATATGCGGATGATATATGTATATACTCCAACCATCAGTCTTATGAAAATTGCCGTAAACCGCTGGAACTAGCAATGCAAATAGTGTTAGACTGGTCTCGTGAAACTGGTATGACTTTATCCTCTGAAAAGTCCTCTATAATGTTCTTCACTAGGCATAGCTGTCTATACAGTTCGGCAAGTAACAGTAATTTACAAATTCTAGATAGAATTCAATACAAATGTCTTAGGTTATGCCTAGGAGCAATGGTTTCAACCCCTGTAAATATCCTATTAGCTGAAAGTAATGAACTTCCATTAGAATTTCATCGTCAAACACTTGCTCAAAATTATGTTATAAAGATAAGTAGCCTTGAGACAGGTCCAGTAGAAGTTCTGTCATCATTAAATATAGAAAACTTAACAAATCCTTATTGGAATAAAAAAAAAATTCACCTCCTCTATCAGATGCCTTCATTGAATGTCAAAAATATGAATCATATGTTAATAGAAGCAATATCTTGCCTATATACACAACCGATTACACAACTTTTATAAACTATCCCAAGATCATAATACCCCATTACTCAGAATCAGTACAAATCAGCAATATTCTTCTGAAATATATGGTTGGTAACTATATAGAACACACAGTCATCTACACTGACGGTTCAAAAACAAATGTAGGATGTGCTATATATGTTTTAAACCACAAAATATATGGAAAATATAAATTACCAAATATTTGTATCATATTTACTGCTGAATTGGTAGCCATAGAAAAAGCTATAACATACTTAAATATTAATAAAATCAAACAGGGTGTGATTATAAGTGATTCAAGATCAGTATTAGAAGCAATTAAAAATAACCACCTAAATAAACATAAATTAGATATTTTATGCAATATTAAAAAACTGTTGTGTAATATAGACACACACATTTATGTGCGTGAAGAGTCACATAGGTATTATAGGCAATGAAATAGTTGACCAGTTGGCTGAGGTTGCTATTATTGATGGGGTACAAATAAATTACACTACTCAGAAAATCCACAAATCAATATTTTTTATTACACCCTCAACTTCCATTGCTACAATCATATATAATTGATTATAATGTTCCCAAATTTTATGTATCCTCAATTTTGAGACTGAAATCCGAGCATGGGAAATATCCATATGACCTTCCTAAACTAGGTATTGTTAACACGGCTGCTTGTAGTTGTGATAATGTTACCATTGCAGATATCGATCATATAATATTCAATTGTATCAAATATAAAAAAGAAAGAGAAAATCTTTTTAAATCCCTTAGTAAATTAAACATACAGTTCCCCGTAAATCTAGCTCATTTATTGGGGGGGAATAATAAAATAGTTTTTGACACTCTGGTGGAGCTCTTTAGACAAACGAAATTTAGATTCAAGTAACACGTTCTGCCTACCATTAAATATAAAAAAAATCTGTGGCTGAAGGATTTATTTCCAAGCCAGTTTCAAAAGATTGGGGTGCAAGTGTACCTCAAGTAGCATTCCAAGGTTAAGAAGATTTGCGATTTACAATTAACAATTTTTAGGTACTTGAGGTTATGTAGTCAAAGCTACTTTTGAGGTTATGTGCAGAAAACACAACATTTTTGGGCTTTTGCTGCAAATACATCATTTAGTAAGTTTCTAACTATTTGGTAAGTTACGAATATGAATTTGAGCTTGAAACTTCATGGCCGACTTACTGCTCACGCAATTCCTTGATCCATGTTGAAACTACGGAATTGTACATGATATCTCTCTCTCTCTCTCTCTCTCTCTTGGCCGTTTACTATCGAAAGAGTATGATGACATCATGTCTCAATTACTCGGATCGTAGTTCCCCATCCATCCTTCTCTGGCTAGAGCTGTAAAAGAAGCTTCCTGAAGACCGTGGCCAATGATTTCGATAGTTTGATCCACTCATCGCGTCGGCGACCTTCTCGTGGTCGTTTGCCTTTGATTTTTCCCTCGACATTAAGTTTTTCCAGCCCATTTGTTCTTCTTGAGATGTGTCCAAAATACCATAGATATGACTGGTTTATTTTGGTTGATAGCCTTGTGGTGATTTTTAGTTTTATAAGAATTGACACATTAGTACGATGTTCTGTGTAGCATTCTTCTGTAGGCCCACATTTCAAAAGCATATATTCTTCTTCGATTGGCCATTTTTTAAGTACAGGTCTCAGAGGTATATATGTGGCAATAGGAAAGATCAAGGAGTTTAATAATTTCAGTCTGCATTTGCTTTCTTCGTCACAACCGCCTTCGTTTTTAATAAATGATCCTAAGTAATTAATTAAATTTTTCAACCACTTCAAATCCATCGATCTGTCTAACATTGGTAGGGTTGTGTCTCCGAATGGAAATCTGCAAAACTATTTGAAATTTGTCATGTTACCCTACACAGATATAAAAAAAAGTTTATAGTGACAATGAAAACCCCAAAGTTGGTTACAATTCTCATAAAAAAATATTGCCCTCAGAAGACGAGGTAATATTTTGTGATTACGTTCGCAATTCAGCTGATATGTACTTTGGCCTTACTCCTTCTAATATTCGTTCTCTTGCATACTAATTTTGTGAGGAAAAAAATTTCCATGTTTCTGAACAATGACACTTAACTAAAATGGCGTCAAGGGATTTCCAATTTTATGAAGAGAAATTCTACATTGTCGATTAGAGTACCAGAAGCTACAATTAACGATAGGGCTGTGAATTTCAACAGAGCGAATGTTGGTAAATTTTTCTACAATTTAGCCAAGGTAATGGAAAGAGATCAATTTAAGGCTGCCAACATATATAATGTGGACGAAACAGGGGTAACTACTGTCCAAAAACCTAATAAAATTGTTACTACCAAGGGCACCAAACCGGTAGGAGCCGCTACATCTGCGGAAAGAGGAACATTATATTCCCCAGGAAGCAGTTTAAGCCATCATCATCATCACCCAGCCCCTTCAGTCCACTGCTGGACATAAGCCTCCCTTGATTGCTTCCATATCTTCCTATCCTGTGCTGCTTGTATCCAGTTTTTATGGATATGTCTCAAGTCGTCATGCCAACGTGTTAGCGGTCTTCCCCTATTTCGAAATGCTTCATGTCTCGGTCTCCACTCCATAATCTTTTTAGTCCATCTATTGTCTGTTAATCTAGCTATATGACCCACCCAGTTCCATTTTATGGATGCGATTCTCTCTATGGCATCAACTAGTCTCGTTCTCCTTCGAATTTCTGCGTTCGGTATTCTGTCTCTTAGGGATAAACCCAGCATTTGTCTTTCCATGGCACGTTGAGCTACTCTTATTTTAGTTGCTTGTTTTTTGGTTAGAGTTAGGGTCTCTGCACCGTATGTTAACACAGGTAAAACACACTGGTCTAAAACTTTTCTTTTTAGACATATGGGCAGTGAGGATTTTAGGATATGTCTTAGCTTTCCGAAAGCAGACCATGCTAATCCTATTCTTCTTCCCAGTTCTCTTACCTGATTATCTCTGGTTATGCTTACCTCGTTACGTAAGTACTTATAGGACGTTGTTTCTTGGACTTGATTTCCTTCCAAATATATACCTCCTGCCAATACGAGATTTGTCATCACTTGCGTTTTTGAGATGTTTATTTTGAGACCCATTTTCTTTGAAATATTCTGTAACAGTCTCAGCATGGTTTTCGCCTTGTGAATATCATCCGCTATCAAGACTATATCATCTGCGAATCTTAAGTGACATAGGTTTTCGCCGTCTATGTTTATTCCTAACCCATTCCAATCTATTTGTTTACACATGTATTGCAGTAGTGTGGTGAATAATTTTGGCGAGATTGTGTCGCCTTGTCGAACACCTCTCTACTTCAGGACAAATGCTCCAGTTGGTTCAATCGGAGAAGTTAATGGGTCAGGTTGGATAGACACATGAACTTTTTTCACTTTGATAAAACATTTTGCAAAACATACTAGACCTTCGCCTTAAAATATGATTTTGATTCTACAAGATAATCATAGATCTCACCTGGGATTACAAACAATTGGCTTCTGACGAGAACATGGCATAGTTCTTCTATCGTTCCCGCCCCATACGTCTCATAAGTTACAGCAGCCCTTAGATCGGATTGTTTATGGACCACTAAAATCATATTTGTATGGACGCTTAGACGAAAAATAATCTCGGTAAAACTATGGCTATTTATAACTTACCTGTAATTGTTGCTGAAGGACTACCAAAAGCTACTGTACCAGTCAACATAATAAATTGATTCAAATTGACTGGAATCTATCCTTTCAACCGGGACGTCTTTCAGGATCATGAGTTTGCTCCGTCTGACAAGCCATTGGATCCTATTGATGATGATTTAGTAGAAGAACCGATCATAATCAGAACACCTCCAGATATTATTTGTGAAGATGTATCGATATCATCTACGTCCAAAAAACCCGTCGAATACATGACGTTGCCCGGAACTGGAACAGTTCAAATAAATAACGATTCGAAGCCAACAACTTCTATGCAAACGGATGGATTAAATGCCTCCAAAGAATTGTTAGAAAACATTCGAACCTTTCCAAAAGCTCCTAAGACTGCCAAGCAAAATGTCAGCAATAGAAGGAAAAGGAAATCATATTGACACAAACTCCGGAGATGATTGCACTAGAAGAGGAGTGGAGAAATTTGCATGAATTAATTTCCCCAGGCGGTTCTATTTAGAAGATTTGTCCCACCTTTAATAGTTAAATATTCGCCATTTCGCTTTCTATTTTTAGAAAGAATCTTTTACTAGTTCAACCCTCCGCCCTGGGTCCAAGTCAGTATAACTCATAGATAAGATAATATAATATACAATAGATGGGCCACTCTACTGAATAATTATTCAATGTTATTTTACTTATTCAACCCACCGCTCTAGCGCTGCATATAGAACCAGCGGGCTTTTTGAAATATATGGAAATAACTATTTTTGCTATTTATTTTCAACAGATAGAAATAGTGAGCTCTAATGTATTTTCATGCACCTTCTTAAAGGGCTCGAGAATACATTAGCTTACACCAATTTTATCAATCGACAACGCTATTAATAAGGAATTTTATGAAAAGTGGAATTAATATTCCAAAATAAAAGACTGCTTGAACACATTATTTTTATTCATGAAAAAACAGGAAACAAATCAATTTACTTATTCCAAATTTAGATTTATTTATAATTCAACTCTTTTTTTAATCTCAAACAGTTGTTTTCGTACACCGGAATTTTGTCTGTCAATTTTTCTGGCTAGTGAAACCATGTTTTTGGCAATTCCATACAATTTTCTAGCTTTGGGCGTTAGCTGAATGGCTCTACTTGAATCTCCATGGCTTAGTAAATTCAATCTTTGTTTAATATCTGAAAAAATATTATATGTACTATTTTTCACTTACATTTATTATTGCGATTTACTTTTTACATATTACTTTTTAAAATATAGTCTGGAATTATTTAGAAACAGTTAGTTTCAACAAAGTAAGGGTCAAAACAGTAAACTTTCTACATACTCTAAAAATTTACCTTTACGTTTGCTGGGTGTCTTTAATGTAGTAAGAATGGTGTTCGAGGTAGTTGGAGTGCTGCAGGAGGCGATGGCAGGATATGACTCTGAACCTGTAATAGTAAAAGCTTTAGTTATATTTGCTAAGTCAAAATGAAACTTTTTTAAAGCATCATCAGAAATTTTTTTTTAGCAAAACAAAAATAAATAGGCCAAATCGCTTTTAACTTTTGTAATATACAACAAAGTTTGTGGCTTTGTCTATTTTTGACATATTCAATAGCACACTGAAAACGATTCCTAGTGAGAACTTCAATTATAGTGTAGCAAATCTAAATTTTCATATTTACTGGGCTGCTCCTCATAATTATGAAGCAAGCTGATGAAACTACAATTAATTACTTTTTTGTGTTTTTCGCTGTCAGATTAAAATACATTTCCTAAAACCAGTTTTTTCTACGACTACTTATGATATGGGTCAATTTCCACAATAGTATTGTACATTACCTTGGGATTCAACAATGTCCTGGTTCTTCTCAGGTAATTCCTCCATACTTCTTGTTGGTGCTGGTATATATAAGTTTGGAACTGCATTTGCTTTTAAGTTTGTTTAGGAAGGAGATGCATTTTAATGTCTTTACTTGTATTTTTACAAGTGGGAACAATACAGTATTGAACCATATTGTTAATGTTTAATATACACAATCACTTGAAAAGCACAAAAATGTCTGTTTATACAAATTAATATAATAATAACCGTATAATATACAAACGAAAGCAATGGCTGATAATGGCGATCGAAGTATCAAAATGAGATGGAGGTTATAGAAATGGCGAGATTTTAAAAATCTGACAGTTCATTGATTATTTATTTATTTATTTATTTATTTATTTATTTATTTGTTTATTTATTTATTTATTTATTTATTTATATCAAAACAGGCCTTACGGCCTAATTACATTGATAAAATAATATATACTATATATTTCACTTATAATATAAACTTAACTATACCTAGGTACATTGTGCGAGTATTAATTTGATAAAATATGTACGAGGTGTATTTACTTTTAAGTTGATAGAGTGATGATTTGCCTTAATATTGTTTTTCGATAAACGTCTACTGACATTGTCCAGTCTAAATCGGTCAATTCATTAAATTCATTTGCTAGACGACACATGGTCACAAGCGGGGAGCGAGTGATTGTATGTAAAAGCGGAATATTAAATAATGACTTAGTACGGGTTCTTCTGGATGGAACATTAAATCTTAGTAATGACAAAATATCCGGAGAGTTAATTTTATTATTTACTATTTTAAACAAAAAAATCAAAGCAGCTAATTTTCGCCTGTCTTCTAACGATAAGATCTTGAATTCATTTCTTAGTTGGATAGTTCTAACAATGTTATAATCTGGTCGTACATGATATTTTTTTAAATAAAGATATCTCAAAAATTTATTTTGAATTTTTTCTAAAATAGATAGCGTAGTATGGTACTCAGTAAACCAAATTTGATTTCCAAATTCTAATTTAGTTCTTACAAGTGTAAAATAAAGGATTTTCATGGTATCTATGTTAGAGAAATTGACAGTTTGTCTAATTATGTATCCCAATAACCGATTTGCAGACATTGCAATATTTTTGATGTGTTTAGCAAAAGATAGTGAACTGTCATAAGTTATACCCAAATCTTTTACTTCTGTACAACGTTTTAGGGGTTCGGTATCAATGCGATATTCAAAAATAATGGGATCTTTGGAACGTGTCACAGTAAGAGTAAAGCATTTTTGCACGTTAAAATATAATTTGTTCATTAAACTCCACTCATAAATGCTATTTAAATCTTTCTGTAGTAGAACACAATCTCTAACAGTTTCTACACGTTTGAAAATTTTTAAATCATCCGCAAATAGCAAACATTCCGAGTATTCAAGTTTCGAGGGTAAGTCATTAATGAAAATCAGAAATAGAAGGGGACCCAAATTAGATCCCTGAGGAACCCCTGAGTTAGCTTCAAATTTGCCAGAAGTATTTCCATTGTGTTTTACCATTAAATATCTATTTTGCAAATAATCACTAATTAATTTAATAAAACTATGTGACACACCAAACCCACTGAGCTTCCATAAAAGAACGTCATGATCAACCGTGTCAAACGCTTTTCTAAAATCTGTATATATAGTGTCGAGTTGTATTGTATTCTCCAATGCCCCATACGCATAATTACCAAAAATGAGCATGTTTGAACTAATAGATTTATTAGCCACGAAACCATGTTGTTGTGATACTAAATACTTTTCAACATACTGATACATATTTGAATAAATAATTTGTTCAAATAACTTGGCTGGTGCACACATTATTGATATTGGTCTATAGTTTTCAATATCCATTTTGTTGCCAGACTTAAAGATAGGAGTAACCACACCTGTTTTCCATATGGATGGAAAAGTACTGGATGCTAGGATTAAATTAAAAATATGCATTAAGGGTAGTTTCAGCCAATCACTACAAGCCTTAAGGATATAGGGCGGGATTCCATCAGCCCCAGCTGCTTTTTTAGATTTTAGTTTTTTTATCGCATTATGAAAATCCAATTCCGTAACAATATCAAATACAAAAGTGTCATTACTTACCATGCTTTCACATGGAAATTTCAAATCATATGAGGCTTTAACTGACGAATATACAGATGAAAAGACATCCGCAAAAGCGTTTGCGGTTTCATTTTCATCCATTTGTCTTTCATTGTAATAATAATTACCAAGGTTTGATCTGCTACCTCTTTTATTGTTAACATAATTCCAGAAATGATTAACGTCTGTAGTTAAATTTAGTTCTATATTTTTAATATATTTATGTTTTTCCATCTTGGTTAAGGATTTAACTTTTTTCCTCAGTACCTTGAATTTTTCATCGAATACATTAGACACTATCCTTAGTTTTCTAAGTCTATCTTTTTCTTTTAATAGATCCCTAATTTCTTTTGTAAACCAAACTGGAAAAGTTTTGGACTTTTCACAAAAAACAAATTTAGGTACACAATTATCAATTATTTTATTCCATATATTGTAGAATTCATGTAATGCTTCATTCACATTAATTTTTTCATCCAAAACTTTCTTCCAATCTGCATCCCTAATACTTTCGCTTAACCTAAGAAAATCTGCTTTTTTAAAATCATATCTAGACTCTTTTATATTGAGTATATTTATTTTTGTATCGGACCTAACTGTAATCATAATTTCCAATGCCGGATGATATAGATCTTCCTTAACAAACGGTAGGCCGTCCCTAACTACTGTACAATTATTAATATTACTTTCCGAACTAATAACTAGGTCCAGTGTTCTACCTTGAAAATTTTTAATATCATTATACAAACTAAATCCATTAAAATCCATGAAGTCTTGAAATGTTTCTACTATGCCATTATAAATATTGCTTTTATAATTAATACCAGTTATACTTGGTATATTGAAATCTCCAAAAATTATGTAGCGCTACCGGCGACGGGTGGTATAACTAAATAAACATGACAAAATTTATAGTGGGAGTGAGCATAGCATGGTATAACTATGGTACTCGTAGGGTCCATGCCGATAATTGGAACTACCGCAAACGCCGCTTTAATAACCCGTTTTTTTATGTAGTATCTGTTCTTCCGGTATTGTGCAAGTTAATGTAACACTATTAATTCGAGACGAATATAAATCCTAGTAATTATTAGTAACTGTATTAGTGCCGGTTGTTCAGTGACAAAGACGCCACATTTTAGTGAAAAACGCACGCTGTTGCCAAAAATGGTTCAAACTGTTTAGTAAAACCTAAGTTATTCAGTATTCTGTTTTATTCTCGGGTTTCCCGAGTGGTCCTTCACGCTAGACTATCGAAACGCAATGGGAGAATAGGGGACGCTATATCGCAACCATTCAGTCTACTTCTCATTCAGTTTCCCTTACTCTAACAAAGAGGAAGCAAAAACAAAAAAGTAGAATGAGAAAAAAGTAAAAAGGGTGATTACAAAAAAGGACATTGAGTCAAGCTCGTCAGATGGTGACGACGCCCTGTGTTTGTATTGCCTGGAGGCATACTCTAATGATAAGCATGGAGAAGAATGGGTGAAATGCCAAAAGTGCAAAGGCTGGGCTCATTCCGAATACAGAAATGGTGATGGTGGTTTTCTTTCTTTTGTATTATTTGTAGGAGTAAGTTGTCATTCAACACTGCCTTTTATGTTTTATTTTATTATGTTGTGGTTTTTAAGAAGGTTTGTTCTATTTTTATTTGTGTTTTTATATGAAAAACGAATATATTTTGTTTTTTATTGATGTTTCAATGGTTTATATAATGCCGTTACAATTGTCTCGCAGTCTGTTACATTTGTCTCCAGGGGTTGTACAATTGTAACAGGTGACATTAGTGCGAAAATTTTTTTTTAATTCATTAAATGAAACCGCCAGGGCACTGCAGTCTCTGGTAAGGAAAAGGCTAATCTTAGGGTTATATATGGCCGAAACCTTGGAGTATTATGTTCAATATGCATAAAGTGATGTCGCCACATATAAAAACTGTTAAAATTGTCCCCGGTCTCCCCTACTAATTATAATATTCAAGAAAGACTATTTTTACCCACGTTTGTAAAAACAAGGGATAATCCAGTGAACTAACATGGTGTTCATTCACTAGTTATTACGTTACATTATATGCCAATTCATGAACTTCAAAAACTTTTATTAACTAATACATCTAGAGGTTTGATGAAGGAAGAAATGAAGATATAATCTCTAAACTAAATATGACTACCACACACACACACACTTCCATACACCTCTACATTTGAATGCTGACCACAGCACACTAAAGTTTGTTTCTTGTTTACCAATAAATAATTATACTTTAATGGTGCCAATGTCTTCAATCAAAATAGTGATATCAGAGGCGTCAACACCTTAATATTTGAAATAATCCAGAAAAATGTTCATTCACTGGTCTGCGTTCAATGACTGGTGCGCGGACCGAAATATATTATACAAGTAACCACGAAGTTTTGATTGTAATTATTAATATATGACAAAATATTATACAAGTAACTATTGAAATTATTAATTTTCTCATTTTTATCATACAATTTTATCTTGAATTTTCACTAGATATTAATAAATGGTGGCATGTTGAATCCCATTTGTTCAACATCACCCACTATATCATAAATATCTTCTTTTTTAGAACCTAGTGACTCAAACTTCGTTGCAGAGGAAGAAATCACTGCCTGATTTTCAAGAGCTGCCCAGAGCGACTGGTGCAATGTCGAGAGAGGAAGTTTCCTATTTGGGTTCAGCTCGCCGAGAAGAAATGAGAAGACAACAAGACGATTACGAAAGACTTCGTGCCAATCCGCTTCTCTACCTAATCAGTCCCCAAGTCAAGGTAGGTTTCCTTGAATTAATGATGATGGATTGTATGAATTCATTTAATAAGTTAAAGTCTATCGTGTGAACTAGATCAACTTTTAGTAGGTGTTGTGTCGTTTTGTTTTCTTCTTTAACTGCTGTAGAATGTAGGATTTCTGTTTTTTCTATTTTCTTTTGCGGTAAGTATATAAATAATAATATTTTGACATTCATAAAGCTCTAATTATCACATTTAAAATAAATTCAGACTAACTACGACTACGATAATAAGTAACAGATACGTTTATTTTCCACATAATTATGAATATAAAAAATCCAGGGACACGTCTGTTTGATGTCGCAATTTCCAATTCTCCATTGACCCATAAAATACTTTTTGGTTTTTGGATGTTGATACTCAAGAAAAAATAATTGTATTCCATATTAGTATCTGTAACGATAGACTAGTCGTTTGGGTATATCAAAATAAATAAATTAGGATCTCTTGAGACACTTCAGAAATATTTAGAATTGGTTTTAGTTGGCAATGCATCGTTAATGTTTAGTTATTAATCGGTGATTTCGAAATTTCTGAACGTTATTTCAAATTTTTCGAAAATGAGTCACTTCGAAGCCCAAATAATTGACATATTAATATCAATTGAAATGAGTGACAAAACACGAACATATCATTATGTAAGTCGTCACATTTCTCTCTTCACAGTGAGTAGAGTGGGACGAAAACTATTTCGATTTGGAACTTTGTAGATCATAAGTGAATGTTGGAAAGAAATTGGATCATTGATGAGATTAGAAATAACCAGGAGTCAGTACCAAAAATTTTTGAGATTATAAAGAGACTAAAAATTATGATGGTATTTCATATAAAAATTTTTCTTTACTCCCTTCGCCAAAGAACTTTAGGACCCTAAATTTAGCAATTTGATTTATTAATAATTATTAAATAACTAATCGTGCCGCAAATTTTATTCTCATGGAAATGGCCATTTTTCCAATCATATTAGTGAATTAAGTAATAATTGTAATATATGTTATATCTCTTTTTTATTATCAATACCGGGTGTCTCTCTATAAAGTAACACATTTTGATGGCTTATTACTCGAGAATGGAAAAAAGATATCGACGTGCAGTTTTCGCTAAACTTCTTATATTTCCTTCAAATTTTTATTGACATAGTTGCCAAATGTATATATTTTCCCGAAAGCGCGGAAAAAAAATGACCATTTTTGAAACGAAATTATCGGTTTATTTTAAATACAACACCCTATATTTTTTAATACCATCTGAAAGTCCATTTCTTCCCCCTTCCAAAAGTTTATACATTATCGACATATACTCGAATTTTTAGGGAAAGATTTAATTTTTTATGAAATCATTTCAATAACTTCCAAACGTAAATTATCACATTTTAACAGCTTAGAAACGTTGTAACTCGAAAATGAGACAATATGAGCGGCTTTCACTGAAATTCTTTTTATGACACCGTTTGCAAGTCTCAAAAGTCGTCTAAAATTTTCGAAAGAAATTTACTTTTGTTAATTTTTTACGGAAAGGTGGCTTTCAAACAAATACATATAACTGACATTAACAAACGACAAAATGTTATTTATGTAGTATGAAGTATATCAACGGAAATTTATTAATCGAAAATGTATACTTTGATAGAGACAAAATCAATAACAGTGACCAGAAGGAGATTCAAAGCCATTTTTGACAGAAATCCGCCTACACGAAAATCGATATTAACTTGGGTACAACAATTTACATAATCCGGAAAACTAGAAAGGAAAACGACAACACCTGAAAACGCACAGGACAATATGCTCAATGATATTCTGGAAGTACGGGAAATTCTAGCACTTAACAATAATAGAATATCCCAAATCACACAATTTTCAAAAGTAAGGTTCACCGGCTCCTAAAAATTATTAAATTTAAAACATACAAAATACAAACTTTCCAAAAAATAGAGAATATTTCATTTGAACAAAGATATGTCAGAAACATTGTTGGATCTGGTAAGACTTTATCCTAATTTGAACCTAATAATGTTAGACGAAGCCACATTTCATATTAATGGCAGAGTTAATAAGCATAACTGCAGGATTTGGGGAGATGAGAATCCAAGAGCGTTCAACGAATTTGAAAGGGATGCACCTAGAGTAAATGTCTGGTGTGGTGTATCTAAAACTAAAATCTACGGCCCCTTTTTTTTCATGAAGAAACAGTTAACGGAAACACTTACACCGACATGTTGGAGGAGTTTTTGTATCCCCAATTACAACAAGATGAAATTATAAACACTGTATATTTTCAACAAGACGGAGCGCCTCCACATTACTCCTTAGTTGCTCGAAATTCATTATCAGATCATTTTGGCACCAGATGGATAGGTCGAGCTGGTCCCATCTGTAATGGGTTTGATATTGACTCAAACACGGGTCATTGTAAAACTGAAACTTTATTCATGACATATACAAAATAGAATGATCGAAGGAGGGCGGTGTCGTCGCTGTCACACATTCTGATTATGGTCAGGTAGATTGATGCACATATGAATGATAGTGTGGTCGACTATTACAACGGGGGATGCCACTTCTTGGTCTAGCCAAAAATAACTACTAATCAGGTAGGCATCAAATAAAATGTAACTTCTATCATTCTGACGATGATATTCAGTTATCGAAACAATTGTCAATTTTTTAGAATTTCCAACATTTTTCATTATATTGTAGAATTAGCTAGAAACAATGAGTTTCATTTAAAACACTAACAGAAGTAAATTTCTTACGAAAATTTTAGACGACTTTTGAGACTTGCAAACGGTGTCATAAAAAACTTAAACATTTCTAAGAATTTCAGTGAAAGCCGCTCATTAATTCCTTGTCTCATTTTCGAGTTATAACGTTTCCAAGCTGTTAAAATGTGATAATTTACGTTTGGAAGTTATTGATAAGACAAAATTAAGTATTTCCCTAAAAACTTGAGTATATGCCGATAATGTATAGGTAAGACACATATCTTGTTAATACCACGTTTAACAAGACCATTCTTGGTCAACACACTTACGACGCGTACTATCGAGTCTAAACGATTTAACGCGCGGTTTTCTGAATCTCCAAGACTCAAAAAATTACCTTTTAATAGTAGTTTAAGAACAAATCTTCCCTGCTCATTTCTGGAAAAAGTATTTAGAAAATGTTGTTCGCCTTCGCGTTCTTCAAGAGTCAAAGATGTTTCTGGGTTTTGAGGAACTTCCTCGATTTTCCAGAATTTTTCTATTTGTGCACTTAAGTTACACTCATTATTATTATTTTGCGAATTTAGAAAGAAACATTTTGACTGTTGTAGATTTATCGGTATGGGACCTGCTACTACCCAGCCAAGAACGCTGTTTTGTAGTATGGGCAGCCCTTTACCAAGCTTAATTTGACCCGCAATAAGTTAATTATAAAACAATGATGAACCGATATGCATATCGATGCTGGAGGCAACATTATAATCGTGATCAGCAAGAGGAAGATCGGGTATAGTTAAATTCGAAACACCTGCCGAGTAAAATCACTTATTTTGTCAATAACTAAACAAGAAATATTTAACTTGTGTGAAACACGAATGGAGGAAAAAGTTATATTAACTTGTTCGTTAATTGTTGTTTTTATTTGATTTATTCCAGAAGCCGGCATATTTACCTTTCGAGTATTTAAATTTAATCGTGTTACCATATTTCGAGTAATAAAATTTGATTGTGACCCACTATCGAGCAAAACACGGCACGTCACTGGAACATTATTTACATCAAAAACGTGAATAAGAGCAGTCCATAATAAAACAAAGGGTTCTGAGGTTTTCTGAGAATGATGAGACAATACTGTACAATTTTGAACTTCGTTTGGCTCTGGAGTATATCATTGCACAGTTATACTGATCTTAATTGTAAAAAATGATATCCAGGATATCACCATAGCGCTAATAATATCTAAGCTTCAATATTTGTAATATCACATCTTCTTGTTTTTTCTATTAACATATATTAAGTCACTTCTTGGTCCAGCCAAAAATAACTACTAATCATCAGGTAGGCATCAAATAAAATGTAACTTTTGTCATTCTGACGATGATATTCAGTTATCGAAACAATTGTCATTTTTCTAGAATTTTCAATATTTTTCATTATATTGTGGAATTAGCTAGAAACAGTGAGTTTCATTTAAAACACTAACAGAATTAAATTTCTTTCGAAAATTTTATACGACTTTTGAGACTTGCAAACGGTGTCATAAAAAATTTAAACATTTCTAAGAATTTCAGTGAAAGCCGCTCATTAATCCCTTGTCTCATTTTCGAGTTATAACGTTTCCAAGCTGTTAAAATGTGATAATTTACGTTTGGAAGTTATTGATAAGACAAAATTAAGTATTTCCCTAAAAACTTGAGTATATGCCGATAATGTATACATTTTTGGAAAGGGGAAGAAAGGGACTTTCAGATGGTAATAGAAAATATAGGATGTTGTATTTAAAATAAACCGGTAATTTCGTTTCAAAAACTTTTCACCAAACTTCAACAAACCATTCAATCCCATACACTTTTGAAAAATGTCTCCTATACATTTTTTCTCTAAAACTCCAAAAAACCAATAAAAATTTCAAATCTCTAATATTTCATATTATTACCTCTAAATCATCGGACACATTTCAAATTCAGTATATAACACCCTTTCCACCAAAAATTTCTGACATCTAGTCAGCTTAACGCACATATCTATGTATCGGCAACGATACATGGTCTTCCACACTTACTATCCCATCCTAGACACTTTTTGTCACACCAATTCCGCACACTTTTGAGCTTCGCTGCTTCCAGACACCAACCTCCGATACACCCCAACACAACACAACCCTCCAGTAATTTTCTAGCGAAAAGCCCATCCAATCACTCTCAATCCCATACACTTTTAAATAAACTTTTCCTAGTCACTTTTTTGAAAAAAAAATTTTCAACCCCCCAACTCGGTTTCTCGGCCAGCGCGCACTTAACCACCCAACACACCCCCAACACAGCCTTGAAGAGGAAACATATCCTACACCAGGGCACCAACAAGAAAAGAACAATCTCAACCAACAAAACCCCAATCCAACAAAATGCATATACGAATTTCTCTCTCTCTCTCTTTGTATTAGGAGTGACAGAAGGCCGGGAATATTCCATACTGCGGGGTGTGTTTCTTGATTTTGTATTGGCTTAGTTAATTCAGCTTGAAGTTTCAAATCTTTAATGGATTGAAGATCGATTGATTCTAATTTGATGGGTACTTCTATGGATTTTTCCGTTTTTGTTTTCGTCAGTTCCCATTCGAATTTTGGAAGTAATAATTGATTCATTGTTGTTATTTCTTGGATATTACTAAATGTAAAATTTTCGGTCCTGATTTCACATCCTGCGGGGATTTTGAATAGAGTATTTTGTTTGACTAATAATATGAGTCTCTTGTTACAGTTCGATTCAATCTTAATCGGCACAATTGAAGGTAAGGCTAGGATAAACTGGTTGTTAATTCTTTCAATCAGCGGGTGAGTCAAAATTGCTGAGCTTGCCCGACAGGTGTGTTTTTCGTCTCTCAAAATTGGGATGATGCAAGAGGGACTTGATATCTTCGTAATTTTGGCACAGATAAAGGTCGTTCAACTTCGGACATGGGCTGTCTTCGTATTGATGACTGCTTGTACCAAGTATCAAAAAGGATTTGTCGGGAATGATTATGGAGTTGTGGTAGGGTAGGCGAATAAGACGGACAGTTTGGTAATTATCAATTATTAAGATAGGTAGATGTATTGCGAAAATAATATTAGTTTTATTTATTAGAGTTTGTATACAGGCTAATTCGTAATAGTGAAATGAATTTTTGAATTTAGGGATTTTATTTTCTCCGCAAAGTTTTCCTAAAAGGTCTACTAGTTTCAGTAGTTCGTTAATAAGAATTATTGAAGTATGTAAAACTCCTGAATGAGCAAACATAATGGCGTTTTCGAAATTATCTAGAAAATTAATGGGATTTTGGCATTTAGAATGATTTGGTCTAAAGCGTTAGAAAATCTTACGTAGTTATATATATATTTTCTGTAAAATTATTTAGTTCTGTGGACAATTCTCTTAGTTTGATCTCTATCGAAAGTTAATTTTTATTTAGACTTAGAACAGTTTTTGGTCGATAAGGTTGAGATTTAAGGATGTTTGGAGTTCTGATTAAAACCTAATTTTTCGAATTCGAGTTTGTTCGTTTATTGGCATTTTCTGAAAAAAATTACCATAGTAATGTAAATTTTTTCATACCATCAAAAAGCAGCGGTTTCAGCGCATAAAAAGCATACCACTTTTTTCAAAACGCTGATATTTTGACCTGAGAATTTTCGACTAAAAATTAGGGAGATTTTTCGACATTTAATCAAAATAAAGGAAAAAATAAATATTTCAATCCAAAAATTACAGTGTGTTTGGGACTTAAAAAGGTAGGTTTTTACCAAATTTCGTGCCAGAAAAATATTTTTTGTGGGAGAAAAACCAAAAAGTCGGTTTCTGGAAATTTTTCGCATAAATTTTGAGGTTATTTCAAAAAAGTGTGAATAAAAAATTTGTAAATCTTTTCATTACCTACAAGTTTGTTATTTAACTATTTTCAACAGGACTCTTAGTTTTGTCGAAAATAGTGATAAACCGTTTTCCACCCTTAAAATCCCACCCCTTTCCACTTCCCGACCTGAAATCGCCCGTGAATTATTTTTCATTTTATTTTTGTTATATATTCTTACTTTTCCAATGAGTATCATCCTGTTCAAATTTTTTTTTGACATTTTACTATTTTAAAGGCTTCGGCACTGGCCAATTTTGGCCTTTGCTACTCACAACATGTTACTTCCATTTTGTTTCAATTTATACATTATATTTTGGATGAACATCTTACATTCTACAGCAGTTTCTAAATTTTAGCCACTTCTTAGGCCTCTCAAAAACAATTATTGGATTGATACATTTTTTTATATAGACACAACGACACTTACTTTGAAATTAATTTTAATACAATGCCTCGCACTAATATCTCAGTTCGACTTTACCTAGGTTTTATCTGAGAGTCTGTGAAAAACCTATTAGTGTCGTACTATAGGACAATATTTCAAAAGGGCTATTCAGCTCAGTCAAATCAAACGTTTTCATAGAAGAAAGTTGATATAAGATAATTTAAATATTCTGATTTTAACCATTAGTTTATTTTTAGAAATATGAAAACCAAATCTGTAATATACTAACACTACATTAGCTCATCCTTATTCAGATTTAAAATACGATGTAGATCTAGGAGCTTAGCAGCTGAAGAACTTCTATATTCGCGAACTTTCGTGTTTCTTAAAAAATCCCAAATAAAATGGAAGATCGAGGAGAATCTCTGATTGAGCTCTTTATAGAATAATTATACTGAAGTTGCTAGCGTAACTGTACAATTAAATGCCATTTGTCTAAATTGGAATGATTACTGCTTTATGTTCACTAATGCAATTTTTGGATTTCGGTTATATAACTAATTCAAATTAAACCATCTTCAGGTCTATTCGTTTGCTTTTTTATATGATCTTTCTCCAGTTTAGTCCAGCAGCTAGATGCATTCCTAATATTTATAATTGTGGAATTTCTTCTTTGTTGATGTAAACAGGAAGACATGCTTCTTTTCTCAGCGTGAAAAGTGTATGTCGTTATTCCCATTTTTTATTTTGATTATCCATTTTGGAGCCATTCCTTAAATAACGACTTAAAAAATTGTGGAGAGAATATTCTATCTGAGAATATGACAATAGGCATGATGACAGTACTAAGGAATCAAAAAGTAAATGGTTTTAGAGATAAATATGTGCTGAAAGGATTCTGAAAAATGACCTAGTTTTAATATAAACTTTTAGATTAATAAGAATTACAGGAAAATGAAAATATAAAATACTGCAAGTGGCCATGTTGATCAAAACAGCGCATGACGTCACGTCTTAGTAAATCAGTGATAGTAACCTTTTATAAGAGCCATCCCTTCCAACACAAAAAATCGCTACATTTTCCCTATTCATAAAATTAAATTCCCCAATTTTTTCCCCTACACTAAAATTTGATAAATGAAAATGCGTTTTTCTTAAAATTTATTTTGACAAAAATGTACCGTTATTATAAATCAAAATGCAAATTAAAATGAATTTTTTGTCTCCATTTTGCTTGCTTTTTTTCGG
Source organism: Galeruca laticollis (assembly GCA_963921935.1). NCBI lineage: Eukaryota > Metazoa > Arthropoda > Insecta > Coleoptera > Chrysomelidae > Galeruca > Galeruca laticollis. Next base: position 175,363,128 of record OY998177.1, read on the forward strand.
CTCAGCAGTATGGCTTTCCTCAGAACTGGAAGTTGACTCTATTTTCTGCATTTTTATTCTAAAATAACCATTAAGGTGATATAGTTTCTTAACTAAAACTACTTACTACTTACTACTTAATATTATTTAACTTGCTTTTACTTTATATTATAGGTTCAATTATAAAACATAACGGTCTAAACGTCAAATTACTATGAACGAATTTTCCCTACATTTTTAGCAAATTGTAAATTTCTGTCTCTTTTCCCCTCATATCTGAAAAAAATAGATTTTGTTCCTACAAAAAGGTAAGTTGTCGTCACTGCAGTAAATATCAAATGCTTAAATTTTTGTTGTGATTATGCTTTTCGATCGATTCCTACAATATTTCATATAAGGCAAATAACTCGAATTTGGACACCATTGATTTGTTGATGTTGGGCGAGTTTCTTGCATCAAATAACGAGTTTTGTTCGTCTAAATTTCCAAAAGAGAAAACTTCCTTGTAAGTACATTATTATTAATCTTTAGCACTAAGTAAAATTCAATTCACACAAGCCATTCAAACGTATGTCATAAGTATTTTGAAGCTAGCTTATCAGTTTATTTACATATTAGTAACGTTCGATTTGCTCGCTCAAGTAAACTCAAGTGTAACTTTCGAGTTCTTTCTGACTTTTGCTTGAAACCCACAGCCGCGACCAGGCACACAAACTTTCATCTCTTCTTTCCCTCTCGAGCACTAACAATTTTATTCGTGTTTCACGCACATATACACATTGAGGTTATACTTAGTTTGTGATTTGTGTTCTTATAGCAGTATTGATTATATTTTTTTTTCAATAATTTCATTTATGCCAGAAGCATAAGAAACAAGAAACCAAAATCACAAATTGCAAAAAACTAATGATAGCAACTATTTTTTGAGGTTATATGATGCACACGCAAGAGTTCTACTTAAATTTATCGTGTCACTATCAAGTATGATATGAGCAGCTTGTAACGTTTTTATTTTTCTTACGTTTGCCCCCCCCCCTAAATCCAGTAATTATTTTCTAATAAATCCTATCTCACTACGCCCCTGGCATAAGATATTTTCGTAGGACGTCGTTCCGTATGACCAATGAACATTAAAAATTATTAAACAATATCCCTTGGCCTAGAAAGGTTCGATACGCTCTAACTTTAATTTTCGACTGAAAAATGTACGATGTGTTTACGATAGCTTTGACATCGCCTCTGACAAAAGAGTACTTTGTACGAAATTCTAGTTAACTACAAGGCGTATCTATGGATAGTTCCGAGTGGAAGATTTGTACCAGAAATAAAAACATTATATTAATTATTTTGAAGATAGATGAAGTGGTTATTGAATGAGATATGAAAATTTACTTTATGAGAGGGTAGCAAAAATTGGTAGTCTCCTAGTGAACCAACTATGACCCATCATAGCTTGATGTTAGGAACACAATGAGGATAACAGTTGTCGGCTTAATGTGTATGTGAGAGGCAAACAAGGTTGAGCAATTTAAGAAGGCTAATAAAGGAGAAGAAATAGTAATGAAGAAAGATAGAAAAGACTCATTCGCCTTTTACGAATCAGCCAAGTGCTGGGCGACATATTCTTAGACCGGGTTGCCACGATGAGGGGGCGAGACAAAATACCTAGAGGACTACAGGGTTTTGAACAGAGCCTGGAAATTACAATTAAGATGTATTTGGGTGTTAAGACAGTGACCGGGTTAAATTTCATTTCTCTAAGTATTTCTAGATCTTCAAGCAAGTCCATCTTTTTAAAGTTGTTCGTGTGAATTTTGTGCAAGATTTTGACGTTATGGAGGATAAATTATGGTTGTTAAACTTAATATGGAAGCCAAAATTAGAAGAAGTGGGTTTGTCGAGATGTTCTTTGATTCTTGTTCCTAAAGCACGAGTGGTCCTACCCACGTGGATGGATGGGCAAGAATCACAAGTTAATTTATAAATACCACTTTTCTTAAGGTTATTAATAGGATCTTTATTCTTAGAGAAAAGTGTGGAAATGGAACCATTAGATTTAAAGGAAACTTTTTGATCTTTAAGATTATTGGTAATAATTTTGGAAATTTCATCAGAAACTGCACCTTCTTCTTCTTCCACTGCTTATCCATTAATGTATGTTTGCGATCACATGTACTCACTCTTCTTTATTTCTGATGGAGCTGAATAGGTCTCCCTGTCCACTGTCTCACGTTTCGGAGCCATGACACCTATTTCCTGCCGACTCCTCCCCTCCCCTCAATCTTTCCCTCGATTACTAATGTAGGAATTGGTATCTTTCATTCCGTATTATGTGGCCTAGATATGCTGCTTTTCTGCGCTTGATGTTTTCCAGCAATTCGCGTTCTCTTTTAATCGTTCTTAGGACCCCCTCATTCGTTTTCCTGGCCGCCCATGGGACTTTCAGTATTCACCTGTAGGTCCACATTTCGAAGGCTTCAAGTCTATTCATGGTGTCTAGTTTTAGCGTCCAGCCGTCTGTACCGTACAGTAACACTGACCACATGTAACATTTTACAAATCTGATTCTTAAGTCGAGGTCAAAATCGGCGTTGGTAAGAACTTTCCTGAATTTCATAAATGTGCTTCGATTCGGCATTTGATTTCCGTTTCGGACGTCCAGCTTTCACATAGTCACGTGCCTAAATATTTAAATGTATATACTCTTTCAATGGCGCATCTGTTGTGTGTTAGGCTTGCATTTTCATGTTCTTCCGGCTTGCGAGAAACTATCATGGATTTTGTCTTCTTGGTGTTGATATTGAGGCCCAAGCTTTTGCTACTATCGCTCACGGCATCAAGAAGGTCCTGCAAGTCTTTCATATTGTCAGCAATTAGGACTGTGTCGTCTGCGTATCGTATGTTGTTGACCCTAATGCCCAGGCTGCGCTCCTCGAGTGCCTCATTCCTGGAAGATGTTTCCAGAGTATAGATTGAAGAAGAGTGGAGAGAGAATGTCTGACCCCTCTAACGATCTTTGTTGGTTCTATGTGTTCATTGTCAACCTACTTCGGCTGTTTGGTGCCAATAAAGGCTTCCTATGCAGCGGATATCCTTCTAATCTATATCTATTCTCCTTAGAATTTGGATGAGTTTGTGGTGTTGAACCTTGTCGAACGCTTTCTCGTAGTCGATGAAGCATAGCATTACATCTTTCCTCTGATCATTGCAGTTCTGGAATAATACTTGAGCAGCTATAGCCTCTCTCGTGCCTAGTCCCCTTCTAAATCCAAACTGTGTGGATCCGACATCTCTTTCGCATTTTATAGAAATACTGTAGTGAATAATCTTGAGAAATATCTTCAACGTAAGGCTCATTAGACTGATCAGCCTATGATCCTCGCACTTCGTTGCATTTTTCTCTTTTTGGCAAGGGGATAAAACATGAAGTAACCCATTTGTCAGGGAACTCTCCCGGGTTGTATATTTGGTTAAATATTTTGTGCAGGACGGAAATGCCTTTATCGTCTAATATTTTCAGTAGTTTGACAGGTATGACATCCGGACCAACTGCCTTTCTGTCCTTTGACGCATTTATTGCTCTTATGATTTCTTCTTTGGTTATAGGGGGTCCAGACAGATCTTCGCCCTCTGTGGCTTCTATAGCAGGTCTGTTATCGTTGAAAAGGTTGCTAATATATTTCTCCCAAATAATTTTTCACTGTTGATCATCCTGCGCCATCTCTCCATAATCGTTTTCTATCTTAGAGAAGAGTATTTTCCTGTAAACTCCGGACGCCTCTTTTATCTTTTTGTGTAGGCTAAATTCATCGTGTACTTCCTGTAGTTGCTCTATCTCCTCGCATTGTTTCTTCAACCAGACACTCTTTGCTGTTTTTATTTTTGCTCTAATAATTTTTTGGATGTGTTTATAGCTCTCAGAATTTCCTTGACTTTTACATTTTCTTCTTTCTTCGAAAAGTGCCATAATTTCTGCTGTCATCCTATTGCGTTTTTGTGTATTCTGCTTATAACCTAGTTCATTTTCTGCGACCTTTGTCATGACCTGTTCCACTCCTCCCCATACGTCATCTATACTTGCATCCTCCTCCAACTTCGGTTCTACGGAGGTCATTATTCTTTTATTAATTTCCGCAACCACTTTGTTCTTAATATCTCCGCTTCTAATTCTATCGTAGTCTATATTTCTCTGTTCTATATGGGTTTTGATGTTCGTGATCTTAGTTTTGATTACTGCTACCAGGAGAACATGGTCCGAGGTAACGTCGACACCAGGATATGTACATACTCTTTTTACTGATGTTCCGAAACGCTTATTAGTTAGTATGAAATCTATCTGATTCCGTACGATGTTGTCTGGGCGATCGGCTGGAGCTCTCCATGTGTACAATCTGTAATGAATGGGTTTTTGAATCCGTTGTAATAATCCAGTGGCCGCTGTCACCAGTGTAATAAACTGTTATCACCTATCTATTTATTCTGTCAGCAGTGAAATAAATGTGAGCTGTCACCAGTATAATTAATAGGTAGATTCCGATTGTATATTTATCCTTTGTAATGAATATTTGGTCACCACTGTAATAACCGCTGTGGTCGTTTAGGGTTTACAGCCCTCCGTTACCAGTGTAGGACAACCTTTGAATTCTTATTTTCTTGAATTTGCAGCGTGCTGTCACCAGTGCCTTATGGCACAATTTAGATCCAGGAATCCCCCTGTGGGTAACCTCGGTGGAGGTGGTTTCCTGGCACGAGCGGACAAGGTCTCCGTGGGGCCTCTTGGGAATATATACATTGTGCCAAGCCTGAGTTCTAAGGCAGGTCGCATCAACCCGTTCAATCCTGCTGGTCCGAGGGTAGGGGTTGTTGATAAAGGAAACATATTGGGTGGATAATATGTACATATATATTACAAACACAAAATAATTAAGTACAGTAATTCCGCCCTGGTTGGGACCAAAATAAAAGTTAGTCGGGGGAGAATGCCCCGGTACGATACACTGGAAATTAATTAGGGAAAAACGTCTTTCATAATCTGGAAGTAGTTTCTCATTATTATGACAAAAGTAAAAGATGTCTTGCATATGACTATCCCTGTATAAGAAACGAGAAAAAATTAATATGACTCGGGCAAAACGTCTTCCATAATCTGAAAGTAGTCTTTCCTGATTATGACATAAATGAAAAATATCTTGCGTATGAATATGCCTGTATAATATAAGAAAATAACTATCAGTACGAGTGCAAATAGTCTTTCGAAATCTGAAGGTATAAATACGATATTTCTTACATATGAATACCCCTGTATAATATAAGAATTTAACTATAAAAAAAAATCTTTCGAAATCTGACGGTAATCTGATCTGGTTATGATATAAACAAGATAGTTCTTACATATGAATATCCCTGTATAATCTTTAAATTCCCTTGACTAAAATTTAGGGTTCCCCTGGATTATTAAATCGATTTCAAATCGTACTATTTCCTAAATATGTTAGGTGAGGGGCTCAAATGTCAATAGTGCACTAAATATGACCAGGAAATGTATCTTTGGACACCCAGTCAAATCAAATAAAATGTCAATACGATATTTGTTAAAAAAAAATAATTATAATGACATAGAAAAAAACTTACGTTTTTGAAATATCACAAATCACAACAACACAATATTACTGTTGACGTACGGCCGTCGAAGTGTCAGGCCGTATAGTACCTGATCACTCTATGAGGGTTACTACCTCACTGCCTCTGTTACCAAATTTTCTGCTATTTTTTCAGAAGATTTGGGATATGTTATATAATTTCTTTCGTGTTGCCCTTGTCTCATATTTTTTTTTATTTTCGTAATTGAAGGTTAATTTTCAATTTCTTTATACTAAGTTGCAAGGTTTGTCTATATTTTGATAAACAAACCATCGTGTGTTTTGTCATCGACCTTGTCGGTTGTGTAAAATTGTTTGTTTAAATTCTTTTCTGGTCTAGGTCAACAATTTTTTTATATTAAATTGGATTCGACTTATTTTATTATCAAGAAAATTATATATCTATTTAGGGTGTCCCTAAATTTCTCTTTGTCATATTTCGTGTTTATTACAAATCGCCTAGGTGGCAGCCTAAACCAAGTGTTTGTCAATTTCAGGCTTTCCTCCTGGCAAAATTGGCAAAGGCGTTCACCCCGGTCATTTCGAGTTCTTAATCCATAAGGGTCCACTATTTTCTCGACTCTTCCGCCTCCAATTTTAGAGTTAAAATATCCCATTATGAGGTTAATCTCATGATTTTTAACCTGTTTAAGTACCTGTTTTAGTTCCTCGTGCAACGCCTCGATATCTTCTTCAGACGAATCAGCTGTGGGTGCGTACACCTGAATAAAGTTGATATTGACTGGTTTGGCATGAATTTTAAGTAGTGCGATCCTGTCTGATTGGGGGAGGAAACTCATTACAAATCTGGATATTTTTTCAGTCACTATTATTTCTACTCCCTTCCTATGGTTTGGTTCATTGTTTCCTGATTAATAAATAACTCCGCCGGAGACGGGGCATATTCCGGCATTAGGCCACCATGTTTCTGCAACGCCTAGAACGTCGATTTCTAATCTTTTCATTCATTGTATCAGGGTTTTTTCCCAGCTTCGTATAAGCTTCTCACATTCCAAGTACCGATCTTGACTTCTCTTCTTAAACTTAATCTCTCATTTCTATGCTCATTTAATACAGTTTCCCCGGAGATCCGATTGGGGAATGACTTAAACCTCCGGAACATTTTGGCTTGAATGTATTCATTTCATTTCATGTGATTCTCTTGGGATAAAATTAGTGGAGGTGGTATCCCGTTGCCTTCCTCCACGTTGTACAGGGATTTAGTCCTGAATTTTTGCTATGTATGGTTATACCGCCAATGTTGGATCGTTGTCTATAGCGCCACACTTTACACCCTAAAACTGCACCACAATAAGTCAATGAACGATACTGGGTCGGTTCGATGTTGAAACCTCGGGGTAGGCTAAATTCCTTCTCAACCTTCTTCTTGTCCTTAGAATCATATTATCAACAAGTTGAGGTGAATAGCCATTGTTCAATGCCACTGTTTCCAAATATTCAGTCCTATGTTGAAATTATGTGGAGAGAGAGGGATCCTGAGTAATCTATGAACATAACAAGATATAGCCGATATTTTATGTTGGTTAGGGTGATTAGAGTGTACCGGAATAAGATAATCAGTTTGTGTTGGTTTTCTGTATATAGAAAATTCAATCTCAGAATTTCTCCTTGATAAAGTCGAATTCAAAAAAATGATTGAACTTTTGTTTTCAATTTCCAAAGTAAACTGTATAGAAGGGTGAATATCGTTAAGTTTTATGAATATATTATGTGCATATTCTTTAACTCCCGTAATAAAAGCTAAAATATCATCAACGCATTTGAACCATTGGATGACATTATTAAAATGTGGGTTGCTATTGAAAATAACCGTTGACACCAAGTGTTTGGTTTTGGTTCCTATTAAGCCTTGTTTTAGATCCCGAATCTTTCCGTTCTCTAAATGTGCGGCAACCATGCGTAGACCCTAACGTATCGTATAAGATGTGCTTTACCTTCTTACCTGGTCAAGCCTCGATTGACTGCATACACCTGTTGATATCCGACGAACTGTTCCGAGAATTGACAATCAGAAGAGAAGAGAAACCTAACGTTCGTCCTATGAAGCACGTGTAATATCGCGATATAACTATAGTCTATTTCTTAATGTCTGATAGCACAGTAGCCTCATTAAATATTCAAATAGAAAATTATCTCTTACAGAGTGATACTAAGAATTTTACAAGTAAATACTAAAATTCTAATGCAAAAGGTGTCTGTATTGGTTATCTGTACATCCCTGTTTCAGCTCAAAATACAATATGGTAATAAAACTGAACAATGCCAGCAAAAAGATAAACAGTGCGGCAGTGGCGGAGATTACGATATTAGTTCATTTTACTTATTTAATTAGATTCGGTCAACATTACAGTTGAAATGAAATTCATTCGTTTAGGCCTATTAACAAGTTACATTTTCATTTTTATTAAATTAAATTAATTAAAGAAAATATACTTCAATTCTCATAATTCAAATTTATTGACAATGAATTAATGTATATTGAGTAAAGTAACCATACCATTTATAGGAAATATAAAATTCAATCTATAGTATCATCCTCTTCGCTGGCCATACAAAAATCATCCGAAGACTCGTCGAGAGAGATCACTATAGGTTCTATAGTTTGTTCTATGAGGTTATCTAAAACCCACATTTCCTCTTCCTCTTTAATTACATGATTCACAGCATCTCCCCAGTTCTCTCCAGTTATTGTTGTCTATGAGTACTTCATAAGTTCACGAACATCTTTCATTTTAAATGTTTTATTATGTCTAGCTACATAACCTTTCATTTGGGCCCATATTAACTCTATCGCATTTAATTCACAATTGTATGGCGACAAACGAAGCACTGTTATTCCACGATTCATCAATAACAAACTTTTAAAATTGTAGCTTGTGATCTGAAGCAACCTTTAAAAGTTTTTTTTTTCAACATATCATCTTCAAATGGTATATCTTTTACGATTAACCAGTTTCTAATATCAGCTTTTCTCCAAGAGGTAGATGGAAGATTTTCTGTTAATCGCGAATGATAAGTGGCATTGTCCATAACGATTACAGCATTATTTGGAATTAATTCGACCATTTGTGTAAAATACATATGTAATCATTTCTTCATGATAGTATTTGGTTGATGTTGACTGAAACTCCAGTAAACCTTCAACGAACCCTTGATTGCATCCAATATGCGTTATTATTAGTCGGCGACCTTTACCGATAGGAGTTTTCAGTCCAGTAGATAAACCTTCTATGAAAGCTTGACGACTGGTTTGAATACTTTTGTCCTGCCATATTTTTTTCACTGAATGTTCTTCATTGAGCCATGTCTCATCTAGATAATAGATTTGTTTTCCCTCCTGTCTGTTTTTTCGGATATCTGGTAAATACTGGCGTCTCCAACATATTATTCCTTCATTGTCGATTAGCACTGATTTGCGACTTTGCTTCTCCCAAGTGAAATTTAATTTGTGTAATATTTTCCACAAAGTTTTTCGCTCTATGTCAGGCAAATTCTCGTCCTCCTTCACCATTCTTAGAATTCTGTCAAGGATTGGGATCTCTTTTTTAAAATATAATTCATGTAGTTTTCGTCTTATTGTATTTTGCATATGTTCATCCAGGTCAAATGGTTTTCTTCCAGTTGACTTTTTAGGTGGAGATATATTTCCATTTTTCCTCTCTCTTAGAAGCCTGTAAATAGTAGATTCACTAACTCCTGTCATATTGGAACATGTCGAAACTATATTTCTAACAGTAGCAGCCGGCATTTGATGTACAACAGAATCATTTAACACTACAGTCTTCGTTTGTAAGTTAATCACGCTCTTACACTTTACTGGGGTAAAACTTGAAGATATTTTTCACAACACAGTTAACACTTATGGAACATAAGCGACTCTAAGCAAAACAAATTATACAAATTTGAGCGAGACCAAGTTTCACCGTATATACCTGCAAAATTTCTAAGTAGTCATTGGGACAATCCCTAGTAGGACCCTATTGTAATGTTTCTTGGAAATGTTATTATCAACATTTCGAAAATCAGAAAGTAATTATCTGGAGAATGAATTGATAAATGGTTTGTTAATATGTCTCCCAAGAATTGACCTGCTCCAAATTCTCAAGACAATTAATGAAACATTCAGTCAGAATAGTTGCGTTACCAGATAATTTCAAAAATAATTTATTGTTCTAACTGTATGTACTCTACAAATGTATGAAGGTCAGTTAGTTGTTTTAACTAACCGAATTTACCATTTATATTACCTTTATATATCAGATCGGGTATAAAATTAAATAGTAAATAAATCCCTGAGATGAACTGTGACGCTTATGCTTTACTACCTGACTAGCATCTGTGACCTTTTCGCGTGCTGTCAGTCAATAAGAAACAGACAAATTCCGAAATATAGTGGTCCAATTTTGTGTGTGTTAAAATCATGGTGAATTCCTTTTAATATAATAATCAAGCCCTTTACCACCAATCTTCAACACCAAGTGATCATGGAACAAATCCACCAATAACGGGGAGAGGGGGTTGCCCATAGTTAAACCATCCGGCTGTCTATATATTCTGTCATTAAATGGGAAGAAGTCCTGTGAAAGACAAAATTGAAGTAGAGGGATAATGTGAGAAGTGGTGATTGGGTTAATGTTCTTAGATTGAAGTAGATTGCTAACGATAGGGATTGTTTCCATTTTGAGAACGTTTGTAAAGAGATTGGAGACATCGAAAGAAACCATTAAAAATTACAGTTTTTAATTTTGTCCGCTAAGTCTAAGATGTTCTTAACAGTGTAAACTAGTTTATAATCTAGAGTTGTAGAAAGAAAGTTATTGACAAATTTGGAGTATTGGAAAAGCTAACTACATGTCTCATTGGTGAGCCTTCTTTATGTATTTTTGGAAGTCCATGGAACCTAGGTATGTGAGAGTAGAGATTAGATGTCTGGTATTGGTGCCATTAGTGACGAAAATTGTCTTGTGCTCATTCAATATGTCCTTTAAATCCTTTGTTAGTTTCTGAGTAGAATTATTATTCACGATTAAAAAGTATTATGATCAAACAATTACCTATATCAGGCCTACTAAACATCAAATCATTTACCTTCACTTTATCAGCAATACACTTCACTACCCTTTGTTGTTTAAAGAAATTTGACTTCAATTTAGAACTATTATTATGAAATTGAGTGAAATTTTTTGTAACGATAAATAGCGGGTAGTTTTTATATTATTTTTATTATTATCATCTACAGTTAAACTTTCAAGTAACGCATCTATATCGATGGCCAACTGTTCTAGAGTTTGTGAATTTAAATTGTTTAAGGTGGAAAATTTAAGACCAATTTCTTCTTGCTTGAACATAATATTTGTGAGGTTAACAATGCGATCGTGAAATTTGAAGCCAGAACCTGAGTTCGCAGCTTTTTTTCCATGACGAGATCTTAGCACTGATAAACTGATGGAGCTTTTTATTGACCCTATCATATTTGTTAGTAGGTATCAACCCGACATCATCCATATGTTCATTAAATATTTGTTGAAAAACCTCATAAGGAACAAATTAAATTATGTTATCACAAATGATTTTTGATTAAATGTTCAGTTTATCTAATTTAACGCGTTGCAAAAAGATTTCTTTTTTTAAAAGCCGCTGTTCTATCATACGTAAAAATCCAAGGGGAACGTTCTTGGAAGCTTTAATTTTGGCAAAGGTTGCAGTAACCTCTTGTTTTATGCAACTGTGGATATACCAAATATCAATCTTAATCAAATGTCGTTTGGAATACAACCTGAAGTCACTACAACACTACCGAACACCTCCATGCAGTATAATAACTTATAGAAAAGGCATCAGAATATAATATACCTGTATGGATGGCCTTCGTAGACATCAGAAAGGCCTTCGACACTATAGAAACCTCGGCAATAATAAAATCTATGAGAAATGCCAAAATGGATCAAAGATACATCAACAGAATTGAAAATATATACAAAACTTTTACAATGACTATCAAGATTCACGCACAGACAAATAAAATAGAATCCAAAAGAGGCGTCAGACAGGGAGATGTAATTTGACCAAAATTGTTTACTCTGGTTTCGGAGGATGTCTTCAAGAAAGTCAATTGGAGGGAAAAGGGAATAAACATCCATGGTGAATACCTAAGCAATTTAAGGTTTGCTGATGATATCGTCCTGTTTGGAAGAGATAAACAAGAACTAACTAAGATGTTGGAAGAACTACATGTAGAAGCTGCCAAAATTGGCCTACATATGAATAATGCAAAAACACAATTCATGACAAACGTTCTTGATGCAGACCAAACCATTACGTTTCATGGACAAACTATAAACAAAACACAATCATACATATATCTCGGACAATCCGTGACACTAAGTTAACAAAACCATAAAATTGAGATCGATAGAAGAGTCAGATTCAGATGGGTTGCCTATGATAAATTAAAATACGCTTTCAACATGAAAATCCCCATGGCATTAAAAACAAAAATCTACAACGAATGCATTCTCCCAGTCACTACATACGGATCCGAGACCTGGGTCCTGACTAAAAGGATTATTGAGTGAATGAAACGACGAGTACTCAGTGTGTATTTATTATTAAAATTCAGCTAACCGCTTTCGGCCATTAGGCCATTCTCAGAGCTGTCCTATAAAATTATAATGTTTGTAAAATTTGAAAAAACAATTTAAAAAAGTTGAGCTTGCGTTATAAAAAAGATCCTATAACAGGTGTCAAAAAACATCCAGCGAATAAAAATGAAGCAATGTATGTGTCATTGTTACAATAAAATGATTAAAAACATTAAAATACCCCTTTAAGAGGGTGTACAAGTAAATTTTACATCATGAAAAGTCCCATTCAGAAGTGTAAACTAAATGATATACGATGACAAGTTTGACGTTAATATACGGTGGCTAATAAGCCAGCGTGCCGTAAAACAACAAGTGTATAACAATACAACGTATTTGTGTGATGAACATTGAATCAAATGTATGTTTAAAAGGATGGAAAAATTCCTATAGCGAACTGAAAATTGAAGGAAACTTCATATATTACTTTTATTTTAAATTTAAAAATGAAGTTAAAGATATGATAAAATTAAAAAAATCAACAAAAATCTCCAATCAAATTCATATTCCCAACATTCATCTAACTTAGATGAATAGGAAACACCCCTCCACCCTTGATTGATTGATAGAAAAATGACTTAGGGGTTGGATCCATTCCCCAGCCAGTCAGGAAACAAGCGCAGTAAACCTATATGTGTAAAATGCTAGATAACATAAATTAAACACTTGGTTGTAAATACATCCATGGAGGAGTTTACATAATCTAGTGACGAAGGTGGAAAAGTACGCTGGCAAGGTGAACCCAACAGCTGATGGCCTCCCATATGAATTAGATGTAAATGGTAAAGTGATTGTGACCTGATGACCCTAACTATGTCCCATACATACCCCGGCGTCAAGAACACAATATGATTGTTCAATTTAGGTTAATTGTTACACACCTAGACGCATACTAAGCATGTACAAGAAGAGAAGAATTCATAGGAGTATGTTAAGAGTGAAATGGTAGGACAGAATATGATAAGAGCTGCAAGATAAAGAACACTTGTTGATGAACCCAACTATCACCCAAACATAGCTAGGTTACAAGGGAACAATGTGGTTAAGAAGTTTTTTTGATAGTTATGATAAACCTAGATCCATACTAGGCATGTACAGGAAGAAACGGGATGGAAGTGTAAAGAGAAGAAAGAGATGGCGGATATGCCAGAAGTTGTAGTTAGGATAGAAGAAGTCAAAGGAGTGTGTTTAGGTAGTTATGACAAACCTAGATCCATACTAGGCATGTATAGAAGAGAGGAAACCGAGTGAGATTATAAAGAGAAGAAAGGATGACAGCTATGCCAAAATTGTATGAAAAGGGAGTAATGTGGTTGTGAAGTTATACGATAGTTGTGACAAACCTAGATCCATACTAGGCCTATCACGAAAAAGAGGAGACTGTGGAAGAGAGTAGCTAAGAGTGGAAAGATAGCAGATATGCTAGCAATAAGAATAGATATGCCATACCTAGAACCATACTAGGCATGCGCAGGAGAAGAAGAAAAATCAAGGAAAAGTGAAAAGGAGGGTATGATTTGCTCAAATTTATAAGATAGCTTGTATGCTGAACCAAAATATGACCCATACATAGCCTGGTGTCCGACGCACACTGTGGTAATCTAGAACCAGTTCCAAGAACAAACCCATATCCATACTAGGCATGTCTCAGATAAGTTCCAATATTTTCAAATTAAATTGGGCTATTTGCTAGTGAGACAAACTATGACCCATACATAGCCTAGTGACTAGTCAACAATGTGTTTGAGATATGATTGTAGAACTAGCCGTAAGAATAAACATAATAGGGATGTTGACTATTTGAGAAAGTGTTATATTTTTTATAAACATTACTAAAACTTTGAAAATCATGTATTTTAAATAACGTTTCAAATTGCGCACGTGACATCGTTTGTTCACAAACACTAGGGAGATGCTAATGGAGTTGTTTTCGTAAAACCTAGTTGTTATAAAACATTAATTCAGAGTTTTATAAATGTTGTGCGGTGCCTCAATGTGCGAGTTTTACAATAAAGACATCTGAAAAAATATTTATTCAAGTCCGAAGTTCGGAAAATAAAAGTGATTTTTGTTTCATTTCATAATCTCAAGAAAATCATACGTTTTTTTTAATTATTAAAAAACAATACTGTTATTTATTATTGACTACAGAAGTAATAATGATTTATATAAAACTTACATGGAGGTCTTCACATTTCTGAATTCAGCAAGAGAAATGACTGTTTGTTACGAGTATAACAGTCAACTTTCTGCAAATTCGGACTGTAATTTTCATTAAATTACTTATAAACCAATCAGGATATCAACCAAACAACGAAGATGTAGAAGCAGGGACAAAAAGAGCAAGGGATTTCATAAACGCCTTGGTTTTCGTTGAAAATTTTGACCTCGGTCGATCTAATGAATCGGGAAAGTTTCTGCTTAGTTTTAAAAATGGTTTGTATTAGGGCGGTTTTGGAAATTCGGCTAATTTTATCGGTTCCTCCTTTAATGTAAGGGAGAAGAACTTTTGAAGATGTTTCAGTTTCTAGTTGAGGTGGATTTTGTGGGGGTTTGTGAATATGTTTTCAAATGTTCCTATCGATATGGTTGGAGGAGTAGCCATTTGGAATAAGAACTTGTTTGACAATTTGGAGTTCGTAATGTATGTTGTGATGATCCGTTAACCGGATAGAGCGGGATATCAGTGTTTTAACTGCTGAATTAAGTTGGGAATGGTGATGATGTGACTTTGCGTTGAGGTAACGATTTGGCTGTCTGTATACCGTATAGGAAATACCTTGACGAAGATTTTTGGTAATTTGTATATCTAAAAATGTTGAATTATTTCCTATCTCCATCGTGAAACGAATGTTAGGATGAAAATTGCTCAAATGGTAGAGGAAATAATCCAGGTAGTATCTACAATGATGCCAAATGACGAAAGTGTCATCAACATATCGTAAACAACAGGAAGGTTGGTGAGGGCTGACGAAAGAGATTTGGTTTCGAAGGCTTGCATGAAGATGTTGGCAATAGCAGAAGAGAGTGGGTATCCCATTGGGGCACCTTTTATTTGTCGTTAGAGAGAATTTTGGTAGGTGAAGTACGTATTGGGCATACAATGTTTTATGAGAACCAGGATATCGTGAGAAATATTGTTTTGCAAGATGGAGAGGGTTTCATCGATAGGGATGTTGGTGAATAGAGATAATATGTCGAAACTGACCAAAATGTCAGAATTGATGATTAGATCAGATTAGATTTTAACAGGGTTACAGTGCACTGAAAACAAAGGTTTATTGTGCCCCCTATCAGAGCTGCTCTCGCTACTCCTACAGCTCGCGTTCCAGTTCCGAGGCTCTAGTGAACTCTAGTATTTGGGACGGCTTCAACGAGGTTAGGTCCTCACTCTTACAAGTTTCTTGTCCGAAGCATTTCTTGCGTTGGGCAATGGCGAGGCATTCCAAAACTAGGTAATCCGGAGTTTCATCCTCCTCACCACAGAATCTACACTCGTCAATCTCTGCTAGACCTATTCTCATTAAGTGCTTTCTAAGGCGGCAGTGTCCTGTAAGGAAGCCCATGAGGAGATGTAGCTCATCTTTACTGAGGTCCAAATATTTTTTGGATCTAGCAGGGTCAAAGTTCCATAGGAACTTTTTGGAATGTTCCAACCCGGGAAGGCACCGCCAGATTGCTTGTACTTCGGTTTCCTCTTTCTTCCGAAACTCTTCCTTGTAGGATCATTTTGCTACACCACAGAAAGGGTCCGGGCCAATAAAGGGCATTTGTGATCGTTTCCTGGCAAGTGTATTGGCCTCTTCATGTCCCGTGATTCCTGAGTGGCCAGGAACCCAGACTAAAGAGACCCTGTTATTCTTGCCTAATTCATAAAGTTTTCTTCGGCACTCCCATGCCAACTTTGAGTCAATGACATGGGAGCTCAATGCTTTGATAGCTGCTTGACTATCAGAATGGATCGATATGTCACATTTCTGGTAGTTTCCTTCTAGGTTCAGTTCCACGCATCTTTCGATCGCAAGTATTTCTGCCTGAAAGACGCTCGGGAAGAAGCCTAACTATAATGAGTATATGGTGCCAGGCCCAAACACTCCAGCACCTGCTTCAATGGTGGTTTTTGAATCATCCGTATACCATCTAATGGTGTTTTCTTTGAGAGTTTGGGTGGTGTATTCCCTTTCCCAGTCTCTCCTCTTATTTAGCATCGTAGTGAAATTATTTTCGATACTTACTTTCTTGATCATTTCGTCACTAGGAAGATTCGCTAATGAGATGTATCTTGTCAGAGAGAACCAAGCTCCCTGATTTTTAATACTCTCATTGCCTGAACCTTCCTCAGATATTCTAAGAATTGCCTCTTGGGCAGATCTTTCTATCACCAGATGTAGAGGTGTGAGATCTGTAATGATCTCAAGTGCCCTAGTTTTTTTTTTTTTTTTTTTTTTTTTTTCCCCTGAGTGGTAACAAAATCTTCAAAAAGACACCGGTCGGCGCATACAGATAGGAACCACTGTTAGATGATCCCGAGCTGCATGCCCCGCCCGATAGTGCCGGATTCTTACCGGCTAAAAAATTTCCACTCTGTACCTCGTGTAGGTCGTTCCTGGAATGACCGGTCGGTATTACTTCAGGAAGACATGGTAGGTATGATGTTTAAATCCCTCTATTATTTCTTCGTCCCTTAAAGTCCTTTTCTTTTTTCGTTAATATTTCGTTTATCATGTTACTAATACTTGTCCAGTTTTCTCTTTTTTCTGTCATTATTCCGATGATATTTTCTTTGGTGATTGTTGTTCCGAGTTTTCTTTCCACCTTCTGTTTCATCTTCCTCCATTCGTCACATTGAAAAAACGTATGCTCCGCTGTATCTACCGCAGGACAATAAATACAAGTGGGACTTTCAGTGATTCCAAGTCTGTTGAGATAGTTCATGAATAACCCATGTCCCGTCATGAATTGTGTCATATAATAGGTTAGATTGCCGAATTTTCGGTTTGTCCATTCTTTTATAATAGGCATAAGTGTGTATGTCCAGCGTCCTTTCTCACTTCTTTCCCATTCTCTCTGCCATCTGCACAACGTTCTTTCTCTGGCTGTCTTTTTTTCTTCCCTATTATTTCCTACTACTTCCCCGCGTTCTTTGGCCAATAGGAAAATTGGTATGATCCCTGCAATCACTAAGCAGCTGTCCGTTGATACTGTTTTGTATCCTCTGCATATCCTTACGGCAAGTGTTCTTTGTACCTGCATTACTAATTTACGATTGCATTTTTTTCTAGAGCTTTTTGCCATATTGTAGAGGCATACAATAGGACAGAATGGACAGCAGCGCCTAATAGCCTTCTTTTAGCTTCCGTAGCTCCCCCTTTTCTAGGCATCAATCTAATTAAAGACGCCATGATCGTCTTAGCTTTGGCAACCGTGGTGTTTACATGGTCCCTGAAGGTTAGTCCCTTGTCTAAAATGACTCCAAGATATTTCAGGTTTTTACTTGGCACTACAATTGTTCCTTCTAAAACAAACTCAATTGGGATTCTCAGTTGTTTTTTCCCCACTAGTAGGATAGCCTCTGTTTTTTCGGATGCCAGTTTGAGCTCATGATCTCTTATCCAGTTCGCGATTCTTTCTAAGGCATCATTTACCGATGCCATCAAATTCTCCTCCGTTCTTTCTATCACTATAGCTCCTAAATCGTCAGCGTACGCGATGAGTTTAGTATTTTCCGGTGTTTCAAGACGCAGTATACCATCATACAGAATATTCCATAATAGTGGGCCAAGAACTGAGCCTTGGGGGACACCTGCGGTTATCCAGTATGTATTCCCATCATCGTCCATTATCCTTCGGTCCGTAAAATAACTAGAAATCAAGGTTCTAATGTATTTAGATATCCTGCGTCTTCTCAGTTCTTTAAGAATGAGGTTCCAAGAGGCTGTATTAAAGGCATTCTTGACATCTATCGTTATAAAAGCACAGAGTCCCCTCGTCCTTTGATTTTTCTCCATTTCGCTTCTGGCAGCTTGAACTACTTCCTTGATAGCATCGACCGTAGACCTTCCTTTTCTAAATCCGAACTGCCTTGTCGACAAGTTTTCAGAGCTTTCGAGTTCCCTGACTATCCTACTGGCAATTATATGTTCGACTAGTTTCCCCATAGAATCAAGAAGGCATATTGGACGGTATGAAGATGGATTTTCTTCATCTTTTCCCGGTTTCTTAAAAAGCACCAATCTACCGATTTTCCACTCTATTGGAAACTCTCCACTTTGTACAATTCCATCAACAGTTTTACGTATGGTTTCAGGGAGTTCTTTTATGGCCATTTTGACGACCTCTGAAGGTATTCCATCGGGTCCAGGGGCTTTTTTATTCCTTAACTTTCCGGCTGCTGCTTCCAGTTCCTCTAATGTCACTTCAGGGATTTCCTCTTGGTCCCCTTGTTCCGGTACCCACGTTTTGTATCCTTGCTTTGGGAAGAGTGTGTTTATAATGTCCCTCTTGAACTCCGTCGGAATTCCTAATGGTTTCGGGTCCAGTTTCCCCCTCACTATGTGGTATGGTTTCCCCCACGGGTCTTCTTCTACGTCCCTGCATAGCTTTTCCCAAGAGTTTACTTTACTTTTAATAATTAAATGTTTAAGTCTCCTTCTGGCCTCCCTCAGATCCTTATTTATTTGATCTAGCTCTGCATCGGTGGTATTTTGACAATTCGTCCTGGACTTCTTTCTCCTCAGTCTATTACATTCTTCTCTTTGTTTGGCTATTTCTCCCGTCCACCAATATTTAGGTTTCCTTTTTGAACTTTCTTTTCTTTTGGGCATAGAGGCGTCACATACTTCTTTTAGTTTGTTGATGAGATCAGAAGGACTCGTATTCCCACTTTGCCCTATCTTTGTATTTAGTACATGTTTAAAAATGTCAGGATCTATCTTGTTCAGGTTCCAGCCAGTTTTGTGGAGTAGATGCTTGTTTCCATCGGTTGTTTGCCCTATTTCGAAGTAAATATATTGATGTAAACTTGCCGATTCCTCGTCCAGGACCTTCCATTTGTGGAGTTCATCCTTGCAGGTTTCAGAGCTGAACGTTATGTCAATTATAGATTTTTGGTTATTTCTGACAAATGTGGGTTTATTGCCTTTATTTTGCACAACTAATTCGTTTTTTGCTACCCACTCAGCAAGTTTGCGTCCTCTAATGTCTTCCTTATGGGAGCCCCATTCTGGAGATTTTGAATTAAAGTCGCCTGCCACTATTATTTTCCTCCTCGTTCTTTTGATGTCAGTTTCAATGTCTTGTAGGAACTTTTCGTATATCTCAGCATTACAATTCGGAGATATGTAACATGCCATTATTCTATATTCACCAATGTTAATCCAGCAGTAGCCGTTTCTTCTTTTCCTTCTGCCTATGCGTAATCTATTGTTAATAATTTTGATTGCCGTGTCGTGTTGTTTGTCTGTTATCCAGGAGCCTTCCCTTTTGACTATATTCTTATTTGGTTCACTCATTATTATAATGTCACATTTCAAATTGCTCGCTGTGCACTCGGTTAAATCATGAGAAGTAATACTTCTGCCAAGATTAATTTGAAGGATTTTTATTGGTGAATGAGCCTTCCGAGACGGTCTCAAGTTAGTTGTGCTTAAATTAGCCATCGTGAATTAAAGGGAGACTATTTACTCGTTACTTTCAATAAGTAGGTGTATTCGCACTTGGTTTTTCATGTAACTCTACCAAATGTTGAGCCTCACTAACCGTTTGCTGGGATTGGAATATATTATCAATTATTTCATCGCTGTTTGCCCCCGTTTCCATTTGTTCCTCTGCCTCCGAGGGAGGTTGAGGTTCATTGGTTGCTTCTCTTTGACTCGTTTCCTGCCTAGAAATAGACTGTTGCAAGCTTACTTGTTTGTTGAGAGTTCTTGCCTGCCTTAGAGCCAGTTTAAAGGCGCCACATCTGCTGGTGCCCGCTTTATGTCCATCCTCTCTGCATACTGGGCAGTACTCTTTGTTGGGGCAATCCTTAGCCAGGTGGTTTTCTTTACCACAACAGGTATTAGTCCTATCTGGTCCGCTACATTCCGCTGCATGATGATCATAGCTCCAGCATTTATAGCATCTTGGTACTTTCAGCTTTTTTTCTACTTTGCAATTTACCATCCCAGTGCCCTAGTTGGAAACGTTCTCATAGCTCCAGTGATGTACACACAAGCAAGCCTTCGAACTTTATCGAGGGTCTTCCTCGTGCTGTACTGACTTGCTTTTGTGTGCCAAACTATTGCCCCCTACGTAATTGCTGGTCTCACAATCATGGCGTACATCCATCGCAGTATTTTTGGGTTACAGCCCCACCTCTTACCAGCTAGATTTCTGCACGCCATCAAAGCTCTTATTGCTTTACTAGCAGTTATTTCAACATGCTCATTCCACAGAAGCTTACTGTCTAGGTTTATCCCTAGATATTTAACCTCTGATTTCCATTTTATGATTTCCTCGTTTAAGGATATGGGTTTCAAGGCTGGAAGTGTTCTTTTACGGGTAAATGGAATTACTATGATCTTGCTTGGGTTAATGCTTAGCCCCACTGGCAAGCACCATTGCTTAATAATGCTGAGGCCCTTTTGTAATAAATCACACAAAGTGCTCTCGAACTTGCCTCTGACTATTAAAACAATGTCATCGGCGTAGCCCATACATTCGAAGCCAAGCTCCGTTAGCCTGTAGAGCAACTCATCTACTACGAGGCTCCATAGAAGGGGAAATATCACTCCCCCTTGAGGTGTCCCCCGAGTGGCTCTAACTGAGGTGATTTGATTCCCCACCTGTATCTCAGCTATTCTCGTTGTCAATGTTATACAATGGTTTCATTCACTCCTCGCCCTTTAAGGGGTTCTTTGACAGACACATGAGTGTCTTCGGTTTGGGTGATGATCTTTTCTACTGGAATAGTTTTGGGAGTGACAGAGAAATTAAGCCCTTCAGAAAGAGCTTAGTGAGCTGCATCTGAGATCTGAAAATCAGACAAGGTCTTAACGACGTTTAAATTGGTGGTGTTCTGGGGTATCGGAGTCTGTGTTTGAATAAGGTGTGAACGTTTAAGCGTTTGGATTGAAGTGTTTTGGGTAGAAGTGTGGAGGGTTTTATTATGAGATCGAGAGTGTCCCGAGAGTTGTGTGAATGTGGAAAGAATGAATTTGATAGTGCACTTGAAATAACTTGGAATTGGTGAAGCGTAGATTGTACCTAGTTGTCTGAATAGAGTTTCCGAGAAGGCAAAGATTGTGTTTTTGAGAATTCTGTAAATGGACGGATCTTTGATATGATATTTTAATTGGAGACATTTTGGGATGACGCTGTGGTCCCGATAGGATTTTAAGAAAACGAGGACAAGATATAATATATAACTCTTCTATTGGATGGGCCATATTATTTCTGTTTATATCAATTATATCACCATCATCTAATAACGCAAGAATTAGATTGTATCTAGCCATAATTTAAATTTTTCAATATTTATACTTTCTATAAAATGATCGTTCAGAAGACACATGTCAACCATGCGTTGCTCAGTGAGCTCAATGGTTGAGTTATAAGTTATGTTTTCTGAACGTACCCATATAGAACATTGTATATAGAGAGCGTCAGATGATGTTATGAACACGTAACGTCATAGAGACATATTTATTTAAATTGTATTCATTAAATAATAATTAACTGGCTTAAAAATAAGGAGGAGTATTATGTTTTGAAGCATTTCTATGATAAAAACTACCATCTTACGTTAAAATAATGTTTTTATTTGGATTCAGTAAATATCCCTATTATCGAACACGGATTACATGAAGCCACAGAAGCGGTTCGGGATAGGGAAACATGGAAAGATCCTGGCAATCAGTACATAATGTCACAATGTCCCTGCGGGGATGAAAAGATTGAAATATGAGAAATGTATTACTACATTTTCAAAATGTTAGTGGAAACAATTGAAAAGTTATTTATAAATGTATAAATATAGCTCTTAAATCAACTTTCTTCTGGATTTGATGTCGAAAATAACATGTAAAATACCTTAGAAAATATTTAACACCAAAATAATTTCACTGAAATAAACGATCGGTGTATTGATTAATTTAGCAGTAGCCCTTTGGAATGAGTTACACTGATCCTAAAATTCATTTATGTAAATTGTTTGTTTTCCTTTGCTATCGCATTACAGAGATCCAATAGGTATGTTAGCCCTAGGCACTGTTTTTGTACAACCAGATGTACTTCGAGTTTTGTCCATTTAACTGATTACTCAATTAGAATATTAACAGAAAAAAAACATCCAATAATAATTGTGTTCATTTTACAAAATATTCAGTATTGAGTGTTGAGTATTATGCGGTTCAATTAGGTACAAAAAACTAAACTAATCAATCAAATTAAAATAAATGAATTGTGAACATGTTTTGATTGTTTTCTAGGAGTAGGTAAGTCTCGCGTAATTACTAAACTATTAGTATGGGAGCTGAGGTCTTTTTTCGAAATCATAAATAACAAGCTGATTCTTTGAGAGCAGCTTAATTTTACTGAGACCTCCAAATTTTTCCTCTGCGTTAATTGCGGAAACAGGTAGCTAACAGAGTGTGCATGATTAAAACATGTGCGACAATATAAATGGTTTGGTCTAGGGCGTCCCCCTCTCAAACATGTAGGAATTACTGGATCAAAAAAAGGTGATTAATAACCGGCTGATTTTTTTACTGTAGCTTTGTAAATATTAGTATAAATAAATTGGTGACACTATCCTAGAAATAAAGGGATAGATTTTATCTATCCTACAATATAAAGTTGTCGATCTTACGGTAATAATTTTTCATTTAATTCTTCGTGAGCAACTTAGTTTTCATAAGATGTCCAACTTTTATTTTGCGAAAAGATAAAGTGGTAGCCAATAGAATTAACAGGAGTAAAAGTGGTTGATTTAGTGATTATGCAAATTTGATTAATAACCGACCGATTTTTTTACTGTAGCTTGTTAAATATTATTATAATTTAATGGCCACATTGCCCTACAAATAAAGTGTTAGGCGCTCTTAGTCCTACACTCAGAAATTTCAAAAATGCACATTACTTATGCATAGATATGTATAATATTATGCATATACATACCTATACTATGTCGATGTCTAATTTAAGTAAAGTAGTATATAGGAACAGCGTGCATCAAAACAAAATGTTGTTTTCGGCTTGACGATACGTATTTATGTATTTGAAATTTTTTATTTATAGAATTGAAACTTTTTATGGGACACTATAGGAGATTTGGCATGAGAGTAAACACGTTAAGCCAACAAATCTTTTAAACTCCTTATCCATTTTTAATTACTATCTACTTAAGCTGAGTGAGTGAGGCGGAAATAGTAGAAATCTAGAAGAGTAACAAGGAGTGCAATTCTATTACAATTCTATTTTATTGAATATTTTTTAATAGTCTCTCCGAAAAAGTATCGTTTTTCTTTTGGAAATATTTTTTGTTTCCATTTTTTTAAAGAATTATCGTTTTATTTTGTTGATGTTTAAGATTTTTCTAATTGACAATTCTTGCGTAACATAGAAAGTTTCACTTGCAGCTCTGTTAGTTTTCGAATGACGTAACGTAATGTAAACTGGAACAGTGATCATGGATTATTTTGTGTATAATACTCTTTGTGCAAAACCTAATTTTCGTGAAACGAAAGAGGCTTTAAAAAATGTTTCTAAGGAAATCTTTCTCATCATAATCACAAATACTATGATGTTAAAACAGCCGGACAGTTGGGATAACGACGTACAGGTTGGCAAATTAATTTTGGCAGTTGACGATGTGCGAGAAAGCCATATAACTTAACCACGTTGTAAACGCAGTTACCGGGAATTTGTTTTTCAACGGTTGCAGTTGCTACATATTTTCTGTCATATTGGTGATAACTACCTTTTTTTGTAGGACATTGATTGCTTTAGGTAGAGAATATGCTAATCTATCATTTGGTTTTCACGTCATGTCCCACAGTTATTAATGAAAAGATTACCAAAGGATCGACAACTTTAGAGTGTAGGACTAGGAAATTCTACCCCCCTTTATTTGTAGGACAGTGTGACCATTCATTTATTCTAATATTTACCAAGCTACTGTAAAAAAACCAGACGGATATTAATCACTTTTTATGATCCAGTAATTGCTACATGTTTGAGGGAGGGGGGGACACCATATACTAAACCATTTATTTTGTCGCACAAATATTTCAAACTATTTATGGCATTAACTGAACATTTAGCTAAAAAATCAATTGTTATTAATGACATTTGCATAATCACTGAATCGACATGTTTTACACATGCGCACTCTGTTAGCTAACTGTTTGCGCAATTTACTCAAAGGAAAAAGTTGGGCGTCTGTAAAATGACGATGCTATCAAAGAATTAGCTAGAAAAAAATCGTTCAAACTCATTTAAATTTTTATATAAATGAGATATATACAATATTTGTACACTAATCTGTCTGTTACTTAATAATTGAGCATATTTAAATGAGAAAATATATTTTTTAAACCAACTTACTGAAATTCTAAAGTCATTTGTGACGTGATTTGTTTAATACAAAACGTGCAACGTAGAAATTCATTATTATCAAAGTGTGACCCTTAGTATATGGTCCCCATTACACACACCTATTATTTTGTTACAATTGCTATCTAAAAAATGAATTCAAAGTAAGATCCTGTATTCGATTATTAAAAAAAAAATATCTGCCAGATCAACGTGTGTGCTATTCATTACACCGTTTTTTGATATAGTGATTTGAGTGAGTTTAATTTATTTTAATAAAGCTAATTGATCCACTAATGCGCTTTTTGATGTTTTTATAAGTTGAAGATTACGTGGCATCACAACTGAACATTTGTTAGTCCGTAAAATGTTGATTGCAACTCGCCAAAAATGTGTATGTACGAGATTGTAACATCTATATAAAATGCGCCAAGCTATTTTTGACCAGATTACTTATTTGTTTACTAGAACACAAGTATTCAAATATCTGCAATCCAATTATTAAAAAAAAACTTCATAATGAGAACCCACAAATTCATTCACTAAATTTCTTAGAATTCCAACTTTTTTATAATAAATGGACAAAACTCGTGACATATCTTTATGTAACTATTTCCAAGAGATTTTGATGATTGTTTTTTTGTAGGTTATGTTTAACGCATTCGGTGTGTAATAGTTGAAAATGTACATTTTGAGAATTTTTAATATAAAAGATTCATACATAATTTTTCAAGAATGTTTATATAAACGTTCGGCCCACATTATCAATCAAATAAGTTTACAAAATAACGGGAGGGATTCGTTGAATTAAATACAATATACATAAAGTAATGAATCAATTCATTATCAGCTAGATAAACATTAAGATAAAAAAATTCCAAAACAAGTCGATTTTGGATTTTAATATAATACTTTTAAAAATAATGTATGATACAGGGTAAATAACCATTGAGTGATGAAGTCAGCAACCCCCCATATTGCCGACTTCATCACGTTGTATTGTAGATTATTCATTTAGAAAATCAACCAATCAATCGGAACAACCGAAGTATTGATACATAACAAAACTTAATCTGTGTAAAATATTTAGTTTTGCAAAAGATGCGTCAGAAAAGACAGTTATACAGGTTATATGTCCGCACTCGAGATCCTGCAGTCAAAACACAATGGAACCGTCTCAACGCCCAGGTCCGACAAGAAATCAATGCTGAAAAGCAGAGAAAATGGAAGACCGAAACAGCCGGACTGGACTTCAGACAAGGGCGCGTGTTTTGGCAAAAATTCAACCGCCTCGTCGGTCTCAAGAGAAAGGTTGAATCACATCTCGAAGTGCAAGGACAGAAGATCTACACATCCGAAGACAAAGCCACCGCCTTCAAAAATAGCCTACAAACTGTCTTTTCACCACTCGATAACCCCCAATTTCTTAGGGACTTTGCCGTCGAAACCGACCTCATGACTCGAAATATTACTCGAAGTCCACATATACACATCCCACCTGATGAGAACTCTCCGCTTCTTTCACCATTCACCATCGAAGGAGTTCAGCTGGCGTGCCGAGCGGGGAGAAACAGTGCCCCAGGGCACGACGGAATCTCGAGGCAGGCACTAAAAAACCTGCCAGAAGAGATCTTCCCTCCGCTCTGCGCCCTGCTGAACGCCTGCCTTGCTTTTTCTTATTTTCCTCGTTGTTGGAAATCTGCCAACGTAGTTCTCATCCCCAAACCCGGCAAAGACCCCACTAAGCCTGAATCTTACCGCCCTATTTCATTAATCAGCGTCCTAGGTAAAGTCTTTGAACGCTTGTTGAAAGAACGAATCTGGGACTTCTGCACTGAAAATAATATAATTCCGGCATTTCAATTCGGATTCAGGCCGGGCCACTCTTGTCAGAACGCCACCACCAGTCTTAAAACAATCGTCACCCGAGCTCTAAATCAACGACGCTGTTCTGCCGCCATCCTCATGGACGTTCGGAAGGCCTTCGATCAAGTCTGGCATGCCGGACTAGTGAGAAAACTACTGAGCGTCCGATTACCAAACCAAATTGTCAAATTAATATATTCTTACCTCACCGACCGATCGATCAGCGTGAAAGTTGGTTATAGCATATCCGACCCCTTTACACCCCAAACCGGCGTTCCGCAGGGCTCGATACTCGCTCCTCTACTATACATTACTTATACGTATGATACACCAGTCCCACGACATCCCCGTGATAACGTCCAGCTATATGCGGATGATACCGCACTAATCATTTCTGCCACAGATATTTGCTCTCTCAACACTCGATCCCAAAATCTACTGACCCAATTTTCTAATTGGTGCAGGAAATGGCGGGTGACTCTCAATCCTCAAAAAACACAAGCAATCGTCTTCCAACACCCTGATACCAAGAGCGAACGACTTCTACCAAGAAACTTCCGCCTCGTGCTCTGGGGAGACCGACTCGAAATCCGCAAGGAGGTCGTCTATTTGGGAGTGAAATTCACTTACACTCTCAACTGGACGCCCGACCTAACGGACACTTTAAATAAAGTCCGACGGAGAGTCAATCTTCTCAAGGCGCTCGGCGGCACATTCGGACGCACACACCCTCTCACCTTGCTTCATACGTATAAAACATATATCCGCCCAATAATCGACTATAGAGCAAACGTCTACTGCACCCTCCCCAACCATCTTGTTAAAAGACTACGAACCTGCGAGCAGTCAATCCTGAGATACTGCCAGTACAAAGCTCCATACTCTCCCACCAACACAGTTTATGTCAATATCGACATCGAACCCATCCCATCTCGCCTAAATAGTTTACAGGCCCGATATGTCAATCGTACCATCGAATCGGGCAGCGAAATTTCCAAAAACACCCTACTCACACCGTGGGTCGCCAACATACGACACCTCGGCAGAATTCTCAAGAGGAAGCTCCCATTTCCTCCGTTACGCTTACTAGCCACGGCCTACGACGACCTCCCCGACGAATACATTGACTACCTCGACAGCTCCCCTATATCCATCCGATTACGACAAATTCAATATTCTCACACCAATTCAATCAAATCAAATCTTTTCAACTAATTACTCAACAAAGCCCAAATCCATTAAAATAAACATCTCCTACAAATTCTAAAGTTCCTCTCCAGCTATTAATTGTTCAACACTTTGGACTCACCCTATACTTTCCTGTGCCCCACACCACCTACGTCGGTGTTGCAGGTTTTTGCGGTTTTCCTGTACACTCTGTGAATTTATTCACTAGCCAAATGGACCGACGATCGACGCACCCGCATTTTTGGATTTAAAAATTATTATTATGTCGCCGACCACCTTAAACAGTCCCTGAACCACCGAAGGCACGTCCCCGCAACTTTTCTTAAATCTCAACAATTTATCATATTCTATACACTTTTAAATAAAATATCTCCTATACACTTTTCTTTCGAAAAATTCTCAAAACCAATAAAAATTTCAATTACCAATATTCCATTACTATTCCTCCTCAAAACTTGAGACATTCAAACTGAGTTAAAACACCCTTTTACGTCAAATTACTTCAACAACTTCTGACACCTAGCCAGGTCAACACACAACTATGTGTCGGCAACGATACATGGTTCGTCTTCCACATCTAACACCCCTATCCTGACACTTTTTGTCACGCCATCTCTCCTCACTTTTGAGCTTCGCTGCTTCCAATCAACCAACCCCTAACACCCCAAGATAACACAACCTCCGGTTACTCTCTAGCGAAAAGCCCACTCAACAACTCTCAATCCTATACACTTTTTAGCAAAAGTTTCCTAGTCACTTTTTAAAAAAAAATTTCTAGACACTTCTAAACCCCAATCCAATTTCTCGGTCAGCGCGCACAAAACCACCCAACACCCCCCCAACCCAGCCCTGAAGAGGAAACCTATCCTACACCAGGGCACCAACAAGAAAGACCAGCCAACCAAGAAAACCCCAACCCATCTAAATCACTCACGAACTTCTCTCTCTCTCTCTAAATATTTAAAGGAATATTTATGTATAATAGGGGAAAGTAACCTGTGATGGCCTCCATTATTCTTTTTTGTTATAACTTTAGAACCAATTGTAACATAATTACAAGATTTAGCCAGATATCTAGTTATCATATGTTATCTTCATTTGTATGGAACAAACTTTTGTATTCACTTCCCATTTGAAGTAAAACATAAAGTTTAAAAAAAATCAAGGGCCATCATAGACATATGTTATCTTATAAAAATTGGAAAAAGTCGATTTTTATAAAAAAATTCTTAGTATTTTTTATTTTTCAACTAAAAGGCATTTAAAACTGAAAAAGTTGTATTAAAAAGATTTATGTATTTCAATTATACTTAAAGAGAAGACCTACATTTCTTAGAAGCAATAAAAAATATAAGAATACATTTCACACAAAAAATTATAGCCAAACTTTTTAAAAGAAAAAGGAAAATGATTTTTACGTAATCCCTAAATTAAAAATGCTTTACTGGTTGACAAACATCACAAATAAAAGTCTTTGTTGACCTAGGAACATCAGCACATTCGCAGTGACACCAGCCGTTGCAACTCTGGCATTTTAGCCAGAATTTTTTAGGCCGAGAACGAGGAAAGAGCTCGTTGCAATACAGACACGCTGCATTTGATTGATCACTATCGCTCTGTTCAGGCACAACTTCCTCATCACTATCTTCTTTTATTTGTTTTCCAATTTTTCTTCTAGCAACATTTGCTGTTTTCCTTCTCTCTTCGAAATCTGGAGTGCTGTTAAGGACACCAGTCTTTCCACGTTTCCTTTTCCTTGAACTTAATTTCAATGTTACCATTGGGAGAGGAGATAATTCTTCAATGTATTCTCTGCTTATACAATATTTCGACGTGCTTGCAACTTGGTCACTCGTATTTCTCTGAGAAGTCTGTAAGATCTTTTCAACTGGAGTATCGTTAACATGGTCAGTTTCGTTTAAGATGTTATCAATTTCACTCTGCGATTGTTCTTCGGTATTTGTATTTATAGTCTGTGATTCGTCTTGCGTGGTTTCCAACTCCCTATGTGTTGTTTAAGCAGCTGCAAATTCCCTGTCCTCAAAAACAACTGGATTAAATGGATGTATACCTGTTTTTACAAAAGAATGTATTGTATTTGATGGAGTCGCATCCTTGAGGTATCCATTATTGAAAAGTTTTGTTACTTGGAAGTGAGTCACAGTCCGTTCTGGATTATCTCTCATCCATTTTTGAGTTTCTATGTTTAATGGGCTGGAAGACAAAATAGTATTATTCTATTTTCCTTACTATATTCCAGCACTTCCAACCCCTTGTGACTACTATACCCATCAAGGATTAAGCACATTATTTTCATTTGATGTTTTAACGTGCAAGACAAAGTGCTTTAGCCACTTGACAAATGTTTCATTGTACATCCAACCATTATCTTGGCAAAATGCCACACTGCGTACTGGGGCTCCATCCATTAACTCTGCCTTAAATCACTTCCGCGGAAAAATAAAAGCGGGTGGAACAAAGGTTCCTATAGCGTTCATACAACACCCAACGGTATACTTTTGTCCACGCTCAGCACTGCTTATAATTCCAATTTGTTTCCGTTCTTTGGTCGCAAAAATTTTGAAAATATTTTAAGGAGAGAATTTATATTTATCCATAACTTCTCCAATGGAACGGAAAAACAACTCAATGTTTCCTTTATTGAATGCCTGTGCTCTTGCGATAGATGTGTGCTCTGGAGTTCTTACAGTTATCGTTCGGTTCCTTGCGAGAAATCTTTTCAACCACTTCCTACCAACTATACCTTCTCTATTAAATCGGTGGTTCATTTTATGCTTCGCGGCTATTTTAAAAACAAACTTTCTTTACTCAGTACTGGTAAGTCCAAAAAGCCTGGTTTCTAAATTTATAACGTGCTTTGCAATTTCAGCTTCAGTATCAATATCAAAAGTAGGCTTATGTACACCGAAATATCCTTTGCTACTGCCCTGTTCATTCTTGAACCTCCTACGTAGTGTCGTTCGTGGTACTTTGAACATTTTTACGGCTGTTGTATAGCCCGTTGTTTTATTTCGTAATGCTTGGGAAGGCTTCAGCCATGTTGTTTTCGTCCCACTGCTGCCTTATTTTTGACTTGTCCTGAAATTAACAGGAATTATTTTAACTGTCTCGACCCTTACTTCGTGGAATCTGCTCATATTGTCAATTCTTTAGTATTTTCAATAACTTTTATCATATTGTGGAATTAACTAGAAACCATGAGTCTCAATTAAAACACTAATAGGAATTATTTTTATTACGTTTATTCCTATGGCCCCGGGGCCATCATAGAAATACTCGCCTGGGGCCATCATAGGCAAAATGGCATGTGATACAAAAACACAAAAAACTTTTCATATGAAAACATAACTTTTAAACTATTATAGAATATATAATGAAGACCCTACTAAAATTACTCTCTCCAAATTGTATTCAATAATCCCTACAGATACGAACGCAGAGTGCATTTTAGAATAGTAATTTTTTTCATCAGTTACTTACCGGATTCATTATTTTATAGGAGCAGCATTAAACGCAGTTATAACTAGCAAACTCGATGGTACACTAACCGGCCAATATTGAAGGTCTCTAGTGAATAAAATAGTCAACCAAAGATACATAACAGGAAATAAAGTAACAGGGCCAACACTGGCACAGGTCACTTTCCCCTATCTGTAATTTTCAATATGGTCCAAAACAATTTAGACGCTGTAATTTTGAGCAAGACGTTGACAAGAACAGAATAAAATATTACAAACATGCTGATCCGATCTATTCGATATTTACAAAACGAATAAGCCTTTGATCACGTGCATCCATTTTTGAGATGTATGATCATGCATGAATTTTAGGAAGTTTAATTTTGATTCTCAAATATAAACTGTAGATACACATATCAGCCATTTCAATTGAGATATCGCTAAGTAAATGAACGATTTCTGAAAAATTACCTGAAAGTATTCAGTTGACAGTGCATTTTTTGAGCTTTGATAACTTAAAAACATTTATAAACACAAAATATTGATCTTTTTGAGTGCAGAGTTTTCTGTTCAAAAACTGCTTATATTTAGTTAAAAAGGATAAAAGAGAATAGAAAACTGGGCATGTAATTAGTCTTCTAAGAGATTTTTGATCAAATTTAAACGCAAACTTCTAGAAATTGATAATTATAATGAAAATAATCTAAACAAAATGATGCATGTCGACATCTTTTGTATGAATCGAGATATACTTACTTGTGTAATTAGTAATTATAAGTTTACAGTGATTTAGTGATTTAGTAAAAATAAATTATGTCAATGTTTTTAAAATTTATGATGGCAGAGTATATTCCCATTTTGAAAAAATTTTTTCGGAGTAACTTTTTCTAAATAATTTTCGTGTATCGTGGGAGAATGTATTCTACGAACTTAAATGTGTACACTGTACAATTTTTTTTTCAATAAATATTTCCATTCAAATAATTTATAATATAAAATACAATAATAATAATTGACCAACATTGATTTTCATAATAATAATCAGATTGTATACCACTAGATGGGATAAAATGATTACTGAATTCTTTAGTTAAGTTTTTGCTACTTGTGGAAACTTTTATTTATTATCAAACCTGATGTATAATAAAAAATTAATAAAATTCTCAAATTGTACGTGTGAATTCAGTGTTGTAACGCCGTTTTTTAATGTCTCTGTTGGTAATGTACCTAGGTTCAGTCTAACGTTTTGATAAGAGAATTAAAGCTTGAGTAGATATATTTTTTGTTGGCGTTTCAAATTTACAGAATGTCTTTGAACCATATTTAGCTGCAATTTCTTTGCCTTATAGATACAGAGTTGTAAAGTAAATTTAACTGAAACAAATTTTGTAACCCAATAAATAAAGTTTTGTCGCAACATTCTTGAACCACATCAATTTTTATTTTCTATGGGGCATAATACAAAGAGGATAGTTAATTTTTCTAATCATGTAGGGAGTTACAGCAACTCCCAACTTTTTTTAATGGAAGGATAGGTGAGCTGGTTATTTATTTATTTTAAGCTTTTTCAATTGCGAATACAAGCATGGATTTTTTACAAGAAATGTGTCAGAAAAGATAGTACATTATGCAACGAGAACGTAATGATGGTTATATGCACGAGAATTAATTTACGCCTTCATGACTATAAATAATACACTTATAAATATTAAGAATATAATTTTATTGAGAAAATGTGAAATATAAACAAAAAACATATACACCTTATCTATTTTTTATGTTGATAGTTATTCCAAGACATGGAAATTCATTTGGGGTATGCAGCCTTGATAACTGGTTGCTGCCGTTAAATTGACATTTTACTTTTCCGCCCAACCTATCTAATATGGGGGAAAAGTATTGGTTTACCAACAGAAAAGTTGAATTTTTGAAAAAAAAATTTGAGTTATGTTTACGTTTTTCATCAAGAACAACACGAAAGAAAGGTTTTTAGGGAAAAAATCCTGTGGGTATGTAGTCACCATCGTTGTCGTCGGCCACTTTTCGTTATATGTCTTGTTAGCACGATACAGCGTTCGGAGTGCAACAAGTCACCAATTTTATGATTGAATATTGTTCAGGACATCTCACAGATGAACCCTATTGATTTTCAGCTCACAATAGCCAGAACAACGGATGCTATGGTACTTGAAGTACGACATTTTTGTAATTTTTTAAGAAATTTCAGTTTGTTAGCACGATACAGCCTCCGGAGTATATACAAATGACCAATTTTATGATTGGATATTGTTCAGGGCGTCTTAAAGATAAACCCTATTGAAATTCAGCTCACCCAATCCAGTGCTATAGTACTTGAGGTACCAAATTTTTGTCATTTTTCTAGAATTTTCAGTTTGTTAGCACGATACAGCCTCCAGCGTGTATACAAGTGACCCATTTTATGATTGAATATTATTCAGGGCGTCTCATAGATGAACCTTATTGATTTTTAACTCACCAGAGCTAGTAAAATGGGTGCTATGGTGCCTGAAGTGCCATATTTTTGTCCTTTTTGGAGAAATTTCGGGTTTAGTACAATACAGCCTCCGGAGTGTATACAAGTAGCCAATTTTATAATTGAATATTTTTCAAGGTGTCTCATAGATGTACTCTATTGATTTTCAGCTGACTATAGCGAGTACAGCGGGTCCTATTAATCCAGATATACTGCATTTTTGGTTACTTTTGGAGAAATTTCGGTTTGTTAACACTATACATCCTCCGAAGTGTATATAAGTGACAATTTCATGATAGAATATTAATCAGGACATCTCACAGATGCGGAAAAGTTAGTTTTAATCTTCAAAACTGTTTATTTTTAAACAGTTTACATGTAGTAGCTACGATTAAAAAGTCGTAATGCAATTTTCAAATGAAGAAAAACAAGATATGATAGAATGTTACATTGTGAATCGTAAAAATGATGTGCGAGCTGCAGAACAACATTTCAATCTCTTTTTTGATCATCGCCAATCTAGTTTAGCAACATTTAAAAGGCTTTTTGACAATTAAGGAGAATACGGATCTTTTTAAAACCAAGAAATGTATATTAGCACCAAATTAATGAAGCTGTAGAAATAAATACTCCAGCTTGTGTAAATCAAAATTCAATGACATCTACTCGCGAAATGGCAAATGATGCTGGCACATCTCAAAACATAATAGTTTGGGTTCTTAAAAAGAATAAATTCCGTGCTTACAAAATATTTGTCGCTTAAACTTTGCACCCAGGGGATTTAATTCGACGCCTTTAATTTTGCAACTGGTTTAGCAACATGTGCCTTGCCGACCCACAGTTTCAGTTAAAAATTATATGGACCGATGAATCCCGTTTTACAAATTATGATATTTTCAGCAGGCAAAATGAACACATTGAGGCTCCAGTAAATCCTCATGATGAAGTCTACCAAAGAAGACCTCAAAATGTATTTACATTTAATGTGTGGTGTTGTAAACTTATTTCAGAAGTTTTGAGTCCATATATTACTTTTCCGCCCAACCTATCTAATATGCGAGAAAAGTATTGGTTCACCCCAAAAAAAATTGGAATTTTGGAAAAAAAATTGAGTCATTTTCACGTTTTTCATCAAGAACAGCACGAGAAAACGGTTTTTAGAAAAAATAAATGGTTTTAAGGATTAAAACTAACTTTTCCGCATCTGTGGCCCTGAACAATATTCGATCATAAAATTGTTACTTGTATACACTTCGGGAGATGTATCGTGCTAACAAACCGGAATTTCTCCAAAAATATAGTATATCTGGATTTATAGGACCCGCTGTACTCGATCTAGTCAACTGAAAATCAATGGGGTACACCTGTGAGACAACTTGAACATTATTCAATTATAAAATTTA
The DNA here is from genome assembly GCA_963921935.1 of Galeruca laticollis. Classification (NCBI taxonomy): domain Eukaryota; kingdom Metazoa; phylum Arthropoda; class Insecta; order Coleoptera; family Chrysomelidae; genus Galeruca; species Galeruca laticollis. Next base: position 175,398,411 of record OY998177.1, read on the forward strand.
TCAATCATATACCCTCTGGAGGCTGTATCGTGGTAACAAACTAAAAATTCTCCTAAAATAACAAAAATTTGGTACTTCAAGTACCATAGCACCCGTTGTACTGGCTTTAGTGAGCTAAATATCAATAGGGTTTATCTTTAAGTCGCCCTGAATAATATCCAATCATAAAATTAGTCACTTGTATATAATCTGGAGGCTGTATCGTGCTAACAAACTGAAACTTCTCCAAAAATTTGGTACTCGTTCGACTGTGTATTTTGGACATGCTATAAGGATATGTTTTATGCTATCGACGACGTTACACGTTGTACACATCGGGGGTTCACTATTTGTGAATAAATAGGAATGGGTATATCTTGAGTGACCTAGTTGAAGCCGCGTTAATATAATTTGTATTTTTCTATTTTTAGTAGTAGGTTGCCATGGAGATATATTACTCTTTACTTCCCTTAGCTTTGATCTGGAAGTCGACCACTCTCGTTTCCACGTACTATACACTTTCATTTTAAAGAATACTTTAAATCACTAGCAACTCTTCGACACTCACTTTCCAAATTAATATTAAAGATCGCGTCACGCGCACCAGCATCTGCTTTGTCGTTGCCTTCGATTCCAATATGCGATGGTATCCATATAAACTTAACGCTTCTAGAATTCAACTCAGCTTCCAGTAATTCAGCCTTTATTAGTTTTCCAATAGGATTTTGTTGGTGTATTTGCTGCAAACTTTTTAAAGCATTGAGGGAGTCGCTAAGAATAAGGCTGTTTGAAAATGTCTGAGAGTTTGCGAGTTTGCAGCCCTATTTTGATGCATCAGTGTATATTTTATGGCAGTCACTGTATCGTTGTTCCAAAATCAAATTAAACTTATCTCTTAATATTGCTGAGTTAACTTCGTATTTGTTAAATATACTTAGTGTTGCATTACCACTAGGGGTTTTGATGGTCCAGGGTGGGGGATAATCCAAGACTACAAGAAATACAGGAGGAAATTGAATGTTAAAATTATTTAGGAATATTCTTGTCCTTTCGTAGTAAGGTTTAGCTGTTTGGAGCTTGTTGCTGAAGTGATGTAGATATTTATTGGTGAAGGTGTTATTATAAAGGGGCTTGTTTTTATTCGATGCAATTGAGGTAGCATGTGACAATGTTAGATACATTCTTCGATAATGTAGAGGAGGTTCCCCCGTTTCACTATGAATACTATCGACAGGAGTTGTTCTAAAAGCTCCAAGAGCAATTCTAAGCCCATGGTTATGAACAGTATCATGTAATTCTAATGTTTTAGATGCAGAGGCGTAAGCAATTGATCCATAGTCTATTTTAGATATTATTAAACTTCTGTAGATAGTTAGCAGTATATTATAATCAGATCCCCAGTGTTTGTTACTTAATGTCTTCATTATGTTTAGCCTTTTATGACATGATAATATGGTTTGCTTTATAGGTTCTTTCCAAAAAAGTTTTTGGTCCAACCACATTTCGAGAAATTTAACAGATGGCTTGAATGAAATAACTTCATCATATAGAGTGAGTTTTGGATAAGATTCTGTAATCCTTTTAGAAAATAGTACTCCTTTTGTTTTGAAACTAAGAATTTGAAGCCGGTGTACTTAGACCATTGTTCTAATTGTGTGAGAAAGGATTGAAATATATTTGTTATCAAAGTGGTATTTTTGCCTTTACAATAAACTACCAGGTCATCTGCGTATAAGCGAGCCTTTAGAGGCTTTGGTATATCTTTGATAATCTTATTTATAGCTATTAGAAACAGTGTTGGGCTAAGTACGAAGCCTTGAGGAGTTCCGTTTTCTTCAGTTTGACTTTCGGAATATGAATTATGGATTCTTACTTGAAATGATATGTCTTTGAGGAAATTACTAATAAATCTGATGCAATAACCACGAATATTCCATGAGTGGAGTTCTTTTATTATGTTAAATCTCCAGCATGTGTTAAATGATCTTTCCAAATCAAAAAATATAGATATACATGATTGATTAATCGACAGTACTTCATGGATATCACTTTCCAGTTCAAGAATATTATCGATACCGGATAGATTTTGTCTAAAATCATTTTGTTCGGATATTAAATATTTTGGTGTTTCCAAGGTCCACATTAATCTGTAATTAACCATTTTCACCATTAACTTGCACAATGAACAGGTTAAACTTATAGGTCGATACGAGTCAGGTTCCAGACTTGACTTTTGGCGTTTCAGGAAGGGTAAAACGTTCGCTGTTGACCATGTTGAAGGAAATTGATTATGTTTCCAGACACAGTTGAATAGTTGGAGAAGGAGTGTTTTCGCAGATTCAGGAAGGCGTTTTAAGAATGTGACTGTGATATCCTCTGGTCCAGGTCTAGCATCTTTCATGCTATAAAGTGCATTTTCAAGTTTCTCCATAGAGAAGCGTATGTTTAGTGGAGAGTTTTCGTCTTCGTCTTGAAGTAGTTCTGAATTTTACATCATTAATCTGTTTTCAAGAAAGGTGTTATCATAATTACGGTTTGAAGACAAACTAAAGCGTCGGCCATTAGCTGAGGAGAGGTTGTGGCTGCATCATTCATCTTTAGTCGAGATAATATTGGTGTGTACTTTACTCCTGAAACTTTTCTTATTCTTTTCCATACTTCACTGATGGAAGTGGCGCTGTTTATTTCGGAAAAATATTTTGACCATGATGTTTTCTTAGCTGTTTTGATGACAAGCTGTGCCTTCGCTTTGAGCCTTTGGAAATCTATTTTATTTTCGATTGTCTTGTGTCTCTTGTACTTATAAGTGCTGTTTTGGCGGCACGAATAGACGTATGCCATTCCGTATTCCACCATGGTACAGGGGTGCGTTTTTTGTTTATCCTCATAGTTTTTACTATGAAGAGTTCTGCACTTCTTAGAATAATGCTGTTGAAATTATTTAAGGATTCATGAAAGTCGTCGGTCATCGTACATTCCAGCATTTCGTGGTTGATGTGGCATTCAAATTCTGTGCAGTTTGCAGATCCTATTTTCCATTTCAGAACAAAACTTTCAGAAGTCAGGACTGCTGAGTTCTTGATAAGGATAGGATGGTCATCACTGCCGTATGTGTACGAAGGGCTTCCCAAAAAAGGCGGGGAGTAAGTTGGGGGTCGCAAAAACTTAAATCAATTACTAATGAGTTCCCAGTGCTGACGTTAAATCTTGTTGGAAAGCCATCGTTAAGAAAGTTAAGCTGAAGGCCCGATATGATTTTTTCTACGATATACCCTCTAGCATCAGTATGAAACGAGCCCCATATAATGTTGTGACTTTCAAAATCTCCTGCAATAATGCGAGGAGCCGGTATCTGACTAAACAAATCTTTTAGTTCGTTCTAAGTTGTAGAAGTGCTTGACGGTAGATAGAGATTACAAATAAAATAAACATTGTCTGACTTAATGTTACCAACTATGGCTTCCAAGTTAGTTGTTATGGGAAATAAACTTGCTTCTAATGTATCCTTAACTAATGTTGCTACGCCAGCACTCGATATATTGTTGGTTGCGACTCTATCTTTTCGAAAGCATTTGAATGATACAGAGTTGTATATTTTTTGAGGGTTTAAGTTGGTTTTTTGCAGACATATTATGTCCGTAGTTTGCTCAGCAATAAGGAGTTGAAGCATAGCAAGGCGATGGAAAAATCCATCAATATTCCATTGTAGTATTGATGTGAATTTAAGGAATTAATTTGTATATGTTAGTTCTGGCTTAACTGAGAGGCGTAGCATTCGTCATCTGAGAAATTACCACCGAGCTGAGCGAAAATTTTCTTTTTAAGTAAAGTTAGTTTGCGCTTCGTTGATTTGTCTTTTACGTGGGGATATATTAGACGTATCATACTAGTCAGTGCTAAAATATCTGTAGTGTACTCTTTTATAATACTAATGGGATCTGAAGATCCGCTTAGACTGCTTAGCAAAAGAATTAGTTGATCGAAATTGAGCACAAATGGAGGAGACTGGTTTTCGATAAATGTTTTGGCCGGTTGAAGTGATTGTATAAAGTTTAAATTGCTATCTTCATTTTTTGAGTTAGAGTTGAACTTTGGCTTCTTTGCTTTTGACTTATGTTTTGGTACAGGGAATTCATTGCACTGTGTGATAGGTGGACTCACTTCAGGTGAAACGATTTCGTCCAAATTTCGTTTTGGTTGGCTTAAATCGATATTTGCTTGAGAAGTTTCCATAGTTGTAAGTATTTGTGGGTTATCAGAGACAGCTTATGTATTTGTTTGTTGCGTTACTGTATTTGTTTGAGACGGTGCTGAAGGAATTTCATTTGATACATGTGGAAGTACTGTAGGTTGTATTATAGGTTCAGGACATTGAGATGCTATGTGGCCTTGTTCTTTAAATTGTAGCAAACTATATTGTCGTGAGAAATGAATATTATGTGGGAAGTGTTGTCGAAATCAAGTATAAATGAATCTGGAAGCTGTAACTTGTGTGGCTGACGAATACTCATCTTCTGAAACTCAATATGTGAGTATATTCCGGTAGAGATGCACGAATTCCTAGGAATGTCATGGGTGAAACAGGGGCTAAACCAATTTTTTTGTAATTCATCAATCAGTATATTATGAGGTATAGATGGGCACACATTTGAGAGAACGATTCTTTCTACTGGTGATATTAGTTTTCTAGCATTGACTACCATTCCACCAACTTCTATTTGTCCGTAGTCATTCATGAAAGTTTCTACTAGATGTTTATTGGATTAATACATGTATATCCGGTTGTTTGATAACCGGGATGAAAAGATTATGTATCTAGACTGAGAATGTGGAAGAGTCCAAACATTTTGGTTGGGGTTAGCGAATGAGAACAGTTTCTTATCAATAACAATATAAAATGTATGAAACTGAAATTGTTTATTACACAGATATCGTACACTTTGTTGTCAATAATTTAATTTTGAAGATACCAGCAAATGCACTTACTGTTGTAAAAGTATCCCTACACAAAATTCACAATTATTACTTTGTTAACACTTAGCAACTTTGGAAATAATCAGAGCTCACATTGAAAACAGATTCTCTGTATTCGGTAAGGGCCGAACTCTTGTGAATAATTTGTATTATAGATTAGGGTATTGTCAGCAAGGGCATTTTGAACATTTGTCGCATTAAAGTAGTTTCAGTAAACATTTTATTTTATTTTTTTACGACTTGTAAAAAATACATACTTGTTTTTGCAATTGAAGAAGATTTAAAATAAAAAAATAACCAACCTACTCTTCAATTAGAAAAGTATTATGCCCCACAGAAAATAAAAGTTGAGGTGTTTCAGTAATATTGCGACAAACCTTTATTTATTAAGTTACAGAATTTGTTGCAGTTAAACTATCCACTTTGTATATACAGTTGAATTATAGGATCATTACCCGTGCGCCATTAATATCTGATAATATAACCGACATAATTATTAAGAGGCATCCCTTTCTATTAATAGTGAAAAACAGAACATAATAATTTTACATTTGTCGATTAAGATATCAGATATTATTGACGCATGGTAACGATCCAATAATTCAACTGTATATTTATCAATATAATATTGATATAATGATTGCGTCGATTTATTTTATAAAACTGATCTTCTGTATCTAATTCAAATTCCATATTTCATAGAACTGGTTGCGTCAACAGTTTTAATAATAAAGTCAGTTTAGAAACGAGGGTGATTATGAGATAAATTTTGATCAGTTAGTTAGCCGTTACATCATTTCATGAAATCGATACGTATCAGCCCAACGTTGACTTAACACTTGTATGCTTTTAATTTTTGTAATCGTGGAAGTATTCATTTGAAAATAATCCACGTTCAATATCACAAAGATTTTAAAAGATATAGAAAACTTTTTTATTTGAATGTCGCATAGAGTATATGTAAACTCCTCGTACCATATCTAATAGAGCATTTAAACATTTTGTAAATAGTAAAGTTTCACTCGCAAATAACAATATTGTTTCAAAGTGAGCACAATGCATAAAAAAACTATTGTCGAAGACTCCTTGTGCTGTGAGGAAATCGCTTTGATTTAATAATAAATTTCAGTTTTATTGATTGATGTAGCAGCTAGATGAGGACAAAAATGGATCACCCATTAGCTGAACATATTTTTATTCCTGAAAATGTTAAACGGACAACTGATATTTTCATTGAGAAACAGTATATACAAACAGATTAAACAAAAGTAATTGCTAATTATTTAGAGGGTAACCAATCATTTCAATTATACATAGGGTAAATGCACCAGTGAATGAACACTGAAGACATTTTTGAACTTCACTGTATTTTTATAAACCATTCGTATTGATTTTCAGCTCCAGAAAAATAACACTTCGTGTTCAATGAAATAGTGAACACGTTGCATACGATAGTTACAGAAGTAGACAGTTTAAGACTCAGTAAAAAAATAAAATGTAAAATAATGCATAATACCCCAGTAAATGAACGAACGCTACCATCGATTGAACATACCTGATCCAATGAATGAACTTATGAAGAAAATAGACGTTGAACAATTTTTAATCAACGATTATCAACGACAACACAACATATGGTGATACAATATTATTTCAGACAAATTTCAGCATTTCTGGACATTCGAAAAAACCACGTCTTATAAGTTTGGGTGCTTCAATCATTTCCACAATTGAAGTTTTCTCGTACCATATCTGGTCAACACGTTCTGGCGATTTGAAAGTATTGGACCAGCTGGTGTCAGCACGAACTTCATATTCATCACCTTCTGCATTTTCCACTACTCCAGTAAATATTTTTGGTTATACATTATTATGACATAAGCTCCAATAGTAATTTCTTGTGAATCATTTATTTTTGCTCCATTTTCATCCCTGTTGATATCATCCTCTGGGGAAGATAGTATATTCCTTATGTTGATCGAATTGATATATTCAGAATATTTACGAATTTCGGGACACTCGTAGGAACCACGTCTAATAAGCTTAGGTGCTACGATCACTTCTGCAATTGAAGACTTCTTGTAACATATCTGGTCAACACAATCTGGCCATTTAAAGGTATTAAGACCAGCTGGTGCCATAGCGCGGACTTCATATTCATCATTGTCAATAGTTTCTACTATGTCCGGAAAATATTTCTGATTATACGTTATTATAACATAAGTTCCTACAGTGATATCTTGAGAAACACTAGGATTTTTATCTTGATTGCCAGTATCGATTATATCAGCCTGTAAACAGGTAACTTCTGTTGCTGGTGGTGCTTTGGTTCTTTTCGCGGTTCTTCTTGTGGTTGCTTCTTGTTTTTTCTCTCTAATTGATTTTTGTTTCATTTTCTCGGCTTCTTTTTCCTTTTTCTCAGATTCTTTTGTATCTGTATAGTCTTTCCATTTCTTGGAAGTGATGGCAAACGGCATTAAAGTTGCCTGTTTCCTTTTGCCACACTTTTTTTCAATATTTGGCCAATGAAGATGTTGTAGCCATACGTTTCTGGTAGTTTTCGGCTTCTGCGGCTCTTGCTTATGGAAATCGACACTACTATTACTACGTCTATTTCATCTGGAATCTCGAGTTCTTCTACAGCATTCAGATCATCTGTTTTACTTGTTTTTTCCTCGTAACCTTCTATTCGAGTATCATTATTAGTTATACTCTCTTGCTCGGTACCGTCCAATATATCTTCAGGATTTTCAATTTCTTCTATAATAACGTTTTCTATATCTTTCGTTCCATCCACATTTAATATTATTGTTGAATTGTCAGATATGTTAGCTGGATAGAGAATACCATCAATTTCCAATGGTAGGTTCAACAGGTCATCTGTTAAGTCTGTTGTGTATTCTTGTATATCCGATATGTCAAAATTAGCAATATTCTGCGAGTTTTCTTCGGAGGCTTCTTCACATTCTTGGTTCATTCCATCAGCATTTCTCAAATTATTCGTTCCATCGGCATCGGTTGCTTCTTTACATATTTTCCAAAAGTTGTAGAACTGTATGTCGACTGCATTTTCACCTTCATTGGCACTATTGAATTCTATCAAAGTTTTTGAATCTACATGATATTTAATGACTTTCAGAACAGTTTCATATCCGTCTTTGGCCACAGAAACTTCCTTGTCACAATTTAGGTCAAGCTACTGTCTCCTTGTTGAAATGCATTGGGAATAATTCACAGCGTCTGCACTAAATGGCAACAATCCACATTTTCTGAAATCGTTTTTGATGATTTCCGGTTTGATCGATTCTTCAAAAACTTTTTGGAAAAGGGGGGCAAAGGTATTTTTTGTAACTGATGTATTGGTGTTCTGTTTATGTTTCAAAATGGTCTTTTTCCAGTGTCCTTTGAGAGGCTTGAATACTGATACGTCACAAGGTTGCAAGATATGTGTTGAATTGGGCAGAAGGCAGTATAGTATTATTGTTTTCTGTACACAGAAATTATACAAATTCATATTGATATGCGATTTATTACCGTCAAGCAATAGTAAAACAGAAAATTTAATGTTGTTTTCTTGAAGCCAAGGGAAGAAAATATGCGCAATAAAGTTGTATAATGTTGCACTCGTTATCCATCCTCTATCTGATCGGCCAATACCCCACTCCTCAGGTATGGTTTGTGCAATATCTCTTGGAATACGCTTGTACAGGTACACAATCATAGGTGAAACAGATTCTCCTGAGGCAGAAAATGTACAGAGAACTGTTATGCATTCTTTTTCTGGGCCACTAGCAATTTCATAAAAATTCCTGTAATTTTTGGGACCCAGAAGCTTTCCAGTTTTGGGACAAGTCTGCAAACCGGTTTCATCCCCATTAAAAATTCTATCAGGCTCAGAAAGGATGTCTTCAACGCTTTCTCCAATTAAATATTCCTTCATCTCCTGAAACCTGTAACCTGTAACCATTTCGTACCCGGTCTATCATCCATGAATTTATTGGGCCTATCAAGAGCTTTGAGGACACGCTGCACTGAGTCCCTCACCTCATCGGGATACATGGGAAATCCTAATAGAGCTTTGGATAGAATCCAAGTTTCTAGAGTAGTTTCTTCTTCGGAGGTCAAAATGGTGGGACGTCCCATTTTTCGAATCATGGGAACTTTTCCAGTGGTTTTCTGAAAAGTGTACTTTTCGGAATCCCATATTGTCTGCTGGCCTCATTGATGGTGATTTCCATTTTTCTTATTGCTTCCACGGCCTTCTGGAGACAGTCATCGGAATATCGGAATCTCTCATACTTTTTCTGATGTTCTGGCTTGGACTTTCCACCTTCTATATTTCTGTCAAATGATTGAAAAAAATATGAAATCAGAAAAAACAGAGAAAGAATAAATTGTTCATTCACTGGAGCACCATTGATCTATGTTATAATTCAATGAATGAACAAAGTCGTTCATTTACTGGATAGCAAGCTTAGTAGACATTTCCTGACGGAACCCGTGAAACAGCCTTTCTAAACGAGTTTATAAGGATCAGATCGATGAAATCTAGATTAATACGTAAAATCCCAATGAATGAACATTTTGTTCGTCTACTGGTTACAGCACATGCACCAATGAATGAACACTCAAATTATTGAATTTAATAACGATTTCGGTGTATTTTGAGGTTAGGTTTTCGATAAAATCAGTAGAAATCAATTAATTGATGTGATAATGACGACACAGCACACATCTCATTTGTTAATATCTTATTCTGTACTATTGCTCACCTGTTTATTGCTTAGTATCGTTCCACTAACAGATGCGTTTCTCAAATTTTGTCAACAAAAACACAGCGGTACGTTCATTCATAAGAACTGACTTGAACTAACGAAGTATCACGTTAAGAGGAACATGTTGCATGTCATGAAGGATATTGCAGTGTTTACGAGGAAGACACCATATTCTTAATAATTTCAGATATTTGTTCATTCACTGGTGATGTTCATTCACTGGTGCATTTACCCTACATAGAATCTGAAATCAAAACCGCAAAAGTTGTAAGTATAAGCTGTTCTTTTTTAAAGCATTGTTATTGGTCCAGTATTCATTTGAATGGTGAGAACCTACTTCACACTTCATGAATTCCTACGTTCCTACTGGAAATCTGGTAATAGTATTTCTTCCCCTGCTTCTATAGCGGTTGCAAAGTTATTATTATTCTACGAAAGTACTGTCTTCATTTCTATTAGAAAACTATCTTACTCTTTGCCTGACAGGTTTTCATACTCTTCGTTTTCTTCCGAGTTGAAAAAACAGCTTTTACTGGCATTTACATCAACTAAATACAATTAGAAAATCAAATGCCAACTTTTTCCAAATAACCAACTACTCATCCTATTTTACTCAATTGGTTATTCAAGTTTTCAGGTGGAATTTTCAGGTACAAGTGGAATAAAAATACTCTAACCCGCAATGGCTTCTTGAGTTATTTTTTAACGAGAAAATACATTTTGAACCTTTTTTGTACGATTTTGCCAGTATTTGCAAATTTAGTTATTGAAAACTGATAGATTTGTAGAAGAGAAGGTGCGAATATGGAATACCATTTTGTTTGGAATATAAAAAATTTTGGTTAGTGAATAGAACTAAGCCAAATTTAGGGAAAAGGTACTTCAGATAATTAGACACCAAAATGTAAAAGCGAATGAGGAATTATCTTAAACAGTTTTTCAAAAATCAAGTTAGCAAAAAAACTTCTAAATTCACACCTTAGAAAAAGGGGGGGGGGGGAAATATGGACTAACTTATACATCTACATATTACTTGCACCAGTCACAAATATATTCATAATTTTCGGTGCCTCCACTCTCATGAGCCCACATTAAACATTGTACCCATAGTCCTCCTTTCTTATCAGCAGAAAACGAACTATCGCAAAACATGCAATGGGCATCGTCCTCATTCGGTTTCAGTTGTCCCGGCATATCTTTCAAATCGTTGTCAGAATCGTCAAGTTTCATATCTTTTCTTGAATCCTCAGATTCATCAGCAGAAACTGCATTCTTTTGATCTTTCATTTTGTACTTTGACTTCTCCTGTTATTGAGAATCTTTTTCATGGGTTTTCCTAAAAACAGGTTTCTTTAAACGACACGTGCTTTTGCTTTCTTTTCAGTTTTTTTATTTATTGACTCATTTCGTTCGTCTTTGTAAGGGGACAAGATAATCACAATAGATCCAATTGTCTTACGTCCTCTGTTGGTTTTTTACGGATTGTGTTTGGGACTGGAGATATTTATATTTCAAACGGTTAAATAAACTTCTGTGTTGAATCTACGTCTTCATCTTGGTCATTTTAATCTTGATCAACAGCTCCGATCGGGTGTATTGTCATCGCATGACGTTTTAGAGCATGCATGTTTATCGATAGGGGTAGTAGAAGCTTTTATTGTTCTGACTTCTTGAATGTTATTCACAGACACGTCTGCAATTACAGACATCCTTCAGAGGACGCGTCAGCAGACGCAGGCGATATTTGACTGTCGATTGTGGACATGTCTGCAACAGCAGTCGCTGTTTCTGTAAATACGGAACTTAAACATTATTGTCCGTCTACGTTTATTTACTTTTCTGAGAAATGTCCCTCAAAGGCGTTTTTGTTTATATCTAGTCATGCGTCTGCACGAAATTATTGTTAGCGGTAAGAAACGCACGACTGCATTTACAGACGGTTAGTACATAAGAGTATACAGGAGTGGACACGTTGTGTCCTGAGACGTGGGAAGTAATATTTTTTTGAAAAGTCGTTTGTTGTGCTGAGAGTAATACTTTTTGGTAAGTACGAATTCATAGAGGTTACTTTGATATGTTATTTTATTTACTTTTATAGGTTATTTTGGCAAACAATTTATACATTTTTTATATATTTATAAGAAACATATGACACGAGAATAGATCCGAAGGAACATGAACGTTTATTACGATTATTTCATGAAGTACCCATTGACGATGAGAATTACGACGAATTAGATTCAGAAGAGGATCCGTTTGCAGGAGAAGATGACCGAGACCCAGATTTTTATCCCAGTCGTGAGGATGAAGATAATAGTGACGATACCATCAGTGATTCAGAATCAGACGATAATTCAGTTGTGGATAATTATGAAAGGAATATTGAGGGTATTGTTGGAAGTGACATTGAGGGTAAGGTCAATTCATTTTTATGTCTGTTTTACAGGTACAATCGATGGTGATGTCGAAAATGGTGAAAATAATGAGTGGGAGGATATTACAGAACATATGAGTGGAAATTCAGAATCGACAGAAAATGCTATTGAGAATCTTCCTGAAATAGGTGTTGACGGTATTGTTGTAGGCGATATTGAAGGTAATCCTCAAAACATCAACAAAAGTGATGAGAATGATGAGTGGGAACATACAACAAGCGACATTCCAAATTTCAATTTTGATCGAATATCTGCTGGCGTAAAACTGAATTTTGATCATCCTCCATCTCCTATGAAGTTTTTAATTCTTTGTGGAGCCAAGAAGTGATGGATTTGCTCGTTACAAATACAAATATTTATGGAAAAAACTTAGGAAAATCAAATAAACCTAAGCGCCGGCATGAGCGTTTTACTAAATTTGATGAAACGAACTGTGGAGAACTGTACAAAATTTCTTGGTATACGTATACTTCAGGGTCAAATTCATTTTCCAAGGATCCGCAAATTATTTTCTTTGGACCCACTCTACTATCATCCAGTATTCTCCCATGCAATGTCTGGAAGACGTTTTGAACTTCTTCGATGTTTTAATTGCACAACTGAAAACCAAAATACTGACAGGCTTAACAAAATAAATGAGCTGCTTAGAATATTGATCAGAAATTTTCAAAACCCTTATTCACCTGATGAGCCTCTATCTTTGGACGAGTCTCTTCTGTTACACCGGGGAAGGCTTAGCTTCGAACAATATGTAAAAGGCAAGAACGCCGAATATGGCATCGAGTTCTATGAACTGTGTTATAACCATAACATACAAATACAAATATACAAAGGTAAATTAGCCTCGAATACAACCCACCCCGAAAATGTATCGAAACTTGAATCGTTAGTGTTTAGACTCATAAGCCCCTTCTTAGACAGGGGACATCACCTCGTGATGGATAATTATTACAATAGTGTCCTTTTGTCTAAGAAACTTCTCAAACAAAAAACGCACACTACTGGAACACTTCGATCTAACAGAAAGGAAAATTCAAAGACGGTTACCTGGAATAAAATGAGAAGATGTGAACACAGTTGGTTGCGAAGGGGGAAAGTTCACGTATCCAAATGGAAAGACAAAAGAGAAGTCTTATGCATTACGACAAAATTCCACCCACGAATGGTTGAAACAAGAAATTCGTACGGAGTTCAAAAAATGAAGCCAGAAGAAGTTCATCAACATAATCTTCATATGTCCGGAGTCTACAGGTGTGACCAACTTACTCCTTACTATAGCTGCCCGAGGAAGTCTGTAAGATGGTACAAAAAAGTTATCTTCCATTTACTGGACATAACCATAGTAAATAGCTTCTTATTATATCGAAAGATAAATGAGTCCAACAAAAGCTCGTTGAGTTTTAGAGAATACATGATAAAAGGATTCCTCGGAATATCTTATGAAATGAAAGATGGTAGAAAGTTGTATCAGTGGGAGCGGTAAATTGCCGCAGGACAAGGAATGCACCAGTAGAGAAACAGAACCATGTGCTCGTGAAAATCCCTCCACCTAAAGAAAATTATAGAAGAAAAAGCTACTTTCTAAGATGCAGAAAATGTTCGGCGAATGGGAAAAGAGGGCAAACCTCTTGGAGATGTAAAGCTTGTGATTCAAAACCGTCTCTTTGTGTAGGAGAATGTTTCGAACAATTTCATTCTATTTAGATTTGTTTTAGTTTTTTTAGCTGGAAAAATTAGTTTCATTCTGTTTTGCACTTATTTAGTTTATTTTGTTTGTATGTGTTGTTATGTAAAGGATATAAAAGTTTATTTCTAATGTCAGGCTGCTTCTTTCAGTGAAAATATTCCATCTGTACCTACATCCAGCCAATTGTTCCTTATAATGGAAATACGTCTGCATTTGCAGACAGTTTTGTTTCTACACATCAAAAATTTTGACGGGTTTTTTTAGAGGAAAAAACTTATTTTCTTAAATTTGGCTAGAAGATATGATATAGGTATATAAAAAATAAACCATACAAGAAATTTCCAGTGTGTCCTCCTGAGGTCTCTAAGTTGTCTGTCTGTGTTAATGGTAATTCCTCTTTTCTCTGCTTCTTGTTCCGCAGCAATTAAGTCAGCTTCGGAAAAAACATCTCTGTTAAAAGGGCAAATACCTGTGGTACGAAAACCATTAGCCGCTATTGTGTATGTCTGAACTCTATAATAGACTTTTAATGGCCCCATAGATGACTTATCCAAAGGCTGGAGCTTGTGCGTCGAGTGAGGAGGCAGTCATAAAATTTAACATGGTTTTCCCTTGTAAAGTCGATTACGTCAATATTGCGAGTGTGGCTGTAATGGGCGTCAAGGATTAACAGGGCGGGAGGTTTCTTCAGTTGGTTTAGTGTACTGGATAAAGTGACAAAACCACTGGGTGAAAATATGGGACCGTATCCAACCGGATAGATGTGCAACTCCTACGGACCCAGGAAGAGCTCCCTTCATAAGCTGAATGTTCATATTTTTCCTGAGAAAAATAATCAAGGGAGAGACAAAGTATTCAGCCGCGCTCATACAAAAAATAACTGTTATCAGAGCACCTCTCTCTGCGGATGTTAATGAAGCAGCTTGACGTTTGCCATTCAGCCCTATCACTGACAATACTTTACTTTGGATAATTGTTAACTCTGATTCGTCTACATTATAAACGTTGTTCGGAGAATAGGGCATTTGCTTTTCAAGGAGGTCAAAAAAGCGGGCAACTCTCTCTTTACAAAAACCTACAGCTCTTGCAAATGATGTCCCCATTGGCTTCCTTATGGAAAATTTTGGATGTCGCTTTAAAAACAAATCAATCCAGGCTCTGTCTGCTAATCCAGATGTAAGTAATGGGTGTTTGATTGTATACCTTACAGCCAACTAATGAGCCATGCGCTTCAGATCTGTTATTGTGAGCCCGTAAAATTTAGACTCCATTTTTAAAATGTTATCAACTAGTAGCTTTTCAAGCTTTGGTTCCAAAACGCATTTTCTTCCAAGCTTGGTTGCTGCAGCCTTATCTGGTGGAACTGTGTTAATTTGACTTACACGAAAGAGCGTTATACGAGGTTCCCTATAGGTTTTGGATGCCTTGAGATATCCCGTTGATTTTTCTCTCACTGCCTGGATGGCCATAGCCATATTCTCTTACTTGTATTGTTTTCTTTTATTATTGCAAGACGGACGTTGAGTTTTTCGTGGCATTCTAAAAAAATAAAAACGTGGTGTAAATATAGAATACTAGTTATTCCATATTATCAACAAACCATGTCACCAATATTTCAGGTTAGATCTAGGCTATCATAACAAAAACTAAACCAATGCAACGTCATTTTGAACTTCAGTTAATATACAGTGGCATCGTAATAAATATTTAAATGAAAACATGCAAATAAAAAAATTAGGCTTGCATATTCACTCACGTATTAAACTTTTTAGGACGCGAAATTCACATGTACACACCTCAAGAACCGAAACCAGACTAAAGTGGGGCGGGGTAACTTGCCTACAATGAAAATGGCAAACATACATAAGTTTAGCCGGTTTTTCATAGGGGCTGGCATTTGGTTTAGTCAAAACCGAGGTATTCCATATTACATGCATATTCCATATTTACACCTTCTCCTCTATATTCCTAACAATTTCAAGGTTACCTACATTTCCAAACTTATCATCAAATGATTCGCGTTTCAATATAATAATCTCCATGCACATGCATATTTTAATTGTTAATAGTTAGTCCCGAAATCAATTACTTTGTTATTATTATTTTAAAACTTGACTAACGCAAATGCAAGGCTGGTTGTCTACACTAAGGTATGGTTTCTAATATTTAGATTTTTTTATTATTGAATATCGAACTTTCCTTCTAAATAGTAAGTAGACTGATTGAAATAGTAAGCTTTAAAATGAATCCAGGAGAATTAGACTCAAAACCTACCAGATATGGTTGTGTCGTTACGTAACTTAGATATTCTCAAGATTGATCGAAAATGATATACCTATAGGGTAAATGCGAATAAGAGTGCGCACTTAGTACAATATTGATTGTGAAATGAATATTTTTTCCAGAAAAAAGTTTTTCACATGCGTACATATGTATTGACGATTGATGAAAGTAATTATGCTTGATTAATGGAAAAATTCCAATAATAAGAGACAAAATTCATATTTTTCGGTGCCAGTGCAATTGCGGATGTGCACAAAAGTACGCGTATTAATGCACAAGAGTGCGCAACGACTTATGTATTGTAATTCCAGCAATAGCGGTAAAAAATGATGAAATATAATCAAGACAGAATTTTTAAAAGCTACATTTATCCTTTAATTAACAAAATAAAACATTATAGTCTTAAAAATATCAAAATAAACATATGTTATTCTATTATTTAACAAATAACTTTAATTTGAACTTGAAAAAATAAACGCGTATCTAATCATTAGGTAGGCATGTTAATTTTTGCTCCACTTCATTCATATAGTGAGCATGTAAATGTGCCAATCACGTATGTAGTACACGACTCGTGCCACCAGTTATTGCACTCAGAACACATTATCCAGTCCTCAATTGGGGGATCTTTATAATTATCGACGCAACCTCACACTTCGCTTCTTTTTCCTTCCTTTTCTTTACTTGTTTTCCTGGCATTTTCAGCTTCCTTGCTGCTGCTTTTATTTTCTTAGATTCCTAATTTCTCTGCTTCACCCGAACATTTTCTTCTAACTCGTTTGCAAATGGTGTGCTTGAAAGGATCTCAGACCGCTGAGACTTGATTTTACGCCGCAATGGTTGTTCTTTTATAATTGGCAGTGGTAAAATTTCGCCTATATGAACGAATTGATTAGAACAACTTTGTGTCTCTGTAGGTTCTTGGAAACTATTCGGTATGAGTACACCGTCTTCGCATTCAATATCCAAGTTAATAAATCTCATGTTTTGCAATTGCGTTTGAGAAGAGGATGCTTGCTGCGGTGATTTTTGAGGCCATGGTACTCCAGGCGATGGTGTTTGAGCCAGTGACGTTTGAGGCGGTGGCGATTGATGTAGTGGTGTTTGAGACGGTGGTGTTTGATGCGATGAAAATGTTTGCTCTAATATATCATTTTCTACATCCTGTGATCCATCCGGGATTACAAGGAAGTTTGCTGGTCTTCAGTGTCGCTAATGGGTACATCAGATACTAGCGAAGGAGCAAAGTCAGTTTCGTCAAATTGTTCAGGATTGTATGGAAAAATTCCAGCAGCACGAAACGAAGTTTGAGCCTTTTCAATATTTGCAACACTAGCGTAGGCAGCATTAAACAATCCCGAGATCTGCATTTGCGTAATTACTTTTCCAGGACTGCTTATCATCCAGTAGTCGCATTCTCTACTGAATGCCCTTTTCAATGGACCAAAGAAGCCGATGTCCAGTGGTTGCAACTTGTGGCTCGCGTGTGGTGGTAAAGTCAATAGGTCAATATTATTACCCTTGCAGTATTTGATGACGTCTAAATCTCGATGCGAGCTATGATTATCCATAATCAAAAGCACTGAGTGGTCAGGACTTGGCTTACTATAATTCTTAAAATGGATTATCCATTGGTGAAATAGATCAGTATTTATAAATCCAGATTCGGAAACCATTTTAAGTGTTCCAGGGGGTGCTTGCATAAAAAGTTCCTCCTTCATCCGCTTCCTTGGGAATATTAACGCGGGTGGAATATACATTCCGGAGGCGCTCATACAGCACACGGCAGTAATAAGTTGTCCACTTTCGGCACTTGCTACTTTACCCACGACTTTTTTACCTTTGGTAGTCAAAACCTTTGGTAATTTGTTAGGTACTGTTGAGAGACCTGTTTCATCCATATTGAAAATTGAATCTGGAGAATAATGCTTTTTTTCGTACAAACTTCTCAAATTTTGGAAAAATCGTTCCACTTGAGCTTTATTAAAGCCCATAACCCTACCCATCGAACATTTTTCTGGTTGCCGTAGGCTGATATTATGTCGTTTACAAAAACCACTGACCCAGGATTCTCCAGCAATTTGTTTATCCTTGTTAAAACAGTGTTGGATGCTGTTCGATTCCGCAAATTTGTACGCTGCCCTTTGCAAATTCTTTTTTGTGAGCCCATAAAAACGGTCGTCTAGATCGCGCAACTGCTTCGGTAATTCAATTTCCATTTCGGCGGGGAATACGTTGGAAAATCGTCCTAACGATACAGGAATACTCCCACATTTAAGGCGTTTTCTAAGAGTAGATTCACCAATTCCCATCTCGGCAGCTACCCGTCTTTTACTAACACCTTTAGCAATTCTACGTTTTGCTTCAGTGAGATTTTCTACCGTGAAGACCAACTTTCTGTTAGTTTTTCTTTTATAGATACTCATTCTGAAAAAGAACGTAGTTATTAGAACTGCAATTTCTCTCTTAGTTTCTAATTATCTATCGTTTGACACCAATTTCTGATTATACCAGAAGTAGCCCAAGCCGGAAATCTATCGCTTCCTGTTTACCTGGAACTTGGGGTCAGACTAGATAATTAAGAATTAATTCCGGAAAGTTCAATTCGTTTTACTCTAAGTTCAGCCGTTTAGATTCTCTTTTTGAAAATGGTCTCTGATTCGTCAATATTTGTCGGAAGCAGTTGAATTTGAAAATATTTCATGCAAAATTCAAAAAGCAAATAATAGTGTGTTCCATTTGAAAAACAAAATTGGCATTCAGTTTGCTTGTTTAAGACACCATGTATACATTACAAAAAAGTGTGTGTAGCAGCAGATGATTTTAAACAACTTTTATTCGGAATATTTGTTTCTAATTTAAAAAATAATAGAGATATTTTTATTTAAAGGGTTATCTAAACTACCTTGTACAATGCTTGAAAAGCTTTGCACAAGAGTACGCACTGCGCACTCTTGTGCAAAACTAAATGCGCACTCTTGTGCAATGTTACGTTCAAGATTATTTCCAATTATTTTGTTTTTATAGGCACTATTTTGAGGAAATTTCAATGTTGTCAACATTTTATAGACTCTAAAGCATGCGAATACACCTTAGGAGATATAGTTATGGTCGTACATACCTGCTCAATCACTAAAACTAGCATGAGCGAAAATTACATCGGCCGGATGCAAACAATTCACTTGTCACTCTGGAAAAATTGGCGCAAATATAGAAGAACGCATTGTTGCCAGTACTATACTTCAGGATCTGTTCTGTAATAGGCATTATTACGGTATTGCAGAGATGCGATATTACTATGAATACATGCATTGCGCACTCTTATACGCATTTACCCTACAATCATATTATAAGTATGCGTTAGCTCAGAAAGTTGTGTTATTTGCAAAAAAAATCGAGAACTGCAAAAATGCACGAAAACGCCGCTTTTTCTATCACTATTTTCGATATAACTCTGTACGTATGCAGTTCAGAGAAAAAATCATTACTTGTGAGCTTGTTCGTTATGAAATTTTCTACAAGATAGAATTGGTTTAAAAGTCGAATTTTTTATATTTTCGTTGCTAGATAGCAATAAATCGGAAAAAAAGTGACGAAAATCGTGGTAATTTTGAGGCGCGTAACAACCAGGTAAGATATAGCACAATTATACTATAAATAGAGATTCAAGTACTTTAGAGTATTACAAAATGAAATACCAAAACCCGATCCAAATTGATTTGTTGGTTTTGACGTGGCTGATTTGTTGATTTAACCGAGCAAAAAAAACACTGTTTTTCCGCGTCAATGCTGGGAACAAAATTTTGCATTTTGATAGCTGTCGATTTTTTTACACATTGTTGGGCCCGTTAGCTATCATCTAGAATCGATATAAGGTCGATTTTTTTTTAACAACTTTTGGCGCGATTTTGAAAGTTTGTAAAATTTTTATTTAATTAACAAATAATTTCGGGAAGCGGTTTTACCCGTTGAAAAAAATCTTAAGGTACTAAAAGAAAGTTCTCGGAAAGACGCTTAATTTAAAAAAAAATCGTTTAGATTGGTCGAATAAGCTCTGAGATATTAACTGCCAAAGTTGACAAAAGTTATCTGCAAAACTACGCATAGTGGAACAATAAAAAAAAGAATTTGGTAGGTTTGTTTGAGTACTTTCATAATATTGCTATGAAACATTGAGAAATAGGTTCCTCTGGATTCGGTATATCGATTAAAAAAAATAATCAAAATCAAAGCAATAGAGGCCGAGATATCGAGTAGTAAAGCGCCCGCGCTGGTTTTGAACGCTCGATTTCTATTTCCGCCGCTTATCCCCTCCCCTTCGGTTTCGCCGCTCGGATGGTTGTCTTGCCAAGATTCATTGAATTTTCCTGCAAAAAGCACACGTACAATATTATTTATATAAACGCCTACGAAAAGTACTCGGACAAACCTACCAAATTCTTTTTTTTATATTGTTCCACTATGTGTAGTTTTGCAGATAACTTCTGTCAACTTTGGCAGTTAATATATCTGAACTTATTCGACCAATCTGGACGATTTTTTTTTAAATTAAGCGTATTTCCGAGGACTTTCTTTTAGTACCTTAAGATTTTTTTCAACGCGTAAAACGACTTCCCTAAATAATTTGTTAATTAAGTAAAAATTTTACAAACTTTCAAAATCGCGCCAAAAATTGTTAAAAAAAATAAAATCGACCTTATATCGATTCTATATAATAGCTAACGGGCCCAACAATCTATAAAAAAATCGACAGCAATCAAACTGCAAAATTTTGTTCCCAGCATTGACGCGGAAAAACAGTGTTTTTTTTGCTTGGTAAAATCAACAAATCAACCACGTCAAAACCAACGAATAAATTTGGATCGGGTTTTGGTATTTCATTTTGTAATACTCTAAAGTAAGTAAATCTCTATTTATAGTATAATTGTACAATTTCTTACCTGGCTGTTACGCGCCTCAAAATTACCACGATTCTCGTCGTAGAAAATTTTATAACGGATAAATTCACAAGTAATTATTTTTTCTCTAAACTGCATACGTACAGAGTTATATTCAGAATAGTGATAGAAAAAGCGGCGATTTCGTGCATTTTTGCAGTTCTCGATTTTTTTTGGAAATAGCCCAACTTTCTGAGCTAACGCATACTTATAATATGATTGTATATATCATTTTCGATCAATCTTGAGAATATCTAAGTTACGTAATGACACAATATTGTCAATCTTTACTGCTCCTGGACTAAATGCCGAATCAGCTTCTTTTTACTATTTATGCCGCTGAAGAAACTTGATACATGGCATTGGTTTCGGTGTCAATGCAAGGAAATTTTTTAGTTTTTACTGTTCAGTTTACGAAAAAGATGGATACGATCCGGACGTAAATGAGGCATTAGAGATCATTCCAGTGAATCATGTCCTCTCCAAACGTTCCAAATGAGTTTTAAAATAATTAATTTCACCTACGACCACCCCTGTGAGTAGTCCGAAACACACAGTCGGCAATCAATGTAAGACGTCTATTACGCACGGTAAAACAAAACGCACGGCTGTAAAGTAAATCGCACGGCTTCCATAGCAACCACTTAGCAACTGTCAATAGACGTAGCAATTTTATTCAAAATGTATTACTTAGATATTTTTTCTACATACGGGTCTGACATTCACAAAACGACTCTTTAAACACTAGTGTTTAAAATGCGAAAAGTCACATCTCGTTTATCTTTTGTTTTTTAAATGTCAAATCAAGTGTATCTTTTGTATGTTAAATGTCATGTTCCGTGATAATTTTGTTATTCTGCGTCATTTGATTTGTCAGTCAGCTGTCAGCCATCGTCCGTTATGTAATGATTATAATTCAAATATAATATAATTTTTTCCTTCCCACGGGCGAAGAAAAAGTATAGTAAGCACCTCGTGTTAAAAACGTCTTTAGTCACACGTTTCAAAAGGAACTCGTTCCGCTTCGCTCCACTCGTGCTTAGTAAAAATCGTGACCAAAGTAACCTTTTTGACACTTGGTACTTAATATACCATGACGTTGAATTTCATTCTATATATAAATGGTAGAAAACATGTATTAGATATGAGATTGCATTTAATACTAAAAGTTATTTGGAATTATATGATAATTGGTTCCGTTCCATTCAAGCCGCATCTTTTAGCTGTCTGAATGTATCTCATATCAGTAAACGATTAGTATATTATACACCAAGCGACTAAAGTGTCCTATTTAATCCCGCGGGTGGTGTTTGATTCCTGAGGGAAGTAATCCACCTAAGGGATTAATGTCACTTTAGTCGAGAGATGTATACTGTATTTTATGCAATTCCGGTAATTCTACATACATTTTTAATAAAAATAAATACTACTTAGGACGGACTTTTACGAATCTTGGCTGGGTATCGAGGGTGAACTTCTGAGATGCTTGGCTGGGCATCGAGGAGCGACTTTTATAAAACTTGGCTGGGCATCGAGGATGTACGTTTTTACTTTTACTTTAAATACCTTAATAAGATTATAAACACAAGTACAAGTGGGTCGTAGGTAAAGTATAGTACGTAACTCGTGTTGTAACGCATTTTACGCACTCACGGAATTACGCACTCTCCGCTACGCGGCTTCGTGCGTAACTTTTCCGTTCGTGCGTGAAATGCTTCTTACAACACACGTTACGTAATATACTATTATTTAATGTTTAAGTCAAACTCGCTACACACTGAAGAACTAGTTATACAAATGAGCAACAAAGTGTAGTGTAATATAATTGAATTATATTTTTAGTAGTTTTTGCTTGATTAAATACATCAAAGACGTTCTGTGAAAGCTCACAACGTTAAAAGCTTCCAGCTTTTCGCTTTAAAATAACCCACAAGCATGTTGCGGTTTTATTGGTTACAACCTAGCTTGGTATATGAGACTGCATTTTATATTGAATGGTGTAGAAAATAGAAAAGCAAATACTATTTATATGGAGCATGAAATGTTATTTATAACGATAACATATTTATTAGACATTTGTGAATTTATTACGTGCAGAATACAATCAATCACCAGTGAACATATTCATTTATTATTTAATAGAAGATAGTAAAGCGAGTTGTAATAAGAGAAATATATTTTGAGAAGCTTATTGTTTTCTTTTTATGAGGATTAAGCTTAACGGTCATTATAGAAAATAGTTCACTGGAATAATTCGAATAGCAGTAAAAAGTCGAAAGATTCGTTCTAATTGGAAAAGTAAAAGGTAGCGCCAACCATCATCAGCTCGTAGACCTCATGTATGTTGAGCAAAACAGGAAAGTTGTTCGAAAATATTCTAAAACGAAGAGCCCTGAAGCCCTATCTAGACAATACGGATTTACCATGATACAATGAGGTTTATGAGGTAGGGTATTGCGAATGTATGGGAGGGGGCGGGATGACATCAACTGGATAGTAAACAAAAGCAAATACTTTTGGTACGATTGAAGTATTTGGTACAACATAGGTCCTCGCCTTGAAACATTTTAGGGTTTCAAAATGTTTGGGTGAAACGCATATCCTAACTACAAGACGCTTAAGCTCCGTTGTTGCTGTTCTAATGGTTACGGAACGTATGGTGTTATCAACGCTTGGGTGGATTTGGAGGATTCGTCCGAGTTTCAATTTGAGTTGTGGGAGGCAACTTCATTCTGGATAATGCGATATTACTGAGGGGTTAGGTTAGGTTAGGTTAGGTTTATAATGAGCGGGTCAATGAGGCCCTCCACTGCGACTCGTGAGAGTCTATTGTGGCTCATACCTATTCAAATTTCACCAAACAAATTCAGCTTCTTAACGAAGCCGATTAATTTGTTCAGTGAATGATATTTCAGGTCCGAGGGCAAGAGAGTGGCTCTGCCAAACACCAGATACTCGAGCCGCGGCGGGGCAGGCACAAATTATATGCTCTGCTGTTCCATCATCTTCCAAACAAAGACGGCAAATCGGATCGTCCGACAGTCCAAGATTCAGCATATGATGATTCAAACGACAGTGGCCTGTTAGAAGGCCTGTTAGGCACCGTAGATCGTGTCTATTATAGCCTAACATTTGTTTGGATACATTATTCGAAGGATGTATGAAGGCCTTTAAATGAACCAATCCTGGTATATTATGCCAGAAGTCTAAAACTCTTCTTGCAGTCCAGGTATTTAGTGTTTGTTTGGCAACACTTGTTGCGATGCCAATTGTAGGTTCTGGTCCGATAAAGTCATGAGCGGCACCCTCTCTTGCAAGAGAGTCAGCCTTCTCATTACCATCCATACCAGAGTGGCCAGTGATCCAAACCAGCGATACCCTGTTGCGTTCTCCTATCGAAGCGAGTCTTTTTTGGCAGTCTAGAACCAATTTAGACGTTACACACTACGAGATAAGTGCTTTCAAGGCCGCTTGGCTGTCCGTGAAATTTTTTATTGATCTATGTGTGTGGTTGGATTGTCCCAAACTCTCCACACATGAAGCAATGACATAAATTTCCGCCTGAAATACGGTTGCATAGGATCCCAGAGAGGTTGAGATTTCTGTCCTAGGTATTCGCCCGTATACACCCGCACCAGAGCCTGAGGGTGTCTTTGATCCATCAGATGTCTGCTCTTGAGAGTTCATCCGTGCGGTGGACCCATTCATCTCTATTTGGAAATAGGACAGTATAAGGCAGATTATAGTTTACTGTTGGGGGCATTATATCAGATGTCATTCCCAGAACACTATGACTTTCGGTGGCCACTAGCATTCTACTTTGCTCTGTATAAGCCTGTTTTGTGCATTTATAAATATTCACAATTCTATATGCTGTCCATCTGGCCTCCTTTTCCAGAAGTATATGGAGAGGAGGAAGGCCCAGGAGGATTTCCATGGCTGTTGACGGTGTGGTGCTGACAGCACCAGTTATAGCCAAACTAGCCTGTCTCTGTATGCCAGAGAGCTTTGATTGGGCCGTTTTCTGTAAAGCTTTTGACCACCTGGCTCCATATGTGGTCATTGGTCTAACAATCATCACATATCCAATGGATTTGTTTGGGACCCAAGCCCCAAGATTTTCCGCAGATCCTGCGACATGTCCACAAGGAAAGTCTGGCCTCATGAATGATTTTTTCCAAGTGAGCGTTTCAAGTAAGTTTTTTATCTAGGATGATTCCCAAATATTTTACTTCCGTTGCAAATGGAATAACCTCACCATTATAGGAAAGTGGCGGAAGGTCCGCCAAATTCCTTATCCTAGTGAAGGAACTATTACAATTTTACCAGGGTTAACAGACATCTGTTCCCTCTGGCACGAACTGTAGACATCGTCCAAAGTCCTTTGGAGGGTATTATGTGTAACCCGTCCTAACTTGATTCTTGCCAGAATCAGCAGGTCGTCTGCATACGCTTGCAGTTCTACCCCTCTTCCCACGAGAGTACCAAGCAGGTCGTCCATCAGGTGTGACCACAAAAGGGGAGATAACACTCGACCTTGCGGGCAGCCCCTGGAAACCTTTAAGCTAATGGCCTCGTCTTGAATAGATGTAGTGGCTGTTCTATTAGTGAGCATGGCATATATCCATCCGGTTATCGTTGATTTCATGTTTTTTTCAGTCAAAGCTGAACCAATGGAGGCCGGTAGTGCATTGTCGAATGCTCCTTCGATGTCGAGAAAAATGGCCACCGCAATCTCCTTATTGTTAAGGGATTGTGTGATTTTCGCAACAAGGTTATGTAATGCTAAATCAGTTGATTTGCCTGTTTGATAAGCGTACTGGTGGATGCTCAGGGGGAAGCTGTATAAAGCTACCTGCCTGATATGGCAGTCCAGTACTCTTTCAAGTCTTTTAAGCAGGAAAGATGTTAGGCTAATTGGTATGACCGATTTAGGGTGTGGGTCTGTGCGGCCCACTTTCGGTATATATACTACCCTAGCCGCCAACCAACTGGGTGGTATATAATTCCACGCCAGACTAGCTCTATACAATTTAATGAGGATGGATATAAGTAATTCCAGTCCGTTTTGTAGCAGAGCTGGAAAGATGCCATCCTCACCGGGAGATTTGAAGGGCTGAAATGATTGTATTGCCCATTCAATCGCCGGTGCTGTGATAACGTTCTTGGCGTCCTCTGAATCATTCTTTTTGGGCCGTCTTGTGCCCTCAAAGTGGAGAGGTCGGTTGTTATCCAGAGTTAATTTTCCGGGAAAGTAGTTTTTCATCAAAAGCTCTAACGTTTCTTTTCTAGAGGTCGTAAAAGTGCCATCTGGTCATTTCATCGACCCTATCTGGGCAATCGGCTCTTTAGAGAGAATCTTGTGTATTCTTGTACTGCGAGGTATGTCAGATATACTCTCACAGAACTTCTTCCAAGACTCCTGTTTCGCCTTTCTAACTTCTTTGTTGTAAGTTGTTAGAGCAGTTCTATAAGGTTCCCAGTTGCCGGACTCTTTAGATCTATTGAACAGTCGTCGAACTTCTTTTCTTCGCTTCTTCTACTGAGGGGAGGGGTGCAAACTATTATTTCGGTGGTGCATCAAGGTGCATTACAAGCGCTGGATGGTGCAAAGTACAAAATTTGAAAATTCCGATTGGGAGGGGGCTAGCGTTTATTTGACCCCCCTCTCCCATAAACAAATAGCTCTAGTCTCTCAGGAAATGTGGTGCAAAGAAAATAATTCATGGAGCATGTTGGTGCATTAGGAGTGCATTACGACCATATATGTTTGTGTTAAAAATTACGATTGGGGGGGGGGGAAGGCAATTTCACTGAATTGTTTAGGATAACAACAACAAAAATATAGAACGGAGAGCATTCCGTGACACGAAGAATGGAACTTCGGATATGTAGCACTTACAGAACGATCTTGACAGCCGTAAGTTGTTTGTATGTTTTACTTGATTTTACTAGTATACATTATTTCTGATTATTAAGCTGACAGTGTCACATTTTCGATGTTACTGTTCTATCGTTAATTTCCACTGTTCATATTTACAAAAAAAAACAGTTACAAAGATCTGTCGAAGTTGATAAATTTAAGATATGTCAAATGAGTAGTCACTTTGGTATTATGTATTCCTATTGGATATAAATTTGTATCCTGATGAATAATTTGTATTTCAGCAGAAGATACTAAGTGGCTGATGATTTATCATGATTGTATTTATGAAATATTTTCAAATGTTGCAGGACTGGTTCTCGCGCCAACAGTTGGTCCTTGTAGTTCTTTTCATCAACATTTCTCTTGCCATCATGTTCTTCAAGCTGCTAACATAGTACAGGCTGAGCGTCGATGGACGCGTTGGGACAAACTAGAGAAAAACGAGTTTAAAGAAGGTTTACATTTTACCTAATAAAGACATTTTTACAGCATCAATTTTTGGTCATGCTTGGTTGGCTGTTTGCAGATCTGTACAGAAAAGGTCTTTTTATTTAGAAAATAAACTCTTTGTATAACTTTTCAACAACTTACAACAGTTTAAAATATTAATTAAATTATATTTCACAATGAAAAAAGCTCTACTATCTGGCTGATCTCTTGTTTGACTTTTCTTGTACAGATCTGTAACGCTCCTTAACGAATGCGTGATATTTTGTGGATAAGATAAATGCTGTGTCATTTTTGGGAACATTTTTCGCTGTTGGATTTTTTGTCAGATTTTATGAAAATGTTTCTTATGCTGGTCACGTTTTTTTACACTGTGCTGCTAGTTTGGAAATAGTTACACGATTGTAGTGACATATTTCCACAACGATTAATTTGAATAAAAAAATATAAAAATGGAAAAAAATACTTACGAAACACGCTATTTTTGGAAACGATTGTTTTACGAAAGTTATTTTCTGGAATATATAATTTTCGAAATTTGACAATACCTTTATGAATTAAAGATATTACTGTCAAAAACTTTAGGAAACAAAAGTTTTATTTTACAATACCATAGGTATTTTCTAGATTTTTAATTTAGAATATATAAATGATAAATTTTAACTGAAATGAGTTGTTTCTTATAATATTTGGATAGATTTTCGATGATTTTGAAATTCTATTACATATTGATATAAATTTCTGTTCTTCAAGACTTGTCCACACCTATGGGTGACAAAAAAATCATTAAGTTATTTACTATCTCTAAATTCGAATTTGAGGAGTTTGAGGCATTTTGATTTAGTGCTTAAATAATTTTTAAATATTATTGGAATACATTTAATTTACTTACACTTTTTAGCACATGGTTTTGGGGAAACAGGAATGAAAAATACGAAACACGTCAATATACAGGGTTGAAAGACTACAAGACTTTCACTGTTTTCAATAACTGACATTTAAATATCTAGTAAAATTAATTTTAACAAATGTACTTGCGAACAACCTTTATCCACAATCACTATATTATAATGTCACAATTCTATTGCTTGGCACCCATTAATGTATGCTATGAAACTTTAGTGTGGTATTAAGTCAAAATGAATTAAATTTTTTTAAAACTTACATCAATATAGCAAATCCAAAGCCGCTTTCTGAATTTCATCAAGTATTTGTTCAGTGGAAAAATCTCACAAATCTCGTCCATATTTTTCACTTCACTTTTATATGGGATGGGTTTAAGTGGTATTGATTAATATTATGAAATAGTTATTTATAATGTTAATATTTCAGAAAGCATTTTATTCCCGCCAAAGTTTACTCAAGTGAATAAATTTGTTAACGTATTTGCAAGCTGTATTTCCAATTATTAGTATATTATTCATTTATTACGGGAAAACCCCACTAACTGTTACAATAAATAATACAATAAGGTAAGGTCAGACTGATACAACATAGCCAATTGATTTAAAATACATAACACTTTCCATGTAGTGACAGGTAAAAAACAATATTTGTATAAATGAAAAAATTGAGAACACAACATAACTCTATAAATCACAGCCCTAAGTAATGTTTGAACTGACCCAAAGACATATTGAAAATATCAAAATGAAAGCTATTCAAAAAGCACAGATACCTATTTATAGGACTCATAGCACCACATGTTGTTCTATGAAAGGGCACATGAAGGGTAACTTGATGGCGAAGACCCCGACAAGTAATGCTAAGCCCCACCTGACTCAAATGATCCGCATAATCAATCTGCCCATTTAGAAGTTTGAATATAAATATAGCCTCCAACATATCTCTACGATTACCAAGAGGAGCTAGTGACATTTGGTTTTCAATATAAGCATAATTAAGGTCTAATACTCTATAGTTCTTCTAAGTTCTAAGAAATCTATGTTGAACTTTTTCGACCGAATTAATATGATTATGAAAGTATGGGGACCAAACTACTGGAGCAGCATTCCAAGATGGACCTAACAAGGGAGCAATATACTAGTTTTGTAGATTCAACAGAAAAATACTTGCAATTCCTCATCACAAAGCCTAGCATTTTTTAACTCTTCACCGAGATTGTATTGATGTGCTCAATATGTGATAATTTCTCATCCAAATCAACTCCCAATTCCCTAATTGATGAAACATACTTTAAAGCCTCACCATCAATGAAATAACTAGTTTGAACCCTACTTGCTTTACGAAAAAAAAAACTAATACAGCAACACTTATCAATATTCTTCTGCTATCCATTAATGGATGTTCGATGCGACTACTTCTGACCATTTCGTTCTGTTTCTGATGGTGTGGATTAATTCTCCTGTGGGTCTCATCCCCGTCCACTGTTTGATATTTCGTAGCCACGACGTCGTCTTTCTGCCCACTCCCTTTTTTCCGTCTATCTTTCCTTCTATTAATAGTTGAAGCAACTGGTATCTCTCGTTGCGTATCAGGTCCCAGGTACGCCTATTTTCCTGCGTTTTATCGTGTTCAGAAATTTACGTTCTCTTCCTGCCCTTCTCAGAATTTTGTCGTTGATTTTTCTTGCCGTCCATGGAACTTTCAAGATTCTTCGATATATCCACATTTCAAATGCTCTCAGTCTGTTCATGGTATTCACCTTCAGAGTCCATCCTTCCATGCCATACAATAGGACGGACCATACGTAGCATTTTGTGAATCTTATTCTGAGATTAAAGTAAAAGTCAGAGTTCGTGAAGACGTTTTTGAGTCTCATGAATGAGCTCCTCGCTTTTTCCACGTCTGAAGACCAGTCTTCACATAGCCAGGTTCACAGGTATTTAAACCATTTTACCCGTTTTATGTCTTCACTATTGTATGATAGCTTTGCATTCTGTAAATCATCTAATTTACGAGTGATTATTAGGAGTTTTGTCTTTTTTATATTGATGTTAATCCCCATCAACCGGCTAAGTATTCCTACCATGTCCAGAAGTCTTTGGAGGTCATCAATATTCAGCTGGAGCTTATTTGCTGTACACCACACAGCCATACTATCCAGATCTTCCTGTAACAATTCCTGATCTGGCACAACCTCCACCGTTCTCTACAACTTGAAATCATCAGCAAATTTCAAACATTTGCTGTTTATAACACAATGAACTATATCACTGATGAAAATATTAAATAAGAGTGGCGAGCAGTGACCTCTCTGCGGAACGCCAGGTGAAACATGGATTGCCCCCGAGAAGAAGCTGCCAATCTTAACATATTGTGTATGTTGGGTTAAAGAACTTTCTATCCAAGAATAAAGACTAGAATCGAATCCAACTTTACTAAGTACACGCAAAAACAGCTGATGGTCTACACGATCGAAAGCTTTAGAAAAGTCAGTGTTTGTTGCATCTACCTGCTTACGATCTTCCATACTCTGTAAGATATCTGTTTCATAAACCACCAAATTAGACACCGTTGATCTATGTCTAGTGAAACCATGTTGTTCTCCGGGTATAACCCACCGCACATCTACGTCAATTGTTTGCTGACAAGACAGTCAAAAAGCTTCGGAATGGCCGACTAGTTACATACACCTCTGTAATTTGCCACATTATCCCATTGACCACTTTTAAATATTGGCACCACATAACTTTGCTTCCAGTTGTCAGGAAATATAGAGGTTTTCAGTGATCTGTTAAAAATAATAAACAAAGGCAGAACGATAGTGCAAACACGCTTCTTTAGCAAAAAGTTACGAACACCGTTGGGACCCGAGAATAGTTTATTTGGAAGCATAGTAATTTCATCAAAGAGGTCAGTTTTGGATATTTCGGTGCAAACAATGTTGTTGGCAATATTATTGTCAACAAACTCAAGAGCATTACTACTGGTATTTTTAGCATATACAGTTTGAAAGAATTCCTTAAACAAATCAACAATACCCTGACCCTCACAAGCAGATTGATCGCCAAAAAATAATGAATCAGGAATTCTGTGACTAGACCTTCTATCATTGATATATTTCCGAAAAGACCTGGGATCATTCTTCAGCTTTAAGTCTATACCCACAACATAATTGGAAAAACACTCCTTAGAAAGCCTCTTACACTCAGCACGCAGTTGAGAAAATAATGCATAATTAACATTTGATGGGTACGCAACAAACAGCGAATAAGCATAAGAGCTGTACTTGGAAGTTTACATCAAAAGTATCTGAATATAATTGCCAATTAACTGATGCTAAATACTCATTAAGACCCCTGTAGTTGCCCTTTCCAAAATCATAGTAAAATTCATCATATAATAGATTTTTAGCTTGGTTTGCACTGAACACAGGTATTGAACACTCATAAGTTATATGGTGCATACTAACGTCCAACAGATAATCCCCAGCATGTCTTACATTCAACTCAGGTACGCTAGAAAACACTAAGTCTAATTAAGTATCCCTATTATTTGGTTTACTATTATTCTGGTACAGTTTCAAAAAACCGAAGCCTTGAGCAATTTCCAGAGCTGATTTATTTTGGGGACACTGCACCAAAACTCCAAATTCATCATTCGACCATCGTGCATTTGGCAAATTATAGTCCCCAAATATGTAAATATCTTGACAAAAATTACGCTGACGAATATACTCCACAGAGGCACAGTGCCGATTGTAAGCTTCTCTGTGTGATTGAGGTGGCAAATATACACCCCCCACTACAAACTGAACCCCGTTCAGTTGACACAACACGAATAGCTGCTCCACACGATTTTCAACAATTATGATATACTGCGATTTAGTTTTATTGCTAACATACATAATCATACCCCCACCACTCATCTTCCTACTTGTTGTAGCCGATCTGTCATATCTGTACAATGTAAAATCCTCACACCTGAGCTCGCAATCATGATAGTTATTATTTAGATTGTTTTCCACCATGACTATGATATCATATGCATCCTAAGGCCGCCCACATTTTGATAGTAAATGATAAATGAGGATTCTACTGGTTTTTTGTTTTACGACCATTCTGATATCTGATTACCAAATTGACTTCTCCAGCTGCATTCTTAGCCTCCAGTTCCTTTTTAGCTACTACGTAGGCTTCCTGCTGCATCTTAGTTTAATCTACAGAAATATTATATGGAGAGCCATGCAACCTACCACCTGACTTCAGTGCATCCCTTACAACAACTGAGCTAGTGCATATTACTTTCATAGGTCTCGCTCTGGCAGAAGAATCAGTAGACTTGCCAACTTGTACCATTTTCTGGACCATTCCTGTTTTTTGCGACAAGCCCAATTCCACAAAAACCTCGTTGACTAACAATTTATCATGGGAAATACGTTCTTCTAAGTTTAAGGAATGTGATTCTGGGGCATTATATATCATTAGATTATTTGCTCTAATGGAACGCTCATTATTAACATCATAAATCATAGTTTCAGCATCAAATTGTTTTGGTGATGATGAGGATGGAACTTTTTTCTTTCTGATTCAATAATTTTCTCTTTTAAATATTTGATATCGTTCTCCATCTGTACCACCTTCCTAGTCAGCAGTGGTGCACTCTTGAAGGCTTCCCGACAATCTTCACAAAAGTGAATTAATGATCTCTTTTGAAGAACAACAGTCCAGCTTTCTGAGGACGAAAGACCCGAACATTTCTCCACCAAATGTGTGCGGGATCTGCAGCTGTCACATGCGATAGATTGCTTGTCATCACTGCTCAGATCAAGGGCGCAGGCTGAACATTTTTGATTCATGCTGTTCATGTGATGCCTTTATTTAGAACCATCATCATTAAAATTAGGTTCAATGTTATCAGTGGGCTTGAACCATTCAGGTCTATTTTGGAGACGATTGAGATAATCATTCGATCATCTTTTGCAGAACTGTTGCTGAATTTGTGTGCACTTTTGCCAACGATAAAGTGTTTTCTGTCGTAGTAGATACGTCTTTGTTAGTGTATGCAGTTCATGGGGACCGATCAGAAAATGGCCTGGAGTAAGTGAGTTCAAATCATTGGGATTTGGAGGTTGCATGAGACAGATAGAAGTTGCACAGTTCTTTGAGTTGGTATCGAGCTCCAACGAAATTGGCAGCATTGTCATTATATATCACGTAAGGATGTCCACGACGAGCTACAAACCGCTTAAGAGCAGCTATGAACTCGTCTGTGGATAAATCAGAGACGGGTTCCAAATGAACTGCTTTAGTAACCATGCAAACAAACAATGTCAAGTAAGCTTTTACAATCGGAGCTTTGTGTAAGCGATACGGTTTTACCATGAAGGGTCCACCAAGATCTATGCTAACTTTTACAAAGGATCTGGATGGGGATATTCGATCTTTGGGTAAATCCGCCATAATTTGTTGCTACGTAATGGTATAAAATCGATGACACGTTACACAATGTCTGATAATGCGTTTTAATTGGCGGAGACCGTCCAAGGGCCAGTAGCGTAGCCGGACGTTGGAGAGGACATTTTGGGAGCCACTATGTTCTAAATGAAAACGCTTATATTTGAGTAAAAGAAAGACAGTGTGCTTTATGGAGGGCAACAGAATGGGGTGTGTTTGCTGCCACGCAATATCTGCATGCGATATTCGTCCAACTACTAGAAAAATTCCGTCGGTATCTAAAAATGGCTTAAGTGAGGGAAGTTGATTTTTCGTTAATTTTCCACGAGAAACAGCTTCAATGTCTTTGTCGAAACATTGAGTTTGGATGTTTTTAATTATCAAAGAAGTAGTGAACTCAAGTTCCTCTTATTTGCGAACTAAGTTTTGCACAAACCGTGGGATATGTGCTACTTTCCCATGAAGCTTACGTAAAGTCGAGAACTTTGACGAGAGCTTGAGTCAAACTACTGAGATGCAACTTGAGCTTAACTCAAAGTAGGATCTGAACCGATTCACTTGACGAAACAATCTAGACTGTCGGTTAAAACAAACTGATATTGCAAGAAATATCGTATGCCAGCCATAAAACTCGTAATTCCTGAAATGGTCACACTTACAAGACGAAGGGATATATGCAACCCAGAAACCTTTCTGATAATGCCATAAATAACGAGAAAATTGGTATCTTTACAAATTGTTTATTAAATTTTTTATGAGAGGAAATACATCAGGATATATTTCGAACGTGATCAATAAACCTTGAAAATTCTGAGAGGAGCCTACAAGGGATCAGTCTGATTCACGCCGCGCGGATAATAGTTTTTAAGATACAAAAGGGGTTGTAAATATATCACGCAGCACAAAAGGCTGTAATTTCGATACAAAATTAGAATTTTTAGTGATACATTTTTTTTTCGAACAAAATAGTTTCTAAAACACCCTTTTATCCACAATAATACTCAGAATCAGAATAGCCGAAATTTGGTGTTAACTGATGATTTGATATTCCACTGTAACAGCGGCCGTTATCTCAAAAATCATTGAAATTTCGCATTAACTGAAAAAATATCGGGAGCTGTTGGATTGGTTGAAATACATTTCAGATTATCTATCAGCGAGAATATTGATGTAAATCTTTATAGATAAATTCATTTTGACGTGTTTATGACTTATAAAACATAGTTCTAAATACCACATCAAAGGGCGCCAAGCAGTTGATTTATGTTCATCCAGAAAACCGTTCAGTATTATTAATAGATTGAATGTTAGTTAGTTTTCTTTTTAATTATCTATACCAAGGCCGTACAAAGCTCTATTTCCATCAAGCAGATACGAGTATTAATAAGTATTAAACGAGAAAAGAAAAAAGAATGGCTTTTTGGTGATCACTAAAAGGCAATGCAAATTATATATATTTTTAGATGGTTTAAAATATCCATGTACTTAAATTGCCACCCCTCTCGTGTTTCACTTTATTTTAAAGGCAATGAAAGAAGGAACACATCCTCAAATCTATTTTAATTCTTCAAAAAGTAGGGCACCATCACTAAATCCACAAACAATGTATGATTTGGAAAATTTATAAAGATCATGTTACTTTCTCACTTGGCCGTATAACTCTTAAAATATCTAAGTTGTCGGGTTTTGGTTCACGCGATTTCTTTCATTTTTCTCCACTCGTTTGAAACTTATGGCTCCGTTCCAGGGCTTTTGAGAAATAAAATTTAGTCACATACCTAAACGAATCCATCTTGAAAAGTATCTAACATTATTTGTGAAAAGAAACTATGAAATTTGTGACAAAACATCTGTAAGTACTAAAGCAAAGTGCTTCAAGTTCCATATATTCTTGAAAAAATATATGCAAGAAGCTTGTGATTCATGCATTGGTGAACACCGTATATTGATATTGGTCTAAGAAAAAAAAATAGAAAATTGTGTACTTATCTACTTTGTATATATCTTGAATTAGTTGTGCCCTTTGATAAAATCAGTGACTCACTCGAGATGCTTTATTTATTTAATTTATTTGAGGAGTGTAAGATGGTGTAAATAATCGTTAATGTAATATTAAGTAGTTTTTATTTTGGCAAGGTGTTCCAGGCTTTGTAACTTTTTCGGCACACTTTGTTAAAAATATGTCACTATATTCCTTTTAGTAAGAAAACGAGACCAAAACTAAAATTATTTATTATACTTGACTTGTTATTGTAAGATTTTGAAAGCAAATATATTTTAGTTTTAGCTTATATATTTATATTAGACACAAAAGTCTATTCTTGTTATATCTATGGAAATTTCTAATTTGTTAATCTGCAATTTCTTACAGGAAAAATCATTTTGATTATTTAATAATACTTTTCACAAATCTGAAATTAATTATCATGAACAAAATATTATGATTAAACAAAAAAGGCCTAAATTTATACATAATAGTATATAACGAGACAAACAATATTCCCAAGAAAGAGGGACATATTTATTAACAATACATTTGATATTCTAGACAGAAATACCTATGTAAGAGAGGTTTCTGATCCACAAATTAGAAATTTTCGATATTTTTGGTAATTCTTGCAATTGGATAGAATCAGCAAGAAAAATTTTATGATGAAATTGGTCGCACAAATAACTTCCTTAAGACAGAATTGTATAAATTTTGTAAACGTAGAGAACATATCTTGTAATCCATTTTACATAATTACTACGTATTTATAAATATATTTATCAAGCAATTAACACAGGTTAGACTGAAATCTAAATGGATGAAGAGTTATTTAATACGGATATGGAAAAAGATTCATAAATTCCATCAATTTAAAACTTCAAAGAAAAAATATAACAAGATAGATAATCCAAAATTTGTCACTTTTTATATTTCTTATTATTTGAAAGTTTTTGGTTTATATACTTATTTTCTATAGACTCATTTACATTCAGCTCCCGCCGCTGCTGCAATATTTCCATAAATACTGCTGTGGAAAGATCGAACGAAATGTATATTTACAATTTGCACTACTAGTCTGGTTCACAAGTCCCATTTTTCTCAGAACCTAAACCGGACCACCGAAAATTATGATTTTGGCTCATTCGATTCGGAATGGGATCTAGAACATCAAAGTTGCAAGAGGGGCTGAAAAAAATGCAAAAGTTATAAACAATAAAGTAAAATAAAAAATAATTGTTTGGTTTTTTTGAAATATTTCAAAAACTATTTGAGATAATCGAAATTTGAAAAAGGATTCTTAAAGAGCAGGAAAGTTCCTAAAAAAAGTCGTACCTCCCGGAACTGTACCGCCCGCATCGCCCCAATTTGACACATGAACTTAAAAATTATTTTAACTGATTAAATATTAATATTGAGGAATGAAAAAATTTTGGTACTAAGTAGACATATGAATAAACAATAATCCGTAAAAACAATTTTTTATCAAATTTTTTTTATTAATTATGCTTTTGTTAATTAGCTAATATTCACCATTTTATTGTTAACATAAAAACGCTGGTTATTTCAAAACAAGAAATCTAGAAATTTCTTTGTTTTTTTTGGAGCTATTCTTAAAAGGGGTTAGAAGAGATACCCGTTGGAAAAAATCAAAAATTTAGATTTTTCACTTTTTCATTAACAATCAAAGGCATTTAAAAATTGATTATATTAATAAAGGCATCTGGAATTTTTTTTCCAATTATTGTTAATATTTTGTTCTCTCATTGATGAAAGCCATATGACAATAATTTTTTTTATTTTTAACCAACATTATTTAAATAATTGTTATAGACAAATGCATTGTTTATGAGATTTTTGAAAACTTTTTTATTATTTTTATATATTAATATTCATAAATATTCATAATTTTTTAAATAATGAAGTTAAAGCTTGGTTTCAAAGCTCAATTTGTTCATTTATCAACGAAGAACAAAAAAGTGTTGAAATGTTCTTATCATACTTTCATTAGTTTATAAGATATTTGAATTGAAAAGTAAAATTCGTGTCAATTAAATAAAAAGCAATAAAAAAGTTAATAAACAATTGAGTTAGAGGTTCGTTCCAGAGTTCAATTTGTTTAATAATTAATAACGAACAAAAATGCTTGAAGTGTTTTTGTCGTATCTTTAATAGTTTATAAGTTATTTTAATAACAATAAGTAAAAACAGAAAGAAAGTCCAAAAATACAATATATTTAAAAATTATATAACAAATATAAAAAACTTTTTTCATATAAAAAATTATATATGGTTGTTTTTGGAATATTTTTTAGTATTTAAAAAAATATTTCCTATAAATGCATGTGTTTATAACAAATTATTTGTTTAATAAACAAATGAAAAATTATTATGAAAATTTTTTTTATAATACAAATGAACATAATAAATAATGATTTTAAAAAAAAAATAGTTCCTTAATATTAATATTTAGTAACAAAAAAAATTGTAAGTAAAAAAAATTTTTTAAGAAACGATTTTATTTAAAAAATCATTATTTTCATCAAGGATGGAATTCCAAAAAAAAAGTTTTCAAAAATCTTATAAACAATGCATTTGTTTATAACAATTATTTAAATAATATTAGTTAAAAATAAAAAAAAATATTGTCATATGGCTTTCATCAATAAGAAAACAAAATATTAACAATAATTGGAAAAAAAAATTCCTTATGGCTTTATTTATATAATTAATTTTTTAATGCCTTTCATTGTTAATAAAAAAGTGAAAAATCAAAATTTTTGAATTTTTCCAACGAGGATCTCTTCTAAATCCTTTTAAGATTAGCTCCAAGAAAACAAAGAAAATTCTAGATTTCTTGTTTTGAAATAATCAGCGTTTTTATGTTAACAATAAAATGGTGAAAATTAACTAATTAATAAAAGCATAATTAATAAAAAAATTGTGATGAAAATTTTTTTACGGATTATTGTTTATTCATATGTCTACTTAGTACCCAAATTTTTGTATTCCTTAATATTAATATTTAATCAGTTGAAATAATTTTTTTAGTTTATGTGTCCGATTGGAGCGATGCGCGCGGTAGCCGAACCACGCGTTTTTACCCTTATTTTTGCCGCTAAATTAAAATTATAAGGATTGTCGGTACAGTTCCGGGAGGTAGGACTTTTTTTTAGGATAATTCCTGCTATTTAAGGATCTTTTTTCAAACTTCGATTATCTCAAATAATTTTTGAAATATTTCAAAAAATCCAAACCCTTACTTTTTATTTTACTTTATTGTTTATAACTTATGCATTTTCAGCCCCTCTTGCAACTTTGATAGAATGTTCTAGATACCATTCCGAATCGAATGAGACCAAGATCATAATTTTCGGTGATCCGGTTTAGGTTCTGAGGAAAATGGGACTTGTGACTATACAATTCACTTCCCTTTCAAGAAATCGTTCTTTTGGGGATCGTAGCGGTAGCGATATGAGAATTATCGTGTTTACATTCAGCACCTGTCCACTTCCCTGCTGGTTGAATGTAAACGAGCCATTATATTCAAATTCTGTCATCCGGTTCCTATGATGAACTAACGAAAGTTTAAAAACCATAGATGGTTGTTTGAACATGTCAAAAGATATGTTGACGATGCAAAGATAAAATATATCAAGAATGTATGCTTTAATCCATGTAGTATTATTGTTTACAATTTTCTTAATATTCTAATACATTGGTGCCGGTTCACTTGAAATAACTACTATTGGGGAAAATAAAGCTTATATTTTCCATATTGTGTATTCAGCCAATCCTGTGTTAATTGGTCCCAAGTTCATGTAAATATGAAACTGTAAAGTGCTAAAGTCTCTTTTGCTATTTGTACAAAGTTTTTTCAGATTCAACGTTTACTATCAAAGTTGTGTAATCAATAATGTTATTTTTGCATTAATATTTAGGTTAATCTGAACATTGATGAATCAAATCTTCAAATTAATGTCACTTTTATTCTCAACGAAGTTAATCGGATTAACTAGAAATTGTGAAGAAGTAATATACAGAGTGGAAAGTCTAACTGGAACAAATTCTGTAACTTGATAAATAAAGGTTTATCGCAAAATTCCTGAAACACGTCAATTATTATTTTCAATGGGGCATATTACAAAGATATTTGTTTATCTTTTTAATTATCTGGAGAGGTTGCAGACAACCCCAACTTTTTTTTTAAATTGAAGGGTAGGTTGATTAATTTTTTATTTGAAAGCTTTTTCAATTGTAAATACAATTCCACTTTTTTTGTTACCTTTTATAAGCAATCTGTCAGAAAAAAATGAAGTAAGGAAATATTTACTCAAATTACTTTAATGTATAGGTACATTTTTTCTTACTTGATAAGCCCAATAAAAAACCTGCTCGATAGTTTTTTGGTCAATTTGTACTGAATATGTTTGCATTTCAACGTGTAAATAACAAACGAAAAATAAGAAAATGCCCTATTTAACCGAGACGCATCGTATCGAAATTTTAATGATGATTGGATATGGGTACAGAAGTCGAACACAGGCTGAAATCGCTCGATTGTTTACTGAAGTTCATCCAGAATTACCTTCAATTAATCGAAGTACGACTAGCGAAATTGAAACTCGATATCGGGAGTTGGGCCAAGTAAGGGGATGCTCCTCGACAAAAGGTTTTAAAAGTCGACGAAGAAGCCTAGTTGAACACATTGTTGGAAGTTGAAGAAAATCCTGTTACTCCAGCTAGGCAAATAGCTCACGTTCATGGTATCAGTCACACAAGCGTTTTAAAAATTCTTAAAGAAGCCAAATAGCACCCATATAAGATGCAAAACCTGCAGGAGCTTAACGAAGATGATCCTGATCGTAGACTCGATGCGAACGAATTATGGCTTCTATCGATGGTGGACAAATTGCTTTGGAATGGGTGCTGTTTTCTGATAAGGCTACGTTCACATTACATGGGCACGTCAATCGACAGAACTGCCGTTATTGGGCTGACGAAAATCCCCGTTGGATGCGTGAATCCCATACCCAAAGGCCTCAAAAAAAACGTCTGGGCTGGAATTATTGGGGATCGCATAGTAGGTACTTCTTTTTCAATGGAAACATAACCGGAGAAACATACCTTAATATGCTCCAAGAAGAACTGATTTCTTCTTTAGTAAATTTATTCCCCAAAAATTTGGATCTCAACTTATTTGACCAACGGATGTGGTTTCAACGAGATGGGGCACCACCACATTTTGCTCAAAATGTACGGACCTATCTTAACGAAGTGTTTCCAAATAGGTGGATTGGAAGAAGGGGCCCAACTGAGTGGCCAGCAAGAGCACCCGATCTTACTCCATTAGATTTTTATAGGGATATCTAAAGAGCAAAGTTTATGCCACTAAACCTAACGACATCGCCGAGCTTCAACAAAGAATCAGGGACGAAAGTGACGCCGGAAGTGTTACAAAATGTTCGGAATGCTATTTATAATCGATTAGGATATTGTCAGCAACAAAGTGGAAAGCACTTTGAACATTTATTGCATTAAAGTAATTTGAGTAAATATTTCCTTATTTAATTTTTTTCCGACACGTTGCTTATAAAAAGTAACAAAAAAAGTGGAATTGTATTTACAATTGAAAAAGCTTTCAATTAAAAAATTAATCAACCTACCCTTCCATTTAAAAAAAAATTGGGGTTGTCTGCAACCCCTCCAGATAATTAAAAAGATAAACAAATCTCTTTGTGATATGCCTCATTGAAAATTGAAATTGACGTGTCTCAGGAATTTTGCGATAAACTTTTATTTATCAATTTACAGAATGTGTTCCAGTTAGACTTTCCACCCTGTATAATAAACAACTGTTGTTTATTCTCTAGAAGTGAAAATCATTGGAAAAGATGCACTTTTATAGAAGATTGAAATTAAAATCAAAAATTAAATAAAACATTTCCAGAAATTAATTTAACTATAGAGTAGAAGAAATAGAAAATAAATAATTATCATAAACAGCAGACAATGGATAACAGAGAAGTCTATTGGACAACCAAATTGACTGAGAACTGAACCGAATGACAAATTGTAAAGTATTTTCATTAAATCGGATTTTTCCGTAGTTAACAATGATTTGTACTGTGAAAGACGACGTTTTTTATGAGTTAACATTCTTATTAGCTACTGTCATTGTGCTTGTGCTAGCTATTTGTTAGCATGTGTGTATGCTGAAATTAGCGATTACACAGTACTGATACAACAGATGTTGACTAAGTTTTATTGAATTAAAAGCATTGTGTACAATTGACACTATAACATAGTATTCACCTTAAAGCTTAT
Source organism: Galeruca laticollis (assembly GCA_963921935.1). Taxonomy (NCBI): domain Eukaryota; kingdom Metazoa; phylum Arthropoda; class Insecta; order Coleoptera; family Chrysomelidae; genus Galeruca; species Galeruca laticollis. Next base: position 175,440,527 of record OY998177.1, read on the forward strand.
TTCAAACCTCACGTCTATTCTCCTGCTCCTAATTGTGTTACAAATTTTAGATCTCGATTTTGTTGCCAAAAAAGCAGATTCTTTGATCATATTTTCTTTTGGTATCAGAATATACTTTTATCAAATACCTCTACTTTACAGCTCAAAAATATTATCATCGTATGTTTCCGTACTCATCTTTATATTACAATGTCACTTAATGAGAAGAACTACTGTCTGAATCATGTGTTGACGTAGATACAAATTGCTATTGTATATCCTGTTAGAATATAATTATTTATGAATAATCATTTCAGCTGAAATATGGTATTTATGCAATACTTTTTTTACATGTTAGTCCAAGATGGTGATTCCAAAAGAAACAAAATTCCATAGAAAACAAAGTGAAATAAATTTATTGATTATTGTCACTTGTTTCCGAATCTCAGGAATGCCATGCAATTTTTTTTAATGACTTTGGATAGCCTGATTCATTCAGCCACGAATTTATTGTACAGCTTGTTTCAATAGTTAGCATAGAAGGAGAGGCATAGTTTTTAGGTATATTGTTAAATTATATTGTAAACACTGCAAGTACAAAGCAAGTACTGTCCATTCACGGCCCTAATCAACTTAACGATTGGTCTTAGTAGTGGATACATTACAACAGGATGACACAAGGACATTTTTCACGCTAAGGTGCCTTTCATAGCGACTTGATAACACACAAAACGGGCAACGAAGAGAACGTGAAATGTATAACATAGGGATAGACACGAGGAACAAGACTGAACAGATCTACACTGAAACAGACTTTCAATACTAAATTCTTCTTTTAGTCCTTTTTAAAAACTCCAATATGATTTGGTTTAGACTAGGATTTCGCCGAGAGAGATAAAAAGTTGTAGCTTGATTTTGAGGCAGTGGAATCCGTTCTTTTACAAGGGATTTCATCAAATACTTAACTGCATCGTCATTATGTAAGCAGCCAAACATCTAGTGATTATTGTCATCAACATTGCCGTCGCAATCACAAAATTTCGATTCGCTTAGTTTGAATCTGTGAAGGTACGCTTTCACAGTGGCAATTATGAATACAAATTTAAAGAATATCGCAGGAAAATTTGAATGGAAATTAAGTTCGATCCAGCATTTTAGTCATCATAAATGATAATCACCATTTTATGTTTATGATTTATACGTTCATCTGAGTATAAACACAATAGTAATGATTTAAACTGAATAGTTGGAAAAAAATTAATTAACTTAATGCCTAACTACGTAGTTAGATCAACTTTACTGGCATATAAAAGAGAAATGGTGAGAACAATTTTCATCAATATCTGTTTAAATATTGTATCCTAAATATTAATGTAAAAAAGCTTGAGTTAAGCTCATAACCCACCCTAGACGCTTTGCTAGGAATTTCCTATTTGTTTTTAAAGAAGAAATTTGTTTATAGATAGTTTAGTGAATTGTTGTTTTATATTATATATTTCTAATAATTTATATTTATTATATTAGCCTTTATTCAACCAAAAGAAATGGTGATTTTCCAACAACATATTAATATAACGTTGTGATCGTGAAATTTTCATCTAAATTAAGTTGATTCACAAAGTGAATCTGATTTGATTGACCAAGTTCTGAGCCGTCCCTTACAAAATTAAACATATTTTTGAAATCATGTATTAAAATTAGAATATAGAAATGTACCAATATATTATTATTTACAAATCTATTTACCTACTTTTTCAACTAATTACATCATAATGGTCTAAGTTTTTATGAAAATTTCAAATAATAAAATGAATTAATGAAATCTCAAGCTACGAATTTTTATTTATAGTTATCAAATAGTTCAATATAAAATATTCAAATATTGAAGTAACAAAAATATTATGTTGCATCAAGACAAGAACACCTGAAACCTGGAGCTGTAAATACACTGCGCGCTAAAATAAACTCATAATTTTAAGATTATAATTTCAGCCGTAATGAATAAGTTTTTTGTTTGTCTTTTGATTTTTAAGGTTCGTTTTAGAATATCTGAAATAAGAAATGTTGTTTTTTACGTGAAATGTATTGTAATTACACTAACTGACATCATAAAAAAAATACAAAATGGAAATTTTATAAAGTTCAAAAAAATTTAAATAATAACGAGTATTGCCTCGTCTGATGTTTATTACTGCTTGAAAGTGGTCTCTCATACTAAGAATTACCGTTTTTATTAGATCTTCAAGTTGATGCCAAATTTCTTCTCCTTTTTCTTTTTCTTTACGTGCCATATCCGCTACGGATGTTGGCAATCATTATTGCAATACGATTCTTCCTGTTCTGAGTTTTCTCTTCCCAGTGTCTAATTGACATAGTTTTGAGATCACCTACTACCTCCTGCAACCAAGTTATCGTTGGTCTTCCCCTTCTTCTCTTACTATAGGGCTTCCACTCTATCAATGAGTATATTATTTCTCTCTTACCTGCATATGTGTCCCAACCATTTAAATCTTTGCTCCTTCATTTTTCTTACTATGTCTTTTTGTATCTCTTGATATAGTTCCATATTTGTTCTTTTATATTCGTCATCTATTTTTTTGTCCTAATATTGTTCTTATTATTATTCGTTCCTGTATTATCATATCCTCTCGTTGTTTTTTAGTCATAGTAATGTCTCTGCCCCATACATCATCACCGGTCTAATTATTGTGTTATATATCCCTATTTTCGTGCGCTTGCTAATTATTTTTATTTTTTAATAATTTTTTGTTAGCCTGAAATGCTATGATTGTTGCTACGACTCTTTCACTTACCTCAGTTTCTCTCTCTCCATCACTACTTATTGTTATTCCCAGATATTTAACTATATCTTAGTTAGTCTTAATAATTTGGTTTTATGTGTATTTATCACCAGTCCAATTTTCTTTCCTTCCCTTATTATCTCTTCCAACATTTCTTCCATTGCCATTCTGTTTTTAGTCACTAATGCTACGTCGTCGGCATATGCTATTATTTGTCCTCCTCTAGTTCTTAAATAATTTCCTTTACATATTTTTTTCAACATATATTGTAGTGCCAAATTGAATAGTCTTGCCGATAGAGAGTTTCCTTGCTTGACTCCTTTACTTTATGTAAACTCCTCCGTTTTCCCTCTATGTGTTATTCTTCTGCTACGCTCTGGTCTAGTGCCATATTTATTAATCTTATTAGTTTATTATTCACTCCAATTTCATTTAGCGCTTTCAGTAATTGATTCGGTTTATTGCGTCAAATGCTCTTTGGAATGAATACTATGTCAATATCTATGTTATATTCGTTGGACTTTTCCCAAATTTGTTTTAGGATGTGTATCGCATCTGTAGTTGATCTTCCCTTTGTAAATTCACACTGATATTCTCCCCTTTTGTAACCTACGTCAAGCAGTCTTCCTTTTGTCATTGTTGTTGTTATCTTATATGCTGCATTCAGTAGCATAATTCCTCTGAAGTTTTCACAAGGTTGTTGGTATTCCTTCTTGTGTATTGTTAATATTTGTCCCACATTCCCCATTCCTCTGGCATCTCTTCTTTCTCCCATATTTTATATATAATTTGGTATAATTTTGCTAACAGTTTGGTCCCTCCGTATTTGATAAGCTCTATGTTGATTCCGTCGCTTCCTGGCGCCTTTACTGTTAATTATCTCTCTTATTTATTCCTTAGTTGGGCTTTCAATCACGTCTTGTTTGTTTTTTTCTTCTACATCAACTTCTTCTCTTACTTTTGTTACTGTTATTAGTTCTCTAAAGTATTCCAAACATGTCTCTTTATATTCCGTATCGTCAGTAACTATTGTTCCATCTTTATTTTTTATTCCTGTTGTTTTGGTTTTATATGTTCGGGACTGTGCATTTATTTTTTGAAAAGCTTCTGTGTTCCTCGCATAACGTGTCTTTTATATTTCACTAATTCTGTTTTCAATTGTTGTTCTCTTAGCTTGTTTTATCATTTTCTTTGTTTCTTTTCTTAGTTTTTCATAAGCTACTATTTCTTCATTTCTGTTCATCCTTATCCGTTTTAACCATGCAACTTTTTTCTTTTTTATCATCTTTTTGCATTTTTCATCGAGCCATTGCTTCTGTTTTCTGTTTACTACCGTTCCTATGTTTCTGTTTGCAGAGGTATTTATACATTTTTTATCCTTTTCCATCCTGCTTGAATTCCACTAATTTCTACTGCGTCATTAATGAATTATAATTCTATACTATCTCTGTACTCGTTTTATGTTTAGGTCTGTACCATAGTGCCTGCAACCATGTAATGATCCGTATCAGCACACGCCCTCTATATGTTCTGACATCTCTCATTGTCGACCGTTTTCTTTTGGTTATCAATATATTTTGCAAGCAGGTGATCTCCACGTAACTTTATGCCATTTGGTATGTTGGAACATCGTACTGCAGATAATCATGTTCATTTTTATTGCTAGATTACAAATTTTGTGTACATTGGTTTTTGTTTTTTCATATAATGTGTACTGCTTATCTGTCTGTAATATTCTTCTAAATTTGCTCGTTCAGGTCACTAAATAATACTATTTTGTCTTGTTTTGGTATTTTTAATATTTCTTCATCTACCTTCTCAAAGAAGATTCTTTGATACTGCAGCCCGAAATAGTTCAATGGAGCTGCAGCCAAACCACTCTCTGTAGTTACTTAGCCATGACATCCTTCTTCCTGTAGAAGTTGGTATTTTTCTCCACGCAAAACATGGCCAAGGTACTCCGATGATTATCTATTTTTCTTTGCCCATTCTCGCAAGAACTTGTCCATTGGTGGTTTTATCGGTTTGTGAAATTTTTAAGATACGCCGATAGTCCCACATTCCAAACACCTCCAGTTTATTTATGAATTGTCTCTACCCCATACATGAGAATCAAGAATATGTAGCATTTTAGTATTCGCACTCTCAACTTAAACTTATTTCTCGGCTACATAATACGCGTTTGTTATTGTGGAAAGCGCTTCTCGCTTTTTCTATACATATTCTAATTTCTTTGGTATAGTCGTTTGTTTAATTAATGTTTGTCCCTAAGTAGATATTATAATTAAATTTCAGAGTTCAAATTCTAGTTTTTCTATCTAATAACAAAATCGTATTTTTTAAACAGAGAGGTTAACACTAAAAAGACAAGCTACAAACTAAAAACACACCTAATATGTAATTGCAACGTTTATATATTTTTCAATTGAAATGTCAAATACCACGATCACCGTCCTGAATAATTATTCGAATAGTTCAGCTTCTTTTATATGTATTCATTATTTCATATGAATTGAAATTATTCTTTCTTATAATTTTAGATGCATCTAATTTTGTTTAAAGGCCTGATCATTTGCTAAATAATAATAACTCGAGTAGACTCACCAACTAGGAACAGGATAAACTTGTACAATTCTAAATGTAATTTAGAATTCTGGAACTTTCACTTTCTTTCTAATAGGATTTAGAAATTTTCCAAAAAAAATACACATACGCACTGAATTTAGATGGGTATCAAATGAAGCGTTACAATTATTGATTATACTACTAAATTTGTTATTCTATTTCTTTTATACAAAATGTTTGGACAACTCTAAAATACGATGTCGTCCTTTCATGGTATCAAATTAAACTAACTAAATTTTTTTCAAATAAATAATTCTCTCCTCCCGTGGTTACGAACTTTCCTTTTTTTAACAAAAAACAATTTGTTTCCCAATAACAAAGACAGATTTTTAATTCTTTTATTATTACTGTAAATATGCTAGCAGTGACCCCTGTTTTCTGAAATTTTGAATATGTTTTCCAAATTGTAACATGATCTATTTATCATTAAATACATTCTATATAAATGTCATCGGAAATCAAAATGTCAAATTTGATATATACTGAATCTTTCAAAAATATTGATTTTATATATAATACTGTGTATTGAATGCTACTGTGCGTTTTGTACAATTTTTTCTAGATGCTGGTTCCATGTTAGTCTATAGTCAAATGTGGCTCCCAGATACTTTGCTTCATGTGCAAAAGAAATTTCTATCCCGTTCAGCCTTCTCATACTTCATTTTTAGTGAATTTTACTACGGTACTTTTATTTGGGTTTACTGCTAGTTTCTCCTGTTTACGCAATTTGTCAATTATATTTAGAGCTGTATTTGTAAGCTCCGAAACCGTTCTGGGAAATTTGCCTTTTGCAATAATTGCGTGTCCTAAGCAGTAGATGCCTTCGGATGTTAATCTTTCTATTAATGCGTAGAGGCGATAGCACTTCCCCCTGTGGGCATCCTCTTTTAGCTCTTACTCTCAGTGTTGTCTCGCTGATTGATGATATAATTACCCTATTTTCTAAGTTGATTTTAATCCACTAACATACCGAGATTGGGTCACCCTATCTTGTGAGGGTATTGATTATGAATCTTGTGGATGCATTGTTAAAAGCACCCTCTATATCCATAAATGTAGTTATAGCTATTTCCTTGTCCTCTATGGTAAAAGATAAGCATTTTTATAAATATGGTGTATTAAAGTTATTTGATTTATCACGATTTTTTAAATTAGGCGTTAATTTTAGTGCACACTGTGGTTACAGAGAATATGATTCGAAATTATTTAGATATTTAAATCATTTAGTCCAAATTACAAAAGTCGCACAAAAATGTTGAATTTCGTGTGGGGGTAGAAAATAATTGAAAAGTACTCCAAAAATAACTTTATGAAAATATCTCAAACACAGAAAAAATATGGAAAAAAGTTTGAAATAAAAATGTGCAGATTAAAATTTCCTGTAAAACGGTTTCGAATCACTTTTGACGCATTTGCAATGCAAATTCAAATTTATAGCCGCGTGGAATATTTGAAAAATCGAAAAACTCGAATTCTTTAAATTTTTAAATCATATCTACCAAAACCATTCAACTAGAGTTGGATGCTTTTGATATCTACATAGTATAACAAGTAATTTCAGAGATATATTTTTTTATTAATTTGATGAAATCTTATGAATATTTATACTCTAAAAATTTTTTTTCTTCGTCCAAAATTTGGAAAAGGGTTTTTCCAACCTTTCGCCATTAAAATTTACAAATATGAAAGCTTGCCTTTTGGATGGTATTTTGAGTCGGACTACTATGAATGAACTCATCCGCCAAACAATTCCGTTGTTTTTCTTTTTATACAATAAGCTCAACTTTACACTGATTTTTGTAACAATTATTATTCCAATACTTGAACAATCTATACAATTTTAGCAACCAAAATAAAGAAGTTGCGGAATACTCACCGTATGAGAAGCAACATTTTACAGTGGCCAAAATAGCATAAAATATTTATTGGGCATTTATAGGCATAGACTTTTCATTAATAAAAAAAAAAAAAAAAAAAAAACAATTATCAAGAAAAGACTTTTTTATATTTTGGTACAATGATTTATTTAGCAGAGCGCCTTCAGTTTCATAACAAACCATCCTCAGTGCCCCATGGTCAGGGTGTACAACAAATCATCATATTTAGAAGCAACATACACGAATTAAAATACAATGCTTAGCACACAGTCAGCATCCAATAAAACAATATTGTTTTATTGGATGCTGACTGTGTGCTAAGCATTGTATTTGAATTCGTGTATGTTGCTTCTAAATGTGATGATTTGTTGTACACCCTGACCATGGGGCACTGAGGATGGTTTGTTATTAAACTGAAAGCGCTCTGCTAAATAAATCATTGTACCAAAATATAAAAAAGTCTTTTCTTGATAATTGTTTTTTTTTCTCTGGTACACTCAGCTGACTTCACTCATTTTTCATTAATAGCAAAACTTATTAAGAAACATTGACTTTTCTCAAATATATAACAGTGAATAAAGGAGGGCAAATTCACAAATTAACTGTAGGTAGTAATTTTCAGTTGATTAATATTATTATTTTAAAATATCTAAGGCAAAAATATCAACAAAAACTAGAGTTTAATGTACTATTTACATTTATATACTTACTTGATTTATTAGTGTTGTTTGAATTTCACATTTCTTGTAAGGGTTTTTTAAAGAATTTTTTTCTTTTTTGCTGAGTCAGCTATGTGAATATGAGACTTTGTCATACTTGTAAACAGTACTTTATTTTAGATCAAAGTTCAGTACATGTAATTAGTAGCTAACAAATATAATTTTTATAATGAACATTATAATATTATAACAAACACAAAGAAGTTTTGATGAGCACTATTGAAACAGGTATTACAAAACAAAATAATAGATAAAAAATGCTCAAGCCTTAAAATCTCGTTTGAATCAAAGTGGTAGCACGCATATTTCTTTTTGATAATAAATTGCTGAGAGAAGATAAGTTAAATTAAAAATTGGAATAAAATATAGTACTTTCATCAAACAAAAACTCTAAATTCGAAACTAGGATAAAGCTGTGCTGAAAAATGTGTTTAAAAGTTATATTTGTAACTATAGTCATACTTACCGTGATTTCTTGTGACGCAGAAACAGTAACCCTCACAAATCAGTAGATGTTTGGTTCGAATCATATGAAAATAAAAAAAATGCGACTTATAAATCACATTTAGTACGGAATATTGTTAGCGAACTAAAAATTGTTTTTATTATTGGAATTAGTGAATTGGTTATTATTATACTGAATTTTGATTTGACTTTGTTATGTTTCTCTTGCAGGCAGGAGATTTCTGTTTGTACATAAATATTTATATATGTATTTTAGTTAAACTTGAAGAAATTTAAATGTCTAGTTGTAATGTTCTTATAAATTTATGAGAAAGAAGTTTTTCTAAACTATTTTTGCGTGCCTTGTTCAATCTTTATAATTAAAACAAAATGAAGTAGTGTTTGTAATACGAGCATTATAAACAAAATTCCTAGATTTTTATGGAACCGATTATATTATATTATTTGTGTCTATCACTTTATATTTTCAATTGAATAAACGAAAGGGCCGACTACATTCTTCCCTTAGTCATATTGACTTTTATTATTTCGTGTTTTATTTATTTCCTTCCCCTGCAATAATTACATTCCAATATCCTTTCAACAGATATCATAAAGATTCGAAATTATTTACACCGCATTTTTTGTATATCTATTTTTATTTCGGCTTTTAATTGATCAAAGGTGCCGACTTAAGTATTTTTGAGAATGTTCTTGATCGAGGTTAGGACTATAAAAGTGACGATCGCACCTCAACACTCATCAGTCGACGATTAGTGTTCGGAGTACCTACTTACTTACAAGCTGGTTAGCGAATTGCGGAATTTAAATGCAACAACTGGTGGACCGCAACAAGATGAGGCAACAGGACACTGGAGAAGACGCCACAATGCTGAGTTGTCAGCGCTGTATGGCAGTGAGAACATAGTCAGACACATAAAGGCTAATCGAATAAGATGGGCAGGGCATGTATTGAGATCAGAGGACCACAGATTGTTAAAAATAGTATTCCTTGAGAGACCAATGGTAGATCAATAGGCCGACCCAGGAAAAGATGGAAAGATGCCGTTGCAGCACATGTGTCTAGAGTGGGAGTCCAGCAGTGGGAAATGGAAGCACAAGATCGAGGAAGATGGAGGGCGATTGTGGGTGCGGCCAAGACTCACCCAGAGTTGTAGGGCCAGGAAAAGAAAGGAAGAAGAATTTTAAACGAAGTGATTAGGTATCTGTATCAGTAAACGTTTCTTGGGTGGGTGACCCCACAGCACTTAGGCCACAATTGGCCCATTGTGCATCCTTCTGAGGTTCAAAACTTCGTTTCAGCTCGTCATCCAGCCTACTTGTTTGAAGTAGGCGATAACGTCGCCTGAATCAAGTACCCTTATACTGGCGTATGCTAGCCTGTGCTCGCCAAATACATAAAACCTAAGATGTGAGAGTGTCTGATATTCGCAAAGAATCTGTTGGACAGTTTCATCTTCTTGTTCACATCCTCTACAAAGTGGGGTGTCAGACATACCCAGTTTGTAGAGGTGTTTTCGTAGGTGGCAGTTACCAATCAGAATACTCGTAGCTGTTTGTAGGTTCTGCCTGTTCATAGTCACGTATTTTTTGGCTACTTTGCTGTCCGGATACTGTAACAGTTCCTTGGCAAGCCTGGAGCCTTCTGCGACGCTCCATCTACCCTTAAACTCATTAAGGAAATGCCCCTTTGATAGGTCAGCAGTCGCTGACGCCGATAGAGCAATGAAAGTGCCGGGTCAAAAGTGTTTATGGGAGGCTGCTTTCCTGGCTAGCGAGTCTGTAATACGGTTTCATTTCGATTGCTCATGGCCCTTGATCCAGCCTAAAGTGACCGTGTTGTTGTTACAGGCTTCGATTGAGGCCATGTCAGAAATTAAGTTTCTAGGAGTCACAATAGATGAGCACATGAGCTGGGTGGAGCATGTGCAGCTGCTCTGTGGTGGATTAAGTAGAAATTGTTATTCTTTGAAGGAATAAAAAAAAGTAGTTAGCAAACATACATTGATAACTGCATATTATGGGAATTTCAATTCATCACTGACCTATGGAATTGTTTTTGGGGTGGTTCACACAGTCAAACTGTCTTTGTATGTATGTATGTACAAATAAGAGCAGTTAGAATTTTGGCTGGTTTAAAACTGCGTGAAAGTTGTAGGGGATATTTTAAATCTTTAAATTTATGAACAGTACCTGGTATATACATATATGAGTGTCTTTGTTATGTGTATAGAAATAGGAAATATTTTTCAGATTATACAATTGCGCATGAGTATCATACGAGATAGAAACACATTTTCCGATACCCTATTCATAAAACATCATTGCTTGAAAAAGGTTGCTCATATAGATGTTTGTTAACGTTCAACCTACTACCTAAAGAACTACGGGATATTACTAACATACATAGATTGAGGAGGACTATAAGGGAATGTCTTGTGTCTGCAGAACCATATAGTATAGATGATATAAATAGCAATACATTTTTGGATTTGTGATTCAGTGTTCCACGCACATTTTTTTATAATTGTTTGCGTGAATTAACTGCTACAAGCACTAAACTCTATTTTTAAAAACTTTATTTTCAAGTTACAATTATATTCTCTGACAATTATTACGTTTATTTCAAATTCAAATTAACAACAACAACAAAAAACTATTTACAACTGTTTTTATGTCCTCGGTTCCGCACTCCGCTGACTTGGCGTTTACACTGCGATGTCATCAGGATGCGTTGAGGTAATTCTTCCCCCCGAAGCTCCAACTCATGAGAGTAGACGAGGGAGTTGGACTACTGGAACTTGAGTACTTGAACTGGAATCTGGATTATCCCTTGGGCGGAATTTCTTGTAGACTATAGTGGCTATTACTCCACATATCAGGGTATACAATAATATTGTCCAAACACTAGGAGTATAAGGAATTTCGTTGTCGAACTGAGCTTGTTCTAGTGACAGATGACGTATAGCTTCTGGGTAGTGTTCAATGCTTATATCTTCTAAGTTTATTTCTGATGTTAATATTGGTTGTCCTTGAATAACACTTTCTTTGTTTATGATGGTTTCTATATCAGTTTTGATTTTACATCCTAAGGGAACTTCCATGATATAAGTACCCTTGAGTTGTTTTACTTCATGTTGATCTTGACAGTCAAACGTAATGCTCTTTTTTCCTGGGATTATAGCTAACCAGTTATTTGTGTCTCCTAAATGGTGGAACCTTGATTCTGTGAGGGTGATGAGGAATTGTTTGCATTCTGATGCGTCCGCTGCGTTGAAAATCTTCACTTCACAAGGTGGATGCGATTCTATTTCCTTGGGCGTCGGATTCTCACATAAGTAGTATTGAGGCAAAACTTCGGTGCATGGGTCATTACGAAGGATGTAGTGCAATTTATTTTTTATTAAGTAATTATTTTCGGTAATTATAACCTTGAACTGACTCTTGTATGGAATGGGAGTCGAATACAAACGGTATATTTCAAAACTATATATGTACATTATTGGTAAATGAAGGATATAAACTATTTTATTATTATAAATGTAACACTGAATTTTCATGATACTTTCATACCGTGAAATGTTTTCCAAAGAAACATCAAATGGTAACTGTGAACCTGGTATTTGTTTTGTAGTTTTTGGTAACGGGTGTTCTTTTATTGCCTTAATTTTGTCCGGATTAGGTCGAACACCTTCCGGAGTTACGACGTGTCCAAGATAGGCCACTTCCTTACTCAAAAATTCAGATTTGTTTAGTTGTATTTTAAAGTTGGCTTCTCCTAATCTTTCAAATGCGGCCTTAAGTCTTTCTAGATGTCCTTGAAGTGACGTGGAAAAAATTATAATGTCATCAAGGTAGACTAGACATTCCTCATTTTGTATGCCCCTTAGTATGTTATCCATGACGCGTTGAAACGTTGATGGACCATTCTTTAGACCGAAAGGAAGTCTCAGGAATTCCCAATGGCCTTGTTCTGTACTAAACGCCGTCTTTTCTATGTCATCTTTATTCATTCCAATTTGGTGATATCCGCTGGCCAAATCGAGAGTAGTAAAATACTGGCATTTGCCGAGTTTATCTAATAAATCAGTTATATTTGGGAGAGGATATTTATCGTCTATCGTCTTTTCGTTTAACTTACGATAGTCGATCACTACGCGGAATTTTTGTTTGCCTGATGCATCAGTGGCGTAACTACGGGCGGGATGAGGGGGATAGAACCCCCCCCCCAGAACACGAAAAATAAAAAAATCTAATACATAGTCACTGAAAACCTATATGTTATTGGAATGTACTAAAAGCTGAGAACTGTAGACAATAATTTTATAAGAAAAGCTAAAATGCAGTTTTAGGGGCTCAAAATTTGATAAAATTTTCGATACCCAGATCTCCCGGTACTTCATCGACTCCCTCCCCCCCCCCCGAGCTTCATCCTAGTTACGCCACTGTGATGCATCCTTTCGTTTCGATACCATCCAAATATTACTCGACCATGGGCTATTGCTCGGTTTAAATATATTTTGATTGAGTATACTCTGAATTTGATTTTTCACTTCTTGTCTATAGATAAATGGGTCACGATATGATTTTGAATAAATTGGAACCTCGTCCGTAGTTTTAATACAATGTTTAATTTTACTTGTGAAACTTAAAGGCTCATTCTCTCTATAAAAAATATCTGAATATTTACAACATAAATTTAAAATTGCATCCTTTTCTTCTTTATTCAGATGGTCGGTCCGAATCTGAGATAAATCCAATCCGCATTTATCCGAATCATCAAAATTATGCATGTTGAACTCTGGGATATTGTCGACATCAAATTTTTCTACTGTCAACGGTTCCGAGAAATCAGGTGTTAAGAAGCTTGTAGTGTTGTTTATTATTGTTGTAATAGCAAGACCATTACGAGCAACCGTCAGACATTCTGGAATTTCGCAGTTTTTTATCTTATGATAAGGAATTACAATCTCGCCGTTTTTTATTGTAGTTTTTACTTGAATTACTTTCTCTGTACGAGGTTCTATATTCATTACATGTGTATTATTCGTGTTACAAATTTTTTGAAATTTCAGCTTTATTTTTGCATGAGGCGTAATTAGACATGCATTATTGAAATCTATTGAAGCTTTCAGTAATTTGAGATTATCTAATCCTATCAAACCATCAAAAATATTATGAAACTTAAATAAATAAAATTTTAATAAGTGTATATTAGTCAATCGGAAAATTTCTGACGCTGGTATTTCTACACTATTTTTATGAGATGATTTTTGGAATACAGTGGATACAATAAATGGGTCATATTTAATTAATTTTGGAAAGAATTTCTTAGCAATATCTGGATCTAAAAAGTATTTTGTCGACCCTGAATCGTCAAGAAGTTTAATGTTATATTCCGGAAAAGTTATATATGCTAATTCACTACAATCTACGTTATTTAACGAAATGGTAAGAGGTGTCAAATCTCCGGCATTGGATCGGAGGTGATATGAAAATTTTCAATTGTACCAACATTTTCTTCATAAGTTCATTCATTAATTTCACTTTCCCCACAAAAGTTTGTGTTAGTATTTTCTATTCCAGTATTATATAATTCTTCGTCTATATAGTTTTGTTGTGGTCTATAGTTAGAATGGTTAGGCTGTGCAAAATGATTACTTCTATTTTGATTATTAAAAGATTGATTATTATTATTATAATTATTATTTATTCTTCCAGTATACCTTGTTGATGATGACATTGGTGTCCGTTTTGGAAATGTTCTATTTGGATTTGGTTTGAAAACATTTTCTACTGATGTATTATGGAAAGTTCGTGCATTGGAAGAAACATTTTGGTTCGGAACATTTTGTCTAAATTGAATTGGACCTGTTGGGAATTGATTATTGTTTCTATTTAAATTTTTATTTGAAAAGAAATTTCTATTTTGTGATACATACTGAGGGTTATTGAAATTACGATTTGGAACATTTTGCTGAAATGATCTGTTTGTTGAATTATTTGGTTTAAATTGATTTTTATTTGTTGAATTTTGAAAATAGTGAGTATTTTCTTCCTCAGTCACAAATTGTAATGCTACAGCCAAATTTTCAGGCCGCATACATCGAATTGTAGTGCCTTAAGGTTCCCTTAGTCTACAAAGAAATGTTTTGAGTGCTAGATCATTATATAATTTTTTCTTTAAATCCCTTGAAGCTTGTTTATTTTCGTGAATTTCTACATAACTGCATAATAAATTTAATATATTTAAAATTCTATCATAGAAATTTTGGGCTTTTTCCTTGCATTTGTCTCATTACTACCAAGTCTCTATTCAAACAAGTATCATCCCGTTGATCTGCAAAATTTCGTCTTAAGACAGATTTCAACTGATCCCAAGTATCCACATTTTGGATATTAACTACAGTTCTTGCACTACCTACTAATTTACTTATTATAGACTGCAACAAGTATACATTATGAAAATTATTTGGGTTTACCCTATCATAAAAATTGATAAGAAGACTATCACAAACGGATAAAAATTGATTTAAGTCATTCGGATTTCCATCGAATTGTGGAATACATTCCAAATATTCAGATTTGAAATTTTCTGCCATTATATTATGACTTTGGTTGTTGTCAATATTAATAGTATTTGAGCTTGTATTCGTCACCGAAGAGTCAATTAAAGAGTTATCAATAGACAAATTTTGTAAGCTATTTGTTAAAATTTCAAGTATATCAGACATAAATTGCACTTACAGTAAATAAATGATTCTCAACATTCCAATTATGAGGTAGAGGTCCGGTTCAGCAATTTTGTCTTCTCCGAAGCACTGGTCCCTCGCAGAAGTGGAGGATATTATTCCAATTCCCAAACTTCTTAACTTGAGGTTCACTTTTTAACGTATCCGTCGGCGTCACCACTACTGACAGTTTATACGGTTCGATATCGGGCTAATCGTCGACACGAAATTGGTTTGTTCGATACAAATCAATCCCACGATATCCTACTGACTGCGCCAATCAACTGCTTCAAGCACTAAACTCTATTTTTAAAAACTTTATTTTCAAGTTACAATTATATTATCTGACAATTATTACGTTTACTTCAAATTCAAATTAACAACAACAACAAAAAACTATTTACAAGTGTTTTTATGTCCTCGGTTCCGCACTCTGCTGACTTGACGTTTACACTGCGATGTCATCAGGATGCGTTGAGGTAATTCGTGTTACACATTTGTTTTTTGCAGGGAACTTTTGACATGTACAATACAACGTATATATTTTTTTTCCAAAAATGTATCTTGTCACTAGTACGAAATAAATATCTATCTATCTATCTATATTCATTATTTTGGTCTGTGCGGCTTTTTAAATAAATGCATTTTTTTTAATGTAGAATCTGTGCTAAAATTTGAAAAACTTATTTTATCGACATATGGACCATATCAGTCGACGTTTCGTACCAAAAAAATCCGTTTCTCATTATTTCAGTATTTTTTTTGGGAGAAAATATTTTCCGACAAATTTCATCTTGAGCTATAATATCACCAATTATCAAATATTAATTTTAAAGTCGAGCGTCACACACAAACGATTTATTTTTATACCAATAATTGTTATTCTGTTGTTTATAAATCGGTATGAATAATTAATAATTGAACGTTGAAAACGAGTTTAACTACTGCGGCCTATCGGAACAGGTAGAATTTCGTGGTTGAAGGACGGGGAAACGAAATTGAACTATAAATTATCAAAGTGCAAATATTTTATATTTGAATGAACATATACATGTTAATTAGTTTCCGCAAACTTAATTACCCAGTTCTCGAGCTACAGTTGTAGGGTCACTAATGTGAACTTCAATTAAGGATCTACAGTCAAACATTAGAAGGATTTGAATTTCAATATTCAATATATTCATTAACCACATTAACACAACATTTAAAATCATAGCAATTATCTTAGTGAGGAGGCTAACCCCTTATACGGAAGATATTATTGGCGACTACCAATGCGGATTTTGAGCTGGAAGGTCAACGATAAATCAAATATTTACGATCAGACAAATATTAGAAAAAAATCTGAGAATCTAACCGGGATGTTCATAAAATATTCGTGGATTATCAGCAAGCATATGACTGCATCAATAGGAGCAAGTTGTGGTTGACCATGCTAGAAATGGTCGTACCAAGAAAACTAGTGGAGCTAACACAAATGTGCACAGGTGAGGATAGGAAACAGAATATCAACTTCTTTCAGTGTAACATCAAATTTAATATATTTTTACAGGTTCTTGTTAAATTTGTAAGATAAATCGATGAAATAAACACATGTTTATTATGGAGCGACCATTGTATTCAATTTGACAGAATTATAACAAAATATGACATCATCGTTACGTCAGCCTACTAAATCTAAATTATAACACAAAACGATTCATCACACTTCCAGGGCCAAAATAACAACTATACAAATCTCAATCAACAAATTTTAAGGAGCTTATATTTTACATAGACTGAGATCAAAATCTATCAAAATATCCTAGACACATAACTATAATAAACTATCAGTTTCCTAATGGAAATTCGTAACAACACATCAAATAACATGTTACACAAATTATAAATCAATATTAAAACCTCTATCGCTTCACTCTATAAAATTATTTTTAAAATAAGTCATTTTATGTTAAATAAATCAGTCTAAAAATATAATGGGTAGTTTTATTTTACGCCCTAATCTTGAGGTTGTCGGTAGAGGCATACAAACAGAAGCATCTTGAGCAAGAACATCACTACCGGATGATGGTTGAGAGAGCTGTATCTCCATATTGTCCTCAGCAGCACTTGATCTCGGCACCTTCTCGATACTATCCAGTAAACCTGCAGACAATTCTAAAGGATAAATTCTCTGATAGGTCCTTACCTTTACTCCGAAGTTTGTCTTGCTGTCCTAGTACAACCATCTTTACCAGTAAAAGTTTCAATAATTATACCAAGAGGCCAATTTAATCTACTAGACTCTGTTTCGACTAAAACTATATCTCCGACTTTAGGTTCATTTCTTTTGTTGTTTCCTTTATTAGCCAATAGCGATAGATATTCATTTTATATTTTACAGATGATACAGCTTTTTACAACTTTCTTCACTAACTTTCTTATCCCTGTAATCCAAAATTGGTTTCTTAAACTTGTCATCAGAATCAATGCTCCTGCATGCTCTAACTCTATATGTTTTTCTTGCACCATTCTTTGTACTATTTTGTTCTTTCCTGACAATGAAATAGAGTATATGAAATCTTTATCTTCTCCACTATATTCTAATCTGGTCTTCCCTTTGATGATACTGTCTTCTTTTATAGTTGTCTTTTTTCTTCTCATCGCTGTAGTCTTCATTTTGCATTTATCTTATTAGTATTCTCTCTGTATTTATATACACTTTCCAATATTTATCGAGTTGTAAAAATGTTTTCTGATTCTAGGGTGCATTCTTCTTAATCTAGCTGCAAGTTTCACAATCTTTTTGTAATGGCTAAAGAATGATAGGTTGTTGCTGAAATAATCTGTAGTTACATGTACTGCAGTCTGTTTATTCTATTCATTGGCGATTATTTCTTCTTCATATTCTTCATTCAAACATTGTGATTTTGGTCAGTATTCCTTTTATAGGAGTAGCCATTGTGGACTATTCCACCATTCTGACTCCATCAGCGTCTTAGCACTGCAACCCCGTGATGGCAAATCTGCTGGATTATAAATTCCAGGCAAGTGATTCCAACACTGTCTATCTGTGTTAGCTAAAACTTCTTTCACTCTATTTGTGATGAACATTCTCCAATTTCCTTGCCCCTTCAACCAAGACAACGTAACTGCTGAATCTGTCCAGCAGCAGAGTTCATAATTGCAACAAGAAGATAGCATTCCCGATGTACTTACTTCTTTGTACAATCTCGAAGCGTAGTGTCATTTGCATTTTGATATGTGCAACTCTGCTCTTGGCCATCATAAGTCGAACTGTCACATCTCCTTTGTGTTCTGTACGTAGGAAAACACAGCCAGAATATGCATTTTTACTCGCATCACAAAATACATGTAATGATACCTTGCAATCTCGCAGCGATGCATTTGCTAGTCGTCTTGGTATTTTGTAATGATTTATACAGTCTACGGTACTTATCCAATCTCTATATTCTCTTCCTACGTCTTCAGGTATTCTCTCATCCCACCCACTTTTCAATAGCCACACCTTCTGTATTATTGGCTTAGGCACTAATGTCACTGGAGCTAGGAACCCAATTGGATCGAATATCTGTCGTGGTATTGACAGTAGGTCTCGTTTTGTTATGTCTGTAGGTACTGTCTTCAAGTTCACATTGCAACGAGCTCATCTGTATATCTGTCACACTGTATACCTAATACAGAAACATGTTTCTCTTCTGTGTCACAATTTGTCATCCAATCTCTGAGGTCAAATTTTCCTTTTTGCATTATTTCTATAGAATCTTTCCTAAATTTCTCTATCTGTCCTTTGTTGTCAAAACTTGTGACATAATTGTCTACGTAGAATGATTTCTTAAGCTTCTTTGCGGTTCCAGGGTAAGTGTCTGTATGTTTTTCCAGGTGATAGTGAATAGTTGCAGAGAGCAAAAATGGGCTACATGCGACGCCAAATGGAACTCGAGCATATTGGTACGTAATCACTTCCGCTTTCTTATTCGGATCTTTCCACCATAACATTTTCAAGTATTTCCGGTCTTGAGGTGAAACAGCAATTTGTAGAAAAGCTTTACTGATACCTGATATGACACCATAAGTACCAATCCGAAATTAAATCAATAGACGTGGTATAACTTCTATAAGATTTGGACCTTTCTTGATACAGGCGATTTAGCTGTTCTTATTCTTATCGGTACATGAAGCACCCATAACTGGTCTGATCTTGGTTATAGTACTCTCAAGTTTGATCACCGCATGGTGTGGTAAGTCGTGACCATCCTCTCTGTTACCTTCCTCTATTATACCTTTTTTTCCAGTCCTCAAAAATTTCATGATATTCTTCTAGTTTCACCATATTTTCTAACTTCCTTGTTGTAGACAGTACTCTTCTGTATGCTTGATCATATCCTGGCTCTAGTTGTAGGTAGCTACTCCACATGAGTACCACTTCATATCTGCTTTCTCTGTTCACAGTAATATTCTCTTTAAATTTTTCTAATATTTCACTCTCAGTCGAGTCACTTTTTTTATAAGGGTCTTTAATTCCTAAAGTTTCGATATTCCATAAGAATTCTAGAGAATTTTGTTGTGATAAAGTACTCACAAAATTGGCACTGACCGTGTTATTGTATATACCTTGAATGGGGCCTTGAACAGTCCAGCCTAATTTTGTGTTTATAGCAACGAGACTGTCTGTCAAATGTACAAAATTACTCTGTAAAATAGAACCTAGGTAGTGAGCCTATAAGGATACTGATTTCAGTTATATCCT
This sequence comes from Galeruca laticollis, assembly GCA_963921935.1. Classification (NCBI taxonomy): domain Eukaryota; kingdom Metazoa; phylum Arthropoda; class Insecta; order Coleoptera; family Chrysomelidae; genus Galeruca; species Galeruca laticollis. Next base: position 175,460,474 of record OY998177.1, read on the forward strand.
CTCTGTAACTGTTGAATAAATCTTATGTTTTTGCAAGTTTTGTATCAATACTGGGTCCAGTATTTTAGGTAAAGAGCCACAGATTACGTCTTGTTATAAGCCAGTAATCGTAGTCTGGTAAGTATTATCTATGCTACTGATCTTGAATTTAAAAAGTTTTTGCATCTGGACTGCTTTCCGAGAACCACCGAACAGCGAGTGTCCCAGTGTCCCGCTGCCTACTGGTTCTAGTCCCAGTTCTTCAATCAACGCTGTCTTGACATATGTGCGTTGCGCACCTGAGTTCAATAAAGCCCTGACCTTCTTTTCTCCTTTGTTACCTGTAATTTTAACAATCAAAGTCTGTAATAATGTAAGTAGTGGTATTGTTACTAGTAAAATTATTGGTAACTTTCCTCTTATTTTCTGCTTCCTCTTCACTCTTACTTATTATATTTTATGAAATTATTTTCTGATGTAAGTCCGTACACAAAATTACTACATGGCGTTTACTACATGAGATGCATTTGATAAAGGTTTTGCAATGCTTTGCCATATGGCCCTTCTGTAGATAATTATAGCATCCACCTTTTCCTTTCACTGCATCTTTCTTTTCATCCAATGTCATGTTATTTGCTTTCATACACTCTAAGGTACTATGAGATTTATTACAAAAGAAACAAAGATCCTTACCTTCCTTTTCCTTGTTCCAGTTGTTCCGGTTCTCGTTCTCCTTGGTTACCTTTTCAGCTACTAAACATGCTGCTGTTGGAATGGAGTCGTCACTTGAAAAAGAGCAAGCCTACACCTGCCTACTGCCTCAACCTCTAATTTTAAATAATCAAGTAGTTGTTTAAGTTTGGACTCATTTTTCAAAGGAGTTTTACTCCATGATATTAACGTATCATTTGGTAATGCTGACTCTATTATAGGTAACAATATACACTCATATTTCTCTTTGTTAATACCTAACGACTCTAATATTTGCTAGTTAACTACAATCTCATCATATAAAATATCAATCGAAAGGTTGTTAGCACTTTTTGTTAACTAGAGTAATTCTTGTACATATATTTCAATGAGTACATCCTTCGCAAATCTTGACTGTAACATTTCTATCACCTTTGCGTAGTTTTCTTTAGTTGGTGCATAGCTGGATACGATGATCATCGCATGAAGTAGATAATGAAACTTGTCCTCTTCTTGGATCTGGTTGTCTTCATCGATTCTCTCGAACTGCCCCCAAAATGATAACCATGCCTTTGGATTGTCGTCAAACTTATTCAGTTCAATTTTCGGTAATTTGAGGTTATGTTGTACATCTTTTTCTTGTTTGTGGATCAGATTACTGTCTGGTTTCATTTTGATCTTCAGCTGTAACCACTTTCTTCTGATATCATCGCATTCGTTGCACTTTTCTTCGTATGTCTAGACATCGAATTTGGGTTGGATTAGCATGTCAATTTGTATAGCTCTGTCTAACATCACCAACCTTTCAAATTTATCTTTCAGGAGCTCGTAATCAACTTCTGTATATCTCGTTTGCTGCAGATGTCTATTAATGATGCGTCGGATCTGGTCCCGCTCTCTTACTTCTTTATCGAGACCCATTTTCGGCTCCGCTGTTGGTTTTTTTTGGTCACCACAAATTTAATATATTTTTACAGGTTCTTGTTAAATTTGTAAGATAAATCGATGAAATAAACACATCTTTATTATGAAGCGAACATTGTATTCAATTTGACAGAATTATATCAAAATATGACATCATCGTTACGTCAGCCTACTAAATCTAAATTATAACACAAAACGATTCATCACATCAGAACTCAAACAAGGAGACCCCCTGTCACCTTTGCTATTCAATTTTATCTTGGAACGCGTCATTAGTAACTCCACCTGTGGTCTCTGAGGGGTGAACTGAGTAACTCCAAGGTGCACAATGCTGCTGATCCCAAGCCCGGATTAAGGAGTACGGTCGAGGCTATAGGCCAGCTCCCTCTAACCCGTAAGAACCACACATGCTAAAAAAACCTAACCAGTGCCTCGGAACCGGACAGAAAAAAAGCAGACTTAGCAACGGAAAAGGACAATACATTATGGAACATAGAAATAAAAAAATAAAAGCTAGACGCCACCGTTGTCACAGAGACAAAAAAGAAAGGTCAAGGGTCGGAAAGCATGGAACAAAATGATCATTTCTACAGTGGAGTATCTAAAGACCAAAGAGCACAACAGGGAGTATCTGTATTTATGCAAATAAATCTAACAAATGCGTTGTTGTCAGCAGTTTTTGACAGACATGTCATACGCCAAATAAAAACTATTGATTTGTTTTGAAATTGTTGAATAAATCACACCACTACATATTTAAGATTTTTTTTTGCTTTAGGACCTGACCCACGCACGTAGTTTTTAGTTGCATGGTTCCAGCCCTAAAGCAAAATATATACAGTGCTAAGAATATTCTTTGGTAACTAGGGGTTTAACAATAAATCGACGATAGTGAGATTGAGTAGGCTACTTTTTGAAATAATTTAATAATGCAACTCAATTATTAAATACTGTACATATTGTGTGTGTGGGGTTATGATATTGACTGCGGATCCTAATGGTTCCATTAGCCTAACCAATTGTTTGACTCACTATAGTTTTACCATACATTAATATTTTTTACATCTAATTTATACAATAATTCGAAATATATACGTTTTATAATACAATACGATATGTTACTTAAATCCTTTTTTTTTAATTTATTTTTCTTTGTCTTTTTTTTTCTTTTTTTTCTTCTTTTTTATCTTTTTTTCTTTCTTTTTTTCCTCTTTTTTTTTCATTTTTTCCTATGGGATTACACAGGGATACTTTTCACGCTAAGGTGCCTTTCATAGCGACTTTACAACACACAAAACGGGCAACGGATAGAAGGTAAAATATATAACATGAGGATAGACACGAGAAACCAAGCTGAAATTATCTATTCTAAATCAGACATTAATTTTTTCTGTTTTGATTTAATTAATATATAAGATAGGCTAAGATATTCAAATTCTTAAACCCAAATTGCGAATTTGTTGATAAATCAATTTATAAATTTCCATATTATTTAAGGTTATTAATTCATATAAATTTATTGGTCGTTCTAAAGATTTATATTTACTAAACCATATTATTTAAGGATATTAATTCATATAAATTTATTGATCGTTCTAAAGATTGATATTTACTAAACTTATCCATAAACTGATCGATAATTCTCCGATTCAGTTCGCATCCTAATATTTTGTGTTCTACTGTGCCATCTTCACCACATTCGCAACTTGGAGAATCTATAATATTAATCTTGCATAAATGAAATGGAACCAACGTGTGGTTAAATCTAATTCTAGATATAGTTCTTATCAAATCTTTCAATAAGTTTAGCCCACTAAACCATGGTGCTGAAGTTAAAGTTGGTTTTATTGCCTTATAAAATAAACCTTTGTTGGAATCTCTGTATTTCACCATCCCTTTAGCTATACTTTTATTTTTTAATATCAGGAAAATATCTTCTAGACTAAGTGGATAGTTTACAGTCTGATTACTTTGTAATGATTCTTTGGCTAATATGTCCACTTTTTCATTATGAATTATTCCGCAGTGAGCTTTAACCCAAACAAATTTAACTTATTTATCTTCCTGTTCTAGATCTATAACGATATTTATTATGTCTTTAAGTATATAATTCAATTTATCTTTACTAGAGAGATGTTTAAGTTTTTGTAGTACACTTTTACAATCTGCAATTATTAGAATATGTTTTTTGATAGTCAATTTGGTTTTTACATAGGTTAGGGCTTTTCGTATTGCTAATTGTTCTGCAGAGTATATTGAAAAATTTTTTGGTAATTTTATTGATTCGGAATAATTTTCGATTGGATCCCAGAAAGCACAGGAAGCATAATTTCCTTTTTCTGATGCATCGGTAAATATTAAGTGATAATTAGGATATTTGTATTTTATATCTGATGTAAAAAGTAGGTTTCTGAAGGCAGGGGGTATACAGAATAATCTCTCAAATAATCTACCTTGATTTCAGTTATTATCGTTAAATTTGTTTGGTATAGGGGAATCACATCATTTTTATACATATGTTCTGTGAGTTCTAGACAATCTGCACATGATTCACACATTAATAAGGATTTTTTTCCTCCAATATTCACAGGTTTGTGTATTTTGTGAGATGCCCTGAACAATCATAGAATTGGTGACTTTATGAACTGGGGAGGCTGTATCGTGCTAACAGGCTAACTGAAAAACCTGAAAAAAATTAAAAAAAAACTCCAACTTTTTGGGGTAAACCAATACTTTTCTCACATAGTAGATAGGGTTCGCGCAAAAGTTATAATGATGATCTTTCATATAAAAAATTTTCTTTACGCTCTTCTTTAACGAATTATAGTCAGTCGATAACATCATAACAAGTTATATTTAATTTATGTGAGCATGTACTAATTTTAATTGTTTTTAAAAGTGCCAATCACTGTACTGTTTGCCCAACTCAATTTTATTAACAAATTTTACTTTTGTGAATTTTTGTCTAAGTTCATCACTGCCAATATCTACATAAAACTTTTTCATGATGTTAAGTGCTCTATTGTCCTTCGTTTCGTCAAATAAAGATAATTTATTGCTTCCTTATTGCATTGTTATTCAAACAGTTTTGCATTACGCAACAATGCGAATTTTATTCAATTTGTAAATGACAATACCAGACTAATTAGTGCTACACAAAAAACTAAATAATTTAACCAAAAGTGGTGGTGATATGAACCGGAGCGGAATTTGCGTTTTTTACAAAAACATTACTTTTAATTGTGTGACACAGAGCGTGTATTTTGGTGTAACAAGTGATGGTTTCCATTTTTGTTATCCACAGGAGTGTATTTTTCAAGGATATTTACTTTCAAATTAACCAAAATTTTTATCAATTTTTAAAAGTGCTAATTGTGAATAACTAAAGCAAAATTGTCACAAATAAAAAATCAAAAAAAATTAATTGACAATTTTAATAAGCTGAACGTGAATAAATCAATATTGTTCAGAAATAAAACTCTAGACAGTTTCTTTTGGCATATATTTCTCTATTATACAGGGTTACTACAAAATAAACATAGTATTGTACTTACAAATTTAATTGATATATGAAAATAATCACAAAATATTCAAGTTTTATGCTCACCAGGTGGCTGTGTACACGAGGTGGCGAGGCTGTTGATATGTAACGCTAAAAATCGACTACGTTTGTTTTATGTCATATGTCAATGCATACAGAATGAGACTTCCGTCTATTTTTCAAATATGTCTAAGTGTAATGTAAAACAGTTATATTAAATAAATAAAGTTTCACGAGTATTCGTGTAATCCTTTATATAAACCATCAGGTTATGGGCCCAGATCAACAGAGAATATAAAAAGGTATTCCAGTAGTAATATTCAAATAAAATTAATTACCGGCAAGTCAAAAAAGGTTGAGGTTATGATGTCGCAGATAAAAGCATTTCAAATTGAGCCCCTAAACAATAATAATTACTATAATTGGAAATTCAGAATAGAAAGGATATTAGATGATAACAGAGTGCTGGAAGTAGTACTCAAAGAGGTAGTTACAACAGACTTAGAAGATGGAGAAAGAGAATATCTACATAAAAAGGATGCCAAGGCGAAGAGAGAAAAATATAGCCCATAAAATGTGGAAATGCCGGGAAGATATATATCAAAAGAAAGGGATACAAGGTCAATCATTTTTAAAGAAAAGGTTAGTCTATGAGAATGAAAGATAGTCAACCAAAGAATTTGAAGAAATTATAAGACAGATGAAATTAAGTGGGATGAATATAGAAGAAAATGACATCGGCTCAACTTTCGTTTAGCTGAAATCAGTTATGGAAAAACTGTTGCCATGGTAACGATTGTGGTGATTAGTAGTAAACAAAAATCCAAATCATATGGTGAGAAAATGCGCGGTTGCCAAGTTGACTGCACTTTCTTTTAGATGAAATCAGTTATGGAAAAACTGTTGCCACGGCAGCCATTGACATGGTAACTCGTACACAAGAACCTAAGTAATATGGTGAGGAAATTGCGCGGTTGTCAAGTTGACCCCACTCTCGTTTAGCTGAAATCAGTTATGGAAATACTGTTTTCATGGCAACGATTGTTGTGATTAGTAGTAAACAAAAACCCAAATTATATGGTGAGTAAATGCATGGTTGCCAAGTTGACCACTATCGTTTAGCTGGAATCAGTTATTGTAAAACCGCCAACCGCCATGGCAGTGGGTACACAAAAACTAGAATAATATGGTGAAGAAATGCGCGGTTATCAAATCAACAACCTCAGCATGGCTGAAACTAGTTTTGCGTAAAATCCGCTGTCCTGGCAACCGTTTTGATGGTGAAGAAAGTGTGAAAACCTTAATTTTACAATGCTGATACGCGCGTTTACCAAGTTAACCACTTGTGCTCATCTGAAAGTAGTTATGGAACAATGTTGTAGTGGGAACCATCGAAATGGTGGACACAAAGGAAAATTGAGACGATTAAAGAAACGCAAAGCTACAGTATCATCGAGAAAATTTTCATTGCGCTGAGTTTATTCTACCTTAACTATGGGTCGCACTTCAATGATTATTGTTTGTGCATCACTATGATTTACAAATGTCAGATAACTGTCAGTTCGATAACGTCTTCGATAAGTGAACTATCTCTTCCGAGAACTTGAATTGAAGCATTCGAATTTGCTCGCACTCATGGTTTAGTGCCAACAAGACCATATTGTAAGATGAAATAGGAGGGCTATAAAGATCGGTCTGAACTCTTTTCGCATTATTTCTATGGAGAAACGGATTTGGGAATTTACCGATGTCCCAAATCAAAAAAATGTAGACCGGATATATCGGTAGCAAAAAACACATGGTTCGAAAATAGCCATTTGTCTCCAGAGAAGGAGTTTAGGTGAGTTTTTTCATCACATTTCATCATTCTAAATTCAAAAAGTCCATATTACAGGGTATTGTTCGGTTATGCTCATAACGAGAGCTATGAAAGGATTTAATTGGGAGTTGGAGAAAAGTTATCCAGTTCTACCCTTGCAGCGAGAATGCGTTACTGTAGAGAAATGGTTACGAATGCATTTACACAGCTTTCCTTGCCAAAAATTGGTGGGCCTGGAATTGTAGTACAGGTAAAAAAATAACCTAACCTAACATTATTATCCATATTATTCTGAAAAACGGGCTCAAATGGATATACTATCAGGTATACATACACAATTTCCAAATGAAAAATTATTATGAACAACTATCAACATGAAGTGAAAAATGCGCGCCGGGTCGACGTTTCGCAATTCGCGCGCGCTGGAATTGTAGTACAGATAAAAAAATAATTCACATTATTATCCACATTATTCTGAAAAACGGGCTCAAATGGATATACTATCAGGTATACATACACAATTTACAAATAAAAAATTATTATGAACAACTATCAACATAAAGTGAAAAATACGCACCGGGTCGACGTTTCGCAATTCGCGCGCGCGAATTGCGAAACGACGAGACGGCGCGCTCGCTTCGCTCGCGGTATCAATCTGTTTCAGTATCTCAAACGGAAATCCAATCTTATCCAGATTTTTCATTCATAAACATACTGACTTTACAGATTGATTAATCCAAATTTGGACAAAGGAAATACAATCGAGGACGAATTGTAGAAGGACGCTGGGTTTCGGGTTTGAGTGCTCAAGATTCAGACGATTTGAGATTAATTGTATGTTTCGATAATAAGAGGAATGCACACAGCTTAATACCACTTATTGAGCAACATGTTCAGAGTGGTTCTATTATCCACACGGACATGTGGAAGGGCTACTCTAAACTTTCAGAGTGTGGATATCATCATAAGACCATACCATAGTGTTGTTTGTTGCTGCTGATGGTACGCACACTCAAAGAATAGAGTCCCAATGGAGTGCTGCCAAAAAGTTTTTGAGGGGTCAGCATATTCCGGAGAACGAGTTTGCAGACAAACTTTGTGAATATTTGTGGAGAAAGTATTGTAAAAAAAAACAAACTCGATCCAATGCTAGAACTCCTGAATTCTATAAAAATAGAGTATCGAGATTTTAGGTCAAAATAATTTCTTTTCATTGTTGTTGTTTTATTGTTGATATTAAAGAGTTGTTTACATCGAAGTTAGTTGAAATATTTTGAATCATTACACATTACACATGATTATCCATATTATTCAATACTATCAGGTATACGTACATACACAATAACCAAATGAAAAACGTTTATGAACAGCTATCAACAGACTGTGAAAAATGCACGCCGGGTCGACGTCTCGCAATTCACCATAGGATTTGGATTTTTGTGTACTACTAATCAATACAATCGCCATAACAACAGTTTTTCCATAACTGATTTCAGCTAAACGAAAGTGGGGTCAACTTGACAACCGCGCATTTCCTCACCATATGATTTAGGTTTTTGTGTACCCGTTACCATGGTCATGGCTGCCATGGCAACAGTTTTTCCATAACTGATTTCAGCTAAACGAAAGTTGACCCATGACATCATTTGTAGTCTCTTGTTACCACTGCCAAAGTCTTACAGTACAGTTGTAACAGTCATAGAAAATTTAACGGAAGTATTAACATACGAAAAAGTAAAAGCAAGGTTGAAAGTGGAAGAAGAAAAGAGGAAACCAGAGAATAATAGGTTTGAGTCAGTCAGAAATATAGGTCAAACTAAATTTTCGTGTAACAGTAAGCAAAATTGTTATCGATGTGGCAAGCCAAGCCATTTTAAAAGGGAATGTAGGTCAAGAAATTACAATGACAGCTACCAAAGAGGAGGATCATATCCACCAGTTTTTACATACAGAGGAAAAGGGAATTATAGAGGCAAGCACACACAAAGAAGCAATCAAGATCAACAGACTGGAAGTGTAATGTTGAATGAGCAAAATCAAAATAGTGATAGTGTAAATTAATACGGCGGGATAACTTTTGTAGGTGAAACAGGGAAGAAAGAAGATGAACCTTTAATAGACAAAGGAATTTTTTTTTTTGATAGCGGTTGTACTGACCATTTGGTGAGCAATAATAATTGTTTCAATAATTTAAACATGTTGAAAACTCCTATTAAAATTGCAATAGTTCAAAAGGATACTTATCTAGAAGCAGTATGTATAGGAGATATTGATGTGTACAGCAATGTAACTAATTCAAAAATTAAGTGTACAATTGAAAATGTTTTATATGTCCCGAACCTAAGAAAAAACCTATTTTCTATAAAGAGGTTAGAAGAAGGAGGAATCAAAGTAATTTTTGAAAAGGGACTTGTTGAACTTCATAAAATTAATCAGGGTTTAGTAGGTATAGGTGAACTTAATAACTTATATGAAATAAAATAAGGAATGTTATACTGTAAATACTGATGAAAATGAACTTATGAATTGGCACAGGAGATTTGCTCATTTAAATTTTGAAAGTTTAGAAGTTTTATTAAAACATGATATTGTTATAGGAATAGATAAAAATCTAGATGTATCCGAACCAAATTTTTGTGAACCTTGTGTTGTAGGAAAAATGTCAAAGTTGCCTTTTAACAACATATGAAATAAAAGTAAGAAATTTTTTGAAATTGTATTCACATACGGATGTATTTGGACCGATAAGTCCTTTAACATACGATGATCAGAAATATTTCCTTACATTTATTGAAGAATTCTCAAATTTCACAGTTCACATATTTACTTAAAAGTGAAGTCTTTGAAAAGTTTAAAGAGTATTTAAAAATGGCAAATTCAAAATTTAATTGTGAACTATATAAATTAAGATGTGACAATGGGGGGGGGGGGGGGGATATGTTTCCTTTGAATTTAAAAAGCTATGTCAAAATGAAGGGATTATATTGGATTATGCACCTCCATATACTCCTGAATTGAATGGGAAGGCTGAGCGAATGAATCGTAGTTTAGTTGAGCGCAATAGATCTATACTCAATTATGCTGATATGCCTAAACGTTTTTGGGGAGAAGCAATAAGAGTTTCAACTTATGCAATTAACAGAAGTCCAACTAGAAGTTTAACTGAAAAGTCACACCAGCTGAAATATGGTATGGGAGAAAACCAAATGTTTCGAACCTAAAAATATTTGGTTCAATTGCTTATAGCTATGTAGATAGTCAATTCAGAAACAAATTTGATTCAAAAGCTGAAAAATGTGTTTTCATAGGATACACGGATACTGGTTATAGATTGTGGAGTATAGAAAGAAACAAAGTTATAATTTCAAGGAATGTAAAGTTTGATGAAAACAATTTTTATTTAAAAACAGAAACGTTACATTTTCAGATTGATCAAAGCATGAATGAAAAAAATGATACAAATATTAGGGATGGAAATTTTGAAAATGAGGAAATCTTAAGAAATGAGGAAATCGTAGAAAATGAAAATACAGAGCAGAAGTAGTAATAGGGAAAAACGTACACCAGCTTGGCAGACAGATTATGAAATGCACATGGCCTTTAATGCCATAAATTATGTAGAAAATATACCGGAAATATATGAGGAGTTAAAAGACAGGAATGATAATGAAAAATGGTAAGAAGCAATGGATAGAGAAATAACTTCTATATACAGAATAAAAACAATACTTGGGAATTAGTTTAGAAACCTAAGAACATGAACATTATTGATACACGTTGGGTGTATGCTTATAAACCACTTGAGGAGTTGGAAGAAAATAGGTACAAGGCAAGATTGGTTGCTCGGGGATTTTCCCAAGAAATTAACAGTGATTTTGATATGTTGTATTCACCAGTTGCTCGAATGAGTACTATACGATTATTTTTGATAGTAGGAAATCAACTTGGTTTCTACTTTAAACAACTTGATGTTAAATCAGCTTTTTCAAATGCCACGATTAAGGAAGAGGTTTATGTTTATCCACCAAAAGGCTATTTAAATTCAGAAGAGGTGTATATATTGTAACAAGCCGATCGGCTGTTACGATTTCTATCGGACTATGGTACTTTAATTTCATCGTACTAATGATTTGAAATTAAAAAACTTGTTTCACTTCCAAATTTGGTATATTTAAACGATATCGTACATAGGAAAAGTCTCTTCCTATAGTAACAATGATAAGTTAATATACCTACATAGTTGTGGTTTCACATATTTGCTGGTGAGTTAGATTCTTGAAATATTTTTCTCCATGTGTATTCTGTTTTATTTCAAATTATAATATGGGCTGGAGAGTCCGGTCCTGGTACGAGACTGGACAATTGTGTTGATTTCTGCTCCGTAATAAACTTCGTTTTACACGGGAATTACAAGTAATATAATCAGCAAAACAGTGTATGAAGTTTTTAATATAAGGATAAAAGTGTCCAGTGAAAATTCGACAGTATCTAAGTAAGTTTAAGAATAGTTTATCACAAATATACCTAACATAAATAACAATTAGCCAAGCTAAATATCACTGATAAGAGTTCAGGGTCCGACGGGTTGACTGGCCTTAGAGCTTTTTGCGCGGTGTGTTTAGCGATAAGAACTAGTTTATTGATAAAATCCAACAACTGGAATTTCCTTGTGTGGAACGATATACTTAAGACAGGGACGGACGTAAAATTTTCTAATATTGAGGCGATTAAATCCAAAATAGAAAGAAATGAGTGATAATGAATATGGCACAAAGAGGCACAAAGAGCGACAGAGAGGAAGACTATGATACGGATGAAGATATTTCCAAAAAAAGTAAGAAAATAGGGAGATCGCCGACAAAAATAGGAATTGATATAGAAAAAATGATTAATACGATGGGAAAAATAGGAGACAAAATGGAGGAAATGAGCATGGAGATTAAAAAAAACGAGAGGAGCAAAAGGAGTACAGAGAAGAAATGAAACAACTGAGGGAAGAAAATGAAATACTGATGAAAGAAAATGAAGAAAACCATAACCAATATGGACCACAGATTGGAACGACTGGATAGCGAAAAAAGAAAAAACAATATAGTGGTTCAGGGAGTAGGAATAGAGACAAATAATCCAGAAGAACTACGAAATAAAATGGAAAAATTCCTACAAAAATAATTACGAATAAAGACAGCGGTAGAAGCTCAGTAAGGTTAGGAGAAAGAACATGCTTAGTAAGATTGGCAAACCAAGAAGAGAAGAGGAAGGTGATGCTCAATAAACAAAAATTGAGATTCAAAACTGAAGAGAGATTGTTCATGCAGGATGACTTGTCGAAGAAGGATAGAGAAATTCAAAAAAAGATCAGAATGAAAGCTATAGAAGAAAGGGATAAAGGAAAAGGAGTGAAAATTGGGCTCAGAAAAATGTGCATAGAAACAGAGGAATAGAGATGGAACACGGAGGAAGAGAAGTTGGGAAAAACAAAACAGAACATATCGACAAAAAACCAGTGGCGACAAGCATAAGCTCAGAGGCAGAGGAAAATAAAGTTGACCAGGCAATGGAAATGAACAAGGAAATGCAAAAGATGAAGAATAGTACAATTAAAATGATTACAGAAAAGCAATAACTTAAGGTAAACTCCGGCGTTAAACGAAAACAAAAAGAGAAACAATATGGAATGAGAATAGGAACATGGAACGTGAGAGGTATTTGAGGAGGGGGCCATAAAACACTTGATCAATGAAATGCGAAATTACAAATTAGATGTGTTAGCAATACAAGAAGCTTAACAAAAAGGGAAAGTAATTACAGAGATAGACGATTATATGTTCTTTAATAGTGGAGTAGATAATAGAATGCTGGGTACAGGGTTTATAGTAAGCAGTCAACTTAAAGCAAATATTATAGCTTTTGAGGGAGTATCAGATAGACTATGTAGAATAAAAATCAAAGGAAAACACAGGAAAACGACATTAGTTAATGCGCATGCCCCTTCTGAGGACAAAGATGAAGACACGAAAGCAAAGTTATATGAAGAACTGGAACAAGCAGTCAATAAAATACCGAAATTTGATATTAAATGTGTAATAAGGGATATGAATTCAAAGGTCGGACAAGAGGAATAGTATATAAAAGTAACGGGAGGAAAAAGTAGACACGCACTCAGTAATGATAATGGCAAGCGACTCATAGAATTTGCTTTAGAAAATAAAATGAAAATCGTAAGTACGTCATTTGACCATAAGAACATCCACAAGAAAACCTGGTTATCATCAAATGGCAAAACGAAAAACCAAATAGATCACGTCTTAATAGAAATGAAGCACTTAAAAAGGTTAATAGATGTACGAAGTTATAGAGGAGCTGATGCGGATAGTGACCACTTTTTAGTAATTACAAAACTGAATCAAGATAAGCCACCTAGAATTGAACAAGATAAAAAAAACGGAAAAAGTACGATTTAGAAAAATTGAAGGACGAGCCAAAGCACTTCCAACAAGAAATCAATAGCAACTAGAAGAAGAACGGTCACAGATAGAAACTGTAATGAGAGATGTAACAAATGTGATACTAGGGAGCCCCAAGGGAAGAAAAAAAGATAAGTGGTTTGATGAACAATGTAAACAGGCGTTGGAAAAAAGAAATAAAATCAGACAAAGACTATTAGAAGAAAACAGTGAAGAAAATAGACTAGACTATAAAAAAGCAAGGAAAGAAGTTAAACAAATATGCAGAAAGAACAAAAGAAATTACTTTGAAAGGGAATTAATAAAAATTGGAGAAGCTTATAAAAATAAAGAAGTCAGCATTTTTTTTAATGAAATAAGAGAAGGGAAAGGCCACAACCGGAAAGCACCTTCTTTTTTGAAAAGCAAAGAGGGATATCTAGTAGGGGATAGCGAAGAAAAAGGGCCCCAAACTACACCGATGTGTCAAAACTACAATTATAGAGAAACGACCAAATGGTGCATGCACAATTTCTCGAAATACTATGATAATATATACCAAAATTACCAATGTTACAGTTACACGGGTTCACACTTCCGCAATTTATACAGATATGAATATAAATATAAATAAATGCATAAGCATAACATTTAAATAGCAAACGAGCTTAGCGTTGCTAAAAGAAAATATAAATCGAAATTATGTACGGCGCAAAATTATATAGATAAAATCGTCAGAGTTCGAAAACTTAACTAAATAACGCAGTACACAGGTACCGTAGTATCCTAGCGTTCAGAGCCAACAGCCCAATATTTTAAACTATGAAGCAATTTTAAATACAAAGAGAAAAGTGAAATTATAGTAATTGCCGCAAAAAGAGAAATAAAAACTTTACATAAAAAAATTGTGAAATGTGACGGATCAAAAATGAATGTACAAATGTAAGAAGAGTGAAAAAAAGGAAAACTGTTCACTTATCCTGCTTCCGGACCAGAATATTCCAGCTTTCCTGGAACTGGTCTCACTGACTCATCAAGCTTCAATCAGCAAATTTAATATCCACATAAAAAAAACCCTTAATAATGAATCCTACTAACTAACGCCGTCTACGGAAATTTGCCATGTGTTACCCAATTCCACCAATTCTACTGGTATTTTTGGTCATCGGCCCTTCCTAGGCCAGTAGATTACCGAATCAGAGCTGCCAGCTGTTGACTTGAGCCGTATTTTCTTCCCCTGCGTAGGAATTGTCAGGTTTTATCGTAAAATACGTTATGGCTCCCAGAGCACATGCAAAAAATTTTACATTAGAAATGTGTGTTTACACGTTGACGGCAAATGGGGGACTGACCACTTCGCGCATTCAGTTCTTTGAATTTTCTCCGTCAACAAGCTTGCCAATCGTTAAACCTCCGACAACTCGGCGAATTTTTCGCGTTACAAATATTCCAAAAATCTAACTCACCAGCTAATATGTGAAACCACTACGATGTAGGTATTAACTTATAATTGTTACTATAGGAAGAGACTTTTCCTATGTACGATATCGTTTAAATATACAAAATTTGGAAGTGAAACAAGTTTTTTAATTTCAAATCATTAGTACTATGAAATTAAAATACCATAGTCCGATGGAAATCGTAATACCCGATCAGCTTGTTACAACCCCTTATAATAGGAGCGTATACCTATTAGCGATAATAAACCATTGCCAATGATATGCAATTATAATAAAAAAATGCAGTAAGCAATTATAATAGGAGCCCATTCCTATTATCATGAAAATTATCAAAAATTAAACGATATCAGTTCTTGGTATCGTACAGAGATCATAAAATATAGAGGGGTAACCACTACTTAAATATGAAATGCTAACATCTCAACGATAAGACAGGAGAACAACTACATTTCTCATCTACAAAAAAATAATCACTAAGTTAAAATCTCAGGTACACTAAATCAAAAGAAAAAAATCTAAAACAACTGAAAAAATAAACGGTTTTAAAGATTAAAACTAACTTTTCTGCATCTGTGAAATGCCCTGATTAATATTCTATCATAAAATTGTCACTTGTATACACTTCGGAGTATGTATCGTGTTAACAAACCGAAATTTCTCCAAAAGTAAACAAAAATGCAGTATATGTGGATTTATAGGACCCGCTGTAGCCGCTATAGTTAGCTGAAAATAAATAGGGTACATGTGTAACACACCTTGAAATATATCCAATTATAAAATTTGCCACTTGTATACACTCCGAAGGCTGTATCGTACTAAACCCCAAATTTCTCCAAAAAGGACCAAAATGTGGCACTTCAGGTACCATAGCACCCGTTATACTAGCTCTGGTGAGCTAAAAATCAATAAGATTCATATATAGGACGCCCTGAACAATATTCAATTATAAAATTGGTGACTTTTTGCACTCCGGAGGCTGTATCGTGCCAACAAACTGAAATTTCTCAAAAAATTACAAAAATGTCGTACTTCAAGTACCATAGCATCCGTTGTACTAGCTATTGTGAGCTGAAAATCAATAGGGTTCATCTGTGAGATGTTCTGAATAATATTCAATCATAAAATTGGTGATTCGTTGCACTCCGGAGGATGTGTCGTGCTAACAAGACATGTAACGAAAAGTGGCCGTCGACGACAACGACATACACACAGGATTTTTTCTAAAAACCATTTTTTCGTGTTGTTCTTGATGAAAAACGTAAAAGTACCTCAAACATTTTTTTAAAAATTTCAACTTTTTTGTGGGTAAACCAATACTTTTCTCGCATATTAGATAGGTTGGGCGGAAAAGTAAAAATATTCATATTCATAGATTGAAGAGAGCAAAAAATACAAGGTAAGGGACATCTGCTAAGGAAATTTTCTAACGTCAGTAAATATGTGTGTGTGTGTGTGTGTGTTTAAAATACATTACGTAACTATAAAGAACAAATAAAAGAAAAAAAATAACAAGGTTTGCCCTTTCCCCCCTTTCCTACCATCGGAAAGTTTGGAGAGAAGAATCTCACTGAGACAGAACCAAGTGCTAAGAATTTGGCGATAACACACAAAGAGTACTCAAAACCAAAATTGAAAGATATATAGAAGAAAACATTACAAATCGGAAATATTGTCGCTATGAAAATAACGAAATTATAAATTGTGGTATTCCAAACCACCTAGAAAGTTTTCCAAAAAAAAAAATAGTTTTGTCAACAGCTCAAGAAGAAAACTAGAACATGCCTTGATAAAATACTATCAGTATGTATCAGTACACCAAAATAATCTATAAATTGTCGTGCTACAAAAACGAACGTGTTTTACTCGTATCGAAATACAGGGAAGATATAAACAACGAAAGCGTATACTGAGAACCAAAACGCTACCAAGCAAAAAGATAATTTCTCAGTACACACACAACAAATAAAGGCACTGCTACGAAATAATCTGAATCCAGAATTTTCCTGAAGCAAGGATATCCAGAAAATATTTGAGCAATAGAGGGACTATAAAAATAAAGCGTATACTAAGAACAAAAACGCTACCAAGCAAAACAGAATTTCTCAGTACACACACAACAAAGAAGATAACAGACTACTACAAAATTTGCCTAAAGCAAGAAATTTCAGAAAATATTTGAGTATAAAGATCGTTCCAAACTAATTTGATTTCTAAAGGTGCATAAAGCAAGGAAATCTCAGAAAATTTGAAACATTCACGGAAGTTTGTTCTCTACAGAACAGAATTTTTGGCGTTTCAAAAACCCAAAAACAAAAGCGATACGATAGACACAAATATAATACACAATTGTATTATGCACAACATAAGAGAAAGATACAAAATAATGTACTCAAGATACATCAAGAGATAAAGCAAAGGCGTGAGAGAAAAATATATGTGCTTTTGCACATCGGTAACTATAACAAAAGATAATGTATAGAGGTACCATGACATATACGAAAGTAGAAAAGTAAACTCTACTATAAATAGTTACAAAACGTATTTGTGACCAAACACAATTGTTGACAATAAAAAGTAAAAAATACTCAAGATATATTTTGATATTAACTCAAAATTAAGATAAAAAAATAGTCACGTCAAGAAATATTAATCCAAAAAAAACCCAAACTAATCTCAATCACAACTATATCTGATTCCCAAATCGTAATTATGGCCAGATAAATTTGGATCAACAGGATGTTGATCAGAAAACTCATCATCAGGAAGATCTACGTAAACACATCAAAGGTAATTGCAAAGTAATAACTGTAAATTAAATATATGAAATTTAACAATGTTACTAATGAGTGTACCAAATATTTCAAAAATATTACACGCTATTAATAATATTTACTTCTGAGTAAACCGGTAAACTAATTATTTCAACAAGGAACGACAGATTTGCAATAATTTCAAAAATCAATTAACAGTTATTTTACGATACCAGAGTAAAATAATTTCAAAACATATCAAACATTATCAAAGTCGTACATTACGACAACTTTTTTCAAAACAATAAAACAATAAGTAGACAAATTCCTGAATGTCAACTATTATTGAAAATATACTTAATTACCTTCTCGAAACCCAAAGAAAAACTGACCATCATAAAACCTGTAATGTTTTATTGTATAACGGCGATCGTATTCGTCTTGTATTTTGGATATGCGGTTAATGTGAATTATATATTGAGTTATGAATAAATATAATTTGCTAAACATTTGATATTTGATTTTCAGCAATTTCTATTAACTTGGGCCATCGCGTTAAAATATTTTCAATATTTTGTTTTGTTAAGTTAAAGTAAATATAAGGTTTTCCAGTTTTTAACCTTTTTAGTTTTTTGTTTAATTGAAGTATCGCTCAAAAAATTGGTGGCGTCAAATTTAATATCGATGGAGTCGAATACCACAACCTGAGGAAGAGTCCCAAGCCGGGGGAGAACATATGTGACAATATTTAATAAAACTCTATATGGCCTGAAACAGTCATCTAAGTACTGGAACCCTGAATTTAATGATTATTTATTACAGATTGGCTTTACAAGATCTGAAAATGATTATTGTTTGTACATTTACAATATAAAAGAAAATAACAAAGTCTAGTTATTAATATATGTGGACGATATTATTATAGGGGGAAAAGATTTAGAGTCAATTAACAAAACTATTACAAAACTTACTAAAAAATTTGAAATGAAGGTAAAAGGCAAACTTGAGTATTTTCTGGGATTAGAGATTCATTTTATTAGGGAAGCTGGAATATTAAAATTATCACAACAAATATTTGCTAATAATATTTTATAAAGTTTTGAGATGCAAAATTGTAAGGGATCTAACACACCAATAGTACCCAAACTAAAATTAAATATTTGTAACAATAAAAATCAAACTACAAAAAAAAAACGTTTAGAGAAGTAATTGGTAGCCTTATGTATTTAATGTTAGGTAGTAGACCGACTATATGTTTTGCACTTAACTATTTTAGTCGTTTTCAGGATAAGGTTACAGATGAAACATTTGAACACTTAAAACGAATTTTGAGATACATTAAAAATACTATTAATACGGGTCTAGAATATAGGCGAATTAATAGTTTTGATGAATATTTAATTTGTTTTGCTGATGCAGATTGGGGAGGGGATATAATTGATAGGAAATCAGTTTCGGGTTTTTTGTTTAAAATATTTGAGAATATTATTACGTGGGTGACAAGGAAACAACAAACTGTTTCATTGTCAACCCCTGAAGCAGAGTTGGTTGAACTGACTGCATCAGTTTGTGAGAGACTCTGGTTCAAGAAATTATTAATTGATTTTGATGTACACATTACAACAATAACCTTTTACGAGGATAACCAGGGCACTATTACCATACTTAAAAATCCTGAAAATAACCGAAGGGTTAAACCTGTATACTTGAAATTCAATTTTATTAATGAACATATAAAAAATAAGAATATCGAGATATTGTACGTAGACACCAAATATCAGGAAGCTGATATATTAACAAAATGTTTACCGTATGTTAGTTTCAATAGAATTAAAGATTGTTTGGGATTAAAGGTTTTTAGCGAGGGGGGGTATTGATATGTAACGCTAAAAATCGACTACGTTTGTTTTATCTCATACGTCAATGCATACAGAATAAGACCTACGTCTATTTTTCCAATATGTCTAAGTGTAATGTAAAACAGTTGTTTTGAATAAATAAAGTTTCACAAGTAATCCTTTACATAAACCATCAGAGGCAACAATAGTAGTATCTTTAATGCTTTCAGTTATCTTGTGAATGATTTAATTTACCTATATATATATATATATATATATATATATATATATATATATATATATTTCAGCTATGGTTTTTCTGTAACTAGACGAAGATTACACGGATTTTGTCTAGCACCCCATCATTTGAGCCTCGATGATAGTGAACGACAGCGCTGATCCTAGGGCGTCGGCCGCCTGCGTATACAAAGACCTAACGTGGCACACCACCTCCCTCCCTCTTGAAAATGTTACATATTTTTACTAATACTTAACGATGACATAAACTCATCTACCTGTCTAACAACATCATCGTAAAACATTAATAAAAGTGAGAAAAAATTTGTAAACCAAAAGCTTATTTTTTATCCAGCCAGGTTATAATATTGAAAATTTAATTCATGTATAAAAAAATCCCAATGGCACAGGACCAATTGGACAGGCTTATTTCAGTGACATTTTTGCATAAGATACAAAAGTAATAGAAAGTTTTGAGATGTACAAAGAACCAAACTAACATTTTGGCATCAAATCAAAAATAATAAAAATTTCTGGTATATTTGTGAATTTTCTTAAATAAATGGTTAAATGTACGATTTAGAGAAAAATGTTAGATTCAAAAGTTGTAGAACGATGAAAAAGTTCAGTAACTTTTTTGCGTCAAATGAAGAACAAAGGAAATACGATTTTTTTTTCAACTTTGGACAGGCCGCCATTTTGTTTTTACTGGGCCGGTTTGGATAATTAGTGAACTAGTCCAAGATTTTGGCCTAATCGATTTTTGTAGGGAGTTTGATTTCGATCCGTCGACAAATACGCTCTCTATCGTGCTTACAAATTCCGTATATAGAGGTAGGGATAACGGGGATTTTCAGTCCAAAAATAAACGAAAGATCTCTTATTCACAAAATGCCGCCAAGCTTTCGTGTCCTTTTGACACTTCTTCAGGGCACTACAATATATAATAAACCATTATAAATATGATTTGAAAATAACATTTTTCAGTCGTTATATCAAACATTTTATATAAAATAACTTTTTACACACGGAAAAAGGTTTTTTAAAAATTATTTATTCAACAAAAGTTACAAGTTTCAAGATTCGAAGTAAATTCTACGACACGAATATGTATATACTGAAATCTATTCAGATTAATGTTTCCAAACGGATAACACTATTCGGAGTTTTCAAACTATTCGAACCGTCAGGATTATTGGTTTCCGTTATTGTACTCGGGAAAATAATCCTACAATACTTGTGGATTTATAAGCTCGATTGGAACGAATCGTTACTTATTATATTCTATATTGAATGGCAAACATATTGCCAGCCATCACCGTCAAATGATCTGTTATTATTTTGACGCACCGTAATTACCACCGATGTTGAAGGCGTCCAATTACATGGACTTTCCGATACAACTGAAATGGCATCCGACGCACGCGTTTACTTACGCACATTATATCTCTTAAGAAAAATTAAAGTGCAATTATCATGTGTTAAATCTCGTGATGTACCTACCGAGAAGATAACAATACCGAAATTAGAGCTCTTAGGGGCACACCTCTTCTCTACATTAATGGAAATTGTAAATACGGGCCTCCAAAAAGAAATTCAAACTTTTTATTGGTCCGATTATGAAATTGCATTACGTTGGCCTTAAGCTTTTCCTCGGCGATTGATAAATCCTTTTCGGGACAAAGAAGGGATAATGAGGGTAGGCGACCGTTGGAATGTATCTAATTCAACATTTGACGCTGAACACTCCGTTATCTTGTTTGAAATTAGACATGTGATCATTTTAGTTATGATGTATTTTCAGAAAAAATATTTGCAAGCTGTAATTCAGCAAAATTTATACTCGGTACGCCGTAGATATGTGATTATTGGCGGACGTTATCGAATGTATACACATATAAAACTGTGTTGTACCTGCTTCAAGGCAAAGTTTCCGCAGCCACCACGTGTTGGGAAATTAGGTGAAGCAACATTGAAAGGATTTAAAAGGTATTTGTACAAAGTCGCCGGTCGCGTCTGGTTATTTACGTATGGACGATTTAATGTGTTAATCATCGAAAACGAAACTAATATTTCTTCTGACCCTACAGATCCTATCACCATTATTCCTGGCAAATTATTATTAGGTAATTTATTGACCCACTTGCAAAGTCGTGATTACTCCCCGACTACCAGTGAACATATGTCTCACGAGCAGCACATACTTAAGGTTAAACCGCATTTCTGGACGCGGTGGAGCAAGGAGTACCTGAACGAGTTGACGGTTTGCACCAAACGGGAAAGGGCCGGTCCTGAAATCCATGAAGGGGCTGTGATCTTACTACGAGAAGACAACATTCCACCCACACAATGGGCCCTGGGAAGAATTATAAAGTGCTATCCCGGTAGTGACGGTGTAGTACGTACTGTTTTAGTGAAAACCGCGAAATCTTCAGTTGTCCGAAATGTGAAGAAGGTAGCGTTACTTCCGATTCTACCGATTAATGCTGAAGATGAACATTCATAGACTTTATAATTGATCGTATTCTCTCAACGAGAGGAGTATGTTCAAGTTATTTCATTAAAGAGTTGTTGTTTAAGATTATAAAATCTTGAATTATATTGTTTACGATGCTTTAAAAATATGTAAGATTTTTATATGTTACTTCTTTTCGTCATTGTATATATTTAAAGCGTAAATTCATTTTAGTTGATAACGCTGTAAAAAGGTGTTAAAGAATTGATAAGATCTTTTGTATTGTTGTAAATTCAAAGGGTAGTTACACTTTATTCCCAGCTTTTGTTAAATGCCTTTAAAATATCACGTTTTGCAATAATAATTGTAAATAGTTTGGTTTGAGCATTGAAATAGCACATTTTTGAATGTCGACATATTGTCGCATTATGTTTGAAATCCTATAGTTAAGAAGTTAGGAAAATGTCACGTTTCACACTATTATCTATTGTATTGTGAAAACCCTAAATTTATTGTCACTTGTGCGTGAATTTTTATGATCGACGATCGGAAGATTTGTAAGAAATGTTTGAATAACCTTTCTAAGTAAAAACGTTACAATTTCTATTGGAGTATACAATAGGAATTGAAATATCTATTGGAGGCATCCATTGTTGATTCTTGTCGATGAACCCGACGAGTCCAATGACACTGGCCAATAGGAAATATTTCTTCTCGTTTGGTCAACCCAATCCACGTGTAAACACGCCCCTTGCAGATTTCTATTTAACACGTCTTACAACGTGAAGAAATCAGTTCTACTACTCATCGACGCGAGTTTTACACTCATCGATTCAAGCTCAACGCTCAATAACAAAGTTTTTACACTCATCGAAGCTAGTTCAACTTTCGATAACAAAGTTAGTTCTTATACTCATCTAAACGAGTTCAATACACAATAACAAAGTTTTTTTAATACTCATCGAAGCGAGCTTACAACTCGTAAACGAAATCAGTTCAACACTCAATCGTGTTAATCGAGTCGTCATTTCATATCGAAGTAACTTCACTCAAAGTCAAACAAGCAGTGATACTTAGTCTTACACATCGTTACTTAGTTCCTATACGAGCCAAGTGAATATTCGAAACATAAACTGTCTTCCGATCTGAAACCACCGAAGTTCAACATTCATAACTTTGTACCATTTTGTAAATTTGTACATAATAAATTATTAGTGTTTTAAATGAAACTGACGGTTTCTAGTTAATTCCACAATTCTTATTATATTGTGGAATTAACTAGAAACCGTGAGTTTCATTTAAAACACTAATATGAGTAGATTCCACCAAGTAAGGTTCCAGACAGTTAATTTAATAAATTATTAATTTCGACATTAATTTTTTCAAATTAAGATTATTTATCTAGTTGAATGTCTACGCCAGTCGACGAAGTTCAGCTAGAAATATAATCAAAAACAGTTGTATACGGTCTATATATTTTACGGTACTTTCTTCCTCCCGTACCTACAACTCAATATCTAGGTCCATGCAGATTTTCATGCGATTATCATTAGAAATGTTAAGAAACTCGCACAGAAAGCAGAATATTGGATAGCACTTAGATCATAAGATAGATCTTTCGTTTACCGAGGAAACCGCGTGATCAAGAATTGCAAAATAGAAAGCAGTCTTAGACTGCTGGAAGGGATTTGAAACTGGTTCATCACTGCCCTCGTAATCAAATAAACAGACCTTTTTCCTAAGCTTCGAGATGGGATATTCAGGATCAATACCTAAATCTCTAGCAAGTATTGTTGCTGATTCGATAAATATTTTAAAATTATCATCAGATCTTTTCATATAAATATTTTTTTATATGATCTAAGCCTTGAATGTAATCCGCGATATTCAATTTAGGATCTTGAAGCGTTTTACTTAAGACATCAATTTTTGATAATAAATCATACCAAATTAAAACTGAAGACTGAAATTGAAATGTCTCTCGATTTTTAATTAGTGATTTAGCACCCATTTTTGTTTCCGTGTTTCTAGTGGAATCTTCAAATAAGGCATTTAATGCAGTAATAATGTTTTTTAGGTCTTGTTTTAGAGGTCTAATAGCATTGATACGACGATCGGATGATTATGGCTGGAATACTGAAAATGGCAAATAAGAACCTATTTCATCCGTTATATCATTAGCTCCTGATTTTGTTTTAAATAATATAAAGTGTTTTTGTCAAAAGTTAAGGTGCAAACTCCGTTGTAAATGTGCTTCTGCCGAATTGTTTTGCATAGAAATGTGTGAATGTTCTGGAGACACGGCCAATTGCGATAATGTTACTTCATCTAAAGACAGTATTTATGAGGATCCACTGGAAGATTTTGATTTGAACTTTTGAATATTTCATAAGAACTACGAATACCTACATTCAATACATTAATAAATTAAATTAGTCTTGTAAATTATAAAACATTCCAATAAAAATTTGACATTATAAAAACTTGTTTTTCGTCGAAAAGTCTGATAGGGTGGTATATGTATAAATAAGAACACAAAGGTTGCAGAGCTTTGCAAATAACCCTGAAGCTATATAATCTATGCCATTAAGTTAGTCATCCCAAAGTTATATAAAATCGACACCCATATTGTATACAAAGAATTTAAAATAAAAAAGTTGAAGATTATCCTTCAAAAATAAATATGGCGTCAGACAACCCCAAAAATCAGTCCTTGGAAACTATTGTGTAAATATTATGACACTTATCGTATGTAAAAAAGGGTCATTACATTAACATATAGAGGTATTACTTATTTACTACCCCTTAATCTCTAATAGGGGTTGTTTCTCCCTTCTGACATAGATGCAGGCTTGGTACCAAAAAAATTAAATATGCTAATTTTTCTAAAAAAAATGGTGTATGACTCATACTTGCCTCACATTTTTGCAAGCGGATTACATATTTGGCCCTGACTATTAGCAAGTAGTTTCCCTATGTAAATTCAAGAGAAAGATGGGAGAATTGTTGGAGGAAAGGTTGTTTGTTAAATCCCCAAGTGTTGTTTCTAGAAGCATCGATGTATGGTATTTTATTAAATTTGAAGTTATGTATGCAGAAATCTGGGAAGTGTTGTCTTATGGGCTCCAGCCGTGATGTTTGGAATAATGCTTTAGTTTATAAAAAGAAGTAAAATATCATCCATTTCTCAAATGTGACTGACAATTAATGGAACAGTAGATCTATCCTATAATTTTTCACTTTAGATATACTATTCTAATTTTTCAATGTTAAATCTGTTCCATACGTCACAACCAAAATATTACTTATACATAATTTCAATTTCCAAGTTAACCTTTTTCCACCAATTTGCCACACTTATCTATTCCAACAGCGCTTTAACTAGGACTTTTTTTGCCTAACTGCAACGTTCACTTAGCCTTAAGGCCGAAACTAGAAGCTGAATTTAATATAATAAATACATATCCACCTTGAGTTTTCATTCAATTTTATTAAATATCTAGTTTTTGTTGCTTTTTAGTAGGTATCTGTGAAGCAAAGAGAAATACGTAACATCTCTTCAAGATCTCTTAGAAAAAAGAGGGAATATATTTTAGATGGCCCTTATAAACAAATATTTGTGTGATATTAGATGAATTTTGAATGTTATTATATAATTCGAGTACATAATTACCATAGTTTCAAATGTTAGCTTTCATTAAATACTGGAGACAAAAAAATAAGAGACAGAAAATTCGTTGTTGAAAATTTCAGCATTTAGTATTTTTGTAAATCTACCTGGTCAAACTGCCCCAAAATTGCATACAACACTTTTTTGTAAAATAGTACCAAACACACTGTATAATAAATACAAAACTAATTACTTCAATCTGCATCCCTTTCAGGCTACTTCTTTACGTGATTATACTAATTATATTATTTTTCCATGTCTAGGACTATTCGCTTATTCTCCATGCAGGTTTGTTGACCTTCCTTTATTTCAGCTACGAAATTACAATAAAAACTTTCACCTTCTGGCCGGTAGTGGATTTCATTGACATTAAACGTTAATTCCAGTGAGAAAGTCGCCAGCAACACCTGTTTAGTGGCAACATAAATTGGGGTGAAATCAGATCAAGTCTTATGTAAATAATTACATAATTTAGAACGATCGGGTTTTTATTTCCTCGAAAATAACTATAACTAATTGGTAGATCAATAATATACACGATATTGATTTTATCAATCACGACAGTTTTCTTCTCCCATATTTGTATCTAAAAACTGTGTTCTATTTCTTTACTTCGATCATTCATTAAGTTTGAATTTAATGTAAAACTCTTCTGCTTCCTTCCGCTTTTCAAAATTTTAGCCTCTTTCATAAAGTTGATCCTGCTGCTAGGATCGATATACTAGTCCTTTCAAACAATTGAAATAATTTTAAACTGAATTCATCATCTCTTATGAAAGACTTCAGTTTTCCTTACCCATTGATTGCTATTAAATTATAGCTTAGATTTTGTTTGTTTAATTCGATACAAAGAGCTCGTTATAAATCAATTTATTTGTATAAACAATGCATGGGAATTAAATTACTAACAAAAAAATTATATTCCATTTAATAAAAGCATGTAGGGTGAGTCATGACGAACTTTATGTTAGTATTCAGAGTCCTTCTGACTAAGATTTATTTGATTGACAGATGTCAAAAAAAATGAATTGTCAAAAAGGTTAAACAGGAAAAATAATAAAATACTGCTTACAATTTGAAGTTGTTATTTGTAAACACAATACTTTACATACTTCTACCATACGTAGTCTCTCAGGGAGGATATCATGTGGCTACTCTAAAGTATCAACTCTTCTTTATTAATTTACAGGGTGATTTGTGAAATTGACCATAAATTTTAAGTGGCTATAGTGCTTACACGGCTCATTTCATTTTTCTAATTTTCTAGTTTTTTTATGATACAGTACACTACTATCAAGCATTCGACTGGTATTAGCTGGACTTAGATATTCCAAGGACCGGTTTGAAAATCACTTATTGCGTTTAAATTAATTAATTAATGTAATTTACGAGATAATTCGCTGTTTCCAGACTTTTGAGCCACTCCGTATATGGTAGAAGTATGTAAAGTTTATCATGACTCACCCTGCATTATACCTGTTGGTCCGAATTTCTTATTGCAATTTGCGAACACTAAATAACAACTCCACAATAGCTAATATTCAATGAAATATTTAAAGTAATAGTGCAGTAAAACTTCTCCATAACGGACATAGGGGTACCTCGTTTTAGGTAGTTTTCCGTATATATATATATATATATATATATATATATACGAGTATATATATATATATATGTATATATATATATATATATATATATATATTTACATCTCTTCGATAACCGTGCGTCCGTACATTGTGGTTTTTGCATTAATACCTGCGTCTTGCGACTTTCTGCGTCCGTATATGGACGCCGAAAAGTTTTTTGCGCCATCAAATGCAGAATGGTCGAAAACGTGAAAGAACAAATTTTCAGCCGGACGTCCATTTGTGAGAATGGTCGACAGTTTACGTATATCGTAGTTCAGCCAAACTCCCACTAGGTGAGCTCTTCGCGCTCTGCGTATATCGGGATGGAGTATATTTTTGTCACCATTTCGATATTTCTGCGTCCACGAGATTTGGCAATGTTGTAGTGCTTGATATCCCGTACTTTTGTTTATAATTGATATTGTGGTGGGGCAAGAGGACGTTGAAAAGTGGATATGCCATTCAATGGCTCTTTTACAACACATCACGTATTTATCATGTTGGATTTCGCTTTCTTTCGACGGGTTCGGATTGGCTTATTTATAGTGCAGTTTCTCAGTAATAGATTTCCTCCAACTATTTAGTTGATAAGTTGACAATAAATTTGACGGACGAGTTTTGTAGTTACTGACTCCATTCTATGGAAAATTGGTACAGATGTAAAAGCTTCTTGTTTGGCATTACCTTGAATTTGTTATTATGTATGAAAATAACCTATTTCACACATGCGAAGGAGTTATTTTCCCGTTTCAGGGCATTCGAAAAAAATTTGTTTCGAAAAGGTTTAATTAAATGTTAATGATCCGACTCTCTCGGAAATTTGAATTCGGGAGTTCTTAGGGTCGGGGCTCATGAATAACATGATGAAATGAATTAATAATGAAAAAATAAATACATATAATTCTACATTACAATACAATATGAATAATCTAATGATGTAGATCTGATATAATTATCCTGTTCAGAGAATAACAGATTTACAGCTTGTCAAGAAAGACTTTCTGATATAACACTACTACATATGGGTACTACTCAAAATTATTGGTATCTGAGGATTATTGTAAACAGATTTTTTCAATGATTCGAGAAGACGTCCTCAAGATGGCCTACAAGTTTTGTGATTTAAGGTACTATTCTATTCAATATTTGTACCCAGAGCTTTTAGGTGGGGGAATGGTATAAATTAAGTGAATGAATATAAATCATTCATTCAAGTGTGTGACATTTTGTTTAGTTCACAAGTTTACATCGGTGTCAGTTCTTGATAAAGCTCCTAAAAATGCGAGCGATATCTCATTTCATTGGAAATTATGTCTAGAAACGTGCAATAATATTACTTTACAGCACATACAAAATTTAGTTTTATGCTAATAATTTATTCAGATACTATCAATTGTTAAAAAAATTACAAAAAATATTCTTGAAGATGGGGAAATTTTCAGTTGATTAGTCCCATCTCCCGGAACTCCCTCTCCATTATTTATAATATTAATTTAGCTGAAAATACAGCTCCGCGCTACGGCGAATAATTAGCTTTTTTCAAAGAAGGTTTACAAAAAATTTAGAAGTTGTTGATTTTGTTTGTTATCATTATTTAAAGTTAGCAAAAAATCAAATTTTCAATTTTCAGTATATTTTATTGTTGTTTTTGTATCTAACAATGGCATTAAATAACGTTGTGAACTTTTTCACGACATCTGTTCATGTAGGCATATGAACATTTTTTTTTCATTCAACATATTATTGTTCTATGAATATAATGATTTGAAGAAACGATTCTTCTTTTTTCATTGTTTCTTATGAATTTAAACGATTAGGTAAGAATGTTTTCTACTCAAAAATCATAATTGGCATTTCCCAATAGAGTTACAAAAAAATATCAATAATTTCATTCTTTATCAAGTTATAAACAAAATCTGACTATTATTACATTATTTTCTGAAACAAAAAAAATTACAAATACAGCCATATGTTACCAATGCTTTTTTTATTTTTTTATAACACATTTTCAAACTTGATCAACTTGAAAAAATATTGGTATAGAGTGGACACAGAATTGGATGCTCTTCACGAGTTTTTCTCTCAGAGTATTCATTTCCAAGCTGCAGACTCATATATTATAGTACAACAAATCAAAAAAGAAGGTGCTGAAATTTCGGCCACGAGATTTGGCAATGTCATAGTATTTTAATTTCCGTATTATTATATAGGATTATTATTGCATTGTGACAGGAGAACGTTCAAACGTGGGTATGCAGTTCACATAATGGAAACGATGAAAGTCGATAAAATCCCAAATCACGAATAATTTTCAGTTATATGGCGTTTGGTTAGATAATTCTTCCAGTCAGACACATTGAAAAATAATCAGTAACAACGGCAAAAACTTTCATTAGTTCAACATATTTTGCCAAACTAAGATCCCATTTCGATGGGAATCACTCAACGTATCCCACCCTTCAATTGCAATTACTAGGTGATAGTGTCTGACGAGTAAAATTATTCTGAATTCAAAATGGTGTGTTACTCTGTAAAGGAGTTACTGAGAATCTGTTGAAAACGGCTCATGATTACATGATTTGGTGAGATGGGCGTCGTTAGCATTAAAAATTACCAGAATAACGGGCAATAATCAAAAAGCATAAAATAAATAATAAAAAGCCTTTTAAAAGACAAGCTTATATTTGAGCTGTACTAAAACGAATAAAATAAGTTCAAGTCCGCTGACAATGATATACTTATTTTTTGTTTAATTATTTGGTTTCATATAGCTTATTGTGCGAATTGGTAAAAAATAAATACCTTATCTACTTCTTACTAATGAACCAATCACTGTCCCATGAAATCAATAATTGGTGCCTACTTTTATGAACATTTCGCGCGACAAGCTTTTTTAAACCAAATAATTCAACCAAAAAAGAAATATTATATCATTGGGAGCTATAACATGAACTTATTTTATTCGTTTTAGTACAGCTCTAATAAAAGCTTGTCTATAAAATGGTTTTTTATTATTTGTTTTTCCAAAACTTTTTATTCATAAACAGTATGTAACTGAAGTAAAAGACTTGTTTCCTCATTCCTATGGGAGAACATCCCAAAAATCTGAAGTTTTTTTAACCTAGATTAATGAGAATTCATTGCTTGATTAGACGAAAATTAATTCCAAAAATATATATTCACAGAAATTGATGATTTATCAAAGAAGTGAACACTCATATTGGAATCGTTTATTTCTTTTATGTTATTTTCCTGGGATAGTCATTTGGTATGTCATCCGTGGGAAAATAATATTTACTTCCTTTTCACATCGGAATTTTTAAAATATGTACCACTAACTTTGGATACCAAACCTACGGTTTTCACAATGCAATGTTTCTCTAGTGTCGTGTATTCAATAGTTTGAATGGATATAATTGAAAACTATTTTCAGACAAATGCACTAACAAAGAAAATAGGTACATATAAAAACAAGTGTTTCAACAAGTTCCCTAGAAAATAAAAATTATTTTCTTTATAAATCTTGATTATTGGTTAACAGATTCAACAATACCTATTTTGTATTCGCGGCAAGCTTTTGAATTTTGGCCCACCTAGGTCAAAAAATCAAATAAATTATTATTTTTTAGCGTACTTTTAAATACTGTCTCTTTAAAAATATTTTTCATTTATTTATTTTTATTTTTAGTGTATTTGTAAACAAAATTTCTCATGAGTTTTTTTTACTTTCAATTTTGAATAGAGTAGAGCCATAATAAAAAAACTAGTCGTCATCCGGGAGTCGCCATTTCGAATTTATGAATTTTGACCGGTCTCCTACACAATAATAGTATATTGTATAATTAGTGGGAAAAGCATAATATTCCCAAACGACTGTCAATTACCAGACGAGGAACGTAGCGACGAGTCTGGTCACACAGGAGTTTGGGAATATGCTTTTCCCATGAATTATACATACTATTTTTTCTTCGATCGTTGATTTACATTTAAAAAATTAATTAAAAAATATTTAATTCAAGATGTAACCAAGTAAGTTGAGATAGGTTTCTCTATGTTCATATTGCAATATAGAAGTGGTTGCCATGGAAATTACTTTATGACAAAAGTGAAATAATTTTCAAGCCGTTTTTGTTTGACTTGTATTTTATAAGAAATTAAAAAAGAATTTAATTTGTGTTCAAGAATATCGTTATAAATTAGATGTTTCTTTTAATTCTTTTATAACAACTTTAACGATACCTATAAAAATTAAAACCATACTTTGTTTCATTTTATTGTAATAATCCATTTGTAACATTACCTACCGCACGCTCCAGCAGTGCGGTGAGAATTTTACCGCACTGTTATTTTCTAATTGCTTAGCAACTGCCCACTATTATGGAATGTTGAGCTTTGCGCATAGAAAACAGGTCAAAATAGTGTCACTTTTCCCACGATCGGAGAAAAAAGTTATTATATCATGAATAAATATTTCACAGTTACAGATATAGACGTAAAATATTCTTCGCAATTTTAACATTCATGCCAATTTGGATAACTTTGGAGGTGACCCTATAGCGAAACACACTATATACTTATACTGATTCAC
Source organism: Galeruca laticollis (assembly GCA_963921935.1). Lineage (NCBI taxonomy): Eukaryota > Metazoa > Arthropoda > Insecta > Coleoptera > Chrysomelidae > Galeruca > Galeruca laticollis. Next base: position 175,492,502 of record OY998177.1, read on the forward strand.
GATTATCACCAATTTCTCTCGCAGAGTTAATGAATAAGAATCAAATTCGAGGCGCTTTATACATCTGGCACCACTGCTTGATGCAGAAAGGTGGATGCCATGAACATAATACCCGAAATCGGACGCAGAGTTGCATATGTGGTGAATGAGAATATTTGCGGATGCAGAAAAATCGATAATATGTACGGATGCAGAAATATCTGCAAGATGTATGGTAAATTTTGGAAAAAAAACTTTTTTGTTTTAAGAGTATATTGAAATTTCAAAGTATCTACGTGTTTGTCTCAATAAGGACATTGGAAGGAAATCATTGGAATATAATATACTCTTTGATTTAAGGGAGACGCCGAAACGTCGGAAGGATGAAAAGACGCAGGAAATATAGTATTGTTTATATATATATATATATATATATATATATATATATATATACAGTGTGGAGACCACTTATGGAATAAAATTCTTTATGCCATTATTTTAGAAAATTATGCAAAATGCCGAGACACGTCAACTTTTGAATTGAGTTGTGCGTTATGTAAACATAAATTTAAATGTACAGAGGGATTTACGCAACTATGCCATAGTCGGTGTTGTTGTTTTTTTAATGAAACACTCAGTATATTCGCATATTTTTGAAATCCTCTTAATGAACCGATTCCAACAAACTAAATAATGTATGGTCAATTATGAATTATACAGGGTGAAATTTTAAAATTAATAATTTATTATACTTGAAATATTGGTACTTTTTTAAATTAGCTAAATATGCATTTATCAGAAATCTAAACTAACTAATCATTAGACGTATTTGTTATTAAACAAAACCTGCTACCCCCTTGAATTTTATCATAAAATACCTAAAAATTGCCTAAAAACGCCAATAATTAAACAAAAACGGTAAATAATATGGATTGTTTTTAATCGGTAAATAATGTGGATTGTTTTCTATTCTGTCAGTTGTTGATGACAGTTTATACTGAAAAAGTAAAATCTTTGTCAAACACTCTTTCCTTGTCGACATAACAATGAAATATTTAACTGAGACTCACCGAATTGAGATTTTAATGATGATCGGGTATTGGGATAACTGCAGAAGTCAAGTTGAAGTGGCAAAGTTATTTAATCACAGGTATCCCGAATTGTCTAATATTTCACAAAGTACTGTATCTAAAATTTATGCACAATTCAGAGAACTTGAACATGTCAAACCATTGAAAAGAAAACCACACTTCGTGGAAGATGATGTGAAAGTGGATATTTTGTTAAGTGTCCAAGAGAATCCAACTTCTAGTACACGTCAAATTGCCCGTGAAAATAATGTTAGTCATACAACTGTTCTAAGATGTCTTCATAAAGAAAAACTTCATCCCTACAAATTAACTTTTGTGCAGGAGTTAACAGAAGACGATCCAGATCGTAGAATGGATTTCTGCGAAAGATTGATGAATAAGCTGAACAGAAATGAAATAGCTCTTGGTACCATTCTTTTTTCTGACGAATCAACATTCACATTAAATGGAGAGGTAAACCGACACAACTGTAGATATTGGTCAGCAGAGTATCCTAATTGGATGCGTGAGACACATACTCAGTACCCTCAAAAGGTGAACGTTTGGGCCGGTATCATAGGCGACCATATTATTGGTCCTATATTTATAGATGGAAATTTGACAGCTGAAAAATATTCAAATATGCTTAGAAGTGAAGTTATTCCTGCGTTGGCAAACTTATATCCCAACGCAATAGATCCTAGCTTACCGAATGAAAATGTTTGGTTCCAGCAAGACGGGACAACACCCCATTATGCTTTAATAGTAAGAACTTATTTAGGTGAAATCTTCCCCAATAAATGGATTGGACGAAGAGGCACTATTCAGTGGCCAGCTATATCGCCTGACCTTAGGCCGTTAGATTTTTTTCTGTGGGGTTATCTTAAGAACAAAGTATATGCAACACAACCATTTAGCATTGTAGACCTCAAAGACAGGATAACTACAGAAATACGGAATATTTCACCTCAAACTTTAAACAAAGTTAAGGAGGAGTTCTATAGGAGACTGTGCTATTGCCAACAACAAGGTGGAGAACATTTTGAGCATTTATTTTAATGTATTTATGTGTTTAATAACTGTAAAAATAAAAATTTCACCCTGTATAATTCATAATTGACCATCCATTATTTAGTTTGTTGGAATTGGTTCATTAAGAGGATTTCAAAAATATGCAAATATACAGGGTGTTTCATTAAAAAACAACAACACCGACTATGGCATACTTGCGTGAATCACCCTGTACATTTAAATTTATGTTAACATAACGCACAACTCAATTCAAAAGTTGACGTGTCTCGGCATTTTTTATAATTTTCTAAAATAATAACATATAGAATTTTATTCCATAAGTGACACTGTATATATATATATATATATATATATATATATATATTTTATAATTAATTCTTTTATTTTATGATTAGGGTAAATGTAATATTTAGTTTTTATTTAATTTATATCCAAATGTTGGTTCGGCTAGCTCAAATATATATAGTCGGGCATAAGACTCTTTACTCCCTTTGAGTTCTGGATTTTAAATACGTTGGTACGCCTAAGTTATGGAACCCATTTTTCTTTATTTTGCATTTTAAATACGTTGGTACGCCTAAGTTATGGAACCTATTTTTCTTTATTTTATTTTTTCTGATATCAGAATGAAACGACGACATACATGAAATGAAAATACTTAAAGAAGTATATATATCAATACAAACAAAATTTAAATCTAATACGATGAAATGAAAAATTAACTATAACCTAATACATTTTGAATTAAAATACCTTTATGCTAGAAAATTGAATTTAAATGGCCAAATAAAAATTATTTTAGTTATTTAATTGGTTAACCAATAAAGTACTCAACACTAACCTTGCACGACCGATGTCTTCTTCTGGAACCAACAATCAATCTTCTACACCAACACTTCTATTAATGTGTCTACCATACACACCTACTCTGGAACTTGACACGTAAGTTTGAAATTATATTTCAGGTATAATTTAAGATGTCATATTTTTCTTTTTTATTTTCCAATTCAGGCTTCAATTAATTTAGAAATATCATCTAATGGTACTCTCTGTTTGTTTTATCAACCCAATACCTTTCTTTTCTATGTATTTCAATCCTTTATCTTCTGTACCTTCAATTCACCTTCAAATCTTTTCAAATAACTTCTTCAACTTCATTTACACTTTCTATATACTCTTCTTTACTTATATGAGGACTTTACTTCTATTTTATTATAATTTTAAAATTTTATTTTACTACGTCCTCCCTCAAAATATCTTATATCATACTCCAATTTTTCCAGATCAACAACCATGCTTTTTCCTCTCCGTTGCTATGGACAAAACTCATCATCTCACTAGATTTTTTTTAATAATAATTTACAAATCAGAGGTTTTCATTTAATTTCGTATTTTTCTTAACTATTTGATGATATTTAATGCTTTGTTTATTTCCAAAATAATTTAATTTATCTATTTAAAACTCTACTTCTTCAAAAATATCCCTATTTATAAAAAAATACCTCTTATTGTGTAATACTTTTCCATTCTAAATTAGACAAATGTACAATCTGATACTTTTCAAAATATATATAATTCTTTTCAATTTCTATTAAAATTTTGTCACGATTATGATTTCTCATAAACTTGGCCTAAAATTATATTTACAAAAATTCTCTATGTGTTATTTTTCATCATCGCTTTATACGCTTGTCAGAATTATATAGTTCTATGACAACGAATTCCTGTCGCTGACATCGAACTCTGTCGCTGATGTTTCATGCTTTGAAAGTATTTTGACATTCCAATCTTGTTGACAGTTCTCTGTGTCATTGAAATAATAAACATCAAAATAATAATTTTGCTACTAATTCCTAATATACATGATGTATTATAATAATCTAAATACATTTATTCATTCCTTTAGGGCTCCAGATACTTTTTATGACGTGTATGCCACACTTACACATTATTACATTGTTCAAAGAAGATTCATGGTCTGATATACAAGTATGAGTTGAATTATTTTATGAAGCACTGACACTCTGACACAATGGTACATGTTTTGAATATTATTTTAGCATCTCAATATTTACATTAAACAAACGATATCATAGGTACAAATTCAATATATAACTCATTTTAATTTCATTCATATCATGAAAAACAAACAACTTCCGACGTTTTGGTGATTTTGAACCAAATTCACGCTTGAAAACCTCACACACCAACACATATGTTTTTTGCAGCTCTATTCCTACGGCGTAAATAGAATATTCCGGATTTCTGGTATAAATGACAGGTGTAATTGTCATCTGAGTGGAATAGGCCGGTAATTGAAATTTTTTTTTCTATTTTTAATGCAGTTTTCAGTTATTTTAAATGGAAATAAGTGGCTGGAAATGGTTTTTACCATGGCTATGATAATTTTCAAGTGATTTCAGAGGCTCATGGTGGCTACCATCAAAAATTTAGTTTTTTCCAAAAAATACAAAATTAAAGTTAGTTAGTTGTGTAAATAAAGTTTTTAAAAAAGCAATTTCAGTATCAAATATATTTCTCGCGCACTAAATAAAACATCCGTTAGGCCCACTATGATATATTATGCAATAGAGACGAAAACAGAGACAGCGGCTTCTAAACAGCTTTTAACAACGACCTTGATCAAAGCTTCACGTTCAGGATGATACGTATAATATATTCATAACAAAGGCATTGGAATAATTTAAATGTAATAATAAAAACAGATTAGGTACTTGGGGACCCAGATGAAATAAACATCAGTAGGCGTAGCTGCACTTCAGCCAGACAGCCCGCCGACTCTTATCAGCTCTTATCAGGATGTGGTCAGTGTCGTAAGAGGCCGCTTATCGGTTCTTATCAGCTCTCGCCAGTGCCGTACCGGAAAAGTAACTTATGTTGAAATATTACTAAGAATTTCGTACCGGGTGGCTTGTAACATATAATATTTGCGTTAGGTCACGATCAATATACAGGATGGACACGTTCGATCGTTATACAGGATGTCATAAGAACACTTGCATCTCTGTTATTATTGGTCGGATTGCAGGTGTTATGTAGATATTTTAGCTACATTTGTCCACACTGAACACACGATATCAATTAGGATATTTTTGAATATTTTGTAAGCGGAGTGCATTAAAAAAAAACACAGGCTATAAGATATTATATTACGTAAATATTTTGTAGAAGGGGCTGATGTATACATCTTTTAGTTACAAGAAAAGTTACTAAAAAAGTTACTAGATTTGCCCCGCCCCTCCCCCTCCCCTCCCCACCGCCGCCCCAGGGCGCCAGGTGTTCTAAAAATAGCCCTTCCAAGAAATACAGATGACGTCACTAGCGCGGCTGGTAGGTGGAGAGTTTTAAGGTTGTTCGTAGTGTACAGAAATCTTGCATTTATTATCGTTCGAAAAATAAAAGCTTATAGAAAGTGATAAAAGTCGAGCTATTTAAAAACCACACACCTAGTAATTATTATCGTTTTGGCGCTTAAATATAAAATGTAAAATTATTTATCATTAATGAACAAATAACAGAAATACCATTTTGTGTTTGATATAAAATGTGTTCAAGGCTAGTCGTAGTCTCCTGAATATCCAGCTTGCAAATAATTTACGGTTTTCGCGGTTTCGCTTCCGCATGCCTTTGCTGCATTGGTGCATGGGAAAATTGCAGTTTTTGTTTCAAGGTGAACCTAAAAATTGATAATATTGTAAATAAATTTGTGATATAAAATTAAATCTTTTGAAATGATAAGAAATGAGTACTTTGTATATAACGGGGTATTATTGTGTTATCTATCTGAAACAGGAATAAAGAAACGATATTCGAGGTTTCAACGAACAATGAATATTTTACTCCAAAGCGACGTTGCCACCTCCTCCTCAACCCGATAAGGTGTTTTTGATACAGACGTTGTCATTTCTTTAAATCAAATTATGCCGATAGAAATAAAACATTGCTACAGCTGTTAAAAGTTTTGTACAACACACATATAAATCTATAGCTGTAATATTTTTTACCTAACAATAACTATTGAAAAATGCGAGATGTTGCCAAGTAGTGAGGATACCTACTAATCGTATTGAGGTTTTGTAACAATAACTATAAAACTTATTCATCTTAAAAGTCTAAATCTAAATCAATCACCCAACATCTCGCCTGTGGGTACGGTATTTTGACCATCGTCTATATAAACAATAGAGTCAGTATCGTAATAAACTACAGCCTCACCTAATTTATCTAACATTTCGTACAACCTGAGACGTGCGTTGGATGTAGTGAATGTCGCTATAAAAATATTGGTAGATTTCGGATCTTCGTAAAACTGATCTTTGTATTTATAGGTGACTTGAACAATGTCATCGTTAATAAAAACACAATTAGATATATTTATTTTATCGTCCAATAATATGTCATACCAATCTTTGGTATCTGTGATATATTTAGACACACGCATGTTAGTTCTTTGACCGAATTTACCCCAGCAGCTCTTTAAAACTATTTTGGCAATAGCCCTCTTACCGGGGTTGGACTTAATGTTGTTAATATCCAGTTCGATGCCCATTGTTTCTTTGATGGCTTTGGCATATGCTTCGTTTGATTCATAGCTATGCGGGCTCGTTTCTAACTTGATTTTCATAAAATCCCTTACATATCCTTTAAACAACTCATTCGTTTTTTGTTCAAAGTGCCACACTTCGGATATATTGATAATTTTGTATCCTTTTTCTATTGCTTTATTTATTTCCAAAGTGGTCCAAGTACCTGTAAACACACGTTCTGAGTCTGTATGAGTACATACCGACGTATTGTTTTCCATGCAGGTACGACAGAGGGCAAATGTTAATTTTGTAGTTTTCACCGGTAATACAGGGTGATACAACTCACGAGGAGGTAAAACAGTGCATTTTATCAACCCGAACCATGTAGGATCATATGTTTCGGGTTTAAATATTTTTACGGGAAATCCTACTGGATAGAAATCCATATAATTAACGGTTGGATACAGGGAAACCACATCAATGTACCTGAGTTTTTTACCTGTTACCTTTAATTTTGCAGCATTGGTTCGGCCTCCAAAGAATGAATCTCTAGGCTTTAAAGACTCATCAAATTCTACAGGTTTAGCTTTTTTAAATTCAGCAGATTTGAGCCAATCACATTCCCACATTTCAACTAAATTGTAGCCAGCATCTATAATTTGTTGACTTCTACGTCTTGTTTTTTCATAAAGGTCTTCCATGGTTTCGTTATTAACTTTATTAATAGTTGTGGGATTGTAACATTTAGGGCACCCGTGCCAGTAGCAGCCGGAAAATTGGAAAACTGTCGGCTTTTCTGTCGCCTCAAGAAATCCATCCACGGGTTTTCCGCAGATAACTACTTCACCACCATTTAAAGCGTGACGTACGTTAGGGTACTGGTTTAACCACGTAATAGAGATCTGGCTAAACTGTTCTTTTCTTTCATCCTCTACACTAGCTATTGTTTTAGGTACCAAGTATTTAGAACGGAAAATACCCATACATAAACTGGCTACTGTTAGGTATTGAAACGGATCAATGTTGGCTATTTCCAAAAAATCTTTCCTAAATGTCAAACAACCTCTTCTTAAAATATCAACGTCGGAATCGCAATAGGCCTGTATTTCTTTCTGCATGTCAAAGATATCATTTTTATGTTCTTTGTACCATTCTAAAAACTCATTTCTTTGTTTAACTTTCATAGTGCTAACCCCATAATATTCAACATCTGGTAGGGGGCCTACGTAATTTTGGTTCTCCACTGTATTAAAATAATGTGGAAAATAACCTTTTTTTAATTCTTTTAATTCGAATGTTGTTGGAAATGCTGCTAGAGGACCAGCCACAAAGTTTGAACTATCGATTATTTTCAACTTTATGTGAGGAACTTCTAACAACATTAATTTAGAACCGTTGTAAATAGTGAAAGGTTTTATTGTGTTCTCCACACAATATTTCAAAATAAAATATGAATCGTAACCTTTTGCATTGTGAGCAACCGCTGTATATCCTCGATGTTTTTCGGATATAAGCCACTGACAAAATTCGTCATTATTTGTAAAAGTATATTTGATACCATCAAAGTCGTGGGCTATTACTAAATTAGGTATATGTATACCGGTATCTTGCATAGCTTCGTAGTCGAAGAAAATATACTTTTCGTTGTAGGTACACCTCTGTATTTTATCTTCTGACATACCATTACAAGTACAAGGTTCTGTGCAAATAGGTGAAGTTTTTTTATATTTATTATATTTACAACCCTTATTCATTCCAATGCTACGACCGTTGCATTCACAGGGCACGTTACATATACCTCCTTTGGCAGGTTTCTTAGTCATGTAGCATTGATGATTAGTCTCTACAAAATCGTCGCAGTTTCTACAGTATGAAAAACCACACTTGTGAAATTTTTCACGACTAAGAAACTTGTTGCACCCTGTACACCTGTATACCTTTTTACAAACTTCTTCGTGATTAGACAGACACTCGCGATTATAGCAATACCTGTTACAGTTTTCACAAAAGATTTTGTTTTTACTATCGATGCCATGCTGTTGCATATTACACAAGTTACATTTCGGTAAATTTTACATTTATGTTTTTGTTTATGATCGTAGCACGTGTCACATTTATAACAATAATAGTTACGGCCGTGAAAACCAGCCATCTTACTTATAACATCAAAATGATTGTGATTTTTATACAAGTATAATTTTACAGGTTTTTCCTTACCCTCGTAAATAATTGTGTTGAAATTTTCAGCACAAATAATTTTAATCTGTACATCTAATAACTCTTCTGCTCGTTTAAGATCTTGTAAAGAGAACCCACATACGTAGTCACCGCCCAGTCTACGACATAATGAACGGGCTAGGTTAGTTTGTATAGATCTACCCAATCTAATGTGTCTTATGTCTGATGCCGATAGTTTTTTACCCAAGATTTCATTGGTGTGATATGTAAGGGCTACTATTATAGCACGAGCACCGCACAAAGCATCACTGTTGTTTATCCTTGTAATACTTCTTTTTGATATACGATTTTCTGCTAAATTAATTATTTTTTTACTATGACCTTTACCGCGTGGTACTTTAAATATCTGTACGTCGAAGGTTGTACCTTTAATATCGACATTCTGATCTGACGTAACGATGTTTTCGACGAGATCTAAAAGAGTATCGGTATTAAGCTTAGTAACCGTTTCCGTACTTATCGGATTATTAAAACCAGAGTTTTGAATAATGACCCTGATTTTATCACCCTTTACATAATTAGCTTCTTTTTTAGAATGGTCTATGACCTCTTGTAAACTGTTACGTAAAAGCTGTTTTTCAGCTCCTAAACCACCACCATATTTAATATCTTTATTTAAATTATACTGATATGTAGATAGAAAAGCGTTAAATTTTTAATATATTTCTTTGATAGATTTTTAAAAGACCAAGGTTTGTTTTCCATTGTTAAAAATTTTTCGAAAATCAAAAAACTCTAAATTTTCAAAAATCAAAAAAAAGACTCAAAATATTTTTAGGCTTACCGCAAGAGCAGGAGACACGTCTGAACACGCCGAGAGCAGGAAAGAAAATGAGTTTGAGCAGCCGTTAGCTGTTTTATACAGAGAGAAAAAAGGGGCGTGGTCTGCCGACGTCACGTGATCTTCTCAGGAGAAAATATCTTTCCCAGGTGAGTTTATACAAAACCGTTTTAAATTATATATTATTTTATCAGGGGATTGCCACCGTGAATCATATATAAAAATATAGGTATTATTTCTCGATTTTATAACATATGATCGGACTGTGGTTAGATAACCTCACTTTTACAATTTCGATAAGCTTTATAGCGAGCTGTTTATCAGCTGTGAATATGATTCATTTATAAAATTTATTTTAGGGAATCTCTTTTAAGCACGCTACACCTGCAAAGTAATAATTTTAATTACTGGTTTACTTAAAATACTCAAATTCTGTTTCTGGTAAATCTGAAAAAATTTAGGAGACTACAAAATGGTCGAAAAAAAATTTCGTGGCGTGTGCAACGGCTGAAATATAGATAAGAAAATTGTTATAGTTTTGAACAGCTTGTAAAATTGTGGGAAAAGTGTAGAGCCGTGCGCAAAACCGGAAACGATGATAAGAAAATCGCGATAATTTGAAAAAGTTCGTATATTTTAATGGAAAATGTGGCAAAAAAATCATGTTATTAGATAAGAAAAATTACAGCTTGTAAAATAAATTGCGCAATGACACGCTGACGTTGTGTCATAATGATATTAAAAAAGGATAAAAAATAAAACGTTTTAAATCAGAAAAAATATTTATTAATAAATATAAAATCTTATTTATTTACATATATAAGTATTCTATAACTAAACACTATTAGAGTTTTTACAATCACAATTGTACTCTTCATCGCAATGTTATACTTCCTCCTTTACGACAAAAAGAACAAAAAATTTGGTCTGCAATCGCTGCAGTCACAGGCTCGACCCCAATCACAATTAGGCCTGTTTACTCTAGAAAGGTATAACATGAAATAACTACCTGATCCTTAGGTAGTGTCTTTTATTCAATTATATCTGCCAGCCTAAGCTCTTCAATTATTTCACAAAATTCTTCATCTTCTCTGTCAAGTTGTTTTAATCGTTCCACAAGTACATTTGGGTCTGTCCAATTCTGGAGTATATTATTTACAGGGTAACGTCGTGTACTAATAGTAGTTGTTGGGGGTCTATTTTCTGAATTAAGTTTTGTTTTAACGAGGTCTTTGTTCATATATGCCATGTTTTCCGAAATACCTCGTATATTTCCCACAACTGATCTTGGTAGTGTACTTTTCAAATTTCCGCGGGTACGTTTGGTGCTTCTAAATAATGGTTTAATTATTTTATTGAACTTAGTTGGACATGACTGGTGTTTTAAATGTCCTCGGCGATTGCGATGCACACCTGTTAATTCCAACATTTGTTTATAATTTTGATGATCTTCGGGCGTAAAATCCTTTGGATTTTTAGCAAACAAAAGCGAATATAGACCAGAAGTTCCTTTAAACTTTGCATCGGTTAGCGAAATATTTTGACCGTCAAACTTAAGTTCTTTATTACCTAATTTCCATTGCGAGCCATCATAAACGGGGCCAAAGGCGTTATCATAATCATCACAAGTTTTCCAATATGTATCTAAATAGGAATTATTCTCTTCACTTATAGGGGGCACATCATTTCTTGGCTGTTGGGAAGGTGTTTCTTTCGTAGTTTTAATTTCGTGTGAAGACGGTTCACCTTGTACTAAGGTATTTTTTATTTGTTTTAACGGTTCTGTTACGGGTTTAAATATATTTTCGAGATGTTCTTCTCGATCACGCTCGTATTGTCTGAGCGCATTGTATTTTTCACGAATAGCTCTTGCGAGCTCTAATACGTGTTGCTTACGCAATGTCATGGTAACGAATGAAAAAACTATTGTGTACACCCCTATTTATAACCTCGGTATGTACTCGGACAGGTTCATACATGACCATAGATGACCATAAGTGATCATATATGTAAAACATAGCCGCGCATAAGCGACCATAAGCGACCATAAGTGACCATAGGCGACCATAGGCGCCCAAATGTGTAAATCATAGATGTGTATAAGCGACCATAAACAACCAATAGTCGTAATCATAGATGTGTATAAGCGACCATAAACAACCAATAGTCGTAATCATTGACGTTCATACGCGTACATAGAAGCCCCTAAATAACCTTTATTAACTAAAAAATAGGTACGAAGACATAAGTGAAGGACTAGTAGTACAAATAACGTGTTTTATAGATGATGTTTTAGTAAAACACTTTACGTATCATCTACAGAACCCCGCTGACAGCACATACTCTGGTGATCTTTACACATGGGGTGCCCATGAATATTCTTTCCACATCGGGGATGGTTCTTATGGTCACTTATGGTCGCTTATGGTCGCTTATGCGCGGCTATGTTTTACATATATGATCACATGGATCTTGAGGTATTATAGCATCTTGAATCATATTAAATAAAGACTAATTATTTGTTTTTTCTAGATGTCTACAATAAAAAATATTTTGAATTTAACATGTCTTTTAATCCTCTTTCCCCAAAAAAACAACAAAAAACACAAAAAATACTTACATAAATATTATTCCTCCCTAGGCGTCGGAGGGAAAGAATATTCATGGGCACCCCATGTGTAAAGATCACCAGAGTATGTGCTGTCAGCGGGGTTCTGTAGATGATACGTAAAGTGTTTTACTAAAACATCATCTATAAAACACGTTATTTGTACTACTAGTCCTTCACTTATGTCTTCGTACCTATTTTTTAGTTAATAAAGGTTATTTAGGGGCTTCTATGTACGCGTATGAACGTCAATGATTACGACTATTGGTTGTTTATGGTCGCTTATACACATCTATGATTACGACTATTGGTTGTTTATGGTCGCTTATACACATCTATGATTTACACATTTGGGCGCCTATGGTCGCCTATGGTCACTTATGGTCGCTTATGGTCGCTTATGCGCGGCTATGTTTTACATATATGATCACTTATGGTCATCTATGGTCATGTATGAACCTGTCCGAGTACATACCGAGGTTATAAATAGGGGTGTACACAATAGTTTTTTCATTCGTTACCATGACATTGCGTAAGCAACACGTATTAGAGCTCGCAAGAGCTATTCGTGAAAAATACAATGCGCTCAGACAATACGAGCGTGATCGAGAAGAACATCTCGAAAATATATTTAAACCCGTAACAGAACCGTTAAAACAAATAAAAAATACCTTAGTACAAGGTGAACCGTCTTCACACGAAATTAAAACTACGAAAGAAACACCTTCCCAACAGCCAAGAAATGATGTGCCCCCTATAAGTGAAGAGAATAATTCCTATTTAGATACATATTGGAAAACTTGTGATGATTATGATAACGCCTTTGGCCCCGTTTATGATGGCTCGCAATGGAAATTAGGTAATAAAGAACTTAAGTTTGACGGTCAAAATATTTCGCTAACCGATGCAAAGTTTAAAGGAACTTCTGGTCTATATTCGCTTTTGTTTGCTAAAAATCCAAAGGATTTTACGCCCGAAGATCATCAAAATTATAAACAAATGTTGGAATTAACAGGTGTGCATCGCAATCGCCGAGGACATTTAAAACACCAGTCATGTCCAACTAAGTTCAATAAAATAATTAAACCATTATTTAGAAGCACCAAACGTACCCGCGGAAATTTGAAAAGTACACTACCAAGATCAGTTGTGGGAAATATACGAGGTATTTCGGAAAACATGGCATATATGAACAAAGACCTCGTTAAAACAAAACTTAATTCAGAAAATAGACCCCCAACAACTACTATTAGTACACGACGTTACCCTGTAAATAATATACTCCAGAATTGGACAGACCCAAATGTACTTGTGGAACGATTAAAACAACTTGACAGAGAAGATGAAGAATTTTGTGAAATAATTGAAGAGCTTAGGCTGGCAGATATAATTGAATAAAAGACACTACCTAAGGATCAGGTAGTTATTTCATGTTATACCTTTCTAGAGTAAACAGGCCTAATTGTGATTGGGGTCGAGCCTGTGACTGCAGCGATTGCAGACCAAATTTTTTGTTCTTTTTGTCGTAAAGGAGGAAGTATAACATTGCGATGAAGAGTACAATTGTGATTGTAAAAACTCTAATAGTGTTTAGTTATAGAATACTTATATATGTAAATAAATAAGATTTTATATTTATTAATAAATATTTTTTCTGATTTAAAACGTTTTATTTTTTATCCTTTTTTAATATCATTATGACACAACGTCAGCGTGTCATTGCGCAATTTATTTTACAAGCTGTAATTTTTCTTATCTAATAACATGATTTTTTTTGCCACATTTTCCATTAAAATATACGAACTTTTTCAAATTATCGCGATTTTCTTATCATCGTTTCCGGTTTTGCGCACGGCTCTACACTTTTCCCACAATTTTACAAGCTTTTCAAAACTATAACAATTTTCTTATCTATATTTCAGCCGTTGCACACGCCACGAAATTTTTTTTCGACCATTTTGTAGTCTCCTAAATTTTTTCAGATTTACCAGAAACAGAATTTGAGTATTTTAAGTAAACCAGTAATTAAAATTATTACTTTGCAGGTGTAGCGTGCTTAAAAGAGATTCCCTAAAATAAATTTTATAAATGAATCATATTCACAGCTGATAAACAGCTCGCTATAAAGCTTATCGAAATTGTAAAAGTGAGGTTATCTAACCACAGTCCGATCATATGTTATAAAATCGAGAAATAATACCTATATTTTTATATATGATTCACGGTGGCAATCCCCTGATAAAATAATATATAATTTAAAACGGTTTTGTATAAACTCACCTGGGAAAGATATTTTCTCCTGAGAAGATCACGTGACGTCGGCAGACCACGCCCCTTTTTTCTCTCTGTATAAAACAGCTAACGGCTGCTCAAACTCATTTTCTTTCCTGCTCTCGGCGTGTTCAGACGTGTCTCCTGCTCTTGCGGTAAGCCTAAAAATATTTTGAGTCTTTTTTTGATTTTTGAAAATTTTGAGTTTTTTGATTTTCGAAAAATTTTTAACAATGGAAAACAAACCTTGGTCTTTTAAAAATCTATCAAAGAAATATATTAAAAATTTAACGCTTTTCTATCTACATATCAGTATAATTTAAATAAAGATATTAAATATGGTGGTGGTTTAGGAGCTGAAAAACAGCTTTTACGTAACAGTTTACAAGAGGTCATAGACCATTCTAAAAAAGAAGCTAATTATGTAAAGGGTGATAAAATCAGGGTCATTATTCAAAACTCTGGTTTTAATAATCCGATAAGTACGGAAACGGTTACTAAGCTTAATACCGATACTCTTTTAGATCTCGTCGAAAACATCGTTACGTCAGATCAGAATGTCGATATTAAAGGTACAACCTTCGACGTACAGATATTTAAAGTACCACGCGGTAAAGGTCATAGTAAAAAAATAATTAATTTAGCAGAAAATCGTATATCAAAAAGAAGTATTACAAGGATAAACAACAGTGATGCTTTGTGCGGTGCTCGTGCTATAATAGTAGCCCTTACATATCACACCAATGAAATCTTGGGTAAAAAACTATCGGCATCAGACATAAGACACATTAGATTGGGTAGATCTATACAAACTAACCTAGCCCGTTCATTATGTCGTAGACTGGGCGGTGACTACGTATGTGGGTTCTCTTTACAAGATCTTAAACGAGCAGAAGAGTTATTAGATGTACAGATTAAAATTATTTGTGCTGAAAATTTCAACACAATTATTTACGAGGGTAAGGAAAAACCTGTAAAATTATACTTGTATAAAAATCACAATCATTTTGATGTTATAAGTAAGATGGCTGGTTTTCACGGCCGTAACTATTATTGTTATAAATGTGACACGTGCTACGATCATAAACAAAAACATAAATGTAAAATTTACCGAAATGTAACTTGTGTAATATGCAACAGCATGGCATCGATAGTAAAAACAAAATCTTTTGTGAAAACTGTAACAGGTATTGCTATAATCGCGAGTGTCTGTCTAATCACGAAGAAGTTTGTAAAAAGGTATACAGGTGTACAGGGTGCAACAAGTTTCTTAGTCGTGAAAAATTTCACAAGTGTGGTTTTTCATACTGTAGAAACTGCGACGATTTTGTAGAGACTAATCATCAATGCTACATGACTAAGAAACCTGCCAAAGGAGGTATATGTAACGTGCCCTGTGAATGCAACGGTCGTAGCATTGGAATGAATAAGGGTTGTAAATATAATAAATATAAAAAAACTTCACCTATTTGCACAGAACCTTGTACTTGTAATGGTATGTCAGAAGATAAAATACAGAGGTGTACCTACAACGAAAAGTATATTTTCTTCGACTACGAAGCTATGCAAGATACCGGTATACATATACCTAATTTAGTAATAGCCCACGACTTTGATGGTATCAAATATACTTTTACAAATAATGACGAATTTTGTCAGTGGCTTATATCCGAAAAACATCGAGGATATACAGCGGTTGCTCACAATGCAAAAGGTTACGATTCATATTTTATTTTGAAATATTGTGTGGAGAACACAATAAAACCTTTCACTATTTACAACGGTTCTAAATTAATGTTGTTAGAAGTTCCTCACATAAAGTTGAAAATAATCGATAGTTCAAACTTTGTGGCTGGTCCTCTAGCAGCATTTCCAACAACATTCGAATTAAAAGAATTAAAAAAAAGGTTATTTTCCACATTATTTTAATACAGTGGAGAACCAAAATTACGTAGGCCCCCTACCAGATGTTGAATATTATGGGGTTAGCACTATGAAAGTTAAACAAAGAAATGAGTTTTTAGAATGGTACAAAGAACATAAAAATGATATCTTTGACATGCAGAAAGAAATACAGGCCTATTGCGATTCCGACGTTGATATTTTAAGAAGAGGTTGTTTGACATTTAGGAAAGATTTTTTGGAAATAGCCAACATTGATCCGTTTCAATACCTAACAGTAGCCAGTTTATGTATGGGTATTTTCCGTTCTAAATACTTGGTACCTAAAACAATAGCTAGTGTAGAGGATGAAAGAAAAGAACAGTTTAGCCAGATCTCTATTACGTGGTTAAACCAGTACCCTAACGTACGTCACGCTTTAAATGGTGGTGAAGTAGTTATCTGCGGAAAACCCGTGGATGGATTTCTTGAGGCGACAGAAAAGCCGACAGTTTTCCAATTTTCCGGCTGCTACTGGCACGGGTGCCCTAAATGTTACAATCCCACAACTATTAATAAAGTTAATAACGAAACCATGGAAGACCTTTATGAAAAAACAAGACGTAGAAGTCAACAAATTATAGATGCTGGCTACAATTTAGTTGAAATGTGGGAATGTGATTGGCTCAAATCTGCTGAATTTAAAAAAGCTAAACCTGTAGAATTTGATGAGTCTTTAAAGCCTAGAGATTCATTCTTTGGAGGCCGAACCAATGCTGCAAAATTAAAGGTAACAGGTAAAAAACTCAGGTACATTGATGTGGTTTCCCTGTATCCAACCGTTAATTATATGGATTTCTATCCAGTAGGATTTCCCGTAAAAATATTTAAACCCGAAACATATGATCCTACATGGTTCGGGTTGATAAAATGCACTGTTTTACCTCCTCGTGAGTTGTATCACCCTGTATTACCGGTGAAAACTACAAAATTAACATTTGCCCTCTGTCGTACCTGCATGGAAAACAATACGTCGGTATGTACTCATACAGACTCAGAACGTGTGTTTACAGGTACTTGGACCACTTTGGAAATAAATAAAGCAATAGAAAAAGGATACAAAATTATCAATATATCCGAAGTGTGGCACTTTGAACAAAAAACGAATGAGTTGTTTAAAGGATATGTAAGGGATTTTATGAAAATCAAGTTAGAAACGAGCCCGCATAGCTATGAATCAAACGAAGCATATGCCAAAGCCATCAAAGAAACAATGGGCATCGAACTGGATATTAACAACATTAAGTCCAACCCCGGTAAGAGGGCTATTGCCAAAATAGTTTTAAATAGCTGCTGGGGTAAATTCGGTCAAAGAACTAACATGAGTGTGTCTAAATATATCACAGATACCAAAGATTGGTATGACATATTATTGGACGATAAAATAAATATATCTAATTGTGTTTTTATTAACGATGACATTGTTCAAGTCACCTATAAATACAAAGATCAGTTTTACGAAGATCCGAAATCTACCAATATTTTTATAGCGACATTCACTACATCCAACGCACGTCTCAGGTTGTACGAAATGTTAGATAAATTAGGTGAGGCTGTAGTTTATTACGATACTGACTCTATTGTTTATATAGACGATGGTCAAAATACCGTACCCACAGGCGAGATGTTGGGTGATTGATTTAGATTTAGACTTTTAAGATGAATAAGTTTTATAGTTATTGTTACAAAACCTCAATACGATTAGTAGGTATCCTCACTACTTGGCAACATCTCGCATTTTTCAATAGTTATTGTTAGGTAAAAAATATTACAGCTATAGATTTATATGTGTGTTGTACAAAACTTTTAACAGCTGTAGCAATGTTTTATTTCTATCGGCATAATTTGATTTAAAGAAATGACAACGTCTGTATCAAAAACACCTTATCGGGTTGAGGAGGAGGTGGCAACGTCGCTTTGGAGTAAAATATTCATTGTTCGTTGAAACCTCGAATATCGTTTCTTTATTCCTGTTTCAGATAGATAACACAATAATACCCCGTTATATACAAAGTACTCATTTCTTATCATTTCAAAAGATTTAATTTTATATCACAAATTTATTTACAATATTATCAATTTTTAGGTTCACCTTGAAACAAAAACTGCAATTTTCCCATGCACCAATGCAGCAAAGGCATGCGGAAGCGAAACCGCGAAAACCGTAAATTATTTGCAAGCTGGATATTCAGGAGACTACGACTAGCCTTGAACACATTTTATATCAAACACAAAATGGTATTTCTGTTATTTGTTCATTAATGATAAATAATTTTACATTTTATATTTAAGCGCCAAAACGATAATAATTACTAGGTCTGTGGTTTTTAAATAGCTCGACTTTTATCACTTTCTATAAGCTTTTATTTTTCGAACGATAATAAATGCAAGATTTCTGTACACTACGAACAACCTTAAAACTCTTCACCTGCCAGCCGCGCTAGTGACGTCATCTGTATTTCTTGGAAGGGCTATTTTTAGAACACCTGGCGCCCTGGGGTGGCGGTGGGGAGGGGAGGGGGAGGGGCGGGGCAAATCTAGTAACTTTTTTAGTAACTTTTCTTGTAACTAAAAGATGTATACATCAGCCCCTTCTACAAAATATTTACGTAATATAATATCTTATAGCCTGTGTTTTTTTTTAATGCACTCCGCTTACAAAATATTCAAAAATATCCTAATTGATATCGTGTGTTCAGTGTGGACAAATGTAGCTAAAATATCTACATAACACCTGCAATCCGACCAATAATAACAGAGATGCAAGTGTTCTTATGACATCCTGTATAACGATCGAACGTGTCCATCCTGTATATTGATCGTGACCTAACGCAAATATTATATGTTACAAGCCACCCGGTACGAAATTCTTAGTAATATTTCAACATAAGTTACTTTTCCGGTACGGCACTGGCGAGAGCTGATAAGAACCGATAAGCGGCCTCTTACGACACTGACCACATCCTGATAAGAGCTGATAAGAGTCGGCGGGCTGTCTGGCTGAAGTGCAGCTACGCCTACTAACATCTTTGTTGCTATTTCTGCAATTTAATAGCTTCTTCTTGATAAGAATGTCTATAGGGTGATTAGAGTGTAGTTGGCCGAGTGCTGTTAGTGAAATTTATGCCCCTCTCCCACTGTAAAAATTTGTATAAAACTTTTTATAAAAACATTTTATAAAAATGACGTCACATAAAAACTTTTTATAAAAATGGATGCCTTGTCCCACTGTGAAAATTTCCATAAATATTTTTATAAAAATGGTCAGCTGACACAACTATAATATTGCCAAAATCAATCATACATTAGCTGAAGTGAGTCTGGCTTGTGTTCATAGATAAAGATAACCTGCTTATGTTTCTCAACGTGAGTGATAGAGAAAAGTATAATAAGAGTTCCTGTATTATCAGTTGGCGTCACGTTAATCGGAGTTCCGCTAGTTATAGGTACAAAAACTAATTTTTACAGGCGGGATATTCAAATTTGTTAATTTCGATTATGGGTAGGTAAATTTTACAATTTATCTTACAATTGTTTATTGGGTATAATTACTTCATTACAAAAAATAAAATTATATTCCATTTTTTGGGATGAAATCATTACAATGAACAATTTTAAGACAAATAATTTAGATAAATAATAAAAGAGTACACATTTAAATGTTTTATTAACACCTACATAATAACATAAAAAAATTCAAAAAAATATTTGTCTATTAAACATAAGACTGATATATACTGTTCTATATATCAAAAATTAATCAGATCAAATTTTATCATGATAATGAATGATAACGAAGAGTAAAATAAAATTTCAATTCAATTGAAAACAAACACAAACATTAACAAGCCCTCCAGTTCAACAACCATTCGAGCAGGATCAG
Organism: Galeruca laticollis; assembly: GCA_963921935.1. Classification (NCBI taxonomy): domain Eukaryota; kingdom Metazoa; phylum Arthropoda; class Insecta; order Coleoptera; family Chrysomelidae; genus Galeruca; species Galeruca laticollis. The sequence goes on from OY998177.1 coordinate 175,512,852, forward strand.
CCCTCAAATAAATTTTACAAATTGTAGAATAAATCATTTATACATAAACAAAGAAGATTGGAGAATTAATATGTTCAAAAGTTTTAAATTTATTTGTTGAAGATCCTCTCATTGCTCTTGTTTTTTATAATAAATGATAATTGTAAATGCGTAGAAAAAATAATGTATGCAACTTTCATGTATAATGGCCATTAAAATACACTTGCATGTATCCTACAATATGCTTGTATATTAATGATCGTTACATAAAATACTATAATATCTATATCATTAATTGATCACACAGTTTACATATTATTGATCTCAAAATTACATCTTTTTACTAAAATTACATTATATTTTAGAAAGTTAATAAAATATAACATCGAATTGCACATTGAGTTAGGTATTTCAAAATTATTGGCAACAAAAAATACTTTAAGAAAAAAGGAAAACTAAATTCTCCATTTCCATGAAAACAGGAATAAGTGTGAAACAAAAAAATTTAAACAGTACCTCAAGTTACCAACGAAAAAAATTATTTTTGTTTGTTACTCCTCTTAGCAGCATTATCATTTTTTCAATTAATAATGGAACACAAACTTTTATGAGTTGAAAAAACACGTATGATTTATGTTCTTTACTTTTACCAAGAGTTCAGTTTTTCTAACAATACTTCCTACATGACCTAAAAGTGGTAAAATGTTATATACAGTGACATGCAGTATTAAAAGAAATTTGACGACTACTCTTCGTACATAAATCAGAAGTTTTATCATCAAGTCAGTAAAACTATAGTGAACGTCTAAAATACCTGTTTGCAATTTTTAGCCTTACATTCGCAATTAAAAATTGTCAGAATTTGAATCATTTTTAATTCTGTACCTAAAAACTGGAATTCAAAATGAAAGGGTCTGTTATTGACCATGAAGGTTTGTTAGAGTTAGCAGTACAGCTTTTTTATCAATCCATGCCAGCGCTGGATCTAATTTTTAATTAAAATATTGAATTAGACAGTTTAACTACTATTTAATATTGTGATTACTACTTGATAAATGCCTTTTGTTAATTTAAAACTTCTATTTCTCTGATCTTTTAGTAATATGCATTTTCTTCTTCTTGGCAGATAAATTACTGACTCTAGTTTCATTTATTTCACTTAATCCCAGATTCCAAACGTTGTCTTTTAGGTAAATGTTCAAATTGAGTTTTCTTTGAAGTATCGTTATTGTTACAAAAAATAAGTTTTCTTTTTTACTGGTAATACTGTATTTTCAAAAGCTTGGGCAGTATATATGGGTGTTTTTACTATATTCAACTATACTTTTAGAGGTGTATAATATCATGGCTGTAAACATAAAGCAAATTTAATAAGTCTTATGCGTAATGTACTTGTAAATGCATTATAAAATTTAAAAAATATTTTGATCTTAAACTCCAAATTGCGAAGTGGCCAAAAATTTTTACTACTTATTACAATTTTTTTGAAATACAACTATGACGAATTCTACCTAGTGATAACATGTTGAAGGTTCACTCACTTCTATTTACATGATTAAAACTAAAATCCTAAACAGATTAAAAACGAAACTAATCCTACTAACTCTTGACACAACATATTTCCGTGTTTATAGCAATTTTTATTTTTGACACTTTTGCCAAAGACAATCTACAAAAACATAATTATACTTTTCTCTATAGACATTGGCAATAAACTTTGGCTTTCGAGTTTCAAATCGTGAAACTGTGCGCGCATCTTTAAATTCAAACTTCCTCGATGCTGGTGGGGCATAAACATCCAATCACTTTACTAGTTCCGTAATAGTATATTACGTAACGTGTGTTGTCAGAAGCATTTTACGCACGAACGGAAAAGTTACGCACGAAGCCGCGTAGCTGCGAGTGCGTAACTCCGTGAGTGCGTAAAATGCGTTACAACACGAGTTACGTACTATACTTTACCTACGACCCACTTGTACCTTTGTTTATAATCTTATTAAGGTATTTAAAGTACAAGTAAAACGTACATCCTCGATTCCCAGCCAAGTTTTATAAAAGTCGCTCCTCGATGCCCAGCCAAGCATCTTAGAAATTCACCCTCGATGCCCAGTCAAGTTTCGTAAAAGTCCGTCCTAAGTAGTATTTATTTTTATTAAAAATGTATGTAGAATTACCGGAATTGCATAAAATAGCGTATACGCCTCTCGACTAAAGTGACATCAATCCCTTAGGTGGATTACTTCCCTCAGGAATCAAACACCACCCGCGGAATTAAATGGGCCACTTTAGTCGCTTGGTGTATAATATACTATTGTTTACTAATATGAGATACATTCAGACAGCTAAAAGATGCGGATTGAATGAAACGGAACCAATTATCATATAATTCCAAATAACTCTTAGTATTAAATGCCAGCTCATATCTAATAAATGTTATCTACCATTTATATATAGAATAAAATACAACGTCAAATGTCTAAGTGATACATTTTGAATAAAATGGCTATGTCTATTGACAGTTGCTAAGTGGTTGCTATGGAAGCCGTGCGATTTACTTTACAGCCGTGCGTTTTGTTTTACCGTGCGTAATAGACGTCTTACATTGATTGCCGCCGATGTATTTTTGACTACTTACAGGGGTGGTCGTTGGTAAATATTTTTACGAGATGTCATTTTTATAAAAATTTGTGTTGCCACACTATCAAAATGGTGTTTATAAAGTCTCTTATAAAAAAATTTATACAAACTTTTTCAATGGGAGTCGGATATTATAAGGACATTTTTGCGGTTTATTATTTGGATTTCCTTGAGGGCTTCTAAGATGGCAGAATGGGATAGATATGAAGGGGGGTAGTATGTAGGAGTCCTCGGAGTACAAGGCGACCCGAATTTTGTATTGGTTTTTTGAAGCATCTGTTCATACTATACCTTATAAATTCGACCGTATTTATTAAGGTTCTTGATGATTCTTGTTCCATTAAGGTTGTTGAAGTCTCTGATTTATAAAGGTAGACCAGGCTTAGGTCTGCGATAGGGCAAGCTTTTGTTCCGGGAGGGGAGGGGGGCGAGAGTCTATTGATAGGATATCATAAATGTTTGGGAATTGCAAATTCATTTTGAATAAATATGTTTTGACTCTGTGATAGAAAGGAGAGAGTAGTTGAGCTGGATAAAAATTTAGTTTTGAAACAATCGGATAGGACATCGGCAGAGTTATAGACGACCGCTCCATAATAAAGTTTAGATCTAATCAATGAATTATAGGTGTGCAGTAAACTTGAGTAACCTGCGCCCCAGTTTTTTAATGCGAGTGACCTGAGTAAATTAATTCCAGGTTGGCATTTTATCTTTAATGTCAATGTTCCATGTTAATTTCGATCGAGTATCATGCGTTGAAAATTATTTCTCTCACATATCCTATATTTTGTCCATATAGATATAGATTTTAAGGTTGTGGTTGAGTTCTTGTTTAGAAACATAACGCTTTTGTTTTTTTTTATTTTATTTGCAGCATAGTAAAAGAGTGAATGCATAATCTCACATATTCTTCAACAGCAGTCGAAACATTATTCCAACCTACGCCAGGGTTAGATTCAGAACGAGAGGACATAGAGAGGACTCAATTATTGACAAATGTGAACGTAGGCTAATAAAATTTCCTTTTGGTACTATACGAGGGATAAGTTAAGAATAAAAATGAAAATTAGATATGATATTCTTTGTGACAAGCTTAATAATATTGAATTGGATTTTGCACTCAGCGAAATAAACTTAAAAACTAAACATTATTCTAAAATTCGGTTTGGGAAAATTGTTAAAAAATTGAATTGGTTGTTGTCAGGAAGGTGGGTTTGTTTCCATTCAGGTGAAGGTGACTCGAATATAATCGATATTTCTTTCACCGACAATTTGTTTAATGAGGTTGAAGAAACTGGTTACAACCAGGCTAGGGACACTGCAGACCATACCATCTATAGAGCCTGTCGAGTAACTAAAATCGGTAGATAATTCCAAAAAATTGACGAAAACTGTAACGTCGTAAGTAATCAAATTTTATTGATTTTTATAACTGCGAATGCGCGATATCATATTGCTCGTCCCAATCCCCACATGTTTTATGTTATACTGTTATCATTTCTTATTTCAAGTGTAGAGGTTATTTTAAGGTTACGGTATTTTGGTGTATTTTTTTAATTGCTATAGTGTAATATTTATCTGTTGTTTCGTTGCTTTATTGTTATTAATTGAAAAGACAATCTCAAAGTGTATTCTGAAGGAGTCTAATAAGTGGTGTACTCGGTAAGTTTTATTAAAAAAATTTGAGCATTTTTTCTTTCACAATTAACAACCATTATCTTTATTTTTATAAAACACAGTATTTTTACTAATCTAATCGACAACTTTAGAGATCATGGTTGTTCTTTACATTAGCTAAACTGAAAATTGCCGCATTAATAAAGTAAATATTTGTTTTTACAGTTTTGTTCCTCCAACCCAGGAAGATAAAATTAATATGGCTGAAAAGCAGTGATAATAAATCATTAAATTTGTCGACGAGGAAACGATGGAGGATATGATCCCTTCATTTTCAAAAACAGTGTTTCTTTAGATTTGAGAAAGATGAAGAGAGGTTATTAAAACAGTTTGATTTGCCTTCCCATATGAGTGGAAATTAACAAAAATTGATGGTAAGTTTTATTGTATTCAATATAGCATGCTATAATTTTGGACATTTTAAAATGCAAATTGAGTGAATGAAAAGACGAGTACTGAGTGTGTAATTTCATTAAAATTCCAGATAAGCGCTTTCAGCCATTAGACCATTCTGAAAGCTCTCGTCAAGAAAAAAATATACAGAAGGTGTCAAAAAACATCAAACCCTGTAACTGCTACATACAATGAAATAAAATGTTTGATGTTACATACTTATTTAACTAAAATTTGTTAATATTACTCTATAAAGAGCGTGTACAATTGTAATTCACATAACGAAACGTCTAATTTGAAATTACCAACTAAACGATATGTGTGTACACCCTCTTCATAGGGTAATTTTAACAAATTTTACTTAAATAATGATGTAACATCAAACATTTTATTCCATTGTATGTACATTGTACCTGTTGTATGTTTTTCTGTTGTCGACAGCTTTGAGAATGACCTAATGGCTGAAAACGCTTAGCTGGAATTTTAATCAAATGACACACTCGGTACTCGTATTTTCATTCACTCAATTTATATCTAGTGTGTACACCATACTCAGACAATTCCATTTTAAAATGTATCCATTGAAAAAATAATAATCTGGGTTTTATTTTATATTATAGATATTCCCTCTACCAGCTATGGGATGGAAGGTTTTGACACATTGCCGATTTTCATATATAGCCCATGGTGTGACAATTTATGGGAAATGAAAGTGAGTAATTACTTTTGTTGAGGCATTACGTATTTGATGGTCTAGCGGTAACCAAAAATCCAAAATATCCAATAAAGACAAAAAATAAAAAAATAGTTAAAAATCAAGAAATTCTAAATAAATCGAAAGCTCCAAAAAAGTAATTGAAAAAAAACAAAAAAAATTTATACATTCAAACATTTTTTGATATTTTTTTGGCTTAGTACAAAAACATGTGTAAACTTATTATTTCGATAGTAAGCGGATTTTTGTTTTCTTTTGCTGACATAAATTTTCAAACATATTTGTGTGTTAACTTATTTATTGTTGTTATTTTGTGTGTTTACTTGTAGAACCTCAACCAGAAACGAGAAAGGACTTCCACGAGACGGTGAGATTTTTAAGAGCCCTTAAGAAACATTTTGACAATCATAGACTGCCAGGAGCTGCAGAGTAACTTAAACTGCCTTATGCGATGGTTTCATAAGAACGGAATGCTTTTAAATGTAGAAATATACAAATATGCAATATACTAGGTTTAAGCTTGTGATATAAACCTATTTAATACTTCCAGTAAAGAAATAAAGATGTGTTTTAATTGGAAATGAAATGTTTGATATATTATTTTAAATGTTGTACAGTCACAAGTGCTGTTTAGCACTCTTATATGTAATTACTTGGCATCTTGTATTTACAGAGCTGGGCAGTAGTTAACAACTTTTCCTATAAAAATATTTTAATTACTTTTGTTCTAACATTCACAGTAATTATACTCAAATGTTTTCTTTCACAGAAAGTTGCCAAAAATAGTAGTTAACAACTCATTGCTGACACTTCTTTTGATTAGGTAAGTAGCAGTTATACTCCAGCAGTTTGTCCAGCTCTGTATGTTTATACGAGTGTAATAATCAATTAATATAAACTTATCATAAATAATTTTCTACTAATCTAGAATGTATGTTACTCAAATTATTTTTCAATTATTGCATTGTTTTTACATTATAGTTTATTCATTGTCATTCTGTTTGTTAAGAAGAGTACTTTGTGAACGAAATTATTTGTTGTGTATTTTTATACCAAAATAAATAAACTGTTTGTTTATATGATTACTGTTTTATTTTTTCAATTTAATTAACCATTTATGATCCATCATTTGATATTTCATTTAATTTAACTCAACATCTAATCATTATTGAGTTAAATTGAATGAAATGTTAAATGATGGACTATAAATGATTATTTTGAAATAAAATAATTAGAATACAGTAAATTTGAATATACCGCCAAAAACCTAAAATTACAGAAATCTTTTCAACATCACTCAATTGTTTAGTCGACAGGCTCTTTAGATGGCGCCACAATCAGTGTCTCATCTATCTGTGGGTTATCTGTGGTTCCAACATATTGACAAACAACTTAAATATTGATTTTTTTAATAATTTAAATGCGGGAAATAACAATAAAATTGTTGACCTTTGTTTAAAAGATAATTGAGTTTCTTGATAAGGGTTTGAAATTTACTCCTAAGATTTTCAACAATACCACTATTACTGAAAATTCAATCATTGACATGGAATGTTGTCTGAATAAATTGAATAGTGATGAAGCTGACTTCTTGAGGAGTTTTTTAGACGAAAAGGTCATCTCGCATGAGGAAAAAATAGAGACACTTCTGATAAATTCCACAAACGAATTATCAGATCTATAGGGAAGAAAATCAGCGATAATGATTTGATTGCCGTGAAAACGGATAATGGTAACGCACTAATTATTCTTTATAGATCTGATTACATCACCAAGGTTGAAAACTTTTTAGTAAATAACAATGAACACTTTAATGAACTTAGAAATAACTCATTAGAAACATATTTTCGAAATCTAAAATCTCTTTTGTCTTCTTATAAGGGTTTTTTTGAATCAATTAATCTTAACGTTAGAACACCAATGAATTACTCTGCACTTAGATTGTATGGCTTACCAAGAATGCATAAAAGGATCACCCTATAAAACCAGTTCTCTCATTTGTTAACTCACATTGTTCGTTAATCGTTCGTTAACAAACTCTTTTGAATTCTAATGATTTGGTAAAGAAAATTAAAGACATTGAACTTCCCTCGAACGCCATTCTAGCTTCGGTTGATGTAACCAACTTATACACCAATCTTCCCGTGGAACTAACCTTGGGTCTCATTAGGCATTTATTGATTGATTCATCGTTGGATGACTATGTGGTGGAGAATGTTTTCAGTTTATTGTCATTAGTATTACAACAAAACTTCTTCATGTTTAATAATAAAATTTATGAACAGAAGAAGGGTCTTGGTATGGGAAATCCACTAGCTCTTCTCTTGGCAGATATCTTTATGGACTTTATAGGGAGACACATTTTCAATAGCCAATTCTCAGGAAATATTGTTTCCTGGTATAGATATGTCGATGACGTGGTCTTCGTTTTTCAAGGGGATGTTAACGTTTTAAATGGTGATTTTTTAAGTTTTATTAACAACTTACACATAGACCTCAAATTAACTTTGGAATTGGAAAATAACTACACTCTCAATTTCTAGAATTTATCTTTGGAGAGGGTTAATCAGCACGTTTCTTTTGGCATATATAGAAAGAATAGTCAGACACCTCATGTTATTTCTAGTGACAGAAATCATCCTTTTCAGCAGAAGCTTTCGTCGTTCAGGTCATACGTTCATCGGCTTTTTTTGATTCCAATGTGTCCTGATGATTTTAATAAAGAATTAGAAAGTATCAAACTTTTAGCAATTAAAAACGGTTACTCCACAACTCTAATTGACAATTTAATTAATAGAAAGATGGATAAGCTTTTAATAAATGACTCATATGCATTAGACACAAATGAACAACAATAATTTGTTAGCATTTCTTACTACGGTCCACTTTCCTATCAATTGGCCAACATTATTCAGAATAGAACAGAATAGAAAGTAGCCTTTAAAACTCCACTAAACATAAAAATTATCTTTTCTCGAACCAAAGACGCAATTTCACAATTTGATAGAAATGGGGTTTATAAATTGACTTGCAACAATTGCACCGCTGAATACATAGAGCAGTGTGGTAGGAGGTTTGAGTTGAGAATTCATTTGACAAGGAACAGTTCCGTTTTCTATAGACATTTGCAATTTAATAACCATACTGTTGTGGTGGAAGACAATTCTAAATCTTTCCATGTTTTTGAACATGTAACTGAACGCTTTGGAGAACTTAGAAATTTTTAAATCAATTAATAATGAAAATACTATATCATTAAATTTAAAATCAACTATTGAAGTTCCACCTCTGTTTAGGATTTGAGATTATAAAAAATTATCTTCACTTGAGTGTGTTAACGATCAAATTATTTAAAATATTAGTTCGTCTAATTCTGTTGTTTTGTCTTGTTTTTGCTGTTTAGTTTGAATTCCCATCATGACGTACGGCACGGAAGTCCGCGAGGACACCAACAAGACGAAACAAACGCTAAGGGTGGCCGAGATGAAAACACTGAGAACAATAGTGGGGAAAACAAGAAGAGACAGAGTAAGAAACACAGATGTCAGAGAGCAGTGCGGGATACAGGATATTATGAGATGGGGAAGACAACGTAAGAGGCAGTGGTACAACCATGTAAGACGGATGGACGAGAACAGACTTCCGAGAATAGTCCTAGAAAACAACCCGCCCGGCTCAAGACCTCCCGGGAGACCACCTAAAAGGTGGAAAGATAGTTGGCAATCCACCTCCCAGGAAAAGATGCAGAGGCAGCTTCAGAAGTAATAGATCGACAGATCTCCAAGAAGTAGAAGAAGAAGTTTGAATTCATGCTGTTATCCGTCCTGTGTGAAGTTTTTAATTGACTGGTGAGAGACAGTTATTTGAATAGAATCAGAATTGCTATAATAAATTTACCATCATAATTGTAGCATAAGTCGGAACTAGTCGGCATGTGGTAATAAAAATTTTGTACGAATTTAAGGATTTTAATACATTTACACCTACACCTATTTTGCTTATGTTTTTGTTGTGTTGAAACGCAATCCACTTATTTCTGATTGTTTACTCGATGGTTTTATGTATTGTTGCAATATTTTTCCTCTGCAGTAGATAATCAGGTTATTTGCGTATAGTCTGCATTTTACAGATGATTTACAGTTTGTTATGATCAAGTGAATTGCTATTAGAAACCATGTCGAACTGAGATTCGACCCTTGTAGTATACCGTTTTCTTGGGTGTTCAGCTGCGGGTACCTATAGTCTATCTACTCGCACTTGATGATACTGTCGATGTTCTAGGAAGTTCGAGATATTTCATTGTCATGGTCAGTAGAATCAAAACTTAGGTTATTTCTTTTAAAAAACATGACATAGGCTTGAAATAAGAGAGGAAGTAGAAAAATAATATTAAATAATTATGATAATATCGCACGTTCTTTATTGTATTTCTTAGTTCTGGTAATGGAAGCCTATTATATATAAATTTTTGTTTTATTTCTCTTATATTTTCAACTGTTATACCTCGTATAGCATAGTTTAAAATTCAATTCACAGGAAATTACATATGAAGAATCCCAACCACATAGTTAAATTCAACTTTTTTTAACGTAATCCAAAAATATGTTTTTCACATTCAAATTAGTTATAAATGTTCAAATCATCAAACTTTATAATATTTTCTTCAACGCAAATTTATTATAATTATATAGATTGAAGAATTTATGATACATAATTTATACAAAATAATATAAATGGAGTATAAAAACAGATGAAGGTTAAATAATTTCCATAATAACAGTATATAACCATGCTAATGTAATTAATGGAATTTGATAATTATGACTATAGCTCAGAACATATCAACTTAAAAAACTCATTACACGCAAAAATTTTGTTATACATATATAAAATCACCTAGATTCAGGAAATCGTTGAAAATCATATACTAATCGTTTTATGTGAGAAAAGTATTTGTTGATAGGAGTCGTTCTATATAAAGTAAGTACTGTACGTCTTTTTTCTTTTGTTTTCTATAGTCTCTCTATCATACAATACAACTTGGAAGATACTTGGACGAAACTTGGATGATACTTGAATGATACTTGGAAGGAGCTTGGATGATATGAAACTTAGAAGATGCTTGGACGAACCTTGGAAGAAACTTGGATGATACTTGGATGAGACTTGGATAATACTTGGATGATACTTGGATGATACTTAAAAATACTTGGAAGATACTTGGAGATACTTGGAAGAAACTTGGAAGCAATTTGGAAGATTCTTAAGGATACTTGAAAGAAGCTTGGATGATACTTTGAAGAAGCTTAGAAGAAGCTTGTGTTGGAAGAAGCTTGGAAGAGGAAGAAAGTTGGATGATACTTGGATGATACTTAGATGATACTTGGAAGAAACTTGGAAGAAACTTGGGAGAAGCTTGTATGATACTTGGAAGATACTTGGATGATACTTGGATGATACTTGGATGATACTTGGATGATACTTGGATGATACTTGGATGTTAATTGGAAAATACTTGGACGACACTTTGAAAACTTGAAAAGACTTGACAGGCACAAAAGCACTAGCACTAATATATCTCACCCTCCCCCCTTAAAAAAATATTAATAAACTTTTTCTTGACGAGACTTAAATAACTTAACCCTTCCTTATGCAACAAAAAAAAATCAACTTTACACACCTCTCTCTTGCACCGTGAAAGAGCCGGAGCCACTACAGACAAACGTCTTTGATCACAAAACTTATATACAAAGACAACCTCATTAGAGTCAGATAGAGACTCTCTTATACCTAGTCTTGCACTCGTATCCGCAATGCCACGTGGTTCGTCTTATTCATATTCGACCTTTACTAGACACTTCTAAATTCTCTATCCTACACATTTCTAAAACCACGTTCTTACAAAAATCACCCAATTTCGCTGCTAATTGCTCCTGCCTCTCTCTCCGGTTGATTTCTAGCTGGAAACACCAATCACCCACAAAACTACGAATTTTCTATATACTTTTTCTCAACTTCTCATACACTTCTCCAAAACTGAATTTTCAGTCTTACCCTAAATTCAAGCCAAGTCAATACGTGCCCACAAACCACCCACAAACACACCCCCAACCAGCCCTGCAGAGGAAACATATCATCTATCAGGGCCAAATTCCAACACTAACAACCCCAAAATAAAACATTACAAACCCCAACTTAAATAAATCTTCGAACTTCTCTCTCTCTCTCTCACACACAGTGCAAGTATGTTGTATACTCTTCAGCAATTAAATGCAACGCCCTAAATTTATATAGTAGGCAAAATGCCGAATCTCTTTTAAAATTAAAATATTAAAACCTCTAAACTAAATAAATAAAGTTCATAACTGCGGTGCAGTGAACAAATCCAGAAAAAATTAAATAAATGAATGAAAAGTGCTAACTGGTTTAATTAATACTGCACCCAAATCTCAACTCAAACAAAATAAGAAAGTGTTCAACTGGAGTAAAAATTTACGACCTCACCATTTTACACCGGTACACCTAGAGATTATCCTTTACGAATGAATTTTGCTCAGTGGATTATAAATAGAAACAATCAAGATCGTAATTTTACTAACCCAATTCTTTTTACTAACGAGGCCACATTTACACGTAAAGCAGTTTTTAACTGGAGAAAGAGTCACAATTGGGATATTGCAAATCCCCATAAATTCCGAGAATCACATTTTCAGCACGAATTTAAGATAGATGTATAGTGCGGTATCTTTGGAGATAGTTTGTTGGATCCATATGAATTACCAGCAAATTTGAATGGTAACTCATATTTACAATTTTTATAAACAACACTTTTCGAACATCTCGATAAATTACCACTTAATTAAAGAAGATACATGTGGCTCATGCAGGATGGAAAACCACTTTATTATCGGATAATAGTGAGGGATTATCTCGATGACCAATTTCCTCATCGTTAGATTGGCGGAGGTAGTGTATTTCCGTGGCTGCCTAAAACTCCCGAAGGTAATCTCCTGGATTTTTATTTTTGGGGCCATATGAAATCATTAGAAATTAACTGTCTCGACCCCTTACTTCGTGGAATCTACTCATATTAGTGTTTTAAATGAATCTCAACGTTTCTAGCTAATTCCACAATATAATGAAAGGTATTAAAAATTCTAAAAAATTGACAATTGTTTCGATAACTTAATATCATCGCCAGAATGACATTTCATTTTATGCCTACCTGATGTTTAGTAGTTATTTTGGGCTAGATCAAGAAGAATAGAAAAATTAAATTCACATTAGAAGTTGAAGAAAATAACTCGATAAATTTTCTTGATTTAAAAATTCAAAGAGTTAATAATGTACGTGATTATGCAATTTACCGAAAACCAACACACACTGATGTGACAATTCCTTATAGTTCCAATCACCCCCTGAAACATAAACTAGCGGCATACAATTCAATGATACATAGAGCATTTTCAGTTCCTATAAACAAATGTAATTTTGATAAAGAGATTATTACAATTAGACAAATAGCAACATCCAACGGTTATCCATTACATATGATAAATAAGCTAATTAATAAAAAAGAGGAAAAAGTGGCATTACAACTAATATTTCCTAAACAAACTGCAGAAATAAAAACATATAAAAGCATCACATATGCAGGAAATATTTCTAATAATATTTCAAAGATAATATCTTTAGCAACGAATACAACAATTGCTTTTATAACGTAAGTACAAAATTGTTAAATGTTAAAACAAAAATACCAACATTGAAGAAATCAGGTATATATAAACTCAAATGTCCAGAATATAATGCTGTCTATTTGGGCCAGACCCTTAGAAGTTTTGAAATCAGATACAGTGAACACTTACGAGCATACAGATTGAAACAACCAGATAAAAATCTCATTACACAAAACATCTACTTGACACCAACCATTCATTGACACCAAACACAGAACTAGAACTACTACATATTTGTGATAAGAAACAAGAACTGGATTTCCTTCAAGAGTTGGAAATTAGAAGACACTTAAGAAAGCCACAATATGAAGTCGTCAATGAACAGATAAATCTAGGAATCTCTCCACTATTAAACTGTCTTCTTAAGTGATAATTGTAAAGATCAGCAGATATAGTTTTCCTGGTTTTCTATACCATTGCACAGTTATACTGATCTTAATTGGAAAAATGATATCCAGGATATCACTATCGGGCTAATAATATCTAAGCTTCAATATTTGTAATATCACATCTTTTCTATTAATATATATTAAGTCAATCACAAGGTAGGTCACAATTTCTTTTCCGTCAGTGGTGTAGAATTTAGGAACGATCAACCAGTCACTTGCCCCTGTCGTATGCCTCTGGTAGTAGCGAGAAACGTTTGTTTAACATAATTCAGTAGGGTGTACAGTGTTCACACTTTCTACCAAATATGAAATGGATACGTAAAACGGTTTTAAAAGTACTGAGCATCAATCGTTTCAAAATTTTTAAACGAAACACCCTGTAACTCAATAAGCAGCTACATTTTATTTAGGTATTTTGGGTTAAATCTTCTTAATTTAAAGTCAGGATTCTAATGTCAAATTATTTCCAATTATTAATGAATCACCCTGTAGTATGGTACCATCTGTACTGACACCTCTTCCAAAAATTACAGAACCTCTTCTTAAACTTTCCTTCATATTCGCTGTAACATTTTCATGAGAATCTGTAGTCCTCTTTCCCCCTTTGTACTTTGTATCATTTCATAGATTGTACCATCGTTATAATACGCGCAAAACATATAGTGCAGAAATGTAATGGCATATCCCTTTAAGTTATGTTGCGGAGCTAGACTCTGAAAGGTATTAATATTTTGTTTATTTTTACCGATACCACTTAAACACTACACTCTATATTTATACTAGCGCACCAACTAAATAGTGAGCCGTCCTTATCGCTTGAGGACCCGAGCTTGTTTGAAAAAACTTCCATCTCAAAATATGCTTATAGTTCAGTGAAAATAATATGTTATTTGTAAATTATACTACCAATTCTTGTTAATAAAACGAGATATAAGGTAGTGTTAGTTGTCTGGTGTTATGTTTAAGATGTATTTAATAATTATAAAATTATTAAATACATTTTAACGATTGTTAGTTGATGTTATAGGTAATATTAAATGAATATATCGTCTAATAAGCATTTTAAATTATAACATTGACTGGACTATGACAGTATTCAAATCAAAGGATAAGCCGAAACTTTAAATTTCGCACTATATTTCTTACGTGAACCATACCAAGAGCGTTTTGGTCTTCGATACTGTGTTTACATTAAATTGTAAACAAGTTAATTATATCATTAATTCCAAATTATTATTCACGAATTCTGAACAACATCGAGTTGTGTTATCCTAATTAAAGTAGAAAAAAAACCTTTGGAATACAAAATAAAAAATTATTTGATCACCAAAATATGTTCGTCTTTGTTATAAACAAAAGATATAAAACGAAATCAACAAACAGAGCACCTAATGTTAATATTGACAAAACAAATTCAACAATAATTGTGTTTTTGGATTCGTATAACATGGAATTAAATAAAACGTGACGGTCGTTTTTGATAAATTTACCCATATATCTCTCTCATATAAATATTTAAACAGTTTTTTTCTTCGAAATTATTAATTAGTGTACCCAGGGCCGCACCAAGCTATTCGGCCGCCCGTGTGCAAACCATAATTTGCCGCCCCTTTTTAATATTTTAAGTAAAATTTAACATTTAAAAAATCGTCACTCCTTACCCCCTTTAGTTAAAAATTGATACATAGGTAAGGTAATAAATCAAATTAAAATTAAATAAATGCTAATAATTATATTTAATTTCGATATTACACACACACACACACACACACACACACACACACACACACACATATATATATATATATATATATATATATATATATATATATATATATATATAATATACTTACATGACATTTTAAACATGTGTAATATATGTAACTTTTAGAGTAAACATACAACATAAAGCAGAAAGCAGTGAACAATCAGACTAAAAAATCGAGAGATCTATCATCAAATTCGTCACTTTGAGGATTAACTTGCACGGACGAGCCCGTCTGACAGTGACATCATTTTTGTTAAGTTAATCGCTATTTAGCGGTGAATACTTGACTGTATTTCTACTTTGGTGAGAGATGAAAATTAAAAAAGTAAAAATTAAAATCACAGAAAGTACCAAAACAAATAAAAAATGTTTATAATAGTTAACAAGGAAAAAATAAATTATTGAAAACATGCTTTTCTTGCCTTTTTTCGGCAAAATCTTTAATTAACTCGTCGAAGGGAATAGAATCCATAATGTCACTTTCTATGGACATGATTGCTAAATGGCTAAGGCTTTCTTGTGTCATACTCGATCTTAAAAATGTTTTTATCAACTTAAGTTTTGAAAAGGACCTTTCCCCTGATGCTACGGATACTGATAGTGTTAAAAAAATTCGAATAGCCACTGCAATATTTGGAAACATCGAAATTAATTGATTTTCTAAATTGTATTGAAAAATCACTTGGGAGTCTAAATCATTTTCCTCTGGCTCTGGCATGTGACATTTTAAACAATTAATTTCATCAAATAAGTCATTTGCGTCAATATCCGATTCTTTACGTGATTCGTCTTTCAAATGTAATGCTAAATTTTCACAAGATTTCTTTATTTGTTCGTGAGTTAAGCTAAATATTTTTTAAACAAATCCAAAAATATTGTTGAATCGGTCCAATCCCTTAAATATTTCATCAAGAGATGATAAGAATGTATCTAATGTTACGAAACAGCACACTGGCATAGTCCCTAAAACCGACCCTGTCTAAGCCAGGTATAATAGTTAAAATTATGGCGGGTACGCAGTTATAAAAAACTGTTTACGATTGAGACTATCTTATCTAGAACTGGTTTTTGTGACCAGAGTTATCTAGAAAAGGCCAGAACAATTATTTGTGTGTTTAAGCCGCAGCTCGGAATTCTCTAGTACAAAAGGCGCTAGTATATAAGGGGACTGATCAGGAAGAGTGAGGCAGTTTATAATTTGACATCGTGATATAAACAAATAAATTAGTGAACTGTTTATATAAATTAGTCTAAGTGAATATACTGTATATATAAATTAAGTGTTAGTGATTAGTGAGTTAGTGTTTCAATAAATTAGTACGTAGCCATACCGAGTGTTTAAAATTTATCCCACCCGTCTATTGTCTAAATAAATAACAAAAACATTACACTAATATAGAAAAAAATACGTTCACTTTGTAATGAATTTTAGGGTCGATTATTGGTTCGTCATTACTTTCATAATCAAACTGTTTTTCTTTGCCGAACAGTTTGTGCCGATGGAAAAGAAGGTTCAATTTCTAATTCTTCTGCCAGTTCTCTGACGTCAACAAGAATTTGATTAAATCCTTTATCACTTCTTAATTCTGTTAAATATGTTTTTATTTTGTTTAGGCTCTCTAAACAAACTTTAAGATTCATGCTTTGATTCTGCATTAATTTACTAAGAGAATTAATTTTAAATAATATATTATACCAAATTACTACAGAGCATAAACAATTGTAATTCTGAATTTTTGTTGCTAACGATCGAGCTAGGTGTGATGTGGTAAAATCTTTTGAAGACGTCGATGCTTCTATTACTTTGAAAAGAGCATCATAAACTTGCCCAATCTGATATCTCAAAGGTTTGATAGCGTCTATTCTACTGGACCAGCGTGTATCAGATAGTGGTTTTAATGTTAAATCTGAAATGTACGTTTTTAAAATTGACCATATTTTCGTTGATGCAGAAAAAAACAAATACATTTCTTGAACAATATCAAAGAATCCTGATACTTCAAAAGAAATCTTAGCAGCATCATTAACAACTAAATTTAGCGAGTGCGCTGAACAAGGAACAAAACATGCTTGCGGGTTTATATTTAAGATTCGAGTCTGTAAGCCACTATGTACTCCGCGCATATTTGCGCCATTATCGTATCCTTGACCGCGCAAATCGTGTAAACTTAAATTGAGCTTTAGCAACAAATCTGTCACATAGTAACATAAACCAGCACCAGTAGAATCAGTAATAGGACAAAACTGAATGAAATTCTTTTCGTTAACTCATTTAATACAACAAACCTCAAAATTACACTTAATTGCTCCGTATGACTCACATCTGGTGTACAGTCGAGAATTATAGAATAAAATTTATATTTTGTTACTAGATCTAAAATAGTATTTTTAATTTTTAAACCCATTAAATCGATCAATTCATTTTGAATTTTATCACCTAAATAGTTTCTCGTTACGATATCATTGCTTTGATTTTTATGTGTGCGACGAACATGCTCCTTCATTACAGAATCAAATTTTGAAAACATTTCTATTAATTTTAAGAAATTTCAATTATTATTTTCATACAATTTGCTAGATGAACCACGTAAACCTAGACATTGGCGACATAAAAACTGTATTGCTGAAAATATTCTTTCAATTATACGATACCAGTATTTTTTTCTACATACAATAAAAATAATTGACTCTGATTCATAGCAACTCCCTTAGATACCATAGTGGACAAATTTAACCAAGATCCGATATTGTTTTTATGAGAGTTACTCTTTTCGTGTCTGCTTAGTACTAGTGACAAATGTTTCCAATAAGAACACAATTTCCTATTAGACCAGCTAGTTAAAGACTTACCAAAAAGTTTACAGCAGAAACGGTAAACCGAATCTCTTGATATAGAGTACATAAGACACTCTGTTTTAACTGTCTCTCCATTGGTGAGGTTCCGATGAAAATAACTAGGAGAAAACTTTCGGCCGTGTGAATCTGCTGGATAAATCCAGTTCGTTACTTGACGGGGTTCTTTTTCCGTTAAAAATCTTGCATCTGTAGATGTAATTATTTCAGGCCATTCTTCAGGATCATCAGATATTACGATGGAATTGGAAATTGGTACATCTACATCTGATGCTGATGCGAAGGCAAGATTTTCAATATTATGTTCCTGGTTAACATTATTTGTCTCACTATCAGAAACAAACGAGGTATTTGAAGAGCAACTAGGGCGAGCATCATTGCCGGTATTCTCAAGCTCAGGGAAACCACTTGTTTGTTTTTCTGACGGCTTCAAATATTTTTTCAAAGAATCGGCTAATTTTTCCTTCGCTTCCATTTTCCGCTCTCTTTGTTGGTGATATTGGTAACCTGATAGTCGTTTTCTTTTTATGTCCTTAAACAGAAAATTTCATAATCAAATTAAAGGTGATAATTAGGTAATTAATCATATTAGTGTTGTCACAGGGTTGTATTAATACTTTGATAGTTACTTACCATTTTTACAATTAAATGAATTCACAAACTTTCAAATCTACACTACACTACTAACTTAATTGAAAATATGAAAATATACAGAAACTGGTTCTTGTTTAAACAATAAATTGAAATGACCCTTTCTGCAAAATCAACACAAATTTATATTCATTTTCACTTTTGTACGGTTTCCGACTTTTTTACCCTTTGTATATAGCCGCTGCCGCTAAATAGAATCAAGTACTGACAAAGCAACACGTGCCGTCGGCCGTCGGCCGTCGGCGTCGGTGTCATAAAAAGATCATCACTTCGAGTAGAGGTGACGTTAGAGAAGAGAGATACGGTTAGTCAAGTGTCTGGTCTAGTTGTTTTGCCGCCCCTTGACTTGGCCGCCTGTGTGTTTTGCACACATTCAACACATAGTCGGCGTGGCCCTGAGTGTACCTACTACTTACAGGAGTGAGTATCTCTCAAAAGTTTTGAAATAAACCTTATCTTTCAAGGAACTTGATCGATTGCGGTGAAAAATTTTCTTATAAAAATGTAAATACGAAGCTGATTTAAGTCGGTTAGGTTAGGACCGATTGCATTCTTCTTCTTCTTCCAGCAACCCTTCACCAGTCCATTCCTGGACATAGGTCTACCCTATATTTTTCCATGTTACCATATTTCTTTTTCCTGTGCAAGTTGTTGGCATCTGTTGCCCACTTTGTTTTTAATATCGTCGAGCCAGCTTAAGAACTAAAACACACGGAGCGGTTTCTGCCGAGTCGGCAGCCGACTCGGCTGCCGAAGCGGTGCATCCTTTATGGCAGTTCTATTGAATGAAACAGACGGTGCGTCAACGCGCGGTTCGTGATGGCGGTGGCAGCGCGTACCCTGCTGGCCATCATGCACCGCGCGCGGGCTTACGACTGTAGTCGGAACATCAGTACATGTTTGCTTATGGGACTAAACACACGTAAGCGGTGTTGTTGCGGTTTTTGTTATTAATAGTGACCTCGGCGTTGTCAGACCAGTATGGAAACTTTGGACGTTGAGAAATTAATCAATGAGATTCATATTCGTCCAGCGATTTGGGATATGCGTTCAGAGGATTATTCCAACAAAATAAAAAAGACACGTTCTTGGGAAGAGGTAACCAACGCCTTTGTTGATGAGGGTGCTGCAGTGGAGGAGAAAAGACAAATGGGTAATTACATGAAAACTAAATTTATTTATTAATAAAAAATCATCAGCATTTAATTATACAGGGTGTTTCAGTTTGTTCGTTCATAACTTCATTAAACGATAGAACATATCAAAATAATAAAAGTATTTTCTATAACATTTTTCTCTGAACGCTTCGTTTTCAAGATACAGGCTGTTAAACTTCTAAAAAAATATTAATATTTATTTATTATCTCCCAAATAAGTACAGATTTTTTATTTAAATTTTGTACACTTTAGTCATAATAAAAGACCAATATTTTGATGTTCCGAAAATTTTCCTTGCAAAAGCAGTGGCGTAGTTATGGGGTTCTGTCTGGATTATATTATGACTAAGTGTACAAAGTTTGAATAAAAAATGTTTATTTGTTTGGGAGATAACGAATAAATAGTAGTAATTATTTTAAAGTTTAACGCCCTGTATCTTGAAAACGAAGCGTTTTATAGAAAAATGTTACAGAGAAGAATCATATTATTTCAATATGTTCTATCGTTTACAGAAGTTATGAACGAAAAAACTGAAACGCCATGTATTAACTTAATAATAATTTTCATATTTGTGCGTTTTGCCATTCCAGCGGATTAATATTAACAAAATAGTTAGTGAATTTTTCTCTGCAGTTAAGAGCTCTCGGATTTCCTCTGCTCAATGAATCAGTGGCTAAATTTGCCAAGCCATTTGCTGATCTAATGTCATCATCACGGTGTCCATCTCTTAATCTGACCAAATTATGGAGTATGCAGCACGCTTTGATTATATCTTGGGCGAAATCAACAGATACGTTAAGCGGTCTGTGGAAAATTCGCCACTTATTAGCCAGAATACCAAATGTACATTCAATGTATCTTCGAGCTCTTGACAATCTGGTTTTGAATTTTTTTTTTCAGAAGATAAATTTGATCCACCATAGGGCCTAAGTAAATTTTCTAAGAGTGGAAAGGCTTCATCTCCTATTATTACAAATAGATAATCAATTACATCTCCTTCGATGGAATCTGCTGGAGGAATTTCCAGTGTATCATTTATCATTCTTTCATATAGTGTGGAATTTTTAAAAATTCCAGATTCACTAGATTTTCCATAGAAGCCAACGTCTACGTATATAAATAAATAATTGCTATCACACATTGCAAAAAGTACCATTGAAAAATAATGTTTATAGTTGTAGAACATAGAGCCGCTATTAGCAGGTTTTATCATCCTTATATGTTTTCCATCGATGGCTCCTATGCAATGTGGAAAATTTGCATTTTTCTTAAATCCTTCGGCTATTTCGAGCCATTTTTCAGTAGTTAACGACGGAAAAGTTATATGTCTAGCATGTGTCCATATAGCTTCACAAACTTCTTGGGTGATTAAACTTGCTGTGGATTTTCCAATTCTAAAAGCATAGTGCAAATCGACAAATGAATTGCCAGTAGCTAGGTACCTGAAATAAAAGGGTACTTATTAAATAAAGCCTTTTTCAGGCATTTTGCTTAAAAAAAATGGAAAAACATAAGGGATAGGTACGCTAGAGAACTTGAAGAAAATAAAGGAAAGTCAGGACAAGGACGAAAAGTCAAAAGTTCCTATATGTACGCCAACCAATTGGGCTTTTTGTCAGATGTAATCCAACGTCGCCCCACAGCTACATCTATGGATGATGGGACTCCTCTATCACCAAACAGTCAGAATGAATCTGCGCCAGAAAGTCCTGCTACAATACATGATGACTCTCCTACTGTTCATGTCGCCAAAAAAAGAAAAGGAAACACACTGAAAAAAAACTTGTGGAGGCCCTTGATAATCATAGTATTCGTCAAAAACAAAAAGCACAAACAGTAAATTCTGAAGAAGACGACGATAGATTATTTTTGTTATCATTAGTGCCTTTTATGAAATCCATTCCCCTACACTTTAAATTTGCTGCGAGAATGGACATTATGCAAAGCATAAATAAATATAATCCCATACAGTCACCAGCCCCCTCTGTATACTCAACACAATTACCGTATAACCAAATTCCACCCAGGCTCCAAGCCACCAATCTGGAATACTACATCAATGGCAATATTTAAATCCACATGCTGGACCTTCCGGACTTCAACCAAAGTCCTTCACAACAAGAGCCCCAATCTGGGCCTTCTGGGATTCAGCGGCAGAGTACTGAATCCCCTTTGATGTCGCCTGGAAGCTCGTATTCCCAAGATACGGATATAACCCAATTATTTTAAATGCTATTTTGCTAATAAACATGATAATATAATACTTTTTAAGAATAATTTTTTTTTAGATTTTATTTATTTATCTTACCTTAAAGTTATAAGAAGCTTCTCTTCTACTGGTATGCTTTCCCTCATGGTAGTATTTCTATTTGAACATGAATCTTCAATTATTGACAACAATTCTTGGAATGTTTCTCTTGATATTCTGGTTCGTCATACAGTGTGTAAAAAAATCCTCTATTTTTCCTCTCATTTATTATGGGATGTATCCAATATTTGCGTTTCTTTTTTTTCTTAATTTTGTTATATACTAAGCCTGTAGTTATTAGAAAAAGCAAATCATCATCACTGTCAGAAGAAGTCATACTGCGAACCACTCAGACACAACTAGACAACTGCGAAAGATTTCTCGATAAAAACGTGTCGGTCGTAAGCTGCGGTGACGCCTCGTGTGTTTTGAGCCGCTTCTCTGCCGAGTCGGCGACGACTCGCCAGAAACCGCTCCGTGTGTTTTAGTACTAACTGTGGTCTGCTAACGTTGCGTTTATGTAGGCGTGGTCTCCATTGAATGATGCGTCTTGACCATAACAAGTCCTCCTGTCGGGCAATGTTCCCTACCCAGGTCCATTTCAGGTGGGCTATGCGTGTTATCACGTCCTCAACTTTAGTTCTTTGTCTAATACTCTCGTTTGTGATATGGTCTCTAAGGCTTATTCCTAACATCATCCGTTATATGGCTCTTTGAGTGGTCCTAAGATTGTTAGCTGATTTAACAGTGAGTGTCATGGTTTCCATTCCGTATTTCATCACGGGTAATAAGCAGGTACTAAACACGATACACCTACAACGGTATGATCGACTGGAAACGAAAATTCGTCCTCTGCGCGCAGATGACGTATTTGCGATGCATACACCGATCGTAGAACACGGACCGATATACAAAGTATTTTAGTTTTCGTCGATTTAACCCCACAATGCCCACAGGGTTTCACTCTCACAATTAGTCGACGTGAACGATGGAATGTGTGTTTTGAATATTTGCGGTTTTATTATAATTACGAACTTTTAAATACTCTAATTTGCTGTTCAATTTAGTTAGAACGGTCAGTGGTTAAAATGCCCAGTTGCGCTATTTATGGATGTGCCAATCACAACAGAAAAACTAAGGGAACAGACATTACATATTTTAGGTTCCCAAAAAATTATGAACTTTGTAAACTGTGGTTAACTGCGTGTCGCCGGCAAGACGACATTAATTTGAAAAACGGTAAATATTACAAAAATGATTACTGATCACTATGTTTACATATTTGTTTTCCTTATAGCACGTATTTGCTCAATACATTTTGAGAAAGATTGTTTCGAAGATATTTCTGTAAGACAGAAACTTTCAAATTATACAGGGAAAAATATAAGAAATTTAAAATATCCCACTTTGAAACTGCCTGGTAAAAGAGAAAATACTAGAAATTCTGATAGAGTAGCTCGAATAAAACGAAGACGATTGGTAGCTGAATGCCTAGCGGGAGCTATAATGTCTTCTGCCTCGATCACTTCTCAAAGTTATGAAGATAAAATAGGAATAACGGAAGGTGACATTACATTAAGTTGAGCATCTGTAAGGTAAACTTATGAAATCAAAAATCGTCACGTGGATTCTTATTTTACTGTTTTAAATGAAACTTACTGTTTCTAGATAATTCCACAATATATTGAAAAACATGTTAAAAATTCTAAGAAATTTGACAATTGTTTCGATATTAAATATCATCGTCAGAATGACAGAAGTTACATTCTGACGATGATATTTAATATCGAAACAATTGTCAAATTTCTTAGAATTTTTAAAATTTTTTTTAATATATTGTGGAGTTATCTAGAAACAGTAAGTTTCATTTAAAATAGTAATATGTGTAGATTCCACGAAGTAAGGGTTGCGACAGTTAATGTGGATTCTTATTCTTCTATTTCAGTGAGGATGAAAAACAAATACTTGAACTTCAAACAAAAGTTGCAACACTACAGAAATAAAACAATTTCCTTGTCAATGAGAATTGTGTACTGAAAGCTGAGTTGCAGCAGATGAAAACTGGACTTCGACAATTTTTGTCAGAAGGTCAAATCAAAAGAATAGTACACTCAAAATGTACAGTCAAACGATGGTCGCCAGATGAAATAGCATGTTCGATATCCTTACGGAGTGTTAGCCCCAAAGCATACCCCGCTACTTAAGAACAAATGGTTATCCTTTACCGGCGCTTTCGACACTACGCAGATGGGCATCGACACTCTCAGTAGAACCGGGCACTCTGAATAACGTTGTTATTTTAATGGCTAAAAAATCTTCTGATATGCAGAATATTGAGAAAGGACATCAAAAAGTAATAGGGCCACATAAAACGTGTCAAACGGTAATAGCACGTGGTATTTTTAGTAACTGGAAGCAACCCGTTTATTATAATTCCGATCAAGCAATGACTATCGACGTATTATCTTCTATAATATCAAAACTTTTTGATGCAGGTTTCACAGTTGTGGGTATTGTCAGTGATTTATGTACATCTAACGTTAAAGTTTGGTCACAACTGAATATTGGACATGACCAAAATTGTTGTTTTCCACACCCTAGCAATAGTTTGTTAAACATATATGTGTTTGGTGACGTCCCTCATCTTATTAAATTATTAAGGAACCACATATTGGATCAGGGTTTTTGGGTAAATAACACACTTATTAATAGGGATTGTTTTGAGAATTTGTTGCAACTGTCGTCGTCCGAATTAACCATCGCATATAAAATTAACCGATACCACTTAGATTTAAAAGGTTCCGAAAGACAAGAAGTTAAACCAGCCGTTCAACTATTATCTAATACTGTTGCAAAAAGTTTTCGGTTTTGTGGAGAAAATAGGCTACTGCCATCTGTTTTACCGTGGAAGGAAGTTTCGGATTTTGTACAGTTAATTAATGATTGGTTTGATCTTTTTAATTCCCATACAAAAATTGTAGCAAATTGTACAACTAAAAATACGTATGGAGTAGATTTAAATAAGCAGAAAAAAGTGTTAAAAGAGGTGACCGAAACTATTGGGAATATGACCGTAGGCAAACATGTCTTTCATTCCGTTTCAAAAAGGAATTCTGTTGTCAAATAGTTCACTGGAAGAATTGTTTTCTTATTTGCAGGAAAACTATAAAGAAGTCGATTACATTTTGACATCGCGTCTAAATCAAAACGTTGTTGAAAACTTCTTCTCTTATATGAGAGGCATGGGAGCTACAAATGACCATCCAGAACTTCTAGATTTTATGTATCGTTTGAGGTGGTATATATTAGCTAAAAACTCAACGGCAATTTTTACAGAGAACAAAAATACAGAGGAATCTGGTGAAAAATGTCTAATACAACTATTAGAATCAGAAGAATCGTGTCCCATCTGCTTAACTGAAACTCTACTAGCTAATGTCTCCAAAAATATTCAAATAACAAATACCCGTATACTTGAAGAAGAAGAAACATTTATTCCATATACGTTCACTCAACCAGAAAATATTCCTGACGATGAGTCTTTACAGTTATTGACAACCTTTGAACGTACCGAAATAATTCGTCAAGAAGCTCTTAAGTATCTGGCAGGGTACATACCGTACAGATTTAAAGATAAATTTAATTTAGGTACTAAAACCAGCGAGATGATTTCCGTTGGAGCTCAAGATTGGGCACATTTCCTATCGAGGGGTGGTTTATTACAGCCAAATCAAGATCTTTTGAAAGCTACGGAAATTCTTCAATCCGAGTTTCGATCACTTCACGGAACATCTTTATCAAAAGAAGAAAATATTTTTAAAATTTTGGCTGATAAAACTTTTAATATTGTCGGTCAAAACCAAATTGAAATCCCATATGAAGTGATTTATTGTTTGAGTCGAATAAGAACTTACATTAGACTCCGAGATCTAAATAAACAAATAAGTTTGCAAAATTTGAGAGCGAAAATGGAAAAAAAACTTTCAAAATTTACGAACGTTAAAAAGAAAGTGAGATCGGAACAGTGAATATTTGAAAACGAAAAACCTTTTTTAATTTCATGTTATTTTTAAATAAGTAAGTTGCATCTTATTCAATGTCTTTGTATGCTTTAATGCATCCAGATTACCCCTGAAAACCCCATACTTGGACTTGCCCGAAAATGTGGCTTTTGATACAACTCAAAAAGGTTAAATTATTTTTCTGTTTCAGTAAAGTTTAAGTTTATTTTAATTATCATAATATGAATTATCTCTTAGTATGCACAATAAAGATTTGTATAATCATCCCGTCAAACAAATATCGTCATAAACACCTATTGATGCTACCGAGAGTGGCATTCGTGGCCATAATATAGAAATGAATATTGCATCGCAGTGACGTCACATGCCAAACGTTTGATGCGCGTAAGCATACCATTGTGAGTGTATCGTGGTACTAAAGACCTTTCGTTTCAATTTATTGCAATAGTTCGATTTCTCAAGACGTGTGACAGTTTACCCGTGGCTGCCCATGTCAAACGGACACGTCTGTTTATTTCGGCGGTTTGATTTTCTTTGCCTAATTTGATGCAATGTCCCAAATATACATATTCTTCGACGTTGTTAACGATGTGGTCTCCTATATGCACTTGTATATTGTCAGGTGTCATGAATTTTGTTTTATTTAAATTCATGGTTAATCCTATTCTTGCTGCATTTCTTGTAATTCCATTTTATTCGGGCTCAAGAGCACTATATCATCCGCAAAACGTAAATGGCTCAGATGTTTGCCGTCAATTTCGATGCATTTCTTATTCCAGTCTAGGGCTTTAAAAAATCTTCCAGTGCAAGTGTGAACAGCTTTGGGGAGATGGTGTCCCCTTGTCTTACTCCTCTTTTTATTTGAATTTGGTTTGTTTCTATCTCTTCCGTGATTTTAACGGCGATTGTCGCATTGTCATATATGTGTTCAAGAAGCTGTCTGTAGCGACAGTCGATTCTTGCATTATTCATTGCGCTAACAATAGCCCACAATTCTACGGAGTCAAACGCTTTGTTATAGTCAACAAATGCAAGGTGTAGTGGTTCGTTCTACTCGTTGCACTTTTAAATTATCGTGTGGACGGATTGAATGTGTTCTATTATGCTATGACCTTTACGGAAACCAGCCTGATCCGGGGGCTGATAAGCATCTAATCTTGTTGTAAGTCTATTTGTTACAATCTTTGTCAGAAGTTTGTACGGGTGGGGGAGTAAGCTAATAGGCCGATAGTTTTCGATTCTTAGTTTATCGCCCTTTTTGTACAGTAGAATCACCTGGGCATTCTGCCATGTTTGGGGTATTACTGTTAGACATTTATTAAGAAGAATTTTCATTTATTCTACAGTAGTGAGTTTTATCATTTCCGCTGTAATTCCATCTCTCCCTGGTGCTTTACCGTTTTTCATTTGAGACAATGCTAGTTCTACTTCTTGTATGGTGATGTCAGGCAGATCCTCGGAGCCCACTTTAAGAATTCTTTCGTCAGCTGCGCTCACTTGTACTGGGCTGCTTTCTAAGTATAGTGCGCTGTAGTAATTTTCCACAATGTCAATTAAATCTCTTCTGTGTTCTTTGATGTTTCCGTTTGCGTCTTTTAGTTGATGTATTTGGAGGCGACCATTATTGTTAAGTGTTTTAAGTATTTTCATATTTTTGTAGTTTTCGATAGTCGTTATCATTTTTGTGTTGTACTGCCTTAAATCTTCTCTTGTTTTCTTTTTTATAGATTTGTTAATTAAGTTATTGTTTAAAATCCCTTTTAAACTTAGTGATTCTCTTTCTACAAATCTAACGATTCATATATTTTCAATATCGGCTGTTACAAACGATCCCGAAACGAATAGGAAAAAACGCTAATTTTTTGCTAGCCCTAGCCGGCTGACGTTCATTTCACATTATATACTCTCTTCTTCCTTGAACCGTCTAACAGTAAACATGTAGTTCGCTACCATAATTAGTTAAAGTAGTGTTTTAGTGCATTAAGGAACCAAGCAAGTAAGATTAGATTTTCTTCAGTTGTATTAACTCGCATAAAATTGATGGCAATTGAACATTCAACAATATTTTTATATAATTAAATTAGTTACATTTTACATCGTTGCCGGCTCTCTTCCATCAGTGTTTCTAGATTTGTGTGTTTGTAATAACTTTATATTTAATTATTGATAGATTTGGAGGGAAAATATTTCAGTAAATTGTTTACTAAGTGAAGTGATATAAACATCCGGTCACTTCTGGTTTTTGTATACCTTTTCCTGAATCCTAGTCAATTGACTAATAAATCGTAATATAAGGTATATTTATATTATGTCTCGTTTTCATTAGTTTCCTATTACTCCCGTTTGACTTTTAAACCGTCTCTAACGGTCAATTTAGAGTGGTCCTTCGAGAAAAAAATGCATTTAGCTATCGCATCGCTCAAGGATATGTAGGAACGGAAAAATATGATGTTAAATGTTTTCTCATACCATCGAACCAGCGCAGAATAAATCGAAGTTTTTATTCCCTTCCTCTACATATTCTTTTTGGTCTATCGAGCCGGATGCATTTATCTATCGCATCGCTCAAGGATATGTAGGAACGGAAAAATATGATGTTAAATGGTTTCTCATACCATCGAACCAGCGCAGAATAAATCGAAGTTTTTATTCCCTTCCTCTACAGTTATATTCATGAGTCCCTCTCTCCAAGTTTCTTCTCTTCGCCATAAGTTCTCTAGTCTTCTTTTTTATTTTTGAATTATTCTTCTTGGTAGTGGTACATATCTTTTTGGTCGTCATCCTAATATCAGTACTTATTTTGTTATCTAGGTCGTTTACATTCAAGCTGTTCAATGCTTCTTTATTTGATAATTTTTTGTTGAGTTCAGCTTGAAATGTTTGAAGGTTTTCCTGAATTGATTTGATGTGGGAAATGGTTGTGTTTTGAATTTGTTTCATTTCCTTTTCATGTTTAGCTCTATTATAACCCTTACCAACCTGTGGTCGCTACCAGGGCCGATATATCCCTTACAGTAAGCTTTGTATTCGTCAATACGTAATTGATCTCGCTTTTCGTATTTCAGTTCGGGCTTCTCCATGTCCATCGTCTCTTTGCTGATTTTTTGAAGATAGGGTTCATACAGTACATCCTACCTGTTTGGAGATAATTAATAATTCTTTCTCCTCGTTCGTTGATGGAACCCAGTCCGAATTTACCTGCATATTGATTTCGGTGTTCTGCTGGTACTCCTAGTTTGGCATTGAAATCGCCAATAATGAATTTATGGTGTGCTGCTTCTGTTTCCAGCGCTTTTAAAAAGTCATCGTAGAAGTTCTCTATCTCATCATCGGGTGCAGAGCTTGTAGGGGCATATACTTGAATTATTTGGACACTATCGTTTCGATATTTTCATTACTATGTAAATTACTCTACTCGATATGGATTTCATCTTAGTAACCAGCTGCTTTATACTATTATGTATCATTATCGCTGTTCCGCCAATCCGTGAATTTTCCGCTTTGTTGTTTCGATACAAAAGGTGGCCTGATTTCAGTGTGATGCATTTTTTGTCAGGCAATCTGGTTTCGCATAGACCCAGAATGTTCCATTTGATATGAGATAGTTCCACCTCTAGTTCTTCCAGATGTTCGGTTGATCTCATTGTTCGAATATTATAGGTTGTAAGGTGAAGTTTAAATTTATTCTATATTGAGAGTGGAGGGGATGCATTTTTGCCTCCCTCAGAATTCTTGAGGCTGACCCTGTTACGGGTGTGGGACTTGTCATGTGATGATCTACCCACCTGGGTTACCATTTCGTTTGTTTTAAAATCCATCATGGTTTACGGGGGTTTTTAGCCATAATCTTCCACGCTGGTTAGACGGGTTGGAAGATGTGAATATCAGCCGCTCCTGACATGGAGAACAGATGCTATTTGCAGCCGTCCACTTTGGATCAGACGCAGCGCGGGAAATTTCTTAGCTTCACCTTCAGCACTTCGAAACCTACCGGTAGCTATGCTGCCGCGGGCGTTGCTCCCTGGCTGTAGGTTACTGAGCCCTCTCACCAACGACAAGATGGGCTGATTGCATTATTATTTAATAATCCGACTCAAATGTTAACCATCATGTTTGGTGACGTGTCTTATTTATTAAATAAGTGTTTTCATATCTCCATTCATGCAGGTGATGATTATATTTTTCATAAAATGTGGATTATTGTTTGGTTCTGAGGCCCCGTATTCAATCTGGGATTCAAATCACCTTTTTCCATTAATTTTTGTCCAAACTGTCGTATAGTTTTAACATCAGGTTGCCGTCGATTTAGAAATGTTACTGCATAATGGTCTTGCTGTAGCACTGCATTACCATTATACGCACCGAAAACTTAACTAGAGTTGAAGTAGCTTGCAATACGCAAAAGCACTACAAAATGTAATGAAAGTTGATATGAAAAATAAAAAAAAGAATCAAAGTTAAAATGAAGAACAACTATAATCGAAATAAATTGAGACACCTTGAACAATATTCAATCATATACTCTCTGGAGGCTTTATCGTACTAATAAACTGAAAATTCTCCAAAAATGACAAAAATTTGGTACTTCAAGTACCATAGCACCCGTTTTACTGGGTTCATTGAGCTAAATATCAATAGGGTTTATCTTTGACATGCCCTGAATAATATCCAATCATAAAATTGGTCACGTGTATATACTCCGGAGGCTGTATCGTGCTAACAAACTGGAACTTCTCCAAAAATGACAAAAATATCGTACTCAAAGTACTGTAGCACATGTTGTATTGGCTCTGGTGAGCTGAAAATCGATAGGGTTCATCTGTGACATATTCTTAACAATATTCAATCATAAAATTGGTGACTTATTGCACTCCGGAGGCTGTATCGTGCTAACAAGATATGTAAGGAAAAGTAGCCGACGACAACGACATACACACAGGATTTTTTTCTAAAAACCGTTTTTTCGTTGATGGAAACCGTAAAAATAACTCAAATTTTGTTTCAAAATTCCAACTTTTTTTGGGGTAAACCAATACTTTTCTCGCATATTAGATAGGTTGGGCGGAAAAGTAAAAATAATTCCACCCTATACATTGATTATCAACGGATGAGTAATCAGTGGAAAAAAATAGAGGGGCATAAGGAAGGAAAAAGAGAAAAAAAACCCAGCTCATAATATGAACGGGGAAAAAATCTATAAAATTTCCAGTATATTCGGTTAAATATGTTTTCCCTTAAAGTATTTTGAACTGAAAGATCCACTTCAGTTTAGTAAGAGGGACCTCGCGAGAGATTTCGCCATGGTCTACCATCATCACTTCTATTGAAATTTCCGTCCAACGTCCAACGATTCCAGACATAAAAAACCGATAATATAAATCGATAGTCGCAAACGAAAAAAAAATTGATTTCCGGAGCGAGTCCGAGGATGCTCAATTAAACTCCCTAACAAAATGTAGCTTTTTTCTAAGGCTAAAATTTTAAGAGAATATATAATGAGTGCGGTATTCCACAGTTTTACTATCTGAAAATCCCCGGAACAATTTATGAACCATACTGGCACAATCGTAGTAGTCAACCCCCAGGTAGTGAAAACTAGCAACAGCCGACCGTAGCCGCGTCTGCCTCCCAAGTAATTGTCCACCCAACGTTGAAGCCTGGAACATATTCCAGACCGTTCCAAACTCTTGTAATACCCACTACTGAGGAACCCCACAAAAAAAATACAAAAGGGAAAGGGATGCAATAAAATATAGACAACAATGACTAGTGTGTCTATAAGTGAAATATCTATATCAGTCTTTCAGAAAGGTAGTAGATAAAATTAAGGAAATAGGTACATATCTATAAAATATAAATTAAATGAGAAATTTAAATTGAGGGAATATATTTGATCAAATTAAGCTCAAAACAATTCATAATACAAGTTAACATCTCGAATATTCAGTTAAACGAATGAGATATAAAGGTAAGAAATTTAGATAAAAACTTTCGACTTTAGATAATAACTTCCGACATCCTAAGAAATAAATAGGTATTAAAAATATATCCAAAGTAAAATTTCAATATTCTCCAATATATATACAAAACAATACCCTTTCGGTATAAGTTTAAACAACTAATTATTTTTCTGTAAAGATAAGATACGTTGTAGACAAGTAATGACAATTTTTTGTCTATAAAGACACGATAAGATAAAGATAAGATAAGATACAATACCTCCTAAGGTACTTAAGGGGGAAATGAATAGACATAAGTTACATAATGTAAATATTCATTTCAAAAATGAAGATAGGTTCAAAATCATAACACTGAATTCCTCAAATTCTTTATTAGTAATTTTGCATTATGATCACCAGATTTAGGTATGGAAAGAAACATCGTAGTACCTCTTCAAATTTTTGTTACAATAACTATTAGAACGTTACCAATCAAAGGTAGAAAGACAGTTATATCATAATAAAGAAAATCATTAAAATTTCTATGATAAAGAGAGAGAGGAGAGAGAGAGAGAGAGAGTGAGAAAGAGAGAAATATTTTGAGACATCAACTGAAATTACTGATAAGTAAGCTAAAATATATATGGTTAAGTTACAGATGAATCTGCCTCATCACTTCCAGAATACTCATCCTCAGACAAAATACCTGCTTTAAGGTTTTTAATGTACGAACGACCAATTTTTACCGGTTTCATCCTTCAACTCATATACTAAGGGAGAAATAACACTATATATGGTACATTGGGTGTATTTTGGCATAAATTTAGCAGAAATATACCTGGTTTTGTCCGATTTTGGATATTTTTTTTTCTAAACGCGATTACCTACATAAAACCTAAGATCTTTTTTACGAAAATTGTGGCGTTGGCTACTTTGACGATATGCTGTTTGTAAATTTTTTCTCATAACATCGAAGAATTTAGACATCTCTTGTGTATCCTGAATTCTGTGGATTTTATCAGAAATGATAACCTGATTATCAGCATTTCTGCAATTGCACCATAAAAATTTCCAGAAACAGGTACATTTCAAGCAAATACAAGGAAAGAAGGAGATAAATCGGTCACTTCGTGCTTCGACAGCCGAATTGCCTGAGAGATCCTATATATTTCTTCATCCCACGTCCTATGATCTACAAAACTGTATGATCGTATAGCCGTTACAATTGATTTATTTACACGTTCAGAGGGATTAATTTGAGGATGATAGTTGGCGTTATACCAAATTTTTTGGACCGAATAATTATCCATGAGATCTTTGAATATTTGACTCGTGATTTGTTTTCCGTTATCACAAGAAACAATTTGAGGTGTTCCGAAAATAAGGAAGATATGATTTTCTAAGAAATATACTATTTTTCGGGATGTAGCTTGACGTAAGGGATGAACCAGTACAAATTCAGTGAACCAGTCTACAACAACAAGAACAAATTGATTGTCCTTACGAGATCGAGGACATGGCCCTAGAATATCGCAAAAAATCAATTGGAAAGGAAAGTTTATATTACAATATCGTCCCATAAGTCCTGCTTGAAGTAGGTTAGACGGTTTACATGCAGCACAAATTTTACAGCGTGTTACGTACTTGTGAACTGACTTCCTAAGGCTAGGCCAATAATATAGTTCAGCAATTCTTTCCAGAGTTTTAAAGCCACCAAAATGAGAAGAAGTTGAGCTATCATCAAAATACCGTAGAATTTCCTCTCGGTTTTTAGTTGGTACGACAATTTTCCAATCACAAACATTGCTGAAGAGTCCAAATTTGTTAAAGACATGTTTATATAAGATATTATTTTCTGTTCTAAAATTTGGATAATTTTCAGGAAATTGATGAACATATAAGAGCAATCATTATACCACTTATCAAGATATAAAGTAGATAAATCTAAAATACCAACTTCAGGTATACGGGATAAGGCTTCCGCAACTACCGTTTCGGTAGATTTACGGTGGACGATAGAGATGTTGTATTGAGATAAATGTAATATCCATCTAGCTAAGCGAGGAGAAGGTTTTTTCATAATATTCAGCCAAACAAGAGAAGCATGATCGGTAATAACTGTAAAATAATGACCTACAAGATAGTATCTAAAATGATCAAATCATAATAAAATTACCAAAAGCTCTTTCTCTGTAGTACTAAACTTTTTCTGCCCCTTAGTGAGTTTTTTACTCATATAAGCTATGGAATGTTCTAGTCCGTCTTCCAACTGAAAAAGAACACTTCTTAAGCCAACATCACTAGCGTCCGTCATAAGAAAGAAAGATTTGGTAAAGTCGGGACTACTTAAGATAAGTGCGGTAGTTAAAACTGTGCTGTCCAGGTGATAGATTGGTGTTTTTTTCGGTTATGTAAAAGATCAGAAATTGAGGTAGAT
Source organism: Galeruca laticollis (assembly GCA_963921935.1). NCBI lineage: Eukaryota > Metazoa > Arthropoda > Insecta > Coleoptera > Chrysomelidae > Galeruca > Galeruca laticollis. Next base: position 175,547,457 of record OY998177.1, read on the forward strand.
GAAGAAGAAGAATCTTTTAGGAAGCGTCGATAGTAAGAAATCATCCCTAAAAATCTACGCACTTGAGTGGTCGTTTTTGGAACTGGGTAATCACAAATAGCGGAAACCTTTTCAGGATCGGTACGGAGACCATTTTCATCCACAACATAACCCACATATTTGAGGGAAGGACGGCAAAATTGACATTTCTCTAGATTAACCGATAAACCAGCATCTCGTAATTTTTCAAAAACTTTCTGAAGGATTTCCGGATGGTTATTAAAATCATTAGTACAAATTATTATATCATCCAAATAGCAAAAATAAAACGGCTCCAAAGAAGGACCGATAACTAAGTCTATCAAGCGACACATGCTAGCAGGGGCTAATACTAAACCAACGGGAGTAGTTACATATAAAAATAAACGGGTTTAAAGATTAAAACTAACTTTTCCGCATTTGTGGCCCCGAACAATATTCTATGATAAAATTGTTACTTGTATTCACTTCGGGGGATGTATCGTGCTACAACAAACCGAATTTCTTCAAAAATAACCAAAAATTTAGTATATATGGATTTATAGGACCCGCTGTACTCGCTCTAGTCAACTGAAAATCTGTAGGGTACATCTGTGAGACACCTTGAACAATATTCAACCATAAAATTGATCAATCGTATACTCTCTAGAGGCCGTATCGTGCTAACAAAACTGAAAATTCTCCAAAAATGACAAAAATTGTACTTGCTTTAATGAGCTGAATATCAATAGGGTTCATCTTGGAGATGCTCTGAATAATATCCAATTATAAAATTGGTCACTTGTATATACTCCGGAGGCTGTATCGTGCTAACAAATTGAAGCTTCTTCAAAAATGACAAAAATATCGTACTTAAAGTACTGTAGCACCTGTTGTAGTGGATCTGGTGAGCTGAAAATCAATAGGGATCATCAGCAAAATGTCCGGAATAATATTCAATCATAAAATTGGTGACTTGTTGAACTACGGAGGCTGTATCGTGCTAACAAACTGAAATTTCTCAAAAAATTACAAAATGTCGTACTTCAAGTACCATAGCACCCGTTGTACTGGCTCTGGTGAGCTGAAAATCAATAGGGTTCATCTGTGACATGTCCCTGACAATATTCAATCATAAAATTGCTGACTTATTGCATTCCGTAGGCAGTATCGTGCTAACAAGACATGTAAGGGAAAGTGGCCGACGACAACGACGACGACGACGACGACGACGACAACATACACACAGCATTTTTTTTCTAAAAACCGTTTTTCCGTGTTGTCGTTGATGGAAAACGTAAAAATAACTCAAAAAAAAAATTTCAAAATTCCAACTTTTTTTGGGGTAAACCAATACTTTTCTCGCATATGAATTGGTTGACGAAAAAGTAATAAACCTTTACTTTTCACAGCAGATGCAGTTTTTTCTCGAGACGACTTTTTCAAAGGAATTTGATAGAAAGCTTGCTTGAAATCAATACTAGATATATAACGAGTGTCTCGAAGTTGACTCAATATAACTTCGTTTGAAGGTAAGGGATATGCACCTTTATTTACAGTTTACGCCCATCAAAATAAACTCGATATTTACCGTCACCCTTTTGAACCAACCAAATAGGACTACAATATAAAGATTTACTTTCCTGAATCACTCCCAGTTCAAGTATTTTATCTACTTCCTCTTCTAGATATACGTGCATAGCTTGAGGTAGACGATATTGAGGTTGCTTGAAGGGAGGAGAATCTCCTGTATCAATAAAATGGTCAACGAGATATGTTCTATCAATTCTTTCAGGAGGACTAATAGTTTTGAAAGTGTCAATAATTCGATATCATCTACTTCTCTGCTCCGAAGATAAGTGTGAGACATCCTGGATTGTATTAAATACTGCTAACGAGAGAGAATTTACAGTGTGGGATAAGTTAGAAAAAATTATTTTAACATTAAACGTTTTAAGAAAATCCATGCCAAGAATAATTATATCATGTTGAACTGAAGGTATTAGATACAATTTCATAGCTCTAGATATCTTTTCTGTGGTGATGTCGGTTTCAATATAGCCGCCAACATTCTGTAACTTACCATCGGCAGTCGACACTTTCAAACTATCATCAGTTAAGATGAGTATCGATAAATTATGAATGAAATTCAATGCATTTGAGATGATCAATGAAATATTTGAACTAGTGTCAACAAGACAGGAAATTTTTTTATCAAAAATCACAATATCTACATATGGTCTATTATCATCCTTTTTGTTATATAAAAATGATCCTACACCCTCCAAAGGTTTCGGTTTTGTTTGAGATAAGTGACCAACCGGAACACTCTGATGTGTGTGCCAGGTTTCAGGGGCGTTAGAAGCACTGAGAAAGTAGACTCCCTCACCAAAGAAGGAGCAAACTCCGAATTCCTTCGCCCGGAACCCTCCTGTATACTTTCTAAAGCGCACTGGAATAAAGTACCAGGACAAAGACAAGCGAAAAGGCTTGTGAGCCTTTCGCTAAACAGCTTCTCGAGTCGGACAAGAAAGACTTGAAATTGGTAACTGGACTCCTCACTGGACACTGCCCTTTGAGGTATCACCTCAAAAAATAAACGGTTTTAACCAAAAATTTAGTATATCTGGATTTATAGGACCCGCTGAACTCGCTCCAGTCAACTGAAAATCAATAGGGTACATCTGTGAGACAGCTTGAATAATATTCAATCATAATATTGATCAATCGATCAATCGCCTCTGGAGGCTGTATCGTGCTAAGAAACTGAAAATTTTCCAAAAATTACTAAAATTTGGTACTTCAAGTACCATAGCACCCGTTGTACTGGCTTTAGTGAGCTGAATATCAATAGGGTTTATCTTTGAGATGCTCTGAATAATATCCAATCATAAAATTAGTCACTTTTATATACTCCGGAAGCTGTATCGTGCTAACAAACTGAAACTTCTCCAAAAATGACAAAAATATCGTACTTAAAGTGCTGTAGCACCTGTTGTATTGGCTCTGGTGAGCTTGAAATCAATAGGGTTTATCAGTGAGATGTCCTGAATAATATTCAATCATAAAATAAACGGTTTTAAAGATTAAAACTGACCAAAAATTTAGTATATCTGGATTTATAGGACCCGTTGAACTCGCTCCAGTCAACTGAAAATCAATAGGGTACATCTGTGAGACAGCTTGAATAATATTCAATCATAATATTGATCAATCGATCAATCGCCTCTGGAGGCTGTATCGTGCTAAGAAACTGAAAATTTTCCAAAAATGACTAAAATTTGGTACTTCAAGTACCATAGCACCCGTTGTACTGGCTTTAGTAAGCTGAATATCAATAGGGTTTATCTTTGAGATGCTCTGAATAATATCCAATCATAAAATTAGTCACTTGTATATACTCCGGAAGCTGTATCGTGCTAACAAACTGAAACTTCTCCTAAAATGACAAAAATATCGTACTTAAAGTGCTGTAGCACCTGTTGTATTGGCTCTGGTGAGCTGAAAATCGATAGGGTTTATCAGTGAGATGTACTGAATAATATTCAATCATAAAATTTGTGACTTGTTGAACTCCGGAAGCTGTATCGTGCTAATAAACTGAAATTTCTCAAAAAATTACAAAATATCGTACTTCAAGTACCATAGCACCCGTTGTATTGGCTCGGGTGAGCTGAAAATCAATAGGGTTCATCTGTGACATGTCCTTAACAATATTATATCATAAAATTGTTGACTTATTGCACTGCGGAAGATGTATCGTGCTACAAGACTATGTTACGAAAAGTGACCGACGACAACGACGACGACGACATACACACAGGATTTTTTTTCTAAAAACCGTTTTTTGTGTTGTTGTTGATGGAAAACGTAAAAATAAATCAAAATAAATTTCAAAATTCCAACTTTTTTTGGGGTAAATCAATACTTTTCTCGCATATTAGATTTGGGCAGAAAAGTAAAATGACAAATCAGAGAATGAACGTTGCCGATACTTCGAGATCATCGCTGAAACTGCAGAATATTTGCTTTGCGAATGCCCAGCACTTTTCTGTTCCTAGAAGGGGCCTTCCTAACTCCCTCTGATATGAGGAATTTAGCTCCCGATCTTATAAGTCGAAGTGTTTGATTGGCTGCAGAGCCCTTACAACTTCCCTTACAATCTACAATACTGTTAGGTTGTATAACGGGATATTGGGGGCATTGGGTATAATAATATATCTGGCGCCCATAAAGTGAAATCAATCAATAGGTTCGCGATCAAGCAACCCACCCCTTCACCGACTTTGTTGCTAGCGGAGCGATACCTGATCTTGGCCTTATATCGGCGAACCCAGATTTGATTTATTTAAGGAGGTCAAACTTTGTTGTAATGTATGTACCGCTCTATTAATATTTCAAATCATTTTCCAAACTAAAAATGATTAAGAACTTTAAGAAATAGCATCAGTCACAGGAACTCTCAAGTAGTTTGGATACTTTAAGGTTAGAAAATAACCGTGCAAATGTAATCCATTATGACAAAATAATTGACATTTTTGCAATACAAAGAATCACAGAAAGTAATTGTACTATGTTTTTTCATTGATTTTATTATTTGTTATTAAGGCAATGTTAGTTTTTTGGTTATAGTAGGTTTGCGCTAAAATTGTGTACAGGGTTATTATTTAAAGAAAGTTATGACGTTCACTGTAATTTTTATTATTATTTAGACATTATATTACAAAAATTACGATTACAACATTGGGAAATCAAAAAACTGTATGAGTCAGTCGAAAACTAACAGCTATAGAAGTGAAACTTTTAAGTTACGCAAAAACTGTCAATGAGTAACAAATAAGAAAATTCTTAACTTTAACCAAATAAAACGATAATTCTTTAAAAAATTAAAAATGAAAAAAATATTTCCAAAAAAATAGGTAACAATACTTTTTCGAATAGACTATAAAAAGAGATTATGTTATTAAATGTTCGAATAAACCACAATTTTGAACTTTGATATAATTCCATTGCTCTAAATAAATGCATGAATATTTAAGAAAATCAGACATACTTCTATACACTATTACCGATATTGTTTACTACATTAACAGAATGGATTTATAGATTGAAAAAAAAAATAAAAAAATAACTTTTCCGCATCTGTGGCCCTGAACAATATTCTATCTTAAAATTGTCACTTGTATACACTTCTGGAGATGTAACGTGCTAACAAATCGAAATTTCTCCAAAAATAACCAAAAATGTAGTATATCTGGATTTATAGGACCCACTGTACCCGTTCTAGTCAGCTGAAAATCAGTGGGGTACATATGTGAGATATCTTGAACAATATTCAATCATAAAATTGGTCACTTTTATACACTCTGGAGGCTGTATCGTGCGAACAAACTAAAAATTCTCCAAAAATGACAAAAATTTGGTACTTCAAGTACCATAGCACCCGTTGTACTAACGTTAAAGAGCTGATTATCAATAGGGTTGATCTTTGAGACGCTCTGAATAATATCCAATCATAAAATTGGTCACTTGTATATACTCCGGAAGCTGTATCGTGCTAACAGACTGCAATTTCCCCAAAAATGACAAAAATATCGTACTTAAAGTACTATAGCACCTGTTGTACTGGCTCTGGTGAGCTGAATATCAATAGGGTTCATCTGTGTGATGTCCTGAATAATATTCAATCATAAAATTGGTAACTTGTTGAACTCCAGAGGCTGTATCGTGCTAACAATCTGAAATTTCTTAAAAAATTACAAAAAGTCGTACTTCAAGTACCATAGCACCCGTTGTACTGGCTCTGGTGAGCTGAAAATCAATAGGGTTCATCTGTGACATGTCCTTAAAAATATGCGATTATAAAATTGGTGACTTGTTGCACTCCGAACGCTGTATCGTGCTAACAAGACATATAACGAAAAGTGGCCGACGACAACGACGACGACATATACACAGGATTTTTTTTCTAAAAACCGTTTTTTCGTGTTGTTGTTGATGGAAAACGTGAAAATAACTCAAAAAAAAATTTCAAAATTCCAACTTTTTTTGGGGTAAACCAAAACTTTTCTCGCATATTAGATACGTTGGGCGGAAAAGTTTTTTTGTTTTCTAAGGATGTTTTTACATATCCTTCAGCGACACTACTGGATTTCCATCCACCATCTCTCTTCAAAATGCTGATAATCTTCTGAAACAGTGACCTGTATATTGCGATGGATTTGGTAGCTCCAGAAACGTTGCTATTTCTTTCGGAATGCGGCCAAAAGTATTGATACCAATTGGTTGGGAAAAATATTTTCCATCTTTATATAAAATAAAAAATCGGTTATGGACTATATTTTGAGGTCGAAGTCGAACATATTTCCGGACGTTATTCAAGCAGTCAAAACCAGCGATGTTTCCTCTAGTAATAGCAAATTCTCTTTGAATTTTAGTTTCAGTATTTGGTATTTTGATCGGTATGAACGTTACTTCGTCAACTACATCACCAATTTTTAACTTCATCAATTCTTCTCTTCGGCAGGCGCCAAATACACCCACGATTAAGGAAACCTATGAAAATAATATGCTACATGTAAATGTCATCATATATATGTATAATCTTACCTTCAACATCAAGAATTGATCATCATTGGCTTCTTTCAAAAATCTGTGTAATTTTACTTTGAAAATATACTGGATTTTTTCGGCTTATGACCTTCACTTTTCCGCTTCAAAAAATCCAATAGCTGTGAATATTTACTTATGTCCACATTTTTCTTCACAGATATCTTTGTTCTTAGCATACTATAATGTGTCCATAATGATGATGCCTTTTCTTTTTCAGTTTTTCCAGCAAAATAAGTTGATAAAATTTTCTCCGACATATCACGGACTTTTTTTGAACTGCACCAGTCTTCGAATCGCTTATATTCTTTTTCGTATCTATTGCGGGATTTAGCGGGTACTAGGGTTTGTATTGCGTTATTTGCAGCGTTCTATATCAGAATCCACACTTTCATAGTCGGAACTCATGTCGATACAATTATCATAGATAGATACTATTAATACGGGGAAGAATGGAAGTCCGAAGCCACAAAGTTTTGTCGAGTGCTGCGCCATCTATTGTGGTGGAAGGTTACTATTCACCAACAGGGAAAAAATAAAGGAAGAGACCCGCATGATTAGTCACAGTTTACTAGCTACTACTATATGGCAAGCCAAGCAAATACTGAAGGTTTTTTAAATTATGCCTATATTGTTTTTTCTTAAATAAACAAATAAAAACAGTAACACAAACTTTAAACATTTTTTGAAACAACCTGTTATTTTATTTTGGCTTAAAAGTAGGATAGGTTGTTTCAAAAAGCTTTTATCCGTTTTTATTAACCAGGATAGTTTATCAAAAGACGAATGTCGATAAATAGTTTCAAAAATTTAATATAAAATTTTCTTTATTTTCTAATTTTCTTTATTTTCTTCTCAAACTTAAGATAAGAATAATTTATTGATAATAGCATGTGCTAACATATATGATACAATATAATGGATACACATTTTTCAAAAAGTTCAGATTTTTTAAAGGTTTCAGCAGCATACCTTTTTAACAGCAACTGACGCCTTCTTCTAAACTGGGTAGCGCTTTTTTTAAATTGAGTGGCTATTTGATAGAGACGTTTCGCTTTTGGTGATAGGTCTTTAACCCTAAAGACATTCACCTCAGCAAGTAAATCAGATCTTTCTAAATTAAAAAATAATATCATTAGCAATAAAAAATAATATGAATATGCAGTATACATTGCATTTAGATAACATTTTTGTTGAAACGTTGAATTTTAAACCCTATTTTAGACAATATTCTAATAGAAGTATACAGTCAAAACTTGATGTAACTAAATAATATGAAATTATAAATGCATTTCTAAGTACCTAATAATTTTGCATGTTTTTTAATAAATCAAAATATTGACCTATACTTAATATCTACTATTTCTGTGAAAATTTCTTTGTTAAACACGTATATATTAATAAATCAACTAATTATCCACTCACTTCTTTTTGGAGTAACTGTTGCATTCAAGTCTGCTGGTGGGACAGAAGTAGAATCTTTAACAGCATGTGTTGATAATTTCAGCTCGGGTTCAACTGAATAGCTACAACTAGCCTCATTAATAGCACAGGATTCTTGTGCTTTTTAGCTCTCAGTTTTACAAACTGAGCATTTAAAGCTTCCTGTAATTTTAAAATCCTAGCACTCTCAGTTACAGATGCAGTGCCAATTTGTGGTACAGCTAAAGAGGTTGATAGTTCAGCTTCAATTATTGAGAAAGGAACATCATCAGTTACTGTTTCTAAAGATTCTAGAAAATAAAATCAATTATTGAATAAATGTATCCTAGTTAGTTGTTAGTTTTTTTTTCTTTAATTATTATAGATTTACCTGCTAAATTGACTGATGGGAAAACTCCTCTTTTCAGAACTTTATTTGGACCAAAATCTTTAGGTAAAAACTGTAAGGCACACACTCTACAATTGTTGTAAATATTCTCAGATGTCATTTTCTCCTTCAACCTTCTGTTTCCATATAAATTTACCTATTTGTCAAAAAATACTTTATTTTTTAAAATTGACATCCAAACAGCTTGGTTTGGGTAAATTCACAGATGACGGTATTACTGCAATCAGTAAAATAAAGTTCGTTAGTAACCTTCCAAGCGAATAGATGGCGTTAAAAATGCAGTTTAGCAGTTGCTATAAAAGATCGCAGGGCATGACAATTATACCAAACTGAAGTGAACGCGTCAAATTTGACAGTTCGCAAAATAAAGATTAAAACTAACTTTTCCACTTTGGGGGATGTATTGTGCTAACAAACCGAAATTTCTCCAAAAATAACCAAAAATTTAGTATATCTGGATTTATAGGACCCACTGTACTCGCTCCAGTCAACTCAAAATCAATAGGGTACATCTGTGAGACAATATTCAATCATAAAATTGATCAATCGTATACTCTCTGGAGGCTGTATTGTGCTAACAAACTGAAATTTCTCCAAAAATGACCAAAATCTGGTACTTCAAGTACTATAGCACCCGTTGTATTGGCTTTAGTGAGCTGAATATCAATAGTGTCCATCTTTGAAACGCTCTGAATAATATTCAATCATAAAACTGATCACTTGTATGTACTCCGGAGGCAGTATCGTGCTAACAAACTGAAACTTCTCCAAAAATGACAAAAATATCATACTTAAAGTACTGTAGCACCTGTTGTATTGGCTCTGGTGAGCTGAAAATCAATAGGGTTCATCAGTGAGATCTCCTTAATAATATTCAATCATAAAATTGGTGACTTGTTGAACTCCGTAAGCTGTATCGTGCTAACCAACTGAAATTTCGCAAAGAATGACAAAATGTTGTACTTCAAGTACCATAGCACCCGTTGTACTGGCTCTGGTGAACTGAAAATCAATAGGGTTCATCTGTGACATCTCCTTAACAATATTCAATCATAAAATTGCTGACTTATTGCACTCCGGAGGCTGTATCGTGCTAACAAGAATTGTAAGGAAAAGTGGCCGACGACAACGACGATGACGACGACGACGACGACGACATACACACAGGATTTTTTTTTCTAAAAACCGTTTTTTCGTGTTGTTGTTGATGGAAAACGTAAAAATAACTCAAAAAAAAAATTTTAAATTCCAACTTTTTTTGGGGTAAACCAATACTTTTCTCGCATATTGAAAGGTTGGGCGGAAAAGTAAAATTACAAACAAAGGGTTTAAGAAAATTGTTAGTTTTAGGAAATTACTATAATCGAACAACTCATATAGTGTCCCATGAAAAGTTTCAGTTCAAAAACTCGTTTTTGTCTCTTCTCATACCTAAGTAAAACACTTTTCTCCAGACTGAGGTCACTTTTGCCTACCAGCGCAGTAATTGCGGTAATCAAGGACACAACGCAAAATTTGTATTATTACGATTAAATTGGGTTTAGTCCACCGATTTATATCCGGAATGGACATGCGTTAATTTTGAGAGACCCTTTATATTCATAAAATCAGCAGAAATTTTTAGGTGAAGTTCAACAAAAATATACAGAAACTCATACATTTTAAAACACATTCATTACACAAACTTGCCTTAACCACAACAAAAATACTTTTAGTTTGTTAGAGACAGTACTACCTTGAGTTTTTTTTTAAATTCGACATTAAAAACATATTAATAATACTGTCATCAATCAATGAACAAATAAACTCAAATTACTTTGGTAATGACTTATTATGGATATCATTAATGTACAAGTCAGAAAACTGGTTAATTATGAAATATCTTTTTAATTGGTCGATACCTTTCAGTTGATATATTAAATAGACTGCCAATTATTTTTAACATTTTGTTGATGACAATTAGGCAAAATATACTCAGTGACACCCAGTAAATAGCTCTTTGTATAACAAGGGAGGAAAGTGCTACTTTTCCTCCCGAGGATGAAGTTTACTGCCCGACGCGTAGCAGAGGGCAATACTAAAGTGTAGTTGTTTTAAAATGCCAAACAAACAATTTTCCTTTATAGGTGACTCATGCTATCCTTTGCGGTCCTGGCTTATAACACCATTACAGAATCCACAGACTGAAGAAGAAGAAGTCTTCAATGATATTCAAAAAAAAGCCAGGAGCTCGATTGATAGATGTAATGGACTTCTCAAAATGAAATTTAGATGTCTACTTAAACATAGAACTCTACATTATTCTCCACAAAAATGTTCACAGATTATTAACGCATGTGTATTGCTGCACAATATATGTAGTATGTTAGAGTTATTGTTGAATGAGGGAGAAGAGCAAGAGGAAACAGATTTGGGCATACTTCCTGCAGCTGTTAATAACAATGAAAATGATAGACGTAATCCATTATTAGTACATGGTCTTAGGATACAGAGAAAATTAATAAATTATTTCAGATAAGAAAAATCAATATACTTAATTGTGTAATAACAAATTTATTATTGAATAAACATAAAATAAAATATTTTCTTGCTTAGTACATCAATTATTGAATACCCAAAACTTATGAACATTTCAATTTAACTGATAGTTTACATTAAAATAAATGAAAATATATTGAAACAAAAAACTAGGAACAATTTGAACATTTTAATCTGATAGTTACCTTTGAAATAAACGAAAATATATTGAAACAAAACACTAGGAACAATGCATCTTTTAGGTACATGTTGGCTGTCACAGTGAAGGTGTTTAAATGTTTCTATTTTTGAGAACATCCACAAGTTTCTCCACTGCACAGACTTGTCTTTCTAACAACATCAATTTTTTTTGTAAATATTTTTCTTTTACTGCTAACTTTCTCTTAGCAATATCAGCTAAAGTGGTAGTTGCAGTAGCACTGGATAGTAGACGCTGGCTGGCCACCGTCCTTTTTGTTTTTTCAGGAATGAATATTTCTGTTTCCAATGCATGTTGAGTGGAATAAGTGTGGTCTGTGTTTCCAGTATCATCACAGTGAGTATTATCCTGAACAATTTCCACTTGATCTGCAATAGAATCATCTGGGAATATGAAACTGACAATGTTTTCATCTACATTAGTTCCAGATATAGAAACAGGGCATATGGTGCTGAGAATTTTTTCTTCCACATTAGCCAACGAGCCAGTAAAGCTGGGGCCATCGCCTGTGCGGTGTACATATTTATTTTCATCTGATTTTTTTTTTTTCGCTTTTGACTTGAAGTCTTGCCATGTCTATAAAATAGGAATTTCAACTCTGGGTACGAATTATTTCCAAAAATATTCACCTTTCTCCACTGTTTCCAATCCTTCCTTGCCCCAGGGACAGAATTAAGTATTTGTTCCCATTTCCCTTTGGCATCTTTGAAAGTGAAGGATACTGTGAATTTTCCACTGATTAATTGTGAATATTTTTTATCTTTTTATAGATTAACTAACATGTTCTTTTGTTGCTGACTGCAATGCTGTATTATTTTGTTTTCACTCATTACGGCAGTTTTTATTCAATTAAATCATCAACAAATTTTAAATCAATTGACAAACATGACATAAACCACATAAAACATCAAGATCATACAAGGAACTCAAGAAAGTTGAATATAATACATTGTTGACATATCGTATCCTTCGACAAATTTTGTCTCACGCGAAATTGAAGTCGATGAAGTAATGAGAATACGGTTTTTGAATGTCATGCGACAATTGCATGCGACATTTGTCGCACACTATATACTATTTTCGGTCGACATTTGAGAATCAGGGCCCTGGGACCCTATTCTCAAACCGTGACATATTTTGTCGCATGCGAGAAATCCTCTTTGTCGAATAAAATCTGAATATTCTTATTCTCAAATGTCGCCTTCGCAAATTTTTGATAGACAAATTGTAGAATGGTCAAAGGCAGTCGACAATTTATGTCGAATGCGAGAATTTCATTACTTGCGAAATTTAATGGTTAACGTTATACATGTCAAAAGTCAAAACATTGTTTAATACTTCTGTTAGGTTCTGTTTCAGAAATTTTTGTAGAGAGAAAATGGCAGCTTTATTAATTGCTATTGTGAATTTAGAAAATCAAGAGATGTCTCAGCGGCCTCGAGAGAGACGAGGAATATATAGAAGCGCTTTTACATTTTTATCTGACAGAAAATTTATTAAAACGTTCAGATTAACTAAAGAATTAGCTAGAGAGCTGATCATTATTCTAGAACCCTTAATAAAACAAGGGAATCGTGCAAGTGCATTATCTCTTGAAGAAAAGGTATTTTTTTTCATTGTATCATAATAGGTATTATAGTTAATTATAGTTATTATTTTTTCTAGTTACTTGTGACACTAAATTTTTATGCAACCGGTTCTTACTAGAGTAATGTAGGTGATAATAGAAGTTTTGGGCTGTCTCAATCATCAGTTAGCAGATGTGTTAATGAAATTTCTGTAGCTCTGAATTCACCACAGATTTTTGCAAGATTTGTTAAATTTCCTAGGAATGTGAACGAGCTTAATGTCACGAGAAATAGGTATACCTAGTCAGCCCCAAATTATAATTTAATATATATATATATATATATATATATATATATATATATATATATATATCCCCCAGATGGCGGAGTGCGTTAGAGCGCCGGAAATTGGGTTTTCTTGACCTGAAGGACGGAGGTTCGAATCTCACTCTAGTAAGGGCTTTTTCATAAATAAAAAGTTCCACTAAAAATCTGGGGGTACAGGGTCCGTCAGTAAATGGCGAAAACTGGCGGACGACATCCCTCGCCCCTTGCCAACCCGCATTGAGACAGCGTGGTAAGGTACGCCTCACAACCCCAGCATGATAGACAAGGACAAGTTACGGCCCTCATTCTCCGTAAGCCCGAAGGGCCCTAGGAGGGGTAGATCCTGGGAACCAGCCACGAGGGCAGAGGATGCTAAGAATCTGCGGAGTCTAAACCACTACCCATTAACTACATTACACCTAGCAACTTATAACTGCCGTACACTCTCTAATCAAGCTAGGATTATGGAACTGGAGACAGAGGCAGCAAAAATAAAGTGGGATATCATGGGCATTAGGGTAAGACGAAAAAATGAAGAACTCATAGAACTTGAATCAGGGAATCTTCTATACCACCAAGGAACACCAACAGGAAGAACAAGCGGAGTAGGATTCCTAATTAAGAAAACTTGGAAAAATAGAATCATAAGGATAACAAGCACCTCAGACAAAGTAGCCAGCATAACACTAAGACTCTCCAAAAGATATACTATCCAGATTATTCAGGTATACGCCCCAACAATCAGCCAAAGTGACGACGAAATAGAAGAATTCTATAATGAAATAATCCAAGCGCTCAGCAACGACAATAGTCACTTCAAATACATAATGGGAGACTTTAATGCCAAAGTAGGACACAGGAAAGACCAAGAAAAAGGAATGAGGAAATATGGATTTGGAGAAAGGAATGAAAGAGGAGAGAGGTTAATACAGTTCGCACACTTTCAGAACATGTATGTGGCAAACTTCTTCTTCAAGAAGAACCCTAACAGGAAATGGACGTGGGAAGGCCCCGGTGCAACTATCAGAAACGAAATAGACTTTATCCTCACCAATAAAATTAACACAGTAAAATATCTAAGCACGCTCAACAAGTTCACTACAGGAAGCGACCATGGACTAATTAGAGCTCGACTGGTCTTAGATATAAGACTAGAAAGGTCAAGACTAATCAAAACCAACACAACGAAAAACATAAACAACGAAAGGCTGAAAGAGAACTCTCACCAATATGAAGCACTACTAGAAGAAAGACTATAAAAAGTGGAATATAACAACCCTGAACTGATAGACACAATTCGAAACTGCGCCGTAGAAGTGGGAGGTCTGCAACAACGAGGTGAACACAAAAAGCTAACTCCGGAAACAAAAGCACTATTACAAAAACGAAGAGAAATGAAAAAGAGAACAAACATTCAAAGAATTGAATACACCGAACTGTGCAAGACGATACGAAAGAAAATCGCAGAAAATATCAGAAATTACAACGAGAAACTGGTACAAACAACAATAGAAAACCGTAAAAGCTACAAAAATGCAAAAAGGGCACTAATAATAGGGAAAAGACAGATAGTCGCATTAACTGATGGAAACACAAGAACTACAGACAGGAATGAAATCATAGACCTAGTAGCCAAATTCTATGGAGACCTATACAAGGCCCCTGAAAACTTGGAAGAAATAATAGAACACTCAGAAGATGCAATACCAGAAGTACTGGTGGAGGAAGTAGAAATGGCACTGAAAAGCATGAAAAATGGCAAAGCAGCGGGAAATGACGGCATCACGACCGAAATACTCAAATATGCAGGAGCTAAAACATGGAAGTACCTTGCCAAACTATACACGAACTGTCTGATGTCCAGGAGCATACCTAAAGAGTGGAACAGCGCCCTTATAGTGTTGATCCACAAGAAAGGCAGCAAAGAAGACAATAAGAACTACAGACCAATAAGTCTACTACCAGTGACGTACAAGGTATTCACAAAGATCATTCCCAACAGAATACAAAATACACTAGACTCGGCCCAACCACGAGAACAGGCTGGATTCCGCAAAGGCTTCAGTACAATAGATCACATCCATACCCTCAAAGAGGGTACCAAAGTCGAACCAAAGAATACGACCAACCACTAGCACTAGCCTTCCTCGACTTTGAGAAAGCATTCGACTCTATATATCCCAGAGCAGTAATAAATGCCTTAACATAACAAGGGGTCGACAAGCAATATATTGAGACCCTAGCAAATATATATAGGGAAGCCAAAGCGAGAGTTAGGATATATGAGGGCACACCAGAATTCCCCACCAGCAGAGGAGTTAGACAAGAAGACGCAATATCACCAAAGTTATTTACAGCAACCCTAGAAAGCATCTTCAGAAAACTGGGCTGGAACAACACAGGTCTGAATATAGATGGAGAATACTTGAACCATCTAAGATTCGCTGATGACATCATCCTGATAGCAAGTAACCCTGGCGAAATGCAACAACAAATAAATGAATTGAACGCAGCAAGCGACGAAGTAGGCCTTAAAATAAATCTGAGTAAGACCAAGATAATGTATAACGAACTGATAAACGCACAAGAAATAACAATTAATGACACTGCCCTGGAAATAGTAGAGGAATACATATACCTGGGTCAACTAATACACATATCAGGCTCTCTACTTCCAGAAATAAACAGAAGAATCAAGTTAGCATGGAGAACATTTGGACAGAACTCTATCATCTTCAAGTCTAGAATGTCACTCCGTTTGAAAAAGAAAGCGTTTGATCAGTGCGTACTACCAGTATTAACATACGGCTGTGAAACCTGGACCCTGAAAACTGATATCATTAGAAAACTCCAGGTAACGCAGAGGTCTATGGAACGATGCATGCTTGGAATAACAAGGAGAGTGAAAAGACCAAGAAGACGCCCCAACTTAAGATGGGACTACGACATAAAGAAACTCGCAGAATCAACTTGGGGCCGCATAGCTAGCAATAGACAACAATGGGCCCACATGGAAATGGAATAATATAATCCACTAAACTTTATAAAAAAAATATATTATTATTATTCCTAAATCAGGTTTATTACAATCATTTATTTGGGACACACTGTATACATGATCATTTGAGACACCCTATATACACATCTAAATCATTGTGTCAGATAACCTACGCAAAAATTGAAAATTCAAAAATGACATTTGAGGAAATCATGAAAGAATGTATAAATACAATTTTTTTGGAAGTAACAGATTGAACGTATTAGATTATTATAATACGAGATATAGATATAAGTGAAAAATTTAAAAGTTTATAAATAATTAAGATGTAATAATTATAAGAGGGTAGTGAAGTTCGCGTTTCGAGTGCGCCAATAGAGATAGAGAAAAAAACCATTGGAAGGCGGATTTAGAAAAAATGAGATGGATTGAAAAGTAGCGGTGGATATCGTATTCAATTAAAAAAAAAGAAAATTGTTAAAATTGAATATATTAAATATTGTTAAAAAATTATTCATTATTAAAAATTATATTTTCTAAATTTATTCAATAAGGGCACGAACCGCCACCTAATTACGAGTCTTATGATTAATCATATTTACAGCTAGCCGATATAAAAAAAGGAAGGAAAGGAAAAATTTTATCTGTAAACTGTTCGGTTTTTGAGGTTATATTTTGATGTTTGAAGCACTTAAAAATTTGGAGATGAGTTTAATGTTTTCACTGTTTGGGAATTTCAGCACTATGTCTTGCAGTGTGTAGGGGCCATTAACATTATTAGGAACCTTAAAAGATTTATGAAGAAAATCTGTATTAACACTATTTAAGGAACAGTTGAAAAAGATGTGTGAGAGATCTTGTTTTTCACCACATGGGCATGAATCCGAAGGTACTAAGTTGAATTTGTGTAGATATGACAAAGTGGCACAATGGTTGGATCGAATTCTTGAAGAAATGCAGATATCTCTTCTGGAGAAATTAGAAAGTGAAGAAAACCATGGATTTTTTCTTGGATATTTTATGAATTGAGAGTATAGATTTCCTTTTGTCAAGCTGAGTGTAGAGAAAGTAGAATTCCACTTATCTAAAATTGATTTCTTAATAGAATGCACCACATCTGAATGGGGACCAGTTGGGAGGGTGGCACGATTGATAGTTATCCCAAGATTTGCAAGATCACCGGCTCTAACATTTCCTTGTATAAGACTGTGTCCGGGAATCCAGCCAATTCGTATGTCTTTCCCTTGCTGATTCAACTTGTTTAGTAGCTCCTTTATTTTTAGGACAAATGGATTAGAAGATGAGGAGAAGGGTTTTTTTAGAAATGCATTTTATGGCACTTTGGGAGTCAGAAAAAATTATAGTTTTGGAAAGGTCAAGTTTTGAAATTTTTTGGATCGCAATTAGTATAGCGTAACATTCTGCAGAAAAGATGGAAAAATGAGAGGGGAGTTTGTCACATAATGATAAGAGGTTGGGAGAATAAATTCCGTATCCTACATTACTGTCAGTCTTAGAGGCATCAGTGAAGAAAATGGGGCCAGAAAAGTTGATAGAATTCATTTTGGCCAGGAAGACTTGATTATAGTCCGAATCTTCTTTAATTCCCAGATATATCGTGTTAGTTTGACTAATTTGAGATTCGAGCGAGAAGTGATGACAAGGAAATTTGTTGAACGATTCAATGAAGGGAAGGAATTTAGATACTGATTGAAAGGCAAATATAATAGGAGGAGTATTTCTCAGTCTCCAGTATATGGGATCGGCAGCCCATTCTGTGAATAATTCTATAAGTGAGGTTTTTATTAGGTCTTTATATGCAACTGCTTTAGATACATATTTAACTGACAAGATTTCTCTACGTACCTCCAGGGGGGTCTGCCCACATTCAGATAACATGATGTTGATATGAGTAGATTTTAGATAGCCTACTATAACCCTTAGGGCTTGATATTGTAAACGATCTAATTTTTTAAGTAGGTATTTAGAACAGCCACCATATAGCATGTACGCATTATCAAATAACGGAAGTATGGTCACTTTGTATATGTTTAAAAGAGATATTTGATGGCTACCCCACCATTTACCACATAGAGACCTAATTAAATTAATAGCTTTTGATACTTTGGAGGAAATAAATTCAATATGTGGTTTCCAGTTAAGTTGGTCGTTAAATATAGCTCCTAAGTACTTGACTTGAGATTTCCAAGGGATAGGTTGACCATTAATGACTATGGAATGGACTGGACTAAGCTTATGGTTTTTCTGAAAAATCATGGCAGCACATTTTTGAAGGGCCAGTGTCAAACCCATAGACAATAAATAAAGATTGAGATTAGAAAGGAAGGTGTTGAGGGATGTTATAGACTCCTGGATGGTGTTTTCGGCACATATCACAGCAAGATCATCTGCATAACCACTAATTTTTATGGAGGGGGTATGTTCTGAAGAGAGTTGCACGATATATTGAATAACAGTGGACTGAGTGGAGAACCTTGGGGGACACCTCTACAAGAAACACCAGGGCCTATAAGTTCATTGTTGAGGGTGGATTTAATGAATAGATTTCAATCTGAAAGAAAGGATAAAATGAGGTCACAAATGTCATGAGGTAGATTAAGGGAATTTAGAGATGAATAAATAGAGGATAAAAGAATATTATCATATGCACCTTTAATGTCGAGAAAAACAACAATTGGGTTTTTATTGGCAGACTATGCACATGATATTTCGGAATAGATGAAAATGTGGTTATCAGATATACTTCTGCCTTTCCTGAAACCTTGTTGTGAGGGGTGAATTTCTAGGGACTTTTCAAGAGACCAGTCCAGGCGATTTTTGATCATGCTTTCGAAAACTTTTCCTATGGTGCTGGATAAGGCTATGGGTCTCCAGCTGGAGGCATCGTTAGGATCCTGGTTTTTTTTAAGAATAGGAATTATTAGATGATTTTTCCACTCTGAAGGGATAGGATGAGATTTATTGAGTATTTTATTGAAAATAGAGAGAAGAGTTTCTAGGGCTATTTTGGGAAGATGATTGATCATTGAATATGTGATGGAATCCAATCCAGGACTTGAATAATTTTTGTTTAGTAAGCTGAAATTCAATTCTTCTATTGTAAAAGGGTGAGTAAAGGAGTCGTTAATGGCTTGGGGAATAGTGTTGAGGTCTTGAAAAGGGATTTGAGCTAACTTGTTTAAGAGACTTTGGAATATGGAACTGTCTAGGGGAGGGGTCTTAATTAAATTACGATTTTCAATAGATCTAGCGAAATTTTTTATTGATTGCCAAATCTTCTCAACAGATGTTCCGCGGTTCAGTTCTTCCGTGAATTTACGAAAGCCTTCTGATCTTTTTGTTTTCAGAAAAAGTCGGGCTTTAGCTCTTATTTTCTTGAAATTAATGAAATTTTCTATGGAGAGAGTTCTTAGATATAGTTTAAAAGCCTCTTTTTTCTTTTGTACCATCTGGGAGCACTCTTTGTCCCACCAGGGAAGATAAGGTTTAGAAGGAGTGAAAGATTTCTTATGTGGGATAAATAAAGAGATGGCTCTTTTTAAGACCTCCATGAACAAGGGATATTCCATATCATTATGATATATATTATTTTCAATATATGCTTGAAATGCATCCCAGTTGGCTTTATTTGTGTTATATTTGACATGAGTGGAATTCATATGGATGGGCACAGTATTTTGTTTTTTGTAGGAACAAAGGGTAGGAAAATGATCGCTGAAGCCTGATTCTTGGATCGTTCTCCAGGAGCAATCTAGAGCTATGGCTGAGGAGGTAATTGTAATATCCGGGCAGCTTTTATTGACATTGGGGTTGGGAATACGGGTTGGAGATCCGTCATTAAGGATGGTGCGATCATTATGCGAGATGAAGTCCCAGATTGCAGTTCCTTTAGGATTATTAATGGCATAGCCCCAAATTTGATTTTGGCCATTTAAATCAGCCATTAAGATAAAATTCTTTTGTTTTATTTGTTGTAGGAGTTGATTAAACATTCTGTGAGGGAAGGGAATGTTGGGGTCGGGAGGAATATAGCTATTAATAATGAATAGATCTTGGAGTTCTACTACCAGCAAGTGTATTTTTGGAGGAACTGGAATTTTGTGTTCAAAATTTTTGCAAGGAATCGAGTTGTTGATGAAAGTGGCTACACCTCCGTTACCATCCTGTCGATCATGTCTAAAACAGCTAAAATTTTTAATATGTGCAGATTCACCTGGAGTCAACCAAGTTTCATTTAGTAATATAATGTTAATACTCTCATCTCTAATAATAGGAATAAGTACCTTTTTGTTAACATTAAAACTGCGAATATTCCATTGGAGTATGTTATATTTAAAGGTATTATCCTGAATACGATTGAATTTTAAGCAATAGTGTAAAAAATGAAATAATAAAAAAGGGGGGGGGAGGTACTTAGAGGGAGAAATTTAAGTTATATTATGATTGCTCACCTCTTGAGGAGAGGTAAGCTGAGGAGTTGCGAAAGTTTGAGAGCTAGGGATAGAAAGGGAGTAATCAGACAAAAACGGAGTATCAGAAGGGGTGAAGTTTCATTATTTTACTACTTTACAAGAGAAGTGGCATGGAACATGGAACACGATATAATATCGAAATTTCGGTGTTGCCAGCTCATTTTATTCGACAAAATTTATCTCATGCGACTTAGATGTCGAACCCATTTGAGAATTCCAGATGCCAATGTTGTGCGACAATCTCTATCGACATATGTCGAATACGACAATCATTCGACATTCGAGAATAGGCCCGCTGATCTGATGTGAAAGTAAGACCAGGAAACCTCTTTATTTGAATTGTACCTAAACCAAAGATTCCTACTTGATGCAACTGAACGAATATGTTCAGAACACGTCCGAACTATTATTTTATTCAAATTTAGATAGGCCGGGCCTGTCCCTAAAAAAATTGATTCATCTTAAAAAAGAAGAGAAATGTCAGTCAGTGACAATTAATTTTTGCACACACGCAGAGCGTTACTTTCCATAATAAAAAATTTGTTAATTACAGTTGATATGAAAGTGTTTTGAAGCGAAAAAACCAATCGTAAGTAAACATTTTAGTTACATCTGTATCTTCGAGCTGATCTACCTATGTTTCTGAATTAAAGCAGCGTAGTAATTTGTAAATAATTATAATATTTTGTCAGCTCTGAATAATTAAATCACACATCCTTGTCAGAGATTAATCTTACACGAGCTAGCGTTTTTTATTCGGAAATTTCAATCCACTATAAAAAAAGATTATCGAAGAGAAAGTTTCAGTAAATACCGAAAGTGTCAAAGTCAGACTGATCAAAAGGCCGGATTTATCAGAATAATTCTGGAGAAGAAAACCAATTATCAAAAAATACCAGAAAATGTTTATTGTGTGAAACATATTGGACCATTTTCAGGACTACATTGAAGCTGACACCGATGTCAGGAAAACTTGGGTTGTGTTCTGATTTGATTGTATAGATTTCAAAATTGTGAATCAGACCATTGGTGTCACTTAAAACATAAATTTTGTGACCCCATTTATAAGGCTCTTTAGGGTAATATTGTCGAAGATAATATTTTCCCTTGAAGGGCACAATTTGTTAATCAACACATAAAACTTGTTGCATGGGTATATCTCTGAAACTTTTCAATAGAGATTCCATCAAAGACCTTATTTTGAAAACACGGTCTATGTTATTTTGATCAATTTTTGAATTATCATTAATATGTAAATTTATTTTTATCTGTTGAAACCTATTCCTGCTCATAATATCAGCAACTTGAGCTACCCTGGTTGCTTGTGCCCAGTACATATGAGTTCGTGGTAAACGAAATATAGACATATATAAACATATGAACTGCTCCATTTCTGTTATAGTGATAGATAGTGGTTTTTATGATTTTTTTTGTATTGCGTGTAAGTTAGATTACTCTACAAGATTTTGTATCATATCACTATCAAACACTTCTTCAAAATATGTAATTGGTGTGTCAACAGCTCTATAATCTCCAGGAAATTTGTCCAACCTAACAGGTATATCCTTAGGACTATCTTCCTTTTTTATTTCCCTCCAGTCATGACCTTTTTTCTTCTGTTTTTTGTTTGCGTCTCCTTCTAAATTCTGACCAACCTCATCCTCACTTTCTGCACTCTGATTGCTAGATAAAGCAGAGTGATGACTCTATATAGAACTTCCAAACATTATCGTATACTAAAAGCGACCTTGTTTAAAAGAGTCACTGGGCAGAGAGGAGTAAAGAGCACTTCAATGGGAAGACCTACAGCTAGTGCTGGGACATCGATACCAAACATCGATGTTCAACATCGATACTAACATCGAAGGCAACCATCGAATAAAGGAAAACATCGACAACAAAACATCGATGTTTACAAATCATCGATGTTTGATTTTTATGTCATGTCATCCAATCGATTAAAAATAAACATGGAAATATTCATATATTACAAAGTAGGTTACAAAGTAGATTAAAAAAAGAACAAATTAACTGCTTACTCTAATAGTCTCTCAATATAAATAACATAAAAAATGCAGTGTTTTAAATGAAACTTACTTTTTCTAGATAATTCCACAATATAATATTTAAAAAATGTTAAAAACTCTAAGAAATTGACAATTGTTTCGTCAGAATGACAGAAGTTTCATTTCATTTAATGCCTACCTGATGTTTAATAATTATTTTTGGCTAGACCAAGAAGTGACCTACCTTGTAATTGACTTAATATATGTTAATAGAAAAAAGATGATATGATATTACAAATATTAAAGATTAGATATTATTAGCCCTATGGGGATATCCTGGATATCTTTTTTCCCAATTAAGATCAGTATAACTGTGCAATGATATAGGAAACCAGGAAAACTATATCTGCTGATCTTTACAATTATCACTTAAGAAGATAGTTTAAAAGTGGAGAATTCCCTAGATTTATCTGTTCATTGACGACTTCATATTGTGAGTTTCTTAAGTGCCATCTAATTTCCAATTCTTCAAGGAAATCCCGTTCTTGTTTCTTATCACAAATATGTAGTACTACTTCTAGTTCTGTGTTAGGTGTCAATGAATGATTGGTGTCAAGTAGATGTTTTGCGTAGTGTGATTTATCTGGTTGTTTTCATCTGTATGCTCGTAAGTGTTCACTGTTCGGATTTCAAAATTTCTAAGGGTCTGACGCAAATAGACAGCATTACATTCTGGACATTTAAGAAAAACTCTCAAGCATGGTTTTTTGCTGTTTACGCACAGAGCATTCAGAAAAAGTATCCGAGTTATCATCCTCCTGATCCTGTATAGAAGCTGTATCTGTATCTACTTGTACATTTTTCATTGGTCCTTTACTTGTTAATGGTATAGCATAAGCATGTTCAGATTCATTATCTTTTTGGTTTTCTTTATGTGGGATCATTATTCGTTTTTTTAAAATCTCTTTATGGACTGCCTGTATATGACATTTTAAATTTGAAGTATTACCACAGGTTTTAATGTTTTTTGAACAAAATCGACAAATGGCAAAATTTTTATTATTATCAGCTTTTCTAAAATACTGCCATAAATCACTCGGCGGCAACTTACCTCGTAAGAATATTAATATCAAATAATGCTAATAAAATATAAGTACTTAACGATTAACGGTTTGTTTGAGAATCGGAACGGTACAATAAACAAAAAAATTATATCACCGACGCAGACAAAAGCAAAAATGATGATGCGAGTGATTCCCCCGTTAGAGGGCAAGGAAATCCAAATCAGTTAAAATACATTGTTAGTTAAATCGAGATCATAAGCATATTTTGACATCGATACCAAACATCGATGTTAACATCGATGTTGCGGACAGTTAACATCGATGTCAAAACATCGAATATCGGTAACAATACATCGATGTTTTAAAATCATCGATGAACATCGCCCAGCACTACCTACAGCTATATCCTTTGACGTTGAAATTAGGATGGCAGAGTGTATTAAGACCATGTAAAAATGGGGGTTTGGACTTTTCACAAAATACATTATTATTTTCATTGGACAGTACGTAGATGAGAATGGGTTGAAAACTTGTTATAAGGATTCGCTTCTTGGGGACGACTACTTTATAAATTTTAAAAAACGGCACTGCCTTTCTCAGAAAATACCACAATCTGTTGAAGTAGCTAGAAAGAAAAGCGTGGATCCTTTTGTCATTGCTGATTATTTTAGTTTGTTAAAAGAAGCAACGTTAAATGTTCCACCAGAACAAATCTATAACATGGATGTGACTAGCTTCTGTATCGATCCTAGTCGGGTAAAAGTCGTTGGAGAAAAATGCAAAGCTGCTCATAGAGTTACCGCTGGACCAGGCAGGGAAAAATTTTCTGTTCTAATGGGTGCTAATGCAGCTGGAGAAAAATTACCACCACTCATTATATTTAAGGGGGAAAATGTATAGGATACGTGGTTATTAAGCAGTGAAGATTTTCACCGAACCTTCTTAAATCACATTCCAAAAGGGAAACCGGTTTGTCTCGTTTATGACGGGCATTCTTCCCACATTTCAATAGGTCTTATAGAAAAATTTTTGCAGGAAAATGTAGTAATATTAAAATCACCTCCACATACAAGCCACCTTCTGCAACCAATGGACCTATCAGTATTTAAACCCTTAAAACAAAAGTACGACGAGGCCATTATTAAGTGGCAGAGAAAAAATTATGGTGAAAAATTACCCAAGTATGGAAAGAATTCAGATATTATCAAGAGTGGGTTTCGCAAGTCAGGAATTTATCCATTTTGCAATTCGGTTATTTCAGAAGATAAATTTGAAATCGAAGCTTTAAATAGATTTAATCATTGTCATACCTCTGCATCCACGTCATCACTTGACGAACTATTCTTAAATACTTGCGGTTTAGATAATATTGCTCAAGAATGTGAAAATAAAAACAAAGAAGGAATACAAAATAAAAATGGCGTACAATAAAAAGGAAGGACATCTGGATTATTCGAAATATCTTTTGAAAAGCGTTAAGCAAAATCCGTTAAACACTAATCAGAAACGAAAAATGATATGTCCTGGAGCTGATATTATAACAACTCTCGACTACTTGCAAAAAATGAAAACATAAAATACAACTAGATGCAAAATTATCTGGGAAAGACAAACGAAATAAAAAAAACAAAAAAAGTTTTGTTGCAAGAAAATGAAGATTGTAGTGATGATGAACAACGAGATGTAATACTATCTGGGAAAGGCAAAGAAAAGGAAAAAATAGAAAAAGTTTTGTTGCAAGAAAATGAAGATAGTAGTGATGATGAACACCACAGTTTATTTTCAAAAGATTTAAGCTCTGACGATGATAGTAAGTGGGCAAAGTCACCATCCCCTCCTATTGAAAAAGAAATACACCGAGAACCAAAACCAGAAGACTTTGTTTTGATAAAGTTTCCCATTGAAGGAACGACCGATCATATTTATTTTGTGGCTAAGATTTTGAAAGTTTAGATCTAGAGGTTGAAATTAGTTGCCTTCGAAAGAGCGCTAAAAACGATGGAAGCTTTTATTTTCCCAACGTGGAAGATATTTCTATTGCTTTTAAAGAGCAAATAGAATTTGTTTTGCCAAATCCAAATAATTTGAAATGATAATAATAATAATAATAATAATAATGATAATAATGTTTCTTTTAATAGGTAGGTGAAATCCTTCATGGACTGACAGCGAGTCAGTGACTGCCCTTCGTGTCGGACTCTTACCGACTAAAACACCCTTCCTCTTTTCTTGTTTTGGTTCTGTCCCGGAACTTCCTTTTGGTATTACTTCGGAACAGACCTTTTCTTGCCTTTTAAGGCCTTCTTCCTCATTGTGCACCTGTTTATCGCCTAATTTGGTTCATTCATTTTCTCATTCTCGGTTTATCTCCTTTTGTTTGAGAACTTGAGTGATGTACGTGGTGACGGTACTCCAGTTCTCCCCCGTTTGAAGCATCTTGGCAACGGCTGTCTCCGGGCTCAGCTCTCCGGTCTTCTTCGTAACCTCTTGTCTGATGTGCTTCCATTTTGGACATACAAAGAAGGTGTATCTTGCGTCCTCTTCCTCCGTGTGGCAATAAATGCATGTAGCCTCATTTACCTTCCCTATCCTCTTCAAGTATGAACGGTAGTAGCCGTGTCCTGTCAGAAATTGTGTCAGGTAATAGCTAACCTCGCCGTGTTTCCTCTTCATCCATTTTCTGACGTTAGCAATCAGCGTGGCAGTCCATCTTCCTCTGGTTTCCTGAGTCCATCTTCTCTGCTAGACCTGTAGAGTTCGATCCCGTTCTTCTCTTTTGATGATGTGCGGTGAATTCTCCCTCCTGCGAAGGTATATTCGTTGACGTTCGTCTGCCAATATATCGATCGGGATGACTCCTGCAATCACCTGAGCAGCCGCACCCGACACCGTCCTATACGCACTGCACCCCCGCCTTTGTACCGCGTCTATCCTTGCCCTGTATTTTTGGAATCGTAGTGATTTTGCCCAAACCTCGGCTCCATACAGCATAATGGCATCTGCTGTTCGCATGAGCAGTCTCCTTTTTGCCGCGCTTGGGCCCCTAATATTAGCCATAATTCGGCTCAAGTTTGCCACCACTTTCGCTGCTCTATCCGCTGCTCCGCAGATGTGGTTCCAAAAAGTGAGTTTGCCATCCAGCATAACTCCCAGGTACCTCACTGCCTCTGTCGCTTCAATGGGCTGGTCTCCAACGTACATGGTTATGCCTCTATGTATGTGCTTTGTGGTGAGGAGTACGATTTCTGTTTTCTGGACAGCCAGACACAGAGATTTGGTTTCCATCCACTCCATTATCCTCCGCATTAATTGGTTCAGCTTGAACTGAAGTAACTCTACCGTGCGTGCAGTGATCACAACGACCACGTCATCTGCATATCCCACCAAAAGCACTCCGTCTGGCATTTCTATGCGTAGGATCCCGTCGTAGTTTATGTTCCACAAGTGCGCCCCCAGAACTGAACCTTGAGCCGCTCCTGACGTTATCCGTTTTTTGCGTTTTCCTACTCGGGTATCAAACGTGACCTACCGTTCGAACAGATAGTCCTGCAGGACTCGATAAAGATAGGCCGGTACCTGAAAATCATCTTTAAGGGCATTCAGAATATCCCTCCACCTGGCTGAGTTAAACGCATTCTTGACGTCGAGAGTGACTGTCATGCAGAGGTCCCGTGACCAGTGATTCCCAGTCCTCACTGCCTTTGCTGATTCCACTACTTCGTTTATCGCATCCACAGTCGACTTCCATGATAATAATGATAATAATAATAATAATAATAATAATAATAATAATAATAATAATAATAATAATAATAATAATAAATTAAATGGACTGACACAAACCCAAGCACTCGTCCCAGACTGCCACGCCTCAAAACAAACAAAACTACCCCCACCATCATAGCACAAGTAAATAACGCACTTTCCCACCTTATTTCCGAAGTAAATAACATGACGGAACTTCATACTCTCCTATACTGCGCAGCAATAGTAACACTTAAACTACATGACCAAGAACCCATAACCGAAAGTACGAACAAACGAAATAAACAAGAAACCCCCAACTGGCAACGCAGACTTGAACAAAAGATAACAAAAATTCGACAAACACTTGGCATATTAACTCAACTCTCATCTGGAAAACGAACTTCAAAAATTTTAAATAAACTCAAGAAAATAGATACCAATATAGGACAACTCAATCAACAAGAACTGATCTCCAAACTTGACCACTTTAAACAACGACTAGCCGTATACGCAGGACGACTGAAACGATACAAAAACAGCAACCTAAGAAAAACCCAAAATACTATGTTCAACCAAAACGAGAAAAAATTTTACGCCCAGCTGGACAACACCGAAATGAAAGACTACAACATACCAACAAAAGAACAAATTACCAACTTTTGGCAATCAATTTGGTCCAATCCAGTAAATCACAACCCCAATACCAACTGGATCACTGACCTGAAAGAAAGACACAGCCACATAGAAACACAAAACAATAATATCATAATATCGACAGAAAAAGTTCAATCTGCAATAAAAAAATCACATAACTGGAAAGCTCCAGGTCCTGATGGGATACACAATTACTGGCTAAAAGCATTCACCGTGCTACATAACAAACTCGCTGAACTAATCACATACATTATCCAAAACCCTTCAGAACTCCCCACCTTCCTCACAAGAGGCATCACGTTCATCAAACCGAAAAATAGCGACACCCTAAACCCAGCCAATTATAGACCAATTACCTGCCTTCCTACCTTATACAAAATAATAACATCCATCATAATGCAACTCATTCAGGAACACCTCGACACTTACCAAATATTAACAGAAGAACAAAAAGGATGCAGAAAACACAGCCAAGGCTGCAAAGAGCAGCTTATTATAGACTCGGTCATACACCAACAGGCCTTACAGAATAAACGCAACCTCTTTATCACATACATAGACTATAAAAAAGCTTTCGACAAAGTACCGCACAGCTGGCTCCTACATGTCTTGGAAATCTATAAAATCAGCCCAACTATCATTCACTTCCTAAAAAACGCCATGCAAAACTGGTGCACTAACATCCACATACAAACAGCAACAACTAAACTAACATCCGACACAATTCCAATCAATAGAGGCATCTTTCAAGGAGATTCCTTTAGTGGCCTCTGGTTCTGTATATGCCTCAACCCAATTTCACAAGCCCTCTCTAACACGAGCTGCTGTTTCCAACTCAAATACAACCAGAATAATAACTATAAAGTCAACCATTAGTTTTACATGGACGATATAAAACTATACACATCTACAAAAAATCAAATGAACTCCCTTATCAAAATCACAGAAACAATATCGACGGACATACAAATGGAATTTGGATTTGACAAGTGCAAAACCAACAGTATAGAACGAGGTAAATGGACAAACACTAATGGAACAGTCACAACTGGCAAAATAGAGCACATGGACGAAGCCAACTCATACAAATATCTAGGATTCGACCAGACAATTAAACTGAACCACACTGAGCTCAAACAAAGACTCATCCAGAAATTCACCTCAAGACTCACCCAACTACTTAAAAGCAAACTCAACTCAAAAAATCTCACAAAAGCTATAAATACGTATGCAGTTTCATTACTGACATACTCATTTGGAGTTTTAAAATGGACACACACTGACCTAGACAACATTAACAGGAGCACCAGGACGAAACTCACCAAGCACAACATGCACCACAGGAACGCTTGCATTGAAAGAATCACTCTGCCCCGATCTGAAGGAGGAAGAGGTATTTTGGATATGCACCCACTTCATAATTCACAAATCGTGAGTCTCAGGAACTACTTCTACAATAAAGCTACACAAAGTCCTCTTCACTTGGCAATCACAAAAGCCGACAAAAGATATACCCCATTGGAGCTATGCAACACAAACCTAAGTTTAAAAGACGAACCAACCATACACAACGAAAAAATTAACCTATGGTCAGGGAAAGAAATACATGGACGTTACTACAACCACACTAAAAATACAAGCGTTGACCAAAGACACTCCCACACATGGCTACACAATGGAAACCTGTTCCCCGAAACAGAAGGATTCATGTTAGCGATCCAAGACGGTATAATCAACACACGCGCATACAGTAAATTCATCATTAAGGACCCGACAGTAACGGACGATAAATGCCGACGATGTCACAATGCACGGGAAACAATTGAACATATAACTAATAGCTGTAGCACACTAGCACCCACCAAGTACCTAGATAGACACAACGCCGCCGCAAAAATTATACACCAAAGCATTGCTATTGAACATTCATTATTAAACAAACATACGCCCTACTACACATACACACCATCTGACATACTTGAAAACGCAGACTATAAACTATATTGGGATAAAACTCTCCAATCTGACAAACCCCTATCATGCAATAGACCCGATATTACGTTCACGGACAAGAAGGAGAAGCACACATACCTAATAGACATATCTATACCAAACGACCACAACGTACCAGCTAAATATTCGGAAAAAA
Organism: Galeruca laticollis; assembly: GCA_963921935.1. Classification (NCBI taxonomy): domain Eukaryota; kingdom Metazoa; phylum Arthropoda; class Insecta; order Coleoptera; family Chrysomelidae; genus Galeruca; species Galeruca laticollis. The sequence goes on from OY998177.1 coordinate 175,577,637, forward strand.
TCCAAAAGTACATCCCGCTTGCCATAGAACTTGAAAGAATATGGAAACAAAAAACGGTCACTGTCATACCAATCATCATTTCATCAACAGGTCTCACTCACACATCCTTCATCGGACACCTATCAGAACTCAATCTACCCGCAACCATACACAACCAAACACAGAAAGCCGTAATACTGCAAACATGCAATATTGTTAGATCATTCCTCCGACATCAATAGAGTCCTCCTATACTTGGCCTCCACCCGTATAGGCGGAACACACCAGGACAAACCTGTGCCTCAGTTCCAATAATAATAATAATAATAATAAGGGGTTAAAAGGGTAGTGAAGCGTCTCCTATAGCCTCTCCTACCAATACCTGCTCGCACCTCCACGTCGGTAGCCCCGGTAACCATCTCTGGAGATTCAAGATCTACAGCAGATGGGCTAACGCGAGAGGGAGAACAACCAGCGCAGGGGAGGTTGTATCAAGCAACCTACGTCTTTGGCGAATACGCGTACCCTAGCTCCCCTAAGCCAATACTGTGTCCCGTGGTTAGGGCTGAATAGCACCTAGGGGTTATCAGGTGTCACTAACGGAAGGTATTTGAAATAAACCTCTCCTATTCTCAGTATACCACGAACGCAACAGCTAGTAATGGTACGGCAGGGCTCTGCTGAAATAGGCTGATCTTCCACCCTGCAAGCTGGCAATAGCTCTAAATTGTATACCCACTCATGGAGAACGGCAAGGATGAAGCCTCGGACGAGCGACGTCAAGGACGGGGACGTCGCGGGAATACTCAGCCCGCCCAAACGGATACAGACTCAGAACGAAAAGGATCAAGAACCCTGGCCAATACTGTTTCGTTGGAGAATCCAACGACCACCAAAGCCGTGAAACCACGACAACGGATGACTTGGACGGATGAAATGAACAAGCATGTCATCCGTTGTTATCTCATAGCTACCAATTTACACCAAGACCTAACAGACTACAGAACACGCATGCACCAACAATTCGTTAACAAGTACCCTGAATTACAACACATTTCCGAACAAAGAGTAAGTTACCAGTACAAAGTAATAATCAGGAACAATCGAATCACTGAATTTGAAATAGATCTAATTAAACAAGAAATCGCATCAGAAATCAATGAAACGGCAACCCTACCTGCCATACCGACTGAACCACACACACCACGTACCAAAGCCACCATTGCTGAAACACTTTCACAAATACCACCCCCTGCACCATCAACAACTCCAAGAAAGCAGACGTTCAACACCACACATACAGAAGACTGGCAGCGAAACCACGATAATATAATCGAACAGTTGCACATAACATATATCAAATGGACAGGAACCTGTCCCAACAGGAGACCAAAAATACCCCGGCTCAAAGACAGCCAGAAAACCAACAAAAAAGTAGCCCAAGTAAATACAGCCCTCAACAGCTTAATCACCGATAAAACCAACATAACTGAACTGCACACCTTAATCTACTGTGCAGCAATAGTAACATTGACCCTAAATGAACAAAAAATACCAACTAACAACACAAAAAACAAGACAAAACCAAAAATACTGAACTGGCAACGTAGAATAGAACAAAAAGTAACCACTATCAGAAAAACATTAGGACTACTTACCCAATACTTAAAACAATTAACAAACTTCAAAAGTCGAACATAAATTTAGCACAACTTAGCCAACAACAACTTATACCACTCCTCGACAACCCGAAACAACGTCTAGCAGTCTACGCAGGGCGACTAAAACGTTACAAAACAAGTAACCTCCGAAAGACACAAAACAATACATTCAGACAAAATGAAAAGACATTTTATGCACAACTCAATAATGATAACGATAATAAAAACTACCCAACACCATCAGAAGAAGATATCACCAATTTCTGGAAATCAATATGGTCAAACCCTGTTGAACACAACTCAGATGCCAGCTGGATCACAGAAATCCAACAAGAATATGAACATCTGGACACACAAGACAATATCACCATCTCCATTGGACAACATAAAGACATAATCAATAAAACACACAATTCGAAGGCACCCGGCCCTGACGGAATACAAAATTTCTGGCTTAAAAAATTCACTGCGACGCATGACAGACTTACAAAACTTATAACACACATCGTCCACAATCCCTCAGAAGTCCCAAATTTTTTAACACAAGGCATCACATACATCAAACCTAAGAACAATAACACTCTGAACCCAGCCAACTACAGAACAATCACATGCCTACCGACATTATACAAGATCGTCACATCAACCATCGCACAACATATGCAGGACCACCTAGACAAATACAACATACTCACAGAAGAACAGAAAGGATGCAAAAAGAACAGTCAAGGTTGCAAAGAACAGCTGACAATAGATGCAGTAATCCATCAACAAGCACTTAAAAAATTCCGCAATCTTTTCGTCACGTACATAGATTACAAAAAAGCGTACGTTAACGTACCACATAGCTGGCTAAGACACGTACTCAGAATCTACAATATCAACCCTATCATCATTAATTTCCTCCAAACCATAATGAAAAGATGGTGCACCAACATACATGTGCAAACAGAAAATACTCAATTCACAACTGACAAGATACCCATTAAACGAGGAATATTTCAAGGGGATACACTGAGTGCCCTGTGGTTCTGCATGTGTCTCAATGTTATATCTCAAGCCCTCTCGAAAACAAAAACAAGGATTCACCATCAAATTCAACAAGAACAACAATTATAAAATCAATCACCTTTTCTACATGGACGACATCAAACTATTCAGCTCGACAAGAACACAAATGAACTCCCTTATTAAAATAACAGAAACCATGGCCAACGACATAAAAATGGAATTCGGGTTAAATAAATGCAAAATTAACAGCATAGAGCGTGGCAAGTGGACAAACACCGAGGGCATCAGGACTACAGGAGGCATAATAGAGCACATGGATGAAAACGACACATACAAATATCTTGGCATCGAACAAACAATCAAACTCAACCATACAGATCTCAAAAACAATTTCATACAAAAATATAAGAAGAGACTCACACATTTACTAAAAAGTAAACTCACATCCAGAAACCTTACGAAAGCCATAAACTCTTATGCCGTACCAACGCTCACTTACTCATTCGCAATTCTCAAGTGGACACCGACAGATCTCGAAAATATCAACAGACAGACCAGAATACTACTGACAAAAGACCATATGCACCACACTAACGCCTGTATAGAAAGAATTACTTTACCTCGAGCAGATGGTTGGAGAGGAGTTCTTGACATCCACCAACTACACGACACGCAAATCTCAAACCTAAGAAAATACTTTCATGACAAAAAGTCCGAAAGCGAACTTCACCTAGCAATAGTACACGCCGACATTAACTACACTCCACTAGACTTACACAACACCGACCTTTCACTGAAGGACAAGAAAACCACATACAAAGAGAAAATACATAGATGGGCAATCAAAGAACTACACGGACGATACTTCAATCAGACACAAGGTGAAGACATCGATAAAGGACTAACACATAAATGGCTCCAGAAGGGTGACCTCTTCCCTGAAACGGAAGGATCATGCATGCTATACAAGATAAAGTAATAAAAACGAAAACATATAGCAAATACATATTAAAAGACCCCTCAGTTACAAATGACAAATGCAGAAGATGCCATTCAGACAGAGAAACAATAGAGCATATAACCAACGGCTGCAAGAGTCTTGCACCAACCAAATACCTGGAGCGACACAACATAGTCGCAAAAATCATCTACCAGCAAATGGCATATAAACTTTTACTAATAAACAAAACCGTACCTCACTACCAGTACACGCCATCCGAAATACTGGAAAACCAGGAATACAAAATATACTGGGACAAAACGATACAATCAGACAAAACATTAGCATGCAACAGGCCCGACATCACATTTACTGACAAGAAAAACAAACACACCTACCTCATAGACGTTCCCATCCCTACCGATCACAATATAACAAACAAATATTCGGAAAAAATACAAAAATACACCCCCCTCGCAATAGAACTGGAGAGAATTTGGAAGCAAAAGGCGGTTACCATTATTCCGTTGATTATGTCTGCTACTGGTATCACCCACAAACAATTCACAGAACATCTGACAGAACTCGACATACCTGAAAATATACACAATCGTTTACAAAAAAGCGTCATTTTACACACATGCAATATAGTCCGCTCGTTTCTTAGAGCACAATAGACCTCGTTTATACTTGGCCCGCCCGTATAAAGAAGAAATCCAGGGAACAAAAACCTTGTGAATTCCTAAAATAAAAATAATAATAATAATAATAATAATAATAGTAATAATCATAAATACTAAATAATAATAAAAATAAAATTACTTAGACAAGAGATAGGGCGTCTCACTGAATACACAAATCAACAACAGCCAGCGAATAGAGAAATGCGCCAAAACTATACTCGCCCGCTATGCTACCGACATAAATCCAACGGCCATAGAAATCCTAGATCTTCTTAAACAAAGACTTAAAGTGGTCAGCACCAGACTTAGGAGGTACAAAGAAGCCTACAAGCGTAGAAATGATAACAAACTATTTAGCCAAGATCAGAGATGAGGTTTCTATCGCAAATTGTCCATTAATAATAAAAATCCTTCACTAAACAGTTCCTACCCCGAACTTCAGGAGATAAAAGACTTTTGGGAAAACATCTGGGAAAAGCCTCGAACACACAAATCCACAGCCAACTGGATTAAAAATGAGAATAAAACTAGGGAAAGAATCCCAATGGTGCTACCACTTAAGATCTCACAAAAAGATAAAGGAGAAGTCCTTACACGACTGCCTAATTGGAAAGACCCAGGACCTGAAAAAGTACAAAATTTCTGGCTGAAACAATTCAAATCAATAAGGCCAAAAATTACGAAAATTTTTAACGACTTCCTGATGGATCCTAGCAGCATCCCTGAATTACTGACAAAAGGAATCACATACCTCCTCCCCAAGACCGAGCAACCAACAAACGACCGTCCAAATATAGACCCATAACATGCCTTCCTACCATGTATAAAGTACTAAGTGGCGTAATCTGTAATAAAATCTACGAACTTCTTATGAATAATAATCTCCTAGCTGAAGAACAGAAAGGGTGCAAGAGAAAGGCACAGGGATGCAAGGAACAATTGGTCATAGACACAGCACTGACAGAGCATGCCATTAAAAACAAAAAGAACCTTTACACCGCTTTCATTGACTATCAGAAAGCATTTGACAGTGTGTCCCACTCCTGGCTGATACAGTGTCTAAGCACGTACAAAATCAATCCAACTATCATTGAGATGCTACAAAAAATGATGAGTAAATGGAAGACAGAGCTATCAATAGGGAATTATGCAGAAAAAATTCAAATAAACCTCCAACGAGGAATATTACAGGGGGATGCCTTGAGCGCACTGTGGTTCTGCCTGGCAATAAATCCATTATCTACTGCCCTTAATAATCTTAATGGATGATATCAACTCAATGAAACCACAAAACTGACTCATCTAATGTACATGGATGACATTAAACTTTACTCCTCTGAGCAAGAACTCAAGAAACAACTACGCTGTGTCGAAAAGTTTTTTGACAATATTCGGATGAAATTAGGAATAGAGAAGTGTAAGACAAATAGTATGAAACAAGGAAAATGGCACAAAATAAGTGGACATAAACTCACCCAAGCAGCAGGCGGGGAAACCATCACCAACATGGAAAAAAACGAAACCTACAAATACCTGGGATTTGCACAAGCTAGAGGAATCGAAACTAATGCAGTTAAGAACAACCTGATGGAAAAATTCAAAACAAGAACAAAATTAATCCTAAAGTCGAAGCTCTCAGGACAAAATCTCGCAACTGCATACAATGCATATTCCGCGCCAGTTGTTGCCTACAGTTTCGGGGTGATACCATGGACGACTACAGAGCTAGAGGAACTCAACAGAAGAACACGGGTAGCGTTCACAAAACACCGAAATCACCACCCGAAAGCCTGCAAAGAGCGGTTCCACCTACCACGAAACAAAGGAGGAAAAGGAATAACTGACTTCCGCCTCAGATATAAGACACAAATAGAACTACTGAGGAAATATTTCTATGCAAAACACGACCTATCGCCACTACATAGAGCTGTCATTGAAATAGACAAGAAACTTACACCACTAAACCTCAATAATAAAGAATTTGAAGCGGATGAAGAATACACAATGGCGTCAGTAGAAACAACATGGAAAGAAAAGGAACTCCATGGACGGTATCACAACACTCTCTCTAATGAGCAAATTGATAAAACGGCAACATTGAGTTGGCTAACAAAAGGTGGAATATTCCCGGAAACAGAAGGGTTCCTTTTCGCCATACAGGACCAAGTAGTTCCAAACAGAGCACACTTAAAGTACATAGTAAAGGACGAAAGCATCAACACCACCAGATGTCGCATGTGTAACAAAGGTCACGAAAATATAGAATATATAAGAAGCTCGTCTGAGGTTCTTGCTTCGCGTGAATAAACAAATAGAAACAATAACGTCACAAAAATTATTCATGCCGAAATCTGCACCAGATTGGGCTAGAGGACGAACTGATACCATATTACAGATATAACCCGAAGAACGTAACAGAGAATGATGGTTTTTTAGTGTACTGGGACAGAGAAATCCAGACGGATCGGGAAGTAACGCACAACAGACCGGATATTGTTTTATACGATAAAGAGAAGAAAAAAATTTCATTAATTGAAATATCCGTTCCTGCTCCCGCAAACTTATTTAAAAAAGAAAAACAAGATAAATACCTACCTTTATCGGAAGATATGAAGGAGACATGGCAAGCAGAGACCGTACGCACAAAACACCTGGAAGAACTAAACTTACCTTTCGGAGTACATAAGGAACTGCGAAAAGCCGCAATATTGGGAACATCGTCCGTAAAGTTCTGAATAAACCTGCAAAAGATAATTAAAATATGCATCACGCTTGTACGTCTTCTGATTCACTCCTCCGGCTGCAAGACACACCGTGGAAACACGTGACAAAAAAAAATAATAATAATAATGTTTATTCAAGGAATACAATAAACAATTTACAAAGTAATTATTGTTAAAAATACATGAATAAACATAAAATCACTGAAACGCCAAAGACGCTTGTACGTGAAATTTTCACATAATTAAAAAATACACTTATAAAACACCACAAAATATAAAATAGACATACCTTATTAAAACGACAAATAAACACCCACCTATAATTTTAGCATACACAATTATTGGGAATTTAAATGTCTGAATTAGATAAAATCAAAAATCGGTGAAACAGTCACAGGGTAAATTGACCAAATCGGGAAAATTTTATTTTATAATTCAAAGTGATAGAATCAATTAGATTCCTAGCATCAAATACAAAATTTAAGGTCGACTAGATTATTGAATATTTTTCTGTCAGTATTGTACATCCATTCCTTTATAGAGCGTTTAAATGTTCTATGGTTATTAATGTTTCTCAAATTGAGAGGTAAAATATTATAAATTTTTGTTGACAGAAATTCCACTGAGCGTTGACCGATTGTTTTCGCACATATTAGAATATTGAAGTTTTCTATTGCTCTCGTGTTGTGACAATATGAAACTGGTTGTACTTTTATTTTATTTCTATGTATATTTGTGAATATCTTTTCACAGAAAATTTGTCTCACGTCAAATATTTTATTTTGTGAAAAAAGTTTGTCACTAGCAAACGTTCAGATAATTCGGTAAATATCAGTACAATTTTCTAAAACAGTCTCCCAACAGAAACACCATGATTTTTAGGAAATAGCTATTTTTTAATAGGTACGTATCAAATATGAATCGAGGTATAAAAAGGTTAAGGGCGCCAAAATGACTCCTGTACGCGGGCGCCGCTAATCCTTCTAGAAACACCCTGTATTCAGGTACTTATTGAGTTATAATAGTTTCTTCGATTTTATTCCATTCATTTTCTCTAAACTTTAATATACTTTTAGGTTGAACACAGACACATCCGGTATTTATAATTCCTGAAGAAGTGAAAATGGTTCATCCGGACATTCTACTATTAGAACCTGTCACCCATTCCACCGCTACCATGACCGTACTCGAGAGATTGGACGTTTTATAATTATTACAATCGGACTCTAGAGTTAGTAGGCCGTGGAGCGTAGAGCGTTAGGTGTATTATAAGTCTACCTCATCGCGCTTGGTGATTACGTCGATCCACCTGTTGATAGTAGTTGACTGTAACTGTGACCGGCCGGCAGTTGTGTTCAAAGATTTCTTGAGCGTATTATGTGTATTATTCTTTGTCAAGTGCCGTGAAACTCGTTTTACGCGCTTTCGAATATCAATATTTGGATTATATCTTCATTGTTGGCAATTCTTGGTTTGATTTTCTCGATTGTAAGTATTCTTTCAGATTGGTTCAATGTTTAAAAAGGAATTATGACCGTTGAAATCCGTTTTCTTTGTTACGGTAATTGAGGAATGTCGATGTGTAGAATAAGTAGGCCTCGATCTAGCTAAAAGCAAGACAGTGTGGTTTTCATTCTTGTTTTGTTTTTGTATGAGTTTTCTTCTTCGTACTCTCATAATTCCCTCATCAAGAAATAGTTTCTGTCAATAATAGAATATGTATAATATGCAGCTATAAACTTTTAAATATCTTAAAAGTCAATAAATGTAATGTTGTTGTACTTTTACTTTTACATTGATATATCCATAGTTAATCATTTATTATCAGAATTTTTTAAGAACGTATTCTACTCAAATACTTTCGACGATATAATCTATATTATTATTAGGTAACTTACACCAGCAAATTAATAATGGGTTTCTAGTGAAAGTATAATGAAAACTTTTAGATTATTTGATTAGACATGGAATTGTATATTAATAGCAAGTTGATATAGGAATTCTATCACAAGTGAGTGGAGTATAAACAAAAGAAGTCTTCTAAATATTTTCCTACAACCGACAGCACAAAGGTTGAAACAATAGAATGTATTGAGTGGAGTGGCTTATATTTCAATTAATAATTGTTAACGTCTGTCGAAGATAGTGGGCCATGATTTTACGACGTTTTATGATTTCGGTGAATTATAATTAAAAAATTACTGAAAACGAGCCCGCTCAGTGATTTTTTTTTCAGTGTTCTTCTTTTTTTTCCTCTTGTTTTTATCACATGCACATCTATACAACGGCTTATGCCCTGCCTTGTGGCTGTTAACTTTTGTGATGTTTCAACTTAACTTCTCAGCGATGTTAAAGCGCTGCCTTCTTACATTACTGTGATGTTACTAGAACTTGCTCAAAAGGTAGTCTTTATAACATTTCTGTTATATTCTGAAATGCCTTTTAACATCTTGTAGATGTTAATGCAACGTCTAAAAAATAACATCTTACCAATGATCTCAATGCAACATTTCAAAAACAATACAGTGTATTCTCTTAGATGTTGTATGGACATTACTTAAACCTCTAAATAATATACCTCAAACATTCTAGATGACATTCTATAGATGTTTCTGTGCCTAATTACCAAAAACAGGGTGAACAACTAAGAACGCCACCTGTCTGCCATATTTCAAAAAATAGTCATGGTACAACTTTAAAAAAATACCTTTAAGAAAATGACCCTGAAAAATCGCTGGAAAATATTTTTGAGTTACTAAAATATCCGCTAGGGGGTGGAATGAACACTTAAAAATATATACTGTGATTATCTCCAAAAAAGACATACTAAAGTCATTCTAAAAATACAATTTTTGATATATTGATGAGATTATGAAAAAATTTAGTTAGGGACTTTTTGTCCTTATTCTTCAAATAAGCGGTGGGGGGAGGTTCAACTTGTTAAAAACAAATGTCATCACCTTTTTTTGTTTTTTAACCGATATCAATATCAATCAATAAGATATGTTCAACAAAAATAACAAAAGTGAACAATTTTGTCAAAGCTATGTCAAAAAGTGGACAATTTTCCCATTTTTCTCGGAAATTTCAAATGTAATAAGGCATTTTTTGAATTCTGATGAAAAGGGTTTAAAAAATAGGAATTTAGTGAAAACCGCAAGTTAAAAAATGTTCCATTTTATATTTGAAGTTTCCGAGCGGATACAAAATTGTCTAATTTTGTTATCAATCTTATTAGCCAGAAAAAATTCTTTTAAATGAAGCTAAAATCATTAATATCGGTTAAAAAACGAAAAAGTTATACATTTGTTCATAAGTTTTAACCTTCTGCCACCCATTATTTGAAGAATAATGGGAAACAATCTCCTTAATTAAATTTTTTCATAATCTTATTAAGATTTTAAAAATTGTATTTTTAGGACACCTTTAATACGTTTTTTTGAAGATAATCACAGTATTATGTTTTCGAGTGTTCATTCCACCCCTAGCGGATATTTTAGAGACTGCAAAATATGTTCCAGAGATTTTTCAGGGTCACTTACCTAAAGGTTTTTTTTTAAAGTTGTACCATCATTCTTTTCTGAAATATGGAATACAGCCATTCTCAGTTGTTCACCCTGTACATTTAAAATGAAATAACAAAAAAAGCAATGAAGGATTTAAATAGTTCATTAACTATTAATAAACAGTACAGTAAATTTGAAAAAAACAGGTACAAAATTAGAAGAAAAAATATCTTGTCCAGGAATCCAACCTAAAAAAAAATTGTGTAAGCATATTACATAACAAGTGTGGAAAGTGGAAACTATGAACACATTCACTGAAGACAAGAAATACAAAAGGGTATATTAATCAGTAGTTGCCATAAGGTAACATACTTGGAACTGAATTAATATAGTTTAACGGATCCAAATACATTACAGCTAGTTTACAGAAAATGTATTAGAATAGTTTTTTAATAATATTAAAACTAATAAAAATTTTACATCATAAAGATTTTATGAAACATTACGGTAAATGAACAGAAATCCAATCTGATTAAAGGAAATTCTATCGTTTACTTACGGTTACTTTTTATCACGCAAGAGTTGCTGTTTCGAGTGTCTCAACCATTCCATAACGTACAATTCAAAATCCTTATCTATTTAACCTTTAAAGGTGTTCTGCACAGCAGCTAAAAAAACAATTACTTTAGATCAAATTGTGCCCATGGAGACCTTTGATCAGAACATCATAAACTACAGATTTTCAGCCAATCGACTGGGACCCATTTTCCATAAAAACATGCGATGTTCTTCAATGGAATATTAACATATCTTATTTCAAGAAGTGACTTTTCATGGTTTACGTTCTATTAGATGCCTCACTCCGTTTGGCAGGTAAATTCAGGTGTGCCATGAAAATGCATACTTCTCTTCTGTATAAAATAATATACTATTCTTATCTTGTTATTTTCATACTGGAACATATTATATATTGTAATGTTTTTCTTATTTATTTAAACGTTTTTTTATTACGGGTGGGATAAACTTTAAACACACGGTATGGCTACTTGCTAATTTATTTAAACACTACACTATTCACTAACACTTAATTTATGTATACCTAACTAATCACTTAAATTTAATTTATATGCACACAAACTCAATTATGCATTTAAATCAACACTTTACTGTTCGCTATTTCGGTGTATTCTTGTTTATTTCTCGAGATCACTTTATCAACTAAACTAAACTGCTGGTCGGTCCTTTATATATATTAGTGCCTTTTTTACTAGATAATTCTAGATTGCGGCTTACACAAAAACGATTGGCTCTCGCATTTTCTAGATAAGACTGGTCACATAAACAATGTCCAGATAAAATAGTCACAATCGTAAACAATTCTAAGAAACCCCTGCGCATCCGCCATAATTTTAACTTTCATACATGGCTTAGGCAGAGTCGGATTCAGGGACTATACCAGTGTCCTGTTTCGTAACAATATTGACATCGTGGGATTGTAACTTAATGAAAACTAAGCATTAATAATACACTGTATACAAAACAACTAGTTATGAAGAAAAGATATGAACAAATTATCAAGTTAAATGAGTTTATAATTAATTGTATCCAGTTGAGTATCCAATAGTTGTGTTTCTACAATATTACTTTCAATCACTTTTTCACAATAAATTTCATCAGATGAACTTGATTCATAAAAAATTGAAATTAATTTGGAATGTTTCAAACTTATCATGACGCTGTCTAATTAGTTCAGAAATGTTTACATCCTACAAAATCTTATTTAAAAATGCAATAGCAATTAGGACTCTTAATACTGAAAGTTAAATTTTGGTATTGAACTCGTTCATAACTATCTACAAATTTATCATTAATCTTCTCCAAGGCAATAGGATGCAATGATAAATAATTGAACTCTGTTTATTGATTGGAGCATTCAGTATCAAAGTTACATATTATTCAACAATATACTATTGTAATGGACATCTAGAGGTTTTCACTTCATCTTATTTATTGTATACAGTGTATTTTCAAATGGAAATGAGCTTTTTAATAGAGAGTTCTGTTTTTAACGTCTCAAACAGTCTCTAATTGTTCAGAAGAATTGTTAGTATTAATGTTAAAATTTTCTAAACCTGCAAAACTATATGACTACTACAATTGCTACTTCTACAAAAACTAGAACTAGAGATACTTGATTCAATATTTTTTGTATTGTTTAATACGATGTCTGTATCAGACTATCTGAAATAGCTACTCCCCTTTCGGAACATAATTACCAACTATTTGTTTTTTATTTTATTTATGTAAGTAGCTTCTAAAATATCTTGAACATTGAACACATTTTCTTCTAGATGCAAATCTCTGCCAATATAAATGAACATGTTTTATTATTCATAATAATGTCTACCCTATTGCAATATTAAGTTTTTTGTAGGTATAATGCATATCTAGGATTTCAAATATTGTGAATCGTTTTTAAAATATACCTACTAACTAAAATATTTTAAAAGGAGAAAAAATCATTATTTTGTTAAATCTATTATATAATTTTAGGGTACAATCTCGCCACCTGGAATTTGCAATAGCCGATTAAAGTATTGAATGAGTATTAAGTTTTAATAATTATGATTTTGGAATAGGTACTTACCGATAACTATTGTTCGTCCATTATAACAAAAACTGTAACTAAGTATACGAACTGTTGCTAAGTAGGATCTAACGAAAACCACTTTAATCAAGTACTTCTTGCAAAAAATGTGCTTCCTGCAAATAAAATATAACATAAAATTGAAAACCACGCCACGATTCGCCATGTCATGTTTGTCAGCTTGTCATTTGTTTCCACAGATCATATAACTACTGTTTGTTTTGTTCATCAGTTCTTCTTCTGTTTTCTTTTTTTTATAATTTTATGAATACATCAATCAGAGAGCTCATCCAATTATGTTACTGTGATGTTTAATATGAGATATTACTGAGAGTTTTATAAACTTACATCGTATAGACATAACCGCACGAAGTTACTTAAACTTATTTCGAAATATGCAAAAGTAACTGCAACATGTGATCATCTTAGAAACACGTTAATTTGTAATATTACAGTAATGTTCTGTATGTGACATTAATGAGAAGTATACAAATTAACATCGTATGAATGTTTCCTATAGGAAATTGGTTTATAGAAGTTCATAGGATGTGTATGTAACTGCGAATTCAAGTATTATTGTGTACATCAAAAATATGTTTTAATTACATGACATGGATGTTAATAGAGTTGGTAATAAAATTAAGACATCTAGGAGATATCTTATTAATGTTTTAAATAAACATCACGAAAAGTCTCTTAAAAGAACACCACGAAAGAGACTTGTTATGTTTCTTGCTTAGTGGAGATGGAACCTCTCTTTATTATTAGGATTTTTTTTTCAAAATTGTGTCCAGGGCCATTTGCCCCCGCTGCACACTAGTTGCGTCCCGCGGTCACACGGACCTGAAAAGATCTATACTAGTTGCGCCAGGATTGACCATTTCTTTATCTACAGGCTAAAAAGAAATTTTCAGTTAATGTTTGGCAAACATTTGCAAGCTGCGGCTTTAACAAATTCATATCTACTAATCGGACCGTTATTTTATTTATTTACTTCATTTTCCACATGATTTTTATATATCAGAGCTTTTCGATATACCTTTTTAGGTTAGGTTAGATTAGGTCAGGTTAGGATAGGATAGGTTAGGTTAGGTTTCGTTATACCTTTTTACGAAATGACGCACTTTTAATTTCAATGTATGAATTTATCTGAAAATGTTTTAATACCTCTAAAAATTGATAAATATTTTGGATGTTCACATTTCTTGGAAGGTCTTCGGGATACAATTCGTATACGACCCTTACAGTAACCCGGATTAAAATTTGGCCGCGGGACGCAACTCGTATGCAACCGTTGCCCCAAGAAATGTATGTTGTTGCTTAATTCTATATCGGGGTATCTGAGCGTTTTTAGGCTCCAATAGAGAGTCCATAAAAAACCTACAACATTAGCTAGAATCATATTTTCTGTTATTAACTGCCAACATAAGGAAGGTAGGTGATGCTTGGGCTAGAAATAAAGGAACTTCTGTTAAAGAAATTAGGAACATTTATTAATGAAATAACAAATATACATACTTTCATACAAAACATTTACAGCGACACAAAAAACAAACAAAAAATACATGCTAAGTATTAAAAGTAGGTAAGTAAAAAAACGAAGAATGCATGTTTATTTAATATTAATAAAAGTATCAGTTAGTACAGCCGACTTCCTTTTCTTTCTATTTGACCCTTTGTTTCTTGCAGCTGAAATTTAAGGTAACTGTTATTTAAAATGTGTCCTCACCTGATTTTGGTAAAAGTCTTACCTGCTTTGGGCAAGGGCCTTATAACTGAGACACTAAATATACTTTCCTTAGGCCCAGAATGTTGAGTATGGTTTGGTATTATTTCTAAGGATGAGCCACTAGGACCAGGCTGCTGAGTGTCGTGAAGTTCTGTGTTTGCAGGTTCTGACACAGTTATTTTTTTGTTGCCTATTTCAAGAAAAACAAATTATTGCAGAATAATTTTAAGATACTCAGGTAACTAACTTACTTGTTAACATTTCGTCAACTGTTGGTTCATCAGTTTGGAATGAAATTTCACTGGTCCCGGGCTTTGGATTTTCGAGATCTGGTTCCTGATTTTCTTGGTGCAAGTCTCTGTCTGTTACTTTACATGGGCTAAATTCTGTTTCATCAAATACATTTTGGTTGAAGGGAAATATCCCTGATACACAAAATCCGGATTGTATATTTTTTGGTGTTGCGGCTAGGGGATAGCTTTGAGCAACTAAAACTGGAATATCATATATCGTCATCGTTTGACCGGGATGATTCATCATCCACGCATCGCAAGCATTATTGTACTGTTTTTTAAACGGACCATAAACTGACCTATCAAGAGGCTGCAACTTGTGCGAGCAGTGGGGAGAAAAAGATAACATAACTATACCACTTTCCTTAGCCAACTCAAGTCCCTCGATAGAAAGATGCGACTGATGATTATCAAGAAGTAACAGACATGGGTGCTTTTTGGAACATTTTGAAAATTTAATGAAATGTCTCAAAAATAGCACAAAATTTTCTTCTATCATCCAGCCACTTCGATTAGCTGTTCCCGCACATCCTGCTGGTCCAGATGTTAGCCAAAATTCTCTAAAATGCACTCTTGGAAATATAAAGAATGACGGGATGCTATTTTCCAAAGCAGATACGGCACAGGCCACTGTGACGAGGGTTCCACGTTCCCCAGAAGTTATGGATCCGACTTGTTTAAATCTTATTCTGGCCACTACTTTACAAGGCTTCTGAACAGTGGTCACCCCCGTCTCGTCCATATTCCAGATTGAGGATGGATCAAAGTTATATTTTTTCATAACCTTTTCCAGATTTGTAAAAAAGCTGTTCACATTTGCTTGGTTAAAATTTGTTGCGCGTGCGAAACTTGTTGGTTCTGGAGTGCGAAGAGATAAATCATTGTTTCTCATTAAAAATGATGTAAACCATTCAGGTCCAGCCATTTGATCCCTTTTCCAAGGCTCGGGAACAGCTATTTTATTGGCAATGGCAAACTGGAATGCAAGCTTTTTAATTTCCTTAGGACAAAGTCCGAAATAAATATTTGCTGATTCGAGTAGGTATGTTTTTAAATCAATTTCCATTTCTCGGCTTAATACCATGCGAGGTTTGCCATATCCTACGTCTATATTTAACTGATCTAGATTAAGGTCCTCTGCTGGAAGCTTTTTGCAATAGCGCCCCACTGTTTTATAATTTAAATCAAAATTTTTTGCTGCTTGCCTAATAGAAATATTTTCATTCCATCAACAACAACACGAAAAAACGGTTTTTAGAAAAAAAATCCTGTGTGTTTGTCGTCGTCGTTGTCGTCGGCCACTTTTCCTTGCACGATACAGCCTCCGGAGTGCAATGAGTCAGCAATTTTATGATTGAATATTGTTAAGGACATGTCACAGATGAACCCTATTGATTTTCAGTTCACCAGAGCCAGTACAACGTGTGCTATGGTACCTGAAGTACATTTTGTCATGTTTTGAGAAATTTCAGTTGGTTAGCACGATACAGCCTCCGGAGTTCAACAAGTCACTAATTTTATGATTGAATATTATTCAGGGCATCTCACTGATGAAGCCTATTGCTTTTCAGCTCACCAGAGCCAATACAACAGGTGCTACAGTACTTTAAGTACGATATTTTTGTCATTTTTGAAGAAGTTTCAGTTTGTTAGCACGATACAGCCTCCGAAGTGCCAATTTTATGTTTGGATATAATTCAGAGCGTCTCAAAGATGAGCCCTATTGATATTCAGCTCACTAAAGCTAGTACAACAGGTGCTACGGTACTTGAAGTACCAAATTTTTGTAATTTTTGGAGTATTTTCAGTTTATTAGCACGATACGGCCTCCAGAGAGTAAACGTTTGATCAATTTTATGATTGAATATTGTTCAAGGGGTCTCATAGATGTACCCTATTGATTGTCAGTTGACTAGAGCGAGTAAAGCGGGTCCTATAAATCCAGATATACTAAATTTTTGGAGAAATTTCGGTTTGTTAGAACGATACATCCCCCGAAGTGTATGCAAGTAACAATTTTATGATAGAATAGTGTTCAGGGCCACAGATGCGGAAAAGTTAGTTTTAATCTTTAAAACCGTTTATTTTACTTGTAACACCGCTTTCCTTATTGTTTCCTTATCAAAACTCCCTCGATCTGTTCTTTTTCTGTATTCGCGAACCATCTAAAAATTAAATACGATTCAGAGCTTTACTTCTTTTAATATCGGGGTAAAAAGTCACACATCACAACTTGCCCCACAACGTGTGCGACAAGTTACCCCAAACGGTCCTGCCATTTTCTTTCTAAAATAACTACCTAACCTAATTTTATAAATTAATAAATTTATAGTGACTTTTTGGAGAACACCTAGGGGTATCATAAATATAACACGGCATTTTTAAATTCTGGCACAGATAAAATATACGGTTTGTATTATTAATCCAAAAAATTACTTACATTGGCTTTTTCCGTAAATTCACTTATAAACATATACACATACGTCTTATACGAATGGCGAATATGGCGGAACTAACTAGCATTGAAATAGTTCCTGGCGTATGAATATGATGACGTTGCCATATTTACTTTGCGCAGGAAAGGGTTTGTGACTTTAAACCCGTGAGACTTTAAGCCCCGGTCTCCCCTACGTTTTGAACATATCCACATGGATATCGTTAGTTAGATTCACAATTTTTACAAATGGCAAGGAACAAATTATTGAGCATTCATAATTTGAATCCTTCATACGTTTTATCGGAAGACAATGTTACTTTATCAGTTTCTAGAGTCACGGAAAATAAAGTATCATTTATTTTGAATCCAATGGTGCACGTTTATTAGAGCATCCATTTTATTTTCCTATATTAATGCTCTTTTCAAATTTTAATTATTGTCGGAAATTTGTTCATATTTTTTATATCGTCTATTTCTTTTAGAAGAGTAGTAGTGTGGCGACTACACACATTATAAAAAAAACATTTTTGACTTCCCGTTCTTTTAACCTAACATCATTTAAGCTGACATATTAGATGCGTTCGTTCCTATCAATCCCGAGAACATTTTTAAATGGCAAAGAACGTAGATGACAGATATCTTACAGGCAACTGTCAGACGAGGTGTTTGAGTGTCAAACTTGTCGGTGCGTTTTCAAGTGCTGATAGACGCTAGAACTACGGCAAAAAACGGAGACAATAACAAATAGAAACCAAATATTGTTAAATCAACAACGAAATCAATTTAATTCATTCAACAACGTCGACGTTCATATTATACATGTAATAATCTTAAATTCTTCAAAGTCACTATACATATTTACCCCATCTGGCTTTTCGATCAATTTATTATAAACGGAGATTTATTTTAACAACGTATTCAACAAAGCAGTAGTTGAGCTGAACGCACCATTTTCGGTAAAAAGATAATAGGTACGTCCAATTTAGAATACGCATGAGGGGTGTCTGGACCCTAGTGGTCCAAATACCGCAAGTGTATGGCCCAGATACCCCATTTGCCACTTTTTTATTGGCTAACTGAACCACCCCATCCACGTTTTTAAATTGTTATTATCAATTAATTCGGAAATATTAAGTATTTAGGAACGCCTTTCCTCAGAATAAATAAAAATTATTTTCCCAAAAATAAAATATTTCATATTGCTTACCTGTAGACAGATGTATTTCAATATAACACTAGTTTCAGCACGCTGTTTAAAGAAATTGATCAGCAAGACTTGCTGTTACCATGAAATTTCAAATTTAACTGATTTTTAGGCTATGCATATTGTTTTATGTTGTTAGTACTCTACTAAACCGTAGCCGACTGTGTAAAATAAAATAATTCAAACGATGTGTCGGGAAATATTCCATGGCCCAGTTACCCCATGGCTCCAGAAACCCTGACGGACCCTATGTTTTGGTGGGATTCCAGAAATCATGCTTCTTTATGTCTTTATTGCATAACTTCAACTTATTAGAAAAACACTTACTTCACTAAATAAAGTAAAATTTTAAATTTTATAAAAGCGATTTAATGTTACGCCCCAGGTACCAGAGCGTTGATCTGTGCCCTGGAACTACATAATTTCAACTATATGTCTATATTACAATTTTTACTAAAAACTTTTCTGAATTTCTGTACATCTCTTCCCCCACATAATATATGATGCAGTGATATATTTATTTGACAAGACCCAATATGTCACGTTATTTTATGTATTATTTCTTCTCGTATCTTTGGCACTAATCAAGAGTGACTGCTCGTCACTCGCGCCATGTCACGTCTCGACTCCGCCCTCTCTTATATATTTTTGCACTAGACTACAGACACTCTTATACCGAAAATTTCGTCTTTTTCCTCTCCCCGCAATTCTATTTTTTTTAATTAGTTAAAAAGTATATTATCTACGGGCAAAGTATGCATACATTTGCCATATAATTCATATATGATCTTCCATTTGCAGCATCAATGATAAATATTTTTCCATGTATTTATTAAAAAGACATTCAGTTCTAAAAAATAAAAGTTGTAACTTTTGTAAAAATATTTCTAAAGTTGAACGTTGGTCATGTGTGGTTTCGATATTTCGGAAAGAGAATCAATGTCGCCACCGGTGATTCATTTCTTGCAGGTGTGGTGGTCGATGATTGAGTTTCATCCGTACTGATGCCCTGAATCTGGAATCGGGGCGTTATTCTTGACGTCGTTCCCAACGTGATGCATACGCAAGCCTGTGAAAGCTCTATTTGCGAATAGTTCCTAAAACTTATATTCTCGAGCACCGTTCCTAAAATCATCAAATTGTATTGTGCTCACAGCGTCAGTTGAGGTCACAACACAAATATCATTTGCCATTTTGTAACGTCAAATTTAAATAAGATTTTCAAATATTTTATCAATTTCTCCTATAAAAATGAATTCTACAATCAGTTAATCAGTATTAAACCCAAATTGAACATTAGTATTCCGAACAACTTATGAAAGCCAATTTGTTAATTATAAATACTAAAAAATGTACGCCAGAGATGAACGAATTTACCTCAACATCTGTTTCGGTAAATAAGAAAACACTATAATTATACATAAAATCTATGAAGTGGATAGACATTGCAGAGAATGAAGAGATATTTCAGATATTAATTTCACAAAACTTTTGGTTGTGTTAATGGGAAGAATTTGACATAAAGATTTCGTCATCATAGGAACTTGTGTGAACAAGTCTTTATTTTTGGATTCATATGTATGTCCAGGTAAGTTCATTTTATTTTTCATAGTATGATATTTTACAGATGCACAAAGAAAACATAATTTCTTTAAGTGAAAGATTTTGTTTATATTATACAGTGCGTCACTAGGGCACATGCTGGAATTAGGCTTAATAATCTAAATAAGGCTTCTTTGTATAATCTCTAAGGGACCTATAAATGTTCTGGAAGCACATACCCAAGACAATAGACCATACCTGAGAAGGCTTTCTACTAGACCGTAGTACAATATCTGCAAGTATTGACATGATACATGATACATATATTATTTTAAACACTTAAATTTATACAGCATAATCTCTAGTTTTTTTCTATAAAAAATATGTGAAGCTATTCTTATGGTCTAGAGTTATGAAATGGCAAATAAGTTTTATTAAAATATAGGTAAGTAATTTATGATGAAACCAATCCTTAATTAATCTTAGATCATTTTCAACTATTTCAAATCATACCAATTATCTATTTCATAAATATTGGCTGTATCGTCTGCGACTCTAATTGTATATCCAGTACTGCTCACTGAAAACAATTCATTTATACAAAGTATGAATAACACAGAATCCAAAATTGTTCCTTCGTTATAATTTTTTATGAAATAACGTATATTTTGTTGTTTGTAGAATTTTTTTTTGTAACAATATTAACAAGTTTGGTGTTTTTAAATATGAAAAATTTAAATTTCTGGGTTGTCGGTCTCGAATTTCATCTTTCAGCATTTTAAATTTTTTTCAAAAACAAAAATCTGAATAGTTTTTTCAAAATTGGAAAGAAGTTGTGGTTAGTTGTGGTTTTCTAGGTGAAATTAATAAATAATTCTATTATGAAGTCTTCGGAAAGTTCTTTTATTACCATTATTGATCCTTATTCTTCAAGTAATTGTTCGATAACTGTTTACTATATCAAATAACGTATATTTTGTTGTTTATAGAATTTTTTGTAACAATATTAGCAAGTTTGGGGATTCTAAATGTGAAATATTTAAATTGATGTATAGTTTAAGATTTATATTTCAAAAATAGAAAACTGAATAGTCATTTCAAAATTGAAGAGTAGGTTTTCCATTTTAGTTGTGGTGAAATCAATTTTTGGTATAAGGCTGCAAAAATTGGGCCAAGTCTTATATATTTTTTTTCTTGCCAAATTATTTTTTAGATCAGCTTAAAATTAGTTGGAAAATAACTATGTATATATAAAAATTTTATCTGAATAAATGTCAGTCAATAAATTGAGAATTATTTGGAAGAATGTTTCTTTGTAAGTATCAATTGGAAATAGAAAAAGGTGAATAAATTTAATATACGACATGGTATTTTACGTGATTTCAAAAATTTTTGTGATTTTAATTTAATTAGGTATTTTAATTGTTTATTAAATGGAATTTCATTATTTCTAGAGTCACTTGAGACGTGTACATGGCGCAAAGTTTTACTGATATCCGTAGATAGCAGTTTTGGTAGTATATTCATTTATCTAAAATTCCATATACACCAGATGCCTTGGACTTGCATGCACCTAGAGCTCCAGCCCAAACATACATATGGAAAAATGCATTAAATTCGCAGTACGAAACATTAGATTTTACTCGTTTCGGATGGAACACTAAATTGCCACGGCGCATATGCAGTGCAATTCCGAATTAGTTTCATCGTGTGCTGGAACAAACCTATTGGTATATGAATAGAAAAAAGAAGAAGATATGATATTACAAATATTGAAGCTTAGATTTTATTAGCCCTATGGGGATGTCCTGGATATATTTTTCCCATTTATGATCAGTGTAACTATGCAGTGATACAGAAAACCAGGAAAACTATATATGTTGATCTTTACAATTATTACGTAAGACAGTTTAAAAGTGTAGAACTCCGTAGATTTATCTGTTCGTTGACAACTTCATATTCTGGGTCTCTTAAGTATCTTTTAATTCCTAACTGTTCAAGGAAATCCAGTTCTTGTTTCTTATCACCAATATATAGTACTTCTCGTTCTATGATAGGCATCAATAAATATTTGGTGTCAAGTAGATCTTTTGCGTGGTGGGATTTCTCTGGTTGTTTGAACCTGTATGTTCGTAAGTGTTCGCGCTGTATCTAATTTCAAAATTTCCAAGGATTTGACCCAAATAGACAGCATCATTTTTTTTATTTAAAAATTCAAAGTGTTAATAATGTACTTGATTATTCAATTTTCAAGAAAACCAACAGACACTGATGTCACTATTCCATATAATTCCAATCATCCCATGTCACATAACTTAGCAGCATATAATTGAATGATACATAGATCAATTTTAGTTCCTATAAACAAATATAAGTTTGATAGAGAAGTTAATACAATTAAAGAAGTAGCAAAACAACATGCAACGGTTATCCATTATATATAATAACTAACGTACTTGAAAAAGAGGAAAAAGTGACATTACAACTAATATTTCCTAAACAAACTAAAGAAATATAAAATTACAAAATCATCACATATGCAGGTAATATTTCAATGATAATGTCTTTAGCAACAAATACAACAATTTCTTTGAAAACAGAAACTAATGTGAGTACAAAATTGTTAAATGTATAACAGAAATATTCCTATTAAAGAAGTCTAGTATATATAAACTTAAATGTCCAGAATGTAATGCTGTCTATTTGGGTCAAACCCTTAGAAATTTTGAAATTAGATACAATTAACACTTATGAGCATACATATTAAAACAACCGGAGAAATCCTACTAAGCTAAACATCTACTTGACACCAAACATTCATTGCCACCTAGCATAGAAACAGAAGTACTACATATTGATGATAAGAAACAAGAAATAGACTTCCTTGAAGAGTTAGAAATTAGAAAACACTTAAGGGACCCACAATATGAAGTCGTCAATGAACAGATAAATCTAGGTAGTTATCCACTTTTAAACTGTCTTCTTAAGAATCATATCTTCTTCTTTTTTCCATTCATATATATTAAGTCGATCACAAGGTTGGTCACTTCTTGTTCTAGCCAAAAATAATTATCAAACATCAGGTAGGCATCAAATGAAATGTATCTTCTGTCATTCTGACAATGATAGTAACATCAAAACAATTGGCAATTTTTTTAGAATTTATACCATTTTTTCAATATATTGTGGAATTATTTAGAAACAGTTAGTTTCATTTAAAAAAGTAGTTGAATTATTCCCAATTATTAATAAAACACTCAGTATTTATTCTTTTTTTTTCGAATATTCCCACATGATAGTGATTGTTTTTTTCTTTATTTTAAAAATGCTGGGACACATCAACTTTTGAAATCGATTGTGAGCTGTTATAACATAAATTTAAATGTACAGAGGGTATCTAGCATAGATATACTCTTTATTATTACTAAAACACCTTATATATTTGTATATTTTTGAAAGCTCCTCAATAAACGAACACTTATCGTTGATTATGAATAATGTAGGAGGAAATTAATCATTTATTACGCATTGAATATTGCTATTTTTTCAGATTAGCTCAATAAAGGCTTATCAAATTTTTAAACTAATTCATTAGTTAATTAGTTTGGGTTGAGCTCAACAACCCGGGCCCTTGACCTAAGTCATTGTGCCATTCCCAATATTATCAACTTCCACTCCAGAAGCTTCTTGTCCTCGCTTATATGGGGGGATTTTGATTATTTGTGATGGGTGTATTGTTTCCTTTCCAAAATGCTTCTGCCTGAGTCCTTTTAAGTTCTTACATGAGCAGAATATATGAGTAGGTGTTTCATCCCTTAGTTCATATTTCCTACAGATAGCTTGACTAACTTTTATCATTTTCTATAGATGTTTCCTGAGGGTACAGTGTTCAGTAACCAAATCGGTAATTGTCTTCAAATGTCTCTTGCTCAGTTTCAATAACTTGATTGAGAGTTCTTAGTTCACTTTTTTTAGTAAGCTTTTTGTGTGAAGCTGACATTCTATCCATCTCCATTTGATTTGGTGTTCCTTGCCTCGCCAGTTCCGAATTTCCACCCTTATGCAATCCTTTATTCCGGACTTATGAAGTCTCCTTTAGAGCCTTGTTTAATTAGCTGGTCCGCTAATTCCTTGCATGTAATCCCTTCATGTTCCGGAACCAATACTAGAGACACTGTGTTGTCTCTTGCCAGCTTCTTAAGGGAGTATTTACAGTTTATTACTAGTCTAGATTTAGTGACTGAATTGCTGATAGCTTTAAGCAGAGCTTGGCTATCACTATATATATTTTTTTTGTGCGGTATAATATCTCCTGATGTCATCAATACAGCAATACAGGCTATAGCAGCAATTGTTTCTGCCTGAAATACAGACGTATATCGACCAAGGCTGAAAAACATTCTCTTCCTAGGTATATTTATGTCGGCCCAGTGCCGTGGTTCATTTTAGAGCCATCGATGAACCAAATTATATGTTCAGGATTGCCAGAGTCCATCACCTGTTCCCTAGATGGAATAGAGATATTCACTCGCTCAGTGAATATATTCTCTGGTATCATACTATCCAGGCACATTTGTAAGTTGGGTTCATCTAGTATTATCCTAGTTGTATCAGTATGTCTTCAACGAACATTGTTCGGGATCCGCATGCTTCCCGATGTCAGTCTGTGGATCGCCGTAATTGCATATGCCCTAACAAAAAGTTCCAGAGGAGGAATGTCAATAAGGGCTTCCCTTGATGCCGTTCCCGTGCTCTTCATTACCCCGGTAATCGCGAGGAGAATTTGTCTTTGGATTGTAGTTAATTTACTCTCCAATGAGGAGACTTCTGCACTTCGCCAGACTATCATTACATATGTGATCGTTGGCCTAATCACTGTTGTGTAGAACAAGTATACCACCTCAGGTCGTATTCCCCAGGTTTTGCCCATAACTGTTCTGCACTGCCAGAAGTGTCTGGTTGTCCTGGTAGTAGTTTTTGGCAGGGTTGTCCTCCAATTGTTTAGAATCAAGTGTCACACCCATATATTTCACCTCTTTAGATATTTCTAGTTTTTCTCCAAACAGTTGTACTCTTCCCCGCGGAAGAACTCTTCTATTCATAAAAGTAACTAGTTTGGTTTTCTTTGATTGACGGAAAGGTCCTCTTTAAGGCACCATTCTTTCACAATTCGTAGTACTTGTAAGACATTATCGACTGTCTGCAGGAATTTCCCCTTGGTGGCAATCCCTAGGTCGTCAGCGAAGCCCTGCGTCCATATACATTAATCATTTAGCCTGCAGATCAAGTCATCCGCAATAGTGGTGCGAGTACTCCACCTTTAGTAGTCCTAACGGTGTACGTTAATATAATGGATGTGTGCCGATATTCTAAACTAATTATTAACATATTTAGAAAAATTTCCGAAATAAATTAAACCTGATACAGTTATTAACTGTCTAGACCCGAAAATTACCTAATCGGTAAATAATGTTGTGGTTTGTTATCTGTCCGTTTTTGATGTGTTGTTATTTCATAAAATACGAGATAATTATTCACAACTGAAAACATATTTTTTGTAGAGGGGATATTGAAATATATATTCAAGTGAAATTTCGATAAATATCCATTGCAGGGGTCGTCTTGAAGAATAGATATATAAATCAAAGTTGAATGTATCTAAAATTCATGCGCAATTCAGATAACTTGTTTATATTAGAAAAACACATTTTTCTAAATGATGGAAAAGCGGTTATTTTATTAAGTGTCGAGAAAAATTCAACGTCAAGTGTACGTAAAATTGCCTATCAAAAGAATGTGAGTCTTACAACTATTCTCAATGTCTCAATGAAGAAAAAAATGTCTTTATTATGTATTGACTTCTGCGCAGGAGCTGAAGAATACGATTTTATACATATTTTAGTGAATCGTCTGAATTAAGACATAATTCAGTGAAGAACTTGTTTTTATAGAAATGTCTTTTTGACATTCTAGCACCATTCGGACCTTTATCAAACTTTGTAGACAGTAATGCGATAAAATTAAATGAAATCAATATTAAAGCCAATAATGACAAGTGCATATTTAATCATTATTTGATACACACTTTATAATATGAATTATAATTATTATGCATTAAGTATCTGTTGATAACAACGGTAAATTGGACAGTATCTATTGTGTTAATAAAACTAGGTTGAAATACGTCAGTAACTCCAACGGTTAGTACCTTATAGCAAAGTTCTCTAAATAGTATTTCCTCGAGAGAATTTTCTAATTGAAAATGGAACATAGGAAGGAAAACGTTTTTTTTTATTTATTTTCTAATAATAGAACAAATATTAGGACAGCTTGTTAGTAACAAAATTTGAAAAAAATCTATAAAGTATTTCAAAATCAATCAGTCATATTACTTATATATTTCAAACACGTTTATTTCAATAAAAAATAGTTCATACAATTTAGTGTTTTGCAGTGCTGTCTTACAACTTTTTAAATATCAGGAGTAAATCTTATATGCGTTGTAATTTGCTTTTAATAGAAGCTTACGGCACAATAACTTAATACATAATATGTACATAAGCAACTATAACACCGGACAAATTTTATTTAAAAATACTCCTGTACTATTTTAAGCTCTTTTAACATAGACTCCCCACGAACGTCTTGACAATACCATAATCTTAAATAACATTATTTAGCATATCAGGCGCGATCGACCGAATACTATACGTTATTCGTTCTTCTAAGTAATCTAAATCTGGCGCAGTCAAGAGGATACGCGTGCTTCTTTTATTCGCTTGTGTTTCAATAACATACTTTGTCGTTTCTACGGCGTAACGATTGTCTTATATTACGAACATTGCGTATCTTTAGTGAACAAACAAGTATCGAATCAACGTCCCGAAGGAAACGAACGAAACCCTGAAAGAAATACTAATAGACTCTAAACCCAAAAATCGCTCCGTAATCTTTGATTCTTAATGACGCGTGAGTTACGAGACCAGCTTATCATGATATACACTGCGGGCCGAAATAAAGGAGTACATTTTTAAATTGAAAATATTTTTTTTGTTTTTTGGGCGATTTAATTTCTTTTTGTAGTGCTAATAACCTAACATGTCCTCAACATTACTGTAAATTTGAAAGGGATAATAATGTACCCGGTCGGACTTATAAAAAAATTATATAACAGTGCATTTGAGCTCGTTGCAAATGAAAACTGTCTTAGCTAAAATTGTACTAATATGCTTTTTCGGTAGATAAACTATCCAGAAAACTTCAGTAAAAAGGAAATTTTCCGAAATTACCGGATTCGCGAAATACCATTTTTTTATTAAATAACATTTTAACATATAACACATTTATGAAAACAGTTTAGTAACTTTAAAACTTAGAGTAAAATATTGTGAATGTGGCCACCATTATTGTTTACTACTTCTTGAAGTCGTCTGCGCCATAAATTGGTAGCCCCATTTATTGCACCCTGTTCAAAATTGTTCCAAACAAACTGCATTCTTTCTTTGAGCTGCTCGATTGCTTCAAATTGTTGTTCGTCATACAAATTTTGTTCGAGAATTCCCCAAATTGAATAATCAACCGGATATAATTCTGGGCTGTTAGGTGGCCACATTTCTGGCTCAATATAATCCGGGAAATTTTCACTCAAGAACATCTTTGTACTGTGGGAAGTGTGCGAGGGAGCACCATCCTGTTGGAAAGTGTAATCGTAACAAACATCTTCAATTTCTGGTAATAGGTGCTGCAAGATTTGTTCTCGATACGTTTATGAATTGAGTTTTACCCCAGCATCAACAAAAATCAGACGAGATTTTCCCAACATGGATACTGCAACAGAGACCATTACACCAAATATATTCAATTGGGTTGAACATACAGTGGTAAGGGGGAAGTCGAAGCACTTTGTGACCATATTTTTCAGATAATATGTCAGCTTCATACACTGTTGGTGGTTTATTCCTACAAAAATACATATATTTAAACAAAATAAGTTATCTAAGTATTACCATAATATATTGAAAAATGTTTATATCAACTTACCGTTGTACTAAATTCAATAATTGGGATTTGAGGAAAGTTTTTTCAAAAGGAATATCATTTTGTATCAACCAGTTCTGTATATCAGCCTTTTTGGTAGCTGTTGTTGGTACTTTATTGATCACTGTACTGTGATAACTTGCATTATCCACTACAATTGTGGCAGGTTCTTCCAAGTTTACTCAATGCTGGTATTCAAACCAATGCAAAAACATTTCTCGGTTCATTTCACCATGGTAATCACCATCTTGTTTTTTGGAAGAAAAATCAGCCATGCTCCAGGAATAAATCCAGAAGAGGAACCAGCATGCAATACTATATACCTACAATAAGGAAATAACAAATTACTACTAGGTTTCCTAGATAGACTGCAGAGCTCAAAACAACTATTAATAATTATATAGATTCAAATAAAATAGTGTGACTAGTAAATATTTGAAAAGGTCTTAAAATGGCAGGAATGTCAGTACATGATAAATTAATTGCTAAATTTTATTATTCATTTACCTTGGACCTCAAATTTTGGTTTTTTTTCACGCTTCTATGATTAGAATCTTTCCAAGAACGTCCAGCAGTACCGTCTTTAAATATCCAGGTCTCATCCAAAAACACAAATTGATATAAACCTTCCCTTTTTATCTTGACATATTCATGTAGAAAATGTACACGTTTTAATGCAATATGTGGCAACTCCATTAAACTACGACGAGGATCATCTTTTTGGTATTTGAATCCAATATTTTTCACTATTTTCCAGAGTGATGTTAAACAACCATTAAAGAGTTCACGCTCCTGGAGTTTGTCTCTTAAGTTTTCAAGGTTATGTGTTCCTCTGAAAAAATATTGTGTTAGTTGATTGTGAATAAAATAAAACAGTAAATTCAATATACTCACTGTTTCCATACATTTCATATATAACATTTCGGAAAGCATTTTGATCAAAGTTATCAATTTCAACAGTAGGTTTTATGCGTTGTCTCTTTTTAGGTGGGCTTTTAGGCTGTTCACCTCTAATATGCTTGACGGCAATACGGTTAACAGTGGTAACGCTAAGTTGTAAAGCTTCTGCAACTCTCTACAATATAATTACTTCAATTTACGAAAGAATAATATATTATCAAGTTTAATTAACCTAACCTAACATTAAAAACATTTAATCATTTACATTTAAATATGTAACAATAATATTAATAATGATAAATACAAATAGCGAATACTATTACTTACGTCTCTTACAGCAGTAAGCGGGAGAAGCGGGCCCCCATTTTGGCATTCTCGTTCAAAATAGCTCAACAAAGATGTTACCATCTCTTGACATTTTCTGTTCAGCTGCTTCGGCATTTTATTAACCACACACTGCAGATTTACCTAATTAATTAGTTATGAAAATAACTGTTTCTTCAATCTTAAAGAAGCAATGAATTTAAACGCACCAAAAAAACTTGTAAATATTAGACTATGATCGAATGTCAATAAAAGTCAAAACAAACTGGGTAATTTTACCAGTTGATTTGACAACGTCTTGAAGTTTACTCAGAATCAACAGACTTGACTATTGATTGATGTGCTGCGTGCTTAGAGAATGGAACGGACATACTTGACTGTGTGTGATACACTGTGACTATAGCAAAACTCTGACCTAGGACAAACCGGGTTTCATTGACCTTAAATGCAGCAAAAAAATACAAAAATCATGAACAAAAAATGTTATGTATTCGACGAGGAATTAATACACAATTATTCAATTGCCAACTCAAATTTATTATAATTGATAAAAATCAAAGACGAGACATTGTATGGGTGCGTTCAAAATTCGTAGCAGCATACGTATATTAAGTTGCGGCAGCTTTTTTAGGAGGGAGCGCCCGGATTGGTACCATAATTTTTCACTATTTAATTGCTAATTTATTAACCAATAATCTATTTTATTGCTCAAGCGGTTCACGAGATACGCGACACCCCCCTACCTTAATATTAAGCTACGACGGCCATATGCATTATCTCGTGAAAGCTATCGAAACGAGCTTGGCGCGATAATGTATTGCTACTCAATTGCTGAAAGATATGCTTTCCGAATCCCGAAAACCACCCCCAAGACTCGATCTCGACAACCCCCTAGCGGTCTTAAGCTACGGCAGCCCGGAAACGCTATCTCAGCGACGAAAATAGTTACCGACGCGCGCTCTTCGGGGCAATTTATTGCTAAGTAATCACCCACAAGCACCGAATAGCCCCCCCTCGGCGGTATTAAACACTGGCAGCTTGATACTTAATCAATTTTGTAAGGCTACGTTTTAGGTCAGAAAATTGCCTTTTTGTGTAAATAATCACGAAATGCGCCGTCTCGTCGTCGAAGTTCGTTCCGGTCACTCTGAAGCTTCATGAAAATCATCCATTTATGAAAATGGATTGTAACCTTATTCTAAAGCATGGGAAAATCTTTTCAAAATATGGAAACGGTTCAAAAAATTAATATATGAATAAATTAGCAATTAAATAGTAAAAAATTATGGTACCAGTCCGCGTCGGTAACTATTTTCGTCGCTGAGATAGCGTTTCCGGGCTGCAGTAGCTTAAGACCGCTAGGAGGTTGTCGAGTTCGAGTCTTGGGGGTGATTTTCGGGATCGGGGACTCATGCCATCTGTCAACAATTAATTAGCAATAAATTGCCCCGAAGAGCACGCGTCGGTAACTATTTTCATCGCCGATATAGCGTTTCCGGGCTGCCGTAGCTTAAGGCCGCTAGGGGGTTGTCGAGTTCGACTCTTAGGGGTGGTTTTCGGGATTCGGGACCCATGCCATCTTTCAGCAATTAATTAGCAATAAATTACCTTGAAGAGCGCGCGTGCGTAACTATTTTCGTCGCCGAGATAACGTTTCCGGGCTGCCGTAGCTTAAGACCGCTAGGCGGTTGTCAAGATCGAGTCTTGGGGGTGGTTTTCGGGATTCGGGGACACATGCCGTCCTTCAGCAATCGATTAGCAATCAATTATCGCGCCAAGCTCGTTTTTATAGCTTTCACCGTTGCCGAGAAAATGCATATGGCTGCCGTAGCTTAATATTAAGGTAGGGGGGTATCGCGTTTCTCGTGAACCGCTTGAGTAATAAAATCGATTTTTGGGTAATAAATTAGCAATTAAATAATAAAAAGTTATGGTACCAGTCCGGGCGCTCCCCCCTAAAAAATCTGCCGCAACTTAATATACGTTAGCAGCATCCAATGGTATAAAACTTAAGCTAGATTCTATAGTGTTAGTGATAGGACATTTAGGCATATAATCAATTTTAATAATTTTTATAAAATATTTCGAATGTTCATACATTTCAAAAGAGTGCAAGTGTATTTGTT
This sequence comes from Galeruca laticollis, assembly GCA_963921935.1. Taxonomy (NCBI): domain Eukaryota; kingdom Metazoa; phylum Arthropoda; class Insecta; order Coleoptera; family Chrysomelidae; genus Galeruca; species Galeruca laticollis. Next base: position 175,609,379 of record OY998177.1, read on the forward strand.
TTTTTTTGTATGTTGGGTGGAAGAGCAGAATCACTTTTTTTAGGTGCCTCTGAACACTGTATTTTGACGCAAATATTTAACTGTGTGCTACTGTTTAATTTGTAGTCAATAAAAGAATTCATTATTATAATAAGGATAAAGTGTGAATATGTAGCCAGAGCTTACCTTTATTGTTTAATGATTATAAGTAGATATAGTACTGGTGTCACCCTATACAAGGGATGATTTGATATCACATCTTTTGTACGTAGTGTACTTGCGTCACCTATTTTTTCCTCGACCAGAGGTTTTGGACTGATTACTATTACTAATATACTTATTACAAAAAAATCATTTTAATATTTAGTCTTTGTGCAGAATTTGTTTTTTATAATACCGCTGACTCAGCTTAAAGTGCTATTTCATTCGTAAATCGACCTTTCGAATACGCCTATCCATTTGTTTATGCCTCCACATTGAAATGAAATTTAACGTTTAAACAAATCACACTATTTCGACACAACATCTGTATTAATTGAACATAAAACCAGAGAAAATATATATTATAATGTTCTTTGCTAGTTTTAACATTCCTTTCGTGCCAACGTTGGTATTGTTGTTGATACATTTAAAAAACAGTTTTAAATGTTTTCTGAGAACATATATTATGAAAATGAGTCATTGACTTCTCTACTGCAGCGAACAATACATGACTCAAGAATCATGCATGACACATAGATACATAATATGTATAATTTCATAGTGCATTTGATTTTTAATTGCCCGTTCTTAGCAGAATACTTATCACTTATTAGATATATTAAAGATTAATTTTTCTCCTTAATTACCGTCAAGAAATAGAGTATATCAATGGCTATATTTATCCATTATATCGGTTATTAGTTGCAAGCCAATGGTTACCGATTTTAAATGTTGTAACTGGATACGGAAACTAAAGACGCGTAAACTTTTATAACAAATGGCTCGCGAATATACAGGGTAATGCAGTGCAATTTGCTTATTCGAATTTGGTGCCCGGGAGCGACGGTTGCTTGGAGGAAGGTGGAATTGAAAGAGTGCTGCTGGTTATCGCCACGCAATGTGCACACCTTGTCCGCTTCAATATTTCTCTCCCGTGGCCGGCAGTCAAGTATGTCATTGAATTAACCACTTCAAGGAATCTGGTGATAGAAAAGAAGGAACCTGGACTTCCACAAATTATACAAAGCAAAAACATCGACTTGTTAAAGGCAATCTGTTTTGCTAGGCGTTCTGCTCCTAAACATACTGATACTGTTGGGTACAAATTAGCCGTAGGGCAGGAGCTTAGTCTATATGATTTTGTTGCTTGAAGAAATTAAAGCAGCGTGAACACAAAGTCGCTCCGCATCCCCCACCCCCAAGCCTTGCGTTACGGCTAGTGAAGACGGCGAATTTTGTGTGTAACAAATTGGACGTGTATAACCGTCAAACATACTAAAAGCTCGAACCTGGGTTAACCATAGTTTTTACATTATCAAGAGAGACAATATGAGAAACTCTAAGGCTGTTCAATTGTAGCTTAGTGAAAGCTCAAGTGTGAACTCAGGTTTCGTGTAAGATGGCTATTGTGCAAAGCAGGCTTACAGTTGAGCTTGATTTAAGCCTTAAGCTTAGTATTGCAGGTTTAATGTAAGCTTAAGTGAATTGAAGTTGAGCTGAATCTGAAAAGCAGACGTGACTATGTGAATATGACGATCATACAAAAAAATTAAATATATGGAGTTTATAATTGTTTAAAATGAAAATGATTATTTACAACCACAAAATTGCATTCATAAATTAGTAAATCGGTCAAGTTATATTTACTTACTTCATAATAGTAGTATGGTATTATTTAAGGACTAGGTAGGTCATTAAATTACGCAATTTCGTCAAATATTTTTATTTTAACATTTTTTATCGTAGTATTCCTGGAGAAGTTTTATTTTAAAAAATGATCCTGCTTTCATAATTCGTATTTGTTCTTAATGCAACTCCTCCATGTGTTATATTTTCAATTGCTGTTGTTTAATGAAGCAAGTCATTATCACTTCTTCCAAATCCCAAGCTGCAAATTTATAATGTAGAAGCATACTTGCTTACATTTTCTTCGATTGCTTCCTAATATTATCGTATTTCTTTTTTAAATCTACGTGGTCCCGAAATACATTCCTAAACTCTTCGTAAAATTATTTTTCAATTCATTTTCACCTTCAAACAGTTCGCATTAGTGTCCGATTTAGTCACATCTCCCCCCAGTCGATTTGTTATGAAGCCAACATCCATTTACGAGCTAAGTGGTGAGCGACGTGAGACGAGAACGAAAAGGGAGTGATCGCTAGAATCAATGATCTAATAACCCATAGATATAACATACATAAATAAAGTTGTGGCCAGCATCCAACTGTTTATTTACATGCAAAGTGCGCCCCTCCATATTGATTGCATGATTGCCATATTTACGCTGTTACAAATATTTTTATGTACGTAGAAACTTGAAACATTGTTTATAATTACTGTTGAAATCCTTTTCCGTATAAATTTAATAAAGGAAAAGGTAATGGTAGTCTTTTAGGTCAAATTAAACATATTAAAATATATAAATCTCGCAAATCTATAATATGATACGTAATTCTCTTACATCATTTTCTGTTACAAACTCCTGGAGTCCTGCCAATTGAGAATATTTTCTTAAATCATTACCTTCGACGTCTTGTAACGGGAATCAAGATTTTCGATTTGACAGTTATTCATTTCATTTCGTAATAATGGAACAGCTGTAACAAAAAAAAACAATTTAAAAGTAAAGTAGACATGTTTGATATTTCTAAAATTTCCAATTTCCAAACCCTGAAGGTTTATTGGAATGACATTGTCATTCAAAAGAGTCCACCTTTCGCGAGGGATGATAGTTTCAGTTCCATTAATAACTAATCGATCAGCTTTTTTAACGTATTCTTTGCGAAAGTGAATCTCACACACAAACTGATTTTGAGTCAATTGTTTTGATAAAGCTTCTGTCCAATTTTCCCTGAATACGTACTCTGAAAATGAATGAATACATTTTGAGAATTTATAATAACTTGCAAATCTTGTAATTAACTTCAATTTCTTAAAATTTCAGTAAAGATAAATTTATTAAATAAAAAAATTCTTACTTCGTGGAATCTATTCATATTACTGTTTTAAATGAAACTTACTGTTTCTAGATAATTCCACAATATATTGGAAAAATGTTAAAAATTCTAAGAAATTGTTTCGATAATAAATATCATCGTCAGAATGACAGAAGTGACCTACCTGGTTTTCTATATCATTGTACAGTTATACTGATCTTAATCGAAAAAGATATCCAGAATATCTCCATAGGGCTAATAATATCTAAGCTTTAATATTTCTAATATCATATCTTCTTCTTTTTTCTATTAATATATATATATATATATATATACATATATATATATATATATATACATATATATATATATATATATATATATATATATATATATATACACATATATTGAAACAGTCTTATTTAGTTATATTCAATGTAAAAATGATTAATAGTATTCGTGAAATAAGTCAAATTGATTTTCCCATCTTGTGCTTTATTCGCCATCATTTTAACGAATATTTATAAATTGTAAAAAAAACATGTCTAGATCAATTATAGATGCCGATAGTAAAAACAGTTAACAAAATCCTCACAACAATACTGAAGTAGATGATGTAATTTCGAAATTAAAATGAAAATTAAAATAATTTAAAAGAGACATACATTTGATACATAACACATTTTTTTAAATAGTTAGTAAATAATATGTTGTTTTATGCAAGGGATTTCAGGAATTTTTAATAAATAGTAAATAGGTTATGTTAGTATTTATATGTATAACAATTTATCAAAACAAAAACATCAGCTATATATATATATATATATTCATTGGATTTTTAAATATTTTTTTAGTCCATTGAAAGTTAAACAGATTATTATGATTCCATATCATACATGATCAGAATACTCGACAACCATACCACTAGATTATATAAATTAACTACATGTTACAGTAGAAGAATGTTCAAATAGTCAAGTTCAATAAGTGCTTATCAAGTTCTATTGTCTTATTTTTCATGAACAATGTCCTATAAATCTGCATAATTGCTGCTACTAATCAAATTACCCATGAACAATATTTTCAATGTCTATACTCGATAGTCGAAATTGTGTAAAGTGAGTCAGAGCTATCTAATCAACACTTTGGTTAAAGCGCAGTTGCCATATGTATTCTAGAGAGAAATGCTGTATTTTATAAATACACTTCAAATCCATTGTGTCAATATTTCAGGTACAAAAGATGCAATGTAATTAAGTCAATACCAATTTAATATACTTATTTCAAATTTCAAGCAGACTAATAATAATTAGTTTACTTGAAATGTGAAATAAAGTGTTTATGTATATTTCTTGAACGCAAAGTTTGTTGTGAAAAACTTGCCGATTTGACAATGTTGGAGAGTCGCTTCAATGTTCCGGCTTTGAGAACGAGATAGATAGATCGAGCTACGCGAATGAGACAGTGATAGTAAACAGTTATGTGAGGTGTTTATTCTCTTCATGAACGTAACATCAGTATTTGTGTTGTGGTTTTGTGTGATAAATCGGTTATTATTGGTATTTATTGTAATATTTATATCGGTATATTTAGTGACAATAATGGCGGAGTGTAGCGGTGTTGGCGATAAAAAACGGCGTCGTAACAATTTAATTCGGGAAGAAAAAGTCCTCATATTAAATGTGTACGAAGGACTGCGTGCCATGGACAAACAGTTGGGTGTTAGTGACGCTGTGATTAAGTGCAGTTATTTAACTAAAGTTTCTGAGAGTACTATATACAATATTCTAAAGAAATCGCGGGACGGATCTTTGACAAGAGAACGAGGTGAAAACTGTAAACCGGAAAGTAGGGGAAGAAAGAAAATTGTTTTGGACGACCAAACACGGAATGCTATACGTAGGGAAATACATTCTTTTTATTTTAGGAATGAAATCCCCTCGGTAGCTAAATTGAGCAAGGTAATAGAAGCTGATGATACTTTACCAAACATCAGTGATAAAGTTTTGAGACGAACTTTAAAATTGATGAATTTTCGTTACCAAACAAGAAGTAGAAACAGTGCCTTAATTGAACGAAATGACATTGTGGAATGGAGGAGAAATTATTTAAAACAGATACGACAGTTTCGTAACGAAGGACGGCACATATATTATCTTGACGAAACATGGTTAAATGAAGGCCACACTGTGTCAAAAGTGTGGCAAGACATGAATATACGAAGCAATCGACAAGCCTTTATGGAGGGTTTCTCTTCCGGTTTAAAAGCTCCCTCTGCGAAAGGACGTCGACTGATTATCACTCACATTGGCAGCGAGGAAGGATTTGTAGAAGGTGGATTACTAAGTTTTCAGTCCAAAAAAACTGTCGATTACCATGAAGAGATGGATGGTAACCGGTTTGAAGCATGGTTTAGATCAATTTTAACAAAGGTAACTCCTGGTTCAGTGATAGTTATGGATAATGCTTCATACCACTCTCGTCGACTGGAGCAAATACCTACTTCAGCTAGCCGCAAGAGGGTTATAATTGACTGGTTAGAGAGTAAAAGCATTCCGCACAACGAGGCAATGCTAAAAGTTGAATTATTATCTCTCGTACGGAAACATAAAAGCAGTTATATTAAGTACGTTGTCGATGAAATGGCGAAAGATTTCAACGTCTCAGTTGTTAGACTTCCTCCCTACCACTGTGAGTTAAACCCCATCGAGCTGGTTTGGGCCCAAGTGAAAAATTATGTTGCGAGAAAAAACAGTACATTCAAAATGGCTGACGTTGAGAAACTGTTTGACGAGGCGCTGCATACCGTTACTGCTGAGAGTTGGCGTAAATGTAATCAACACGTATTAAAAGAAGAAATAAAGTTTTGGGATTTAGACATACGTGTAGAAGTAATGACGGAACCACTCATTATCGATATAGGAGGAGAAAGCGATGATTATGAGGAGTCGTCAGGGAGTGATACCGCTTCCAGTTAGTCAGACATTTTACAAGTGACCTCGCAACATACCTATACTTATTGGTAATTTATTTTGGTCTTGACAAACAACTTTTTTTTAGTTTTAGTAGTAGTAAGTTGGAATTGACTTTTAAACATTTTTTTATTTTGTTTTAACTTACTTATGAACAACTTGTGATAAGTTATTATTTCAAATGTTAAAAATTGAAATTCCAGATATTTCAGTATTCGCACCCTTAAACTATGATACGCTCATGGAGTTCACTTTAAATCGGTAGATAACCGATGACGTCACTTTACACAATTTCGACTATCGAGTATACAAAATGCTTACAATTGTTCAATGACTGGTCTAATCCTAAACGGTTTCCACCTGCCTATGGTTATTTAACTGTAAGGTATTTAATTCAAGATGCACCGGAAATGTATTTTTACCTGGAATTTTTTATTAAAAGATAATATAAGTATTCATGCGTGGGACAAAATAATACAAGCATATGTCTAGCATATAAAAAAAATCTAATTTGAAATATGTTTAGTTATTTCGTAGACTTTATTAATGTAGTTGAATAGAAGATTTGCAAGTCACTGCACCGACTCATTAGAAAGAACGTAAATTCTCTTCAAGTAGATTCAGGAATGGCTGCATCATTTTCCATGCTGGCTTTGACTTTGTGAATTTCCATTCTTCGGTCGATCTCCTGTCGTCCATATACATATTAATTTCTTTACATTTTCCATCCCATTATGTATTCTTTAGATATCACCTTCTGTGAATCTCTCTTTGCTTCTAAATATATATCTTTGTCTTCATAACAATAAGATAATACAATAACTAGATAAAATACTGATTAATGTTTATTAGAATAAGTTAAATTAATTTATACTTAACACAGTATTTACTATAAATACACCAACACTCACAATTACACTATCTGTCGAACGTTTCGGTAAATAATTTATCGTATTCAGATATCGAAGATGAATATTTACCTTCGGTGTAATTGTGAGTGTTGGTGGTGGTAAATAGGGTGTTCAGTAATTTTTCAGATTGATCGTTCCATTCATATGACATGTGTAATATGTTTTTAACATATCATTTGTTTTAGATTAGAAAATTTAATTTTGTATTTTTATACTTTTTAATATCAAAAATATATGTATCCAGTAATTTACTATTAATTATAATTTTATAATCGGTTCTAAATAATCTGCAAATATTACAGCCACTACAAACTTATTTCAGTATCATTATCTAAGACTTTGGTTCCTTAATCACTTCCAAGTTAATTGTATAAAATGAATAATAAGAACACTTTTATTGTTTGAATATTTTCATTGTTCTTTTTTAAAAACGTCCTAAAGATTCAGTAAAATACCCTAATAGACCACAAAAAAACGTATTTTTAGTTTTTGATGCTTGAAAAACAAAAAATCTATTTTAAAATAAACTTTTCGTGACTGGTCAAAAACGCTGTCGGCTATGATGGGCTTTGTAGTGACGGCACATAACTTGTAAACAAATATCTGGCGGAAAAGGTGATTATAACGCCTAACCCTACTTTAAACGATATATTTGTGTCATTTATTACACTGTAATATACAATGCAATGTACTTACATAGATGCCTTAACATTCCTCAGCTCAGCAGAGCGGGCAGAAATCTGGATTTACCGACTGCCAATGTGTTGATTCTAAGCAGATTTCGGGTATTTGCTTTCACAAATCTGACTTCCGTGATTTTTTTTTATCAGTTAAACCACCAATTAGCAACTTTTTAGTTAGTTGTTAAAAAGGATTTTGGGGATTTTAAATAAAGTATAAAAGCCTAATATCAGTTATAATAATATAAACACAAATGGTAATGACATACGAATATTGACGGGATACTGGAATACAAAGAGTCGGAGAGTAATAAATTCTAATATGTGCTCGAGTATCCTCAGTACTCACTACTTACGTTGTCAGCACCTATTTGCCCCATAACAATACAAAATATTATACAATTAAGTTTATTGGAAATTCAAGAATAAAAAATCATATATATATTTCATTCAAATTATGTGATACTGTTTCGAAAGTATTTGATCAGAGTAATTGATTTTCAATATCATTCGATTTCCTCAATACAACGTACGAAAGACGTTCATTTATTTACACGGTTCATGACGTCACCATCATAGCAGATAATGTTTTCGGCAGTTTAAATTTATGATTAAAAATGATATTTTCGAATTAAATTTCTAGTGCCATACCCACTTTCATGAATTTAAATCGATATATTTGGGTTCCTTCGGACAAATATTTTATGAATTAAACATTTTTCAAAACATTTTCATATGTATCAAATAGCCTATTACTAAAATATTCCTAGTAGGAATCTTACATTTAGTAATATCTCATTATCACGTTACCTCTAGTAAGTAAAAAATTCATACAAACAATCAAAGATTCCTGCATTGTTATTTTTCATGGCGAAGTTTTCCTCTTAATTTATGTTATCCGAAAATAATATTAAAAAGAAATAGATGATGGAGGGTTTATTTGAGATAATGAGTGATAACAAATATTATAATTAAATAATAATTTAAAAATAAATACTCAGTGATTCGGCTTTGAGAGAGGGGTGTTTGTAGTTTTGCCAAAGAGGGTCTTAAACTTATTTTATTATATGTAATTTGGACAGGGATGAGTTGCGCGCAGCGGTAATTTTCTACCTGAATACGAGTAAGAACACCAAAATTAGGAGCCGAATTGCGCGCAACAAGATAAACACAAAATTAAGGAGATTAAGGAGATATAAAATAAATTAAATGGTAAAGGTATTTGTACATTTATTCCAGGAATGATAAGACACGGATTTTACAAAAGTTTTTAAGTCTATTACATTGGTTTTATATAAATGTATTTGTTGATCTAAAAATATCTGTTTTTTCTTCGCTTTCCCATAAAGCGGTTTATTAATATTATTATTAGCGCTTCTTATTTTAATATATGTATTTGTTTGATAAGTTAAAAGTACATCAATAAAAGTGAACACATTAGGATGCGAGGAATAAAAACTTTTATTAAAATGTGCATGAAACGATTCACATGCGTTAGTGGAACGTATAACACTTGGTGACATTTCTGCCCATAATATGGGAGGAAACTTAGATTCCTCATCAATATAATTCTCGAGCAAGTAATTAGAAAATTCAGTCACTGAAATATTTTCTGGTGTATCTGGCATTAAATGAAAACAAAATATTTCAGATACTTGAAGCGGATCGACAAACGGTAGACCGAATAAATGTTTGAGCCATTTTCCAATATCTGATTTTAAAACATTATAATGGACAGACAAATCAAGCTGCATAATTTTACGATACCAGGCTTGCTTTAAATGAAAAAGGCAGCCTCTTATTTCAGATGTTGGAAAAATAGTTTTAACAGCCAAATTTATGGCAATCTCAAAGTCAATAATATTTTTTTTTGATTTAAACAAAGTTCAAACCTATTACATTCTGACACAATGTGCAGGAATAATTTCTCGTAAAGATCTTTGGTCTTAGAAGGTAATAAAGCGAACACTACTGGCACATACTGTCCATTTTTATACGCATGCACAGTGAAAAATTGATAAAAGTATTGCACACAATATTGGAAAGTTCCGTTCATATAAATCACGTCAGAGGAACACAGAAAATTTAAATTTAGAAAACATGAAAATATAACAATATTATTGTCAGTATCGTTGACTAGCAGAAAACTGTCCTGTTGTAATGTTTTGATGTCCAGTCATACTAACGCTTCATGTACATCTTGAATATTTTTCGGTAGAAGAGGCAAGAACGAACGACGTGCAGAATAAATATTTCTTCTTGTATAATCCAAGTCCTTTAACGACAGATTGCTCACCAATTCAGGACATTCTTTATGGATTAACTTCATCAGTCACTCAGATATATCTTCAACGGCCTTTCTTTTCACGCTGTTACTTAGTTTTTGTCTATCGAGAGTACTATCCACTTCATGATTATGCACTAATTCACTTTCCACAATTTAATTTTCGTCCACGGTATATAGTTTTGCTTTGCACATTTTTGCTGTACAACGCCAATAAGTTTTGCCATATGCCATCGTTCTACATTTTCGAAATTTTCCACGGTTTACCACTAGAAGAGTTTTGCCCTTCTCACTCAACATAACTTCACACTTAATTTCCATCTTTGTTGTAGAACAGTTCGAAGACAAATAAAATTCAACCCGTAAAATATTTGTTAAGATCACGATACACTTACAACGGTATGATCGACTGGAAACGAAAATTCGTCCTCTGCGCGCAGATGACGTATTTGCGATGCATGCACCGATCGTAGAACACGCACCGATATACAAAGTTTTCGTCGATTTAACCCCACAAGGCCCACAGGGTTTCACTCTTACAATGAGTCGACGTGAACGATGGAATGTGTGTTTTGAATGTTTGCGGTTTTATTATAATTACGAACTTTTAAATACTCTAATTTGCTGTTCAATTTAGTTAGAACGGTCAGTGGTTAAAATGCCCTGTTGCGCTATTTATGGATGTGCCAATTACAATAGGAAAACTAAGGGAACAGACATTAGATATTTTAGGTTCCCAAAAAATAATGAACTTTGTAAACTATGGTTAACTGCGTGTCGCCGGCAAGACGACATTAATTTGAAAAACGCTAAATATTACAAAAATGATTACTGATCACTATGTTTTATCATCGTCAGAATGACAAAAGTTACATTCTGACGATAATATTTAATATCGAAACAATTGTAAAATTTCTTAGAATTTTTAACATTTATTTTAATATACTGTGGAGTTATCTAGAAACAGTAAGTTTCATTTAAAATAGTAATATGAGTAGATTCCACGAAGTAAGGATTGGGACAGTTAATGTGGATTCTTATTCTTCTATGTCAGTGAGGATGAAAAACAAATACTTGAACTTCAAACAAAAGTTGCAACACTACAGAAAGAAAACAATTTCCTTGTCAATGAGAATTGTGCACTGAAAGCTGAATTGGAGCAGATGAAAACTGGACTGCGACAATTCTTGTCAGAAGGTCAAATCAAAAGAATAGTACACTCAAAATGTACAGCCAAACGATGGTCGCCAGATGAAATAGCATGTTCGATATCCTTACGGAGTGTTATCTCCAAAGCATACCGCTATTTAAGAACAAATGGTTATCCTTTACCGGCGCTTTCGACACTACGCAGATGGGCATCGACACTCTCAGTAGAACCGGGCATTCTGAATGACGTTGTTATTTTAATGGCTAAAAAATCTTCGGATATGCAGAATATTGAAAAATTGTGTATTTTATCATTTGACGAAATACATTTATCTAATCGCATAAATATTGAGAAACGACATCAAAAAGTAATAGGGCCACATAAAACGTGTCAAACGGTAATAGCACGTGGTATTTTTAGTAACTGGAAGCAACCTGTTTATTATAATTTCGATCAAGCAATGACTATCGACGTATTATCTTCTATAATATCAACTTTTTGATTCAGGCTTCACAGTTGTGGGTATTGTCAGTGATTTATGTACATCTAACGTTAAAGTTTGGTCACAACTGAATATTGGACATGACCAAAAGTGTTTTTTTCCACACCCTAGCAATAGTTTGTTAAACGTATATGTGTTTGGTGACGTTCCTCATCTTATTAAATTATTAAAGAACCACATATTAGATCAGGGTTTTTGGGTAAAGAACACATTAATAAATAGGGATTGTTTTGAGAATTTGTTGCAACTGTCGTCGTCCGAATTAACCATCGCATATAAAATTAACCGACACCACTTAGATTTAAAAGGTTCTGAAAGACAAAAAGTTAAACCAGCCGTTCAACTTTTATCTAATTCTGCTGCAAAAAGTATTCGGTTTTGTGGAGAAAATAGGCTACTGCCATCTGTTTTACCATGGAAGGAAGTTTCGGATTTTGTACAGTTAATAAATGATTGGTTTGATCTTTTTAATTCCCATACAAAAATTGTGGCAAATTGTACAACTAAAAATGCGTATCGAGTAGATTTGGATAAGCAGAAAAAAGCGTTAAAAGAGGTGACCGAAACTATTGGGAATATGACCGAAGGCAAACATAAGTCTCTCATTCCGTTTCAAAAGGGAATTCTGTTGTTAAATAGGTCACTGGAAGAATTGTTTTCTTTTTCTTTGCAGGAAAACTATAAATGAGTCGATTACATCTTGACCTCGCGTCTAAATCAAGACGTTGATGAAAACTTCTTCTCTTATATGACAGGCATAGGAGCTACAAATGACCATCCAGAACCTCTAGATTTTATGTATCGTTTGAGGTGGTATATATTAGGTAAAAACTAGGCGGCAATTTTTACAGAGAACAAAAATACAGAGGAATCTGGTGAAAAATGTCTAATACATTAGAATCAGAAGAATCGCGTCCCATCTGCTTAACTGAAACACTACTAGCTAACGTCTCAAAAAATATTCAAATAACAAATACCCGTATACTTGAAGAATAAGAAACATTTATTCCATATACATTCACTCAACCAGTCCTGACGATGAGTCTTTACAGTTATTGACAACCTTCGAACGTACCGAAATAATTCGTCAAGAAGCTCTTAAATATCTGGCAGGGTACATAGCGTACATATTTAAAGATAAATTCATTTTAGGTACTAAAACCAGCGAGATGATTTCCGTTGGAGCTCAAGATAGGGTACATTTCCTATCGAGGGGTGATTTATTGCAGCCAAATCAAGATCTTTTGAAAGCTACGGAAACTCTTGAATCAGAGTTTCGATCACTTCACGGAACATCTTTATCAAAAGAAGGAAATATTTTTAAAATTTTGGCAGATAAAACTTTTAGTATTGTCAGTCAAAACCAAATTAAAATCCCATATGAAGTGATTTATTGTTTGAGTCGAACAATAACTTACATTAGACTCCGAGATCTAAACAAATGAATTTGCAAAATTTGAAAGCGAAAATGGAAAAAGAAATTTCAAAATTTACGAACGTTAAAAAGAAAGCGAGATCGGAACAATGAATATTTGAAAACGAAAAACCTTATTTAATTTCATGTTATTTTTAAATAAGTAAGTTGCATCTTATTCAATGTCTTTGTATGCTTTAATGCATCCAGATTACCCGTGAAAACCCCATACTTGGACTTGCCCTAAAATGTGGCTTTTGATACAACTCAAAAAGGTTCAATTATTTTTCTGTTTCAGTAAAGTTTAAGATTATTTTAATTATTATAATATAAATTATCTCTTAGTATGAACAATAAAGATTTGTTTAATCATCCCGTCAAACAAATATCGCCATAAATACCTATTGATGCTACCGAGAGTGGCATTCGTGGCCATAATATAGAAATGAATATTGCATCGCAGTGACGTCACACGCCAAACGTTCGATGCGCGTAAGCGTACCGTTGTGAGTGTATCGTGGTTAAGATAGAATTCTAATAAAACCTCTGCCTACTCCCTACCCCCGCCAGGGTAAATTATTAGGGCAGTCCCGTTAACAGAACATTTATTGGCTTGTTATTGTTTTGAAATTCTATTACAACAAATATCCTATTTACGATATTTTGGTTTTTTCCTCATTTTATTAGCATAAGCACCCCTTTGCATTATCGTCAAAATTACGTATCTCGGGAATGCCGATAATCCCTTGATGGTTACTACCTGAGACCCTTATTAAATAAGGTATAATTTTAACCATTACGCGCAACTCACATATGCCGTGTAATTTCGTCAAGAAACATTTTCAGGTATAAAATTCAACATGTAATCTGGCCAGAAAGGATAAATCAATTATTTACATATAGCTTATTTTTAAGAGTCACAATGATATGAACAATATCCAGATATTTCTTATTTGCAGAGTCACAATGATATGAACAATATCCCGATATTTCTTTATTATTATAGCGACTTATCATTTTATCAATCAAAATTTGTTTATCTTCTACCTTTGAAACTTTGAATTTTGACATAAGCTGGCGTTTGAATCTCACAAATAAATTTTGATAAGCTTTTTACATCGAATCCTTGAAGCAACGATAGAAAGATTCGCAGGAGTTTGTAGTTCTTGTAACACAAGCTGAATTTTCGGCCCAAATGTCAGGTGAGAAAAGAGACTCCCCTAATATATAATTTTCAACTTACTAATCAACATAAGCTGTTACGTTGTCATAATCGGGCATGATCTCAAATAATTCAATAGCAAAGCTGTCTCCTACTGATTTTAGTCGCAGCCATCTACTAATTTCACAAAACAAATCATTAAAAGCGGCAATCAAACCAGATTTTTGTATATTTTTCTACAATCTACAACCATTAAATTTTGCCATTTGGCCAATATTCTTTGACGGCACAATGAATGGACCTTTCAGAGTTCATTATCACTTCTTTAATTTTTCATATTTTTCTAGAATTAGTTTAAATATCATTTTATAAGATTTTGCTTGTTTATTAGGCAATAAGCAATATAATAGAGTACATTTCTGTATTATTTTACTTATTGCCTGATAAAGAATCAAAAATATTATGTCCGTTTTTGAATCATTGAATCGTAAACAGTTGAAAAAAATGTTGTGAGCAATACTCAAAAGTTCCATCCAGAAAAATTCTTAACATTCTACAAAAAGTTGAAATAGTTGTATAACATGAGAAAACTATTATATTTTCAGTTTCATTGTTGATCAAAATAAACTGTTCATTTCTTACTGTTCTAACAACTAAAGTTTTCAAAACTTGGTGAACTTCGGTGGAGTTTTTGGAAACTCGTGGAAAATTTTTCGGGCGGGCATTGTACATATTTCTTCGTATATATTCAGTATCCTCGGTTGTTACTGTTGGCGGGAAGTTTTCTTTTAAAACATTCCTTGTAATTTTAGAAGGTTTTTCAATTAGTTCTTCAATTGCTTTTCTTTTACAAGAGGTGTTTATTTTTGTCGATTTAAAGCCTCACCTCTGGAAACTAAGTTTGTATGAAAACTGAATCTATAATTATTAACAACGAGCTTTGATTTGCTCTTTATGATTTTGATATCAATTTTTTTCAATATAGAAAGATAGAAAAATAGTGAAACACACAAGAGCAAACGGAAGTTAAGGCTTAACTAAAAATGCTTCCTTACATCCCTAAAATATTTTTACATTTATTACAAATAGATAGGGATGGTTAATATATTAATTTAACTTGGAAATACCAGTTTTTACAAGAGATATTCTAAAAACCAATGTTCATCAACTTTTATTTGTAAAATTAGTAGGTACCAAACTCCACTGGTAAAAGCTAGAAAAAGTATCTGATGTTTAAAAAGAAGTCCTCACAATTACCATATACTTTATTTTTATTTACTAACAATTAAACCTAAGATTTACCGTAGATTTCAGTGTGACCACAGAATAGTATAAAAGTATCCGGAATTTAATCTTTCTCCTAATTTTAACATATTTCTTTTTCGTAACATCCTAAGACGGAAGTAATGCATCAAGTAGTTTGTGCCGATAATAGGCATGGCCAAAATGACATTACAATACCATCTGTCATATATTGTTGATTGCAAGCAGGCTTAAGTTTTGTATAATAATGTCACAACTAGAAAAAAGGAAATTGGTGGAATATTTGTATAGACAAGGTGTTCAAAACGTTAAAGAATTAGTGGAATTGACGGATTTCGAAAAAAGTGCAGTATATGAGATATTAAAGAGGATAAAAAATGGGAGAGATATGAGGCATGGACCAGTTTCGGGAAGACCGCGGACAAGTTTCGGGAAGACCGCGTAAGATTAGCGGAAACAATATAAATGGTTTAGTGACCTCAGGACGACAAAATCCGCGCCTAGGGTTTCTAAAATTGGCTAACAGATTTAAAAATCAACGAAGAATAAGCGTGTGTCAATAAAATGTCCGCAAGTCACCGAAAAGACACAGCTACATGTTAAGGCAATCCAAAAAAGTCATTGCAATGACACCTTTACAAAGGCAACGAAGTATAGATTTTTGTCAATGTTTTAGAGAAGATGACTTTGCTAATGTTTTTATATCCGACGAAAGTTGTTTCCTGCTTGATGCAAATCACCTAAAAATCCTTTCAAGAGAACAAATTACTGTTATATACAGAGGGCTGGCGTTTACAGCAGAATAATGCAAGATGCCATACTTCTGCATATACTGCAGCTTGGGTGCAAGAACAAAACTTGACAACTAGTGGCCAGTGGCTTTACCAGATCTTAGTTTCATTGAAAACATATGGGACTAATGAAGATCGAAGTGGAACGAACAGCGCCACGAAATAAAAAAAGACTTGATTCGGTCAGTTTTACAAGCCTGGACCACCATCACCGAACATTATAGCGTTGACCTAGTTTTGGGTTTGCCTGAACGTTTAATTAATTATTTAGAGTTAAATGGAGGCTGCATAAGTGAATTAGATGAATTATTTGTTATAATTGTATGAATTTAAGTATTAAAAATATATACCGAAAATTCATAATTGCGCTCTCTGTTTTCCGGATACTTTCTGGACGGACTATATATTATACACCAAGCGACTAAAGTGACCCATTCAATCCCGCGAGTGGTGTTTGAATCCACCTAAGGGATTAAGTACCATTCACAT
Organism: Galeruca laticollis; assembly: GCA_963921935.1. Taxonomy (NCBI): domain Eukaryota; kingdom Metazoa; phylum Arthropoda; class Insecta; order Coleoptera; family Chrysomelidae; genus Galeruca; species Galeruca laticollis. Next base: position 175,626,113 of record OY998177.1, read on the forward strand.
CTACCAGCATGTGACGAGTCCAGCACGTAACGTGGCAGACAGGGCACAGACACAAGTTTTCACACTATACAGACAACTCACTTACAGACGCCGACAGACAAATTTAAGATTATGCAAACGTTCCTACTACAAGCATGTTTGAAAACTTTTCGGTTGAAGAATTAGCTGTGGTAGCAATTTTACTTGAAGAAGAAGAAGAAGCAAAGAAATTGGATTGTGTGGAAGTAGAGCAAAAAGGGAAAGAAAGTTTGGTTTAAGTTTTCTTTTGCAATCTCTTTCACGCGTCACCTTTTCTTTGAGTGTCGCTGTATCTGCGATCACATAAATCCTATGGAAAGGAATACCCTCGCACCAATTCTATTAGTTTTTCGTTATTCAGCCCTGATTCGATATAAAAAAATTGATAAACCTGTTTTACTCCTTTTGGAGCAATAATTCGTTTTGGACTTTGAACTGTTTGGGTGCCAGTTTCATCTAAATTTTAAATACGGGAACCGTCTGCCAAACTAGGGTATTTCTTCAAAATTTTTGCCAAATTATCCTAAAATATTTTAACATTGTGTACATTAAACGAGGTTAGACGTGATAAGCTACATGCTTCTGGTTTCCGAATGGAAATCTCATTATTTCTTTTCATGAACGCCCTACGCCAATCTTCACCAGCCATTTCGTTGTTTTCCCAGGACACAGAGATATCAAAATTATTTTTAATCGCAAGCTCATAAGCTAGCTTTCTTGTAGCCTCTACTGTCAATCCGTAAGCCATTTTACTGCAAGTTATAAGATAATCAGCAAGTAGTTTTTCTTGTTCAGGTTTAAATACTTGTCTATGCCGATAATTTGGTTCCATTATCGCATCAGGCTTATCTTTTTTTTTTTACATACCTCGCTAACGTTTGAAATTTAATATTGTTACGAAACAGCACACTGGTATAGTCCCTAAAACCGACTCTGTCTAAGCCAGGTATAGAAGTTAAAGTTTTGGCGGATACGCAGTTATAAAAAACTGTTTACGAGTTCAGGACTATCTTATGTAAACAGACTTATCTAGAAATGGCGAGAAAAATTATTTGTTTGTGTAAACCGCAGCCCAGAATTTACTAGTAAAAATGGCTTTAATATAAATAAGGACCAATCAGCGGAAGAGTTAGTTGATAAAAGTGATCTCGTGAAATAAATACACCGAAATAGCAAACAGTAAATATAAATTAAGTGTCCATATAAATTAGTTTAAGTGAATATACTGAGTATATATAAATTAAGTGTTAGTGATTAGTTTAGTGTTTTAAATAAATTAGTAAGTAGCCATACAGAGTGTTTGAAATTTATCCCACCCGTAATAAAAACTTTTAATAAATAAGAAAAACATTACAATATTACAGCGGTCAGCAGCAACTCTCAGCGATAAATTTTCATTGCAGACTAAATTAACTGTGTGTTCCATGGTTTCAGCACTTGTATTGCCAATTTTTGTTTGCTTAGGTTTCCGCGACATCTGTAAAAAATGTACCGATCTCTTAAGAAATTATAAATTTAGTACTAAAGTGAGAATTAGTATATAGTGATATTTGCGTAATTATATTATGGTACTAACTGAGACAGTCTCACTTAGTACATTCTGATGCCACAACGCGAACGCCCTCTTTGTTAATATCAATGCCTATGATCATACAGAAAGTAAGGTTAGTAACCAAATATTACAAATATCACATTCACAAAATTCTATGAAACAAATGTTATACAGTATAATACATCGATATAAGAAAGTAACTAACTTACCTTAAAATTAGTTTTTGTATAAAAATACTGTAAAAATCATCTAAAACAATCTATAAAGTCGCAGAACGTTTTGCTTTATGAATGTCAACAACTCACTGACAGTAAACGTAATTTGGAGGGAAATTTAAATAGTTATTCTGATTGTCTCACTTAATACGCCGTCTCACTTAGTACCACCCTCCCCTACTATTTAGAATGGACTTTTACGAAATTTGGCTGGGCATCGAGAACGGACTTCTAAAATGCTTGGCAAGGCATCGAGGATGTACGTTTTTATTTATACTTTAAATTCCTTAGGATTTTAACTGTCACTTTATATCTTTTGAGTCTAAAAGTGACACTTTAGGTTCTAACATGAGAGACTAAAGTGACCACTTTAATCTCGGAATTGCAAATAGTATATTAAATTATAAGTGGATAAAGAGGTCTTTCAAACACGCGCGATTTTTCGAGCACGACGACGCAGCCGGACTGCTCGAAATAGAGCAAGTATTTGAAAGACCAGTTATCAACGAATACTTTACGCTATTTTTTTATTGGTGCACTTTGAAATCATAAAATATTATTACTACAAAAAAATGGAAGTACTTCCTCGATGCCCAGCCAAGTTTCGTGAACGTCAAATAGTATTTATTTTTATTTGACCTTACGGGGTACTGCTGTCAGATCAATAATCAAAAAGTTTCTTCATTTATATTTAAAAGGATACAATGTATGTATGAATATATAAATGAATTTTGCAGGAAAAACCAAATAATACATTGGTTCCCAATGAAAATATACAATTTAAAAACTAATAAAAAAAGTTGTCATTGATACTTTCTCAAGTTCTTGTTGTTACCATAGGAACTTTAAAAAACGCGCGTGTTTGACGCTGACGCGTGCTTTAAAAAGGTAATATGAGGCATCAATAAAAAAATAATTATTATTACCCTTTAAATACTCTTTTTGTTTACATAATTCATTGTTCATTTACTAATGTTATTCAACAAAAAAATGCTAGAATATTTTAGATAAGTATTTCTGATATTACAAGCAGTACGAACTATTCAATTACGCAGTTATTCGTTATAATTATTTACCTGGAAGTGAATTTTTTTTAAATAATTACTTGGACATGCCATTAATATTTATAGAATATAATCAATTTCTTTATTGAATATATGCAATAGGAATTGAAAAAACATATTCAACAATAGTTATTTGTGAACATAAAGCGATATGAATGGAATGTATTTCACGTAACACTGCCCTCTTCAGCCTTGCATGTATCTGTTGATAGTAATATTCTATTGATTCTAAGTATGTATCACGGTTAATCTATTGTGTAAACAGGCACTTAAATCTGTATGGCAATCAACTATGAAAATGACCTGATAAATCCATTCTATGTTTGGTATTTTATAAATACTGATATATTATTTTGGATACGTTACAGTAAATAAACGGTTTTAAATATTAAAAATAACTTTTATGCACTCCGGTGGCTGTAACGTGCTAACATACCAAAATTTCTCTAAAAATTAATGAAAATTTAGTTTATCTGGATATATATAGGATCCGACGTGTTACCTCAGGTACCATAGTACCCGTTGTACTGGCTCTGGTGAGCTAAAAATCTATAAGGTTAGTCTGTGAGATGGTCTGAACAATAGCCAATAATAAAATTGGTGACTTTATGTACACTGTATCATGCTAACAAGAAAACGTAAAAAAAGTGGCCGACGACAACGTACATATTAAAAACTCATTTGTCGTGTTTTTCTCACCGAAAAACGTAAAAATAACTCAAAAAAAAATGTCCAACTTTTTTAAGGTAATCTCCAATACTTTTCTCGTATCGTAGATAGGATTGGCGGGATTTAAAAAACGTCATGAACAACGACTCCTTTTAATTTAATTGAACAAGTTCAAAGGCCGGTACGTATACAAAGTCCTCTTTTTCATTAGTTAGACATTTTTTTGTGTGCTAGTTATGGTGTAAATTTTTTGGACAATTGCGTTATAAACCTAACTCGCATTCTGCCATGTTCATAAAAGTGAACATAAATAATAATGGAAAGTGTACGTTATAACAAGCAAAACTTTTCATACAAAATTCCAATCGATAAATATGGAAAAATGTTCCTTTCCAGTCAAAAATATGCTCATATTATTAAAATTTAAAGCATGTTACTTGGTGGAAAGATTAACAAAAAAGAAATTAAATTACCTGCGAAACCAAGTAAAAAAAAACAATATACAGACCAATCTTGACATTTGGATTTGAATATAGGAAATTACCACGTTCACTATCCTACGACTCATAAATAGGTCGTAAATTCATTTATTTGTAAGCCATGCAAACCATATGTGGGTCGTAAATGTATGTATTGTTATAGCCCAATTCTAAAAAGGACGTGTCAGTGTATTACTTTCTTTAAGAGGGCTCGTAAAGAAAAAAATCTACATTTTAGTAAAAAAACATTTTACCAAACCGAAATCACCAAAAATGTGGTATATCTGCATTTATGGGACCCGTTGTACTGGTGAGCTGAAGATCAATAGAGTTTATCTTTGAAACGCCCGAAACAATATCCAATCATAAAATTGGTATTCCAGTTGCTGTATCATGCTAACAAAGCAAAATTTCTCCAAAAATTGTATTATATCTGGATTTATAGGGACTGTTGTACTGGCTCTGGTGAGCTGAAAGGTAATAGGATTCATCTTTGAGACGCCTTTAACAATATCAAATTATAAAATTTGTTTTGCGCAAACGTCAAAAAAAGTAGACATTATTAACGTCAATTCACGATGTTGAAGTATGATTTCACAGACGTCACTTTTTTGTACGGCCGTGAGCGGACAAAAAAGTACTTTTTTGTACGCTGACGGCCGTACAAAAAAGTAGAATTCTTAACAGGGAAAATAATTTATATCGTCTATTGTCCTGTTCACCATTTCATCGCTTCTACATGCTCCAGATACGCCCATTATTAGAACAACCTAAAAGTAGTATGTATTTAAAAACTTGATTGTATTTATGCAGGTTAGAATATTATAACTAACCTTAATTCCTAGATATTGCTCATTAGGTGCATTATTTAAAAAATCTTCAAACTGGTCTTCTGTGAATACCTTTGACTTTTTGGGAGTATACCCTTCATTCTGCTTCTTCAGATAAGCACGTAGTTTCATATATTTGCTAATATCTAATCCATGTTTAATATTCAGTAATGATTTTATCATGGAATACTGAGACCACATTGTTGAACTCTTCATTTTTAATTTAGTTGTCATTTCAAAAAAATAAGCTAGTAGCACATTTTCCGAATAGTTTGAAATGTTTTTATCATTGCACCATGTGAGAAATCTTTCGTAAGCATGATTATAAACTCTACTTGACTTAGTTGGAATTAAATCATTCGTAGCTGCCTTAGCAATGTCAACAACGTCGGGCGGTGTACAGTTGGGTTCTGAATCCGACATAATACAATCTAAAAGAAAATTTCAGTACACTTTACTACAACAAACGAAATTTTGATGCTCAAGTACTTACCAAAAATGCACAGTCCAATTGTTGCTTTAAATCACTTACAATATTTCTGACATTATAAAATATTATTGAACTGTCAAATTTGTTTTTGACTTGGCAATCACAAAACCAGTAACCACGGAAATGTAGTGCGCAGTTTTATAATTATTATTCTCTGAATTTATCAACTTCGTTGCAATCGTTTTGAATTTTTATTTAAATATTAATTAGTTCTATAGTCTGGATGCCGTTTGCGGAAGAAATAGCATGTTTCATTCGGAGCAAAAGCACTTTTTGTGGCTCGTCTGAAATTGTCGGCCTCACTAACGTTCGGCCATCAAACATTCAGACTCGCCACAAAAAGTTATCCTTTTACTCCTAATAAAACAATATACTATTACTTGTTTACACTACGGAGGCTGTATCTTGCTAACTAACCGAAATTTCTCAAAAAGTGACCAAAAATCTAGTATATCTGGATTTATAGGTCCAGTTGCACTGACTCTGTTGAGCTGAAAATCAATAGGGTTGATCTGTGACATGCCCTGAACAATACTCAATTATAAAATTGGCGAATTTATGCACGCAGACTGTACGGTGCTAACAAGACATAAATTACAAAAAGTGGGTCACGACTACATACAAACAGGATTTGTTTCTAAAAACCCTTATTTCGTGTTTTTCTAATTGAAAAACTTGAAAATAACTCAACAAAAATCGAAAATTCCAACTTTTTTTGGGGTAAACCAATACTATCCTCGCATCGTAGATTCGGTTGGTGGAAACGTAATAACTGAGATAAAGCATATCAAAAATGGATTTGCAAAATAATGAAAATTATCTCATTAAAAGTGTATACAAAGGAAACAAAATGGGAAGACTTAGAAAATCAATGTTTTTCTGACTAACAAGAAATACGCTTGGTTGAACTAACGGCAAAAAGTTGTGACTTTCTTAGTTTTTTTAACATGCTTCTTTCAATGTAAGAGTATCTCTCCACTTAGTTTTCTGTATATTTTGACTATATGTAGCTCTTATAGATTATAAGCTCCCTCCTCATGCTTTTTTGCTTTTTCATATTTCTATTTCTTCTGAGAAGTCTGCGAATAAGACATTCTCTAATTTTTGTCACTCTTAATCAATCTTTCACTGGACGCACAGAATTATACAAAATAAAAGTATGAACAACGAATGTGTTAAAAATTATCTCAACGGCCAATTTTTAAACCAAACGAAAGACTTTCGAAAATAAGTGTAATAACTGAATAATCGACATTTTTGTAATTTTCGGATAAATATCAGTTTGGTTAGCACGATACAGCCTCCGGAGTGCAACAAATCACCAATTTCATGATTAAATATTGTTCAGGATATCTTACAGATGAAACTTATTGCTTTTCAGCTCATCCGAGCCAGTACAACGGGTACTGTAAGTACGATTTTTTTAATGAAATTAACTGTCTTGACCCTTACTTCGTGGAATATGCTCATATTAGTGTGTTTAAATGAAACTCACGGTTTCTAGTTAATTCCACAATATAATAAAAGTTATTGAAAATTCTCAAAAATTGACAATTGTTTCGATAAATCAATATCATCGTCAGATGATATTGATTTACAGATGATATGATATGATACTAGAAACCGCGAATTTCATTTAAACACACTAATACGATTTTTTTGTCACTTTTGGCAAAATTTCAGTTTGTTAGCACGATACAGCATTCGGAGTGTATACAAGTGACCAATTTTATGATTAGATATTTTTCAATGTGTCTCACAGATGAACCCTATTGATGTTTAGCTCACTAGAGTGAGTACAACGGGCCCTATAAATCCATATATACTAAATTTTTGGTTATTTTTTGTGAAATTTCTGTTTGTTAGCACGATACAGCATTCGGAGTGTATACAAGTGACCAATTTTATGATTAGATATTTTTCAATGTGTCTCACAGATGAACCCTATTGATGTTTAGCTCACTAGAGTGAGTACAACGGGCCCTATAAATCCATATATACTAAATTTTTGGTTATTTTTTGTGAAATTTCTGTTTGTTAGCACGATACAGCATTCGGAGTGTATACAAGTGACCAATTTTATGATTAGATATTTTTCAATGTGTCTCACAGATGAACCCTATTGATGTTTAGCTCACTAGAGTGAGTACAACGGGCCCTATAAATCCATATATACTAAATTTTTGGTTATTTTTTGTGAAATTTCTGTTTGTTAGCCTCCGACTGGTATACAAGTGACACTTTTATGATAGGATATTGTCCAGGGCGTCTCACCGTTTATTTCTGGTACTTATTTCACTTTGATTTCGAATCTGTTTCAAGTTACACAATTGCGTTAGTTCATATGAATCATCGAATAACTATCATTTAAAAACTATAAAATTATTAAGTCAACCTCTATTATGTCGGATACCTCAGTATGCTATTGTAATAAAGTAGACCTTTAATAAAATCTAGACCCTTATTTATTTTAACATGTAACTGTAATAATCTTGCCAACAAAACTTAATAATCAGTGTAATAATCTATCCTCCTGAAAAAAAAATCCGCTGCTCTAGATGTACTAAAAATATGGGTCAGAAAAAAAGAGAAATATTTCCTACCTATCTTTTGGCCGCTCTCTATTGATCCCGACCCTAGATTGTTGCCAATTTCTGCCTCCAAAGAGCGGCTGAGCGTGCAAGGCAATCCAGTCCGATTTCTTTTAGCTAGGTTCGCCTGGTCTTAAAACGGATGTATCCTCCTTTGCCAGGACAGGGCTGTCTTCCTCGTTTCTGTCGCACGTCCACGTTAATACACTTCCAAAGGGGAAATGTTGGGGTAGGGGAGTTGGGTGAAATAATATAGAGCCAACAAGTTATACAAAATACATATATAATAAAAAATAACGTTTCTAAATCCTTAGATACAGCAATGCATACTTAACCCTAACAATAATCCCGAAGGACTCAGTTCCCAAAATTCCCCGTTATAATTTCTACCTATACATAAAATTTGTCTAAAAATTTATTTATTGCTTATTCCTACCCCTGTATAAAACGATAATTATGAACGGAGTTCCCGTTTTTCCGGGGGTGGCAGGGAGCCTATCCCTGTTATCAGCTCGGACCTTTACAACAACTGCGGGAGAAGAGTGTAGCTTATTATTATTCGTTTCTCAATATTTCTATTCCCCTGTGACGAGAAAACAAATAAATCGTATGTGTAAATTTGCTTTTAACCACAATAAACGTTTCACGTTATGTCGATTCAGGTCGCCATTGACCTTCAAAGCGAAAGTGAAATTCTTGTTCTATACAGAAATTCTGATGAGCTAATGAAATAGTTTAAATTATTTATCGACACTGGCGGTCCAAGTTGCGAAATTCCCCAGTAGTTTAATTACATATGTTAATTTATGCTTTTACCCTGGCAAAATATAATCGAGTTATAATTTATAATTACGGCTGAACGAAAGACTGATAACAAAGGTTCTCTACAATCAATTTACTTTTCAGCACGAGTTCGCTGACACCCACGCAAATATGGCAAGCATCCGCTCCGGCCTTTTTTTTTCTTTTTTTTTCTACTACCTACAAAATTAACCTTGCCTAACTTTCTATTTATTTCCTACTTTCGAGGTGGAGGAGAAAATACGTAACTAAACATATGATAATCTCCTACTTAACAAAAATGAAACCCAACTCGTGTCAGGTTGGCGAAACTCTGGAAATCGAAATTATTTCAGTACACACGGTAAATTAACTGTTCGTTAGGACGAAAAACTCAATCTGAGAGTGAACAGATGTGTCCAGTCTCTTTGAAAATCAACAATAAAACAAATCAAATAAATAATATCTGCTATCGCTACACCTGGTATATAGAAATTTTCTTATGCTCCCAAGTTCAGACTCCAGCTCGACCAATAACGAGTAAATATATATATCACTAAGAAAAGAAATTTATCCCAATCGAAATCTAATTCAAAAACTTACTGTTTGACAATCTTCCTCCGTCACGTAGGGAAATTTCTTGATTTTCTTTATCTGTTTGGTCGCTACGTATTCGTACCCGATAAACGAAATCGTTTTAGGTTGAAAGGCAATTAGCGTAGAGGGTAAATCTACCGTTTGTGTATCGAAGTAGGAGACAGTATCACCTCCTAACACAACGGTGAGAATTTCTACCTCTAGTACCGCTAACACTAAAACACTGGTTACCGTAGCAAGGGAAAACCTTTCCCTTCGCGCGTTCGGCCCCCGGTACCCACTGCCGCTCTTGATCTCTCTACACTCTTTTTTGTTTTCCCCCGACATTGATTTTGGGGTTTTTGTCGACTTGCAAAAAAACAACTTTTGTTTTTTTTGAGTCGTGCTAGTTTATGTTATTGAAATCCTTGTTTTTAAAACAATCATTTTGCTTTGACCCAGTATTTCTCTCTTCTGTTTTGGCTTCGTATTTGTTTTATTAAACATGATGTGGGTCGTGTTTCCATTTAATATTATGATTCAAAATAAAATATGTTTTACCGTGTGTTCTGAAACTTTCTACAATAAAATTATTCTTCTGAATATCCGTATTTATTACACTATGTTGTTACACATACAATTTTACATCTTTATAGTAGGTCAGATAAATTATTCACAATTATAAAATATAATTTAGTAATGCTTGTGTAATTTAGTTTGTTCTGCCATATAATAATGTTCTACTAAGGCAGACTAAGAATGTTTCCACTCTATTTCCTTCAACACTTTTCTATAATTTAGGAGTATCTATTATTATATAAATTAATATACCGTGATAACCAGTTTAACTGCAAAAACAACGGATGATGCAGTTCTATTCTCTGTCTCTTTCTCAAAATAAATTTTGATTATGGCCGAAATTTTGCCGAAATATCAAAAAAATATTTCCACAAAGAAAAACAGTTTTCTATTAAATTAAAGTAATCAAAATCTGCAAGTTTGAGGTACGAGTTTACAGATAATTGTTCTAAAATATTTAGAGCCTCCACTATTTCCAGTTATGTACCATATTTTGAATAAAGGATCCTATATATAATAATAACAATAACAATGTCTATTATTTTCAAATAACATATTTAAAAAAAATAACTTACATAGTGTGGGTACATTTGGGCTATAGTAACAATGACACTGCATACTGTGAAGCGTATTCTCTATAACTTCTAGTTCTTCAAGATCTAGAGAGTTATTGATATGTTTATATCATTTATTTTTCTATCGAGTACCTCTGGATATTCCTTTGCAATTTCTCGATATTTCGTATAGTATTTATAATATGTTTCAAGAATTGAGAATTCCAACTTGTTTCGTTGGGAATTTGCGGTGTAAACCCAACTTTCTTTTTCAATATACAGCGCGGTTGGTGGCGGTTTCTAAAGTAGGTTTGAATTTCAACAACATGTTCCAATTCAGTTTTTGGCGAAACAGGTTTTTCTAGCAAATTCAAATATTGTGAACTGCAGACGTAGGTTAATTTTTTAAAAAGGTTTCTACATACCTATCTCAATGTTTAGCATTCTTTATTAAACCATTATAAACAAAAAAATATAAACACAAACATCCACCTGAACCACTAAAATCCACCAAAAACACTAATATCCACCAAAAGCAGATGTCCACACCAAAAATTCAAACCAAAAATCCAATTCTCTCTCCACCATTATACAATTGGCCGGATATATGCCAACCCATGTCATTGCAGTACAGTTAACACGACAGGCAACTTCGCGATAGGATAAACCAACATCTCGATAGGCCACAATGCTACCCCTGTCATAATCGCTAACATGGTGGCAATTTTGACGTCTTCGAACTTGTGGCATTTTGTTACGCTTAAAACAAATAGACGAACTCGCAATAACTAACTATATCTGTACTATTTGGCTTTTGTCATCAGTTTTCTTCAGATACAAATTAAAAGAAAAAAATCGTTTTTGAAACTTGGTCAAAGATTTTTGAAAATGTATAAAACCCTGTATATTTGATTTTGAACTATAATATATTCATTGCTTATTTCTCCCATTTAGAACGTAAAAATGTTAGTATTTAGGTGTGAGGGTTGGAAAACGATTCTTATAAGTGTGAAAAGGTATAACATTCACAGTTTATGCTATCTATTAGTCATAACGAAATAATTGTAAGGCCTTTTAGGGGTTTGAAGAGAAACTGATCTTTAGTGTGTATCTAACGATTGAACGAAACGAATATTATTTACAACGTTCTAAAAATATACCACTCGCCCTTTTGCAATTCAATTTCACGTTTAATTTTCATTTGTTAGTTTGTTATTTCATTTCTTTGTTAACTTGTTTAAAGATTACTATTATTAAAACTTTATTACGAAACAGCGCTGGAATGATAAGTTTGCAACTATGAAAACTATTTCCACAATAAGAACAAAATTCCAATTAATGCTTAAAATAATATACTATCTTAATAATTTAACAACCTTAATAATTTTAATAATAATAAATCTGAACATTTCTATATATATATTATTATGATTAACACTTTATAGATATAACTTCTATTATAATTGTAATAATTTTATATACACAATGTATTTTAATTAACTTTTGATATATAACGCGTATTGCTATATATTTAATAATTTAAGGACGCCAACGTACCATAAATAGGTAAGTAAAATTTAATATAATTATTCTGTAAATTTATTTGCTTCGGCTATATTTAATATTGTTATACTCAGGGAGTCGGCTCTCGAAAGAATTGCAGTGTTCAAATATATCTTTTGTTTTTATTTCCTTTTTTTTAAAATCTAAATTAACATTTTTACACAGTTCTACAATTGAATATTTATTCTAAATTGTAATTCAAGAAATACCCTATATGTTAATTTGACCTAAACTTATTATATTCAAAATTTTACCAACACAATCTCTAAATTGTATACTAAAAACTCTTACCTTTCTTCATACAGGACTGATTCTTTTGAATTCCTCAAACAAACAGCTTTGTTCTGGATGAATTTCAATACTTAGCTTACTTTATAAAGAAAATCTATTAAAATTACAATTAACTAAACAAAATTTCTATATCCAATGATCCAATAATTAACAAAATAATTTCAATAATTTATACGACTTCCAAATAAATCAATCAAATCAAATAGAACTTTCTCAAATTATCAACGAAATAACCAAATTTAATAATTCACAACTTTGAAAAACTACTATAAAATTAACTAGATCTTTCTCAAATTATTAACGAAATAACCAAATTCAATAATTACACAACTTTAAAAAAAACTAACTAGTATAAAATTTAACCGACCTTTTCAACTTAATGTTCTTTTCCGCAAACTCGTCTGTATATGTTTACCATGTTGCTTCTTTCCAAAATATTTGTTTCTGTTTTCAATATAATATTCTTCTTCAAATTATTTATTAACATATCAAATTATTTATTTTGTTCACAATCTTTTAAATATATTTTTATTTATGTCTACTATTTGTCTTAAAATAATCTCATGTACTATTTTCCCAGTCTTGCATCATTCCATAATATTTAATCACAGTTTTCTATATACTGTTTTAATATTCAATTATATTTGTTCTATACCTCATATTGACTATGTTATTGTTAATTTTCAATCTCTGAATCGTCTCTAATATCATTTATTTCGTTATTTTCCATCTTTTCGGGAAAAAAAACTTCCGTCACCAAATATGTCAAGTGAATAGTCTCCCGTTTCAACAACTTCCCTCCTCACTTCCTTCCTTAGATTTTATTCGATGGAAATTAATAGATCAACTACCAACAATACAACCGCATTGAACATATCATTTTCCTTTCTAATCATAACAATTCTCAATTAATACACTTCTTACTTCCGTATACCTTTTCAGACGTTAACGTTAACACCCGTTTCACAGCTTTTTGTAATTCCTACACTAATCAATTTCTCGGTACACTCAAAATTATGTTTCTCAAAATACCACTTTCTTTCAAATAATTTAATATGTGATCAACACATGTCACTACAATGGTGGGACAACCTGTATGTGACAATATATATATATATATATATATATATATATATATATATATATATATAAAACAAAGAGCAAACACCAAGTGTTATCATGGGGAAGCACGCAAAAATAAAGAGGTTACTGAAGAGTGGTAACCGTAAACATGCATGTTTCTAGCTCATTAGCCTTCATCAGTACGGTATAACCAAGAATGGATGTGAAACTTGGGAGCGACGATGTTGAATGAAACATGGAAGAACACAAAGAACGGAAAATGACAGGACAACTAAACGTACATTTGTGCCATCAATTGGAAGATTCCGATTTTGGAACAACAACCAATATCAACACGGAGACGCATAAAGCCCTCCTGTCTGGAAAAAACCAACCCAAGGTAAAGAAACAAGATCAAAAATGGATCATGCGTGAATTTAACAAAAACAAAGAGCAAACACCAAGTGTTATCATGGGGAAGCACGCAAAAATAAAGAGGAGTGGTAACCGTAAACATGCATGTTTCTAGCTCATTAGCCTTCATCAGTACGGTATAACCAAGTATGGATGTGAAACTTGGGAGCGACGATGTTGAATGAAACATGGAAGAACACAAAGAACGGAAAATAACAGGACAACCAAACGTACATTTGTGCCATCAATTGGAAGATTCCGATTTTGGAACAACAACCAATATCAACACGGAGACGCATAAAGCCCTCCTGTCTGGAAAAAACCAACCCAAGGTAAAGAAACAAGATCAAAAATGGATCATGCGTGAATTTAACAAAAACAAAGAGCAAACACCAAGTGTTATCATGGGGAAGCACGCAAAAATAAAGAGGTTACTGAAGAGGAGTGGTAACCGTAAACATGCATGTTTCTAGCTCATTAGCCTTCATCAGTACGGTATAACCAAGTATGGATGTGAAACTTGGGAGCGACGATGTTGAATGAAACATGGAAGAGCACAAAGAACGGAAAATAACAGGACAACCAAACGTACATTTGTGCCATCAATTGGAAGATTCCGATTTTGGAACAACAACCAATATCAACACGGAGACGCATAAAGCCCTCCTGTCTGGAAAAAACCAACCCAAGGTAAAGAAACAAGATCAAAAATGGATCATGCGTGAATTTAACAAAAACAAAGAGCAAACACCAAGTGTTATCATGGGGAAGCACGCAAAAATAAAGAGGTTACTGAAGAGGAGCGGTAACCGTAAACATGCATGTTTCTAGCTCATTAGCCTTCATCAGTACGGTATAATCAAGTATGGATGTGAAACTTGGGAGCGACGATGTTGAATGAAACATGGAAGAACACAAAGAATATATATATATATATATATATATATATATATATATATATATATTTAGAAAATTCGAGTTTTTTTCTTGGACCTTAAAGTTTATATTTTTTTCATTTATATTTCTTGGGAATTTTTCGTCCTGGATTAATTAAAATATTAGATGGTTTTTAAATTTATAATGTATTTCATTGACGTTTCGGTCCTTTTTGACCTTCATCAGAATATAAAAAACACTAAAAGAGAATTCGTTCTTAATATCTTAGTGTATACAATGTAAAATTATGACATACCTGTGGATTATATTCCAGCGAGTGCCACATCACATATTAAAATAAACTAAAATAAAATGAACTTCAACGATACATTTAAAAACATTTCACAAGTACGGTGTGTGTACATCAACTTTCATAGTAGTTCTGGTGTCTAAGCCTAATGGTATTATTTGAGAATGTTGTATATATATATATAATTTCATGTAATTATATAAGTACATATAAAAACAACATAATTTATCGTACTAATTTGGTCCACAGTATATCCATTTTATTATAACTATGATAATTTTGCTAACCTTATACATGTAGTCTATAAGTTTTTTCATACATACTGTGGATCATCGATAAAAGTCAATTTCTTGAGAAGACCCTGTATTTCAATTTTCATATTCATGAATAATGGTTATTCTGTTATTGTCGACTTTCACAGTGGGAATTACTTGTAACAGTAAAATTGTTAATATACTAGTACATAAAAATAGTTTATCTCATACAGCAATATTGTTAAAATTAAACCAATAATAAATATTTCGATATAGATTTAATATTTTGAAAATTTTGCATACGGTGTTACAAATACCTATATAATTATTCAATTCAGAAATTTAACCTACAATGATATAAATATTCACACATTTTGTATAATTATACTATATGAATTGGCTAGAAATTGATGTCATCAGAAATACAAGTAATTATTGGAGAGTTAAACGTCACAAAATCATGATTTGAAGCTGGTTTACATATTTCCAATGATCTCATTTGAAAGTGGTATCATTATATATCAGACTGAGACTCAAATATCTGGGTGTAGGGCTGCAGAAAGGGGTTCAGAAGAGAGACAAGAGGAAGAGACATTGTGCTCTATTCCAACCTTATTTTAGTACAAAACTGGACAAATAAGACATTTTTGGAATGGAAATTTTATAATGAATTCATTGATAACATTAGTTTCGAAGAATAAGTATGTTAGACAAAGTTCTAATAAAATAATTTTGGATATTCTTAAACAAAAAAGTTACTGACAGTTGCCTAGGAGATAATTGGTTTTCGGCTAATGAGAAGGCACGATGATGAAAGAAGAAGGTTGTTGATTTGAAAATTGAGAGTGAACGTCAACCAAAATTAGGCCCCGAAATGTTTAACAAAATTGGCGGAAAAAGCCTGTCCATTATTAGGAAAACAGTATATCTACTTACCAGAAGTAATTCTCCAGGTTACAATACATTAAGTGGTATTTTTAAGTCCCAACATTAATCTTGGAAAGTGAGAGCATTCCAACATAGGGGCAGTATTATTTTATTCAATACCAGTGCCCAGTGTATGTTACTAGAAGAATAATTAATGCAAGGCTGATAAGTTCAAGTCCTGATTCTGAGGTATTCATTCTTATCACTAGCAAATTTTTATCGATTGTGTTCCAAATAAATTATTTTTCAAAGTTTAACCCCGTGAATGTCCCAAGTATAACAAAATCTGAAAAAGAGGTACTATTTAAGACAGAAGAGGTATTTGTTCGATATATACTAACCTGAATAGTCTCCATTTAAAAAAATCGCAAATATTACCATCATATGTATTTCGATTGTGTTTTTTATACAGCATCTAATAATGATTTTGATTGAAAACTAAATATTTAAATTCATCACATACAATTTTAAATAAACTTTAAAACCAAACTCTTTGTCAAAAGATTGTGGTTAGTGTCTTATTCTCACCATAGATAAAATATATGTTAGGTTGGGTTGTTTTCAATGTTCTCACTTAAAAGTTAGAAGATTTATAGACGGAACGGAGATTACCAAATTCTAGAGGTGGAGACTCACCATAGATACCCAGAAGTGTTACAATTTAATAGTTAAATTTTAATATGATATACTTTCCAAAGTAACCCCCGATTCTACATGCGTGTAGACCTGAGACATTGATAAATATAAATAACTATTGGCATAATTGATATTAGGAAGACTGAGCTAAATTAATTAATTATATTTTTTATTTTAATTCAGACTCTACAAGCTTTATGTGTGGTTTAATTGAAATCAAAACTTAAATAGGATATCTACGGGGTGTGTGAGAGAGAATGGTTGAGAGTGTTTATTTAATTATTAAATTATTAGTTGTGAATGTAATTTTAATAAATTGTTTCGTATTGGAAGGGTAGTGTTTTATTCATATTGGTAAGTTCAGAATTCAAATCTATAAGCCGGGAAACCATCACGTAAGACCAGGCAATATAAATAAATATTATACATATTTGGAAAATAAAAATTACAGAGTAATATATATATATATATATATATATATATATATATATATATATATATATACAATGAATATAATTTCATAAAATACGAGGTGTCTATATGAAACATAAATTTCGATTTTCTACTACACCTGTTTTTAGTCGAAATTTCAATAATTTCGACGTATTGGCCTGACCGTTCTACGAAGGGAAAAACAACTATATTTCTGGTTAATACCACGCAGAATATAGAATTACATCCCCTTCGAAAACCGTGACGTCGATCGACCATTTTGCCGATACGGACATCTGAGGTGATTCGCAACTGATAGCGTAATGCCATAGTACACTGACGCGTTTCGACTTTCTCGGGTCTCTTCAAGAGTGCCGTAATGCCTCAAAATTATCATTAGAATTATTATTATTTTTAATATTTAATTTATTAAATGTTTCCAATAAGTTTTCCTATCCGTTCATAAAAGAAATTGGCCGCAAGCATATTTAAAATTTCACAAAATATATCTCCCACTCTTTTAAAAAAAAGTATGGAAAGGTAAAAAGGGAAACTTGGCACTTACAAGTGATTTGAAGAGCCCCGGTTTCTTCCTTCTCCATCGATAGTAGATTCTTCTGAAAATTCGCGCACGATGTTGAAACACCAAATCGTGAGTTCTTTATTCGACCGATTCAATAAAGTTCTTTTTCACGACCGCACGAATCCTACTGACTGCGCCAATTATAACTTTTTAGCTTTGAAAACTATTTTTAAAAGCTTCATTTTCACAATATGATCAAAATTATAATTAATACTTGAAATAGTATAATTCTATACATCTATCTACTGTCTCTATCTTAATAAATTAACAACCTTACTAATTTTAATAATAAACCTGAACAACATTTATATATATATATATATATATACATATATATATATGCATTTCTTATCTTGTTTATTGTAACATAATCTTATTTATTTCTACAGTTTTCTCGTCCTATAACTATGGCTCTTTATTTCCAACCAACTCACATTTTCTTTATTATCAACGTTTTGATATTGTTATCATAGCCTGCATAAGATCATCATGCTGCCAAAAAATCATCGTCAAGAAATAATGCCTTCGAAGTGCAACATTTCTAAAGTCACTGAGTACATAATAACTGGCTTATGTTTTTAATAAATTTTATTTTTTGGTACAGCAGTAATGCTACATAGCGGAAAAGAGAAGGGACTAATCATGCTATTTCATTGTATATTACCATAAATAATTATTCATCTTGTATCCTTATTACTCACATACTTCATTTACATAAACCTACCAACAAAATATTATTTACAGTCCGAATACATTTGCTGAAGTGACCTAAATAACACATTAATTAATTAATAATTATAAAAAAGTAAGTAACAATTGGTAAACAAAATTTATCAGCTGAAATACAACTAACCTGATTAAAATACAATGGGAGAGCAGCTGTTATTACATGGAAGTAGATAAATGTGAAGTAGGTATTAATTTTTAATATAAGTACTTTTGATTCAGAAATAAAAAGTACAGTGAGTTCGTAAAACGGAGCATTGATTTATTTTTAGCGAAACAATAGCGGAATTCCTGATAAGCTTGTTTTTATTTTCAGTTCACTGTCTCGCAACAAGTATGCTCTATATATTAATATTCTAGTAGCACAATCTTCGTACACACTTTATGGAAAATTCAACTGTAATGTTAAAATTCTTGTGCCCTAATGATTATTGAATTAATGATAAACTAATATTTTCAAAAAATAGTTTGTATTGTAATATTTAATTAATAAATAATATAGTGCCAAAAAATAATATTTCTGGAGTATATAATTTTCGAAAAATTTCTTCAGAAAGCACCCATTTCATAAAAAAAAATAAAGAAAATCAAAATAAGCCTCAAAATGATTTAAGAAGATATAATACCTTCATTTAAATACAAATAATTGAACATTAGAAAGATGCATGAAATAAATTCAAAAGGAGGAAAAAAAAATATGAAAAAAATGGAGTTGAATAATAGTCGAGTATAGTTGGTCATTATAAATGAAAAATGACGGAACCCAAGTATAGGAGTGTTCCTTTAATAGGTCGACCGTTGCTGATGCCGATAGACCAATGAAAGTGCCAGGTCCCAAGAGTTTGTGGGAGGCTGCCTTCCTGTCTAGCGAGTCTGCATACGGTTTCCTTTCGATTTCTCATGGCCCTTGGTCCATCCTAAAGTGACCGTGTTGTTGTTACAGGCTTCGATAAAGGCCATGTGACATTCTAGTACTAGGCCTGATGTGTTGCGTGGTCTGTTCAGGGCTAGTAATGTTTGTCTACTATCCGTAAGGATGTATATATTATTACCTGTGGTTTTCCTTTTGGTAATTTTGCAGCGAAGTAGATAGCAGTGAGCTCTGTTTGAGCAACACTTGAATTGCATCCCATTGCCCATTATGTTTAGATTCAGGGATTTGGAAAACATTCCACATCCTGAGCCTGCAATGGATTTAGATCCATCTGTGAAGATGCGGAGTGCGCTTTCTTCCAATGGGTCTTGTGCGTTGTTTTTAAATATTACCTTGTAGGGTGTGTGGAAGGCATATCACGATTGAATCGAGTCCGTATTGGCCTGCAGCAGTGGGACCTCCCTGAGGGCCTCATGCCACAAGTTACGTCTCAGTTTACTGGATCCTACATCAGGTTGTATACCGGTAGAGCGTATACGTATCATGGTCATCAAAACAACCTCCTTGATGTATATGTCAAGGGGAGTGAGACCAAGGATTACCTCCATAGCTCTTGTTGGTGTGGTTCTCATGCCTCCTGTTGTGTTGAGGCATGCTGTTGTTTGGATTTGATCCAGTTTTCGGACGACTGTCAGTTGGTTTGCTTTAACTCCCAAGGCAATCGCGCCGTACGTCAGCATAGGTCTTATGAGGCCAGTGTAGATCCAGGCGGTGACCCTAGGTGACATTCCCCAGGTGCGGACGATGGTTCTACGACACGGTTCATAAGAAATATATGCGTTTTTAACTCTCCTTTCTAAGTGAGAGCTCCACGTTCACTTACTGTCAAAGGTGACCCCTAAATATTTCACCTCTGAAGACAAATTAATTTTGGTATCTAGGAGAACTGGCATCGCCACCCTTGCATTTTTGGCCGCTAGTGCCAGGTTTAGATAGGGAGGGGCAAGTGACGCTGGTGGTGTCTATAGAGACACCAGCCTGCAGCCTCGCTTTCCTCCTTCTCTTTGCCACAGCACCGCAGATTCTTTTACCTCGACGGTGCTTTGGTGTTAAAGGTGTGCGTTCTCGCTCATCCTCTGTTTTTTTTTGTTTTTGATCCATTTTGATACCACGAGTAGCTAGGGAAATGTTTGTCGTCTCTGGCAGAGCCCCGCATGCCAGGGAAAGGCTATTTCCAAGGGGGTGTCGCCTGGTACCTCCAGGGGGACGTTCGCGGTCGTATTTCCTGCTGCAATTCAGACATCGGCACGTTCCTCACGCCTTAGCTTGGGTTGTTGGAGTGTCAATTGGTTGTTCAACACTGCTGTCACTGATGATTAACAGTGCTAACGTATCCAGCGGTGCCACGAGGAGGCAGACACTCGATGGTTGCATTTCTCCATTGAATTGCAGAAAGCTACCTACAAGCAGACAAGCAAGCGCATGCAAGCAAATGAACAAACCGACTACAAAGCAACGGCCAAGTTACATCCAACCCTGCCTTGTCAACGCCTTATTTAGAGAAGAAAAATGTGAGCCTTCATGTTGTTACAATAGAACAAAAAATGTATTGAAAAAACCATCAAACTCCTCTGATCATGAGGTAATACTTTTGTACATAAATACTAAACAAACAATTCATTAATAAACGCAATTTTTATTATCTTCTTATTTCAAACTTCGTTTTATTTGCGTATACAAACAAAAAAACTGGTAAAACATAGACTATGGTCAATAATGTTTTTCAATAGACTAATTGTTTGTCAAGTGAATCGTGAAATATGTTGAATGATAATTTATAATAAATGAATTACGCAAATTACGTTTATAATATTATTATGTTTATGATTCCAATTTACAATCCATCAATCAATATTAAATGGCAACATTAAATGTATCTTTCGTATCGTATTTTGCAATCATATTAGTTGGTGTAGTCATTGTAGGTGGTGTAAAAACATTCGTCCATCACTACGTCGTTAGTGTGGAGGGAATAATTATGTGAAAATATACCAAAAAGTAAAAAATATATTTTAAATGAAATTAGACCTAAAATAAAAGAAATTCGTTCACTAAAATCATTCGTTATTCAAAAACTACAAGAGATAGAATTATGAAATTTTGTATTAAGGGGCTTTTCGTAATATGTCCATATGGAATATTATTATATTAACAGCACATCCGGTTATACCAGAACTACACAGTAAAAAGTCTTTAATACATTTTACACTCTGGTTCATGCTTTTTTGTGACCAACCAATTTTAAGTAACTATACTTAAACTTTGTAAAAATATAATATCACATTTTTGTTGTAATTTGTTATTCACAGGATAAATGTGAAACGATTCTGAATAGAAATAATTTTTTACCCATAATTTACATTTTTGTTGTGAAAGCAAATATTTCATGTAATTAAATAATTACATTAAACAAGTGAATTTTACTCGTAGGTATGTGTGAACTTCACGCCATCCCTGTATGTTTTGTTACAGAAAAAGTGTAAATTTTCTTAATTATTGTAAATTATTGGCTAAATATGTGATTTTCCTGGAATTATATGCATGATTCACAGGAATTGTGTAATTTTATTTTACATGATTAATGTAGATTTTATATATATTTGTAAAATTAAATATCGATACATTAAAAATGTAACTTTCCTAAATTTGTGTGAAATTTACGATATATATGTGGTTCTATTTTACATGGTTGATGTAAATTTCCTGTATAAATGTAAAGCTAGATATTTTTAGTAATACACTAAAGATGTGAATTTTCGTAAAATACCTATGTGAAATTTACAAAATCAGTGTAATTTTATTTGGTTAATGTAAATTTCCCCTATAACTGTACAGATAAGATGTGAATTTACCTAGAATGTGTGAATTTCATAGTATTAATGTAATTTTGTTTTACATAAATAATGTAAAGGTCGATTCATGTACCGTATATTTCAAATATTTAATATTTTAATTTGAGTAATCCCGGAATGTGAAAATTTTTAATTTTATAACTGTCTTCTGTCAAAATTCACACATCCACAACAGTTGAAAAATTAAAAATTTTGATATTCCGTGATTACTCAAATTAAAATAATAAATATTCCAAATATTTATTTATTCTAATACGGTACATAAATCGACCTTACATTCTCCTTAGACTTCTGAAATTAGAAAGTTTAAGTGTAGCAAATTGCCTTATAAAATGTAAATCTTTTAAACTAGGTAATAGGAAACAATGTCTATCGTTTAAAAAATTTATTGAAATAAAATATATAAATTCACAATTTATGAAATACTTGAAAAATAAACTCATCTGGTTTAATACATAAATTAAATATTAATCAAATACCTAGAGGCGCCTTCTAAGTATCTAATTATTAACATAGGTATATACAGTGTGCCCAAATTAAGTTTTCAAATGAAATGTTGAAATTTCTAATGTAACAAACATGTATTATTGATTAGATTATTAATATGGATACAGTGAAAAACTTAAATTATGATCTAATATTATTACTTTTATTATTCTAATATTTGCACATTTTAATAAAAAATCGAAATTTGAAAAAACATTTTTGAGACTAAATACAATTTATTACACGGCATTTGGCAAACACAAGAAATTCTTGAAATTGTTAGTAGAATCATATTCAATATTATATATTTTTTATATCTGATCGAATATCTCCCTAATATTATCAACTATACTCGATAGTCGAAATTGTGTAAAGTGAGTCAGAGCTATCTAATCAACACTTTGGTTAAAGCGCAGTTGTCATATGTATTCTAGAGAGAAATACTGTATTTTATAAATACACTTCAAATCCATTGTGTCAATATTTCAGGTACAAAAAATGCAATGTAATTAAGTCAATACCAATTTAATATATTTATTTCAAATTTCGAGCAGACTAATAATAATTAGTTTACTTGAAATGTGAAATAAAGTGTTTATGTATATTTCTTGAACGCAAAGTTTGTTGTGAAAAACTCGCCGATTTGACAATGTTGGAGAGTCGCTTCAATGTTCCGGCTTTGAGAACGAGATAGATAGATCGAGCTACGCGAATGAGACAGTGATAGTAAACAGTTATGTGAGGTGTTTATTCTCTTCATGAGCGTAACATCAGTATTTGTGTTGTGGTTTTGTGTGATAAATCGGTTATTATTGGTATTTATTGTAATATTTATATCGGTATATTTAGTGACAATAATGGCGGAGTGTAGCGGTGTTGGCGATAAAAAACGGCGTCGTAACAATTTAATTCGGGAAGAAAAAGTCCTCATATTAAATGTGTACGAAGGACTGCGTGCCATGGACAAACAGTTGGGTGTTAGTGACGCTGTGATTAAGTGCAGTTATTTAACTAAAGTTTCTGAGAGTACTATATACAATATTCTAAAGAAATCGCGGGACGGATCTTTGACAAGAGAACGAGGTGAAAACTGTAAACCGGAAAGTAGGGGAAGAAAGAAAATTGTTTTGGACGACCAAACACGGAATGCTATACGTAGGGAAATACATTCTTTTTATTTTAGGAATGAAATCCCCTCGGTAGCTAAATTGAGCAAGGTAATAGAAGCTGATGATACTTTACCAAACATCAGTGATAAAGTTTTGAGACGAACTTTAAAATTAATGAATTTTCGTTACCAAACAAGAAGTAGAAACAGTGCCTTAATTGAACGAAATGACATTGTGGAATGGAGGAGAAATTATTTAAAACAGATACGACAGTTTCGTAACGAAGGACGGCACATATATTATCTTGACGAAACATGGTTAAAGGAAGGCCACACTGTGTCAAAAGTGTGGCAAGACATGAATATACGAAGCAATCGATAAGCCTTTATGGAGGGTTTCTCTTCCGGTTTAAAAGCTCCCTCTGGGAAAGGACGTCGACTGATTATCACTCACATTGGCAGCGAGGAAGGATTTGTAGAAGGTGGATTACTAAGTTTTCAGTCCAAAAAAACTGTCGATTACCATGAAGAGATGGATGGTAACCGGTTTGAAACATGGTTTAGATCAATTTTAACAAAGGTAACTCCTGGTTCAGTGATAGTTATGGATAATGCTTCATACCACTCTCGTCGACTGGAGCAAATACCTACTTCAGCTAGCCGCAAGAGGGTTATAATTGATTGGTTAGAGAGTAAAAGCATTCCGCACAACGAGGCAATGCTAAAAGTTGAATTATTATCTCTCGTACGGAAACATAAAAGCAGTTATATTAAGTACGTTGTCGATGAAATAACGAAAGATTTCAACGTCTCAGTTGTTAGACTTCCTCCCTACCACTGTGAGTTAAACCCCATCGAGCTGGTTTGGGCCCAAGTGAAAAATTATGTTGCGAGAAAAAACAGTACATTCAAAATGGCTGACGTTGAGAAACTGTTTGACGAGGCGCTGCATACCGTTACTGCTGAGAGTTGGCGTAAATGTATTCAACACGTATTAAAAGAAGAAATAAAGTTTTGGGATTTAGACATACGTGTAGAAGTAATGACGGAACCACTCATTATCGATATAGGAGAAGAAAGCGATGATTCTGAGGAGTCGTCAGGGAGTGATACCGCTTCCAGTTAGTCAGACATTTTACAAGTGACCTCGCAACATACCTATACTTATTGGTAATTTATTTTGGTCTTGACAAACAACTTTTTTTTAGTTTTAGTAGTAGTAAGTTGGAATTGACTTTTAAACATTTTTTTATTTTGTTTTAACTTACTTATGAACAACTTGTGATAAGTTATTATTTCGAATGTTAAAAATTGAAATTCCAGATATTTCAGTATTCGCACCCTTAAACTATGATACGCTCATGGAGTTCACTTTAAATCGGTAGATAACCGATGACGTCACTTTACACAATTTCGACTATAGAGTATATAGTAAATTTGGACAAACTGTATAGAGAAACAGAAAGTTCATAATTCTCTACCAAGCAACAAGTACCTAACTATAATAAATAAATACGTATAAAACGTAAAATAAATATGAAAACTCTTTGAAAAAATACATTTCTACTATCGTGACAACAAAATTGGATTTGGTTATTAAGTTAATCAAAGCAATAACTTTTTTTTTGAGTTGCTGAATTTTTTTTATTTAGTTCTTCCTCTGGGTGAATTTTCAAAAAATATATTTGAATGATTTCTAGAACACACAAAATTTCTTTCGGATATTCTAGATTATAAATAATGAAATAAAGCTAGAAGTAAAACTTGAATCAACTATACTGATATCTTTTCGGAAAAGATTTTGTAGCTTCCTTCTAAAAACCAATTTATAGGTTAAATTATATCACATTTATAGATCCAGTGAAACTTAGTCGCACATTTGTCATAGCTTTAGTTTAGTTACAACGTGAGTTTAAAGTTGTTTTAGTATCGTCTACAGTTTAATGGAAAGTAATGACAAACATTTATTAATTACAATTACTATACAATTCTATGACGCGAACTTTCGCCAGACCTTGTACATTTTTTGTTAAGAGTTCAGTGTAATTACACGAGCAAAATAAATGGGAAAGAATATTCGGCCATTACAAATTTCAAGAGAAAACGTAAATTCAGTATGATATATTTTTTTAGCCATACGTGGTATGATCACTATCTCGAATAAAATATCCCAGTATACCTTGTATTTTAAAATGTTCTTTGTAGAATTAATTTCAATAAATCCAAACCAATAAACTAAACTTTCTGTGAAGAAAAAAAGCTCAATTCTTTTTCCTAAAATGAATACATTTTATAAGGAATTCTTCCATAAAAAATTCATAAAAATTTCGAATTTAAGTATTGTTTACCATAGTATATTGGTTCTAAAAATTGAGTTTTTTTATGAAATAGTTTAGATTTAAAAATATATTGAAAGTTAAAAAAAAAATATTTCCTCATTGTTACTTTTTAACCATCTACTTAAAAATAAAGGCTAAAATGTTATAGTTGGTGGATATCAGCTGTTCAAGAAGCTTTAATTTACAATTTTTTTCAAATATTTGTTTATTTGTACATTGCTTTACTTCACTTACCTATTTTAATTATGCAAAGTGACAAAGTATCAATTTTCACATCATTTTTTGAATCTTCCCGAAAAGAAAAATTATAGTATTACTAAACTATTGTTATATTATTTTATTTAAATAGGAATCAGCTTTCATATTACGAAATAATTATAGTGATAGTAATGTTCGTTTACCTTAATATCCCTATAGAGGTGAGAAATATCTTCCTTAAAGTGTATTGCCATTCATTCATTCATGGACTGGATTTTCTAAGCATTCTGGAATTCTCATATTTTTCTGATTTTTTGCAAACAACTGATACCTCTCTAATTTCACTATCATGATGGTCGGAAGAGAACCATACATTTAAAATGTCTACAACAAAATTTTTGAGAAATAATTGAAACTTAACTTAATAATTACGCAAATCATGTGATTTTAGGTTAATTATGTGTATAATTCCTTAAATGGTGTAATTCCATTACACGGATTTTGTAAAAATCACAGTATTTAGGGAAAAATGTTTACAACTTTTTATAATTAATTTCACTAGTTTATTTAAAGGGGATGTTTATTTTTAATTTGAAACTTTTTAAGGGGTCGTGCAGTGCCATATCTCCGGCAAAAAAGTTTTGGCTAATATTTGGAAAACAATAAGATTTTAGGCCCTTGATGTATTTTGAGCATATGTTAACAGTAACTTAGTTGTTTAGTTTGCCAAATATGAAAAGAAATAGGTGTAAAATCATACCGATCACTTTTTCTCTTTTGTCAAAAGATGAATTTTTAGGAATCGATATAGTTTCACATTGTTTAGAACCCACACATATTTAAATTACAAAGTTTTATAATAAATTTTCAATAAAGTTCTTTAGTCTTTCTTTATTTCTTTATTTACCAAAATTTCATGTATACTTAGAATATTTTTTGACGTCGCATGTTCACTGTTAAAATTTAGATTTTAAAAGAATTTATTAACATCATTTCAGATTTTGCACAAATATTACAATAAAAATTCTCTGTAAAGTTACAGGATTATTAAAAAATATAAGTATAATTATATGCACATTGTAAAATTACGGGCCTAATCTGATTTTACTTGAAAACTACATAAAAAAGAAAGTTTGATTTATTTTGAGTAAAGTTACACTGAATTATTCGTCTAAGCGTCATGTACATTTACAACAATTTTTGAAATTCACATAGTAATTGCTGAAATTCATAAGATAAAAGAAAATATTTCCAGAGTGATGGATTGTCCACATATATTTCGTAAAAATGCTATGTAATCTTAAAGGAAAATTGAAAAATGTGTGTATAACCACAAAAATATTGGATAAGTACATGTACAATGTAATTTCGTTTATATTCCAGGGTACAATAATCATTTACATTTTATTTACAGTAAGTTCCACCTATTTCTTATGTAAACTACATGTAAATTTACCTTCATTTTTTACTGTATAGATATTAATAGTTTATTATACAATTGGCGGGTAATGATGGTTATTGCTCACGAGGATGAAGTTTGCGCTACGAGCTACAGGCGAGTAGCGTAATATTCCAAGTGAGTAATAGCCATTACTAGCGAGTAGGATACAATACTTTTTCTTTCCATGACTATAAATAAGAAAAACAAGTACAGTTTTCAAAACTATGGTCGCTTATAATTTATAAGAAAATGACACCGCACAATTTGGCTGTTAAATTGTTTAGTAACGACACTAGATGCTTTCACTGTAACAGTAAAAATCGGTCAACGCGAGAATCAGCCTGGCCAATAATTATTTCGTGTGGTACACCTGATTTGGATAAGAGAAACTCTCGATTTAGCTGGGCGTAAAGCCAGTTCCACTGTGTTGCATGTGAGAAGGATATAGATTCAACATACCTACTTGAAGGTGGCCAAGTTGGTATAAGGCGTTTTTACCCATAACGAGCTATGGATATCAGAGACTTCAAGTTTCAATTATAATACACTGGTCTATGGAGATTTGTCGTTGATATTATCGGGTGTAGACTAGTAACTTGTCCTGTATTTGACGGATTTGGAATTTATTGTCGAAACCCGTCGCGAATTTCTCTGCGGGAACTCCAGAAACTGGGTAAATAGTTCTATTTCTCTACTATGTAGGCCACTTAACTTCCATGTATTTGTTACGTGTTGCACTGTATTTACAGTTGTTAGATTGTTTATAAAATAAAAAGTCGGACACTATTAATATATTTATAGAACTATACACAAAGTACTTTTTATACACTTATCATAATTTTTCACTGTTTCTTTTCATTGCGAAAATTTGCTACCAATAACTTACTAACATACGCGTCTACTAATTTAGTTGCCGAGAGATACTTGAGCGGAAATAAAACACTTGCGCTACTTCACTTCAGTAAGGTACTGAGATACAACTGAGCTGAACCGATTCACTAGAAGAAACATTCAAGACTGTCGTTTGAGATGAGATATTTTTCAGAAGAAGACTCGTAACCCCCCCCCTCAAACTAGAAATATGGAAATCCACTTTTTCTGAAATCCTAAAATCGGTAATGCGTGCAAATTATAGAGGAAATATTCAATAGATATTTGCTACCCAAAACCTTTTTCAGATAATGCCACCAACAAAATTAAATAGATTCTTCTACAAATGGCTTATTGAAATTTTTATTAGTAAGAATATTTTTCGGCCATAAAAGTTTGTAACTTCAGAAGAATTTAAAATGCATAACAAAAGTTATTCAGCGGGGACAATAGTTTTCGGAATACAAAAGGGGTAGTAATTTATTTCATTCATAACAAATGTTTTGTAAATCCTATTCAACATAGAATTGTCGGATTATGTAGGGTTATAATTGAAATTTTTAAGGAAAGTATAGGTGCTATTCATTTTTCATAGTTTTGCATTGAGATTAATATATATTTATTTTACTGGTTAAAATCGAGGCGAAGTATTTGATTGGCTATTATTTCGATGAGAATCACAATGTGTGAATATCTATGGGTTTTATTTGATTATAATGAAATTGTTGTGAGGTAGAGTTACGGGGAATTCATTCCTTTTAATATAGGTTTTTTTTTCGGATTCTGTTGTTGTATCCCGGTCAGTCGGCACGTAGTTTTTCGGGCTATTTTGGGTATATGGTTATTTCTTGCTCTTTTTTGTAATTGTTGTTTTACTAAATCAAGTGCTGACTTTGCTAAATCAAGTGCTGAATTTGTCAAAAATATTCTTCTAGACTTTGTACATGCATCGACTTTTTGGCAATTAGCCTTACAGATAATGTGTTCGTTGACACCAGCGATATTTATCATGCTATAGAACATAACCATTGGCCAACGTGGGGTATTTCTGATCACCAAGTATTGTGCCACTTTTTGATCAGTGGAGTCAACTCCACCTTTAGTGGCATTATAATATGTTATAATTTCGGGTTTATTCTGTTCTCCTGTATTCTTATCAATTTTTCCGTCACTATGCATGGAATAGTATATTTTCTCTCTTTTTCGGTATATAAGATACCAATGTCATGTTTTGTTGAAATGCAAACATTGTAGAAAGTACAGGACGGGATTTTATTTGTATGAGCTCAGGTGGAA
This sequence comes from Galeruca laticollis, assembly GCA_963921935.1. Classification (NCBI taxonomy): domain Eukaryota; kingdom Metazoa; phylum Arthropoda; class Insecta; order Coleoptera; family Chrysomelidae; genus Galeruca; species Galeruca laticollis. Next base: position 175,656,108 of record OY998177.1, read on the forward strand.
GTTCTTTTTTATTTTTCGGGACAGTTCCTACAACAGTCAATCGGTGATTACTCAATAAGTCCTCAATCAGCGGAAATGAAGTGAACCAATTGTCCATGCTTACGTTTCGACCACTTCCACTAATTGGTGAAACCATACGTTTAACCACATCTGGCACTTGGTTGTTAAGTCTAAAAGGACCCACCGGTTGTTCACCCAAGTACACTTCCAAATTTGCAGTGTAGACTGTTTTGGCATCCACAAGGGCAAAAACTTTAATTCCGTATTTTATCGGCTATTTGGAATATAAACACAGAATGAGCATCTTCCTCTGAATGGAAATAGCATTTCATCTAGCGTAGCATTCTCTCCCAGATTGTAGATATTTCTGCAATGGGTATTGAACATTTCCTAAATTTCCCTAAAAGGAGCAAATTTGTCTAAGAGTCTCCGATCGTTCCTCGTAACTATATTGTAGAACCTAAGACACTGTAAAAGAAACTTCATTCTTCTGTATCCCATAACAGCCGGAAAAATTTCTACTCCTGTGCCATTTGTTGCCCAAAAATCACGTAGGTAGCGTCTACTGCTTTTGAAGGTCCCAATCAAAATTAATAAGCCAATCAGCGCCTCCATTTCCGTGGCATCGTACTGATCTTGATATTTATCTTTTATACTTAAAATATACATATTGGTATATTCCACTATTCGGTCTATAATAGCATAATCAATAAATTTATGGAAGCACTGCAAATGTGATGACGCTTGTCTTGCGTTTCCTTTCGTTGCTGGTAAATGATAAATTATATTCTGACTCCTCGTGCGAACATTCTGAGGATACGGATGTTTTCTCCATTTAGCGATTTTATCTTTTCCAACATAAAGTAAGTGCCTTTGGGAACCTTTTTTTTGAAGAGCTAGACTTTGAAGACGACTCAGCAGGCTGCTCAGTAGGCTTCCTGTTCCGTTTCACTGTTATGATCAGTTCCTTCACATTCGTCGATTTCGGAATCATCGTTATCATTCAGGTCATCTATTTCTTCAACTTCATCATCAGATTGAACGTCTTCATATAAACTCACAAGTCTTAGTCTCTCTCGTTCATAAGTGTCTCGCGAAGCCATAACTAACTAAAATGTGTTGAAAAACTGCATAAGATATAAAAAAATCACAAAATAATTTTAGATTACCAGTATTTTTTATTACTTTTACGCACGGGTATGTCCTCACAGGCCAATTCACACGATAATACTCGGACCGAAGCTCAAATCAAACTGATCATTCGACGATTGTTTGAACGTACATAAAACAAGAAGGTACATGAAGCCTCAGCGATATAAATTTTATACAGTCGAAATTCCAATACAATTAAGAGGTGTAGGGCCTCACAGGACCGACCCGTTCCGCGGAGGATTGAGGCTTCTCTCACAGTGGAAGCGTAAACATGCGAATTGTGGGACGCACGTAAACGCACGTCTTCGTGCGAACGATCCAAACTACTTGTTTTGAATGCAAGCGCTCATAATGGCTGCAGATCGGTTCGCGCATATACGTGCGTACATTTGCAACTTGCGACCAGATCCCGTTTGGTTGAGATATTTGCGTTTGTTCGCGGTTTTCTTGCAGGCATTCTCTTGGGAGAGAATTGAAAAAAAATGAATACTGAAAAGCTAATTGATTTAGTACGAGAGCGGAAATATTTATGGGATCAGCGAGAACCAAATTATCACCATCGTAATTTACAAAAGTCCTTGTGGAAAGAAGTTTCCGAAGAAATTAATTTATCAGGTACGTAATTTGCTAATTCGTATTTATTTAAACTATATTCGTATTTGAACAAGAAGTATTTATAAATAACACAAAATATGAATAACTTAGAGATTACGTACAAAATATGTTTTTAAATAATCACGGATAGTGTAAGCCTCGGCTATAGTTCTGTTTTCACCCAGAGTTCCAAATCTTCTATTATTTCTGTTATATTGTCCTGTTTCCATATTAATTTAATTTATATTGATACCTTCTTTGTCAATAATTATATTGTGCAGTAAACAAATACATTTAATAATGGCATCAGCTCGATCTGGCGTAACTTCAATAGTCTTTAATAATAATCTCCAGTTACTGGCCATAATTCCAAATGCGCATTCCACAACTTGCCTTGCCCTTGATAAACGCATATTAAATATTTCTTCTTCCGGTCCTACAATTCTTTGCGGATACGGACGCATTAAATAAGATTTTAGTGGGTATGCTTCATCGACCAGTATAACAAGAGGTACGTGCATATTTGTTCCAGGTAATGCTTTTTCTATGTTTACATTCAAAGCGCCATTCTCAAGTTGTCTCGATAGGTTGGAGCCAAGGGCGCTATCAGGCAATGTCGCCCGTGACATAACAGAAATCGATTCAGAAACGCAAGATGATGATGAACGTGATGAAACACAAAATTCCCTTCGCAATGTAGTTTCGCAGCAAGAAGAAAATAATCAACCACAGCAAGAAGAAAATAATCAAACGCAGCAAGAAGAAAATAATCAAACGCAGCAAAAAGGAAATAATCATTTACCAAAAAACAGTAATATCACATCAAAAAAATCTTCCAAAAAAAAGTTAAGGCCACTAATATTGAAGAAAAATTTCTAGAATTGGAGGAAAAAAAATTTAAGTATTTTGAAAATAATGCAACTTATGATAATTGCCAATTTTTAATGAGCCTTTTACCTTATTTAAAATCTGTATCTAAGTCAAGAAAATTAATTGTGAGGTCGCAGTTGCAGCAAGTATTGATCAATGAACAAATTTACTCGTCTGGTCAGTCACCACCATCATTACATTGGCAACAAAGTACTTATGCAGCAAACTCTTCAACTTCGGCCGATACTCATTATTCGATGTCAGCAGCCACCACCCCTACTCGACAAGATTTACAAAGCCCTACAGAAAGTCAACATTCCTTGCCAGATTAGTATCACTCATTTGACCCCACCTTTTCCAGTTAGTTTGCTATGTCTACTTTTTATTTGTTTTTTACTGTATGGGATATGTTCAAGTTTAGTTTAATAAAAAAATATTTTTAAAATCGATATAGTGTCCTTTTGTTATCTCTTGTACCTGTGTGAATAAAAAAATTAAAATAAAAAACGTACCTTATAGTTAAAGCCAGGCGTTCCCTAGGAGAAATGGGTTCTCGAAAATTGCAATGTTTCGTTAACCTGTCCTTGATTACATTTAATATGTAATTAAAAGTTTCTTCTTTCATCCGAAAATAACTAAAAAACTTTTCTTCACTGTTTCTTAAATCATCCCAAATATGCTGAAATTCACCAAATTCCTTTCTTTTTCTTAGTATTTCAGTCACCCATATCTTCCGTCTTCTTTTGTGAATGATTCTTCTTCTTAGAAAAGTATTTTCTAACAAATATAAATCACGACCGGACATTTTAACTATTCGGCATCAAGTTTTATCGCAGTCAATGTGCGAACTCAACGCATGTATACGCAAGATCACAAATTTTGACGGTTCCGCGCGTTTTTATTATTCGCGCGTATCCGCATCCACTGTGAGAGAAGCCTAATTAGTATTAGAACTATGAAAATTAATGTTAATGCTGCCGGCACTAGTATTATGCACATTAGAAAAGTTTATTCCAGGTATATAATTCAAAGCATTATTATTTCTGTTTTCTGTTGCGTTAACTATGTTTGACAACACTACTTTTTCGTTGACATATATGTTAGGAATATTAACATTGTTCATATATTTTTTCAGTTTAAATCTATTTTTAGTTTTGAAAAACGATTTCATAAAAAATATAATACATCACTGGTCATGAAAGTGTCTCTGCTTGACTCGGAAGCTTTAAAGAGATACTCGGATGCTACGCATCCTAGTACTCTTCAATAAGCCTCCTCTTCTGCAAAGTTTCACTTTCATGACTTGTAATGTAATATACTATTAATGTTAACTCAGTTAAGTAACATGTAACTATTTGCAATTTCAATGACATCGGAAATGCAACATACAGATTATGATAAAGAATATATACATAATGCATCAAACAATCAATTAATATTTATTTATGAAAATAGATGTTTTTCAAATTTACTTCTAGTAAATTGAAACAATTGAAATAATGGCTTATCTAGAAAAAATAATTAATATTCATGATTCTATTTAATTCGTTACCTACACAATTATGAATTATTTCATATAATAATATAACCACACAGAACAACTGTGAAAATAATTTTTAGGTTAAATAACATTTATCTTCTGTCCACTTAATATCACTATATAATAATTCGTGAAATAAAAGAAGGAAAAGTATTTTTTGCGGTTGCTTGTAGAAGAAACAGGAAATGGATAATTGAGTCTAAATTACACAGTCATTTTGTAATATATTGAAACGATTTATTATACTAGAAATTGATAATTTCGTTGGTTATTTAATTAATTAAATGAAGGATAGCGTATATAAAGCGAGGTTATATTGAGAAAGTTTAAGACTTCCAGCTTAGTTGTTAGTTTAAAATTTATGCCAACACCGAATATATTTAAGGCTCTTCGGACTCTGATAAAAAGTTATCTTTTATTTTTGTAATGTGATGTATTACAAAATACTTTAGATACAGACTAAAGAAATAGTTCGTTTACTATGACTAAAGTACTAGAAAGGCTTATCCTAAAAGACTGTAAACCTTAAAATGATTCGCAAACACTTGACGTAAGCGTTTTGATCGTAGTAACTGGTTTACATAATATTCCTAAACCGCGCTCTTGCTGTAGGTCAGTTATACTGAACCCTTCTGTCGATTGTTGAAGGATGAGCAATTACCAGTCACCGACCTTGATTAAATATCTTTAGAGTATATGCATGAATTGCAGATTTATAGTTCTTATTTATTGTTATCGGTTTTCAGTCAACTTTATTTATACGAGATGTCCCAGGAATGAGAGGCCAAAACTTGGGAATGGTATGAAAATAATGTCAGTACTTTATATAACTTTTTCCTACGGACCTCCTTTGTTGAGTTATAGGGCTTTAAATCTGGAAGTTAAAAATACATTTTTATTTATAACTCTAAAACTAGGTGTCGGAAGTTTATGAAAATTTGGTGGATTGTCAAACATATCAATCGATTTATTTTGACAGTATCAGTAAGAATGCTAGTGTTGCAAAAATCAGTATAGGACTTGGCTCACTGGTTAAAGGGTCAGAACTTTTAGAGTGATGAAGTAACAAACTTTCGATTACTCTCAGTTTTTCTAGAAAAGGTGCTCTTTGTCGAAACCGATAAAATGGTTTCCGATAAATATGAAATTTTGTGAGACACCGCAGGACACACACTCAGCTGATTACTAATCTGATATTGAATGAGTAATTTTTTTCATTAGAAGACTAGTATAGCTGCATATTATTCTTTTTTTTATTTACGAATCCGCATCAGCCTCAAGGGCTATTAGCGGTCTGTAGCTATATATTATGTTAGTTTAACATTATGAATAGATATTGACATGAATTATGTCGTCACCTCGCTTGGTTCCCATAAGAAGATACTGACACTGCGTATCCCACAGTCCGGATTTAAGTTTCCCCGAATCCGACTTTTGTGGGAATTCAGCAAGATTGCGAAGGTGTCTTGTGGACGATGTAGTCCAGGAGGAATCAGCGCATGAGTACCGAAAACTATTCCACCTCAATTTTTTTATTCGATCCTCTTTGAATTGCCCTACTGATGATATAAATGCATGTTGCAATGGGGCAACCTAAAGCTATATTGTTTAAACCGAAATTGTTTAAACAATTGGAAGAAATTGTTATTTTTCAACCGGACAATTTTTTTTATATTCTTTATTGAAATACAAATAAAAAAGGTCCTATGACTTTTCACGATAAAGTTAATATTTTTAGAGATATGAATTTTTAATGTTTCGAAAAATCTCAAATTTGGGTACTTTTGACCCATGAAAAATATATTAAAAAAATATAATAAAATATAAATAATAGTTTTTTAAAATTCTTTATACGATAGTTAATAATATTCTTAATAGAGACTCAAGAAAATTTCATTATTTATACCTGTTTTTTAATTGTTAATTTCGCGCGCTCACAAGTATGCGTCGCTACCTTTAAGTATCGCCGTCTCTCTCTGACTCATGCGCTGCATACGGTCTCTCTGTGTCCTGAATCATTATTAATCATTTATCTAAAAAACCATTAACTTTATCAAGTTTGGTAAAGAGGGCAATGTTATTAATAATTAAATTGTCTACAATTTGTTTTTAACAAAAGTAATTTAAGTATAAATCGGAACGTGTAATTAAAATTATTTTTTTGTTATTATCATAGTGATTTATGCATTTTTATCAACAATAATAAGATATAATAGTATTTGAAAAATTTTTGGAATCACAATTATATATAAATAATAATCTTTTGCTTAAACATACATTTGGAAAATGCATTGAATCCGGAATATAAAACATTAGATTTTGATCAGTTGGAAATGGGGTTTTGTTTATAAATAAAGGTATTAGCAAAGTATCATTCTCTAGTTTGTATGCAAAATTCGTAAAATCTAATGTTTTATATTCCGGATTCAATGCATTTATCCAAATGTATGTTTTGAGCAAAAGCTTATTATTTATATATAATTGTGATTCCAAAAATTTTTCAAATACCATTATATCTTATTATTGTTGATAAAAATGCATGAATTACTATGATAATAACAAAAAAATAATTTTAATTACATGTTCCGATTCATACTTAAATTCCTTTTGTTAAAAACAAATTGTAGACAATTTAATTATTAATAACATTGCTCTCTTTACCAATCTTGATGAAGTTAATGGTTTCTTAGATAAATGATAAATAATGATTCAGGACACAGAGAGGTCGATGCAGCGCATGATTCAGAGAGAGACGGCGATACTTAAAGTTAGCGACGCATACTTGTGAGCGCGCGAAATTAACTATTAAAAAACAGGTATAAACAATGAAATTTTCTTAAATCTCTATTAAGAGTATTATCAACTATTGTATACAGAATTTAAAATAATTATTATTTATATTTTATTTTATTTTTTTAATATATTTTATGTGTCAAAAGTACTCAAATTTGAGATTTTTCGAACCTTTAAAAATCCATATCTCTAAAAATATTAACTTTATCGTGAAAAGTCATAGGACCTTTTTTATTTGTATTTCAATAAAGAATATAAAAAAAATGTCCGGTTGAAAAATAACAATTCCTTCCAATTGTTTAAACAATTTCGGTTTAAACAATATGGCACTAGGTTGCCCCATGGCAACATGCATTTATATCATCAGTAGTGCAATTGAATGAGGATCGCATAAAAAAATTGAGGTGGAATAGTTTTCGGTACTCATGCGCCGATTCCTCCTGGACTAATGCTCTCATCTTTTAGTTAGTTATAAACTAGATTTCAAACTACAAACATATATATATTTTTCATAATTGTTATAATATTTTTTAAATTGTAAAAATAAAGTTTTATAAAAAGTTACTTATAGATATCCGAATTAAAATGCATGTCACATGTTTTGTTTAAAGTACGTTTTAAATTTTATGGTAAAAGTTTGCGATTTGCAGATATTTAATAAGGTTTTTCTCATTACTGCTGTTGTTTAAAGTATTTTCCAGAGATTCACTTATGTTGCATGCTAGTCTGTTGGTATGATATAGCGGACACTCAACCAAAAAATGTTTCACTGTTAACGGCTGCTCACAAATAACACATTCTGGTCTTGGTGTTCGGGAAAGTAAGTACTCATGTGTAGCTCGAGTATGACCTAGACGTAACCTTGTGATGATGATTTGATGTCTTCGATTATCGGTAAAAGTTTTGCGTGTGAGCTCCTCCATGTGTCATTCCATTTTTGTTTTGTTTTATTGCGAATAAATGTTTTTAGATCGGTGTATAAGGGCTTAATGATTGGTATGGTATTAAGTAGTGCTGCTCTTTTGGCGAGTTGATCTAATTACCTTTTATGCCTATGTGTGCAGGAACCCACAGGAAATGTATGTTTTTCCCTATCGATTGAAGATGATGAAATTCTTGTTTGATCATCAGTACGAGGAAGTTTTTCAAATAGGTGCTTCTCAATAATTTCAAGGAGTTTGAAGAGTCTGTAAGTATAACTGTCTTTTCGTAGTTCGATGTTGTTACGTACTTTACTGCTTCTAGTATTGCATAAAGTTCTCCTGTTAGAATTGTTGCATATTTTGAAAGTTTGAATTGTACATTGTTTGTAGGAGTTACAATGGCTGCGCCTAGTCCGTCATTTTGTTTGGATGCGTCAGTGTATATTTCGGTATACTTGGGATATTTTGCATGGTCTCGTTAAAATGTTGGATGAAGGTTTGTATACTAGTGCTTTGTTTGGAAAAACATGAAAGATGAGTGTTTATATGTGGTGGCTTAATTTGCCAGGGTGTAGTGAAGTTATAAGCTTCGATTTTTAAAGAAGAGATGTTGGATATATTGAAACTGTTTTTATAGTGCTGGATTCTTACGTAAAATGGCTCTATTTGAATATTAGGTGAGACTGGATTTACGTTTTTATCAAGTGTGTGATGGTGGGTTAAAATAAGAGGATTAGCTGTTATTTTTGAGGCATATGAGACACTTAGGATTTATCTTCTAAGTTCTAGTGGGGCTTCTCCGGCTTTACAGTATAGGCTGTCTACTGGTGTGGTTCTGTAGGCTCCCAGGATAATGCGTAGTGCTGTATTGTGTAATACGTCTTATTGTTTGAGTATTGTAACTTTTGCTGATGCATAAGCAATACAGCCATAATCAATTTTTGATCTGACAAGTGTTTGATAGATGTTTAAGAGTAATCTGCCATCGGCTCCCCAATGTTTGTTTGATAGACATTTCAATAAATTAAGTCCTTTTTGACAGTCTTTAATTAGTTGTGTTATATGGGCTTTCCAATTTAGTTTCTCATCGAATATAAGTCCTAGGTATTTTATCTTATTGGTGTACTTGAGAGTAGTATTGTAGATTTCCATATGAGGTTTGTGGTTAATTGGTTGTTTTGAGAATATTATGCACCGTGACTTGCTGGGCGAGAAGTGTAAACCTGTCGCTCTTGACCATTTTTCCATCGTTATGAGTTGTTTTTGAAGTATCGTTCCACATGCAGATAATGTACTGCTTTTTACAAAAATGATCACGTCATCCGAATACATTCGGATCTGTATTGGTTTTTCTATATCTCTAGTTATATCGTTCTGATTGGTCAATGCAATTATATTATTTTTGTACTTCCTACAACCTAAATATTTACACAATGTACATGGATACAATTTATATCTTATTATGTTTGATATTATTATATTTATACATATAAATTAGGTCGGTAATCATTTATTTTTGTTCTTGTATTTCATATTCAAATACATTTTATGTTGGTATACTTGTCTCAACTGTTATATTTCGTATATGTCTTTGACATTTCCTGTAATTACAGTTTCCTACTTATTATTATATTTCCTATATACTTTTATGATTAAATATTAACTAACATATCTTATTTATATATTTTTCTAATTCTAAATGTCATTTATTGTTCAATGATTGTAGCATTGTTGATTTTATTATTCCATCCTATTTATTCTTTGAATATAAACAGATGCTCTGGGTGTCTAAGATTCCGTGCAGCGTTACGTTAATTTATTGATCTGCGTTTACTTGTTAGGTTCTGTCTAAGGTTGTTTTTTTTTTAAATTACAGAATTATATTAAAACTGTTTTACTAATAATTGTTTATGACTTCTAATCTATGGTTGCAATTTATTGCTTTAGTTCTGAGCAGTTTTAAGCAAAGCAGTAAAGCATGGAGATTTGATAATATTCAAGGCTACGAGAAAAAGTGAGAGAGGAAAGCTATTAGTTTGTTTTTTATAGACAATAAAGACACAAAAAACAACAAAAAACTACTAATTAGTGGAAAATATCAAGATAAACAATTTCTATTTTATACGCAGACTAAACTAAGTAGAGTAACTTTTTACTCTAGCGGCGAGCCGTTACAGTAGTGATGATAATGTGCCTCTCATTAGCGTACAACTTCCTAGATTTTTTTTAGACTTAGTGTAGCTAGTCGTGTAAACAAATTAGATAATATATTGTTGGATCAATCAATTCTATATTGCAAGGCGAGTATGTAACTCCTTGTGAGCGTATCCTTTAACACAATAAAATTATAAAATTTTAATTACGAATTTACATAAATAATTATCAATGCCAACTGTAATACTACAATTTAATTAGATTTTGTACTAATCGTGAGTTCATGTATAAAATTCCATCCCATCTGTCAAACACATTCTATACCAATAATGACATAATTGTGATATCCAGCTGTGAAGTATCGGTATCGTTCTAAGAACTGATTATTAGAATTTGCAATTAGTCAACATGATTATAAGACACACAAGGACCACATTTTTCCACGCAAAGTTCATTGTTACTGTGAAAAATATTGCCCAAGTTTCGCGTTAGAGGAAGCTCTTTTATATTTATCACATGTTCAGACCACCTGCCATGTTTTTACAATATATTTGACGTTTTTTCCGATTTTAGATATGAAAAATTAATGATTATTCATGTTTTTTTGAATGACTGGTGAGCATTTTACACAATTTAAATGTTGAACTTTTTTTAGATTGTATCCTCACACCATCGATACTCAATCAACATACCAATAATAGGACCACCTACGATTTTTATTCCATTCTGCTACTTGTTAAATTAATAGAAAGAGTTATTTCATAAAAAAATGCTGCGTTGTCAATTGGGATCCCTGCTTGATATATTATTATCGCAGGATATTTGAGTCTATTTATCTATTACTAATATATAATAATACATTATTCATGCGTTTCTTCAATTATAATAACGTTAATTGTTCAACAGTGATTAATAGACTTAATTAATGATCACCATCATGTTTTATGATAACAAGATGTAAATTAGAGAATCAAAAAATCACAGGGCGAAGGTGAATTGGACATAAAACTCACGGGTCATTGGCGAACACTTTGTCTATACTTTGGCTTCTGACGATAACTAGATTACGTTAGGTTGTACGAGTCTTGTTTCCTATATTTTTCTGACTATAGATTTGTTCTCACACGAGTCACAAACAATCAGAAACAGTCAGGATTCTGCGCAATCCATTTCTCCGCGTTTATACATAAGTTTTTGATTGTTTGAAAACAGCTGGACGTTGGAAAACCATCAGTCAAACCTGTGTGAACATCGTCCAGCTGTTTTCAAACAATTAGAAACCACGGACTTAGGATCCATGGACTTCTAATAGTATATGTTTCCCATACATCCGAAATGACCCCTCACTTTGCCTACACATGGCCGCCATGTTGTGCTAATTTTAAGTTGGTATTAAGAAGCTACAGTTCATATGCGTTTTCTTGATATTGAGGATGGAACGTTGGTTGGTTGCGCGAAATAATTGACAGCAAAATAGGAATAATTAACCAATTAGAATTTAGCTGGATGAACTGACGCGGCATTTGACTGATTTGTGACAGCGTCAGGAGTGGCATCAGGTCACATTTCGCAATTTTCGCATTGTATTTTATTGAGTTAAGCGCTAGTTTGATATTTGTGTGTTAACTTTTGGATTATATTCGTGTTTATTACAAATTAATAGTGGTTAATTACATTTTATAAGTAGTGTTATTTTAGTAAGGTAGTTAATACTATAGTGTTATTTGTAATATCTAGAACTCTAGGAGACTAGCTTCAAACTGTGCTAAAATGCCTTCCTGTCTTGTACGAGATTGCTCTAACGCTACTTACATTTTTCGTTTGAAAGAGGGTGTAACATTTCATAAGTAAGTTATATGATTTTTTTTGTATGTAAGTCAATTTACATTTTCCTTTTTTTCCAGTTTGTAGATTTCCCTGTGACAATATGCTTAAAAGGTACTGGTTGGTAGCACTTGGAAAAGATCCAGCTTATAATATTGCCTATGAAAGGGTGTGCTCCGAACATTTTGTACAAACAAATTTTGAAGTGGCAGGCGAACGGAAACGTTTAAGAATAAAGTCAATTCCAACCCTGAAACTACCTCAATGTTTTGAAGTAAATCACATGGAGAAAAGTTATTTACTTAGCTCACCTCCACCTACATGGTATGTTAATTTTCACTTAGTACTCACAAAGAATCAAAAAATATTTTTTAATCGTAGCAGCAAGCTGGAAAGTGTTGATTCACCTAAGTAGTTCACCAAAATCTCCGACAAAACTTTCTCCAATAAAACGGAGTGATTCAGACTCGTCTCCATCTGCTCATTCTTCTGATATAGTACGGATGGTACAATTCTTTCATCTGTATAGGTAAGTTTAGTATCCTATTTTCTTTAAAATCAAAATGTTATATGTATTTTATTTATATAAATTTTACATAGCATTTATATAATGCCGTAGTACCAAAGTTTAACTAGTCTAAAGAAATGTTCTATTTTCAGCAAACCTTCCACAGAAGATACCAATGTAAAATTGAGAGAGAAGATTCGCTTTTTGAAGAGGCAATTAAGAGTATGCAGAAACAAACTAAAACTTTGCAGAAAACAAGCAGGAGGCGAAAACTACGATTTTAATCGTGCAAATTATGAAGCAATGCGGCTTTCCTTGGAATCAATTGACTGAGATGGTGTCCATATTTTACGATATAATGTACACTATAATAAATTGCTTTGTTCCGCTGAAAAAGGTTTGCAGGAAGAGGTTACCATGTTGGTATATTCCGGAGTTGAAGAGGCATTTGTGCGAGAAAGAAGTGGCTCACAAAATTACTAGGTGTCCTGTAAACTAAATGGAATTTAGTAGATTAAGAGCTCAGTGTAAACTTTTATCACGAGAGTGCTACCGAAATTATGTAAAATATACTGAGAATTGTGTTACAGATAATGTTAAGTTTTTTGGAAGTTTGTAAACAGTAGGAGAGTGAATAACATATACCTTCTGAAGTGACTCTTGGGGATCTTACTGCTGGTAACGGGAATTATATTGCAAATCTATTTGCTAAACATTCCTCACCAGTCTATGCAAAGTTATCTAAACTTGATATTAAAAAACGCCCCGGTCCTGACGTAATACCTTCCATTCTTAGGGAATTTAGCTTCATTTTATCTCGTCCGCTCTTTCATATATAAATCTCTTGTTACAGACGAATTTCCAGATCATTGGAAAACTTCATACGTCACTCCAGTGTATAAATTGAGTGGAAAATCAGACATCTCAAACTATCGTCCTATATCAATCCTTAGCATAATTCCCAAAGTCTTCGAGAGTATTATTTTAGATTATCTCACCTATGACTGTTCGAGTATTATGACATCACAACATTTTGGCTTCACTTCTAAAAGGTCTGCAGAATTGGGTTTACTCCCATATGTTGACTTTTTGTCTGATGGTTTGGAAGGGGGTCTGCAGATTGAATCTGTGTACACTGATTTCTCTAAAGCTTTTGACAGGGTTAATCATGAGCTCTTGCTACATAAACTTTTTCATTATGGTGTTGACGGTCTTGTATTACAATGGCTAAGTGATTATATTACGAATAGTTTACAAATGGTCAGAGTTACTCATAAATATTCTCATACTTTTCCAGTAACCTCTGGGGTTCCCCAAGGGTCTCATTTAGGACCATTATTGTTTAACATATTTATTAATGATATAATGCATTGTTTTCAAGGTAGCAAATCCTTGTTACTTGCTGATGACCACGTGGCATGTTTTAGTGTGATTAGTGGCATGGATGATGCTCTAATATTACAATCTGATTTAGATAGTCTATCAAATTGGTGTACACTTAATGGTGTGAATCTAAATGCATCCAAATGTCATGTAATGCGTTTTCATGGAATATACCACCCAATAGCCTTTGATTACAATATTAATAATGAAACTCTAAAATGTGCTTCTCAAACTAAGGACTTGGGTGTTATATTGGACTCCACACTTAATTATAAGTTTCATGTTACCGCTGTTGTTCAAAAATCTATGAAGATGTTGGGTTTTATAAAGAGAACCACTTCTGATTTTACTAACACCACTGCTATTAGATCTCTATATTGCTCACTGGTCAGAACTTATCTTGATTATTGTTTACCAGTATGGTCTCCTCATTATATTACATGAAACTGTTCAGCACAATTTTTTAAGATACATCGCCTTTAAGATGCACATTTACCTTTGTTATGATTTCTTAGAACGTTTTTTAAACATTCCTACTCTAGAGGTTCGCTGGAGGGAAAGGGATCTGATACAGCTGTTCCACATAGTAAATGGTATTAGTGATAGTCCCAAGCTTCTCTCTAAAATATATTTAGTTGTCCCTTCTCGCCTTTCTAGGCAGGTACAAACGTTTCATGTCGCATTTCATAGGTACAACTATGCAATGAATAGTTTTCTACCTAGGACACTTACTTAAACATTTGCTGGAGCTTCTACTTTAGAGCGTACATCTTTTATTGCTGGTTTGATGTGTTATCACTCCTCTTACTTTATTTGCTTTTTTCTTGTGATTTATACTATACTTTAGGGTTTTCCTTTTGTTTTATAGATAAGTTTAATGCATGTGTCAATTGTTCTATTATGTTCTAGTTTTACATATTTTTCTTTTTTTGTTATTGTAGCATTTTTTCATATTTCCATATTGTATTAAAGTGAATTGGGCTTGACCGTGATTAAATTAAAATTAACGGTTATTTTATTTATTTCCTGATTAATTGAATTTGAATAAGAATATATAATAATATAATTTATAAATAAACACTTCTTAAAATTTATGAAAAAGTTTTACATAATCCCGACTTAGGTAGATACACAATACGCAGTAGCTAGTATAAATAATAAAGTAGGTATACTTTTTTCTCTCACCGTTTCATATTATCCTATCTTATGAATGATTTCTGATTTATTGTTTAAACCGGTCCTGTACGAATCACGTGACTCAGGCCGGCCAACTTAAAATTAGCACAACATGGCGACCACAGTAGAGGAGTCAAACCGAATATACAATTAGTAGTCCATGGATCGTAAGTCCGTGTTAGAAACTTATGTATGAACGCGAAGAAATGGATTGCACATGCGCAGTGTGAGAACAAACCTAATATGAAAGACTGTTCATGTGTTATAAATGTATAAATAACTAGCTACATGCTCCGCTTCGCAAGCTTGCCTTAAGGCCTGGTCTCATTAGGACATTTTAGTGGAATCAACAGGTATAGGCCACTAAAATTTCCGTTAAAAGTCACAGTGTACTTTAAAAGTTACCACTTGCATTCAACTAAGCAACTGATAAATTTACTTTCCTCTGAGAACAAACTTTTGTGTACACTTGAAAGCGACCGGGCTTATTGAAACGAGTAATCGCCTAGTGTGATCTATATTTTTCAGTTTGTGAGGTTATGTGAAAGTAAATAAACTGTATAATAATAAATAAAAGTATTAGGTGTAAGGTTGTTGCAAATAATTATTGTAGGTGAGATATACATATATTACAAAAAGCACAATGCAAAATTTCAAAATTTGTGGATATATATGAACATTGCGAATTATTATGGAATACCAGACTGGACGATTATAGAAATACCTAAAATTAAAAAGGAAACAGCTTTCGAAAAACTTATCCTGGAAATTAAAATAGAGCTGGGCACGGTATTGACGGTCAATCAATAGGGAAAGAGAATTAAAACTGTATATATGAATGATTTACTGAAGGTTATTAAATCAAAAAAAAAGTGGAACATCTCCTGATGAAATGTATACTCCAAAATTAGCCTGGTTTAAAAAGGCAGACTATTTTTTAAACGATGTTACTGCAAGCAGACAGTCAATACGTAATTTAGTAAGAGCATTGTTTATTTATTGTAATTTAAATCGGTTTAATACAAAAACTTATTTATTAACGATTTTAAAACATATGTTATTATTCAATACTAATATATTTAATTTGCCATAGTAAGGGATCAGCATATTTATCTCTGACGTTCGCAGCTTCTTTAGAGTGGTTATTCTGTTCTAGGGATCCAACATCCAATATTCCGATAGTTTCAGTACGCCATGCTCCTTCTGTTTTGCCACTCGTCACATCATCCTCAAAGTCAACACTGCCTAATGGCAAACACATATTGCTTGACATTTGGAGTAGCTAATTATGTAGAGAACAAACAGCCTGTACAATTGTTTCAGGTTTATGAGCTATTGGTTTTTTGAAAACTCTAAACCTTGAAACAATTCTTGTTGCTCTTGACAAGCGATAATTAAAAATTATTTCTTTCACTCTCAGGTGTTTATGACTGCACGGTTTTAATAAATTAGTTCGTAGAGGAAAAGTATCATCTCCCACAAAAACAAATTTTTCCTGAACAATCAGTTGATTGCTTTGCAATTCCGTATTGAAATTTGAATTTCGAAAAATGTATCCATAGTGTGTTCGTCGATTGCATCCAATAATATCCATCTACAACTACAAAAAGGATTATGCTATAAAATTCCGATACAGGAAACTATTCTCCTACATATTCCAGATTAATGCTAAACATAACTCATTCATAGATTGGTTTGAATGCAATGAGGATTCTTTAGCATATCATGAATTGCAGAGCTCAACAGATGGATATTTCTAATTTTTAAAATAAATGAATTGTAATAAAGTTTATTTTTTCTACTATTTTTTTATATAAAAATGTGCTGATTATTTCTTTTATAAATTAAAAATTTACTTCAAATTATAAACTTGGTTTTATTTTAGTTTTTCTTGCGAGTACTTATCATAATATAGGGGCGAGGTACTCAAATAATTGCAGACATCACTTCCGGTAAAAATGCATACAATGTGTTCTTTGCTACTCTAAAAAGATATTGAAGAGATACAATACTGTCTTCACTAGCGAGGTATCGTAGAGTAATCTCCAATTTGGTTCTTGCAGGAATAGGGTTCATCTTTGAGACGCCCTGAATAATATCCAATTATAAAATTGGTCACTTGCATATACTCCGGAGGCTGCATCGTTCTAACAAACTAAAATTTCTCCAAAAATGACAAAAATGTCGTACTTAAAGTACTATAGCCCCTTTTGTACTGGCTTTGGTGTGCACAAAATCAATAGGGTTCATCTGTGATATGTTCTGAATAATATTCAATCATAAAATTGGTGGCTTGTTGCACTCCGGAGGCTGTATAACAAACTGAAATTTCTCCAAAAATTACAAAAATGTCGTACTTAAAGCACTATAGCATTTGTTGTACTGGCTCTGGAGAGCTAAAAATCAATTGGGTGTATCTGTGAGTTATCCTGAACAATATTCAATCATAAAATTGGTGACTTGTTGCACTCCGTAGGCTGTATCGTGCTAACCAGACATGAAACGAAAAGTGGACGACGACGACATACAAACAGAATGTTTTTTCTAAAAACCGTTTTTTGTGTTGTTCTTGATGAAAACCGTAAAAATAACTAACTCACTTGTACTTTTTGACTTAGCAGTTCTTCACTTATACGATTCCAAAACACCTTCTTAGTTTTTGGATGATACAATTCGTCATATCTAGCTTCGACGGCTGATATTAGGGCCAAAGTTTCATCATATTGCCATGTTTGTCGATCAGGTATCTCCTCAATAGTTTCTTCATTGACATTATTATTTCTCTCCCCATGTGAATCTTCATTGACATCTGGCTCCCCAAATGAATATTCTGTACCATTTGACTCCTCAGATGAGTCTTGAATTGTTGGGTATTTCTGGCTACGAACCTCAATGTAGGCCTGATTTTGTTCATTGTATTTTATCATGCACTGAGGCAGCCATACAATTGCATTTGTTCCTAACAAATTTTCATATTTAATTACAGGGATTAAATTATTACCACATTAATCGTAGACAAATACAGATATCTATTATTTATATTCTAAATTAACCACTATCACTTTGCAGCGGGTGAAAGGAACATGGCAACTTGTGATACCAACTGAAGTGAAATGATTTGATCTGATATTCGTGTCGAAAAGAAAGCAAGTAATATTGTCAAATACTGTGTCATTTTCTAAATCACAGCACTTCATTTGTTTAAATAAATTTACACTTAATTAAATACCTAGTTCTTTATATTGTTACCAGACACTTTACGCCATACATTATTCATCATGTGATGAATCGCTGATAAAATTGATATTTTTCTGGACATTCCAGTGACCGTTGATCTTGATGTTGTATCACAATCATCCACACTTAATATAAACTTTCTTTTTTAAATGAAACTAACTGTTTCTATATAATTCGACAGTATATTGAGGAAATGTTATAAATTCTTAGAAATTTGACAATTGTTTCGATACTAAATATCATCGTCATTTGATGCCTACCTGATGTTTAATAATTATTTTTGACTAGACCAAGAAGTGACCTATCTTGTGATTGACTTCATATATATTAATAGAAAAAATTAGGAGATATTACAAATATCAAAGCTTAGATATTATATGACCTATGGGGATACCCTGGGTATATTTTTCCCATTTAGGATCAGTATAACTGTGCAATGATATAGAAAACCAGGAAAACTATATCTACTGATCTTTACAATTATCACTTAAGAAGATAGTTTAAAAGTGGAGAACTCCCTAGATGTATCTGTTCATTAACGACTTCATATTGTGGGATTCTTAAGTGTCTTCTAATTTCCAATTCTTCAAAGAAATCCAGTTCTTGCTTCTTATCACAAATATGTAGTACTTCTGGTTCTGTGTTAGGTGGCAATGAATGTTTGGTGTCAAGTAGACGTTTTGCGTACTGGTTGTTTTAATCTGTATGCTCGTAAGTGTTCACTGTATCGGATTTCAAAATGTCTAAGAGTTTGACCCAAATAGACAGCATTACATTCTGGACAGTTATGTTTATATATTCTAGATTTCATTAATGTAATATGAGTAGATTCAACAAAGTAAGGGTCGCGACAGTAAATTTCATACATTTTCTTATTAATTCCTTCCTGTAATTTATTTTGAATGCAGATATGATTCCTTCGTCCATCAATGATGTTGTATTGGGAGGTAAATAACAAATTTTCATATTATTTAACCCAACTTCTGCTTAACGCCCTGAACAATTGTCAACAAATAAAAGGCCTTCCCATACATTGTCAAAATTAGTTAGTAACTCATTAAATAATTTTGCAGTCATCCAAGCATTTTTGTTAGCTAGGTACTTAACTGGTAGACTTTTTACATGTCTTAAATACCTGGGCAAATCAGATCTTCCTATGACTAAGATGGATAGCTTATGACTTCCATTAGCATTTGTACAACAATGAATGGTTATTCTGTCTTTGTTAGTTTCTCCGCCAATGGCACGAAAGCATAGGGTCGCATCTGAAGTTTCTCGATAATAAAGAGCAGTTTCGTCGCAATTATAGATACAAGTGAATTCATAATCTTTTATCAAATCTAGTAGAATATCAGTTACCCAATAGTTTGCTCAAACCACATCGGCATCGTTTGTTTCACTGTGTACCTTTTTAATGAAATTTGGGAGCGATTTTTCGATCTACATGACCAACCATATGTAGCTTTGAAACCTGCGGTACCACTTCGTTCAGCAATTTGCTCTGTCTTTTTGTTTAGACGTGGATCATTAATACGAACATTACGAGCTCTTTTTTCTTTGAACCCAACAATTAACTCGCTCTCGACGTCTGCTTCTTTGCCACTACGTTTCCTCTTTTGTATTGATTTGAAATTATTTTGCCTGTCAAACAGCACACTGTATTTTCTTCTCAACAATTTATTTACTTAGGCCTGTGATATTCTAACATTTAGAGTTGCTTCTGATTGACTGCACTTTGTTCATGCACTCAATAATTTTCACTTTCTCTTTAAGTGTAAGATATTTTCTTTTGAAGTGAAAGTAGAAATAAGTCGAGAGCAAAAACATTGCAAAAAAAGTTAGATGAGAAGGTAGCCAGCATGTTTTGGACCTTTAATTGATATCGAACATACTGTGTAAATGAATTATTCCTTTAAGTGGTATTATTCCAATATACGGTATTTCTATAACCGGAGATTTTATTATATGAGATCGGTTAGGGATTTATGATTTTTGTTCTAATAAGCGGGATATTCTATTAAACGGTATTCCATTAAGCGGGCTCAACTGTGTAACCAATAGAATTTAGTATTTCATCTACTATGTTTCTAGTTTTAATTTACATAGCTCTGTAGAAAATATTGAAGAGTGCACAAGTAAAAATTCGTAGATAAATGCGGACTTGGTCTCTCGAACCACGTTTGCTTTGAGAGTTGAACCAAGCTGTTTTCACGACCAAGTCTTCCAAGAGAGGTCCATTGTGCTTTGTTGGCTGTTTACATAAAAAAGAAGAGAAGAGTATCTTTCCTGCAAATTCGGCATTACGTGTGTAAGAGCAATGCAATGGTGTACTTTTTGTGTCGAACTAATCCGACAATAAACTATTTCATTCATAAAGTGAAACCGTTGATGAAGAAGATGTTTAGACTTCATTTAATTGAATGGAAAAAATCATTTTCAATAGAATGCTATATATTTCAATACTAATAAATCGATGTTTATGAAATAATAGCAGTGTGCTTCTAACAGCTATGAACTAGGGTGAAGCTATTAGATCATGAAATGACGTGATAAGGACCCTTCGACTAAAGAACCTTCTAAACTAGATTTAAAAATAATTCCATCACATTTCCACATAATTGTATTTTTCAGAAATGGAACTAATACATCAAATTACTCATACCATTTTTATGTTTTCTTTTTATTTGTAAACGTATGATCACCGTCTGTTTATAATATTTGGCAACGTCGATATTGTCTACAAAAAAACGCTCTGCATACTTATTACTATTCTAAATAGAGATGCCAATAATGATATTAATAATAACACCATTGAATGTAATTAAAATGGACAATGCGTTGTTATCTTGTAATCTCAAGGTCGTTTGAAGTGTAGGATGTAACTATTGACAACTAAAATTGCAATTCCCATAATGTTTTTATTGATGTAATCACGAATTCCTTTGCAAATAGGAGTGGCCCCAGTAACAATGTATTGATAAAAGATCAAGATTTGTTTAATAACTTCCCAATTTTGGTAGCCTCTTATACATTTTTTATATCGGTGTAAAAATGAAGAGGATATATTGTGGATGCAACAAAATACAAGCCAAATTATTTTGAGTAGGGTAAATACAGCGGCAGAACGAAAGTATGGTTAATATCCAGTAATAAACGTATTATAAATACAGAGCTAGCGGAATCACGGAAAAATGGAATTTCTATTGAACTAGTGAAAAACTGGGGTAAAGACTTTTTAAAAGTAACAAAAACTTTAAATGAATGCTGGAAACGGCAAGGAAAAGAAAATAGTTTAGTGTTTACGCATGTGCAATAAAAAATCAAATTCTGACACTATCACTATACTCACACAGAATTAGCACACAATTTACACTTATTTCATATTTACTATGTTTCTTTTATAGTTGCAAAAATTTGCTACTTGATACGTACTCGTTTACTAATCGAGATACCGAGAGGAATATTTGCGAAAGATACCCGAGAATTTGTAGCTCAAGTAGAGAAACTCACGAGAGAGAGAGAGAGAGAGAGAGAGAGAGAGAGAGAGAGAGAGAGACAGAAGCATAAGAATAAAAGAATGTTTTACAAGAGTTGCTTCAGAAAACTACTGAGATATGACTTGAGCTTAACTCAAAGCTGAAACTGAACCGATTCACTTGACGAAACAAGCACGAATGATATTTTCTTGCAAGAAATATCAAATGCCACCCATAAAACTCGTAATTCCATATATGGTACCACGTGCAAATGTTACAAGAAGGAGGGATATTTACTACCCAGAAATTTTTCTAGTTAAGGTTATAGTGCCTCAATAAAGAAAGATTAGCTATCTCTACAAATTGTTTATTAAATCTTTTATGAAAGGAAATGCGCCAGGGTATATTTCGAACGTTGCCAATAAACCGTGAAGATCACAGGATCACAGTAGTTCACGCCGCGCGGACAATAGTTTTTAAAATACAAAAGGGGTTTGTAAATTCTGTCGTATCACAAAAGGTTGTAAATTCGATACAAAAGAGAATTTATTAGACAGAAAAATGTATTCTCGAACGGTGTAGAGATCAACAATAGACGACATACCACAGCCGCAAGAGAGTCATTACAGAAATGGGTTCAATATACATATTCTTTGTAGAGATTTCCAACAATCTTATGATTCAGAAGATGTCAATCAACTAATAAATTCAAAATCATAAAAGCCATTTACATAAGTAAGGGTATCAATATTTAGACCGAACATTGTTGGATGAAAAATAATAAGATGTTGAACGTTCAACTAGTAGATTTAGTTTGGCATCAAAAGTAAATTTAAATTCGCAGAATTTACAGAATACTTAAAAGTAATCATAACGATGAAAATCATTATAATCTGAAAATTATTCATAATAACTCAATAATTGCTTACCTACCTGTTTATGCTTCTTTGCTTAATCTCCTACTCGACTGTGATTGTTATGTTATATAACAGATAATTGGTAATATAAAAACCGTATAAATTATACAGATTCTGCAAAAAAAGGAGTCGTAGTTGTTTCTGAGAAACTGACAGTCGTTAGTGAAATAATGTTCTGCAACGAATCTAAATTCGGCCTCAAAATTGCACTATAACTTTCTCTTTTTCAGAGATTCTTGAATATTTCGTGAGTATTAATTTGGTTGAAGAAGTGATAAATGTGAAGATAGGAAATTGGATACTTTGGAGGTCAATTAATCCTGCTACATTACCTTCTCGTAGTGCATCTACGGGACCGCTGCTTTCCCGTGAGCAATAGACTATCTGGTTGAATATTTCATCAGATCCGCTTGAACAACAGCGGACTGGAGTCTTATAGTCTAATAACGTGAAATCAGGTGATAGTGTTGACCATTCTATCGATCCTCGCCTGCCTCTCCACTGACTTGGAAATATTGCGTCGAGGTTTTGGCGGCCATTGTGGCAGTACTCTATGTTGTTGTGTATTATTGAGCAGCTTCGATTTGGTGTAGTAAGGTATATTTTTTACACTCGCATCTAGCTTGTCTTTATCGAGAAGCGGACGTTGTCTGCTACCTGAAAGAGCTCCTAAGACACCATGTTACACCTTTCATGGTTATTCTTGAAGACTTCGCAACATTTATTTACGACCATGCACTCTTTGTATGTAATAGAGTATCTTTGTTCACTTTACGGGTACGTGTGCTGGGCGTCAGAAATTCTGAAAAACTTCGCGACCAGCAGAAATTGAACAATTTTCCTTAGAATGTATTCGAAAACATACCTTGTCATTGAAAACTGAGTTACAATAGAAAAAAATTTATTGAGCAACTCTAACTTTACGCTCAGATGAGTACTTGTTGCAGCCAAACTTTATTTCACATACAGTTATTCTAATGATATTACTTTTCCGCCCAACCTATCTAATATGCGAGAAAAGTATTGGTTTATCACACAAAAAGTT
The DNA here is from genome assembly GCA_963921935.1 of Galeruca laticollis. Classification (NCBI taxonomy): domain Eukaryota; kingdom Metazoa; phylum Arthropoda; class Insecta; order Coleoptera; family Chrysomelidae; genus Galeruca; species Galeruca laticollis. Next base: position 175,679,700 of record OY998177.1, read on the forward strand.
GGAATTTTGAAAAAAATTTTTACGTTTTTCATCAAGAACAACACGAAAAAACGGTTTTTATAAAAAAAATCCTGTGTGTATGTCGTCGTCGGCCACTTTTCATTATATTCCTTGTTAGCACGATACAGCCTCCGGAGTGCAACAAGTCACCAATTTTATGATTGAGTATTGTTCAGAACATCTCACAGATAAACCCTTTTGATTTTCAGCTCACCAGAGCCAGTACTACGGGTGCTATGGTACTTCAAGTACGACATTTTTATCAGTTTTTGAGAAATTTCAGTTTGTTAGCACGATACAGACTTCGGAGTGCAGCAAGTCACTAATTTTATGATTGAATGATATTCAGGATATCGCACAGATGAACCCTATTGATTTTCAGCTCACCAGAGCCGGTAAAACATGTGCTATGGTACTTTAAGTACGACATTTTTGTAATTTTTGGAGAAATTTCAGTTTGTTAGCACGATACAGCCTCCGGAGTATATACAAGTGACCAATTTTATAATTGAGTATTATTCAAGACGACTCAAAGATAAACACAATTTATATTCAGCTCACTAAAGCCAGTACAACGAGTGCTATGGTACTTCAAGTACCAAATTTTTACAACTTTTGGAGAATTTACATTTTGTTAACACGATACAGCCTCCATAGTGTATACAAGTGACCAATTTTATGATTGAATATTTTTCAGGGCATCTTATAGATGAACCTTATTGATTTTTAGCTCACCAGAGCTAGTACAACGGGTGCTATGGTAACTGAAGTGCCACATGTTTGGTTCTTTTTGGAGAAATTTCGAGTTGTTAGTACGAAACAGCCTCCGAAGTGAATACAAGTGACCAATTTTATAATTGGGTATTTTCCAGGCGTCTCACAGATATACCCTATTGATTTTCAGCTGACTAGAGCGAGTACAGCGGGTCCTATAAATTTTTGGAGAAAATTCGGTTTGTTAGCACAATACATACCCCGAAATGTATACAAGTGACAATTTCATGACATAATATTACTCAGGGCATCTCGCAGATGCGGAAAAGTTAGTTTTAATCTTCAAATCGTTTATTTTCTACAGATTGGAGCAAAAATTATGGTAATTTTCTGCAAATTACCGAAAGTGTTAGAAGAAACTAGGATTTTCACCTTTCATAGCTATCTTTTCCACATTATATTTGATTAAAGAGACCCAAACAACATAAACTAGTCAGTAATTTATGCATTCAACCAAATTATTCTACATTCCAAGTAACATCGCTGAATTTAGAAGAACATTATAAAATCAAAATTAATTGTCGAGCACAGCAAAATGAACTATATTAAAAAACTTATTGAACTCACGTCTATTTATATATATATACAACTTTCTACTACTCGCATCCTGTTTCTATGGTTTATTTTTGACTTTAATGGAGAAATTGCAAACCACTATAACAAACCATGTCGTTAATCATCAGGGATAAAAAGTTGTTTGCTTACAATTCGGATCATTATTCAATTTGACACCAGAATGCCTTCCCATTGTTCAAATATAATTCGTTGTATTCAGCCAGTGTATATTATATTTATAAGTTGTAGCATGTTCTCTCCTTAAATCAAATTTGCCTGCCTTATTCTAATTTTCTATGTATACAGCATGTCAGTTTTGATCAAATGTACAGATCGTTGATGTTTCATCAGAGGTAAAGAGAGACCCTTTCTCAGTATTGGTCTCCCACTCCAATTTTTTGAAGATGTCTTCGAGGGCCAGCGTGAATAGTTTAGGTGAGATGGTGTCTCCCTGACGCACTCCCCTTTCCAATGGTATTTTGTTTGTGTGTTTCATCCAATCTAATATGTATCGTTGCTTCCTTATAAATACTTTCGATTATTTGGATATCTCGAATCTATTCTTGCGTCTTTGCCATTAGAATTGACCATAATTCAACCGCGCCGAAAGCTTTTTGGAAATCAACGAAGGCTAGGTGTAGAGGTACGTTATATTCCGTGCATTTCTATGAGGGTACGGACTGTATATAGGTTATATATCGTACTGTATCCCTTTCTAAATCCCGCCTGTTCAACCGGTTGATCAGAATCCAGTTTGGATGTTAGGCGATTCGCTATAATTTTTGTGAAAAGTTTATATAAATGTGATAGAAGGAATATAGTCCTGTAATTTTCGACGCTTGTGTTATCGCCTTTTTTGAAAAGTAGTATTACTTAGTGGTTCGCACGAGACCAACGAGACGAGATTTTCAGTCTTGTCTCGTTTTGCCGATGCAAAGATACGTCTCGTCTCAAGTCTCGTCTCGCAGCCTCCAGTCTTGTCTCGTTTCATTTCTCGTACGAGAGTCTCGTAAAAGTATCGAAATCTCATCATTCATAACCTTTTTGTTTCAGTGCAATAAGGAATACTTGCTATAATATAAGAGTCGGAAGAGAAAATTACAATTGTTGAAAAATAACATGTATTTGAAAGTAATACAACTAAAGAAAATGAAAACATAACATTATTTTATAAATGAAATAACTGAAAAAAGCAAAGGTAAAAAACAGCCATTAGCCCTCTTGGTTGCAAATGTTTTTGTTTTTCACCCAGTCGTCTAGACATAACAAACATCGTGCAGATTCATTGTTGAGGCGATTTCGATGTTTTCTTATAGTTAATGCAGCACGTGAGAATAATCTTTCCGCCGGGACTGAAGTAGCCGGTATGCTTAAGAGATCTCGTGCCATTAAACTTAGAATAGGAAATTTAGAAGCATGCATTTTCCACCATTGTAGTATATCTGTTTCTTCATTACATCGAGGCATAGAATAATATTTTTGAAGCTCCTGCATCCATTCTCCTTCTGCATGCGTAGGGTTTACTGCATACAAAACATCAAAATCAATTAAAACATCTGACTTTTCCGATCCAGGATCTTCTCGTTCCCTCGCCGCCGTTTTTTTCATACATTGTCCTTCTGAATCTTCTGATTGATTAAAATAGGCTTTGTATATATCTTGAAATTTCTGAATCGAAGTATCTTTTAATTCTTGGCCCCATGTTGTCATATCAAACGCTTCTAACTTATGCCGCGGATCGAGAATTAAAACTACAGTATAAATCCAATTAGCTTTACGATAATGCTTTAATATTTTGTCTCTTGCAGCCTGAAAACTAACAATAAGCTGCTCTTCGACATGGGTTCGATCTACCTTTTGGTCCCATTTAAATATTTTGTTCTCAATATTATCTATTAGTATATTGATACATACAACCACCATAGGTAATGTGACGTACTTCTCTCCTCTGTAACATGTCGCTGTGACATGTTACTATTTTCATCAATTATTTTGGAGCGTTACTTATTCGTCGGCTACTCCCACCTCTAATTCCAAAACCCTATTATTTCGAATATTAGGAACGTATCGTTGACAGTTTTTACTATCATTAAATGTCTATTTAAACTACGATTCAAGGAATCGGATTGTTCATTTCTTCGCTGAAAACTTATTCAGTATTCTCCTTTTTAAATATCATTTTGTGTGTGATTTGTAATTTTCTTTGCTGCTCTGCAGCCTGTACCTTAAGGACGGCTTTAGTCTGCACCCACTTTAAGGACCGTTTACCATAAGGACCTCTACACCCCGGATACAAGGTCCACTCATCGAACTACATCATCCCAGTCCATATACCCACGGCTCAATAATCCTCGACTACTGCTGCGAGCTGTACGTCCCGAGTCTTCCCAAGATAAGTACTTAACTTATTTTTGGTATATATAAAATATTGAGTTGGACATTTTTACTATATAACTGATATTTATTCGTATTTGTATCGATAATATACGGTTTTGTAAATTTATTATTGTGTGTCAAATAAATCCATTTGTCCCGAAATTTTGATTGTTGATTCACCTTATCCCAATTGAGGTAATAAAAAATAGTGTAACTAAGGCCGAATTCACTACCTGAGGAGAGTCCCAAGGCCGGGTAATTAGCTTTTTGGAAAGAATTTGAAAGTTGACTAGTAATTTATGCACTTCTTCTAGCAGAATCCATTTATTGTCTATAAGAGCATATTGTTTTATATCAACAACATTTTGATACAGTACACCAAGTCCATATCTAGCTTCAAGAGCTACTTTCAACATATCATTGCTGGAATTCCAGCGTGTAGGCACATCCAACACAGGTGTTAATTGGCGAGAATTACCAGTTGCCTCGCAAGCACTTCGGAACTTAATTAAAAGTTGTTCTGACCGTTTGATTTTCGAAAAGATAGAACGTATTTTACATAGTGCATTAGAATTATCCTCAACTTCGGCTTCCTCATCGACACTATCATCACTCAATTCTTCATTTGCCTCAGAATTCAGTTTCAACAACTGAAACAAATCTTGCACGGCCAAATTAATCACATGTCCAAAACATCGAAAATGGCAGTCCTCTACATGTAAATCGGGAATAAGTTTCTGAAGTTCTCTAATAAAAGTTGTATTTGCTGAGGCATTATCCATTGTTATTCCTTGAAGTTTGTGGATCAAGCCTTTAGCGTCTACACATTTTTAAAATGTGAGAGCGATGTCTCTTTTCTGTATGTTTTCCATGGAGAGGAACAAAATCTATAACGATCGCTTGTAATTCCCAATTGTCATCTATAAAATGTGATGTAATTCCATAATAAGATCTGCCGCTAATAGATGTCCAGCCGTCTATAGTAAATAATAATTTTGAAGAATTGTTTGTCAACATGTCGGTCATTTTTTGCTTTAGGCAGTTGAATCGTAACATTGCTAATCTTCTCAATTTATCCTTTTTTGGAAAATCCTTTCCAGATATTTCTTTAAAAAATTTTTGAGTATCTTCGTCATGGAAGAAATTAAAAGGTAAATATTTTTTTGCCATCCAATCAACAATCGCCAAGTCAAAATGATCCTTTATTGGTTTCACTGATGTAGTCTGAAAATAATGATATGTAATGTGATAAGACCTTTTAAAATGGACGGAAATCAAAATATAGTTATTTATGATACAATTGCTAAAAGTGGCATTTTATATTGCGAAATAAGCGTCCACGGGTGGAGCAACTCCAGGAGCAAAATAAAATCACTTTTAACAAATGTATCATACAATATTCTTTGCCACGAAACTATAATAAAAAATATTCAGACGATATTTCAACGTTTGATTCAGTTTTCGCATTGTTTTATGTTTTAGTGACGTTTTTCACATCGAAATGACAAAGGAAAAATAGCATATTTTGGTTGTCAGTGTCAAAATATCGATTTATGTAACCACCTGCGAAATGACACAATTTGTATAATGCAATAGATAATGGGCTAGTTTCATGGGTATGAATTAACAAGTGAAATCATATCAGAAGGATTGAAAATATTATAGTATATCTCGACTATGTTTTTAATTATAATATATAATATTCTTTATTGTTTTATCGTTGAATTTATTTGTAGCTGTAACTACACTAATATGAAAACACCTTTAGCTAAATATGACCTATAAAATTTTTAATGACAGCAGTTGTCAAATTAATATGCCCGGCTAAATAAATATCAAATTTTATATCCTGAAAGATAAATTAATACACAATATCAATCAACTCACTCTTTTCTCAGGAAGGGATCAAAGTTTCAAAGAAGAATTCAAAATTTATAAATTTCCAAATAATTTTCCAAATCACGTAATATACTATTCAAATCGAAAGTTTGTTTGTCCAATACACTATAAGACAATTAAATTATCTTATGACACATATGAAATTACTGTCAGAAATTAAACCAAATGTCACTTCTTGTACTAAATTTTCTATAGGATGAAATTATCAAATGTAATGAGAATGATTATGAAAAGAGAGCCAAAAGGTGATTAGAATTAAAATTTATATATTATATTATCAAATAAACACTTACAAAAAATTAAAACTTTTCAAAAAATATCACAAACGAATACGCAAAAATAGAATTTTCTATCAAAACCTTAATATTATAAACAATCTAAAATTAGAAATTCTTATCTAAATACTTTAACTAAAAGTCCAAAATGACTTATATGTCAATGTAACATTCCCCAATTTCCTTGTAAATTGTCTCTTTCAAAATTTGTCTTGAGTTTACGTAGAATGACATATCAATAATGTTACTATAATTTGATCAAATATTTAATTCATCAGATGCATCTACTTTCGAAATATTTTTTACTAAAGGCCTATTAATTCTCGAGAAATAATATACAATATGGACTGGACTCACCAAACTGGATACAGATAGACTTGTTTGTATTCTAAAGACGTTTTAGAATATCTGGAACAATTTTCTAAATGACTCATTTAGAAACTGGAACAACACTCGCACTTTACCGCTGTAATTCTCTGCGAATAATACACGCACTGGCTTTCAAAGGCAAATTGTGTTAATTTGATAATAATGCTACAAATTATTCTGATATTCTCAAATAAATTTTAGACAACTCTTATTCCGATGTTGTCTCTCGAGATATTAAAATTCAACTCTATTTAAAACATTCTGAGACAACTCTTATTTCGATGTTGTCTCTCGCGATGTTATGAATCAACTCACTAAACTGTTTCCATAAAATAACTCTCTTCTCCTTTGGTTACCAAGAATTCTTTTTTTTTTTAAAATACAAATTTACGTTTTTATATACCAAGAGAGATTTTCATTATTTTTTATAAGTGCCATTCCGCTAACACAGACATCTGTATTCTGGTTTTTCAAATCGTTTTAAAATCTATCTGTCATTAAGTCTATTCTGCAGTAATGTCGTATGAAATTGAAATGTCAAATTTTATTGGTATATTGAACCTTCCAAATTATTGATAATACAGTGTGTATCACTAGTAATACATCTAAATATGCATATTTTCTTTATTTCAATGTTTTCTTTAGAATTTAGATAGAGGGTATGTATTAATATCATATAGTTTTCTATGATAACGATATTTATCTCAAAAAGTTATAAATATCTTCGAAAATTAGATTTAAAAGTTTTATTAGATTTAAATAAACCGCTGTAAGTCGACCAATGACAGAAGCCCTTGTTGTCAGATTGAAAGTACGTTCTGTTGACAAATCCTACTTGACTATCCAAGTTGATTAATACAAAGTGAAAATAGACTAGAAGAATTTGACAATTGACATCAATATCCACAACCAACCTCAAACAGATATCATCCTCGCCGACTTTTTAGTTGTTTGTTATATTATTTTATAGTAGAAAATGTGCTTCTGTTTGTTTGCCTTTTAAAAGACATCGTTAAAATGGATCTAGGTTTCACCGAAGCTAATTCGACAAAGCTTCCTCAAGTGGATGTGGACATGGTATCTCAGTCACTCAAACTCCCCTAAACAGAAGAAGAGTAAGCGATCCGGTACTAAATCGAGTTTGGAACTCTGAGGTAACGCAATTTGTGTATGATGTGTTACATGACACGTTTTCCAAACAACTCAACCTACATGGAGAAGATTTAATTTTCATTATACATACATTTTACGTTATATTTTCTATTTTGAAAGCATCATCACTGCAGTTTAAAATATATATTTCCAAATTTCTTTGTCTACGAGAGAGTTCCCTTTTTTAATAAGAGGCACACGATTAGGAGAACATTATTTGAAAGAGTACGTTTTGACAGTACTTTGCGTTTCTCTTTAACGGGTGTTAAAGAAAAAAGATCCATGATCCATTGATCCATGAATAGATCTTTCTCTACTCTCTATTTTCTGCTTTTTAGTGTTTAGTTAGTGGTAGTAGTTAGTATGGCTGGCGTAGATTGCAATCACTAAAAAAAACCAACGGCACATAAAGTGTGGAATAACAATCCAGGTCCATATTTAAAAAATGAAAGTTAATGATGGTTCTGAAAAAACCGAAACGTTGTGAGTTGTGGGCCTTTTCGAACATGCACTTTTTTAGTATTTTCAAAATATCTAAAAAACAAAAATCTCTAAAATCACGCAGCAAGCATCATTTAATATTTTATTACTAACTAAATTGTGTAAAGCTTCTCCCATTTACTCGTTCTCCTATCTCTTACATTACACTTTCCGAGATCGCAATATATCAATCCATTTTGAGCACACTGTATATCAAAATCTAAATGGCTAAAATTTAGAAAAGATTGTACCGTATAGCCGATTCTCACATTATCTATCTCTTATAGTTTTAAAATAACAATACATGTAAGCCCAATTTGATCCACGCTGTATTTTAATATTTCTTGAATATAGTTAATTCATTATCAACTATTGCAACAACTTGTATAAATTCAAAGGAAGCTCCGCGATCCACGTGGACATATTGACGTGCGGCAAAATGCAAAATATTTGGAGTAAAGTTATAAATCATCACTTAAATGAGGTGTCGGCGTATCAAACAAAATTGATAGGTATTAGAAAGACTATTCACGCGGCGCTTACCGTGGCTTGTTAAACTTGTAAAAGTTGCAGATTTTTGATAACGATATATGCAGTCAGCCTTTTGAAAAAGTTATATATTTCACTATTCAAAACAAAAATATGCCATAAATAAAAATGTGGTATACAGCGTTAAAATAATGAAATTATTAAGTTATCTAACAGCTAACCTTCAATTGAGAATTCACAGCAAACATTTCGGGAACAGTGACTCTGGAAGTACTTGCTCCTGCCAGTTCATTTTGCTCATTTGCATATATTTCGAAATATGCTTTTGGATGTTTACTGCGTAGGTGTTTTCTTAATCCAGTAATATTTCCCCGTGACATTTTAATTTCCTTCGTATTTAAACATATTCTGCACCTGGCTATTTTATCTCGATTTGTCCCTTTCAATTCAATGTTGAAATAAGTATAAGAATTTGCTTTTGTAAGAGTCGTTTTGTATTTGCATGCGAGACGAAGAGCGACTGCTATTTAACGAAGATGACAATTCACTTTCAGTCACATTATCACTCAAACTAACATTGTCTGGTATGTAAATATCCTCAGTTCCACTAGAAAAATCAACGGAATTTGATTCATTTTCTAAAGTCAAAAGTTCGCTCCTTTTCCTCTTGAATCGGCTCATTTTGAATTAACTTGGCACAATTCCGCACGATCAAAAATTCGAACAACTACCACTATCCACAACGAATAACTAAACTGGGAAGAAATTTAAAGTTTTATTTTCAATAATGATCTTTATTTATTCGATCACAATAGGATAGGACACGTATATATCGCAAAATTTATGGCTGTCGGAATAGGGTTCAAAGACGACGGCGGCGGCGGCGCGCTTCACAAAGACAAAGTGATTACCGTCAACCGATAACGTCGGCAGAGGCTTTTAAAAGCAATTCATGGTGTTATGCTTATAAATTTTTATCAAAATAAATTGATGTTCATTCAGAAATATTCACCTACGAGACTCTCGCGCGAGACGCGATACCTTATACACGAGACTTGAGACGAGACCAAACAAAAGTCTCGTCTCGTCTGGTTCGAGTATCATCTCGAGTCTCGTCTCGAAAACGAGACGAGACCATGCGAGACTCTCGAAAACGAGAGTCTCGTGCAAATCACTAGTATTACTTCAGAGTTGCACCATTCGGTTGGTATTTTACCGGCGTGCAGGCATTTATTTAGAAGTATTTTTATTGTTTTCTGTAAAGTCTTTCCTCCCAGTTTCACCTTTTCTGTAGTGACTTGGTCTTCGCCTGGGCATCTGTTGTTTTTCATTTGTTTTAGTGTTGTGCTTATTTATCCCTCCGTGATTTCCGGGAGATCATCGGATCCGACATTCATGATGTTCATCTTTTTTACTGTTTTTGAGTTTTAGATGTATAGAGGCCAGTATAGAAAACTTCAATCGATTTAATGATGTCGTATTTGTTGTGTACTATAATATTGTTTTCATTTCGCATTTTTGTGATTTTCGTTTCTTTAAAGCTAAACATTCTTTCTAGCTTAATAAAGGCATTTGATTCACAACATCAACTGCTACAAAAAAAATATTTTTCACTTTTTCCGGAAAACAATTGAGATTTACTTCACCCAGGCATTTGAGTTTCTAATCTGTGTCACTATAGAGTATTAATGAAATTGTAGATTTACAAATTTGAGCCTCTGGTGTTACTTTTTCTAGCCCATTAATAGGTAAATTGTTTATTCCGCACCTGTATCGAGTTCAAATAATAGCGAAACATTATTTATAAATACCTCTTATGTCCACTGTGTTTCATTTTTTCTTTCTGAGCTTACTGACCTTACATAGAACTCTTATTCTTCATCACTGCTTCCAATATGATCGTACTGATGTTCTTCTCTTGAAATGTCATCTACTTTCTTGTTTATTTTCTTATTGCGTCCCTCTTTCTCGTTCTTTGAGCCACAGCGTTTGTCCTTACAAACTACGGCTAAATGAATTCTCTTCTGACACTTGTTATACCCCAAGCAGGGCATCTGCCAATGAAATGTTTATAGCTGCAAAATTGGCACTAAATTCGTTCATCGTTTGATCTAGTATTTGATGTTTTCAACGATTATACTTCATGGACAGAAGTTTCGTTTTGTAGGACTTTTGATTGATCTTTGCTTGATTCAATAGCCCTGCAAATATCAACTGCTTTTGTTAATGTCAAATCTTATTCACGCAACAATATTTGCTGATTCACACTATTAAATTGTAAACGTTCAAATATTACATACTTTTTTGGTGAGCAGTATGCATCAAATTGCGATTTAACAGTAGCTAAGTTTATAACCGCACCTATTCCAAAAGTAAACGAGTTATAAAGTTCTAGGGCATCATCTCCTACTAGATTCAGGAACACTGCGAATTTCTTATCTACAGGCTGATCGGACAACTCAATGGTTGTCATAAAAAGGTCAAATTGTTGATTAAACTTCCTCCAGTTATCTGATATGTTGTCATCAAGCTGCAACGCATCTGGAAGTTTAAACAAGGTTTCCATACTTTATATCTAAACTGTAAGCTTTCTTCCTTTTTTACACAACAAGCTCTCAATTGACCTGACACCATGTTTTATGTTGTGTAACTATATCATAGAATAATTAAAACTTCTGTAGTTTTTTTAAATATTTTTATTATTTTTCTTCAACATGTGGTTATGTCGCCTATAGTAAGTGAGGTTATATGCTCTAGAATCATCGCTTGTCAACCGCGAGCTGGCCTCTAAATGATTGCTGCTTATCTAATAATATAATAGAATGTTCCTCAAATTCCACCATTCTATTTACCATCATATTCTCAAAAACATTCAGATTGTTTTGTGATGTGATGTCCTTCTTCAGGATATGCAGACATGTTTACACGCATTTGCGTGTCACAATCTAACAACATAATAGCCATGATGTTGGAAACGTAAATAAATGTTTATAAATTTATTTCTATAAACAAGATTACACGTTTATTAGGAAAATTACGATCGTCTAGAAAGAATATTATATTTAAATTTACTGTAGCGCATCCTGTTTACTATGCACGCATTTATAAGATTGATAAAGAAATTGTTTCTGCAGGTTCAAAGCGTCGTTATTATTCATCGAGTTTAATTCAGGTTTATAACAACATAATAGGTACTAATGATCGAGTGTAGTTGGAAAAATTGAGAAATATACGTACAGTGATGTTTCAATAAAAATTATTATCAGGCATATGTTGAAATATTATATTACGTAGACACGCCTTAAAAGTTAATTATCCTGAATTGATTTTTAATCACAACTTTGGAAAAAACTGCAATTTAACAGGAAAAAATATAAATTACAATTTGTTTAGCGAATATATGGTCAAAACCAAACAGTAAATTGAGGCAACATCTTGAATTACACATATAATTTCAGGTCATAAATAATTTTGTAATACTTGCTATATTTTCCAATGTATATTGTTACATAAAAAAAGGATTTGGAATTTATTCTGAATTGCGGAAAGAAATACCGCAAAATTTGCAGTGTGAACTTAACGAAAATAACAATTTTTGTTGTAAATTATATATTCTTCATAAAGACCAAAGAAAAATTAATTTTTTGTAATAAATATATTAGAAATTGTTTCGAGATAATTCTACGTTACTTAGAATGGGTGTCATATTACTGCAGCAGTATTGATAAAGTGGACTTGTAACTCCTCTTTCCTGATAAATAAAATATTTCGGAGTGATTTTAGGTTTTAGAGTCCCGCTGTATTTTGTTCCCGTTTCCTTAACCCTTCGTGTGTAAGGTAAAAAAATATAACACGGAGCGTAAGGTGGGTGTAATATACCCGGAAGGCAAATTTTAGTAAAATTTAATTATTTTAAGTAAATACTTAGTTGTTTATGTAATATATATATATATATATATATATATATATATATATATATACCATTTGTCATTGTTTTATACGCAGATTAAGTAAATATTACAATTTAAAGAAAATTTTAAGTCTTATTATCAAAGAAGTAAACAGCATTATATGTTTTGACAAACAAAAATAATCTCTATTTTGCTAGTGAATTGGAAAAGTACATGGTAATAATAAACATAAAATAAAAAATTAGAAAATAAAAAGGCAGAAAAAAATATTGTATAGCTCAAACAGTTGTTTGATCTTCATATCTCCTATTTATCTTTGAGACAATTTTCGCATGTGAAGATAGCGTGCTCCATACACAAATACATGTTACAGTGGTAACAAGTTAATCTGGTCTTCCTATCTTTGCACGTTGGACATTGCTGACACCTTTTCATGATTTTTGCCACTTTGTTTTGGGGTGGAGTTGATGGTTCACCTACCTGATCAGCTATCCTCTTCTTTAGATCGTTGGGTAGATGAACGTTAGTTTTTCTATTTTTTAAATGATCTGAAATCAAAGCTAAGCCTAAATTACGAAATGTGTGATAATTCGTACATAACTGATCCACAATGTCGACACCACATTTTGTTTGATTATAAAATGTAATCATTTCGGGCTTCTGCTGCTCCAATGTGTCTTTGTCAATTTTGTCGTCATGATGCAATGTAGACATAATAAACACTCCTTTTCTTGGTTTTGGTACATAAGAGACTAGGGTAACGTCATTCTGGAAAACAAATATAGAACTAGGACACTTCCTCTTTTTCAGTGTAAGTAGTGTTGGTGGAATCTGTGTTTTGTTTTTACGTAGAGTCCCGACAGAAGTTAATCTGTGGTCATTGAGCAAATGCGTCAGAAGCGGATAACTGGTGAACCAATTATCAAAAGTAATATTTCTGTTAGTTTTTGAGATTGGTTGGACCAGTCTATGTACGAAGTCCAATACAGTATATCCAAGAGCGCACGGACCTGGTGGTTGTTTCCCTTGATAGATTTCTAGATTGACAACATAAAAGGTTTTTGCATCCACTAAAGGAAACAACTTTATGCCATATCTCGCCGGTTTTTTTGACATATACTGGCGAAAACTACAACGGCCTCGAAATGACAGCAGCTGTTCGTCTATTGTTAGATATTCTTTTGGGGTATACGTTTTTTGGCAGTTACTCACAAACTTTTCAAAAAAAACATCGAATAGGTGCTAATCTGTTTTTTTTTCGATCGTCTCGGGTAGATCTATCATCAAAAAGCACACAGTTTTGTAGAAACTGGAATCGCTTAAGAGTCATAGTTGTGCAAAAAATATCTGCACCAGCTCCGTCACTTCTCCAAAGATGATTTACATTTTGCCTGTCTGAGTGAAATAGTCCATCTAAGTACAAAAAGACCAACAAACGCTCTCAATTCAGACATCTCTGTATCTTTCATAATACACTTTTTTGTGTGTTCATTTTGCAAGAAGTTCTTCTACAATTTATTTGCGCATTTGTGTGAAGTAAAATATCTTGCAGCATTCCTTCACTAATAAAAAGATTCCAGCAATCCAACACACTTTTGGCATTTCTTGATTCGCGCTTTACTCCTGGTAAATGAATAATAATATTTTCAGATCGAGTACGTACATTGGGCCTGTTGGGTGTAGACGTCCATTTTGTGCCATCCTTTCCAAACAAAAGGGGAACACCTTCATTTTCGGTTGTTTGTGGCATATCAATCTCAGTGTCACTTAAGTCATCTTCGGTATCACTATTAGTACTTCTTTCACTAATATGATCAATTTCGTCTTCACTTTCATCCTCATCGTCACTTGTTAAATTGTCTGCTTCGTCACTTTCAACATCCCTTAAGAGATCTAACAACCTCTTTTGTTCAGCTTCATAAGACATTGTACATAAATATATCAAAAATACAAAAATTATACCGAAATTCCTACAAACGTACTTTGACTAAAAATGTTCCGTCGAACGTAAGGTGGGTGCAATATACCCAGCACCGCTTTCAAACACAAATGCACTCGTTGCCTGATCAAAGTCCACTGAATTGGTCTGACTATTAGATACCTTAAACACTGTTGAGCAGCTATTAAGACCCACATAAATATAATCATGCATATTACAAAAATATAGAGGTTTAAAATTTGGACTGGGTATGACATACCCTACCTTGCGCACGGAGGGTTAATTTATGCATTTTTTTTTAATAAAAGAAATGTTATTGCTGCTACACATAAAATAGTTAATATCGTAATTGATGCTAATTCTGAAATTCTGTTCTTCGATGGACGTCATCTGTTTAGCGATTCCATCGATCTGACATAAGTCATCGAAATTTATTTCTGATATTTTTGGAGTTTGATTATTTTGAACTGTTTGTCTAATTTCTATTATTGACATAAGCACTGGTTTGCCTTCACTAATGCTCTTCTCCATCGAAAACTTGACATCTTGAATTGAAATTTCGCATCCATCTGGTATTCTCGTCAGTGTTGGCACTTGTACATTTGAAACTCTAACTGTACGTTCTTTGCTTCACGTGCCAAGTAGAGGTATGTAGGAATAATTATTACTTTTCCGCCCAACCTATCTGATAGGCGAGAAAAGTATTGGTTTACCCCAAAAAAAGCTGAAATTTTGGATTTTTTTGAGTTATTTTCTGTTTTCCAGCAAGAACAATACAAAATAAACGGTTTTAAAAAATAAAACAAACATTTTCGCATCTGTGAGACGCCCTGAACAATATTCTATCATTGTGACATGTTTGCACTTCGGGGGCTATATCGTGCTAACAACCCGAAATTTCTTCAAAAATAACCAAAAATGAGGTACTTCAGTTACCATAGCACCCACTGTACTAGCTTGGGGAGCTGAAAATCAATAAGGATCATCTATAAGGTGCGCTGAAAATATTGAATAATAAAATTGGTCACTACTACTGTATCTGAAAATTCTCCAAAAATTACGAAAATTTGGTACTTCAAGTACCATAGCACACGTTGTACTGCTTCCAGTGAGCTTAAAATCATTAGGTTCCATCTATAAGACGTCCTGAACAATATTTGATCATAAAACTGGTGCCTTTTTGCACTCCGGAGGCTGTATCGTGCTAACAAACTGAAATTTCTCAAAAAAATGACAAAAATGTCGTACTTCAAGTACCATAGCACCCGTTGCACTAGACCTGGTGTGCTGAAAAACAATAGGGTTAATCTGTGAGATGTCCTGAACAATATTCAATCATAAAGTTGGTCACTTTTCATATACTTCGGAGGCTGTATCATGCTAACAAACTGAAATTTCTCAAACCATGACAAAAATGTCGTACTTCAAATACCATAGCACCCGTTGCACTAGATCTGGTGAGCTGAAAAGCGATAGGGTTCATCTGTGAGATATCCTAAACCAAATTCAATCATAAAATTGGCAACATAGTGCACTGTGGAGGCTGTATCGTGCTAACAAGACATGTTACGAAAACTGACCGATGACGACGACGACATACACACAGGATTTTTTTCTAAAAACCGTTTTTTCGTGTTGTTGTTGATGAAAAACGTAAAAACAACTCAAAAAAATTCAAAATTGCATATTACTGTTTTAAATGAGACTTACTGTTATATGGAAACAGTAAGTTTCATTTAAAACAGTAATATGACTAGATTCCACGAAGTAAGGGCCGATACAGTTAATTTCATTCAAAAATCCAACTTTTTTTGGGGTAAACCAACACTTTTCTCGCATATTAGATAGGTTGGGTGGAAAAGAAAAAAGGGTTTTTAGAAAAAATATATGGTTTTACAGATTAAAACTGACTTTTTCGCATCTATGAGATGCCCTGAACAATATTTTATCATAAAATTGTCATTTGTACACACTTCGGGGGATGTATCGTGCTAACAAACCGAAATTTCTCCAAAAATGTAGTATATCTGGATGTATAGAACCCGTTTTTCTCCAAAAATGACCAAAAATGAACCAGGTACCATAGCACCCGTTGTACTATCTCTAGTGAGCTAAAAATCAATAAGGTCCATCTGTTAAGTGCCCTGAACAATGTTCAATCATAAAATTGTTGACTTGTATACACTCCGGAAGATGTATCGTGCTAACTAACTGAAAATTCTCCAAAAATGACAAAAATTTGATACTTCAAGTACCGTAGCACCCGTTGTACTGGCTTTGGTCAGCTGAAACTCAATAGAGTTCATACTTGAGACGCCTTGCAAAATATCCAATCATAAAATTGGGCACTTGTATAGACATAGGAGGCTGTATCGTGCTAACAAACTGAAATTTCTCCAAAAATTACAAATATGTCATACTTAAAGTATCATAGCACCCGTTGTACTGACTCTGGTGAGCTGAACATCAAGAAGGTTCATCTGTGAGATATTCTTAACAATATTCAATTATAAAATTGTTGACGTGTGGTACTCCGGATGCTGTATCGTGCTAACAAGCTGAAGTTTCTCAAAAAATGGCAAAAATGTCGTACTTCAACTACCATGGCACCGGTTGTACTAGCTCTGGTGAACTGAAAATCAATAAAGTTCATCTATGAGATGTACTGAACAATATTCAATCATAAAATTGTTGACTTGTTGTACTCCAGAGGCTGTATCGTGCTAACAAGACATGTGACGAAAACTGGCCGACGACGACATTACACACAGGATTTTTTTCTAAAAACCGTTTTTTCGTGTTGTTCTTGATGAAAATAGTAAAAATAACTCAAGAAAATTCACAATTCCATTTTTTTTCGGGGAAAACTAATACTACCGCTTTTCGTAACATGTCTTGTTAGCACGATACAGCTTCCGGAGTGTAACAAGTCAGCAACTTTATAATTGAATACTGTTCATGACATCTCACAGTTGAATCTTATTGATTTTCAGCTCACCAGAGCCAGTACAACAGGTGCTACGGTACTTGAAGTACGACATTTTTGTAACTTTTGGAGAAATTTCAGTTTGTTAGCACGATACAGCCTCCGGAGTGCAATAAGTCACCAACTTTATGATTGAATATTGTTTAAGACATCTTACAGATGAAACCTATTAATTTTCATGCCACCATGGCCAGTAGAACGGGTGCTATGGTACTTTAACCCATTAACACCCAGAACTTTTTTCCGTAAAAGCTATTTTTCTTGAAAATTAGGTGGAGGCTATGCATAATTAGGTTGAAACAGTTTAGTTTTGGACAAGTCATGTTTGTACTGGAATTTTCATAATACTCTGATACCATATGGTATCACTGGGCATTTGCATTACTACTATAGTGGTTATAAAAAAATATAGTATTATTTTCAGTAGATATAATAATGTATGATATTTTGAAAAACAAGAAATACACAGACCTACATCACATTTAGAGCACATCGTTCTTTCGAAGGATTTACAATTTGTTCCTGCACAGCGTCGTCTGTTGCATGATACAACGTAATGAAGCATACCATCATAGCGAAATCGGAATTGAAGTTCTTGCATGTCCTAGCGTTTTTGGTCCCGTAAAAGCGGACAACTTTACCCATTGGGTCCAACTTTGCCCACAAACATCATAACTTAAAAATCATGGTTTAACTATCTGGCAGCATTGGCAATGAAACTGAACACCCCAAATATGTTCTTACAACTGCAGGTGTTCGCCATTTGGATGATTGAACGGCTAGTCGATTGCTTGTGATTAAAAAACGCCAAGTAAGTTTATGCATATTTTTGACAGTTTTGAGGGTTAAAAGTTAGAATACGGTATACTGATTCTATTTATTATTTTAACTCTGAATTATTTGATAGTTTTTTAAGATGATAGTGCATGCCAGTTTCATCATAACCTCAAATATAGCTGAATATTATGGAAATATGAAGTGGGCAATGTTGTTCGCAAAAGGGCAATGTTGCCACTAGTTGTTTTTTATTTGAGAGTTCAAAAAATATTGTGGTAATTTAATAAATTTCCATTTTAAAGTAGTTGGTAGTTTTTTTAAGTTTTTCAATGTAAACTTTTCTAGCAGTCAAACTTTGAATTTTCAGAAATGGTGCGACACCGAAACAGGAAGAAACTAGAAGCCCGAACGGACCGAAGCTATACAGACGATAATTTGGCTGACGCCTTGGATGCAATAAGTAAAGGAATGAGTTCCAGATAAGCCGAAGCAACGTTTCAAATTCCAAGACGAACGCTGCTTAACAAAATAAAGAACAAACTTCCTTCGAGAGTTGGACACCCTGCCGCCATTAGCGAGCTGGAAGACACCTCGTTGACGTGCTCATTGCCTGTGCTGAATTTGGTGCTCCTCTTACTCAAGTAGAACTACGCATGATCGTTAAACAGTATCTAGACAAAAAAGGAACAACTCTTTTATATTTTACCAATAACTTACCTAGTCCTGCATGGGTAGAATAATTTATTACAAGATATAAATCTAAGCTTACCAAACGGCCCTGTCAAAATATGAAAAGAAATTGAGCGAAAGTAACAGAAAAATATATAGAGCTCTACTTTGATAATCTAAACCAATTTGAGTGATAATCCTGGAGCACCGAAATGTATATTTTTCAAAGGAACAAAATATCCAGAGAGGTATAACAATTTCTCAAAATCTGATATATCGTTGATGTTCTCTGCTACTGCGTCTGGTGAAATGCTGCCGATATACGAGTATGTTGTCTACACGGCGGAACGCCTATATGACCGATGGGTGTCAGGAAGACCACCCAAAACTGTTCATAACAGAACGAAATCTGGATGGTTTGATGCCGCAACATTCCAGGATTGGTTTGAGAAAATCGTAGTTACTTGGGCTAGAAAAACACAACAGCCGAAGCATATTAACATAGATGTGTTACAGTCTTATCAAAGACTTAACATACGTTTTGTGTTGTTGCCACCAAACACAATTCAATTGACGCAGCCATAGGATGTAAGCTTTTTCCGACCTGCCAAAGGTGCTTGGCGTAAAATTCTGACTGATTTAAAATCTCAATTGCGTCGATATATGTATATTTCCTCAATTATTGACAAAGCTGTTGAACGAGTAGGCAGATAACTCTCAAAAGATATTCAGAGTGGATTTAGGGCCTGCGGAATTTATCCATATAACCCTGATGGAGTATATAAAAAAAAGCCAAATGAACGGTTTGAAAAAAGAGTAAAAGATAACATTGATAAAACATTCTTGGAATTCCTCAAAAATCAACGTAATCCTGGAGAGCTGATTAAGAAAGGGAATAAAAAGGCATTAAAAATTCAACCTGGTTGTTCTGTGACATTTGAAGAAATGAACAAAGAAAACATGTATGTAGAAGAAACGCCAGTTGAAAATAGAGATGATGAAAATGAAGGTGATAATGATGAAATGACCGAGGTAAAAGAAGTGTCCGTTACAGGTAAACATGATAATAATGATCATGACAAGATGTTGACATGACAAGAGGTTGAAGATAATGTTGCCGATTTTGTGTCAAATGATATAGATGAAGGCACGTACATAGTTATACAATTTTCATCAAAGAACACTGTGCAATATTTCATCGAAATGGTGACGGAAGTTACAAATGATGACCAATATACCTTAGACGATAGATATATTGTTAAGTTTATGAAAAAACCAGCCTCGGATATGTCTTTCCGGATATTGACGACACATCCTTAATTGACTCTTCCGACATAAAAGCAATTCTTCCAACTTCTGCAATTGGTAGAAGGGGCACAGTTTCATTTAAAGAAAACCTAGCAAAATTTAGTTATAAAAATAATATTTTCATAATGTTTTACAAAATTTTAAAATTTCTTCAAGTTCTGTCTATAGTTCTATAGTTTATATACATTTATTTACACAGCTTTGAAGTTTATTAGATTGTAACAACGATTGATCTCAATTTGTAATGGAAAGGCTGTTATTTTTGTTTATTTTTAAGAATAAACGTTAATTTTTTCAAAATTTCGTCGACTTCTTTCGAACTAACTTGCGTATAGTGTAATCTTGAAACTGTTTACAACTGTTGTGCTGGGTGAAGTTGTCCTGAAAGCGTCTAACAATGCTCATTAGCAATATTCTTATAGGCGGGCAAAGTTGTAGGTAACCTGTACAACTTTGTTCACCCATAATCTTATTTTTTTCAGGTTTGGCAAGTATAATTATGGAAAATATTCTCACAACTTAATGCGTGATATGGGTATATATAATCGTAAAATGGGTAGTTTGAGATTTCATAAAGTTCAATGTTTACTTATAAAAAACTGTAAAAAAGTGGGCAAAGTAGTCCACTTTTACGGTACCACTCCGTATCTCGACAAGAACACTTGTACAAGTTGGATGTTTTGAGATGATTTGTCCTGTACAATAATGAAAATTTCCAAAATCCAGGTGAATATCGACCAATATCAGTTTTTGCTACGTAGTTCAATCCTATAGGGAGCAACACGTTCATCCATGAGATCTGTTCCACCCATATTATGGTTATATTTGATTATATACAGGGTATCCCATTAAAAAAAATATTATTTGTTGTATCCCCTCAAATTTGCACGCGACTGAACTTTTGATAGCATTTAAATAAAATTTAACTGTAACCAAACAACTTTTTTTTTCTAAAAACAATAACAGCGGAGATAGAGGATGGGTAATTTGTAATGAATAACCCTGTACGTTATTAGTACAAAATTGTACCTCATTGCTAAGAACCACAGGAGGTTGAAGCTCTAAACAACAAGCATGCTATCTACTGTAATTAACAGTTGAATGTTTGTGCAATGATCATCTTTTCAGCTTTTTACCTTTCCACACTTTTGACAACATATACTCTGTGAGAATACAATAAAATACAAAGTGTTAATAGAATTTTGCATATTATCATTTATTTCCTCAATGATTCAGTTTCTAATATCTTCCTGTATGAATACATTATATTTATTTTGTGGTTTTTATGATTTTTTATATGATATGATCTTTCAGTAAACAATAAACTTCTTATCCAATCATATCTATAAACACAATAATGTTTTTATTTCCTATGCGGTTCGGAAATTGATAACATCTATAAAAGTACAATTGTTTGTATGAAATTGCTGTTTCTTATTGCATGGTGCTGTAATTAATAATCGAATTATTGTGAAATCGTTCATCTTGTAAACGTTTTGTGTTGATTGCATATATTGTTTATTTAAAAACGCTTTGATTTTTAATGATATTCTATATATGCCAAATTATACTACGTTTAACTATTTGATGAACGTGGCATTGCGTGTTGAAAGCATCACTTAAGTATAAAGCGCTCTTCGTCAACTCTGATTCCCAGTCTCTCCATAGATTTTCAAATTTGGTTCTTAAAAATCTCTAGGCTCCCTCCAACTCAACTCAAGAATACCTCTTTTTCTCCGTCCTTTTAATGTCCAATTCAGAATTTGTTTGGTCAATCGTTGGACATGACCTTGCCACCTTAACTAATCTACTCTCTCGTCTCCGTTAATAGCATGCTGAATTTTTATAACCTGTGTAATTCTCTCATTTTTAATTCTCTCATACTGTTGAGTGATGTAGGCGAGCTCAGGTTAACACCAAAGTAAAATTTCAGAAATAGTTATTCATTCCGCATGCAATAAGCAAGGTACAATGATTATTATTATTCAGTGGCATTCTATCAAAATGCCCCGAAAATCCTTAGTTCCACCCTTTTTTTGTATTTCCATGTCACGTGATTTTATTGACTTTCATGTAATACTTCAACCAATCTCCTTCATCCAATAAAACAATTACAAAATATATTAGTTGTTTATAAAATAATGTGAAATAACTAAAATTGCAATTATACAAAAAATTTGTGTTATGTTATAAGTATAGAAGATAATGTTTATAATAATTTAATATTTTTCTTATTTATTTAAAACAGTTTATCCTGACGAGTGGGATAAATTTACACACCCGGTATGTTCAGTCAATTAATTTATTTATTCACTATATCCACTTATATTCACTTAGGCTAATTTATATAAACTACCTAGACTTAATTTATATATTTACTTGTTCAATGTTTATCTCACAAGATCAAATTATAAACTGACTTCTGCCGCTGATCGGAATTCTTTATATATTAAGTGCACTTTCTCTGGATAATTCTATATTGTGGCTTACACAAAAACAATCGGTTCCCTGGAAAAGTCTAGATAAGACTAGAAATGTCTATATAAGAATAGTCACAAAAAATAATCGTAAACAGTACGAAGAAATCCCGGCGCATTCAACAAAATTTTATCTTTCATACATGGCTTAGACAGAGTCGGATTCAGGGACTACACCAGTGTGCTATTTCATAACATTACCCCCTCCTTAAAAGGAAGTTCCTCCTGGAACTTCTGTTTAGCCGAAACTGGATGTTTAAATCGGCAACTGGACCCATGTCTGCATTTTCCGGTCGTATGGAAATAACAGGGCACCTTCTTCAACGGGTACCGATAACGGGGGTATAGCTGCAAATTATCATGTGGTCACCGGTATCTTGGAAGATCACCTATATCATGTTCCTGATGACTCGCCAATCCAACTGGTTGCTCTTTATCCTGCGCATTGCCAGTTTCTCCACTTGGGATTCTAGAGCATGATCTCGAAGGCTTCGTAGTGCTTCCCATTCATCCTGGTAGGTGGATCAATTTGGAAATTTATTTCTAGTTACCAGGTAGAAGATGTACTGCGAACTTTGTCTCAGTATCTTGCCAGGGGCTGGCATCTGATCTTCAAGTTTATCTAACTTTTCTCGAAAGACGATTGCCAACCCTCGTGCGTGTTTGTTACTGGCGGAGATTTTATATGCTAGTGAGTACTCTTCCGGGAGCGTGAACAAATCTTATCTTTGTTCTGTAGTGACTCCGTATCTTTCCCGGTACCTCCGTATGCGCCCATAAATTCTTCGAAGGCTGGGTCAGTCTCTTGTTGTAGATGGTTCACCCCTTCCTCTTTGTCATAGGGATTCCAACATTATATTGTTTCATAGGCGCCTTTCTCTTGCGATATGGTCCATTACTCGTAGCACAAGCAGTAGGGGAGACCGGGGGAATGGTGGCCCCTTAAGCTTTATTGATTTTTTTTTTATTATTTTTTCTATATACCTTTAAAACAAGGGAATCATTGAAATAGATCATCTTTCACTCAAATCTTTATTCACATGTAAACAAAAAATAATAAAACTTGTTACCCCAACTAGTTGGGGTAACGGTGACATACGGCCACTATTACCCCAATAAACAGATAAAAGTTCTCTAAGCACAATAATCGCATATGTATGTTTTTTTTTTCGGTAACGGTACATACCTTATGAGCCCAATTTCCACAGTAGTTACACATTAACCATACCTCCCCATTTTTTCCGAATTCCCCGCACATTAAACATATGTCAGTCCCATTCGCATCTTTGTTCTTGTATTCGTCATCATTATCTTCGTCTTCGGAACTCATTTCCTTGTAAGTTTTCTTATTCTTTCCTCTAGATAACTTTATTTTTTTCTCAACGTCAGGGTTTTCTTTGTGGTCGTCAGAAGCGTCATGGGAAAAAATTTTTCTTTTATAGACCCGTTTCGCACCAGGCTTCGCATGTTTTTGCTGTGCTAGTAATTTTTCCTCAGCCTTTTCTTGGAGAACGTCTTTTTTGGGGTGAACGTGATTATTTGGGAATACTGTTTTGCAGTCGCCCTCCTACTCCCGCTAGTTTTGGATTTTGATGGTCCCGGTAACGGTAAAATTTCGTGGAATGACTTTTCAATGTCTGAATATTGGGGTTCTGATGGCTCTGCTACTCCCAAAGGTTTCTCGTATGCTAGGGGATGACACGACTGAGAAGCTAGAACTATCTGTCTTTCGGGAATTTCCTGACGTTCATGAATAACAGGAACGTCATTGATAAGACCATCACAACCATCAGTGTTGTTGGTTCTTTGAAGTGCAGCTGGATCATAGTCTTCTTCAGTAAAGACGTCTAGATAATAGGAACATATTCCTGTATCTTGGAACTCTTTTATAGCTTTTTCTGGAGTAGCTACCCTAATAAATGCATCATTGAAAAGCTCTGCAACTTCAAAAGGGGTTATTTTTTCATGCGGGTGATTCCTTAAATACTTACAGCATTCGGAATTGAACGCCGTCTTTAGCGGGCCGTAAAACGTGACATCAAGTGGCTGGATCTTATGTGACGTCTGCGGAGGGATGGACAAAAGAACAACACCGTTGGCTTTGTAAAATTTATAAGCTTTTAGGGTAGAGTGAGTGGAATGGTTATCCATTATCAGGAGATCCTGGATCATCTGGACTCACTTTCACAAATTTTTGGAAATGTTCTAAATACTGCAGGAACAGGTCTTCTGTGACCCACCCTTTGTCCGAACAAGTGAACAGAGCCCCTGCTGGACCCCCCTTTTGGAGTTGCGGATTCATTCTTTTTCGCGCATAAATGAACATTCGTGGTATATAAATTCCGGTTGCGCTGAAAGCGCACACTACTGTAATGTTTCGGCCTCTTTCCCAACTTGTGGCAAACCCAACTTGTTTTAGTCCCTTCTTGGCTAAAATTTTTCCTGGCGTCTGAACTGTAGAGATTCCTGTCTCATCAGTGTTAAATATTCTATGGGCCTTGAAATTATACTTTGTTTACACTTGTTCTAAATTCTCAAAAAATATGGCGACTTCTTCCTTATTAAAAGGTATTATTCGATTTATTGATGTTGCTTCAGGTTTACGGAGAGAATTTATTTTCATGAATCCCCACAGCCAATCAGCACCGGCACTTTTTGAATCTTTAGTAAAAGGACAAGGCAGGTGATTTTTTACAGCATATCCATAGGCACATTTTTTGATTTCTTGTCTGGAAATTCCGTAGAAAAGTTTTTGAAGATGAATAACACGCTGAACTAAAAAATGTTCTTCCTCGACTGAAAATACCGGTTTGCGCCCTAAAGAAGGACCAGCATCACTGTTTTGTTTCAAACGCTTTTGCAGGGTACTTCTCGGAATGTTGAAAGCTCTGGATACCTCCCTAACACTCCTACCGTTCCTAATTGCAGTGATAGCTGCATTTAGCTGGTCACATTTCCAACTTCCTTTTTCAGTTTGCCTGCGATAGGTCCTTGGCATCTGCAAAACGTATTAACTATCTCAACTGTGACTCTTTTATTCTCTGAAAGAAAAATTATTGATGTTCTCAATAATGATGGGTTAATGGTGGCCGGCTCCCATTACCCCATAGCAGCCGGCCACGATAATCCCAAAAAACACGTGTTATAATAACAATAACGAAAAAATACTAAAACTAAACAAATTGCTACTTATGATTGGTTCTCCGAAGTCTATTAATAACAAAAGAATACACAACATTCAGTTTTAGAAAAATCGAAACAATAATCTGAATATCTAACCTATCAATTAAATATTTGTTACATATTGCTCCACATACAGAGATGGCGCAACGCTGTCCTGTTGTGAAATAAAAATTTGGGGATATTTGGGGTGGCTCCTATTACCCCGGAGGCCACCATTCCCCCGGTTACATTTCTTACACCAGTCCTTCACATCGTCGGAGGTCGGACTCGCTGAAGGGTTGTATTCACTCCCAGGTGACCTCCCGATGGACTGTCGTGTAACTTCTTCAGTACCGCAGCTACTCTCGTTCTTAGAATAACTAGCTGTCTCCATATTTCGGGACCATCATCGTTTTCAAGGACCTTCTCAACAGCCCTTCTTTCTGGACAAATGAGTCCCACTGAGCCCAATATGCCTTGAGTGTCGGTGAAAATCTTGACACTTCTTGCCAGGTAGGTCGCCGATTTTCTTCCTTCCATTGCCGAATCTTCTTTGAGTCCCACTGAGCCCAATATGCCTTGAGTGTCGGTGAAAATCTTGACACTTCTTGCCAGGTAGGTCGCCGATTTTCTTCCTTCCATTGCCGAATCTTCTTTAGGTTAGGGTCATTCTCCTGATATTCTCTGATCCTGGTGGGTGACCATTCTTCGTTGACTACAGTAGTTCTTGAAACTGCAGCTTCCTTAGATCCCACCTTGTTGCATTGGGAGCAGTCTGTTGGGCACCGCCGTCTGGACAGGGAGTCGACATTTCGGTGATTCACATCAGCTCGATGTTCACCCCTATCTGATTCGTAGTGTGCCATTTCGAAATAATAGATACAGTTGTTAATATTTTTGATGAATAATTAATTGTACAACAATATAGAGATTTTTGCCCCAAGCCTACAATAGTCCCTGGAGTGCAACAAGTCACCAATTTTATGGTTGAATATTGCTCAGGACATCTCACAGATGAACCCTATTGATTTTTAGCTCACCAGAGCAAGTACAACGGGTGCTATGGTAATTTTTTGAGAAATTTCAGTTTGTTAGCACGATACAGCCTCCGGAGTTCAAGAATTCACCAATTTTAGGATTGAATATTAATCAGGACGTCTCACGATGAACTCTATTTTAGCTCACCAGAGCCAGAACAACAGGTTCAATAGTACATTATGTACGACATTTTTGTCATTTTTGGAGAAATTTCAGTTTGTTAGCACGATACAGCATCGGAAGTATATACAAGTGAACAATCTTATGATTGGATATTATTCAGGGCGTCTAAAAGATGAACCCTATTGATATTCAGCACACTTAATCCAGTTCAACGGGTGCTATAGTACTTGAAGAACCAGATTTTTGTCATTTTTGTAAAATTTTCAGTTTGTTAGCACGATACAGCCTCCAAAGTGTATACAAGTGACCAATTTCATGACTGAATATTGTCCGGGTTGGGTAAATTATCCCACAGGATATAGCCCAAATAGGAACGAGAAGAAGAAGAATATTGTCCGGGGCCTCTAATAGATGAACCTTATTGATTTATAGCTCACCAGACCTAGTACAACGGGTGCTAATGTACCTGAAGTGTCACATTTTTGGTCCTTTTGGGAGAAATTTCGGGTTGTTAGCACGATACAGCTTCCGGAGTGTATACATGTGACCCATTTTATAGTTGTATATTTTTCAAGGTATCTCACAGATGTACCCTATTGATTTTCAGCTGACTAGAGCGAGTACAGCGGGTCCTATAAATCCAGATATACTACATTTTTGGTTATTTTTGGAGTTATTTCAGTTTGTTAGCACGATTCATCCCCCGAAGTGTATACAAGTGACAATTTTATGATATAATATTATTTAGGGCATTTCATAGATGCGGAAAAGTTTTCATCTTTAAACCCGTTTATTTTCTTTCAGAGGTCAGACTTACTGCTGTATTTTGTTAAAATCTTAACTATGCTGTTATATATACTATGTTCGTTATTCTTTCCAATGTTGAGGTTCCATAATATATCATTTATTTGTCGGTCTGCTATTCGCCTTTTGTTATTTCTATGTGTAATTGCTTCATCCAACCCACCATTATTTGTAATAAAAATTCCTGAGTTTTTGGACTTTGTACAATATCTTATTATTTGTTATTATAGTTCTTCTATCATCATATCTCGTAGTACTGCTCCAATACTCATGTATCCTATCTTACTTACGTTTACTTTTAATTCCAATTTCCTATACTCTCCTCTTCCGCGTCATGTATTCCGAATCATTATAGTCTCCTGCTTGATCGTACAGAAACGTAAATAATCAACCGTGTGTGTTCGGGTGCGTAACGAAGGTAGTTGAAACACAAACATTATCAATTTAACATCATTCTGAGAAGTCGTTTCAATTGATTCGACGATTTAATGAAAATGAATTCACGTATTAGTAATATTTCATGGGATACCAACTAACACTGTAAAAACTCATGCCTCTATGTGGCTACGGTTTTTCGAGTTTTGTAAGATAACAGGACATCATTTGAAGTAAGATACCAAAGTTGATGAATTGGCTATTATATTGAAAAACTGGGGATTCAATATGCGGAAGAAAGACGGAACAAAATATAAAGAAGGAGTGGTGACGACAAAATGAGAAGCATGATAATAAAACTGCTAATAATATATCTTCATCTGCCGAATTGTCTTCACTAAATACCAATGTCTCATCTAATATAAATCAATGAGAAACAAACATTTATAACCTACACAAATTGCAATTTTCATCACAATTGTACGGATACAAATCAAAAATATGATTTTCTCTATTTCTCCTACTTATAGCCAAAAATATTAAATTTAGGATTTATTGTTTATTGCTTTTTTGCATTTTGCCAAATAGTTTCATGGTCAATAAATTGATAAAAACAATTATGAATTTATTCTGCATTCAACTAATTTTGAAGCAAAATCATGCTCAAAATATTTCGACAGCATAATCGATTAAATTCATAGGGATAGGGATATAATATGTGACAGTTTTCTTCTTACTTTGAACTTATTTTAATCTATGCACTTGCAATTCTACTGGAATCTAGACTTGCACAAAAAACGGATCCTACTTTTTCTGAAATCATTTTCTTTTTTGTTCAAGGAGTACTTATTTAGCAATTTTTCGGATATATGAACATTTCGGGAGTTTCATTTTTATTCTTAAACCTAAATCAATCTCCCTCTTTAACTAGACTATATAATTAACAAATATTTGAGAACATTTCTGAGAACCTGTCTTGAGAGAAAACAGATATAAAATAATTAAACAAAATAACAAGCAGTATTTGTTTTGGTAAACCTGTTTCTAATTTATCCAAGCCAGATAATAAAATTTGTTAAGTAACAGTGGTCATAAAAAATAATTAAGAGAAAAAAGTATTTATTATTTAATTAACACATTTAGGAATTTTAAATGGTATTTTTGAATAAACCCTGTGTTCCCATGTCCATGGTCATGATTTATTTATTGCTCATACTATTATAATAACTTATCGACAGAAGAATCGAGTTGGTATTATTAAAAAATATCTACATTTCATCTTTGATCTATATATTTCTATATAAATCAATGATACGACGCAAAAAGAATTTATCTGTTACTGTATCTCTCACTGTCTATTGAACCTTTGGAAAAGCAAGCTTAACTCAAGAAATTTTACCACCGCCATAAATACTTATACCATATCTGCTTTTCATTACTCCTCAGGAATAAATAAATTGATTCAAAAGGAGTTAGCATTAAACAGAAAGAACAAAATACAGAAAGCATCATTCAAAGGTGTCCATGGAAAGAATAATTTTAGTTAAAGAAAAGGGAGGCAGAGGAATAAGGAATGTTGTGTTTTCAGCAAATTACACACTTGAGAAGTTTTTCCATGTACAGCTCTCATCGATATCAGCGGTTTTCTTGAACCGTCGGTGATCTGTAGCCTGGACTTTAGAGGGTAGCAACTTCTTAATCAAGAGCGGATGTAGAGGTCCACGTGCGAGCTGCAGAAATTCAAGACTTAAATTTCATTTCGAACACTTAAAAAAAGTAAATATAAATAATAGGTGCTTATACCTATTAGCAATAATAAACAATTGCAAATGAAAAACAATTATGATCAAAAAATTCAAACAAAATGCAGTAAGCAATTATAATATGAGCTCATTCCTATTAGCAAAAAATATATCAAAAATTGAACAAAATCAGTTGTTGGTACCGTACAGAAATCCAATAATATACAAAACATTAATTAGAGGGGTAGCCTCTACCAAAATATGAGATGCTAAATTAAAGGGGTAACCTCTACTAATATATGAAATACTAACATCTCAACGATAAGATAAGAGAACAACTAATAATCACTAAGTGTGATATAGGGTGGATTGGATCTCAGGTACAGTAAACTGAAAATGTAAAAAAACTGAAACAACTAAAAAGAAAAAAGGAAAACGTATTAGAAGAGCAAGATTCACTCTGAGTCATAAATGGATGAGATCATCAACCGTGCAGAAAAAGCCTCGCGAGCGATGTTAATCGCGTCGTGGTAATATGTTCCCAACAATCAACTTCACATCCCTACAACTACCGAAGTGTAGACATGGTCGTCTAACAACTACATTCCTTGCAAGAGGAAACGAAAGAATTACAAAATCAAAAGAGGAAAAAAGAAAAAGTAAGAAAGAAGGAGAGAGAGAAAAGAGTGAAAGAAAATTGAAAAAAAATATATTAATTTTTTTCTGCAAGCTCGGGTAATTAACAAACCCCGCGTAATGTAGAAACTCCTCAACTAAACTGGGAATTTTCAAAGAAAATTCCAAAGAGAATAAATTATTGGATTTCTAGATCTATAACACCGTGATGCAATGCCCATGAGACACATCCTTCTAGTGCAATTACAACACAAGTCGCCAAACAACCCTTTTGGAAAAACGGCGTCCCGTAGATACGACACGTTATGGAATGATGACACCTCTGAAATTCAGCTTTCCACTTAAAGACGTCACACGACTAGCATACATGTCGAAACTTATTAACATTTATTTCCAAAACTGTAGAGGATTGAACACTAAATGTTCTGAATTTCTTAAGAACTCTTTGATTGGTGATTTTGATATAGTAATAGCAGTGGAAACATGGTTACAGGATGGAATGAATGATGGAGAGGTAATAGATTTAGGAAGGTACAATTTGGTAAGATGCGATAGAGATTTAGAAATTGCAAATAAAAAAACCGGCGGAGGTGTTTTTCTAGCAATTAAAAAACAATATAAAATATTAAAAGTTATTAAAAAACAAACACTTTTTGAAGCAGTTATAGTTGAAGTTAAAGCAAAAGGTTGCAGGTACGTTTTTTGTGGGGTATATATACCTTCTGGAAGTTTAATTAACGTGTATGAATCAGCTTTTGAATTTTTACAGAATAATATGGAAATATCCGATAATGTTTACATTTTTGGAGATTTTAATATACCTGATATAACTGGAATTAATTTTAATAAAATCATATCAAACGAAATACTTGAGAGTTTTCGTGATTTTATGCATTTTAATGGCTTCACACTATATAATAACATAAAGAACAAGCATGGAAGAACATTAGATTTAGTAATCTCTTCGGAGAACAATTTACATAATTGTACAGTTAATAGAGATTTTGTGCCATTTGTTAAAGAAGATGAATATCATCCTGCTCTTGAAATTTGTATTAAATGTATAACAATTGGAGGGGCGGGTAAAACCAGGAATAATATTGCTGAATATTGTATAAGATACAACTAGAAAAAAGCTAACTTTCTTACCTTAACGGAGCGTATCAGGGACGCGAGTTGGGATATGGTACTGAACGAAAATCTAGATGTGAACCGAGCTTTGAATAATTTTATAGAATTTGGAATAACAATATAGAGGAATGTGTCGCAAGATATGTTCATTACAAAAAATCTAAAATGTATCCCATTATGTTCAACAGCGATATAAAAAGTAATTTAAAAGAAAAAGAGAGGTATCGGAAACTAAAAAATATTTCCAGTTATTTTAATGATAAATACATAGAAGTGAGACGAAAAGTAACTAAGCTTATAATAATTGAAAAAAAGAAATATATTAATAAATTAGAGCAGGAAGTAACTTCTGATATAAATAATTTTTGGAATTATATGAAGAATAATAGGAAAAACCCTAATAGTGGTAAATTTATATATAACGGGGTAGAGGTAGCGGAGGAAAAAACTGCAGAAACATTTGCATCATTTTTCGCGTCAGTGTATGCTGACAAAAAAGCCTCTTACAATTTGCTCTTGAATTCTGACTTGGACGTAACAAATAATACATTCGTATTGAATTCGGTTAGTGAGTTAGAATTCGATTTGGCACTAAAAAAACTGAAACCCAAAAAGTCGGAGGGAACTGATGGAATACCACCATATATACTAAAGGCATGTGGCGAGTGGGTAAGTCAGCCTTTGATACATATTTATAACCTTGTTTTAAAAACTAGTATATTTCCCTCAGTCGGGAAAACAGGATTGGTATGTCCCATATTTAAGTCCGGTGATAAAATGAACATCGAAAACTATCGACCTATTTCAATTATGTGTGCCCCTGCCAAGCTTTTTGAAAAGATATTATATTGTAAATTGTATACACATGTTGAAAAGTATATAGTACCTCATCAACATGGATTTGTGTCACAAAAATCCTCTAATACGAACCTGTTTCTTTTTAGTAATCATGTATTTGAGTCATTAGAATGTAAATCTCAGCTTGATGTTATATATACGAATTTCAGCAAGGCATTCGATAAAGTTGACCACGACATATTGCTAAAGAAATTGGTTGGTTTTGGATTATCATATAACCTACTTTGTCTATTTAAAAGTTATCTAGAAAACAGATATATAGTTACTAAATACAACGGAATTGCATCGGGGAAATTTGAGGCAAAGTCGGGAGTACCTCAAGGTTCCAACCTTGGGCCGCTTCTTTTTGTACTTTTTATTAATGATTTGCCTAAAGTACTAGTATCTTCAAATGGCCTTATATTCGCAGATGACT
The DNA here is from genome assembly GCA_963921935.1 of Galeruca laticollis. NCBI lineage: Eukaryota > Metazoa > Arthropoda > Insecta > Coleoptera > Chrysomelidae > Galeruca > Galeruca laticollis. The sequence goes on from OY998177.1 coordinate 175,712,420, forward strand.
TCAAAGTATTCAAAAAGATAGAAGCAGTGAGAGATTGCGTTATGTTACAGAACATTAATAGGGTGTTTGAATGGAGTTATAAAAATAAATTAAATTTCAACCTACGCAAATGTTCTGTTTTACTTATAACGCGTAATAAGCAACCGTGTCTCTTTACTTATTTAATGGGGGGTCAAAGCTTGCAACGCTTTTACCAGACACATTGAAAATATAGTGAAGTCAGCTAATAAAATGTTGGGTTTTATAATAAGACAATCTCATATTTTTACTAATTTCAATACACTTAAACTTTTATACTATAGTTTGGTTAGGAGCAAGCTGGAGTTTGGCTCATTAATTTGGTTCACGGAACCTCAAAGTAATTTGAATAAATTAGAAAAAATTCGAAATAAATGTTTAAGCTTACTCTATTTTAAAAAGCATCACGTGTACCCTGACTACCAGATAATTAGAAGTACAACTCTCAGAAATGAATTTAAGATATTATCCCTTGAAAATAGACGACAACTAGCAGTATTGATATTCTCATATAATATTATAAATAATAGAGTTAACTCCCTGAGCTTTTGTCTTTGATTAGATTCAACGTGCCACCTAGACGAATGCGCCAGGTTACAATGTTTAATATTCCTTCATCATTCAACATCTCGAGATCACCTACGGTAAACATGTTTCGACTTGCGAAACGATTCAATACATTGATGGATCTAGAATGGACAGTTTCTTCCATAATTTTTCGCAAAACAATCTTGGAGCAGCTAATCTTTATATCTCTATGAAGAACTTTAAAGGTTGTGTCAATCCTCATACAATTCAATTAATCTTGGATAAACTATACGAATACAATTACATGTTTGTCTACATTTTGTAAATCTTATAAATTCTGTAAATTCATTTTATTACGTGAAAATGTATTATTTTGCACAATGTATATTATTACATATTTATTCATGTAATAAACCCGTAAGGTTTGTATGAATAATAAATAAATAAATAAATAAATAAATAAATAAATAAATAAATAAATAAATAAATAAATAAATAAATAAATAAATAAATAAATAAATAAATAAATAAATAAATAACGCCTGTCACAGAACTAGTCATTAACAAAAAACAAAATCCACGGAAATATTTTTTAGCAGGAAAGCGAAAACCTCTAAAAATTCCGTCATGTGAATGAAAATAAGCTTAGGAATATCTTGGAGTGACTTGGGATGTACAGCTCTCAGCGATATCAGCGGTGGTCTGGACTCTGGAGGGTAGCGGCTTCTTGATCAAGAGCGGATATAGAGGTCCACGTGCTAGCTGCAGAGCAGCAAAACCGAATATCACCACGCGCAAAATATATTTGCAGACTGGAGAATTATATTGCTTCTAATCGAGCAACGATACGATACAGGAAGAAGAAATCATCGAATCAGGGTTCATCGGTCAAATATGAGCTTGCGAATGTGAAAACAGCCTTTCGACTAGTTTTTAAAATATCTTAGTAAATAATTTCGAATTAGAGGTGGAAGTAACTGAAAATTAAGTCACGCTCCGAAATAACTTATGAAAAATTCAAAACATGTCGATCGACATGTTACAAGTTTACACAGAAATACTAAAAAAATGTAAGATCAATATTCAAAATAACGAGCCATACTACAAGTACAAACCTCCTCCAGTTATAGAAAATCAGTATGTCAAGATTTACTGGGATAAGACTATCATGACGGAATTCACAATAAGACACAACAAGCCCGATATCACAGTTATTAAAAAAAAATTAAAATAGTCAGTTATAAGGACTACCGACAGAAGTGAAAACTCAAACCAATGGAATAACTGCGTTCTTTTTTAAATTCTAGAATCAATTCTAGTCTGATTATATATCAATACTTTTTTTATAAAGTTTATAATAATTTTCATAATTCAAATTTCCTATAAAATTTTATAGAATGTTTAATTTTGCAGGTATCAGATATTCGAAAAATAAATAATATTTAATTTTTCAAATCAAATATCAATAACAATGTTGGAAATCGAATCGACAATAAATGCTTTGTTTTTATCAAACAATTATTATCGAAAACACCGATCACTGCATCTGCAAGAAGTGAATCGCCGGTAGCACCAGTAATTTTCCATTCATCGTTAAAATATCGCAGTTACCGATTCATCGCCCATCACTAAGAGCAATACGTCATGAACATGTCAAGGCCGTTAGTAACGCGAACCAATAAGTTTTTTCCCTTGCCAAAAATCGTTCAGCGCCGATAACGAACTTTTCACTTCAATAATCCAAGGAAGCTCTGATAGTTGACATGTCGGTCCCAAATAATAGCAACATAGAAGATAAATACAATGAAAATCTTAATAAGTATACTGAGCTGAAGACGGGTGTAAAAGAAATGTGGAATCTTGAAGAATTTAAGATCATTCCGATCGTTTTGCCTTGTGTAGGGGTAATTCCAAAGAAACTAGGTAGTTCCCTAAAAAATATTCATATTCCTGAGTCAAAGTGTCGAATAATACAAAGGTCTGTAATCTTGGATGCGACAAACATCGTGAGGCCTTTTCTACGTACACCCAACGAAATCTTGCCGCTGAGGTCGACTATCGCTGAGACAACCAATAAAAATAATAATAATGTGAAAAAACAAATAAAATAATTGAGTTTCAGTTTGGAAATATAAATAATATACTGGTACTGTACTAAAGATAGTTGTAACAATAACGGAAACATCGATTTTCACTGAAAAATTAAGAATGAATGAAGTTAAAGTTAAAAATAGTATAAGGAACGTTTTCAGTCTAAGTACAGTACAAATCATATAGGAACACGGAAGTTTTAAAATTATAATTTTTTTTTAAATTAAACAAAATAAAAAAGAAAAGTAATAAGGAACATTTTCATACAAAAAAATCCTATACAGGGTGCGGCTGTTAAAACCGTCGCTTAGAAAAATCTTGAAATCCAAAACGATTTCAAATCTGAAAATTGGTTTTAGAGATCTCTCTTATCAACGGCTGCAAGATGTAAAACATTTTAAAATTTTCATTTTTCCTAAACCAAACTAAAAAGTGATTATTAATCAACCTTATATTACGGACATGGTAATTACACGATTTAGACGAGCAGTATCTCGGAACTGGACAGTAGTACAGGATTGTTATTTTGGTGGTATAAAACAAATGCTGCAGCTTTTCTTTTGTTATTATGTTACCCAATGACAATTTTGTTTTGGCTTACGTGACATCAGATTCAAATTTAATGAAACCACCTGCATATTTTTACATCTTTAAGTTTTTGTCGATAACACGATTCCAACAAACTAGCTCACTTGTGGTCTAAAACGATTGTTCCTCGACACATAAGAAAATAAATCTCTCAGAACTAGACAGTTCATTTTAAATTTGTAATTAAAATACAATCCTGCAACATTATAATTGTATTTAATTAATAGAATGAAAACAAACTGCCCATTTCCGAGGTATTGCTTGTCTTAACCAACATGGGGCAAACATTTTTAATTAGCTGTAGCTCTTAAATTAGTCGTTTTCACAAGTGTGCTAGTTTGTTGGAATCGTGACAGAGAAATGTGAAAATATACACGTTGTTCCATTAATAAATTCGAATGTGATATAGTTACAAAAAGGTAATTGGTAAGATAATAACCAGAAAATCTGCAGAATGTGTTCTAATATACAGCCCCAAAAATTACAATTCTGTACTACTGTTCAGTTCCAAGATATTGCTTGTCTAAATCGACGTGGGACACGCTGTATAACGATTTGTTTTAACTTACGTGAAAAATAAGAAAATATTAAAAAAAAAGTAATGTAAGTTCTGCTATTAGAGTGTACATTCAAAGTGACCATCTGAAAATAAAATTGAATCTCTGAACAGCAAGATAGATTATCAGTTATCTTAACTTCATATGTTCATTAAAGGAAATTACATTGCTTGTATTCCATTGTAGGCCTCGCCTAATAGTGAAACAAGAAACCACTCACCGCACAAAGAAAGATCGTTCAGACATTCACTACACTCCAGACGTGCTGTTTGTTTTCAGTCATCCCGAATTTAAATAATTAAATGATGCAATTTCTTGTCTGAAACCAACTTAAAGGTCAGTCGAGCAACCCGAGTGTTATCGGAATGTGTCGAAGACGTGAATCAAAATACTTAGATAACTAAAGATTAATATTGAGCTCACTTACGATTAGGGATAGATAGTTAAGGGTAAATGATTCAATTCTAGAAACTTTTTCTATTAAGTACAAATTACCTGGTGACTAAGGTTTGTCGATCGCTTTAACGGACAAAACTAGCTATCTGTTTTTTTCAACTACTGATGAATAATGTTTCTACCACTAATAAAAATTTATTTGCAACAAGCGATTTTTTTCTAGAAAGTTTTTTTATTTGGACGTGTTTTCTCTGTGTATAATTTTCATGGATGAGGAAATATATAAGATTCATTTGTAATCAACAACTGAAGGTATAAAAAATAAAAATCAACGGAGATATCATTTGGTTAATTAACCATTAATTTTTCAATTTTTCCAAATTTTACCCGCCTGTAATCATCCAATCAGTTCGAGCGACGGCTCATTTTATTTGTAATTCAATTTCCTACGATATACCATCATCAATATTACTCAATTATTTTTAATGTTGTGAATAAAAAAAGAGATTCTTCGGCTTAAATCGTTAATAAAGTATTAAGAAATAATATCACTTTTTCCAAAACACTTCAAAAATAAAGTATGAAGTAGGATAGTTGTAGGAGTTCAAAAAACCTAATCTTTATTTAAAAAAATCAATACTAAAAGACAAAACGGTTATCCAAAAGAGAACTGTATTTAGCGAGATTCTTACTAAATTTGGAAATCTAAAAGAACTGGTCTTTATTGGCTTTGAGAGCTTTAAAACAATACCGTCTTTTCGGAAAAAAGTATCTTTCGTTGTCCAACGAAACCGAAAAATTGTGGGCAGTCGCTTAAAAAATACACCTTTACAACCCTCATCATTTACTTGGCCGACTTTGGCGATAAATAATCTGTATGATTGGTTTCCAAAAACCTTCATTAGTACAAAGTCATCAGGTAAAATATTGACTACAAACAAGGTCATGCTCTTCATCGTTATCGAAAAAATATATGTCACAAGAATCAATACTTTCTTGATAGGAGAGTGCTACTGATTCATCAGATGATGGATTCGTCGAAAACTTTCCTTTTGGCGGCATGAACTATAGCACTTTGAGGTTTGATCTTCTGATTTTTCAGTAATGCTTTCCCCTCCTTCTCTTTTTCTGCTTACTCCTTTTCTTCTTGTTCTTGTATAAGTCACTCCTTATTTGGTGTCGATGTTAGTAGTGTTGACTTCAAACTTGGTTCGTTTCCTTTTTATCTTAATTTTTTGGGAAGGGGACGAAATGACAAAGTTTGTAACTTGAACTAGAGCGTCAGCTATACTATACCATGTTTTTAAACTAGAAGGACCAATTTGAATTAAAGTTGGCAATTCTGTAGGTTCCGGATTGGTCAAATCGTAGCCGTTTTACTCAGCCCTTTGTACATATGATCGATCAATTGTGTAAACAATGTCCAATTTTTATTTATAGTGTTTTTGGTTTCTTGTTATTGTTTTATTAAGATATAAAATCAGTGTCAGGACTAATTTGAAAATTGACTTGGATACTATTCAAAGTACTACCAGACTTTTTCATTCGCCTCCAAATAATTGGAGGAGTTCTGTGAGTTTAGGCTACTTATCATCTACAGAGAAAGAAAACATTGTAAATCTGTATAAACAAATTTTTTATGTTCTACCAGAGACAAAGATGACTGCCATAGTGTTTAAAATAGTTAAAACGTTGGGTAAGTTATAGAAAATAGCACTTTTGTGTGAAATTAACGAGAACAAATTTTACTTTTTAGCATTTGCTAAATCAACGTACTATCACAAAAGATAGAAATACTGGAACAATTGTTTTGTTTAACCATCGTGGAAGTTATCCAGAAATTGTTGAAACATTCGATGACACAACTAGAAATATAATTGACGCATCATTCAAAGTTTCTTTTTTAAAAACGAAATCCCAACTTTGGAGCAAATGCCTCGTTCATTCTTACATAAAGTTATGAAAGAATTTGATTTTAAGTAGCAGCCAAAAATATTACATTCAAACAAAAATATGTCAGGAGCTTCAAATGAAAGTATTGGAAAATGTTGCAATATTCACTGGCAAAATTGTGTTGCACATATAAAAGAATATAAAATGTTCAAATTAGATAGGATTATGGATGATCTAATAGAACCAATAATCGTTTTTTCCTCTAGTGATGACAGTGAGGCAGATTCTGAGTGAATTATTATTTATACTTTGAAAATTTTAGTAATTTTTGAGTTAATAAATAATAGACAATGTAATTCATAGCTCACAGTTATTGTAAAATGTTACAAATAGTGTTTAATAAAACATTATGTAAATAGTTCAATGATTAAATTATTTGTTCACAAAATCTGATTTCAGTGTGATGATTAACCATAAAAGGTTTGTAATAATTATATTTATCTATTAAGTAGTGTTACTTATATTAAGATGTCATTAGAATTAAAACCATACAATTACCTTGTTCATCTTTTATTTTATGACTGATTACATTCACCTTAAAAACACTTCTTCTGTGTTGAGGTTATGCAACCCGTTATATGATATTGAGGTTATACAGTCAGTTATATTATGACATCTTCCCTTCCCAACAAAACCTCAACACATTGACTCATCAACAATAAAACAGACTTAATTGAAGTATTAATGCATAATAAAATCATTATATCTACTAGGCAGTTTAATAGTTCTAGAAGGCCTGACATTTCCTTGACTCTGAGAAGGACTATCTGACATTCTAGAACTGTGATTACTCATATTATGACCTGCATTCTCATAAGGTTTTTAACATTGAGACGGACTATCAGACCTTTCAGAACTCTGATTAGTCCCCTTATTTTCATCCAGCAAATTGTCATTACTGAAACTTGTTTCGTGTGAACTATCAACATCAAGCTTACGATTAATTAATGATTTTCTTAAATGATAGTTGTTTCTTCTGATTTGTCTTGACCCTGTATTTATTATATATGATCGATGACTAGAATACTTAGCTACTATTACTGCAGGATGCCACTCCTTGTTTTTTCTATATACATGCTCACCTTTTATAAATTTAACATTGTTTTTTGAGGTTTTGTTATAATACTTACCTTATTTCTTATTTCTTCTTTCAAGTTCTCCTTTTAATTTAGTTATTTTAATGACAGGTAATTTTGTTTTGAGATTACGTCCAAATAGTAGTTGAGCTGGAGATTTCTTTAAACCTGTAATTGGGGTGTTTCTATATTGCATTAGTGCATCTTGTATACTATTACTTTTCTGTAAAATATCCTTTGCAGTTTGTTCGAATCTTTCAGCCAGCCCATTTGATCTCGGATATCGGGGGCTACTTGCTTTGAATTCAAAATCATAAGATTTAGCAAACTGTTGACACTCATACGATGAGTACGGCATATTGTCAGATACTACTATGTCTGGTACCCCATATGCAGCAAATACCTGTTTGAATGCCTGTATAACGTCAGAGCTTTGTTTATTTTTCAAGAGTATGATTTCCAGCCACTTAGTTAAGTAGTTAATAATAACTAGATAACTGTTTCCAATAAACTCTAATATATCAGATGCTACCTTTTGAAAGGGCAGTTCAGGTATTTCATGTGAAATCAATGATTCTCTTTGGTTTGAGAATGCAAATATATCACATTTCTTAATTGATTCATTGATTTCACTCGACATGCCTGGACAAAAAAGAATCTGACGCGCCCTATCTCTAGTTCGATTAATACTAAAATGTCCTTCATGAGCCAATTCAAGCATTTCCTGCCTTACATTTGTAGGAACTACAATTCTGTCATTATAAAAAATTAAACTTTTGCTCACATGAAGGTCATTTTGAAGGTTATAATATACTTATAGCTCCCTTGTGCATTTTTTTAAACCCCACCCTTGCTGACAAAATTCCATAACTCTTTTTAAAGACTCATCTAATAAGGTATGTTTTTTAATCTCTTCCTTCTTTTCATTACTCATTCTTAGATGTCTTTCCACTGAGTATACTAACTCAAGCAATTCAGGATCTGCTTCCAATTTCTCAGCACTGACATTTCTAGACAAAAAGTCTGCAACATGCAAATATTTACCTGGTAAATATTCTATTTTAATATCATACTTTATTAATTTTAACCTTATCCTTTGTAATCTAGGAGAGTGAATGTTAGTAATCTGTTTACTCATGATATTGACATTTGGTTTGTGATCTGTAATAATTTTAATGGGAATTTTTGAACAGCATCTAATATTCCCAACATTTCTTTTTCTATAATTGCATATCTTTTTTCAGTTTATGTTAGACCCCTTGACCCGTATGCCACCGGCTTACCTTCTTACATTAAACAACAGCCAAGACCATTCTGTGAAGCATCAGTGAGAATGACAATTTCTTTTTTTGGGTCAAAGTTCATAAGAGTTGTGTTTTCATTAGTTTCTAGCTTGATTGATTGCAATGATTTATCGTGCATATATGCCCATTGAAAAAAAATGGGCTAGAAATTCCGCTCAAGTTTGGAACACATTTTCTGACATAATTGACTAAACCAAGTAATGTTTGCAACTCTTTTTTAGACTTTGGTGGTTTCAGGTCATTGATAGCTCTGATTTTATCTGGGTCTACCTGCATACCATCCTTATTAAAAATATACCCTACATGTTTTACCTAATTTTTCCCTAATTGTAGCTGATCTTTATTGAATTTTATACCCATTTTCCGAGCTCTTTCTATAACTTCCTTTAATGCTTTATCATGTTCTTCAATAGTATTTGTTGCAATCAACATATCATCAAAATAAATTATTACTGTATTTTTTATATCTCCAAAATGTTTAAAATTACTTTTCTGAAAATATTCCGGAGCCAAGCTAATTCCAAATGGCATTATCAGAAATTTATAATATCCAAATGGAGTTTCTTAGAATCAAGTACAGAAAAATACTGTTTTCCTGACAATTTGCTGGATATTTCGTCCAGGCTGGGAATTTACAAAAATTCTCTTTCAATACATTTGTTCAATTCCTGAGGATCTAGCCACAAACGTAAACTTTTATTAGGTTTTCCCACAATAAGTAGTTAACTAACCCACTCACTAGCACCATCTACTTTAGCAATAATTTTTCTTTTCTCAAGATTAACTTAAACTATCCATTAATCTCTCTTTAATAGCGATATGTATACATCTACACGGCATAGCTACTGGAATACTATTTGTATGGAGTGTTATATTACATTCGTCTTTGAAAGTGCCTAAACCCTTAAAAACGTCAATATTTTCATTAATGAAGTTTTGTTTATAACTAGTATTTACATCATGACTTCGTTTTATAAGGCCTAACTTATAACATGTAGGTAGTCCAATTATTGGGGTAACATTTAGGTCAACAACAAACATTTCTAACTCTACATACTTATCTGAATATACACACTTAAGTTCAACTTTACCGATTGATTTTATTTTTGCACCCCCAAAAGCTTCTAATTGCCTTTTTTCACTTTCACTACACATCTTTTCAAATATCTTCTGTGGGATGATATTTACTTCTGATCCAGAATCAATTTTAAATTCAACTAATTTTCAATTTATCTCAACTTCTTCTGACCAAACTAACTGCAAATTTTTTGAAACTTCTCCAATTTTCACCACAATACACACATACAGGTTTTCATCATCTATCTCCTCATTTAGTAGTGCAACACTTTTAACTTGGGAATTCTTCGCTTTTCAGGCACTTGAAAAATGATTAGATTTCCCACATCTATAACACATTTTCCCATAAGCAGGACAATCTGAAAATTTATGTAATGTATTGCATTTTGTACAGTATCTTTTGTTCATTTTATGTTTTTCTTCACCACTTGATTTTCTAACTATGTCAACGCATACTTCTGTCTTTTCTTTTGTACTACGTACAACTTCCAACTGTTTTTGTGTTGCTTCTGCATTTCTACAAATTTCACAAACAACTTCTAATGAAACATTTAGTGTATTGAGGAGTTTCTCCTGGGTCTTTTGATTATTTATTCCCAGAATAATGCGATCAACAAGTATTCATTCTTCTTGCGTGTCATATTCACAAGACTGTATTCGTTTTCTAAGATCACCAAAGTATATATCAAATGGTTCTGATTGGCCATGACAGCGATTATTGAAAACCAATATTTCATATGCTTTATTTTTACTGGGCAAGTAATATTTTTTAAACTCATTAATAACACTTGTGTACCTTATTTCAGTGTCTTCATCTTGTGGTTGTAATCTAAAGGTATTATAGAGATCCGCTATTAAAAAAGTTCCAAAAGCTTGTAAGAATCTCTTGAAATTTTCATCAAGATTACCCTCGTATTTCATAGGGTCTGGTAATCTTCCACTTTCCATGCTTCTATTGTATATAGACTCATCTCACTTAGTTTTAGAGTTCTGTATTTCTTTTTGAGTCGTGTTTTCACTCAATATTTTTATTATTCTAAGTTCGTCTTTAACTGCACCATGTAATAATCATATTTATTTATTAAGTAGTCGTAGTATCGGTTATCGATACTTTTCTAATTAACATGTAGTTATAATTTTTATTTGTTACTTTGATCGCGACGGTAGTGTTGTGCAAGGTTGTAAGTCAACACATTTTTAATAACATTTATTATTTGTGAATATTTCTATAACAGCCGTGTTAATTCTGCTGACACCAGCAGGGTTGCCACATGCTTAACCAAACTTATGTTCCATTATCTATTCAATTAATGTTTATAACTGTTTTGTATCTAAGATACACTTAGATTACACAGTTTACATTGTATGTACTCTATCTGGACCTCTGAACGAGGAACTGTCCAGTTTAGTATTTTTATTTAATCACTGGCTGCCAAGTAGGACAAATGAACGCAACATCACGTGTCTGGTTTTGTATACCTTTCCCGATGCTTGGGAACACTTCTTAATATAAGGTAAAACAGGAAGCGTGTATTTTCTTACCTATTCTTTATTCCGAATCAGTTGGTTTTTCCCAGATCTCTGATATTCCTTTCAAGTTTAAATGAAGCTAGCTATTCAACTAGAGTAGTCCTTCGAGATCTATTAGCTTTGACCCGCTCAAAATTATGCAGGGAAGCCCGCCCAAAGCAAACAACTTTGGATTCATACTGTAACTAGCAAATTATTTACATCTGTTTCCTTACAGCTACATCTCTCTTTTTAACAGCGGTAACATGTTTGGACAGATAGCTCGGGACTGTCTGAATACCCGTTATAGATACGATTGAGTGGTAACCTATATTTTTATAGTGTTTTCCAAAATTTTCGAAATATTGAGTCAGTTGCTCTATACTAAAGCTCAATGTTCTAGCAATCCTTGTTTTTCGTGCAACTAGTAAGAATAGTCGGTTCTTTTTCATGAAATATCTGGTGAAGTCACGACCAGCCAAGTGATTCATGGGTGCAAAAGGATGCTCAAGAGTAAATTAAAAAACGTAATGACTTGAGTGTCTGTCCGTAAAATCGTTTGTCGAGTTCTTTGCAATGCTGAACTATTTCGTTTTCTTGGATCTTCAAATCGGCCCAAACACTGGACACAATTTCCTTTTCTCATCCGTTGCTGGCCAACGCCTAGAAACGTCATTATTAATAAATTCACGAGCTTCGCCCAAAATGACTTGTGTCAAAGTCTTCAGTTCCGATTTTCTTCTGAAGTTTCTGAATAACAGAAACCAGGATTTTAATCATCTGAATATTTAATTCGAAATTAGTAGAAATAATATTAATTTAAAACATGGGAAAAATACGCATTCGTCGTTTTGTTCCTTAGCTTTCGCGTATTTTACCCTATTTGTCAACACTATAAAAACCATCTATTTAAGAATTTAAGGACCTAACCTATATCGAAAACTCATCAACATACTAAACCTGAAACAAGCCAAGATAACATCCGAATAAACTAATTCAGCGTAAAATGATATTTTGATTTTATCATAAATTAATTTTGTTATGCCAATATTACAGTGCAATGGTAAAACATAGTATTTATATCATAATTTGTGAACAACGCCGTTTAATATTGTAACAACTCGTATGGCCAAATGTTTGTAACTAAAATCGTTTAAAACTGAACATTAACGGCAACTTTAAGTAGATTGAGTTCTTTTGCCCCCAACTAGTTGATTCTGTGACAATTTATGACAAATTTCCTTTACTTGGTCTATTGAAAGAAGTAGCGATAGAAGAATGGTTCCATATAATAATGAAAATAGTAATTTAAAAAATAATCTGGAAGTGAGATCAGTTACTCCAAAGTTCATGGCCATAAATAAAAACGGTATTGGAACTCTCGGTTCCTTAATTTCGTAGGATACTGCAGTAGTAGGCAAGCGAACAAATAATTACAGAAAAAAGATTTAGCAAGATAACATGAGGAAGTCGTTCCTTTCTCATATATTAATATACTTAAATTTTTAGTGATAATTCTTATTATCAATCAGTGAGTAGCAATAAGTTTATTAAAAACGCGATATTGGATTAATATTACAGCGCAATCTAAGTTAAATCCGACACTGTAGGTATAAATGATTCAGGGAGACAAGCTAAATACACATTTTAAAAATGAACAGGAAGTGGTTTTTGTATTCAACGCTAGCTAGTGGAAATTACGTCTCCATAATAATTCATTGTATGTATTATAAATGCTATCAAATAAATATAATCTGAAATGACATAAATTTATTTTATTATTTTAATGTGAATTACCGACTACTCGTCTAGTAAAATGTTAATTTATATGTTGGAAACAGTGGGAGTTATTGTTTATTATGAATATGAAACCATACAAACGTGGATTTTTAATATTAAAGAACCGTTCTTTGCATTGAATAAATATATAAAGAACTGTAATAATGTAACAATAACAGAATTCAACTTTTTGTTTCAGGAAAAGTCTACATTAGCTGTATTGAAATTAGACGGTAAGTTATATTATTACATTATTTCTAGTAAATTCTTTAGCAATAAATAAATAAAAGTTGATAACCTAATTGGAGGCTTCTCAACTGATAAAAATATAGGATTATTTTCTAAATTAGGAAAAACTACTCATTGGGAAAACGTGATACAAAATTGAATCCTTTTAATTCAAACGTCCACGTCTTTTAGACCAATTTGATATTTCAACATAGAGGATTCAATTTTGAACCTATTTGGACTGGTCCAATCCTTACATTTCGAATTTATAGTATTTTTATGCAAGTTAACGAAATGTATACTGTTCGGTTCTCTTTTTCATATTATTCTTTGCTTTTTTGAAGTAATCTAACAACGTATGCTGCTAGTATTGAAATAATAGTGCTCTGCATGTAGGAAGGAAATGTTACAGTAAACTGTATCTTTTTCATGAAATGAAATTGTGTTTTTACTACAAACTGATACATTGTTGAGTAATGGATAAAATAAATTGGCGATCTATCAAATGTAATTTCTTCTTACAATTAATATAAATATTTTAGAACTGAGTTGATATTTTAAGGTTACGAGATAGAAGAATATCGAAGGTAAAATAAATAAAAGAAAAATCTCAAGACGATATGAAGAAGAAAGGTGCATTAATTGAAAAAATATAGATACGAAAGTTGATAGGCAATATTGAAATCTTTATATACTCTCCGTATTGTATAATAGTGTAGATTTCTACAGCTAACAAAATTACCTCGTGTTGATACTTATGTATCTACAGGTTGGCAAATTAATTTTGGTAGTTGACGATGCGCGAGACAGCCATAAAACTTGACAACGTTGTAAACGCAGTTACCGGGAAGAGCAGCCGACGTACATTCCGCATGCAATGTTTTGAAGTCTGTGAGGCTGCTAATACGTACGAGGGTAACACAATATTTTGAGTTTGGATTTAAAAATAATAAATTGTGGCACATGTATAATGCTACATAAAATCGAGTTTATAAAACAAAATAACATTAATGTGTTCTTTATTATTAATTAAATGAATAAGAAAATAAAAACCATTAGATTTTTCTACGAAAATTGGTTTTTTTTGTACAGACATAATTATTTGTTGCTTCAAAAACCATACGGGGAATTATATAATCACTCTTTATTATTTTATGTGATGTAAATAATAAATAATAAATATATTCCAAGAGGCATAAACTTTCACTTTTACTTCAAATTAATGTTTTTCAAGTGGTCCCTTCATAATATTCGTCATTGAGGTTTATTTGTATATAAACTGGAAGTCAGGTAGATTTTGTAGATAAAGCGTACAACATGATAAGGATTGTTAAACGACTTTCTAAATTTAACAATGGCCAATAATTTCTCCTATCTATTCGTAGTAATAGTTAATGACATACCTACCTGTTAAACTTCCTAAAATTGTTATTCTTAATAATATGTAGTAGATAATAATGTAAAAATTCGGGTTTATACATAAAATTTGAAAAACAAATTTGGGCAATCGCCTTTACAGATGGTCTAATAAGTATACTAATAACATAAATAAATATTAAAGCTTTTTTGTGGTAGATATTTCTACTTTCATATGTAAATTTTTGGGTTTTTTGCAAATATTTACTATGAAATTAGAACATCCCTTCCCACTTTTTACAGAGTTAGGACTGACAAAACAAAAAAATTTTGGTTCTGGGTGCCGTCAATTATTGTTTATTTAGACCTATGTACAGATGTGCTACAAATATTATATTACTCTAGTGGAATTCGTCTCTAATATCTACAATTTTATAACACCTATTTACATTTTTACATTTGTTGCGTTTAATGTATTCAGTCATACCACCTACAAACAAACACTATAATGAAAAATATGTTTTAGATGTACAGGGATCATTAACAGTAAAATAATGATGTGCATCTACGAATGATTCTTCAAAATCACTTTCTATATCAACTTCATCATCCTCGCTATCTCCGTCTTAGGCCAAATTAAAAATAATATTATCTACAACAGTATCTAAAAGTGGTTCATTGTTCATAAATTCATCTTCAATCTTTTTATCATGGTCACATCTAACTTTCCAATCATTTGCAGAAAATGTGTCAAAAAATTCATTACATTCATTCTTTAACCTTTGTAAAATTGAAGGTAACATTTAGTTTGGCCACATATTCTTTAAGTGCCGCCCAAACAAATTCGATCGGATTTAAGTCCGAGTGATAAGGGGGTAGCCTTAAAACTTGCAATCCATGTCTAATAAACAATTCATCAATTTTATATTGCGGTTTGTACATTTTTGCAACGTTATAAAGATCCAGTTTTAACATTTGTTCACTGTAATATATGTTTCTTTCAGAAAGCCATTGTTTTAATTGTTGTTTAGCCCAAGCAGTCGTAGGTAATTTTTCATTTAGGACATTGTGATATGGGGGGTTATCAATTACTACAACCGCGTTTTTTGGTAGGTTTGGAATTCGTTTTTCTTGTACCCACTGCCCATAATTTTCGTACGCCATTTCATTATGATAATCTCCTGTTTTTGACTGGACGTTCCACATAATAGCAGCATTAGGTACAAAACCATTTTCACTTCCTGCATGCACAATGATGAGCCTATTACCTTTTGAAACCTTTTGAAGCGGGTTTTCCTAATCCTTCGTTACTCTTGTCGCTCCATCCTTTAAGGTGCGTGTGACATGAATTAATATATATTTCATCCATAAAAATTATAGGTTTGTTCTGTTCTCTGCACTTTTTTATGTTTCTCAAATATAATAGGTGTAAATGTCTGATTTCGTGACGTTACATTAACAAATTTCTGTTGTTTTCCATGTTGGTCCAATGAAAACCCAAGGAATGTATTTGTTTCCGCAGAGATTCGCGACTTCCTGCGAAGCCATAACTATCTGCAAAGGTTTGGTGTACATTTCTTAACGTGGGTACTTTTTTCTCGGATATGTGATAATTTATTATGCATCTTCTAAGCACAGTTTTGTCGAATTGATCCATACGGATGCTGAACGTTCTTTGTTTTTTAGTAGGCACATCAGTGTCAGCATTACTTCCTGCCAGAGCTTCTTTTTTAATACGGAAAAGCGTTATTTGGCTAACATTCGTAGCAGCAGAAACTCGTTCAATAAACAACATAAGTCGATATAAATGTTGTATTAAAAGTTTTACTCATGTGAATTTTTATACAAATCAAATGAGGAAGTAGTTAAATTTGTTTTCAGTGGCCGTTCTTTGAAATAAAAATTTTTGTCGTGGTTTTCGGCCATTCAAAAGAAGTATTAAATTCAAAAATACTATATTACGTTTCATTTCATTAGTTGTTTTAAACGATCTTTAAATTTTAGTTCAAACATATTTTAATATGACCAAACCGCAATTGTAACTGAAATCGGAAGATGGTTCAAAACAAATAATAAAATCGAAACGTAATAGAGATAGGTATGAAATGAGTATAATAATTATATTTATAAACTAAGAACATATTACATTTAAATAGGTATCTTACATAAAATAAGTATGTGCCCTTTATATACTACTGTAGACATAAACAGAATAGTTATTTATGCAACAAGTGCATAAAGTGGTACTTTTTTCACGAATGGAAAAATTGACGCATGAGCCGCCATAACAAGTTAGTATTGCACAACCCCGGTAATCACACTCTTCTCTGATATGTACTGTCGAAACGAAGCTTACAAATTCTGCCAGCCAAGTGAGCTCTTGCAATCCACATACGTCTTTGCTACGGTTCATCGGACGTTGCCAAACTTCCGACTGCCAAAATTAATTTGCCAACCTGTACTACTACTGTGCTCGCCAAGCATCATAAAAATTCCAATCCTCTCATTTTCTCTTCGAAGTTAGAAGCGTTTAAAAAACAGTCTTAATATGATAACAGACTGGATTTCAACTGCTAACCATGTACAATTGTAAATAATTCTAAATTAACGTCTATAACTTTTTTTTAACCTTAAATGAGAATAATAAAAATACACTAGGAGCAAAGATCACTAACGCACGGGGTGAAATACATGATTAAATCTAAACGAGCAGCTTCTCAATAGTTTATAAAAGCTTATCAATGCAGAACTCCATTTAATTCGGAAGTTAAAAAAATGGGCCGTAAATCAAATTAAGAAGTCGTCCTGTTTGGGACTTAGAGACCCTTCTCTTCACTATTTGCTTCTATTTTTTCCGGTCTCGTTGTTGGCAATATCCATCTTATTCACATCTAGTTTCACTTCTTGTAGCCACTTTTTCTCAAGTCCCTCTACTTCTTTTTGCTACTTCTTCTCCATATAATACACTTCTCACTGCTTTTTGCTCCGACATTCCAGGAATGTCCTAGCCTTTATTTCCCTTCCCTCTATTTACTCGTATTTGGGCGTTATTTTCGTACGTTTACACCATCTTCCGAAGTTTTCATCTCTCTCATGTACCTTCTCAATATCTTCTTTTTCCATGTATCTATTTGTTTCTTCATCCTTTTTTGTTATCATATAAATTTTGTTTGCGTACATTAGTACTGATCATATTCAAATTATTTGACATATTTGTTGTCTTCCGTTATCTGGATGACAATATTTTCTACTTCTTCTTCAAATTGTTTCAAGTTCTTTTTTGATCTGGTTAGTAAGACCCCGTCGTTGGCGTATGCCGCACTTTCTACTTTATGATGGCAAATCAATCTAGTTGTTTGAATAGTAGTTTCTTTTACTATCATCACTTCCATCATTCTTGTTTCTGCTTCTGTCCAATTTTAATTTGAAATTGTTTGTGTAGGAATTAGTGTATTTAATTCAGAACCATCTTAAATATATTGAATTTTAATCTTACAAACGTCCAATATAAAGAGTAAATAAAACATTAAGAAATTCTTGAAAATAATAGTCAATACTTGATAAACGCTTTCTACATATTTATTATATTGATATCCTTCGAAATTGTTTATAGAAAATAAACAAAATGTACATGTTAATTTTATAAATGATTTGTTTTGACACATTTTGTTTTGTCCTAGTAATTTTATTGCCGCATAATTATTTGTTCAAAATAGAAATTTCGACATTCACATAGAGATAATAAACGTCGGAAATTCAATGAAGAACTTCTTGAAAAAACCTAATACGTGACCAAAACAAAAAACAGAAGTATACATTAAACTAAAGTGAATGTCGCAAACGTCATGAATTTCAAAATAATTTCACACACTTTGTGTATGAAATCAGGTGTTCAAAAAACAACTCTTCCTTATATTTATTCCATTAAATTGCTCATTGTTATGTAGCATCGCAAATCCATTCAAAGTATTTCATTGATATTCAACATCAACAGTCCTTTAGAATATCAGGACGCTGTTTTGTGTTTATTTAGGCTAATTGTTCAAAAAAATATTCTTTTTCCCAACGTTAAGTTACTATGACCCAATTCCAGCTATAACCGCAAACTGTTATATTTTAAAATGGCCATTTGAATAATCGGAGAATATTTCTTAAGAAACAATAAGTGTTCGAAAAGGTTATCATTCAATAGAAAGTTTAGACACTATTTTGACGTTTCTAAAATTTGGAAATGTGGATTTTCCTAATTGCACTGGCTGGGATCGCTGGAATCTTTCGATGCTGTCGTTCGAGTTATAGGAACGGCGTTTATCACCAGGGTAAAAACCATCTTGTAGATTTATTGAATCTCCGAAAGAAGCTCGAATATGCTTCGTTCAGGATGTGTTACTAGGAGAACAATATGGATTTTAAAAGGGTGTTTGCTACTATAATTGGTCCAGGAAAATGCTATATTTTGGTAAACAGTCTTAAGTTCGCATCGATAGTTACCTTCATAGAGTATTATCTATTAAGGATATACAGTCGTGGTCCTCATTGCCTTGGACCTTAGAATATGGTTGAAGGTGATCGAGAAAATTTAGAGTGTTGTTAGTTGTTTTGGAGTAAGAACAAAGAAAAAAAAACATTTGTTTCAATAATTTCGTGTTGTCGATTACCTTCTGCGTGTTTTTAAGCATAATGTAAATTATGCTGAACTAACAGAATTTATGATTTTGTAAATAAAATAACTTTTATTTTGAATTTATAGAATGACGGCAACACGCGTATATTTTTTTTTAAACTAAGATTTTCATTTTGGATATAAATATAAAGTTTATTAGAGTATTCGTAAATAATAGGGATATAGAACAATGTATTGAGATACGGACCAAAATTATTTTCAAAGGTAAATTATTGCAAAAGTAACAAAATATTTAAATTAATAGTTTTTATTCAGACATGATAAATAAGTCATGATATTTACTCGTATATTAAACTAAAAATATTGGCACTGAACATTCTAATTTTTGAATTAAGAATCCTTTTTATTTCTTGATCGAAACAGGCGTCTGCATTCTTTGAGAAACGTTTTTCTCCTTTATTAGAAGATTAAGATTGTAAGGGGTATATTTTTTGTAGCTAAAGAAAGTAATGTGTGTAAAACTTTTTTCTTCCACTGGCATCTTAACCATCATTTCAGTTAAATATTTTTTTTTCACTGGAAAGTTCAGTAGATAGATTTAAAACTGGCACAATTAAAGGAAAATTTGAATCATGTTCAATTTTACTGGTTCTTTTTTTGGCAAGTTTTATCTCATCACGTGCTTCCCCCCCAAAAGATTCTTTAAAACAAATGTTCCAGATACAATTTTTTGGTAGCTAAGTTGTTTTACTTTTGTATAAGAAATTGCATAATACTGAAAAGCCTTGGAAATAAGTTCATAATTGATGTAGACTTTAGACTGCATTTATATTACTTTGAATGTAAATTTACAAGTTTTAGGAATTTATAATAGCGTTCTTAGTAATGTCAAAGGGCTCCATATTTCAATATTTCTTATGTAGCGTTCAATGCAGCTATGAGATGCATCTATTTCCTGGATATGTCCATGTCCAGGTTCTTTAAATTTTGGTTCAATAACAGGTAAATTATGAGAATCGGGAGAATTTAAGAAACGTTGTAGAGCGAATTATATTAAGGTGTTGCATTTTTATGGGACGCAAAACTATCAGACCACAAAATAAGTTTCTTCAGATTGGAATTATCAATAACAACGTGTTTTAATATCTTCACTAAAGCATTTGCAAGATGTCCTCCAGCTCTTACACTAATAAGTTCATGTCAAACAGCATTATACACTACTTCAGTTTTATCTAAATGAGCCATTAAATTATAGTTTCTTATGTTTGCTTTTGTCAAGAAAAAGGTATTTTGCATAACAAAAGTTAAAACACCATCATTCGTGAATGATTTTCTGTCGGTCTCCCGTTCCTGTTTTCCTATATTCGTTCTTCGTAATCTGTAGTATATTCTGCGGTGGAAGTTTTGATAATATTAAAGGATTGGCTTTTATCACTCAAGTCTTTCTTTGACTTATTTTAAACTCGGTGTTAAGCATTTTAAGTAAGTGCGCAGTTTTACTGGTTTAGTTGTAGAAGATTTATATAACGCACACATTCGTTGAATATGAAGATCTCCTTCCAAATAGGTTTTAGAAGTTTGTCCACGACAGTACTGAGATTTTACTGCTAAAAACGAAGAAATATGTTGTGTGCAGGTTTTTCTTCTTCTGAGATAACTTTATTCTAATGTTTCCCACTGAGAGATTATCTTGCTATATTCGTTTTAGGATCCTGTATGATTTTTTATCATCTTTTAATTGTCACAATTTTTTATTTGTCATTTCTATTTCAGTTTTTGTTATTTTCTTAGTACACTGATAAATACAGGTTTCTTGTCTGCAAGAATGTAGATTAACATGTTTTGCTGCTACAGTTTTTCCTTTTTTGGGCCGTGTTCTTCTCCATGTTGACATTTAGTCTTTTAATATTTTGTTTCCAATTTTCTGGATTTTTCAAACGTTTTCGTGTCTTTTCGTTGCTTACGTCTTCAATTTTTCATTTTCAAGTATTTGGTTCTCTGTATTAATGTTTTCATCATTTTCGGCACACTCATTTTCTTGTACGACTTCGTCCTTATGCTTTTCACTTTCATTTGTTTGATTACCTTTATTAAAGTTTTCATCATTTTCGACATTCTCATTCTCTTTTACATCTTTTCTTTCAATATCCGACCAATTCCATTGATACTATTTTCGAGAGCTATTTACTATTCCTGTTTCAGATATTTCCACATTTTCATCAGTAACCCAAAAATAATGTTACTGCCTTAGGTCGCTGTGTTCAACAGCTTCCTCTTGTATTTCTCCAATTGTTTGAACAAGTGTACTAAAAAAATGTAAATACAATATATAAATCTTAATTGTTTTTAACGAACACTAACTATAATAATATTACCCTAAAATACTTAGGGTATACAATGCAGGGAAATACTTCGGCAAATGCGCACATTTCACAACAAATACAAAAGGCCAAGATTGCAATGTGTCGACTATATCCTCATATGCAAACTCAGTAATCTCACAAGCCAAAACAAAATTCTAATATACAAATAAATCATAAGACCCATACTCACGTATGCTGCATCAATATACTACACGGGCACTGAACATAATTTTCACTCCCTGCAAGTGATACAGAACAAGTGTCTCAGAATGGCATTAAATCATAATTCGGTTTATTCCAAATTACCTAAAACCTCTGGGTTACATGACAAGACAAACATACCCACTATCAAAGACTTCATCAACAAAATCTCAGATAATTTTTATAACTATTGTCTGCCACAAGATCTTCGAAACAAACTCATAGCCGCAAGTCGCGCAGGAGGCATCCGAGATAGTGGGTGTAGGCTTCTGCATGGATCGCTAATTACATAACTAGGTTGTTGATTTCCAAGTTTGAATCACGATTTTGTTTTAAGAAAATACTAATCATAATAAGTTAAAAATTGTGGTACTTACTCTCAAACTTCCGTCTGACAATCACTAGATTTTTCGGGTGGGGACTACTTGCATTACTTTCTTATTTAAAGTATGAAATCTAAAACAAATAAAAAATCAGTTTTCTTTAATTATCCTACAACTTATATGATTTGTAATAGTATTGTTCCGACTTAATATATAATTATGTCTTTAAATATCCTCTTGTTTAAGTTTTATTGGGAATAAAAATTAGAGGTTAGATTTGTTAGTTTATAATTTTACTCACGTTTCAGTATTATCACTACTTTCATCTCGAAACTCTCCTAATTCTATATTCATAATAAAGAATGTCTTTACGTTTTTCCCAAATATGTATTTAACAAAAGATGCACTTATTTTTTAACACAGCAAATACCTTCTAGAGAGTTAGATCAAAACAGTAGACATGTAATAATTCAGTAGTTTTATTTCATGATTTACGTAAAAGGATATAGAACAATATTATTCTAAACAAAAAAGGTTATGGATATACCATACCAAAACTTGATTGGATATATAGAATATTATAATTTTGACATAATTTACAATGAATGTAGCAGAAATAAATTGTAAAATCTTTTTTGTCTCAAACAGTTAATTGTCACGAATTTTTCTATATACCTCTATTTTGACCGAAAATGGATATAGAACATTTTAATGTTCAGCTAACGATATGATATTTATGGCGATCAAGTTTAGTTAATTACCTCCTCCTACTTTTGAGTATAAAGGCTTCCTTTTTCTGTTAAATTGTTTTTAAATTTACAAAATATCTCCAGTTATTGTTTTTCTCTAATAGAGTTCCTTTTTGGCGATTAGTATGGCTTGTTCTTCGTTTCATTTCATCCTAGGTCTTCCCATTCTTCTTGCCTCTATTTATTTTGCTCCCCTTATTTATTTGCCTTCTTCTAGCTGCGACTATATTTCAGAATTCTTCAAATGCCTTATAGTTCTATCCCTCATTTTGTCAACACACAGTTACATTCACTGCTCGCCTTTAAAAAATTTTTTATGCCGCATAATGTCTCTGTTTCAACACTTATTTTGGTTTCTAATAACAATATTGGGAGGTATGGTTATATATTGTAGTATATGGTTAGTATGTTAGTTTTTATGTAAATTAATCCTTTCTTTGAGTTGTGAAAGTTTTTGCTTTGTCGATTTTATCAATACTAGAAACAAAAATTGAATTCATTGAATAAACAAACTATATACCAAGTACCTCTGGGTGAAATAATTACAAACTTAAAACTGCATGGACACTCTGCTAATTATCGGAAAAAAATTAATGAAGGTGATATTGGAGACACCCATCAAGAGACTATAAGTTATTAATTATTTCATTAATAGCTTAAGTGCATAATCCACTTACCTACTTATTACAGATAGCTTAAATATATTATTTACAATCGTTATCATGTATCTATCCTCTTATCGTCCATTGTTTTCATATTTTCGTATTATTCTAAAAATGGAAAAACGCACACATTTCTAAATTTGAGGAATTTGCTCTATATTGAAATATTGGATTATGCACGAAACAGGCTAATTTTAAATATTTTATTGCAGTCATAAACACTAATTACATCCTTCGGTGTAGACAGTCACTTGAATTAATTTCCTGCAATCTCGTCTATAGATCTAAAACACATGGTTCAGATCAGAATTAAATACATATTACATTTCCGCCAACCTCATCTACGATACGAGAAAAATATTGGTTTACCACAAAAGAAATTGGAATTTTTTTTTGGTTATTTTCACGTTTTTCAGTGAGAACAACACGAAAGGCGGGTTCCTAGAAGAAAAATCCTGTGTGTATGTCGTCGTCGGCATAGACGTCGGCAACTATTTGTAATATATCTTGTTAGCACGATACAGCCTCCATAGTTCATAAGGTTACCAATTTTATGACTGAGTATTGTTCACAGATGAACCCTATTGATATTCAGCTCACCAGAGCCAGTACAATGGATGCTATGGTACACGAAGTAGTTATTTTTGGAGAAATTTCGGTTTGTTAACGCGATGCTACCCCAAAAAAAGTTGGAATTCTGGATTTTTATGAGTAATTTTTTCGTTTTTCAGCAAGAACCATACCAAAAAATTGTTTTTAGAAAAAAATCCTGTGTGAATGTCGTCGTCGTCATCTTTGTCGTCGGCCAATTTTTCTTGTTAGCATGATACAGCCTCCTAGTGTATACAAGTGACAAATTTTGTGATTGAATAATGTTCAGGACATCTCAAACATTAACCTTATTGAATTTAAGCTCACGAGCGCGAGTATAACGCGTGCTATGGTACTTGAAGTGCCAAACTTTTGTCATTTTTGGAAAAATTTCAGTTTATTACCACGATGCAGCGTCCGGAGTGAATACAAGTGACAAATTTTATGATTGGATATTATTCAGGGAGTCTTATAAATGAACTTTATTTATTTTCACCTCAGTAGAGCTAGTACAACGGGTGCTACCGTACTTGTAGTACCACATTTATGGCCCTTTTTGGAGAAAGTTCGGGTTGTTAGCACGATACAGCCTCCAGAGTGTATGAAAGTGACACATTTTATGATTGGATATTGTTATGGGCTGCTTGCAGATAAACAGTATTGATTTTCAGCTCACCAGAGCCAATACAACTGGACTTATATATCCAGATGTACTATATTTTTGGTCATTTTTGTAGATATTTCGGTTTGTTAGCACGATACAGCCTCCGAAGTATATACAAGTGACAATTTTATGATAAGATATTGTTCATGGCATCTCACAGATGCGGAAAAGTTAGTTTTAATCTTACAAAACAGTTTATTTTTGAACAGGATAGGCATTAAAATTCATGGGAAACTATGTGATTTATCTAGTAATAGTGAAATTGTAGTCTATGAAGAAAAAGGACGACAAAATTCTGAGAATGTTATCCAGGAGTTTCACAAATTTCAGTCTAAATGAACTTTATATATTTATATATTTCCTAAATTTTGTTAATCTTACAACTTTTTATATATTAACAATTTGAAATACTTTATTTATATTTAAGAGGATACGATGTATATATGAATATATAAATAAATTTTGCAGAAAAAACCAAATAAGACATTGGTTCACAGTGAAAATATACAATTTAAAAACTAATAAAAAAAATTATTAAACTTAAAGGTGGGATTTTGTGTCATCTTGTTCATAGAAGAGAACATATGCTTCTCCACTGACTAAAGATTTCCACGATATTAATTGTACTCTTGAATCGTTATATTCGTGCCACTGTCCCGTGTAGGGATGTCGGCAAAATGCTGTGTAGTGACCATTATAAGTGGTTCCACAGTGATTTGATATAGCGTAGAGGTTGTGCATACAAGGTGTCACATTATGAGCCGCGTAATGGTTCATATCAAGCCCTTCTATTGGAAAATCTATTGAAACATTAAGTTTTCCACTAAATCTTTCTGTTTGCGAAAAGCGCTTCAGGTGAATAACCAATATTTTCGGAAATTTATGAATTGAGAATGATTTAATGCATCGTCTTCGTTCCTTACATTTCGAACGAGTTGGTTTCTTATCACCGTCGAGTGTTTCTTCCCTTGTAAACGAAACTAAACATTGTGAAAGTCATGATTGACCTGTTCTTTGTGGTATCGGAAGGGATAAATCCCAAAAAGGATCGTAGGTAACTGAACAGTGACCACAAGTGTGTGTACTTGATTGTTGATTTTAATTGACCGACAAAGTTATCCACAATCTTGGAGTTGTCCATTCTTGAATATCTCAACCAAGATTCTTGTGCTTTCTCGATATCACCAAGTTTGTCATCAATTTTTGATATTATGGGCTTTGGTTTTTAATATACCTTGTTGACATCTTCGTGAAGTCCTGCTAATAGGTAACGAAGAAACTCCTGTGCATCATGTTGAGTGTATTCCATGAACCTTGAAGTAAATCGCTGAATATGACTTTTCAATGATACTGTATTAACCACTCTGTCTGAACCGTCTTCAGACCAAAGCTCTTGAATAACTTCAGCAAATGCTTTAATTAGTGTTCCTTTCATGCTAGATATGTTTATGTTAATATCTCTTATGTATGCGTCTTTCTTTAGATATTCTAATAGCCACCTTGTGTTTGATAGGCATTGGATAATACTATTCATGAAACATGTGTTACCAATATTTTTGAGGCCTTTGAGACCCAAGGATTCTTGGGGAATACCCTTTATGGATCTGATTATGGAGATATTGTTAAGAGCTCTTTCGTAACTACTATCATTGTACGAATAATCTCGGATTCTATTATTGTCTTTCTCACTTGATCTCTGTGATAAGGAATTTGAATTGATGTTGTTTGTTATTGAATTGGATGTAGGTTTCACGGATTTGGAAAGTTTGGATGATGTTGATAGATCATTGGTCTGGTTCACTTTGTTAATATATTCCTTGTTATCTACATCATTTTTAGACGTGTCCTTTTGTTCTTGTTGAGTATCATTCCCTTTCTGAAAATCTTTAATCGAAAATGAAATGTATGAAGAGAAGTTGTTGACACTAGGATTATTTTTAGAAAGGGAATTGATGTTTATTGATTCCGCAGTTAATACGACCCTATCGACTTCTGAACCATTATTTTTTTCTACGTCTTCATTCTCTTCCAATTTTGAATTTAACTGCAAAACATTGCGGTTATTTTGACACTTGTTGGAGGCAATGACATTTTTTTGGTGACCGAAAAATTATTACTAGATTTTCTAACTCTGGTTGATATAGATTTTGTACTTATTGGTTTCACTCTATTGGTCACATCAGATATTTTGGACCTAACCTCAGTTGTCTTATTGGCGAGGTTAGTACCATTTTTTACTGTTCTGGAGAGTTTGTCATTAAAATTTTTACTCAAATCCGCTACTGATGTGTGATTTCCGTTATCATCTTCATCATACAAATTGTCTATATTAGTATTGTTAGAGTATGCCACACTGTTAGTATAAATAACTTCCATTTGGTCGTTCACCTTTTTATTTGATGTCTCCAACTCTATTTGGGGTAAACCAGTTTTATATTTTGTTCTGGTCAAAGATAATTTATTGCGTAGGTATAGGAATCGCATCATTCTCTAGCATAGTCATCTTCTTCAGTATTCCTATGAATGGGGCATCATCTGGCTGGTGGTTATCTATATTTTTTAGTTCACTGAAGGTACACATTCTGAAGAAGAGAATGAAGATGTTAAATAGGAATTTAGGAAAAAGGAAAAAAGGAAAGATCACATGTTTTAGGGTCTATAATGTGAGAAAGTTTGGAAGTGGTAGAAGAATTAGGTTTCTTATGATTAGGTTTCATAAAAAGTTCTTCTAGAGGCTTAGAACGGGAAAACGTACCGAGAAAAGATGAAGCGTTTCCTCTTTGAATTGCAATACTTATTTGTTGTATAAAGAACAAAGTTGCTCTTGAATAATTGGTTTCTATTGATATTTTTTTACCAATTTCTTTAATGAATTTTAAAGCTTCATGGCTGAAAACATCAGAGGTTTCAATTGCTACGGGAATAAATATGTAAATGTTCTCCAAATTTTTGTATTTATTGATTTTAAAAGTTTCGCCTTGTAAAGCTGCAGCGCCGCGGAAGTAGATGTGGATCGGACATGGGACGGAGCCCAATTGTCAGTGCAAGTGAATACCCATATAACTGGTCTGCCGCGTTGCCATGGAATGAGGGTCATACCATCTGGATGTTTACCGTCGTCGCGGCAAGTACCTAACGGTTCCAACGAACAGGGAATCTTCCCAGATGACAGGCCTCGTTTGATTAGGTCATTTATATATTATATATTTTCTTTCATACATTTCTTTTTGTTTTCTCATAGAAATATTGACGTCTCAGCTCAATATCAGCTTTTATCAAAATATTATTTGAGAAAACTTCGATAAAAACCATAACACTTACTACATGAATATCAAACATACGATCTCTTTCAATTATATGAAGACTTTTTGTAATTAATCGTTGAAATTTAAGTTTTAATATACGAAGACGAAGTATTTAACAATTTAAATTATTTATAGATGCACACAAACAATTTATAAAATAGAATTATAAATTTTAGATTGCTTAGATCCAAGATCCAACTAAAATATATTATGCACCTAACAAAACAATACTAGAACCTAAAGAAATAGAAGTACAAGTAACAAAGAAAATTCACAATACTGTAACAATACCAATAATAACACAAATTAGCGAAGATTGGATACTTAAGATACAGGAAGCAAGGATAAACGCAATGGAAATAGCAGACAAGGCTAAATGTGACAAAGTGAAAAATGATGAGATAAGAAAGAGCATTGCCCAAGAGCCAATACTAACAAAGCTTAAAAAGAAACAAATGAAATAGTTTGATCACGTGGTGAGAATGGGCCAATCCCGACTGGTAAAATCGACAAAAAGAAGAAGGGGAAGACCAAGAAGAAAGTGGCTTGAACAAGTGGAAGAATATGGAAGGGAAAGAGGTAAATCCGTAGAGGAGATTAAAGAAGTAGCAGGGAAGAGAGGAGTATGGAAAAATAGATAATCGATAATCTTGAATCACACTCCGACACCTGAAAGGGTAGGGGGAGTGGAGAAGAAGAAAATGGCTTATACATTTTTTACCATTAATAAATCTCTCATTTTTTGTATATAAACCATTTCTAAAAATCCTCGATCATTGTATTTGTTTCTGTTTCAAGAATGTTTTTTGCCATTTCGTGGTTAGTTAAGACTCTTTTATTTTTCTTATCGTATTGATGACTTTTTAGCTATTTTTAAATATTATGAGTTTGTTCTATACGATGTAAACAGCATCACAATTGTTAGAAGGATCTTCATATTTAATATTATTTTTTTGTTGTCCTGTGTTTGTATTTTAGACTAATCACATATTTTTATGTTGTGTTATGCCCTGTATGACTTATCCCTTGTACATATCGCAAAGATAGGTGCTCTACATTTTGATGTTTACGATTTGTTTTGTTTGTTAATTGATTATAATATTTGTTATCCATATTTTGAATATTTTATTCACCATTACTTCAGGATAATCATTTGTCTCCACGACTACGTAATAATATATACGTTCCTGTTAGATATTAAATAGAAGAATGATATCATTTCTACACATCATGGATCCAGTATGGAATTCACGACCTGCCGGCCAATCACATCCTTCGTATTTGGGGAATCCACGGGCCTTGCACGGGCAGATTGTCAGAATTAGATTACCTTACAAACAGAAAGTCGCACGTCGCATAGAAACCGCTAAACAAGTCACGATTTAAAACGTTAAATATTAATTGCTAATATCTCGCATTATAAGTTGGTATCGATGTATAGTTTATTTTTAAAATTAATTTAGATAGCAGTGAAAGTGATAATAATGATGAAATCTTTACGCCGCCACAAATTGTGGAAATTGCAAAAGCAGCATCTATCAATTTATTAACTGAAAATCAAGAAAATACTACAATAAAACATACATGGAATGAAGAAATATCAATAAAGTAACTTCTTTTTCTAAAAACGTACTCTTAGCCTATTTTACAAAACTTCCAAAAAGTATAAATCCTCCTCCTTATGGAAGATGGCAGGATAAAATAAATAAATAAAAATAAGGAACAAAAAGTTCGAAGAAGTACAAAAGTTTAAATACCTAGGAGTAATGATAGACAATAAAGGGAAAAGAAAGACGGAAATCGACGAAAAAATAATAGCAACAAACAGAGCGTACCAAGCAAATAAAAGGCTGATGAAAAGTAAAATATTAACCAAGAAAACAAAAATTAACATATATAAAACAATAATAAGACCCATAACAATGTATGCAGCAGTAACGATTACAATGACAAAGAAAGAGGAAGACGAGTTGCGATAGATACAACGAACAATATTGGGTCCAGTGAAAATAGGGTAGCAGAAATACAGAAGAAAAATAAATCATGAGATTTTAGAAGAGCTAGATGGAGAAGACATACTAAAGAAAATTAAAGTTCAAAGAATAAAATGGCTGCAACATATTTGGAGAGAAGGGCCAGAATCAGTAACAAAAGCAATGATACAATGGCAATCAGGGGGAAAAAGAAGACGTGGAAAACCTAGATCGAAATGATTGGCAGAGGTAGAAGAGGACTTAAGCAGGGTAGGAATTACAAAGTGGAAGGAGAAAGTAAAAGACAGTGAGAAATGGAAACACATCAGTGAACAAATACAATGATGGTGGAGACTGATCCACTCCAATAAATGGATTTAGATAGCGAAAGACGTGTATATAAGAAATTTGCATGTTCATAAAGTAACAAGGAGATAAGAATTTCCTAAAGCATATAGAATTATCTGTTTTATTGTTGTTATCATGTGTGAGAAGTAAATCTTTCATATTAAATGTGGTATACCTGTGATATCGTTTATCTTGTATGATTGCTGAGACACAAAAGTAATATTTAAACTATTTACCTTGAGTTCCAAAGTGTGATCATTACCACTAACAAAGTTTAGTTCCTATCTTAAGTAAGTTATAAATCCTTTTTTGTTAAACAGCATAAATAATAAATTGTGAACCATATAGCATCCAAGAAAAAATCTAAAAGAATACATAAATACTATTAGATAATTATATAACATGATATTTGATAATAATTCAGAAACGAAATTACCATGTTTACATTGATAGAATAACAGAGAAGTGTCAATGAAACTTCATGTCAGTTGAGCACGGAATGCAGATAGCAGAGATTTTGGTCATGGAATTATATGTGCTTCTGAAATATTTGTCAATTGTAGAGGTGTAAAAACATTGATAAATAGTATAAGAAAAAGAAATATTAGGCCAAGGTTATATGAAACAATTATTGTAGTATACTGAGTAATTTAATTGAAAGGCATTACAAACGGTTTCAAAGCATTTTATATTGTTGATTTGTTTATGTTATAACTTAAAAGTAGGATGTATTTGGTAGTTTTTTGTTAAAAATAGGAACGTTTCAGGAGAAACTAAGTTGCAAATAAGTATATTAAATTATTTTGAAATTTTGAAAGAACATTAGGTATTCTGATAATAAAGATAAATACATTGAATTGAATAAAAACCATGATTGAGGACAAATTGTAATGAATCTAGTTAGTTAATAGTGTTTTGTTACATAACAACGGGCAGACAAACGGAGTTTGTTGATTTTGAAAACAAAAGGAGTCGGTGGTGTGATATTAACAAGGAAGGGCGCATGTAAGAACATTTTATGAAATTTGTTAAATTATTAGAAATTTCCTAGGATTAAATGTTAAAAACATTAAGAAAAGTTAAACATAGTACATGAAATAATTTGAAGTCAATTTAAAAGAAATTATAAAAATTACATGCAATTATAGTAGTGAGAGAGGAAGCGTAGTGCTAAACGTTAGAATATTTATGGTTCAAATTAAAATAATTCCTGAAACACGATACTAAAACATTGATAGAGTATTAAAATTAAAATAAACAAAGTAATTAAATCAAATTGAAAACTTACCTGCCGTACCAGTTACAAATTAGTGTCCGCAAGTGGATGAAGATCAAGCGTCAAAGCAAGAATTGGATGTAGGAGATTGTAGGAGTTAGAACTTCCCAGTGTACAATGAAAAGGTCAGTGCAAACAATTGATTGGTTAACCAATTTAATAAATAAAAACAGAAAATTTTCTGATTTGGCCAAATTTTCATATATAATTATCATTAGTGAAAAGAACATATCAATGCGACAATTATATTAGATAAGAGTAATTTGCTTAAAATAATAATTATGTCAATTTTGTAATACTTTTCAATTTTATTTTTCTTGGTGATCATACTCAACTAGCAATCGATTAATTGTGTTTCATTTTGACTGTCAATTGCTAAATACAGAAATCAGCTTGACACCATAGGCGTCACATTTAATTCTGGGGAGATAAATTTCACATTTTTACATCCATTAAAAGAGATAATTCTATAGTATGTTTATGGAGCTGCAAATTTAATTTTTTTTTAAATTAATCCGGTACTCAAAGAGAGTCTAGAGTTTTCATGCTCTCCTTTGAAGGATTCTTTACCCTGAGCTAGCCAAAATCATAAAACAAACTAAATAAAATGAAAATATAAATATAAAAACAATTATAAAAACCTAACTAATTATAATATATATATATATAATATATATATTATTATATATATATAATATATATATACATATATATATATATATATATATTATTATATATTTATGATTTTATAATTAATTCTTTTATTTTTATGATTAGGGTAAATGTAATATTTAGTTTCTATTTAATTTATATACAAATGTTGGTTCGGCTAGCTCAAATATATATAGTCTGGCATGAGACTCTTTACTCCCTTCGAGTTCTGGATTTTAAATACGTTGGTACGCCTAAGTTATGGAACCTATTTTTGTTTATTTTTTTTTATCAGAAAGAAACGACAATGACATACACTCTAATTATATATTTTATAAAAACTATGAAATGAAAATACGAAAAGAAGTATATATATCAATACAAACAAAATTTAAATCTAATACGATGAAATGAAAAATTAACTATAACCTAATAAATTTTGAATTAAAATACCCTTATGCTAGAAAATTGAATTTAAATGGCCAAATCAAAATTATTTTAGTTATTTAATTGGTTAACCAATAAAGTACTCAACACTAACCTGGCACTACCGATGTCTTCTTCTGGAACCAACAATCAATCTTCTACACCAACACTTCTATTAATGTGTCTACCATATACACATACTCTGGAACTTTACACGTAAGTTTAAAATTATATTTCAGGTATAATTTAAGATGTCATATTTTTCCTTTTCCAATTCAGACTTCAATTAATTTAGAAATATGATCTAATGGTACTCTCTGTTAGTCTTATCAACCCAATACCTTTCTTTTCTATGTCTTTTAATCCTATATCTTCTGTACCTTCAATTCACTTTTAAATCTTTTCAATTAACTTCTTCAACTTCATTTACACTTTCTATATACTTTTCTTTACTTATATGAGGACTTTACTTCTATTTTATTATAATTTTAAAATTTTATTTAACTACGTCCTCTCTCCAAAATATCATAAAATCATCCTCCAATTTTTTTTAAAATCAACAACAACTATTTTTCCCTGTCCGTTGCTATGGACAAAACTCATCATCTCACTAGATTTTTTTTAACAATAATTTACAAATCAGAGGTTTCATTTAATTTCATATTTGATGATATTTAATGTTTTGTTTATTTCCAAAATAATTTAATTTATCTATTTAAAACTCTACTTCTCCAAAAATATTCCTATTTATAAAAAAAACCTCTCATCGTGTAATACTTTTCCATTCTAAATTAGACAAATCTACAAACTGATATTTTTCAAAATATATATAATTCTTTTCAATTTCCATTAAAATTTGGTAACGATTATTATTTCTCATAAACTTGGCCTAAAATTATATTTACAAAAATTATTTATGTGTTATATTTCATTGTCGCTTTATACGCTTGTCAGAATTATATATAGTTCTATGACAACGAATTCCTGTCGCTGACATTGAACTCTGTGGCGGCGTCAAGCTTCTGTCGCGTTAATTTCATGCTATGAAAGTAAATTTGACATTCCAATCAGTTGACAGTTATCTGTGTCAGAATAATAATAAACCTCTAAAATAATGATTCTGCTACTAATTCTTATTAAACATGATGTATTATAACAATCTAAATACATTTATTCTTTTAAGGTTTTAGATACTTTTAATGATGTATATGACACATTTACAAGTTATTATATTGTTTAAAGATGGTTTCTGGTCTACAGGTATGAGTTGAATTATTTTATGAAGCCCTGACAATGGTAAATGTTTTGAATATTATTTTAGCATCTCAATATTTACATTAAACAAACGATATCATAGGTACACATTCAATATATAACCCATTTTAATTTCATTCATATCATGAAAAACAAATAATTCCCTATGTTTTGGCAACTTACAACCAAATTCATATATATATATATATATATATATATATATATATATATACATATATATATATATATATATATATATATATATATATATATATATATATATATGGAAGATATCTCAATGTAAAGGAGCACATTAGACTTAAATAATCAAATAAATATAGAAAAATATTCGAAACTGCGTGATTTTCTCGAACGAAAAGGAGACGGCTATCAACCACCGAAAAATCCAAAACATTTACTCCACAAGCAATAAATAAATTCATCACAGAAGCTGTAGATGATGCATATCTCGCAACAAAGGTAACAAATTACCTAAAAATTATTACATTGCGCTATATTATTGAATTATTTTTAAGGTTGGGTGCTTGTCGTAGTAACGAAATTCAATCTATGAAAAGGGAAAACATTCAAGATCTTGAATGAGTCCTTCCAATTATCATACCCAACAGTAAAGCAAACACTGTTGCTGGTAGTTTTTACAAAATATGCAAGAAGTATGCCTACTTTCGCCCGCCCAACTAATGCGACACCTTTATTTTTCTTGAATTATAAATACGGCAGAAAATTGGTATTAATAAATTTGGATATATGGGAAAACAAATAGCTACCTACTTAAAGTTACCGAATGCAAATCTATACACCAGACGTAGCTTTAGAAGGTCTTCTGTCACCTTGCTGGTTGATGCAGGTAAATATATTACTGCTTTTAAGCGATACGGGTGCTGAAAGAGCACGTTGGTAGCACAAGGCTACGTGTATGCTTCTACGATAAACAAAATGAATGCGACAAATAAAATACTCCAGTCGGTATAGCAGAATCCAAGAACTCTTAATAATATTCAACAAACATCATCAAATACTTATACTTTAAATGCAGTGAATTTTAATTAGGAGTCAACACCATCAGTAGTAAATATTACTAACTGCACTAATCTCACGATTAATTTTGTAGGAAAGTAAATTAAAACTATAGGCACCTATTTAATATGTATATATAATATCCGTTTTGTTTAGCAGTTTTTGTTATAATGAAATAATTAATTAATTATTAGAATAGGCTGAGTGAAAATAAAAACATTAGAATCTGTCCAATTATTATATTTTCAAAGAGCGACTTTTCTTTGTATCGTCGTGTAGAAAGTATAGTCTTCTACTTGCGCATAATAGCTATTATTTTCTCGGATCATTTAACACTCGCCTACAGCTCTTTTCGTGATTTCCATTCACGTTAATAATAGCCATTATACGCTCGTAGAAGAATATACTATTTTCTTTGTGGTCGTAGAAAAAAGTTATTTTCGTTTTGTAAATTCGAAGAGCTGCATCATCAGTTTGCAAATTTGTACTTAAGTATGGTGAGATGAATTGACAATAAACAAAACAGTAAATAAAATATCTTCCGGATCCTAATGAAATAAATGCATAGTTATCAGTGATTTTTAATTTTCCTTCAAAATCCTGTTTATTTTTGATATGGTATTTATTTTTGTATAGAATATTTTTCAAATAATTGGATGATGGAGTAAAAGAAGTTTGAATACTTCAAACAATTGGTCGAATACATATGCTAGGTTTATGTAGTTTTGATAGTTCATATATTTTAAGGGCCATAACACTAATTGCTTTGCATCTGTTTACGAAATTAAAAGTTGCTCCTTCCAATATCAAATTAGATTATTATTTTGGTTTTGGTAGAAATACGTAGGATCCTAGCTTTTTTGTAAGTTGTATCATTATTTAATAACTTCATTATTTCATTAGTATAATCTTGTAATGTCATTATAACAGTTATATTAATTTTTTCCATTTGCCCACTTATCTAATCGAATTACTAAGTAGTTTTCTGTTCAAATTGCACCAGATTTGTACTCATTTTTTAGCAAATATAGATTTAAACAATATCTGTTATTTTAAATGAGATTCTGATATGCATCTAAACCACAATTATACGCAGAACAACTAATCAGAGATAACGTTGAAAATCTGTACTTATGATATTGAAATAAATCAAACGAAATATTACACAATCTACCACAATACCAGCAAAAATTACAATTTGATGGCATGTAAAGGAATTAATGTCATGCTTTTCAATAAATTTTTTTTTATTTGTTCCAACAAAAGGCTTATAATTCAATAACTACTCTCCAAAGAAAATCAGTTTCTTGTCTCCCATTTCTTCGAATTGTCTTGAAATATTTTGGCCTTGTAGGCAAAGTTTTTGCAAAAGTAAACGTATTCATAATTATTTTACGCTATATCTTTATACGTGTTCTGGGACTTGTTGAAAAAATTCGGGAGTGATTGGATGACGTGAAAATAATGGTGTGACATAAAAAATTTCTCTTACGACCCCTCGTTTCTGAGTTATAGGCCTTTAAAGTTGCGAAATAGGGACTTATATTTAAGTATATTTTTTAAATTATACAATGTAACATTATGAATTTTTAGTGGAAGATTATGTATATCCTTGTACTGTGTTTGACGGAATAAATAATTTTACACAACTATCTGAAGGCCAGAGGCGGCTCATACCCAATGGTTAACAATCCGTAACTATTACAGGGACAACCTGCTCAATCTAAAGATAGCA
Source organism: Galeruca laticollis (assembly GCA_963921935.1). Lineage (NCBI taxonomy): Eukaryota > Metazoa > Arthropoda > Insecta > Coleoptera > Chrysomelidae > Galeruca > Galeruca laticollis. The sequence continues at coordinate 175,749,063 of OY998177.1, forward strand.
AAAATTAATTTTTAAATCGATTTTTTAAAAAAAGGTAATCTGTTTAGCACGATAAAATTTATGGTTTAGGAGATATGTAGATTTTTAGATCGTTGTATATGCCAAAGAAACCGTTAGCCATAAAGAGAAATTTTAAAGATAATTCTCATAAATTGTAATTATTTATTGAAAAGACTATTACGTTGTAATTATTTATTGAAAAGACTATTACGAAACAGCACACTGATATAGTCCCTAAATCCGACTCTGTCTAAGCCAGGTATGAGAGTTAAAATTATGGCGGACGTGCAGGGATTGTTTACGATTGTGACTATCGTATCTAAACATTGTTTTGGTGACCAATCTAATCTAGAAAATGCCAGAAAGCCAATTATTTTTGAGTAAGCCGCAATCTAGAATTATCTAGTGAAAAGGGCATTAATATATAAGGGACCGACCAGGAAGAGTTAGTTTAGTTGATAATTTGACATCGTGAGATAAACAAATAAATAAGTGAATATAAATTAGTGAACTGTTTATATAAATTAGTTTAAGTGAATATACTGTAAATAATGTAGTGAATAAATAAATTAAGTAAGTGAACCTACAGTGTGTTTAAAGTTTATCCCACCCGTAATAAAAACGTTTCCTGTTTAAATAAATTAGAAAAACATTACATTGGTGTCAGGTGTGGGGTAATATAAATAAATTGCTACGTAAAAATGGCCAAGAAACTACGTGACCTCAAAGTGGCGGAACTAAGAGCAGAATTGGAAGATCGTGAGTTGGAAACGTCCGGTAAGAAAAGTGAATTAGTAGAAAGACTTAAAGTGGCACTGGAAAATGATTGCTTTGATCCAGAAACCGTTTTATTTACTGACGAGGCTTCCACCTTAATATCGTCAATTTCTGCTAACATGAACGAGGAGATTTCTGCCATGGAAGAGAACATGGACGAGAAGATTTCTGCGATGGAAGAGAACATGGACGAGAAGATTTCTGCTATGAAGAACGACATTTCTGCTAACATGGACGAGCAGATTTCTGCTGTGAAGAACGATATTTCTGGCATGGTAGAGAAGATTTCTGCTGTGAAGAACGATATTTCTGACATGGTAGAGAAGATTTCTACGAATGTGAAAAGTGATATTTCGGCTATACAGAACGATATTTCTGCTATGAAGAACATTTCTGTTAATATGGACAGGAAAATTTCTACTTTGGAGAACGATATCTTATTAATGAAAAACGACATTGCCGCTGACGTTGAAAATGAAATTTCGTCTCTAAAATCTGAAATCGAGAATAATATGTCAACGATGGACGAGAAAATCGAGAATAAGATTACAACGATGGACGGGAAAATCAAGGAGTTACAGGAAAAGATTGCCGATTCAAGAACGCGAGGCACGCCAAATGAGGAAAAGAAGACCGAGCAAACAAAACCTTGCAAGCCAGAAACACTACCTAAGTTTAAAGACATTGGCAGTTTTACCCAAGTCAAGGCCCCAACGTTCGAAGGAAAAATGTCGTGGACCAATTATGTGTAACAATTTGAAGCAGCCGCTAGAGTGAATAATTGGTCTGATAGAGACAAGGCAGTGAACTTAACTAACGCGCTTCAGGGAGATGCCTTAGATGTACTTTAGCTCTGGAAGAAACGGATGATTTCGAGCAGCTGAAGAAGAAAGTTAGGCATGCGATATGGTCACGAACATCTAGAACATTTGTACCAATCCCAGCTGAAGAACCGAAGGCAGAAACGTGACGAAGCACTTCAAGAATCTGAAGTGGATATTGCCCGGCTCGTTCGATTTGCTTATCCATCAGCAGCAGAGAACATGATGGAATGTCTGGGCATACAGGTCTTTATTGATGGATTACTTGACCCCGATATGCAGAGGACGCTTCACTTAGCCCATCCCAAAACATTAGTTGACGGATTGACAGCTGCTCTTGAATATGAAGCAGCAACGAAGGATTCAGGTTACAACAAAGTTAGGACCATCCAAGAAGAAGATGACGATGACAAACTTGACCAGATCGTCATTTTGTTGGAAGGTATGGCAGACAAGAAGCCGAAGAAAATCAAATGCCGGAAGTGTGGCGAGCTACAGCACGTACGCAGTCCGTCCAAGCGCCCCAAGACTCCTGTAACCCAAGAACTCCAGTCACAGGGGTAATCAGATAGGGGTGAACATCCAGCTGATGTGAATCACCGAAAAGCCAACTCTTTGCCTAGACGGTCATGCCCTGTAGACTATTCACAATGCAACAAGTTGAAATCTAAGGAAGTTGCAGTTTCAAGAATTACAGTAGTCAACGAGGAATGGTCACCCACCAGGATCAGAGAAGAGCTGGAGAATGATCCTCACCTGAAGATGATCCGGCAATGGAAGGAAGAAAATCGGCGACCTACCTGGCAAGAAGTGTCAAGATTTTCACCGACACTCAAGGCGTATTGGGCTCAATGGGACTCCCTTGTCCTGGAAGAAGGGCTGTTGAAAAGAGTCCTTGAAAACGATGATGGTTCCGAGATGAGGAGACAGCTGGTTATCCCTAGAACGAGAGTAGCTGATGTACTGAAGAAGTTACACGACAGTCCATCGGGAGGTCATCTGGGAGTGCTAAATGTATATAGCAAAATAATCCAGAATATTCATAGAACATTCCAATAGGCATATTCTACAAATATCCAAGTAATATTAGGAATATTATAAGGATATCTATGGAACGTATATAGCAAAATGTCAAATATTTGTACAATATCCCAATATGGATGATACCTGTTGAGCGGGTGACACTGAATCATAGTACTCCTCCCTTTTCATATTTAGTTTCAAAGATAATTGATAGAAATTTGGAAGATCCTGTATACTTAATGAACGACAATAATGTACGTATCAATTCTCTTCCAACTTCTCGTTCCACCAGGAATGATAGCAACTTTCGTTCAATATCGCCAATTATTTTATCTATAAGCTCCATTCGTGTGAGACAGAATAGAATTACCCGCCAGGGAAAGCTTCTCTCTCGCACTTATTCAGTAAGCAAACGGTATGTCCCAAATTTGAATAAATATCCTTTGAAACTAAAGGAGAAAAGGGGGAGTACAATGATCCAGTGTTACAAATATCTAAGGAATGTTTCAAAATTTCGAATTGTATATATAGGAAAAAAGATTTTTAATTGAAAAAATTAAAGCACGGGAAACACTGAGTTCAATTTAATTTATTTATACATAAATATAAGATATACCTCATAACATAACTGCAACTAATATAATTTTCAAATCCGATATTCCAAAATTCACTAACTTCCTCCATACTCAACGAACTTTTCGAAACCGATTTCTGCCGTTCCTTACATTTGCCTAAGAAAATTCCTGTTTCCAATTCAACTTCATTGTTTGTTATGTTCTTGTCCAACTTTTGGACGGCATCTGAAACAATAAAATAATTAAATTTTTTGTTAATAAGCAATTTCTATTCTACTGTGATTTTTATGTATGTACGTATAACAATCAAAATATAATCCCAAAAACTGAAACTTAAAAGATGAAGTTAAACATCAAATATGTAATTTAAAAAATAAGTCTTGTAGGAGACAAGTAAAAAGCAAAATATTCCAAACAAAATAGTGATTAGAAGTTATTTGTTTCTTGTACATGATATATTAAATTAATTTACATGTACATTCCAAAATAAAATAACATGATTATACCTACCACTGATTCAAAGAGCTTTGTTTTTCCAAAGCATTTTTTCCTTTTATATGCATGTATACTGTAGTCCTCCATTAGATACTCTGTCTGGATTTTTTGCAAGAATCTTTTAATATATTGTTGCAAATAAGAACCTTCCAATCTTGCCAGAGGTACAACCTACAATTGTATTAATTTGAAAGTTAATCTCAAAAAATTTGAAAATTGAACACTTACAGTTTATAAGCAAAGTTATAACAAACGAACAAAAATATAAGACCGCTTTCATCTATGTGAACAGTATACATATGCCTGAAACTAGAAACTTGTACAATTTACCAGCAATAACTTTTATTTGCCAAATGTCAGAACTAATTTAACTTTTAATTATCATATCACCAGTTGTGTACAGCTTTCTAGTCAATCCCAATCAATAAAATGAATAGAGGTAACTATAGACAATTTGATTAAGGAACTCATAGCATACATGTAGGTAACATAATTACGTGAAACTACCTGAGAAAATAAAATGTTGTTGTACCTTTAGCAACGAGGTGAATTTCTACTCTACTTACAATTGAAAACATTTATCAATTAATTTTGTTGCAAAAATTTATGAAATCAACAATTATTTCAATATTTTTATGCACTAAAATATAAAAAGTAACACATAAAAACTCCAATATTTCGAGGCAGTTTCATTTTGATTTGGATATAATATTGAATGTTCAACTTACAATATATTCATAGGATTCTTCAGCAAGGCTGACTCAATTTCTTCAAACTTTGCCTCATCATGTATTGGAAGTTTTAGCAGCAAATCGATAATTTGCTAGAAATTGCATTGATAAATCAACAGGCATTAAAAAAATACAATAAAACGTACCTGTTTTGATGCGTAAGGTCGTAAGTATTAGTTCCACCCGTAGCATATAATACACCGTAGAAACATATTTAAACAACTTCACAGTGGCAAAAAATTGACTAATCAATTAACTATCAAAAATAATTAATCATACTACTACTATTTCACCAATAACAATAACCTATATAAGATGGTCGAACAGCCATTTTTCACTGGTCGTTACCGTCAAATGTCAACTGCAACTACTGACATATGCCCATAGAACAGAAAGAGCGTTTGAACAAAAATCAATAATCATAGAATATTCTTAGAACTATTTGATTCGAATATTCTAAAAAGAATAATCTGAGGATATTCCAACTGGACTTACATTGAATATTCGATTTATGTGTACCCACAGATATTCTAGATATCCCCAGAACAACCCTATAATATTTGGATATATATCTTCCAAATCGAAGACTTTCATTACATCCCATGGATATCTGGTGCTATCTGGGTTGTTATTCATAGTTCAGTAATGGACCCTAATTGCGGTCGCGTTGTGCCCCGCACTAAAAAAAACACGAAAAAATAGAAATAGATGGAGTAAAAATTGTCTCCTAGAAAGAAATACACTGTCGCATTTAAATTTATTAAAAGAACTTCATTCTGAACCATCTGATTGATCAAATTATTTAAGAATGAGTGAGGATGCATATCTAGAGTTGTTGCAGTTAGTAACACAATTATAAAAAACCAAGACACCAACATGAGAGCAGCTGTATCACCACATGCGAGGCTAATTGCAACGATCAGATTTTTGGCTACTGGCTACTATATTTTCAGGACCCTTATCATCAATCATCACCATCTGTTGTGTTGTCCATAGTATTTCTACTACCACGAACATCTTGTGTATCATTAAGGGACATAAACAAGTCGTAGTGCCACAAATGGTTCATGTATGTCACCATTTCCGGCTCCCCTTTTAGCAGCATCCTTAACCTCTTTTAGTTCTTTATTATACGCTGATCGTAAATTGTTTATTTCCACTTTTACTATTTTTATAGTTGCATTGTTATCTTGCTCTTTGAGTTTTTCAACCAAAACATTATACGCAGCTTATCTTTTGTTTATGTTGTGGTATTGTGGATTTTTTTTGTTCCACAGACATGGATGTTGCTGATAAAGTTCTATAATCTCACTAATAAAGTCATGTTTGAGTTCGGTCCTGGCAAATTGAGCACCGGTTGTGTTTAATATCAGCTCCGATAAATCATAAAATTAGTTAAATTCAGTGCGAAATAATTTAGGTACAGTGTCTAGTATTCAAGATCTAAGCATCTTCTGTATTAGTACGGAATCTGTGAGTTTTTAATTAATTCTCTATATTATAATTGTCATAGACATACTTTTAACAACGAGTTATATCAACATTCACAATCTAGTATAATCCAAAACTCATTAGTAGTTTATATTTCTACACATTAGACAGAGCCGTAGTTAGAACACCAATGAAACACATCTACCAAAATGGATGAATCGGTGAATGAGAGCGTCCCTTATAGAGGGGGCACTCAACCTCAAATTAAATCTTACGCAACAGTAACAAACTCACCAAAATTTCCAAGCAAAAAACAAGCAATAGTTTTCCCTTCACTTGATAACATAAAATTGGAGGAATACCTCATTTCTTTAGGGAATATCATGGAACCAAAAAATATAATCTTCTCTTCCAGAATCTCCGATAACCGCATTTGCATTTATTTGGCAAATGAAAATTTGGTTGATTCATTTATGAATAGCAATGATGGCTCAATAAATCTTGGACAAACTACGATTAAAGCTCGGCGATTAATAACACCTGCGGAAAGATTACTACTGTCAAATGTATGTCCATCTATACCAAATATACTATTAGAAAATGAATTAACACGAATTGGCATTAAAATAATGTCGCAGATTACGTTTCTTCGCATCGGTACTTCACACCCAGAATTCAAGCACATTCTAAGTTTTCGTAGGCAAACCTATATTTCACCTGTAGACCAGAACCAGATTCAAATCCCAGATTTCATTACTGTGAATGACGAAGGAACCTCTTATCGAATATTTCTCTCCCTCGACGACTATACATGTTATAACTGTAAGCAGAAAGGGCATGTTGCAACAGAATGTACGCTCCCTAATACACAGTCACAAGTACTACCAACAAACCTAACAGCAACCACATCAACAGATTTATCACCTGCTCATGTAACCGCACCAACACCACAACAATCAACGGTTGCAGAAACACATATACCAGCAGCAACTCTCTATCCCATTTCTTCTACACCAACATCAATACTGCATTTCGAAAACCTGACATCCGATTCATCTCTAGAAGGAACCAATAAAAACTCAATTATTTCTGACACCACTTCTAAAACTGAACCACAAAGTTCACATTCTATTAAAATAAACACAGCTACATCCTTATGCTATAACAAAACCAAACGATCCCTATCTGAAACTCCTTCCCCTGTTGAACAAACCATCGACATGAATTTCACGGAGCCCAGAATAACAAAACTCCAAAAAAAAAAGCAAAAATTAACGTTCAAACACTAACTACAGTAAATATCGGAAAACAAATGGAATCAACAAAGACATTTTTTGAAACGACAGACAAACATGTGCTTACCTACCAACAATTTTGTGATTTTTTCGAAAATGTACATGGTTCACCGGACCCACTAAGCGTAGCCAAGTTATATGCAGAAGATATTAATTGCCTCATTGATCAATTACACACTATGTATCCCTACTTCACAGATAAAAAAATGAAAAGTAAATGTACCAGGATTTCTAAAAAAATTATATCTCAATTAAGTCAAGAATCTAGTAATCAAGAGGATAACGATTCGTCTGTATCATCAATACCTTTGTGCTCGACCTCAAGAATTTCAAATACCTATTAAATTCACAACTATATTACAATGGAATCTAAACGGGTTATACGCCCATTTAGAAATGTTAAAAATTTTACTAGCCGAACAGTCCCCCTCAATAATATGTCTTCAGGAGACACGTTTCTCTAATAAGATCTACCACATGAATAATTATTCTTGCTTTTATAAAAATAGAGCAAACCAGTCTATTGCAAGCGGAGGCGTGGCTATTTACGTGAAAAATTCTATAGACGCAGTACCCATACAATTAAAAACGATCCTCGAGGCTGTCGCTGTCTGCATCGATGGACCAACGAAATTATCTTTATGTAATATTTATTGCCCTCCAAACTCTTCACCCAGTTTGCAAGAGATTGAAGATTTATTAACTCAACTCCCACTTCCAAGACTTATAGTTGGCGACTTCAACGCCCATAATAATATTTGGGGATCAAAAAGCAACTCCCAATTTGGAAATACACTGGAACAAATAATTAACCAAAAAAATATAAATCTTATGAATGATGGTCGACCAACCAGATTTAATACGGCCACTGGCGCAGAATCGGCGATAGATCTCTCCCTTTGTGATCCTACTTTATCATTGATATTCAACTGGGACGTCCTGCAAGATCTTTACGATAGCGATCATTACCCTATCATTATTTATGGCAGCTCAGCAAATGAAGTCCCACCTCCGGAAAAATTGAACTTTAACTTAGTCAATTGGGACTACTTCAATAATCTAATACTGAACAAACTCGGCAACAATTGTATCACTGATATTCTAAGCTCAGATCTAGATAAGATGGTAGAAAAGCTTTCCGACATTATCATAACTGCTGCAGAACTTGCTATCGGAAGAACTAGAATTATCAAAAAACATCCAGCTGTTCCTTGGTGGAATAATCAATGTGCAGAAGCAACAAAGAACTACAAAAAGGCATTTAACAAATACAAGAAAATTAAGTCTCAGGAAAATTTAATTCAATTTAAACGATTGAGAGCCCAAGCTCGATTAACGATAAAAAAGAGCAAACGGGATTCTTGGAAACACTTTATATCCAGTATTAACAATTCTACCCCATCCAAAATAGTGTGGAACAATATTAAAAAGATTTCTGGAGTGAACTACCAGTCCCACATAAATGTCCTAAAATATCAAAATAACACCGTCACTACTCCTGAACAAATCTGTGAAATCCTCGCAAGATCATTTGAAAAACATTCTAGCGATAGCAACTACACAAACAAGTTTTTAAACTTCAAACGTATACAGGAACAAACCTTCGTAGAGCTAGAAGAAAATTCTCATGAACCAGTTAACGAACCAATAACAATGCAGGAATTAAATCACGCAATACACTCATCAAAAGAAACAGCAGCTGGACCAGATAATACTCCAATAACATTCCTCAAAAGACTCCCAAGTCTAGCCAAGGAACTGCTACTACATATTTACAATAGGATATGGACTAACAATACCTTTCCTCTGATTTGGCTTAAATCTATTGTTATTCTAATGCATAAACATGGTAAACCCAAAAAACTCACTAGCTCTTACAGACCAATCGCGCTCACATGTGCAATGGGTAAGATTTTAGACAAAATCATCAATGACAGATTAATGTGGACTTTGGAAAGTCGAAATCTTCTTATTCCTGAACAAAGCGGCTTCAGAAAACGAAGATCAGCAATTGATAACTTAGTGGATCTAGAATCAGAAATACATGAAGCCTTTGCTAATAAACAATATGTGTTAGCAATTTTCCTTGATATATCGAAAGCCTATGATACCGTTTGGCATCACAAGATTATAAAAACATTAGAAAGCTGGTCCATAAGAGGAAATAGTTTAAAATTTGTTTGCAACTTTCTGAAAAATCGCGTTTTTACGGTCAGAGCTAATGGCTCATATTCGCCTTTAAAAACCCAAACTAATGGGATACCACAGGGATGCTCCTTAAGTGTAACTCTATTTTTAATTGCTATAAATGATATCATCCAAAACTGTAATACGAATATTAAAGCTAGGCTATATGCAGATGACTTAGTAATATACTCGAGAGGTCGGAACATAGCTTCATTGTATAACCAACTACAATATTTTCTAACTCAGTTAGAAAATTGGTCAGAAACTTCAGGACTACAATTTTCGGCACAGAAAACCAAAAGTTTGTTATTCACTAAACGCATCCCGGATATAGTACTTCCAAATCTTAAATTGTTTGAGAAATCTATTTCATATGTGGATGGAATTGAGTTCCTGGGAATGTTTTTCGATCAAAGTCTCAGCTGGAAGAAACACATTCAAAATTTGAAACTCAAATGCCAAAAAGACCTAAATCTCATGCGAACAATATCCTCAAAAATGTGGGGAGCAGATAGCACAACGCTAACCAAGATATACAGATCCATCATCAGATCAAAATTAGATTATGGTGCCATCATCTATAATTCCGCTAAAAGGCACATAATAAAACAATTGGACACTATTCAAAACAATGCACAAGCCCGGTTGACAGTATTCTATGCGAACTAGGTGAACCAGATTTATACCGAAGACGAATGTATCTAACTCTCAGCTATGCGGCATCTGTCGCAGCGATCCCGGAAAAACCCGTCCATCGAAACGTATTTGCAAATCGTTTCAGAAACATGTTTCAACTGCATCCGAGACTTGATCCCCCATTCCATGAAAGACTATACTCTTACCAAAGTAAACTAAACATATCCTTACCTCTCCCTTACAACCTCTGCTACAAACCATCCTTCCCTCCCTGGTGTTTCATCTCCCCAAGTTGTGACTCTAGTATGACTGAATTCAGTAAATCTACAATGAACCACTCAACGATTAGGAAATTCTTCCAAAGTAAAATAAGCAATTACCAAAGCTATAAACATATATATACCGACGGTTCAAAAACTGAAGAAGGTGTGGGTGCATCCATGGTTCTGGAGAATATACAACGCTCATTCACACTAGCGCCGACTAATTCCGTGTTTTCTGCCGAATTATATGCTATTTGGAAAGCAGTAGAATATGCGAATACGGAAAAAATAAACAAAACCTTAATATTAACCGACTCATTGAGCTCTCTCACAGTCATACAACAGTTCCAACATTTACATCCAATTGTCTCGTATATAAAAAATGAACTTTTCACGGCTAATAACGCCAAAAGGACAATTGAATTTATGTGGATCCCAGCACATGTGGGCATCGCACAAAACGAAAAAGCAGATGACCTAGCTAAAAGCGCTACTTCCCAAAATGCCGAGATTGAGAATAAGACACCTCTTGCAGATCTCAAGCAATTTTACAAAAACATTATTACCTCCGACTGGCAAATATACTGGAATAACTCATCATCCAAACTCTCTGAAGTAAAAACATCAGTGAAAAAATGGAATAATAACCCAGCGAGCCGACGGCATCAAGTGATCTTAACCAGATTAAGAATTGGACATACATTCGCCACTCATTCACACATCATCACAAGAACAAACCAACCTGTATGTGAATCGTGTCAAAAGAACCTATCGGTAAAACATTTTCTTGTGGAGTGTCCGTCACTCAAGCCCGTGAGAACACAGTGGTCAATAGAATCTAACCTAAAGGTGGTGTTAGGGGAACAATGTAACGTTGAAAACTTGTGCGCATTCCTTAAAACGATTAACTTACTTGACAAAATTTAAGAAATAATTAGAAATGTAAATTGTACATAACTGTATTGTGTATGTATCTATATATTTGTATATGTAATGTATATGTATTGAATCGTTGAATAAATACAGCAGTCGCTAATAACCCTCTGGGTGGATGCGACTTTAAACATTAAAAAAAAATGTCATGTTTTGTCATGGTGCAAGGTGCGCACTACTTCTAGCGATATTTTATACGACTGAGACTGAGACCTGATCTACACAGGTTTGTTTATACATCCGTTTAACTGACAACTGATACGATAACTTTTGGTATACCCATCGAGCCACAGCTCCGTATCAGTTTCAGGTTTTCTTACAGTTTTTTGTGTTTACACATACATATAACTGACAGTTCGACTGAAACTGAGACTGAACGTCTAAAAGTACCTTTTTTATTTCATATTTTATATTAATTGTATGTTGTATATATGATCTTCAACTTTTATTACGCTCATTTATGATATAACAATTATCCTTTATGAAGAAGATGCAAAAAACTGATTTTTTAACCGTTGACCGTAGCTAATAGATATATTATGTGTAACCTTCTGCAATTAAATCAGTGTTTTATTTTTTGTAAATAAATGTAGAACTAAGTTAGCCTTTCATTAATTGTAAGGAATTATAAATGTATTTGGAATTATGTAACGAGTTTATAAATTGTTTTTTGTCAATGTTGCTTTGTGACCTTAGGGGTTTTATTTTCTAGATTTTTTTGGGTTTTGAAAAAAAATAAACTGTTATATAAGGGTTTTATTTTTTTATTGTCCCTAAAGTGTGTGACATTTGATGCATTAGGAAAACAATTATTTTACACTGCCAAATTTAAATTTTATTTCATTTTGACATGTGTATAACAATACATATTTCTAATATTAACATGAGTAAAATCAATGAACTTCAGCCTCATTGTTCAAATATTTTGATATTATTGACAAAGCTATGTAAAAATATATTACTATAATAACACTTAGTACATAAACGTTATACATATTATGAAGAGACAAGAATTATTATTAATTTAAGTACAAATCAGAATAAAACATTCATTAAATGTAGAGTAATGATAAAAGTTGCAAAGTAATATTTACTAAATGTTTAGCTTGAAAACTGAAACTTAAATACTTAAGCATCATAGACACCCCAGTCTCCATACATTCAATTTGATCATCCAGGGACTGTTGAGGCATTCCATCAATATCCATGACCTGTTGACAAAGTAATTAATTATAAAAAATTTCAGCAACTATCAATACATAACAACATTGCTATTACTAAAAATTAACATTCTTTTTATCAAAATAAAATGTGCAAAACATGTTCGTAGAGTATCTTTTCTTGACCAGGACGATCAGCTAAACATATCCCAATCAATTGTCATTAAGCTCTTGAGACAATTTCCATAAAAAAGGACTACTATAAATTATTTTTTACTTTAGTGTCAGTCAGTTTTGTCCTTTTATCTCTGCGATTCTTTCTGTCAACATCTGCAGCCTTTTTTCACTTTCTGAGACACATGTCTCATATGTTGAGATGGTACCTGGTCAGGTTGGTCTTTATTTTCGAGGACAGCAGGTTTGCCTAAAATGAGTTAATACCTACTTTAGTACAAACTACGTGTATTAGGAGCTAGGAGAGTTGATATAATATTTGCTAAGAAGCCTACCATTTATAAAGTGTCTACTGCAAACTTTCTGGTGTTTCAATATAGATTCAGTCAGATCGTCTCTCTTTATTGCTGCAATCGATGCAGCCCTGCGAAGTTTTGTCAAATCGTTTTTCTCCGTTAAAAACCTGTGTTTTGTCTCTGCAGGAACGCGATAAAACGAAACTTCATCACGATTAGAACGGCTTTCATAACAAAATACAATACATATCGAAGGCATTTCACAAGACAAACATTATACTATTTAAAAACCACAATATACAGCCAAAAAAACAGAAAGAAAATCAATGAAACGTAGGTCAAACAAACACACACTACTGTAACTTTGTTATTTATTTGACCGTCGCCGCCATATTGAATTTATTTTGACAGGTCGTTGGATTGCCTAATGTTGAATAGGTTATGGAACGAGTTAATTCCATTTAACCTTCCGTCGGGCGCATCTGATCTGAGAGATACATCTCAAAATATTTTTGCCATATTTATAAATCGCGCAACGCCGCAAAGTTGTCCCGCTAGGTATTCTAGTACTTCAATGAGCGTAACAGCTTAGTGTATAATGTGACTTTCTTGTGAGCACGTCACAGCAGCTGTTTGCAGAACGATCTCTCAGATCGATGCGCCCAAAAACGTTTTTATTATATAGTGTGGAAAAATTTACTTTTTATATATTTTTACGCATTATTAGCTTATATTATTGGTAAGTACAAGTAATTTTTTAGATACATAAAGTTGTTTGCTGATTTTCTCACCAAGATCTGTCTGATACATGCGCCCGATATTGTAACATTTTGAAAATTGTTTCAGATTTACGTGAAATAATGGCTTCAAATCGTAAATTATATAATCCGGAGTATCCTAGAGATCAAGAAATCCTTCTGAGTATGCTAGATAATGACGATGACGATGACGATAAATATGAATTCTCGGAATCAGAGAGTGAAATCGAAGACGAAGTTGAAACCAGGGTAGAAAACTCCGAAACCGAACAGTCAGCAGAGTCTTCCAGCGAAGAGGAGTAGCAACAGGACTTCTTTATTGGCAAGGACAAAATTACTAAATGGACTAAGCGGAAAAAATCTTCAAAAATTCGTAGTCACAATATTCTGACTCAGCTTGCAGGAGTTAGGGGTATAGCTAGAGAGGCTAAAACACCTATTGAAGCTTGGAAGTGCCTTATAACTGATAATATGTTGGATTTAATTGCTACTTGGACTAATCAAAGAATATAATCAATATCTCACAAATTTTAACGTCAAAGAGATGCAAAAATAACAGATAAAGTTGAAATAAAAGCTTTCATTGCTCTATTGTACCTTGCAGGTGTACTACACAATAACAGGTTGTCTTCAGAAGAGATTTTGGCAACAGATGGACACGGTATAGAGTTTTTTCGACTAGTTATGTCAATTAAAAGGTTCAAATTCCTGATAAGGTGTATGAGATTTGACGACCAAGATACTCGCATAGAAAGAAATAGGACCGATAATCTTGCTCCAATTCGCGAACTATTTACACTATTTGTAGAAAATTGTGAACAAAATTATTCCCTTGGCCAAAATGTAACCATTGATGAGAAGCTTGAAGCTTTCCGTGGAAATCGCTGCTTTCGGCAATATATTCCTTCGAAGCCAGCAAAGTACGGGATAAAAATATATGCTCTAGTAGATGCACGTCATTTTTACACGTACAATATGGAAATTTACGCAGGCAAGCAGCCAGAAGGCAAATATAATGTTAGCAATAAGCCAGCGGATGTTGTAAAGAGACTGGTATCGCCTATACATAACACAGGAAGGAATATCACGGCCGACAATTGGTTCACTGATGTTGACCTAGTTTCTTATCTAAAAGGAAAAAAACTGTCTTTTGTGGGTACCATAAAAAAATAAAAGACAACTTCCCATGGATTGTGTAGCCACAAAGCAAAGAGTAGAAAATAGCAGTTCATTTGGTTTCTCAAATGATGCCACCTTAGTTTCTTATGTGCCGAAAAAAAAGAAGAATATCACGCTAATTTCAAGTTTGCATACTGATGACGCTATTGACGAGAGTACTGGAATTAAACGTAAACCCGAGATAATAACGTTTTACCACGAAACCAAATCCGGGGTGGACGTTGTAGACAAGATGTGTGCATCCTATAACGTTGCCCGGAATATAAAACGGTGGCCCATGGTCATATTCTTCTCTATGCTGAATGTGGCAGGAATAAATTATCAGGTAATTATTGTCGGGAACGGAGAAATAGTTAAAAGGAGACGTTTATTCCTAAAAGAACTAGCTACCGAACTGGCATCAGATCAGCTAAAAAGAAGAAGTTTGAATAGGGTTGGTATTCCCACATTACTGCAAACAAAATTGAGATTTCTAAATTCAGAAGTTGTCCAGAAGACCACACGTGAATTGTCAGATGACGAAAACAATGTCAATATCAGTGACACCACAAAAAGAAAGGCATGTATGCCCTGTAAAACAGAAAAAAGAAGAAGAGTAACAAACTATTTTTGTAAGGTTTGTAATGAAGGTCTATGTCCTCAGCATGTTGTCTCTATGTGTCAAAGATGTTTTGAAAACAGAGAAACTGTTGAGAACTCTAGCTCAGATTAAACTACAATTAATATTCTAGTTTTAGTTTGTACTAAATATTATATATTTTACTGTTAAGACGAAAATGATATTCCTATTTTTATCAGATTTGTTTTCTAGAACTTGTTCTTATATTATAATATGTTTATTTTCATATACAGTATCCGCCAAAATAAACAGTACCGAAAATAAAAATAAAAATTAATTTTTAATTTCTGTAATGTAAGTGTTCAAAATGTTCACCATTTCGACGCAAACAAGCTTCATATCGATTTTGTAAGTCAATAAACATATTTATAAAAAGTGGTTGATGTAACTGCCGAAAAATATTTTGTATTATTTCCCGTAGTTCGGCAATATTCGCCGGCGGATTATCCGAGTGAAATATTTTGTCCTTCATTATGCCCCAAATGTATGCGTCAGGTGGCGTCAGATCAGGTGAATTAGAAGGATATTCGAAGTCTGTTCCCCGAGAAATTATTCTATTATCGAAATGCTGACGGAGTAAGTCTAAGGTGCGCACAGCTGTATGGCTCGTTGCACCATCTTGTTGGAACCATTGTGTGCGAAGCTGTAGATTTCGTGCACGGCAAAAGTTATTTAGATCTCTCACAAAAGGTATAATAATTTTCTATCTATAACGCTCTTGGTTGACAGTAAGTGGATTCTGATTATCATCTTCAACGAAATAAGGACCAATCATTCCATGACCAGATACCGCGCACCAAACGGTAACTCGAAGACTGTGGAGTGGTTTCTCTACAATGACATCAGGATGTTCAAATCCAAGGAATCTGGTTGTTTGTCGATTTATATAGCCGCTAAGATGAACGTGGCTCACGTCTGAAAACCATATGTTTTTCAAAAATTCGGGATCTTCGTAAATTAAACTCAACATGCGACCACAGTAAATTTCTCTTGCACGTTTGTCCGCAGCATTTAGTCGTTGTCCAACTTGAATACGGTATGGATAACCACCAATTGATTTGAACATGCGACGTAAAGACGTTTCACTAATGTTGAGTTTACATGCAGTTCTTACAAGACTTCTTTGAGGTGATTGCACAACTTGGTTAAAAACACGTCCTTCATTTTCGTTAGTGCATACTGTTTTTCGACGACCTGAAGAACCTTTACGTTGACACAATACACTACCAGTGCGACGAAATTTTTCAACAACAGCTAACATCACACTTTTACTAGGAGCTGCTTTATTACATTTTTGTTGATATTTTATTGACACCTGTTCTAAGCTTGGACCATCATTACGACCTTTTCCGTATGAACGAAAATAATGCTCTACCAAAAAAACTTTTTCTTCCGTTGGTAGAACCATTTTTAAATCAAATTTAACTGCAGCGTACTATTAATATATCAACTAATGACAATTAAGTCAAACATGACAAATCCATATTACATAAACAACTCCACAGCACTCTCTGTTTCGGTACTGTTTATTTTGGCGAATACCGTATTTGTTTTATAAAACGTGTTTTTGTATTTTAATATGTTTGTTATATAACAATATACATATTTCTTTGCTCGCTTGAGTTTTTGTTACCTTTATATTGCAATTCATCTGTGAGATACATTGCGCCCGATCTTGTTTCAAAACTAGGTGCGCCCGGCGGAGGGTTAACCCAACTAGAGCGGTAGGGTAACTTGGGTTATTGTGTGATTACTATAAACAAATATTCGAATTTTGTTATATACATAACATATCACATGAAAAATGGTGGAGGTGGCAAGTTTGTGGCACTTCGGTATATAGCGACAGCTTAGAAATGGTTTCTCGAACGAGTAACAAAATGCTTTCGGATACCTCCAGAATCGAGTAACAACCCATCATGTGAATTTAAGAACCCAGTACTTGATCCAGCGGTGCTATTCTTGACCGTTCGCAATTTTCAAGGCTGTACGCATGTTTAACACTTCGGAACGGTTGTGTGAATTTGGTATTCTTGACCAGTCGCATGAGCTGCGTATAGTTTATTTACGATAAAAAGACGATGACGTTGCAAAACAAAATATTGTGATGTTGCCAAGCTGTAGTTTTTTCCTTTACTTAACGAAAACTAGGCCACTTCTAATGCACGCTTATGCACCACCAATAAAAACAAAATCTTCCCTTCCTCCAAATATAAAAAGTATATGCCTTCACCTAAGCCAAAAAAATTGGAAAATTGTCAAAATTATGTCAAACCTTAATGAAAAAGGGCCCGGAACGTTATGGAGAGGATTGAAAGTGTCTGTTCATCACTCGTTTGAAAAAAAAACTTTTTTTTGTAAAGTCAGTAGTTTTCGTATGCTAGCAGGAAAAATGTTGTTAACCTAATATGCGCATGAGGTGCCCGTTAGCGCTGCCTTGATGAGGTATTTTAAAATGACAGATGTCACAATTTCGACTAACAACGACTATAGTTCACTTGAATAACCCCTAAGCACCAGCATTGTTCGCAAGATATTGTTACGAAACAGCACACTGGTATAATCCCTAAAACCGACTCTGTCTAATCCAGGTATAGAAGTAAAAATTATGGCGGATACGCAGTTATAAAAAACTGTTTACGAGTTTACGACTATCTTATGTAAACATTGTTTTTGTGACCAGAGTTATCTAGAAAAGGCCAGAAAAATTATTTGTGTGTTTAAGCCGCAGTACGGAATTTACTAGTAAAAATGGCTTTAATATATAAGGGGACTGATCAGGAAGAGTTAGTTAGTTGATAAAGTGATCTCCAGAAATAAACAGAAATACACGGAACAGTAAAGTGCTAATATAATCAAGTTTGTGTGCATATAAATTAGATTTAAGTGATTAGTTAAGTATATATAAATTAAGTGTTAGTGAGTTAGTGTTTAAATAAATTAGTAAGTAGCCATACCGTGTGTTTAAAATTTATCCCACCCGTTTATTATTTAAATAAATAACAAAAACATTACAATATAGTTTATTTACGATAAAAAGACGATGACGTTGCAAAATAAAATATTGTAATGTTGACAAGCTGTAGTTTTTTCCTTTACTTAACGAAAACTAGAAAAGTCAATGTGATGTTAGATTGACAGTTCTTCTTTTTCATTGTTCCGTGCCTCGTAGGGCGTAAGCCAAAATTATGTATTTAAAAATAAAAGGATTGTATGATAGGCTTGATTAATTTAATACAAGAAACAGTAACCAACCATTCTATATTCGAATTAACATTTAATTATTTTACATAGCAGAGGGTTAAATGACGAACTGTAGGTCCTTGTACCTTATTCTATGCTCTATAGAACCATCTTCAAGAACACTGCAAGGGTTTACGCTAAAAGGAATCAATACAAGATGTAATCATCTTCATGCAAATTTAAAAAATGTTTCTTCATTCAATATCTATTATATTTATTATAATAAAAATAGGATGGAAAAGAAAAATCTAGATACACAAAATAAAATTTTGTTACAAGATATAAAAATAAAAGGTCTCCCATTTTATCATTATTATGTAGAGATACTGTGGTCGTTGTTTTAATTTGTGTATTATAAAATAACTGTAACTAATTAATTTAATAATAGTTATTAGTGATTTTGAAAAGGTGGAAATGAAGCAAATTGGATAAAAATATACAAAAAATAGAACACAAGATTTCCACTATTCCACTACAAAATCATCACTATCTTTATCGTCACTGTCAAAATTAGTAATAAGTGGAGGCACATCCTGTATATCAAATACTATTTCTCTATCCCACCAATCTTGTATAATTTTTTCAGTGTGCTCTACTGTCTTTGACCAAATATCAGGAGTCACTTTTTCTAAAGACTTTTTCCAAACACGTATTGCTTGTTCTGTTGAAGAACCATCAGTTCCCACATGATCTCTATAAAACATTTTAACTATGCTCCAAATATGTTCAATTGTGTTGAACATACAGTGGTAAGGGGGAAGTCGAAGCACTTTGTGACCATAGTTTTCAGATAATATGTCAGCTTCATATATTGTTGGTGGTTTATTCCTACAAAAATGCATATATTTAAACAAAATAAGTTATCTAAGTATGTATTACCATAATGTATTGAAAAATGTTTAAATCAACTTACCGTTGTACTAAATTCAATAATTGGGTTTTGAGGAAAGTATTTTCGAAAGGAATATCATTTTGTATCAACCGGTTCTGTATATCAGCCTTTTTGGTAGCTGTTGTTGGTACTTTATTGATCACTGTACTGTGATAACTTACAGTATCCATTACAATTGTGGCAGATTCTTCCAAGTTCACTAAAAGTTGGTATTCAAACCAATGCAAAAAATGTTCTCGGTTCATTTCACCGTGGTAATCATCATCTTGTTTTTTGGAAGAAAAAACCAGCCCTGCTCCAGGAATAAATCCAGAAGAGGAACCAGCGTGCAATACTAAATACCTACAATAAGGAAATAACAAATTACTACTAGGTTTCCTAGATAGACTGCATAGCTCAAAACAACTATTAATAATTATATAGATTTAAATAAAATAGTGTAAATTTTATTATTCAATTACCTTGGACCACCAATTTTGGTTTTTTCACGCTTCTATGATTAGAATCATGTCAAGAACGTCCAACAGTACCGTCTTTAAATATCCAGGTCTCATCCAAAAACACAAATTGATATAAACCTTCCCTTTTTATCTTGACATATTCATGTAGAAAATGTACACGTTTTAATGCAATATGTGGCAACTCAATTAAACCACGACGAAGATCATCTTTTTGGTATTTGAATACAATATTTTCCACTATCTTCCAGAGTTACGTTAAACAACCATTAAAGAGTTCACGCTCCTGGAGTTTGTCTCTTGAAGTTTTCAAGGTTATGTGTTCCTCTGAAAAAATATTGTGTTGATTAATTGGTTATAAAATAAAACAGTAAATTCAATATACTCACTGTTTCCATACATTTCGTATATAACATTTCGGAAAGCATTTGGATCAAAGTTATCAATTTCAACCGTAGGTTTTATGCGTTGTCTCTCTTTAGGTGGGCTTTTAGGCTGTTCACCTCTATTATGCTTGACGGCAATACGGTTAACAGTGGTAACTCTAAGTTGTAAAGCTTCTGCAACTCTCTACAATATAATTAGTTCAATTTATGAAAGAATAATATATTATCAAGTTTAATTAACCTAACGTAACAATAAAAACATTTATTCATTTACATTGAAATATGTAACAATAATATTAATAATGATGAATAAAAATAGCGAATACTATTACTTACGTCTCTTACACCAGTATGCGGGAGAATCGGGCCCCCATTTCGGCATTCTCGTTCAAAATAGCTCAACAAAGATGTTACCCTTTCTTAACATTTTCTGTTCAGCTGCTTCGGCATTTTATTAACCACACACTGCTAATTTGCCTAAATAATTAGTTATGAAAATAACTGTTTTTTAATCTTAAAGAAGCAATGAAATTAAAAGCACCCAAAAAACTTGTAAATATTAGACGATGATCGAACGGCAATAGACGACAAAACAAACTGGGGGATTTTACCAGTTGATTTGACAACGTCTTGAAGTTTTGCCAACCCGTTAGCTGTAAATTTCCCTGGCTGTTGAGGATAAATTGTATTCACGGTTGGTAAATTAATATTTATTCTGATAAGCAGGAAGTAACTAAAAATAACATCATCATCTTTATATCGCAAATAAACTATATACTCACAAAACCAGCAAGTGGTCATCACCATTCGTATCTCCGACAAATCGTACGCACACATCACTTAAATCACTTTCATCTGTGGCTTATATCTGTCATTTTCGGTTTTACATTTTTGATTTCTTGTTTAAAGTCTTTGTTGTGTTTAGTGTTCTTTATTAGTTTCATGCAGTTTTATCTTATAGTCGTAGTGGTGGCTTACGAATAAGAGTATTTAAGTGTCGCAGTTTAAAAGCACCCAAAAAACTTGTAAATATTAGACGATGATCGACCGGCAATAAACGTCAAAACAAACTGGGGGATTTTACCAGTTGATTTGACAACGTCTTGAAGTTTTGCCAACCCGTTAGCTGTAAATTTCCCTGGCTGTTGAGGATAAATTGTATTCACGGTTGGTAAATTAATATTTATTCTGATAAGCAGGAAGTAACTAAAAATAACATCATCATCTTTATATCGCAAATAAACTATATACTCACAAAATCAGCAAGTGGTCATCACCATTCGTATCTCCGACAAATCGTACGCACACATCACTTAAATCACTTTCATCTGTGGCTTATATCTGTCATTTTCGGTTTTACATTTTTGATTTCTTGTTTAAAGTCTTTGTTGTGTTTAGTGTTCTTTATTAGTTTCATGCAGTTTTATCTTATAGTCGTAGTGGTGGCTTACGAATAAGAGTATTTAAGTGTCGCAGTTTAATAAGGCATTATTGCAATGAATGATGATTTGCTATATATTGCAAATATCGAATTTTTTAATGGAAGACTGTTGAAGACTATGTACACACTTAAATTTTAGAAGTAGAAGAAGGTTAATGGGTGTATTTTCTCAAAAGATGAAAATGTGTAAATAAATTTTATTAAAAAATAAAGCTAAGCGCTTTCGGCAAATAAACATGCCATCATCGGAGCTTTCCTAAAATTACAGATGTTTTTGTAATTACAATAAAAAGGAGATAAACAATTAAAAAAGTTTTGAAAAACTTACGTCAATGGTAAAAAATACCTCTAAAAAAGAGAAACATTGAAAGGGGAACGGCATCACAGGCACAATAGTTAGATGTACCTTTTCACAAAATTAACAAATAAAATGAAACTAAAAACCCCCTCTTTTATGGGGTGAAATTATTCACTCAGATCATTTTTATATTTTAAAGATGGAGCAACGAAGTATGCAAAATGACAAGGTGTAGAAGTCACTTCCCCCCCTTCTCTTTTTGAAATAAACTGTCAATTTTGTAGGTGTCTTCTACACCTTGTCATTTTGCATACTTCGTTGCTCCATCTTTAAAATATAAAAATGATCTGAGTGAATAATTTTTCAAATTTAAGAACGAAACATATACATTGTTTGAGTTGTAAGCGTAAGGATTTATATTCAGGATTAAATCATTTTGGATATTTTCCAAGTTGTTTGAAGTTATGTTGATGTCAATTATGGATTTGGTATCAAATTCATTATAGGTTTTTTTTTATAAAAATCTCGACTTTTAATTCGCAACTAACTCGAACATGCATTGTTTGCACTTGCCAATATTGTAGCAGGTAATTCAGCAGGATATTCCTGCATAATTACGAATTTACAAGAATATTTTTACAATGACAACTTTTTGTGATAATTTACATCTCATATTTTTCAATGTTAACTGGGTTTTTTTATCAAACGTGATTTTTACGTGAAATTGAAGATGTATAGAGTTGACGTTATTGTCTCCTGATAGCCTTTGTGGACAAGCGAATGGAAAAATAAAAAAATGTCCTACCTCGAGGAAAAAAAAAGTTGAATGTTATAAGCTCTCATCATTATCGATACGATAAAAAAGTTGAAATTGGTTTCCATTTCGAATTAATTTCTAATTTTGTCACAAAATAAGAGTTTACGGTCAACGAATAAATATTGTAATCAACATATTTCTTAATGTACGATTAATAAACTCAACTATTAAAGGCACTCACTCGCTATCGCTCGTTCGTGCTTTAAACAGTTTCTTTTAATTAATCGCCTTCATTAACAAACTAGTTTATTAAATAACTTTATCTATAAGACTTTTGCCACAACAATGTACAAACAGTGAATGTCAAGGAAACTATTTTAGACGGCTTTCTTTAAAAACCGTCCGATTTTAGTGTTTTCGTTTTAAGCGGATTATAAACTAAAATTGTGATTTGTAGCCACTATTTATACCTTGTCTGTCCAAAACTTACAGTGGCACCTCTACATTCGAATTTCAAAACTGTGTATTACTAACCTCAAGATTTTAGCATTAATTTTGTTGTTAATATATTACTTATGACTGAAATAAGTTCTCCAATAAATTGAATATGTTAATAAATAGATAGAAAAACAGACATGTATAAATTTGTAGGGAATGCGGAAATGTAGAGAATGAAAACTCTTTTCAGTTAATTCTAGGCTTTCTGTTATTTATTGTAACCATTTTCAAATAACTACAAGAGATATTTATTATAGATATTTAAAAATAAGTTTAAAGTAAAAAATCTCACTTACAACTTAATTGAGGTTATTCACATATCAATAAAATCGTTTTAAATGGATAAAAATTACTGTTTTTTTAAATTATATACATCAAGTAAGAGATTTAAAAACTTCAAATTTCTATGTAAAGAAAATAACTACTCTAAAAGGATTTCTTGGGAATGGCATTCATTTCTCAAGAAAATAATCGTTTAAATAAAATGCTTCATTATCGCTTATAATATTGTAAATAGTTTGGCTGTTAACTCTGGAAATATTGATAAGCTGGAAAAATATATATAAAGGCCATCTCTTCGTTCTTCGAGATACTGAATAATTTCCACAAAGTGGATCTACTGTATCAACGCCGCCCCTAGTCATATTATAATCATGTATTAGTTTAGGTTTTCCTGTTTCATCATTTATTAAACCATCACCATGCATTGTAGAAATAAGAAATACAGATTTGTTTCTCTTCGGCACATATGATGCTATCATTACATCAGTTTCAAACCCAACCCTGTTTTTATTTGGAAGGAACTCTAATAGAATTTCCTTTTTATTTTTTCGTAGAGTGCCCATGAATGTGATTCTATTTTCAAGAAGCAACTTCGCTAATGGATAACTACTGTACCAAGGGTTAAATTTCTATTCTTTCATCTCACATGTTCAACAAGACTAGTTACAATTTGGGAAGGTCCATTACTCAAAACATATGGACCGTCTGGTTGTTTTCCGCAGTATATTTCAATATTACTGGTATAAAATGTCTTCACACTACAAAGAGCAAAAATTTTGATGCCGTACTTGGCAGGTTTATTTGGAATGAACTGTATAAAACTGCATCTGCTGCGAAATGGAACCAACATTTCATCAATCGTCATGTATTTACTGAGGCAGTATTCCTTCTTACAGTTACCTACTATTAAAATCTTCCAACAAAGACTTTATGGGTGCTAGCTTATCTACTTTGCGCCTTTCTTCTCGTGTGGTGATATTATCAAACCTCAATATACGCAGAATAAATAGGAATCTCTTATAGCTCATACAAGCATGGAAGATTTCAATGCCGGTACCATCATTTACCCATAATTCTAAAAATGATGTGTGATTGGCTCGTTTTACGCCACTTAAAAAAAGTAATCCAATAAACGCTAACATTTCATTTTCACTAAATGTGTTACATCCCTATCCCTTTGAAATTTTTGTTTTATGGTATCAATATATATGTTGGAACAATCTATAATATTTTCTAATATTTCATTGGTTTTAAAAAGACATCTATTTCATTTTGAATATTGTCGGACACTGATTTTGGCCCCGGCAGTATTTTTACTATAGTTTGAGCTTTAGATTTTGCCCTCTTACTTACAAAACTTTCGTTTGCCCATTTAGTGAAATTATCTTTGCCAATATAATACTCCTGAAATGAAGTTTCGCTATCAGAAACTTCTTCGTCTGATGAGTCACCGTTAACTTCAGAGTGACTATCGTGACTTCTTCCTCTTCTAGGTCATTATCGTCTTCCTCTAGTTCATATACTGGTTCAGTATCGTCTACTTCTAAGAATATGGCTAATTCTTCATCTGTCAATTTGTTTGGGTTTTTCACGGATATTTTATCCCTAAAAATATTATATTATTACACAGTATTTCACAATATTCATCAAAATATTTAAATATAACAATTTATCTAATCGAAATCGTAAAAACAAAATTTAACTTACATAGTTGGTCGCGCGGTGTACTTTAGGCACCAGTTCTCTCAAAGCCTTAGATATCCACTTAACAAGCTCTCGCACAACACTGATATTTTGCTTGGAGACAGAAGAGATGCGGCTTATAAGATACTTAATGCGGCAGGGACAGACATGCGGTGTTGTTAGAGTTATTAAGATTATTCTAGCATTGGTGGTGTACAAAATACACCGGCGCGCCTAATTAAGGGTTAAAAATAAAAAGTCTAACAAACATCTTATAATACAATAACTCACTTACTAATAGACTAAATATAATGACATATTTCTGTCTAGTATAAATTGTCATAAATTTCAAATATGCCGATTTGAATATTTTTTTATTATGTATACAATTTTTTTAAAACAATAGTTTTTCTCCATTTAAAACGATTTTATAGATATGTGAATAACTTCATTAATTGTAAGATTTTTTACTTTAAACTTATTTTTAAATATCTGTAATGTATATATCTTGCAGTTCTTTGAAAATGTTGCAATTAATAACCGAAAGCTTAGAATTAACCGAAAAGAGTTTTCTTTCGTGACACTGCCGCATTCCCCACAATAAAAGTTTGACATATATATTGGAAACGTTGTTGTTGATTAATTAATTACTTATTTTTTTCTTCTGGTTTCTATGAGACCTCGCCGGACAACTAATGATTTGTTAATATCTTTGTTTTTTCGGCAGTTCTAGCCTCGATCTACACTTGAAAACGCACCGACAAATATGAGACTCAAGCACTCAGTCGACGGATATAATGAACTGTCATCTACATTCTTTGCAATTTAAAAAAGTTTGCGGCATTGATACAAACGAACACAACTAATATATCAGTTTTAATGATGTTACGTTAAAAGACCCAAAAATCAAAAAAATTTCCTATAATATGTGCTCACCACAAATATTAGTTTAGAAACCGTGTTAGTCTGACTTACATGGCTTTTAATATTTTTTTGTTGATATGAAGATACTGTCAAATAGATATCCCTACAAGTTTTTGTGATGCTGTATTGTGCACCAGGATGCATGCATTATTCAAATAAAGTTTAAATGAAAATGATCAATCAGAAGCCAACCAGTATCAAGCAAAGTGTAAATAATTCGTACATAAAATCAGATGAGAAAAATCAATCCTATTTATGAACAAGATTTACCAGACTCTAATTATCATCCATCCAATAGTGAGGAAGGTAGAACATTAGTAGTGGAAGAGGAAATCGACCAAGAAGATAAGATGATAGAACCGGGGGAAGAATATAAGAAGAAAAATTGCTAGAGAAGGACACGAAAATCGGGTTATTGCAAAAAATCAACGACAGAGAGATAGAGGTGTTAGGAAAGACAATTGTGGTAAATGGAAATACGGAGTTCCTAGACCAGAAATAAAATTGAATCATCGTTGTAACTGCATACTAAGTAATAAAATGTCAAAGATACACTGCAATGATTTCAGCAAAGAAAGAAGACACTGAAATGGACTGAGATGACAGTTTTTGTGAAGGTATTAGTAGATGTAAAAAAAACGACAGACACAAAGAATAAATATAATGGAATATCCAGATGGAAAGTGTCATTTTTTCATCTAAAAAAAGAGGGGTTCAGAATTCGAGTTTGTAAAATGTTTTCAATATGACAAGTATGAAACAATGAACTGTTCTTCATTGGCTATAAGAAAAAAGTAATGAAGAAAGTAAAACTGGTGCAAAAGTTGAGAGATAATGAATCCAGGCTGTAAGTATGAGCATTTTTGAATGTGTTACCTAAAATTGAATCCCATTATTGACAGTCATCTAATACTAAGCCGTATTTAGAGCCAATTTAAAAATCTAAGACAAATCTATTTCCTGAGTATGAAAAGTGCTACCATGAGAAATATATTAAATCAATTAAGTATGAAATATTTGAAAACATCTCAGCTTCAACATTTTCATGCCAATGCGATATCTGGATTGGTTTTAATAAAAAGAACAATATATTTGTGATGAATCTGAAGGCATGCTAAATGCCAATGAGTATACGTCGTTTATTTGTCATTTTATATCTACTGAGGTACCATTCCAGGCTGGTGGCGAAATTATCCTGTTAAGCGCTGGATGTGCTTACCAAAACAGAAATGCGACTCTATCGAGTGCATAACTTAATCTTGCAATTCAGTCTAATATAACCATTACACAGAAAATTCTGGAAAAGGGCCACATCCAGAGTGTGATTCTATGCACTCAACCATTGAAAGACGACTAATAAATCAAGATATTTACGCTCCATCTGGCTATATAGATGCCTGCAAACCTGCTAGACTTAAGCCAAACCCACAACATGTTCAATACCTCCACCATGATTTTTTTTCAAAAACATGCAGCTTTTTCGAATCTATTAGACCAGATGCGCTATTCTCGAGATCGTTCTCAAAGTCACGTATGAGCTTCGATGTGATCGGTCTAGGTGCGAATGGATGCTAGGACCGGTATTCTTGACTACTCTCCGTAGTGACATGTGAATATTAGGATTCTCTGCTAAAATGACATTTAGCAACGTAGCAACTTTTGAGAAGTGTCAAATAAAAGACGACGCATAACGTGTATTTCAAGCCGATAATTCGATATTTGAAATATATAGCAAATCATCATTCATTGCAATAATACCTATTAAACTGAGACACTTAAATACTATCCTATACTAATCCACCACTACAACTATAAGATAAAACTGGATGAAACTAATTAAGAACAATAAACAGAACAAATACTTTAAACAAGAGATAAAAAACATAAAACCGAAAATGACAGATATAAGCCACAGATGAAAGTGATTTAAGTAAGGTGTGCGTACGATTTGTCGAAGATACGAATGGTGATGACCACTTGCTGTTTTTGTGAGTATACCTACGCAGCTCATGCGACTGGTCAAGAATACCTAATTCACACCACCGTTCACATGCCAACAACCTTGAAACCTGCGAACGGTCAAGAATAGAACTGCAGGAAGAAAGACTGGGGGCCCCGTGACATCTGATGTTGGAGCAATTCGTTGCAATCCGGATGGGACAATTCATTATAAATTAATTGCTTCTGATGAATGGCAAAATCTACCACTACGGAAAAACAGTAGAGGTAAAAATTGTCAAAATAATGAAATTTCTGTAGAACATCATGTACGTCTTAAAATTAAGAAGGAAGAACGGGACCATCTTCACATTTTCAGATGGGTACTAGAAGGTGAACACATTCCAGTTCGAACTATTGTAGAATACGAACGTGTGCGATTGTGTTTAGCAAAACAAACCGTCTTTGCCTTTTAAATTTAATACGCGCATTTGTGGTTTGTAGATTAATATTATTTCAACCATACTGTAAGTATAAATTGTTACTTTACTTTTTTGGTTAAACAATTACTGCGGCACTGGCCTGGGGATGGCCGGTAAGTACAGGCCTAGCGGTAAGGATCCGCCATTAGCCGAATCAACAGGTAATGAAATTTCAAATAATATTTACGTTGAAGATGTCGTATTTTCAGAAGAAATTAGTATGGATGAATCTCATAATGTTTTAAAATGCGATAATTCTGATGTTAATAATTCCAAAAATTCCGATAATGCCATTAACGAGGTTAATAAAAACTCGCACTCGAACTCTTTCCAATATAGTCAAACGAGTAATACATTTAATACTTCAAATCGATTTAATTCTAATAATAGCGTACCTTATTTTATTTTTGTTCAACATATTGACTTAAATATAGGCCGTTTACATCATATGAAACTTGGAGAAAAATTACTTGCCCTTTCGAACTATGATCGAAATATTATTTAAATTGTTAGTGTTGGTAGGAACCGAAGTTGATTTGGGTCTTGTAGCAAATAAGTTAGTAAATGAACCTTTCTTTAAAGAAAACAACCTAATTGCCTATATAACAAATTATTTTAGATAAAAACGGGGTCTTATTCGTGGCGTAGATACTACATTAAGTGAAACTACCCCATTAAACGTTATAAAATCTAATATTACTGTTAAAAGAGTCAAAAGAATGACTCGAGTAATCCAGAAAAACGATATACCGGAGAGTGTTCTACGAGAAATGGTTATTATCACTTTCGCGAGAAAACTAATTCCTCAATTCATCTATATCAATAAAGTTAGGTGTCCAGTTGAGGTTTTTGTAAATCCAGTTATGCAATGTTTTCAATGCCTACGTTATGGTCATTCAGCTACCCAGTGCAAAGCAAAAAAACGTTGTAAAAAATGCGGAAATGAGGAAAAAAATGATTGTCCTGATAAATGTACGAAATTTTGCATTTATTGTAAAAATAACAACCATGAGTCAGTTTTTAAGGAATGTCCTGAATGTATAAAACAAAAAAAAACGAAAGAAGCTATGGCAAACTCAAATATTTCTTTTGAAGAAGCTGAGAAAGTACTCGAGAATCCATGTTACTTCAGTCCCGATCAAAAAAATAAATTTGCACCGTTAATAAACTTCGACACAGAATTCCCTTCATTGAAATTTGCCTCCCACTATCAATCTAATCCCGCTACGGCTCATAAAAGTAGCATCACTGAAAAACACTATTCAGCCCCGATTGTCATTCCTTCGAAGAGGGGAAGAGGGAGATATGATGAGACTACGTCTAATTTTCCTCCTATTCCTAGAGACTTCCAGACCAATTTTTGTGCAGGTCCAGTATTTCAGTTTGGACAATGTGAACCTTCAAATGAGTTCAATAAATTCATAACCCAGCTCAGTGCTACATCAAAAACCTTAACAGAAGAAAGCTTTCAAAATTTTGCTAAGTCTTCTACAAATATGGCTACTAACCTTAAACTAAATGAAATTGAATTTGAAAATAAAGTTAAAGAAATTGTTAATAACATTTTTGCATAATTAAAATGACCTCTAAAAGCATTAAAATTATTCAGCTAACAAATATTCTTTACATCAATTGCTGTTGGGAGAACATTTTGATATAGCAGTTATATCGGAAACCTGGTGCAAACCTTCAGATACTGTTTGTTTCAATAACTTTAGTGTAGTGAGCAGAAGCAGAAGTAGGGGATATGATGGTATTGCCATCCTTTTATCCAATAATATTAATTATGAATCTATTTCATTTGTTCATAATTTTAATCCAAACTTGGAAGTTTATGGTGTAAATATTAGCATTGATCAGAGAAAGTATTCGATATTGAGTGTGTACCGACCGGCAAAAGTTAAAGTAACAGCGCAAGATTACGTTAATCTTTTTTCGCAAATTAACAATGACTGCATTGTCACTGGTGATTTTAATGCACATCATGGCTTGTGGGGGTCAGTAGCGAGTTCCCCGGAAGGCAATACATTAGTGGAAGCTCTAGATTCTTTTCCTCATTCAGTTATCGCCAATAACGGATCTGCTACGAGAGTTACTCCCCCCATTCAGGCCAAGTCGGTTGTGGATCTTACTATTCTATCTTCCAGCTTATGTTCATCTTTTGACTGGACCGTCCTGCCAGATACATATGGATCTGATCATTTTCCCATCCGAATTTAAATTAATGACATCAAGATTCAAAATATGACGTTAATATCATAAGTTAAGTGGTCGATGTCTAAAGCTAATTGGGATCAATTCTGACTCTTCATAGAATAAGTTCTCACACCGGAACCAACTCTACATAGTACTAACGAAATGATTTTATTCTTATTAGAATCGATAACAAATGCCGCAAACAAATCCTGTACGTTAATCCGACCTTCAACCAAGCATCTCAAAACTCCACCGTGGTGGGATGGCGAGTGCCTTGCTCCTTCGACTTTAAGGAAAAATGCCTTCAAAGCATACAAATCCAATCTAAATCTCTTAAATTTTAACGAGTATAAGAGACATCAAGCTATTTGTAAACGCACTTTCCCTTCAAAAGCCAAATCTAGCTGGGCAAGATACTGCTCCACTCTTAACAGACAAACTCCTCCCTCAGACATTTGGAGAAGAATAAATAAGACTCAGGGACACAAAAAGTATACCGCTATTGATGAATTTATGGTAGAACGACTTTTAACAAAAATTGCTCCTGATTATGCAGACCTAACTATTAAAATTCAGAACAACCACATTGATTCTCACTTTTTGCTAACCGCTATTATACCTGACGAGATTGAAGCAAATATCAAAACCTCAAAAAATAAATCTCCCGGTATTGACGGGATAAACTATCTTATGTTAGCAAATCTCCCCGTAATGGCCAAACACTATCTCTGCAAAATATATAACAACATTTTACTTAAAAGGGATAATTGTGATTCTCTCAAACAATGCCTGTTTATTCCTATACCCAAAGTAAACGACCCCACTGCCTTCAGACCTATCTCTCTCATGTCTTGTATATTGAAAACATTTGAACGTATCATGAAAACTAGACTAGAATGGTGGTGTGAAAGCAGAAATTTGTTTCCGATATTGGTTTCCGGAGGAAAAAAGGAACTATCGACTGTCTTTCGCAGTTAACAACTGATATCCAGTTAACTTACTCAAGCAATAGTTATCTATCTGCCCTATTTCTTGATATTTCGGGCGCTTATGACAATGACATCTTAAATATACTTTTCAAGGAACTAACGCACTTAGGCATTCCAACTATGTGTGCATATGTTTTGGTAAACTTATTTGTTAATAGGCAAGTATTGGTCCGGTGCAACGATAAACTGATCGGCCCAAGAGTAGTTGACCAAGGCGTACCTCAAGGCTCTGTTCTTAGCCCTCTTTTGTTTAATTTATACACCATGGACCTTCATGGAATGGATATTATCTGCGACATCTTAAAATATGCAGACGATTTGTGTTTTTATACCATGAAAAACTCTTATGATCAATGTATTGATTCTACAAAACAAATTATATATAGTACTAGAGAATATTTTTTAAATCAAGGACTTGATCTTACCCCGAATAAATCCGCTGTGGTATTCTTCACTCGACATCGTTTACCGATCCTATCCAGTGTAATGGTAAGTAACCTAAGTATACCTGTGCACAATCATTTTACCTATCTTGGTATTACACTGGATACCAAACTTACATGGAATGAACACATCAATAAATGTTTGATTAAATGTGAAAAAGCTTAAATGTTCTCAAAGCAATGAATCGATATCAATGGGGTGCTGACCCTAAAGTTAATTTAATGTTCTATCGTGCATATACTAGATCCATTCTTGATTACGGTTGCTTCCTATATGGGTCTGCCACGAACACTCGACTTAAAAAATTAGATCGAATTCAGTATAAAGCCCTGAGGTTGGTTTTGGGTGCACTTAAATCCACACCAACAGAAAATCTCTTAGCTGAATGTACGGAACCTCCCCTGCATTTAAGACGAATATTTTTAGCTGAGAAGTTTATCCTTAAATGTCAAGCTAACAATCAGATTAAACTACTGCGAAAAATATCTGACATATCTAAGTCTAATTTAGTTGATAAGTAGTGGCACAATAAAAATTCTCCAACATTAGCCGTAGCATATTCCAATGTCTCCTCCTATGTAGAGACTTCAGTGGAAAATACATTCTATCAAGCCTCTTTTGATATCTCATATTCCCGGGCCAACGTTTGCTTTCCTTCTTTTGATGGTAATAACCCCATTGCTCTTCATGAACTGATTGGAAAGTTTTGTAAAACCATGCAAGATTTTCACAGATGGTTCGAAGTTAAAATTAGGAATCGGTTGTGCTATACATCCAAAACTATGAAGAATCTCTAATGTTTAAGTTGAACCAGCATTGTTCAATATATTTCGCAGAACTATTTGCAATACATCAAGCTCTAGAATGGGCCGTTAAAAGACGAATCTCTGATCAGCAAGTTCTAGTCATGTCTGATTCAAAGTCTGCGTTATCTGCTATAGAAAACTCACATAATTAGCTTCACAAGAATGGGCTCGTTGTAAGAATTTTAGAAAATCAACTAAAATTACACGGAATGAATAATTCTGTTTGCTTCATTTGGGTGAAGGGACACATATTCGTATTTTCGGTAACATTGAAGCAGATTACTTTGCTAAAGGAGCGATCTTAAAAGGTACAGAAATCAGTTGGCTAGATAGAAGTGATCTAATAGCAATACGTAGACAATGTTTGAAGCAAAATTGGGATATTGAATGGCACGCCTTCTGTAATCGAAGCAATAATGTTTATACCAAAATCCACCCTGCTTTATCTATTGAGCCTTTTGCTGCAAGAAGTTATCCCAATAGAAACATCTACTCCATGTTCGTCAGATATATTTTTAGTCATGCCATTGTAAAAGCGTACCTTCACAGATTCAAACTAAGTGAATCGGAATTTTGTGATTGCGACGGCAATGTTGATGACATCAATCACTGGATGTTTGGCTGCTTACATAATGACGATGCAGTTAAGTATTTGATGAAATCTCTTGTAAAAGAACGGATTCCGCTCCCTAAGAATCAAGCTACAGCTTTTTATCTCTCTCGGCGAAATCCTAGGCTAAACCAAATCATATGGGAGTTTTTAAAAAGGACTAAAAGTAGAATTTAGTGTTGAATGTCTGTTTCTGTTTCAGTGTTGATCTGTTCAGTCTTGTTCCTCGTGTCTATCCCTATGTTATACAATTCACCTTCTATCCGTTGCCCGTTTTGTCAGTTATAAAGTCGCTATGAAAGGCACCTTAGCGTGAAAAGTGTCCCTGTGTAATCCTATTGTAATGTATCCACTACTAAGACCCATCATTAAGTTGATTAGGCCCGTGAATGGAGACTACTTACTTTGTCAATGCAGTGTTTACAGTATACTTTAACAATATACCTATATACTATGCCTATTCTCCTATGCTAACTATTGAAACAAGCTGTACAATAAACTCGTGGCTGAATGGATCAGGTTATCCAAAGCCATAAAAAAAACCTGAGCACCACCATTTCTATGACTTCCTAATACTTGATTAAGTTTAATATTTTTTGTTATCAAAGTAAGAATTAAGTTTAGTGCTAATACTACATTTCTTTTATTCCATGATGAAAATAATATTTTACAGCTTACTTCAAATAAAAGTCAATTTGAATTTAAAAACAAGCAAGTCTAAAAATAGAAAATACCAAAATAATAAAAATCTTGTTGTCCAAATATTAAGTATTTCATCAAGTACTTTGTTCAGTTATCAGATTTTGTTAAGTAAATACTATAATGAATTTATTACACTTTCCTCTAACCAGTTCCAACAAAATTGAAGATTTTATACATTTATGGGTCTTTTGAAAAATTATTTGGACTTACAAGGTTTCTATAGAAAACCGACAATCAAAAATTGTTGCTTTTATATAAAATTTCCTTAATTTATTTTTATTGCGATTTCAGAAAAAATAGTATGTGTAGCTCGACTTCAATGCTTGTTGGCCTCGGCTCAACTCCACGGCTAAAAATTTACATTGTCAACTGGAAATGTATTGCTTTTACTACTAGTTACAAAATGTATTATACTATTGAGTCCAAAGAACTTTCACAAACAGATATTTGTTTTATTATGAGTATAAGTTATACTTTATGTCAGTGCTCCGCAACCGGTGTGCCGCGGCACACTGGTGTGCCGTAAGCCGACTTGAGGTGTGCCGCTCTTTCAGACAATACGAATCAGATTCGTATTGTAGCGAGACCCGCGAAAAATAAAGCAATCTGACAACAGCGCCGATGGTAAACGTCTATCGGCGCGGCGCGGCGCGGCGGCTTGATTCTCGAAGGCGACTAAACTAGAAAGATCCGTGCCGTTCGAGGCGCGACTCGATGTTTTCCTGAACATCGCCGCTGCCTATATAAGCGCGCCTGTCGTCGCTCAGAGACTCAGAGAGAGTCGAATAGTCAAGTGAATCAGATAAATACGCGGGCAAACAAATAAATCGTAGGGCGAAATAAATAGTGAATTGCTATATAAATAAATTCTTGTGTCTTATAAATAAGTGAATATAAATTAGTTATAATTAGTTAAGTGTTATTTTTAGAGTTCCTGTTTTCTTTTTTACGTTGTTGGCCATATTGTGTCTAAATAAATTAAATTAAACTGGACTAAGTTTTGTTGCAGTATCTACTTTTATAAATAACTATAGTGCTTCAAATATGGATAAATTTTTGCTGAAATCACGAGCAGATGACGAAGAACCTAGCACAAGCTCCAGCATAAGTGCTGCAAAAAGAGCAAAAAAGGTGCTGAAAAGGAAGTACAATCAAGACTACCTTCGATATGGTTTCACTTGGTGTGGCGACGAAGCGGCTCCAAAGCCTGAATGCGTCATTTGCGGCGAACAGTTGTCAAATGAAGCAATGGTACCCAGCAAACTAAACCGTCATTTGATCACAAATCATCCCAGTTGCGTCAAAAAAGACATTCAATTTTTCCAACGGCGCTTGGATCAAAATAAGAAACAAAAGCAGTTTATGAAATCGGCGGTTACGGTTTCTGAAAAGGCATTTGAAGCAAGCTACCTTGTTGCAAAATTAATTGCACAACAAAAAAAACCGCACACTATCGGTGAAACGCTTATTAAACCAGCATGCATGGAAATTGTTAGACTTATGCTTGGGCCAAACGAAGCTAAGGACGTGAGTAAAGTTTCTTTGTCGGCCGATACTGTTAAAAGACGTATCCAAGATATGTCAAGTGATATTTTGGGAACACTAATTAAAAAAATCATTTCGGCTGGAATTTTTGCGCTTCAAATCGACGAATCAACCGATATTAAAAATAAAGCACAACTGATGGCTATTGTACGTTTCGTTGACGAGGACTCTATTAAAGAACATTATTTATTTTGTAAGGAGGTTCCAGAGAGAACTACCGGTGAACAAATTTTCCAAGTAACTGATAATTTTTTTAAAATACATAATATTCAGTGGACCAATTGCGTTGCTATTTGTACAGATGGTGCTGCTGCAATGATGGGCAGTAAGAAAGGTTTTGTATCTTGTGTAAAACAAAAAAATCCGTCAATACAAATTACACATTGCTGCATACATCGAGAAGCATTGATGGTCAAAAATTTGCCCGAACAGCTTTCGATCACAATGAATGAATGTATTAAGATCATAAACATAATTAAATCGAGAGCCTTAAATTCGCGAATCTTTGGAATACTCTGTGAAGAAATGGGAAGCGAACATGAATCCTTACTGTTTTATACAGAAGTTCGTTGGTTATCCCGGGGAAAAGTTTTAGCTTCGCTACGAAGTGCGTGAGTTTCTTTCAAGTCAAGATATGTACGATCTATGCCAGCACCTTCATGATGAATACTGGATAGCCAAACTTGCATACATGGCTGATATATTCGAACATCTGAATGAACTTAATAAAAGAATGCAAGGACGGAATGAAAATATATTGACGGTCTCCGATAAATTACAAGGGTTCAAAAAGAAACTTGAACTTTGGCAGGAACAGTTGCAAAAAGGATGTCTAGAAATGTATCACAGGACCAACCACAGTACGATCGAAAACAAGCAGTTGATTGTGGATTTGGCCCAACAACATTTAAGTATGCTTCAACAAAAATTTGAATACTATTTCCATTCTATCAACACGGAACAATACAATTGGATTCGAAATCCTTTCGCAACCAATGCAATAAGTTCCACGGAAGCACTGCCATTGCAAACTCGAGAGGAGTTCACAGAATTAAGTAATGATATGACCCTAAAACTTAAATTCGACGAAGTTCCGTTAGATGTTTTCTGGATTTCCATCAAGACAGAATATCCACGCATCTCCGACAAGGCCATCTTCACACTACTTCCGTTTTCCACAACATATTTATGTGAGCAAAGTTTTTCAACGCTTGTATTAATTAAAAATGATAAACGGTCATGCTTAAAAGATCTTGACCAAGAAATAAGAGTTGCGCTGTCTAAAATTGAGCCGAATATAAAACTTTTGTGTTCAACGAAGCAAGCGCAGGTATCACATTAATCAGTCATCATCATGTCAAAATATTTATTACTATTGACATGTCAACAGAAGTAAATTTAGTATACCTACCTGTCCTACCTAGTATTTAGTATAGTTCTCATGTATGTACCTATTTGTATTTTTCATTCTATCTGAATAATAAAAAAAAATAAAAAAAATATGTATTATGTCCTGAGTGAAAATTTTGATGCCCCAAATCTGAAAGAGGCTTCTTCACATTTTAAAACAATAAAAAAAACTAAGGTAATTTGGACATCCATAAATAATTAGTATACATGGAGTGAACTGACCCCCGACCTAGCTACGCCACTGCTATAAATATATTTTAGATTTTGGTGTGCCACGAAATTCTAGGGAGCAGTTTGGTGTGCCTCAGATGAGGAAAGGTTGCGGATCACTGCTTTATGTGACTGAGTATGGAAGTTTAAAAGTCAAGCGAAGCGAGGCTAGTTAAATACATACGAGTCACATAGAGTAACTTATACTCGGAATGAAATAGAATATTTTATTTTCAAACGATTTATAAATATTTCGATAAATTTGTGAGTACTGCAGTTTAATCGTAATCATAAATTTACCTGCCAACATCAGTGATAATACAATCAGAATTTGATTTAAATCTATGGTGATAGTAAATAACAATGTCATTTAATCTTGAATGACATTCATAATTTTTTTGCCAAGTATGTTTGAATCTTTGAGTATACGGTAGTGGGTTTGGCTGATAAAGCCGAATTATTTACTTGCCGCATCAGCAAAAGCAGCAATACAACAATTATTATTACCGACAAAATCCACAGCCGTGTTCGAAGCACCTTATCAAAGATTTTTAAAATACTGCGAACGAGAAGGTATAAAAAAATACTCAGAAAATGTTTTCCTGGGGTATTTTATCAAGTTAAAAGATGTTCTTAAAATGAAAAGCTCTTCCTTGTGGAGCCATTACTCAATGATCAGATCATTGTTGCAAATCAGGCAAAAAATTGATATTTCTTCAAAATTCGTCGACCTGTGTTCGTTATTGAAAAAATATGAGAAGGGAGACTATCAGGTGAAAAATCAGCAGTTTTAACAAAGGACCTATTTGTTAACTTTTTAATTGAAGCTCCAGATGAAAAATATTTGGAACTCAAAGTAAGCAAAAGTGGATCATTATCGACACAAAATTTATTAATTTCTATACAGGGTGTCCCGCATAAAAACCGACACAGAGCAGGGGCATATGTGGGATCCCAATATATTACGATTGGGGGCAATTTACCTCTATACTAAGTTGCATCCTTAAGGAGTTATAGGGCCTCAAAGTAGAGCGCTAAATTTCGAAAAAAATTAATTTCTTTGCAACCCTTTAATTTAAAAATACCAAATTCGGTACTCTGTATGAGACTGCTAAGGGCATTATGTAACGGCAAGTAGAAGGCGATCGAACCATTCTGGGGTGCTAATTAGGGGTGACCTAACTTTAAAATTTCACATAAGTTTTTTACCTGTCAGTTGATTTGAAAATTTATCTAGTTCCTCATTTTATTTGTATAAAAATACACATGAGTGAAACTTTTAATACAACATTTATATCGACTTATTTTATTGTCAGGTCATTGAACGAGTTTCTGCTGCTACGAAAGTTAACTAAAGAACGCTTTCGCGTATTAAAGAAGAAGCTCTGGCAGAAAGTATTGCTGACATTGATGTGCCTACTAAAAAGCAAAGAACGTCCAGTGACCGTATGGATCAATTCGACAAAACTGTGCTTAGAAGGTGCATAATAAATTATCGCATATCCGAGGAAAAAGTACCCACGTTAAGAAATTTACACCAAACCTTTGCAGATAGTTATGGCTTCGCAAGAAGTCGCGAAACTTTGCGGAAACAAATACATTCTTTGGGTTTTCGTTGGACCAACATGAAAAACAACAGAAGTTTGTTAATGGAACGTCACGAAACCAGACATTTACGCCTACTATATTTAACAAACATAAAAAAGTGCAGAGAACAGAACACATTTATCATTTATATGGATGAAACAGACATTCATTCATGTCACATGCACCTTAAAGAATGGAGCGTCATGAGTAACGAAGGATTAAGAAAACTTATTTCTAAAAGTAATAGGCTCATCATTCTACATGCAGGAAGTGAAAATGGTTTTGTACCTAATGCTGGTATTATGTGGAACTCCCAGTCAAAAACAGGAGATTATCATAACGAAATGGCGTATGAAAATTATGAGAAGTGGGTACAAGAGAAACTTATTCCAAACCTACCACAAAAACGCTGTTGTGGTAATTGATAACGCCCCATATCACAATGTTCTAAATGGAAAATTACTTCCGACTGCTTGGACTAAACCACAATTTAAAAACTGGCTTTCTGAAAGAAACATATATTACAGTGAACAAATGTTAAAACCGGATCTTTATAAAGTTGCAAAAATGTACAAACCGCAATATAAAATTGATGAATTGTTAATTCGACATGAATTGCAAGTTTTAAGACTACCCCCTTATCTCCTGGACTTAAATCCGATCGAAAGTGTTTGGGCAGCACTTGAAAAATATGTGGCCAAACGAAATGTTCTTCAATTTTACAAAGATTAAAGAATTCTGTAATGAATTTTTTGACACATTTTCTGCAAATGATTGGAAAGTTAGACGTGTTAGATGTTAAAAAGATTGAAGATTAATTTATGAACAATGAACCACTTTTAGATACTGTTGTAGACAATATTATTATTAATTTGACTGAAGACGGAGATAGCGAGGATGATGAAGTTGATATTGAAAGTGATTTTGAAGAATCATTTGTAGATGCACATCATATTATTTTACTGTTGATGATCCCTGTACATCTAAAACATATTTTTCATTATAGTGTTTGTTTGTAGGTGGTATGACTGAATACATTAAACGCAACGAATGTGAAAATGTAAATAGGTGTTATAAAATTGTAGATATTAGAGACGAATTCCACTAGAGTAATATAATATTTGTAGCACATCTGTACATAGTTCTAAATAAACAATAATTGACGGCACCCAGAACCAAAATTTTTTTGTTTTGTCAGTCCTAACTCTGTAAAAAGTGTGAAGGGATGTTCTAATTTCATAGTAAATATTTGCAAAAAAACCAAAAGTTCACATATGAAAGTAGAAATATCTACCACAAAAAAGCTTTAATATTTTATTCATATTATTAGTATAGTTATTAGACCATCTCTAAAGGCGATTTCTTCAATTTGTTTTTCAAATTTTATTTATAAACCCGAATTTTTACATTATTATCTACTACATATTATTAAGAATAACAATTTTAGAAAGCTTAACAGCTAGGTATGTCATTAACTATTACTACGAATCGATACGATAAATTGTTGGCCATTGTTAAATTTAGAAAGTCGTTTAACAATCCTTATCATGTTGTACACTTTATCTACAAAATCTACCTGACTTCCAACCTATATACAAATAAACCTCAATGACGAATATAATGAAGGGACCACTTAAAAGACATTAATTTGAAGTAAAGGTGGAAGTTTATGTCTCTTGAAATCTATTTATTATTTACATCACATAAAATAATAAAGGGTAATTATAGAGTTCCCCGTATGGTTATTGAAGCAATAAATAATTATGTCTGTACAAAAAAACCATATTCGTAGAAAAATCTAATGGTTTTTATTTCCCTATTGATTTAATTAATAATAAAGAACACATTAATGTTATTTTTGTTTTGTAAACTCGATTTTATATAGCATTATACATGTGCTACAATTTATTAATTTTAAATGCAAATTCAAAATATTGTGTTACCCTCGTACGTATTAGCGTCCTCACAACCTTTAAAA
Source organism: Galeruca laticollis (assembly GCA_963921935.1). NCBI lineage: Eukaryota > Metazoa > Arthropoda > Insecta > Coleoptera > Chrysomelidae > Galeruca > Galeruca laticollis. Next base: position 175,790,175 of record OY998177.1, read on the forward strand.
CTTTGCATGCGGAATGTGCGTCGCCTACTCTTCCCGGTAAATGCGTTTACAACGTTGTCAAGTTTTATGTCTTTCTCGCGCATCGTCAACTGCCAAAATTAATTTACCAACTTGTACTGTATTTTGTTAATCGTTTACAATACAGTTAATAGCGATTGCTACATGCTACAACTGGATCGTTTGAATAAGGAAATTCAGATGAAACGACTCCATATGTAAAGAAAGGAAGTGATCTTCGATCAAGACAATGTCACAATAGCAAAACTGCACGAATTACACTAAGAATTGCTTCCGGATTATCCATATTTGATGCATACCTGTTCGCGGTTGAGGAAAAACTTGCCGTCGTAGCAAACGCCTATTTTGGGACCAAAGTTGAATTGTTTTTAAATGAAAATTGGTGAAGTCACTGTTTTGTTCTTGGATTCACATTGATAAATTAAATGAAATTTGATTGATGTGTTACTTAATACTTAACTCATCCTTATATAGCACTACGCCGTAATTTGATTTAAAACCACTTTAATTCAATTGTAAATAAATTAGTAGTTAAGTGAAACTAATAAAATTATATTTATTATGTGTTTTATACAATTTGAGAAGTAATCGTAGAGAATTTTATTTAATAACTGACTCATTTTCATCATTATCTTTTCTGGTTTCATATACACAGGTAAGATAAGAGCAAGTACCTATCTAATAAATAGACCCGGCTTAAGTATTCTATTTTCAGTCTGTTTGGTGTATGTTCTCATCTAAATAGTGTCTGTGGTATAAAAACGCGAAGTAAAAAATACCCATACGTGTAGTTGATACGAGTTGTTAGCAAGTGTGATATTTACAACTGTAAGTTTATTTGAAAATTCTTCTAAAACTTGTATGAAAGAACTTAATTTTTATTCATTTTGGAACTTGAAAATTTCAAATAAAATTGTCCCAACAAAACATCTTCGATATCTTTGTATTTCTGTATTCCCAGATTTCGTTGCATATTTTGTTTTATTTTGTCTTGTATCGTTTTGCTCGGAATTCTAATACTTGTTTACTTAGCTTCTCTTGTGGCATGCATTTTTGTTTTTCCTGCATTTTTTCTTATATGTCTTATCGCTATCATTTGATTTCCTTATTTTTATATATTATTATCAGGGGCCATGCTTCGCTTCTAAATGTTAGGCTTGGCATGAGAACAATTCAGTTAATAGTTTTCCTCTTAAATATCACTCCTCGGAGATCTATTTTCAGTATTTTCATCCGCTCATTTAACTTGTTAATCAGGTAGATGATATAATTATTCTTTCAATAAATGAAATGTGCCTTTCTACGTTAATGACATCGACAATTGTTTTTAAAAAAAAACAGAATTCCAATTTTCAAGCTTCTGATAAAGAAAAGGCACCCATAACTATTGTTCAGTAAATTGAGCAGGTGGAAGAAGCCAATTTTCGGTTCTTGCACTGGAATATTCATTTAAAATAAAATATGGATTATACAAATCAGTACAAGAGTCGTATCTTTGAAAAGATTATTGTCAATTTTAATAACTCAGTTTAGTTACGTACTCGTATATTTCTAAAAAGTGCATAAATATTTCTTCAGTTTAAAATCCAAAAACTTCAACTGATTATTAAAAAACCTTACAATATTAAATATAGATAAACTTAACATCATCTTCATCTATGGAAATATGTAAAACGTCTGAAATAAACGGTTTTAAAGATTAAAACTAACTTTTCCGCATCTGTGGCCCTGAACAATATTCTATCATAAAATTTTTACTTGTATACACTTCGGGGGATGTATCGTGCTAACAAACCGAAATTTCTCCAAAAATTTAGTGTATCTGGATTTATAGCACCCGCTGTACTTGCTCTAGTCAACTAAAAATCAATGGGGTACATCTGTGGGACACCTTGAACAATATTCAATCATACAATTAATCAATCGTATACTCTCTGGAGGCTATATCGTGCTAACAAACTGAAAATTCTCCAAAAATGACGAAAATTTGCCATACCATAGCACCCGTTGCACTGGCTTTAGTGAGCTGAATAACAATAAAATTCACCTATGAGACGCTCTGAATAGTATACAGTCATAAAATTGGGCACTTGTATATACTCCGGAGGCTGTATCATGCTAACAAACTGAAACTTCTCCAAAAATGACAAAAATATCGTACTTAAAGTACTGTAGCACCTGTTGTACTGAATCTGGTGAGCTGAAAATCAATAGGGTTCATCAGCGAGATGTACGGAATAATATTCAATCATAAAATTGGTGACATGTTGAACTCCGGAGGCTGTATCGTGCTAACAAACTGAAACTTCTCAAAAAATGACAAAAATATCGTACTTAAAGTACTGTAGCACCTGTTGTATTGGCTCTGGTAAGCTGAAAATCAATAGGGTTCATCAGTGAGATGTACTGAATAATATTCAATCATAAAATTGGTGACTTGTTGAACTCCGGAGGCTGTATCGTGCTAGCAAACTGAAATTTCTCAAAAAATGACAAAATGTCGTACTTCAAGTACCATAGAACTCGTTGTACTGGCTCTGGTGAGCTGAAAATCAATAGAGTTCATCTGTGGCATGTCCTAAACAACATTCAATCATAAAATTGGTGACTTATTGCACTCTGGAGGCTGTATCTTGCTAACAAGGTATTCTAATTAACCCTTTTTTCACTTGGGTTATTAGATGGAACGGTAAGTTTTTTATTGTTAAATGTTTTTCTCGAAGGACCGTATATTGTATTCACTGTTGTAGGATGTTTGATTAAATGTTTTCTCGAAGAAATTAAACACTTATTTCACTTTCATGTTGCTATATTGCAGGAATTTATAACTTTTTCTTTTGCGTAGACAATTAAGAAATTCACTTGATCATACGCGTTACATTTTGATTATTTAGCACATAATCTGCTGGAGTAATGAATGTTTAATGATTAATTACACATGTTTTTTATCAGGACCAAATGCCGGGTGCTCTTATAACATGAGTACCATTATGTACGATAGTTAAATATGATGATACAAATGTAATGTAGTTGACATATTTATATATCGGTTAACGTGGTTACGAGGAAGGAGAAAAATAATAGAATTTGAAACGTAACGGTCAGATACAGCGAGTGAAAATTTGCAGTTAGGATGATTTTTGTTGCCTGAAAAGGTTATATGTCTTGAGCAGAATATTTGAATTGTGTTATACAGGGGAAGTAGAAAATAAAAATCACAGGAGAATTTGGTAATTAAATCAAATTCGAACACAAGGCATGTAAGGAAAAGTGGCCGACGACTACGACGATGACGACGACATACACACATGATTTTTACTTTTCCGTCCAATCTTTCTAATATAGGTTTACCCCAAAAAAAGTTGGCATTTTGAAATTTTTTTTTAGTTATTTTCACGTTTTCCATCGACAACAACACAAAAAAATGGTTTTTAGAAAAAAAATCCTGTGTGTATGTAGTCATCGTTGTCGTCGGCCACTTTTCCTTACATGTCTTGTTAGCACGATACAGCCTCCGGAGTGCAATAAGTCACCAATTTTATGACGGAATACTGTTAAAGACATGTCACAGATGAACCCTATTGATTTTCAGCTCACCAGAGCCAGTACAACGGGTGCTATGGTACTTGAAGTACGACATTTTGTCCTTTTTTAAGAAATTTTAGTTTGTTAGCACGTTACAGCCTCCGGAGTTCAACAAGTCACCAATTTTATGATTGAATATTATTAAGAACGTCTCAAAGATGAACCCTATTGATATTCAGCTCACTAAAGCCTGTACAACGAGTGCTATGGTACTTGAAGTACCAAATTTTTGTCATTTCTGGAAAATTTTCAGTTTGTTAGCACGATACAGAGTCCAGAGAGTATACGATTGATCAATTTTATGATTGAATATTGTTCAAGGTATCTCACAGATGTACCCTATTGATTTTCAGTTGACTAGAGCGTGTACAGCGGGTCCTATAAATCCAGATATAATAAATTTTTGGTTATTTTTGTAGAAATTTTGGTTTGGTAGCACGATATATCCCCCGAAGTGTATACAAGTAACAATTTTATGATAGAATATTGTTCATAGCCACAGATGCGGAAAAGTTAGTTTTAATCTTTAAAACTGTTTATTTTTCTAAAAACCGTTTTTTCGAGTTGTTGTTGATGGTAAACGTAAAAATAACCAATACTTTTCTCGAATATAGATAGGTTGGGCGGAAAAGTAAAAATACCATAAGGAAAATTGAGTTTTCCTTAATTTTCCAGGCATTAAAGTTTAACGATATTTTTTTAACACGATTTTTCCTTAGTTCACTATATATTGAATTTAACCTTTTTTAAATATTTTAAAAATATTTCTTTAATAAAAAAATAAACGGTCTTAAAGATTAAAACTAACTTTTTCTACTTCCGCTACTAAAACCGCACTTTGAACACGGGTTTGACATGCACAAAACGACTCTTTAAACACTAATGTTTAAAATGCGAAAAGTCACATCTCGTTTATCTTTTGTTTTTTAAACGTCAAATCAAGTGTATCTTTTGTATGTTAAATTTCATGCTCCTTGATAATTTTGTTATTCTGCGTCATTTGATTTATCAGTCAGCGTTCAGTCATCGCTTGTCATGTAATGAATATAATTCAAATATAATATAATGTTTTCCTTCCCGCGGGCGAAGAAAAAGTAGAGTAAGCACCTCGTGTTAAAAACGTCTTTAGTCACTCGTTTCACAAGGAACTCGTTCCGCTTCGCTTCACTCGTGTCTAGTAAAACTCGTTACTAAAGTAACCGTTTTGACACTTGGTACTTAATATACTATTTCCGCATCTGTGGCCCCGAACAATATTCTATCATAAAATTCTTTCTTGTATACACTTCAGGGGATGTATCGTGCTAACAAACCGAAATTTCTTCATGAAATTAACTGTCTCGACCCTTACTTCGTGGAATCTGCTCATATTAGTGTTTTAAATGAAACTCACGGTTTCTAGTTAATTCCACAATATAATAAAAGTTATTGAAAATTCTAAAAATTGACAATTGTTTCGATAAATCAATCAATAAATCAACAATTGTCAATTTTTAGAATTTTCAATAACTTATATGATATTGTGGAATTAACTAGAAACCGTGAGTTTCATTTAAAACACGAAATTTCTTAAACAGTATTCTCTAAAAATGACAAAAATTTGGTATTTCGAGTACCATAGCACCCGTTGTACTAGCTTTAATGAGCTGAATATTAATAGGGTTCATTTTGGAGACGCTCTGAATAATATCCAATTATAAAATTGGTCACTTGGATATACTCCGGAGGCTGTATCGTGCTAACAAACTGAAACTTCTCCAAAAATGACAAAAATATCGTACTTAAAGTACTGTAGCACCTGTTGTAGTGGCTCTGGTGAGCTGAAAATCAATAGGATTCATCCGTGAGATGTCCAGAATTATATTCAATCATAAAATTGGTGAGTTGTTAAACGACGGAGGCTATATCGTGCCAAAAAACTGAAATTTCTCAAAAAATTACAAAAAGTCGTACTTCAAGTACCATAGCACCCGTTGTACTGGCTCTGGTGAGCTGAAAATCAATAGGGTTCATCTGTGACATGTCCTTGACAATATTCAATCATAAAATTGCTAACTTATTGCACTCCGGAGGCAGTATCGTGCTAACAAGACATGTAAGGAAAAGTGGCCGACGACAACAACTCAAAAAAATTTTCAAAATTCCAACTTTTTTTGAGGTAAACCAATACTTTTCTCGCATATAGATAGGTTGACGGAAAATTAAAAAAACAGAAAATAAAACAGTCCAAATGTATTCAACGGTACGCTTATTAAATTCAATATTAGATATCAATTAACAGAAATTATTATTATCTTATAAGGATCTTCAAATAAAACATTTAAAAACAAGAAATTTAGCGAACAAACTAGCCTCGTGTGCTGCGGGCTTTAGCAGTTGATACTGATGACAAAAACATTCCTTCCTTCGAATAAAAATCAACACCAAACACATCCATCAATGTTCATTCATATTATCAGATAGTGGAGATGATATGTATATAGAAAATCCTATGACTTATTGAAAGTATTAGTAAAAATTATCACATTTTTTCTGAGAAACCAATTGAATGGAAATCATCAAATTTATGACAACATTACTTAATGTTAAAAGGTTCGATAAATTTGAACTTGAACATTGATATCAATTAATTTACTAACTTATCACTTTTATATACCAACATTCTACAGGTTGAATCGCAGACGGTTAACAGCTATGTAGTGTTATTTCAAAGTAATTTTGCTCAAGGCCAGAGCAATTTCATTATTTTAAAATTAAACAGAAAAAATTAATGCATTTGTACATTTTAGTCTGTAAGCAATTCATCAAGTACAACATGTAAAGTTTATATTTAAACAGATAGCGTCCGTTATTGTCAAAGTGCACTGCACCTCAGACCACTCAGAGCCAAATACAAATAAACAAGCTGCTTTTGCACGAAATAGAAATTACTAACTTGTATTTTTATATTAGTATTGCATCTCAGTTGTCTTGTAACTGAGTGATATTTAAAAAAGTCAAAATAACCAGGTACTATTAATACTTGTCTCAATTTTTCTTTATTTAATCTATTTCAGAAAGGTATAGAGTAATAAAACCTTGTGCCGGTTGGACACTCGTAAAAAGGAAAGAATTTTGTTTTAGAAGAATAAAAATTAGGCATGATGTAGATAATATTAGATACAATTATTTTTTATTGAACATTATACAAAACATATATTATAAGAAATAATCAAATCCATCAAAAAATAGATTAAAAGATGTAGATAGGATTGAGTATTTATTTATTTATTTTAGTATGTACTCCGAATCGTCTATAGTCTATAATTTTACTCAACATACCAAACGTCTGATGAAATTTACAGCCCGTGAAAAACTGTATACTTGTATACTACCAAAACTGCCATCTACGGATGTCAGTAAAATTTTGCGCCATGTACACGTCTCAAGTGACTATAGAAAGAATAATGTTTCCATTTAATAAACAATTAAAGTGATGAAATAATAATCACAAATGTTTTTAAATCGCGTAAAATACCATGTCGTTTATTAAATTTATTCAACTTTTTCTATTCTGAATTGATACTTACAAAGAAACATTTTTCGATATATTGTCAATTGTGTTTGATTTTTTGTTTCTTGATGTTATCAATATTGTTGAAACAAATTTGTTTGAATATAGTCAGAACATTTTAGAAAATTTAAATAAACAAACACAGGGGACGCATTATACACTGACTTTAGTAAGACATTTGACAAAATTGAACACAATATAATGGTAAAAAAACTTGCGGACCCTGGTGTACATGGCAATATGGTGTAACTCTTATTTAACCAACCAAACTCCATCTGTGACTATCGGACAATTTTGTTCAAAATTTACTAAGATTACATAAGGGCTATCTCAAGGATCTCACCTAGGTCTGTTATTATTTAATATTTACATTAATGGCATTTCAAACTGTTTCAGATTTAGTAAATTCTCGATGTATGCTGATGATCTGAAAGTGTATCGTCCTGGAAAAGGAATTATCTACAATAAGATATTAATAGACTTCAAACATATTGTGAAAATAAGAGCATATTCTTAAATTTAAAAAAATGCCATCACTTTTACTCGTAATAGAAATATCTACAAACATACATACACTATTAAGAATAAAAATCTTAATGGCGCTACTCAAGTAAAAAATTTAGGTGTTATCATCGATAAGAAGTTGTTATTTGATGAAAACATATTATATGTCTCTAAGAAAGCCAAATGTTAGGATTTATAATGCGTACTACTTACGATTTTAAAAATGTACAAACCCTTCGCTCCTTATATATAGCGTATTAACGTCCTCTTCGATCATTTGGAATCCGCAGTATAACGTCCATATAAATAAATTATCAGCAAATTGTTCACATTGTTAACATTCTTCTTATAGAAAAGAGGCGATTATTTGCCGATACAAAATTCATATTTAAATGTGCTAATGGTTTAATTGACTCTTCATCCATCGTTGGCTCCATATCATTTTTAGTACCATTATATAATACACGAAATAAACATACTTTCATAACGAACCAAGTGAATACCAATTATTATCTAGACTCTCCATTACATCATTGCTGTAAGGCTGACAACAAATATTGTTGTGACCTGTCCACAGTTGATATTTTTTCTTCCTCTCCGAGAACTTTTGATAGGTTGATTAGGGACATTATTATTAATAGTCTACTTTTATTATTTTACAATGTTCCTTCATTTCTTTTTTTTTCACTTTTTTTAATACTGTAGGTATGTACTCAATTCATAACTACACTATGGATTTTATGGTTCAACATATTGTTGTTTTAATTTTAAAATTTTTTAACGTGTTTTGTAACAAATAGGAATACTGCTTTGAGCACGTCCTGTTTGCGTAAAATAAAATAAAAATACCAAAGACCAATCATCCCAATGGAATCGATAAGAAGAAACAACACCAAAAAAGCATGCAAATATCGGTCAAATATCATCCCTTAGCCCCCTGCAACGTTTTCTTGTTTCCCAAAATATAAGGCCCTATGAAAGGACAGCGTTATCCCATAATTTAAAAGATTCAGACCGCATCACTGGATGAGTTCAAAAAAGTGCTTAAAAATTGAAAAAAACGCAGGCGCAAATACGTTATATCTGGGGCAATTACTTCTAATAAACAAAGTTAATATTATTGAATTAATGAATATTGTTATGAAAAACTTAAGACCTGTAATAATTTTCAACTCTATGCGAATAATTATAAGCTTACCGTTATCTATTTTGACTGGATTATATGTAAATAACAATTAAAATTTTACAGTTGTACATGTTGTAGATGTTTAAATAGCGGCATTTCACATATAATTCTTTGACATAATGATTATGCTTTACTAGGCGGAATAATTACTCGTGGCTGGTCTAATACAACTTTTAATTTAAAATTGAAACAATTAGGTATAGTGTACAATTGCGCTGTGGTGAGCAGGCAACATGAGAATTTTTGCATTTTCATACAACCACAGTAATCCCCGTACATAAGCAGCAATGATTACTAGGAAATAGAATTTCTATTACAATTTCAAAAAAATTTATTTATACATTGTATAGCAAACTTGAACTGATAATTTTAAGGCGAATTTCTTGTATTAAATTATGCAAACTGTTAAAGGGAATTGATGTTTGTAAATCCATTTCTTCTAAAATACACCCATGGAGATATAGTATGATATGCGTAAAAAACGGAAAGTATATACAGGGCGATTCTTTTGGAATTTCATTTAGAAGTTTCAGAGTAACTTGAATTATTAAAATCTGGTATGGGACTTAAAAGATATATTCAATTAATCTACCATTATCATTTATATAAAGTAGAAACGCTGAATCTTTTCCGACACGTGACTGATATACATCTGAATCAAATCAAAATGATAATAGAAATAAACGTTATAACTAATATTCCTAAGATCAGCATTTTTGCCAAATTATAAAATTATTGTTTTGTTATGCATTTTCGAAAGTACAACAGATTAAAATTTTCATTATTCTCAATTTATTATTATCCGTTACACATAATTAACAAATTTTACAAAATGAATTAGTGCTATACAACTGAAACAAAAACTACAAAAAAAATATTGTTTTTTGGTTAATCACTTTCCGAATCTGAGCGCTCGTTATTTGTAGGTATTATTATTGGTTCAATATCTGTATTGAACAAATCTTATTCTTGAATGAACCAATGGTTTTGTGAAACAAATGCTCGCGCGCCAGATTATTTTACGTGGTTTACTCCACGGCACCTTGACCCTTCGCGTCCAGAGTTCCAGGTAGCCTCAGGATGGAGGTTACGGAAAATTTCAGGGATCTCGTTGAATTTAACACATCTACAAAACCTATCAACCTCAGACGGCGATGCTACGGGATATGAAGAAAACACTGATCGTATTTATTTGTATATTACAAGTCCTATTTAAATTATATATACAAAATAACAATTTCTGATTATTTTCAAGCGGTACCGAATCAGTTAAATATATACAGTATGCAAATGTGTTCAAGCCTTATGTTATTATGCACAATGCGAAACTTGCCGGTATTAAGGAATGTGAGCACAATAAATCAGGTGTAAGAAAGCAAATGCAATTCTTAATAACAGCGGAAGTGGTATAAGCAGTTTGTAATTATGCGGTAAGCAACAGCAAAACAATAATTACCTATCACAGTAGTAAACGGGATATAACTATCTTCGCGGTAGGGATGGTCAATCGGGATACGTGGGAAAATGTGGCCAGACCAGTTTATAACAAAAAAAACTAATGAATTTAAACTAGATTATCAATCAATCCGTGGCAACAGCCTCAGACTTGGTTGAGAATCTTATCATTGTAGGAGAATATACACTTTTCTAAACAAAATGAGTCAACATAAAATGAGTTACTTCCGGTTGACGGTTGGGCAGCTGGTGGCAACAGCCTCTGAGCTGCTCCGCAATCAGTTTTTAAATTTTCAAATTATCGGTTAAAATTCTTCTAAAATTTTGGTCGGAAGATAGGACAGCGGTTACCCAAATACAAGCAAAATAAAACTGTGTCTTAGAATAGATGAATATGAAACGAAATTATTACCGGCTGAGAGTGGAACAGCTGGTGGCAACAGCCTCTGATCCGCCCCACACTCAGTTTTAACTTTTCCAAATTGCCGGTCAGACAAAACTATATACAATTTAGAACTAAAATAAATCAATGTAATCTAGAGAAAATTATGCTCGTTCCGAAAGGGAGACGGCTGGTGGCAACAGCCTCTGATCCGTCCCACAGTCGGTTTTCAATTTTTCAAATTTCCGGTCAGTCAAATTATATATAATTTAGAACTAAAATAAATCAAGGTAATTTAGGGAAAATTATGCTAGTTACGAAAGGGAGACGGCTGGTGGCAACAGCCTCTGATCCGTTTCACAGTCGGTTTTCAATTTTTCAAATTTCCGGTCAATTATTATTGCATAGCAGAGAAATTAATTCCTAAATAAAAAAACCAAAAGATCACAGTCGAAATAGAATCCAATTATCGATGAGAAAAAGCAAGAAAAATCTAATATGTATTTGGGTAATTTGAAACAGGACAATAGGTATAACAATCTAAATCGCAAAATTAAAATCAAAATGTTATTTCAATGTATTGAAGGCTCAGACCCTAATTCCAAAGAAACAATATACAGAACGCGATAATAAAAACTGTTGTTTATCGCATCAAAAAAAATACCGGCTTACCAGCTTTATCAAAATACGGAATTATATTCTTAAATAGCCAAATTACTAAATTGTTTATTGAAATTAATTATAAAACCTAGGCGAAATATTTTATTCGGTTTTCAAAATAAATTTCCACTTACTCAGAAAATAATGAACGGTCGGACACTTCAAATAATTTAATTCCTACCTAAAATTCCAGTATACAGCTTTTCAAATTTCATTAAGTTGCTAACAATTCTAGACAGTTTTTTCACACACAACTGCCTAGCCACTATTAAAACTACACTCTTAGTCACCTTTTAAAAACATAGCATCAAAAATGCATCCTTCCTACTAATAACTTACTCAACCCACCAAATGAGCGCCGCACTAAACAAAAAAACCCTATAAAAACACCTAACCCTTCCCCTGCAGGGGAGTTTATACTTTAACTGGGCTCCTTCTGTAAACACCCAAACCCTCACAAAAATAAAACAAACCCAATTACAGAAAATTGTCGAACTTCTCTCATCGATATTTAAACATATTTCAAATGTATTTTTGTTACTACCCATTTTATCTACTAAACCATCCTTGAATTCGATAAAATTATAACTTGTATGAATAGCGATTCAATTGTTAAATTTTATCTGGAAAAAACAATCTTAAAAATTCGTACGAGCAAATTTGCACTATACTTTTTATCACCTATAAATAGCGTCAAATTATCTATTTAATATGTACTTGAATGTTTAACCAGGATTACACTGATTATTAATTAACAAACATAATTATGTTATGTGTAACAATTGTTTAAAAATAATACATTTCATGCACCTATTACTAACTTAGAAGTAAATGATATTTAAATAAAGTTAATATATATTAATCATCTGCGTAACTTTGCGACAGCTTCTTTGCGGAACTTTTGCGATTTTATTTCAATGGATAATAATTAGTCGTACTGAACTCACTATTTACTACTACTATACACCAACACAAACAATTGTATGTCTGACGCGCGTTTAAATGATCAAGTTATCGTCTTCAGAAAACTAGTTTACATTCGGTCTCTGAAGACGATAACTTGGTTATCGAAATGCGCGTCTGATAGTGTAATTGTGAGTCTTGAAGTAAATAAAAATTTTAACTTAATAATTATACTTCAAATATTATATTATTTGAATTTACTGGGTTAATTCAAAATTTGCATTTTAGTTCGTCGTACTCAAATAATTAACAAATGAATTGCTGTTTAATTTAATTGGAGCTCAAAGGGGATACAGCGGAGTTGGATAAGAACGCGAGAAAAAATATTGTGAGAAAAACTGAAATTCCTAAAACAAGCTAGAACAAAAATCTCGTATTGCGATTAATCTTAGTTAATTTTACTTTTAAAATGAGTAGATTCCAAGAAGTAAGGGTCGAGACAGTTAATTTCTTAGTTAATTTGTACGAAATTCCTTAAGCATTTAGAAAAAATCCAACACACCTGTATTTCATATAGCCAAAAAGGTCTGACATACCTACATATTTGAAAGATGTGATTTTTCGTATTTTTATATAAAAGTAAAAAATATATTGATATGCAGACTCAGAAACTGCCGGAAGTATCGCGCATACCACTTTTCATTGCATGGTCTCGATTCGATAGAGTTCTTCAAATGCTCTTCTCTATATTCATGATGCACCAAATATTTGTTTCCAGTAAATTTCAATAGAATAAATATCATATTGTTTCATAATTTATTAATATCCAAAAATTTATTTTTCAACTATAATCTCCATTTTGGTTTCAACAATAGTAATGTTGATGTGTAGGAGCCTTCATGGAATTACGACAGCTATAAGAACAGCATTCTGAAACGTCGAAATGGTCTAAGCACCCTAAGGGAGAGCGCCCCCCACAGTAACGTACTATTTGACGTGGCACATACACGCCAGTTACATGGCAAAGACGTCGCATGATTTTTCAGATTTCACATATCTGAGTGAAGTGGCAGTGGCGTAAAACATGTCTTCATCATAGGACGAAGATTCGTTAGCAATTGTGAATCTAATCAACATTAATATTGGCGGAAATCACATCAGAATTAAAGTTCTTCAAAAATTAGGATCATCTTATTTTAATTACAAAGGTTTTTTTCTGTTAGCCTCTTAGTTGTGTCGGATGCAGATGGGGTGTTTGTTTCCGTTGATATTGGAGAGTTTGGAATGGTAGAGTCTTCCGGAAAGTGGGTTTGGAAAAGCACTAACTCACATTCAGCTTGACCTGCCAGAACCTACGTTCATCACTTGCGAGATCAATTGTTGTTAAAAATGTCAAAAGCACTGCGCTATAATTAATAACACTATTGTTGTTCCAGCTATTAAAATTCGAGCATCGCATGATAACCAAAAACCATGTATATTTGGATTGTGTTTACACACATTTGTCGTATCCTTATTTTCAATATAAATTGACAAACCTTATCTTACTTATCTGAAAATAAATAAAGATGTTAGTCATAAATTACAATTGGAAACAAATCATAACTCAAAACCCGCGCTTATTTGATAATTTAAAGAAAATGGGGAGTTTCTCTAAGGAAGCCGTATAATTCAGATTGAATCTGTATACCTACTATCAAGGAAAAAATCGACTTTAAATCTAGTTTAACTCGTTATTTCGATATATTTTAAAGTTGATCAATATAGCTACTAACTTCCGCAACTAAAAGAAACGTGTTGATATAATTACTACGGTAGTTGTTTGTTTTAATTTCAGAATAGTTTTGTGCCATATTTATTATACTCGCTAGTCTGTTTTTACGTATGAAAGCAAGCCTATTTATACGTATTTAGTATACGTAATAGAAAAATGAGATTACTTTTATCACTTAATTTCACGAATAATATTTATTTATCATTCAATATCAATTTTGTGTCCTTAAAAGTAACATCCTTAGATACAATACAGTACTTCTGATATGCGCATTTTGGCATGGTCCTGAGATCTTCCAATCAATGCACTCTTTATCTCATCGATCATGGCAAAACGTTGTCCTATGTTTTTTTAATATGTTAAGACCAAAACAAGTCGCAAGGGGCTGGAGAATAAGTTGGCTGAAGAATGTTTATAGTATCGTGTGCAAAGTTGTGTGAGCAAATGCCACTCTGTACAATTTCTCTAGTGCAAGAGTAACCTTATGGAACACGATATTCACTTAGAACAAAGCGAAAACGTCAAGGAAATCGAAGAAAAATCCAATAGTGCTGCAGGAACACTCTCTGCACAGAACCATACCAAAGAATTTCCAAAGGTACTTGAAAAAGAACTGATGCAAGGAATCAAAAACAAGCATCCACCGAATCTCCAGTTCTACCAACCAACGAAACAGTGAAAAAAACCCAAACGAAAAAAGACTCAGAAGACAAAGCTAAAATTGAAACCCGCTCTAAGGTAACATAAAACCCCATAAGAAACACTAATAATTCTTAAGTGAAACTATCTTTTTAATAATTTCATCTTATAGATTAATACCTGTTAATTTTTTTTATTTCTCTTGTTTATACAATTACATAAAATTTTATTATACACCATAGAAATATTACTCGTAATTTAAGGATTATGAATCAATATATTCGTGATTTTATTGTTGAAAAAATTGAGACTTTTACATTAGAAACCACAGAAGAATGCTCTCAAATCTTAAATGTAAATAAACGTAACTCCAACTTTAAAGTACTACACAATAACATACGAAGCATGAACAAAAATCTAGACGAATTCAAGCTATTTTTAACAAATCTGAATTCCGATATTGATCTGATCATTTTAACTGAAACCTGGCAGATACCAGACACTAGCTTGCAGCAAGTTGATGGGTATGAATTAATTTATAATGATAGTAGATACAACCAAAACTACGGCGTTGTAATATATATAAAAAACAATTATAACTATGCATACGAAATTATACAACTATACAATAATATAAACATATTGTCGATGAAAATACATCTATATAAAAATCGTTGTGCTATAATTTATGCGTTATACTGATCACCCGATACAAATCCAAAGGAATTTATTACAAATTTACAAAACTACCTCGACACACATGATACAAATTCAGAAGAATGATACATTTTCATTGGAGATCTAAACATCAATATCTTGGAATTCGATCTCACCACAATTGAATACACAAACCTTCTAAACGAATTCGGCTACATCTCAACTATTAATAATCCAACAAGACAAAGGGCGTCCTTGGACCATATATTCATGAAAGCCAAAAATAATATTACTGAGAAAATACTACCAATCCTACTCCAAACAAATATAACAGACCACTCAACTACTATCTTACAAGTGATATTTAATACGGAAAAAGTGACTAAAGTAGACAACATAAATTACGTTGAAACTATAAACATTAAACACTAAATAACAAATAAGAGAACACTCCTTGGACCAAAGTATACAATAAAAAAATCCAGATGTTGCTACTAAGGTATTTATAGAAACATTATCCAATGCAATCAAAGAATCCACAGAAAAACGTCAAATAAAAAGAAAACATACAAAAATCGCTCCGTGGATTACTAATGCTTGACTTAAATCCATAAATACGAAGAACACACTACATAAAAATGTGACTAAAAATCCTAACGACTTCCAATAATTTAAATTGCAATATAACCACTACAACAACAAGTTGACCTCCTTAATTAAGATTACTAAACGAAAATATTACAATAGACAGATAGAAAACAACAATAAGGATTCAAAAAAATTATGGAATGTAGTGAAAAAAATAAGCAAAAATAATAAATTACAATGAAACATTGACGCTGTTAAAAATAATACTGGTCAACTTATAACCGACAAAAAAGATATTACCAATAAATTTAATGGAGTGTTTGCATCCATTGTAAAAACACTGGCAAACAAGATAAGCAGAACACCAACATATACACCAGCAAATAAGTCCGTGTGCAATTCTATGATTCTTCTTCCAATAGATTCTAAAGAGCTGCGCAGTATAATTCAGGAACTGAAAATTAAAAAAGTTGCTGGTATAGACAACATCAAATCAGAAACCCTCAAATCAGTTGCAAATCATATTCTGGAAGCCTTAAAAAACCTTATTAACAGATGTTTCGAATCAGGAATATGACCGTCAGACTTTAAAGAGTCACTCATAATCCCGCTATACAAAAAAGGAGACCGAACCACAATCACAAATTATCGCCCTATTTCTCTGATAACACACATCTCCAAAATTTTCGAAAAGGCTTCAAAAAATCGTTTAGATTCTTTCCTAAAGAAATATAATGCAATCTCTAATAATCAATTTGGTTTTAGAGAGAAGAAATCTACCGAGGATGCGATATTAACCTTGACATCAAGAATAACCACAGCACTAAATGATAGTAATCCGTGTCTTTGCGTTTTTATAGATCTTTCCAAAGCATTCGACACGGTTCACCACAATTTGCTTTTGAAATCACTTGAAAACATAGGTATAAGAGGACAAAGTCTGAAGCTGTTCGAAAATTACTTATCAAATAGATACCAGCGAGTAAAACTCGGTGAAGTCATTAGCGAGACAAGAAAAATTGAATTCGGAATACCACAAGGTACAGTATTAAGGCCGATTCTTTTCAATATTTATGTGAATGAATTATATTCTCTTGAAAGTGATAGTTTCATTCTTCGTTTCGCTGATGATACGGAAATACTCTATACAGCTGACACTTGGGAAGAACTAAAAGAAGAATCCCAAAACGATTTTAGTAAAATAAAATCTTTTTTAAATAATAAATTACTCACAGTGAACTTAGAAAAAACGAACTACGTCCCTTTCAGCTGTAACAGAGCTGGATTACCGATTTTCGATAACTTAACTGTAAATATAAATGACAAGCCCTATCATATTTCACCGCTTAATAAAATTAAATATCTGGGA
Source organism: Galeruca laticollis (assembly GCA_963921935.1). Lineage (NCBI taxonomy): Eukaryota > Metazoa > Arthropoda > Insecta > Coleoptera > Chrysomelidae > Galeruca > Galeruca laticollis. The sequence continues at coordinate 175,807,448 of OY998177.1, forward strand.
GTCATCATTGATTCACATTTAAGGTGGGACTCTCACATTAAATACATCATCAAAAAATTACAAATTATTTTATACAAATTCAGATACCTTAAAAACATATTACCAACCCACCTCCTAAAAATACTATACTACGCACTAGTGGAAAGCCATTTCAGCTATTGAATACTATATGGGGAGCTGCAGCGAAAATCTACATACACCTTTTAGAAATATGTCAGCAACGTTTTCTCAAACTCATTTTTTCTAAAGATCGACAGTACAGCTCTGATCAGCTGTACCTAGAAACAAAAATTATGGACAACAGACAACTATACTTCTTTCACACACTCATATAATATCACACCACAAAACAAGCATTAGTAGATAATCATCCATACAATAAACGAAATCGAAATCAACACCCCGTTCCCTACATGATGAAAACAGTAACACAACGTTCCTTCAATTTCTTGGCACCAAAATTTTATAATAATTTACCTGAACGAATGAAAACATGTATATATCCACCGCAATTCCAAAATGCATTGAAAAAATTCATTCTTGAAAATCAAAGACAATTAATTCATCGCCATTTTGATACTTACGCAAGCTAAACAAATCATGATCCTAATATGTTACAGTGTGCTGCTTGCATAAATGAGGAGAAATTAATTGTTATTCTATATATCGTGTATTTATTTTCATCTCCATTGTTTATTGTTTATAAGTATGTTATATTATCGTCTCTATTTTTAGGAACTACTTATAAGTATATATTTGTGTAATGTATGTAATAATTCTTATAAACCTTTTTATAAAAGGAGAATATCATCCATAACACAAATGTGATACTGTGAATAAAACTCAAAGTCAGTGTCACAGAATTATTTAATGGTTAACAATAGGAGCTACTAGTTTCGGCCTATATAACGGCCATCTTCAGGCTACAAAATTCAGATTGTTAAAAAATAGGAAACAAATACAAAAATCTCCAACATTACCTGACACATAAAAAACAAAATAGAATTAACCGAAAAACAGAACAGTACAATTTAATAAAATAGTACTTTTATTTTATTTTTTATGTGTCAGGTAATGTTGGATATTTTTGTTTTTTGTATTTGTTCCCTATTTTTTAACAATCTGAATTTTGTAGCCTGAAGATGGCCGTTATGTAGGCCGAAACTAGTAGCTCCTATTGTTAACCATTAAATAATTCTGTGACACTGACTTTGAGTTTTATTCACAGTATCACTGTCAGTCACATTTGTGTTATGGATGATATTCTCCTTTTATAAAAAGGTTTATAAGAATTATTACATACATTACACAAATATATACTTATAAGTAGTTCCTAAAAATAGAGACGATAATATAACATACTTATAAACAATAAACAATGGAGATGAAAATAAATACACGATATATAGAATAACAATTAATTTCTCCTCATTTATGCAAGCAGCACACTGTAACATATTAGGATCATGATTTGTTTAGCTTGCGTAAGTATCAAAATGGCGATGAATTATTCACAGTAACCTTTTTATATTTATGCGAAATAAGTGGAACAGCACTTATCGCTCATTAGCTTTATTCATTTTATTTTTTTGTAAGATACTCCTTTGTATTTATTGAATAAAGATTATTATTATTATATTAATCTAAATCTATATGGATTCTCACATGTATACTTTGGACAAAATTCAGTATGAAGCAATATGTCTTGATGGTATGGAAACGTCTCCACAAGATTTCTTTTTAAAATCTCAAGAACTTCTTCTCTATATGGACATACATACATAATCCTAACCCTGGTTAACCCTATGGGTGTCAGGGTGGCTTTTCACTTTTCAAACACAAGATTGACCCATTCCTTTTTGTTTCGAGCCTTTGCAGTTGCTTCATTCCACGTAATATTCTTCTTCTCTAGAATGTCTTCAAATGCATTGTTGCATGTTTGCCTTGGCCGTCCTCTTTATATTCTCTTGGTTGTTCTGGAGAGCTATATATTCTTAACAGGTATATCATTTTCCATTCTGGTAGTATGTCAAAACCACTTCAACTGTTGCCTCTGTATCTTCTTTATTATTGGTGTAGATGAACTAGAGTTAGTGGAGTGGACTGTCGTTAACCTATACACCAAAGCTTTTGTTGTTTTTTAACTTTTTTTTGGAAAGAAGGACAAGTGTAATTTTAAGCAACGTTTAATAAATAAACGGTTTTATAGATTAAAACTAATTTTTTCGCATCTGTGAGATACCCTGAACAATATTCTATCATGAAATGGTCACTTGTATACACTTCGGGGGATGTGTCGTGTTAACAAACCGAAATTTCTCCAAAAATAACCAAAAATGTAGTATATCTGGATTTATAGGACCCGCTATACTCACTCTACTCAGCTGAAAATCAATAGGGTACATCTGTGAGACAGCTTGAAAAATATCCAATTATGAAATTGGTCACTTATATACACTCCGGAGACAGTATCGTGCTAACAACCCAAAAAGGACCCAAAATGTGGCACTTCAGGTACCATAGCACCTGTTGTACTAGCTCTGGTGAGCTAAAAACTAATAAGGTTCATCTATAAGACGCTCTGCTCATGTTTTGTCATAGTAATGCGTACTGAATTTTAATATATCCAAATAAGTTTTTGACCATTTCAGTATTCCAAAGGAGTATGTTAGAACCCGAATGAGATTTGTATTCAGATTTTCAGCTTTTAATTTGGATTCTACTAAACGTGACACCCCCTGTGCAGATTGATATTTGATTCTTGTTTTTGCTTTTCTCTGATCCAGTAATTTTGCCTCAGATCTGCCCCAGATATTTGTATTTTGACTTCAAAGAAGAACTAAGCTATATTAAATGAATTATTTTCAAAGGTGATAAAATTGTAGTGCCAAAATCACAAATTCCGAAAATGCTAAAGAACATTCATCAATGTCGTCTAGGTATTCAAAGCTGTTTAAGTGGAGCGCGACAACTCCTTTACTGGAAAGGACAGAATGATGACATTTTAAAATTAATCCCAAATTGCTCTGACTGCGAACAAACACAAATAGGTAACGTCAAAGTTACCGTACGAGTCAAAAAAATCCCCCTTCTGAACACCATGTAAAGTTCTGGTATTTGTTTGAATAAAACGTGGTTTTTCAATAACAAATGTATTACTTGAGAATGAATGTTACAATGACAATGTTGATATTTATGTCTTGTTTTTTTTTAGATCTATCATAGATGCCTCTACTTTACACCCATCTTATTATTTTTATTATTATTCTTCACATCGAGTAGATGCAATAAAAATAAACAACTAATTATACCGAATAAATTTCTCTTTGTCTTCGATTCAAGAGATAATTCTATACGATTCTGAATCAAAAAACGTGTATTGTTTGAAAATTATAAATATAAATCAACATTCCAAACAAGTAGATAATCATTTAGTATGCAAAAATAGTGATACAAGTTGCCATTTCCATTTCACTTTAACCTTATTTTTACCGGAAGAGTTGAAATAGAAATCAAGGTTCAGATTCGACCTTAACAGAAAATGATTCCAGAGAATACTTATTTCCCACGGTTTTAATTGAGAATTGGAAAAATTATATTAATGACTGAAATGAAATTACCCACATAATCAATTAATATTGATTTGCGATTGTTTGTACTAATTTTTTTGTAACGTTTAACACTACCGCTCTGAATAATGATGATGATGAAATATGATCTATACCGTTATCGTAAAATCCGCTTGCCTTTCATTATGAATTGCTCTTATCGTAAAAATTACATGAAATCTCAATGTTCTTGTTTTCGTATCATTTTGTCAATAACTTATTATTTGATGAAATTTTATATTTTATATATCATGCATCAGCATGTTATGTGTGAAAGAAATATTTCTCATTCGAATTCTTTTCGTGAAGATGTTGGACAACTCTCCTTCTGTGATAGGAATGCCACGTTTAAAAATAGCTTTACCGGGAGATGACTTGACCCCAAATTGCTGACCATAAATAAACACCTATACAAACAGCAATGAAAAGTATATTTTCAGTAGTAATGACCCAAGGACATTGATAATTGTTCGAAAAATTTTTATAACAGATTTCGAAAGCTTGTGCTTGGAAACAGACCGACGCCGCAGGCGGAGGTCTGTTGCCTATAAGCAACAACCTTCAGAAAGTTGTTATAAAATTTTTGAGCATTTATCAATGTTCGAGGGTTATTCGGATAGAAATATTTTTTCTAATTATAGAAAAGAAGTACAGAGCTTCTATAATTTCATTAATATTCTCGTCAGTATTTTGACCAAATCGTGACATTTTGAAATATTAAATATTTGAAACGTCAAAATCGAAATAAATAATCGAATTGTATCCATAGCAACGTGATAGAGTGAAAACAGCCCTTGGGATCTGTTTTCAGTATAATGTTGTTCTTATTGGTTGTGTTCAATTAAATGACCTCAAATTAACTGATCTCATTGGATTTTTACTAGAGCAAAAAATTTTCAGTAGTAATAACCCAAGGACATTGATAATTGTTCGAAAAAAATTTATAACAGATTTCGAAAGCTTGTTGCTTGGAAACACACCGACGCCGCAGGCGGAGGTCTGTTGCCTATAAGCAACAAGCTTGAGAAAGTTGTTATAAAATTTTTGAGCATTAATCAATGTTCGAGGGTTATTCGGATAGGAAAATATTTGCTAATTATAGAAAAGAAGTACAGAGCTTCTATAATTTCATGAATATTGTCGTCAATATTATGAGCAAATCGTGACATTCTGAAATATTAAATATTTGAAACGTCAAAATCGAAATAAAGAATCAAATTGTATCCATAGCAACGTGATAGAGTGAAAATAGCCCATGGGATCTGTTTTCAGTATAATGTTGTTATGATTGGTTGTGTTCAATCAAATGACCTCAAATTAACTGATTTCATTGGATTTTTACTAGAGCAAAAAATTTTCTTCAAAATAACTCTGAACTGAAACAGAACAACTACAAGTATTAGGTACATTAGAACATAATATGAGAACAAATCTTTGTTTTTATAAAAATAGCATGATATTCTAAAGTTTATTAAAATTAACATTATACATTATGACTTTTTTAACTGTTCTTAGATTTTTGTAACTTAAAACTATATTTTATATTACTTTGACACCAAGGAAAATATCCTTTCCGGATAAGCGTTGCTTATAGGGATTGACAAAATTCTACTTACAATTTTGAATAATTGAGACATATCTCCTTCTTCTTCTTCCTCTTTAGAAGGCGAAATCGCCTGTTTAGTTCCGGTTTCCTCCTCGTCTAAGCAACTCTTGCGAGGTTGACTGCCAACTATCTCGCCAACGTTTAGGTGGACGTCTAGTTGGTCTCCTGCCATGGGGTACATTGTTGCGGATTATTATGGCCATTCTGTCGGAGCTCATTCTATTGACATGCTGCTTCCGTTTTCTTCTTCTCTGCCATATCCATCTGACAACGTCGTTTGTTTGGCACTTTTCTCTTATGCCTACATTTCTCTGTCTGTCCCTCAATGTGTATCCAGTTATCATTCCTAAGGTCTTCATTTCAGTAGTTCGTAGGATTCTCTTTGTTACCGATGTTTCAGCTCTGGTTTCCGCACCATATGTCATCACTGGTCGTATGCAGGTTTTGTATATTCTCGACTTACATTCAATGTTCAAATGTTTGTTTTTCCATATGGGATATTTAAGGTGTCCTGATATTGCGGCAGCTTTATTGACTTGTTTCTTTACTTCTTCTTCCAGGAATCCTGAGCTTGTAATTTTGCATCCGAGATATTCGTATGACATTATCTGATCAATAGTTTTGTTCTTTATTACCAATTTGCACCGTAGAGGCTCCTTTGTGATGGTCATGCATTTGGTCTTATTTGTAGAAATTTGCATGTTAAGTTTTTCTGCCTGTCTGTTAAAAGCTTGCAGCATTCTTTGGAGGTCGTCTTCTGACTCTGCAATAAGTACTGCGTCATCGGCATAGCATAGTATGCTTACTTTTTATGTATTCCCATTCGATATCCTAATCCAGTATTCTTGACGGTTTTTATTAATTGATCCATGATTGTGTTGAATAACAGAGGGCTGAGACTGTCGCCTTGGCGAATACCAGTTGTAGTTCGAAGGTGCTGCGTTAAGGTAAAGTTTGTTCTCATTTGGGTTGTTGTGTTTGTGTTTAAGTACTCGATAAGTTCTGTGAGTTCTTTCGAGACATTACTGCTTTCCAAGATGGTGATGATGTCCTTTAGTTGGACTCTATCAAAGGCCTTAGTCAAATCTATAAAGCATAGATAGGCTGGAGAGTCATATTCTAATGCTTTATAGAAACGTAATTTTCTTTGGCTGAGTCTTTTTTCGGATAAAACGATGTAAGCAATGTATTCTTGGAGACGATACTTGCGACTCTACAATGTCCTTTGCTACATAAATGAAGTTTATAGATTTTCCCCATCATATTTAACCGTAAACTTGATATTGCATAAACATTCAGCCGCTAACTGATCTATATTGTGGATTTTTTCCAAGAATCTTCAAAATGTGTTGCGTACTTGGCTTTTTATTTTTAGAGATTAAATAAGAAGACCAAGTACTTGGGCTATCGCTGTCTCTTTTATTATTTTCAATAATTTCACTCAGGGCAAATAGGAAAATTGGAGAGTAGCTCTTCAATAGAACATAAAAAAACTGTCCAAAACACTTTAACTAACTTAAACTCACTTGCAGTTAGCGCCAAGCATTAAGAAACCCGCAATCGCATATTTCGCGTAGCGGGATGTACAAACCCGGCGCAACCGTAACAGAGTACCGCTGCCAAATCTATATTTTATCACTAATATAAAAAGTTTATATGCATAAATGTTTTTCATTTGTTAAATACGACTTTACTAATCGTCAGAGTCAAAATCTTGTTTTATCTCCTTGCCGTAGTTTCAAACATTGTTGGCAATTTGACATTTAGAAGAAATTTAAAATATAGTTTAGAATTTATTTGAGGTAGTTCGCATATTCCATTTTTCGTTATCTTTTAAACGTATTATGGATCCTCCAAGTTAATAATTCCGTTGTCTTTAAAATAAATAAATAAATCAATATACCATTTTTTTTTCACGAGCATAGAGCAAAATTCAACTTAAATGCAATGCTCCAAGACTATGAAAAAGGTTATAAAATGTGATTTACTGCTGACTGGATATACTTAACCAAAATTTGAAGACTTTGGAGTTATTGTTAAATTTCCGATTTTTAATGTCTATAATGACTGCCCTAATTATAGTAAGGTAAAAGCACCAGTCTTCGAAACTATTAGCAGCTCTTATGGAGTTTGTATTCTTTTTACCTAGACCAATAATCGACACCCTTGAACTAATTATCATCACTCCAATAATCGACACCCTTAAACCAGTTATTATCACCCCAATAATCGACACATGAAATTAAAAATATCTTTATTTGTAAAGGAAATACAAGATTGTTAATAAAATATGGTATTTTTAAGATTCGAAAATGTTTACAGGTGAAGAAAATACATATTTAAGTCTGTCTCCAACATTTTGCATTTCAGGTTGGGGTAGCTTTTTTAAAATATCTTCTTGTTTTATAACAAAAATATCATTTTCTACCATCTTAAATACCGTTTTATTTTCGTTTATGCATTTTAGAGACATAACTTCAATTTCACCAAAAGGAAATTTTCTCTGAATAACACAAACATACCTATAATGGGTAGTTTTTCTACTTCCACCTAAACATTGAACAAGCAAATAATCACCAATATTATGATCTTCATTATTATCAGTATCTTCATTAGCTAGATTATTTTCTTGAATCACCGATTGTTCAATATCTGAGATATCGTCTAGACTGTCACTGCTCTCCTCCCAGACTTCTTCTACTTGTTGATGGTGCACTGTCGGTTTCCTCAACTGTGAGGCTTTTGGACTCTTGTTTCAATATGATTTCAGCTAATTGATCCTCATTTCCATCTGTTGCTGGATGGTCTATTTGATTTTCAGTTCGTTTTATTTCCATTTTTAATTTTCTCCATACTTCAAACATTGACGTATGCTCAACTTGACCTTTCCAGTCTTCATTTTCTGTGTTTTGTAAAAATAGATTTAGACAAGTTCTTGGGATCAAACTTTCAAAAATTTCTAGTTTCTGTTTTAATTTTAGACTGTCCATTATATTAAAATTATGATTTGAAGAAGATATTTTTGAAAATTTTACACTGTCTGCCGAAAAAGGAACCAGACCACAAGCTTTAAATCCATTTTTCATTGTTTTCGTTATAGCACTTAAGGCAGATTCAAGAAGTTTGGCAAAGTGCTCTTTCCCCATCATTCTCCACATGAAATTGTCTTACTGTCTTTTTCCAAAAGCTTTTCAGTGGCCTGAACACTGCTACGTCCATTGGTTGGATGAGATGGGTAGAATTTGGAAACAAGGATATAATTTCTATTTGGTTTTTGGTACAGAAATCTGATAGATGATAAGTTAAGTGGGAAACATGTCCATCAATAAAAAGAATTATTGGTCTCTCAATTTGTTTCTTATCCAACCAAGGTACAAAAACATTAGTTATGTATTCGTAAAATGTGGCGCCACACATCCAGCCCGTTTCAGAGCGGCCAAGTCCCCAGTCCTTATTTACACTTGCAGCTATGTGACCGGGAATCCTTTCATATTTAAAAATTATCATAGGTGGAGCAAAATCACTCTCTCCATTAGCTGTTACCTGTACCGTCAGATTCTCTTTATCGTCATTTGTTCCAGCCATATAAATGGACTTGTCTCCTTTTTTTGCAAGAACTTTTTCCCCTTTTGGCTGAAGAAAGAAAGCACTTTCATCCGCATTAAATACCCGCTTAGGATCTTCAGTAATTTTTATCAAATTTTTGGAAAACAAATATTCTTGGATTTCCTTAAACCAACGTTTGATTTGTGATTCTGTTACGTTCTCCCTTGCAGGAGTTAAATTTTGAGCAACCCTTGTACTGATCTGGGAATGTCGTTTCAGAAAAGCTGCAAACCATTTTTTTCCTGGTCCGGGCACCCATAACAAAGATAGTTTGTTATGTCTAGCCAGTAGCTTAAGAGATTGTTTGCAGTTCCAGACTGTTTTGGACTCATAAGTTATAGACCTTAGAGCTCTCAAAGCAGTCTGGCTGTCGGGGGCAATCAATATTCTGGCTGCGTTGAGGCGCTTTTTGAGGCACTCTTGAGCACAGAAGTCTATCGCTAGTATTTCCGCTTGGAATATTGTGGGAGTGTTACCTAGGGCTACTGATAACCTAAGATTAGGTCCTGTAGCCCCTATTCCTACTCCTTCGTTTGTTTTTGACCCATCAGTATGAAATGTGAGGGCACCCCTAGTTATTTCTGAGATTTCGTTCAACTCACTATCGTTAATAATAACATCTAGAGTAACTTCGAAATCTTGTTTAGCAGGCATTATATCCCTAGGCATCATCATAGATTAGGTTAATGAAATTGACTGTCTCTTACAGATTAAAACAACCAGATAAATCTCACTACGCAAAACATCTACTTGACACCAATCATTCATTGACACCTAACACAGAACTAGAAGTGCTGCATATTTGTGAAAAGAAACAAGAACTGGATTTCCTTGAAGAACTGGAAATTAGAAGACATTTAAGAAACCCACAATATGAAGTTGTCAATGAACAGTTAAATCTAGGGAATTCTCCACTAATAAACTGTCTTCTTAAGTGATAATTGTAAAGATCAGCAGATATAGTTTTCCTGGTTTTCTATATCATTGCACAGTTATACTGATCTTAATTGGAATAATGATATCCAGGATATCACCATAGGGCCAATAATATCTAAGCTTCAATATTTGTAATATCACATCTTCTTCTTTTTTTTTCTATAAACATAAATTAAGCCAATCACAAGTTAGGTTACTTCTTGGTCTAGCCAAAAATATAACTACTAAACATCAGGTAGGCATAAAATGAAATGTAACTTCTGTCATTCTGACGATGATATTGATTTATCGAAACAATTGTCAATTTTTTAGAATTTTCAATAACTTGTATTATATTGTGGAATTAACTAGAGACCTTGAGTTTCATTTAAAAACACTAATAGATTAGGTTGATCCAACCCTTAGTATCTCGAGATGTCCTGTCAAATCACCGGGTTTTACAGATTTAGCCTGTGTTAACCTATAGGCATTTTGCAGAGCAATCCTCCTTACATGTAAATGTAATGAAGGGAGATCAGACATTACCTCGAAGGCCGCGCCAGGGCATGTTCTCATTACACCCGTTATTCCTAAACATGCAAGTCTTTGCAATTTTTGCAACTCTATTGTAGCCCTTTGTTGCGTTGTTTTCTTCCACCATACAAGCGCAGCATAGGTGATGATAGGTCTGACAACCGTTATATATGACCAGTAGATCATTTTTGGTTTTAGACCCCAAGTTTTCCCAAAGAGCCTACGACACGTCCAAAGAGCCCTTGTTGCTTTTGAGAGGATGTGTGCGAGGTGTGAGTTCCACGTAAGTTTCCTATCAAGGATGACTCCAAGGTACTTAACCTCTTCCGAAAAAACAGGGTTGTACCATTCAAGCTTGGAGTCCGTATACTTAACTTCCTCCTGTTAGTGAATGGAACAAGTACTTATGAGGTTCAAGGCACATTGCATGTGATCGGCAATGATGCCGTCGTGCTTACCTCTGACCACTATAACTAAATCGTCGACATAGCCAAGAGCACGAAATCCTTCTCTTTTTAGCTTTGTTAGGAGGTCGTCAACCACTAGTGACCACAGTAGAGGTGATAGCACTCCTCCTTGAGGACAACCTTTCACCGCTTTTATGGTAGTCGACTGGTCTCCGAGGTAGGTCATTATTTTCCTAGTGAATCGGTGCATTTGATAAATATTCACTTCTCATGTATGTGTCGAGTATTTTTTCCATACTTTTGAATAAGAAGGAGGTAATGCTTATAGGTCTATATGACTTTGGTTCCTCTGGAGGACGTTTGCCACTCTTAGGAATAAAGCAGACCCTGACCTATCTCCACCCTTTTGGAATGTATCCCAAGATGAAGTTCATCTTGAATATCTTGCATAAGTGGGGAATTAAGATATGGGATCCCTGTTGTAGAAGTGCTGGAAAGATGCCATCCTCTCCAGGTGATTTGTAGGGCTTGAAGCTGTTAATTGCACATTCAATTCTATTCTTGGTGAAGATTTTTCCCGCTAGGCTTTTTGCTGATCTAAAAGCTTTGATGAAAGTTTCATCAAGATTTGCCTCTGCGTTGAAGGCGCACTGCTGGGACTACGTTAGAAATCCCTTCGCAGAATTGCCTCCAAGTTTTCCTCTTGGACCTTCTGAGTTCTTTGTTATATTCAGTTAGAGCCTTTTTGTAGTCTTCCCAGTTTCCTCTCCTCTTGGCTCTGTTAAATGCTTTGCGTGCTAAGACCTTTAGTTTCCACCAAGGCACATCCCTATTGACAGCATTTGTTTTGATGGGACAAGATTCCTCGTAGCAATTAATTATCGTGCGATTCAACCATTGAGAGGCTACTTCAAGTTCCTCCACAGTTTCAATCGTATATAATGTGCCTTCAACATCCGACTTTAATTTGTCCTTATATGAACCCCAGTTCGTTTGTTGAGGTATTCGACAACACTGGGTCTGTCCCCGCGTAGCCCCGACCTCGAATCGTATCATCCTGTGATCCGACATCGAAACTTCATCAGAAAGATGCCAGTTCTGTATTAAATTTGTTGTAAAGCAACTAGCTAGGGTGATATCAAGCACCTCTTTTCTAGTTGCAGTGATAAAAGTGGGTGTGTTACCTCTGTTAATAATGTCTATATTAGATTTAGCCAAATACTCTAAGAGATACTCACCTCGTTTGTTCGTGTCCGTGCTGCCCCATACTAAGTTGTGGGAGTTTGCATCACATCCAAGAATAAGATGTCTGTTCTTTTTATTGCACCATCTGATGAGGCTTTTGACTTCCTCTGGTGGAGGTTTGTCTTCCTCCCCCGGAAAGTATGCAGAGGCAATTATAATGTGCCTTTTACCCTTTTCAGTGAGGAACTCCACTTCAGCTGTTGCAACGTCTCTGGTGATAAACTCTGGAACAGAAATAAAGTTAAGTTTTTTTGAGATGACTAATGCCGCTCTTGGTTTGTCATGTATTTGTGAATATATTAACTTACATGAATTGATGGATAGGCCTTTGATAAGTCCTTCGTGAGCCCAGGGTTTTTTAATGAGCCCGATGTCAGATAAGTTTCTGCTAAAACTCCTGCTAAGCACGCTAGTTGCAGCTTTTGCATGATGGAGGTTTAGTTGCAGAAACCTAACGGATTTGGAGAGAGCCATTTTACTGTTTCTTGGGATCCTTATCAGATCCCTTATGGCCCTTTGGGAGACCCGTTTTTGTGGGTCTCTTTTTGTGTTCTTTTTTGCAACCTCGACTGGTTGCGGCTGCAACTGGACCACTATGTTGCCCAGCATGGCTTTTTTGTGGTAATATTCTTACCTGACCAAATTTATAATTGGCCATATAGCCATTCTTTTTTACCCTTTCTGCGGATAAGGGATCCACTGATAGGGTGAGTTCTACTGTGGGGTCTTTTTCGACCCTTCTTACAATCCTCCAATTTTGTGTGTTGAGGTCTTCGTTTTGGACCTCTAAAAATCGAAGTATCTGTTCGTTTTGATATTTCAGACTGTCAGGAAGGTACGTCACAAATATCTCTGAGTGAGGAATGTTACCTTCCTCTGCGAGTCTCAATGACACACCCTCCTGTGGCTGCAGCTTCTAAACTATGCTTTTAAGCCACTCAACTGTGGCTCCGTGAACACAGGACAGCAGCATCCAGCCAGGTCTGAATTGCAAGTTGCTGAATATAGGCCTGGTATTTGCCTTTGGATCTAGCAGTAAGATTTTGTCCAACATTCTCTCTTTTATGGCTGCTAACTGTTCCACTGAAAGAGATAACTCTGGATAATTGGAGGGCTTATTCCTACCCTTATTGCTGATAGCATTTGTCCGTAGGATGGTTTGTTTCCCTCATCGGTAGTTTTACCTACTATGAGAGCTCCCTTCTTCCTCGGATGTTCAGGGGTGCTTTTCTCAGCTCGGACTCTTTTGGAGCCCTTACTCTTGGGTGCATCCTCCTTCTCCTTTTAAAATGTGTTTCAGTGCCTGTTGTCGTGCCTCTTCATGACTGAGGTCGTGCTTCAACAGCTACTTAAATCTTTTTCGAGCAGCGCCGCTAAGGTTTGCTCGAGCCTTTTTGGTTTTTTGTTGAGGCTCCATTTGGTCCTCTTCGCCTCTTTTTAGGAGCTCATCCCCGCTTTTTGGTCTGGAACATGATCCAGTTCCATTCCCTCTGGATGAGTGAGGCTATCTTTATCCTCTGGGTTTTTGTTTTCTTTTTTTGGTTGGTCCATGTGTTGTCCTACTAGTTGCTAGGGAATGGTTGGTCGCTTCCGGCAGAGCCCCGCATACCGGAAGAAGGCTATTGGAACCTGGGTGTCGCCTGGTACCCGGAGTTCGCATAATAGCGACTAAGCAACCCCTTAGCCCCGCAGCATATTCTCTACGCCACGCCAAGTCTTCGGCTTATGCTGTTCCACCACTGTTTTGAGGGGGTTTTTATGGTGGTTCCCATCCACTTGGCCAGCCGATTAAGGCAAGCCCTCACATCAGTAAGCACGTCCTCATCAACCACCGACTTACTGATACGAGATATACTGGGCAGGCTTCCGCGAGTTTGCGCTGTTTCCTGATGCATGCAGGGCCCCGGGCCATCGGTCCGGTTGCCCCACACTTATCCACCCACATCGATCCCTCTCCACGCTGATGTTCCCAGTATTTGCGTACGCCAGAGCTTCGTTTGCCATCCTCGAGTGATCCGCTTGAGGGCCTTGGTCCCCAAACACGCCACTCGATCTGTTTCCACCGCGCGCCACGTGGAGGTGAAGTTGGTATTTGTGCGGTGAGAAATACTTTCTATTCCATAAAATACAGGAGTGGTTGAATAAAAAAGGAACTAGTTGAAATTGCATACTTGACATATTTTTACAGATGACATTTTTGTGAATTTTGAAAAATAAGAGTACTCTACTCCTGAGCCGTATAAGAAACGAGATATTTAAATTAAATTTTTCATGTTTGCGATCAAGCAAAAGCTTTTATCAAAAATAAAATTTTCTGAGAAATTAACAATATTTTTTTTTCAGTTTGTATCCAACTTTATGCCTGTCACTGTATATAGATACCTGTTAATATTGATCTAAAAAAATTGTTTTAGTCGTTAGTTAGAAAATTTTCATAATTATCTATAGATAATTCAAAAATTTAAATATACTGAATTATCTTTTCTGTCGACAAATTAGGCAGAAACATTTACATTATATTTAAATATTCGACTTGGAACGTTATCGTTCTAATTTATTATTTTCTGTTACAGATCTACCTGAACGCCAACAACCTCGTATGGTAAACCCATAGAAATACGGCGATAAACGTCCACAATGTAATTATTACGTAACGAACAAAACACCTGTCGTAAAAATTATTGTACTGTGACTGAAAATTCGTCGGTAATAGTTTTCAACGTCTTAAGTTAACTGTGCTGTGCGTATTATACACCATGCTGATGCAAACCGATTTCAGTATAACTCTCCAACAAAGCAAGCCTTACGTGGCCCAACAGGACGAAAAAGAAAATTTAACAATCGAACAGGATACAGTTGACTGCGCCATTTTACCTCCGAAATCTCCGGCTGATTTGAAACAAGTACCGTCTATAGAAACTTTGAATAGTGAAATGCCGAGGAAAGAGTTACAAAAGGATAGAGGAAAGAAAGCGTTTAAGTGCCTGTTGAATATATTAAGGATGAAGAAATACGGAAGTGCTACAATTTCAAAACCTGATCCAGTTTACAGAGTAGCGTATTTAGGAAACGTTATTACTGGATGGGCTAAAGGTACGTTTTAATATAATATTTACAATTAAGGATTAAGTTATCATTTATTATTGGTATACTATCATGTAAATAATAATAGCTGGAGCGGATTAATTCATTATGCGCTACAATCATTCAAGCGAATACCATTCATTTGCTACTACACATTATTTGCAACGATTCTTCATCTTGATCCGATTCAAATTTTAATGTTATTCATATTTAGACTTATACTCGTTATTTAATTTGTTTATAGTGCTCCATTTTATCCGTTCTTCACAAGGGTGTTTTGAGATTTTTACAATAGATAAAATTATCACACAAAGAATGATTTTGCTAATGGAATTAATCGACTCAAACAAAAATTCGAAAGTGGTCGAGATGTGGTGAAAATCTTGCATTGTTCAACGACTTTAACTTGAATTTTTATATCCCCAAAGTGGAGGAAATGGAGAGCGAAAATTGTCTGACACGGTTAGCCGCTGAAACTGTGTTTCGTTTCCGATTCCTTTAACTTTGTCCTAGTAGTATTAGTAGAAAATCCCAATAGATAACGTCCTCCACCAATCTGTTAAATGTATGAACATTGTTTTATATCAAATTTAATATGTTAAAAAGTTTCTGTCCAAGCTATGATAAGGAATTTTTTTAAATTGCAATCATTTGCTTAATTAATAAATTATATACCAATCGGTAGTATTTAAATTAGTGTTTTAAATGAAACTCAATGTTTCTAGCTAATTCCACAATATAATGAAAAATGTTGAAAATTCTAAAAAATTGAAAATTGTTTCGATAACTGAATATCATCGTCAAAATGACAGAAATTACATTTCATTTGATGCCTACCTGATATTTAGTAGTTATTTTTGACTAGACCAAGAAGTGACCTACCTTCTGATTGACTTAATATATGTTCAAATATTGAAGCTTAGATATTATTAGTCCTATGGTGATATCCTGAATATCATTTTTCCAATTAAGATCAGTATAACTGTGCTATGATATAGAAAACCAGGAAAACTATATCTGCTGATCTTTACAATTATCACTTAAGAAGACAGTTTAATAGTGGAGAACTCCCTAGATTTATCTGTTCAATGACGACTTCATATTGTGGGTTTCTCAAGTGCCTTCTAATTTCCAACTCTTCAAGGAAATCCAGTTCTTGTTTCTTATCACAAATATCTAGTACTTCTAGCTCTGTGTTAGGTGTCAATAAATGATTGGTGTCAAGTAGATGTTTTGCGTAATGGGATTTATCTGGTTGTTTTAATCTGTATGCTCGTAAGTGTTCACTGTATCGTATTTCAAAATTTCTAAGGGTCTGACCCAAATAGACAGCATTACATTAGACTTTGAAGAAAATAACTCATTCACTTTTCTTGATTTGAAAATTCAAACAGTTAATAATGTACTTGATTATTCAATTTACCAGTTAGCCTGAATGTAAAGGACAAAAAGATAAATCACTCGAATAGATCAACTACTGTTAGCGAATTGGCAAAAAGTGGTGTAGAAGAACAACTATTGCTGAAAATAACTGGTCATAACAATCAAAATTCTATAAAACCATATTTAAATATCGATCAAGAACATTTTTTGCCGAATATCCCTCGGACATTGACAAGTACCTCATAACTTTTTAACAAATTTCTCAAGTTCGTTACTTGGTAACAGCCTGAAGCCGAAAGCTGAGATTTCGATTATAATAAAAAAATCTCGTCCATTATCAATGTCCTACTGACAATTTTCATTTCAAGTTTTAACTTAAAACGTGAAGCAATATTAGTGTTTTTAAATGAAACTCAAGGTCTCTAGTTAATTCCACAATATAATACAAGTTATTGAAAATTCTAAAAAATTGACAATTGTTTCGATAAATCAATATTGATTTATCGAAACAATTGTCAATTTTTTAGAATTTTCAATAACTTGTATTATATTGTGGAATTAACTAGAGACCTTGAGTTTCATTTAAAAACACTAATATGAGCATATTCCACGAAGTAAGGGTCGAGACAGTCAATTTCGTGAAGCAATATAATTGTACACTCTTCCTACAGGGTTAATTTTTAACTGGAAGTTTTATTCATTACAAGTATTTGTATGTTTTAATAATTTGATCCACTGATGTAGAACACATGCATCATTTTGATGGTTTTAGACACCTTTAGTAGTTTTTTTGACGTAAGTTTAATTTTTTTCAAATTGTTTTTTCAATTGGTCAACTTTTGTATTGTTATTGGACAGCTTTGATAATGGCCTAGTGGCTGAGCATTCAGTACTCGTCGTGTCTTTTATTCAATTGATATTTAGGTGTACACCATATTCATATAATGAGATCGAAACGAGACGACAAAAGACAAAAGTTTTGAGCTCGTATGAAGCTCTAAACCTGGGCAGAAACTTTTTAGCCAACCCACTCGCGATATATTTTTAAAGATATTAAATTTAATATAAAATAGGAAGGACGTCTCCTATTCAGATCTTAGACTATATAAATCTTTGTCTTATTTCATACAAAAAATTTTCAGTTAGGAGTATTATTTAAATTATATTTTTATCTTGCATATAATTACCTGGATTTTGAATTATTTTAATTTTATGCATTTTAACTTGTTATACCTGTATCTGTTGTTTATGTCAAGTCGAGTTAATTAAAATACCAGTCGTAAATATTTTAGGTCAACCAATAGTTAAAACGTGTCTCATATGTCATCAGTTTTTGTGGTCGTCAAAAATATAAACAATAATTACCTGGTTAATTTCTCGTTGTTGTTTGTCAAGGTTGTTTCATTTAGGTATCAACAATAACAAAGCTATTATTGAATACAATTTATTGCACCTATACCTACCAGGAATTTCAATATTCCTTAAGAATATGTTACTAAATTCATTTTGTTTTTACGAAAACAAATATATGAAATATTACCTTTCGGAGTTAAAGCGTTCTTAAATTCTCAGGTTTTACAACTTATTTTTATCAACTACTTCGATGTAGATACAACCAAGTTAATATTTATTCTTTAAAAACGGTGAATGACCGACAGTGTTTCAGACAATAATTTATTCAGGTAATTTAGCAGAAGTGTTCACCGACTGTTATCTTGGACGGTTTTTGGTAAACATCTTAAATGGCTAAATAAACAAACTGTATCAAGGATTTTATAGATGGCTCCTACTAGCGTTACATTCCGGAACTCTGTTGCACATGTAAAGCTCGCTAACCGAAATTTAGGGCAGATTTTTTGCAAACAACCTTATATAACCATGTTCGCAATGAAATTATCTTAATTTTTTTCGTTAAACCGATAAGTAAACAGTTATTTACATAAAAAGGCTGCAAAATGAAATTTCGCACACGAGATTGAATGTATTTTGACGAGCGTACGGTTCGTCAAAATATCATTCGAGGGTGTGAAATTATGTCGCAGTCGTGTTATATACAATATTTTTTCTACAACTAGGGTCAGCCGGGGTAATTGTAAACAATTTTTGCAAATTAGAATTTTTTTTATTTTATTTGACCATTGCAGCCTTCCTTTAAATTAGTATGTGATTTTTAGTCTTATTTCAGAATGAAATAGGGCTATTGTAGAGAGTAGCATGACGCGACTTCGGAAAAATTTCAATGCAGTTTTTCGTTTTGGTGTTCCTAGATGCCAAAATCACCCTCCGTTCAAAAGGTTATATATATATATATATATATATATATATATATATATAAATATATATATATATATATATATATATATATATATATAAATATATATATATATATATATATATATATATATATATATATATATATATATATATATATGTATGTGTTATAACGGAATTTGCAAGCACGATAGAGGGCGTATTTTTTGACGGATCGAAACCAAACTAGATACAAAAATCGGTTAGGACAAAATCTTGGACGAGTTCGTTAATGAGCCAAATCGGCCAAGTAAAAACAAAATGGCGGCCTGTCAAAGTTGAAAAAAAATCGTATTTCCTTTGTTTTTCATTTGACGCAAAAAAGTTACTAAGCTTTTTCATAGACCTTAACACGTTCTACAACTTTTGTATCTAACATTTCTCTCTAAATCGTACATTAAAACATTTATTTAGGAAAATTCACAAATTATAACGGAATTTGTAAGCACGATAGAGGGCGTATTTTTTGACGGATCGAAACCAAACTCGCTACAAAATCGGTTAGGCAAAAATCTTCGACGAGTTCGTTAATGAGCCAAATCGGCCGAGTAAAAACAAAATGGCGGCCTCTGTCAAAGTTGAAAAAAATCGTATTTCCTTTGTTTTTCATTTGACGCAAAAAAGTTACTGAGCTTTTTTATAGACCTGAATACGTTCTACAACTTTTGTATTTAACATTTTTCTCTAAATCGTACATTAAAACATTTATTTAAGAAAATTCAAATTTACCAGAAATTTTTTCATTTTTTTGTTTTTGATTTGATGCCAGAATGTTACTTTGGTTTTTTGTACATCTCAAAGCATTCTATTACTTTTGTATCTAATTTTTTATTTTCGGTTTTATGCAAACATGTTACTGAAATAAGACTGTCCAATTGGTCCTGTGCCATTGGGATTTTTTTTATTATATTATTTTGATATAATATTTCTCTAAATAGTTGAAAATTTCTGTAAAAAAAATATAATTTTGATTAAAAAAAAATACAAAAATATCTGTCAGTGTTTACATTTACCCCAGTTGATTCGGGGTAAATGTAAACAAGCTTTACCAGAACCATAGAAGATAGCATATTTTTTTAAGGGTTAATTGTAAACATTTGACATTCAGAACATCTACACAATTTTAAGTATTTTTTAAGGCTTGTTTACATTTACCCCAATTAGTAGGTATTAAAAAAACAATAAATCGTGACTTCTTACTATTAAAGTATTTATTAGTTTACGAATTCATAAAAATACAAAAACTTCTTAATATAAGTATACTACTAAACTTAAGAACAGTCAGCATAGGTAAATGAAATGAAAAAAAAATCAAAAATGATAACACAACTTTAATTAAGACATAGTAGAAACCTTTTTATTAAAATTATAATAAATCCTTTCTTCTTTCATTTTGATTTCAGGGAATGGCAAAACCCCTAGTATTTGATCTTCAAAGGCAAAGCTAACATCATTCGAGTTAATAACAAAATCTTGTTTTGTATCATCAATAGATTTTAGTCCTATTACTTCAA
Organism: Galeruca laticollis; assembly: GCA_963921935.1. Taxonomy (NCBI): domain Eukaryota; kingdom Metazoa; phylum Arthropoda; class Insecta; order Coleoptera; family Chrysomelidae; genus Galeruca; species Galeruca laticollis. Next base: position 175,827,660 of record OY998177.1, read on the forward strand.
CTTCATTTCCTTGATCGCTCTTTACAACATTTTCTACGACGCATACATATTTATGCACCGTTGCATTTCTTTTGCCTGATTTAAATTGAACCAAAACAAAATCACCATTTTTTAGTTCTGATATGGGTGTCTTGGTGACATCTATGGGTTCTTCATCGCTGCTGAAGCTTTCTTCCCATGGACTCTCTGAATCACTTTTGAATGATGATTTCTTCTTCACTTGAAATATCTTTGGAGCTTACACGTTTTTTCCTATTGCCATTTTTGTTTCTGTCAACTTTTATCTTTTTCTTTGGTAGGCTGGCAATTTTTGATTTTTCTTGCTTGGTTTTATTTGATTTTTTCTCTTGAGCTTCCTTTAATCTGTTTAATACATCTTCTGTGGTTAATACTTCGCCATACTTTAGTTGTCTCAACCTTGGTATAACTTCTTTTTTTACTGTAGATGCATTTGTGTTTTCGCTTTCGCTTTTTTCCGGAGATTGAAAAAATAATTTTTTAATTGATGTGTCGGAGGAGGTTGCAGATGGATGAACATTTATGTCATCATAATTCGTTTCTTGGCCAGTGGCGAAAGCAGTACACTTAGAAGAACGGGCGTCATTGGGAAGATGACTGCATACGTTGTTTTTATCTTGAAGATCTGAAGTGACCTTATCTTTTGGTGGCAAAGAATTATTTACTGTGCTGGATACAGCTGTTAATTGTTTTGGTGTTTCAGTTGAATTTGTGTGCCTTTGCAAGTATGCCTCCAGATCTTCTTTTTTAAAGGCATCCTTAGGAAATTTTGTTTCAATCCACAGGAAATATTCCACAACTCCGGAATCCAGAAATAATGTTGGATTGTTTAAAGGTATCTGACCAAACTTCACCCAGCATTTTGACGAATTCAGATTTTGATAACCTTCCAGTCCCTTTACCCATTTGCTTTTTGCCAAAGGCGATAATTTTTTTTTCCAACTGGTTTTTACTGGCCCAAAGACACATTTGTCTAAAGGCTGTAGCATATCGGTAAGGTGACTTGGCAATTTGATTAAGGTAATATTGTTAGCTATTGCTTCTTCAATTATACGAACGCTTATGTGACTTGCATGGCCATCGTATAAAAGGACAGCTGCCTGGTTTGGAAGTTGTTTTGCCTCCCGAAGTTTCTTTATATGGGATATGAAACCTTGGGTAAACCAAGTATAAAACTGTGGTTCTTCCATCCACCCATTCTTCGATACACTGTATAAAGTGTCTGGATATGCTTCTTCTGAGGTCCACCTTGCTTGAATTTCTGCCCCTTTAAATACAATTAAAGGCGGAAGGAAAGAACCATCAGCTGCCACACAAGCTAAAACGGTGGTTGATTCTCGCCCTGACCCACCAGAGACTCTACTCAAAGGCTTGCCCTTTTCACCAATTGCACGTAACCTACTAGGGTCACTTTTAAATCCTGACTCATCAGCATTAAAAATAAAAGAAGCTTTTTCTTCAGATACGATATCGAGATTAGATAGGGTGCACTTGAGATCATCATAAAATTGATATATTACATCTGGTTGTCGGGCATCTTTTCTGCATTTCTGTAGGTGTTCTGGTTTTTTCAGTGATAAGACATTATCATGTCTTTTGAGGAATAAATAGTACCAATCTTCCCCTGGTCTATCTCCAACAAAAGGTGTTTTTAAATTTTGGGCTTTCACATATTCCTGGATAAGATTTAATAATTCCTCTTTGTCACAAGGATATCCAGCTCTTGCCCTAGCAACTAAGCATTCCTCAATTTTAGATTCCAAGTCTGCCGAAAGTGCTGCTTTACGGCCCCTGCCCGAAGAGTCTAGAGATGTCTTTCGACCATTAATCCTTTGCGATATGACTGATATTGGGACATGGTAGAAATTTTCCGTTTCTCGGTAACTTTTATTTCTGTTTTGAACATCATTGACTGCGTTAATTAAGTCTTCTTTAGAATAGACTGGCCCGTTTGTCTTTCGGGCATAATTTCTAGGCATCTAAAATATGAAATATGCGTTTACATTTACCCCAAAAACTTGTTTACTTTTACCCCAATCTAAAAAATAGTTGGGGTAAAAGTAAACACACCATAAAAACTTCAACAATTAAAAAAACCATTTCAAACTGGTCTAAAAACGAATATTTGCCCTTTTATTCACTAAAAATACTGTACAGCTAATATTTACCTTGATAACAAAAAATTCCCATCAATATTCAAACACTTGTGTAAAAAGAAATTACAAACTTTTTGCAGAGGTTGATGTTTACACTGCTGATAACCAGAAGCAACTGATCAAAGTGACTCATTTTCATGTATGTCAATAGTAAAATGAATAACCTTCAAGAATTGGCGGGAATTTGGGATTTGGCGGCAAATTTAAAATAATTGTTGGGAGCGTTTACTATCACCCCAGGTTTGTATTTACCCCGGTCGACCCTAATAGGTAATAATAATAACTGTAGAAGATTTATAAGATATGAGCATAGCTGTTATATAAGGTTGGCGCCGGTTGCTAGGAGAATTTACTTAGTAAATAAAAATATCATAATAATAAAAAAAATATTCTTTATTAACCCTCCGTTCCACGGGTGGACGATACGGACACATTCAGACGGATGGGGTCGATGAGGAACAACTTTAAGTTGATAATTTTTATATGAATATGTTTTTCATAGATGAATTCATATAAAAATGTATAGTGACATTATTTTTATACATAATTCTTATTTGACTAAAAAGCTACAATTTCATCACATTTTTTTATTCGTCCCAAAATTTACACAAACTAAAAGATACAGATCAGCAGTAATAAAATATTTATTTTAAATGTTCAACTAAAGCTAAAAGAAAATTAACATATATGTAAAAGAAATTGTACACAAATGGGAGGGGATGGAACTTAGGCATTCAATTTTACAAGGCATTCCTGACAGCAAGCCCTAATATGCTCCATACACAACCAACTTTTACAAATTTTGCAAAAATAACGTGTTTTGCGGCTCTTGCAATATTTGCAATTTTCCCTTTTGCCCGGGAGGGGATCTGGAGCATCTCCTTAAGCGACACCAGCAAGTCGCATCGCCGAAGCACGTACTGCTCTTGAGATGCGTTTGTTAAGCGCTCTTCTTTTTAGGTTATCCTGTAGTAATTCTAGCGCCAAATCTTTCTGTAATAGTCGTCGACATTTAGCGAACTCTCCATTAGAATTGTTGCTTCTGTAGATGACAAATGCATTGATAGCAGCCAAATTCAATAGATTATAAAATATAACCATAGGCCAACGCTTGGTATTTCTAGCAACATTGTAGGATGTAATCATGCGATCAACTACGTCTACACCACTTTTTGTTTGGTTGTAGAATGTAATGATTCCAGGTTTTCTCTTATCGCCAGTCTCAACGTCAATATTATCGTCTCAGTGCAAAGAGGAAACGTGAAGCACATTTATTCCTGCTTTAGGAATATATGAGATAGCTGTCATGTCTTCACTGAATGCAAATAATGAAGAGTGTATTTGCCTTTTTCTCTTTAGCGTAAATTGGAGAGGAAGTTCTCGTTTATTGGATTTAATTGTGCCCACAGCTGTCAGTTTGTGAGTTCTTAGTAAGGTTTTTACAACGGGATATCCAGTAAACCAACGGTCTAACGTTATATTTCTTCGTGATCCTGATAAATGAGAACACATTATTTCAGTTATTGCGTAAGTCGAATTGTAACATTGATATGGACAATCAGGATGAACACCAGCATAAATTTCCATATGATTTGTATAATATGTTTTTGAGTCAACAAGTGATAATATTTTAATGCCATATTTGTTGGGCTTCTGAGGCATATACATTCGAAAATGACACTTTCCCCTGAACGCAAGTAGCATTTCATCGAGTGTCACATAATCTCCCACTACATAATTTCTCTTACAGTTATCGTTAGAAGTTTCAAAAATAGTACGAACTGCAGTAAGGTTATCTACTTGTTTTCTTTGGCCTCTGGTAGTGGTATCATCAAATCGAAGACATTTGAGTAAAAACTCGAACCTACGTTGGGCCATTGTTGCAGGAAATATTTCATATAACATTCCCTTCGAAGACCAATATTCTCTCAGATGTGCTCGTGATCCATGGTACACTCCACATAAATACAACAAAGCAAAACGTGCTCGGATTTCTGTAGATTCTGTAAACCTACAGTCACTCTTGTCTCTGTATCTAACAGACATTTTTTCAATGTACAAGTTTGTATTTTCCACTACAAGTTCTATGCAGTTTTCAAACATATACAGCCAGCACTGAATTGGTGACATTGCTTGCCGTGCATCTCCTTTGATGGTAATGGTAATATTTTCTTGTCGAGTTCTAACATTTCGTGGTGGCACTGTTTTTCTCAATTTAGTTCTGTCCTTACCTCTATAATATTAACTTCGATTTTCAGTACTTGTGGTTTCTATTTTTTCCTCGCTTTCTACGACTTCTTCGTCAGTACCTTCCTCTTCAGGTAAATATTCTTGCTCAGTGTCTGTATCGCGTTCACTTAGTTCTTTTACACTTGAATCTGCAGACGAATCATTGTCAGATTCATTTATTTCTGTATCAGAGGGCACTTCTTCATATAACGACGTTAGTCTTCTTACTTCCCGTTCGTATGGATCCATATTTTAGCAAACACATCTAAGAATACATAATCCATCAGGAAAATATTACCAATATAATTTAATTCAGAAAATATAGCCTACCTTCTAAGATTCGTGAATATTTATTTTCCTATTTGGATTCTTCAAAAATATGTAAATTGTACGACACTCAATCTCTCTATATTTTTATCTTTTACAAATATGTGAATCATTAGATAGATAGCGTGTAACGTGTGTAGTGTCGGTGGTGTCTTGGGATCGTGAATTCAGTGGAAAGAATCAATACACAAAGTTATATTTTATATCAGTATGTAGCTGGAAAAATTGTGATTCAATAGAAGCAATTGAAAGTAATAACTGTACGATAATACTCAAGTAATTAGTGCATTTTGCATATACTGAACTGAATGTTTTTGTTTATTTCATTTCATTAATGAGCTGGAGTTTTATTTAATTCAAAACAAAACCAGTCAGACCTTCTTTGATGTTGATGAAATGCCACCAGTGGCGTACTTGATATAATTGAAGGTGATATTTGCAGCTGTGTGCGTTTTATTGGTGGATATATTTATTAAGAACACACGAGAGCCCCAAGAAACGGTATATGTATATATATATATATATATATATATATATATATATATATATATATATATATATATATATATATATATAGATATATATATATATATATATATAGATATATATATATATAGATATATATATATATATATATATATATATATTATCAGGTATACAAATAGAGTAGTTATAGAATTATAAATATCTGATAAGAATGTCCATATTTTCAATGCTGAAATTATCCAAACAAATAACCACTATAATATTGTTTTGAAGACAACGTATTCATAACATAATATAAAATGTGAACTTTACCTCAATAATTACCAATGAATAAATTATTATTGGATAAATGTAATCCATTTATCGATTCATATCTAGAATAAAATGTTGTAAACACAAAATATCACGATGACAGTTAAAAATGTTGGGTTAAAATTATTGTCAATGCCAATGGTTTAAATTAAATAAGAAGAGGAGTGTGAGATGTATGTGGTTATACAGCTATTTCGGTAAATATAAAGATTCCAATTGACATTTAAAAGAAAAGATTTCTTATAAATTTAAAAAAACTGTATCTGGTAAAAAAAAATATATTTTATAATGTAGATTTAGTTCATACTATATGTAAAGAAGGTATAACAATTAATAAAGTCATTAAATTAAAATAGAAAGGAAATGTGATTGGTTCAAATGAATAATCTAAGTTGGATTGAACGTTTTATATATAAAAAAGGAATATCGATACCGGGTAACGGATAAATAGGGTTTTTTAAGAGAGATTTTGACAAGTGTTTCACGAATTTTGGGATTCCAGAGAAAAATTATAAAAATCACACTTAAATCATATTAATTTAAAATCGTCAAAAGCATTTGTCAACCAAAGGGCGGGCCGATCTTCGTGTTTTTCCTTTTAAATTTTTTCGTATATGTACAGTCGTCTATATTTTTTTGAAGTGTTTCAATGAAAGTATTTGTTGCATAGTATTCAAGTATAAGAAATCCCAAGATTTTGTCTGATTGTATTTTTAAGTTTTGTTTCATCAATGTATTTCACTATTTCTCGTTCCTTGGAGCATTTGGTCTTTTCCTGTACTATCTGTAGTATTGTTGAAAAATGATCTGTAATGTCGGTTTGCAATACTAGGGGCAGTATTTGATCCAGTACGTTGAATTTGGATTTTGAAAAGATGTGGTCAATGCATGAACTACGTCCACCTTGTATTCTTGTCGGATTATTAATCGTGGAAATGTAACCGAATTCGTTAAGTGTGTTGTTATAGTCTGTATTATATTCATTATCTTCTAGTAGGTCGATATTAAAATCACCAATGAAAATGTTATAACTTTTTGGTTGGATTGCTGGCAAACAATTCAACGTTTGGATATTGTTTAGGAATTTTTGGATTTTGACTTAACTATGACCCGGGCAGATCTTTATTCCAACCCACTCGCGATATATTTTTAGAAATGTGGTTAAAAATAAACGGTTTTAAAGATTAAAAATAACTTTTCCGCATATGTGGCCCTGAACAATATTCTATCATAAAATTGTTACTTGTATACACTTCGGGGGATGTATCGTGCTAACAAACCGATATTTCTCCAAAAATAACCAAAAATTTAGTATATCTAGTTTTATAGGACCCGCTGTACTCGCTCTAGTCAACTGAAAATCAATAGGGTACATCTGTGAGACACCTTGAACAATACTTATTCATAAAGTTGATCAATCGTATACTCTCTGGAGGCTGTATCGTGTTAACAAACTGAAAATTCTCCTAAAATGACAAAAATTTGGTACTCTAAGTACCATAGCACCCGTTATACTGGCTTTAGTGAGCTGAATATCGATAGGGTTCATCTTTGAGATGCTCTGAATAACATCCAATCTTAAAATTGGTCATTTGTATTTTGTACATACTCGCATATTAGATAGGTTGGGCGGAAAAGTAATAATGGACACGGGGTATTTGATATTAAAAGATCTTTGCGAAAGCGGATCATAAAGTGTATTGATATAAGTGGTGGGCGTTTTAAACATTTACTTTGAAATTTTTTATTTTTACTTTTCCGCCCAACCTACAGTAGAAACGCTGAGTCTTTTCCATCACGTGGCTGATACGACATCAACCATATGCATCTTAATCAAAACAATACGACAAACGCTTGTTTCGAGTTTCGCTCTTTTTCTGTTATTAGAAGAAGAGAGTACCAGCATAGTATGTGTTGAATAATATCGTCAACTAAGTCACGTGATGGAAAAGCTTCACTGTTTCTACTGTATCTAATATGTGAGAAAAGTATTGGTTTACCCCTTAGAGTAATAATAAACATAGAGAGGGCTATTCATTCATAAACACGTTTATTTTTGCGGCCAACAATCCTAAACGCCAGTAGTAAAATCATGAATGAATTACAAAAAGTGGGGATTGTATTGTGGATACATCACCTTGGCGTCATCGTCAAAGCATAGACGTACCAAATCTATTTAAAAACAACAAATATAAAATTATATTATTGGAATTTTGGTGTTTATAAATATCTCATTTGATGAAATTAAAGTTTGTTGATTTTAATTAATGTATTTTTTCACGGAGAAGATTTTTACACTATTCTCTTTGATGTAATTTTTCACCAGGTAGCACTGCAGCATATAAAATTCTACATCGTTCAACCGATTACTCTCAATGTATGTATGTATTTTTCTATGCAGAATTTGTATTTCCTATCCTTTTTGTTGTAACTTCCCACCAGGAGACGTTGCAGCATATCAACTTCTATATCGTTTACTTTTTCCAGGAGCACAAATGTTTGTGCCACGAGCCGTAAGGCGAGTGCTGCAGATCAAGGGAGTGCAAAAAATGCCTTGCATACGAATTATACACAATATTTTTTCTACGAGCAAGTTTCTTGATGAAAGCAAAAAAGTAACTTATATACGTATTTTATTTAAACGTTGAACTGCAAGGATTTAAAAAATGAGAAACAGTTAAACCTAGGTATAGTTAATTTTGAAATTTTAACAATTTTGAATTGTTATGCCTGGTGTATCTTTTTTTAATAATAAGTTTTAATTACTTCTGATATTAATATCTGTCACCGAAATTCATTATAAATATAATATTAGATTGTCAAAACGGGTTTGGACATTGAGATTTCCTTTCCACCAGGTCAGCATATCAACTTCTATATCGTTTACCTTTTCCACGAGCGCAGAAGTTTGTGGCACAACCCGTAAGGCGAGAGCTGAAAATCAATGGAGCGAGAGAAGAGCTTTGCGTACGAGTTGTGCACAATACTTTTTCTACGATCACGTTTATTAATCAAAGAAAAAGTAACTTATACAGGTGTTTCATTAAAATTTTGAACAGAAATAATTTAAAAAATGAATATTGAAAAATTTGTTACACGTAGGTACAGTTAATAATGAAATTTGAATAATTTTGAATTGTTTAGCCTGGTCTATCTTTTTTGATAATAAGTTAGAATTAATTGTAATATTAGTGTTTGTCAACGAAATTCATTACAAAGATATGTTTAGATTGTCAAAATAAAATTTGACATTGACATTTCCATTCCAACAGGTAGCGCTGTAGCTTATCAACTTCTATATCGTTCACTTTTTCCACTAGTGCTGAAGTTTGTGGCACGAGCCGTTAGGCGACAAACTTAACCCGGGAACGGTCGCGTTAATAACCATAACTTAAGATGTCGCGTGTTAGATTTGATCAAACATATTCTCATCTGAAAAAAAGTCTATATATTTTTTATTCAAATAGAAAATAGTAAAGGCATATATGGCCCACAGGATTCATTCAATTATCCGTCAGAATTCTCACCATGGGCTGCACAGTTGGTACATGTAGCTAATGTAGTTATGGTACTTATGTTCTTTACATATAGGGGAGGCATATGTTCCAGTTTGTTGTATCGTAAATCTGTTTTTCTGTCAAGACAGTATCTGCATATCATTTTAGATTGATTACCTTGTAATTTTATGCACACTGGACCAATTTTCTTCCCATATACACACACGTAAAATTTGGAATAAATAAACGATTGCGTGATAGATTTACAGTAACGAGTGCCTCTTTTTCTCGTAACAGTTATCTGTACACCGTCCATTGTTGCAAGCGTTGGTATGTGTCATCCCTGGAGGCATTCCTAGATGGCGACAGAATTCTAGTTACTTAGTGAGTTTATTATAAGAGAAAACCTAAAAGCGTTAGACAAAATCTAACAACGTGACTGTTCCCGGGTTAATTTTACCTTTTAGTTATTTTCACCATTTTCAATGCACCTCTTAAATCAGATAAAGGGCCTACAGCATCTTCGGACAGCTTACTTGGGTTTTCTTTTAGGATTCCTAAAAGTTGTTTTTCAGTTGAAGAAGCAGTGCTGGTAGTAGGAGATAAGGACTCAGCTGGCGTATTATATTTTAAAAGTCCTGAAGGACCAGGTTCCGTAAACCTCAAACACATAAATCAGAATAGGTTGTTGATTCTAGTCACTGGAACAAACTGTAAATAAATTTTATTGCCTATTACAAAAACCTTTAAACATTTAGGAGAAAATATATACTACAACAAACCTAACTAAAAAACTAACCTATATGCAAGTATACGAGAATCTGAAGTAAGCAATGATACACCACTCATAAATGAATGATTCTCAGTTACTGTTACTAGATCATCAACAACGTCTCCTACTGGTAAACTAAAAATAAAACACAATTAACAATTTTTTTGTTTTGATAACAAACTTTTAAAAAGCATTACTTTTCTAAATGAAACTAATTATCAATTTCTTAGAATTTTCAACATATTTTCAATATATTGTGGAATTATCTAAAAACAGTTAGTTCAATTTAAAAAAGTAATATGAGTTGATTCCACAGAGTAAAGGTCGAAACAGTAAATTTTACTAAAAAGCAGTTTAAAAAAATATACTCCTTAATTTCAACATAATTGACATTTACCTTTCGACATCACTTAGAGTAACACTAGAAGACACATTTTGTGCTGATAAATCTTTTTGATGGCAACCTGAGTTATTTCTTGAAGACCTAAAATAGACATATTCTTTTAACAAATTAATGTAAGTCAACTAACTCAGTCATCATTGCTAACTGAATAAAATAGATCATATGTGGCCAAATGACCTCTTAAAAAAATTAAAATAATAATTTAATTTTTAAATATAGTTCAGTTCCAAAATAGTAGGCACTAAATTCTCAGAAATATTGCATTAAACCAAGAACAATTGTAGTTTAGTTTAGTGCCTACTATATTGGAACTGAACTATAGTTATCTAGACAGCCCAGAGTGTCACCAGTCGCCCAATAAAGTAATGACTTATAATTAATAAACTATTTAAAAATTGTCTTTTATGGCCGCTTTATCAGCTGTAATAAAAATAACTTATTATATTGAAAGGAAATTTTGTTTATCAGGACAGCGACTTTTTTATTTTGGGAATTACTTTAAGGGCCCATTGTGCCAAGAAAATGTGTAGGTACTTACATTACATCTGGTGGATTAAATTCAAAAACTGACATGGGAAGAGCATCTTTGTTTAGAAACTTACGGCCACTACTCTAATATATAAAATCAGATTGTTTAAAATGCTCCGAACAAATTTCAGGTCGTTTTGGTAGATCATGAGTCACGCTTAGACCCAGTAAAGCAAACCAAATTCTTCTTGTTTCCAAATTGGTGGGAAAATTAGAATAAAACAACGCCAAATAGAAATTTGCTTTTTATAATTAAAAAACTTTTAAGCATTTTAAATATTATTGAAATGAATAATAAAAGTCGCCGCCACTGGAAAGCCGTTCAAATATTTACATACCTGTGGAATGAGAGTTGAGAGTTCGGTGTAATTTCGGCCGTTTTTCCGACAGACTTGGCACTGACGAACCATGATAATAAAAAACACTAGATTAATTAACTTAAAACCAAATTTTGTCACTAAAAGTCTTGAAAAACACACATAACATCGAAAGAACTCAATTTTTACGTGCTGTCCTAATGGCGCTCGTAATAAACAAACCAAGTTTGACAGTATTTACTATAATACTACAATCGCTCTGACGATATATTTGCATCTCTCTTTATATCGTAACTGAACAAAGACAAAACTACTAAATAGTTTATACTAGACAAACAAAGCAGGTACTGAAATTTTCAGCAATGTTGCCACTTTTAGTTACAACAAATACTTGTATAAAATTTATATAAGAATATGCCTTTATTATATAAAATTCAAGTTTTATTAATTAATTTTAATTCCCTTAGAAACTGTACAACGGGTGCTATGGTACTTGAAGTACGACATTTTTGCCATTTTTTGAGAAATTTCAGTTTGTTAGCATCATACAGCATCCGGAGTACAACAAGCTACCAACTTCATGATTGAATATTATTCAAGACATCTCACAGATAAACCCTATTGATTTTCAGCTCACCAGAGCCAGTACAACAGGTGCTATAGTACTTTAAGTACGACTTTTTTGTCATTTGTGGAGAACTTTCAGTTTGTTAGCACGATACAGCCTCCGGAGTATATAGGAGTGACCAATTTTATGATTGGATATTATTCAGAGCATCACAAAGATGAACCCTATTAATACTCAGTTCACTAAAGCCAGTACAACCACTGCTATGGTACTTACAGCACCAATTTTTTGTAATTTTTGGAGAATTTTCAGTTTGTTAGCACAATACAGCATTCAAAGTGGATACACGTGACCAATTTTATGATTGAATATTATTGAGGGCGTCTTATAGATGAATCTTATTCATTTTTAGCTCACCAGAGCTAGTACAACGGGTGCTATGGTACCTGAAATGCCAAATTTTTGGTTCTTTTTGAAGAAATTTCGGGTTGTTAGCACGATACAGCCTCCAGAGTGCACACAAGTGACCAATTTTATAATTGGATATTACTCAAGGTGTCTCACAGATGTACAATAATGACTAGAGCGAGTACAGCGGGTCCTATAAATCCAGATATACTACATTTTTGGTTATTTTTAGAGAATTTTCGGTTTGTTAGCACGATGCATCCCCCGAAGTGTACACAAGTGAGAATTGTTCAGGGCATCTCACAGATGCGGAAAAAATAGTTTTAATTTTTGAAACCGTTTATTGTTTTTTAGTTTGTTGTTACATTGGGAGAATCATTTTTCTTATAAAATTAAAATTCATTGAACTTTTAAGAAGCATATAAGTCGATAACCCATCAAGTTACATGAATTAAACAAGAGTAACTTTTTTTGTAGAACGCTTTTAAATATTTTTTTATTATTTTACTTATAGTTCAACTGGAAAATATAACTAGCGCCCTCTATCAGCAATGCTGAATAGAGTCCAAACTGGCAAAAAACGTAAAATTGTCAATTTTCAAATAGAAGTTGTGAAAATATTTGAAAAATCATTGCGAGAATCAAAATACATATTTAAACTTCAAACACCAGCAATATTTGTAAGGCATGTTGGGCTAAATCATAATATTTTGGGTCCTAGAATATACAGTTCGGAGCTGGGCATTTTTAATGAATCACCATGTATACATTAATTTTGATACCTCAATTAATTTTTTTTTATTAACCACATTGTTGTTGCTTCTCAGTTTGTCATTAATTATATAACAATATAGTTTTACGTAGAAAACGAATTAAGTCATATATCATCAGTAGTCTAACTATTTTTGTGTACCATAAAAAATAAACGAAAAAAATTAATGTCTTTTACCATGGAAACTACCTTGAACTGCAGTGTCTTTAAACAATTAATGTCGGATGTGTATAAGACATTAACGTTTACCTGATCCATTATGGGAACAATTTTATTGTTAATACCAAAATTGCAATTATTTACTGAGGAAGTTACATCATTTTCTAAGTATAATTTTAGCAGAAAGGAATGTCATTGATTGGATAATTGGTTTTATAATACGTTGTAAGTGAAAACGCAAACATATTGAAGAAGTAAAACGTATATTAGTCTAGTCGACAAGTTGAGATTCGTGTAAAATAGAAATAAAGCTCTTAAAAATATGTGTGATAGCTCATTGTATTTAGAATTTTTTCCAGACAAATGTACCGAAAGCATTTATTAGCACATAAAAAATAGCAAACGTTATAAACAAATTAAGATGAGAAAAAAGGCATTTTATTTTTCGTCTATACCTCATGAACTATTAACATTTGAGGAGTTGAATAAAAAATATTCTTGAAGAGGAGGAAATTTCCGAAATAGTATATTCTATAACAAGGGTGGAATAAGCAAAATTCTACACGAGTAGAAATATTTGTTTTCCGAGCCGTAGGTGAGGGAAACGGTTCTACGAGTGTAGAATTTTGAATTCCACCTGTTTTAGACTATACGTTTTCTATGCTATCAAATAAAAAACAAACAACAAACGAACAAATATAACTTTATTAATAATTGAAAATATCTGCTTATATTAGTTTTTTAATTTTCCTTGTCGGGATAAGTGTTATATATATATATATATATATATATATATATATATATATATATATATATAATTATTTATAGTTACGCCAGTAGCTGTACAATTTTTATATGTGACTTGTTTAGGTGAATCACTTATATTTTTGGTGCGTAATAAAGCAAATATATTTTGTTGCTGCTGGTTGGAACAAGAAGGCCCCAGATATGAATTACGCAAATTTTGTTCTTGAAAATTAGTTTCGCTGACTGATAGCTCTTGGTTTTTATGAATTTGCGACATTATGCTTGTCGATACATTAAACCGATTCTGTAAGGAGTTCTCTATATAACCTTCTGCAGCTTATGTGGATTTCCAGCCCCCGTGCCGTTTTAAGGTTTCTATGTTTGCCCCTGAATCCACAAGCATTGTTGCTGAGGTCCTGCGAAAACAATGTCCTGTGTATAATTTTGAGTCAGATAAATTTAAAAATTGTGCCACTTGTCTAGGCATATTCCCTAGCTTATTTATGCCTATAACTTATTTTGTGCAGCGTCCTTTTTGAAAATTAATAATAAATTATTTGTCACAATATCTGGAGGTCTTAAAGAAACATATTTTTTGAATAAGTGATAAAACTTACCGGTAATCGTGAACTTTCTGGGAATTTTGGTTTTTGAATCCGGAACATTAATAACTACTGCAGACTCCAAATCTTCAATATCCTGTATTTTCATTGAGTAGAGTTCATTTTTTCTACGGGCTCCCATAATTCCAATAATCATAGCGACCTGAAAAAAGTAATATTGTACTAGATTGTAAATGTTAGGCCCGGTCTTTTCAAGTGCGAATAAAATGACAGGTAAATAAATTTATTAGGTCTTATTCAACAAATGAAGTGTAAATGTCTTTCAAACTGACTTTAACCATTGATTTAATATTCTTTGAATTAACACAACAAAAATAACTATTTTAACGTTAGCTGCATTGAAATTACAATAACTGACTTCATAATATGTGTAGAGAAAGATTCTAAGAAGTGAAGTTTTGAGTTTTTATCGCAATAGTTTTTGCTTTTTTCTTTGCGTTTTTCTAAGTTTTCTCGAGCATGTTGTCTAGTAATTTGTAGTTTTAATTTTAAGTCATTTAGAAAATCATCGTAGGTATAAGAAAATATTGGGGGGCTAAAAATTGAACTTGGAAGTCGCGCTTCTCTGCCATAGAATAATTAAAAAGTGTGAAGGTTGTTGTACTATGCGAGGTTGTATTATAACAAAAGACATTGAAGGGTAGCCAACTACACCAATCGGTCTTATTTAAATTTATAAAACTTCTCAAATATTCCGCTACAGTTCTGTGATTTCTTTCGACAGAATTTGATTCGGGATGATACGCAGTACAATTTAATTTCTTTATTTTCAATAGTTTACAACATTCAGTAAATATTTCTGACATAAATTTTGATCCTTGATCCGTTACAATGGATTTCATTATACCGTGTCTACAAATTACATCCGTAACTAATTTTAACGCGATAGTTTCTGCTTCTATGTTCTGTAAGGGAAAAGCTTCCAAAAATTTACTTAAAGCATCTTGACAGGTTAATTAATATATATATATATATATATATATATATATATATATATATATATATATATATATATATCTATGACCGTTTTCGCTAATAGTTAACGGACCTACTATGTCCATGTAAACTTTTTCAAAAACAACTTCTGGTGTATCAGTAATTTGTAATGGCATTTTTATCTTTCTATTCAACGATCCATTTTTTTGACAAGACTCGCACGTTTTAACGTAATTTTTTATATCGGCTTTTAAGTTTTTCCAGTTATAATTTTTTCTAATACGTTTATACATACGACTAACTCCTGGATGACCTCCGGTGGGTATGTCGTGATATTCTTTAAATATTTTAAGTTTCTCTTCTGTCATAGATTCGGCACAAATGATATTATTATGATAAATGAATAATTTAATATTGGTATTTCTAAACAGATCATCATTCTAACTTTTTGCCATTGTATGTGTTTACCTCCTAACTTGGGCATAGAAATGTTTTCTACCTTATTTTTTACTAAAACTGTTTTAAGATCTTTCAAGGTATTGTAGATATTTTCATAGCTTTCCTTTTCAGTACTATTTTCTGTAAAAACTAATAAAAATAAAAATTTATCGTTCAAATTTATACATGAAACTTTTTCTTTACAAGTAATTGTTTCATATATTTTACTTTTACAATTTAACAAGTTGACTAGTTGCAAATTCGTGTTATTTAATTCTAACTCTGTGCTAATAGTAATTGCCCACGAATTTGTTGGAAGGGATTTTAAAATATTGTCGTTAATTTATTTGATTTCAATGTGCGTTTTTGAATAATCACAAAATCGTCAGTAGGATATTTCTTCTGAATTAATATTATAGATAACTACTAAGCGCATCTGTATTTGAATTTAATTTTCCTGGCTTATAAATAGGTTCGAAATCATATTCAGCTAATTTAAATTTAAATTTCATTAGTCTAGAACTGGGGTCTTCATGATTTTTTAAATAAAGTAAACTTTTATGGTCGCTAACAACAACATTTATTTCCAAAAAGATATGGTCGGAAGTGATTACAAAGCCAAACAATTGCTAATAATTATTTCTCAGTGGTACTGTAATTTTTCTCAGCCGAATTAAGTGTTCTTGAAGCGAATGCTCTGGGTCTATCTTTACCAATTTCTCCTTGAGAAAGTGTTCCACCAATAGCATAACCCGAAGCGTCGGACGTTACAATGAATGGTTTGGTAAAATCCGGGTACTGCAATATTGGGGGATTCATAAGTTTAGATTTTAAATCTTGAAAAGCTAATTGACATTGGGATGTCCAAATAAAATTTTGACCTTTTTTTAATAAATTAGTGAGTGGTTTAGCAATTTTAGAAAAATCTTGTATAAATCGTCTATAATAAGTAGCTAAGCCTAGAAATGATTTAACATCTTTTTGATCTTTAGGAGTAGGAAAGTTTTTAATACACTCAATTTTAGAATCGTCAGGCTCTATCCCATGGTCAGTTATTTTATGACCAAGATAAACAACTTGTTTCTCTAGAAATTCACATTTCTGTGGGCTTAATTTTAAGTTATGTTGATGAAGTCTATCAAATATTACGACTAGTTTTTCGCAATGTTCTTTTAGATTACTACTATAAATACAAATATCATCTAAATAGGCGAAAGCTTTAACATTCTGAATTCCTGACATAACAGTGTTAATTAAATTTTGAAATGTAGACGGAGCTGATTTTAAGCCAAAAGGCATTCTTTTGTATTCGAAATGTTTTGAGTTTGTACTAAAAGCCCTAATATGTTGATCTTGTGGATCCATTTCAATCTGATGGTAACCGCTAGACAAATCTAAAGTGCTAAAATATTTCGAATGACCTAATTGATCATAAATGTCAGTTATATTTGGTAATGGAAAGGAATAACCAATGGTATTTTTATTGACTTTTATATTATCTACCACATTGCGCCAAATGGGTTTGCCATTAGGTTCATTTGACTTTTTCTTTACTACCAAAAGAGGTGAGTTATAAGGACTTTGACTTTCTACTATTATTCCGTCGTTTAACATTTGCTATGTTTGTCTTTCTATATCTTCGCGTTGACTAAATGGTAATCTATACTGTTTTACATTTACCGGTTCTGAATTTGCTTTTAAAGGAATTCTATGTTTTACTGCAGATGTACTTGTTAAAATTTCTCCTTCCAAATGAAAAATATCAGAATATCGATAAATGACATCTAACAAAGAATTTTTTTCTTCGGTATTCAAATGTTCTAAACGTAACTTTTCCAGTAATATTTCTACTCTTTTACTATTACTATTGTATATTAAATTTGGAGTACTATTTTCTTCCAAAGATATAGGTTCTAATTTTAAAATGGGACATTCAAAATCGATAGGGTGATCTAAAACGTTCATAAAACTAACATAACATTAATCTCTATTAACTCTTGTAACACAGTGACTCAGAAAAACACCGTTTACAATTTCTTCACCTTCACAAACATAATCTATACTAGTTCTATCTACTGAGCAATATACTTCTAGTATTTGTTCACATCGTGCGGGAATAGTTATTTGATTTATGCTACTTCTAAAAATATCATTTTTATCCAAATTAGACTCAATGTACTTAGTTTCAACGAAATTAGACTCAACGAAGTTAGGTTCAACTAAATTGGATTTGACTGAAATTGACTGTCTCGACCCTTACTTCGTGGAATATGCTCATATTAGTGTTTTTAAATGAAACTCAAGGTCTCTAGTTAATTCCACAATATAATACAAGTTATTGAAAATTCTAAAAAATTGACAATTGTTTCGATAAATCAATACAGTGTATTCAGCTTCACGCATTTATTTAAATATATTGTAGTTTGTTACAAAAAAGTCCGATACTACTACGTCAAACGGTTAAAGGGTTATAGTCATTTTTCTGCGATAAGATATTTGTACGAAAGTACCCCACGTACGGGGTACATTCGTACAGTAGGTGGGGTACTTTCGTACGCCATGGGGTAGATTCATACAGGGTAATTAAAAAGCCAATTAAAGTCGTTACATTTTTATTATTGTTATTATAAAAATATTTATTTATCAAAGAACTAACTTAATAGTGTGTGACTTAGCTCATAGTCGGTAAATCTGTCTTTAGAAAAATAACGAAACATAAAATCATTCATCCGCAGTTTACTTATTGATAATTCTGAGCTTACAATCAGTCTGAATGAGATGTTTAATATCATTTTGTATGACATCGTTATACAGTCTTTGACAATTTGAACTTAAAGTAGGTAATTATACATTTGGTTGTTATTTTTAACTTATTGCACATTATAATGATTCAAATTAACTGCGAAAGTAAAAAGTCTAGCCATTCTAGCTGTTCGTGGTTGAGGGTCAGGGAGGATCATAATGACATCGCTGATATACAGAGTGTGTATGTCTTCTATATCAGGGAAAAAGAATGACCATGATAATCCTGGTTTCTTCCGAAGATAAGATATTTGCATCTCTGTATCCGAATAAAGACAGAGAACTTTTCCGACGTAATAAACAACAGAAGTCTTTTTTTCAAACTTTACCAAAACATAACAATTTTCCTTGATTTTCTCTGGTGTCACATTTAAATTATTATTGATACTGCTATCATCAGTCTCTTCGTCCATTTCTGAATCTACTGGAGATGTTGAACTCTCCCGCAAGCTAAATTGCGATCCTTCAGATTCCTCTGAATCTTCATCGCTTTCGACTTTCGTAGCTTTCTTTTTATTTTGTCTTGAATTAAGTTCCTTCAAACTACGTTTCACTGCTTTAGCTCTGGCTTTCCTTTCCTGTTCTATTTTTTTCAATTCTTTCTGTCTATGTCTCTCTTCTAGTTCAGTTTTTTCAGGTGTATCTGTATATATACGGGATTTACCCGGTTTTCTTCCTTTATTGGTTTTTCTGGTTCTAACAGCTGTAGGATAAGGTCTTATGACTTCTGGTGTTATGGGAAGAAAAGAACTCAGTTCAGATTGTGCCTCAGCCGCAGAAGTGGAAGGTTCAGGTTCGCCAGTTCCGGTAACAATGTCTTGAGGATTTTGGAGCAAGAAGGCGACTGCTCACGAATATCTGACTCATTCATATCAGTCGATGGCACGCTCGTGGAAGGTTCTGGTTCTTGAGCTACAGTACTTGTTTCCGGATTAAATGGCACATTTGCCGAATTATTTTAAGCATACACGTCAATTGGAGCGAAATCTTCATCGCTAAAGGCCATTTCATTGAATGGCTCCATATACCTGGCTTTTCAAATCCACTTGTAATATTTTTGGCGGTAAAAGATTCGAAATATGCAAGTTTTACCAATTTAGGAATAATATAAATGTTGATTGTTTTGCCTGGATTCGACATATGCCAATTATTGAACGCTATTTTCAACTTTGTCTTGAATGGGCCGAATACTCCAACTTCTAAGGGTTGCAATCGATGACTAGTGTGCGGCGGAAAAGACACAACAATAATGCCATTATCTCGAGCAAATGTTATAGCCTCTAAGCTGATGTGGCTTTCGTGATTATCACATAGCAGTAAAATCGGATGCTCCTTAGAGCTCAGTGTGTGTGCCTGAATGTGTTTTAATACTGAAACAAATATATCCGCATTTATCCACCCACTTCTATTAGCAGCTCCGAGGCTTCCTTCAGGCGCACCTTCAAGAAAATGATCTTTGTAGTGCACCCGTGGAAATACAAAAAGCGGAGGGATAGTATTTCCACTTGCAGCAATAATACCACCAAATGTTATCAATTCGCCTCTTTCCGCTGACACGATTTGTCCCACTTGTTTCTGTGATTTAGGAGCCAAAACTTTAGGAGTTTCTAAAACAGTAGACACGCCAGACTCGTCAAAGTTAAATATCCTGTCGGCAGCAAAATTATGTCGCTATAATACATCAGCCAAATTTTTATAGAACTCTTGGACTGCTTTTTTATTAAACGTGAATGATCGAGCAGCGCTAGTGTTTTCTGGCTTCCGCAGACTGAGGTTAGCGTTTCGTTCCCTGTATTTACGCACCCACTCTAAGCCAGCCATTTGATTTTCGTCCCACTTCACTGGATATTTTAAATTCAACGCTTTCGCGTATTCGTAGGCAAGTTTCCGAATTTGTACTATCGTTAGCCCATAATGCATTTTGCAGCAATTAGTAATATATTCATTTAAGCGTGCCTCTTCTTCCATGGAGAAGACTTGTAGAGTCGTAAATTTTGAATGGAAAGTTCGTAAGGGTACATCGGCGTTAGAGCCATCTTCAAATTTCTTGACTCTGCTTTCCAACGTTGATGTTTTGATGTTGTAATTTAACGCGGCTTTCCTATACGACAACCTTCCTTGTATTATATCATCAATTGCTAACTTCATAGACTCTTCATCCACTTCTTGAGTACGCGTACCCTTTTTTTATATTTTCGCACCATGATTCTGCAATAAAATATTAATTATAAGTATAAGGTTGACTTAATAAAAATATTTCATTTTGTTAGAAGTAGAATATAAGAAAAAATATGTTAGTATGCTGTCTGTGCGATAATTTTAAAAGATACTAGGTATATTTTATTTCTTAAAAAGTGAATTTTGATATACTGGTGGTTGATAAAATCTAACGGGGAGCATTCGTACGCGTACGAATGTGCCCCCTGTCTGGGTGTCCGAATGCACCCCATGCCTTTGCATAAAATAAAACTTTATTCAAATTCTAATTTAGTTTAAGAAATATAACAATTAGAACTCAAAATAAACAATGTTCACATTAATTAATCATCACCATTTTGTCAAAAACATGCCAATTCTACTTACAATCACGAACTAAACTTAGGTAAAAAATTTGTTTATTAACTTAACAATCTGTTGTAAACAAATTCACAGCTTTGCTTTATTTTTTCCTGAAAGTACTAAACATTACGAAAACAATCATATGTAGCAAAGTACAGAATAAAATGTTTTTCCATTATTTATTGAACTTTGAAAGAATACGTGGTACCGAAGTTACATCGGATTTTAAAATCGTAACAGAACAAATTATTGTGATAGTTGTTTTGCTAGTCATCTTCCGCATTCACACAAGACCTTCGTTTGTAATTTTGAAGGCTACTTTTAGGAAGTCGATAAAAATAATAGAATTCCCAACATGTACCCCCGCTTTTTTCTACCGTCGTAGATTTATACTAAAATTCCAAACAGGTGTTTGGAATACTCAGCGACCCGAATAAAAAGTCATTACGCGCTAAATATGGCGAATATAGGTAACTTGTTATTAATTATATATGCAGTCAAGAGAGTATTAGAAATTAATCATTCCAAAAGCCGGCTTATAAAGATTGTCGAACATTTTTGTTGCAAGCTGGCTATATTTTATACTCATGCGGAGTTTGACTATCATCTGTCCATTAGTTTTTTGTATATGGCTTACATAAACTCAACAAATCTTGTCAAATAACCAACATTTTCTCAGATGATTCCGTTTAATTTTCGCACTCCCCAATCTCTCAAGAGAATAAAAACCAGCGATATTTTTAAACCCTTACTTGGTGTAAATTCTTCAAATTGAAATCATATTCGATTTCAGACTATAAACAATGAGACTTGCTAATATTTGTTTCAGTGAACAACTCATGTGTGAAGTCTATTACAACCAGACATACGATGCAGTCATTTTATTTAAAAATCCATTTCAGTTTTGCATTTACAGTATGTAGTACAGTACCATAGTTCAATAAACAACACCTTGAACACGGTGTAATAAAATTTAAATTTTTACGCTTCTCTACAAATTTTATCATGAATATTCAACTTGTTATTATGAAACATAAAATCCATATAAATTTTGTATGTAATTAGCTGATTTCAACATTGTCAATAATTAGGCGTAAATAAATACATTAAAGGGAGTGATATTACCGAGAATTATTATAGCAGTTTATAGTTTATATATAATATTGAAAAGTATGCAAATAATTAGTTTCTTATATGTCTAATTTTTTTCAAATTATGTAAAAATATATTAGTAGGCCATTATAGCAGAAACAGATTGAGGAGAGAAATATGTAAGAAGACATAGACATGAAGACTATTTAGGATTTTGTGAGTGAACTGCTAAGCACAGATTAATCCGGCATTACCCAGGTGAAAAGTAATATCACAATAACCTAGGTGGGGTGTGAGGCACCCCATACTAAAAAATTGATATAAATTTTTTTTTATTTATAATGGCATAAATTTCGATAAACTACTGCTCTCTAAATGCATTAGATTATACTCGTATAAAAGACTAAAATAGCAGTATTTCAAAAGATTAATACAAAATAATAATTAAAAACATATTTCAGTATATTTCTGATAAAAAAAATAACATTTATATTTTGGAAATATGTAAAAACCAATCAAGGACAAGAAATCCATGTTTCCAATAACTGTTAATTAGGCAAAAACCTAAACCTAAAAATTAATCGATTGATATGAGTAAAGAAAGGAATGAAAATCAGAATTATATTTATGTATAGTAATTATGAAGCAGTTCTAATACGTTTTATAATTGCTACAATCAATCAAGCTGATGCTTCAGTTATAATTACTGATATAACTTGCGCAATAGATACGACAGAAGTTTTTACATGCATTCTTTAGATGACTACTAAAATATGTATAAGCATTTTCAAGGAGTTCATATTTCCAAAGTAGAACTCTATTTTCACAGAACAACTATTAAAATTACTAACTTTGAACGTATAGAAACAACTTGGAGTAGATTATGTTTACATAAACAGTTTTTTGTTAAAACCGTAACAAATTTGCGTATATAATGAAAAATGCTTCAAATCACTTTGATTTTTTTTTCGACACTTCTCCACGAAGGCCACATTTAAATACAAAATTTCAATAATAAAATAAATCACATCTACATTACTCTAGAAGCGATTTTGTTTAGAGCTATAATATATGTAGTACCTATTAGAGATCATGTGAATAACACTAGCTTCCAGCTATTAAAACATATTAAACCAATGGTAACTAGAATTGGGCGTTTTGGTAATTGTGCAAAATAGTATAGATGGAAGGCTTCTAATAATAATTTTTCTTCATTTGAAGTTTATTCAAGAAAAGCAACTGCTTCTATGCCTCGACATTACAATTACTTTTCCCCGGAATTTTTTGTCGATTCACACCATTCCTTTTGATTGTAATTAGAAGGGGAAACACTTAACTTTTAGATCAGTTTCTCATATACAAGGCAACAGCTGCCTCTTGTTTAGATATGACTATACCATATTTAATCTAGCCAATAATGTTTAAACCTATAGCGCAATCCAGTTATATCTGTAACGTTACGAGTGTCTACCTAATGATCTTATTGTGCCCGGTTTATAACGAGAAAATGTTACTAACCCTCAGTGCTCGCTATAGATGTGCGGGTTGTCTCACGTGGTACAACCCGTGCTTGCCAGTAGATTAGCTTCGAGTCGAAGAAGGGGTGGATTCTTCAAAAAAATTTAATAAGTTTTCAAAAAGGGCGCCAGAGAAGTTTTGGTAAGCACCCAAGACTTCTTAAGTTAGCCCACAACTCCTCAGTGGGTTAACAACACTAACTACACACTCCAAAGGTTAAACTGATAGGTAAGTTATTATAAAAAAAAATGAAAGTCAGCAAGTATCCCCTGATTGAAGTTTTTAATTATTCACCTTGGACCATAGATCTCTTTTCAAAGTATTTACTACAAGTTTACAGCAAATGTCACAGTTTAAATAAATAAATAACTGACAAGCAGGTTCAATAATATCTGAGCCGAGCTGAAGGCTTCAAGCTCAGGGTGCAGAAGAGCTGAGGGCCCCAAACTACACCGATGTCTCAAATTTACAATTATAGGGTAACGACCAAATGGTTCATGTACAATTTCTCACAATACGATGAAAAATCTAATGCCAAAATTACAAATCTCACAGTTACACTTCTGCAATTTATACGAATATGAATATAAATATAAATAAATGCATAGGCATAAAATTTAAATAGCAAACGAGCTAGCGTTGCTAAAAAAATATAAATCGAAATTATGTACGGCGCAAAATTATTTACATAAAATCGTCAGAGTTCAAAAACTAAATAACGCAGCACCCAGGTACGTACCATACTATCCTAGCGGTTTGAAATTATAAAGTAAATTATAACAATTTTAAATACAAAGTGTAAAGTGAAATTATACTAATTGCCGCAAAAGAAAGAAAAAATAAAAAAAACCTTACATAAAAAAAATGTCAAATCTGACGGATAAAGTGAATGTATGAAAAATAAGAAGGAAAATTGTTCACTTATCCTTCTTCCGGACCCAGAACAGCAACTGAAAACGCTCCAGAATATTCCAGCTCTCCTGGAACTGGTCTCACTGACTCCGCAAGCTTCAATCAGCGAATTAACATCCAAATAAAAAAAACCTTGATAATGAGTCCTACTAACAAGCAGTTTACAGAAATTTTCCACGTGGTTTCCTAATTCTACCAATTCTACTGGTATCCTTTGGTCATCGGCACCCCCTGGATCAGTAGATTATTGGGTCAGACCTGCCAGCTGTTAAATCGAGCGATATTTTCTTCCCCTACGTAGGATTTTCCGTGAAATAACGTTATGGTTCCCAGAGCACATGCAAAATTTAACACTTGAAATGTGTGTTCACACATTGACGGCGCAAGGAGAACTGAATTTTAACTTCGCTCAGTCAGCGCTCTGAAAGCTCCCCGTCGACAAGCTTGCCAACATTAAACCTCCGACAGCTCGGCAAATTTTTCGCGTTACAGGTTGTTATGTTCTTGTCTAAGTTACTATTATTTCTGAATTCATCCTTTCTATATGATCTCTTCAATATTGTCGCCCTAATTTAAGCAATTTTACATTGTCTTCTATTACAAATTCGTCTCCACGTCCTTTCTGTTGGTGTAGCGCTTCTGATGTTCCTCACTTTCCTCATTTCTGCTGTTAAGTAAATGACATCTTATTTAATTATAACTTAACTGGTCTATTACTAAACACTGTCGATGAGATAAGTGATTGGTTGTTAACGAAATATAACTTTTTTCGAATACACATTTGTACTAAGGTAAGTTAAGTTGAATAGAGTTATTTTTGGTGCAATTTATGAGCTACCTTTTGTAACATGCTTAACATGTTTATTCATAATTTTATTATTTCTGCCTGATTATTTAAATTAATAAATAACTAGTGCCTATTGTGTCATTTATTGATTTACTACCGAGAGATGTACTTGGAAATTCGAATAGTGGCGCTCAGTCTTCATTTCATAGTATACATAGTATACATAGTATACATAGTATACATAGTATACATAGTATACATAGTATACATAGTATACATAGTATACATAGTATACATAGTATACATAGTATACATAGTATACATAGTATACATAGTATACATAGTATACATAGTATACATAGTATACATAGTATACATAGTATACATAGTATACATAGTATACATAGTATACATAGTATACTTAGTATACCTAACCAAAAATGTAGTTGGGTTATTCTAATTCGTAGACCTTTCGTGTCGATTCATTTTTCTCTTTTTCGTGAAGAAAGCTAATCCCTACACCTTCACTTAAAGTTTTCTGTGTACTACATTGAATGTAACTTCCTTCCAGAGGTTATCACCTTCATTTTCAGAGGGCCAATATGGACTGTTCCCTATTGGAATTGAGAAAACATTTCTGGGGATTAACGTGTGTTACCCACGGAAAAAGTTTTTTGGATCAGCCTGAAGATGTTCCTTATGTAGGCCGAAACTAGTAGCTGTGCAGTTGTCAATTATTAAAAAATGGCTGTGACATTAACTTTGAGTTTCATTCAGAAACTATATTATTTTTCCTATTTGATATTGTTTTTCATTATATTTCAAGTTGACTGGCGTAGGCATTTAACTAGATTAATAATCTTAATTTGACAAAATTAATAATTTATTATGTACAAATTTACAAGAATGGTACAAAGTTATGAATGTTTGTTCGGTGGTTTCAGATCGGAAGGCACTTTATGTTTCGATTTCATGAATACTCGCTTAATTCATATAGAAACTAACTAAAGATATGTTAGACTGACTGACTGTTTGACTTTGAGTGAAGTTACTTCGCTATGTAACGACGACTCGATGAACTCGATTAAGTGTTGAACTGAGTTATGAACTTTAAAACTAATTAAGAAACGACGTGTTTGACTTAATTGAGGTGAAACGAGGTGTTTCGACTTGAGTTATACTTAGAACTTGAGTTTCGACTTTGTTGCACTATTTAAGGAACCGATTCACTATTCAACCAACTGACTCGTTAATAATATAACCGATAACTTACTAACCGATTGCGTAACTATGTGATAACTGCTTAACTAAGTGTAAATACTTTTAGAATGAGTGTTGAACTCACTTCGTTGATTGAGCGATGAGCTCGTAATTAACTTTGTTGTTGAGTGATGTACCGAATTAGGAACTGACTTCTTCGCGTTGTAAGACGTGTTAAATAGAAATTTGCAGAAGGCGTGTTTACACATGTATTGGATTGACTAAAAGGAAATAAACATTTCCTATTGGCCAGTATCATGTGACTTGCCAGAATCATCGACAAGAATCAACGATGGACGCCTTCAATAGATATTTCAATTTCCATTGAACATTCAAAAAGCGAGACCGTCCTATTGTGCCCTTTTTACTACGAAAAGGTATTCAAACATTTATCACACTCCTTCCTATCATCTACCATAAAAATTCACGCACAACGTAACAATAAGTTACAATTTTAGTTTTGTTCCAAGTAATAACATTTTAGGGATTTTACAACACAATAAATAATAGTGTGAAACGTGACATTTTCCTAAATTTTTAACTATAGGATTTAAAACACAATGCGACAATATGTGTTTCAAAAATGTGTTATTTCGTTGCTCTAACAATACTATTTTACAAATAATAGTGCGAAACGTGATATTTTAAAAGTATTTAACAAAGATGAAAAATAAAGTGAATCTACTGTTTGAATTTACAACAACACCGAAAGAATACAAAAAGATCAATTATTTAACACATTTTTACAACGCTAGCAAATAAAGGCCTTAAATTGTATACAATGGCGACAAGAAGAAACATCAGTTTAATATCTACAAATATTTTACACGTTTTTAAAGAGTATCGTAATCTACATAATTCAATATTTCCTAATCTTGAACAGATATAACATCCTTGTTTTTTTTGTATAATGAGATTTACGTTTTTTGCATACCAAGATTATTGTTTTATCGTTTGTACTGAAACTAGTGCTCTCATTTACAATGGAATATGCATACAGATTTCTCTAAAAGGATTATCATCAAAGATTCATCGTCAAGGATTTATCGTCAAAGATTAATCGTCAGTATCAATTTTCTTTTGCGCTGGAGTTTCTTTATTCAAGCACAGAAACAACTTTCCTGGACTGGGTCCTTGAACTGAACAGGTTTGATAGCTCTTTATCTATATAAAAAGGGAATGAAAACACGTTGGGTTTATTTCTAAATTTCAAATTATTAATATGTATCTAGGATAGATATTATCTACTGTTTTTTGGATCCAATATCGTTGTGTTTTTATCCGTTATTATAACTGTAAATGTTATTGTGAGATGAACCGTATTTTTTTGCTTAATTATGTGTTTTTATATTGAATTCTTTGAATTTTATTTTTACTATTTTTAAAGGTTCTATTGCATTCTTTTTATCTGTCAATTATTTGGCAAATAATATTATTTGATTACGTAATTCTCCTGGCATAGAATAAAGATAATTTTTGGCGCCCAGAAACTACCCTACTGACTCACCCTTAAAATAGCTAAACCCCCAGAAAAGCGTACGCACAACCTGAGATAAGGGTTCATGTTTCTTTTGTGTAGCAAGGCGTACTTAATATAAATATCTTATTTCTTTTTCAATAAAAGTCCTAATTAATTTTTTTATCATTACAAATTTAGCGCCCAACGTAGGGCACGAACCCACGACCCTAAGATTAAGTATCTCATGCCCTACCGACTGAGCTAGCCGGGCACATATAATATAAATATCTTAATTTATTTCTATTTAATTTTTTCATCGTGTTATTATAGAATTCGGTTTCAAAGTATTCAATTAGCAGATAACGTTATGATCAAATAATACTAAATAAAGCAACATTGTGAATCTGTTTACATGGTAGGCAATTCAGTAATTCAGAAACTGTGCCATGAAGAAAAAGGTGTCCAATATTGAAAGGAAACATTAGTTTACTATTGTACCAAAATAACGTGGACATATTATCCGTTTAAAAGAAAATATGGAACTGGTATATCTAAAATCTCATTCTTTTTAATCCAATGTTGACGCAACGCATATTTTATATAAGACGTTTTTTAAAAGATAAGCGCATCAAGAATCTGTAGAATGTAGTAAATGGACTCGTGAGCAATGTGAAGACTACATACAGGGATTATAAGTTCAGCTTTTATTACGTTTTTAACTGATATACTAAATCAGAATCAAGGGTGTTTCGAATAAAGCTGATGTTATATTTTTTCATTTTCTTTTGAAATCTCTTTAAAGAATTGTTAATTACAATAACAGTTTTTTCTGTAGTAAATAGTATTATTATGCCTTTCTATCTTGACAACTGCGTTTACTTTCTCAATCACATGAATTAGTACAAAAACAAATAATGTATATAAAAGGAATAGTAAATAATTGAATAGTACTATAATGTATGACTTTCTACGACATCAGTAGTTGCTTTTAATTGTAATTCATTTGAAATTCAGTAAACGTATTGTGTACATTTTATAAAGTGAAATCAGTCACATTTCCATGCGTAACTCTCTAAACAAAGAAATAATTCATGGAATTTAAATGTTAGTTTATAGCGTTGAATGTTTTTTACCAATAATAGCAAGTAAAAGCCCTTGAAAACAATGTAGTTGTTGATATAACTAAAAGCTTGTCACAATTAATGTCTATATTAATTCTTACATCTACTAACAAAAAAGACTAAAGAATAGGTAGCATGCGTTATTTTTGCTTTCATTCGAATAAATTCCATAAATTCCACAAGAATAATAGAAAATGAAAATATTATGATCTACGTCCGTGAGATAAGAACTTCTTATTCCACTCATATTGCGTGAGATATGGAGTTTATTACCGCACTCCTTATCTCACTGTTTTCCAATCAATCAAATTTAGGCAATGAAAAGAATCATGTCAATGAAAAGGCTCAATGTCCCAATATATTTAAGTAAATTGATAACACATTGAATACTATATTTACAATTTAATTATTTGTTGTTTCAAATAAATTCACGATGAAGAGGAATGCCGCGAGGTATTGCTTGACGTTTTACAGTTATCAAATCTACAGCTAAATCTATCAGCAGTGACGTGGATGACCGTCTAAAGCAGTGCCCAGTGTACTCTTCAGGATGATCTAGTTTCAAATACAAGGCAAGTTTCTTTGGCAGATATCTGGTACTTTTGCCTTGTTAGTATTGAAGGAAAAATCGACAATGACCTACATTGTTGGGGCGAAGAGTAATGTAACTGCGAATAATTTCAACCATATTTACTCCGTCAATGTTTCCAAATGTCACAAAAAAGTCTCTGGATGATTTCATTCTGCATGCTCCAGCCAATCCAACAATTGAGGCTCCCTTCCAACAGCAAAAATTGTTTGCTATCCGCTTCTTTTAAAAATACCTACATATTTCTTCGGGCAGTTTAAACATGGTATAGAATACACTACGTTAATTATATATTTTTAACACCGAAAACTATTTTTAAAAACTTTATTTTCAAAATATAATTAAAATTATAATACTTGCTACAAAGCTAATGATCAACCGACAATGCTAAGCAAAAGTATCTCAACCACTAACCAACTATAATAACTATAACAACTATAACGGCTTAAACCAAACAACAACCTGAATAATAATGAATATGAATATATATACTAAAACAAAGCTGACTCTGTATCTCTTATCTTATTTACAGTAATATAATATTATCATTTATTTATAGAAATTTCTAGTTCTATAACTCCTCCATCCCTAAGATCGAAAAATAATGGAGTTGTTTTTCGATTTCGAATTTGTTTCTTCCAATTCGATATCTTCTGTCTTGATATCTTCTTTCTTGATCTCTTCTTTCTTGATATCTTCTTTCTTGTTCCTTCTCTTGTTTCTTCGGAATTTTCGTATGAACCAAAATATTATTATACTCATGCAAATAATTAAAATTATTGAAAAAAAACTAATTGTTGTAAGTTGCTTTGGAATTATTATTTCTTGAATAGGTTCTATGTTTTTAGCAATTTTATGTATTTCATATAATCCTTCAAAATCTATTTTAGTTAAGTTTGGTGAATTATATGGTTGCATTTCTAAAAACTTTGAATCTAATTTCGGCAATATGATTGATTTTTCTTTTCTAATTTGAATGTTAGTTGAAAATATCTCTTCTCCAACTTGAATCTTGCTGTCTTCTGGAATTCGGATGATTGATGGATAATTAATATCCAAATATTCATCAGACGTACATCTTGTTAATATTTTTATTGCTGAATTTGGAATAATTAAAACTTCATTATTTGTGACTTGTTCTAGTATAGTTTCTTGAAGGTGAGCATCATTAGCATATCATGGCCGTTTAATATTTCCATAGTACAATTATCTCTTGACTTCATTTCTTGTTGACAGTAATATTTTTCTTCTAACATCGGACACTCTTCTTTTATTGAAATTATTTCTTCCGGAGTTTTTGCCAAGTAAGGTTGTAATGGGATAAATATTTTGTGGTTTTGAATGATGGGGTATAAGTGATAAAATTCTGAAGTTTTGGATTTCAGGATGGGTACATGGACAGCAAAAATTATTTTTGATTTTGAAAAAGTCTTTGACTGTGAAATCGTACTATAAAGGGTGATAAAATTATTTAAAGTTATTATTTTACTTTCTATTGATATATGAAATTTTTCCAAATTATCTTGTAGTTTCTGTTGATTATGCCACAAGGTAGTTAATGATTTATTAAAATGATCGATTAATTTCTTATTTAAGGATATTTGCATGTTAACTTCGTGAATTATTTGTTTTCGGTTTTGCTGTAATATATTTATCGCGTTATCATATCTCTCTTCATCATCTGAATCAAGAGTACCAAAAAGCAATTTATCAATTTTTCCAACAGCATTTACTAATCCTCTTTTTGCTCTAATATGAGGATAAATATTTTCTGATTTTCTATCCAATGTATTGATTCAACTTTTTGTTCTTTCCATCATTTGCTCAGCCAAATAATGGTATGAAATAGGGTTTGTTGCATTAGCTTCTACTAGACTACTTCTTAATTTGTAGAAATATTGTTTCAATTTGCTTACTTATTTCTTTTAAATTTATATAATATATATATATATATATATATATATATATATATATATATATATATATAAGTATGTTTAGTATAAATGAGCTTACATAATCCTAAATTAATTGGTAATATTAAGTTATTCAATTTGGTAACTTGTATGTCTTCGGTTTTGCATTTGGTATGAAAAACCAGGAACAAGGTTACCATTATCATCAATTTCATTTTGTTGCAACAATTTGTTTGAATTAATTTTGGATTTTTTATTTGTATTTTTTTTGATAAATTCCTTTATTAGTTTCTAAAATTATTTGTGAATCTTTAATGATTTCTGGTTTCTTATATTTTGGTAATTTTTTATCTCTAAATTTTGTTTGTATAATAACTTGGAGAATTCTTTGTGATTTTGTATATAATGAGACAATATTAGGTGATCATTCAGATCAAATAAAATTATCTAAAACTAAAAAATATTATTTTAATCAAAGGAAGATTATTAAAATAAAATGAGTATCTTCTGAATCAAAGGTAATATTTTAATTCAAAATAACCCTGATCCTTTAATTATTTCAATAGATCTCAATTTACATCCTTATAGAATGAGTTATATTTTGTTCTAAATTTCTTTGATATGAATTCACAAATAACGTGTGTTATCAAAACATTTTCCACGTTTGGTTCTAACTTCTGGTAAATAATCAATTTCTTTTTTGAATTATCGAATTAAGATCCTCAATTTACACTTTAACAAAATAAATAGAATTTTAAATAAAAATTGAATGTTTTATATTATTACTTTGAAAATTATTATGATATATATTCCTATATCTAATTTTATTATTGTTTTCAATAACTAGATGTTATGAACTTAAATAATAATGAATAAAATCATTAAACAAAAGAATTGAATATTCTGTATTATTTCTTTGAAAAGTATTGTCATTATCTATATATTTCTATGTCTAATTATCATATTGATATACATTTATAGTCCTACTGTAACTAAATAATAAGTATTTACATTTTTATTATGATATTAACTCTTATATCTATTCTAATTACATATTATGTACATGCGTTTTTCATACATTTCAAACCATTTGTATTAAGTACCACCTTAATGCAAAGTGTTCCCAATACTATCTTTTAAATTCTTGCAATCCTTGAATATCTGTTTGTCTTCCTATTTTATCTTCACGGATTTGAATTTTCCTGTTTACATGTATACTCCTTTCTTTATTTCTCTTGTTTACGCTCTTGTTACTTTCACCTATCTCCGTATTTCTACCAATAATTTTCTTATTTCTATTCTTCTTTAAGTTTTAATTAATTTTCTTGAAACTCTCTTCTATTTCCTTATTTCTATCAACTATTTTCGTATTTCTATTCTTCCCTATATTTTCATTTATTTTCTCGTTAAATTCTTCTATTTTCTTATTTATAGTTTCATTTATATTCTCGTTTCTTTCATCCATTTCATTATTTATAATTTGATTGTTTACTTCTATCTTCTTGTTGAAGTTTTAATTTTTCGTATCATATCCATTCCCTTGATTTACCTCTTTTTCCATAAGAACCTGTATATTTTCATTTGCTTTCATTATCTCCTTATTCATTTTTCTTGTATTTCTTTTTATTTTGTTATCAATGTCATTCAATTGAATATGAGATATATACTTTTTATTAATATAATTTTCATTGTTTTCAATTAAATTATTTTCTACACTATTCTCAATATTGAATAAATTTGATAAATCAGGTATAAAATCTATTTCATTATCTGGAACATATTTAAATTTTGGATTTTTTATTTTAATGTATTCAATCGGTTCTTGATTGTCTTTTTCTCCTGTATAAACGAAAGTTTCAAAATTCTCTAACGGATTAACTGTTTCTTTTATTTCGTCTATTTCTTCCGTTTTATCATAATTTTTGCTATATAATTCTTCTGATATAAAATTTGATCTTTGATTATTATTTTGGAAGTAATTATTATTATTATTTCTAAATCTATTATTATCATTACCAGTATTATTATTATCATTTCGATTTTTGAAATTATTATTTCTCCTTGGAGAATCCTGAAATTTCTCGATGTTGTCGACATGGGCTCCGGTCTAGGTAAACTATGTACAGGTATTTGATGTGGCCTGAAGACATTTCTTTTCGGACCAAATACTTGCGCATTAGTCGGATAATGTCGAGGTTGCTGTGGTTGTGGCTTTATATCAATTGGTTGGCTTGGGAAGTTTTGTCGTTGTTGGAAACATTGATATTGGTTATAGCTATTTCTAGTATAATTTGAATAGTTATCATTCTGATTTCGATTATTATTATTATCATAATTATATGAATTATTATTAAGTGATTTATAACTACTAGAATTTTTGAAGGATCTCGGCTCATTTAAATGACCGTATAATCTTTCAAAATTCTCGAATTCTTCGACATAAGCCATTGCATCCTCTAAAGAGTTAGGCTTTATCAAATGCATATTGTTTTTAAGGACACCGGTACATCCTGAAACAAAGGTGTTCAGTACCGTCTTATCATAATGATTTATGTTGCATCTCCTATCATTTTAAGTAAGAGTAAAGTCATTACTGATTCTCTGAATAATTTTGCTTTTTAGCAATTGGAGTCTATCTCCGAAGTCGATTATATTTTCATTTTTAAATGGTCTTGTTCGTGTTAATTCCTGCACGATGCAGTCCAGATCTCTTCGATCTGAGAAACACTGTTTCAAGGCTTCTTTAATCTTTTGCCATGTGTTTAATTCCATTCGATTGCCCACCATGGCTTCAGCTTTTCCTATAAGTTTTTCTTGTATACAATCCAATATATGGTTGTTT
The DNA here is from genome assembly GCA_963921935.1 of Galeruca laticollis. Taxonomy (NCBI): domain Eukaryota; kingdom Metazoa; phylum Arthropoda; class Insecta; order Coleoptera; family Chrysomelidae; genus Galeruca; species Galeruca laticollis. Next base: position 175,862,210 of record OY998177.1, read on the forward strand.
ATTTCGACGTCATTATATATAGCGTATGTTTCAAATAATTTCTCACACTTGACTATAAGCTTATTCAACGTATTACTATTACCATCATAAGGTTTAATATTTTCTAATTTTAATTTAAATAAATCCCAATTGAGGGTTTTTACAGTAGCAGTAGCCATTTCGTTTATATTCACAGATGAAATTGAATTCTCAATATTATTATTAGTTATATTATTTTCTTTAATATTTAATTTATTGAATGTTTCCAATAAATTTTCCAATTCGTTCATAAAATAAAATCAGCAGCAAGTATATATATATATATATATATATATATATATATAAATAAAATATCTCTCCTACACTTTTTAAAAAGGTATGGAAAAGTAAAAAAAGGAAACTTGGCACTTACAATTGATTTGAAGAGCTCCGGTTTCTTCTTTCTTCGTAGATAGTAGATTCTGGAATCTGCACTCGATGTTGAAACACCAAATCGTGAGTTCTTTATACGAACAATTCGACAAAGTTTTTACACGACCGCACAGATCCTACTGACTGCGCCAATTATATATTTTTAACACCGAAAACTATTTTTAAAAAACTTTATTTTCAAAATATAATTAAAATTATAATACTTGCTACAAAGCTAATGATCAACCGACAATGCTAAACAAAAGTATCTCAACCACTAACCAACTATAATAACTATAACAACTATAACGACTTAACAGGTTGACTGCCATATATAAACGATAAAAAATGACCCATACGCCAAGGGAAGAATAGTTATAAAAATGACCTTTTAAAAGATATGTTCTATATGTTTGTACAAAATTCATCAAAATAATAGCAGTTTTCCAAAAAAACTGTCAGCGGTCATATACGCCCGCCCGAGCATAGGCGGCATATTTATGTCATTGTTGCCAGCGGTCGTATTGACAGCGGTCGTTTTATTCGAGTCGTAACTTGTCAGTGTGAGACGTATCAGTTCAGTTTCGTTTTGATCTTGGTCGCTGTTTGATGTGCACGTGCCGCCATGAGTAATCGTAGTAGAAAAATTGTTGAACTAGCATTGAAAGATGGCCAAAAGTCAGGTAATATTCATTATTTACCTTTGAAATATACATTCTCAAATACAGTAGTGGAAAAAAGTTTGGAAACTTTTGTCCGCTACTGTAGATATAAATATTTTGAATCATATGCCACTTTTTCTATCCCTTCCAGGTGACGAATCTGATCCATATAGTTCATTTGACTCTGATCTTGACCCCATGTTTTTGCCGTCTAGTGACGAAGAAATATTATCTAGTTCAGATTTCTCAGATTCAGAAGAGGAAATCAAAAATTCCAGTCTAAAGAAATCTAAGCCCAAACGCAAATTGCAACCCAAAAAGACAGTCTCAAAAAAAATGAATACTGGAGAAAATAGGTTTTTGGATCAACCATGCTGTTCCAAATCAGTTTTATCCGATGATGTCTCGCACCAAGAAACAGAAGCCGCTAACGCCACAATCAGTTTTCCATCTGATTCTATGGAAACAAACAAGAAGAGTTCATCAGTAGATCTGGAGCAGGATCAACAACTGGAAGAATTCTTTGAAGTTGAGACTTTAGCTCAAGCCAAACCACCAAATATTGAGGACATCCAGGGATCTGACAATGAGGTTGAAGTTAACCAAAATGTTTTAGAGCATACGTGGACGCAGCCAATTGGAAATCATCAAGAATTCGAATACACTGCAGAGGGTGGTTTACATGGAAATTACGCCGCAATACTGATAAACGATTTGTCGCCTTACACATGTTTCCGTACTTTCCTTGACGATGAAATCATTGATGAGATGGTAAATCAGACAAACCTATATGCCACCCAAGTTTTGTGTGATCCGAACGACGTGAAGACAGATTCGAGACTACACAGATGGGCTCCAACTGATAGAAAAGAAATGATTCGATTTATTGGTGTAGTGGCTTACATGGGTTTGGTGAAGATGCCTTCGTTGGAAAAGTATTGGAGTAATGACGACCTATATAAGAATGTGATTATACCAAAAACCATGTCCAGAAACAGATTCCAGTTACTTCTCAGAATGTGGCACTTCTCCGATAATAAAAGTTGTCCAGAAGGGGATCGTCTTCATAAGGTGAAGCCATTAGCAGAAAAACTTGTCAACAACTTTCAAAGGATCTACACTCCTGGCCGGACATTTTGTATTGATGAGTCCATTATTCCTTTTCAAGGGCGATTGCTATTCAAGCAATATATTCCACAAAAAACCCATAAATATGGAATAAAACTTTTCAAGTTATGCAGTGACAATGGGTATACGTGGAATCTGCGAATATATGCCGGAAAAGAAAAAGGTGATGGCAACGCTTCTGTTTCAACAAACATTGTGATCAATCTCTCCAGGGACCTACTAAATTCTGGACGAACCATCATAGCTGACAACTATTATACAAGTCTCGAACTCACAAATATTTTGTTGGACAGTAAGACACACTATATTGGTACCTTGAGAGCTAACCGGCGTGGAAATCCGAAAGAAGTCGTACAAAAAAAATTGAAGAAAGGGGAAGTATTCGGACAAGAAAACGAAAGAGGCATATGTGTCTTGAAGTGGAAAGATAAGAGGGATGTTCTTCTTCTCACCACTAAGCACACTGTTGAAACAGTGAATGTCCAGCGGCGCACTGGTATGGTTCAAAAACCGAAGGCCATAATCGAATATAACGAAGGAAAATCGTCGATTGATCAATCTGATCAGATGACCAGTTATAATTCACCCTTAAGAAAATCCCTAAAATGGTATAGGAAACTTGCCATAGAATTTATTTTGGGTACAGCGCTTGTGAATTCCCATATTGTATACAACCAGCTTGCTGACAAAAAAATTAAAATTACAGAGTTTCGTGAACAAGTAGTGAGATCCTTTCTGACATATGATGAAACCGCTCATGAAAATAAAACAAAGCAGAGACCATCGAGGAAATCAGCAATCCATAAGTTCCTCAAAAAACAAGGGCCTTTCGATAAAGTCCGGAAGTACTGTAAAGGTTGTTATGCAAAAAAAATTCAAGGGAAAATAACCAAAAACCAAGTCAAGAAGGTTGTAACATATTGTGAAACATGCGAAGACCAGCCTCATTTGTGTTTGGAATGTTATAATATCTTACATTCAAAGTAGTTATAATGTTTTTGTAGTATTCAAACCCCTTTCACTTGTTTTGTTTCGTGTAACTGCATTAATTTGTCAATAAAAAGTAAAAAATAAAATATGCCGTTTTTTTTCAATAATTTTTCGACAATTCCAAAACTCGCAGTGATATGCGAGCCTCGTAGGCCAGAGCGGTCGTATACCGTACCTTAAAACGTTATAGATAGGACCGCTGGCAAATGAGGATCGATAGTTTTATATGGTGCATAGCGGTCGTATACGACCGCCATGGCATATTGGCATGTTTACATGTCGGTCGTATACGACCGCCGTGGCAGTCAACCTGTTAAACAAAACTACAACCTGAATAATAATGAATATGAATATATATACTAAAACAAAGCTAACTCTGCATTTCTTATCTTATTTACAGTAATATAATATTATCATTTATTTATAGTTCTAGTTCTATAACTCGTTATATTTTTTTTTGGTTTTAATTGGGCTTTTCAGTTTAGTGAACAATGGCGATAAGGTATTTTGAGTTCTGTGACATACGATAATGTTGTGTTTGGATAAAACGTATTTCAGTTTCAGTTGGTTTGTGTATGGTATTGATATGTATCTGTTATTATTTATTTGAGTTTTTTTTGATTATTTTTATTATTGTTGTAGAATTTGTATGTGCGCTGTTTAAAAATTCGTTCTGTTTTTTATCGGGTAATGATTGTTTTTTAGGGTGTTTTTGACATGTTTCAGAACTTCCGGACAGTATTCTAGAGAAGTAAGTTTTATAGCTCGGTCCGTCAATCCAACAATTACACTGTTTTTTTTTGTGCATTGGGATGATTAGAATAGTAATTAAGATATCGGCCGGACCATATCTCTTTTTGATATAATTTGGTTTTAATTTTGTTGTCATCGGTTTGAATTAATGTTAGGTCTAGAAAATGTATTGCATTGTTGTCTGTTTCGATTGTAAATTGAAGTTTTGGATGGTAACTATTAAAAGAATTCAACATATTATCAATTTTATCTGAAGGGATAGCAGCTATGCCATCGTCAATAGATCGTTTAAAAAACAATACATTGAAATCTAAATTCCATAGTACGCCTTCCTCCAGATGTTCCATTACTAACTGTGCTAAGGTTGAGGAGATAGGAGAACCCATTGTACAACCATCTAATTGTCGATAAAAATTGTCTTGGTATTGATAGTAATTATTATTTTGTATACAATAATAATTATAATCATAGTTTGGGAGAAAATTATAAACTAGTTTTTTTAAATTGTTCGATATTATGGATGATAGTTCCTAAAATTAACTTTTAACAAATTTTAAATAATGAATGTTGATCGCACTTTCCATGGTTGTGATATAAATAGACGGTTTAAATAACTCAAATTAGGAATCAACGAGTTTTAATTACTTTGAATATTGTATTACTTCGCCACTTCTAAAACAAAATATAATCCACTACAGTAATCAATAAAATATCTCACTATAACCTTGTTTACCAATTTATATATAATTAGATTAGAATAATAGCTTTTTTTAGAAAATAATAGTAATTTATCCTACAAAGTCTATTCCCAACAAATCATTTAAAGGTCAATAAATTCGCACTCAATTTAAATTCTTTGTTATGTCGAAAGTGTTAAAAGTAAGAGTATACATATAATAGGTGCAGGTTATTATTGCAAAATGATAAATAAACAGTGAAAACAATGTTTTATGTAACACTGTTTAGTCAGCATTATTTTCACAGATAAATGATAATATTTATTCTGAACTTAATAGAAAAAAATTCATTTCTTCAATTTTTCTATATTATCAAATAGCTTATGACGTGTTTCACCACAGTTATAGGACTGGAAATTTCTATAAATAAATAAGAATATTATGTTACTGTAAATAAGTTAAGAAATGCAGAGTTAGCTTCCATTTTAATACATATGGAAATGTTGTTTAAAATAGCGTTGTTATAAACTTATCCAATTAAAATTCTGATTTATTTAAAAATGCTCTTACTTTCAAATGGAGAAGCTGATTTATTTGAATTTTTTAACAACTTTTAGATAAAATACTGTAGTTTTAAGATTATTATTCGGACATCTAAAAGTAATTCAGTATTTGCTGGATATACAGGGGGGAAATGAAAACCATTTTTTCCTTTACTTTTGACACCTGTAGGTTAATTCTACTAATAGATCTACACACAATTAACTTTATCAAGAAGACTGATTTGTTTCCAACATTTTGATTTTTTATTTATCCCGATATCTCAATTTGTTTGTGAAATATGACGGTTTAAAAAAATGCAACATTTGAGAAATGGTCATAATTTAAATGACGGTAGAGAATAAACTACAAAATAAGTAGAGTGCTCTGGCAACTCACAATATGACAACTGTCAAATATTCGTTACTTGGCAATTGCAGTTTAATTATCAGTATTTAATTTAACATCATGGTTTTAACACCTACTGATGCAGCACGAGTAGTTGCTTTGGTACAAGATGGTAGGTCTCAGTATTATGCTTCTAGAATATTGGGTGTTACAAGGTGTAGCGTCCAGAGAGCTGTACAACGTTTCAATGAAACTGCTCGTTTTTCGAGACGAAGAGGATCTGGCAGACGACGTTCCACAAATGTTCAAGATGACCGTTTTGTAACATTAAACGTTTTGCGAGAAAGAAATACTACTGCTGTCATGGCTCGAAATCGTTTGGAAGAAGTACGCCAAGTAGCTGTTAACGAAATAACGATTCGAAGGCGATTACGAGAACATGGATTACGCACAGAAGACCTGCAACTGGTCCGGAGTTACTTAGGAATCACAGAAAAGCCCCATCTTCGATTTGCCAGGGAGCATCAACATTGGAATGTCGATGACTGGAGTAAGATTTAATTTTATGACGAGTCAAGGTTTTGTTTACGTTCTCCAGATGGCCGTGAAAGAATATACCGAAGAAGGGGCGAAAGGTTTGACCAAGCAAATTTTTCCACAAGACTCAGTTATGGGGGAGGATCGGTAATGGTTTGCGGCGGCATAAACATGGAAGCTCGTACTGATTTAGTCATTGTTGGCGGCGGAGCAATGACAGCAAACCGATTATTCGTGATGTGCTAGATTCACATGTAATTCCATTTGCACCATTTATAGGAAACGAATTCATGTTTATGCACGACAACGCTCGACCACATATTGCGAGGATTGTATCTCAATATTTGGACGAAACAGAAATTCAAAGGATGAACTGGCCATCACGTAGCCCAGACCTCAATCCAATTGAGCACGTCTGGGACATGATGGGCAGACGAGTTCGTAACCGAGTTCCTTCTCCAAGTAATTTAAATTTTTGAGAGATGCTTTGGTCCAAGAATGGGATCAGATTGACCAGATGGAGATTCGACATCCAATAGAGGGTATGCCACGACGCATTGAGGCAGTTATTCGCGCTCGTGGGGGAAATACCCGTTATTAATTTGTAATAATTATTAGTTCATTTGTTGTTTGATTTGTTTATAAAATTATGTATTACTCTGATAAAACTGAATAAAAAATTTAAAAATGTTGCATTTTCTTTAAACCGTCACATTTCATAAACAAATTAAGATATCGGGATAAATAAAAAAACAAAATGTTGGAAACAAATCAGTCTTCTTGGTAAAGTTAATTGTGTGTAGATCTATTAGCAGAATTAACCTACAGGCGGTGTTAAAAGTAAAGGAAAAAATTGTTTTCATTTCCCCCCTGTATATCCAGCGAATACTGAATTACTTTTAGATATCTGAATAATAATCTTAAAACTACAGTATTTTATCTAAAAGTTGCTAAAAAATTCAAATAAATCAGCTTCCGCATTTGAAAGTAAGAGCATTTTTAAATATTATTTTGAATGGATCGAATTTTAAGTCGGTAAGTTTAGTTATATTTGGTTAGTCGTTGAGATACTTTTGATTCATTCTTAGCATTGTCGGTTCATCATTAGCATTGTTAAATAGTTACGTAGCAAGTATTGTAATTCTAATTATATTGTGAAAATAAAGTTTTAAGAATAGTTTTCGGTGTTAAAATTATATAATTGGCGCAACCAGTAGGATCTGTGCGGTCTAGAGAAACTTTGTCGAATCGTTCGTAGAAAGAACTCACGATTTGGTGTTTCAACATCGAGCGCGGATTCCAGAATCTACCATCAACAAAGAAAGAAGAAATCGGAGCTCTTCAAATCAATTGTAAGTGCCCAGTTTCCTTTTTTACTTTTCCATACCTTTTTAAAAGAGTAGGAGAGATAATTTTTATTTTATATATACTTGCTGCCGATTTATTTTATGAACGGATTGGAAAATTTATTGGAAACATTCAATTAATTAAATATTAAAGAAAGTAACAAATCTAATAATAATTTTGAGAATCAATTTTCATATGTGAATAGCTGAAACCATGGTGGGCAATCGAATGGAACTAAACACATGGCAAAAGATTAAAAACGTCTTGAAACAGTGTTTCTCAGATTGAAGAGATCTGGACTGCATCGTGCAGGAACTAACACGAACAAGGCCATTTAAAAATGAAAATTTAATCGACTTCGGGGCTAGACTTCAATTGCTGAAAAGCAAAATTATACAGATAATAGGTAATGACTTAGTCTTACTGAAAATGATAAGAGATGCAACATAAATCATTGTGATAAGACAGCACTGAACACATTTGTTTCAGGATGTACCGGTGTCCTTAAATGAGCCGAGATCCTATAAAAATTCTAGTAGTTATAAATCACCAAATGATAACTCATATAATTATTATAATAATAATAATAACAATAATAATAATAATAACCAGAATGATAATTATCCAAATTATCTTAGAAATAACTATAACCAATATCATGATTTCCAACAACGACAAAACTTTCCAAGCCAACCAATTGATGTAAAACCACAACCACAACAACCTCGACATTATCCGACTAATGCGCAAGCATTTGGTCCAAAATGAAATGTTTTCAGGCCTCACCAAATACCTGTATATAGTTTACCTAGACCGGAACCTATGTCGACAACCTCAAGAAATTTTACGGATTCTCCAAGGAGAAATAATAATTTTATAAATAGAAATAATAATAATAATGATAATAATAGATTCAGAACTACTAATAATAATTACTTCCAAAATAACAATCAAAGATCAAATTTCATATCAGAGGAATTATACAACAATGATTATAACGAAACAGTAGAAATTAAGGAAACAGTTAATCCGTTAGAGGATTTTGAAACTTTCGTTTTTACAGCAGAAAATTATGATTAAGAACAAAATCAAAATTTTCGGAAGGCTCCTCAGAAAAGAAATACGAGGTAGCAGAAATTAAAATTACTTCAAATAAACCGCTAGATTACATAGAAATAAAAAACCAAAAATTAAAATATTTTCCAGACAATAAAACAAATAGAAAAAATTTAATTGAAGTTAAACCTTCGATTGATTCTTTATCAAGTATAAAATCAAACTATAATGCAAATGAAATAGATGTTGTACCTGATTTGTCAAATTTATTTAATGTTGATAGTGTTATGGAAAATAACGAAATTGAAAATAATGAAATAGATTTAGTACCTGATTCATCAAATTTGTTCAATATTGAAAATAGTATAGAAAATAATAAAATTGTTAATAATGAAAATAATATTAATAAAATTTATATTTATTATATTCAATCACGATTTGAAAATATTATATTGAAAAACACTGATTTAAAAATAATAGGAAATGCAAAGGAAAATAAAAATATACAAATCATGGAAGAAATAAATCAAATAAATTGAAATGATATGAAAAATGAAAACTTCAACAAGAAGGTAGAAAAAAACAATCAAATTATAAATAATGAAATGGATAAAAGAAACAAGAATATAAATGAAACTGTAAATAAGAAAATTGAAGAATGTAACGAGAAAATAAATGAAAGTATAAAGAAGGATAAAAATAAGAAAACAGAGAGAAATACGGAGATAGATGAAAGTAATAAGAGCGTGAACAAAAGAAATAAAAAAAGAAGTATATATGTAAACAAGAAAATTCGAAATCGTGCAGATAAAATAAGAAGACGAGAGGATATTCAAGAACTGCAAGATTTTCTCAGAAAATATTGGGAACACTTTGTTTTAAGGGGGTACTCAATACAAGAAGTCATCAAATGGTATAAAACATATGGAAATGTTATGTACATAATATATGTAATTAGATAAGTAATAATAGATAGATAGATGGTTTATTGACCCCATTCACATACATAGTACATTAGAAGTCAGTGAAAGTAGTACATATGAATACATTTTACCAACTAAAAATATTAAAGATTGTATAGTGTTGTATATGACAAATTTAAAATATAATAAAAATAATCGAAAGTAAAAATTTTACATAAATACAGACATACATTTCATAAAGTAAAAATATTGATGAAAATATGACAATTTCAAAATATAAAATAAGTTAAAAAATAATAGAAAGTAAAAATTAAATTAAACAAAACAAACAAACATATAAGCATTAAGCCCAAGTATTCAATTCCTCCAAAAACTCATCAACTGTATAAAAACAATAATTTAAAAGAAAAGACTTAGCAAAATGTTTAAATTGAACTCTCGTCATATCACTTATATTTATATGTTCAAAATATTTTACAAATGAATTGTACAATGTAACATCCAACTTATTGTTTTTTGTTGTTTTCAGTCTTGATTTGAGAATGACAATGTCTTTACTATTTCTAGTATCATAATTATGAACATCTGCATGTTTAGTCAGAAATCTGCATGTTTAGTCAGAATTAATATCATAATAATAATAATTTTCAAATATTAAAATAGATATAATAATTTTTTTATTATAATAAGAATAACGAAAATTTAAATAATTATTATTTAGTTCATAACATTAGAACTTGTTATTAAAAATAATACGATAATTAGACATAGAAATATATAGATATGATAATACTTTTAAAATAAATAATACAGAATATTCAATTCTTTCGTTTAATTATTTTATTCATTATTATTTAAGTTCATAACAACTATAAATTAAAAACAATAATATAATTATATATAGGAGTATATATATATATATATATATATATATCATAATAATTTTGAAAGTAATAATTCAATTTTTCATTTTAAATTCTATACATTTTGTCAAAATGTAAATTGATGATCTTGATTCGATAATTCAAAAAGAAATTGATTATTTACCAGAAGTTAAAACCAAATGTAGAAAATGATGTGATAGCACACGTTTATTTGTAATTTTATCTCCAAGAAATTTAGAACAAAACAGAACTCTCCGTTGGGATGTAAATTGAGAGCTTTTAAGATAATTAAATAATTTTCTTTTGATTTAGATGATACTCATTTCATTTAAATAATATTCCTTTGATTAAAATAATATTTCTTAGTTTTAAATAATTCTATTTGATCTGAACGATCACCTAATACTATCTGATTATATACAAAATTACAAAGAATTCTCCAAGTTATTATACAAACAAAATTTAGAGATAAAAAATTACAACAAATAGGGAAGGAACAGAAGTGGAAACATGAGAGAGAAAAATCTTGAGAAATGTTGAAGATATAGAAACAAATGAGATATGTTGGAGAAGGACGAAGCAATCTATATAAATCCCCAACATTAACACTCTCCATAATAGCACAAAGAATGAGATAGGAGATCAGCGACTGGTAGTAGTGCTAGGAGATAATGGAGAGATACTTAACCTGTGGACCAAGGTTTTTCGAACAAATACATACAAATAAGGAGGAATATATTATCTTTCGATAATAAAATGGAAACCTATTAGACGAAAAAAGTACAAATTTGTATCTTTACTTGATAAATTTAAATTCAAGTAAAACAGTACGGAATGTAAACAACCTCTTTGTTTTATATTTGGTTTCTCATTATAACTAACGACATTTTCAGTTCGTTTAAGATCCACATCTTGAGAAACATGATGGATATATCCAAAAGATCCTACTTGGTAAACAATTTGCAATAACCGGTTTGTATACTTCTGTGTGGGTAAAGAATAACTATAATCGAGTTCTTTGATCTTATTGATTACCTTCATTTTATTATAAAAACAAGTGTGTTTCCAGTTTTTGTGCAAATATGATTAACGTGCAATCAAATTGCGTAACCTGGTTTTCAGCTTTAGCAGTTAAATTTTTAATCTAATTCACTCCAGGAAATGTGGAATCAATCATGAATTCTGAATATTTCATTGTTTTAGATCTCTCAGCTATATTTTGTTGTTAGCTGCAAAAACCAGTTTTGCCGGTTATTAATTAATCTGCATTCAATGATTTTTTTGTTAACTGGAAAATAATTTTTTTATAGAATACATTATAATATTACCGATAAATTGGCCATTGTCTAGTTTTGAAATTTAATAATTTTCATATAACCTATTTTCTTATATCCGACATAAAATGTGTACCTTTGGAAGGTGGTTTATAGATGTGATTTACGTAGTTAATTTCTTTTTATGTCATTCCCCGTATTAAAAAATAAAAGTATGGGTGGTCAAAGTTGCCTGGTGAATTGGAGTCACTTTGCACACCAAATATTTTCTTTGTATAAAGAAGCTAGAAATAAAAGATGGGCAAAGCCACCTCCTCAAGTTGTTAACAAGAGCCACGATATGTACAAACATTGCTCTAAAAATCGCATTTTATTCCCAAAATACAAAATATAATGCAAATATTGGGCAAATAAATCTTGAACGATGAAATGAAACAATATAATTTGTTTAAAACTTCATTTATTTGAACTAATGTTCAATTTAAACTGGTTGACGCGTTTCCCTAACACAGTAGCTGTCTCACAGATGTACCCTATTGATTTTCAGCTGACTAGAGCGAGTACAGCGGGTCCTATAAATCCAGATATACTACATTTTTGAATATTTTTGGAGAAATTTCGGTTTCTTAGCACGATACATCCCCCGAAGTGTGTACAAGTTACAATTTTATGATAGAATATTGTTCAGGGCATCTCACAGATGCGGAAAAGTTACTTTTAATCTTTAAAACCGTTTATTTTACGTATACATTTCATATTTGGTAGGAAGTGTAGACACAGTACACCCTGGACATACTATTCACTACCATTACACCAACACTCACAATTACACTGTCTGACGCGAATTAAGGGTTACTGCCCTAAAACTCTCTTTTTAAAAATTCACTTCATTGACAATAACTACACTATACTATGGATAAAGTAAATCATTCAGCATTTTACTCTTCAAATCCGTAGTTTTACAAAACTTTGGACTGGTCAGAAACTATGCCAATATCTCCAGAGGTTAAGCCTATGATGCTTACTTGAGAATCTGTAGGTCTACTAATGCTGGATTGGTCACGAGACGATGAACAACACGGAGTTGGAATAAACGTTCTACTTTCTTCTTGTTTCGAGCCAACAGTGGTTTCCTCTCTCGTGGCAATAGTGAACTAACACTTTGTCACTTGATTTCGAATCAAGTTTTTATAGTTTTTGGTTTGAAAAACTGATCAATGGTTCTCTTACTCATTTTTAAAAGAAGCAGTAATGAGGAGTACAATAAAAACTTGATTCCTTATCGTTAAACAAACATCACGTATCCCGTCACGGTCACTACAAAATATAAATTAGCCCACGATACGACAGAACACTAAGTACTTCAACTACACACAAGCAAATCTTCAGTTGTAATCGTAATGGCGGACAGCGAACCGGCGGTGGGCTGGGACGCAAGAGCGGCTGGCGTGCGAACTAGACAGTAGACAGTCCACAATCGAAACTCGGCCAGCTATACAAACAATGCTATTACACTACCCGAGCGGCCTAGTCCAAACCTATCGTTTAATAATGTATTATTTAAACAAAAGGACAAACCTTTTTAACAACGTTATAATAATTTTTCAGGTCTGCCGTGAATTTTGGCAATTTTTCTAATATAAACTGTTTCGCTTGGCTTTGACCTGGTGAATTCTTCCACCATAACCTACCATTCTACACCCATTTTTTGTTGCCGTTTTTGTTACTGATTTTTCAACGCCGTAGACGGGTTCCGGTCCAACGAATTGCATTGATCCATCTTAGCCATTTCGTTTAGGTTGTTTTGGACCTATGATTTCGTCTGCCTTTTCGTTGCCCTTATAACCCTCGTGCCCCTGTACCCAGGCCACAGTGACTTTACTACTGTCACCCAGCATATTTAGAGCATACACACAATCCCATACTAGCTTAGAGTTGACCGCTACAAAATCGAGTGTCTTTGGCGTGATTGGCTGTCTACGAAGATAGCAATTGAACGGTATGTTCTTTCCTGCCTTTTGATTACATGACGGTATGTAGTTCTCTTTACGAATTTTTGTAATGCACAATATTCCGAATAAGAATTTATTTATTGCCATCAAAAATAACTCAGCTTACCGTTCTCTTGAATTCTCGGTTGAGTAATATGATTGATATATATTATTTATCTATTCACTTAATCTATAAGAATCATTTTGATATTACATACTATTAAACACCCTATTTTCGTACTGTTTGTTTGTTTTATAGAATCGATAGCAGTTTTAGAGTAAAAATAAGTTATTTTCACATTGTTGCGTTCGAGAGCTTACTTTATACAACCCTGTATAATTATTCTCCAAAAGACCGTGGAATAATATTAAACAATCCACCGTTATTTACTCGACTTGCTCACCTACGCATGAACTTCTATTAGCAAGGTTTTAATTCGCCACTTGACCATTTCCCCTGAAGTTCAAATCAATTATTTCATGACTAATAGTTACATCTTTCTTTATGATTAACTCAGATTTTTGGAAACCGAATGATTTTTATAAGTGAATTTTATACGCGGTAACTATATAATGAAATATTTAACTGTAGTAATTGTTAATTATACAAAATAAAATCTGTTATGAACAATTTTGCATACTAATTTATTTTCTGGAATTTATAAGAGGTTATAAATGCAAAATTATTGATATTGTATTTCTAATTCATTATTCAAAGGAAAATTAGAATGTAATTTGACATCTCACATAGAACACATCAGTCAATAAGAAATTTTTACCTACGTACCAGAAAATCTGACAAGAATCGGTCAGCTAAAATGTTTACATGATATTAAAAGCACAGATAACCCACAGATAGATGAGACACTGATTGTGGCGTCATCTAAAGAGCCGGTCGACTAAACAATTGAGTGATGTTAAAAAGATTTCTGTAATTTTAGGTTTTGGCGGTATATTCAAATTTACTGTATTCTAATTATTTTATTTCATAACCACCATTTATAGTCCATAATTTGACATTTCATTCAATTTAACTCCATTAACTCAATAATGATTAGATGTTGAGTTAAATTACATGAAATATCAAATGATGGACCATAAATGGTTAATTAAATTGGAAATAATGAAATAATAATCATATAAAGAGTTTATTTATTTTGGTATAAAAATACACAACAAATAATTTGTTTCACAACGTACTTTTCTTAACAAACAGAATGGCAATAAATAAACTATATAATGTAAAAATAATGCAATAATTAAAAATAATTTCAGTAACAAACATTCTAGATTGGAGTATCATTAGATTTTTAAATGATGTTAAATCAAGATAAAAGTAGAAAATCTTTTATGATAAGTTTATATTAATTTAATTATTTATTATTATACTCCTGTAAACACACAGAGCTGGACTAACTACTGGAGTATAACTGCTACTTACTTAATCAAAAAAAGTGTTAGCAATGAGTAGTTAACTACTATTTTTGGCAAATTTCTGTGAAAGAAAACATTTGAGTATAATTACTGTGAATGTTAGAACAAAAGTAATTAAAATACTTTTAAAGGAAAAGTTGTTAACTACTGCCCAGCTCTGTAAATACAAGGTGCCAAGTAATTACATATAAGATTGCTAAACAGCGCTTGTGACTGAACAAAATTTAAAATAATGTATCTAACATTTCATTTCCACTTAAAACACATCTTAATTTCTTTACTGGAAGTATTAAATTGGTTTATACCACAAGCTTAAACCTAGTATATTGCAGATTTGTATATTTCTACATTTAAAAGCATTCTGTTCTTACGAAACCATCACATAAAGCAGTTTAAGTTACTCTGCAGCTCCTGGCAGTCTATGATTGTTAAAGTGTTTCTTAAGGGCTCTTAAAAATCCCTCCGTCTCGTAGAATTCCTTTCTCGTTTCTGGTTGAGATTCTACAAGTAAACACACAAAATAACAACAATAGATAAGTAAACACCCAAATATGATTGAAAATGTATATCAACAAAAGAAAACAAAATGCGCTTACTATTGAAATAATAAGTTAAGCCAAAAAAAAATATCAAAAAATGTTTGAATGTTTACATTTTTTTGGTTTTTTTAATTCCTTTTTTTGGAGTTTTCGAGTTTTTCAGGAATTCTTGAGTTTTTTTGGTTTTTAAGTAGTTTTTGATTTATTGTTTTTTTTTTGTTTTTTGTCATTATTGGATATTTTGGATTTTTGGTTACCGCTAGGCCAAAGATTTAGACGTAATGCCTCAACAAAAGTTATTACTCACTTTAATTTCCCATAAATTGTCATACCATGGGCTATATATAAAAATCGGCAAGGGGTCAATACATTCCATACCATAGCTGGTAGAGGGAATAGCTATAACATAAAATAAAACTCAGATTATTATTTTTTCAATGGGTACATTTTAAAATGGAATTGTCCGAATATGGTGTACACACTAGATATAAATTGAGTGAATGAAAAGGCGAGTACTGAGTGTGTAATTTCTCAGCCATTAGGCCATTCTCAAAGCTCTCGTCAAGAGAAAAACATACAACAGGTGTCAAAAAACATCAAACCCTGTAACTGCTACATACAATGAAATAAAATGTTTGATGTTACATCATTATTTAAGTAAATTTTGTTAAAATTCCTTTAGTTCCCGTTCATTTTTTTATAAGCCAGTGCACATTTTTCTTGTATTTCTTGATTAGTATAATTTTGAAGACTTGGCAACATGCCGGCATTCACAAGCTTTCCCAAAAGAAGTCGGTTTAGATTTTATGAGGTTGACCCTTTCGTTAGGATATTATTTATTTCTATCAGTGTCGTCGAGGCTTGTGTTATATACAGCAGTAAATTTATTTCAAATAGATTGTATTATAAGTATTTGCTGAACGACGTGTAAGTTTTGTAAATATAATTTATTAGTAATTAATTAGTATAGCCTTTTGGAGGCCATTTGAAACTACAATTCGAGATGACCTATCCCGCGAATCTTCTAATTTCACGCCACGGTCAAATGAATTGATAATAAATGATACTGATGATAGAGCCGAAATTAAAAACAGAGATATACATGTTCAGTGTCAGTGCGATGATTTAAATATATATATATATATATATATATATATATATATATATATTCGTGTTTGGAAGGACAAAATTCTGAAATTCCTGATAATGCTGTTATTGCGAGAATTCACGAATTCATGAAAATCGGATTGACGACAATTTATAGAAGTAATTAAATCAGACACTGTTACTGATCATTCTTTAAAGCGAAAACGGCCAAGTGCAAAACTAAGTAGGGTTGACAATGCTACCAAAATGTTATTCAACGGATTGTTTACGGGTTTTACAAGGACAATATAGTAGGCGAGCCCGGGGCTGGTTGACGCACTTTCTGTATTTTTATTTTTAGCTTACACATTATTAAGTTTTGGTGTGCTTTTGGTACCAAATAGGAAAGTTTAATGTTTTATCTTTCATATTAGAGCAGAAAAAAATTTTTTTAGCAACAGTTTAGGTATAAATTTTTTTGTAAAGATGGATGTCAGGTTGCGTCAACCAGCCCCGGGGCGGGGTTGGTTGACGCATACCATGGGGTTGGTTAACGCAGACAAAAAAGTAAAGTAAAACATCTGTTAGGTATAATCCAAATTGAAAAAAAAATTATATTAAATTTTAAAAATGGCAACAAAAGATGCATTAATTCTAAAAAAGGTAACTTAATTAACAAATTTAATATTATAGCTTAAAACACTACAAGTCATTATTCGCTTTCACAGTTTACACAAACAAAAAGGAGCCTGGTTCCCCAGCACAAGCTTCATGTGCCCACATTTCGCAACTAGTACACCGGATCCATTTTTCGGATGAGGCACTATTTTTATAGCTATCTGTGCAATAAAGGCAAAAGCATTCCTCTTCATCGGACTCATCATCGTCTTTGACTATTTTCCTTTTTTGTTTTTTTCTCTTTTGCATCAGACTTCTTATTTGAGCAAATATTTCTTTTAACAGACTTTACATTTTTCTCTTGTTCTTCAAGAGCATCTTTTATTGGCGTGTCAGTTAGAATTGCTGTCACACGCTTTCTTCTATTAGGTTTAGCGTCATGCTTTCTAGGTCCGGCTTTTGGTAGCGGTTTCAATTGAAATGGACTTACAGTAGGAGGCGAGCTCTCATTTTTTTCTTGAATAGAACTGTTAGTTGAAATGTTGTTTTCTTTCCCAGGCACTGGACTTTTTGCTAACACTATATCTTTGGAGCATCCTGGCTGGTTAAGATCATCAGGTTCCTGTGAACACCCCAGTCATGGTTTTAAAATCGAGTTTAGCTGAACTGGAACCACGTCCTTGTCAGCATTAGTTTCTGCGGGATCGGGACGGTCAGTTGCATATCCTGGTAAAAACTCTTGATCGTCAAAAACGTCTCTATTGAAAGAGCTAATTCCAGACACCTTGAATCCCGCCATAATATTTTTCGGTGTTGCTGCCAGTGGCAGTGAGTCTCGAACTCTAAGTGGAACATCGTATATTGACATCGTGCGTCCGGGATTGCTAGTGATCCAGGAGTCACTGGATGAATTAACGTAATGTTTTAATGGTCCATAGACAGACCGATCGAGAGGCTGGAGCTTATGTGAGCAATGGGCTGGAAATGACAACGCTGTTACACCTTTACTTTTTAGATAATCAAGGGCAGCTACAGACAAATGCGAATCATGATTGTCTAGCAAATGTAGTACCGGTCTCTCTTTAGAACAACCAACGTGCTTGACAAAATGCTTAGCAAACTCCAAAAAGTGCTCTTTTTTCATCCAACCTGAAGGATTTGCGGTTCCAACTGCTCCAGGAGGGCCATTAGCGAGAAAATGTTCTCTGAAGTTAACCCTTGGAAAAACAATGAACGGCGGGACATAATTTCCCGTTGCAGATACCGCCAAAGCCATAGTAAGTGAGGTGCCGCATTCCTGGGAGGTTACGCGTCCCACCTGCTTATATCCACGCCTGCCAACAATTCGGTTAGGCTTTTGCACGGTCGTAATCCCAGTTTCATCCATGTTCCATATTTGTACTGCTTCTAATTTTAGGCGGTTGAGGACCGTTTTTAAGTTGTCAAAGAACATTGAAACATTTTTTCTGTTGAAACTAGAAGCGCGAGCTAAGCTGGTTGCTTCTGGAGTTCTTACCGAAAGAGCACGATGTCGTTTCATGTAGTATGTAAACCAATCCTCTCCAGCCATTTTTGTCACGTTCCAGTATTCGGGGTATTTAATTCGCAAAGCAGTGGCATAATCATACGCGAATTTTCTTACTTCACTGACAGACAATCCAAAATATATGTCGCTTGCCGTTTTTAGGTATTCCTCCAAATGATTTTCTTGTTGATCTGTGAACACCTAAAAATTATAAAAGACGTAAGGCATTTTTTGAAGCTTTAATATTTTTAAAAATAATTTAAAATATAATATACCTGGCGATTCCTGTAATATCCAACTTTTGTCGTTATTGCGGCATCACCATTAATTTCTTCCTCAGTAAATTTTTTGTAAAAACGTCTCAAAGTTGCCTCCGGGATCTCAAAGTCTTTTGCAGTTGCCCTAATGGATTTGTTGTTCATTTTAACCTCTCTAACTGCCCTTAGCATGATATCTGGTGGAGTGATACCCCTTTCTGATGTTCGTTTACGAGAACGCATCTCGCTAAAAAATAAAACAAAAATTAAAATATTTTATTTTAAACTCGGGGTTGGTTGACGCATGCGTCAATCAGCCCCTTGTTGTGTGCGTCAATCAGCCCCTGACCACGTTTTTGTATGTGTGATGCAACTGCACCTATACTATTTTATTCTTAGAAAATCTATTTAACAGTTCTTGTTTGGGACGGTTGAAGCTTTATGTAGCATCAAACCGATCTCAATTATCTTTAAAAATAAAGTTTCTAGAACAAAAACTGTAAAAAAGTAAAAAATTACTTACCACTGACAAAAAACAACAAACGGCACTGTACACAACACCACTGATGCAATCAAACTGAAACGAACGTTCGAGAGTGGTTTTTAATGGCGGCTTTAAGAGAAACCGGTCGGTGAAGTTGCCAAGTGTACTGTTTTAAAAAAAATTGAGGTGCGTCAACCAACCTGGTACGTGAACCAGCCCCGGGCTCCCCTACTAACATTAAAACTGATTAATGCTAAATTGCGGGATATTCCTGAAACTCTTCTCTCGGTTTCATTTAGTTCTGGATTTAATTGTAAGAAATGAGATAGTCGAAGGGTAACAATGGAATCTAGGCGAATCGTTAAACTTAGACACGAGTATTTGCGTAATATAAAAAGGTACCGTGATTCAAACAGAAGTTTACTATATTTATACGAAATTTGGTTTGATACGCATGATGTTGTCAAGTATGGTTGGGTTGTGTTGTAGATAGTTAAATAACCTTTTAAATATTTTGTTAGGCTTTATTGTACAAAAAGAATTACAGACAAATAATTGACAACTAACTTGTCAAAATGAATTTAAACAAACAAGTGTAGGGAGTGAACTTAAATAAATCACTCTATGACAGGTTGACAACAAAAAAACCGTTTTTTTAAATACAGATAAAGGTATATACACGCCATTGGGCGGCATTTACGCTCATTGGGATAAAACTCTTCACACTGATATTAGAACGACTATACACAGTAGACCAATTAAAATTATTATTTGTAAATCTTATACTAATTTGAAGAAATTAAAAATATGTATACTCATATCTTGACAACATTCAAAATATCATTCATGCTTAAAAAATTGTTGTGTATTTGTATAATTGTTTGGTGTATCTTGTTCTCTGGTACACAGTAGGAACGGCAGTCCTATTTATCACTTCTCTATTCCCTGCTCACTAGGATATTCTTTTCATATACAGAAAGTAGTGCAAATATTTACAAAGAGTAACATACCGTAGAAACGGTGAAGGTTTTCCATTACGTGACTTGGTAGACACATACTATGTTTGTACTGTCTTCTTCTAATAACAGAAAAAGAGCGAAACTCTATACAAGCGTTTGTCGTATTGTTTTGATTAAGATGCATATGGTTGATGTCGTATCAGTCACATGATGG
The DNA here is from genome assembly GCA_963921935.1 of Galeruca laticollis. Lineage (NCBI taxonomy): Eukaryota > Metazoa > Arthropoda > Insecta > Coleoptera > Chrysomelidae > Galeruca > Galeruca laticollis. The sequence goes on from OY998177.1 coordinate 175,882,826, forward strand.
AAAGGACTCCGCGTTTCTACTGTAGCTTAATCAATAACAGTAACTGTTATTGAAAAATACGATGATTGTCACTGCAAAAACATTGCATATAACCATAAAATAAAAACATCGACATAATGTGTCAAACATAAAATTTTAGATATTTTGTTGAATCGCTGACTTTATCGCGAGCACCAAAAATACCTCTGTTCTTTAAAAACTGACTACGTGACAGCTTAATGTTGCCGTTTATCTTATAAGAAAAGTTGTTAATTAGTTTTGATAATATCCTTATTTTTTTGCATATTATACAAAAAGAAAGTGTGAAAGTCAAACTTTTTCTCCATTTTAAAATAGTTAAATACGATAACTACAAGATATTATTATTTAAAACCTTAGTAATTATTTTCCTACTTTTACTTTCCATTTATCACAAAATTCGATACACAATTTTCTCTATCAAGGTTAGTATAGGGAATATACACAACGTAAAAAAAATATAATGATGAGTCATTCGGATAATAAAGAAAACGTATTTAAAATCCAAGTTTTTCAACCTTATAATTTCTCACATCATCAATCATGACTCTTGTAAATTTCATTGCACATGATATGTGAACTGAGAACGGGACAAGTTCAAGATCTTTATACGTGGAGGTTATATTTGCATTCTAGATATCATCAAGTCTATAATTTTTTACTCATATTACTATATTTGCTTTCCTTTTTCTTTATTTCTATACCAATATATCCTAAATATTTAACGCACTCTCCTGTCCATTTCTGACAGTTTTTCGAAGAAAATAAATATATTCCCGTCTATATGCTGCGATGAATATTAAAATTACATCTCACTTGAAAAACGGGACAGTAATCGGCTTTATTGTCGATACACACCATATCTGATAGGTCGCAATTACAATGGGAAATGCATAATCTGTGGACCGTGGTTTCGACCAATGGGTCTCGTCAGCACTGAGGTACAGTTGAATTATTGGATCTTTACCCGTGCGTCATTAATATCTGATGACATAACCGACATAATTATTAAGTGGCATCTCTTTCTATTAATAGTGAAGAACAGAACAAAATAATTTGATATTTCTCGGTTATGTTATCAGATTGACGCACGGGTAAAGATCCAATAATTCAACTGTATGCTCTCTCGACTCTAATCTAAAGTGAAGACGACCTCTATGCTTCCAATTGCGAATCAAATAGTGAAGAACAGAACACAATAATTTGATATTTCTCGGTTATGTTATCAGATTGACGCACGGGTAAAGATCCAATAATTCAACTGTATGCTCTCTCGACTCTAATCTGAAGAGAAGACGACCTCTATGCTTCCAATTGCGAATCAAAAGTATTTTGCCGTATCCTCAGTAAATTGTAAAGTATCATTATAACCTCCGAGGTGTTCTTAAATACTTAGTTTTCCACTTTACAAATCCATAAGAACATAATGTATGCTCATCCAGTCTGACATAATGTTTCATGTTGCATTATAATTGCTTTACTTCCACTTATTGCTTTTGCTTTCTATTATCATCTAAAATATTGTAACAAGTTTGTTTGAAAGGAAGTCGTATTTCGATTTATTTATACATTTATTTAAACTGCTTACACTAAACAATCACTCGGAGTGCGTTCCACGAAAGTTGAAGCCACCTGAAGTTGCAGTCGAATGTGCCAACTTGTTTTCAAAACCTCCGCCATATTGCAAAATTGAAAATCAGTAGCGTAACGATTTCACATTTTGTAGGTTAACACAAAATTAAAATATGAATAATAATAATTTATTTATCATGATATGACAGTTCATTTGAAGATTGGTGGTGCATTTAAGTTTTATTGCTACGTTGCATATAGTTTATGGTTAGGGAAAACAAACCCTAAGAGTTTAACGAAGTGTAGTATTTAAATTAAAAACAAAGTAATTTGCAAACTTACCTCAAGTCCTAAGTAGGTTCATTATCTAGGTATCAAAAAAGGTGAAAACACAAAATATTAAGTTATAAAATTGTTTATTCTAATTTATAAATAAAACAAATTTTAATTATAAATAAAATTCCCTTACACAAATATTTAAATACACATTATATTTTTCATTAGGATAGTATGCCTGTTTCTCTGTTTTTATTATTTTACAAACTTCCTCTTCTTTTGGAATTTGCATACCATGTATGTTTGTTTTTTCAAATGCCTTATTGAATTTTGCCAAGTTAAGTAAAGTATGTGCACTGGATACATCTTCAATGAATTGCGATACTTCATGTTGGTAATTCAATTTAGTTACGGATGTCTTATCAATATAAAAATAATCTTCTGTTATAGTGCTGGCTGTATCTGAAACAAACTCGCTCTCCTGCAATATCCTGTCAGTCGTAACATCTGCTGTTAATTTACTATACTATTTGGAGTTGTTCCTTCAATCTTTTGGTACTTATTTCATATTTGTGTGTCACATGTGCTTCCGTGAGTGGTATCATCATATTTGCTTTAAATATTGGGTTGGGTTGGATTTTTCAGATGTTCATTATCAACTAGTTCATCAACTGTCAGGTAAGGAATATTGGCAATAGTGATGAATAAACGTAACAGATGTGATTGGTTGTTTGTTTTCACCATAGATAACCTTAATGGTTTTCACTTTATTGGCGACCATAGATAACCTTTTTGGCGACTTTGGATCGTTGTTCATCAGTCATAACGTCATTGTATTTGTTTTTTTTTTTTATTTTAACAACATGGATTTTATGGATTATTTATTAAGGCTCCTCTGCACGTCTGCAGATGCATCGGCAGATGGCATCTGCTGATGCATCTGCCAACGTGTAGAGGGGGGTATTTGGACGTTTGTGGGAGGTGTTTACCGTCGGCAGATACGTCTGCAACAAATCCGTTAGTTGTCGGTTTTTTGGCACACATCAAAGGGTTCTTGTACGAACGTCAGACGTCCGTACACACGTCTGCCAACGCATCAGTGTTGGTGCAGCTGCGAATGAGAATGCACGCATTATTGCAATTGTTTTTGTTTGTTGAATTAATTTTCTCAGATCAATGATTCGTGGAAACGTATTACTGACACGATGGGTATTCCGATACATGAATTAAAAAAGAAAAGAGAAAATCTTATGGCTACATTTAGATTGAATTTTGAGAAAAAATTATCGTCCACTACGTCGGGGGCTGGAGTAGAGGAAGTATAGTCAGCATACACCACCTTCTTCTATTCCATTTCTTTTTGATAACTCTTCTGCGATGCAAACTAAAGTAGTAATTAAAAGTACTAAATAAATAAATAGCAGCGGCAGCTACAACCTCAATATCCATTTTTTAAAATGTTTCCTGCTAGTTGCATCTGTCGAGAATTGATTCAGACTGACCAAAACTGACTACCGACAGACGTGTGAACGGATCGTGACGATTTATCTGCCGATACGTCGGCCGACGTATCTGTCGACGGGTAGAGGATACATTAGATAGTGATGAGGACTTTGATATTGTGGAAGTTCTTCAACAAGAAAGAAGACTCTATGTAGTGAAAGAAAGAGTCGATACTTTTGAGAAATGGGATGAGCATGATTTATTTTCTATTACATTCTTCCCTTTATTGGTCACTTTCAAAAGTAGATTTCTTTCTTCTTGCTCCCTCGTTTTTTGTTATTAATATCCATTTTCTGGAAATAAATCAGGCTTTTAGAACACACTTAACAATACACAAGTACATAATACAATATTATACACAGTCAGAAAACAGGAAATCAAATATAATCATAGAATAACATTTATATACGGAAATATAATTATATATATATATATATATATATATATATATATATATATATCTGACACATTAACTACCGGATAAAAGTTATCCTGTTGTCGATAAACCCGTCTTTCCATAATAACTGATAGTTAAGAATTATCTCACAGATAAATTGCAATTGATAGACCGGCCCTCATACAAAATGGATTGTATCCCATTTACAAATTTTTTTCTGTCCCTGCCATAATAGTCAACTTCTCTGTTCTGTAAACATTAAACTTAGAGAATCTACACAAATATGTTATTTTTTAATCCACTCAGATCTGCATTTCCTTACATGTTCGCAAATACAACACCATTCTTGAACGGATAGTTCAGAAAATTTCCTTTTCCTGATACATCGTACCATCCCTTGGATCTCACGTGCGAGCTGTAGATTTATGTTCCATCAGTATATACAATATTCCAGAATTTGGTTCTATATTGAGTAATATTTTCTAAGAAATCAATTTTTTTAACTCGAATATCATGCGATTACATAATCACCTTTCTGTTACCTATTTTATTCATTAAAAATCCCAATGGCACAAGACCAATTGGACGGCTTATTTCAGTAAAGTTTTTGCATCAGATTCAAAACAAAATGAACGGTTTCAAAAATTAAAACTAACTTTTCCGCATATGTGGCCCTGAACAATATTCCATCATGGAATTGTTACTTGAATACACTTTGGGGGATGTATCGTGCTAACAAACCGAAATTTCTCCGAAAATAACCAAAAATTTAGTATATCTGCATTTATAGGACCCGCTGTACTCGCTCTAGTTAACTGAAAATCAATAGGGTACATCTGTGAGTCACCTTGAACAATATTCCATCATAAAATTGATAAATCGTATACTGTCTAGAGGCTGTATCGTGCTAACAAACTGAAAATTCTCCAAAAATGACAAAAATTTGGTACTTCAAGTACAATAACACCCGTTGTACTAGCTTTAGTGGGCTGAATATTAATAGGGTTCATCTATGAGACGCTCTGAATAATATCCAATCATAAAATTGGTCACTTGTACATACTCCGGAGGCTGTATCGTGCTAACAAACTGAAATTTCTCAAAAAATGACAAAATGTCGTACTTCAAGTACCATAGCACCCGTTGTACTGGCTCTAGTGAGCTGAAAATCAATAAGGTTCATGTGTGACATGTCCTTAATAATATTCCATCATAAAATTCTTGACTTATTGCACTCCGGAGGCTGTATCGTGCTAACAAGACATGTAAGGAAAAGTGGCCGACGACAACGACAACGACATACACACAGGATTTTTTTTCTAAAAACCGTTTTTTCGTGTTGTTGTTGATGGAAAACGTAAAAATACCTCAAAAAAAATTTCAAAATTCCAACTTTTTTTGGGGTAAACCAATACTTTCCTCGCATATTAGATAGGTTGGGCGGAAAAGTAAAAAACAAAACTTAAATTTTCTTAAATATATGCTTTCATGTACGTTTTATAAAAAAGTGTTTCATACAAAAGTTGTAGAACGTATTAAGTTCTATAAAAAATGTCAGTAACTTTTTTGCGTCAGATCAAAATCAAAAGAAATACGATTTTTTTCAATTTTGACAGGCCGCCACTTTGTTTCTATTCGGCCGATTTGGTCCGTTAACGAACCCGTTCAAGATCGTGGCCGAACCAATTTTTGTAGCGATTTTGGTTTCGATCCGTCAAAAAATGCGTCCTCTATCGTGCTTACAAATTCCGTTATAACACATACTTATATAAATATACTCTCTACAATAGTCCTATTTCATTCTGAAATAAACGGTTTTAAAGATTAAAACTAATTTTACCGCATCTGTGGCCCTGAACAATATTCTATCATAAAATTGTTACTTGTATACACTTCGGGCGATGTATCTTGCTAACAAACCGAAATTTCTCCAAAAATAACCAAAAATTTAGTATATCTAGTTTTATAGGACCCGCTGTACTCGCTCTAGTCAACTGAAAATCAATAGGGTACATCTGTGAGACACCTTGAACAATACTTATTCATAAAGTTGATCAATCGTATACTCTCTGGAGGCTGTATCGTGCTAACAAACTGAAAATTCTCCAAAAATGACAAAAATTTGGTACTCCAAGTACCACAGCACCCGTTGTACTGACTTTAGTGAGCTCAATATCAATAGGGTTCATTTTTAAGATGCTCTGAATAATATCCAATAATAAAATTCATGACTTGTATATACTCCGGAGGCTGTATCGGGCTAACAAACTGAAACTTCTCCAAAAATGACAAAAATATCGTACTTAAAGTACTGTAGCACCGGTTGTATTGGCTCTGGTGAGCTGAACATCAATAGGGTTCATCAGTGAGATGCCCTGAATAATATTCAATCATAAAATTGGTGACTTGTAGAACTCCGGAGGCTGTATCGTGCTAACAAACTGAAATTTCTCGAAAAACGACAAAATGTCGTACTTCAAGTACCATAGCACCCGTTGTACTGGCTCTGATGAGCTGAAAATCAATAGGGTTCATCTGTGAAATGTCCTTAACAATATTCCATCATAAAATTGGTGACTTATTGCACTCCAGATGCTGTATCGTGCTAACAAGACTTGCAAGGAAAAGTGGCCGACGACAACGACGACGACGACGATGACGACATACACACAGGATTTCTTTCTAAAAACCGTTTTTTCGTGTTGTTGTTGATGGATAACGTAAAAATAACTCAAAAAATGTTTTCAAATTTCCAACTTTTTTGTGGGTAAACCAATACTTTTTTCGCATATTAGATAGGTTGGCGGAAAAGTAATAAGCCTAAAAAATAGACCGATACCTACATAAAATTTAATCTCTAACAAAAAATAACTTATTCTTTATTTATTTACATTACATAAAATTCTTCTTTTACAAGTTTTTTCTTTTTCCGTTGTACATTATTCTGTTCTTTTTTTGCTGCTCAATATTTTTCAGCTCTTCTTTTTTCTTGTAATAATCTTGCCACTGTTTTGATGACGCGACTGAAGGAACTGTTTCTCGAATTCTTCTTTTTAGAACTGGCGTCTTTGGAGCTGGCCAAAAGAGAGATTTTTTGAACGGCGAAGGTATGGAATCCTCATCTTTCTTATTCGGATTTTTATTCTCTGCTATTTTCTTCAACATCTTCAAGTGTTTTTTCGGTAACTAGATCGTGTGCTGTTTTAAATGTGCCCCCGCAATATTTTTCTGAATTTGTATTTGTTTGAAAAACAATGCTCAAGTCTTGGGTATATTCGTATTCTTTGTTTTTGTTTTCTTCCGGAGTATGCAGTATTCATTCAATAACTACGTCTTCCACTATGTGAAATGTATCGGTATCGTCTTTTCCTGGATTTGTATTTGTTGGCAAAGCTTTGCTCAGATCTCGGTATGTTCGATTTGTTTATTTACATTTTTCTCTGCAGTTTTAATGTTTTCACAACATTCCTTTTGAACTTCCTCATCTTCACATATTTTATCCAGAATGCCAAGAGTACCGCTGATAATATTGCAGACCGAATGTAGGTCACCAGGTTTAGGTACATTTATAATCAAAGGTAACATTATTAGGTTCTATTGAGTCAGTGATATCAATAACTTAATTGGTTACATAATCTTCATTTCCACATGTATTTAATTGATTATCAGCGTCATACGTTGGGTGCTCGTTATATTCTAGAGTGAAATTGAGTTCATCTACATTAGAAGTATTTGCGAATTCTTGAATATCCCTTATATCATCAGCAGTCATGTGATCTTTACCTTCTGATTTATTTAATTAGTGCCACAAATTGAACAAGCTTGTATCATTGATATCACCTCTCCAGAGATCCGATTTTCTTTTCTAATAGATTTAAAAAGTTACCAGAATTAGTAGAGTATTCGGCAGGAGTGTATTTTAAATTTTCGAGTATGCAATACTTTTTAAAATTGATATTACTAGCTTCGAATGGCCACAAGTTCGGAAATCATTTTTTATACTGTCTGGAAAAAATTTATTTTTGTCTATAGCAGTTTTCATAACTGGGGCAAAATCTTCTCTAGTTAATTTTTCTCCATTGTTTTCCATTCGCCATGTGTGAACAGATTTTTTCCATTTTAAAAGGAAGGAAAACGGCTACGTGTAGCGACTGCAGAATATGTGTGGCATTGGCTACTAACGAAATTAAAATGATTCCATTAGTACTACAAAATTCACTAACAGCCATGGTTTCCTGTCATCCATCCATTTTCCGAACGACCAACACCCCAGTCGTTAGGAATCTTGTCCACAACTGGCCTTGGTACCCGCTTGTAGCTGTAGGCAATTATTGGCGGAGGAAGTTCTCCAGATACACTGCACATTAATAATATTGTGAGACATTCCTTTTCATCATTATTGATAACGTGTTAACAGTTTTCTCACCCTTTTTTACTAAAACTTTATCCCGTTTAGGACCTAAAAATAAGGCAGACTCATTACAATTGAAGACACGAGATGGATGGTCCAAGATATCAAGTTTGTCTATTCCACTTAAATATGCATTGATTTCGTCAAACAAACTCCGAATGTTTGCTTCCGACACGTTGGCCCGAGTATTTGTCAAATTCTGTGACACTCTGTGTGAAAGTTCTGAGTGTCTTCTTAAAAATGCTTCATACCATTGACGACCCAGTCTCCCATTGGTAAATAAATGAGCTCTTTTAAAAAATTTCACCAGTAACTGAACACTATCAATTAATTGCGTATTGGTCGCAGGGAACCCAGCATTGGCAATGTGAAACATCCACTCTTCCAATAAATTCTAAATTCTCCTCTTTTTGGCTAAGGACTGTTTCAGGTTAGGTTAGGTTAGGTTAGGTTTTCTACACATAGGTAATTTTCCGTGGACCTTATTCAATATGGTGTCTCGTGGAAATTTAAACAATTTGTTGGCCTTAGCAGTTGACATTCCATTTATTACTGCCGATACAGCTTCTTTCATGGATTCCTCGGAATACTGTAGCCTCTTAGTTTTTCCCATAGTATTTAATCCACTGAAAAGGAAATGAACTAATTATTGACATCGAACCGTACCTACTATGAACATAATGTTTATATAGTTTATAACTTTTTTCTTATCGTAAAAAGTGTATGTCCATAACTGGTACGATAAATGTCTCAAGAATTTTATATTCGAATATATAGAGGAAGTTAGATTTATACCAAAATTATTTGAATTAGGAAAAGGAAAACATTACATTATACCAGTTTTGGACATTAGTGTCTATAACTAGTTCAAGATATAAAAAGTTGGACCAATTATGGACACCTTCAAATTTCTAAATAAATGTGCCCGAATTGCAAAAATATGTTGAAATATTATTTTTTTGAGTAATAATCATATACCACAATAATTAGTCTCTCAGCCTGTTCCTTTAGACAAATTATAAACTTGAGTTATAACTTACCTCTCTCTTAGCACTTGCAGCAACAAAACTCACTAATAAATATCTGGTAGTAAACTAAGTAACTTCACACTTTCTTAGAACTAATATTTTGTGACCTAGAAATTATAATTTTATAACTCTGGATATTAAGGACTTGGAAGTTCCTTGCCCATTTGCAGAGATAATTGTTGCTTGTAAGATATTCTTATAATGGGAAGAAATATTCTGAAAGTGTCCATCATTGGGCCAGACATTTTACCTTATATGCTAAAGTATGGCATTTAGTATTGGGTATGCATCCTCAAAGATGCAGTTTTGTTTGCAGAAAATATTTTCCTACAGTATTTTTATTATTTTTTCTACTTCCACCCCAGTTATAAGAGAATTTAGAATTAATTATTTGATTTAAATAACTTATCTTTTACTGCGAATTAAGTGAATATTGTGGTATCTATAAAATTATAGCAGTAAAGTCAATACAATGTTGGTTTTCCAAATCAATGTTTATTTAAATAACTGAACACGTGCACTAAATAAAGATACAAAATATTTGTAATATTGGAGAAGTAGAGCAAATATTGAATACGTGATTCAAACAAATGTGTGGTTTGATAAGCAAATCAGATAAAGCAATATCTAATGATATAAGTAAATAAAGTCGCTGGGCTTTGTTTATATATTGAAATATATTTACATAACTCAAATATCTCCATAAATAATAGAATTTTAATGTACGACATAGTTATCGGACCAACTGGATGTACGGCAGTTTTGTAGAAGACGTTTTCTGTCAGCTTTTAAAGGGATGAAAAAGTAGGAGAAGAGAAAAACTTTTGGTAACTAAATTTGGAAAGAGGCACTTCACTTATGAGAGGTAACTTTTTAAGTGGATAATAAACGGGATTATCTGTCGGTATTCGTATTGAAAAGGATTAAACATTGAACAGGGGACTTATTTGGTTGTATTACCTTATGAGTAATAAACGTTATGAACTTCTTGTTTTATAAGATTCCTTTCCTGTCCATCTAAGCGTAATCCTTGTATTATTATATTCTTCCTTCTTTTGTCATCTTCCAATTTTTCGATTTTTTCATTTGCTTTCTCTATTTCTTTTTTGAGGTTATCTATTTCTTCCATCGCATTTTTGTTTATATCTTTTATATTTTTTAGTTCTTCTTTCTGTTCTATATGTTCTTTTCGCAGTTCCTTAATTTCATTTTGTAATAGCTCCATGTTTTCTCTATTCTTTTTTTGATCTTCTTTAATGTCCTTTATATCTCTTGTGAGGTTTATCATCATTTCCATCATCCTCTCCAGCATGTCCTCATTTCTCTTTTCCTCTTTATTCGGTGTTCTAAATGTTTTTTTGGATGTTTTAAATGATATACCTTTATCTTCACCTCTTTTTCTTTTTCCATTATCAGTACTGTAATCATCGCTACCCATTGTATTTCTTTTCTCAAGTTCCCACGTTAAATGAGTAACTCGGGTCAACCCCTCGGAAGTAACTCACCTCTTGGAGTACCCTGTGATTGTCTTGTAATTGTGCTATTTATTGGCGGCTTGGCAACACCGTATATTTCTTTGTCAAAGTTTCAGTATCGTTATTACATTCCGTTATCTGCTTATCAGCTAACCTCTAATGAAACCACTATTATTTACCTCTGTTTTTTTGGTGTCCAGAGCTGTTTATTGCTTCGCACTTACGTTGCGTATTTTGTTTTCAATTGCCCTTCTTACCGTTATTTGTATTTAATTGTCACTACACGACTCGAAATTTCGGGTTAGATGTAGGTGAAAAATCAAACACGTCTTTTTGTTTGTTATATTCATAATTTTAAGAGCATTATATACAAATTACATACACAAACAAATTCTGTCAGTTATCAGTCATTTTGTATTGATGCAATTCACCTGTTTCGTATTAGAGAGGTTTTTACCACTTAAAAGTAATAGAAAACGCGATACAGTACACCCACTGACCTAAATCATTTTCATAAATGAACTATTAATACACAAATTACAACGAATATACTCCAATTTTTAAAAAAATATTTCTTATGAATGAGCCATCACTGATGCACTTATTTGGATTTGAAGCAATGACTTCTATCGACCTTGCTGAAACTGAAAATCGTAGGTGTAGGCAAATCATTTCGAAACGTAATAGACATACATAATTTAAATATCTTGTTTTTCCATATTAGACTTCGTTAGAAAGTATTTTGTGTATCTAAAAAAATCTTTAATTTGATTTACTGTGACCCTGGTAGTAGGTTGATCATTATTATATCAAGAACAGGTAATTAACATATTCGCATTATATAATCTATCTGTTCGTTTAAAGTAATAAGACTCTATGTCTGTAAGTAATGAAACAGTTTCTTCTATTTCTATTTAATACTTTTACTCCGTTTTCTGAGCGACTATTATTTCTGTTATAATGAGATTTCAATTCCATTTCAATAATATTACCAGTTTATTACGCACTTTATATGTAAAGTGACACTTGCGTAATATTAATTCATATCCGTCTAGATGCAATGTAGGTATAATTATTGATATTAAAATTTACTGATTTTAGAACCGGTAGTGTCTCTGAAAGTACGAACTTTCATCGTTCCATTTGTACTTCCTAGGCAAATGCAAAATCTTTGCTATTTTAGAGAAATTTGAAGTAAATCAAAGTACTTAATTATTAATATGATCCAACGACTTTTCCCCAAAATAATCCCCAAGCAACCATCAAGATATCTCCTTGTCGATTGCATTCTCGGTTTGATAATATCTTGTTAGATCTACTAATATCGCAATCTGAGCCAGAATACCATAGTACCATAGTAACTAGTGAATAAATCACTGTTATCAATATCATATGTATCCTTTTTGGAAACCACATAAAAAACATTTTTATCGGGAAATAAAACAACTAAAGTTATTAATTTTATTTACTCAACAACTATACTGTAATGTTTTTCTTATAAAAGTTTTTATTACGGGTGGGATAAAACACATGGTATGGCTACTTACTAATTTATTTAAACACTAAACTGATCACTAACACTTAATTTATATATACTCAACTAATCGCTTAAATTTAATTTATATGCACACAAACTTAATTATTAATTTATATCAACACTTTTATATTCACCTATTTAATGTTTATTTGTCAAGATCACTTTATCAACTGCCCTGGTCCGCTGATCGGTCCTTTTTATATACTAGTTCCTTTTTTACTAGAGAATTCTGGACTGCGACTTACACAAAACAAATGCCTTTCGCGATATTTCTCGATTGCCGGCTCAATCCTTAAAAGACCTTCCGAGAACATGTCTATAAAAACTGTCACAATAAATCCCAATAGACCTTCTCAGAATTCGGCGCGCTCGCCATTTTTTAAACTCCGTTAACATAAGGTTACAGGACCGTACTTAGTATCTGCTTCGGTGTGCGAGTTCGTAACATTACCCCCTCCTTAAATGAAAGTTCCTCCTGGAACTTTTGTGTAGCCGAGACTGGATGTTTGAATCGGCAACTGGTCCCATTTCTACACTTTCCGATCTTATGGAAATAGCAGGGCACCGTCTTCATCGGATACTGATAACGGGGGTTGTAGCTGCAAATTAATATCTGGACACCGGTATCTTGGAAGATAACCTCTACCATGTTCCTGATGACTCGCCAATCCAACTGGTTACTCGCTATCTTAGGCATAGCCAGTTTCTTTACGCTGGATTCCAACACATGGTCTCCTAGGCTTCGAAGTGCCTCCCACAGATCGCGGTAGGTAGATCGATCTTGAAATTCATTTTTAGTTACCACGTAGAATACGTACCGCGAATTATGTTTCAGTTTCAGTATCTTGCCAGGGGCTGGAATCTGGTCTTCAAGTTTCTCTAATTGCCCGAACTTCTTTCGAAATACGGATGCCAACCCTCGTGCGTTCTTGGCGGGCATGTTGTGTGCCAGTGAATAATCTTCCGGGAGAGTGAACAAATCTTGTCGTTGTTCTGAAGTAACTCCATATCTAGCTTTCCCGGTACCTCCATACGTGCCCATAAATTCCTCGAAGGTAGGGTCAGACACATCTCGAATAAGGTTTACTCCTTCCTCCAGGTCATGGTCTACTTCGAATGGCGCTAGTCGGTTTTGGTGATCTACTTTTGGTTTTCCGTTGGGGATCTTGCTTATGCGATATATAACATCATTGATCCTTTTCTTGATTAAGTATGGACCTTCCTAGGATTTTTGTAATTTTGGAGAAAATCCTTTTCTCCTCGTCGGGTTGTGTAACCATACTTTGCCCCCTTCTTTAGAACCGCCTTCTGTGGCCTGCGTGTCGTACCGACTTTTCATTCTGTCGCTGGCAACTTGTTCGAACTAATTCATGAATATCGTCCAGCCTTTATCTCTATTGGATCACGTAGTCTTCGCCTGCTATATCTTCTCCAGGTCGACAGCCAAATTCCAGGTCACAAGGAAGCCTCATTTCACGTCCAAACAGGATTTTCGCCGGTGTTTCACCCGTTGACTCGTTGACGGCAAATCGATAAGCCAATGCGAATAGGGAAAGATACTGATCCCAATCTCTCTGATGGCTGGATACTACTTTGGACAGGTATTTTCCAATAGTCCTGTTCATTCTCTCGACCATTCCATCTGACTGTGGATGTAATGCTGTTGTCCTGGTCTTCTTAATTCCCAGCTTCTCGCAAATCTCCTGGAATAGATGACTTTCGAAATTTCTTCCCTGGTCGCTGTGGACTTCCAAGAGCACTCCATATCGGCTGATAAATTCTTTCACCAATACATCTGCTACAGTTGTGGCCTCTTGGTTCGGAATAGCGTAAATTTCCACCCATTTTGTGAAATAATCCATTACAACCAGTATGTATTTGCTACCCTTTTCTGTCGTCGGAAATGGTGCAGCGATATCTAAAGCAATCCTTTCGAAAGGGCTTCCAACATTGTACTGTTTCATGGGTGCCTTTCTCTTGCGATGTGGTCCATTACTCGTAGCACAAGTCATACATTTCTTACACCAGTCCTTCACATCGTCAGAGCTGCTCATCCAATAAAACCTTTCACGGACTCGCTGAAGGGTTTTCTTCACTCCCAGATGACCCCCCGATGGACTGTCGTGTAACATCTTTAGTACTTCAGCTACTCTTATTCTCGGGATAACTAGCTGTCTCCTCATCTCGGAACCATCATCGTTTTCAAGGACTATTTTCAACAGCCCTTCTTCCAGGACAATAGAGTCCCACTGAGCCCAATACGCATTGAGTTTCGGTGAGAATTTTGACACTTCTTGCCAGGTAGGTCGCCGATTTTCTTTCTTCCATTGCCGGATCATCTTCAGATGAGGATCATTCTCCTGATCTCTGATCCTGGTGGGTGACCATTCTTCATTGACTACAGTAGTTCTGGAGACTGCAGCTTCCCTAGATTCCACCTTGTTGCAGTGAGAGCAGTCTGTTGGGCATGGCCGTCTAGGCAAGGAGTTGGCTTTTCGGTGATTCACATCACCTGGATGTTCACCCCTGTCTGATTGCCCCTGTGTTTGGAGTTATTGGGCTACATGAGTCTTGGGGCGCTTAGACGGACTGCGTACGTGCTCTAGCTCGCCACATTTCCGGCATTTGATCTTCTTCGGCCTCTTGTCTGCTATACCTTTCAACAAGTTGACGATCTGATCAAGTTTCTCATCATCATCTTCTTCCTGCATGGTCCTACCTTTGTTGTACCGCGAGCTTTTCTTGGCTGCTTTGCATTTAAGAGGTTCTTGGTTTACAGGAGTCGTAGGACGCTTACACGAACTGCGTGCATGCTCTAGCTCGCCACAATTACAGTACCTGATTTTCTTCGGCTTCTTGTCTACCATACCTTTCAACAAGTTGACGGTCTGTCATCGTCACCTTCTTCCTGTATGGTCCTATCTTTGTTGTATCCCGAAGCCATCGTGGCTGCTTCATATTCAAGAGCTACAGTCAATGCATCGGCCAATGTTCTAGGATGGGCTAATCGAAGCGTCTTCTCCATATCGTGGTCACACAAGCCGTCAATAAAGGCCTGGATGCCTAAACATTCCATCATGTTCTCTGGTGCTGATGGATAAGAAAATCGAACTAGTCGGGCAATATCCATTTCATACTCTTGAAGGGCTTCGTCACGTTTCCGCCTTCGGTTCTTCAGCTGGAATCTGTACAACTGTTCAAAATGTTCGTGACCATATCGCATGTCGAACCTCTTCTTCAGCTGCTCGAAATCATCCGTTTCTTCCAGAGGTATCGTCTGAAGTACATCTAAGGCATCTCCCCGAAGCGCGATAGTTAAGTTCACTGCCTTATCTTTATCGGACCAATTATTCACTCTAGCGGCTTGCTCAAATTGTTTCACATAATTGGTCCACGATGTCTTTCCGTCGAAAGTTGGAGCCTTGACTCGGGCAAAATTGCTAATATCTTCTGTCTTGGGTTGTGTTCCTGGCTTGCATATCTCGATCTTCTTTTGTTCTCCTGACGTGTCTTGTGTTCTCAAATCAGTTATCTTACTCTCTAACTCTAACTTGATTTTTTCGTCCATAGTTGTCATTTTATTGTCCATTTTCTCGTCCATCGTTGTGATTTTATCCTCAATATCCGATTTGAGTGACGAAATTTTATTTTCCACGTCAGCGGCAATGTCATTTTTCATTAATAAGATATCAGCAGAAATTTTGTCCATGTTAACAGAAATATCGTTCTTCATAGCAGAAATCTTCTCGTCCATATTAGCAGAAATTGACGAGATTACGGTGGAAGCCTCGTCATTGAATAAAAATAATTCTGGATCAAAGCCGTCATTTTCCAGAGCCACTTTAAGTCTTTCTACTAATTCACTTTTCTTACCGGACGTTTCCAACTCACAATCTTCCAATTCTGCTCTTAATTCCGTCACTTTGAGATCACTCAGTCTCTTGGCCATTTTTGCGTAGCTATTTATTTATACTATCCCACTTCTGACACCAATGTAATGTTTTTCTTATTTATTAAACTTAATTATTAATTTATATCAACACTTTTATATTCACTTATTTACTGTTTATTTGTCTAGATCACTTTATCAACTGCCCTGGTCCGCTGATCGGTCCTTTTTATATACTAGTGCCTTTTTTACTAGAGAATTCTGGACTACGGCTTACACAAAACAAATGCCTTTCGCGATATTTCTCGATTGCCGGCTCAATCCTTAAAAGACCTTCCGAGAACATGTCTATCAAAACTGTAACAATAAATCCCAATAGACCTTCTCAGAATTCGGCGCGCTCGCCATTTTTTTAACTCCGTTAACATAAGGTTACAGGACCGTACTTAGTATCTGCTTCGATGTGCGAGTTCGTAACAATACCTACAAACAATGTAAAATATTATTACTTTTCCGCCCAATTATATCTAATATGCGAGAAAAGTATTGGTTTTCTCCAAAAAAGAGGTGGAATTTTGGATTTTTTTGAGTTATTTTCTCTTTTCCAGCTAGAAAAAATATGTGTATGTCGTCGTCGTTATCGTTGTCGTCGGACACTTTTCGTAACATGTCTTGTTAGCACGATACAGCCTCCAAAGTGCCAATTTTATGATTGAATATTGTTCATGACACCTCACAGGTGAACCCTATCGATATTCAGCTCACCAGAGCAAGTAGAACGGCTTCTATGGTAATTGAAGTACCACATTTTTCTCTTTTTTAGAGAATTTTCGGTTTGTTAGCACGATACAGCCTCCGAAGTATAACAAGTCACCAATTTTATGTTTGAATATTGTTCAGGGTCCTCACAGATGAACCCTATCGATTAGAAGAGCCACAACGGGTTCTATGGTACTTGAAATAACACATTTTTGTCTTTTTTGGATAAATTTCGGTTTGTTAGCATGATATAGCCTCCGGATTGTAACAAGTGACCAATTTTATGATTCGATATTGTTCAGGACCCTCACAGATGAACTAGCTGTATTGATTTGTAGCTTACAAGAGCCAGTACAACGGGTTCTATGGTACCGTAATTTCGGGTGACTTTGACTCACTTCTGAAGTTTTCATACGGATATTGGTATTTTTAATAACTGAAAATGCGTTTCTTTTTTTACAGGTATTTGAGTCTTTAGCTATTTTTTTACAAACAATATATAAAAGTTTGAAATGGTAATTATTTTATTAAAAAATAAATAAAACTAAGGTGTGCAAAGTACCCTCCAGTTTCGGGTGACTTTGTCCCACACTGCATTTTACATGTATTCGCTATGTTTATTATTGTCTGAGCTAAAGTAACCCTACAGCATTTTTCAAAAACACGTAGCCCACAATAAAAATTGTTTATTAAAATTTTAAACATAAAAAAATCACTAAAAAAATACAAAAATCAACATAGCATCCTAAACAACATCGATTTTTAACGAAAAATTACCAACAAAGAATGATAGAACTGTTTACAACGTAATAAAAAAATTTCCTAGAGATCAGGAAAGAAATATTGATTCTGGCCAAGTTCCAATGGCTGCGTGAATTAACTGCTTCAAGCATTAAATTCTATTTTTAAAAACTTTATTTTCGAGTTACAAATATATTCTCTAACAATTATTACGTTTACTTCAAATTCAAATTAACAACAACAACAAAAAACTATTTACAACTGTTTTTATGTCCTCGGTTCCGCACTCTGCTGACTTGGCGTTTACACTGCGTTGTCATCAGGATGCGTTGAGGTAATTCCTCCCCCCGAAGCTCCAACTCATGAGGGTAGACGAGGGAGTTGGACTACTGGAACTTGTGTACTTGAACTGGAATCTGGATTATCCCTTGGGCGGAATTTCTTGTAGATTATAGTGGCTATTACTCCAATTATCAGGGTATACAATAATATTGTCCAAACACTAGGAGTATAGGAAATTTCGTTGTTGAACTGAGTTTGTTCTAGTGACAGATGACGTATAGCTTCTGAGTAGTGTTCAAGGCTTATATCTTCTAAGTTTATTTCTGATGTTAATGTTGGTAACGTATCATTCTCCAAACTTATTTCTGGGAATAATGTTGGTTGTCCTTGAATAACACTTTCTTTGTTTATTATGGTTTCTATATCAGTTTTGATTTTACATCCTAAGGGAACTTCCATAATATACGTACCCTTGAGTTGTTTTACTTCATGCTGATCTTGACAGTCAAACGTAATACTCTTTTTTCCTGGGATTATAGCTAACCAATTATTTGTGTCTCCTAGATGGTGGAACCTTGATTCTGTGAGGGTGATGAGGAATTGTTTGCATTCTGACGCGTCTGCTGCGTTGAAAATCTTCACTTCACAAGGTGGATGCGATTGTATTTCCTTGGGCGTCTGATTCTCACATAAGTAGTATTGAGGCAAAACTTCGGTGCATAGGTCATTACGAAGGATGTAGTGCAATTTATTTTTTATCAAGTAATTATTTTCGGTAATTATAACCTTGAACTGACTCTTGTATGGAATCGGAGTCGAATACAAACGGTATATTTCAAAACTATCTATGTACATTATTGGTAAATGAAGGATATAAACTATTTTATTATTATAAATGTAACACTGAATTTTCATGATACTTTCATATCGTGAAATGTTTTCCAAAGAAACATCAAATGGTAGCTGTGAACTTGGTATTTGTTTTCCTATCGCTTTTAGTTCTGTATACAAATCTGTAGATTTAATTATACTGGGATGCATTACTTTTATTTTTGCAAAGGTTAAAGAAGTCTCTATATCTTGAAGTGTGGAATGAATAATTTCGAACATATTTATAATTTGATTAATAATATCTTTAATGGAAATCAAGTTCTCTCTATCATCTACGGAGTTAACCATTTTGATAACTTCATATATTTTTGATTCCAATAGTTTCTCATTATGTTTAATTTTCTCAATTGTCTGGTTAAAATTTGTGATAGTGTTGATTGAAAGTGAAATTTGAGATTTTAATGTCGAGGTAATCCTCTCTTGATTTTTTTGTAAATTATTAATTAAATTTTCATATCTTTCACCATCTTCTGCATCTAGATTACCTGATATTGATTTGAAGATTGAACCTAAGCCATTAATTAGACCCCTTCTTACTCGTTTTTTATGTGGTAGTATATTTAAAATTTTATATTCCACCTTTTCTTCAATATATTCTAATACTTTCATATCGTTTGAAACGTCCCAAGAATAGTTTTTGTTTGTGCATACTACTTTTATTATATATCGTGATTTTCGCTGTAGTTTTTCAATTTCCGAGATAATTGAGGTTAAATCGTAATAATGTATCATCTTATAGGAATATTCTTCTATTCTAGCGGTTCCTAACCTAAGTGGTATTAATCCTAAATTATTGTCCAATGGGTTTATCTTTATTTGTTCCCGAAGCCCGAGCGTAATGGGAAACCTGTAACAATTTTTAAAATAAGTATGTTTTCTTTCGCGGTCTCTTGAGATTGTCCATATGGACCTTCTCACCACGATCTGTACTCACTGTTTTTCTTTGTTCATTTATATCAATTATTTCTGTTGATTTCGAAAATTTATTCGCAGTTTTAGGTCGCCGATTATCTTTTATATAAGTTTTATCACCGATTTTAAAAGTATCTGGTGTGTCTCTATTCTCATTAATTTTTTGAATTACGTTTTGCTTTTGTCTGGCCAAAGCTTCATTAATTTTAGAATACAATTCGCGAGTTATTTCTTTATGTTCGTTTATAAAATTACTTGTTAAAATCATATCCATATTTAAATCAAATGGATTTTCGGCATCTAAATGACCGTTAATTATGTCTATGGGTTTGAATTTGGTTGATGAGTGTATGGTGTGATTATATGCTAAAATAACATATTTCATTTTAACTTGTATAGGTGTTTTCAAAAACCCTCTGGTATTAAGTAATCTGACATGTTCGTTAAATGTGGAATGAACTCTTTCTACAGGCGAATTAGATTGGGGGTGATTTGGGGAACAAAAATGGATTTTTATCTTATGTAGAGCTAACAATTCAGAGATTACTGAGTTTTTGAATTCTGTACCGTTATCCGTAATTATCTGTTTAGGGACACCATGATGAGAGAAGAAGGTCACCAGGTGATTCGTTATATCTGTTGAATTTATTGAATTTAGATGATAAGCTTGAGCATACTTAGAAAATGTGTCGATTATAGTGAGAAATTTAGCTTTTTCTATTGTATATGTATCCATATGAATTATTTCGAATGGTTTATTTGCTGTGGGTGTAATATTCATTTGCATTTTAATAGGGTTCCTTTCATATTTGCATTGTTGGCAAATTTCACAATTATTTATATAAGTTTGAATAGATTGTTTTAAATTCGGCCAATAATAAATCTTTTTGATTCTATTAAGTGTTTCGTCGATTCCCCTATGGTTGCTTTTTGATTCGTGATAGGTTTGTATTATTTCGGCTATTTCGGCTTTACTAGTTACATCTATTAACCTTTCTGTACATCTACGAAATTTTAATGACGGCCATTTAAAGTTTTTTCTTACAACTTCGCAGAACGGTTCAAACATTTCAGTTTTTACAAAATACAAGTGATATGATACTCCGGGGGCAATATATTCTTTTATGAAATTAATTATATCGTTTTCGAAATTATTGTCTGAAATTTGTAACGTTATTCTCTGCTTATTTTCAAATAATTTCGTAATTATTGGTTTTGATGGTGAGTGATAAACAGATTGTATAATTATTTGGTTTTGACCATGATTAACAGGTGTTTAGCTGATAGGAATGCCAACTACGGGATTTTCCTCCGCGTTGGAGTGAATAGTTTGTCCTTCGTTTTCTTGTTCTATGTCAGACTCTGGGTGAACTATGAGTGAAATATTGTCCAGGTCCAGACTAGGAGATTTTGACGTGGTAACAGTTATCGGTTTAAAAATATCTTCAATATCCGGTGTGATTAATTCTCCTCTGTTATTTTCAACTTCTTCTGTGATAATATCTATTTCGTCCCAAATGTCGCTTTGTGTTTCTTTTGCGTGAATTTCAATTCGGCTCAGATTGTCGGCATGAGCTATTAATGATCCCTTCCGATAAATTATAGTGTAGTCGTATTCTTCAAGTTTAATTCTCCACCTTAAGAGTTTTGAATTGGGATCTTTTAACGAAAACAACCATTGTAATGGTTTGTGGTCAGTTATTATGAAAAATTTACGTCCATATAAATATGGCCTGAAATATTTAGTAGCCCAAACAATACACAACAATTCTCTTTCAATTCCTTTCAGAATCATTTAACGTTCTCGATGCATACGCGACCGGTAAGTCTTTACCGATTTGTCCCTGTGATAGGACAGCTCCCAATGCTACATTACTGGCGTCGGTTGTTAAATTGAACGGTTTTGAGAAGTCAGGGTATTGTAATATAGGCTCGTTCGTCAGTAACTGTTTACAAGTTTCAAAACTATTTAAAAATTCTGCATTATGCTCAATTTTTGCACCCTTTTTTAGACACTGAGTCAATGGTTTAGTTATTTTTGCGAAATTATTTATAAATCGTCTATAATAACTCACTAAACCAAGAAATCCTTTTATTTGTTTTGTAGTTTTTGGTAACGGGTATTCTTTTATTGCCTTAATTTTGTCCGGGTTAGGTCGAACACCTTCCGGAGTTACGACGTGTCCAAGATAGGCCACTTCCTTACTCAAAAATTCAGATTTGTTTAGTTGTATTTTAAAGTTGGCTTCTCTTAATCTTTCAAATACGGCCTTAAGTCTTTCTAGATGTTCTTGAAGTGACGTGGAAAAAATTATAATGTCATCAAGGTAGACTAGACATTTCTCATTTTGGATGCCCCTTAGTATGTTATCCATGACGCGTTGAAACGTTGATGTTTTTTAGACCGAAGGGAAGTCTCAGGAATTCCCAATGTCCTTGTTCTGTACTAAACGCCGTCTTTTCTATGTCAGCTTCATTCATTTCAATTTGGTGATATCCGCTGGCCAAATCGAGAGTAGTAAAATACTGGCATTTGCCGAGTTTATCTAATAAATCAGTTATATTTGGGAGAGGGTATTTATCGTCTATCGTCTTTTCGTTTAACTTACGATAGTCGATCACAACGCGGAATTTTTGTTTGCCTGATGCATCCTTTCGCTTCGGTACCACCCAGATATTACTCGACCATGGGCTACTGCTCGGTTTAATTATATTTTGATTGAGCATACTCTGAATTTGATTTTTTACTTCTTGTCTATAGATAAATGGATAACGATATGATTTTGAATAAATTGGCACCTCGTCCGTAGTTTTAATACAATGTTTAATTTTACTTGTAAAACTTAAAGGCTCATTCTCTCTATAAAAAATATCTGAATATTTATAACATAAATTCAAAATTGCATCCTTTTCTTCTTTATTCAGATGGTCGGTCCGAATCTGAGATAAATCCAATTCGCATTTATCCGAGTCATCAAAATTATGCATGTTGAACTCTGAGATATTGTCGACATCAAATTTTTCTACTGTCAACGGTTCCGAGAAATCAAGTGTTAAGGGGCTTGTAGTGTTGTTTATTATTGTTGTAATAGCAAGGCCATTACGAGCAACCGTCAGGCATTCTGGAATTTCGCAGTTTTTTATCTTTTGATAAGGAATTACAATCTCTCCGTTTTTTATTGTAGTTTTTACTTGAATTACTTTCTCTGTACGAGGTTCTATATTAATTACATGTGTATTATTCGTGTTACTAATTTTTTGAAATTTAAGCTTTATTTTTGCATAAGGTGTAATTAGACATGCATTATTAAAATCTATTGAAGCTTTCAGTAATTTGAGATTATCTAATCCTATCAAACCATCAAAAATATTATGAAACTTAAATAAATAAAATTTTAATAAGTGTTTATTTGTCAAGCGAAAAATTTCTGACGCTGGTATTTCTACACTATGTTTATGAGATGATGTTTGGAATACAGTGGATACAATAAATGGGTCATATTTAATTAATTTTGGAAATAATTTCCTAGCAATATTTGGATCTAAAAATGATTTTGTCGACCCAGAATCGACAAGAAGTTTAATGTTATATTCCGGAAAAGTTATATATGCTAATTCACTACAATCTACGTTATTTAACGAAATAGTAAGAGGTGTCAAATCTCCGGCATTGGATCGGAGGTGATATGAAAATTTTCAATTGTTTCAAGATTTTCTTCATGAGTTCTTTCATTAATTTCACTTTCCTCGCAAAAGTTTCTATTAGTATTTTCTATTTCAGTATTATATAATTCTTCGGCTATATAGTTTTGTTGCGGTCTATAGTTAGAATGGTTAGGCTGTGCAAAATGATTATTTCTATTTTGATTATTAAAAGATTGATTGTTATTATTATAATTATTATTTATTCTTCCAGTATACCTTGTTGATGATGACATTGGTGTCGGTTTTGGAAATGTTCTATTTGGATTTGGTTTGAAAACATTTTCTACTGATGTATTTCGGAAAGTTCGTGCTTTAGAGGAAACATTTTGGCTCGGAACATTTGGTCTAAATTGAATTGGACCTGTTGGGAATTGATTATTGTTTCTATTAAAATTCTGATTTGAAAAGAAATTTCTATTTTGTGATACATACTGAGGGTTATTGAAATTACGATTTGGAACATTTTGTTGAAATGATCTGTTTGTTGAGTTATTTGGTTTAAATTGATTTTTATTTGTTGAATTTTGAAAATAGTGAGTATTTTCTTCCTCAGTCACAAATTGTAATGCTACAGCCAAATTTTCAGGACGCATACATCGAATTGTAGTGCCTAAAGGTTCCCTTAGTCCACAAAGAAATGTTTTGAGTGCTAGATCATTGTATAATTTTTTCTTTAAATCCCTTGAAGCTTGTATATTTTCGTGAATTTCTACATAACTGCATAATAAATTTAATATATTTAAAATTCTATCATAGAAATTTTGGGCTTTTTCATTAGGCATTTGCCTCATTACTACCAAGTCTCTATTCAAACAAGTCTCATCCCGTTGATCTGCAAAATTTCGTCTTAAGACAGATTTCAACTGATCCCAAGTATCGACATTTTGAATATTAACTACAGTTCTTGCACTACCTACTAATTTACTTATTATAGACTGCAGCAAGTATACATTATGAAAATTATTTCGGTTTACCCTATCATAAAAATTGGTAATAAGACTATCACAAACTGATAAAAATTGATTCAAGTCATTCGGATTTCCATCGAATTGTGGAATACATTTCAAATATTCAGATTTAAAATTTTCTGCCATTATATTATTACTTTGGTTGTTGTCAATATTAGTAGTATTTGAGTTTGTATTCGTCACCGAAGAGTCAATTAAAGAGTTCTCAATAGACAAATTTTGTAAACTATTTGTTAAAATTTCAAGTATATCAGACATAAATTGCACTTACAGTAAATAAATGACTCTCAGCATTCCAATTATGAGGTAGAGGTCCGGTTCAGCAATCTTGTCTTCTCCGAAACACTGGTCCCTCGCAGAAGTGGACGATATGATTCCAATTCTCAAACTTCTTCACTTAAAGTTCACTTTTTAACGTATCCGTCGGCGTCACCACTACTGACAGTTTATACGGTTCGATATCGGGCTAATCGTCGACACGAAATTGGTTTGTTCGATACAAATCAATCCCACGATATCCTACTGACTGCGCCAATTAACTGCTTCAAGCATTAAATTCTATTTTTAAAAACTTTATTTTCGAGTTACAAATATATTCTCTAACAATTATTACGTTTACTTCAAATTCAAATTAACAACAACAAAAAAAAACTCTTTACAACTGTTTTTATGTCCTCGGTTCCGCACTCTGCTGACTTGGCGTTTACACTGCGTTGTCATCAGGATGCGTTGAGGTAATTCGTGCGATCAATATCAGCCAAGTGGTAGGATTTTCTTACGACTTCTTCGGGCCATTGCCACATACATCTTTCAGCCAGTACCATCACAAGCACCCAACCATAACAGTTATTACCCCTTAAATAGCCATCGAACTTCCCTGGAAAAGTGTTCACGTTGTCGGATACAATTACGAAGTCTACTATGGAAAGTTGTTCTGTATCTGAATCATCTCTATAACTTACGTTAGATTCAGAATCCGACGTATCTGCAATCTCTTCAAAACGTTTGATTATTTTTGGACGTTTGGTTTTTTTTACTGTCTTTAGCTTAAGCAGTTTACTACAACCAGCTACAGCACCATCTTCCTCCATGATTGTCTGTTCACATCCATCGTTACTGTCAGATACAGCGTCATTATTAGTAATACTTGGTTGTACATTTTCTTTCTCCTCTTCGCAAATCTGATTATATCATTGGATTGATTACTAGTTCCACTTTTCTCTTTTTCCTTTCTTGTCTTTCCATTTTTGATTTTAATAGCTGCCACTTTGGTTTGTGTTTCTGACTTCCTCTCAGTGCCATTATTTTTTAGAGCTGGCTTCTTTTTAGAA